>OX493326.1:6732346-9326732 GCA_950371115.1 Anania fuscalis | reverse complement strand
ATAATTTCACCTACTCATAAAAGAAAGAAGGTAAAAATAAGACCAGTGATGAGAATAAAAATCATAAAATATGTTAATATCGACACGAGTGCTCCCTGGATTAAATGACAACAATCACACAATTTTGTCCCGACCATCAGAACAGAATGGGGTGTTTAAGACCGGACTGTACATATTTGTATACATCCAGCGAAGACGAAAATTTGTTTCTGTCACCACTGGAGAACTGCAGCGGGTGTTATTAGAAAGCGTCGTGGGTAGTAACGAGTGCGCCACGTCATTATTTATGTCGCAGTCGCCACCGCCGCCGCCACCTCTGAGCACGTAACGTAAAATCGCCGCACCCAGTGACTTCAGTTATGCCGCCTTCATCATCATCATCACCATCTAGAGCCTTCAAAATAAGTGCAGTTTTAACATTATACACTGCACCACCACCTCAACCGCCCCCAATTTTACCACTAACAAACCGCGTCTACCCTTTCTGCCAGCCAGCTTTGATACAAGTAGGCTGCCAATCTATAGCCAGCAGTAAAATATGGTCCTGTTAAGAAATCCCCTAGTGAACATAGGCCGAAATCATATAATGATTGCCGTTCAAAACAAAAGTACGAGAATTTTAAAATTTTTAGACCATGCTAAGATTATTTTTAGCCGCTGATATTTACTTGGCGATAAGAGAAAGCATTGACGAGCTCCAAACTCTACCGCCGCGCCGAGTTTATCCGTCTCGATGGAGTTGATGATGCACAGAGTATTTGACGAACGATAAAGAGGGAGAGAGAGAGAGAGAGATATTTTATTAGACACACACAACAATACAAAAGTAGAATACATAAAAAATACAAAAAACATAAAAAAGAAAAGGCAGACAAATAACAACATTAAACAACAAGAAAAAGCACAAAAGATTGCATACCATGATCCGCATCGATGTGGTGTCTAATGGGCACCAGCTCAGCATGTGCTGCAGAAAATTGCAGCGCTGATTTTCAGCTGGAGCCCTAGGTGGCCCAGTTCGTAATTACTGCGTGCTCAGTAAACTACATTAAATAACAATAAGTATATCTAATAATTAACTTTTAAAAATAAATAAATACATAAACTTTTATAAGCAATATAATAACCAAATTATTTATATATACATATTTATATATAAAATAATAATAAAATATATATATATAAATATTGTGAGCCCGATGACGTAATACAGACCACCGCGACAGGCGACCAGTACGGGTGGGGCCGTCGAGACGGAAACTTCTACCCGCAAACGAAATGAAATGTATCCATTTACTAAGACTGTGGACGTGAACATTAGTGCATTAGTATTAGGTGGTGTAAAAAAATAAAATAAAAAAATATCAATTGTTATGTGATAGTGCAGAGAAAAAAGAACGTTCCCGTTATCGTACGACCTAAGGGTATAACCCAATAGCTCAAATCAATCAAAAGCCAAATAACCACACTGCCTGGCTATTGTGCCAGCATCGGAGTCTGTTTCGTAAGTATTTTTATTATTTATTCTCACTTTGGTCAATTACTTATACCACAACTAGATCCTCTACTTAAAGGTGTGTTCTGTGTTCTAGGTGTACTTCAGTCTCAGATCGCCTACTAGACCGATACTGAGGATTAATATGCAGTACAGCGAAGACCCAAAGACTTGCTGGGTCCAACGGCGCCCCGTACACCGGCATCAAGTTCTACTCGCGTGTCATGACCTTAAGGTGAGTGTTAATAGTCAACAGAGTAAGTCATAAGGTTAGCGATAGTGAAATAAAAATATAATTATGCCTTTTTGCTTCCAGACGCAGCCATAGGTCGATGTCAGACGGATAAGAAAAACAGAAAAATGGACATCACACTACATCAATAGCCCGCAAAAACCAAGCAGATAAGCAGCCTTACGAATTAATTAGTATCACCGGTGGTGGGAACTTAGCATAATACATTTATCATAATTTGTACCTAATCTACATTTGTAATAACGTTATCGTATTTAAAAAATAAAATAATAATAATAATAATCGAATTTCAATAGGTAATAAGATATGGAAAGCACCAACATTTCGTTTGCTTTTTCCGTTTCCGGTGTCAGAGAGTGAACACCTGCTGTAGTTGCTCCCCATAAGGTAATGAGTAGCAGCGAATAAGCGTGATAGGTGTATGGTGGTCCGCAGAATCGCAAGAAGAAAACATTTATTTACTCCGTTATAACCGCTGAACTGGTAAGAAAATAATTTTACCTACTCATAAAAGAAAGAATGTAAAAATAAGACCAGTGATGAGAATAAAAATCATAAAATATGTTAATATCGGCATGAGTGCTCCCTGGATTAAATGACAACAATCAAACAATTTTGTCCCGGCCATCAGAACAGAATGGGGTGTTTAAGACCGGACTGTACATATTTGTATACATCCAGCGAAGACGAAAATTTGTTTCTGTCACCACTGGAAAACTGCAGCGGGTGTTATTAGACAGCGTCGCGGGTAGTAACGAGTGCGCCACGTCATTGTTTATGTCGCAGTCGCCACCACCACCGCCACCTCTGAGCACGTAACGTAAAATCGCCGCAACCAGTGACTTCAGTTATGCCGCCTCCATCATCATCATCACCATCTAGAGCCTCCAAAATAAGTGCAGTTTTAACATTATACACTGCACCACCACCTCAACCGCCCCCCAATTTTACCACTAACAAACCGCGTCTACCCTTTCTGCCAGCCAGCTTTGATACAAGTAGGCTTCCAATCTATAGCCAGCAGTAAAATATGGTTCTGTTAAGAAATCCCCTAGTGAACATAGGCCGAAATCATATAATAATTGCCGTTCAAAACAAAAGTACGAGTATTTTAAAATTTTTAGACCATGCTAAGATTATTTTTAGCCGCTGATATTTACTTGGCGATAAGAGAAAGCATTGACGAGCTCCAAACTCTAGCGCCGCGCCGAGTTTATCCGTCTCGATGGAGTTGATGATGCACAGAGTATTTGACGATAGATAAAGCACCAACATTTCGTTTGCTTTTTCCGTTTCCGGTGTCAGAGAGTGAACACCTGCTGTAGTTGCTCCCCATAAGGTAATGAGTAGCAGCGAATAAGCGTGATAGGTGTATGGTGGTCCGCAGAATCGCAAGAACAAAACATTTATTTACTCCGTTATAACCGCTGAACTGGTTTGAAAATAATTTCACCTACTCATAAAAGAAAGAAGGTAAAAATAAGACCAGTGATGAGAATAAAACTCATAAAATATGTTAATATCGGCATGAGTGCTCCCTGGATTAAATGACAACAATCAAACAATTTTGTCCCGACCATCAGAACAGAATGGGGTGTTTAAGACCGGACTGTACATATTTGTATACATCCAGCGAAGACGAAAATTTGTTTCTGTCACCACTGGAAAACTGCAGCGGGTGTTATTAGACAGCGTCGTGGGTAGTAACGAGTGCGCCACGTCATTGTTTATGTCGCAGTCGCCACCGCCGCCGCCACCTCTGAGCACGTAACGTAAAATCGCCGCAACCAGTGACTTCAGTTATGCCGCCTCCATCATCATCATCACCATCTAGAGCCTCCAAAATAAGTGCAGTTTTAACATTATACACTGCACCACCACCTCAACCGCCCCCCAATTGTACCACTAACAAACCGCGTCTACCCTTTCTGCCAGCCAGCTTTGATACAAGTAGGCTTCCAATCTATAGCCAGCAGTAAAATATGGTCCTGTTAAGAAATCCCTTAGTGAACATAGGCCGAAATCATATAATAATTGCCGTTCAAAACAAAAGTACGAGTATTTTAAAATTTTTAGACCATGCTAAGATTATTTTTAGCCGCTGATATTTACTTGGCGATAAGAGAAAGCATTGACTAGCTCCAAACTCTACCGCCGCGCCGAGTTTATCCGTCTCGATGAAGTTGATGATGCACAGAGTATTTGACGATAGATAAAGCACCAACATTTCGTTTGCTTTTTCCGTTTCCGGTGTCAGAGTGAACACCTGCTGTAGTTGCTCCCCATAAGGTAATGAGTAGCAGCGAATAAGCGTGATAGGTGTATGGTGGTCCGCAGAATCGCAAGAACAAAACATTTATTTACTCCGTTATAACCGCTGAACTGGTAAGAAAATAATTTCAGCTACTCATAAAAGAAAGAAGGTAAAAATAAGACCAGTGATGAGAATAAAACTCATAAAATATGTTAATATCGGCATGAGTGCTCCCTGGATTAAATGACAACAATCAAACAATTTTGTCCCGACCATCAGAACAGAATGGGGTGTTTAAGACCGGACTGTACATATTTGTATACATCCAGCGAAGACGAAAATTTGTTTCTGTCACCACTGGAAAACTGCAGCGGGTGTTATTAGACAGCGTCGTGGGTAGTAACGAGTGCGCCACGTCATTGTTTATGTCGCAGTCGCCACCGCCGCCGCCACCTCTGAGCACCTAACGTAAAATCGCCGCAACCAGTGACTTCAGTTATGCCGCCTCCATCATCATCATCACCATCTAGAGCCTCCAAAATAAGTGCAGTTTTAACATTATACACTGCACCACCACCTCAACCGCCCCCCAATTTTACCACTAACAAACCGCGTCTACCCTTTCTGCCAGCCAGCTTTGATACAAGTAGGCTTCCAATCTATAGCCAGCAGTAAAATATGGTCCTGTTAAGAAATCCCCTAGTGAACATAGGCCGAAATCATATAATAATTGCCGTTCAAAACAAAAGTACGAGTATTATAAAATTTTTAGACCATGCTAAGATTATTTTTAGCCGCTGATATTTACTTGGCGATAAGAGAAAGCATTGACGAGCTCCAAACTCTACCGCCGCGCCGAGTTTATCCGTCTCGATGGAGTTGTTGATGCACAGATTATTTGAGGATAGATAAAGCACCAACATTTCGTTTGCTTTTTCCGTTTTCGGTGTCAGAGAGTGAACACCTACTGTAGTTGCTTCCCATAAGGTAATAAGTAGCAGCGAATAAGCGTGATAGGTGTATGTTGGTCCGCAGAATCGCAAGAACAAAACATTTATTTACTCCGTTATAACCGCTGAACTGGTAAGAAAATAATTTCACCTACTCATAAAAGAAAGAAGGTAAAAATAAGACCAGTGATGAGAATAAAAATCATAAAATATGTTAATATCGGCATGAGTGCTCCCTGGATTAAATGACAACAATCAAAAAATTTTGTCCCGGCCATCAGAACAGAATGGGGTGTTTAAGACCGGACTGTACATATTTGTATACATCCAGCGAAGACGAAAATTTGTTTCTGTCACCACTCGAAAACTGCAGCGGGTGTTATTAGACAGCGTCGTGGGTAGTAACGAGTGCGCCACGTCATTGTTTATGTCGCAATCGCCACCGCCGCCGCCACCTCTGAGCACCTAACGTAAGATCGCCGCAACCAGTGACTTCAGTTATGCCGCCTCCAACGTCATCATTACCATCTAGAGCCTCCAAAATAAGTGCAGTTTTAACATTATACACTGCACCACCACCTCAACCGCCCCCCAATTTTACCACTAACAAACCGCGTCTACCCTTTCTGCCAGCCAGCTTTGATACAAGTAGGCTGCAACATCTATAGCCAGCAGTAAAATATGGTCCTGTTAAGAAACCCCCTAGTAAACATAGGCCGAAAGCATATAATAATTGCCGTTCAAATCAAAAGTACGAGTATTATAAAATTTTTAGACCATGCTAAGATTATTTTTAGCCGCTGATATTTACTTGGCGATAAGAGAAAGCATTGACGAGCTCCAAACTCTACCGCCGCGCCGAGTTTATCCGTCTCGATGGAGTTGTTGATGCACAGATTATTTGAGGATAGATAAAGCACCAACATTTCGTTTGCTTTTTCCGTTTTCGGTGTCAGAGAGTGAACACCTACTGTAGTTGCTTCCCATAAGGTAATGAGTAGCAGCGAATAAGCGTGATAGGTGTATGGTGGTCCGCAGAATCGCAAGAACAAAACATTTATTTACTCCGTTATAACCGCTGAACTGGTAAGAAAATAATTTTACCTACTCATAAAAGAAAGAAGGTAAAAATAAGACCAGTGATGAGAATAAAAATCATAAAATATGTTAATATCGGCATGAGTGCTCCCTGGATTAAATGACAACAATCAAAAAATTTTGTCCCGGCCATCAGAACAGAATGGGGTGTTTAAGACCGGACTGTACATATTTGTATACATCCAGCGAAGACGAAAATTTGTTTCTGTCACCACTGGAAAATTGCAGCGGGTGTTATTAGACAGCGTCGTGGGTAGTAACGAGTGCGCCACGTCATTGTTTATGTCGCAGTCGCCACCACCACCGCCACCTCTGAGCACGTAACGTAAAATCGCCGCAACCAGTGACTTCAGTTATGCCGCCTCCATCATCATCATCACCATCTAGAGCCTCCAAAATAAGTGCAGTTTTAACATTATACACTGCACCACCACCTCAACCGCCCCCCAATTTTTTCACTAACAAACCGCGTCTACCCTTTCTGCCAGCCAGCTTTGATACAAGTAGGCTTCCAATCTATAGCCAGCAGTAAAATATGGTTCTGTTAAGAAATCCCCTAGTGAACATAGGCCGAAATCATATAATAATTGCCGTTCAAAACAAAAGTACGAGTATTTTAAAATTTTTAGACCATGCTAAGATTATTTTTAGCCGCTGATATTTACTTGGCGATAAGAGAAAGCATTGACGAGCTCCAAACTCTAGCGCCGCGCCGAGTTTATCCGTCTCGATGAAGTTGATGATGCACAGAGTATTTGACGATAGATAAAGCACCAACATTTCGTTTGCTTTTTCCGTTTCCGGTGTCAGAGAGTGAACACCTGCTGTAGTTGCTCCCCATAAGGTAATGAGTAGCAGCGAATAAGCGTGATAGGTGTATGGTGGTCCGCAGAATCGCAAGAACAAAACATTTATTTACTTCGTTATAACCGCTGAACTGGTAAGAAAATAATTTCACCTACTCATAAAAGAAAGAAGGTAAAAATAAGACCAGTGATGAGAATAAAAATCATAAAATATGTTAATATCGGCATGAGTGCTCCCTGGATTAAATGACAACAATCAAAAAATTTTGTCCCGGCCATCAGAACAGAATGGGGTGTTTAAGACCGGACTGTACATATTTGTATACATCCAGCGAAGACGAAAATTTGTTTCTGTCACCACTCGAAAACTGCAGCGGGTGTTATTAGACAGCGTCGTGGGTAGTAACGAGTGCGCCACGTCATTGTTTATGTCGCAATCGCCACCGCCGCCGCCACCTCTGAGCACCTAACGTAAGATCGCCGCAACCAGTGACTTCAGTTATGCCGCCTCCAACGTCATCATTACCATCTAGAGCCTCCAAAATAAGTGCAGTTTTAACATTATACACTGCACCACCACCTCAACCGCCCCCAAATTTTACCACTAACAAACCGCGTCTACCCTTTCTGCCAGCCAGCTTTGATACAAGTAGGCTGCAACATCTATAGCCAGCAGTAAAATATGGTCCTGTTAAGAAATCCCCTAGTAAACATAGGCCGAAAGCATATAATAATTGCCGTTCAAATCAAAAGTACGAGTATTATAAAATTTTTAGACCATGCTAAGATTATTTTTAGCCGCTGATATTTACTTGGCGATAAGAGAAAGCATTGACGAGCTCCAAACTCTACCGCCGCGCCGAGTTTATCCGTCTCGATGGAGTTGTTGATGCACAGATTATTTGAGGATAGATAAAGCACCAACATTTCGTTTGCTTTTTCCGTTTCCGGTGTCAGAGTGAACACCTGCTGTAGTTGCTCCCCATAAGGTAATGAGTAGCAGCGAATAAGCGTGATAGGTGTATGGTGGTCCGCAGAATCGCAAGAACAAAACATTTATTTACTCCGTTATAACCGCTGAACTGGTTAGAAAATAATTTCACCTACTCATAAAAGAAGGTAAAAATAAGACCAGTGATGAGAATAAAACTCATAAAATATGTTAATATCGACATGAGTGCTCCCTGGATTAAATGACAACAATCAAACAATTTTGTCCCGGCCATCAGAACGGAATGGGGTGTTTAAGACCGGACTGTACATATTTGTATACATCCAGCGAAGACGAAAATTTGTTTCTGTCACCACTCGAAAACTGCAGCGGGTGTTATTAGACAGCGTCGTGGGTAGTAACGAGTGCGCCACGTCATTGTTTATGTCGCAATCGCCACCGCCGCCGCCACCTCTGAGCACCTAACGTAAGATCGCCGCAACCAGTGACTTCAGTTATGCCGCCTCCAACGTCATCATTACCATCTAGAGCCTCCAAAATAAGTGCAGTTTTAACATTATACACTGCACCACCACCTCAACCGCCCCCAAATTTTACCACTAACAAACCGCGTCTACCCTTTCTGCCAGCCAGCTTTGATACAAGTAGGCTGCAACATCTATAGCCAGCAGTAAAATATGGTCCTGTTAAGAAATCCCCTAGTAAACATAGGCCGAAAGCATATAATAATTGCCGTTCAAAACAAATTTACGAGTATTTTAAAATTTTTAGACCATGCTAAGATTATTTTTAGCCGCTGATATTTACTTGGCGATAAGAGAAAGCATTGACGAGCTCCAAACTCTAGCGCCGCGCCGAGTTTATCCGTCTCGATAGAGTTGATGATGCACAGAGTATTTGACGATAGATAAAGCACCAACATTTCGTTTGCATTTTCCGTTTCCGGTGTCAGAGAGTGAACACCTGCTGTAGTTGCTCCCCATAAGGTAATGAGTAGCAGCGAATAAGCGTGATAGGTGTATGGTGGTCCGCAGAATCGCAAGAAGAAAACATTTATTTACTCCGTTATAACCGCTGAACTGGTTAGAAAATAATTTCACCTACTCATAAAAGAAAGAAGGTAAATATAAGACCAGTGATGAGAATAAAAATCATAAAATATGTTAATATCGACACGAGTGCTCCCTGGATTAAATGACAACAATCAAACAATTTTGTCCCGACCATCAGAACAGAATGGGGTGTTTAAGACCGGACTGTACATATTTGTATACATCCAGCGAAGACGAAAATTTGTTTCTGTCACCACTGGAAAACTGCAGCGGGTGTTATTAGACAGCGTCGTGGGTAGTAACGAGTGCGCCACGTCATTGTTTATGTCGCAGTCGCCACCGCCGCCGCCACCTCTGAGCACGTAACGTAAAATCGCCGCAACCAGTGACTTCAGTTATGCCGCCTCCATCATCATCATCACCATCTAGAGCCTCCAAAATAAGTGCAGTTTTAACATTATACACTGCACCACCACCTCAACCGCCCCCCAATTTTACCACTAACAAACCGCGTCTACCCTTTCTGCCAGCCAGCTTTGATACAAGTAGGCTTCCAATCTATAGCCAGCAGTAAAATATGGTCCTGTTAAGAAATCCCTTAGTGAACATAGGCCGAAATCATATAATAATTGCCGTTCAAAACAAAAGTACGAGTATTTTAAAATTTTTAGACCATGCTAAGATTATTTTTAGCCGCTGATATTTACTTGGCGATAAGAGAAAGCATTGACGAGCTCCAAACTCTACCGCCGCGCCGAGTTTATCCGTCTCGATGAAGTTGATGATGCACAGAGTATTTGACGATAGATAAAGCACCAACATTTCGTTTGCTTTTTCCGTTTCCGGTGTCAGAGTGAACACCTGCTGTAGTTGCTCCCCATAAGGTAATGAGTAGCAGCGAATAAGCGTGATAGGTGTATGGTGGTCCGCAGAATCGCAAGAACAAAACATTTATTTACTCCGTTATAACCGCTGAACTGGTTTGAAAATAATTTCACCTACTCATAAAAGAAAGAAGGTAAAAATAAGACCAGTGATGAGAATAAAACTCATAAAATATGTTAATATCGGCATGAGTGCTCCCTGGCTTAAATGACAACAATCAAACAATTTTGTCCCGACCATCAGAACAGAATGGGGTGTTTAAGACCGGACTGTACATATTTGTATACATCCAGCGAAGACGAAAATTTGTTTCTGTCACCACTGGAAAACTGCAGCGGGTGTTATTAGACAGCGTCGTGGGTAGTAACGAGTGCGCCACGTCATTGTTTATGTCGCAGTCGCCACCGCCGCCGCCACCTCTGAACACGTAACATAAAATCGCCGCAACCAGTGACTTCAGTTATGCCGCCTCCATCGTCATCATCACCATCTAGAGCCTCCAAAATAAGTTCAGCTTTAACATTATACACTGCACCACCACCTCAACCGCCCCCAAATTTTACCACTAACAAACCGCGTCTACCCTTTCTGCCAGCCAGCTTTGATAAAAGCAGGCTGCCACATCTATAGCCAGCAGTAAAACATGGTCCTGTTAAGAAATCCTCTAGTGAACATAGGCCGAAAGCATATAATAATTGCCGTTCAAAACAAAAGTACGAGTATTATAAAATTTTTAGACCATGCTAAGATTATTTTTAGCCGCTGATATTTACTTGGCGATAAGAGAAAGCATTGACGAGCTCCAAACTCTACCGCCGCGCCGAGTTTATCCGTCTCGATGGAGTTGTTGATGCACAGATTATTTGAGGATAGATAAAGCACCAACATTTCGTTTGCTTTTTCCGTTTTCGGTGTCAGAGAGTGAACACCTACTGTAGTTGCTTCCCATAAGGTAATGAGTAGCAGCGAATAAGCGTGATAGGTGTATGGTGGTCCGCAGAATCGCAAGAACAAAACATTTATTTACTCCGTTATAACCGCTGAACTGGTTAGAAAATAATTTCACCTACTCATAAAAGAAAGAAGGTAAAAATAAGACCAGTGATGAGAATAAAACTCATAAAATATGTTAATATCGGCATGAGTGCTCCCTGGATTAAATGACAACAATCAAACAATTTTGTCCCGACCATCAGAACAGAATGGGGTGTTTAAGACCGGACTGTACATATTTGTATACATCCAGCGAAGACGAAAATTTGTTTCTGTCACCACTGGAAAACTGCAGCGGGTGTTATTAGACAGCGTCGTGGGTAGTAACGAGTGCGCCACGTCATTGTTTATGTCGCAGTCGCCACCGCCGCCGCCACCTCTGAACACGTAACATAAAATCGCCGCAACCAGTGACTTCAGTTATGCCGCCTCCATCGTCATCATCACCATCTAGAGCCTCCAAAATAAGTGCAGCTTTAACATTATACACTGCACCACCACCTCAACCATCCCCCAAATTTTACCACTAACAAACCGCGTCTACCCTTTCTGCCAGCCAGGGGGTCTAGCGCGAAATGTACCATCCGAATGTTCGCATCCGACCGATCCTCGACCGAAGTTTCGATTAGAACCTTAGCGCGAAACAACATCGAAATCGCGAAGTTCCATCGTGGCCACAGACAATTGTAGAAGAGTATCGGAATGAATGATACTGAGTGCTAGTGTTATGACTACGTATTAAAATTTTACCGGTTTTGTAAAAGTCTCTTGCCGATTCAAAATATTAGTAAACTAATGCGTAAACATGGTTTCTATTAACAGAAAAATGTTTATTTCAATCAATTTTAGATATTAAAACTAAGAAAATTGCACCATTCCAATTGTTTATGACATTTAGAAAAATAAATGCTGAACACATGAAATGTCATTGCTTGCTTATTGATTTTAAAAATTGTCCTAAGATACTCGATCGCAAAGTAGTTTGAAAATAATTCGATAGATGGCGTTATGTGGCATAATAATAAGTTTTTTGTAGAAAATGAGTCATATTTATTAAATAATGCTTTCTAAATTGAGAAAAATAATATTATAACGACGTGTTACAGTTTGAAACCATAAAAAAAGTTTGTGTTTGTTATTCTGGTCATCAGCTGTCTGTCACACTGTCAGCGGGAATCCGACCAAATATAATGGTCTCTAAGATTGGACAAAATATGGTTGTGTTGCCTACCTATTGCATTTTTAGGGATTCGTGGCTTAGTGCTTATAGTGCATTTAGTTTCATCATTAAAGCAAAATAAGAAGAAATGAATTGTTTTGTCAAGCCGGCATACCAAACTATTATATTTGATAGATTTTATAACGTTTACAATAATTTGTGTCGTAAAATTGTACTTGTGCTATGCGGTGGTTATTAAGTTTTAACTTATAGGTGTGAAACTTGTTGTAAACAATGATTAGGTATGTATAAAATACAAGATTTCTAAGCATGTTTAAAAATATGTCCATTTACGATGGTCAGACGATAGCTATTTAGATGTCGTAAAATTTAACATTAGATCTCCGATAAAACTCTTGTCAAACTCAAATGTTCGGTCGGACCGATACACTTCAGAGTAGGGTTTACGATGCTACTAATGTCAAATGATGATCGGTCGAATCGACTGAAATGCCCGATCAAACCGACCGACCGATTGCATTTCATATTAGGAAATGCCCGAACAATCGGCCGATATATCGAATTTGTCACTTCGCGCTAGACCCCCAGCTTTGATACAAGCAGGCTGCCACATCTATAGCCAGCAGTAAAATATGGTCCTGTTAAGAAATCCCCTAGTGAACATAGGCCAAAATCATATAATAATTGCCGTTCAAAACAAAAGTACGAGTATTATAAAATTTTTAGACCATGCTAAGATTATTTTTAGCCGCTGATATTTACTTGGCGATAAGAGAAAGCATTGACGAGCTCCAAACTCTACCGCCGCGCCGAGTTTATCCGTCTCGATGGAGTTGTTGATGCACAGATTATTTGAGGATAGATAAAGCACCAACATTTCGTTTGCTTTTTCCGTTTTCGGTGTCAGAGAGTGAACACCTACTGTAGTTGCTTCCCATAAGGTAATGAGTAGCAGCGAATAAGCGTGACAGGTGTATGGTGATCCGCAGAATCGCAAGAAGAAAACATTTATTTACTCCGTTATAACCGCTGAACTGGTTAGAAAATAATTTCACCTACTCATAAAAGAAAGAAGGTAAAAATAAGACCAGTGATGAGAATAAAAATCATAAAATATGTTTATATCGACACGAGTGCTCCCTGGATTAAATGACAACAATCAAACAATTTTGTCCCGACCATCAGAACAGAATGGGGTGTTTAAGACCGGACTGTACATATTTGTATACATCCAGCGAAGACGAAAATTTGTTTCTGTCACCACTGGAAAACTGCAGCGGGTGTTATTAGACAGCGTCGTGGGTAGTAACGAGTGCGCCACGTCATTGTTTATGTCGCAGTCGCCACCGCCGCCGCCACCTCTGAGCACGTAACGTAAAATCGCCGCAACCAGTGACTTCAGTTATGCCGCCTCCATCATCATCATCATCACCATCTAGAGCCTCCAAAATAAGTGCAGTTTTAACATTATACACTGCACTACCACCTCAACCGCCCCCCAATTTTACCACTAACAAACCGCGTCTACCCTTTCTGCCAGCCAGCTTTGATACAAGTAGGCTTCCAATCTATAGCCAGCAGTAAAATATGGTCCTGTTAAGAAATCCCTTAGTGAACATAGGCCGAAATCATATAATAATTGCCGTTCAAAACAAAAGTACGAGTATTTTAAAATTTTTAGACCATGCTAAGATTATTTTTAGCCGCTGATATTTACTTGGCGATAAGAGAAAGCATTGACGAGCTCCAAACTCTACCGCCGCGCCGAGTTTATCCGTCTCGATGAAGTTGATGATGCACAGAGTATTTGACGATAGATAAAGCACCAACATTTCGTTTGCTTTTTCCGTTTCCGGTGTCAGAGTGAACACCTGCTGTAGTTGCTCCCCATAAGGTAATGAGTAGCAGCGAATAAGCGTGATAGGTGTATGGTGGTCCGCAGAATCGCAAGAACAAAACATTTATTTACTCCGTTATAACCGCTGAACTGGTTTGAAAATAATTTCACCTACTCATAAAAGAAAGAAGGTAAAAATAAGACCAGTGATGAGAATAAAACTCATAAAATATGGTAATATCGGCATGAGTGCTCCCTGGATTAAATGACAACAATCAAACAATTTTGTCCCGACCATCAGAACAGAATGGGGTGTTTAAGACCGGACTGTACATATTTGTATACATCCAGCGAAGACGAAAATTTGTTTCTGTCACCACTGGAAAACTGCAGCGGGTGTTATTAGACAGCGTCGTGGGTAGTAACGAGTGCGCCACGTCATTGTTTATGTCGCAGTCGCCACCGCCGCCGCCACCTCTAAGCACGTAACGTAAAATCGCCGCAACCAGTGACTTCAGTTATGCCGCCTCCATCATCATCATCACCATCTAGAGCCTCCAAAATAAGTGCAGTTTTAACATTATACACTGCACTACCACCTCAACCGCCCCCCAATTTTACCACTAACAAACCGCGTCTACCCTTTCTGCCAGCCAGCTTTGATACAAGTAGGCTTCCAATCTATAGCCAGCAGTAAAATATGGTCCTGTTAAGAAATCCCTTAGTGAACATAGGCCGAAATCATATAATAATTGCCGTTCAAAACAAAAGTACGAGTATTTTAAAATTTTTAGACCATGCTAAGATTATTTTTAGCCGCTGATATTTACTTGGCGATAAGAGAAAGCATTGACGAGCTCCAAACTCTACCGCCGCGCCGAGTTTATCCGTCTCGATGAAGTTGATGATGCACAGAGTATTTGACGATAGATAAAGCACCAACATTTCGTTTGCTTTTTCCGTTTCCGGTGTCAGAGTGAACACCTGCTGTAGTTGCTCCCCATAAGGTAATGAGTAGCAGCGAATAAGCGTGATAGGTGTATGGTGGTCCGCAGAATCGCAAGAACAAAACATTTATTTACTCCGTTATAACCGCTGAACTGGTTTGAAAATAATTTCACCTACTCATAAAAGAAAGAAGGTAAAAATAAGACCAGTGATGAGAATAAAACTTATAAAATATGGTAATATCGGCATGAGTGCTCCCTGGATTAAATGACAACAATCAAACAATTTTGTCCCGACCATCAGAACAGAATGGGGTGTTTAAGACCGGACTGTACATATTTGTATACATCCAGCGAAGACGAAAATTTGTTTCTGTCACCACTGGAAAACTGCAGCGGGTGTTATTAGACAGCGTCGTGGGTAGTAACGAGTGCGCCACGTCATTGTTTATGTCGCAGTCGCCACCGCCGCCGCCACCTCTGAACACGTAACATAAAATCGCCGCAACCAGTGACTTCAGTTATGCCGCCTCCATCGTCATCATCACCATCTAGAGCCTCCAAAATAAGTGCAGCTTTAACATTATACACTGCACCACCACCTCAACCGCCCCCAAATTTTACCACTAACAAACCGCGTCTACCCTTTCTGCCAGCCAGCTTTGATACAAGCAGGCTGCCACATCTATAGCCAGCAGTAAAATATGGTCCTGTTAAGAAATCCCCTAGTGAACATAGGCCGAAAGCATATAATAATTGCCGTTAAAAACAAAAGTACGAGTATTATAAAATTTTTAGACCATGCTAAGATTATTTTTAGCCGCTGATATTTACTTGGCGATAAGAGAAAGCATTGACGAGCTCCAAACTCTAGCGCCGCGCCGAGTTTATCCGTCTCGATGGAGTTGATGATGCACAGAGTATTTGACGATAGATAAAGCACCAACATTTCGTTTGCTTTTTCCGTTTTCGGTGTCAGAGAGTGAACACCTGCTGTAGTTGCTCCCCATAAGGTAATGAGTAGCAGCGAATAAGCGTGATAGGTGTATGGTGGTCCGCAGAATCGCAAGAACAAAACATTTATTTACTCCGTTATAACCGCTGAACTGGTAAGAAAATAATTTCACCTACTCATAAAAGAAAGAAGGTAAAAATAAGACCAGTGATGAGAATAAAAATCATAAAATATGTTAATATCGGCATGAGTGCTCCCTGGATTAAATGACAACAATCAAAAAATTTTGTCCCGGCCATCAGAACAGAATGGGGTGTTTAAGACCGGACTGTACATATTTGTATACATCCAGCGAAGACGAAAATTTGTTTCTGTCACCACTCGAAAACTGCAGCGGGTGTTATTAGACAGCGTCGTGGGTAGTAACGAGTGCGCCACGTCATTGTTTATGTCGCAATCGCCACCGCCGCCGCCACCTCTGAGCACCTAACGTAAGATCGCCGCAACCAGTGACTTCAGTTATGCCGCCTCCAACGTCATCATTACCATCTAGAGCCTCCAAAATAAGTGCAGTTTTAACATTATACACTGCACCACCACCTCAACCGCCCCCAAATTTTACCCCTAACAAACCGCGTCTACACTTTCTGCCAGCCAGCTTTGATACAAGTAGGCTGCAACATCTATAGCCAGCAGTAAAATATGGTCCTGTTAAGAAATCCCCTAGTAAACATAGGCCGAAATCATATAATAATTGCCGTTCAAATCAAAAGTACGAGTATTATAAAATTTTTAGACCATGCTAAGATTATTTTTAGCCGCCGATATTTACTTGGCGATAAGAGAAAGCATTGACGAGCTCCAAACTCTACCGCCGCGCCGAGTTTATCCGTCTCGATGGAGTTGTTGATGCACAGATTATTTGAGGATAGATAAAGCACCAACATTTCGTTTGCTTTTTCCGTTTTCGGTGTCAGAGAGTGAACACCTACTGTAGTTGCTTCCCATAAGGTAATGAGTAGCAGCGAATAAGCGTGATAGGTGTATGGTGGTCCGCAGAATCGCAAGAAGAAAACATTTATTTACTCCGTTATAACCGCTGAACTGGTTAGAAAATAATTTCACCTACTCATAAAAGAAAGAAGGTAAAAATAAGACCAGTGATGAGAATAAAAATCATAAAATATGTTTATATCGACACGAGTGCTCCCTGGATTAAATGACAACAATCAAACAATTTTGTCCCGACCATCAGAACAGAATGGGGTGTTTAAGACCGGACTGTACATATTTGTATACATCCAGCGAAGACGAAAATTTGTTTCTGTCACCACTGGAAAACTGCAGCGGGTGTTATTAGACAGCGTCGTGGGTAGTAACGAGTGCGCCACGTCATTGTTTATGTCGCAGTCGCCACCGCCGCCGCCACCTCTGAGCACGTAACGTAAAATCGCCGCAACCAGTGACTTCAGTTATGCCGCCTCCATCATCATCATCATCACCATCTAGAGCCTCCAAAATAAGTGCAGTTTTAACATTATACACTGCACTACCACCTCAACCGCCCCCCAATTTTACCACTAACAAACCGCGTCTACCCTTTCTGCCAGCCAGCTTTGATACAAGTAGGCTTCCAATCTATAGCCAGCAGTAAAATATGGTCCTGTTAAGAAATCCCTTAGTGAACATAGGCCGAAATCATATAATAATTGCCGTTCAAAACAAAAGTACGAGTATTTTAAAATTTTTAGACCATGCTAAGATTATTTTTAGCCGCTGATATTTACTTGGCGATAAGAGAAAGCATTGACTAGCTCCAAACTCTACCGCCGCGCCGAGTTTATCCGTCTCGATGAAGTTGATGATGCACAGAGTATTTGACGATAGATAAAGCACCAACATTTCGTTTGCTTTTTCCGTTTCCGGTGTCAGAGTGAACACCTGCTGTAGTTGCTCCCCATAAGGTAATGAGTAGCAGCGAATAAGCGTGATAGGTGTATGGTGGTCCGCAGAATCGCAAGAACAAAACATTTATTTACTCCGTTATAACCGCTGAACTGGTTTGAAAATAATTTCACCTACTCATAAAAGAAGGTAAAAATAAGACCAGTGATGAGAATAAAACTCATAAAATATGTTAATATCGGCATAAGTGCTCCCTGGATTAAATGACAACAATCAAACAATTTTGTCCCGGCCATCAGAACAGAATGGGGTGTTTAAGACCGGACTGTACATATTTGTATACATCCAGCGAAGACGAAAATTTGTTTCTGTCACCACTCGAAAACTGCAGCGGGTGTTATTAGACAGCGTCGTGGGTAGTAACGAGTGCGCCACGTCATTGTTTATGTCGCAATCGCCACCGCCGCCGCCACCTCTGAGCACCTAACGTAAGATCGCCGCAACCAGTGACTTCAGTTATGCCGCCTCCAACGTCATCATTACCATCTAGAGCCTCCAAAATAAGTGCAGTTTTAACATTATACACTGTACCACCACCTCAACCGCCCCCAATTTTACCACTAACAAACCGCGTCTACCCTTTCTGCCAGCCAGCTTTGATACAAGTAGGCTGCCACATCTATAGCCAGCAGTAAAATATGGTCCTGTTAAGAAATCCCCTAGTGAACATAGGCCGAAATCATATAATAATTGCCGTTCAAAACAAAAGTACGAGTATTATAAAATTTTTAGACCATGCTAAGATTATTTTTAGCCGCTGATATTTACTTGGCGATAAGAGAAAGCATTGACGAGCTCCAAACTCTACCGCCGCGCCGAGTTTATCCGTCTCGATGGAGTTGTTGATGCACAGATTATTTGAGGATAGATAAAGCACCAACATTTCGTTTGCTTTTTCCGTTTTCGGTGTCAGAGAGTGAACACCTACTGTAGTTGCTTCCCATAAGGTAATGAGTAGCAGCGAATAAGCGTGACAGGTGTATGGTGATCCGCAGAATCGCAAGAAGAAAACATTTATTTACTCTGTTATAACCGCTGAACTGGTTAGAAAATAATTTCACCTACTCATAAAAGAAAGAAGGTAAAAATAAGACCAGTGATGAGAATAAAACTTATAAAATATGGTAATATCGGCATGAGTGCTCCCTGGATTAAATGACAACAATCAAACAATTTTGTCCCGACCATCAGAACAGAATGGGGTGTTTAAGACCGGACTGTACATATTTGTATACATCCAGCGAAGACGAAAATTTGTTTCTGTCACCACTGGAAAACTGCAGCGGGTGTTATTAGACAGCGTCGTGGGTAGTAACGAGTGCGCCACGTCATTGTTTATGTCGCAGTCTCCACCGCCGCCGCCACCTCTGAACACGTAACATAAAATCGCCGCAACCAGTGACTTCAGTTATGCCGCCTCCATCGTCATCATCACCATCTAGAGCCTCCAAAATAAGTGCAGCTTTAACATTATACACTGCACCACCACCTCAACCGCCCCCAAATTTTACCACTAACAAACCGCGTCTACCCTTTCTGCCAGCCAGCTTTGATACAAGCAGGCTGCCACATCTATAGCCAGCAGTAAAATATGGTCCTGTTAAGAAATCCCCTAGTGAACATAGGCCGAAAGCATATAATAATTGCCGTTAAAAACAAAAGTACGAGTATTATAAAATTTTTAGACCATGCTAAGATTATTTTTAGCCGCTGATATTTACTTGGCGACAAGAGAAAGCATTGACGAGCTCCAAACTCTACCGTCGCGTCGAGTTTATCCGTCTCGATGTAGTTGTTGATGCACAGATTATTTGAGGATAGATAAAGCACCAACATTTCGTTTTCTTTTTCCGTTTTCGGTGTCAGAGAGTGAACACCTACTGTAGTTGCTTCCCATAAGGTAATGAGTAGCAGCGAATAAGCGTGATAGGTGTATGGTGGTCCGCAGAATCGCAAGAAGAAAACATTTATTTACTCCGTTATAACCGCTGAACTGGTTAGAAAATAATTTCACCTACTCATAAAAGAAAGAAGGTAAAAATAAGACCAGTGATGAGAATAAAAATCATAAAATATGTTAATATCGACACGAGTGCTCCCTGGATTAAATGACAACAATCAAACAATTTTGTCCCGACCATCAGAACAGAATGGGGTGTTTAAGACCGGACTGTACATATTTGTATACATCCAGCGAAGACGAAAATTTGTTTCTGTCACCACTGGAAAACTGCAGCGGGTGTTATTAGACAGCGTCGTGGGTAGTAACGAGTGCGCCACGTCATTGTTTATGTCGCAGTCGCCACCGCCGCCGCCACCTCTGAGCACGTAACGTAAAATCGCCGCAACCAGTGACTTCAGTTATGCCGCCTCCATCATGATCATCACCATCTAGAGCCTCCAAAATAAGTGCAGTTTTAACATTATACACTGCACCACCACCTCAACCGCCCCCTAATTTTACCACTAACAAACCGCGTCTACCCTTTCTGCCAGCCAGCTTTGATACAAGTAGGCTTCCAATCTATAGCCAGCAGTAAAATATGGTCCTGTTAAGAAATCCCTTAGTGAACATAGGCCGAAATCATATAATAATTGCCGTTCAAAACAAAAGTACGAGTATTTTAAAATTTTTAGACCATGCTAAGATTATTTTTAGCCGCTGATATTTACTTGGCGATAAGAGAAAGCATTGACTAGCTCCAAACTCTACCGCCGCGCCGAGTTTATCCGTCTCGATGAAGTTGATGATGCACAGAGTATTTGACGATAGATAAAGCACCAACATTTCGTTTGCTTTTTCCGTTTCCGGTGTCAGAGTGAACACCTGCTGTAGTTGCTCCCCATAAGGTAATGAGTAGCAGCGAATAAGCGTGATAGGTGTATGGTGGTCCGCAGAATCGCAGGAACAAAACATTTATTTACTCCGTTATAACAGCTGAACTGTAAATACTTTTAAAAATTAGCGTCAAAAATAAGGACGTGACAGTAAGCATAGACCGCCTTAAACCAGCCTACTTACTGTCCGACGACACATCCACAGCATCACAAGACGCACCATGTCCTGATACATCATCAACACGTCATGATCCACCATAGCACAACCCAAAAATCACAACTCTCTAGTGACAAAAACTACCAGATTTGGAAGAAAAGTTCATTTTCCTGATTTTTATCGCCCTTAACCAGGTCTCTGGAGGGGATATTTATAACAACATATTTACAATATTAAACATATTTATTTACATAATATAATACTAAGCCTTACACTAAAATATTTATTTATAATACAAAATACAGTTGATTTCAATATTACACATAATACATTAATTTATCACACTTGCACATAATTATTAACATAAAAGCACTAAAACATAAATAAAATTAATTGCACGAGCAAACCCGCGCAATACTCGTAGTATGCAGCGAGCGTTGTATATCGATTAGAGATGGTGAATATATCTATTATCAGTTAAATTTACCTTATAAAAAAAAACACATTTATTCAATAAATATTATTAACTTTATTGAATAAAAACATTCATTCGAGCCGTTGATAATTAAATGCAACTAATATTTTTATTCGTATAGATAAATCTAACCGATTGATAAAATTATCTAATGAATATTTTTAACGCAAAGAATAAAAATATGATAACTGATCTTTCGAATATATTTATTCGTTTTTTGAGTAAGTTAACTTAAGCATTAAGTAAACGGAATACAGCCTAAATTTGAATGCATTATTTAGGACACGAGTGGCGTCGTGAGTGAGACGAGGTCACGAGGTGTAATGGCATAAAATGTGCGAGACAAACAGGTAGTAACAGTTGCAATGAAATTAAACCCTATTCCATTAGCATAAGGAAACATGATGTTACTCGGCTTAAGGAACAACTTTCTTTTTGATATATTCAACTGAGTTTGTTATTTTATGCAGAGGCATTTTTTTGACTTTAGGCTCTCGCGCATACAAAATAAGGCACATAATAAATTTACCTATGAGCGTTGGATTCGCTTGCAATGTTTTGTTTACTTCGATTTGTGTTTTGTTTGTGATCCTGTGACGTGCGTGTGATGCCGCGAATTTTTTTTTATTCCTAATCGTTATGTTTAAAAGTTTTAAGAGGGAATTGAGAACTGTTGTGATTAAATGTACTGTGTGAAGTAGGTAATTGATTTGCGTACTTTTAAGAATAGTTTGTGTGTGACATTTGATTTTGAGGACTAAAAATTACTTTAAAACATGCCGAAGCGTAATGTAGAAATTTGGGACCATTTTGAAAAGTGTACAGGGAGTGAAAAAGTGGCTATTTGCAAGTATTGCACAAAAAACTTATCGTATAAGGGTACAAACAGTAATCTCAAGACACATCTGAAATTGAAACACGTTGGTGTGTATTAAATTATTCAACGTGATGCATCTGCTGCGGGGACATGTGGTGCAAATGTGAGTCACGGTGATGGTTTGAGAAAGGAAACTGTTGGTGCTAGCGGCAGCGACGGTAACGGCGCCGCCGGTGGGAGCGCCGCCGCCGGTGGTAGCTGCGATGGCGATAGAGTGTCAGCTCCTCCTCCTAAAGACCGTATTTCCACTCAATGCCGTCAAAATCAAGACCAAGAAGGTACTGAACCACCAAATAAAGTTCAACGAATGATGAGTTCGTATTTACCAAAAAAAAACTGCGACCAGGCGATAAAAAAGTAATCTATAAATGTCCGGTTAAACTTATAGCCTATGACTGTCAACCTTTTTCTATTGTGGATGATGTTGGCTTTAGAGAGTTTGTGCATGCCTTAAATCCATCATACGATTTGCCAAGTAGGAAGACAATTTCCACTTCATTACTGCCAGCTTTTTATGAAGAAAGAAAGCAGTATTTCCTACACTATGTTAAAGAACATGCAGAAAGTGTCTGTATAACAGTTGACTGCTGGTCTTCAAAAACTATGGACCAATATATGGCAGTAACAGCACATTTTTTTTCTAAAGACTTGGAGATAAAGTCTGTTTTATTACAATGCGATTTACTTGATGGCAGTCATACAGGATCCAGGATTGCGGACGAGCTACGATCAATAGCTGAACTGTGGGGGATATCAGAAAAAAATGTTCTATTTGTTTCTGATAACGCGGCAAATATGTTGAGAGCAAGTACGTTTTTAAACTGGAACCACTCTGGCTGTTACGAACACAAACTTAACTTGATTGTGCAAGATGCTTTAAGGACTGTCCAACCCCTAATAGAGAAAGTTACACGGACAGTAACGTTTTTCAAAAAAAGTTGCGTGGCAAAAGAAAAACTTATGAAATACCAGATAAATAATCAAAACATCCCACAACCCTTATAAAAAAAAGCTGTTTCCACCAGATGGAATTCCACTTTTTTGATGCTAGAAAGATTTATTTCTTTAAAGGAAGCTATACAAAGTACAGTAGCTACAATCAACGCCACCCTGCCTGTCATTTCAAACGAGGAATGGTATTCTTTGGATGAAATCTGTATAGCGTTAAAGCCCTTTTACGAGGTGACAAACGTTATGAGCGAAGAAAATTATTTGACCGCAAGCACCGCGATGGTTTTGGCTTATAGTCTGATTTCCATTTGTAATGGTTTGGTCACCAGAAATTATCACGAGCCAGTAATTGATCTCATTGGGAAACTTATTCAAGGACTTAACGAAAGGCTCGGTGTCATAAAAAACAACAATAATTTAACAATCTGCACGTTACTTGATCCCAGGTACAAACATGTGGCTTTTCCAGACGGTCAGTCATTAGAGCAAGCTAAAACATACATATTAAATTTAATGACAAGTTTAATTGTGGACGACAATCCAGCTCCACCAACGAACACAAATGAAGGCCCTAATATCATCTCAATTTGGGGAGAGTTAGATCAAAAAATTCAAACTTCTAGTTCACCTAAAACAGCAGTAACTAAAGCCACAGAGGAATTAGAGATGTATATAAAAGAACCAGTGGTTTCCCGGACAAACTGCCCTTTAGAATGGTGGCGAACACATAAATTTATTTACCCCATTCTGTTTAAAATATTTAAATGTAAGTGCATTATTATGGTGACGTCAGTGCCTTGCGAAAGAGCATTTTCTAAAGCAGGTTACATCATAAATGACAGGAGATCTCGCCTAACCACATCCAAAGTGGCACAAATAATGTTTTTAAATACGAACAAATTTGAATTGCATGAGCCTTGTACATATATGAAAAAACAAAAAAAAAACGAAATAAAAATTGCACATTACTTACATATTGTATTTATGTAAAAATGATTATGTACATAAAACCAATGAACTTTTAAATACGCCTAACTATAATACACTCAGTAATTTTCCATTGCGTTTTGAGCTAGACAGTCCTAAGCCTGTTAAAGTATGAAGGAAAGTTCATTGAATAAATCCATAAATATAAACGCGTAATACTATTTTAACTACGGTAAAAAATATCAAAACTGAATCTGCATAAATATATTAACTAATATTTTCAACCATATTCAACAACAAGTAAAAATATCAAAAAATGTATCTGCATAAATATATTTACGAATATTTTCCACCAATTCAATTACTGATAAAAATATCAAAATAATGTATATGCATAAAAATATCAACTGATATTTTCAACCATTAAAAATATCGATATTTTATAATATATATATTCAACCAATATTTTTTAACAAATATTTTTTTTCAACCATTAACGCCACCACTAATATCGATGCACTATAGCTGCGCGCACCGGTCGGAGGTTCGTTCGACTCCCGCGCATCGCGAATGCTCGCCAGTCGAGAGAACATAGTCTGACGTATAACCCGTGCCCCTCGCCGCGCCGATGCCTACGCGCTCGGTTACGTAATTAAAATTTCCACGTTTCATTGTTTGCGTTCATTTTCTTGTGTTTTGTGCATTGTACTTTGACTGCTACTAGGGTTCCGAACCGGGAAATCCCGGTGTCGAAAGTACCGGGAATTCCCGGTTCTTTTGCAGTAAATTGGAACCGGGAAATAAAATTTGATTCCCTATTATATCGATATTTTTAATGGTTCTATTGGTACTTTCGGGAATTTTAATTTTATAACGTGATTCAAACTAAGTTGTGCTTATTTAGCTGTCATCACACGATCGATGATGATATGAGTGATGTGCAATGAAGCATCGCTCACTCACTCATATTTTGGATTGCAGTGCGTGCATGTGTGTGATTTAATTTACTTTAACGAATTTAGTACTTTTGACGTAGGTATATTTGGATTTTAGTGCCTAAATTTTTTCACTTTTCTGAATGAACTTAAATATGCGTTAATGAATTGAACAACTTTTTCATTTTTTAATAACATTTTCGCAGATAAGTTCACACATCGGTTCACTATAATATTGTATTTGTATTAGTACTAGATTTGACGCTTTATTTATACTATATAGTTGATGCCGGCGAAATCTTTTATCGTTAACATACAAACCAGAAAAAATAATATTTCAACCTTTCTAATAGCTTTGCTACCACTTTTTTTTTTTAATAAGTTATAAGCGCGTACACAGATTAAAGACCGATTCTATTGATTGTTTCCTGTAGTTTTTGTTGCTCAATGCCCAAGGAAATGAAGATCGAATGTAAGAATTGAATTGTCACTTTGAAAATGGAGGATATCGTGGGCGTTACTTGACTCAGGCATATATATGACCACCGTTTAACGATTCCTCCAACCAATGTTGAACCGAAAAGAGTTTTCTCTTCGGATGGACATGTTATCTGTGGAACAAAATAAGATCTCAACAGAGTGATAAAAGTACTTCTGTAAGTCACTTCTGTTTGATTCTATTGTTATATTTTGGAATTAATTAGAGGTTCCAATAAAAACCGGTGAAATGCGAGTTGAACTCGCGTGGAGAGGGTTCCGCACAATGCCAAAGTCAAATGTGTGCGCCTTGCCACTTTATTTTCAATTGATAGAATTCTTATAGCTTTTCCTGTAATCCACAAGCGATTAACTATATTGTTTTTTTTAATTTTTGGCTCAGTAGTTTCGGAGATCAGGGGAGGGGGAATGGTCGATTTTCCTCTTCCTTCAAAAACCAAAACTATTCTTTTTACAGTAATAACAACAATAAATTTAAGATCGCCATAACAACCCCTTACAATTAATATTTATGACACAATGAGGTTTGCATAACTTTTTTTGTGTTTAAACTTTCCTTATTTGACCCCTGAAAATGTCCCTTATTTAAAAAAAAAATTTACTTTGCACATCTTGTATTTGGGTTATAGGATTACACCAACCTACTAAATATCATCTGATTTAGTCAAAAATATACGACATCCATCGTCATAAGGACACAAAAATACATAAAGAAAAATCAATTCCCTTTACGTCATCGTCACAAACAAAAATAGTTGTGCAGAAAGAAGATACTACCAGTGCCAGTAAATCTGAAGCATATCTTAGCTTATACATAGCAGAACACTCCTCAATTAATAGTGTTGACCACCTTACTGACTTATGCAAAGAAATTTTCAATTATGACTGTCTGAAAGGAGGAGCAAATGAAATCCATATGCATCGTACTAAATGCACGCATATTGTAACTGAAGTTCTAAGTCCGTATTTCAAAGATTTACTGATCAAAGATATTGGAACAAGTCCTTTTAGCCTGATACTTGATGAGTCTACAGATGTGTCTGTAACAAAACAATTAGGAGTGGTGATTAAATATTTGAAAGAAGAACGAAACGAAATAGTTTTGACATTTCTAGGTTTGCAGCAATTGACTTCTGCAAATGCCAGATCTATAGTTGATGCCCTTATCAGTCTTATTAATGACCTACAATTAGATATAACAAAACTAATGGGAATCGGAACCGATAACGCCTCTGTAATGTTAGGAATAAATAATGGGGTGTTCCAAATTCTGAAAGAAGAATACAACTTACCCCATTTGGTTTTGAATAGGTGCGTTTGCCACTCCATACAGTTGGCTGTATTACACGCTTCGCAAGAAACTATTCCTAGAAACATTGAGTTTTTAGTCAGAGAGATATACAATTGGTTTTGTCTATCTCCATCCAGACAAGATGCATACAAAGAAATTTATGAAACCATAAATGTGGGCGAGAAGCCGCTGAAAAGTTTAAAAATGTGTGCCACTCGCTGGATTTCTATAGAGCCAGCCGTTACTCCAATACTTTCTCAATGGGATGAACTCAAACTTTATTTTTAAATGACACAGACGCCAGAAAATTGCTTCACAGCTACAACACTGCATTCGATGTTACGAGATGAGAGGAATAAATTGTACTTAATTTACTTAAAATCAGTGCTTAACGAAGTTCAGCAAACATTAATAGTATTTAAAGGTAAAGAAACAGATCCAGTACTACTTCTAGATACGCTGAAACGACTCACTCAAAGTTTATGCCATAAAATTATTAATCCAAATTCCCGAATAGACTATTTTGTTCAACGAGTCAACGATTATGTTGATCCGAATCCATACATGGGATACATGTTTGAAAATTCTTTAAGTAAGTCGAGTCTAGGAGAACCGGAAAAAAAAGCACTCAAACAAAGATGCATTGATTTTACTCTAAAATTAATAAGTGAATTACAGCAGCGCTTGCCAAGTAATTTCAAAAACCTGGAGACCATGACAATTCTTTCTGTTAAAGAAACATTAAAAAATAACAAATCTGCACTACCCATTGTTAAACTTGCTGAATCGTGAATGAACTTGATCAAAACCAAATCGAGAAACAGGATGGGGTTAAAAACAATGACTGCAATTTTGCATATACGATGGCCATTAAAACGACTCAAACAAACTTGTTTTTCTCACAAGATTCCTGAAGACATAATTAAAAAATGTGGGAGTAATTTGAAATACACTTTCAAATTGTCGTAAAATACTATAGATTTCAATGAGCCATCTACTTCTTCTGCTCCGCCAAATGAGATCTTGGAAGATTCAGACGAGGACTTTGATTTTTGATTATTTTTTTTAATGTTTTTTATTGATTACCAACATGGTAAATAATTGTTTTAAATTTTTATTCTTTTGTTTTGGTTAAATATGAATCATTTTAGTTTATTCGTTAACTAAATAATATTTTAAATGTTTGAACCTAATTAATCGATTAAATCTACAAAATTTGTTCGATTTTGAAAATATATTATTATTATTAAAACTAAAATTAAACAAATAATTGAAATCAGTATAAAAGTGTTTTATTAGCTTTTTTACAGCAAGGCTTAGTAATTTGTGCTCCATCTAGCCCTATCTAGCCCTTTTTAGCTTCTTCAACAGCCACTAGTACTAAAACTAAGGTGGCAACACTGGCCATAATTGGTTGGTATTTGTCTTTCGATTACTGCGGTCGGTGTTAATGGCGGTTGTTTCATTAGGAAGCGCAAATATGAACAAAAATATAGAGCGGAATAGGAACAAAACCCGGAATTCTCTTCTTGGTTGACCAAAGATAAATATAGTGAAAATGCTATGTGTAAAGCCTGTGGAGGGAGTGACGTTTTTAAGTAGAATCGCTACAATAAAGTCGCACGCCGAGACTGAAAAACATCGCAATAAAATTATACATTACAGTGGAAAAAATATGATTTATTTATTTACGTAGACGAAGTTTAGTTTTTAAGTTAAAATAGGTAGCATTTTGATAAAAATCTCTTTCTTTTTCAGATTGACAAGATATTTCAAAGCAAAGGTCCTATTAAACAGGAGATAAGAAAAGCTGAAATATTATTTTGCGGCGCCTTAGTTGAGCATAATATTTCCTTTCGTGCAATGGATCACCTAAGCGAATTATTTGGTAAAATGTTTCATGATTCTGAAATCGCAAAAGGTTATTCCTGTAAACGTACTAAAACCGCTCAGTTGATTTATGATGTTATGGCGCCATCATTTGAAAAGCAATTATTAACAGATATAAAAAAAACTTCCGAATTATCAGGTAATACCGTTTTTTCTTTGACCATAGATGAAAGCACAGACATAACGACGGAAAAACTACTTGCCATAGCAGTTAAATTTTATTGCGTCAACGATGACATACTCAAAACTAAATTTTTATGCTCCTTCAGGCTTTCAGGCGAAACAGCGGAGGATATTTTTAATTCACTGTGTCAAAGCTTGATTGATTTAAATTTAAATGTTAAAGATATATTAGGTTTTGCAGCTGACACAACGAATGTAATGTTTGGAAGAAACAACAGTGTAGTTTCAAAAATTAAGAATGTAAACCCAAATTGCATTTTCGGAAAAGGATCCTCCCATAATTGATGAACAACTTGATGTGCATGACCCTCCTCTCATTGAGGAAACTATGGAACCTGCAGTAAGAGAAAGCCCTGCTAGCTCAATTTGGGTTTTGGACAAGAGAAAGCTGATTTGGAAGCACAGATCATTTCAATTTTCAGAATCAAGTATTTCGAATATTTTTTTACTCCAGAACTGTGTCAAAAATTGTCACAGAAACAAACTTATATGCTGTACAAAATAACCCTGAAAACCGTTTTGTCATGACCGATCTTGATTTGAGATAGTTTTTAGGCATTCTAATTTATATGTCTGATCAGCATTTTCCCTCTACCAGAGCATATTGGTCAAGAAGATTTGGATATGATCCAATAAAACAAGTTATGGATGTAAACAGATTTGAAAAGATTAAAAAGTACATACATTTTAATGATAATAGTAGACATATTCCAGTTGACCAACCAGGTTATGATCGCTTACACAAAGTGAGGCCTATAATTGATAGACTGAATAAGACTTTCTCTAGCATAACTAAACACCAGAGGCTATCAATAGATGAGCAAATGTGTTCAACTAAAGTTGGACATTATTTAAAGCAGTACCTACCCAACCTTCAACCCAAGATTTAAATTGTATGTATTATCCAGTGTTTTTGGATTTGCTTATAAATTTGAAATTTATTCTGGCCAAGACCTAACATCAAGACCAGCTGGGGAACCTGACTTAGGCCCTACAAACAACATTGTGCTTCGCATGGTCAGAGATGTACCACGAATGGTCAATCACATTATTTTCTTTGATAATTTTTACACATCTTTGCCTTTAGTCATTTATTTGGCCAAGCAAGGAATTCATTCTCTTGGCACCATACAACAAAATAGAATTCCTAACAACAAATTACCGGATAAAAAAGAGATGATGAAAAAGAGTACTCCTAGGGGTACTTATGCAGAAAAAACAACATTGTATGAGGGAATTGATTTATCAACTGTTGCATGGAAAGACAACAAAATAGTAACTATGTTATCTAGTTATGTAGGAGCAGAGCCTGTGATGCATGTGAAAAGATTTCACAAAAAGAAAAAGGAAAAAGTTGATATACCGTGTCCAAATGCAATTATTAAATACAATAGTCATATGGGTGGGGTCGACTTACTCGATAGCTTTTTACGAAGATATCATGTAACTATCAAGAATCGTAAATGGTATATACGAATTTTCTTTCACCTCCTAGATCTGGTTGTTATCAATGCATGGATTGTATACAAAAATAATGCAATAAAGGACAATGTTGCTAAGAAGGACAATATGAACTTGGGTAAGTTTAAAAATGAGTTGGCTTATGTTTTGTGCAATAAAGGCATTGAAAATAAAAGAGGTCGGCCCAGCAACTCGAGCCTTAAACAAGAACTACAGGCCAAAAAGAAAAGAGCCCAATCAAAACCAATTCCTTTGAAGGATATACGAATGGATGGTGTGGGGCATTAGCCAAATGTTGGAGTGTCTCTTCGGTGCAAGTATCCACAATGCACAGGCTATACCACTATCATATATAGCTGTTCCAAATGTGGCATCAATTTATGCCTCAATAAAAATAATAACTGTTTTACTACATTCCATACTAACTAATATATTGTAAGTGCATGGTGATGGATTTATCCATCATATCGTTTTTTTTTTAAATAATTAAGTAAAAATATGCTAAACACACATCCTCAGTGTTTATATTGTTTTAAAATCCATCATAAAAAAAAATCTCTATGCATTTAAGGGTAAAATTAACGCTAGCCCTATCCAAAACACACTGTATATACCGCAACATTGATCAGAAAATACGCTGGCTTTGACAGCGAGAACCACTTGAACGATTTCGTCGAGTCGGCTAACGTCTCGGTAGCTTAGCGGTAAAGCACTCGCCCGGTATGCGATGGACATGGGTTCAGATTCCACCTGAGCCCGCTGATTTTTTTCCAAGTATTAAAAATTGAAAATTAACTAATTGTTAATTGTAGTAAATCACAACAAACAATTAATTAATTGTTACTACTACAGTTAAAAATTAAATAATTGTTAATTGTATTTTTCCAAAATTACAATTGATTAATTGTTAGTTGTTGTGGTTATATTTAACAGTTAATCAATTGTTTGCAATTAAAATTTGCCTAACACTGCCCAGCGACACATTGTGACACATCTGGTTTTATTGCTTTGTAAGGTACTTAACTGATGTTCTCCTTCCATTAAGGATTTGGGCATATGTGCTTTGAAACCTAACATCATATGGAATAGCATATCTAAACCTCTATCCAAAATAAATATATCATTTTTTCTAACGAAATTCCTTAGATCAGGTCGTTCATTTAGTGCATCGATTAATATCAAATCAAATCAAAAATTTCTTTATTGTTTCAAGTACAAAACTTAATAAAATTGTGGGGAATCTCCTTTTAATATAGATGAATCATTTTTAGTAGCTTTGTAGGGTCCTAAGCATTCTCATATAGTCCCGTCGCAACAAACAATTAAAAATGGTTTTAGAAGATTCATAAATTTGTGCAAACTATAGGTATCTTTTTGGAATTTATAGTAACTGCTACTTTGCAGATATACATAGGAGGCATCGCAAATGACAATAGCAGGTTTTTCATCTAATAGTATGGTAAACCTGCATTACCAAATAATAATTCTGGTTTTGTTCTATTTTTACTAGCCACTTCCTGTATTGTTCTGCATGATTTACCTAAATACAGTAGTAAAAATAGTTCATTGAGGCAATCACGAGCTGCATTCTTCATGTATCTTTCTAAGGTACTCCGATTCATACAAAAAAATTGGGACAGTCATAGGTTATTATCTCCCATTCTAAGTTTGGCTAAATTTATACTAAGAGCCATAGATGCCAATGGTATCCGATTCTGCAGACATAGAATCAGTGTCAATAGTTCCTGTAATTGCTCTACAAAAAATCCTAACCAAGAATGACACATCTTAGGATCAATGTTACTAAAGTCTGTAAAATCAAGCTTAGTTTGAATCACTCTCTCTAATATTGCCATCATATTGTCCATTTGATGACTAGTAAAGTCATTGTATGATGCACCTAAATTATCCCACAAGTGACTGTTGGCATGAAAATTACAAATACGAGCAGACAAAGGAATGTATATTTTGTAATGAAGCAATAATAATTCTTTCACTACAGACGGTACTAACAAGCATTCTCCATTTTCACAGCCAGAAAATATACAATGGTTTGGAGTAGCAGCCACACACTGATATAAATTGGAATTAATTTTAGATATGGCCGGCCTAGCTGGTTGTGGTAACTCACGTATTTCTGGCAGAGGGGGAGGTGCAGGTATGTTGTCTTTGATTTCCATTTGCTCTTGAGGAAGTATCTCTGGGACAGCTGGATTTTCCAGTCTTTCAGAGTCGTGTAGTTGTTGCTGTTGAATTGTTCTAGTTGCAGCCATCCAACATGCTTGACAAACCTTTTTCAAACGGTTTATCTGAAAAAGTTTATTTTTTTATCATCATTCATTAAAATACAAGAACGATTCATTAGTGGTATCACTATTCACTATTGTAGTTTTATAACAAAATATTACCAGATGTGGTGGCACCCATGCCAATATAAGCGTTCTTTGTGGACTGTTTAATGGCACATTATGTGTCCTGGATCTTAGTATAGAAATGCCACAACCATAGCAGACCATTTTATGTCCCACTGCAGGTTCTTGCCTCCTACCTGCATTTTGTAATATGATGTAACAGGGGTCACATACAATGTCTTCGTTGGACACCTGAAAAGGGTTAGAATACAAAATTATTTATCAATAGCGGGCTATTGTCTTACTTTGATTTACTATGTAATCCTAAGTGTAAATATATAGGTTGAGTTTGTGTGCTAAACAAAGAGATCATACCGGTGTAGGTGCAATCAAAACGTAGTGATTTAATACTCCTTGGTGCAATCCATGCACGTAGAGTAAATGTGATGCTTTCGTGTCTGCGCATAAATGGCACTCTATGGCGATTCCACCCCGTGTTGTTAACACGGGGTGGAATCGCCATAGAGTTTGAGAGGACGTTAGTGAATCTTGCATCGCTTTTAGTTGTATAGCTCTGTCTCGCTCGGTATGGAAGGCTTTTTTGACATCTAACTTTTTAAATACCGCGTTCAAAACTACAGTACTAACAGAATAATAACTTTTTCCACATATATAGGGAGAAGTTAAATGAGGGAGGGTTATGTTGCGATTTAAAGATTTTGCGATTTTTTTGTTTATGAAGTAGATAAAAATCGCGCACATAGTGATTTTCTATACAAAGAAGTGTACAAGATACCGTCCTAGCTCCAGAATGAAGCTGGAAACATACTATCGGACGCGGCTTACGGACGCGGCTTACAGCCGCGACTTAAAGGAATCTAGGTATTGAATGTACACTACGGTGTGCAAACCATCGGACGTCAGTCGCGGACGTAAAGCTGAAAACATACTATCGGACGCGGCTTACAGACGCGGCTTACAGCCGCGACTGATAAGTGTGCACGGTCCTCGGACGTTGCTTGCGGACGCCATGAGTGTGACCACTTTAAGTAGATTTCTACGTTTTTGATAGGTTTGTGACAAAGAGGACGATGATTTAGTAGTAATTTCAGTAGAAAATCTGTATCGTTTAGTAGATTTTGGAAGAAAATTCTTAAAAATAGTAGCTAATCCAAAATACAATTATCCAGGCCAAAAAAACCGACCAAGTGCGAGTCGAACTCGCGCACGAAGGGTTCCGCACCATTATCTGTAAAAACCGGCGAAGTGCGAGTCGGACTCGCGCACGAAGGGTTCCATTACCATACCATTTTCTATAAAAACGGCAAAAAAATCATGTTTGTTGTATGGAAGCCCCCTTTAATATTTATTTCAACTTTCTAGCTATCACGGTGCATGAGATACAGCTTGGTGACAGACGGACAGCGGAGCCTTAGTAACGAGCAAAATAAATCACTTTAGTTGTATGGGAGCCCCTTAAATATTTATTTTATTTTGCTTTTTAGTATTTGTTGTTATAGCGGCAACAAAAATACATCATCTGTGAAAATTTCAACTGTCTAGCTATCAGATGCCGCACCACATACAGACGGACAGCGGAATAGTAATAGGCCCCCGATTTACGCTTTGGGTACGGAACCCTAAATAAATCTTGTCCAGGTCCCGGAGATTTCCTGTAACATAATACTGAATACGGTGATAAGCGGGTTTCTTTTTCGCATACGTTATCAAATCGCTAGCTATCTTATAATAAAAATGTTCATGCAATCAAAAAGCACGTGCGAGCTCTCGCGCAGTCGGCGTCCTTCTGACGCTCGGACGCGTCCGCACCCCGTGGATACCGTCCGCGGACGTTTTCGGTTTACAGAAACATCCAGCGCGCCAGATTGCTGTCGGACGTCCGAGCGCTCAAGGTCAGTGAAGGTTACGTCCGCGACTTACGTCCGATGGTTTGCACACCTTAGTGTACATTCAATACCTAGATTCCTTTAAGTCGCGGCTGTAAGCCGCGTCCGTAAGCCGCGTCCGATAGTATGTTTCCAGCTTTACCTTGGGCTGACCTGGAGCGCTCGGACGTCCGACAGCAATCTGGCGCGCTGGATGTTTCTGTAAGCCGAAAACGTCCGCGGACGGTATGCACGGGGCGCGGACGCGTCCGAGCGTCAGAAGGACGCCGACTGCGCGAGAGCTCGCACGTGCTTATTGATTGCATGAACATTTTTATTATAAGATAGCTAGCGATTTGATAACGTATGCGAAAAAGAAACCCGCTTATCACCGTATTCAGTATTATGTTACAGTAAATCCCCGGGACCTGGACAAGATTTATTTAGGGTTCCGTATCCAAAGCGTAAAACGGGGCCCTATTACTAAGGCTCCGCTGTCCGTCTGTCTGTCTCTCTGTCTGTCTGTCTGTCTGTCTGTCTGTCTGTCCGTCTGTCTGTCTATCTCATGACCGTGATAGCTAGACAGTTGAAATTTTCACAGATGGTGTATTTTTGTTGCCGCTATAAAAACAAATACTAAAAACCGGAATAAAATAAATATTTATGGGGGCTCCCATACAACCAAAGTGATTTATTTTGCTCGTTACTAAGGCTTCGCTGTCCGTCTGTCTGTCTGTCCGTCTATCACCAAGCTGTATCTCATGCACCGTGATAGCTAGAAAGTTGAAATAAATATTTAAGGGGGCTTCCATACAATAAACGTGTTTTTTTTTTGCCGTTTTTATAGAAAATGGTACGGAACCCTTCGTGCGCGAGTCCGACTCGCACTTCGCCGGTTTTTACAGATAATGGTGCGGAACCCTTCGTGCCTCGCACTTGGTCGGTTTTTTTGGCCTGGATAATTGTATTTTGGATTAGCTACTATTTTTCAGAATTTTCTTCTAAAATCTACTAAACGATACAGATTTTCTACTGGAATTACTACTAAATCATCGTCACACTAAAGTGGTCACACTTATGGCGTCCGCAAGCAACGTCCGATGACCGTGCACACTGATGAGTCGCAGCTGTAAAGCTGGAAACATACTATCGGACGCGGCTTACGGACGCGGCTTACAGCCGCGACTTAAAGGAATCTAAGTATTGAATGTACACTAAGGTGTGCAAACCATCGGACGTCAGTCGCGGACGTAACCTTCGCTGACCTTGAGCGCTCGGCCGTCCGATAGCAATCTGGCGCGCTGGATGTTTCTGTAAGCCGAAAACGTCCGCGGACGGTATGCACGGGGTGCGGACGCGCGCGTCCGAGCGTCAGAAGGACGCCGACTGCGCGAGAGCTCGCACGTGCTTATTGATTGCATGAACATTTTTATTAAAAGATAGCTAGCGATTTGATAACGTATGCGAAAAAGACACCCGCTTATCACCGTATTCAGTATTATGTTACAGGAAATCTCCGGTACCTGGACAAGATTTATTTAGGGTTCCGTACCCAAAGCGTAAATCGGGGGCCTATTACTATTCCGCTGTCCGTCTGTCTGTCTATCTCATGAACCGTGATAGCTAGACAGTTGAAATTTTCACAGATGATTTAGCTTTTTTTTTGGCCTGGATAATTGTATTTTGGATAAGCTACTATTTTTCAGAATTTAAACGATACAGATTTTCTACTTAAATTACAACTAAATCATCGTCCTCTTTGTCACAAACCTACCAAAAACGTAGAAATCTACTTAAAGTGGTCACACTCATGGCGTCCGCAAGCAACGTCCGAGGACCGTGCACACCAGCGGTGCCAGATTAGGCGAATTATCGCCATTTAGGCTACCTTAGGGGGTCAAATGGCGACCAAAAAATCCAATCGGCTACCAGTAGCCATTTAGGCTACCTAGAAAAATAAGGACGGGCTATTTAGGCTATAAAGTATCCCCAAATTGAATAATTTCTTGTTGATAATTGTATGCTTGTAACGAAACGTAATAAGCACATCTACCATTTATTTGATCAGTGCACATCATAAAGGTAATATACCTACGGAATAGAGGAACAAACGCGAGCTGTCAAACGAAACCGAAATTGGAAAACATTTGTGTGTGTAAAATTGTTTATGTATGCGTGTCAGTGATGTATACAATCACACATTAATATCGATATCGATTATATTTATTAGTTACAGTCGTAGAATTATTAAAACTAAAATAGGATGGGAAGGGATTTAGAATGAAATGAAAATGAAAATACGACCCAGGGTGAACAAGTGAAGTAATAATATTTAAGGAAAACACAGAAGACATTTAAATCATTTTTTTATCAATGCTTTAAAGGTATACCTACTTATATCAATTCTCACTGCCTTCGGAAAATATAATTTTGTTTAAATAATTTCTTAAAGTAAGCTTTGATACATTTTTCAATTGTGTTTCGTACCTCAATCTTAACGGTAAATATGTTTCAATTATACATTTTATAATGAGATATCTGTGACTAATAAGTGGATTTTGCTTAAACGAATGGGCAATCAAGGAACCAAAATATTTTCCAAAATCAGTACGACTAATAATATTTAGAACGTTCTTATCAAATTTCTTTTTATCAAAATCAAAATGTGTTTTTATTTTTCTCTCAAATATTTTTCACACTTTATGCGCTGGATGCAGACCGCTTCCAACCGGCCGATCTGAATGTCACTGGGGGAGGCCCATTTAGCAGTGGACGTCCTGTTTCTGAAATGATGATGATGAAGCAAACATTTATTACATCTTCAGAAGAGTAGATTAAAAACCTCTATACAATACTTGATACAATATCTCTTTAAACTTAGGACGATACTATGCGTCTAAGCTTTATGTTGACCTGTGAAAAAGAAAAATAATAAGTAGCTAGCAAAGCTAGCTAGCTAGCGGCGAGCGTAGCTAGCATGCCACGACAGCGGCAGGCGAGCGCTAATTAAAATATTAGTTGAAAATTTATCTCTTTAAAATTTCTAAAATATATGAAAACAAATATTAATATGAACCAGGTGTATTATTAGTAATATTATGAATTTTAAGTTTCGATCATAAGTATTTTATGTATTTATATTGTGTATTTTTACCCAGAGTGATCATCACAAGATCCACAAAAAGGAGTCCTTTCACCCTTTCTCCTACTTTCCGGGGTACATCTGTTCCAGTGACCGATACTCTACAACTTCTTGGCATGGAGTTGTCCTCTGACCTCAACTTTGGCACCGCCATCGAGTCTAAGGCTCAAATTGCAGCTAGAAAGTTGGGCGTCCTGAATAAAGTCAAGCGGTACTTCACGCCTGGACAGCTTTTAACTCTTTACAAAGCCCAAGTCCGATCTTGCATGGAGTACTGCTGCCACCTTTGGGACGGCTCGGCGAAATACCAACTTGCTGCACTTGACTCGGTGGTACGCAGAGCCAAGAGAATAATAGGCGATAAAAAACTGGTGGCGTCCAAGCTGCACAGCCTGGCTCACCGCCGCAAGGTTGCTTTCCTATCGGTCTTCTATAGATTGTACTTCGGAGAGTGTGCTCATGAGCTGAATGAGCTCATACCACCGTCACCTTTTTTCCATCGGACATCCAGACGCACGGCCGGCTACCATCCGTTCTTAGTTGTTATACCCATAATCCGCACTAAGCGCTTCTCATCATCTTTTATAATGCCCACAGCTAAAGATTGGAATTCCCTGCCTGCGTCTGTATTTCCGAGTGCATATAACCTGACTCTCTTTAAGTCCAGAGTGAATAGGCATCTTCTGGGCAAGCTCGCTCCATCGTAGATCCCATCTATGCTCTAGAGCAAGATTGGGGTCAAGAGTAAGCCCATCTCAAAAAAAAAAAACACGATGTAAATTGGTATGAGAAATATTTTCGGACTTCCAATAATACAAATTAAAAAGTTATGATAGTAAAAGGCACACCCAACTTATAAATATACCTACTTAATTGCTTTTGAAAAACTGTAGGTACATGGTGCTAATTATCAGCAGAAGAATAGTATTAATTTTATTTAAGCTTACCGAAACAAACTTAGTTGGAATTGCAGATTGTGTCTCCTCGTTTTGTGTCTTGAAAAATTTATCCTCAAAATGTTTGCTGCATATACATGAATGTTTTTTAGGAATTCAGATTGGACGATCGATTATTTTAAGCCATATATTCCTGGTGAATTAGTAGAAAATCTGAAAGATACATGAATAACCAATGAAAGTACCTACTTTTAATATTATAACAGCTCTTAATAGCCATGTAATTAGAAAATAAATTATTCTATTCTATTCTTAAGTAGGTATGTGTAGTAGAAAGTGCCTAATATTCCAGCAATCAAAAACTTATACCTATGTATAGGCTAAGTATCTTATGTGGGATTACATTTCCAGATAATTCATAACTAAACTTCATAAAGGTACTTTTAACAACAGTAATTTAAAACATAAAATTAATTTTCGTCTACCGCGTGATACCAAGACAGTGGAAACGAAACATCGATAACGTAATGCAGCCCTAGTGTAAAACGAAAATTATTTCTTTTCACAAGATATTCGTTAATTCTGCATTATGAGTATCCAATCTTTGCTTCTTACATAAATAAATGGTTTTAGAAGAGAACTATCATACTAAACACTTAAAATTTCAAGCGCTTATGCAAAAATAAATCCAAAGTTATGAGGTGTCGACTTGGATTAATTTACCTGAGAAATGAATATTTTTTGGGGTTAAGTCGTTGTGTGGTACCACAATCAATCACTGAACAAGTCACCATATTTATGAAGCACTATTTCTCAAAAATATTCACGATGTGAAGTAAAAACAGGAAAATTTACAGAGCCCGAATTCTCAGCGTGCCGCTAAGTGCCGCCAGCTGTCAAACAGTTGCCAAAAAACGGTTCTGCTATGACGCATCACGCATCTCTTTTTATCATACAGTGTTGCTGCTAGTAGCATCTCGCTCGCTCAGCCGTTTGTTCCTCTATTCCTGTATATTAACTTTATGGTGCACATCCACCGTTATTTTTCTCTTTTGTACGAGTGAGATAGAGATAGACAAACGCGTATGACTAAACGAGAAAACAATCTTCTCTTTCTACTATTCTACGACCCGGACAAATTAAGTGACACCTCGATGGGTGATATTGGTTTAACTCAGGTATCAATTTAATTCGTCCGGGTATTATTTATTTATTGTACAGAGAGAGTTGGAGAGTTCAAAACTGAACTGGCCTGGCATTTTTTTAAGCTTGTTTTTTAAATGAAAAGTTTGTTATTATTTATTGTGTGAAGGTTTTGTGTTATTAGTTGGATCTGATTACCAGTTCTAATGGGTAAACACGGTAAATATGTGAAACACTATCGCGATGAATGGGAGAGAATTCCTTGTTTCAAAAGTAAGTACCTAATAAGTTGCCTAAATACATACAACATTATCCTTTTGTTTTTAGATCAATCGTATTACGAGTACCTATATTGAATTGAGTAGCATATAACAAACATGAATCAGTCATTGAGATAAATTTGTACCTAAAATTTTGGTTTCAAGGATTTCCCGTACTTTTTTAATGAAATTGCAATTTATGCAATTTCAACTTTATTGTAAAACAGTAAAGTTGGAAACATACTATCGGATGCGGCTTACGGACGCGGCTTACAGCCGCGACTGATCAGTATGCACGGTCATCGGACGTTGCTTGCGGACGCCATAAGTGGGACCACTTTAGTGTGACGATGATTTAGTAGTAATTTTAGTAGAAAATCTGTATCGTTTAGTAGATTTTGGAAGAAAATTCTGAAAAATAGTAGCTAATCCAAAATACAATTATCCAGGCCAAAAAAAACCGACCAAGTGCGAGTCGAACTCGCGCACGAAGGGTTCCGCACCATTATCTGTAAAAACCGGCGAAGTGCGAGTTGGACTCGCGCACGAAGGGTTCCATTACCATACCATTTTCTATAAAAACGGCAAAAAAATCACGTTTGTTGTATGGAAGCCCCCTTAAATATTTATTTCAACTTTCTAGCTATCACGGTGCATGAGATACAGCTTGGTGTCAGACGGACAGCGGAGCCTTAGTAACGAGCAAAATAAATCACTTTGGTTGTATGGGAGCCCCTTAAATATTTATTTTATTCTGGTTTTTAGTATTTGTTGTTATAGCGGCAACAAAAATACATCATCTGTGAAAATTTCAACTGTCTAGCTAACACGGTTCATGAGATAGACAGACAGACGGACAGCGGAATAGTAATAGGCCCCCGATTTACGCTTTGGGTACGGAACCCTAAATAAATCTTATCCAGGTCCCGGAGATTTCCTGTAACATATTACTGAATACGGTGATAAGCGGGTTTCTTTTTCGCATACGTTATCAAATCGCTAGCTATCTTATAATAAAAATGTTCATGCAATCAATAAGCACGTGCGAGCTCTCGCGCAGCCGGCGTCCTTCTGACGCTCGGACGCGTCCGCACCCCGTGCATACCGTCCGCGGACGTTTTCGGCTTACAGAAACATCCAGCGCGCCAGATTGCTGTCGGACGTCCGAGCGCTCAAGGTCAGCGAAGGTTACGTCCGCGACTTACGTCCGATGGTTTGCACACCTTAGTGTACATTCAATACCTAGATTCCTTTAAGTCGCGGCTGTAAGCCGCGTCCGTAAGTCGCGTCCGATAGTATGTTTCCAGCTTAAAGCTTGTTTTTTCTATGACTGTGCCAACCATGGCTCGCACTATTCTATCTAATCTGTGGTGCCTATCATCGTTCTGCATTCAACCACAGAGTAAGAGATTTATTTATTTATTTATTTGACAGTGATGACATGACAACACTGTCTATTTGACTACGGGCGGATTGCCCTCTACCAGTGTCGAGTAAAAAAAGGGGAATCAGGGAAATATTAAGGCCTAAGATCGAAATTTGGAAAAAAAGGAGTTACAACGAGATCAGGAGACTAGGGAAAGGTAGAATAACTTCTATTACATGGGAATAAAATAAATATAACATTAGGTTTGTGCCACGTTTCTGACAGAGCAAAAACAAATGGCTCATACATATTAATTAAATAATAAAAATCACTCTTTTTGCTTAAAATACTCTGGCAATTCCATTGAATTACTTTGGCGTGTAAATCCATCTTGGAGGAATCGAATGCAACTTTCTATTATGGGGGCAGCGTTGGACGGTGAATTTGAATTAAATTGGGAAACTAAATTAATTAGGACTACAATAAGGTCTGTAAGATTCGATTTTTGCTGATCTTGGGGCTGGCTCATAATGGCGCAACCATCCCTTGGGGAGGGGAAGGAATAATCCTTAATAAGATCACTATGAGCTTTTTTGTCATAGCCCTTAGAAAACGATGGTGAAGGGCGAGGGGTCAAAAGAACTGTTTTTTTATAAGAATTTGTTGCCTTGGAAGTTTTAATTTTAGCAGAAGTATCCCGAGGACTGATCACTTGTGTTACATTTTCAGGACTGGAGGACAAAATATCAGCATATGACTTGGAAGCCGGAGGGTGAAGTTTGGAAGCTTCTACATAAGAAATTGAATTTTCAGCCATATAAGTCTTAATATTTTTTTGGCGCATGAATTCTGGACAAGACTTACTGGTTGCAAAATGTGAACCAGAACACAAACAACAAGAGGCATGATGATCATCAATAGCACAAGAATTTCCAAAATGGCACTGTCCACACTTAAAGCAACGGGGCTTTGATCTGCATTGTGTTTTGGTATGGCCAAACCGGCAGCAGTTAAAACACTGAATTGTAGGGAAAATGTACAAATCTACTGGTAAAGCATTGTAACAAATGAAGACTCGTTTGGGCAAAGTTTGTCCATCAAATGTGATAACTACTGTTTGGGATGGCTTCCAAGATGCAGAACCATCAATAGAAGTTTTGAAATTAAGGCGTCTTACTTTCATTATTTCTCCACATCCAATTGGTACAGACATGTTAGCTTTAACTTCATCAGGTGACCAATCCGCAGGAACACCACGAACAAGACCCATTCTGGTGACATTGAATGTAGGTACAAAGGCTTTCAATTTGTTAGATTCCAAGCTATAATGGCCCATAAAGAAGTTAGCATCAGAGAACTTCGAGAATGATACTGATATTTTATTACGGCCAATACTTTTAACACTGCCATCAATTATATTTTTGAAGGAATACTTTTTTAAGAATTTCCCAACCTCAATCGGGTGCAAAGTGGCTCCGTCATTAGGAGAGGCTAAGACTTTTTGCACATGAACAACATATGGAGCAATATCTGAGTCATTGTAAGTTTTACGCCCTATAGGTGTGTTATTATTCGGCAAGTCTTGACTATTGGCAACTGCATGTGGAACTACAGCAGGCAAATCATTCTGGCGCGGTACAGATTCTCGGTTTACTTGGCCTAATTTTTTACGCTTTCGTTTAATAATATGCTCATGTTCTGTAGCTGAAGTTGAAATATCGGTGTCAGAATCGTTTGTAATAGTTACAAAGTATCCTGCCGGAGGTGGAGAAAGGTTAACATCAGGAAGATCGGCAAGTTCGTCGGATAAAAGTGGAGGAGGTGACCCTCCCGGATCATCGGGAGGATCATTCATTTTCAAAAGAAAACTGTGCAACTCACCTACTTTTTCCCAAATAAACACTACTAAACAATAAATATATGTATACAAATAATAGTTATCTACACAAACACTACCCTCCTGAACGCAATCCCTTAAATATTAAAAATAAAATTCAGAAGGAAAAAAAGACGCCCGTCGAGTCTAAAGATTCCCGGGCTTTTAGAGAGTAAGAGATTCAACCAACGTGTAGCATAACTCATTTTTTTAAACGGTTTTACGGCTCTGGGTCTTGCTCATTAAGCCATTCTTAATCAGATTTCAATTGTAACAAGCTAAATTTAGTGTTGCCGACATAAAACAATAATTTATACCTAAGTTAATTAGGACTTTGAATCGAATTCAATGTACCATAATATAAAATCTTTTATTGATTTTGATTACAGATTGGCTAACTCGTACTCCAGAAGACCTTGTTATGAAAGGAAAAGGAGAAGCCTATCGTAAATTATGCTTAAGTTCCCTGCGAGCACATAAAACAGATTTGGAAAAACATATGAAATCAAAAGCTCACATAGAGCGTGAAAATTCCGCAAATATTAATAAACAGGCAAAATTATCTAATTTTGGTTGGTTTTAGACATTTAAAACTAGATTATTTACATCTTACAATATATTTTTCAACCGACTTTAAAAAGGAGGATGTTCTCAATTCGGTTAGGATTTAATTATTTCAATAACATATTTAATTACTTGCATTTCAGGCTATTCTACAACTGACAAAACGGAAAAAAATAATGATATCCAAATTGCTGCCTACGTAGCTTGTCATGGTTCTGTGAAAAGTATTGATCACATGGGTGAAATGCTAAAGAATATTGGAAAGGGCAGCCCTTTGGAAAACTTGCAGCTGCATAGAACCAAATGTTCCAACATTATAAAAAGAATTATAGAGCCTTGTTTAAAATCACAATTAATAGAAGATTTGGTGATCGCCCGTCCTCCATTATTCTTGATGAGTCGACTGATGTTTCATCAGAAAAATACATGGCCTATATGATACGTTATTACAACACCACACAAAAAAGTCATAGTAACGGACTTTCTTGGTTTTCAAGAACTTTATCAAACCACAGCAGTTGCCTTATATGCTGCCTTTACAGATTTCATGAAAGAAGTGGGTCTCAATCTGACAAATTTGATCGCGATAGGCACGGATGGCGCCAGCAACCTAACAGGAAACAGGAATTCCCTCTACACACATCTGAAAGCTGAGTATCCACAAGTTCAGTTACTCAAATGCGTATGTCATAGCCTGAGTCTGTGTGCTGCTAAGCTTACGATGAACTGCCGTCTTCACTCGAATACCTACTGCGAGAAACCTGAAACTGGTTTGCACATAGCCCACTAAGATTAAAAACTTACCATTATTTGTATGAGTCACTCAATAGTAACAAAAAGCCACCAAAACTAACACAGCTGTCTGCTACACGATGGCTGGCATTTCATGCAGCTGTGGATACCAATATTAAACAATGGGATGTCTTAAAGCTTCATTTTAACAACATTGCAGCTTCGGGTGAAAAATGTTACCAAGCTCGAGAATTGTCTGGCATGTATAACGATGAAACTCATTTACTTTATCTTGTCTTTCTTTCACCATTATCAAAGGATGTCACTGAGGTTTATATTATATTTCAAGCTGACAATGCCAATATAACGAAGATTTACGATGATCTCCGCATTTTACTGCTGACAACGGCCAGGAGAGTGTTTAAACCAGCCTCTTTAAGAGCTGCTCATTTCCACGATGAACAGCAATTTACTCAAGATATCGATTCGGTCAAATCGGCGCTCGCCAAGGCAAGTTCCGAATTTGAAAACTCATTGCTTATTGAAGAAAATATTGATTTTGGGTCGTCTTTTAAATCTTTGGCCCAAAAAGTAAAACTCTCTGCGAACAAAATATCAGATGTTCGAAGAAGATGCAAACTTTGCCAGGAAATTGTCAACAGACTACCACCCAATGGTAATATTGTACAGAACCTTAGTGCATTCGATGTCCAAAACACATTAAGTATTGGTTGTGTCAACAAGCCATTGCCGTGGGAGTTGGCTCCTTCCACTGCAAATAGGACGGAATTGAAAGACAAAGAAGACTGATTAGTAACTTTACCACTGCCGACATCAGTGAGGAGGGCATTGATAACTGGACGCCAGAAAAATTGTGGATAACTTTGCTTGAAAAGAAGAACGCTGGTGGCCAATACGTTTGCAGAGAGCTGGCCGAGTTTGCTCTACGCTCCTTGTCTCTCCCCATTAGTAATGCCACAGTAGAGCGTATATTTAGCATTATGAACATTGTCAAATCCAAAATGTGGAACCGCATGCAGTTGCCTATGACGCAAGCTATAACTCGCATACGTTTGCATTTTAGTGTGCGAAAAATATGCTGCAATACATTTAGCCCTACGGACGAAATGATTAAATTGCAAAACTCGAAAATTTTGTACCAAAGAAGACCGATTGATACGGCTGGTGAGCCATCTACTTCCGCCACCACTCCTTGTAGGAATGAGGATTCTTCCGCTGACGCTGAAAGTGATGGTGAACTTTTTCAGGAAGTTATTATGTTATTACAAGAGGATTTGTAAAAATCATGTTACCTAGTTAGTAAGTATTACCTATTATTATAAATAAAACATGTTTATTTTGTTTACGTGTCTTCTTTATTCGGGCTATATATAGGCTATTTAGCTTAAAATGTTAGGCGAATTAGGCTACTTGTCAAAAAATATATATTAGGCGATTAAGGCTACTCTGTAAACTAAATTAGGCGAATTGAGTTAGCTGATATCTGGCAACCCTGGTGCACACTTATAAGTCGCGGCTGTAAGCCAAAGCCGCGTCCGATAGTATGTTTCCAGCTTGATAAACAAATAAATAATAATTGCTTGATATGTATGTTTAATAAAAAAAAACCTTTTCGTGGCTTTTATCTTAATCTACTAAAGTTTATTTACATGGATTTAAATGAAATTTGATGATTTTTTAATTATTCAATCGCGATGGAAATACTATACTAATTGTCTCCTGGGAAAAGTTTCGATAGTTAGCAGCCCAAAAAAAAAACTTAACTGACATTTTTGTCAGTTGAAGATAATTTAATTTTACATTTTCAACAATTTTTGTTTGGTGAAAAATTAATAGAAAAAGGAGATAAAATTATTATCTGAAGTAAAAAGCAAGTTTATGGTGTTCATCAAATGTGTTTTGAGAACATTGTGTGCTCGAAATTTTCTAAAAATAACGGGAAGTCGTATAGTTAATTGTTGTGATTAATGTGATTGATTATTACTAATTCATGATGTTTGCTACTATTAATATAATCAAGGTTTGATCCAAGTCTTTTGTTGAATTCATTACTGTTTTGGCTATATTCAGGCTGTACCACAGTGAAGTCTCTCTCTCTAAGTTCATTCTATGTAAAACTTTGTTTGTTGGGATATTATAAGTAGGTATTACCTATTTTCTTGTTCAAATGCTTTGTGGTACATAAATTTATCAGCGGCAGCTAATTATAGTAAAAAAAAGTTAACTTTTTTCCTAAATTTTCATTTCTTAATGCAATAACCATTATTTCTTTTGTTTTAAGGTACATTGTATTTTCCGTGATTATAAATATGAAGACGTCAATACTGGAACTTTGGAATACGTTTCCGATGTAGCCAACACGTCGTAGGTGAAACACAAACAGCAGTATTACCTGATATTACATTAATAAACACATTCAATTCAATCAAGATGGAAATAACCTAAGTTGTGTCACCGTTCACTCCAGCTCCAAAACATAGTTTAATTTTGCACTATTTTGACTTGGTGAGGTAAATATTAGAAAACACTTAAACAATTCTGTCGATTAAACTTTGAAAGTAAGTAGAACATGTATAGGATAGAAATGAACCAACCCTGTTTTGTGATTATGATGGTTTTATTTAGTTTAAAATTAAAATGTATGATAAATCCCAAGAGACTCAATGTAAGTGTGATGTGTGTTTATAATATTACCACGATTTACCATTCAATTTTATAAGACTTGTTTGACCTGCCAGACGAAGGACAAGAGACACAATGTTTTTTTTTTGTTATGGACCGGCCGGAAGGTCTTTGCCGCTTGATAGGTTAGAACTATGGCATGTAAATGCGGCAAATAGATATACTATGGCCAGGCTATTTGTATCATAATATTGGAGTAAAGTTAATCGAATTTAATGTACCTAATTGTTTTTTTTTTTTACAGTGTGACAGCTACATCAGACGCTATGGCTTTTTGTGGAAAACTGGCCAAGTGTAGTGATATCACTGAGGTTTACAAAGCTGACTGTGAGGTAAACTATATTTATATACTTATTTATGTATCTAAATGAAAATAGGGTTTTAAATTGGTTAATTTATGCTGGTGGACTAATTACTTCTTCACACAAAGTTAGTGAAAACGCACCCTAATTATCTTTCTGTATAAGCAAAAATAGTCAATAAAGATCAAAATTTTAGCATGTGGGTTTTCTGGGTGAAACCATAAAAGCAGTTGCGTCTATGTAGTTAAAGAGAACTACTTTTGTTAGTAGAATAACTGCCGCACTCAGAGACTTAGCAATAAAGTGTTGATTAACATTTTTGTTTGTTCAATAATGGTCTTTATTCGTATTGTCTTAAGGAGTACAGGTTTGCCTTAAGTAACAATTAAAGTTAAGTAACGTGCAGCAGTACAAAATGACGCGACAAATTCAAGAAACCAGTTCTATATTCTACTACCAGCGGCGCTGCTAATGAAAACAAAAAATGTGGCGTTAAGTAGAGCAAGTATTTTTTTTAAGTAAAAATAATCTTGTACCAATACTCAATAATTTATTGCTGAGCCAAACAGAACATTCGATGCTATTTAATAAAACAATTTCAGACCAGTGTTAAGGACCCTGTCAGGCACAGAAGAAACGAGTTTTTTTTTTATAAAATTTATTTAGCAGGTGTAAATAAGTTTATAGCGGTCCCTCATGTTTATTAATTACTCATTTTTCAGGAAGCCTCGTAGACGGGACACCAGTAAGCAGCAGGATCACATTGGAGGCAGTGCTGTTCTTCGACAGACTGTTTGACAGTGTCAACGGGTCACGCGGGGGCACTGCCCCTGGTAAAATGCGGGGACCGGTAAAAGAGGTTGATGGTGTATCACGTCATGTCGAATTTTGGTAATGCTGGGGCTTCACCTGCGTCTAATGTCGTTAATTAGTGCTCTATCTGACGTAGTACGCAGGTGTGGCCGGTCTTTGTGCGCTAAATTGCTTCAATAACATTAGACGTTAGGCGATAGCTCGGACGGCGGTAACTTTTGACACATCAAAGGGATTAAGCGGGTGTCTAGTGCATTGTTGTGGCTACACCTACTACACTAAACCTGTTAAAACACGATCACATTCAAAAACTCTTTGTGAAATATATGTTAAAGTGCATAGTTATTAAGTTAGGATGGAGTAGACAAAATGAGAAAAATATCGAGTTCTTGAAAGCGTTTTTATTTTTATTTTAAAGACACACTCACAGATCACACGCTAACTACGTCGCTAGACGTTAGTATAAAACGTCAAATAAGTGTGGCCACGCTCATAGCGCGTAGCTTAATGCTTTAATTTAGTTAATGCTAATCATGCCGTTATTTGAACGTTAGGCGTCACGCAGGTGAAGCCCCAGCATAAGAAGCCATTCATACATTACAAAATATTTACTTTCTTGAGCCTAATACGACGCAAAAAAATATGTTCCAAGTGTTCAAAACAGGATCATAACCCTCAAAAGTTTTATTTCGATTTGGTCGAAATTGAAACTTGAGGGAGTCCATCTATTTTACACTGTTAATTTAAATCAAGATCCTCTGGAGAACTTTTTTGGTCGTATAAGAGCTCTGAACCATAGAAATAACAACCCTAGTCCCTATACATAATCACATTATTCATATTCATATATTGTGTGCGTTCGCGCAACAAAAAGAATCGCCTTTTCAAGGATTGGATGATGCAGATAATCAGTGCCTTATATCGTGTAAATGTGCCCGAAATTTTATATTTGTGCGTCTAACAGCCTTAGATTAATTTAAGAAAAACGGATTCTGCTGCACGAATGTTCGCCCAGCAATTTTTTTTTTAATTGATGGGCCTAGCTGTATACTAAATATGCAAAAAGATAGCTTATATACGATCATAAATGTGCCGTGAAAGCCAGATTTGTGCCTCTTAAGATATCAGAGTTATTAAGTTTTTTGCTGGGCGAACGTTTTGGTGATTGCTGTATATCGGAAACGGTTGAACGCACATTCATGATTTTTTGTTTACAGATTCGGTACATTTGTGCCTATTTGTGCCGGAATTTCCATTAACATGACTAGCATGGTTCAGATGCAATTCTTTTATTTCCTTAAAAACTGAAAAATGCTCTGGCTCCCGAACGAACAAGACCAAGGACTTTGCGTTAGTGCCGACTGGTACCCATTATATATTCACATGATCCTGTAAAGTTTCGCCGGCCTACTACATATCATTGCCGATTTCTTAACGATTTTGTCTTTTTTTTTGAGGTTATCTTGAGTGAAATTACTTAGACTACGAAAACACTAGTATCCTGTGGGCTGGCTTATTACATGCTTCTACAATAATATGAGCGCTGTTTTAGGAATACGTATGTAAAAAATCATGTATGTATAGTATACCCATTACTTTAGACAATAACGATTAAAAACCATTCGAAATATTTTAGGTAGATTATCCGACCAAATTGTAGTGAACATTAAAAAGCGGCCGCACAATACATCAAACTATCCTTTCTCACTTAATGGCGTTGTAACGAAATTTAAATAGTACAGTTACGTACAGAATTGTTAAGTTGGAAAATAGTTTATAGGTATTTGGGACATGAAATAAAATGTTGATTGTTTTTTTTTGTACCTAATAATACACTATAATTTGTAATTTATTATTTAAAATAAATTATATAATGAATTAATGAAATAAATAATAATAAAAAATAAATAAATATTTGACAACATCACATACATTGCTCTGATCCTATGGTAAGTAGCTTAAGCACTTGTGTTATAGAAATAGAAACAACGACGTTACCACAACACCCAGACCCGAGACAATATAGAAAAGTTCGTTTCCTACATTGACCCGACCGGGGATCGAACCCGGAACCTCAGAGATGGCGACACCATATTAGTCCGGCGTGCTCGTCTCTCGGCTACGGAGTTCGTCATAAATTTATACCTACATAGCTTAATAGCTGATTAAGCTGTTTGAAGCGATAACGAAGTACAAAATTTATTGTCCATCATTATTATCCATTTTTTGTTATGTAATATTTAGAACACTTTTTGTTGTGTTTAGGAATTACGTTAAACTTGCATTTTTTATTTATTTGTAATGTTAATTTTATTGTACACGTTTTAATCATCTAAAAGGTACAAATAGCACCTAACCATTATTCATTGTTTATTATTATATACAAAAAATAAATCAATATAAAAATTACCAATATTTTTTTGTTACCTCCTTTTATCCAAATTGCTTTACTTACCAACTAAAAAAAACAAATATACTGTCAATGGCACATCAAGCTATCAAGCTTAATCAGCTATCAAGCTATGTAGTTAGGTATAGATTTATGGTGCAAAATCATTCATTCATTTATTATAATCTCAAAAGGTCGACAATTTATTTTCAATAATAAATTACAAATTATAGTGTATTATTATGTACAAAAAAAAAAAACAATTTACATTTTATTTCATGTCCCTAATATAAACTATTTTCCAACTTAATGATTCTATACGCATCTGTACTATTTTTTCGTTACAACGCCATCAAGTGAGGAAGGATAGTTTGATGTATCGTGCGGCCGCTTTTTAATGTTCACTACAATTTGGTCGGATAATCTACCAAAAATATTTCGAATGGTTTTTAATCGTTATTGTCTAAAGTAATGGGTATACATACATGATTTTTTGCATACGTATTCTTAAAACAGCGCTCATATTATTGTAGAAGCATGTAATAAGCCAGCTCACAGGAAACTAGTGTTTTCGTATTTTAAGTAATTTCACGCAAGATAACCTCAAAAAAAGACAAAATCGTTAAGAAATCGGCAATGATATGTAGTAGGCCGGCGAAACTTTACAGGATCATGTGAATATATAATGGGTACCAGTCGGCACTAACGCGAAGTCCTTGGTCTTGTTCCTTCGGGAGCCAGAGCATTTTTCCGTTTTTTAGGAAATGAAAGAATTGCATCTGAACCATGCTAGTCATGTTAATGAAAATTCCGGCACAAATAGGCACAAATGTACCGAATCTGTAAACAAAAATCATGAATGTGCGTTCAACCGTTTCCGATATACAACAATCACCAAAACGTTCGCCCAGCAAAAAACTAAATAACTCTGATATCTTAAGAGGCACAAATCTGGCTTTCACGGCACATTTATGATCGTATATAAGCTATCTTTTTGCATATTTAATATACAGCTAGGCCCATCAATTAAAAAAAATGTTGCTGGGCGAACGTTCGTGCAGCAGAATCCGTTTTTCTTAAATTAATCTGAAGCTGTTGGACGCACAAATATAAAATTTCGGGCACATTTACACGATATAAGGCACTAATTATCTGCATCATCCAATCCTTGAAAAGGCGATTCTTTTTGCTGCGCGATCGCACACCATATATTGCATCATAAGTGTATGTATACATATGGTGTTACATTGTTTGAGATCATACTTTTGGACCCTGTAAGGGTATTGCATTCTTATTTATGTTTACAAATACAATATTATTATTATTATTTAATTATAAAATCGTCATATTTAAAATTCAAAATAAAAATAGTCATATTAAATTCGTTAAATAAAATAAATATGTACTTATATTATGTCAAAGAGTAATACACAAGATTCATCTAAACTAAGATTCAATTAAATTACGGAAAGGGTCACGCAGATTTAAACAGTATATCAAATAGGTATAGTTTTTCCAAACTTCATTTAAGTCTTTATTGATTAAAAACCTTCTGGGCCCTCAGTCCCGCAATACTAATTGCGAATCAGATGTAGGTGACGCACTCATAAACTATGAATTATTTACCAATGAAAAATGTACAGATGCTCCTGTTGGCTCTTCTGTTACAGGTGGTGCCTCTGCAAATGTTCCAGGTCCAGAAACGAGCGGACTGGCTGAAGCAGCGGAATCAACTCCGCTGCTTCAGCAAATCTGCATGGAAAAGCTGAACGTACATTCGTCAGCTTTTACTGCAGGCTATGTAGCCGGAAGGCTTAAAAAAACTTAAGTGCCAGGCCTGCAATAAAACAATAATAACGAAGGATGTTTCCTCGATTCATTCATGGTTTGAGCTCGGAGAGCGTAGCCAATTAAAGTAAAGGAACCTTCAGTATTCTACTACTACTTTTGCTCATAAACCAGAAGTTGTTAAGAATATTCGTTCTGAGTTTGTGGACACTAGTTCCATAGGGTGCTCACAGCACCAGTCTCAATTATTTTATCACTTTGTTACAATAGTTTGTAAGGTTCGGTTCAATAATTGGTGTAATAGTATTGAACGACCTCCGTAGCCGAGAGACGAGCACGCCGGTTCCGGGTTCGATCCCCGGTCGGGTCAATGTAAAAAACGAACTTTTCTATATTGGCTTTGGTCTGGGTGTTGTGGTACCGTCGTTGTTTCTAATTTCTGCAACACAAGTGCTTTAGCTACTTACCTTAGGATCAGAGCAATGTATGTGATGTTGTCAAATTATTATTATTATTAATAAAATACTTTGCGGTTCATTTAACGAAAAACTTTCATCGAGTTTAATGTCACCTGTGCAAACCATGGCACTTAACAAGTATAAGTCTTCTAGGCTACGTAAAAAAGGAAATAGTTATGGTTAATAATAATATTTTCTTTTCCAGGTTCTGATTAAAGCAGTCGGCAGAGAGCGCGAAGGTAGCTTCGTAGCTACCTTTCCGCTTTCGGTTTCTCTCCTACAGTTTATTAGATCTGATGGAATGATGTTAATAGAGCCGCCTGCGTCCGCATCCTCCCGTATTAAGCGGAGGGCCTACTCGGTTTCCACTAAAGCGGAGAGCAGAGGCGAGATGTGTTTTCATAGAAATAGCTACTCGAGTGAAGCGAAGCAGCGGAGAAGTGGTGTCTGCTTTAGGTGGTTAATTGTATGAAAATATAGCTCCTCTCCGCTTTAGTGGAAAACGGGCTTAAGTGACCTATCGGGGTGCGCCTTTTTTCACATAACTTTTTAAGTCCTATTATCGGAAGTCCGAAAATATTTCTCATACTATTTTACATCATAATGATCACTCTTCATAATTTTTGTTAATACTGTTAGGTTTAATTAATTTTAAAGTCATATTAATTTATATTATTTGATGTAATGTCCGGTAATTATCCAAAATGTAAAGGAATGACGTTTACACTCTGCACTTCCGGTTGCTAATTTAATGTTATGATTAATGTAAAATACTGAAAACAATTAATTTAAGTATGACAACAATTTAAAAATACATTCTGATTTGTTTAAAATATTATGAATTTATAATCGCATTAAAATGTATTAAGTATAGCCTAATTTAATTATCGTTAATTTAAAATACCGTAGTTTCCGCTTCCGGCGAAAACCACAGTATGGCGTTCGTGCCGCAATGGCGGCGCATTGGTTAGTGTACTGTCGTAGTGATCAGACCTATTTTTGTAAAGCAGACTCTGTGGAATAAATACTGTTGAAAATCATCAAGTTGGTGTTTGAACTTATATCGACGCCTAAAATACTAATGATCGAAACTCCTAATCATCGGAATTCATAATATCACTAGCAATATAACTCGTTTATACTAATATTTGTTTTCATATATTTCTTAATCATGTATTCATAATGTTAATAATCATTAATTTGTTTGCACTAATATTTATTTTTATATAGTTTTTAATCATAATTGTAAATGAAACTAGGCGTCTCATAAGTTAAATTCTTAAGGTTATATATTTCTTAATCCTATTTGTTTTCATATATTTCTTAATCATAAGTGTTATTTTTCCGAATTGTTGTTATTCATAATGTTAATAATCATAAATTTGTTTGCACTAATATTTATTTTCATATAGTTTTAAATCATAAGTGTAAATGAAACTGGTTGTCTGGTTAGTAAAAATAACCTTACGGGTGGAAGGCCTGATTTTATGATATCTAATAGTTGTTAAACGGTTAGGACCGTTGTTATCTCTACGTTTACAATGTCTTAATTTAAGTCGTCTCACGACGAAAGAGCACTTGGTGGAGTTAAATCAATTTATTAGTTAAACTTGTCACAAATCTCATCTAGGTAAGGTTAGGTTAGAACAGTGACGACAGAAAGTGCGAAGCCGAGCGAGCGTGCCGCGGCAGCGACCGGCGAGCGCTAAATTACAATATTAGTTCAAAAATTGTGTCATTACAATGGGTACTAGCACTCTACTATGTACTTAACGGTTTACAATGACTTAATTTTTACACGAAAAACTTATTTTACCAATAATATAATTATGAGTTCGAATAGTTTCTTAGTAATGCAATTATTAATAAGAAAATTATGATTATTGACTGTTATGACGAAAATTATTATGAAAAACAAAATTATGAAATGAAACATTTCTTAGTAATTAAAGTATTCATTAAAATTATATGAGGAACGTATGTTATGAGTTCCGATAGTAGTAATAAGCATTTATGAACAAAATAATTATGAAAAACAAATTTATGAAAAGAGATTATTATGAACACAAAACGTGTGCGTTCGCGCAGCAAAAAGTATCGCCTTTTCAAGGATTGGATGATGCAGATAATTAGTGCCTTATATCGTGTAAATGTGCCCGAAATTTAATATTTGTGCGTCCAACAGCTTCAGCTTAATTTAAGAAAAACGGATTTTGCTGCACGAACGTTCGCCCAGCAACATTTTTTTTAATTGATGGGCCTAGCTGTATATTAAATATGCAAAAAGATAGCTTATATACGATCATAAATGTGCCGTGAAAGCCAGATTTGTGCCTCTTAAGATATCAGAGTTATTTAGTTTTTTGCTGGGCGAACGTTTTGGTGATTGCTGTATATCGGAAACGGTTGAACGCACATTCATGATTTTTTGTATACAGATTCGGTATATTTGTGCCGGAATTTTCATTAACATGACTAGTATGGTTCAGAAGCAATTCTTTAATTCCCAAAAAAATGGAAAAATGCTCTGGCTCTCGAACGAACAAGACCAAGGACTTCGCGATGGTGCCGACTGGTACCTATTGTATATTCACATGATCCTGTAAAGTTTCGCGGGCCTACAATGTATAATTTCCGATTTCTTAACGATTATGTCTTTTTTTAAAGGTTATCTTTAGTGAAATTACTTAGAATACGAAAACACTAGTTTCCTGTGAGCTGGCTTATTACATGCTTCTACAATAATATGAGCGCCGTTTTAAGAATACGTATGCAAAAAATCATGAATGTATACCCATTACTTTAAACAATAACGATAAAAAACCATTTCGAAATATTTTTGGTAGATTATCCGACCAAATTGTAGTGAATATTAAAAAGCGGCCACACGATACATCAAACTATCCTTCCTCGCTTGATGGCGTTGTTACGAAAAAATAGTACAGATGCGTACAGAATTGTTAAGTTGGAAAATAGTTTATATTAGGGACATGAAATAAAATGTGAATTGTTTTTTTTTCGTACATAATAATACACTATAGTTTGTAATTGATTATTGAAAATAAATTGTCGACCTTTTGAGATTATAATGAATGAATGATTTTGCACCATAAATCTATATCTAACTACATAGCTTGATAGCTGATTAAGCTTGATAGCTTGAGCGCGGGGGCAAGATCAATCAACATCTGTATATTAATAAATACTTTGATTGGTAATTCCCCTACTCCCAGCATCGGTCCGATGCTGGGTTTGGTGAATGGTCTAAGGAGGAGCGCAGGTCGCAGAGATCCCGTAGACAAGGCCAGTGGACTATCCTTCCCGAGGTTGCTGCCCGTTCTTGGCCAATTGCCTTAAGCTACTGGCATAACAGAAACCTCTGGCCGTACCCCAAAATATCCTTACCCCCAGTCCCATCCTTACTCTCTCTCCAAACCGGCATAGCCGAACCGTGGCGGCGCAAAAATTTGGGAAATAAACACACAGCATTCCCCCCCCGTTTATGACATGAGTAATATTTCTGAGATTCTGTCATGCGATCCGGCTAACGCCCGGCGCTCGCAGGTACCCTGACTGTGAGTGTGAAATTCGTTACCGAAGGCCGCACAGAGGTGGACGTCCAGGCCCCCGCGTCGGTGAATGTTACTGGCAGCACACCAAAAACAGGACCAGGCTCCAGCCTGGACCTGTCAGGCCTCGCAGACGCCATACCTACTGGCATAGAATCTGTGCCACCACAAAACCAGTGGACCGTAGTCGCCCACAAGCGCCCCTTGAAAAAGGGGAAGGCTGGCTCAGCGGCTCCACCACACAAACAAACACCACACCAAACCAAGGGCCAACGGGACAACCGGAACGTAGTCGCCACAACCGGCGCGCGGAAAGGAAAGCCCGGAAGCCTATTACCAAAGCGGCAGCCGACACGGAAGCAGCGTTAGCAGCGGAAACGCAGCGCGAACCTGCGCCGCCCACCTCCACGGAGGTGGCAGCGGCACAGACTATACCGGCTCCACCGCCACTACCACCACCAACAACACTACCACCACCACCACCACCAGCACAGTCGAAAAGGAGAAGAAAGCCGAGAGGTCATCGTAGCCGGATACCTGCTGCGAGTGCTTCCCCTGCTCCTAAAAAGGAGCAGTCTGGGCCTGGGGACCGCCCGGGTGAGCGAACTTCCCCGAAGCGAGCTCAGCTGGACGAGACTCAGTCACGGGGAGAAGCCAAACGCGCAAAAACCGACACGAGACCAAAGCGGACGATGAGCTACGCAGATGCGAATAAATCGCATCTGGGAGTAGCGGTTACCACCGTTCCGCCGAGGGACCTCTCGTCCGCCCAGGCAGATCAGCTCAAGGAGACTATCGACGATAGTATCCTGCAGGCTGTCCTGTCTCCACTCTCTCCAAGCGCGCAAGCTCCCTCCTTCCGCGGCCGCCCCTTCCTTCTGGATGGGGTACTAGCGATGTGGTGTGAGGATGCGAACGCTCTCGACTGGCTGGTCGATAGGGTCAAAACCCTACCATCACCCATACCGGGCACCACTCTGACTGTTATTAAACAGTCAGAGATGAAGAAAAAGCTGAAGGCGGGGCTGCTTGTCCACTCCCGTATCACTGACGCTGCCACACTGCACCGAGTCCTTTGTGCCTAGAACCCGTGGTACAAAGTTGATTCCTGGCAGTGTTATGATATGACGGTGGACAACAAGCCTCAAGAAGAGGATTCTAGGGAAAAGGTGATTCACCTTATCCTGGGAATCCCCGAAGACCAGAAGCAGACCATCCTGGAGAGAGATCGCCGGGTAGCCCATAAGTCCGGCAGTGGCTATATCCGCTTCTTCTCTCCGGACGAGCCCGTAACAACCGGACCGGAACCAACAGCGACGAGTGAGGCCGCAGGGACAACATCCAACCCAGCGGCATCCACCTCAGCTCCCCAACCGGGTATGAGCGAGATGGAGACAAACTCGGCGCTGCACATTGAGGGGAGCACCAGCGACGAAGATGACGTCCTGCGTAGCCCTTAGCTCTCTCAATGTTATACAAACAAACCTCCAGCACAAGCAGATAGCGGCGGCAACTTTACGCAGAGTTCTGGAGGTCAACAACAAGACCGTCGCCAGATCCAGTCCTGATCCAGGGCTCCTGGATCAGGAATAATAGGGTCTGCGGTTTAAACAACATCGGTGGTAAGTTATTGCTGGACACCTCAGTTGACAAATCGAGAACCTGTATCTACATGCCTAAAAACGTAACAACAACCTTGCTTAACCAATTCTGTTCTAGAGACCTCACAGCAGTGAAGATATCTACAGTACAACAAACCGTCCTAGTGTTAGCTTCAGTGTATATGCCAAGTGAGGGCGAAATCCCTGCAAGGGAGCTAGCCCAACTGGTACAACACTGCGAAGCACACGAATGGGACCTGATCATCTCCGCAGACTGCAACGCACATCACCCGCTGTGGGGAAGTAAGGACACAAACAAAAGGGGTGAGTCTTTAGCCGAATATTTATACCAAGCAAACCTGAAAATTATGAACAGAGATACAGAACCCACTTTCGTAAGCTCAAGGTATCAATCTATCATAGACGTTACTCTGGCAACACACGCGGCGGCAGACCTCATTGAGGGTTGGCATGTCTCAAATGAACCCTCCTTCGCAGACCATCGCCGCGTCTGTTTCCAAATACAGTACACACAAACAGACCCTGTTCCATATCGCAACCCCGCAAAACAGATATAACAAGGTACACAAATCTACTAACCAAGTCGCTAGGTGATGTACAACTAACAGACGTAACACTTAGTACTGATAACATAGAATCAAACGTTCAGCTCCTAACTGAATCCCTTAGAGAGAGTTATGAACTGGCCTGTCCAGAAGTAACACCCAAAACCTCGGGTAAAAGTACCTGGTGGGGGCCAGAACTCGACCGACTACGCAAGGGACTCAGGACACTCTTTAACCGAGCAAAAAACACCAGATCCACTAAAGACTGGGAAAAATACAAGCACAAAAACACTACAAGAAAAGAATCAGATTCCGGAGAACGGAAGGCTGGCATGATTTCTGTTATACCAGTAACTTAACCAACCAAGCCGCAAGAATAAAGAAAATCCTTTCAAAAGGCGATTTCAAACTCCTGGGCTCCCTGAAGAAAGAAGACGGCACTTTCACAAACACAGATGAGGAAACCAGTACAGTACTACTGGAAACTCACTTCCCAGGCTGTCAAATAACGTCAGACTCTGGGTGGTCTGACGAGCAATACAGCACACCAACAACCCATGAATGGGAAATTGCAGACAAGGTAGTAACGACAAATAGAATAGAATAGGCTCTAAAGAGCTTCAAGTTCTTTAAGTCGGCAGGGCTGGACGGAATCTTCCCAGCACTACTACAATGGCAGACCAACCAAGTAATAAAACATCTACTACCAATCTACAGGGCCTGCATTGCATTTAAATACATACCGAAACCATGGAGAGAGGCGAAAGTAGTCTTCCTGCCAAAACTAGGCAAGGAAGACTACACGCACGCCAAAGCTTTCAGGCCCATTAGTCTAACATCATTCCTACTAAAAACACTGGAAAGACTAGTAGACCGATACCTAAGGGACGGAGCGCTAAAACGTAAGCAACTACATCCCCAACAACATGCATACAGAATAGGCAGATCAACAGAGTCAGCGCTGCACATGGTGGTGCATAAAATAGAAACGGCTATCACAAATAAAGCTTCAACCCTAGCTGCCTTCATAGACATAGAAGGGGCTTTCGACAAAACCATGTACAACAGCATTAACCACGCCCTACAGAAATACAACGTCGATCCAGTCATAAGAAACTGGATAACGCAATTAATAAGTAAAAGGGCGGTTCAAATAGTGGTGAACACTACCACAAGAGCAAAGGTAGTAAGAGGATGCTACCAGGGTGGTGTCCTTTCACCACTCTTATGGAACATAGTAGTGGATAGCATACTGTACAGACTAAACGAAATAGGATACACTACTATTGGTTATGCAGACGACCTAACAATACTGATAAACGGAAACGCTGAAAATCTGCTCTGCGGAATTATGCGTTAAGCACTTCAGATAGTAGAAAAATGGTGTGACGAGCATCAACTGTCAGTAAATCCGAAAAAGTCAGAACTTATCCTTTTCACCAACAAAAGGAAGTTACCTCCACTACAGTTACCAAAATTATTTAACACAGAACTCTCGCTATCAACCCAGGTGAAATCCTTGATTCCAAACTGAATTGGGCGAGTCATATTGATACAAAAATAAAGAAGGCCTGCACAGCCTTTTGTTAATGTAGAAGACTAGTTGGTAAAAGTTGGGGTCTAAATCCAAAAATCACACTTTGGCTATACACATCAGTTATCAGACATTCTATAACTTATGGATCAGTTGTATAGTGGCCCAGAACACAACTGACCACAGTGAAAACAAAACTCCAGAGTCTACAGCGACTAGCGAGTGTAGCAACTACTGGATGCATGAGAACCACCCCATCAGCCGCGCTCGAGTTCCTCCTAAACTTAAGACCGCTAGATCTCATTATACAGGAGGAAGCACAGTCAGCCGCCTTGAGACTAAGAGCGAACGGACTATGGAAACAAAACATAGAAACAACACACTCAAAAGTTCTGCAGAAGGTCCTAAAGGAATTACCACTCCTCGAGGCGCCCATGGACAGAACTCCGTGTCAACACATCTTCGATCGAAGATACAATATCCAACTCACAGAAGAATCAAAAGATAACTCTGGCGTCGATTAAGTTAGGATATATACAGACGGCTCAAAAACGGCACATGATACCGGAGCCTGCGTCTTCTCGAATGATTTAAACATAAACATATCGACCACACTAGATAAGTTAAACTCCATCTTCCAGGCAAAATGCATTGGTATAACCAAAGCGGCACAGGCGGTTGCAGCCAGAGACGTCCGAGATCTTGGCATAAAAATTGTCTCGGACAGTGCATCCGTACTCCAAGCCCTACAAAACAACGTCGTAACCTACGCACTCATACTAGAGTGTCACAATGCACTCCAATCCATTGCGAACACGAACAGAGTAGTTCTGCAATGGATCAAGGGACACAGCAACTCACTGGGAAATGACACTGCAGACGAATTGGCCAAAAGAGGATCGAAGGTCTATGGACCGGAACCACTACTGCCTATACCCCAGGCCCAATTTAAAACATGGCTGCGTGAAAGAACCACAGAAACACACCATACCGAATGGATGAACAGTGTAGGATGCAGGCAAACAAAAGATGCAATTCCGGTAGCATCAAAAAAGCTTGCCCGCAGCCTCATCAGACTAAAGCGGAACGAACTTCGGAAGGTTATAGGTACTATAACCGGTCAAGAACACAGCACGCACAATTGCCCAATCAAGAGGCTAAGTGCGGATACCTCCCAGCTAAACTAACTAACTAACTAAAGCTTGATAGCTTGATGTGCCATTTACAGTATATTTGTTTTTTTTAGTTGGTAAGTAAAGCAATTTGGATAAAACAAGATAACAAAACAATATTGGTAATTTTATATTCATTTATTTTTTGTATACAATAATAAACAATGAATAATGGTTAGGTGCTATTTGTACCTTTTAGATGATTAAAACGTGTACAATAAAATTAACATTACAAATAAATAAAAAATTCAAGTTAAACGTAATTCCTTAACACAACAAAAAGTGTTCTAAATATTACATAACAAAAAATGGATAATAATGATGGACAAGAAATTTTGTACTTCGTTATCGCTGCAAACAGCTTAATCAGCTATCAAGCTATGCAGGTATAAATTTATGGTAATTTTTGACGAACTCCGTAGCCGAGAGACGAGCACGCCGGACTAATATGGTGTCGCCATCTCTGAGGTTCCGGGTTCGATCCCCGGTCGGGTCAATGTAGAAAACGAACTTTTCTATATTGGCTCGGGTCTGGGTGTTGTGGTACCGTCGTTGTTTCTAATTTCTATAACACAAGTGCTTTACTTACTTACCTTAGGATCAGAGCAATGTATGTGATGTTGTCAAATTATTATTATTATTAATAAAATACTTGCGGTTCATTTAACGAAAAACTTTCATCGAGTTTAATGTCACCTATGCAAACCATGGCACTTAACAAGTATAAGTCTTCTAGGCTACGTAAAAAAGGAAATAGTTATGGTTAATAATAATATTTTCTTTTCCAGGTTCTGATTAAAGCAGTCGGCAGAGAGCGCGAAGGTAGCTTCGTAGCTACCTTTCCACTTTCGGTTCCTCTCCTACAGTTTATTAGATCTGATGGAATGATGTTAATAGAGCCGCCTGCGTCCGCATCCTCCCGTATTAAGCGGAGGGCCTACCCGGTTTCCACTAAAGCGGAGAGCAGAGGCGAGATGTGTTTTCATAGAAATGGCTACTCGAGTGGAGCGAAGCGGCGGAGAAGTGGTGTCTGCTTTAGGTAGTTAATTGTATGAAAATACAGTTCCTCTCCGCTTTAGTGGAAAACGGGCTTAAGTGGCCTATCGGGGTGCGCCTTTTTTCACATAACTTTTTAAGTCCTATTATCGGAAGTCCGAAAATATTTCTCATACTATTTTACATCATAATGATCACTCTTCATCATTTTTGTTAATACTAATGATCGAAACTCCTAATCATCGGAATTCATAATATCACTAGTAATACAACTCGTTTATACTAATATTTGTTTTCATATATTTCTTAATCATGTATTCATAATGTTAATAATCATTAATTTGTTTGCACTAATATTTATTTTCATATAGATTTTAATCATAATTGTAAATGAAACTAGGCGTCTCATAAGTTAAATTCTTAAGGTTACCCTATTTGTTTTCATATATTTCTTAATCATAAGTGTTATTTTTCCGAATTGTTATTCATAATGTTAATAATCATAAATTTGTTTGCACTAATATTTATTTTCATATAGTTTTAAATCATAAGTGTAAGTTAAATAAATCAAATGAAACTGGTTGTCTGGTTAGTAAAAATAACCTTACGGGTGGAAGGCCTGATTTTATAATATCTAATAGTTGTTAAACGGTCAGGACCGTTGTTATCTCTACGTTTACAATGTCTTAATTTAAGTCGTCTCACGACGAAAGAGCACTTGGTGGAGTTAAATCAATTTATTAGTTAAACTTGTCACAAATTTCATCTAGGTAAGGTTAGGTAAGAACAGTGACCACAGAAAGCGCGAAGCCGAGCGAGCGTGCCACGGCAGCGACCGGCGAGCGCTAAATTACAATATTAGTTCAAAAATTGTGTCATTACAATTGGTACTAGCACTCTACTATGTACTTAACGGTTTACAATGACTTAATTTTTACACGAAAAACTTATTTTACCAATAATATAAGGTCCGATTTTATTAGTGTTCATCTTTTTAACCTGTGACTATATAGGTGAAAAGCAATCGTAAAAACCAATTTTCAAATGTGTACCATAAAAACTAAAAAAGTTAAAAATAAATTACAAAATAACAACATCGGCTTCATATTGCATAAACAACCTATCTTCAACTCTTTCTTGCTCTGTACAAGGGGAAGGAATAAGACGGATAACCAGATGGTTAAACGTAGCAAAGATAGGACGAGTTTATGCAATATGAAGTCAATGTTGTTGATTTTTAACTTTTTTAGTTTTTATGGTACACATTTGAAAATTGGTTTTTACGATTGCTTTTCACCTATATAGTCACAGGTTAACAGGATGAACACTAATAAAATCGGACCTTATATAATTATGAGTTCGAATAGTTTCTTAGTAATGCAATTATTAATAAGAAAATTATGATTATTGACTGTTATGACGAAAATTATTATGAAAAACAAAATTATGAAATGAAACATTTCTTAGTAATTAAAGTATTCATTAAAATTATATGAGGAACGTATGTTATGAGTTCCGATAGTAGTAATAAAAATTTATGAACAAAATAATTATGAAAAACAAATTTATGAAAAGAGATTATTATGAACACAAAACGTGTGCGTTCGCGCAGCAAAAAGTATCGCATTTTCAAGGATTGGATGATGCAGATAATCAGTGCCTTATATCGTGTAAATGTGCCCGAAATTTTATATTTGTGCGTCCAACAGCTTCAGATTAATTTAAGAAAAACGGATTCTGCTGCACGAACGTTCGCCCAGCAACATTTTTTTTAATTGATGGGCCTAGCTGTATATTAAATATGCAAAAAGATAGCTTATATACGATCATAAATGTGCCGTGAAAGCCAGATTTGTGCCTCTTAAGATATCAGAGTTATTTAGTTTTTTGCTGGGCGAACGTTTTGGTGATTGCTGTATATCGGAAACGGTTGAACGCATATTCATGATTTTTTGTATACAGATTCGGTATATTTGTGCCGGAGTTTTCATTAACATGACTAGTATAATTCAGAAGCAATTCTTTAATTTCCAAAAAAATGGAAAAATGCTCTGGCCCTCGAACGAACGAGACCAAGGACTTCGCGTTAGTGCCGACTGGTACCCATTGTATATTCACATGATCCTGTAAAGTTTCGCGGGCCTACTATATATCATTGCCGATTTCTTAACGATTATGTCTTTTTTTTTGAGGTTATCTTTAGTGAAATTACTTAGAATACGAAAACACTAGTTTCCTGTAAGCTGGCTTATTACATGCTTCTACAATAATATGAGCGCTGTTTTAAGAATACGTATGCAAAAAATCATTTATGTATACCCATTACTTTAGACAATAACGATAAAAAACCATTCGAAATATTTTTGGTAGATTATCCGACCAAATTGTAGTGAATATTAAAAAGCGGCCGCACGATACATCAAACTATCCTTCCGCACTTGATGGCGTTGCAACGAAATTTAAATAGTACAGTTGCGTACAGAATTGTTAAGTTGGAAAATAGTTTATAGGTATCTGGGACATGAAATAAAATATGTGAATTGTTTTTTTGTACCTAATAATACACTATAATCTGTAATTTATTATTTAAAATAAATTATATAATGAATGAATGAAATAAATAATAATAAAAAATAAATAAATATTGGACAACATCACAATCATTGCTCTGATCCTATGGTAAGTAGCTAAAGCACTTGTGTTATAGAAAAAGAAACAAAGACGTTACCACAACACCCAGACCCGAGACAATATAGAAAACCGGGGATCAAACCAGGAACCTCAGAGATGGCGACACCATATTAGTCCGGCGTGCTCGACTCTCGGCTACGGAGTTCGTCAAAAAATAACATTTATTTAGACCTACGTAGCTAGATAGCTGATTAAGCTGTTTGAAGCGATAACGAAGTATAAAATTTCTTGTCCATCAATATTATCCATTTTTTGTTATGTAATATTTAGAACACTTTTTGTTGTGTTTAGGAATTACGTTAAACTTGCATTTTTTATTTATTTGTAATATTAATTTTATTGTACACGTTTTAATCATCTAAAAGGTACAAATAGCACCTAACCATTATTCATTGTTTATTATTGTATACAAAAAATAAATCAATATAAAATTACCAATATTGTTTTGTTATCTCCTTTTATCCAAATTGCTTGACTTACCAACTAAAAAAAACAAATATACTGTCAATGGCACATCAAGCTATCAAGCTTAATCAGCTATCAAGCTATGTAGTTAGGTATAGATTTATGGTGCAAAATCATTCATTATAATCTCAAAAGGTCGACAATTTATTTTTAATAATAAATTACAAATTATAGTGTATTATTATGTACAAAAAAAAAAAAATTCACATTTTATTTCATGTCCCTAATATAAACTATTTTCCAACTTAATGATTCTGTACGCATCTGTACTATTTTTTCGTTACAACGCCATCAAGTGCGGAAGGATAGTTTGCTGTATCGTGCGGCCGCTTTTTAATGTTCGCTACAATTTGGTCGGATAATCTACCAAAAATATTTCGAATGGTTTTTTATCGTTATTGTCTAAAGTAATGGGTATACATACATGATTTTTTTCATACGTATTCTTAAAACAGCGCTCATATTATTGTAGAAGCATGAAATAAGCCAGCTCACAGGAAACTAGTGTTTTCGTATTCTAAGTAATTTCACTCAAGATAACCTCAAAAAAAAGACAAAATCGTTAAGAAATCGGAAATGATATGTAGTAGGCCCGCGAAACTTTACAGGGTCATGTAAATATACAATGGCTACCAGTCGGCACTAACGCGAAGTCCTTGGTCTTGTTCGTTCGGGAGCCAGAGCATTTTTCCGTTTTTTAGGAAATAAAATAACTGCATCTGAACCATGCTAGTCATGTTAATGAAAATTCCGGCACAAATAGGCACAAATGTACCGAATCTGTATAAAAAAATCATGAATGTGCGTTCAACCGTTTCCGATATACAGCAATCACCAAAACGTTCGCCCAGCAAAAAACTAAATAACTCTGTTATCTTGAGAGGCACAAATCTGGCTTTCACGGCACATTTATGATCGTATATAAGCTATCTTTTTGCATATTTAATATACAGCTAGGCCCATCAATTAAAAAAAATGTTGCTGGGCGAACGTTCGTGCAGCAGAATCCGTTTTTCCTAAATTAATCTGAAGCTGTTGGAGGCACAAATATAAAATTTCGGGCACATTTACACGATATAGGGCACTAATTATCTGCATCACCTAATCCTTGAAAAGGCGATACTTTTTGCTGCGCGAACGTACACGTATATAAGCTATCTTTTTGCATATTTAATATACAGCTAGGCCCATCTAAAAAAAAAAAAATGCTGGGCGAACGTTCGTGCAGCAGTTAAATTAATCTGAAGCTGTTGGACGCACAAATATAAAATTTCGGGCACATTTACACGACATAAGGCACTAATTATCTGCATCATCCAATCCTTGAAAAGGCGATACTTTTTGCTGCGCGAACGCACACCACAAATCGGTAGTAAAATCAAAAATAGGAACAAAAATTTTATGCGAGTCAATATGGACCCGGCCTATCGGAATAATCTTTTAATATTGTTTCGTGTTCTAGTGCGCGATATAAGGCAGACAGCGGCGAGTGAAATTAAAATATCATTGTTGTACATTTTTTATAATTAAAACCTGTAACGAGAGCGTTTTATTTAAACACATTTTTAACGCACTACAATACCGTTGTTAGTAACGATAACGGTTAAAAATGTAGCGATAACAGTTAATAAAGTAACGGTAACCGGCTGGTATAAATCCTACATAGTCTGTGAACACATAAAAGTTACGATGTCGCCATGGAAACCAGCATCAATATTACGTCATACAAAATGGCGTACAATTTTTTTTTAACAGCGCCACCTTTCAAAGCCTCTATGAACTAATTTTGACATTTCAGTTTTCACTATCGTCGAACCAATCATAAGGCCGTTTCCAATCTGTCTTTAGACATACTCTGACTATCTTTAGACATACTTTGACTAATCTGCACCCTCCGTCAACTCTAGCTGTCGAATTTAAGACACTACCTTTGGGCAGTTTGATGTGTTGCTGGAGTAGAAAATATCATTATGCAAGACCTAAAAAGAGACTAAAAAATTCATTTTTGGGTCTTAAAACAGGATGACAGTGACATCCGTTGTGTGGTTTTGAAAATTTGAAATTTTGAATAGATTGCTGTCATTGACTTATATATTACTTCGTAAGGACAGGGCGGACCACACGTCTGGGTGTTGGACCTAAAGAGACCCGAAAATGACCCGACCGAGGCCGATGACTATTTGTATGAAAAAATAAAAATGCCTAGATGTTCACTGAAAGGTTGCTTAAATTACGACAGAAAGGTCATTAAAACAAATTCTAATATTACTTCTCACCAATAAGCCGCATATTTGATAAACACTAAACTTATTTACATTACTTTAACAATTTTCTAACTTCTTTGTCAATTTTACGAAGCAACGCCATATTTACCGTGCAAAACCGATACAACTTTGTAGCGGCGTGCATTAGTTGTATGGTTATAGTATAGGTAGCCATAATAGTGCTCACAGTGCACTAAATGCAGTCCATAAAGGTAATATACCTACGGAATAGAGGAACAAACGCGAGCTGTCAAACGAAACCGAAATTGGAAAACATTTGTGTGTGTAAAATTGTTTATGTATGCGTGTCAGTGATGTATACAATTACACATTAATATCGATATGGTTCATACTGATTAGTTACAGTCATAGAATTATTAAAACTAAAATAGGACGGGAAGGGATTTAGAATGGCTGAAAATACGACCCAGGATGAACAAGTGAAGTAATAATATTTAAGGAAAACACGGAAGATATTTAAATCATATTTTTATCAATGCTTTAAAGGTACCTACTTATATCATTTCTCACTGCCCTCGGAAAATAGAATTTTGTTTAAATAATTTCTTAAAGTACGCTTGGATACATTTTTCAATTGTGTTTCGTACCTCAATCTTAACGGTAAATACGTTTCAATTATACATTTTATAATGAGATATCTGTGACTTATAAGTGGATCTTGCTCAAAAGAATGGGAAATATCAAGGAACTAAAATAATTTCCAAAATCAGTACGACTAATAATATTTAGAACGTTCTTATCAAATTTCTTTTTATCAAAATCAAAATGTGTTTTTATTTTTCTCTAAAATATTTTTCACACTTTATGCGCTGGATGCAGGCCGCTTCCAACCGGCCGATCTGGAAGTCACTGGGGGAGGCCCATTTAGCAGTGGACGTCCTGTGGCTCAAATGATGATGATAATGATGAAGCAAACATTTATTACATCTTCAGAAGGATAGATTAAAAACCTTCTATACAATACTTGATACATCTCTATAAACTTAGGACGATACTATGCGTCTAAGCTTTATGTTGACCTGTAAAAAAGAAAAAAAATGAGAAGCTAGCAAAGGTAGCTAGCTAGCGGTGAGCGTAGCTAGCATGCCACGACAGCGGCAGGCGAGCGCTAAATTAAAATATTACTTGAAAATTTGTCTCTTTCAAATTTCTAAAATATATGAAAACAAATATTAATATTTAAAACCAGGTGTATTATTAGTAATATTATGAATTTTATGTTTGGATCATAAGTATTTTATGTTTTTATATTATGTATTTTTACCCAGAGTGATCATCACGATGTAAAATGGTATGAGAAATATTTTCGGATTTCCAATAATACAAATTAAAAAGTTATGATAGTAAAAGGCACACCCAACTTATAAATATAACTACTGAATTGCTTTTGAAAAACTGTAGGTATGTGGTGCTAATTATCAGCAGAAGAATAGTATTGATTTTATTTAAGCTTACCGGAACAAACTTAGTTGAAATTGCAGATTTCACCAAAAATAGTTTCGCTCCTCGTTTTGTGTCTTGAAAAATTTATCCTCAAAATGCTTGCTGCATATACATGAATGTTTTTTAGGAATCCAGTTTGGACGATCAATTATTTTAAGCCATATATTCCTGGTGAATAAGTAGAAAATCTGAAAGATACATGAATAACCAATAAAAGTACCTACTTTTAATATTATAACAGCTCATAATAGCCATGTAATTAGAAAATAAATTATTCTATTCTTAAGTAGGTATGTGTAGTAGAAAGTGCCTAATATTTCAGCAATCAAAACCTTATACCTATGTATAGGCTAAGTATCTTATGTGGGATTAAACTTCCAGATAATTCATAACTAAACTTCATAAAGGTACTTTTACCAACAGTAATTTAAAACATAAAATTAATTTTCGTCTACCGCGTGATACCTAGACAGTGGAAACGAAACATCGATAACTTGATGCAGCCCTAGTGTAAAACGAAAATTCTTTCTTTACACAAGATATTCGTTAATTCTGCATTAAGAGTATTCAATCTTTGCTTCTTACATAAATAAATGGTTTTAGAAGAGAACTATCATACTAAACACTTAAAATTTCAAGCGCTTAAGCAAAAATAAATCCAAAGTTATGAGGTGTCGACTTAGATTAATTTACCTGAGAAATGAATATTTTGCGGGGTTAAGTCGTTGTGTGGTACCACAACCAATCACTGAACAAGTCACCATATTTATGAAGCGCTATTTCTCAATAATATTCACGATGTGAAGTAAAAACAGGAAAATTTACAGAGCCCGAATTCTCAGCGTGCCTCTAAGTGCCGCCAGCTGTCAAACAGTTGCCAAAAAACGGTTCTGCTATGACGCATCACGCATCTCTTTTTATCATACAGTGTTGCTGCTAGTAGCATCTCGCTCGCTCAGCCGTTTGTTCCTCTATTCCTGTATATTAACTTTATGGTGCAGTCCAGTACATGCGATGTAATATTAATATTTTATTTTATGATAATTTATTGAATACTTATTTTAAGTTTACGTGATGACTAAGAGTTAAAAATTTAAAACATGCAAAAATAACAAAAGGCAAAGGTTAAAAAAAAAAAGTTTTATTCGAAGGACAGTGAAATGTAATAAATAAAAATATAAATTAACTGATATAGTTTTTTTAAAGTTTTAAGGTATGATTCCGTGTATAAAAATAAATTGTATCCACAAACACTCAATTATCTAGCCAAACTAAGCAAATATTGTGCTATTGCGACTAGATACAGATAATAAACATATTTAAATCATTTACAAACATACTTTAATACATTTATATTTATTGATATTCATTCTATAGACACGAAAATTAACGAAGTAAAAAAAACGAAGTTCCTAGGTTTAACTATAGAACAAGACGTGAATTGGAAAACGCATATAGATAATGTTTGTACAGCAGGCAAGAGCTTTGGCAAGAGCTGCGCGCGAGCCGCGCGAACGCGACCTTTAAACTGGCTTGAATGTGAGCCAGAACCGCACGCGCGCAGCTCGCGCGCACTGTACAAGTCTTGCATGAGTTGCGCTAAAGAGACGCACCAATCGGTTGCAGTAACGGATCGCGTGCCACGCGTGTGCAGCTCGCGCGCGACCTGCGCATTCCTAGCGCGTTCGCCAGATCTGGACCTATCCTTACAGAGTCATCAAGTTTATATATGCCTTAAAGCAGGTTCGATCAGTAACAAAAACTGCGATTGCTACCTACCATGCATTGTAGGTTCTAAATTACGCTACAGTTTACTGATGTGGGGCAATAGCACTAATATAAATAGAGCTTTTATTGCCATAAAAAGATGCATAGGACCAATATGCGGTGTCCCTCCACGAACATCATGTCGTCCTCTATTTGCACAATTGTAATTACTAACATTGACGTCCCTGTATATATTTGAAACATGTGTATTTGTAATGCAAATTATGCATATTTTTAATAGGGCATTTGACATATATCCACGGAACACAAGAAATCAAAATATCCTGGTACTACTCAACACTTCAATAACAATGCAGTATAAAAAAAGCTGCATGACAATGAGTATAAAAAAATCTTCAATAATATACCTACTAATGAATTCAAAACATTGAATTATAATCAATTTAAAACAAAACTGAATAAGTGGCTAATTATTATTATTATTTATTCTTTATTGCATGAAATAAATGTACAATTGGCGGACTTAATGCCTTAAGGCATTCTCTACCAGTCAACCATTGGGCGAGGCAGAAACATTGAATCTAATCTCACATACCTACCATAAAGGAGTTTTTTTTAAATAATAATTAATAATTTCAACATAATTATGATATGACTGACATCTATGTAATTTAATTTAATGCAATTTTAGACTCAATTTTAGTTTAATTTTATATTTAATTTGCATGCCTTGTTTTGGCTAAACATGCTTGGCACGTTCATTTTAAAACACCTATGCACACCGTGTTTAAGCATATAAAGATTATTTTATTTTACTTTAATTTATGTTGACGTATTTAATTTGAAAAAGCAAAAAGTTATATTTACTCTGACACTACTTTAAACATAACATCTGTGCAATAAAAACTTTTTTCTTAGTTCCTCTTTCGTTTTAAGCCGCTCTTACAAGGTTGCTATTTGACAGTTGACATCAAAGTCTAACAGATGGGGTTAGTGTGTCATGTATGGAGGAAATGCAAGGCGATTTGTTCTGTCAGCCGTATCTTTACTTTTTACATCAATGATTGCTGTGCTGTGTTTTTAATTTGTTTCCACTTTGTGCGGATCAAATATTTTACGATAGTGACTGTGTATTTGTGTTTTTAGATATTTACTCGGTGTTTGTTTCGAGATATTGACTCTTTTTTAATAATATGTCGGCGGAAAGTAAGCGGCGTTGCTATAAGTGCGGACGATCACCGGCTGAGGGTCCATTTATCAAATTGTTTCGCTTTCCCAATCCTGGGAAGACTAACACACTTCGGTATGTACCTATTTTTACTCACTCTTCTTTCAGGGTAAGTTCATTTTGATTCAATGTATAATTTTTATTTTGTGTTTCAGTTGTGAATTATGGGCAAAGTATGTGTTTCCTGAAGGCCCTAACAAGAATACTGGCCCCAACAATTCCAGCGTAAACTTTATAGAACACAGAATGCTTTGCAACAGACATTTGGACTTCTTCAGCGATTTTCCTTTGGGTTCTCAGAAGTTGCACAGATTTGGTGTTCCTGAGGATTGTAAAGAGGTTTGTCACTATACTACTGCTTAAAATTTCGCACACTATACAAATAATACTTGATGTTCCCTGTGGTTTGGTCCACATGGATATTGGATTGTCATGAAAGCTTAGAAACTGTACTTCCTTTCTTTTTCATATCATACAATGTTCCAATGGACGTACCAAACAAACCAAAGTCATTGGCCAGCAATGATTTATTGATGTCTGAAAGAATTCTGTTAAATGAGGATTAATAAGTTATTATTTTACTAATTAATGTCAGTTATAAATAAGTTTTGCTTCCTCTATCTCAAATAATATGTCACTTTTGCACAATTAATGTAATTTTTATTCTAATTTCAGAATAAACCTAAACGAAGCTCATCATACAATCTTTCAATGGATGTACCGAACAAACCAGAGCCAGGGACATCAGGAAGACATGATTAATTGATGTCGAAAAGAATTCTGTTAAATGAGGTAGTTATTATTTTATAATATTACTCTGTAAAGTGTTAGAAACATCAGGTTAAATAAAATCTTATAAAAATGTGTGTAATTTTAAAAGTAAAACTAATGTTTACTTTCCCAAAATGTTTTGTAAAGCAGCTCAGCACAGCTGTTCTCATATGGACGCTGCAAGCTCATTGCGTCAGCATGCATTTGAACGGAGCTGACCTGTACTTAGTATATCTAATTTACAATGTGTAGTGTGTTTAAAGTATCTTTTTGTGTTTACATTAATCTACTTAGCTAATAGATTAACTAAACTGATTAGAACGTTGGTTCGTTAATGGCTATAAACCACATTATAATTGATTGTATTAATCTTTTATTGTTGTGCTACTGCCGTTGTTTCTGATTTCTATAACACAAGTGCTTTAGCTACTTACCTTAGGATCAGAGCAATGTATGTGATGTTGTCCAATACTTATACTTACTTGTGAATAAATAATTATTTAATTAAAGCAACATTATGTAATAACTGACGCCATTTGAATGATAATAAATTGAGTTAAGGATATTCTAGTATTTTTATTCATAATAAGTCATTTTTCTTTCCGATTCGGCGAATTAATGTAAATTAATATAAAAGCATGAACTAGTTAGTAGGTGTCGTTCCTTCTGGTTGTACAAAAGAATGGAAAATTATTTCATTTAAATGAAATAGTTTTTCATTCTTTTGTACAACCAGAAGGAACGACACCTACTTTATGAAAAATAATATTGAGTACCTTACTTTCAAATTTCCCGCCTCACAACATTTTTATTGGGTTGACAATAGATGGCGCGGTAAAAAAATGTCCCTAATTTATTTGTATGGAGTTGACATTCTTCCTCTGGTAGTAATGTTGTCACGTTTTATTCAATAGGCATAAATAAAACGGCCAAAATAAGTAAGAAAATAATATTATTTAGGTAAAAAATGAGTTCTGAAGCCGTGGGTAGGTTTACAAAAATTGGTTCCACGCAACGCCCTCAGCCTGACTCCCCTGCACAGCTGCTTCCTCCTAGTCGCCGAGATGTCCGAGTCTTGGGCTTAGCTTTTGCTCGATATTAAGTGAGCCCGGTCGTAGTTCCTGCATAAACGTCGGTAGGAACTAATCATAGGATAAAACGAGGACTGGTACTGCCACTATTCTTGAGTTGATGAATTCAAAGCAGGAGTAATGTAAGCAAAGCCAGGGAAAATAGCTAGCTAGTACTAGAAAAGTCTAGGCATTAAAACTTTAACTGGGATGAAGTGGCAGTTCAATGGATAGCAGAGACGGTTACAGTAAACTGATGGCCATACAAATATGTTAACGTATTTCTAACTAAGCAGTATGTTTCTTATTATACCTAGATGTATTGCATACGAATACGAGACTAAGAGTAACTAACTAATAACTAAATTGCTAAGGGACTATACATGAATAAATAAGCTAATAGGCAATTACAACAACACTGGACTGCTACGAACGTTAACTATTATTTAAAGCATAATTCCTCCTACCTTTATCTGGCAAAACAAAATATTAATATGCACAACTTACCCAGATACGGGATTAAAGTTATTTTTAGTCACTGAGTGAGAAGTTAAATCACAAGATACACTCTTCAGATCATCGAGATCAAAGAATAAAATTGCAAATTAGTTCGCGCACCGACAAAAGGATCGCGCGTAGCTTCAAGCGGTACGCGGGTGCTCTGTTACAAGATCTGCGGGCTTATTCGCTAACTCGAATGACAGTTGAGAATAATGATCACCGGGTATAGTTTCCAACTTTCAACTGTCAAAACTGACATTTCGTATTCGCTAACTTCGGTGAGGAACCGTAAAATTTCAAGATGGCGTGTGGTTCAGTGATCATCACTTTGATTAGTCGATAGCCACTGAATGCCTATCGATTAACGGTATTTGGTATTCAGTAAGCTCGGTGTATATCATTAAGACGTTTAACTGTGGATCACTCAAGTTGTCAAAGTAGAAGCTAAAATCACTATTCGACAGCAGTTATTTGTAAGTGGACAGTGATAATCACTCTTCTAAAATTCTAACTTTATTTGTTTGAGATACACAACTTGGAGATACCTCGCTAATTTAGTAAGTATCTTTATATACGATTGTTGAATAAAAAGTGAAGTGAAATAAATTGCCTTTGTTTTATAGAAAAAGGGGGAATTAAATCTTATTGGAATTTGTTAAGATGTCATTAGAAATTTGTATCAAATATTTTTATAAGTAAATCATTATACAAGCCTAAAACAAGAATAAGTCATTAATAAATATCTAAATCACACTAATATTGTTAATTTTAGGTATGGCACGCGCATATTTATTGGGACTTGCTGAAGAGCAAAGGCAAATGAATGTCTTGCGCAGAGAACGTCGGGCAAGGCGTGCTTTGTCCGACCACATGCATTTGCCGGACAAAGAATTTGTGGCGCACTTTCGCTTGTCCAAGGAAACTTTTAACAACTTAGCTGAAGAGCTTCGTCCATTTATGACACAACGACGGCGAAATACTGGAGTGCCCCATAAGCTCAAAGTAACTATAACTATAAGTTGATGACAATATGGGCATTCTTGCCACTGAAGGCATTTTCAAATATGCAATGTCAACAAAAAATATTTTATTTGATATTGATAAAATTGTTTGATTTTGTTATAGGTGTTAGCTGCTGTATCATTTTATGCCCAGGGATCTTATCAGAAAAGCATTGGGTCATCTTATTTATTTAATATGTCCCAACCTACATTCAGTAGGTGCTTGCATGAGGTCACCGATGCCCTAAATAATCCAGAAATCTTGAGGACTCGCATAAAATTTCCTTCCACACATGAAGAAAGAGAAAATATAATGGAAAGGTACAATATTTGTTTCTTTACTGATAAATTTACTTTTAAAGTGAACATGGCACATTTAATGTTATAGGTCTTTGGGTAATGCAGAAAGAAATGAATAGTAAATAAATAAATAAATATCCTTGACCCTAAAGTTTTGATTCAATGCTTGAAAACAAAAACTAAGATAACACTAAAAACTTTTCAGATTTATGGAAAAGTTTGGATTTCCTGGAATAATTGGGTGCATAGATGGTACTCATGTTGCATTGATACGGACCGTGGATCATGAAGAAACTTTCTTCAATAGGAAAAGTTATCATTCATTGAATGTCCTAATAGTAAGTATTATAATTCCTTACAATTAATTGCATAGATCTTGAATATACTTATACTTACACACAAAATAATTTTCATTCTTGTATCTTATTACTACATTTAGCAATAAATATTATTATGAGATGCGAGGGGATAGTAGATAGATAAGAAAAACCATAAATGCACTTACATAGTACACTAGTTCAATTCAATATTAAACCACCTAGAATAAGCTAGTCGATATAGTACACAGGCTCTAGTGGTTGTATGCTGTATGTGTTATGAATAACATATTACACTGAAAATCTTTTTTTTTCAGATTTGTGATGCAGATTTAAACATTTTACATGTTGATGCATCATTTGGTGGGGCGGCACATGATTCATTTGTATGGAATCAATCTCCTATAAAAGAATACATGGAAGAACTGCACAATAATGGGGAAAACTGCTGGTTACTAGGTAAATTTGACCAAGATTTAGTTATAAATCCAATGCAATAAAACACCATTATTATATTTCTTAGCTATTTTTAGATTTTTGTTCCACAAATAGAAAAAGAGAACTTTCAGATCACTTCGTTGACCATCTTTCTGTCTGTCTGTCCATTTGTATAGAACTTCAAGCTCTTAACTAAATTAGAAAAAAGCTATATCAAACATTTATTTCTATTTTTTGTTACATACTTATTAATACTACTTATTGTACTCTGCTCCCTTTTGAAAGCCACAAAAGGGATTTCGTGGGCATAAAAGAGTTTGGTTATCAATCACATAACTTTGCTTATTTACAGGTGATTCTGGATATGCTCAGCGCCCATATATGATGACACCTATTCTTGGAGCCGCTTCTGGGACGCCTGAAGAGTATTACACCGATCTGCACTGTCGAGTTCGAAATACAATTGAGAGATGTATCGGGGTTTGAAAGCACGTTGGCGATGTTTATTAGCTCACAGGGTGCTTCATTATAATCCAGTGATGAGTGGGAAAATAGTGAATGCATGTGTAGTGTTGCACAACATAGCCAATGCTTCAAGAACCCCGCCGTCTGAACTGCCACTTGATGAGACAGATAATGACCGGCAACGCCAACCTGTTGTTGCAGTTCCAGCCAATGTTGATAGGGCAAGAGACAATTTAGTAAATAGATTGTGGAGAGCAAGATAGTTCTTAATATTATATTCATATAAAATTTATAAATCCTATGTATTAGTTATACTTACTCCTTTATTTTACTATACTTACTGTGTACAACTTTTGTTAGGTTTAAGTTCTTGTTTGTGCCAAATAAAGATTTGTTTATTATATATTATTGTATTATATTCTATAACTGACAATTCTAGACTTGAATACTAAGCTGTAATAGCTCTCGCACTGCATTTCCCTTGCTTCACTGAGAACTTTTCTCTACCCAAAGGTTGTCTGGAAGAGATCGCTTTTGGCGATAAGACCACCTAAATTGTACATGTTTTTACTGGATTTTGTTTCTGTATGTGTGTTTTGTTTACAATAAAGAGTATTCTATTCTAGACTTAATATTTGATCATAAAGTACAAATATCAAGGAGTTCTAAAAAAACCTTTTTACTGTGGTAATAAAACACAAAACTTAAATACTAAATTCCTATTTATTTCTTTGTTCATTAGCTATTTCTCGTAAACAGTCTTCAATTTGAGCCAGTCTTCTGTCCAAACAGTCTCCAATTTGAGCCAGTCTTCTGTCCACTATAGCTGATAATGCCTCAAGCGCTCTCGCATGCCTCTCCTCAACAGTTATCCTCCTCTCTTCTAAGCTGCGAGCCCATTGAGGTACATCACGATTGCGTATGACTGAAAAAATGATAATAAATTTTAAAAACTCAACTAGAAAACCCACTTAGACAAAGGTAGCACTCTAGACGCACTTTTTTTTTGTTTTTATCATCATAATTCAACCAATTTCCATGAAATGTTTTACTTTTAATGAATTTGTATGTATTGATGGATGGATAGATGTTTGTTACTCTTTCACAGAAAAATTACTGAATGGATCTGGATAAAATTTGCAATAGAGATATATTATAGGCTGGAATAACACAGGATACTTTTTATCCCGATATTCCCTCGGGCACGGGGACCACGCAGTTGTAACCGCGGGCGGCCGCTATCATTTATAAAGATTCTATTGTTGCTTCACCTTGAGATTACAAAACATGATTCAAAGTTGACTTACGGCGTTGTCGGCTATGGCGTCGTGGAGAAGACTGGCTCATATCACGAGGATGCTGTTGTTGCTCTGGAGATGGAGTCCTTACTTGATGTAGAGACTGAGGTGGAGTCGAAGTCTGAGGCTGAGGTCGTGTATGCAAAGACTGTGGTGGTGGTGGTGGTGGTGATGGTGGTGAGGGTGGTGGTATAGGTGCAGGTGTACCAGTGTGGGAAATTGGAAGTGTTAGTTGTGAAGATAACATTTCTGATGGGAAATCTTCATCTTCCAACCACTCCACTTCCATTTGGGAAGTAGAAGGAGAGGCCTGGGAAGCGGAAGTGTTGGTGGTTTGGGATGTGCTTGGCTGAGGTGGAGGTATAGAAGTGGTTTCAGAGGGAATCTGTAAAGGAAATATATTAATCTTTACTTTAATCATAAACACAAGATATTTGATAATTTTGTAACTAAAAGTCATTTTAGATGTGTATTTTTATCTTACAATAGATTTAGTATATTGTTAGATAAAAAAATTTGCATTATAATATAACTTTTAAGCGATTAAAATTTGTGATTTTTTTATTCTGTGAAAGTATTCAACTGAGATTTGTCTCCTTTCTAGAGAATATTCTACTAGCTTTCCAAATAGGAGCCAAATCAGTCTGTACTGATATCTCATGATGAAACTACTGGATAGTTTAAATATGAATGAAAAACAGACAAACATTTAATCATACATTTTTTTTTTTTTACTTTAAACACATTGAAAATGTCTTCAATACGATTTTACCTTACATTATATGAAGTATGGTTAGGTAGAGCAACTTACAGGAAATGGTATCTGCACTCCAGGCAAACCCTCCACGCATACACGACCAATGAGTTGTAAAATTCTCTCTTCCAACTCATTTAACGGTGTCAGCTTATTAGGCCCCCCGCCTGTTCTTGAGGCGTTGCGCCGAATATCTGCACCCTTTGCCTTGGTCTTCGCTTTTAACTCCACCCAGTACTGTAAAAATATTGTATTGGTGATTGAGAGGAACAATAATGATACCTTTTAAGGTTCATAAGAAGATCGTAAACAAAACTTACCCTACGCCACTGTTCGGGAGTTTTAGTGACTCCGTCTGCCACAGAATTTAGCTTATTAGCTATGGACTCCCAAGCTCGCTGAGTTATTTGACTTGCCTGAGGCCCTCGCATACATCGCCCTAAGGCGATGTCTTTATTGGCCTCTGCAAAAGCCAACAACACCTCAAGCTGCCTTTGGGAGACACGTCTGCTAGCCGGCATTCTGAAATATTGATGAAATCGTTGAATCATACATACAAACGCTATACAAATCTCAATTACGTATCTCATAATAATAACGACACCAATATTATTGGTCGAAATGCAAGCAAATACATGAGTTTTTAAGTAAAATTTCAATATATCATAAACTTTTACTCACCTTACTTAATGGATGTATTTCGTACAAAAACAAACAAACTATACGATGCAACCAACAAGACTGAATTCGGGGCATTGGTAAAATTGTTATCAATTTAAAACACAAGCACTTCAAAACATTCTTTCCCATGGTTTAAAAGTGGATATTTTTATCTTTTTCAAGGAATATTTTGGCACTCGACATTCTTGACAACTCAAGTGGCGAACGTATAAACCGCAAAAATTAACAAGTTAATTATGTCATTACATTATTTCGTGTTGCCAAGAATATCAAATAGGTCGCGTTATAACTAGAGTGGTACCAATTTCATGTCGATAAGCACCGCTAGTTTTCGTTATTCACTGAACGATCACGTGACATAGAAGTAATACTGAATACCAAAATACCGGTAAGTTCGGTTGCTCACTGAGCCCGGTGATGATCACTACAGTGTTGAGCACTTTCATCTGTCAAAATTAGCGAATAAGCCTGCTGGTCGAGGCTGGCGACCCGCGCACAAGTGTCGCGAAAGCCTGCGCCCGCGGCCACACACGCCCCGCGCCCTTCGCCCCGTGCGTATTTATTATCAAGGAGCATTTTAACCAACTGCAATGAAACCCAAAAAGAGGGTTTCTAATTACGTTGTCGTCTGTATGTTATTGCGTGATGTTTCATAGTAAAATAAATTAGCAATAAGTGCATTAAAAAAAATATAATTTGTAAGTATAGTTTAGGGTTTTAGTTTATTATTATTTGATTAATTACTTTTACTTAGTTTTAGGTTTAGTAGTGAATAAATTGTTCTCTAATGATTATACATTTTAGTTCGTTTTTATATTATCTTTAAAATTTCGAAGATAAGGAAAATGTAAGTAACATTAATATGTTACAATGCTCCTTGCTAATCTGTGACCCAAACGGAGACGGCATATGGTGGAAACAGCTAATTTTGGTAAAAAAATATTTTTATAAAACCATGGGCGGTGGGGGATATCTTTTTGTATATTATAATAAAATTTACCTTCGAGCCTCCTAAAGTTTTGCCAGTCAGTGGACCATGATGAAAATAGGTGGGAGTAGGCCAATGAAGACAGATCATGAGCCACATACTTGTAATGTTCCAATGAACCCGCGGAGATAGCGTTTTGGCACATGAGTCAGCCGTTTCATTTCCGGGAATACCGCAATGACTGGGGATCCATGCCAAGGCAACATCAAGGTGTTTTTGTTTGCATCTAAAGAGGGCCTCTCTGATTTTTAAAATGTTGGGAAATTTAGATTAAGATCTAAATGGGTTTGAGGTTATGGAATGGAGACAGCTTAAAGAATCGGAGAAGATAATTGATTGATTAAGGTTGTGTGATTCAATATGATGAATAGCCTCAAGAATAGCTAGCGATTCACCCGTAAAAATTGAAGATGAAGGAGGGCACTTAAGTGATAAAGCTATTCTAGATTCAGGGAACCACACCTCACAGCCAACACAGCCGCCGTCAGAAGGTTTGGATGCGTCAGTATATAAATGGTACCAGCCTTGCCATTTTTCCAAAAGGAGCTTAGAAAAGTCTTGGGGAGCAGAAGGAGAGTTTTTTTTCGATGCCCAAATTTAGAATAACTCTAGGCTTAAATGTTAAAGACTCAAGATTACCAGAGAAGAGGGGATTCAAAGGAAATTCCTCGATTGGAGCAGGAAGGCGGGAAAATTTTTGGAAAGAATACAAGAGCGATTATGGGAGGAGTCAGAAGAAGACAAAGATGACAAATGGCGAAGTTTTTCCAGTTCCAGGGGATGAGACGGATTTTGAAGGATTTTAATAAGAAACCTGTCGCTAAGGAACTGTCTGCGTAAATAGAGGGGAGGCTCTACACACTCAACCTGTAGACCGTTGATAGGAGAGGATTTCATTGCTCCCAATATAATGCGCAGACATTTCGCTTGATTTTTTTTCAGTTTATCGAGAGCAGATTTGCTGCACGGATCTAATAGGAATGAAGCATAATCGAGGTGGCTTCGCACAATCGCATTGTATAACAATTTTTGGGTATAGGGGTGGGCACCCCAACGGACACCGGAAAGAGATCGAAGGACGTTAACCCCTCTTTCTGCCTTACCAACGATGTAATTAAAATGGGGGATCCCAGAGAGCCTACTGTCTAAAATTAAACCTAAAAACTTAACTTGATTATTTAATAAAATGGGTTCTCATTCTAAATGTAAATTTGGATCGGGAATTTGTCTTTTTTTAGTGAACACGACTGTTAAGCATTTTGGAACGGATATGGTAAGTCCATGGTTTGTAAGCCAATCGCCAAGGTACCTTAAAGCATCATTTAAAAGGGAGGTTGCCTCAGAAATTGATTTAACGGCAACATATAATGCAATGTCGTCCGCGTATTGAAGGATGCTGGCAAAAGGTTGGACAGTTGTTTCCAGGTCGTATGTGTAAACACTATATAAGGTGTAAGTGAATAAGTGTCAGATATTTTTAGGAGTAACTTAGTCTATCACATGGATCACATATAAGATAAATTTAAAATTATAGAACAAACTTTAATTCACGCACCAAGTAATATGATATTATGATGAACAGAGTAATATGATTATTTGAATGCATTAATGTAATTCTGGAGAGGTTATGAATGGGCTAGCGTTGTGTGAGTAGTCTACTTGTGGTGTTTGGGTTCATGTACAGGATGATGTAGATTCTTTATTTTAAAACTTTTTATTTTTTCGATTTTTTTAAGTTTGTTCTATAATTTGAAATTTATCTTATATGTGATCCATGTGATAGTCTAAGTTACTCCTAAAAATATCTGACACTAATACACTTACACCTTATATAGTAGAGGACTAAGAACAGACCCTTGAGGAAGGCCTTTCCAATTTAGACAAGGGGGTAATACGATATTCTGGTATTTTACTATAATGGATCTGGACATTAAAGCATTACAGATAAAGCGTACCATCTTCTGCGGGATATTCAGCTGTAGCAATTTTTGCCTGAGTATCGGAAGAAGAACGTAATCGTATGCCGACGAGATATCCAAGAATACCCCAACAAGATATTCTTTACGTTTCTGGGCTGAGCGTATGTCAGTCGTCAAAATGCTCAAACTGTCCAAAGTGCTATAGCCCTTCCTAAACCCTAATTGTGTTTTAGCCAGAATAGTGTTAGACTCCAGAAACCATTCGAGGCGGTTTCTGATCATATGCTCTGTCACCTTCAATAATACTAAGGACAAGGCGATCGGTCTATATGAATTGTGATCCAATGGGCTCTTGCTTGGTTTTAGAATCGGGATGACAATTTGTTGTTTCCAGAAGCCGGGTAAAGAGCCTCTATCATAGAAGCAATTTACTAAGTCGAGGAAGTATAGTTTAGCTCTATCAGATGCATTGCACAAGAAGGAATATGGAATGCTATCGATTCCGGGAGTGGAGTCAGACAGACCATTGAGAGCACATTGAAGTTCATCGAAGGAGAAGGGATTATCTAGTTTGTTAGTTGAAGGGGAAGAAGAGATTAAGTTAGAGGGGAAGCTATCAATGAAAGGAACAAACGGCGGGGATAGTTTATCCGCGAAATGGGGTAGCCAGATGGATGGATCGTAGTTATATTCCCAGAGTCGAGTGCTTGACGGAAACGCCTAATTTGTTTCCACACGACAGATGAGGCAGTTCTTGGAGACATGTTTTCGCAGAACTTTATCCAGACAAGTTTCTTCTTTAGCGATAGAATTTTCTTAGTTTGGGCTGCAATCTGTTTGAAGCATAGGAAGTTATCCATGGTCATTGCACGGTTGTATCTTTTTTCAGCCTCTTTGCGATTTCGAATAGCGGCAGTACATTCAGAATCCCACCACGGAGGAGACGAACGATTGCGGTTTTTTGCAAGGAATGTGTAAGTCAGCAGAGGATTTTAAAATTTCAACAAAATCAGTATAACATGTGGAAGAATTGTCTGGGTTGACATTTTGGAGGGATTCCAATTTTTCACTGACTGTCAATTAATAGGAAGGCCAATCGGCCTTGCTAAGATTATATTTCATTAGAGGGGGAGGAGAACAAGTGGCAGGAGAACCGTTCGGTATGGTAATTAAAATTGGGAAGTGGTTACTCCTCAAAGTGCTCTTGAGAATGATCCAGGAGAGAAGGGATGATAAACGCGGAGGGCAGAAAAACAGGTCTACAGCAGAGGCTTGATTCTGAGAAGGGGAACATCTTCTAGTTGGACTGCCGTCATTCAATACACAGAGGTTGTAACTATCCAAAAGATCCAGCAGCAATGTACCTGGTGAGTCGGTATGATAACAGCCCCAAGAAATATGATGGGCATTAAAGTCTCCCATTACAAGAACCGGGGAAGGAAGGCAGGAAATAACTGTGCGAAGCTCAGAGAGGGATGAAGAATTAGGGCGAGGAATGTAAACAGAAAGGAAAGAAATGTCAAGAGCCCGCACAGCCACAATATTAATGTCCTGACTGTGGGGGGGAAGAGGAAGTTGTGAAAAGGTAAGGGTGCGCCTTACTAATAAGGCACTTCCTGCATACCCATCGTCTCTGTCATCCCGGAGACAAGAGTATTCTGAGACACGGAAGTGTGAATCAGGGATTAACCACGTCCCCGAGACAGCCAGAACAGATGGTGAGTATTTACCTATAAAATGCATAAGTTTGTGGGTACTGCTGACGCAGCACACACATGCGTCGCCCGTTTCAATGTGTATGTAATTCTCGGTAATTTGATAGCGACCGCCGTCGGCGGGACCGCAGGCTGTAAGTTAGAGTTAGTTCCTTTTGGGTGTACAATGTGAACACGCGTCTTCGCCTGCGTGAATAAATCGGCTAGCTGAACTGAACAGTTTATCATTCCCTCCCTACACAAGCCCTTACTGTACACGAACCACTAAGGTTCTCAACATTGGTGACCCCGTGTTAGGCCTTGTGTAGGGGCGGAAGTGATACACGTGGTGCACCGCCAAGCCCTTATTGTACACGAACCACTAAGGTTCTCAACATTGGTGATCCCGACGTGATTGCGACGTGAACAAGTTCATGCTTTTTTCTTCTAATACTCTGACAGTTCCATTGTAGAACTGTGGAGGGAGCCATTGGTAACAGCAAGATTACCGATCTGGGTAAGTTTTTGGGCAACGTTGTGCAGTAGGGGGAGTCAGTATGACTGGATAACAAGCAAAGTAATATAGACAGTACATAGTCCAAAAGGTTTTCTGAGGAGGGCGGAAGAGGTTGAGAGTTGTTATTATTAAGAGCGCAGCCATTTGGGAGAGAGGAAGGAACATTGCCTACCATTGCTTGATGAGCTTGTTTGTCATATCCCTTACCCAATGGGGGGAGAGTGCGAGCCGGTCGAGTAACTGTTTTTTATATGAGGTTGGGGTAGGTTGAGACATAAAGGGGCGAGAGATGGATGGAGCAACTAAGGGGTAAATTGGACATTTTGTAGTATCTGCATAGGACCTACGAACAGACGGGAATTGGGAAGAGGCTTCAGAGTATGAAACATTGTCCTGTGACATTACCATCTTTATAGACTTTTGCCTAGAATGCTCGGGGCAAGATTAGTTGAGTGCAGAGTAAAGGCCAGAGCAATGGAGGCATGTAGACTTGCTTTCGCTGACATCGCAGTTGACCCCTGAATGAGGTTGTGCACAGCAGTAACAGCGGGGCTTGGACCTACATTGTGCTTTCACGTGTCACTGGATGGTGGGTAGTTGATAAGTCTCAACTGGTAGGGAAGAATGGTAGCAATAAACACGGGGGGGAAGGAACTGCCCCTTAAAGCCTTTAAGGGGCAGTTCTTTCCCCCCCGTAGTCTGTATGTCGTAGGCTGTAGTCCAAGTAGGATTGCCATCTAATAACTTTTTCTTATTTAGGCGCTTGGCTTTAAGGATGATACCACAGCCATCAGGAACTTCAATGGATTCGGCTAACTCTTCCATTGTCCAATCAATTGGGATGCCCTTGATGAGGCCCATGCGGGTCACGTTGAAAGTGGGTATGGATGTTGAGTATTGATGAGAGAGAAGTATGTCATTGTTCAAAAAGTTGTTCGCTTCACTGCCAGATTTAAATTCTACAGAAATGCGATTTCTGCCTACTTTTTTAACTCCATCTTTCACAATGTTGCGAATTTTGTTTTTGAACAAGAATTGGCCAAATTTCATGGGATGGATGTATGTTACGGCTAAATGGTGGGAGTCGAGTCGAGAGACATGAACAATAAAAGGCCCTTTATCTTCAGACCCATACAATTTGGGTGAGAAGACTAGTGATGGGTGGGTATAAACTGATTGGCTAGGAGTTGATTCAATTGTCGCTCTTTTAGCAGGTTCCGAGGGGTTTCTGCGTCCGAATGCCGTTTAGTCCCCGCTTGGGTAAATACCGGTGGGGAAAAACAATCAGTGGGAGTGCGATCTCCATCCGGAGGATCAGGCGGATCAGGCGGAGGAGCCATGGTACTTACCTACCACGGGGATAGACCACCACCTCACTTATAACACAGTTAAGAGGAGTTAATTAGGCAAATAAAAACACAGAAATGAACACTATTCACTCGTAAACCTCCCAACACGTAATAATTTAAAATCCCCCAATAAATATTAAATACGTAATTGAATTGACAGTCGAGAATTCGAATGACGACTGACACTGTCAAATCTGACAGATGATAGCAACTTTAGTATGGATTTATGAACTTACTTTGTCTTTATATTGAGATATAAAAATACCCTTTCATAATAAAATGAGTATTGATTCATTGGGCTTACAAGTTTCATGATTACTATTAAAGGACAATATTTTTTATGTATGGGAGTTGGGCTTAAAATAAAATTCTAACTAACAGAAACAGAACTAACAAAAACAGATACACCAAATGAAAGAATAAATTCATAGAAACAAATAACACACTTTTTTATTAATTTTTCGATGTGGGTTTTGTTTTTATTCTCAATCTAAATCTCCTGCTACTGGCAAGTGCAGCAGAGAGTTGCAACACTGTCTGCAGTAAGTGCGTTTTGTTAACAATTATATAAACATTTTATATTGTTTATTTTTGAGAAAACAAATACAAAGATACGTAAATTACATTAAACATCTAGAAAGAGATAATGCCCACTAAACACTCAGCTTGATACTTGTCCTAACACAATGATTTTGACTCTGTAAATTCGACGGACAAAACGCAACGCCAAGAACTAAGCGAAACACTTGTCTGTCACTGTCAGAGACGTATGTCAGACGGTTCATGCTCTCGTTCGCGTGCGGTAATGTTTCGTTGGGGGCTGGATCGTTGGTCTCTGTGGGACTGACACACGTTTGTGAAAGTGCGTTGTGTATTTATTGTTTTCGTGACTTTTTTCACCTAAATTGAATTTGTGTGTTGTTTGCTGGTCGTAAGGTATTTACATCTAATTGTAGTTTATATATTTATTCAAAACTTTTCCTTCCTAACCTTTTTCGGTCGGGGTGATGGACATCCCGCCTGATCCGCCTGACCCTCCGGACGATCCGTCGTCACCGCCGGTCTTCACACCAGATGCCAGTGAGAGAGGAAAAACGGAATCACGCAAGCATAAAATCCCGTTAGAAACCCTCAATTCCATATCTAACCAAGACAAACGTGTCCGCAATATTCGCGATATCGATTCATCTGTATCACAACAAACAGTTTATACTCACCCGAGCTACAATGAATCCCGTGAATACAGTCAAAATGATAACGGACCATTCATTGTCCATGTCTCCCTCACTGAATCTGATAGTACAACAGGTTTGTCTCTGCGTCCCATTAAATTCGGTCACTTATTAACCCGTTATGGAGTGAAGGGCATTGCCAGAGATGGTGTAAAAAGTGCTGGTCGGAATAGGGTCTCAGTTGAATTTAAATCTGGTCAAGATGCAAACACATTTGTTTCGGCTCAGTTCATAACATCAAATGGCTACAAAGCCATCATCCCAACATTTAATATAACCCGTATTGGCATTGTACGTGGGGTCCCAGTAAATTGGACTTTGGATGAGTTTATTGACTCTCTGGAACTCCCCAAAAAATGTGGTCATGTTTTAAAGGCAAGGAGATTTAATCGAAAAGTCACATCTAATGGTAACACTATCTGGGCACCTACTCAAACAGTTGTTTTAACCTTCGCTGGACAGATTCTGCCTAAAAAAGTTTATTTATTCCACACCTCACTTGTTGTTGAAACATACCTTCTACCAACAATTCAATGCCACAACTGTTGCCGGTTTGGGCATGTTAAGAGCCAGTGCAGATCTAAGCCAAGATGTTTCAGATGCGCTCAGCCTCATTCAGGTGACACTTGTGTCGTGCCTGAAAATACAGCTTCATGCCTTCTATGCTCTGGTGGGCATTCGGCTATTGATAAGTGCTGCCCAGAGCAGTTGAGACAAAAAAGTATAAAGCTGTTAATGTCACAAGAGAACATCTCTTATTTGGAAGCATCCACCAGAGTGCCATCTGTAAGACGCCCATACAGTGATGTTGCAAAATCAGTACCTGTTACTAGTTCAATTCCTCAATCCCATCCTTATGTTTCACAATCTTTGCGTTCTCCTGTAACATCTCACAAAAAAACAGTTTACCAAGTTCCCTGCCCCCGGGCCCCTCTGACCCGAGGATATGATCAGCAGGCCCATCTGGCCATCATAGCTGACCCACCTTCATCAATGCAAAATGGCTGCGCTCTCCAATCTTCTACTCCTAAAAATGAAAATTTAATTGAATGCTATTGCTTTTGTAATACAAATAGTCTCAAAATTTAATGATGCTTTACCGTCCAACGTGGCTTCACAGTTATCAGAACTGTACAGTTTAGTCCCACCAGAAACCCTTTCTAAAAGCTCCAGACACAACCATGGCGACGGAGACTTGTCAGATCCTTCAATGGAACTATTAACTAAACTAAGTAAGAGTATCCATCACAAAATCAGTGAACTAATATATATTTTTAACACTGATCCCCGGTTCCCAATTTAGGGTTTCGGGTTACGCCTGCCTTAGGGATGACAGAGATGATGGTTACGGCGGTTGCTCTTTGCTTATTAAAAGATCTCTCAAATATTCATTGCTCTCTATTCCGTCTCACAGCCCAACATTTAATGTTGTGGCAGTTAGAGTCATGAATATTTCCTTTTTATCTATTTATATCCCTTATCCCACCCTTTCCCTTCTCCCTGAATTACGCTCAATTTTTTCTTCCCTTCCTCCTCCAATCCTTATTCTCGGGGATTTTAATGCACACCATATTGCCTGGGGATCCCCCGCGTGCGACTTATTCTCAACTCAATTCATGGATCTGCTTGAGGATCTCAACCTTTGCCTTTTAAATGATGGTTCCCCAACTAGAAGAGTATCACCCTCACAGGATCCACGTTCGGCGGTGGACCTTTCAATATGCTCTCCTGATCTCTCATCCCTCTGTTCATGGATGGTATTATCTCAGTCCCATGGTAGTGATCATTTCCCGATTGTCATCTCTAAACCTCTTTCTGTTACACCAACTCCATCACCCCCTCCCCTCCTTAAGTATAAAACCCAGGATGCTGATTGGACTAGATTTTCAACAGCGGTTGATGACCTTCTGTCTGATTTTGTAGATAATCCTCCTAGCAATCTCGACGAAAGGTATTCTTTGCTTGTGGAGGCTTTGATATCGGCAGCCAATGCGAGCATCCCTTTGAAGAAACGTAACCGTAAAAAAATTGCATCCCCTCCTTGGTGGGACCCCGAATGCACTAAGATGGTTCCTCATCGAAGGGAGGCTGAAAAGAGATACAATTCATCCATGAGCATAGAAAACTATTTAAATTATAAGAAGACTGCCGCTCAAACGAAGAGGCTCTTATCTAAGAAAAAGAAAAAAGGATGGATAAGCTTCTGTGAAAGTCTATCACCACGAGCCCCTATTTCAGCAATCTGGAAAAATATTCGCCGTTTCCGCGGGTCGCTTACTGGACCATCCCCATCATCAAACGACCCCTCAATTTGGATCGATGATTTCGCCGACAAGTTGTCCCCTCCCCTTGTTCCAAACTTAAACTGTCTTCCCTCTACTACTCCCCCTCTTTCAGATGACAATAGATTTGACCGACCTTTCTCCCTTTCTGAATACCACTGCGCAATCCGAGGTCTCAAGGACTCCGCTCCAGGCGAGAACGGCATACCATATTCCTTTATTACCCACCTGGGCTCAACAGGGGAACGCTATTGTCTGGACTTGCTGAATTCCATCTTTATCTCCGGCCTTATCCCAGAACAATGGAAGTCCCAGATTGTCGTTCCGTTGTTGAAACCAGGTAAAGACCCCACCACTGCTTCGTCTTACAGACCTATTGCGTTGTCTTCCACCCTGTGCAAAGTCTTTGAGCATCTGATAAAAAACCGACTGGAATGGATTGTAGAGAGTAGGGACATATTGGCAAATAGCCATAATTTGGGTTTCGCAAAGCCAGAGGAACTATCGATAGTTTAGGCATACTCACATCTGACATTAGATCTGCATTGACCAAAAAAGAAGATCTTGCGAGCGTTTTCTTGGACACAGCATCTGCCTATGATAGTGTTCAACTTCCGGTACTCAGAGTGAAGATGCTTCGATTGAGTCTTCCTGCGAGGTTAGTCCACTGTGCAACTAACTTGCTGATGGGCAGAACTCTCAAAATTCGTTCTTTTGACCTTACCTTACCTCCAAGGAACGTCTGGCAGGGCTTGCCACAGGGTTCTGTGCTGAGTCCTATTCTGTTCAGCATTTACACATACGATCTTGAGCAATGCGTTTCGTGCTTTTGTAATGTCCTCCAATATGCCGATGATCTCTGTTTATACTCATCTGGTAAGTCAATAGAGGATATTAGCTACCGATTAAATTCAGCCTTGTATTACCTTAACACCTGGTTGGAAGAACACGGCTTGTCTCTATCCGTTCCGAAAAGTAACATTGTGGTATTTACAAGGAAAAGATCTATCCCTGAAATCGAAGTCTCATGTAATGCCGAGACAATCCCTGTAGTAGATAAAGTCAAATTTCTTGGTATTCTCCTCGACTCTAGATTGACCGGCACTCCCCATTTCAATTATGTTGCTCAGAAATGTGAGAAGGGTATTAACATCTTAAGATCACTCTCAGGCGTTTGGTGGGGTTCCCATCCTTATAGTCAAAAACTGCTCTACAATGCCATCGTTCGAAGCCACTTAGATTATGGCACATTCCTTCTGGAACCTTGCAACAAAGAAGGCTTAAATAACCTGGAAAAGATTCAAATGAAAGGATTACGTATCATTCTAGGCGCCATGAAGTCTTCTCCTAAAAACGCACTGCAGGTAGAAGCAGTTGACCCTCCTCTTAAACTCCGTCGCCAATACCTCTCAGATAGATTCATTATCAAAACAAACCAATGCCTGAATCACCCTCTTCTATCCCGCCTTCAAAATCTATCTGATTTGATATCTGACCCCTCTCACAAATATTGGACCCATAAAGACACCCCAGACATAATTAAAAGTTATAAAAAACTCTCTACCTTGTCATACTCAATGAAACAGTTTCGAATGCATCCTCTATTTGATATCCCATATGATGCCTTGATCTTTGAACCCAAGATTATTCTGGACTTTGGTATCCCAAAAAATGATCCTTTAGCTGACCAAAAACTGAATGAATGCCTTAACAGAGACTGGCAACAATGGTTAACTGTGTTCACAGATGCCTCAAAAACTTCAGATGGTGGCCCAGTGGGCAGTGCAGTATGGATCCCAAAGTTTCGCGTCTTATTGAGTTCTAGATCTCCACAGGAATCGACGGTATTTACAGGAGAAGCTTTAGCTATTTCAGAAGCCGTTTCCTATTCAAACTGGCTCTCCACAAGATATTAATTATGCATCCGACGTCTTACCTCGTTCTTCGCAGAAATTAGCAGATAACTGGCAAAGCAACGGAACCAATCTTCTCAGATCAAAGGTCGTCACTACAGAAGCCTTCAACCCACCATCCCAAATAGACCGTGGTTCTGCAGACATAAGGCCTCTGATAAACTTGCCATATCTGTGATTTCCCGACTGCGCCTCGGTCACGCCTGCACTCCCGTGTTCCTTCACAAACTCCATATTAAGGACAGCTCTCTGTGCGAGTGTGGCTTGGACGAGGGCACGCCCGATCACATTTTTTTTTAATTGTAATAGGTTTCCTGTCTCACTGTACGACATCCTACCCTCTAAAATTCCCCGCCCTTTTAACTTTAACTATTTACTAAGTCTAATCTGTACTCCCTATATGAAGTATATATTTAAGTATATTGTAGTTTATAATATTAAATTATAATAATTATGTTTATCTTTACCCTACAATGTAAATATTACTAACCTGTGTTTGTGTTGCCCGTCTTCAATGTGTCGTCTTTTTTGTTTTAGGTGGTGCATGAACAACAAATTCAATTTACCTACATAAGATTCTCGCTTTCTCACCGGTCAAATTGATAAACCACCACATCGTGTCTCTTTAACACTTGACATTGGCGAAACCAGTGTGCCACAGAGCACAATTGCTGCCATAAAATAGAAATAGAATGTTTCGTTGTCTTTTTGATTTCTTCTACATTTTACAACTTACGCTGTTTATTGTGGACCCGATTTTTGCCTTACGAATTGGAATTGTCGACCCTGATCATAATACGACCTGTGCTACCCTTATGGACTCCTCTTCTTCCTAACGATTTGAATCGACGACGCCGACGTTTCTAACGAATCTGAATGTAAGTATGATGGTGTCGTTATTAAGTATGCTAGCTCAGTCATTGGACACTAGGATTCTTATATACTTAACAGTAGCCAGTCAGAAGTTAACTGCTATCATTCATCAACTGATTTTTACTAAACCACCGTCTTGAAGTCATTGGATGTCATAATTATTCTATAAGTATTTTAAAACATACAAAGGTGTTACAATACAAAAAGTAGGTACTTATCTTTGCTGTTAAATGCATTAGCATGCAAATTACAAATTATAACATACCTTAATATAATTCTATTGTCAATGTGTTTTGAGTATGTCAATTTGTTGTCTAGTTGTCCTATGACAGAAAACTATAAGCACTGCTGGACTGCAAACGGCAGGGTGCTTCTTCGTAAACAAGACAACGATAAGCTTATTGTCCTTTCTTCCGAATCCCAGCTTGCAAACCTAAAGAAGTCAAAAAACTAGCAAGATTACTACTTTGTACCCAGTCTTCCGTTTCTTATCCGTTTTTATGTTCCTTATTATTAGTACCACTATTCACTTATCAAACTCACCACGCACAAAAACACACTTACACTCACATTTTCACACATATCACCTCCAATATTACTCGCTTATCTCATACCATACTGTCTCATTTCACTTACCTACGCCAGATTACCTTGTCCCACAACCTCATTCTAGCTTTCACCATAACCGTATCACTCCTACTTACCCACACCCATCTTTTCTCGCGTCTACCCACTGTATGCAACATGGCCCTTACATGGCTGTCTATGTATATTTTTTCGGTGCCTCCAATTAATGTTCAATTTTTCTCAAATATTAAAATTCACTTGTGATCCCGAATTACTTAATAGAATCGACAGTGTATCACTCTGCTATGCTCTGACCTGTGACGACACTGATGTCTCCGACATCTTAAAACACAAGTCCTCAAATCGATCTTTAAAAATATTAACCCAAAATATTCGCAGCGTATCAGCCAATTTTAACAGCTTATCGGTTTTACTAAACAATATTGACGTTAGCCCTGACTTCATCATTTTGACTGAATGCTGGCTGATGAGTCAATCTCATTTTCCTTCTCTAGATGGTTTTTCAACTCATTTCTCTTCAAACCCTGTAAATCAAAACGACGGCGTCGTTGTTTACTATAAAAACACAATCCCAGGCGTTAAGCTTTCTCAATCTATTATCTCTGATGCTAGTTGCATCCAAATTACTATTAAGGAAGACACCGCAATCCTAGCTATATACCGCCCTTCCGCTTTCAAGCAACCAAAACGATTTATTGACTCACTCGATCCTGCCCTCGCTGCTCTTAAGAAATTTAAAAATATTATTATCATGGGGGACATCAATATTAACATCCGCTCCCCATACCCTGATCCTAACACAGCAGAGGATTACCTCAACTCTCTTGCCTTCCATGGTCTTCTTCCGGCACATACCTTGCCCACAAGAAACCTTGGATGCTTGGATCACGTCATCCTCAAAACATCTCTTCCTGCACTTACTTTGGTCATTCAATCCGCCGTGACTGATCACGATGCTGTCCTACTAGCCATTCAGGTTAAAAGGACCACTTACCCACCTATCAAAATCAACAAAATTAATTATGACGAGCTTCACGAAACTATTAAGGGCATTGATTTCTCTTTCATTCTGAAACAGTCTGACTCTAACGTAGCGACAAACCTCCTTATCGACAAATTGACATCAGCTATCGCCCTCCACTCTCATTCGCTTACCCTGTCTCGCCGCCGAAGGATCCTTAAACCGTGCATAACACCAGGTTTGTTAAGGTGTATCCGCCATAGAGACTGCATGCACAAGAGAATGAAAAAAAGAACCGTTCAACGATACCCTTCGCTTATCCTATCTTCGCTACCGTAACTTCTGCAATTCTCTTCTTAAAAAAGTAAAACAGGCCTACGACAGGGACCTTATAAACAGAGCTGGTGCTAACAGCAAAAGGTTGTGGAAGGCCATCCGAGATGTCACCAGTCTAAATAATTCCCTTTCCCGGGCTAGTGAATTACTTTCATGCTTGCCTTCTCCATCACTCTCAGTCAACCATGTTAACTCCTTCTTTGCGGAAGTTGGCAAATCTCTCGCCGAAGACATTCACAATAAGCAGCCTCCAGTACCCTCTGCCTTACCACAAGCTCTCCCACTCTCTGTCCACTCTCCGAGTTCTAATCCCCAATCTCTAGTCCTCACAAACACTTCCCCAGAAGAAATCGAATCACTCATTACATTGCTTAAAGATGAGAGTGCAACCGGTTGGGACAAAATCCCTTCAGCTGTAATAAAGCGATGTAAAGCCGAGCTCACCCCTCCTATCACCCACATTTGCAATCTATGCCTCGAAACTGGTGTCTTCCCTAGTGCCTTCCAAAAAGCCCTAGTCCACCCTGTACACAAGTCTGGTGACCGTTCCCGGCCGAATAACTACCGCCCTATATCGGTGCTTCCGGCCTTTTCTAAGATTATATTCTTTTAAACTTTCATGGTCACTAACATTAGAATAGTATTCTGCGATATGCGAGTGTAAAATTATTGCGAAAATTAATACGCAATTGTAGGTACCAACTTGACCAGTTTCAGTGTGAGTTATACAAAATACATCAAAAGTGCAGTGAGTTGCTTTCTAAAAGTGATTTTGATACTTGTGATCGTGTTACCTACCTACAAGCTCAGCGCTCTAGAGAACTTAGTGCTATGAAACAGGATCGTAAGTTCGAATCATTACGACGAAAACAAAAGCCAGCGGCCTACCACGAGAACTCGATCGCAACTCGAACGGTAGTCAACATGTCGAGTGTCGAGTTGTCTGCTGCTGCACAATCAGTTCTTGAAAAAGGGATGAATTTTGCCATTACACCTAAACGTATTCCCTATGAGGAGGTGATTGGGTCGGTTGAAGAATGTATCGTGCGTAATAAAATACCATCTGTAGACGCGGATACATTAAGACAGGATATTGCCGTGATATTACGCCACGTAGCACCACCAAAACCGAATATCACTTCTTCTGAATCAACTGCGCTGAATGAACTCCGAAAAGATGAAACAATACTGGTTCTGAAAGCTGATAAAGGGAACGCGACTGTTATAATGGATGTCGTTGAGTACGATAGAAAGATCCAAAATCTACTCAGTGATGTCAATACATACAAGAAGGTAAATTACAACCCGACGGCGAGAACGGATCGAAGCACTCGCTCACTCATTAGACAGTGCGAGGACGTTTTCGACGACGAGACTTTTAAATACTTACTGCGGCCTAGAAATGTCCAGCCCCCGAAACTATATGGCTTGCCTAAAGTACACAAGCAGAACGTGCCACTACGACCGATTGTGAGTCAGATAGACTCACCTACGTATGACCTGGCCAAGCACGTAGCTAAAGTCTTGCAACCATTAGTGGGCCGTACGTCTTCGTTTGTCAAAGATTCTCGTCACTTCATTGAAATCCTGCACCAAAACAAGGTTGATGTGGATGAGTTGATGGTCAGTTTTGACGTAGAATCACTCTTCACAAATGTCCCAGTAGCAGATTGTCTTGAAGTGGTTAAGGTAAAGTTGGAAGATAATGACATCCCGATGGAATATGGCACACTTCTACATCATTGTTTGTCGAAGAATTTCTTTGTATACCAGGGTCAATACTATCTCCAAATAGACGGAGTCGCGATGGGCAGCCCCGTAGCTCCAGTTATAGCTAATATTTGGATGGAGTTTTTCGAAGAAAAATCCCTGGCCACCGCCCGCACCGAAATCAAACTATGGAAGAGGTATGTAGACGACGTATTCTGTGTATTGAGAGGAAACAACCAAGATGTAGAAACTCACCTGTCATATTTAAATGGTATCCATCCAAAAATAAATTTTACCTGCGAGATAGAAGAAAACAGAAGCCTAGCATTTTTGGATGTGAAGATTGAAGTGCGGAGTGACGGTTCACTGAGTCACTCTGTCTATAGAAAATCCACTCACACTGACCGCTATCTCAACGCAACCTCGCATCACCACCCTCGACATCTTAATTCTGTAGTAACTGCACTGACAAACCGAGCTTATGACTTGTGTGACCTTGAACACTTAAACCAAGAGTTGGAACATGTTCAGAAAGTCTTACAGAATAATGGATATAGAGGGCAGCTACCATCTAGACACAAATCAAGACACTTTAAAGACACAGTAGACAGGCAACCTGTGTTCTTGCCATACATAAGAGGAGTGACAGACAAGATCTCAAACGTACTTCATAAATACTCACTTAATACTGTCTTCACTCCATTAAGAAAAGTAACACAATGTCTACGATCTCCAAAAGATAGTTTCCCAATGGAGAAACCAGGTGTCTATAAGATTGACTGCAGCTGTGGCAGTTCATATATCGGCCAAACAAAACGTACCATAGCGTGCCGAATGAAGGAACACATAAAAGCGGTCAAAAACAACGACAAACAGAAATCGGCAATCGCGGAACATTTGTTGGAATCAGGTCTCAATCACTGGATTGAGTTTCACAACCCTCAGATCATTTCGACAGAACGCCACTACATACCAAGAATGGTCAGGGAAGCGATTGAAATTACAAAGTACAAAAATTTCAATCGTGAGGATGGGTTTAAATTGTCAAGTGTCTGGAATCCAGTGATTCGTATGTGCAAAAACCGGAAAAAACAACAAACTGCTGTGTCGCGGTCAGATACTGTTAGTGTTGTGTGTCGAGAACAGGTGCGAGAAAATAGTGAGTTTGTAGACAATGGTACCGACGCGTGCAATAAAAGACTGCGAAAGAGGGTAGACCGATATGTTTGCCCGTAACAACTTACCCGCAAGATCTTCAGTTACTCCGTGATCATGGCGCTTGCAACAGTGCCGAAATATCGGGAACTCAAAAATAAGGTACATGGTAGCAATCCCGTAACAAACTATTCTAATGTTAGTGACCATGAAAGTTTAAAAGAATATATTGTTAACCGGTACGGGCCGGAAACAGCAAAAACAATAAAACACCTAGAACGCGCGCGGAAAAAGTGTGAATGTTTGAAGGAGTCCCTGTCATTCCTAGTGAAGTGTCGGGATACGGACATTATCCCAGTGTGTGTTCGGATAAAACCTCGACCTGACATTCACGGCTCCGCAAGTATTCTGCGATATGCGAGTGTAAAATTATTGCGAAAATTAATACGCAATTGTAGGTACCAACTTGACCAGTTTCAGTGTGAGTTATACAAAATACATCAAAAGTGCAGTGAGTTGCTTTCTAAAAGTGATTTTGATACTTGTGATCGTGTTACCTACCTACAAGCTCAGCGCTCTAGAGAACTTAGTGCTATGAAACAGGATCGTAAGTTCAAATCATTACGACGAAAACAAAAGCCAGCGGCCTACCACGAGAACTCGATCGCAACTCGAACGGTAGTCAACATGTCGAGTGTCGAGTTGTCTGCTGCTGCACAATCAGTTCTTGAAAAAAGGGATGAATTTTGCCATTACACCTAAACGTATTCCCTATGAGGAGGTGATTGGGTCGGTTGAAGAATGTATCGTGCGTAATAAAATACCATCTGTAGACGCGGATACATTAAGACAGGATATTGCCGTGATATTACGCCACGTAGCACCACCAAAACCGAATATCACTTCTTCTGAATCAACTGCGCTGAATGAACTCCGAAAAGATGAAACAATACTGGTTCTGAAAGCTGATAAAGGGAACGCGACTGTTATAATGGATGTCGTTGAGTACGATAGAAAGATCCAAAATCTACTCAGTGATGTCAATACATACAAGAAGGTAAATTACAACCCGACGGCGAGAACGGATCGAAGCACTCGCTCACTCATTAGACAGTGCGAGGACGTTTTCGACGACGAGACTTTTAAATACTTACTGCGGCCTAGAAATGTCCAGCCCCCGAAACTATATGGCTTGCCTAAAGTACACAAGCAGAACGTGCCACTACGACCGATTGTGAGTCAGATAGACTCACCTACGTATGACCTGGCCAAGCACGTAGCTAAAGTCTTGCAACCATTAGTGGGCCGTACGTCTTCGTTTGTCAAAGATTCTCGTCACTTCATTGAAATCCTGCACCAAAACAAGGTTGATGTGGATGAGTTGATGGTCAGTTTTGACGTAGAATCACTCTTCACAAATGTCCCAGTAGCAGATTGTCTTGAAGTGGTTAAGGTAAAGTTGGAAGATAATGACATCCCGATGGAATATGGCACACTTCTACATCATTGTTTGTCGAAGAATTTCTTTGTATACCAGGGTCAATACTATCTCCAAATAGACGGAGTCGCGATGGGCAGCCCCGTAGCTCCAGTTATAGCTAATATTTGGATGGAGTTTTTCGAAGAAAAATCCCTGGCCACCGCCCGCACCGAAATCAAACTATGGAAGAGGTATGTAGACGACGTATTCTGTGTATTGAGAGGAAACAACCAAGATGTAGAAACTCACCTGTCATATTTAAATGGTATCCATCCAAAAATAAATTTTACCTGCGAGATAGAAGAAAACAGAAGCCTAGCATTTTTGGATGTGAAGATTGAAGTGCGGAGTGACGGTTCACTGAGTCACTCTGTCTATAGAAAATCCACTCACACTGACCGCTATCTCAACGCAACCTCGCATCACCACCCTCGACATCTTAATTCTGTAGTAACTGCACTGACAAACCGAGCTTATGACTTGTGTGACCTTGAACACTTAAACCAAGAGTTGGAACATGTTCAGAAAGTCTTACAGAATAATGGATATAGAGGGCAGCTACCATCTAGACACAAATCAAGACACTTTAAAGACACAGTAGACAGGCAACCTGTGTTCTTGCCATACATAAGAGGAGTGACAGACAAGATCTCAAACGTACTTCATAAATACTCACTTAATACTGTCTTCACTCCATTAAGAAAAGTAACACAATGTCTACGATCTCCAAAAGATAGTTTCCCAATGGAGAAACCAGGTGTCTATAAGATTGACTGCAGCTGTGGCAGTTCATATATCGGCCAAACAAAACGTACCATAGCGTGCCGAATGAAGGAACACATAAAAGCGGTCAAAAACAACGACAAACAGAAATCGGCAATCGCGGAACATTTGTTGGAATCAGGTCTCAATCACTGGATTGAGTTTCACAACCCTCAGATCATTTCGACAGAACGCCACTACATACCAAGAATGGTCAGGGAAGCGATTGAAATTACAAAGTACAAAAATTTCAATCGTGAGGATGGGTTTAAATTGTCAAGTGTCTGGAATCCAGTGATTCGTATGTGCAAAAACCGGAAAAAACAACAAACTGCTGTGTCGCGGTCAGATACTGTTAGTGTTGTGTGTCGAGAACAGGTGCGAGAAAATAGTGAGTTTGTAGACAATGGTACCGACGCGTGCAATAAAAGACTGCGAAAGAGGGTAGACCGATATGTTTGCCCGTAACAACTTACCCGCAAGATCTTCAGTTACTCCGTGATCATGGCGCTTGCAACAGTGCCGAAATATCGGGAACTCAAAAATAAGGTACATGGTAGCAATCCCGTAACAAACTATTCTTTTCTAAGATATTGGAGAGACTTATTAACTCCAGGCTTACCGGTTTCTTGGAGAAGAAGAACCTCTTGTCTCCTGGCTGGCCAGTATGGCTTCCGACCGGGAAGGTCCACTGGTGACGCTGTTCATATTCTTACTGACCACATCGCTAGAGCTCTTGATGGGGGAAAAAAATGCCTCTGCATATTCCTCGACCTTGCCAAGGCCTTCGACTCGCTTTCAATCCCCTTACTCCTGTCGAAACTGGAGGCCTGTGGTATAAGAGGTAACCAACTGTCCCTCTTCCAGAGCTACTTTGCAAAACGCACGCAGTCGGTCGTGTTAGACGGCAATGTCAGCTCTGAGCTCCCTATCTCTTACGGTGTACCCCAGGGAAGCATTCTCGGTCCCACCCTTTTCCTGGTTAAATCAGCTTTGCTCACTCAACATACCGAATTGCAAAATAATCTCTTTTGCTGACGACACAGCCCTCATCTTTACTGCTGACACGTGGGGCGCAGTCTTCGACCACGCCCAATTTGGTTTTGATCTGGTCTCGCTTTGGCTTCGTGACAATCTTCTTACCCTAAATACTCTAAAAACGCACTATATCACTTTCTCAATTTATCAAATTCCCCCTGACCACCTAGATGGCCTTCGCATCATCGCGCACTTACACCCAAACTGCCGCGCCTCCTCTTGCCTCTGCCCCGCCCTGACCCAGGTTGTCTCACTCAAGTACTTAGGCATCATAGTTGACTCTAAGCTCTCTTTCCAACAACACATCGAAGTCACTGCATGTAGACTACGCAAGCTCATGTACGTGTTTAGGAACCTCAGGCAAGTTGCTGATGCTAACATTGTTAAGAGGGTTTACAAAGCTTTATGCCAGTCCCTCTTGATATACTGTCTTTCATCATGGGGTGGTGCCTGCAAGACCAATCTTATTAAACTTCAATCTTATTAAAACACACACACACACACACACACACACACACACACTCACTCACTCACTCACTCACTCACTCACTCACTCACTCACTCACTCACTCACTCACTCACTCACTCACTCACTCACTCACTCACTCACTCACTCACTCACGCGCTAAAGCGCGCTCACACACTAGCAGTAATTTATAAAATTTTACTTTCTTTGTTTTAAATTTCTCTTTTGGCTGGTCTGTACCCCGAGTGACACCGAGAGAGGGGAACACTGGCGTTCTGTAATACAGGCTCCCACCTAGTTCAGACGTCAGTCTCTTCCAATCTTCACCTACTGTATCCACCTATTTAACCTTACTGTACCTAAGATTGTAAGAGAAATAAACGTTTTTATTATTATTATTATTTATTATTATGACAAGATAAGCTGAGTTTTGGACTAGATACAACTATCTATACACCAATGTGTGTTCATTGAAATAATTTATTTATCTATTTTTACTTTATTTTTTCAGATATACATTGTATTCACAATGGCTATGCAAGCACTATGCTTTAACTGCAACATAGCACTGCATACTAATCGCCAATCATATGATATACTTGATATGAATCCGTCAATGCTTGAGCAGTGGAATAACAGAGAGGTATGTGAAATATAACTTTCATAATTTAAATTAAACAATTATACTAAACAGCTATACAGTTGATATTACAAAACAAACATAGATTACCTTTAAAACCTAAGCTTCTTAATAAACATTGATACATTTGTTTTAGGTCTTAAATATGGATAGATTGTGCCAAGAATGCTTCAATTTGGTAATTTCTGAACTGAATGATGGATCCCGTACACCTGAGCAGCAATTAGGACATCAATCGCTATGTGTCAGTTGTGGGATATCAGTGGCACAAAGAAGTGGAAGAATATCTCGACCATTGCCTGAAGGACGTCCTGAAAGAGCATTCATAGCTGATGCTATTTTTCCTCGACAGGTATGTGCATTGATTTTACCCCTAATCTGTAAGTTTTATTATGCCTTTGTGCAACTTTGAAAAAAAAAACTGTATTATGTATTCATATTTCATTTTGTCAGTCTCACCCAATCAAATTATCATTATGGAACTGCAACCACAGGGAATGCATTTGCTAATTACATAGTTAATAGTAGAAATCTTATTGAGTGTACAATGTTCTCCTCCTCAAACAGTTACACTAAAATGAAAACATTTTAGGAAAATCGAAGAATGTAAATTACCCTGATTAAGTTTAATCATTATTGTTACAGCTTCTCCGGAATGCTCGAGTGTGCAATGCATGTTGGCAACGAGCCCACTACAGAGTTCATCATGCAGACAATGTTACCGAGCCTATTCCTGAGCATGATGATACTGAAAATGAAACTGCCCCTGAACATGTACTGGAGATGCCCGATATTAATTTAAGAACTTACAGTCGCACTCCAGATACTACAAGCCATTGTTTTGTACCTGACTGTCAAAATATGGAGCGGCTCAGAGTACCCTATACTTGAAAAAAATAATTCTTTCTGAGTATAGGGTATATGTCACTACAAATGCACGAATTTGTCAGCAGCACAGCACAGTATTTAATTGGGACATATTAAATGATTATGAGTTTATGACAGAGTTTACTTCTACTCAAATTGAAGAAATGCTAAACTTTTTACGAGACACTAACAGTGAAAATCTGAACTTTGAAGCAATTGAAAGCATGGATGATAATTTATGTCACTACTGGACTGGATTAACAATCCTTAATTTCATGGTGCTTTATAATGCAATTTCAAATGCACTTACAAATTGTAAGAAAAAAAAAACTGCTCTAGGTCTATATCTCGTAAAAATTAGAACTGGAGAGTCATTTGCCCGAATGGCAAGTATTTTTAAAATAACTACTTCCGTTGTTCAATCCTATGTAAAGAAGGCAAGACGTTGTCTGACAGATGTCTATGTACCTATGCACCTAGGTGTAGGACACATGTCACGAGAGTCACTGAGCTCCAGAAATCTTTTAATTCCACGAGGTCTATTTGGCACAGAATCGGGTAACCCCATAGTGAATATGGATGGAACATATATATATATTTGTCCAAAAAACTTCTAATTATTTGTTCCAGAAAAAAACATATAGTTTGCATAAATTCCGCAATCTAGTTAAACCATTCCTGATAGTCACATTGTAGATGCGTATGGGCCTTATCCAGCAACTACTTCTGATGCTGATATTGTCAGACATTTATTTGAAAATGAAAATACAGACCTCAGAGGCTACTTCACAGAAAATGATGTTTTCATACTGGATCGCGGATTTAGAGATTCTTTGGGGTTACTCAGTTCTTTGGGTTATATAGTTTATAAGCCAGAAACTCGAATACAGAACGAAGGACCTCAGCTCTCTACTATTAAAGCGAATAAATCTAGATTTGTAACAATGTGCAGGTGGGTAGTTGAAGTTGTAAACGGTCGGTTTAAACGTGATTATAAAATATTCAGGGCTAATTATTTTAACAAAATGAGTCAACATTTGATGAAAGATTTTAAAATAGCAGCAGCAATCATTAATAATTTTCATCCCGTTATAACCGACAGGTATCTTGGTTGGGCTCGGCATCAGGATACCCTATCAGCACCTGCTACATTCTTAGATGGTATTTTAGTGATAGAAGATGAATAAATGAAATATCAAAATGTTGAGAACTGTTTTATTTTCCTAGTTTTTATGGTTTAACTCTTATGTTGAAGTTAAAAAGAGATGTAGGTGATATTATTTTTATTACACAAAACAAGGTTAGCAATTCCATTCATGCTGACAGCCTTTGAACACTTGCAATAAGCTTAAGTTAGGTACTGTTTTTATGGTTTAACTCTTATGTTGAAGTTAAAAAGAGATGTAGGTGATATTATTTTTATGACACAAAACAAGGTTAGCAATTCCATTCATGCTGATAGCCTTCGAACACTTGCAATAAGCTGTAACTTATTCAGTTATCCATCTTGTCTTCAATACTTTTCCAGCAAAAAAGGGTTGGACTGAAGTATCAAAATAGGTGAAGCATATTTGGAAAAGTTTTCAATGTTGTTTACCGCAGCAGATATAATTTTCCATTGTGCTTTAAACACTTGCTATTTGTGATAGCTAGCTCTTGAAAACTAGTGGAAGCTTTCGAAGCGCTGCGCAGTCTTGTTTAAGGGCAATAAATTCTCTGCATATAAATATAAATACAAGCGCACGTCTGCAGCGCGTTCATTTGCGTCGTCTGTGAGCAAGCTATGTACAATGTAAAAAACGACGTTCAGACTTATGCCCCTAACAAAAAACACACCCTAAAATCGTTTTGGTGTTTAATAAACTTCTTCTTTTCAACTACAACAACTTCATAAGGCCAACTCGGGGTTTTTTAATAAACTTAGTTTGGTTCCTAGTATTCACTTCGAAATATTGACATCTGTCATATGTCAGTGCCAGCAAAGCAAATGTCAAAAGCGGTATAAATCAACGTTCTGTTCGACGCATCTTCAAAAATAATAAAATATTTTCAAAAAGAAAGCGGGCGTATTAAAAAATCTAAAAATAATGTTAAATGAAAGTATTTAAGTACGGACAACAGCACGTCGACCTACCACAAAATGTCAAATTTTGTCATTTGAAAATGAACTCTATATGTCAGGCTTAAAGTTGAAAATCTATTGGAGAATTAGAATAGTTTGTTACGGGATTGCTACCATGTACCTTATTTTTGAGTTCCCGATATTTCGGCACTGTTGCAAGCGCCATGATCACGGAGTAACTGAAGATCTTGCGGGTAAGTTGTTAAGGGCAAACATATCGGTCTACCCTCTTTCGCTGTCTTTTATTGCACGCGTCGGTACCATTGTCTACAAACTCACTATTTTCTCGCACCTGTTCTCGACACACAACACTAACAGTATCTGACCGCGACACAGCAGTTTGTTGTTTTTTCCGGTTTTTGCACATACGAATCACTGGATTCCAGACACTTGACAATTTAAACCCATCCTCGCGATTGAAATTTTTGTACTTTGTAATTTCAATCGCTTCCCTGACCATTCTTGGTATGTAGTGGCGTTCTGTCGAAATGATCTGAGGGTTGTGAAACTCAATCCAGTGATTGAGACCTGATTCCAACAAATGTTCCGCGATTGCCGATTTCTGTTTGTCGTTGTTTTTGACCGCTTTTATGTGTTCTTTCATTCGGCACGCTATGGTACGTTTTGTTTGGCCGATATATGAACTGCCACAGCTGCAGTCAATCTTATAGACACCCGGTTTCTCCATTGGGAAACTATCTTTTGGAGATCGTAGACATTGTGTTACTTTTCTTAATGGAGTGAAGACAGTATTAAGTGAGTATTTATGAAGTACGTTTGAGATCTTGTCTGTCACTCCTCTTATGTATGGCAAGAACACAGGTTGCCTGTCTACTGTGTCTTTAAAGTGTCTTGATTTGTGTCTAGATGGTAGCTGCCCTCTATATCCATTATTCTGTAAGACTTTCTGAACATGTTCCAACTCTTGGTTTAAGTGTTCAAGGTCACACAAGTCATAAGCTCGGTTTGTCAGTGCAGTTACTACAGAATTAAGATGTCGAGGGTGGTGATGCGAGGTTGCGTTGAGATAGCGGTCAGTGTGAGTGGATTTTCTATAGACAGAGTGACTCAGTGAACCGTCACTCCGCACTTCAATCTTCACATCCAAAAATGCTAGGCTTCTGTTTTCTTCTATCTCGCAGGTAAAATTTATTTTTGGATGGATACCATTTAAATATGACAGGTGAGTTTCTACATCTTGGTTGTTTCCTCTCAATACACAGAATACATCGTCTACATACCTCTTCCATAGTTTGATTTCGGTGCGGGCGGTGGCCAGGGATTTTTCTTCGAAAAACTCCATCCAAATATTAGCTATAACTGGAGCTACGGGGCTGCCCATCGCGACTCCGTCTATTTGGAGATAGTATTGACCCTGGTATACAAAGAAATTCTTCGACAAACAATGATGTAGAAGTGTGCCATATTCCTTCGGGATGTCATTATCTTCCAACTTCACCTTAACCACTTCAAGACAATCTGCTACTGGGACATTTGTGAAGAGTGATTCTACGTCAAAACTGACCATCAACTCATCCACATCAACCTTGTTTTGGTGCAGGATTTCAATGAAGTGAATGAATTTTATTCGGAACACCAACAGCACTGATACAATCTATGAGTACAGAGTTATCATATAAACGTAGCCATTAACAGGTATTCGCATATATAAATGTAGAATGTATACAGACCAAACAAACCAACTACAGAAACAGTCAAAAACACAGAGAAAAAAAATATATTTAAAAACAATTACGAATTTGCTGCACCTTTGGAGCGGGGACCGAAAAATTCAGAGTTGTACAATTTGTTTATAGTCGGTGGTTTAGTCCGAAATAATTCTAGCTCGTCGTTGCCTTTAGACATGTCGTTAAAAGAGTTACTCGCTCGGACAAAGAAAGAATTGCGACGATAGTTTGTGTTTATTCTAGAAGGTATAGCTAGAGGTTGAGTACGTCTGATCGGCAATTTGCGTGGTACCCAGATGGCAACTTGCTCTAATAAAGCAGGGCAATCAATGGTACCATTAACAATTTTTAAAAGACACTTAATATCCGATGCTTGTCGTCTTGTATGTAACGGTAAGAAATGGTATCTTCTGCATCTAGCCTCATACCCATGATCCCGTCGTTTGCATTTGAACTGCAAACACCTCAAAAATCTCTTCTGTATGGACTCAATACGGGAGATATATACGTTATATTGTGGATTCCAGACCTCAGAGGCATACTCAAGGATGCTGCGCACATAAGCACAGAAGAGTACCTTAATCGGTTTTATAGATTTAAATTCAAATGTTGACCTTATAATAAAGCCAAGAGCCTTAGAGGCTTTTTTTACTGTATAATCAATGTGCATATCAAATAAAAGCTTTGAATCTTGTACCAGCCCCAGATCTTTAATGGACGTAACTCTATTAAGCAATGTATCATTCATAATGTACCGATAATTTATAGCGGTGTGCTTTCGAGTAAAAGTCATTGCATAACACTTAGAGATATTTAAATCAATAATGGTTGCAAGACTTTAGCTACGTGCTTGGCCAGGTCATACGTAGGTGAGTCTATCTGACTCACAATCGGTCGAAGTGGCACGTTCTGCTTGTGTACTTTAGGCAAGCCATATAGTTTCGGGGGCTGGACATTTCTAGGCCGCAGTAAGTATTTAAAAGTCTCGTCGTCGAAAACGTCCTCGCACTGTCTAATGAGTGAGCGAGTGCTACGATCCGTTCTCGCCGTCGGGTTGTAATTTACCTTCTTGTATGTATTGACATCACTGAGTAGATTTTGGATCTTTCTATCGTACTCAACGACATCCATTATAACAGTCGCGTTCCCTTTATCAGCTTTCAGAACCAGTATAGTTTCATCCTTTCGGAGTTCATTCAGCGCAGTTGATTCGGAAGAAGTGATATTCGGTCTTGGTGGTGCTACGTGGCGTAATATTACGGCAATATCCTGTCTTAATGTATCCGCGTCTACAGATGGTATTTTATTACGCACGATACATTCTTCAACCGACCCAATCACCTCCTCATAGGGAATACGTTTAGGTGTAATGGCAAAATTCATCCCTTTTTCTAGAACTGATTGTGCAGCAGCAGACAACTCGACACTCGACATGTTGACTACCGTTCGAGTTGCGATCGAGTTCTCGTGGTAGGCCGCTGGCTTTTGTTTTAGTAGTAATGATTCGAACTTACGATCCTGTTTCATAGCACTAAGTTCTCTAGAGCGCTGAGCTTGTAGGTAGGTAACACGATCACAAGTATCAAAATCACTTTTAGAAAGCAACTCACTGCACTTTTGGTGTATTTCGTATAACTCACACTGAAACTGGTCAAATTGGTACCTACAATTGCGTATTAATTTTCGCAATAATTTTACACTCGCATATCGCAGAATACTTGCGGAGCCGTGAATGTCAGGTCGAGGTTTTATCCGAACACACACTGGGATAATGTCCGTATCCCGACACTTCACTAGGAATGACAGGGACTCCTTCAAACATTCACACTTTTTCCGCGCGCGTTCTAGGTGTTTTATTATTTTTGCTGTTTCCGGCCCGTACCGGTTAACAATATATTGTTTTAAACTTTCATGGTCACTAACATTAGAATAGTTTGTTACGGGATTGCTACCATGTACCTTATTTTTGAGTTCCCGATATTTCGGCACTGTTGCAAGCGCCATGATCACGGAGTAACTGAAGATCTTGCGGGTAAGTTGTTAAGGGCAAACATATCGGTCTACCCTCTTTCGCTGTCTTTTATTGCACGCGTCGGTACCATTGTCTACAAACTCACTATTTTCTCGCACCTGTTCTCGACACACAACACTAACAGTATCTGACCGCGACACAGCAGTTTGTTGTTTTTTCCGGTTTTTGCACATACGAATCACTGGATTCCAGACACTTGACAATTTAAACCCATCCTCGCGATTGAAATTTTTGTACTTTGTAATTTCAATCGCTTCCCTGACCATTCTTGGTATGTAGTGGCGTTCTGTCGAAATGATCTGAGGGTTGTGAAACTCAATCCAGTGATTGAGACCTGATTCCAACAAATGTTCCGCGATTGCCGATTTCTGTTTGTCGTTGTTTTTGACCGCTTTTATGTGTTCTTTCATCAATCCCGTAACAAACTATTCTAATGTTAGTGACCATGAAAGTTTAAAACAATGTATTGGAGAATTTTTGACTTTTGGGGTAGGTCGACGTGCTGTTGACTGTACAAAAGTAATCCACAACCATAAAGTTAATATACAGGAATAGAGGAACAAACGGCTGAGCGAGCGAGATGCTACTAGCAGCAACACTGTATGATAAAAAGAGATGCGTGATGCGTCTTAGCAGAACCGTTTTTTGGCAACTGTTTGACAGCTGGCGGCACTTAGCGGCACGCTGAGAATTCGGGCTCTGTAAATTTTTCTGTTTTTACTTCACATTGTGAATATTTTTGAGAAATAGCGCTTCATAAATATGGTGACTTGTTCAGTGATTGATTGTGGTACCACAAAACGACTTAACGCTGTAAAATATTCATTTCTCAGGTAAATTAATCGAAGTCGACACCTCATAACTTTGGATTTATTTTTGCTTAAGCGCTTGAAATTTTAACTGTTTAGTATGTTAGTTTTCTTCTAAAACCATTTATTTATGTAAGAAGCAAAGATTGGATACTCTTAATGCAGAATTAACGAATATCTTGTGTAAAGAAATAATTTTCGTTTTACACTAGGGCTGCATCAAGTTATCGATATTTCGTTTCCACTTGCTAGGTATCACGCGGTAGACGAAAATTAATTTTCTGTTTTAAATTACTGTTGTTAAAAATACCTTTATGTAGTTTAGTTATGAATTATCTGGAAATGTAATCCCAAATAAGATACTTAGCCTATACATAGGTATAAGTTTTTAATTGCTGGAATATTAGGCACTTTCTACTACACATACCTACTTAAGAATAGAATAGAATAATTTATTTTCTAATAACATGGCTATTAAGAGCTGTTATAATATTAAAAGTAGGTACTTTCATTGGTTATTCATGTATCTTTCAGATTTTCTACTTTTCACCAGAAATATATGGCTTAAAATAATTGTTCGTCCAAACTGGATTCCTAAAAAACATTCATGTATATGCAGCAAGCATTTTGAGGATAAATTTTTCAAGACACAAAACGAGGATCGAAACTATTTTTGATGAAATCTGCAATTTCAACTAAGTTTGTTCCGGTAAGCTTAAATAAAATCAATAATATTCTTCTGCTGATAATTAGCACCATGTACCTATAGTTTTTCAAAAGCAATTAAGTAGGTATATTTATAAGTTGGGTGTGCCTTTTACTATCATAACTTTTTAATTTGTATTATTGGAAGTCCAAAAATATTTCTCATACCATTTTACATCGTGATGATCACTCTGGGTAAAAATACATAATATAAATACATAAAATACTTATGATCGAAACTTAAAATTCAAAATATTACTAATAATACACCTGGTTTATATTAATATTTGTTTTCATATATTTTAGAAATTTGAAAGAGACAAATTTTCAACTAATATTTTAATTTAGCGCTCGCCTGCCGCTGTCGTGGCATGCTAGCTACGCTCACCGCTAGCTAGCTACCTTTGCTGGCTACTCATTTTTTTTCTTTTTCACAGGTTTTCAGGACATTATTAGTCGTACTGATTTTGGAAATTATTTTGGTTCCATAATTTCCCATTCTTTTGAGCAAGATCCACTTATAAGTCACAGATATCTCATTATAAAATGTATAATTGAAACATATTTACCGTTAAGATTGAGGTACGAAACACAGGGCAGTGAGAAATGATATAAGTAGGCACCTTTAAAGCATTAATAAAAAAATGATTTAAATATCTTCTGTGTTTTCCTTAAATATTCCTTAAATATTATTACTTTACTTGTTCACCCTGGGTCGTATTTTGAGCCATTCTAAATCCCTTCCCTTCGCACATTATTTTAGTTTTAATAATTCTATGACTGTAACTAATAAGTATGATCGATATCGATATTAATGTGTAATTGTATACATCACTGACACGCATACATAAACAATTTTACACACACAAATGTTTTCAAATTTCGGTTTCGTTTGACAGCTCGCGTTTGTTCCTCTATTCCGTAGGTATATTACCTTTATGTCCACAACTTAATATGACCCTGTTAAATATTCACGTATTTTAGGCCCAAAAAAAATTATGTCCTTTAGACGAATTGTAATAATTATGTTTAATGTTGGTAACATTGCGAAGTTTCTTTGACTAATCTGTGGAAGTTTGGGAAGAAAAACTAACTTTTTATCACGCTAGGGGCGCTTATTGTCTTGTACCTAGATCTGACATAACACCTGTCAGATTGTATGAAAATTTGCAATCATTTTTGTTTGTTTACCATATTTTCGAGGATTAAAGTCGCAATGCAACAGTGTGGTGCTTTAAACTGTAAAATTGAAGTAGTTAATTTATTCCCTAAGGACTATAAACGCAGAAATCAGTGGGAATCTGCTTTACGGATTAAAAATTGCACGATAAGGTACTCACAGCATATTTCATAGAAGAAGACTACTTTAGTTAGTAGACTAACTGCCGCACTCAGAGACTTAGCAATAAAGTGTAGATTAACATTTTTGTTTGGTAAATAATGGTCTTTATTCGTATTGTCTTAAGGAGTACAGGTTTGCCTTAAGTAACAATTAAAGTTAAGTAACTTCTCTTAGTGCAGCAGTAGAATTGACAAAATAAATTACTTTGTTTAAGGTTCTTTTCTGTGTAGCAATATTTTTTTCACTCTGTATGTGTACTTTTTAAAGTCAGTAATCCTTTTCATCCAATCTGTTTAATAAATACAAGCCACTAATTTTTTATAGGTTGGAGATTTTCGGATGCTCCATAAACTGACTGCCCCCCTAGCACGTAAGACACGATATAGCGGTTTATCGACACCTAAATGTCAAAATATGATATAAATAGCTGCCATTTTGAACTTTTATCGAAACTGCGAGCATTTACTGTGCCGGTGACGTCACGCGTTACGATACGATATGATTGATTAAAAAGCGAGCACGTATGTCAGTGATTTTCTGAAAAGTTGAGCATGTATAATATATCAGTGGATATAAAACGCGACCCTATCGATTTTTGACATTTGTTCATGTTATTATACCGACGACATTTGATGTGCGTGATAGAAGAATATTACGAACAAAATACCAATATTTATTAATTTTCTGGCTAAAAAGCATTGATATATATGTTAACACTAGATCAGCAGTTGCCGCGCTAAACGCGCGCTACTGCGCTGATGGCCGCAGGCATCAGCACAGTCAATGTATAACTAGTGCTTAGAGAGGCGTTGACCGAGTAAGGCGTCACAATAAAAAAATAAAAAATGGGTACATGCGTCGTTAAAGATTGTGGTTCGGGGTCTCAGACCAATAACAAAGCATGTGGAATCACTTTTCAAAGGTAATTAATTCGTTTTTGTAGAATATTAATGTAAATAACTCAAATTACAAAATAAAATATCACAGAGCATATTTGAAGTTCAGTGTTGCCAGTTAAAACATCATTTGGTTTTCCCATATCTATGGGAGATTTTTTATGTTGATAAAATTATTTAATTAGTAACCGTAGTATTTTTTTATTGGCGTTATAATTATTTTACAGAGTACCTAAAGATGCAATACGACGCGAGAAGTGGATTAAAGTCATAACATTACTAAGAAAAGAAACAGATTGGTTACCTTATAAGGCTACAATTATTTGCTCTTAGCATTTCCAGGAGCAAGACAAAATTGACCCTAAACCGACTGCGATCGTATACACTTGTCCAGTGAAGCAAGACCTATGCTTTTTGTTAGTAATATTCAGTTATTTTGTATATTAGAAATAAAAATTTGAAAACATCACATACATTGCTCTGATCCTATGGGAAGTAGCGAAAGCACTTGTGTTACAGAAATCAGAAACAACGACGGTACCACAACACCCAGAGCCAAAACAATATAGAAAAGTTCGTTTTATACATTGATTTGACCGGGAATCGAACACAGAACCACGAAAATGGTGACACCTAGGCCAGAAGCTCGTCACTACGGTATTACAGTAATAAATCAATAATAAACCTTTTTTGATTAGGTTTAAATATTCCTTTCTCTCTCTCGATTAAACAAAAAGTGACAGTTTAAATGTTTTTTATAAGAGCTGTCAAATTAAGTTATCACAAAAAATAAAACATGATTAGAAGATTTTCACTGGAAACAGATTGCCATCACTTAAAGAACTTTTTATGTTGATTTGAAGATCTCGCATTCGAACTTGCGGGCAAGAGCTAGTTTCAAATAATTTTATAATAATAATAGATTTACAGTCATTTGTATTTTACCTTGTAGTTTTACCTTGTAGTCGACTAGAGAACCTCCTCCGTTTTTTTCGTCGGTTGAAAAGTAGAGAGTTAACTGAGTGACTGTCTTTTGATTAACACAACCCGTGTTAATCGAAAAACAGTCTTGTTTTGTTTGCAAAACCAAAGTAAAAAGTTCGTTCTTTAATAAGAGTGCGTTTCCAGTCTACAACGTTGCTATATACTACACAACCTGTAGTCTTCGCGAACGAAGTTGCGGGCACAGCTAGTAAGAAGTATAACTTTATAAGTAAGTTGAAAATTCAAACCTTATCTAATTACAAAATTTCATCTTAATCGTTACAGCCATTTTAAAGATAAGAAACGCATATTTATAATTCTATGGTATTATTATCATTTGTATTATTCAGATGAAAAAGTTCTCGCTGGTTTAGATAGAAAAAAGGTTTCGTTAAATTGACACCAGGCGGCTCCACCGCAAATATTTCGCGTTTATACTTTCACACACACAAATCTGGAAAGGCACTCTAACTGTTTATTTTATAAAACAACAACGGTCACGTTTTAATGTATTTAATAAAGCTCTCTGACAACACTTATTTATTTATCAACTTTTTTCAAACTTTTCTTTTAATAATTATAAACACACCATATTAATAGTATTTCATACAAAATTAATCAACTCAAATTACTCTTTATTTATTTAAAATGGGGTAAATTCATATAGCGAGCAACACTGAGCCCGCCAAAAAATTAATATCGCCATCTTTTTCTTTTTAGAATGACAGCTCGTTTCCAGACACTAGTGAAAGTGAGACAAATATATGTTTTATCTAAATGTTTAGTCGTTTCCAAGCTACGGCTTTCAAACTGACATGTAGAAGACTTTTGTTGCCGCGAGACAGTGAAGTTTGCTTCTCTAGTGTATTGAACTCAATGCTAAAAAGTAAGAAATATTTGTATGATTGTTGCATTTTGTTCATGCAAAGCACAGAAAATGGGAAAATAATAAGATTTTCTCTTTTCAGTCGCGTGCGAAGTGATAATTGCTAGACATCTTTGTTATTTACTTGCTTTGGAAGAAAAATAGAGGAGAAGATAACTTTGATTCGTCTGTCTGACGAATCAAAGTTATCTCCTCCTTTATTTTGATTACATTGAGTAATGATTTTCTCCTCCCTGACAACTTGTTCTTATTAAGGTGTCCGTGAAGTTTGGTAATTATCTTTGCACAGAGTTATGGGAAGATTTGGCTCCTAAAACTTGCAATGGATACACTGTTCCTCTGAAGGTTGGTTACATTTTAAAAGGGGCTTCATGTTCATGTCTCTTAGTACTTATTGTATATTACAACATCCATTATGTAAACTAATGTTAACCTAACCATTTTTATTATTAGAATAGTTTGTTACGGGATTGCTACCATGTACCTTATTTTTGAGTTCCCGATATTTCGGCACTGTTGCAAGCGCCATGATCACGGAGTAACTGAAGATCTTGCGGGTAAGTTGTTACGGGCAAACATATCGGTCTACCCTCTTTCGCAGTCTTTTATTGCACGCGTCGGTACCATTGTCTACAAACTCACTATTTTCTCGCACCTGTTCTCGACACACAACACTAACAGTATCTGACCGCGACACAGCAGTTTGTTGTTTTTTCCGGTTTTTGCACATACGAATCACTGGATTCCAGACACTTGACAATTTAAACCCATCCTCACGATTGAAATTTTTGTACTTTGTAATTTCAATCGCTTCCCTAAAAAAAGTCCCTTCCCTAAGTACAAAAATTTCAATCGTGAGGATGGGTTTAAATTGTCAAGTGTCTGGAATCCAGTGATTCGTATGTGCAAAAACCGGAAAAAACAACAAACTGCTGTGTCGCGGTCAGATACTGTTAGTGTTGTGTGTCGAGAACAGGTGCGAGAAAATAGTGAGTTTGTAGACAATGGTACTGACGCGTGCAATAAAAGACTGCGAAAGAGGGTAGACCGATATGTTTGCCCGTAACAACTTACCCGCAAGATCTTCAGTTACTCCGTGATCATGGCGCTTGCAACAGTGCCGAAATATCGGGAACTCAAAAATAAGGTACATGGTAGCAATCCCGTAACAAACTATTCTAATGTTAGTGACCATGAAAGTTTAAAAGAATATATAACCATTTTTAGGTTATCTCTTCAATAATTGTTGCTGGATGGCCATTATCAGTGAGCAAATGATAATGAGGCCAACCAGTGCATTGGGCAGACAACAGGCAGCTAATATTTCCAACAATGTGTGACAGCTGTTTAATACAAGGTAAAATAGTGATTATTACTTGTATAACCTATTAACTGTTAAGCATTTGTTTCACTAGCTATAAAAGTAATATACAAATAAGATATTCTTATTAAAGGTAGCCAAGCAGGACATTAGGAAACCATGAATATTTAATAACAATAATTAAAGAAAGGAATAATAAATCTGTTGATTTCATTTAAACTATTGATATGTGAAAAAGAATATTAGTACTTATATCTTAGTTGATAGGTACTGATGACTCCCTTACAGTTATTTTATGCAAAATTGTTATTTAAATACACATATCTAACAAAAAAAAATCTAGACTGAAATTTAAATGGATAACCCTCCCTGGCAGTCCACATGAAAGGAACCAAGTTACACAAACTTGGAGACACTAAATTTGGAGATCCTAACTTTAAAACTTCATACAAACTTTTAACCCGCATTTCAGCCCCCTGGGGAGGTGAATTTTGTGAAATCCTTCCTTAGTAGGTGCCTACATCAAATAAAGAATACATTGCGAAATTTCAAGTATCTAGCCCTAATGGTTTGGCCATTGCGTTGATACATCAATCAATCACTTTTACCTTTCATCTAATCTTATATATGATAGATTACAATACTCATTTTGTAAACTAGTATTCACCATTTTACAGGTCATCTCTTCATTAAACATATTGCTGGATGATCATTACCCATGAGCAAACACCAATGAAGCAAGCATGCATTGGGCAGACAACTTTCAGCAAATCATTTTTTTCATCAATGCGACTAATGCTACTTAGCTGTTAATGCAAGGTAATAGTGCTCCCTATTCTCTTATGCTGGGGCTTCACCTGCGTGACGCCTAACGTTCAAATAAAAGCATGATTAGCGTTAACTAAATTAAAGCATTAAGCCACGCGCCAAGTGCGTGGCCACACTTATTTGACGTTTGATTCTAGCGTCTAGCGACTTAGTTAGCGTGTGATCTGTAAGTGTGTCTTTAAAATAAAGTAAAACGCTTCCAAGAACTCAATACTTTTCTTATTTTGTCTACTCCATCCTAACTTAATAACTATGCACTTTAACATTTATTTCACAAAGAGTTTTTGAATGTGACCGTGTTTTAACATGTTTAGTATAGTAGGTGTAGCCACAACAACGCACTAAACGCCCGCTTAATCCCTTTGATGTGTCAAAAGTTACCGCCGTCCGAGCTATCGACTAACGTCTAATGCTATTAAAGCAAATTAGCGCATAAAGACCGGCCACATCTGCGTATTACGTCAAATAGAGCACTAAATAACGACATTAGACGCAGGTGAAGCCCCAGCATTACGCTTAAAGTTATAATGCTGTTTAGTTCACTTTTTGTCAGGCATTTAGTTTTTAGTAGCAAAAATATTGATTTCTTTGTACAATTTTGAGGTCCAGAGTTTGATTCTCAGTCTTTTTAATGTACAAAATTAACATTTCTATAATATTATTTTGGGTGTAGATGTTGTTGGTTCCAGTTTCTAAAACAGCGAAAGCACTTAGCTTTCGCTGCTAAGGATCAAATGAATGTGTGATGTTGTCAAATAAAATAATGCCTTGGTAGCCAATAAGGTTAAGGGTTTGTGACGAAAAAATAAAAAACTCAATTACTCAGTAAAAAAAGTAATTATAAATCATTTATTAGTTTACATAATATTTACATTATTTAATAACTACATTTACACCACTAAAATATAATTAATTTTGTATTTCATATCTACTCGTACTCATAGGTCACTTTTAGATAAATAAGCAATATTATAATAATATGAAATTATGTCGAAAACAATTGTATTTACAAAATACTAGATTCTAGAAGATATGGACTAGAATATTCATTTATTTTGTAATAAGTAATTTAAAAAAGACAAATTAACAATGAGGTAAATATTGTCATGGAAAATTATTATACATTTTATACAAATTGTTATATAACAAACTTTTTTTATGTAAACAAATGATATTTGGAGTTTTCCAAAATCAGTCTTTTTTTATTATATTTCTATCAAATCAACAAATAAAAATGAAATATAAAATAATCAATGATGTGAGCCAAAGGAACCTTAGAAATTATAATTTAATGATTAAAATAACCTACTAAATAAATCTTTAATAACAATAAAAGTACATTTTACGAGTAAACCTTTTATTTTTCAGGGGACTGCATATCTTAATACACTGGAGCCATGGTTTCCGACTCCAATAATGAACACCGAGGTTATTTTTCCCGAGGTCCCATATACTGCATGACATTGCTCCACAAGCAATGTAATTGAGAGGACAAATGGGTCTGGGGCTTGATAGGTGCCTGCCTGCAATATAGCCTAGACAAGGCATCACCCACATCCTGTTACAAAATAAAATTATGTTACAAATTACAAGACTTGTTATTTTTTAAAGTATAATATTTGCACAAAGTATTAGATTTACTTGTTACGAAAAAATAGCAGTGCATTGCTGTATTAAGTCTGAAAGATTATAAAGAGGAAAAACATAATTCTTTGGTCTGCCCTTCTTTAATATTTGTACCTAGTAATAATCATTATGATTATAACAGACTTTGTAACTTAACAGAAACAACTTACCACTTTTCATTGGTCTATAGAGTTATCTATCCGGCAAACTGACTGCCATTTCGCCATTCACAGTTTTCAGTCAACCGACTCTGTGGTACTATAAATTTCCCATGCGCGAATCAGGGACGAGTTGACATATTATCAGGCAGCAGCCGCAGTTCTAAAATGCAAAAGAATTGATTGAGTTAACTGAGAGACAAACAAATAAGCAATTTTCAAATTGCAAAGTTTTAACAAGTACTAAAATACGAAGTATTAAACGAAACTTACCTTGATTCTCCTGACATTACTTGAGGTAATAAAAATTTTGCCTTGCCTTTTGATGGCATTTTGGTCATAATTTTCATCATAATCTTCCCACAAAATATGTACAACTTATTACTGATTTTGAGTTCAGAAACAACTTTTCCTTGACTGTACATTCACTGCTAGTCCTCTTCACATTAACATAATATCCAATGGCAGTACCTACAGGTATGAATCTCGAGAAGACCTGAAACAAGACAATGTTTATGAATAATTCAGTTACACTACATGTGACATTTGGTTCTAGTTTATAGTGGGTTAGACTAATGCTGGGGCTTCACCTGCGTGACGCCTAACGTTCAAATAAAGGTATGACTAGCGTTAACTAAATTAAAGTATTAAGCTACGCGCTAAGTGCGTGGCCACACTTATTTGACGTTTTATTCTAGCGTCTAACGACTTAGTTAGCGTGTGATCTGTGAGTGTGTCTTTAAAATAAAATAAAACGCTTCCAAGAACTCAATACTTTTATTATTTTGTCTACTCCATCCTAACTTAATAACTATGCACTTTAACATTTATTTCACAAAGACTTTTTAAATGTGACCGTATTTTAAGTTTAGTATAGTAGGTGTAGCCACAACAACGCACTAAACGCCCGCTTAATCCCTTTGATGTGTCAAAAGTTACCGCGGTCCAAGCTATCGACTAACGTCTAATGTTATTAAAGCAAATTAGCGCACAAAGACCGGCCACACCTGCGTATTACGTCAAATAGAGCACTAAATAACGACACTAGACGCAGGTGAAGCCCCAACATAACAGTTAAAAAGGTTGGATCATTGATAATAAAGTACATAATATTGTGTTATTACCTAGATACTTTAGTTCAGGAGTTTAACATGACAAAATTAAATTGGTGTGTTATATTTATAATTTAGTAACATAAAAGATTGTACTTTCATAAACATTTTAGCTCTTCTTATTTAAGCCACATTGCGCTTACCGCTAGATTGGCAATGTATTCAGAAAGCATCACACTTTCAACCTTGTGTAAGTTGTTACGGGAGTCGGCTTTAACGAAATTATCTGTCATATTTTGATGCGTAGGCAATTAGGTATAAATAACATATAAGAATGAAATACTAAATACAGTTGGAACAAACAATGAGAACCCGGAAAACTTTACAGTTGGACTTTGAAGACGACGAGAACCAAATAGAACGGAGAGGTTACATTTTTATTTACGATTTTGACACATCCCATCTGACATGACGTTGGCAGATCTCAAAGCACAACCTCTTTTTTTTTTCAAGTCAAACTCATCAGGCCTTATCGTGCCAGTGATGACGTCACAAGCCCCAAAATTTCAAAATAATGTTTAAAAATAATTACTCATTAATTTAATGAAATATTCAAATTAGTTTCTTAAAATGCTCTATTTTTCTAAAAAAAATAAAAAACTAACAATTTTTTTTTGGACAATGCCCATTGACAAGCTAGGGCTTGACGAAGCTGTATCGTTCTTATCTATCGATATCGATAAATCCGCGATTGATCGGTAGGTCGGGTGGGTACTTTTTACCATTAAAATATGTCAGTTGTATGTACTAAAATAAAAACAACAATTAAATCCACCGTACTTATTACATTTTGTAATACAAAACATACCAAAGCTATGTTCTTTTTTTACATTATATGAGTTATTATTACTCTAATGAATCATGTATCGGCGCATGCCACGTGAGCCGTGAAGTTCACTCGTTGTAAAAAATCGCTGTCGGGCAAAAGCGCGGCTGGTTTGGGGGAGGGTTATTTTATAATTGGTTGACCTTAAAACTGAAAAATAGATAGCGCTCTTAAGTAAGCTTGTACAAAACATCATCCTGCATCCTTTACTTGGAAAGTTACAAACTCTTACCTCTTATTATTAGTGGAGATTTCCCAAACACTATACACATTTTGTTTTCGTATAGACCGCAGCTAACACAAATTGCAGTTTATTATTTACATCGTAAGTACAACTATTGCTGTATGTGTATAATTATATTTGGTTGACCATGAAACTGAAAAATAGATGAGTCCTTAAAAGTTAGCTTGTACAAAACAACCATTTATCCAGCATTTTTGTCCTTGAGTAGAGTGTATCCCTTACTTGGAAAGTTACAAACTTTTATCTCTGAATGTAAGTGGAGATTTCCCACACACTCTGCACATATTTTGCTTTCGTATGGACCGCAGTTATCCATGACTCTTATTGATAACTCTGGAGTAAACAAGTCCTCTGTAATAAACTTGCTTTAAAAATACATTAAAGTGTGTTTTCCCATAACAAATACGTAAAATGTGTTAGTAATAGTACAATTAATTCGTGACAATGTTTGCAAAAAAAAGTGACGAGACATTATTGTGAAAACTGGGTATAAATTATTACTTAAGGAAGTTACTATATTGACAAGAATTATAACATAAAAACAGTGACAAATATAACTTACACATATAAAAAAGGTGCATTACTAACTTAAAAACAAAACATTTTAACAAACAAACAATAATAGTGAATATTTTTTTAAGTGCTGGTGTCTTAAAAATTACATCATTTGAAACTGTAACGAACAACGGCAATTATTGACTGAGAGCAACGCATACTTAAATTCGCATGCATCGTCATTGCTGTCGTGGAACATTGGTTAAAAACGCTGCAATACGTGAGAAGTATTTCTGTGTGGATGCAAGTTCGAGACCCACTGACACTGACTACACCCTAGACATTTTATTTTTGACATAATTTATTATTTTTATTAACTACAACTTAAATATTTTGACATTTTATTTTTGACAATTTTTTTATTATTATCAACAAGATGTCTCAAAATTGTGCTAAATGCGGAAAAGAAATGACAAAAAATGACTTTATAAAGTGTATGAACTGTGACAATTACTACCATTTGGATTGCACAAGTATTGGGGACAAGCTGTTCTACCTTATGAAGCCTGAAAATCGTAAAAAATGCCAGTGTGATGGTTGTAGATTTAACAAAATCCCTCACCTTAACATAAATAAACCAACAGAAAATTCGTTTGAAGCATTGTCTGAAGAAGAAACTGTTGTTGAAAACGAAGCAGAATCCAATACACATTTTGTTACAGTTCGAAAAAAAAGAAAATCAAAATCAACTCGTGATTTATCTTCATCATTTTTGTCAATGAGTAGCACGCATTCTCGTACCATTGATGTAGAAAGTAGCCCAAAATTGTTAACAGATGGCGCTGTTAGTCCTAATATGAGCGTAAAATCATTGAGAGATGAAGTTCAACAGCTGCGGACAGAACTACAAATGGCAAAGAATAAAATTAATAATTTAAAAAATACTATTAGTAAATTGGGATATAAACATCCACAACATAAAGAAATTGTGAAAACATCAACCCCAAAAAGGCAAAGAAAACCAGTATATGCTAGAAAAAAATATTGAAGATACTAAAAAAAAGGAAGTATGTCTTATCAGCAGCGTCGAGCGCAACAGAGCGTCTAAAACTATGTTAAGCAACTTTGCGAAATACAACATGGTCCATTATCGCACTCCTGGCGGCGGTATTAATGAGTTATTAAGCGGCATACAGAATAAACTTAAAAACTATTCATTTAACGATTATTGCATATTGTTTTTAGGAGATAGCGATTTTAATGTATCAAGTAACTATAAAAAACTTGTTGAGCAACTAAGAAATGAATTATTGACTATTAAGCATACAAATGTAATTATGTGTTTGCTGACATTTAGATTCTGTGATCAATCAAATATTTTTAATAAGAGAATTGAAAATTTTAATAACTTAATTTATTTTGACAACTTAAAATATGAATATTGTTACATTTTGGACTCAAACAAAAATTTATCTTACTCATATGACATGTTTTTGAAATTTAATGGACAAATCAATATAAGAGGCTTAAAAACAATTGTAAATGACATTAATCAACTTATTTTAATTCTTGATAGTCGGGTAATGTTTGACAGTCAGCAGGAGGATAATATCTCAGTATCAACGGCATTTCATACAAACCAGGAAATTGTGATTGACCATTCCTTTCGTGCCTAATTCTTTTAAAATTATGAGTCAAAACCATTGACTTATATATTACTTCGTAAGGACAGGGCAGACCACACGTCTGGGTGTTGGACCTAAAGAGACCCGAAAATGACCCGACCGAGGCCGATGTGACGTAGTCAGTGGTCGGCGGTCATCGGGATCTGACATTTGTATGAAAAAATAAAAATGCCTAGATGTTCACTGAAAGGTTGCTTAATTACGACAGAAAGGTCATTAAAACAAATTCTAATATTACTTCTCACTAATAAGCCGCATATTTGATAAAAACTAAACTTATTTTCATTACTTTAACAATTTTCTAACTTCTTTGTCAATTTTACGAAGTAACGCCATATTTACCGTGCAAAACCGATACAACTTTGTAGCGGCGTGCATTAGTTGTATGGTTATAGTATAGCCATAATAGTGCTCACAGTGCACTAAGTGCAGTCCAGTACATTCGATGTAATATAAATATTTTATTTTATGATAATTTATTGAATACTTATTTTAAGTTTACGTGATGCACTATGAGTTAAAAATTGAAAACATGTCAAAAATAACAAAAGGCAAAAGTTTAAAAAATAATGTTTTATTCGAAGGACAGTGAAATGTAATAAATAAAAATATAAATTATCTGATATAGTTTTTTTTTTAAGTTTTAAGGTATGATTCCGTATATAAAAATAAATTGTATTCACAAACACTCAATTATCTAGCCAAACTAAGCAAATCTTGTGCTATTGCGACTAGATACAGATAATAAACATATTTAAATACATTTACAAACAAACTTAAATACATTTATATTTATTGATATTCATTTTATAGACACGAAAATTAAGGAAGTAAAACAAACGAAGTTCCTAAGTTTAACTATAGAACAAGACGTGAATTGGAAAACGCATATAGATAATGTTTGTACAGCAGGCGCAGTGCGAGAGCTGCGCGCGAGCCGCGCGAACGCGACCTTTAAACTGGCTTGAATGTGAACTCGAACCGCACGCGCGCAGCTCGCGCGCACTGTACAAGTCTTGCATGAGTTGCGCTAAAGAGACGCACCAATCGGTTGCAGTAACGGATCGCGTGCCACGCGTGTGCAGCTCGCGCGCGACCTGCGCATTCGTGGCACGTTCGCCAGATCTGGACCTATCCTTACAGAGTCATCAAGTTTATTTATGCCTTAAAGCAGGTTAGATCTGTAACAAAAACTGCGATTGCTACCTATCATGCATTGTAGATTCTAAATTACGCTACAGTTTACTGATGTGGGGCAATAGCACTATTATAAATATAGCTTTTATTGCCAGAAAAAGATGCATAAGACCAATATGCGGGGACACCGCGAACATCATGTCGTCCTCTATTTGCACAATTGTAATTACTAACATTGACGTCCCTGTATATATTTGAAACATGTGTATTTGTAATGCAAATTATGCATATTTTTAATAGGGCATTTGACATTTATCCACGGAACACAAGAAATCAAAATATCCTGGTACTACTAAAAACTTCAATAACAATGCAGTATAAAAAAAGCTGCATGACAATGAGTATAAAAAAAATCTTCAATAATATACCTACTAATGAATTCAAAACATTGAATAATAATCAATTTAAAACAAAACTGAATAAGTGGCTAATCTCACATACCTACCATAAAGGAGTTTTTTAAAATAATAAATATTAATTTGAACATAATTATGATATGACTGACATCTATGTATGTACCTAATTTAATTTAATGCAATTTTAGACTCAATTTTATATTTAATTTGCGTGCCTCGTTTTGGCTAGACATACTTGGCACGTTCATTTTAAAACACCTATGCATACCGTGTTTAAGCATATAAAGATTATTTTATTTTACTTTAATTTATGTTGACGTATTTAATTTGAAAAAGCAAAAAGTTATATTTACTCTGACACTACTTTAAATATAAAATCTGTACAATAAAAACTTTTTTCTTAGTTCCTCTTTCGTTTTAAGCCGCTCTTACAAGGTTGCTATTTGACAGTTGACATCAAAGTCTAACAGATGGGGTTAGTGTGTCATGTATGGAGGAAATGCAAGGCGATTTGTTCTGTCAGCCGTATCTTTACTTTTTACATCAATGGTCAAAACATTCAATGTCTAACCAAAAAAATTGATGATTTGAATGTTTTCTTAATGGATGCTGATGTGGACATTGTTGTGATGGTCGAGCACTGGTTGTTGCCTGAAAATTATCGACTTTATGCGTTGGAGGGCTATGAACTGCGCGCTAAGTTCTTAAGACGGAGCCATGTGCATGGTGGTGTGGCTATATTTGTTAGAGATCATATTAAGACTACGGAACGGTTGGACATCCAGTCTTACACAGTAGAATTTATAGTCGAAATTTGTGCTTTGGAAATTACCGAATTTAATTTATTGATTATATCCATATATCGACCAGAAAGAGATGTCGAGGTATTTTTCTCCCAGATAGAGGCATTGTTAAACCATCTTGCAAAACTTTCGTCTAATAAAAAGATTTTAATAGCAGGTGACATAAATATAGATGTAACACAGAATACAAAATTATCACAGAGGTTCCTTAACATGGTAAATCTTTTGGTTTACAATGTCTAATAAAAGATCCTACACGAGAGACAGAAAATAGCTCATCATGTATAGACCAATTCATAGTCACTGCTAACATAAATATGAAAGCTACTGTTGAGAAATATTATTTGTCAGATCATCATACCTTGATTAGAAAATTTCCTTTAAATAATAATTTATGTTATAATACAGTTTCTTACAAAATCAGGAAAAGGAAATTCAATAAAGGAAATATGGACATTTTTAAAAATAAATTAGGACAAATAAATTGGTTTAATAATAATATAATTACTTCTAAAAACGACATCAGTGTAAATTACAATATTTTTTTAAATACAATTCAGAAATTATTGGATACGTATATTCCGCAAAAGACAATTTTAATTAAGAATAAACAACCGACTAAATGGATTACAAAAGGTTTAAGGAAATGCTGTTACCATAAACGTATATTGCGCTTACTTACATCCAACTATCAATAAAATGAAGCTTTAACAAATTACACCAAAACATATACTACAATATTAAAGAAAATACTTGTTAAAGAAAAAAGAAAATATTATATAAATAGACTTAAACAATCACACAATAAATATAGAGAAATGTGGAAAATGATTAATGAAAAAACAAAACCAACTAACAAAATCAAACATGAAAATATTAATTTAAAGCATAATAATAAAACTATTACTTCACCAACAAAAGTTGCAGAAGCATTTAATGACTATTATGTTAGTATAGGTTCTAATAGAACTAACAACATCTTTAGGCAACAAAATATATCTTTGACAAACTCAATTTACTTAAGGGAAGTTACAGAATCGGACGTAAAAAAAGCAATTCTAAGCCTTAAGCGCAATAACACGTGTGGGTACGACGAGGTTCCGGGTACGCTACTCGTCCACTGTGTCGATGAATTGGTTGAACCATTAACGTATTTAATAAACCAGTCATATAATGAAGGAATCTGTCCCGACGCTTTGAAGTTAGCAATTATAAAGCCCATTTTCAAGAAAGGGGATAAGCTTGTAGTAAGTAATTATCGCCCTATTGCCTTATTACCAGTAATATCAAAGGTATTTGAAAAGGTTATATGCCAAAGAATTTATGCATTCCTCGAAAAATATAATGTGTTTAATACAAATCAACATGGGTTTAGGAAAAACCGTTCTACTGTATCGGCCATATTTGAGTGTAATCTAGAAATACTTAACGCGTTAAATAAAAACCAGTGTGCTATAGCACTTTTTATGGACATGACAAAGGCATATGACTGCGTTTTGCATGATATTTTAATAAAAAAACTAGATTCACTTGGTATACGTGGGAAAGCGGGAAAATGGCTCACTTCCTACCTATCAAATAGAAAGCAGTTAGTTCAGTTAACGCATTTAAATAATGGAACTAGAGAGCTTAAGCAAATTAAGTCCTCAACTCAAGCTGTAACTGGATCTATACCTCAAGGCAGTGTGTTAGGGTGTTTATTATTCTTAGTTTACATAAATGATTTACCCTCAGTAGTCTCTCAAAAACTTATCTTATTTGCTGATGATGCTACGGTTATAATCACATGCGAGCAAAATAACGTAAATAGTTTGCAAGGCCTTATTAAAGATTGCTTACACAAAATTGTAGCACATTTAAAAGAAATAGGTCTTACTCTCAATTTTGCGAAAACTAAAATGATGCAGTTTAGACCACATCAGAGGACAGAGCTAATATTCTCGATATCTTATCATGGACAAATAATTGAGCAAGTAAATCAATTCTCGTTACTGGGAGTCACAATGGACTCGACATTCTCGTGGAAACCACATGTGGAAGTAGTAGTCAGTAAGCTTAGTAGCTTTTCGTATGCTCTGCGGGAACTCCGCAAAAATACAAATACGGAGTGTGCGCTCACTGGATATCACAGCCACGCTGCATCCTGGATACGTTACGGAATCATATTCTGGGGTAACTCGACCTATGTGTCCCATGTATCTGTGTTACAAAAGCGGTGTCTTAGAATTATAACTTTTACAGCACCGAGAGAGTCATGTAGAACATTATTTGCACAATACAAAATACTTACAGTCACTTGCATCTATATATTTGAATTGTGTCGTTTTATTAGAAAAAAATGTAAGTATTTCCAGCACTTTAATGACACGTCTAGCCGTTATGCCTCCCGCCGTGCGAATGATTTTATTTTACCCGCGGCTCGCCTAGCGCTGTATAAAAACGGTCCTTACTTTATGGCCGTCAAAGCTTATAATCATTTGCCGAACTCGATTAAAGTCCTCCATGATATTAAATTTGAAAAGGAGTTAAAGAAAATGTTAATGTTAAAGTCATACTATGATTTAAACGAATATTTTAGGGACAAAATTTAAATTACCATTCCTGACATTTATTACAATCACAATCGTTTATTGTATGTATTGACTGACCATTATTTGAATTTTAGCATGGCTTTTTAATTTTGACATTTGATATATATATTTGACATTGTAATTTATTGACGTGAAAAAAGCATGACGTGACATATTGAACAATTTAATTTTATTGTATATTTGAAAATTAATATTTGAATTGGAATTTGAGTAATGGAATGTAATGTTATTTTAACTATAATTTGATTAAATGTTTAATTCACAAATGCCTCATGGAGGCTGTAATGTAACATATTTACCACCTGTATATTATGATAATGTCATTGAGTTCAATACACTAGAGAAGCAAACTTCACCGTCTCGCGGCAACAAAAGTCTTCTACATGTCAGTTTGAAAGCCGTAGCTTGGAAACGACTAAACATTTAGATAAAAACATATATTTGTCTCACTTTCACTAGTGTCTGGAAACGAGCTGTCATTCTAAAAAGAAAAAGATGGCGATATTAATTTTTTGGCGGGCTCAGTGTTGCTCGCTATATGAATTTACCCTATTTTAAATAAATAAAGAGTAATTTGAGTCGAATAATTTTGTATGAAATACTATTAATATGGTGTGTTTATAATTATTAAAAGAAAAGTTTGAAAAAAGTTGATTAATAAATAAGTGTTGTCAGAGTGCTTTATTAAATACATTAAAACGTGACCGTTGTTGTTTTATAAAATAAACAGTTAGATGGCCTTTCCAGATTTGTAAATGTGAAAGTATAAACGCGAAATATTTGCGGTGGAGCCGCCTGGTGTCAATTTAACGAAACCTTTTTTCTATCTAAACCAGCGAGAACTTATTCATCTGAATAATACAAATGATAATAATACCATAGAATTATAAATATGCGTTTCTTATCTTTAAAATGGCTGTAACGATTAAGATGAAATTTTGTAATTAGATAAGGTTTGAATTTTAAACTCACTTATAAAGTTATACTTTTTACTAGCTGTGCCCGCAACTTCGTTCGCGAGGACTACAGGTTGTGTAGTATATAGCAACGTTGTAGACTGGAGACGCACTCTTATTAAAGAACGAACTTTTTACTTTGGTTTTGCAAACAAAACAAGAATGTTCTTTGATTAACACGGGTTGCGTTAATCAAAAGACAGTCACTTAGTTAACTCTCTACTTTTCAACCGACGAAAAAAACGGAGGAGGTTCTCAAGTCGACTACAAGGTAAAACTACAAGGTAAAATACAAATGACTATGTAAATCTATTATTATTAAATTATTTGAAACTAGCTCTTGCCCGCAAGTTCAAATGCGTGGTCTTCAAATCAACATAAAAAGTTCTTTAAGTGATGGCAATCTGTTTCCAGTGAAAATCTTCTAATCTTGTTGTATTTTTTTTAAAAAACTTAATTTGACAGCTCTTAAGAAAAACATTCAAACTGTCACTTTTCGTTTAATCGAGAGAGAGAAAGGAATATCTAAACCTAATCAAAAAAGGTTAATTATTGATTTATTACTGTAATACCGTAGTGACGAGCTCCTGGCCTAGGCGTCACCATTTTCGTGGTTCTGAGTTCGATTCCCGGTCAAATCAATGTATAAAACGAACTTTTCTATATTGTTTTGGCTTTGGGTGTTGTGGTACCGTCGTTGTTTCTGATTTCTGTAACACCAGTGCTTTCGCTACTTCCCATAGGATCAGAGCAATGTATGTGATGTTGTCAATTTTTTATTTTTAATATACAAAATAACTGAAATTTACTAACAAAAAGCATAGGTCTTGCTTCACTGGACAAGTGTATACGATCGCAGTCGGTTTTAGGGTCAATTTTGTCTTGCTCCTGGAAATGATAAGAGCAAATAATTGTAGCCTTATAAGGTAACCAATCTGTTTCTTTTCTTAGTAATCTTATGACTTTAATTCACTTCTCGTGTCGTATTGCATCTTTAGGTACTCTGTAAAATAATTATAACGCCAATAAAAAAATACTACGGTTACCAATTAAATAATTTTATCAACATAAAAAATCTCCCATAGATATGGGAAAACCAAATGATGTTTTTACTGGCAACACTGAACTTCAAATATGCTCTGTGATATTTTATTTAGAAATTTGAGTTATTTACATTAATATTCCACAAAAACGCATTATTTACCTTTGAAAAGTGATCCCACATGCTTTGTTATTGGTCTGAGACCTCGAACCACAATCTTTAACGACGCATTTACCCATTTTTTATTTTTTTATTGTGACGCCTCACTCGGTCAACGCCTCTCTAAGCACTAGTTATACATTGACTGTGCTGATGCCTGCGGCCATCAGCGCAGTAGCGCGCGTTTAGCGCGGCAACTACTGATCTAGTGTTAACATATATATCAATGGATAATGTATATTTTTACTACCACTGTTACATTATGAAGTGAGTAAATGAATATAAATATGAATATATCAGAAATTGCAGTTTAATATTTACATCGTACAACTATTGTTGTAAGTGTATAATTATATTTGGTTGACTTTAAAACTGAAAAATAGGTTAGTCCGTTAAAGTTAGCTCGTATAAAACAACCCATTATCCAGTAGTTTATCCTTGACTTTTCCCTTACTTAATTTAGGGACATCATCTGTGAAAATTTAAACTTTCTATCATGGTTCATGAGATACAGCCTGGTGACAGATGGACAGACAGAAAGACAGACAAACAGATTTACCCTTTGGGTACGGAACCCTAATAACAAACAAAAAATCAAATTAGTGACCTTTTTTGGTTTTATCAGGTGAAACAAAAATGGGAATGGGAAATTCCAAAAGGGTTTGATCAGGTAGTGGTGGCATGTTCAATTGCAAAGAAGGTACGGCATTCCTTTTTAATCGATAGCCTCTTTTATTAAAGCTCTTCTTGGAAAGTGGTTTCCACACAAAAAAATATTTTCATTTAACTTTTGTATAGGTAAATTGCCAAATCTTCGTTTCCAGTTAATTTTACCCACAAACGGCATCTAAAATAAACAAAAAATATTTTATATCGTCAAATTAAGTACATGTATTGGTGTACTTACAAGATAAATTTCATTTATCGATAATTTAATTTCATCACTATCGTTTCAATGATTCGATGATTAATAAATAAAAATAAAATAAAATAAAAATTATTTATTTTCAGACAGAGTCCATAGGTTACATCACATTACAACATACATTGATAATATATAAAAAAATATATAGTAGTAGTATATAGTAGTACTTAATATTAATTAACGAGGAACACAGCAAGCCCTGCGGCTCACCGAGGCACACGTAATACATGCAACTCGGTGAACCTGCGAAAGATTGGTGCGTCCATCCTACCTGCTATCATCATCAGGATCTTGTTGCTGCTCCCCCTCAATCTGTGCACTAATGATGACACTTTTTTGCGGATGATGGCATAGAAGTCATCAACCGCAGCATTTGCGAACATTCCTGACGCGCTACAGAAGCGAGGAAGCCTCAACAATGCCCTGAAGGTGTTATTATATTGTATACGCAACGCACTGTACGATCCCAGAGAAAAGCTGGACCATAGCGCACACGTGTAAAAGCTTTGGCAATATGCCTTAAAAAGACTTAGCTTCACTGCAGGTGTACACCTGATAAATCTATGAGCCAGCATATTGCCTCGGACCGACAATGCCCTGCGCTCCCTCTCAATATCCGCCTCATCCTTAAGGTCGTCTGTCACAACATGACCAAGATACCTAAACTGTGCAACACGCCTCAGAGGTACTCCATTCAAGAGAATTGGTGGCACATATGCTGGTTCCTTATTTTTACCTTTAAACAACAAGAATTCACTCTTTTTCTCGTTGTACCTCAAGCCATGTTGCACAGCATAGGCCTCGCAGTGACTTAAAAGTTGCCTTAAGCCGCTGATCGAGGGGCTGAGCAGCACCATGTCATCAGCATAGCTTATGTTATTAACACTTATGTTGTCAATATGACATCCGACACGCATGCTGCTAAGCTCCCCGATCAGGTTGTTTACATACAACTTAAATAGTCTAGGCGAAGTTAACCCTCCCTGCCTGACACCACACCTCAAAACATACTCATCAGATTGGGCATTTGCCCATTTAACTACATTTCTTTGATTACCATACCAATGTGAAAAAATACCTACTATTTCAGGTGATATGCCTACTTCTTTTAATTTTGCCCATAGAATATCATATGACACAAGGTCAAAAGCTTTTGACAGGTCTAGGAAGCAGGCATATATTGGCGTACTTCTCTTGAGATAGTAATCAACAGTATATTTCAGTGATAAAATGGCACTTTCCGTTGACAAACCTTCCCTAAACCCATATTGAGAATCATGAAGCTGTATTCGACTACTCAGATGAACATCCAATATCCTATCTAGAACTTTAGCAGTAACTGTCGCCAGTGAGATTGGTCTGTAGTTGGATTTGTCTGCCTTATCACCAGCACGATTCTTAACAATAGGAACAACCACAGTCTTCATCAGATCCAGTGGTAGGTATGAGTGCCTGATACAAAAAGTATATAACATACACAAAACTCTGCTTATGTGTTTCCCTGCATGCTTAAGGTGCTCAATACTGAGCCCATCATGCCCCGGAGACTTGCCTCTTTTCATATTATTGATTGCGCTGTAGACTCGGACTCGCAGTTTAAAGCGGCCGACATAAGTATACCGTTGTTCATATCGAACGTAAACAAGGACGTGTCGCCACAAAATATCTGTGATTATTTAAAATCCAAAGCTCAGATAACCGTGAATGTAGAAAAAATCAGCATGAAGCAAGATAGGCCGTACAATGCTTTCAAAATTTATGTTCCTAAAAGCAAATTGGCAACTTGTCTTAACGATAATTTCTGGCCGGATGGAGTGAGGTTTAGGCAGTTTGTCCAAATTAGAAGACCGCCGTCAGGAAAGGAGAACTCCAATACAGCGAGTGACAAACTATTACTAATCTGATGAGTCAAAACAGAACCAGTAAATTGATAAGTTTCAATTGTAAGAATATAAAACGAAGTGTTTAGTGTGTTAGATCACTATGCAATGTTGCTGATGTTGTGGCCGTGCAGGAGCATTGGCTGCTACCCCAAGACCTACCATTTCTTGGGGAAATTGACCATGACTTCAGTTATACAGGAAAATCAGCAATGGATCCAGCAACGGGCATAATAAGAGGGCGCTTGTATGGCGGTGTTGCGCTCCTATGGCGTAAGAATGCCTTCAAGTGTGTGTCTGTTGTTCCATGTCGGAGCGATCGTATTGTTGCTGTTAGAGCGACAACTGGTGATTTACGTGAAATACTACTTGTGTGTGTGTACATGCCAGTCAATAAATCAGTGAACTTACCTTTGTTTACGGAGTGCTTGGCAGATATCGTTGCTATAACTGAGGAGTGCAATGTAGACTGTGTGTATATACTTGGTGACTTCAACGCCCATCCCTCCACACACTTTTTGATAGAGAGCTTATGTTTTTGTTCTGAGCAGCAGTGGGTTTGTGCTGACAAGGAAAGACTTGGTGATGTGACAGGCACACACACATTTGTCTGCCCGGCCACAGGTAGTAAGAGGTGGCTGGATCACTGTCTAACCAGTCAGGCAGCTTGGCCTGGTATTGTAAGTTTGAATATATTATATAATGTGTACTGGTCTGATCATTACCCACTTGTGATAGAATGTAATTTGAGTTTGATTAGATGTAACCCTACTGTAAACTATGAAAAATATAACAATATTAGATGGGGTATTAGGAGCCCAGAGCAAATTGAGAAATACTCAGAGCTGTGTAATAGTCTGTTAAAAGAGGTAGACTTTCCCTGTGAATTACAAAGGTGTGCTGATAGAATGTGTAGTGATCACAATCGCAGAATTGTTATAGATAAATTGTATGATAATGTTATCTCTATTCTCAGGCAAGCAATCTATATCTAGTTGTGTCCGTACTGATAATAAATCAAATAGATATAAATGTATTCTGGGGTGGAACAAGCATGTAGCGGCAGCTCATAAACAGGCTAGACTAGACTATTTGATGTACATTCTTTATGGAAAACCTTGCAGTGGACCAATATTTAATAAAATGTACCTTAGTCTTATGATATTTAAATCAAAACTTAAGTATTGTCAGCAGAATCAGGATCAAATAAAATGAATATATTTGCATCACAACATTCAGCTAAACATTTTGATAAATTTTGGAAAAGCACCAAAAAAACTTGAGGGCAGGGTGGAACTGCCGGCTAGCGTTGACGGTACAAGTGACCCGAAGAATATTGCAAATATTTTTAAAGACCACTTCAAGGTTGAGTCTTCTTTGCCAGCAGCTGGGGTGTCCAGTGCTGGGCCCAGTCATGTGGAGCAGCCTATCAGAGTTACTGCTAAAGATGTAAGTTTGGCAATCAATAATATGAAAAGAGGCAAGTCTCCGGGGCATGATGGGCTCAGTATTGAGCACCTTAAGCATGCAGGGAAACACATAAGCAGAGTTTTGTGTATGTTATATACTTTTTGTATCAGGCACTCATACCTACCACTGGATCTGATGAAGACTGTGGTTGTTCCTATTGTTAAGAATCGTGCTGGTGATAAGGCAGACAAATCCAACTACAGACCAATCTCACTGGCGACAGTTACTGCTAAAGTTCTAGATAGGATATTGGATGTTCATCTGAGTAGTCGAATACAGCTTCATGATTCTCAATATGGGTTTAGGGAAGGTTTGTCAACGGAAAGTGCCATTTTATCACTGAAATATACTGTTGATTACTATCTCAAGAGAAGTACGCCAATATATGCCTGCTTCCTAGACCTGTCAAAAGCTTTTGACCTTGTGTCATATGATATTCTATGGGCAAAATTAAAAGAAGTAGGCATATCACCTGAAATAGTAGGTATTTTTTCACATTGGTATGGTAATCAAAGAAATGTAGTTAAATGGGCAAATGCCCAATCTGATGAGTATGTTTTGAGGTGTGGTGTCAGGCAGGGAGGGTTAACTTCGCCTAGACTATTTAAGTTGTATGTAAACAACCTGATCGGGGAGCTTAGCAGCATGCGTGTCGGATGTCATATTGACAACATAAGTGTTAATAACATAAGCTATGCTGATGACATGGTGCTGCTCAGCCCCTCGATCAGCGGCTTAAGGCAACTTTTAAGTCACTGCGAGGCCTATGCTGTGCAACATGGCTTGAGGTACAACGAGAAAAAGAGTGAATTCTTGTTGTTTAAAGGTAAAAATAAGGAACCAGCATATGTGCCACCAATTCTCTTGAATGGAGTACCTCTGAGGCGTGTTGCACAGTTTAGGTATCTTGGTCATGTTGTGACAGACGACCTTAAGGATGAGGCGGATATTGAGAGGGAGCGCAGGGCATTGTCGGTCCGAGGCAATATGCTGGCTCATAGATTTATCAGGTGTACACCTGCAGTGAAGCTAAGTCTTTTTAAGGCATATTGCCAAAGCTTTTACACGTGTGCGCTATGGTCCAGCTTTTCTCTGGGATCGTACAGTGCGTTGCGTATACAATATAATAACACCTTCAGGGCATTGTTGAGGCTTCCTCGCTTCTGTAGCGCGTCAGGAATGTTCGCAAATGCTGCGGTTGATGACTTCTATGCCATCATCCGCAAAAAAGTGTCATCATTAGTGCACAGATTGAGGGGGAGCAGCAACAAGATCCTGATGATGATAGCAGGTAGGATGGACGCACCAATCTTTCGCAGGTTCACCGAGTTGCATGTATTACGTGTGCCTCGGTGAGCCGCAGGGCTTGCTGTGTTCCTCGTTAATTAATATTAAGTACTACTATATACTACTACTATATATTTTTTTATATATTATCAATGTATGTTGTAATGTGATGTAACCTATGGACTCTGTCTGAAAATAAATAATTTTTATTTTATTTTATTTTTATTTATTAATCATCGAATCATTGAAACGATAGTGATGAAATTAAATTATCGATAAATGAAATTTATCTTGTAAGTACACCAATACATGTACTTAATTTGACGATATAAAATATTTTTTGTTTATTTTAGATGCCGTTTGTGGGTAAAATTAACTGGAAACGAAGATTTGGCAATTTACCTATACAAAAGTTAAATGAAAATATTTTTTTGTGTGGAAACCACTTTCCAAGAAGAGCTTTAATAAAAGAGGCTATCGATTAAAAAGGAATGCCGTACCTTCTTTGCAATTGAACATGCCACCACTACCTGATCAAACCCTTTTGGAATTTCCCATTCCCATTTTTGTTTCACCTGATAAAACCAAAAAAGGTCACTAATTTGATTTTTTGTTTGTTATTAGGGTTCCGTACCCAAAGGGTAAATCTGTTTGTCTGTCTTTCTGTCTGTCCATCTGTCACCAGGCTGTATCTCATGAACCATGATAGAAAGTTTAAATTTTCACAGATGATGTCCCTAAATTAAGTAAGGGAAAAGTCAAGGATAAACTACTGGATAATGGGTTGTTTTATACGAGCTAACTTTAACGGACTAACCTATTTTTCAGTTTTAAAGTCAACCAAATATAATTATACACTTACAACAATAGTTGTACGATGTAAATATTAAACTGCAATTTCTGATATATTCATATTTATATTCATTTACTCACTTCATAATGTAACAGTGGTAGTAAAAATATACATTATCCATTGATATATATGTTAACACTAGATCAGTAGTTGCCGCGCTAAACGCGCGCTACTGCGCTGATGGCCGCAGGCATCAGCACAGTCAATGTATAACTAGTGCTTAGAGAGGCGTTGACCGAGTGAGGCGTCACAATAAAAAAATAAAAAATGGGTAAATGCGTCGTTAAAGATTGTGGTTCGAGGTCTCAGACCAATAACAAAGCATGTGGGATCACTTTTCAAAGGTAAATAATGCGTTTTTGTGGAATATTAATGTAAATAACTCAAATTTCTAAATAAAATATCACAGAGCATATTTGAAGTTCAGTGTTGCCAGTAAAAACATCATTTGGTTTTCCCATATCTATGGGAGATTTTTTATGTTGATAAAATTATTTAATTGGTAACCGTAGTATTTTTTTATTGGCGTTATAATTATTTTACAGAGTACCTAAAGATGCAATACGACACGAGAAGTGAATTAAAGTCATAAGATTACTAAGAAAAGAAACAGATTGGTTACCTTATAAGGCTACAATTATTTGCTCTTATCATTTCCAGGAGCAAGACAAAATTGACCCTAAAACCGACTGCGATCGTATACACTTGTCCAGTGAAGCAAGACCTATGCTTTTTGTTAGTAAATTTCAGTTATTTTGTATATTAAAAATAAAAAATTGACAACATCACATACATTGCTCTGATCCTATGGGAAGTAGCGAAAGCACTGGTGTTACAGAAATCAGAAACAACGACGGTACCACAACACCCAAAGCCAAAACAATATAGAAAAGTTCGTTTTATACATTGATTTGACCGGGAATCGAACTCAGAACCACGAAAATGGTGACGCCTAGGCCAGGAGCTCGTCACTACGGTATTACAGTAATAAATCAATAATTAACCTTTTTTGATTAGGTTTAGATATTCCTTTCTCTCTCTCGATTAAACGAAAAGTGACAGTTTGAATGTTTTTCTTAAGAGCTGTCAAATTAAGTTTTTTAAAAAAAATACAACAAGATTAGAAGATTTTCACTGGAAACAGATTGCCATCACTTAAAGAACTTTTTATGTTGATTTGAAGACCACGCATTTGAACTTGCGGGCAAGAGCTAGTTTCAAATAATTTAATAATAATAGATTTACATAGTCATTTGTATTTTACCTTGTAGTTTTACCTTGTAGTCGACTTGAGAACCTCCTCCGTTTTTTTCGTCGGTTGAAAAGTAGAGAGTTAACTAAGTGACTGTCTTTTGATTAACGCAACCCGTGTTAATCAAAGAACATTCTTGTTTTGTTTGCAAAACCAAAGTAAAAAGTTCGTTCTTTAATAAGAGTGCGTCTCCAGTCTACAACGTTGCTATATACTACACAACCTGTAGTCCTCGCGAACGAAGTTGCGGGCACAGCTAGTAAAAAGTATAACTTTATAAGTGAGTTTAAAATTCAAACCTTATCTAATTACAAAATTTCATCTTAATCGTTACAGCCATTTTAAAGATAAGAAACGCATATTTATAATTCTATGGTATTATTATCATTTGTATTATTCAGATGAATAAGTTCTCGCTGGTTTAGATAGAAAAAAGGTTTCGTTAAATTGACACCAGGCGGCTCCACCGCAAATATTTCGCGTTTATACTTTCACATTTACAAATCTGGAAAGGCCATCTAACTGTTTATTTTATAAAACAACAACGGTCACGTTTTAATGTATTTAATAAAGCACTCTGACAACACTTATTTATTAATCAACTTTTTTCAAACTTTTCTTTTAATAATTATAAACACACCATATTAATAGTATTTCATACAAAATTATTCGACTCAAATTACTCTTTATTTATTTAAAATAGGGTAAATTCATATAGCGAGCAACACTGAGCCCGCCAAAAAATTAATATCGCCATCTTTTTCTTTTTAGAATGACAGCTCGTTTCCAGACACTAGTGAAAGTGAGACAAATATATGTTTTTATCTAAATGTTTAGTCGTTTCCAAGCTACGGCTTTCAAACTGACATGTAGAAGACTTTTGTTGCCGCGAGACGGTGAAGTTTGCTTCTCTAGTGTATTGAACTCAATGACATTATCATAATATACAGGTGGTAAATATGTTACATTACAGCCTCCATGAGGCATTTGTGAATTAAACATTTAATCAAATTATAGTTAAAATAACATTACATTCCATTACTCAAATTCCAATTCAAATATTAATTTTCAAATATACAATAAAATTAAATTGTTCAATATGTCACGTCATGCTTTTTTCACGTCAATAAATTACAATGTCAAATATATATATCAAATGTCAAAATTAAAAAGCCATGCTAAAATTCAAATAATGGTCAGTCAATACATACAATAAACGATTGTGATTGTAATAAATGTCAGGAATGGTAATTTAAATTTTGTCCCTAAAATATTCGTTTAAATCATAGTATGACTTTAACATTAACATTTTCTTTAACTCCTTTTCAAATTTAATATCATGGAGGACTTTAATCGAGTTCGGCAAATGATTATAAGCTTTGACGGCCATAAAGTAAGGACCGTTTTTATACAGCGCTAGGCGAGCCGCGGGTAAAATAAAATCATTCGCACGGCGGGAGGCATAACGGCTAGACGTGTCATTAAAGTGCTGGAAATACTTACATTTTTTTCTAATAAAACGACACAATTCAAATATATAGATGCAAGTGACTGTAAGTATTTTGTATTGTGCAAATAATGTTCTACATGACTCTCTCGGTGCTGTAAAAGTTATAATTCTAAGACACCGCTTTTGTAACACAGATACATGGGACACATAGGTCGAGTTACCCCAGAATATGATTCCGTAACGTATCCAGGATGCAGCGTGGCTGTGATATCCAGTGAGCGCACACTCCGTATTTGTATTTTTGCGGAGTTCCCGCAGAGCATACGAAAAGCTACTAAGCTTACTGACTACTACTTCCACATGTGGTTTCCACGAGAATGTCGAGTCCATTGTGACTCCCAGTAACGAGAATTGATTTACTTGCTCAATTATTTGTCCATGATAAGATATCGAGAATATTAGCTCTGTCCTCTGATGTGGTCTAAACTGCATCATTTTAGTTTTCGCAAAATTGAGAGTAAGACCTATTTCTTTTAAATGTGCTACAATTTTGTGTAAGCAATCTTTAATAAGGCCTTGCAAACTATTTACGTTATTTTGCTCGCATGTGATTATAACCGTAGCATCATCAGCAAATAAGATAAGTTTTTGAGAGACTACTGAGGGTAAATCATTTATGTAAACTAAGAATAATAAACACCCTAACACACTGCCTTGAGGTATAGATCCAGTTACAGCTTGAGTTGAGGACTTAATTTGCTTAAGCTCTCTAGTTCCATTATTTAAATGCGTTAACTGAACTAACTGCTTTCTATTTGATAGGTAGGAAGTGAGCCATTTTCCCGCTTTCCCACGTATACCAAGTGAATCTAGTTTTTTTATTAAAATATCATGCAAAACGCAGTCATATGCCTTTGTCATGTCCATAAAAAGTGCTATAGCACACTGGTTTTTATTTAACGCGTTAAGTATTTCTAGATTACACTCAAATATGGCCGATACAGTAGAACGGTTTTTCCTAAACCCATGTTGATTTGTATTAAACACATTATATTTTTCGAGGAATGCATAAATTCTTTGGCATATAACCTTTTCAAATACCTTTGATATTACTGGTAATAAGGCAATAGGGCGATAATTACTTACTACAAGCTTATCCCCTTTCTTGAAAATGGGCTTTATAATTGCTAACTTCAAAGCGTCGGGACAGATTCCTTCATTATATGACTGGTTTATTAAATACGTTAATGGTTCAACCAATTCATCGACACAGTGGACGAGTAGCGTACCCGGAACCTCGTCGTACCCACACGTGTTATTGCGCTTAAGGCTTAGAATTGCTTTTTTTACGTCCGATTCTGTAACTTCCCTTAAGTAAATTGAGTTTGTCAAAGATATATTTTGTTGCCTAAAGATGTTGTTAGTTCTATTAGAACCTATACTAACATAATAGTCATTAAATGCTTCTGCAACTTTTGTTGGTGAAGTAATAGTTTTATTATTATGCTTTAAATTAATATTTTCATGTTTGATTTTGTTAGTTGGTTTTGTTTTTTCATTAATCATTTTCCACATTTCTCTATATTTATTGTGTGATTGTTTAAGTCTATTTATATAATATTTTCTTTTTTCTTTAACAAGTATTTTCTTTAATATTGTAGTATATGTTTTGGTGTAATTTGTTAAAGCTTCATTTTATTGATAGTTGGATGTAAGTAAGCGCAATATACGTTTATGGTAACAGCATTTCCTTAAACCTTTTGTAATCCATTTAGTCGGTTGTTTATTCTTAATTAAAATTGTCTTTTGCGGAATATACGTATCCAATAATTTCTGAATTGTATTTAAAAAAATATTGTAATTTACACTGATGTCGTTTTTAGAAGTAATTATATTATTATTAAACCAATTTATTTGTCCTAATTTATTTTTAAAAATGTCCATATTTCCTTTATTGAATTTCCTTTTCCTGATTTTGTAAGAAACTGTATTATAACATAAATTATTATTTAAAGGAAATTTTCTAATCAAGGTATGATGATCTGACAAATAATATTTCTCAACAGTAGCTTTCATATTTATGTTAGCAGTGACTATGAATTGGTCTATACATGATGAGCTATTTTCTGTCTCTCGTGTAGGATCTTTTATTAGACATTGTAAACCAAAAGATTTACCATGTTAAGGAACCTCTGTGATAATTTTGTATTCTGTGTTACATCTATATTTATGTCACCTGCTATTAAAATCTTTTTATTAGACGAAAGTTTTGCAAGATGGTTTAACAATGCCTCTATCTGGGAGAAAAATACCTCGACATCTCTTTCTGGTCGATATATGGATATAATCAATAAATTAAATTCGGTAATTTCCAAAGCACAAATTTCGACTATAAATTCTACTGTGTAAGACTGGATGTCCAACCGTTCCGTAGTCTTAATATGATCTCTAACAAATATAGCCACACCACCATGCACATGGCTCCGTCTTAAGAACTTAGCGCGCAGTTCATAGCCCTCCAACGCATAAAGTCGATAATTTTCAGGCAACAACCAGTGCTCGACCATCACAACAATGTCCACATCAGCATCCATTAAGAAAACATTCAAATCATCAATTTTTTTGGTTAGACATTGAATGTTTTGACCATTGATGTAAAAAGTAAAGATACGGCTGACAGAACAAATCGCCTTGCATTTCCTCCATACATGACACACTAACCCCATCTGTTAGACTTTGATGTCAACTGTCAAATAGCAACCTTGTAAGAGCGGCTTAAAACGAAAGAGGAACTAAGAAAAAAGTTTTTATTGTACAGATTTTATATTTAAAGTAGTGTCAGAGTAAATATAACTTTTTGCTTTTTCAAATTAAATACGTCAACATAAATTAAAGTAAAATAAAATAATCTTTATATGCTTAAACACGGTATGCATAGGTGTTTTAAAATGAACGTGCCAAGTATGTCTAGCCAAAACGAGGCACGCAAATTAAATATAAAATTGAGTCTAAAATTGCATTAAATTAAATTAGGTACATACATAGATGTCAGTCATATCATAATTATGTTCAAATTAATATTTATTATTTTAAAAAACTCCTTTATGGTAGGTATGTGAGATTAGCCACTTATTCAGTTTTGTTTTAAATTGATTATTATTCAATGTTTTGAATTCATTAGTAGGTATATTATTGAAGATTTTTTTTATACTCATTGTCATGCAGCTTTTTTTATACTGCATTGTTATTGAAGTTTTTAGTAGTACCAGGATATTTTGATTTCTTGTGTTCCGTGGATAAATGTCAAATGCCCTATTAAAAATATGCATAATTTGCATTACAAATACACATGTTTCAAATATATACAGGGACGTCAATGTTAGTAATTACAATTGTGCAAATAGAGGACGACATGATGTTCGCGGTGTCCCCGCATATTGGTCTTATGCATCTTTTTCTGGCAATAAAAGCTATATTTATAATAGTGCTATTGCCCCACATCAGTAAACTGTAGCGTAATTTAGAATCTACAATGCATGATAGGTAGCAATCGCAGTTTTTGTTACAGATCTAACCTGCTTTAAGGCATAAATAAACTTGATGACTCTGTAAGGATAGGTCCAGATCTGGCGAACGTGCCACGAATGCGCAGGTCGCGCGCGAGCTGCACACGCGTGGCACGCGATCCGTTACTGCAACCGATTGGTGCGTCTCTTTAGCGCAACTCATGCAAGACTTGTACAGTGCGCGCGAGCTGCGCGCGTGCGGTTCGAGTTCACATTCAAGCCAGTTTAAAGGTCGCGTTCGCGCGGCTCGCGCGCAGCTCTCGCACTGCGCCTGCTGTACAAACATTATCTATATGCGTTTTCCAATTCACGTCTTGTTCTATAGTTAAACTTAGGAACTTCGTTTGTTTTACTTCCTTAATTTTCGTGTCTATAAAATGAATATCAATAAATATAAATGTATTTAAGTTTGTTTGTAAATGTATTTAAATATGTTTATTATCTGTATCTAGTCGCAATAGCACAAGATTTGCTTAGTTTGGCTAGATAATTGAGTGTTTGTGAATACAATTTATTTTTATATACGGAATCATACCTTAAAACTTAAAAAAAAAACTATATCAGATAATTTATATTTGTATTTATTACATTTCACTGTCCTTCGAATAAAACATTATTTTTTAAACTTTTGCCTTTTGTTATTTTTGACATGTTTTCAATTTTTAACTCATAGTGCATCACGTAAACTTAAAATAAGTATTCAATAAATTATCATAAAATAAAATATTTATATTACATCGAATGTACTGGACTGCACTTAGTGCACTGTGAGCACTATTATGGCTATACTATAACCATACAACTAATGCACGCCGCTACAAAGTTGTATCGGTTTTGCACGGTAAATATGGCGTTACTTCGTAAAATTGACAAAGAAGTTAGAAAATTGTTAAAGTAATGAAAATAAGTTTAGTTTTTATCAAATATGCGGCTTATTAGTGAGAAGTAATATTAGAATTTGTTTTAATGACCTTTCTGTCGTAATTAAGCAACCTTTCAGTGAACATCTAGGCATTTTTATTTTTTCATACAAATGTCAGATCCCGATGACCGCCGACCACTGACTACGTCACATCGGCCTCGGTCGGGTCATTTTCGGGTCTCTTTAGGTCCAACACCCAGACGTGTGGTCTGCCCTGTCCTTACGAAGTAATATATAAGTCAATGGTTTTGACTCATAATTTTAAAAGAATTAGGCACGAAAGGAATGGTCAATCACAATTTCCTGGTTTGTATGAAATGCCGTTGATACTGAGATATTATCCTCCTGCTGACTGTCAAACATTACCCGACTATCAAGAATTAAAATAAGTTGATTAATGTCATTTACAATTGTTTTTAAGCCTCTTATATTGATTTGTCCATTAAATTTCAAAAACATGTCATATGAGTAAGATAAATTTTTGTTTGAGTCCAAAATGTAACAATATTCATATTTTAAGTTGTCAAAATAAATTAAGTTATTAAAATTTTCAATTCTCTTATTAAAAATATTTGATTGATCACAGAATCTAAATGTCAGCAAACACATAATTACATTTGTATGCTTAATAGTCAATAATTCATTTCTTAGTTGCTCAACAAGTTTTTTATAGTTACTTGATACATTAAAATCGCTATCTCCTAAAAACAATATGCAATAATCGTTAAATGAATAGTTTTTAAGTTTATTCTGTATGCCGCTTAATAACTCATTAATACCGCCGCCAGGAGTGCGATAATGGACCATGTTGTATTTCGCAAAGTTGCTTAACATAGTTTTAGACGCTCTGTTGCGCTCGACGCTGCTGATAAGACATACTTCCTTTTTTTTAGTATCTTCAATATTTTTTTCTAGCATATACTGGTTTTCTTTGCCTTTTTGGGGTTGATGTTTTCACAATTTCTTTATGTTGTGGATGTTTATATCCCAATTTACTAATAGTATTTTTTAAATTATTAATTTTATTCTTTGCCATTTGTAGTTCTGTCCGCAGCTGTTGAACTTCATCTCTCAATGATTTTACGCTCATATTAGGACTAACAGCGCCATCTGTTAACAATTTTGGGCTACTTTCTACATCAATGGTACGAGAATGCGTGCTACTCATTGACAAAAATGATGAAGATAAATCACGAGTTGATTTTGATTTTCTTTTTTTTCGAACTGTAACAAAATGTGTATTGGATTCTGCTTCGTTTTCAACAACAGTTTCTTCTTCAGACAATGCTTCAAACGAATTTTCTGTTGGTTTATTTATGTTAAGGTGAGGGATTTTGTTAAATCTACAACCATCACACTGGCATTTTTTACGATTTTCAGGCTTCATAAGGTAGAACAGCTTGTCCCCAATACTTGTGCAATCCAAATGGTAGTAATTGTCACAGTTCATACACTTTATAAAGTCATTTTTTGTCATTTCTTTTCCGCATTTAGCACAATTTTGAGACATCTTGTTGATAATAATAAAAAAATTGTCAAAAATAAAATGTCAAAATATTTAAGTTGTAGTTAATAAAAATAATAAATTATGTCAAAAATAAAATGTCTAGGGTGTAGTCAGTGTCAGTGGGTCTCGAACTTGCATCCACACAGAAATACTTCTCACGTATTGCAGCGTTTTTAACCAATGTTCCACGACAGCAATGACGATGCATGCGAATTTAAGTATGCGTTGCTCTCAGTCAATAATTGCCGTTGTTCGTTACAGTTTCAAATGATGTAATTTTTAAGACACCAGCACTTAAAAAAATATTCACTATTATTGTTTGTTTGTTAAAATGTTTTGTTTTTAAGTTAGTAATGCACCTTTTTTATATGTGTAAGTTATATTTGTCACTGTTTTTATGTTATAATTCTTGTCAATATAGTAACTTCCTTAAGTAATAATTTATACCCAGTTTTCACAATAATGTCTCGTCACTTTTTTTTGCAAACATTGTCACGAATTAATTGTACTATTACTAACACATTTTACGTATTTGTTATGGGAAAACACACTTTAATGTATTTTTAAAGCAAGTTTATTACAGAGGACTTGTTTACTCCAGAGTTATCAATAAGAGTCATGGATAACTGCGGTCCATACGAAAGCAAAATATGTGCAGAGTGTGTGGGAAATCTCCACTTACATTCAGAGATAAAAGTTTGTAACTTTCCAAGTAAGGGATACACTCTACTCAAGGACAAAAATGCTGGATAAATGGTTGTTTTGTACAAGCTAACTTTTAAGGACTCATCTATTTTTCAGTTTCATGGTCAACCAAATATAATTATACACATACAGCAATAGTTGTACTTACGATGTAAATAATAAACTGCAATTTGTGTTAGCTGCGGTCTATACGAAAACAAAATGTGTATAGTGTTTGGGAAATCTCCACTAATAATAAGAGGTAAGAGTTTGTAACTTTCCAAGTAAAGGATGCAGGATGATGTTTTGTACAAGCTTACTTAAGAGCGCTATCTATTTTTCAGTTTTAAGGTCAACCAATTATAAAATAACCCTCCCCCAAACCAGCCGCGCTTTTGCCCGACAGCGATTTTTTACAACGAGTGAACTTCACGGCTCACGTGGCATGCGCCGATACATGATTCATTAGAGTAATAATAACTCATATAATGTAAAAAAAGAACATAGCTTTGGTATGTTTTGTATTACAAAATGTAATAAGTACGGTGGATTTAATTGTTGTTTTTATTTTAGTACATACAACTGACATATTTTAATGGTAAAAAGTACCCACCCGACCTACCGATCAATCGCGGATTTATCGATATCGATAGATAAGAACGATACAGCTTCGTCAAGCCCTAGCTTGTCAATGGGCATTGTCCAAAAAAAAATTGTTAGTTTTTTATTTTTTTTAGAAAAATAGAGCATTTTAAGAAACTAATTTGAATATTTCATTAAATTAATGAGTAATTATTTTTAAACATTATTTTGAAATTTTGGGGCTTGTGACGTCATCACTGGCACGATAAGGCCTGATGAGTTTGACTTGAAAAAAAAAAGAGGTTGTGCTTTGAGATCTGCCAACGTCATGTCAGATGGGATGTGTCAAAATCGTAAATAAAAATGTAACCTCTCCGTTCTATTTGGTTCTCGTCGTCTTCAAAGTCCAACTGTAAAGTTTTCCGGGTTCTCATTGTTTGTTCCAACTGTATTTAGTATTTCATTCTTATATGTTATTTATACCTAATTGCCTACGCATCAAAATATGACAGATAATTTCGTTAAAGCCGACTCCCGTAACAACTTACACAAGGTTGAAAGTGTGATGCTTTCTGAATACATTGCCAATCTAGCGGTAAGCGCAATGTGGCTTAAATAAGAAGAGCTAAAATGTTTATGAAAGTACAATCTTTTATGTTACTAAATTATAAATATAACACACCAATTTAATTTTGTCATGTTAAACTCCTGAACTAAAGTATCTAGGTAATAACACAATATTATGTACTTTATTATCAATGATCCAACCTTTTTAACTGTTATGTTGGGGCTTCACCTGCGTCTAGTGTCGTTATTTAGTGCTCTATTTGACGTAATACGCAGGTGTGGCCGGTCTTTGTGCGCTAATTTGCTTTAATAACATTAGACGTTAGTCGATAGCTTGGACCGCGGTAACTTTTGACACATCAAAGGGATTAAGCGGGCGTTTAGTGCGTTGTTGTGGCTACACCTACTATACTAAACTTAAAATACGGTCACATTTAAAAAGTCTTTGTGAAATAAATGTTAAAGTGCATAGTTATTAAGTTAGGATGGAGTAGACAAAATAATAAAAGTATTGAGTTCTTGGAAGCGTTTTATTTTATTTTAAAGACACACTCACAGATCACACGCTAACTAAGTCGTTAGACGCTAGAATAAAACGTCAAATAAGTGTGGCCACGCACTTAGCGCGTAGCTTAATACTTTAATTTAGTTAACGCTAGTCATACCTTTATTTGAACGTTAGGCGTCACGCAGGTGAAGCCCCAGCATTAGTCTAACCCACTATAAACTAGAACCAAATGTCACATGTAGTGTAACTGAATTATTCATAAACATTGTCTTGTTTCAGGTCTTCTCGAGATTCATACCTGTAGGTACTGCCATTGGATATTATGTTAATGTGAAGAGGACTAGCAGTGAATGTACAGTCAAGGAAAAGTTGTTTCTGAACTCAAAATCAGTAATAAGTTGTACATATTTTGTGGGAAGATTATGATGAAAATTATAACCAAAATGCCATCAAAAGGCAAGGCAAATTTTTGCGAGGATTGCATATTTATCAAATTGTTAGAAAGTGCAAAATCAAATAAAAAACTGGTTACTTTAAACATTTTTTTATTGTTATCTCCTTGCAAATTAATAAGTTATTCCAATCATTTGCACATTTGAGTACCTCATTTTAGAATACTAAGACAAAATATATAAAAAAAACTTGCCAATACCTACCTCAATCTTTCTAAACATTTAATCATAGTTTTTTATGTTGTTCTAGATAGATCAAGTTGATCACTTATTCTTTCAAGAGAGAGAAGGTTCTGGGTTCGATTCCTGGTCGGGTCAATGTAGAAAATGAACTATTATGTAGGGTCAAGTGGAAATCTGGCCATAAATATATTACAAGCACTTTTATTAACGCGTCTGATCCCACATACTTCACATTTTCGTAAAGACTTTCCCATTTTGTATTTATTGACACGAAATTTAATATAATCTTAAAACAAAAATCGCAAACAATTATCAAAAATTGGCGCGATGATGACAACGGGGAGGAACACGCAAAGCTTTTTGTAAAGTGTCAAGTGTGTATTTGCGATTTTTTCGCATTAAAAGTTTTTCAGCCTTTATAATGTATTAATAATGTCTTTTTCTGAGCTTCAAAGCGGACTTCGTAAAAGGACCGGAACAATTAACGGAAAAGTTTTGATCACAGATAAGTCAGAGTATGTCTAAAGACAGATTGGAAACGGCCTTAAGATTGGTCGACGATAGTGAAAACTGAAATGTCAAAATTAGTTCAAAGTATGAGAGGCTTTGAAAGGTGGCGCTGTTAAAAAAAAAAATTGTAGGCCATTTTGTATGACGTAATATTGATGATGGTTTCCATGGCGACATCGTAACTTTTTTTGTGTTCTGTAGACTATGTAGGATTTATACCGGCCGGCTGCCGTTACTATATTAACTGTTATCGCTACATTATTAACCGTTATCGTTACTAACAACGGTATTGTAGTGTAGTGCGTTAAAAATGTGTTTAAATAAAACGCTCTTAATAATTCTATGACTGTAACTAATAAATATTATCGATATCGATATTTATGTGTAATGGTATACATCACTGACACGCATACATAAACAATTTTACACACACAAATGTTTCGGTTTCGTTTGATAGCTCGCGTTTGTTCCTCTATTCCGTAGGTATATTACCTTTATGACTAATACATAAAAATGAAGTTTATCTATACACCGTGAATTTTGAGATACCCGAGAAAATTAACTAACATACTCGAGATCGATATACATCGAATTCGGCGAATAAAAAAATTTTTTTTTATGAGTAATTTATTTAATAGGTCCCTAACATTCCTTAAAAAATATGCACTATAAAAGTCCTGCTAATTCAAATAGTAATCATTATCATTCCAACATTAACGGAACCAAAATCCACCTAATTTAGTCGCGTAATATTGGCGTACGGAAGGAATAACTATGAATGATTTTTTTTTTCATTCATAGTTATTCCTTCCGTACGCCAAAGCCGTACGCCGTTCCGTTTTTTTTATTCGCCAAATTCGATGTATATCAATATCTGAGTCTGTTAGTTAATTTTCTCGGGTATCTTAAAATTCACGGTGTATAAAAAATTGGACTTGATATTATAAATAATAATAATGAAAATACCTATATGACTTATCACTAATGACTTTAACTGGACTTACATTACTATGAAATTAAATCAACTAATGACTAGGCAGCATGGTCCCTGACCTTAGCCTGTTCCTACGGGAACGAAAACAAAAAGCTGTCAACGTCATTGTCAAAATTATCGAAACCTACCATAAAGGTAATATACCTACGGAATAGAGGAACAAACGCGAGCTGTCAAACGAAACCGAAATTGGAAAACATTTGTGTGTGTAAAATTGTTTATGTATGCGTGTCAGTGATGTGTACAATTACACATTAATATCGATATCGATAATATTTATTAGTTACAGTCATAGAATTATTAAAACTAAAATAGGATGGGAAGGGATTTAGAATGGCTGAAAATACGACCCAGGGTGAACAAGTGAAGTAATAATATTTAAGAAAAACACAGAAGATTTTTAAATCATTTTTTTATCAATGCTTTATAGGTACCTACTTATATCATTTCTCACTGCCCTCGGAAAATATAATTTTGTTTAAATTGTGACGAGGATCCGGCGGCGCGACATCCCTAGCACGCGAACCGCCGTATCGACTACCGACATCACTAGCACGCGAACCATCGTATCGACTACCGGCGGCCCTACGCCCGCCGTACCGCGGCGCCCGCGCCCCGCCCGCGCCCCGCCCGCGACTATGCTATATCAAGCGCGGTGGGAGGGAGCTTAGCAGCAGTCGTCCGTGCCCCGCTACCGTTGCAAGACGTTCTCGCGCGCGCATACGTCACCCGTTCCCCATTGCCTCGGAACATCGGAGTACTGGCGATTGGCTGCCCTTTCTTCCCTACTAACGTAGTTAAGTACCCGACCCGTATCCTAGTCCAGAGGTTTTCCGTGGCCAGCGGCTCGTTCGTAGGCTCGAGACCTCTATCCTAGACCTTGACCGCACTCCTGCGGTGAACCCGTTCCCGGCCCGGGCTCCCACGCGGCTCGTTCGTGTGGCACCGCATGCCAGCCTTCATTTCCAGTAGGAACGAATTAGTTTACTAACCCCCCCCTCGCTCGCGTCGACCGTAACTCACCACGGGATTCGCGCCGGTTCCCGTCGCACTGCCTCGCCCGTCCATACAGATTCAGACAGCAGTCACAGGTTTAGGGATAGAATAAGTGTTAGGAAGTGTACTAGTTTATAAGGAACTTGTGTAATTTGTAAACCTGCACGGTGCAATAAATAGTGTGAAAACGTCTCGTTGGTTTCCGTCAATTCCCTGGTAGGATAACCCTCATTGAGGTACACATCCCCTCACCGCACGCATCGCGGGCTGGGGCCAGTACATATGCTGACGAAGAACTCAGGCCCAGGCTAGCCGGAAGGGTTCTTCGTCACAAAATAATTTCTTAAAGTAAGCTTTGATACATTTTTCAATTGTGTTTCGTACCTCAATCTTAACGGTAAATATGTTTCAATTATACATTTTAAAGGTTGCAGGACGACGCTGGATGCAGGCCGCTTCCAATCGGCCGATCTGGAAGTCACTGGGGGAGGCCTATGTTCAGCAGTGGACGTCCTGTGGCTGAGATGATGATGATGATGATACATTTTATAATGAGATATCTGTGACTAATAAGTTGATCTTGCTCAAAAGAATGGGCAATTAAGAAACCAAAATAATTTCCAAAATCAGTACGACTAATAATACTTAGAACGTTCTTATCAAATTTCTTTTTATCAAAATCAAAATGTGTTTTTATTTTTCTCTAAAATATTTTTCACACTTTATGCGCTGGATGCAGGCCGCTTCCAACCGGCCGATCTGGAAGTCACTGGGGGAGGCCCATTTATCAGTGGACGTCCTGTGGCTGAAATGATGATGATGATGAAGCAAACATTTATTACATCTTCAGAAGGATAGATTAAAAACCTCTATACAATACTTGATACAATATCTCAATAAACTTAGGACGATACTATGCGTCTAAGCTTTATGTTGACATGTAAAAAAGAAAAAAAATGAGTAGCTAGCGGCGAGCGTAGCTAGAATGCCACGACAGCGGCAGGCGAGCGCTAAATTAAAATATTAGTTGAAAATTTGTGTCTTTAAAATTTCTAAAATATATGAAAACAAATATTAATATAAACCAGGTGTATTATTAGTAATATTATGAATTTTAAGTTTCGATCATAAGTATTTTATGTATTTTTACCCAGAGTGATCATCACGATGTAAAATGGTATGAGAAAATATTTTCGGACTTCCAATAATACAAATTAAAAAGTTATGATAGTAAAAGGCACACCCAACTTATAAATATACCTACTTAATTGCTTTTGAAAAACTGTAGGTACATGGTGCTAATTATCAGCAGAAGAATAGTATTAATTTTATTAAAGCTTACCGGAACAAACTTAATTGGAATTGCAGATTTCATCAAAAATAGTTTAGCTCCTCGTTTTGTGTCTTGAAAAATTTATCCTCAAAATGCTTGCTGCATATATACATGAGTATATGAATGTTTTTTAGGAATCCAGTTTGGACGATCAATTATTTTAAGCTATATATTCCTGGTGAATTAGTAGAAAATCTTAAAAATACATGAATAACCAATGAAAGTACCTACTTTTAGGTACCTCCAGATGTTTCAAACTGAAAGTCCTACTTAGTATTTCGTATCAGGCGGCCGAGCTTGTTAATTTGTTTCTGTTCCATGTGCTGCCTTGAGTTCGTGCTTTGTGTGTTTTACGCACTCAATCGTATACACACAAGAGTATCCGATGAGGTACTCTTGGGTTAGGGTATTCATGCCTGTTGACGCAGCGATCACGGAGTGCAGCAGGCGCAGTGTTCATGGTGCGCTTGTGCAGCGCTCTCGGCGCGCATCTAGCTCGGTGTTGTGGTGCGGAGCCTGCGCAGCGCAGCTAGTGCGCGTCTGTGGTGGTGACAGCATCGGGCGTGGTGCGCTCACGGTGCAGCTGCAGTATGCTTGTGGGGTGCTCCGCCTTCATTCAGCTTGGCGATATTTACTTTATTTATTTCTCAGCGGACTAATATTTAAAATGTATGTAGTATGCTAAAATGTGCCTACGCTGGCATTCACTAGGAGGTACGCTAACTCTGTGGCTATTTCTACAGTATGGAAAACCTGTGCGGTATGCTAAACCTATGCCTATGCCAGCAGTCGCTGGAAGGTATGGTAGCTAGGTGCCTATGCCTACATTGTGAAGAATTGCATAGTCCTTGTCACTAATTTATTTTACTCGCCTTGCAATACAGCTTTATCAGCTGTTTTCGTTACTAGTGCTTAAAATAGTGTCTGTCATAGGTCAAGGACAACGTGCTACTGAAAACAATAATGGCAACTTCAAGCTACAAGGCATCGTCCATTCGCTGCCGGTCGCTACATGGAGGTTATCAACATGGGCACCGAGAACATTGTCTGGCAGCCGGGCGAGAAGCTTTTAACCGATGTCTGCGAGGCACCACCACTGCCAGATGACAAAGGTCAGTCGATAAGCCATTAGCTTACTTTTGCTAGCCATAACCGTTTTTGCAAGCCAGTACCATTTTACTAGCTATTGTCATTTTGCCGGCTATAGTCATTTTGCCAGCCGTTCATATTTTGTTAGCTATTGCTATTTTAAACCCTTGTTCATTCCTTGTTAGCTCATGCATACGAGAAACGTAAGTTTTATTGTTTTGCATACAAATCTGTCCGGTTCCCGACGAAATCGTTAAGCTATTACCAATTAATCTCTTTTTAAATATGAGTGCTTTTACTGCCTAGCTTAAGGTCATAGCAATATTCGTAAGTGTGCCATACTTAATATTTTTAATAAATGAAAAATGCCGCCATAATGTTAATTTTATAACTAGTTTGAGCTATGTGCTCTTAAAGCGATCGTTTGCAAGTAAAATGCAAGAATTGCAACAATTTATCGCGAATAAACATAAAATGAATAACACAAACCAGCCCGTTTAGCGTCAATCTTAACTCCTGTCGCAGTTAGAGTATAAAACAGTAAGATTTAAAGTAATAATCCCCTAATTCTTGGAAATAGGGGTTATCAACGGGGTGGATTTATGCTTTCCCTCAAAAAGGTACTTTACCAGTTTTGATTTAGCACAGAGTTATCATGATACCTAACTCGAAGTTATATTTTAACCTTGCAGGTTAGGTTAGGTTAGGTTAGGTTGGGGGTGCGGGAGGGGTGTCAGAGTAACCTCCTCGTGCGGCGGGGTGTTACTAATTACATTCGGTTACGATCGGGTGTAAGGAGTAGCATCCTGTCCTGGTTCACCCTGGGCAACGGGGGTTAGTAATTTCCTTCGGGTAATTGCTAGCTCACGGCTAAACTCTGCGGGAGACGCTCCCGGCGGGCTAGAGCAGCCCGCTCGTGGATGCGTTTTGGGGCTGCACTTGTGGGGGGTGATGACTCCCTACTCGTGCTGCCTAGACGGTGGTCGCGGGGATGACCCGCGACCTGGCTGCGGGGCGCTGACCCTGCGGTTTGTGGTGTCTCTCGCTGCCCAGTATGGTCCAAGCTATGCTGGGCAGCGAGTGGGAGTAAGACGTGGGCGGCCTTTTGTTGCGACACTATGTCGTCGCAAAGGGTGGCCACGGATCGGGCTGGGAAGCTTAAACCCTTGCTGACCCGATCCGAAGTCGTAGAAGAGGGCGGAGGAGACGGCGTTGTGCCGTGCTCAGCTTCCCCCTTCTAGCGGACTAGTGGGTGCGGGGCGGGGGCCCTTAGCTCACATTGCACAGTCTGCCAGTCTGGGGTGATCCCGTGTGTACAGGATCACCCATTCCCTATGCCTGAGGCCCGGCATAGTATGCCGTACGTTTGTGACGCATGGACGGAAACCAGAACACGGGTCCCCATGTGTTACTCGCATACGTTGCGTGGTACACCGCAGGTTTTTTAGTGGGTGATACTTCGTCATGGCACAGCGGCGAAAGCAGTTGTAAGATGACGAGGGAGTCCCACATAACCTACCGCTGCCCCCGCGGCGGTAGGTATGCGAAATGCATTTTTCCTGCGCACCAAAAAAAAAAAAAAAAAAAAAAAAAAAAAAAAAAAAAGGTTGGGGGTGCGGGGAAGCTGTTCGAAAAAATAATAGCATCCCGCCTCACCGAGCACCTCCAGAGCGTCGGTCCTGATTTGTCGCCTGCCCAGTTCGGGTTCAGAGCTGGGCGGTCGACAATTGATGCGATCGCTGAACTAAAGGTGTACGCCCAAGAGGCGGTTGATGCTGGAAAACGTGTGCTGGCGGTCTCCGTAGACATTGAGAACGCCTTCAACAGCCTCCCATTTTCAACCATTATAGAGGCACTCCGATTCCATGGAGTGCCTATCTACCTGGTGAGGCTGTTGGAGGACTATCTCAATGAGAGGGAGATAGTGTACACGGTTGGGGAGGGGATGCTGGAGCGAAGGGGGATGCGATGCGGCGTCCCACAGGGATCGGTCCTAGGACCGACCTTGTGGAACATCGGGTTCGACTTCGTCCTCCGGAACCGGCCTCTTCCCCGTACGCGTGTGCTCTGCTACGCGGACGACACCCTCGTCGTGGCTCAAGGGGGGAGCCTCGGTGAGCTGTGTCGGCGCGGAGAGGCAGCCGTATCGGCAGTAGTCGACGCTGCCCGACGCCTGGGCCTCGTGGTTGCCCTTAACAAGACAGAGGCCATTGTCTTCCATGGTCCTCGTCAGGGCCCACCGCCGGGCGCCCACATCATAGTGGAGGGAGTGACCGTCGGGATTGGGGCCCAGATGAAATATCTGGGCATCACTCTCGACGGTAGATGGTCGTTCGTCGCTCATTGTCAGCGGATGCAAACCCGCCTCGTGAACACAGCAGCAGCACTGGGCAGGCTGCTGCCCAACGTCGGGGGCCCCAGTGTCAGCTGTCGCAAGCTGTACGCTGGGGTACTGAGGAGTATGGCTCTATATGGGGCACCTGTCTGGCACCCACTCAGTGGGGAAGCGAGGGCTTTACTTCAAAGGCCACAGCGCATGATCGCGCTGCGGGCCATCAGAGCCTACCGCACCGTAGCGCATGACGTGGCCTTAGCCCTCGCGGGAATGCCCCCGTGGGACCTAGAGGCAGGAGTTCTCGCCGCAACATACGAGTGGCGGCGTCAGCGAAGGCTGGAGGGCGAACGCCCATCGTTGGAGGAGGCAGTTCGCATTAGAACACGCTCTTATGAGCATCTGGTGCGGGCCTGGTCTCGCAGGTTGGAATCCAGTCGTTATGGGGGTCCGGCGAATCGCACCATCAGCGCCATTTGTCCGGTCCTCGACGACTGGATTACAAGACGTCACGGCTCCCTCACCTACCGCATGGTGCAGGTCCTAACCGGGCATGGCGCCTTTGGTTGGTACCTGTACCATGTGGCGGGGAGAGAGCGGACCCCTGAGTGCCATGAGTGCGGCGCTGCGGAGGATACAGCTGACCACACCCTACGGGAGTGCTCAGCATGGGTCCAGCAGCGCCGTACTCTGACCTCAGTGGTCGGAGGGGACCTCTCGCTGCCCAGTATGGTTAGAGCCATGCTGGGCAGCGAGATAGCTTGGGGGGCAGTGGCCTCCTTTTGCGAGGAAGTGATGTCGCAAAAGGAGGCTGCGGAGCGGGTCAGGGAGGAAGATCCTCAAGCTGACCCAATCCGACGTAGAAGAGGGGGGAGGAGGAGAAGGCGTTATGCCGAGCTCAACCTCCCCCTAGCGGGCTAGTGAGTGCGGGGCGGGGGCCCCGAACTCACATTGCACAGCCTGCGAGTGGGGGGTGATCCGTCGTGTACAGGATCACCCGAACCATATGCCTGAGGCCCGGCATAGTAAGCCGTACGTGGGCGATGCATGGATAGCTCTCCAGAATACGGGTACCCATGTATCGCCTTCATACGTAAGTGTGGTACACCGCTGGTTTTTTAGTGGGTGGCCTCGCCGGGGGACAGTGCTTCTCACTGTCTCCCGACGAGGGAGTCCCACATAACCGGGCTGCTCCCCCGAGGCGGCCCGGTATGCGAAAAGCATTTTTCCAGCGACAAAAAAAAAAAAAAAAAAAAAAAAAAAAAAAAAAAAAAAAAAAAAAAAAAAAAAAAAAAAAAAAAAAAAAAAAAAAAAAAAGGTTGGGGGTGGGGTTCACCTACCGCATGGTGCAGGTCCTAACCGGGCATGGCGCCTTTGGTTGGTACCTGTACCATGTGGCGGGGAGAGAGCGGACCCCTGAGTGCCATGAGTGTGGCGCTGCGGAGGATACAGCTGACCACACCCTACGGGAGTGCTCAGCATGGGTCCAGCAGCGCCGTACTCTGACCTCAGTGGTCGGAGGGGACCTCTCGCTGCCCAGTATGGTTAGAGCCATGCTGGGCAGCGAGATAGCTTGGGGGGCAGTGGCCTCCTTTTGCGAGGAAGTGATGTCGCAAAAGGAGGCTGCGGAGCGGGTCAGGGAGGAAGATCCTCAAGCTGACCCAATCCAACGTAGAAGAGGGGGGAGGAGGAGAAGGCGTTATGCCGAGCTCAACCTCTCCCTAGCGGGCTAGTGAGTGCGGGGCGGGGGCCCCGAACTCACATTGCACAGCCTGCGAGTGGGGGGTGATCCGTCGTGTACAGGATCACCCGAACCATATGCCTGAGGCCCGGCATAGTAAGCCGTACGTGGGCGATGCATGGATAGCTCTCCAGAATACGGGTACCCATGTATCGCCTTCATACGTAAGTGTGGTACACCGCTGGTTTTTTAGTGGGTGGCCTCGCCGGGGGACAGTGCCTCTCACTGTCTCCCGACGAGGGAGTCCCACATAACCGGGCTGCTCCCCCGAGGCGGCCCGGTATGCGAAAAGCATTTTTCCAGCGACAAAAAAAAAAAAAAAAAAAAAAAAAAAAAAGGTTGGGGGTGGGGTGGGGTGTCAGAGTAACCTCCTCGTGCGGCGGGGTGTTACTAATTACATTCGGTTACGATCGGGTGTAAGGAGTAGCATCCTGTCCTGGTTCACCCTGGGCAACGGGGGTTAGTAATTTCCTTCGGGTTATTGCTAGCTCACGGCTAAACTCTGCGTGAGACGCTCCCGGCGGGCTTAAGCAGCCCGCTCGTGGATGCGTCTTGGGGCGGCACTTGTGGGGGGTGATGACTCCCTACTCGTGCTGCCTAGACGGTGGTCGCGGGGATGACCCGCGACCTGGCTGCGGGGCGCTGACCCTGCGGTTGGTGGTGTCTCTCGCTTCCCAGTATGGTTCAAGCTATGCTGGGCAGCGAGTGGGAGTAAGACGTGGGCGGCCTTTTGTTGCGACACTTTGTCGTCGCAAAGGGTGGCCACGTATCGGGCTGGGAAGCTTAAACCCTTGCTGACCCGATCCGAAGTCGTAGAAGAGGGCGGAGGAGACGGCGTTGTGCCGTGCTCAGCTTCTCCCTTCTAGCGGACTAGTGGGTGCGGGGCGGGGGCCCTTAGCTCACATTGCACAGTCTGCCAGTCTGGGGTGATCCCGTGTGTACAGGATCACCCATTCCCTATGCCTGAGGCCCGGCATAGCATGCCGTACGTTTGTGATGCATGGACGGAAACCAGAACACGGGTCCCCATGTGTTACTCGCATACGTTGCGTGGTACACCGCAGGTTTTTTAGTGGGTGATACTTTGTCATGGCACAGCGGCGAAAGCCGTTGTAAGATGACGAGGGAGTCCCACATAACCTACCGCTGCCCCCGCGGCGGTAGGTATGCGAAATGCATTTGTCCTGCGCACTAAAAAAAAAAAAAAAAAAAAAAAAAAAAGGTTGGGGGTGGGGTGGGGTGTCAGAGTAACCTCCTCGTGCGGCGGGGTGTTACTAATTACATTCGGTTACGATCGGGTGTAAGGAGTAGCATCCTGTCCTGGTTCACCCTGGGCAACGGGGGTTAGTAATTTCCTTCGGGTTTTTGCTAGCTCACGGCTAAACTCTGCGTGAGACGCTCCCGGCGGGCTTGAGCAGCCCGCTCGTGGATGCGTCTTGGGGCGGCACTTGTGGGGGGTGATGACTCCCTACTCGTGCTGCCTAGACGGTGGTCGCGGGGATGACCCGCGACCTGGCTGCGGGGCGCTGACCCTGCGGTTGGTGGTGTCTCTCGCTTCCCAGTATGGTTCAAGCTATGCTGGGCAGCGAGTGGGAGTAAGACGTGGGCGGCCTTTTGTTGCGACACTTTGTCGTCGCAAAGGGTGGCCACGGATCGGGCTGGGAAGCTTAAACCCTTGCTGACCCGATCCGAAGTCGTAGAAGAGGGCGGAGGAGACGGCGTTGTGCCGTGCTCAGCTTCTCCCTTCTAGCGGACTAGTGGGTGCGGGGCGGGGGCCCTTAGCTCACATTGCACAGTCTGCCAGTCTGGGGTGATCCCGTGTGTACAGGATCACCCATTCCCTATGCCTGAGGCCCGGCATAGCATGCCGTACGTTTGTGACGCATGGACGGAAACCAGAACACGGGTCCCCATGTGTTACTCGCATACGTTGCGTGGTACACCGCAGGTTTTTTAGTGGGTGATACTTTGTCATGGCACAGCGGCGAAAGCCGTTGTAAGATGACGAGGGAGTCCCACATAACCTACCGCTGCCCCCGCGGCGGTAGGTATGCGAAATGCATTTTTCCTGCGCACTAAAAAAAAAAGGTTGGGGGTGGGGTGCTACAGAGTAACCTCCTCGTGCGGCGGGGTGTTGCTCATTACATCTGGTTACGATCGGGTGTAAGGAGCAGCATCCTGTCCCGGTGCACCCTGGGCAACGGCAGTTAGGAATTGCCTTCGGGTAATTGCTAGCTGGCGGCTGAACTCTGTCTGTGCCGCTCCTTGCACTACTATGTTAAGCATAGCGGTGCAGGGATGTGGTACGAAGCACACCGTAATCCGCAACGGTCTACCGGCGGGACGGGGGTCCAGTTCACCTGGACCGCGAGGCGGAAACCTCTTTAAATACTACCACGCGCGGCTCAGCCCGCCCATAGTCAGCCGCCGCTGACTGGCGGGTCGCCGGGCAACTCGTTACCCCGTGGGGGCCGAGGGCTGTCGGGGGCACTTCGTCCGGGCCGCGAGGAAGGACCACCTCACTAAAAAACCCAAACATACCGTAACTCACCCTCACGGGTGGGCCGGGGGCTGTCGGGGCTTTTGTCCGGGCCGTGAGGAAGGAAAACCTCTCTAAAAAAACCCCTGTATACCGTTACCCCAATCGGGGCCGGGGGCCTTTCGGGGCCGCGAGGATGGTAAACTCAATAAAACTTCCCCCTAGTCCTGGAGTCTGCAAGGGGGCTCCAGGGCGTATGACTGGTAGGGTTACATACCGGTCGATTTCCTTGCATCATACCGTTCTGCCCTTATCAGGGCGGGGCGGGGGCCCTGCTTGCCAGGGCTGCGGGGAGTAAACCCCAATGGGACTGTTTGGGGGCTGGGTCTGTTGCGGCGGAGTGCGGTGGGGGAAATGGGATGTGCGCGGCTTCTTCGGTGTTGACTCGGTTTTAGAGGTTCTGCCCCTCCCTTGTCAACACTGTCGCAGTCGCTTAGCATCCCAGGACATGCCACCGTACTGTGCCCCTTCAGCCCTTGACCCCAAATATTCCTAAAAATCCTTCAATTCCCGTCGTTGGGGCGCCCCATGGGGCCTCGCGTGGCGACGGGGTCTCTGACCTTGCGCGGAGCAGGGCAGAGTGGTTGGCGTAGTGGGATCAACCAGCGAGCGGCCACCCTGAGTGTTGCCCGACCGCTCAGGTGTAATAGGGTTATCTGGTTACTCGGGGATCTCTGACCAGATGGACCACTTATATCTCCCCGACTCGTGGGATTCAGATGGAAGGAAAAAACTCTTTTGGGAATGGGGGGGATTTGGAGGACGACTTGGTCGACCCCTGTACGGTAGCGGAGAGTCTTGAGGCTTCTAGCCAAGTGACACTCCCCTACGTTGATGTGACGCGCTCACGCGCAACCACCCGGATTGACAACTCGCAACAGCGAATAACAGGACGAGACACAAATGCGCCTTGGCGCACATCGGGCAGTGAGACCAGAGGAGATGAGACGTTGGGCCTCCCTAAAGTCGCCAAGCTGGCGTCAGGTCGAGGCCGTCTTCGTCATGTCTCCCCTGAGAGACGAAGAAGGCTCGCTTCACCACGAGCAACGCCAGACCCAGAACCCGGCATATCGAGGCCGATAATGGGCGAACAATGGGACGACGACAGCGCTCTGCAAGAAGATTCGGCCCAGCAAACTCTGGCCGCCGATCTGGCAAACAAAGTCCAGACCGCTGTCGGAAAACTTTACGACCTGACCCATACAAGTCTTCTCAGAGACACCGAACTTGCTGAAGTCTTGGCAGGAGCAGCCGAGATTATCAGCATGTCGGTAGAGGAACTGCGCACCATATCCGGCTCCGAAAACGTGCAGAGTCTGGAGAAAGAACTCCATGGAATGAGAGGGCGCATGGTGACCCTCGAGAATTTCAACAAAGGCCACGTCAAGGCCTACTCGTCTCTTGAGGCTGAGAACAAAGCCCTCCAGAGTAAGATCAATGACCTGGAGGCGCGAAACCTGCGTCTTGGAGATGAGTTACACATTCTCCGCAGGGACTTGACAAAAGTTCAGAGAGGTGGCAACCGACCTGTTAAGACAGTCGACACCCAGACGGACGGTCTGCCGAAACCGCGGCCGCCTCGCGTGTTGAGTGCGGCCACGCAGACCGATTGTCAGTCGCCTGCCCAACAGCCCAGTGTTCAACCAGTTCTGTCTGGTGAGGACGCTAACTTTGAGAGTTTTGCGCGTCGTATAATGCTGCAAGTTGGCGGCATGATGGATGCCAAGCTGGAAGCTTTTGCTCGCTTGCTCCCGCCGGCACCACCAATACGCCCGCCTCTGCGTGCAGACGCTAAAAACGCGACCTCTGCGCCGGCTCAGCCGGGTCCAAGTCGCGTTCAAGCCAAAACGCCAAAGGGAAAGGGAATCGGGAAGGGCTCTAGCAATAGAGTTCTTCCGGAGCCTGGACCTTCTACCCGAATCGACGTACCCCCTCCGACGGAACCCTGGTCGGAGGTGGTGAAGCGCGGGCGCAAACGCGGAAAGGCGAAAAATCGTCCTGCCCCAACCGCCCCCGCTCAAGGACAATCCGCCGCTTCCACGGCCAAAAATACCGGACGTGGGCCTGCCCAGGCCACCACAAGCGACCCTTCTGCCAACCAAAAGGCTAAGAAGAAAGTTCCCAGGCTCCGCCCGCCAAAATCTGCGGCGGTTGTCCTGGAACTAACACCGGAGGCCAAAACTGCGGGCCTGAATATGTCGACCCTACTGCGAGAGGCGAAGGCAGATATAGGCCCTTCCTGGATCGCCGAAACGGGCCTAGTTGACCGCCTCAAGATGCGGCCATCGCGTATGACGCAAAACCGCATCTTCGAGGTCAGGGCGGTCAAGGACAGCCCGCCGGGGGAGGCACGGGAGAAGGCTGACGCTCTTGCGAAGGTGCTAATCTCTGTCTTCCCTCCAGGCGCCGTCAAAGTGACGTGCCCCACCAAGTGCGCTGACCTGCGCCTGATGGGGCTAAGTGACGAGACCACTCCAGAGGAGATTGCACAGGCCATCGCCGAGCAAGGCTCCTGCGACGTGGCCAAAGTTAGGGTAGGGAGACCTGGAGTCAGTCGACTGGGTGGCTCCGTAGTGGTGAAGTGCCCCGTGGAGGCGGCAAGGAAACTGGCGAAGGAAAAAAGGGTGCGGGTTGGCTGGCTCTCCGTAAGGGTGCAGCTGCTTCCACCTAGAGCCTTGAGGTGCTCCAAGTGCCTCGGCGAGAGCCATGGCCGGGCAATTTGTAAAGCCACAGAGGATCGCTCGAACATCTGCATCCGCTGTGGCGAGCCCGGCCATAAAGCCACCGGTTGTGTGGCTCCCTACCGCTGTTGCCTCTGCGCAGCGGCAGGCCGGAAGGCAGACCATCGTCTTGGGACGAAGGACTGTCCCCGGCCGAGAATCGCACGCGAGAGACCCCCGAGAGCCCCAGTAGCGCGTTCGCGCCGAGGAACGGGGGATAGCCGCAGGGAGGAGCCGATGGAGACTGTCGGCGCGGGGGCAGAAGGCCCAACCCTCCCTGGCCCTAGTGGTCGAGACTCGTCTCCCGGATACTAGGGCCCAACGGCAGGCCGTTCCGACGGCAAGCGCTGCCATTGGGGCCCATGGGGTGGTGACCCCCATGCGTTGCCAATGGTAACCATCAGCGCGAGAGGCAACCCGGGGGTTTTTACTACAGCGTAGTTTCCCCCCTTAAAAAAAAAGGGGTGTCAGAGTAACCTCCTCGTGCGGCGGGGTGTTACTAATTACATTCGGTTACGATCGGGTGTAAGGAGTAGCATCCTGTCCTGGTTCACCCTGGGCAACGGGGGTTAGTAATTTCCTTCGGGTTATTGCTAGCTCACGGCTAAACTCTGCGGGAGACGCTCCCGGCGGGCTTGAGCAGCCCGCTCGTGGATGCGTCTTGGGGCGGCACTTGTGGGGGGTGATGACTCCCTACTCGTGCTGCCTAGACGGTGGTCGCGGGGATGACCCGCGACCTGGCTGCGGGGCGCTGACCCTGCGGTTGGTGGTGTCTCTCGCTTCCCAGTATGGTTCAAGCTATGCTGGGCAGCGAGTGGGAGTAAGACGTGGGCGGCCTTTTGTTGCGACACTTTGTCGTCGCAAAGGGTGGCCACGGATCGGGCTGGGAAGCTTAAACCCTCGCTGACCCGATCCGAAGTCGTAGAAGAGGGCGGAGGAGACGGCGTTGTGCCGTGCTCAGCTTCTCCCTTCTAGCGGACTAGTGGGTGCGGGGCGGGGGCCCTTAGCTCACATTGCACAGTCTGCCAGTCTGGGGTGATCCCGTGTGTACAGGATCACCCATTCCCTATGCCTGAGGCCCGGCATAGCATGCCGTACGTTTGTGACGCATGGACGGAAACCAGAACACGGGTCCCCATGTGTTACTCGCATACGTTGCGTGGTACACCGCAGGTTTTTTAGTGGGTGATACTTTGTCATGGCACAGCGGCGAAAGCCGTTGTAAGATGACGAGGGAGTCCCACATAACCTACCGCTGCCCCCGCGGCGGTAGGTATGCGAAATGCATTTTTCCTGCGCACCAAAAAAAAAAAAAAAAAAAAAAAAAAAAAAAAAAAAAAAAAAAAAAAAAAAGGTTGGGGGTGGAACTGTGCGGAACAAATTCCGTGCAATGACCGCCCCCATCACCGAGACGCTCGATCCCCCTCTCCGTGAGCAGGTCTTGCAGGGTCTCTTTCCAGATCGAGGGCCCCACACACCCCCGACACTACGGCCACCCCGGCCACCCGCGGCATCGTCAATCCCCCCTGTCTCTGACGAGGAGATGGAAAGGGCTACGGGAAGGCTCAGAGGGAAGAACACGGCCCCCGGCCCCGACGGCGTCCCTGGCCGTGTATTAAGGCTGGCCCTCGAACACCTTGAGGGCCGGCTTCGGGAGATCTTCAACCTGTCGCTCAGGTCCGGAAGGTTCCCGAAGCCTTGGAAGGAGGGAAAGCTCTGCCTTATCCCCAAGGAGGGCAAACCACCAGACTCTCCCTCAGCCTACAGGCCAATCGTCCTGCTTGATGAGACGGGGAAGCTGCTAGAGAAGATAGTGGCATCCCGTCTCATCGAGCATCTCGAAGAGACAGGACCGGATTTGTCACCCGCCCAGTTCGGCTTTAGAGCCGGACGCTCGACTAATGACGCCATCATAGCGTTGAAGACGTTTGCCCAGGAGGCAGTGGAGAAAGGCGATCGAGTGTTGGCGGTCTCTATCGACATCGCCAACGCCTTCAACAGCCTCCCATTTTCCACCATCATAGAGGCGCTCCGGTTCCATGGAGTGCCTCTCTACTTGGTGAGGCTGTTGGAGGACTATCTCCACGGCCGGGAAATCATGTACACGGTTGAGGGGGGGATGCTGGAGCGGAGGGAGATACGATGCGGTGTCCCACAGGGATCGGTCCTAGGCCCGACCCTGTGGAACATCGGTTTCGACTTCGTCCTCCGGAACCGGCCTCTGCCCCGAACCCGTGTACTATGTTACGCGGACGACACCCTCGTCGTGGCTCAAGGGGGGAGCCTCGGAGAGCTGTGTCGTCGCGGAGAGGCGGCTGCATCAGCCGTTGTGGATGCTGCCCGACGCCTAGGCCTCACAGTCGCCCTTGAAAAAACTGAGGCCATGTTATTTCATGGCCCTCGTCAGGGCCCACCGCCGGGCGCCCACATAACTGTGGAGGGAGTCACCGTCGGGATTGGGACCCAGATGAAATATCTGGGCATCAATCTCGAAGGCAGATGGAAATTCGAGGGCCACTTCGCGCTGATGAAGCCGCGCCTCGTCAACACGGCAGCCGCCCTGGGCAGACTTCTGCCTAACGTCGGGGGCCCCAGCGTCAGCTGTCGCAAGCTTTACGCTGGGGTTCTAAAAAGCATGGCGCTATACGGGGCTCCAGTATGGCATCCACTTAACAGGGAAGCGAGGACTCTGCTCCGAAGGCCACAGCGAATCATCGCGCTGCGGGTCATCAGGGCGTACCGCACCGTAGCGCATGATGTGGCCTTAGTCCTCGCAGGATTTCCTCCCTGGGATTTAGAGGCTGGTGTCCTTGCCGCCACCTACTTCTGGCGGAAGGAACAAAGATTGGAGGGAGAAACTCCATCGTTGGAAGAGGCTGCTCGCATCAGACTCCGCTCTCATGAGCACCTGATGCGGGCTTGGTCTCACAGGCTGGAATCCAGTCATTACGGGGGCCCAGCGAATCGCACTATAAGTGCATTTCGCCCGGTCCTCGATGACTGGATTGCAAGGAAGCACGGCTCCCTTACCTTCCATATGGTGCAGATCCTAACCGGGCACGGTGCCTTCGGTTGGTATCTGCACCATATAGCGGGTAGGGAGCGCACCCCCGAGTGCCACGAGTGCGGTGCTGCGGAGGATACAGCTGATCACACCCTCCGGGAGTGCTCAGCATGGGTCCAGCAGCGCCGCACTTTGACCTCGGTGGTGGGAGGGGACCTCTCGCTCCCCAGCATAGTGAGAGCCATGCTGGGCAGTGGTGAGGCTTGGGGGGCAGTGGCTTCTTTTTGCGACGATGTCATGTCGCAGAAGGAGGCCGCGGAGCGGGTCAGGGAGGAAAATCCTCTTGCTGACCCGATCCGTCGTCGAAGAAGGGGGAGGAGGAGACGGCGTTACGCCGCACTCAACTTCCCCCTTCTAGCGGACTAGTGGGCGAGGGGCGGGGGCCCTTAGCTCACATTGCACAGTCTGCCAGTCTGGGGTGATCCCGTGTGTACAGGATCACCCATTCCCTGTGCCTGAGGCCCGGCATAGCATGCCGTACGTTTGTGACGCATGGACGAAAACCAGAACACGGGTGCCCATGTGTCACTAGCATACGTAGCGTGGTACACCGCAGGTTTTTTAGTGGGTGATACCTCGTCATGGAACAGTCGCAAAGCCATTGTTAGATGACGAGGGAGTCCCACATAACCTATCGCTGCCCCCGCGGCGGTAGGTATGCGAAATGCATTTTTCCTGCGCACCAAAAAAAAAAAAAAAAAAAAAGGTTAGGTTAGGTTAGGGACTGCAAGCCAACGGCCAAAGCTTCCACGCCCTGCAGTTCTGTCTGCCGGGTTTGGAGGTCGCTCTTTGTGCCGCTATGCTTCAGCACAGCGACACAAAGATGCGGCCAGGGGGGCAAACCGTAATCCGCCCTTTTCAGGGCCGACCGGGGAACTACTCTGTAGATCGCGAGGAAGGACAACCTCTATAAAAAACCCAAGTAACACCGTACTGCCCTTCTTAGGGCGGGCGGGGAACTGGGCTTGCCCGGGTCGCAAAGGAAGGAAAACCTTAAACCAACACACCGGAACCTGCCCTTTTCAGGGCGGACCGGGGGTTCCTGGGGGGGAGGGAAAGGAACTAAACTGGAGTTTTAGGTGTCGGGGCTGGGGGGGTGGGGTGCGGCGTGGGTTTCCCCCTGCCGCGCCCCGCCCCTCTGGCCCCGACACCCGAAACTCCTGGGGTTATCTAGGCTTGTCCCGAACCTGGCGCCGTGTTTGCCGTGCGGTGGGACCCGTAATGTGGAGAGGAGTGTCCTGGGCTCTGAGTCGGAGGCAGACCACCCCGGCAACACTAGTCTTTGGCCTCCAATTTACTAACACGGGCGGACCCCAGGGTAGCCGACTGGGGTTCAATCGGCTCGGGGTTAAACGGTTTTGCCCTTTGCCCCCAAATTGGTGAGGAGAGGGACCGGAGGATACCGACGGCGGCGGATACGGTTGGAGAGGGTCTTGGCCGGCCCCACCCAACCAAGTCCTAACCGAAATCCTTCCGCTCGGAGGATCCCGGCCCAATGGTGGCCCTAATAGTTGGAAGACCCACACCCGTGTGAGTTTGGCCACCGCTCTCCTATATCCTGATAGTAGTCCTGGGTCGCGTAAGCGACTCCCCTTTTGCGGATTCGGTGGTGGATGGGGTGCTATCCGGATGAAGAAATTATTTTTTTATATGGTAATGGAGTCTAAATCTCAAAAATTTTTGCGGCCAAACCCCGAGCGCGAGGCGCTCCGAAATGAGGGAGTCGAACCTGCTTTGCAGTTGAATTCGGCGAAACCCCAAAACCTAGCTGATGGCGCGGGTAGCTCCCGCAACCGCGATCTTTCTGCTCCCGGAGAAGCCGGTAGTAGCGGTCGGTCGCGTTCACTAAGTGGCAGCCGGAAACGCCGTAGCCACGTTATACTGTCGGACGGGCTCCTCGAGTCGGATGGCGACTCCAGCCATGCGACCCGGAAAGTCAGTACGGCAGCTAGAGGTAGGTCACAGACGAAGTCCGTGTATACGGCAGCTAGGCAGCGCCTCACAAAGTCGACGCAAGAGGCCGAGGACGATGAGTTCGAGCGCGATCTCGCCAGTCGGGCGTATCCGCGCTCCCGTTCTCCCATCCCCTCTACGTCAGAGGCACTCAAATGTCCTGAACTCCCGGACGACGTGTCTGAACTTGACATGCTGCAGTTGCAGACTATGGCCCACCAGTGCATTGGCGCGGTGGCGACCGTGAAGGCCAAGTCAGGCAACCTGCAGGGAAGGATGCAGCGGGCCTTGAAAGAGGCGACCAAAACACTCCGTACAGTCGTGGACGAGATGTCCACCCGCAACCTGGACGTTGAACAAAAAAGGCTGGCGATTGCCAATAGGAACCTACGCGAGGAGATCTCCCACCTCCGAGAGGAGGTAGCGGCCTTGCGTAGGGATTTCTCGTCGAGGGCGGCTCCCGCTTCGGCGTCAGTAGCCCACGACAGCATCACCCCAGCAGTTACGCCTTCTGCACCCGGATTTGACTCACTGCTGGAAGCCATAAAGGCCTCCATGCAGTCCCAATTTGACGAGCGGTTTGCGAAGATCGAGGGCAAACTGGACCGGCTGGATCCGATGCCGGCCCCCCGTCCCCCTCTTGCAGCTGATGCCTCTAGGCATGACCCAATTCCAGGACCCTCAGGCTCAGGAACTCAGCGCAAGAAGAGCGTGGTCAAAAAGACCACCCCCACAGCTGTAGCCACGCCTAAGGCGGCCCCAAAAACTTTCGCGGAAGTGGCTCAGCGGCCCAAGCCCCCTGCGAAAGAGGCCCCAAAGACCAGCCCTAAAACAGCCTCGAAACCCAGCGCTCCAAGCAGTTCATCTCAGAACGCTGATAAAGCCACCACTCCAACTCCCTTGACGGAGACTGCGGCCCAGCCTAGCGACTGGGTCACGGTGACCCGCAAGAAGAGGAAGAGAAAGAAGAAAGGCAGGAAAACCTCTGCCCCTGCTCAGCCTACCCAATCTGTCTCGCGCGCTCAACAAGAGCCTGCGCAAAAGAAGAAAGGCCCCTCTTTGGCCCCCCCTAGAACCTCGGCTGTCGTCATAACCCTTCAGCCCGAGGCTGTCGAGAGGGGCGTCACGTATGAGGCTGCCCTAAAAAAGGCCCGCGAAACCGTCTCCCTCCCGGAGCTTGGCCTCGAGGCATTTTGTAAATGCAGCAAAACCGCAACTGGAGCCAGGCTGTTAGAGATCTCTGGTCCGGAACATTCGGAAAAGGCCGACCAACTGGCAGCTAAATTCAAAACGGCACTCGACGGAGTGGCTCACATTGCGCGCCCAATCAAAAGAGTCGACCTCAGAATCACTGAGTTGGACGACTCCGTGTCCAGCGCCGATGTCATAGAAGCCGCCGCCAAGACTGCTGGGTGCTCCGTCGATAAATTCACGGCTGGCGCGATTCGCCCAGGCCCAAGAGGAATCGGGGCGTGCATACTCACATGCCCTGTTGCAGCAGCGAAAATTATCGCCAAGAGCCGCCTGCTAGTTGGATGGTCGTCAGCGAAGGTGACCATTCTGGAAAAGCGCCCCCTCAGATGCTTTAAGTGTCTGGGGATCGGCCACACCACACCTACCTGTCCCTCGCCGACTTCCAGAAGCGACCTCTGCTTCCGCTGCGGCCGCCCCGGACATAAGGCCCTGGGCTGCAAGGCCAAGCCCAAATGCGTAGTGTGCACAGCTGCCGGAGTCCCAGCTGAGCACGTAATGGCCGGGAAGGCCTGTAAACCCCCCCCGACCAAACCGGCAAAAACTGCGACCGTTCAGACTCAGGTCGCCCCCCCCACGGATATAGCCGGCTCTCCGCAGCCCGTTGAGATGGAGACGAGTGAGGCGAGGGAAACTCCAAATGAGTAATACGCCCCCTCTCCACCTCCTACAGAGTAACCTAAACCACGCCGCCAGGGCCCAGGATCTGTTCCTGGCCAATCTGGTAGCGTGGAGAATAGATCTGGCGGTGGCCGCAGAGCCATATTATGTGCCTCCTGAGACACACAACTGGGCTGCCTCGCTCGACGAAACAGTCGCAGTCGTGACGAACACAGGTCCAGGAAGCTTCCAGTTACGCACCCTCTCCAGAGGGGAGGGATACGTTGTTGTCAAATGGAGGGGTCTGGCTGTCGTCGGGGTGTACTTTTCCCCCAACCGGCCCCTCCACCAATTCGAGACCTATCTTGAGGACCTTAGTCCAGTAATACAAAGGTTGGCACCCCTCCAGGTCATTCTGATGGGCGATCTAAACGCCAAGTCAGCGACCTGGGGTTGTCCCAACCCTAACCCCCGAGGCCCTCTCCTCGAGGAGTGGGCTGCGGAGGTCGGACTGGATCTTTTGAACCGGGGAAATGCGCCCACGTGCGTTCGAGAGCAGGGGGAGTCTGTGGTGGACCTAACGTTCGCCACCCCTGCTCTCGCACGCTGTGTGGGAGATTGGAGGGTGCTGGAGGGGGAGGAAACGCTGTCCGACCATACTTACATTCGGTTCGGTTCCGCCTCCCAAACAGAACACATCCGCAGCACCCACCAATTGTTTCCGCGATGGTCTATTACCAAACTGGACAAGGAGATGGCCAGCGAAGCTGCCCTGGTGCAGGACTGGGCGTACCCCTCAGATTCCCCGAGGGATGTAGACGAGGCCGCTACTAGGCTGCGTGTTGCACTCACGGCGGTGTGCGACGCTGCCATGCCTAAAGCCCGGCCTGGCCCCTTTAGGTCCCAAGTTTATTGGTGGAGCGATGAGCTCACCGCGCTCCGCAACACCACGAACGCTGCCCGCAGGGCGTATCAGCATTGCCGGCGTCGAGTTCACTCCGCCGAGGAAGAGACCGCACTGAGAGACACCTACAGGTCGCGGAAAAAGGAGTACGCGCTGGCCATCGCTAGAGCGAAAGAGGAGGCCCGCGAGGAGATGCTCGCGGAGCTGGATCAGGACCCATGGGGGCGTCCTTACAAGTCCGCCCGGAAGAAATTTCGGACGATGACGGCCCCAATTACCGAGTGTCTGGAACCCCACCTCCGCGAGCGGGTCCTCGACGGCCTCTTCCCAGATGGAGGCCCTCATATTCCCCCTGTAATGCGCCCCCCCCGAAGACCAGTTGACTTACCGTCCCCCCCAATCTCCGACGAAGAGATGGGCATGGTGATCGAGCGCATTAAGGGGAAGAGAACAGCCCCTGGCCCCGACGGCGTCCCGGGCAAGCTTATAAGCATTGCCCTCGAACACATGGAAGACCGCTTTCGGGACCTCTTCGACCTGTGCCTCAGGTCGGGGAAGTTCCCGAAGGCGTGGAAGACGGGGCGCCTCTGCCTTATCCCAAAAGAGGGCAAGCCTCCAGAGACGCCGTCGGCATATCGGCCTATAGTTTTGCTCGATGAGGTCGGGAAACTGTTGGAGAAGGTGGTGGCTTCCCGCCTCATTGACCACATGAACTCCACTGGTCCAAACCTATCGGACGCACAGTATGGGTTCCGGGCCAGGCGTTCTACAATAGATGCCATACTAGAGCTGAAAAGCCTGACTAAGGCTGCCATCGAAGAGGGGGACAGGGTCCTGGCGGTGTCCATAGACATCGCCAATGCCTTTAATAGCCTTCCCTTCACCACCATCGTTGAGGCACTCCGGTACCATGGAGTGCCTCCGTACCTGGGAAGGCTATTGGAGGACTACCTCTCCGATCGGGAGATAGTGTACACGACTGGGGGGGAGATGCTGGGGCGGAGGGCGATGTTGTGCGGTGTTCCACAGGGATCGGTTCTTGGACCGACCCTGTGGAACATCGGGTTTGACTTTGTTCTCCGGAACCGGCAAATCCCCCGCACTCGCGTACTGTGCTACGCGGACGACACTCTTGTCGTGGCTCAAGGGGGGAGCCTCGACGAGACCTGTCGTCGCGCGGTAGCGGCTGTGGGAGCAGTGGTAGATGCCACTCGGCGTCTGGGTCTTAGAGTTGCGGCAGAGAAGACCGAGGCCCTACTCTTTCACGGCCCGCGCCAGGGCCCACCACCAGGCGCGAGTATAGAAGTTGAGGGGAACGCCGTCCGAATCGGGGTCCAGATGAAGTATCTGGGCCTCAACTTAGACGGCACCTGGAGTTTCGAGGGACATTTCCGGGCAATCAAGCCTAAAATTATCAAGGCCGCATCTGCCCTAGCCCGCCTTCTGCCGAATGTTGGAGGCCCCAGCGTCAGCGTACGCAAGCTGTACGCTGGGGTTACCAAAAGCATGGCACTGTACGGTGCACCTGTGTTTGCTGACGGCCCGCTTTCCCGGGAATGTCGAATGTTGCTGCGCCAGCCCCAGCGAATAGTTGCCCTCAGGGCGATCCGGGCTTATAGAACGGTGTCCCTTGATGCCGCGCTGGCGTTAGCTGGGCTCCTCCCATGGGATCTGGAGGCCGAACTCCTGGCCCGGATGTACACCATGAGGAGGGAGCGGAGGGAGCGCGGGGAGAACCTTGCGCCCGAAGAGTGGAATCGCCAGAGGACCCGGGTTCAGGATGTCCTAATACAGCGATGGACGGAGAGGCTGGAGTCTCTTGAGTTTGGAGGACCGGCGAGCTGCACCATAGGTGCGATCTCCCCTGTCCTCCCTCAATGGATGGCCAGGAAGCACGGGCGACTTACGTTCCGCCTTGTGCAGGTCCTAACCGGGCACGGATGCTTTGGTTGGTACCTGCACCGGGTGGCACGTAGGGAGCCGACCCCCGAGTGTTGGGAGTGCGGAGCTGCGGAAGACACCGCTGATCACACCCTCATGGTGTGCGCAGCGTGGTCCGAGCAGCGCCGGACTCTTACCTCGGTGGTTGGAGGGGACCTCTCTCTCCCCAGCATAGTGAGAGCTATGCTGGGAAGTGAAGAGGCTTGGGAGGCAATGGTCTCTTTCTGTGAGGACGTAATCTCCCAGAAAGAGGCCGCGGAGCGTGTTAGGGAGGATGACCCCCTCGCTAATCCGCTCCGCAGACGTAGAGGCGGGAGGCGAAGGAGGCGGTTCGCTGCTAACCTGCGCCTCCAACCTCTAGCAGGCTAGCGAGCACTGGGCGGGGGCCCGATGCTTGCATTGCACAGCCTGCCTGACCTGGGGTGGTCCCGTGTGTACAGGATCACCTAATACCCTATGCCTGAAGCCCGGCATAGCCGTACGTAGATGATGCATGGATGTCGTCCATCCGGGTTCCCATGCATCACCAACATACGTTGAATGGTACACCGCAGGTTTTTTAGTGGGTATACCTTGCTGTGGAACAGCTTCTCTGTCTCACAGTGAGGGGAGTCTCACATAACCATGCTGCTTTCCCCGAGGCGGTATGGTATGCGAAGAGCATTTTTCCTGCGACAAAAAAAAAAAAAAAAAAAAAAAAAAAGGTTAGGTTAGGTTAGGTTAGGTTAGGTTAGGTTGGGGGGGGGGGACAGAACGAGCTACCTCCAAGAGCGACTGGGCTGTTACTAATTCCAACTGGACATGTCCAGTTGGAAGGAGTAGCACCTGTCCTGGTTCTCCCTGGGCAACGGGGGCTAGTAATCTCCCTTACGGTCGGAAGGGACGTTACCAGCTGCCGGCTGAAGACTCGTAAAGAGGGGGTCGCTCAGCTCCATTCTGCATATCAGAACAACCCTGAGCGGCCATTGGGGCATACCGTAATCCGCGCGGTATACCGGCGGAACGGGGGCTCTAGTTTACTAGGGCTGCGAGGCGGAATCCTCTATAATAACTATCACGCGCGGCGGTGCTGCCCATAGTCAGCCGTCGCTGACTGGCAGGTCGTCGGGCAACCCGTTACCCCGTGGGGGCCGGGGGCTGTCGGGGGCACTTTAGTCCGGGCCGCGAGGAAGGACCACCTCAGAAAAAACCCAGATATACCGTAACCCGCCCTCACGGGCGGGCCGGGGGCTGTCGGGGCTTTTGTCCGGGCCGTGAGGAAGGAAAACCTCTCCAAAAACCCCTGTACACCGTTACCCCAATCAGGGTCGGGGGCTTCTCGGAGCCGCGAGGATGGCAAACTCAATAAAACTTCCCCCTAGTCCTGGAGTCTGCAAGGGGGCTCCAGGGTGTATGACTGGTAGGGTTACATACCGGTCGATTTCCCTTGCATCATACCGTTCTGTCCTTCTCAGGGCGGAGCGGGGGCCCTGCTTGCCAGGGCTGCGGGGAGTAAACCCTAATGGGAGCGTTTGGGGGCTGGGTCTGTTGCGGCGGAGTGTCGGTGGGAGTATAGGATGTGTGCGGCTTCTTCGGTGTTGACTTGGCTTAGTGGTTTTGCCCCTCCCAGGTCAAAACTGTCGCGGTCGCTTAGCATCTTAGGACTCATCACCGACACTGTGCCCCTTCAGCCCTGGACCCCAAATATTCCTAAAAATCCTTCAATTCCCGTCGTTGGGGCGCCCCACGGGGCCTTGCGTGGCGACGGGGTCTCTGACCTTGCGTGGAGTGAGGCAGAGTGGTTGGCAGAGTTGGATCAACCGGCTAGCGGCCACCCTGGGATACCTCCCGACCTCTCAGGCGTACTTAGGGTTATTCGGGTATAGCGGGATCTCTGCCCGGACGGACCGTTATTTCTCCCGCACTCGTGGGTTCAAAATGGAAAAAATTGAAAACTATGGGGAAATTGTTGGGGGGGGACAAGTAGAAGAGGATGCACAATCTGTGCATAGCTTTGACGGTGACGAGTATGGCAGTGGCTCCAGTGCTGTCGCAGACGTTTCCGTGCAAGACGTCAGCGTCTCAGTTAGTGCACAGAAGGTGCTCACACAGGAGAGACAACTCCGGGTTAAACTTACCCGATGTGACTCGGACTCGGCCTCAATTAGATCGATGGCGTCAGCCCGATCGATGCGCTCCCATTCGGGGTCACCACAGACCCTTAGAAAGGGACGAGACCATGATGGCGCATCGGATAGCCAAGATTCAGCGATTGCTGGGCAATCGAGGTCTCGGTCTCGGCTGCGCAAGAGGGATCGCGAAGAGCGGAAGGATGAAGACAGCCCCGACTCGAGCGAGTCAGCACGTGCCGCCAAAATGCCGGCAATCAGAACTGGCAAACCAGGCGGGGGACGCAGTAGGCCACCCATAACAGGGGCAAGAGCTGCTAGGGCCTGCGCCAAAGATCTGCTAAGGGAGGAGAGGCGGAATCTGCGAGACCAGGAGGCCGAGGAGGAGGCCGAAAACTGGTCGCAGAAGCTGAAAAAGGCCCTCAATCTGGCCAGATACACTGCGAAAGAGCAGACAGCACAGGAGCTGGTACGTGCTATTCGAACTGGAACGGACACGATCCTCCACTGTGCGAGAAGGAGCGGCAATATCAAAGGAGTTTTCCAGCGAAACTTTAATGACGCTGCCGCTCTTATCACGGCCGCGGTTGAGACGTTGGCGGAAAGGTCGGAAAGCGACGAAATAAGACGCCTCAATACCGCTAACGATAAACTCGCCAAGGAACTGACCGAGTTACGGCAGGAGATTGCTGCCCTGAAAAAACAGCGGCAAGAACGACAGGAGATGGAGGTTACTCCCTCCACCTCTGCCCTCACGGAAGAAGCAGAGCGCAATATCATGGCCCGTTGCAGCGCCATGATGAATGCGCGCATCGAGGGACTCGGCGATCGACTTCTGCCAGAAAAGAGGCGCATCCCTCTTGCCGCGGACAGAGAAAGGGGTATGTCTTCTGATTCAGAATACCGACCTCTACCGGATAAGACACAAGTCCAGTCAAACAAACCGACAGGACTGCAGCAGGCTGCCACTCCGGCTACGAGTGGCCAAAAAGCTAAAAAAGGGACAGCTAGGAAGACTAAAGCTGCTAAGAATTTGGAAACTGCAGCGCCAGTTCAGCCGGTAGTAGAGCAAAGGGCCAAAGCTTCGGCATCCAAAAAAGATTCTGCTTTGTCTGCCTCTGCTCGTGGCCGTCAGGGCAGGAACAGAAAGAGGCGGAATGCAGCTAGTTCGCCCACCCCTATTGAGCCTCGCCCGCTCCCACCGCCACCCGAGTCCATGGACGAAGGGTGGACAACGGTGGTTAAGCGGGGTTCTAAAAAACCAGCAGAGCGCAGACAGCAGCCTCTGGCGAATGCCAAGCCGGCGAGACCTAACAAAGTCAAGCCTCCAGCACCTAAACTTCGCCCACCTAGGTCTGCTGCCATTATCCTTACCCTTCAGCCAGGGGCAGCGGAAAATGGAGCTTCATACGAGACCCTTATCCGCGAGGCCAAGTCCCAGATCGACATCGAAGGTCTCGGGATTACAGGAATCCGCTTCAAGAAGGCTGTGTCGGGTGGGAAAATGCTAGAGATTCCCGGGGCGACCAGTGGCGACAAAGCCGACGCTCTGGCGGCAAAAATGCGCGAGGTTCTTCCAGCGGACATAGTGCGGATTTCTAGACCCACTAGAACTGTAGACGTCCGTCTTACGGGTTTGGACGACTCCGTGACCCAGGCGGAAGTTTCAGCGGCGGTGGCCAAAGTTGGCGGCTGTCCGGCTGAAACTGTAAAAGTCGGACTGATACGAGAGGCCTATTCGGGCAGTAGGACAACCGTAATCAGGGTTCCAGTGATGGTGGCCAAAAAACTTGCACAGGGCCGGCTCCTTGTAGGATGGGTATCGGCTCAGGTCAAGGTCCTCGAGAAAAAGCCACTTAAGTGCTACAAATGTCTCGAGGACGGACATGTACGTGCCCAATGCCCGGCCGAAACAGACCGCAGCGATCTCTGCTACCGCTGCGGTAGGCCGGGCCATATTTCAAGGAGCTGTGTTGCCGCCCCGCGCTGTCCTATCTGTGCAGACGCTAACCTGCCGGCAAACCACAAGGTTGGGAGCAAAAGCTGCCCCCCATCTCAACGCCGTAAGGGGAAACCTGCGGTCGCCGGAACTTTGGCCGCAAACCCCTTGACGCCCCAGAGCAGTGGAGCGCATACGGAGGCCATGGACACAGCGGCTAAGTAATGGCCTTCAGCGTCGTACAGGCGAACGTCGAACACTCCACCGCTGGCCAGGACATCCTGATGCAGCACATGGTGGAATGGTCGGCGAACATTGGCGTCATATCAGAGCCATATTTCGTACCCAACGAAGACCGTGAGGACTGGGTGGCGGACAGAACGCGCCAGCGCGTGGCTATAAAAACGACAGGTGGTCTCCAGCTCGTCGTCCACGCAAAGGGTGATGGCTATGTAGTTGCCAAGTGCGGGGGGATGCTGCTGGCGGGGGTCTATCTTCCCCCTAGCATCAACGCTGATGCAGTCGAAGCCAGCTTAGATAGACTGAGTGCCGTCCTGCAGCAGTCTCCACTTCCAGCACTCGTCTGCGGCGACTTTAATGCCTGGCACACGGCGTGGGGCTCGAGGGTGATTAAACCCCGTGGAGAGCTCGTGCTGGACTGGGCCACTGCAGCTGGCCTGATCCTGCTAAACCGTGGCAGGGAGCCCACATGCGTTCGACCGCAGGGAAAGTCCATAGTGGATCTCTCATTCGCTAGCCCTGCGGTCGCAGCCAGAATCAGCGCCTGGAAAGTGCTTACGGAGGCGGAGACAATGTCCGACCACCAGTACATCTGGATGGACATCTCCGCCGCCCCTAGCGCTACAGCACCCAGAGCCGCTGGTTATCGGCCAGTGTACCCCCGGTGGCGTCTTAAGGCCCTTGATAGGGACATGTTTCGAGAGGCGGCTATTGTAAAAGCCTGGCTCCCAACACCTAGTGAGCCGGTCCAGGTTAACGAAGAGGCAGAATGGTTTCGGGAGGCAATGACGCATACGTGTGATGCTGCTATGCCTCGGTCCAGACCTACTCCTCCCAAGCGGAACGTCTATTGGTGGTCGGAGGACCTCGCACAGCTACGGCGGGCGTGCATCGCAGCACGTCGCGAATCCTCGCGACATCTCCGTAGACGTGATCGTGACCCGGAGCTGGACGGCCCACTATCCGAGGCCTATCGGACGGCTAAGAAGGCCCTTCAATTCGCCATAGCCAAGGCAAAGGCAAAGTCACGGGAGGAGCTCCTGGCAACGCTTAGCAGGGATCCATGGGGACGCCCCTATCGCACGGTTAGAGGTAAGCTTCGACCATGGGTGCCCCCAGTCACGGAGACCCTGGAGCCAGTGCTACTCGAGTCCGTCGTGTCGGCTCTATTCCCGGCTCGTCCGGAATACCACCCTCCGCCTATGAGGCCACACCCTGCTGCTTCGGCTGATCCTCCTGAGCCAGTGTCTGAGGGAGAACTAAGCGCAGCTCTTCTACGCCTGAAGGCAAAAAACGTAGCCCCAGGCCCGGACGGAATCCCGGGCAAAGCCTGGGTACTAGTGGAGGAAGCCTTAGGAGAGCGGCTCCGAAGACTTTTTACGGCCTGCCTCATCCAAGGGCGCTTCCCAGCAGCATGGAAGAAGGGAAAGTTGGTCCTCCTGAAAAAGGAAGGGCGTCCGCTGGACTCTCCATCCGCCTATCGCCCCATCGTTTTGCTTGACGAGGTGGGGAAGCTACTGGAGCGAATACTCGCGGTCCGCCTCGTCCAGCACCTAAACACTGTTGGGCCCAACTTATCTGCCCAACAATATGGCTTTCGTGCGGAGAGGTCCACTGTTGACGCAATCCTACGGGTGCGAGAGTTGGCCGAAAAGGCGGTAGCTAGCGGCGGGATGTTACTGGCGGTGTCACTTGACATCGCCAACGCCTTCAATACCCTGCCGTGGGCTTGTATTAGGCAGGCCCTCATACATCACGGGGTGCCTGCCTATCTCCAGGTGCTGATTGCCGACTACCTGGCAAACAGGGTGGTCGAGTGCCCCACGCCGAATGGCGTACTAAGCCGGGCTGTCTCATGTGGCGTTCCACAGGGGTCGGTTCTTGGGCCGCTCCTGTGGAATGTCGGTTATGATTGGGTCCTCCGCGGGCGCTTCCTTACAGGGGTCGGCGTAACTTGCTACGCCGACGATACCCTTGTCACGGCCCGCGGAGCCGACTTGAGCGAGGCGACACGGCGTGCGACGGCGGGAGTCGCCATAGTGGTGCGCCGCATCCGCGAGCTGGGACTGGAGGTGGCGCTCGACAAATCCGAGGCCCTTCTTTTCCACGGACCCCGAAAAGCGCCACCATCAGGGACACATCTTACTGTCAGCGGCACCCGGATCGAGATAGGGCGAACCCTTAAGTACCTCGGCCTGACTCTGGACGGCAGGTGGAATTTCCGTCCACATTTTGAGCGCCTGGCGCCCAAATTGTTAAAGGCGGCGGGGGCGCTAAGCCAGCTTATGCCCAATCTGGGGGGCCCTTCCGCATCCAGCCGGCGTCTATACATGGGCGTCGTGAGGTCCATGGCGCTCTATGGAGCGCCAGTGTGGCACGACGCCCTGTCCAACCATAACGCCATGCTGCTGCGAAGGGTGCAGCGTCACCTGGCGATCCGAGTGATCCGCGGCTACCGCACCGTCTCCGCGGACGCAGCACTTGCTCTGGCCGGGAGCATGCCCTGGGACCTCGACGCCCTGGTCCTCGCTGCTGTATACCAGTGGCGAGGAGACCAAAGGGCCCTGGGTCAAAGGCCCGCGCCTAGAGAAATTGAGGCGGAGCGCGCCGAGCTCGAGGAGATGGCTCTGGAGAGCTGGAAGAGACGCCTGGCCGACAGCCGATATGCTCGTCGCACCGTAGAGGCGATTGGCCCGCTGCTGCAGGAGTGGGTGCGACGACAACACGGTCGCCTGACTTTCAGGTTGACCCAGGTGCTGTCGGGCCACGGCTGTTTCGGGGCGTACCTCGCCAATATAGGGCGTGAGCCGTCGGCTGCATGCCTACACTGCAGCCACTGTGATGAGGACACTGCGCAGCACACCCTCGAGACATGCCCGGCCTGGGCTAGGGAGCGCAGTGACCTTGTCGCAGTAGTAGGGGAGGACCTCTCCCTACCGGCTCTAGTGGCGAGGATGGCCTCTAGTAGAGAGGCATGGCAGGCGGCGCTAACCTTCTGCGAGACCGTGGTCGAGCAGAAGGAAGCTGCGGAACGAGTGCGAGAGGCCATGGCTGACGCCTCCTCTATCCGCCGCCGGCGCACTGGGCGCCGGAGGAGAAACTACCTCCTCCACCTGCCCCTTTCCAATGGGCCCCGGGCGTCAGACGCGGGGGTGTCTGACGTCCGCTCAAGGGGGCCCACGACGGCGCTGCGCGTGTTCCCGCGCGCCGCTCGCAGGAGACTGGGGGGAAGCCCTCCCCCCTAAGCCGGGTGAGCCTCACTATAGCGTGAGTCACAGCCAAGCTGGGACTGCGGAGCATGCCTATGGCCTTGGCCTAAGGTGAAACCCGTAGCCCCGACTCATAAAGGCACCGGAGGAACGCCGTCAGGTTTTTAGTGGGTAGGCGGGCCTCATCATCGAGGCCTGGAGTCCCACATAACCCCCGGCCGCCCCCACGGCTGGTGTGGTATGCGGAAGAGCATTTTCCTGACGATAAAAAAAAAAAAATAAAAAAAAAAAAAAAAAAAAAAAGGTTAGGTTGGGGGTGGAAGTGTAGTTACGTCCCCGTCGTCACCCCTGGATACCAGTCACGTGCGGTAACGCAGCACTGACTGGTAACTGAGCACTACACGAGAGTACAATTCATATATTGCCCAAGATGTCGAATGCGACTATTACGAATGCGGCTGGTGTGCCCGCGACTCCCGATTGGGATAATCGCCCTTCTCAGGGCGGGTCCGGACTGCCAGCGCGCCCCGATGTGACCGAAGATCCTTACGGGGATAATCGAGCTAGTGTGGCGAGTGGATCAGAGATCCTTTTGTCGACCCCGGTCGATATAGAGATGTCCCAGCCGACCTTAGACCCTCCCTCTGCCCCTCTGGTGCAAAGAAGGCTGTCTAAGCGGCTGAAGAAGGAAGTTGGGAAAGTTGACTCGGACTCGGCCTCAGAAGCAGAACGAGAGCCTCCTAAGATCCCGACGAATGCCAACACGGCCCGCAGAGGACGCGCTAGGGTGAATAACGCGCCCCGCGCTCAGGCTGAATACGACCGTTTGTGCCAGGAGCCGTTTGTTGCTCTGGAGAAACTTCCCGCGTTAGAAACGCTTGCGTCTGACACTGAGGTGCGTGATCGGTCCCCTCAAGTTCGTGGCACCTATGCCTTATCGGAGGACGAATCGGCCATTCCGTGCGACTCACTTAGCGCGGCGGCAGTGCGCGAACGAGCGCTTCGAGAGGCCGCAAACATTGAGCGTGTGTCGAAGGTGTCTAAGGGACTCCAGGGCAGGATGGCGGCGACCCTCAATAATGCCGCCAAGGTTCTTAGGGACGCAGTCGAGTCGCTGGCATCTCGGAATGTCACTGAGGAGACCTGCCGCCTCATAGCCGAAAATACTCGACTCAACCGCATTGTCATGGAATTGCGGGCTGAGCAGGAGGCGGCACGCAAAGACGTTGCAGAAAGGGAGAATGCGGCTCGTGAGGCTGCCAGAAGTGCACCTGTCCGCACCGGGAAGAAAAATCTGCCAGATGACGATTTTGCGGCAAGGCTTGAGCGGTCAATCGCCATATCTGTCGGCAAAATCATGGACGCTCGCTTTGCCAACCTAGAGGACCGGCTTTTACCAGCTAAAGTCGTGCGGCCTCCTCTGGCGGCAGATCGTAGGGCGACGCCTACTTCGGCTAGAAGCCTTCCCGCTTCCGCCGCTACCCTTACCCCAGCGGCTCCCACCCAAGCTGCTGCAACGCTGTCCCAGCCCAAGACTCGCACTTGGGCAAATGTTGCGGGTACATCCTCTGCACCCATTCAACATAGTGGCTATGAAGCCGCCCTTGAATCCGGTGCTGAGTCTGAGACCTGGGCGACGATTGCCCGCAAGGGCAAGAAGAAGAAGAAGGCGGCTAGTTCCGTCCCAGCATCGCAAGCAAAGTCGGCATCTGCGCCCATCTCAGCCGCAAAAAAATCGACTCCAAAAGCCAAGGTAGTCTCCACTGCAGCCTCTGGCCCAAAGCCCACGCCGAAACCCAAACTTACCGAGCCGAAATCTTCCGTGGTAGTTATCACCCTGGACGCTGGAGCCCAGGAGAAGGGTGTGACCTACCCGGAAATTATAGAGAGAGCAAAAGGCGCTGTCTCCCTTGAGGAACTCGGTATTGAGGGCGGCGTTCGCTTCAAGCGGGCTGTCTCCGGGGGCGTCATCCTGGAAATTCCAGGTGCCGAAACCGGAGCCAAAGCCGACTTACTAGCGGATAAAATTAAGGGGGCCCTGTCCGACGTCGCCAAAGTGGTTCGCCCAGTAAAATGTGCCGACTTGCGCATCACCGGGCTGGATGACGCTACGTCAAAGAGCGAAATCTCGGATGCGGTGGCCTCTAAAGGTGGATGCGCTCTCGAACAAGTGAGAGTTGGCGACATCAGGACGGGGCCACGAGGCGTAGGAGTCGTTGTTGTGCAGTGCCCTGTGGCAGCCGCGAAGACCTTGTCAGAGGCTGGCAGGCTCCTCATCGGATGGAGCTCCACCCAGGTGCAAGCACTGGAGGCTAAGGCCCTCCGGTGCTACAAGTGTATGTGCCTGGGACATACCCGGCCGCAATGCACAGCATCGGAGGATCGTGGCATATTGTGCTACCGCTGTGGTGTTTTAGGACACAAAGCCGAGTCCTGCACAGCGGTGCCACATTGCGCCGTATGCACCAGTGCCGGCCTCCCAGCCGGTCACATCATGGGCGGCCGCAGCTGTAAGCCCCCCGTCTCGAAGGGCAATGCTGCTTTCGGAGGCAGAAAACCCACCGACGCGAGGTCTACTGCTGGTTCCAACAGAGCCACTGGTGAACCCCAACCACAGGCGATGGCTACGGATTGACTAGGCATTAGGGTGGTCCTTATTTTTCAACTTTCGAATTATCCTCCGGGCACTTTCTTATTTGATTATATACCTCTAAATACGAAATAAATGTTTTTTTGTTTTTGATTTTGTTAAGATTTAGAGGTCGCTACCAGCTGTCAATTTTTTACAAAAAGTGTTCAAATACAGCTTAAATGGTGATTCCATTAATTTAAAATTTAGGTACATAACATGTTACGTGCGAGTGAAACTAGCATAGACTATACCTTCTAATCCCCCTCCCCCCTCTCCGTTCCTCGACCCCCTCATTTGTACTACGATCGCCCCGCACTTCAGTTCTGTTAACCAACAAGAGCGCACGTGTTGTTTTTGTAAAAGTTACAGTGAAGTGTTTCAATTTGCAATGGCGTCTACTAGTAGCGGATTCAGTATAACTACTAGAAATCAAAGTGAGATTTGGCTTATCGGTCAATTATTATCTGAATTAAGCCAATCAACCTTACCATCCATTGGCGAAGTGTTGCGATATTTTTTCTACTACAAAAATGAAGAAAAGAAAAGTATTCGTGAATCTGCGACTTTGACGGCTTGTGGGGTTATTAATTTGTGGGAAAAAGCTGGCATACCTATTCAATTAAAAAAACATGTCATCAGCAAAATTGAAAAGCTGTTCAAAGAATGGCAGAATCTAAAAAAAAATAAAGAAAACAAGAAAAAACGTTCAGAAGCATTGAAAACAAAAGAACAAAACTGGCAACAAAAGTTAGAAGATTTATTTGACATCGCTCATCGTGATGCTTTAAATATTATGACTTTAGAAGAAGATAAACAGTTTTTGTTAGCAGTGCGGCAAAATCGACGCCAATTTTTGATTGGTTCAGTCGACAGAAAAAGTTTAAACAAATGTAAGAAAATAAAAGAGAAAAAAGAACGGCTTGATAAATTGCGCGAGCGTGAAAACAAAGATATCTCGTCTATAACAGAAAAATGCTCATTGTCTTCATTATCATTTATTTCGTCATCGTCTGCCACAATAAGTGGGGAAGAAACTCCATCTGACTCCGAATTTATATCAAAATTGACGAAGATGCAACCACCTCAAAAACGAGCTCGAAAAGATATTATTAACAGTCAATTAGCTTCCAGTCTTGATGTTTCTAAATTGAGTGACAGAAAAGCAACTATGGTCGTGACATCTACTTTGAAAAGCGCAGGCTGTGATCCATCAGAATTTAATGTCAATAGATCTTCTATTCGTCGGCAGCGTGTCAAAAATCGCAAAGCTGTTGCAGAGTCGCTCAAAAGCGAGTTTAAACCTAGTTCGTCTTTAACAATTCATTGGGACGGTAAACTTATAGAAGATATTACTGGACACAAAACTGTAGATCGGCTGCCAATTTTGGTATCAGGACATGGAGTCGATCAATTACTCGCCGTCCCAAAATTAGAACGTGGAACAAGCGAAGCTTGTGCGTCGGCTGTCTACGACGCTATAAATTCATGGAATTTGAGCGATAAAGTAAAATGTTTGTGTTTTGACACTACTGCTGTAAATACCGGCTTAAGAAGTGGAGTATGCGTTCTCTTGGAGCGCAAAATGGATAAAAATATGCTTTGGTTTGCTTGTCGTCACCACATAATGGAAATTATGTTGTCAGGTGTAGTGGATCAATCGCTTGCCCCATCTAGTGGTCCTGATATACAATTATTCAAAAGATTTAAGAACAGTTGGGACTCTATTGACCAAAGCGACTTCAAAACAATAACAGATGACGCTGAGGCAAATATTCTTGCAGAAGTGGCCGCAGACAGGATTTCTTTTGCCAAAAAGCAACTTCAAGTACATCAACCTCGAGATGACTACAAAGAAATGTTAAATCTTACAATCATATTCTTAGGAGGTGTTTCTGAAAAAGGCGTTTCATTTCGGAGACCTGCTGGTCTACATCGAGCTAGATGGATGGCAAGAGCCTTGTACTGTTTAAAAATTTATTTATTTAAGCATCAGTTAAAGCTAACGAAAAAGGACGAAAAGGCTGTGAGAGAAATATGTATTTTCACGGTGATGATTTATATCAAATATTGGTTTCAAGCCTCTACCAGTCAGTCAGCACCAAGAAACGACTTACAATTATTAAAAGACCTTAAAGCTTTTGAAAGTGTTAACAAAAATCTAGCTACTATTGCGCTGAAAAAGATTTTAAATCACTTGTGGTATTTGTCGGAAGAGCTGGTTTCGCTTGCATTTTTCGATGACGAACTTTCAGTCCAAGAGAAGAAAAAAATGGTAGAAGCACTCAAAATTGAAGGCACACATGATTGCTTAAAACGAATAAACCTTGACATGGCGACCATCCACGAAAAAAATATAGAAAACTTTGTGAGCAGTAATTCTTTAAAATTCTTCCAGGTCCTAGGTATCTCATCAGATTTTTTTTATAAAGACGTTGAAACCTGGAACGAAGACCCTGATTATATAGCTGCCAAAAATATTGTTCATTCATTGCGTGTAGTGAATGATATAGCTGAGCGTGGTGTTGCTTTAATGGAAGAATACAATAAATTAATTACCACAAATGAAGAACAAAAGCAATATTTGCTTTTGTTGGTAAAAGAGTATAGAAAAAAGTATCCCAATACTAACAAGTCAACCCTTGCATCTTAAAAGTAAATCATTCAGATTATTTTATTTCATAGCATCAACAAAAATTGTGTAATATTTTTAAGACCTGGTTAAAAAAAATAAAGGATTCTGAGAAAAACAAATTTTGGCTTTTTATTTAAAATTTAAACCTTGGTAGCGACCTCTAAATGTTATTAAAAAAATTCAAAAAAATTACTGTAATATTTTCTTAAGGTATATAACCAAATTACGTGGTGCCCCCCGAAATTAAAGAAAAAAAATATTTTCCTCAAGAATAAGGACCACCCTACTAGGCATAGTCAACACTGGTGGCCGCAACGTCTTGCAGACTAACCTTAACCACTGCGCAGGTGCTCAGGACCTCCTCCTGCAGTACATGGTGGAGCAGGCGCTTGACGTCGCTGTCGCCGCGGAGCCCTACAGCGTCTATGACCGGGAAAATTGGGCTGGAGACCTTAGTGGCCTGGTGGTTATTATCACCCCAGCGTCAGCGGGTGCCACTCCCCTCTCTATCAGAGTAAGGGGACACGGATTTGTTGCGGCCGTCTGGGGAGAAATAGCCCTTGTCGGTGTTTACTTCTCCCCGAACAGAAGCGTGGCCGAATTTGAGCCTTTCCTCCACGAGCTTTCTGCGGCAGTTCGGAGACTTGCCCCAATGCAGGTCCTCGTTATGGGGGACTTCAATGCCAAATCCACTCTGTGGGGGGAGCCCAAGACGACCATCAGGGGCGAGTTGGTGGAGGACTGGGCAGCCGGACTAGGCCTGTGCCTTCTGAACCGGGGCACTGTCCATACCTGCGTCCAAAATAATGGTGGATCCATCGTTGACCTAACGTTTGGCACCCCCTCTATTGCTGCCTGTGTCCACAACTGGCGCGTTGAAGACGAGGTGGAGAACCTCTCGAACCACCGTTACATCAGGTTCGAGATCTCCACACCCGGGACGACCACTGCAAGGCAGAACGTGGCCGCTAGTCGTAGAGCGCACTTTGTTCGCTGGGCTCTCGCTCGCCTCAACAAGGAAGACGCGGAATGCGCAGCGATTGTTGCCAGCTGGCCGGTGGTCTGCAACTCAGACGCTGACGAAGGGGCACAGCAACTGCGTAAGACCCTCACCGCAGTTTGCGACGCAGCTATGCCCCGTACGGTAGCCCGCCCTTCTAAAAGAGCGATCTACTGGTGGAAGCAGGAGATAGCTGTCCTTAGATCAGCCTGCATGACGGCTCGGAGGGCATACCTGCGCCAACGTGCAAGGCGGCCCAGTGTTGTAGACGAGGAGGAAGAGGGTCGTCTCTACGAGCTGTACCGCCAGGCAAAAAAGGCTCTACAGGTCGAAATTAATAAGGCCAAGGAGTCTGCCTGGCAGGAGTTCATCGAAGATCTAAATCGAGATCCATGGGGGCGCCCATACCGGGTAGTACGAAAGAAAATGAGCTGCGGCCAGGCGCCTCCCATGGAGACAATGGACTCCCAGCTCCTCGGCAATGTAGTCGCAGGGCTCTTCCCAGAGCGGGCTGAGCATACGCCCCCGGCTATGACCTCCTGTGACACCGAGTCGGAAATGATCGGAGATATCCCTCCGATCACAGAGGCTGAACTCGGTGCGGCCATCCTTCGCCTTAAAGGCAAGAAAACGGCCCCTGGCCCAGACGGCGTCCCCGGCCGGGTATTAGTCCTGGCGTCTAAACACCTAGGGAACCACCTCACTGACATCTTTAACAAGTGTCTTGAGGCAGGCCGGTTTCCTAAGTTATGGAAAGATGGTCGGCTGGTCCTGTTGCGGAAGGAGGGAAGACCGGCAGACTCTCCCTCAGGCTACCGACCGATCGTCCTTCTGGACGAGACGGCCAAGGTGTTTGAACGCATTCTGGTCGCCCGGCTCGCCGAACACCTGCGCGACATCGGCCCCGACCTATCAGATCATCAATATGGCTTCAGGTCGGGACGCTCCACCGTCGATGCCATAGCCGTCCTGAAAGGCTTGGCCTCAGAGGCTGTCGCAAATGGGGAGAGCGTTATAGCAGTGTCATTGGACATTGCTAATGCCTTCAACTCTCTCCCCTTTGCCTGTGTTGAGGAGGCACTTCGCTTTCACGGAGTGCCGCTCTACTTGCGTAGAGTTGTAGAGCACTACCTCAGAGGGAGGGACGTGCTCTACACCGATAGGGACGGCTGTCTCCAGACGAGGCCAATGTCATGCGGCGTTCCCCAGGGCTCAGTTATGGGCCCACTGCTGTGGAACGTCGCATATGACTGGGTCCTGCGTGCTACGCTGCTCCCCGCGACGCATGTCATTTGCTATGCAGATGACACACTCGTTGCTGCGACGGGGAGCAGCTTCCAGGAAGTCGCGAGACTGGCCTCGGCAGGGGCCACTGACATTGTAGACCGTATACGGCAGCTCGGTCTGGAGGTGGCTCTAGCCAAAACAGAGGCTATGTACTTCCATGGGCCAAGGAACAAACCACCAGCGGGTGCCTATGTCCTTGTCGATGGCACCCGCGTAATGGTGAAGGCTCATGTGAAGTACCTAGGGCTAGTACTGGACGGCCGCTGGCGATTTAGCGAGCACTTCCGCCAACTTGGCCCGAAGTTAATAAAGACGGCGGCGTCGTTAAGCGGCCTTCTCCCGAATCTAGGGGGCCCAACCGCTAGCTGTCGCCGCCTGTATTTGGGCGTCGTGCGTAGTATGGCGCTTTACGGGGCGCCCATATGGGTAGATGCCCTCTCACGCCCCAATAAAGCCGCGCTGCGCAGGCCACAACGGGTGCTGGCTATACGCGCTGTGAGAGGATACCGCACAATCTCCGGTGACGCAGCTTGTGCGCTAGCCGCTTCCCCTCCCTGGGAACTGGAAGCTGTTGTCCTCTCGGAAGTATACAAATACCGGGCTGAAGCGAGAGCGCGTGGCGAGCGCCCCGCCCTTGAGGAAATAGAACACGTCCGAGAGCTGGCGCACCAAGACATGGTCCAGCGCTGGCAGGAAAGCCTCGAAAGCCCTTCTTACGGGCTATGGACGCTGGAGGCTCTACGCCCTTGCCTCCCAGAGTGGGTAAGCCGTCGCCATGGGCACCTCTCCTATAGGCTTGTGCAAGTACTGACTGGGCATGGGTGCTTCGGTCGTTACTTGCACAAGGTCGCCCGGAGAGAGGTGACACCGAGGTGCCACCACTGTGACGCCGCGGAAGATACAGCTAAGCACACGCTATCCGCGTGCTCAGCGTGGGCCCCGCAGCGTCAATCGTTGGTGGCGGCGGTGGGCACTGACCTCTCGCTGCCGAGCGTTATCGCCGCAATGCTCGGCAGTGAGCAGGCGTGGGAGGCAACCGCCTCCTTCTGTGAAGAAGTCATGACTGAGAAGGAGGCGGCGGAGCGTGTCAGGGAAGAGGATGCTCAGGCTGACCCGCTCCGACGCAGGCGGTTGGGAGTCCGAAGGCGGCGTTATAACCGCCTTCTGGCTCCCGGTGGACCCAGCGGCGATGGGGGTGGGGACCCCCGTCAACCGCCTAGCACAGGTCCACCCGCTGGAGGGGATGCCTCGAGGTTCCCGAGGCATCCCCGGGGCGTAAGGCCCTCACCGTAGGGTGGGGCCACCGCTGGGGTGGCGGAGAGAATGCGATGAGCGAACCTCCGTCTCCCCACTATAGCGGCACGACGGAACTCGAGGATGGTTTTAGTGGGTATACTTGTCGATTGGCGGCGAGTAGCGTCCCCAATCGTCAAGGGAGTCCCACATAACCTGCTGCTGTCCCCACGGCAGCAGGTATGCGTAGTGCATTTCCTCCTCGTAAAAAAAAAAAAAAAAAAAAAAAAAAAAAAAAAAAAAAAAAGGTTAGGTTAGGTTAGGTTGGGGTGTCAGAGTAACCTCCTCGTGCGGCGGGGTGTTACTAATTACATTCGGTTACGATCGGGTGTAAGGAGTAGCATCCTGTCCTGGTTCACCCTGGGCAACGGGGGTTAGTAATTTCCTTCGGGTAATTGCTAGCTCACGGCTAAACTCTGCGGGAGACGCTCCCGGCGGGCTAGAGCAGCCCGCTCGTGGATGCGTTTTGGGGCTGCACTTGTGGGGGGTGATGACTCCCTACTCGTGCTGCCTAGACGGTGGTCGCGGGGATGACCCGCGACCTGGCTGCGGGGCGCTGACCCTGCGGTTTGTGGTGTCTCTCGCTGCCCAGTATGGTCCAAGCTATGCTGGGCAGCGAGTGGGAGTAAGACGTGGGCGGCCTTTTGTTGCGACACTATGTCGTCGCAAAGGGTGGCCACGGATCGGGCTGGGAAGCTTAAACCCTTGCTGACCCGATCCGAAGTCGTAGAAGAGGGCGGAGGAGACGGCGTTGTGCCGTGCTCAGCTTCCCCCTTCTAGCGGACTAGTGGGTGCGGGGCGGGGGCCCTTAGCTCACATTGCACAGTCTGCCAGTCTGGGGTGATCCCGTGTGTACAGGATCACCCATTCCCTATGCCTGAGGCCCGGCATAGTATGCCGTACGTTTGTGACGCATGGACGGAAACCAGAACACGGGTCCCCATGTGTTACTCGCATACGTTGCGTGGTACACCGCAGGTTTTTTAGTGGGTGATACTTCGTCATGGCACAGCGGCGAAAGCAGTTGTAAGATGACGAGGGAGTCCCACATAACCTACCGCTGCCCCCGCGGCGGTAGGTATGCGAAATGCATTTTTCCTGCGCACCAAAAAAAAAAAAATTAGGTTGGGGTGTCAGGTGGAAGTACCTCCACGCGGACTAGGAGTGCTATCGGTTACGCTTGAATGTTTGCATCCGGGCGTAAGTGGTAGTGCTCTGTCGTGGTTCACCCTGGTAACGGTGGCTTGTAATCTTGGAGGGACTGCAAGCCAACGGCCAAAGCTTCCACGCCCTGCAGTTCTGTCTGCCGGGTTGGGAGGTCGCTCTTTGTGCCGCTATGCTTCAGCACAGCGACACAAAGATGCGGCCAGGGGGGCAAACCGTAATCCGCCCTTTTCAGGGCCGACCGGGGACCTACTCTGTAGATCGCGAGGAAGGACAACCTCTATAAAAAACCCAAGTAACACCGTACTGCCCTTCTTAGGGCGGGCGGGGAACTGGGCTTGCCCGGGTCGCAAAGGAAGGAAAACCTTAAACCAACACACCGGAACCTGCCCTTTTCAGGGCGGACCGGGGGTTCCTGGGGGGGGAGGGAAAGGAACTAAACTAGAGTTTTAGGTGTCGGGGCTGGGGGGGTGGGGTGCGGCGTGGGTTTCCCCCTGCCGCGCCCCGCCCCTCTGGCCCCGACACCCGAAACTCCTGGGGTTATCTAGGCTTGTCCCGAACCTGGCGCCGTGTTTGCCGTGCGGTGGGACCCGTAATGTGGAGAGGAGTGTCCTGGGCTCTGAGTCGGAGGCAGACCACCCCGGCAACACTAGTCTTTGGCCTCCAATTTACTAACACGGGCGGACCCCAGGGTAGCCGACTGGGGTTCAATCGGCTCGGGGTTAAACGGTTTTGCCCTTTGCCCCCAAATTGGTGAGGAGAGGGACCGGAGGATACCGACGGCGGCGGATACGGTTGGAGAGGGTCTTGGCCGGCCCCACCCAACCAAGTCCTAACCGAAATCCTTCCGCTCGGAGGATCCCGGCCCAATGGTGGCCCTAATAGTTGGAAGACCCACACCCGTGTGAGTTTGGCCACCGCTCTCCTATATCCTGATAGTAGTCCTGGGTCGCGTAAGCGACTCCCCTTTTGCGGATTCGGTGGTGGATGGGGCGCTATCCGGATGAAGAAATTTTTTTTATATGGTAATGGAGTCTAAATCTCAAAAATTTTTGCGGCCAAACCCCGAGCGCGAGGCGCTCCGAAATGAGGGAGTCGAACCTGCTTTGCAGTTGAATTCGGCGAAACCCCAAAACCTAGCTGATGGCGCGGGTAGCTCCCGCAACCGCGATCTTTCTGCTCCCGGAGAAGCCGGTAGTAGCGGTCGGTCGCGTTCACTAAGTGGCAGCCGGAAACGCCGTAGCCACGTTATACTGTCGGACGGGCTCCTCGAGTCGGATGGCGACTCCAGCCATGCGACCCGGAAAGTCAGTACGGCAGCTAGAGGTAGGTCACAGACGAAGTCCGTGTATACGGCAGCTAGGCAGCGCCTCACAAAGTCGACGCAAGAGGCCGAGGACGATGAGTTCGAGCGCGATCTCGCCAGTCGGGCGTATCCGCGCTCCCGTTCTCCCATCCCCACTACGTCAGAGGCACTCAAATGTCCTGAACTCCCGGACGACGTGTCTGAACTTGACATGCTGCAGTTGCAGACTATGGCCCACCAGTGCATTGGCGCGGTGGCGACCGTGAAGGCCAAGTCAGGCAACCTGCAGGGAAGGATGCAGCGGGCCTTGAAAGAGGCGACCAAAACACTCCGTACAGTCGTGGACGAGATGTCCACCCGCAACCTGGACGTTGAACAAAAAAGGCTGGCGATTGCCAATAGGAACCTACGCGAGGAGATCTCCCACCTCCGAGAGGAGGTAGCGGCCTTGCGTAGGGATTTCTCGTCGAGGGCGGCTCCCGCTTCGGCGTCAGTAGCCCACGACAGCATCACCCCAGCAGTTACGCCTTCTGCACCCGGATTTGACTCACTGCTGGAAGCCATAAAGGCCTCCATGCAGTCCCAATTTGACGAGCGGTTTGCGAAGATCGAGGGCAAACTGGACCGGCTGGATCCGATGCCGGCCCCCCGTCCCCCTCTTGCAGCTGATGCCTCTAGGCATGACCCAATTCCAGGACCCTCAGGCTCAGGAACTCAGCGCAAGAAGAGCGTGGTCAAGAAGACCACCCCCACAGCTGTAGCCACGCCTAAGGCGGCCCCAAAAACTTTCGCGGAAGCGGCTCAGCGGCCCAAGCCCCCTGCGAAAGAGGCCCCAAAGACCAGCCCTAAAACAGCCTCGAAACCCAGCGCTCCAAGCAGTTCATCTCAGAACGCTGATAAAGCCACCACTCCAACTCCCTTGACGGAGACTGCGGCCCAGCCTAGCGACTGGGTCACGGTGACCCGCAAGAAGAGGAAGAGAAAGAAGAAAGGCAGGAAAACCTCTGCCCCTGCTCAGCCTACCCAATCTGTCTCGCGCGCTCAACAAGAGCCTGCGCAAAAGAAGAAAGGCCCCTCTTTGGCCCCCCCTAGAACCTCGGCTGTCGTCATAACCCTTCAGCCCGAGGCTGTCGAGAGGGGCGTCACGTATGAGGCTGCCCTAAAAAAGGCCCGCGAAACCGTCTCCCTCCCGGAGCTTGGCCTCGAGGCATTTTGTAAATGCAGCAAAACCGCAACTGGAGCCAGGCTGTTAGAGATCTCTGGTCCGGAACATTCGGAAAAGGCCGACCAACTGGCAGCTAAATTCAAAACGGCACTCGACGGAGTGGCTCACATTGCGCGCCCAATCAAAAGAGTCGACCTCAGAATCACTGAGTTGGACGACTCCGTGTCCAGCGCCGATGTCATAGAAGCCGCCGCCAAGACTGCTGGGTGCTCCGTCGATAAATTCACGGCTGGCGCGATTCGCCCAGGCCCAAGAGGAATCGGGGCGTGCATACTCACATGCCCTGTTGCAGCAGCGAAAATTATCGCCAAGAGCCGCCTGCTAGTTGGATGGTCGTCAGCGAAGGTGACCATTCTGGAAAAGCGCCCCCTCAGATGCTTTAAGTGTCTGGGGATCGGCCACACCACACCTACCTGTCCCTCGCCGACTTCCAGAAGCGACCTCTGCTTCCGCTGCGGCCGCCCCGGACATAAGGCCCTGGGCTGCAAGGCCAAGCCCAAATGCGTAGTGTGCACAGCTGCCGGAGTCCCAGCTGAGCACGTAATGGCCGGGAAGGCCTGTAAACCCCCCCCGACCAAACCGGCAAAAACTGCGACCGTTCAGACTCAGGTCGCCCCCCCCACGGATATAACCGGCTCTCCGCAGCCCGTTGAGATGGAGACGAGTGAGGCGAGGGAAACTCCAAATGAGTAATACGCCCCCTCTCCACCTCCTACAGAGTAACCTAAACCACGCCGCCAGGGCCCAGGATCTGTTCCTGGCCAATCTGGTAGCGTGGAGAATAGATCTGGCGGTGGCCGCAGAGCCATATTATGTGCCTCCTGAGACACACAACTGGGCTGCCTCGCTCGACGAAACAGTCGCAGTCGTGACGAACACAGGTCCAGGAAGCTTCCAGTTACGCACCCTCTCCAGAGGGGAGGGATACGTTGTTGTCAAATGGAGGGGTCTGGCTGTCGTCGGGGTGTACTTTTCCCCCAACCGGCCCCTCCACCAATTCGAGACCTATCTTGAGGACCTTAGTCCAGTAATACAAAGGTTGGCACCCCTCCAGGTCATTCTGATGGGCGATCTAAACGCCAAGTCAGCGACCTGGGGTTGTCCCAACCCTAACCCCCGAGGCCCTCTCCTCGAGGAGTGGGCTGCGGAGGTCGGACTGGATCTTTTGAACCGGGGAAATGCGCCCACGTGCGTTCGAGAGCAGGGGGAGTCTGTGGTGGACCTAACGTTCGCCACCCCTGCTCTCGCACGCTGTGTGGGAGATTGGAGGGTGCTGGAGGGGGAGGAAACGCTGTCCGACCATACTTACATTCGGTTCGGTTCCGCCTCCCAAACAGAACACATCCGCAGCACCCACCAATTGTTTCCGCGATGGTCTATTACCAAACTGGACAAGGAGATGGCCAGCGAAGCTGCCCTGGTGCAGGACTGGGCGTACCCCTCAGATTCCCCGAGGGATGTGGACGAGGCCGCTACTAGGCTGCGTGTTGCACTCACGGCGGTGTGCGACGCTGCCATGCCTAAAGCCCGGCCTGGCCCCTTTAGGTCCCAAGTTTATTGGTGGAGCGATGAGCTCACCGCGCTCCGCAACACCACGAACGCTGCCCGCAGGGCGTATCAGCATTGCCGGCGTCGAGTTCACTCCGCCGAGGAAGAGACCGCACTGAGAGACACCTACAGGTCGCGGAAAAAGGAGTACGCGCTGGCCATCGCTAGAGCGAAAGAGGAGGCCCGCGAGGAGATGCTCGCGGAGCTGGATCAGGACCCATGGGGGCGTCCTTACAAGTCCGCCCGGAAGAAATTTCGGACGATGACGGCCCCAATTACCGAGTGTCTGGAACCCCACCTCCGCGAGCGGGTCCTCGACGGCCTCTTCCCAGATGGAGGCCCTCATATTCCCCCTGTAATGCGCCCCCCCCGAAGACCAGTTGACTTACCGTCCCCCCCAATCTCCGACGAAGAGATGGGCATGGTGATCGAGCGCATTAAGGGGAAGAGAACAGCCCCTGGCCCCGACGGCGTCCCGGGCAAGCTTATAAGCATTGCCCTCGAACACATGGAAGACCGCTTTCGGGACCTCTTCGACCTGTGCCTCAGGTCGGGGAAGTTCCCGAAGGCGTGGAAGACGGGGCGCCTCTGCCTTATCCCAAAAGAGGGCAAGCCTCCAGAGACGCCGTCGGCATATCGGCCTATAGTTTTACCTGGGAAGGCTATTGGAGGACTACCTCTCCGATCGGGAGATAGTGTACACGACTGGGGGGGAGATATATTCTTTTAAACTTTCATGGTCACTAACATTAGAATAGTTTGTTACGGGATTGCTACCATGTACCTTATTTTTTCAGTTACTCCGTGATCATGGCGCTTGCAACAGTGCCGAAATATCGGGAACTCAAAAATAAGGTACATGGTAGCAATCCCGTAACAAACTATTCTAATGGGGGGGAGATGCTGGGGCGGAGGGCGATGTTGTGCGGTGTTCCACAGGGATCGGTTCTTGGACCGACCCTGTGGAACATCGGGTTTGACTTTGTTCTCCGGAACCGGCAAATCCCCCGCACTCGCGTACTGTGCTACGCGGACGACACTCTTGTCGTGGCTCAAGGGGGGAGCCTCGACGAGACCTGTCGTCGCGCGGTAGCGGCTGTGGGAGCAGTGGTAGATGCCACTCGACGTCTGGGTCTTAGAGTTGCGGCAGAGAAGACGGAGGCCCTACTCTTTCACGGCCCGCGCCAGGGCCCACCACCAGGCGCGAGTATAGAAGTTGAGGGGAACGCCGTCCGAATCGGGGTCCAGATGAAGTATCTGGGCCTCAACTTAGACGGCACCTGGAGTTTCGAGGGACATTTCCGGGCAATCAAGCCTAAAATTATCAAGGCCGCATCTGCCCTAGCCCGCCTTCTGCCGAATGTTGGAGGCCCCAGCGTCAGCGTACGCAAGCTGTACGCTGGGGTTACCAAAAGCATGGCACTGTACGGTGCACCTGTGTTTGCTGACGGCCCGCTTTCCCGGGAATGTCGAATGTTGCTGCGCCAGCCCCAGCGAATAGTTGCCCTCAGGGCGATCCGGGCTTATAGAACGGTGTCCCTTGATGCCGCGCTAGCGTTAGCTGGGCTCCTCCCATGGGATCTGGAGGCAATGGAATCGCCAGAGGACCCGGGTTCAGGATGTCCTAATACAGCGATGGACGGAGAGGCTGGAGTCTCTTGAGTTTGGAGGACCGGCGAGCCGCACCATAGGTGCGATCTCCCCTGTCCTCCCTCAATGGATGGCCAGGAAGCACGGGCGACTTACGTTCCGCCTTGTGCAGGTCCTATCCGGGCACGGATGCTTTGGTTGGTACCTGCACCGGGTGGCACGTAGGGAGCCGACCCCCGAGTGTTGGGAGTGCGGAGCTGCGGAAGACACCGCTGATCACACCCTCATGGTGTGCGCAGCGTGGTCCGAGCAGCGCCGGACTCTTACCTCGGTGGTTGGAGGGGACCTCTCTCTCCCCAGCATAGTGAGAGCTATGCTGGGAAGTGAAGAGGCTTGGGAGGCAATGGTCTCTTTCTGTGAGGACGTAATCTCCCAGAAAGAGGCCGCGGAGCGTGTTAGGGAGGATGACCCCCTCGCTAATCCGCTCCGCAGACGTAGAGGCGGGAGGCGAAGGAGGCGGTTCGCTGCTAACCTGCGCCTCCAACCTCTAGCAGGCTAGCGAGCACTGGGCGGGGGCCCGATGCTTGCATTGCACAGCCTGCCTGACCTGGGGTGATCCCGTGTGTACAGGATCACCTAATACCCTATGCCTGAGGCCCGGCATAGCCGTACGTAGATGATGCATGGATGTCGTCCATCCGGGTTCCCATGCATCACCAACATACGTTGAATGGTACACCGCAGGTTTTTTAGTGGGTATACCTTGCTGTGGAACAGCTTCTCTGTCTCACAGTGAGGGGAGTCCCACATAACCATGCTGCTTCCCCCGAGGCGGTATGGTATGCGAAGAGCATTTTTCCTGCGACAAAAAAAAAAAAAAAAAAAAAAAAGGTTAGGTTAGGTTAGGTTTTTTTTTTTTTTTGAAAGTAGAACGTCTTCGGCTACGCAAATTCCACAGATGCTATGACCTACTTCTGTGAAACTGCTGACCGAATCCGTTTGGGGCTATGAACTGCCTCTCACATGCTAACCGTGTGTCTCTATTTCCGCAGCAATATTCTGCTCCACAAAGATGTGCCGATTTGCCCTCAGCGTTTCGACATGGACGAACTGGAGGGGAATCGGAGTCTGATTGATCTGCGCACTGGACGTTCAAACTGTACGTCCATGGCAGAAGTGCTTCCTGCCCAGGAGCTTTCCGTGTCACTTACGACAGGAGCTTCGACCGGGGGCTGTGTTTGGCCAGCGACCTTATCGGGTGGCTTCTTCCTCCATTCTGCCTTCGGATTTGGGCAGTTGTTAGTGCCCAACCGATGGTTCGCGTCACGCCCGGCTGTAGCACAGAGGCAGCAGCGAAAAGGGTCCTCACAACTGCTGGCCTTATGGCCAGTCTCTCCACAGCGGATGCACACGTCGCTGCGGTCTAGCGCGGCTTTGCAGACAGCGCGGCCGTGATTCGTCCCCAGACATCGTGAGCACCTAGCAGCTCGAGGCGGTAAAAGCTGGACTTTGGATACGGTCCAGCCAATCCGTATCTTTTTAGCTTCAGCCAGCTTTTTGGCTGCATGTATGGGACAGCGGATTGCAGTGGCACCTCCAACGAATCCCTCCACGATCCGACCCACTTTAATATGGGCAGCGTCGCAGCCTCCTTGCTCTGCGACTGCTTTGACTATTTCTTCGGCTGTTACGCCCTCCTCCAGGTCTACTAGCCGCAGGTGGGTGCATTTCACGGGTCGCGAGACTTTCACAGCATCAGCCGGTAGCCCAGAGAGTAATGCGGCGGCTAATGTGTCTGCCTTTTCGTCGGCCTCCCCAGGCGCGCTGCCATCGAGAGCCTTGATCTCTATGACGCGGTTCCCCGTCATCCGAGAAGGCCGTAGTTTGAGGCGGTCTTCGAGGCCTGCCTCCTTGAGCCATTTTTGGTCTAACATCTTCTTGGCCTCATTCATTATGTTAGGCAAGGTAAGACCCTTCTCTTTACCCTCAGCAGAGAGCTCCAGAACCACGGCAGAGGTTTTCGGTGGTCGGAGTCGAGGGCGCTTCTTCTTTTCCGCCTTGTTCATTTTAGCCGGCGGGTTGGTTGAGGCTTTTGCAGGTGGTGGCAGAACTTGACCCTTAATGCGTTTCCGCCCACGTTTGACCACCTCAGTCCAGGGGGTTTCTGGCTGAGTAGCAGAGTCAGTAGGAGCCGTGGTTGGGATGGGTGCCGGTTCCGAGGTGCTAGACTTCTTCCCCACTCCCTTCCCCTTCCGGGGCTTAGCTGACGCGTCGCTATGGTCATTCATAGTAGTCTGAGCGGTTAACGCTCTCTCAGTGTCTGCCTTGAGAGGCGGTCGAGTACGTGGGGCTGGAGGAAGAAGGTCCTTAAAGGCTTCCAGCTTCGCATCAATCATTCCGCCTATCTGGCGGAGCATTGCGGCAGTGAATTTGTCAAATGCAGCCACATCAGAGTCGCCGTCGGTGGCAGCTGACGAATTCACAGGTGGATTAGCCGCCTCTGTCTGGACCGAAACAGTCTTAACGCGTGCGAGTCGCGATTTTTTCGAGGACTGGTTCCCTTGATCGATCGCGGCGACACGCAAAGATGCCAGCTCGCTACAGAGTCTGTTGTTCTCTGCTTTGAGCTGTTCAATCTCTTCTTCGTTCTTATCTTCGGTGGCGTTTCTCATGTCCATCACATGTTTGTAGTTTTGGGAACGCGCTTCCAGAGTCGCAACGCGATCACGAAGAGTTTGATTTTCCGCCTCTAGTTTTTGATTCTTCGATTCAGCTTCACTTTTATTTTTGTCCTTTAGCAGCTCAGCTGTAAGCCCGATGATAGTATCAGCAGCAATGCGAATTTCGTCATACTGCTGATGTGGCACTTGTTCTGGCAAGTTTACGGAAACGTGCACGATGCGCTGAGCTTCAACGTAGATCTCCGATGCGAGGTCTACGCTACTTTTCTGCGAGGCCGAGTGTAAGGCCGCCAATGTTTCCAACGAAGGTGTTGGGGAATCTGTACCGGAGCCCCTCTCCGGTGACCTGGAGGTGCCGGGCATAGTGTCGGGTTCAGAAACCTTTGACTCCTTAGTTTTGGCGTTTTTCCGCTTCTTGGAAGAAGTTTGCTTTAGGCCGCCTCTACCGGTCGTGAACTTTGCGACCTTAGCGAGGCCAAAGCAGTCCTCGTTTTCGCTGTCGGAGTAGCGCTTAGGCGCTGAATCTTCGTGTCCGGTTTTTCTCGACCACGAAGAATCTCGTGGGAGTTGGTCGTTTCCGAGGTTGGAATATCCAAAATCCATGGGATGTTCCAGGAATGTGTTGACCTCGTCATCTGAACAATCGGACGGGAACATATCGACATCGCTGGCGACAGAACGCCTAGACATGGTGGAGCGGTTGTCGAAGTCATCTACACGCTGTGTAGGCATCGCGGAACTCCCGCGGTCGGAAGTATCTTGGCCACGAAGTGCCTCAACTTCACCCCTTTCCTCCGAGCCATGAAACTCGTGACAGTAAGTGCCTACTCCCTGATACGAAGGCTTGCCTGCAGCTTGCGCCGCAGGGTCGGATTCTCCGCATCCCGCGGTACCGACCAGGGTTAATGATTTTTCCTTAGTTGTCATAATTTTCATGTGTTACCCGTCTTAAATAACACCTGAGGGGGCAGGCGAGGCCTCAGGGTGACGCCTAGCCGTTTGGAACACCGCCTGCGTGTCCACCGCCCGTAGGAGGCCCGGGCCGCCAGCGACCACAGCGGCTCGGTATTACAGTTTTTTCGAGTTGTGAGGTCTGGGTTCGATAAAGCGCAGTACGAGCAGAAGTCCAGGGACGCTAAAGGCTGCAGTAGTGCTGATCGGGGAGGACAGAACCTCCCAAACCCGTCCAGCACCAAAGCAACCCCAGACATCCCGTTTCCCCATACTCGCCCAACGCCCCATCGAATCCAGGCCCCACAACGCTAAAGAGGTTCGCCCCTCGCGGCCCCGTAGGGCCCCCGGCCCGCCCGTGAAGGCGGGTTACGGTATGCAAGGGTTTTTATTGAGGTTGTCCTTCCTCGTAGCCCGGGCAAATGCCCCGACGGCCCCCGGCCCCTCAATCGGGGTAACGGGTTGCCCGGCGACCCGCCAGCCAGCGACGGCTGACTAAAGGCGGGTACTGCCGCGCGTGGTAGTTTTTAAAGAGGCTTCCACCTCGCAGTCCAGCTAAACTAAACCCCCGGTCCGCCCTAAGAAGGGCAGGTTACGGTGTGCTATGTGACCGCATCCTTGCGCGCAAGGAGCGACACGGGCAGAGTTCGGCCGCGGGCTAGCGACCCCCCGAAGGAGATCTCTAACCCCCGTTGCCCAGGATGCACCAGTACAAGATGCTACAAGTTACACCTGATCGTGACCACATGTACCTCATAACATCCCGTCGCACTAGGAGGTGACTCTGCGGCGTCCCGGTTAGGTTAGGTTAGGTTTAGAGGTAAGCTTCGACCATGGGTGCCCCCAGTCACGGAGACCCTGGAGCCAGTGCTACTCGAGTCCGTCGTGTCGGCTCTATTCCCGGCTCGTCCGGAATACCACCCTCCGCCTATGAGGCCACACCCTGCTGCTTCGGCTGATCCTCCTGAGCCAGTGTCTGAGGGAGAACTAAGCGCAGCTCTTCTACGCCTGAAGGCAAAAAACGTAGCCCCAGGCCCGGACGGAATCCCGGGCAAAGCCTGGGTACTAGTGGAGGAAGCCTTAGGAGAGCGGCTCCGAAGACTTTTTACGGCCTGCCTCATCCAAGGGCGCTTCCCAGCAGCGTGGAAGAAGGGAAAGTTGGTCCTCCTGAAAAAGGAAGGGCGTCCGCTGGACTCTCCATCCGCCTATCGCCCCATCGTTTTGCTTGACGAGGTGGGGAAGCTACTGGAGCGAATACTCGCGGTCCGCCTCGTCCAGCACCTAAACACTGTTGGGCTCAACTTATCTGCCCAACAATATGGCTTCCGTGCGGAGAGGTCAACTGTTGACGCAATCCTACGGGTGCGAGAGTTGGCCGAAAAGGCGGTAGCTAGCGGCGGGATGTTACTGGCGGTGTCACTTGACATCGCCAACGCCTTCAATACCCTGCCGTGGGCTTGTATTAGGCAGGCCCTCATACATCACGGGGTGCCTGCCTATCTCCAGGTGCTGATTGCCGACTACCTGGCAAACAGGGTGGTCGAGTGCCCCACGCCGAATGGCGTACTAAGCCGGGCTGTCTCATGTGGCGTTCCACAGGGGTCGGTTCTTGGGCCGCTCCTGTGGAATGTCGGTTATGATTGGGTCCTCCGCGGGCGCTTCCTTACAGGGGTCGGCGTAACTTGCTACGCCGACGATACCCTTGTCACGGCCCGCGGAGCCGACTTAAGCGAGGCGACACGGCGTGCGACGGCGGGAGTCGCCATAGTGGTGCGCCGCATCCGCGAGCTGGGACTGGAGGTGGCGCTCGACAAATCCGAGGCCCTTCTTTTCCACGGACCCCGAAAAGCGCCACCATCAGGGACACATCTTACTGTCAGCGGCACCCGGATCGAGATAGGGCGAACCCTTAAGTACCTCGGCCTGACTCTGGACGGCAGGTGGAATTTCCGTCCACATTTTGAGCGCCTGGCGCCCAAATTGTTAAAGGCGGCGGGGGCGCTAAGCCAGCTTATGCCTAACCTGGGGGGCCCTTCCGCATCCAGCCGGCGTCTATACATGGGCGTCGTGAGGTCCATGGCGCTCTATGGAGCGCCAGTGTGGCACGACGCCCTGTCCAACCATAACGCCATGCTGCTGCGAAGGGTGCAGCGTCACCTGGCGATCCGAGTGATCCGCGGCTACCGCACCGTCTCCGCGGACGCAGCACTTGCTCTGGCCGGGAGCATGCCCTGGGACCTCGACGCCCTGGTCCTCGCTGCTGTATACCAGTGGCGAGGAGACCAAAGGGCCCTGGGTCAAAGGCCCGCGCCTAGAGGAATTGAGGCGGAGCGCGCCGAGCTCGAGGAGATGGCTCTGGAGAGCTGGAAGAGACGCCTGGCCGACAGCCGATATGCTCGTCGCACCGTAGAGGCGATTGGCCCGGTGCTGCAGGAGTGGGTGCGACGACAACACGGTCGCCTGACTTTCAGGTTGACCCAGGTGCTGTCGGGCCACGGCTGTTTCGGGGCGTACCTCGCCAATATAGGGCGTGAGCCGTCGGCTGCATGCCTACACTGCAGCCACTGTGATGAGGACACTGCGCAGCACACCCTCGAGACATGCCCGGCCTGGGCTAGGGAGCGCAGTGACCTTGTCGCAGTAGTAGGGGAGGACCTCTCCCTACCGGCTCTAGTGGCGAGGATGGCCTCTAGTAGAGAGGCATGGCAGGCGGCGCTAACCTTCTGCGAGACCGTGGTCGAGCAGAAGGAAGCTGCGGAACGAGTGCGAGAGGCCATGGCTGACGCCTCCTCTATCTGCCGCCGGCGCACTGGGCGCCGGAGGAGAAACTACCTCCTCCACCTGCCCCTTTCCAATGGGCCCCGGGCGTCAGACGCGGGGGTGTCTGACGTCCGCTCAAGGGGGCCCACGACGGCGCTGCGCGTGTTCCCGCGCGCCGCTCGCAGGAGACTGGGGGGAAGCCCTCCCCCCTAAGCCGGGTGAGCCTCACTATAGCGTGAGTCACAGCCAAGCTGGGACTGCGGAGCATGCCTATGGCCTTGGCCTAAGGTGAAACCCGTAGCCCCGACTCATAAAGGCACCGGAGGAACGCCGTCAGGTTTTTTAGTGGGTAGGCGGGCCTCATCATCGAGGCCTGGAGTCCCACATAACCCCCGGCCGCCCCCACGGCTGGTGTGGTATGCGGAAGAGCATTTTCCTGACGATAAAAAAAAAAAAAAAAAAAAAAAAGGTTAGGTTAGGTTAGGTTGGGGTGTCAGAGTAACCTCCTCGTGCGGCGGGGTGTTACTAATTACATTCGGTTACGATCGGGTGTAAGGAGTAGCATCCTGTCCTGGTTCACCCTGGGCAACGGGGGTTAGTAATTTCCTTCGGGTTATTGCTAGCTCACGGCTAAACTCTGCGTGAGACGCTCCCGGCGGGCTTGAGCAGCCCGCTCGTGGATGCGTCTTGGGGCGGCACTTGTGGGGGGTGATGACTCCCTACTCGTGCTGCCTAGACGGTGGTCGCGGGGATGACCCGCGACCTGGCTGCGGGGCGCTGACCCTGCGGTTGGTGGTGTCTCTCGCTTCCCAGTATGGTTCAAGCTATGCTGGGCAGCGAGTGGGAGTAAGACGTGGGCGGCCTTTTGTTGCGACACTTTGTCGTCGCAAAGGGTGGCCACGTATCGGGCTGGGAAGCTTAAACCCTTGCTGACCCGATCCGAAGTCGTAGAAGAGGGCGGAGGAGACGGCGTTGTGCCGTGCTCAGCTTCTCCCTTCTAGCGGACTAGTGGGTGCGGGGCGGGGGCCCTTAGCTCACATTGCACAGTCTGCCAGTCTGGGGTGATCCCGTGTGTACAGGATCACCCATTCCCTATGCCTAAGGCCCGGCATAGCATGCCGTACGTTTGTGACGCATGGACGGAAACCAGAACACGGGTCCCCATGTGTTACTCGCATACGTTGCGTGGTACACCGCAGGTTTTTTAGTGGGTGATACTTTGTCATGGCACAGCGGCGAAAGCCGTTGTAAGATGACGAGGGAGTCCCACATAACCTACCGCTGCCCTGCCCGCTTAGGTTAGGTTAGGTTGCATGGCAAATGCAGTAGATTAATTTAAACGTGTAATAAATCTGTGGATAGAGGCTAGCTTTGAATGTTAGATAAATGAACTATTGAGCAGTGAGCTATTGATCAGCGAGATATTGATCAGCGAGACATTGATCAGCGAGACATTGATCAGCGAGAAATTGTTTAGCGAGACATTGATCAGCGAGACATTGATCAGCGAGACATTGATCAGCGAGACATTGATCAGCGAGTCATTGATCAGCGAGACATTGATCAGCGAGACATTGATCAGCGAGACATTTATCAGCGAGACATTGATCAGCGAGACGTGTTGCTGTGATGTGTAGCTGTGACGTGTAGCTGTGACGTGTAGCTGTGACGTGTAGCTGTGACTTGTAGCTGTGACTTGTAGCTGTGACTTGTAGCCGTGACTTGTAGCAATTACCTGTAGCAATCAGGGGCGTGCGGTGCATATAGGCAATTAGGCACTGCCTACCTAAAGAAAAATCCTACAGGACAGCTAACCATCTTTATTTGCCAAATTGACATTCTATAAAATTCTAAGTTACCATTTTGTCGTCTTTATTAAACTTACAAACTAAAGCGCGCTCGTTTCAATGCACAGTAGGCGGTCGTGAGATCGCCTACTATTTCACGCACACTTCCTTAATTTTCACACACACTTATATAAGATGTACGTGAATTAGTGTCAGATATTTTAAGGGTAATAAGTTTACGTTATGACAAAAAAATAATGTAAGTAATTTTTTTTTATTCGAGCTTTAGTTTTAGAGAAAAACACGATCAAAACTTTGATATCAAACGCAACTATCAACACCCTCTAAGCAGCTGATTACTACGTAGCGGACAAGAAGCTACTACTAAAGTACAACAACAAACGCTCGCTTGTTTGTGTGCATGCGCTACTATGATTTATTGCCAACAGCCGCCGAAAAACAGACAACACCCATCCAATTTTAAACTCTAAACTAATGTGATTAGATTTAAATTTAAAAATTGTATCGCAAGGGCCGGCATCGTCAAACGCAAATTCAAAGAGAGACCGCCAGAACACAGTCGATACTCAAGTTTAGATTCTAACGCTTTGTCTTAAGGTTCATTTGATTTATTGACCGATTCTGAAGGCGGCGGAAGACACAGGACTTCGGAAATGCCGAAAGTCAAATAGCGAAATGAAAGTACCGTTAGCAAAAACAGTTTTATTTTTTTACTATTCTGAGTAATTGGAAAACGGCTGATGAATGACAGAGTAGTTTTACGTGTAGGGTTGAGGTCTTGGATCCGCCGAAGAACAGACTAGGCTAGCTATGTTTTGGAATACTCACACTGACCATGCATGATTTAAATCAAAGGCAAAGGCTCTAATCTGAAATAAACTTCTCTTTAACCTGCTTTCTATTTATTATTTTTGATACGTTTATTATCTCAGATTTAAAAGTAAAGTCAACCAGGCGTTGATAAGGGCCAAAATGCGGTATTTCCTGTACTACGAATCTGTTTTTCGTCCCCCAAACACTTGCGAATAATTAAAAGTATTTTTGTGGTTTGCCTTGACCGGAATTTGAACCCGAAACCCTCCACACTTAGGGCGAACTCCTTATCCACTGCGACTACTACACTGCTGGTTTTTAGTGTATTTACATTTCATTATCATTTTATCATTTCATTACAATTCAAAATTCAAAATAAATCTACCCAATGTAGAAAAATAATCCAATGTTGAGTACTTACGTACTTTCAGGTAGGTACAAGTACCTTGCTGTAGATAATGCTGAATGGGAGCTAAAGAGGGAGACAATCAGCTAGTACCTTTCAAGCTTAACGTTACTAGCTACTAGTTATTACCAAAAACGTGGTGTTGGTTTTCTAGAACGTTATCTCTGTAGAACGGATTATCTCTCTTAACTACAGCCACGTTCTGTGCCTAGGTACAGATTTGTTTTGGTAATATTGATAACAGAAGTAATCTTAATTATAAAGTTTAGTACATTAATACAAGATTCGAAATGTTAAGTTAAAAACATCACCGAATATTCTCTTTTTTTTGCTTACGTTACACTTACCGTTGCCCTTACGCACGCTTTTTTATTATTAAGTTACAAAAATAAGTCAATCGGCGCTAGACCACCGCTTGAGTTTGACGTTAGTTAAAAATTGTCACCATGCCCTACAATAGAAGTATTCGAAACCTGACTACCTCAACTTAACCATGGTTTTGTGCTACCATGGGCCAAACTACAGCCTATCGGAGCCTCCACCCGACAGCCAGAACGAGGGATGCTGCTGCAGCCATCTTCGGTCCGTGTGGAAACCGCCAAAGAGTGAAGAAAGGAACCCCTACCACTTCACGAGAGTGCAGGAGTGAGGAGCTGAGATCGCAGGACTAACGTGTCACGCACGCGTGGAGTTCTGTCACTGGATTGACAGCACCAGCAAGACGGCGCGCCCGCGCCTTACGACCGCCGTGTTCGCGAGTGCCTGACAGCACAGTTCCAGAGTCGATGGAGTAAACGCGGTGGGCCTATTACCTGGCCTTCACGCTCGCCTGACCTGACTACGCTGGATTTCCACGTGTGGGACCTTATGTATGATCAAGATGGCCAAACCATCACCAGTGCTGTACAGTTAAATGCACGTGGGTATTATTAGTGCTTTCGAAACAATACGAGGTGACCGTGACAGTGAAACATTAGTGCGTGTTAGTAGACACACTTTTAAGGGCTGCCCTCTGCATCCACCAGAATGGGAGGCAACAAAAATCTACCTACTGTGATATGACAAGTGTGATGGGAGGTCAAAGTTCATTGTCTGCGTTGTGTTATTTAAAATGGTGTTTGTAAAAAGTGTAATGCAAATTTAATAAAAACCATTTTTTTTAATTAAACTGTGTTGTGTTGTTATTTTACTGTAAAATTGATAGAAGCAATTACCCACTCTACGAACGACTGGTGTAGTTATTTGCGTTTCGGACGACAAAGTCGGGCAGTTGCGGGTTCGAATCCCGAAAGAGGCGAATGTTTGTGTGATGGGCATGAGTAGGTATTTGTGCCTAAGTCAAGGATGTTTTGCTTAATTTGGAGCTAAATAATTGGTGTAATTGTAAAAACAAATTATTTTTAAATAAATTACAGCATAAAGTAATTAATCGTCATCGCATCAGTTGCTGAAAGTATGATTTTCTTTAATGTCGACTATTAATGTGTATTTTTGCATTTTGTGTACTGAAGTTAGGTTATAAACCTGCATTATGGCATCTTTAAAGATAATGAGATTTTCTGCAACTCGCGGGTAATAAAAGATGTACGCAAGTACGTTACAGATGCACATGCACACTTACACACCCAATGATAATAATAATATTAAACGAGTGAGTGAGATAGAAATAATAACAATGTTTCTATCTCAAAGGGAATTCATTCAGAGACACACACTTGCATGGGATGGCGTAGTAAGTTATGAACATGTGTGTATTATGATTTTTGAGTGCATGAATGTGATCCTGGAGAAATTATGAATGGGCTAGCGCTGTGTGAGTAGTAGGCATGGACGATATCATGTGGAGCAGGTGAAAAATCATATGACTTGAAAATCATTTGTCACACCTGCTACTTTTTGTCATATTGACTGTTACAAATCACAGACTGTGAAATCATATGTCATGCGCAAATTTCTTTTCATTCGTTGATGACATGTAGCAGAGCGGGTCTAGCGAGCGCAGGCCTTGAGCGCGCGAGCGAGTAGGAATGATTTGCTATAGATGCGTGTTAGAAAAAGACAAACATGCTGTGCTATTTTTTATGCCATCATAGGTGACGAACGATAACGATACTGAGCATTTTAAGAGCTTTAAACTTATGACCGTAAAGTTTAGATTCGTTTGTCATGATTTTTGTTACGAGTGGCAGGTTGAAACCTTCTAGTTTGTTGAATTTTATTCTGAGCGCCGTAAGGTTTAGATTATCTTGTTATGATTTTATAGTAGGGAACGTCGAGCTCGTTTCGTTTACAATAAAAATTTCGTTTTATGTGTGAATTATGATTTTATGATGTTGTTTTTAAATTCACTAGTCGCCCGGTGATAAGTGATAGGTGCATACGCCAATGTAAAAATAAGTTTACTCACACATTCAGGATTTAAAAAAAAATCACATGAAAAATTTGACATTGTCAGTCCCAAGCCTGTACAAGTATGAGGGGAAGTTAATTGATTAAAAAAAAATGCTTAAATAATACATACAAATAGCACATTACGTAGCGCACGAACTATATATGACTTTTCATAAAAAAGTAGCAAAGTAGCAAGGAGCAACTGTTCACAATAAATCATATTTCATTTTAAGTAACAAATAGCAAAAGTGTTACATTATGACACTGCGACAAAAAATCATTGCCAATGATTTATCACAAGTGATTTCATATGACAAAAAAACATCATTTTGTCATATGACAATGACTGAAAAATAGCAATCATTGCCATGCCTAGTGAGTAGTCTACTTGTGGTGTTTGGGTTCATGTACAGGTTGATGTTGATTCTTTATTTTAAAACTTTTTATTTTTTAAAGTTTGGTCAATAATTTTAAATTTATCGTATATGTGATCCATGTGATGATCTAAGTTACTCCTAAAAATATCTGACACTAATTCACGTACACCTTATATAATCTGTGCGCATACGTACACAGTTACAAAACACCGATTTTTGTTAAGCATTATGCGGCGACTACCTGCTTAGCTCCCACCAGATGGCGCTCAATTTCCGGTTCCAATTTAAAGTCTTATTATAAGTAAACTTAAACTTAGAGCATTTTGATCGGCCAAATTTTTTTTCATTAGTTTGTTTTGGTTATCATCCCGCGGTGTTTTGGAATATTGTTTTTATTCCTAATGATCGTAAACGATTTCTTTTAGTGATATTTATTGTTTTTGGAGTTTAGTGCTGTGTTGTTGTGTTCTGTACGATGGAAAAACTACGCTGTGCAGTAATTAGAAGTCTATTTGTTTTGACAAATTACGCGCCAATCCCAAGTAAATTTTCTGTGTTAAATGGCAAAAATAAAAGTGACCATAGTACCTAACACTTTTGCAAAGCCACTACTGATATCAATTTAATGACATGTTCTAATTCCATTCATTGTTTTGATATTTGTGGTGGTGAAATAAATCATCAAACACACCATTCACTAATTTACGAAAGAAAAAAAATAAACCCTGGTAAGATATTGTTATTGATTTATGAGCTTCAATGCTCAGATTTTATTTTCATAATTTTTTAGGTTTACGCAATGAAATGTACGTAAGTATTTAAAAAAAACTATTTTGTTACTTAGCGCTATCTATGATTTTCTTACTAATCTCGTCAAACTAAAAGCAACATCCACCAATAATTTCCATAAAATTTGTTAGTTCCGATCCGATTAACTGTTGCCGAATTTACCGAGATGGCGCTAATTACGAAATAACTTTGCATAGTGCTATGGACATGCTACATTGACCCGACAAAATTTTGACTGAGTGATACTTAATTTGTTTTTTACGCATTAATTTTATTACCTAGATTTGTAGACGGAAACTTTTTTTAAGAAGGTAGTCCTAGTTTTAAGTTTTACGCCTTTTAGGTAGCACTTTTCGAGGACGAGATATGAGGTTCAATTTTGATCGAACAAATAAAGCTTATTTATTAAAACGCACATTACGAGTTACGGTTTTAATTTAAACATCGCGTTTAAAGCTTACTTGGGATGTTTTACCGCCTACCTCAAAATAAAATCAATGACCTACAGCAATGACCTGTAGCAATGGCCTGTAGCAATGGCCTGTAGCAACGGCTTGTAGCAATGTCGTTATAATATTAAGATTAATGACATGTAGGTGTTTGATATGCAACTGTGTTGCATGATAGACATAACTATGCCAAATGTGTTCAGATTTTAAATATTAAGTATAACTTCAACTTAAATAAAGACTGCATACCTACTTTAACTGATAAGGTATGATAACGATATATTTTTAAAAACAATTCAGTATAACTTAGGTTTTATCAGGTATAAAATAACTTAAAAGCCTTTTATTTTATAATTTCTTTCGAAATGTTTATTATTTTTTTCATTTGGATGTCATTTATTTGATTTAGAATAAAAAAACTTGATAATATCTCCTGTTTTATTGAATAATCCTCCATGTTATCGTTACATCATGTTAAATGTAAACTATTTTTGTATTTTTCTGCTCGATTTAGTTTTTATTGGTTTACAATTATATTCAACTTTACTAAAACATAAAGGTAATCACCTCTAAACATACTCTAAAACGTTCTTTTCATATTTTATTATTTTTAAAAAAGGACATTTCTTCAAAACAACTATTAGCAATTTGTAACAAAAAGACACTTTTGGTACCCTCCTCTCAGTTTATGGCTTATTTCTCAAAATCGTCGCTTATGTTTTTTTAAATAGTGACGATTATCTGTAAATAATTTATCAATGTAAATCTGTAAGAATCGCGTTAATACTCTTAAACAGTATTAAGTTATTTGAGAAATACGATTAAAAAAAACGTTTTTTGCTCCTCCTGTAAAGTTGAATATCATGCAGAAGTGACCCTTTGTTCCCAAAGGTGCGATATATTCAACCAATCAGGTTTGGCAAATTTATTGTGACCAATAAAATTTAAAATGTAATCAATGACGGTATTAAGAAAATCGGCAGAAATCGTATCTCGGTGGAGTTCTCATCCGGGGCTGACGCCAATGGCTTCCTTTCGAGCAAACTATTAGGACTTTACAAATATACAGCAACCATCCCCACCTTTAATGTGACACGCATGGGCCTCATTAAAGGAATCCCAACTAACATGACTATGGAAGAACTAGCAGAAAGTTTAACCACTCCAGTAGGTTGTGGAATTCTGTTAAAAGCCAGACGCCTCAACCGTAAAATTATTAGAGACGGCCTACCTTCCTGGGTGCCTACTCGGGCTGTTGTTGTGACCTTTAGAGGGCAAGTTCTACCTAAAAGAGTATTTTGCTACCATACATCGATACCGGTAGAAACCTATCAACTCCCATCGATACAGTGTATGAACTGTTGCCGCTTTGGTCACATTAAAACACAGTGTAGATTTAAGCCAAGGTGTTTCCGTTGCTCACAGCCTCACTCTGCTGACAGCTGCGATGTCCCAGAGGACAAAGCCACATGCCTTCACTGTTCAGGTCCTCATTACGCCCTTAATAAGTCATGCCCGGAACATTCGAGACAAAAATCTATTAAACTGGTGATGTCTCAAGATAATGTCTCGTACATTCAAGCAGCGTCCCAATTTCCAACCGTTCGCAGATCATACGCTGATACTGCCAAATCCCCATCTCCCCAACACTCATTTGCATCCCAGGTGTCCCAGACTCCTTCACAAAACCAAACATTATCATATAAAAAGGTAGTCACTCGTCCCTCTCGTTCACACGCTCCTTTGGGAAAGAGCTTTGACAGACAGGCACATCAAGCCATAATAGGCAACTGTGCCTCTGCTCTCCCTAATGGTTGCGCCCTCAATGGTAAATCTTCCCCTTCACTACCCTCATCTACTGATGACAATCTAGTCGACCTTATCTTATCTCTCATCCTTCGTATCGTATCTGGACGAAATACCACTGTACCGCCCAACGTAGCAGATAAAGTTTCTCAAATTTCTCAATTTTCTATAAATAATGGATATCAAGCTAGTTCAGTGGAACTGCCAGAGTGTTAGAAGGAAAAAACACGAGTTATCATACTTGATAAACAAATATTCCCCATCGGTCCTGGCTGTCTCGGAGACGTGGCTTGTGCCAGACTCACATTTTCGTGTTTCAGGCTATTCATGTCTCCGGGATGATAGGAGTGATGGGTACGCTGGGAGCGCCTTACTAGTAAGACGCCCCCTTTCCTTCTTTCAACTCCCCCTCCCTCCACACAGCCAAGACATCAATGTCGAGGCTGTGCGGATTTTTGACTTATCTCTTCTTTCAGTTTATATACCTCGCCCTAACCTGTCATCTCTTAGTGTATTACGTGCTACTATCCTTGCTGTTCCTCCCCCGATCCTTGTGATGGGCGACTTCAACGCTCATCACGTCTCTTGGGGTTCTTATCGTACGGATTCTCCAGGGTCATTGCTGTTGGATCTCTTGGACGATCTCAGTCTGTGTGTTCTGAATAACGGCTGCCCAACCCGTAGATGTGCTCCTACCCAAAATCCAGCATCAGCTGTTGATTTAACCTTCTGCCCACCTAATCTAGCTTCCCTTTTTTCATGGAATGTTCTCGAAAGAACACATGGCAGTGATCACTTTCCGATAGTAATCACTGTTGCTAATAAAAGAATCTCAACCCCTACTCCGAACCCCTTATTGAAATACAATTTAAATAACTGGCTGGCTTACGCGTCATCACTTGACAATAAAATACATTCTCTACCGACGGTAAATACCGAAATTATCTCTCTTCTTATTCTGACTTTATAGACTCTTTAACAACATCAGCAGATGCTCATAATCCGCATAAAAACACAAATCGCAAAAAAAAATTACCTCCTTGGTGGGACTCCGAATGTACAGCCGCTATTCTTAATCGTAGGCAGGTCGAAAAAAGGTACAACTCCGCAATGACCATGGAAAATTATTTGAACTACCAAAAGACGGCAGCCCAAACTAAGTAATTGCTTTCCAAAAAGAAAAAACTTGGGTGGGTAAAATTCTGCGAGAGCATGTCTCCAAGAACACCATCGGCTATTGTTTGGAAACAAATCAAAAGATTTCGGCTATCTCAAAATTACTCTAACATTAGCTCTAATGACCCATCCAGTTGGATAGAAGCATTTTCTGACAAACTAGCACCCCCTTCCGTACCATTCATAGATTGTCTCCCCTCTAACCTTGATCACGTAGTTCCCACCTCCAATAGCCTGGATGACCAGTTTTCATTTGAAGAACTTTTAAGTGCTCTAAATGGATTGTCTGATTCTACTCCAGGCATTGATGAAATTCCGTACTCCTTTTTACAAAATTCCCAAACAGTGCCAAAATGTATTTATTAAATTTAATTAATTCGTTTTACGATATAGCAACCGTCCCAGATTCTTGGAAGCAGCAAATCATAATTCCTATCCCCAAACCTGGTAAGGATCCTTCAGATCCTAGCTCGTACCGCCCCATCGCACTATCTTCTACCCTATTAAAGATAACGGAGCACATGATTAGAAACCGTCTCAAGTGGTTCATAGAGTCTCACAATTTATTAGGAAAATCCCAATTTGGGTTTAGAAAGGGCTTTTGTACTCTGAATAGTTTGAGCATTTTAACAACCGATATTAGACTAGCTTAAAAATAAAAATTATATGGTAGGGGTGTTTCTGGATATCGCCTCTGCCTACGACAATGTTCTTCTTCCTGTGCTCAGGCAAAAATTGCACCAGCTGAGTATCCCAGAGAAGCTGATACGAGTCATCTGTAACACGATGATTTCAAGGTCAATTTTGATAAGAAACCAGAACTCCCTATTGCCGCCTCGACATGTCTACAAAGGTCTCCCGCAAGGTTCGGTTCTCAGACCACTGCTATACAGCATTTATACTTATGACCTTGAAAGAACAGTAGAACCCTTCTGTAACATCCTACAATACGCTGACGATATCGCACTTTACGCAAAAACTGTCCCAGAGGCCACTTCCTGTCTAAATTCTGCCCTGGATTATCTTAGCGGCTGGTTGACAAATCATGGTCTCACACTATCGGTCCAAAAATGCAGCTGTGTTACTTTTACACGGAAACGTCTTGTTCCAGATCCTACCGTTTCGTGTGAAAGGGAATTTATTCCTGTTAGTGACCAGGTCAAGTTTTTGGGATTAATTTTGGATAGAAGATTAACGGGTATCCCACACTGCAATTACATAACTGGTAAAGCTGAAAAAGGCTTGAACATCCTCCGAGCCCTTTTTGGGGTCTGGTGGGGTGCCCATCCCTACTGCCAAAAACTTTTATATAACGCAATAGTTCGCAGCCATTTAGATTACACCTCATTTCTACTAGACCCCTGTAATAAATCTGTATTAGACAAGCTATCTAAGGTCCAATCAAAATGTCTACGTATAATACTAGGAGCAATGAAATCGTCACCAATCAACGCCTTACAGGTAGAAAGTGTTGACCCTCCCCTCTATTTACGTAGGCAATATCCAGGCGACCGATTTTTTACTAAGATTGCCCAAAACTCCGCCCACCCTCTTCTTGAAAAGTTAGACATGCTATCTTTACAAGACAACTCTCCAGATTCAACAAAAAATTGCCCCTGCATCCTCCTAAGTTTCCAAAAGTTTACTCGCCTCCCAACCCCTATTGAAAAATTCCCTCTAAACCCTCTTTTTATTAACAGCTACGAATCACTTATTTTCCAACCCTCTGTTATCCTAGACTTTGGCATTTCAAAAGATTCCCCATCAGCTTCCCAGACATTTTTCAGAGAAATGGCTGAACACTGGCAGGGCTGGATACCGATGTACACAGACGCGTCCAAGCTGGCTGACGGTGGATGTGTCGGCGCCGCAGTATGGATTCCTGTGTACAAAATAGTCTTAAGTTTTAAATGCTCATCAGTTTCATCTATTTTTACTGAAGAATCTATAGCCATTCTGGAAGCTATTTTAAAAACTGAATCCCACAATTTAGGAAAAACTATCATATCCTCAGATTCGCTAAGCTGCCTTCAGACCATTCTAGCCAACCCTTTCAAACTTAAAACTAAATTTCCTGCTATTTTAAAAATAAGAGAAGCTCTCCTTAGGTGCAAACGTAAAGGTCTTAATATCGTCTTAGCATGGATTCCTAGCCATAAAGGCATTCCTGGCAATGAAACTGCAGACCCTTGCGCCAAAAACGCTATATCAACCGGGTGCTTAGACTATTCTAATAAATGTTTCTCCCACGACCTATCTAGCCTTCCACATCCATCTTGGAACACCCACTGAACTAACACTAAAAGGGTTGGCGGTAAATATTATGCTGATATACAAGAGGAAATCCCTCATAAACCATGGTTCTTTAATCGGAAGAACTTACCTAGAGATACGATTTCTACTTTGTGTCGTCGTGCGAGTGTGGTCTCGACGAAGGTACTGCCAATCACATATTTTTCGAATGCAACAAGATTGGCAATTCACTGTATGACTCCTTACCAAAAAATATTCCCCGTCCTACTAACATTAAATGTCTCCTGAAGATGGTTAACACCCCCTTTTTAGATGTTTTAACAAAATTTATTAGAAATAACTATTTAAAACTGTAATTCAAAATCAATGACAAATACAAATGGACTCTTTTTCCCCTTTCATTTTTTTGGTCATCTTCACCTACCCTACCTCGTTCCTATGTATTTTTTTTTTCCCCTGTAAATAAAGTCTGTAGATTCACCATTCAGACCTATCATCAGAATCTGACTTGGTGGAAATGGGACCACCTCGGGATCACCATAGAGTTTGAGAGGACGTTAGTGAATCTTGCATCGCTTTTAGTTGTATAGCTCTGTCTCGCTCGGTATGGAAGGCTTTTTTGACATCTAACTTTTTAAATACCGCGTTCAAAACTACAGTGCTAACAGAATAATAACTTTTTCGACATATATAGGGAGAAGTTAAATGAGGGAGGGTTAAGTATATATTTTACGTTTTTTTTGTTTATGAAGTAGATAAAAATCGCGCACGTAGTGATTTTCTATACAAAGAAGTGTACTAGATATCGTCCTAGCTCCAGAATGATAAACAAATAAATAATAATTGCTTGATATGTATGTTTAATAAAAAAAAACCTTTTCGTGGCTTTTATCTTAATCTACTAAAGTTTATTTACATTGATTTAAATGAAATTTAATGATTTTTAAATTATTCAATCGCGATGGAAATAATAATTGTCTCCTGGGAAAATTTTCGATAGTTAGCAACCCAAAAAAAAACTTAACTGACATTTTTGTCAGTTGAAGATAATTTAATTGAAGAAAGCGCGGGAACCTAAAACAAGAAAGGCGCCCAAAAGTTTTGTTTTTTGTAATTTACGAATATTATTGAGTATTTTGTTTTAATTTAGTTTAAAAAATGTATATATTTATAGATAGTAAGGTGTATAAATAGTAGTTTGTGAAGGATGGGGGCAGGAACAAAAAAGCGGAAAAAACAGGACCCACCTGATGGATCACCAACGATGGAGACTTCCTCGGATGATGAAGACTCTAGCAAAAAATATCAGGTTTTTAAAGTCCCAGGTTACACAAGGAAGTACCCGGACAACAGTAAGAAGACCGAGTTTATTGTCTTCTTATCACAAAGGGACGATACATTATTTTCAGACAAGGACCGACTCGCCATTTCAAACGCTATACGAAAGTATTGTGTGACTGGCATTCTGCATTTAAAATCTATAAATAAATTCAAAATCGGCATAACTTTTGATTTGTCGAATAATGCAAATGTCTTTTTACAAAATAAAAAGCTTCTGGATGAATTAGGTCTCAGGGCAACCATTCCGGCTAGTGACACTGAGGTGACTGGAGTTATTACCTCAGTCCCTCCTACAGACCTCTCAAACAAAATGATTTCCTCTTTGATTGGTAGTTCCAGGAACATTATTCAGGTAAGGCGTTTCATGCGCCGCACCCTCATACGGACAGAGGGTGCAGGGTGCAGTTTCGTACCAGCCCACACAGACAGTCGCAGTGACGTTTGCTTCAACTGAACTTTCGCAGTACGTATACCTCGACTCATGGAGGCATGAGGTAAGCGTTTACGTTCCCCCTGTAAAACAATGTCTGCGTTGTATGCGGTTTGGGCTCATTGCACAATACTGTAAGAACGCCGAGGTCTGCTCGATATGTGCTGAGAACCACAATTTTAAAATATGTAAGGTTGACTCTAAAAATGCCAAATGTAACAATTGTGGTGGAAATCATGTTGCAATATCAAACGTTTGTCCCCAAAAAAAAAAAGTAAAATTGAAGAAAATAAAATAAAGTCAAAGGCCACAAAATACTCCGATTTATTCAATAAAAATTTATTTCCTCAGTTAACCATGAAAAACATTGAAACACAAATTCAAAACTTAACTAAGTCCGACTTTTTTATGAATGTTTTAACAAATGCAATTACCAAAATTATATTAAACCAAAAAGAAAATCCAATAAATTCTACCTCTATAAAAGAAATTCTACACCAAACATTCAATGAAATGAAATGAAATGAAATGAAATGAAATGAAATGAAATGAAATGAAATGAAATTCTTTATTCTGTATATAGGCCCTCTTCCGGGCACTTATACACGTCCCAACATATAACTTAGCCCTACCACCGCTTCGGGACAACATATCGGCTGGTGATGAGAAGAAACGGCGCAAGAAACTCAGTCACCTTTGTCAGCCTGATTTTATTACAGGAAATACAATTACAAGATAGTGTAAGTGCGAGTTAGGCAGGCTATTAAGTCCATGCACTCTTGTCGTTCAAGTAATCTTCAACTTTGTAGTATCCTTTTTCCATAAGAATTTTTTTAATGTGGTTTTTGAACTCATAAACAGGTAAGTCAACAAGAGTTTGTGGTACTTTATTGAAGATTTTTATACATTTCCCCAAAAATGAATTACCCACTTTCTTTAATCTGAAGCTCGGAACGGCAAGTTTATGTTTATTTCTAGTATTATAATGATGTGAATCACATTTAAGGCTAAACGAACTTAGGTTTTTTCTAACATACATAATATTGTCAAAAATGTATTGTGACGCTACTGTTAATATTTTAATATCTTTAAAGACCTCCCTCAGAGAGTCGCGAGGCCCAAGACAGTATATTGCACGTACAGCTCTTTTTTGCAACACAAAGATTGACTCAATATCAGCAGCTGAGCCCCATAGCAATAGACCATACGACAACAAGCTATGAAAATAACTAAAGTATACTAGTCTTGCCGTTTCGACATCAGTTATAAGCCTTATTTTCCTCACAGCATAAGCCGCCGAACTGAGCCTTCCTGACAAGGCAATTATATGGGGACCCCATTGCAGTCGGGAGTCTATTGTAATTCCCAAAAAGGTTGTTGCATCGACTGCATCTATATGATCGTCTGACATATTAATATGCGTACTGACCTGCCTCACATTGGGCATAGTAAATTTGATAAGCTTGGTTTTTTTTGCATTAAGTAACAGATTGTTAGCAGTAAACCATCGTACTACTTGAGAGAGAGCATCATTCACATCGTCAAAGGCAGCTTTACCTCTGTCAATTTTAAAAATCAATGATGTATCATCTGCAAACAATACTATCTCACAAAGGTCTTTAGTAAAGTAAGGAAGGTCATTTATATATATCAGGAATAATAAAGGTCCCAATATAGAGCCCTGGGGCACACCCATGCATAATGGGGCCCCGGAAGAGTCAGTTCCATTGACATTAACTGTTTGCGTTCTATCCGTGAGGTATGACTCTAACAATTTTTCTGATTCATTTGAGACACCATAATGCCGTAATTTCATTAATAACGTTTTGTGATCTACACAATCGAAAGCCTTAGACAAATCACAAAAAACCCCTAGAGCATCTTGCTTATTTTCAAACGCATCGAAGATATGCTTAATGAGTGCAACTCCCGCATCAGTTGTGCTTCTACCCTTGGTAAAACCAAACTGATTCTCATGCAATAAATTGTTCATTCTAAAGTGTGATAAGAGTTGATTAAACACTATTTTTTCAAATATTTTACTAAGAGCTGGTAGTATTGATATCGGTCTATAGTTAGAGGGATCACTTTTATCTCCGGATTTAAATATGGGTATGATTTTGCTGTATTTCATTAAATTAGGAAATGAGCCTTCATCAATACACTGATTAAATATACAAGCAAGATGCGTTGCTATACTATCAATTATATGGTTGATTATATTAATTGAAATGCCCCATAAATCTTCTGTTTTTTTTAAATTTAGCTCTCTAAAAGTTTTAACAATAATTTCGGGATTAATATGCCTGAAATTTAGAATAGAACTGCATTCCTCGACATTTGATTTCAAAAAAGTTTCTGCAAGACCTTGTGAAGAGTTTAATTTACTAGTTGTGGCAATAGGTATAGTAGAAAAAAAATCCTTAAACGCGTTTGCTACTTCGTTGTCGGATTTAATAATTTTATTATCAACATTAAGGCTAAATGTGCGATCTAATTGTTTAGTTTTGCACGTTTCTCTATTAATAATGTTCCAAGTGGCTTTTATTTTATTTTTGGAGCTAGCAATAGTATCACGAATGTAATTTGATTTGGCCACTGAACATACTTTTTTAAAGATTTTAGAGTATTTTTTGACATGTTCAATAATTTTAGGGTCTTGAGTTTGCGCTTTTAGGTCATACAATTCATATAAGTTTCTCCTACTTTTATGAATTCCAGTCGTAGCCCAGTCACTGAATTTACATTTATTTGTATTTATTTTAAGGTGTTTTTGCTTAAATATATTGTTAAACTCATCTTTAATCAATCCAAACAAATTTTCATACGACACATCCGTAGTGTCACTGTTGAATGGTAATACATTTATTCTATAATCAATATTTTTCTTAAATCTATCTAATTGATTGGCAGCGACTGGCCTACAAATAATATCTACCATAGGTGAAACATGATGGTGCTCAAATGTGGCTATTTGTCCACTATGATCTGATCTTAGGCAGTTTATAATTGATTTTTGCCTAACTTCACAATTACAGAAAATATTATCTAAGCAAGTAGCTGTTGTAGGAGTGATACGAGTAGGTTCATTAAAAAGGTTAATTAAACTATAGGATTTAAAAAGATTTAAGAACCTAACAGAGTTTTGAGTTACTTCTAATAAATCAATGTTAAAGTCTCCACATACAACTATTTTCTTATTAGATTTTGATAATATATTTAATACCTGTTCCATGGTGGACTCAAAAGGAAGGTAATCTGCCGATGGGGGTTTATATACACTAACAATGATATACCGCTCTAGCTCAGCACATGCTAGTTCAATAGTTTGCTCTATAGAGAGTGCCACGATGTCTGTGCGTTCTTTGGACTTAATATTGTTTTTAATAAGAATTAGTGATCCCCCTCGCTGAGCTGACTCTCTACTGAACAAACTAATGACTTTCCAATTTTCGATCCCTATGAGCACTTCACATTTCTTAAGCCAGTGCTCAGTAAGACAAAGGACATGTATATTCATATCTTGTAAATATAATGTTAATTCCAGATCTTTGCCAGAAAAGCCTTGTATATTCTGATGAACAATATTGAGGCAGTTAGACTTTTCCTTTGTCATTATAGGATGACAGCAAGAGATTTCCTCTATTGTCTTATTAATTAATTTAAATGTATATTATTATTACTTGGAACTGATTCCAAGGTGTGGCTTAATATGTCATTACTCTGTTCAATAGAAGCAGATTTGGTAGCCAAGTTTTTGGCTGAATAATTAATATAATATGATAGCGACATTGCTATCTGTCTTTTGATTTTTCCACTGAGATAATATTTATCCCTGGTCAAATGATACTGATTTTTTTTAATGAAATTATTTATGTCAATAATATGAAATTTATCAGAATTAAATGTCATGGTATTTAAACAAAGATTCATTTTGTAGCGAGTATTATTTTCTTCCTGTGGCAAACTGACGCTATAGGGGAGTGTAAACATCACAATTTTATTTACATTTAACAATTGCAATGAGTCTAAATATTTTGTCAAGTCCTTTTTGTTTACATTGCCCCTATCACCTATTAATATCATTAAAGTTGTATTTCTATCAAATTTATAATTCACAACATAATTTATTATATCAAAAAATGTTGAATCTGGCATGCAGTGATTAATAATACTTTGTCCCAAGTATGTGTTCAGTAAAGGGCCCATATTTTTTCCTATTCTATCGCTGAACATAACCAAACTTGATTTTACAGGGCCATTTTTATGATTTTTCTTTGCTTGGGAACCAACGGAGATATGGCTTGAGTTAATACTTTTTTTGTTTTTTAATTTTAGAGTAACTGGTGACTCACATCCTAACTGAGAGCCAAGTGAGCAACTTTCATTTATAGTTATATTATTACAACTACACGACGACACGAGGCTCGTCAAAGCCAAGATATGTTCACCACACTCTTTTTTTGTGATAACATAGCGCTGAGTCATTACATCCAGTGATTTCTTAAGATTACATAATTCTAATTCTAAGTTTTGAACATTTTTTTCATAGTCAGACACACTTTTTTCTAATAAAATAGAGTACAGATCTAGTTTATCGCCTAATTTTCTTCTTTCATCTATTTGTTTGGTGTAAGAATGTAAACATTTCTGCTTTTTGATTAATTTCTGAGTTCTTTTAATAAACTTATTAACTTTGACATATTTCCTAATTTTATTTTTACTTAATTTAGCAAGGCAACCAGGATAAGGGGATTTTAAAGTTATGTCACCTGTTAAATCAATGGTTGTAACTGATTTATTGCTAGATGAAGTTTGAAGGGGGCTGGGCGCACTTCCAACTAATTTATTGAATAAACAATTAGTTTGGTAGTCAACATGATCTTGCTTCTCTGTCTCCAGGTGTAGGATGTGGTCCTGGGCGTCATTGAGGTCTTGATGAAGCAAAGACATGCGTTTTAAATTGACCACATATTCTTCGCTGCACTGGTCGAACCTATCAATCACGGATTGAAGTTTATTCCGCTCGTCAACAACTAACAAATAGTTGGAGTGCAGCTCAGCCATCTCTTTTTTTAAATTAGTATTTTTATTCCATACTTCCATTAGTTCCCTTTCATTGTCCTCTCTTTCACTACTCAATTGCTCAACCAACTCCTTGGATGCCTTCAGTTCTATCAAAGCCAGTAAGAGTTTTGACTCCTCCTGGCGAGCATAGGCTTTGCGAGTAAGCATAATAATGTAAATAATGTATCACGATATGAAAAATTACTCCAAAGAATTGATAGATCAATTATTATCTATGAGGTTAAGTATTTCAGTTTGAAAATATAACCTCAACGCGGATGATGTCAATATCACAATAGAAAATAAGTTGACTTACTGTTTATTTATATACATAAAAGCAAAAAACACAATGTTATTAACTTGCTATATAAATAATTGGAACAGAGAACAATGAATAACAATGGTACGAAACTTTTGTAATTGCAAATTTGCAATGTCATTCACTCTCGTCCACCGGCGATAAGTAAGTACGCAATAAACATAAAATACACACACTTCAATCTCACAAATTATTTCTTAACACTAATTACACATTTAGGTACGTTCTGCGATAAATATTAGGCCTCAAAATTAAAATTTAACAATTAAATAAATAAAATTCTCAGGACGAGATCTTATTGCCAGTGTTGCCACAGGAAAAAAAAAGATTAAAGATTCGAATAACAGTTCCACTTTACATCGAAATGGATCTTAACATTATGCAGTGGTATGCTCAGAGTATTCTAAGTAATAAGCTTTTACTTACCCAATTTCTATATACATACATGTAGCAATAATTTCAGAAACATGGCTAACTCCAATCAAAAGTTTTAAGATAAGAGGATCCGCAATAGAGAGAAACGATATTGGTAACAAACACAATGGTGTAGCTATTCTAATACATAATAGTTTAGATTTAAAAAAAAAAATACATATTCTGACAACTCACTGCAAAATATTTGTGTAAGAATAACTGTAAATAACAAAGAAATTAGTATTCTTAATTTTACTGTCCACCAAATTGTTCACCATCTTTTGATAAACATAAATTTGAGTCTTTAGTAGCATCGGTGCCAGAACCAATGATATTTGCCGGAGACTTCAACGCTCATCATACATCATGGGGATGTAATTCTGTTGACTCAAGGGGTAAAGATATTTTGGAGTTCATTGATAATGGTGATGTTTTGCTGAATAATGGTTACAACAGTAGGTTCTATGTCGTGGCGTCCAAATGCATATTAGATTTGTCGTTAGTTTCTTCATCATTGGCTCTTTCTTGTAACTGGTTTGTAAATGATGGTCCTCTTGGTAGTTACCTGTAATTATTAAAGTTTTTGTAAATAACATTGTAAATAATAGTTCGTTGTATAATACTGATGGCATACATTTGCCCATCTACCCTAATTTTAAAATGGTAGATTGGAAAATGTATGAGCAAATTGTTGATTTAGAATTATCTAAATTCCAAATTAAAAATTATGCTCCATTGGATGCTTATGCTACTTTCATTGAAATTTTGCACTCTGTAATAGAGAAATGTCTTCCAAAACATAGTTCACCCATTTTGTCACCCACTAGTAATTCTATTAATTGTTCTTTTCAAAGGAAAATTGAAAATCCTTCCCTCCCTTGGCGGAATAAAGCATGTTCGGATGCAGTACAAAAATCGAGATCTGCTTATCTAAATTTCAAAAACAATCTATCAGAGGAAACCTTTATGGAATTAAAAGATTACAAGCTCTTAAAAAACTGACCTTAACCCTTAAACGCACGTTGTATCAAAAACGCAACAATTTTTTCTAAGGCCGTTCCACAAGTTCTAACATATTTTTTAGGATTGGCTTTATAATTGATGATTCCTTTGCCTGTTCAAGGTTTGATTGAAAACTGTCTAAACGTCATTGGGCGGCCATTTTATCTGTCATTTCGGTAAAAGTTGACGAGCCCCGCGATTTATCAAAGATTTAATTTTGGACGAATTCATCGTGTCGAATCTTTGTTTTATTGTGATATTGCTTTACGGAAAAATACACAGGACGTAGGTAAGTCTTTAGTTTCTCATAAAACTATTTTATTTGATAATTTAGTATTTATGGCTATTTTTTGTTTGTATCAAAAATGATACAACATGCTTTTGGGGCATGATTTAGGAATGATTTTTATTTTATTTCTTAATTGGTTGAATGGGTGCGTCTGTGAATTTTTGCTTTGGATATGGGTTTTATTTTGATTATTTTGTCTATAGGATGACCTTTAACGAAAAGAATATTGGACACTGGCTACAATTATTGGAAAATGGAGACATCTCTTCAGATGAACAAGACAATGATGAAGATGATTGTACGGTCTTGACCGAACATTTCGCTCCATCAGCATTTTAACTTCATTGTATGTATCACTTTTCATTCCATCAATTCAGTACGTAATCAAGCGCCAAAGCATGTACTCGCGTTACAATAATCATTATCAATAAATCAAATCATCAAACCAAACTACGTATCATTTATCAATTCTAAAGATGTGCAGCCAGCAGCTCGTACATCTTTATGGTCCTTCGAGCATTTTGATCTAGCGCGCGGTTAGGGCAAAAGGCGGGACCACACAGTTCGACAACGTGACACCGTTTCGCAATTCTGTGCTTCCCGTGAATTACCGTTCGTTCAACAAACTTTTACACGTGTAATTATCAGACTATCAGTGAGCATTGGAACATTTGTGAGCAAGTGCAGCAGTGTAAACATTCCTGTTTCATCATATTATCATCATCTCAATCAGTATCATAAGCATCAGCGTCGGTGACAATCAAGTTTCACTTCAGCAATTATCAATCATCAACCTTTGTGTTCTTGTGTCTCAGGTGCAATAGCGTATCGGTCGAGTCGGCCTCCCAGAAGCGGGTCTCACCGATGAGATTGAGACGACGCATTTATTGCATTCAGGATACTTGAGCACGGGGTACTGCGATCAACAACAATAAAGCATTAGCAATTGAGTTTTTCACCTATCAATCAAGATGGAAAACCTATTATCATTGCAACATCAGCTTATGGAAGCAATGGACAAGCTGATGACCAACTTTAAAAAAGATGGAGTAGAAAGAAAAAGTCCTTCTAACATCAAAAGGCGCTTGGAAACTCTTGACCAATATTGGAGAGAGTTCCAAGACAATCATATCAAGTTATGTGAGTACGAAAGCCGCGACTTTACATACTTCGCGGAAAAACACTACGAGAGAACCTCTTCATTTTATGCTGAGTGTCGTCGAGTGATTCAGCAATAACTACCACCAGAGCAAGAACTGAAGTCTGTCCTTAGACCCGCCACTCCACTAGCTGGCGTGTCCACTGACTGGACCCTACTTTCAGTGTCTACATCAGAACAGCAACCTAGTCCCTTAGCGACAACATCAGCCACTACACTGGGACAACAACCTCCATCAACAGCAAATCAAAGTCAACCCCTAACTACTGCCAAAGTAGAGAGAGGTAATCAAAGCAAACTCAGTGAGATGTACCGTAAACAAAAAAGTAACTTCAAAGCATTTGAACGAGCAATCAACACTATAGATCTCGAACTACTTACCGAAAAGTGGGAGTTCGAATATGCTTTGCGAAGCATACAAGGTCGATGGAATGCTGTGGACTCTTTATATTGGGAGATCGACAGTGAACTTATCACAGAAGACGTACGATATGAGCAGACATATTATATGTACGAAGAAAGCTATAACAAAATCAAGAAATCGATCAACAGTAAGATGTGGGCTGTATCACATCGTGAACAGTCTACACCTAAAATGGAAATCCCTGTGTTCAGTGGCAGCTATCAACAGTGGTCATCGTTTAAAGACCTATTTACGGAAATAATACACAAAAACACATCTATTTCAAATGCACAGAAAATGCAACATCTCAAAAGCAAAGTCAAAGGCGAGGCCGAAAAACTCATCTAACACCTACATATCAGCTCAGAAAACTACGAAGCGTGCTGGGAAATACTAAATCACAGGTACAACAACAAACGCCTGATCTTTAGTTCACACATCAACACTCTTCTTGGTATACCAGCTATACAAAATCAATCATCACCATCCTTAAAAAAGCTACACGACACCACCAAGGAATGCCTTAATGCTATCAAAAACTTAGGCGTGGACATATCAAATTGGGACCCTCTTGTCGTGCATCTGTTGCTTCAAAAATTTGACACTGATACGCACAACGACTACTCTGAATATCTCGAAGATCCAAGGGACCTACCATCAATATCAGATTTCTTATCATTTCTGGAAATGCGATTCACAGCATTAGAATCGTCTCGGCGCAAGCAAGATGTGTCAAAAATCAATCAACAATCATCCCACGAACCTAAAAAAGTTTATCACTTTAAGGCAAACCCAGGTGCATCAACTAAAGCATTTATCAATCACACAAGTGCAAAAACGCTGGAATCATTATCACGTTGCAAAAACACGTGCCCGTTGTGCAACGAACCTCATGGAATTTATCATTGCAAAACGTTTCTAAATCAAGCACCCGAAATGAAGCGTAAAACAGTGTCCAAATTAAAGTTATGCGAAAACTGTGTGTTTGATCATAAGGGCAAAGTCTGTTTTTCAGACAAACGATGCATTCAATGCAAAAGCGAGCACAATACTTTATTGCATGATGCATACGTATCAAATAACAAAGCGAGCGCGCCATATGCCAATGTAAGGCTTGCGCAACAGAAAAATGTAACTTATGTGTCACAAGAATGTGTGGCCGAAACCTTACTCGCAACAGCTCAAATCAAAGTACGATCAGTTGATGGAAGTTATCTACGTATGCGTGCGCTAATCGATCAAGGATCACAAACATCACTCATTAGCGAAAATGCCGCACAAAGACTAGGCCTACAAAGACAACACTGCAAAGGCGTTATATTTGGGATCGGTACAAAGGAATACAACTGCAAGGGCGTCATAAACATTACAGCCTCCGCAATGTACACTGACTACTCATTTAGTACCGACACTATTATCATGAAAAGTCTTGTGAATAACTCACCAAATCGGTCATTTGACAAGCCAGCATGGAAATTTCTGGAAGGTATACAGCTAGCCGACCCAGACTTCAATATCAGTCGCCCAATAGACATACTATTAGGTGCTGATATCTACTCAAACATCATCCTAAGTGAAATCATTAGACAAGATAAAAATCAACCAATCGTACAGCAAACTCGCCTCGGTTGGATTATTTGTAGCAACTTTAAATCATATCAGTGTAACGTCGTTTTACACAACTTAAACGACATATCAAGATTCTGGGACATAGAAGATATACCAGATTACAACTCGACAACATATTTTCATCAGAAGATCAATACTGCTTAAATTACTATCAAGAAACAAAAAAACGACAAGAAGATGGCCTTTAAGGATGGATGGATTTTAAGGAAAAACTGGGCAACTATAAACAAAAAGCCGTCGCACAACTACACCAATTAGAGAAAAAGTTTATCAAAAACGAAGATTTAGCAGCAACATACAAATACTTTATGCGAGAGTACATTGAACTCGGACACATGGAGCTATGCAATCGCAGTAACATGACGCCCGGTTGCTATCTGCCGCATCATTGTGTACGACGCGCCGAATCGACGACTACAGCATTACGTGTAGTTTTTAACGCTCAAAGACGTCATCGGGCTATACTCTGAACGACCTAATGTACAGTGGGCCTAATTTACAAGCAGACTTACTATCACTTATCATAAAGTGGAGACAGTACAAAGTCGCTTTCACAGCCGACATTGAAAAAATGTTCCGGGCCATCCTTTGTCACGACGACGATAAAATTTATCAAAAAATTGTATGGCGTGAAACGGCTGATCAACTGTTCCAGGAATACGCATTATCAACAGTTACGTATGGAACCAAGGCCGCGCCATACTTAGCAATGAATACACTAAAACAATTAGCCCGCGACGAAAGTCATAAGTTTCCTAAAGCCGCAAAAATACTAGAACACGACTTCTACATGGATGACCTTCTAAGTGGCCATCACAGCATCCAAGCAGCAAAGGAAGTTCATGCAGATCTAATTAACCTACTAAAAGCAGGGGTATTCAATCTTCGCAAATGGTGCTCAAACAGGAATGAGTTACTACAAACAATAAACAGAGATGATAACCAGCAAGCATTTGACTTCAAACAAAAGGAGTCTACCAAGACGTTAGGACTTAGTTGGAGTCCACAAAAAGACATATTTAACTTTCAACTAAAAATTGACATATCAAAAAATAAACCAGCCACGAAACGATCGCTTCTATCAGATATATCAAAAATTTTTGATCCCTCTGGCTGGCTCTGCCCTGTAACAACAAAGTTAAAACTATTATTTCAATCAATCTGGCAGCAAGAATTACAGTGGGATGATCAACTTCCACAAAACATAGCATAAGATTGGTCCAAGATGAAGCTTGACCTTGAAAACATCAATAAAATACAAAGATGGCTTCAATGTCAAGAAAATGACAACATAGAGCTACACGGTTTCCGCGATTCATCAGAACGTGCCTATGCCTGCGTCATATATAGCAAGATTAAAAGCCGAGATCAAGGCTCAAACAGATCAGAAACAATTGTTTTAGTAGCAGCAAAATCAAAGTTAGTTCCCACATCAAAAACAGTATCACTGCCAAAATTGGAGCTATGTGCTGCACTACTTCTATCAAAACTTATGCTAACAGTTCAACGAAGTCTATCAGATCAAAGACTCAAGACTTTCGGCTGGTCAGACTCAACTGCAGTGCTTGGTTGGATACAAGGCGACATCAACCGCTGGAAACCATTCGTTGTCAACCGAGTGCAACAAATAAAAGAAATAATTCCACCTGAAAATTGGCACTACGTAAAATCAGTCGATAATCCAGCTGACTGCGCCAGCCGTGGAATATACACAGCAAGTTTACAGAATCATCCTCTGTGGTGGCAAGGGCCAGAATGGCTTAAAACTTATCAAAAAGAAAACTCCACAAAAACCTACACAACTGACCAAGAAGTGAAAAATCACTACAAGCAAACGTCACTACCCAGCGTCACGACGATGACGTAATTGGTGACCTAATAAACAGACACAGCTGTTTATCGCGAGTGACGCGCATACTTACCTGGGTACTGCGCGCGGTGTCAAGTTCCAAACCGACAACGCCATACCTAACTGCACCTGAAATCAAACAAGCAAAAAATAAAATTACAAAATACGTAAAAAATACATATTTTCAAGATGAAATACTTACCATCAAGCAACAGGGATGTGTAAAACGTGACAGCAAATTACTGCCACTCAATCCATTCCTAGATGAGCAAGATCTCTTGAGAGTTGGTGGCAGAATCAATCAAGCAAACATTGACGAAAACATGAAGCATCCACTTATCATACCACACTGTGGACACTTAACTAACCTGCTGATTGATCACGCACACAAAACAACATTCCACGGTGGGGCTCGTCTTACCTAATCACAGCTGAGACGATACTACTGGATCATTGGCGGCAACAGGGCTGTCAAAAAACGCCTCCGTGAGTGTGTTGTGTGCAAAAGGCATAACCCTATCAAACAAACACAAATCATGGGAGACCTGCCGGCGGCGCGATGCAACTCGACCCGTCCGTTTTATCACACCGGTGTTGATTATACTGGCCATATTGAAATCAAATCAAATAAAGGTCGGGGCATAAAAACCACGAAGAGGTATGTCGCTGTCATTGTGTGTATGGTCACAAAGGCCATACACCTCGAGCTGGTATCAGACCTCAGTTCTTCAGCCTTCCTGGCAGCCCTACGACGACTAGCAGCTCGCCGAGGAGCCCCGCGCCACGTATACAGCGACAACGGGACTTCGTCGGGGCAAGCAGACAATTGAAAGAAGAATTTGTTAATCTTCAGCATACCTTGAACGATGAATTCTTCTCAGCAGTAGCAGACATGAATATAGAGTGGCATTTCAACGCTCCTACCTGGGCTAGTGCAGGAGGCTTGTGGGAGGCAGCGGTGAAGAGCCTGAAATTCCATCTTCGAAGAGTCATAGGAACCCAAAAACTCACGTACGAAGAACTAGCAACACTCTTGTCACAACTGGAAGCATGTCTTAACTCAAGACCTCTTTGTGCTCTGAGTGAAGACCCAGAAGACATAAATTTCCTCACGCCATCACACTTTTTGTCAAGCGGTCCTACCTTAAACATCATCGAAACTGAAAGAGATGAGCGAACGCGGTGGCAACTTGTACAAAAAATCTTTAAAGACACCTGGAAGAGATGGCAATCCGAGTACTTATGTCAGTTAACAGCAAGAAGCAAGTGGCAAACGAAGCAAGCAAACCTAGCAACTGGTGATATTGTCATTATACATGACGCCAACTTACCTCCTGGCAAATGGGCGTTGGGCAAAATAGTTGAACTTCACCCAGGCAAGGATAACTTAGTACGTGTGGTGTCTATTAAAACAATAAACAACATCATCAAAAGGCCGATAACAAAGATACCAATACTACTTTCGAGCATGGACGTCGATAACGAGACCTCGACGGCCAAAATAGCTCAACGAGAGAAATCTGATGAAAACCAAACCAAAACAAGACAAACAAGAGGCAAAAAATCATGCAATTTAATCGCACTAGCAATTATGTTTTTATTCGCCTTAATATCACCCGCCCAGTGTGCCTACAACTTACTGAGTTTAAATAGCAGTCTGAGTGTTTACTTAGACAAAATTTCAAATATGCACCTCGTACGAGACCAATGGAAACTAATCGTCTACTACGATATGGACCCGTATTGGCAAGGGCTATTTGAAAAATATATCAACAACTTAGAAAACAGAATATGTCCAAAGGAAGCAATACAAACAAAATGTGACGAAGTCCTACTACAGTTACGTCACGAGGCCACCGAGCTTGAGTACTACAACAACATGCTGCTTGGTCAGCGACTCACACGCTCGCGCTCGCGACGCCAGCGCGGGCTTATCAACGGTGTCGGATATCTCGCACATAGTCTGTTCGGGGTATTGGATGACGAGTTCGCTCAGCAGTATGAAAAAGATTGCAATTTAATAAGAAAAAACGAAAATCATCTGGCCCTTCTATGGAAAAATCAAACGTCCGTAGTGGAGGCGGAAAATAACCTACTGAGCAGAGTTGCGCAATCCATGAATAAACAGCATAAGATTTTCAACCAGCATATCATAGCACTAGAAAACGCTAGTAACTCGCTAGCCAAAGAAATTCAAAATGTAGAAAACACAAATGAGTTTATGCTGTCTTCAATTATCGCTAATAGTATTCTAGCGAACTTGAAAAATATACAAGAAACATTGGTGGACACCATCACGAATGTCCATTATGGGAAGTTTAATATTCACCTATTAACACCCGATCAATTACGTCAAGAATTTAACATCATCTCCGGTCAACTATCAAAAGAACTGGCACTGCCGATAGACAACATTCAAACAAACTTGCCAAGCATCTACCATTTACTAAAGGTGAAAGCAAGAATGACGAATCAATATTTCATTTTTGAAATTAAGGTCCCTTTAGTAAGCAGAGAGAATTTCGAGATTTACAAACTCATCGCCGTGCCACAGCAAGCTCAAAAGGAAATGAGCCGCATGATACCTGTCGCAGATTATATAGCAATTAATATCCAAAAGGACGCATACATACCGTTATCAGAAGAAGAAGTCCGCCGATGCATCCAGTACGATGCGCAGACTCACCTTTGCCCCTTGCAAAAACCTATTTTTCATATGAAGTCCGACGATAGTCTTTGCATCAACAATCATGAAACAAATCAATGCGAAATTGATACTTCAACTTGCAAGGATACGTGGGTTGAACTCAACAAAAAAAATACGTTCCTGTACTTTTGCTGTGATCAATGCGCGATAAGGATCATATGCGAGCATCAAGTTACGGCGCAACGACTCAACAAGGTCGGTATCATTACTCTCGGGGATGGTTGTATCGTAAAAAATGAAGCTTTTACGATATTAACACACAGACAACAAGTCACAAACTTGAATGTAAAGCCCGACCTGGGTAAAATAGACGTCCCCCCAATCAATGACGTCATTAACTTAACAATTCCAATCCACAAACTTAAGAAGTTTGACGAGACCGAGCACGAGGATCATCGCAAACGTATCTCAAACATTGGTCAACAAATACAGCAAATAAAGACCAATGGCCCCATATTAGAAGATCAGATGTCTAGCCACGACCTTCATCAATTCGTAGTTGTTTACCTCTTGTTGGGAGCGGCTGTCTTAGTAGCTGCAGTATACGCATGGCGGCGCCTACGACTAAGATGTTCCGCGCGTTTGCAACAAGCTCCACAAAACGAGAGACCAGTTAGCTTAAACGTTCACTACACTCACCCCGGCCCCAGCGCAGATCAATCAAGACGGGAGGAGCCTCATACACAAAAAATCAACGCTAACACAACGGAAGAACCGAGTGCACGCGTACTTGACAAGTCGACTTCGCCGGTGATCTGTACACGTTTTAGTGAATGTGAATAGTGTGGTGAAGTGAAGTGTCAAATATTTAATCGTAAAGACTCTAAGTATGCAATATTTAAGTCAATTGATTATTTTAGAATTTATCATTTTAGCATTATTCATCTTAATTATCATATTCTTTCTCGCCCCCGCAACATGTACGGTCTTGACCGAACATTTCGCTCCATCAGCATTTTAACTTCATTGTATGTATCACTTTTCATTCCATCAATTCAGTACGTAATCAACCGCCAAAGCATGTACTCGCGTTACAATAATCATTATCAATAAATCAAATCATCAAACCAAACTACGTATCATTTATCAATTCTAAAGATGTGCAGCCAGTAGCTCGTGCAATGATCTGGATTATTATGCTATTAGGGAGGAATTACAAGCAGAACTTGAAAGTCAGTTAGATAAAGATGAAGAGCCGCAGGCTTTGACTCCAGGTGAGGATAATGATGAAGATCCGCCACTTGTTCATGACGATCCACCCAATACACATCATGCTTTTCGGTCGTCAAACTCGCAGGTGAGATTTACATGGAGAAAACAATCCATGACCTTCGATTACAATAATATTGCATTTGGAGGCAATACAGAGTATCCTCAAGAGTTAATGGAACTAGACACTCCTAATCAATATTTCTCGTTTTATTTTGATAAGGAGTTTATGCAAAATATCGTCGATGAAAGTAACAAATATTCCGTTCAGAAAAATCCAAATCGCCACTCACCTATTACTGTTTCTGATATGAGGAAATATTTTGGAATTTTAATTTTTATGTCAGTATATCATTACCCAAATATAAGAGCCTATTGGCATACGAAACATGGATTTACTGGCATAAAGGATGCCTTACCATTTAAAAAATTTGCCGAAATTCGGCAAGTAATACATTTCAATGATAATGATGATAAACTGCATAAACTTAGACCAGTAATAACTCATCTGAATGACAAATTCAGTAGTGTGCCATTAGATCAGCGGTTATTAATCGATGAGCAAATGTGTGCTACAAAGATCGGTCATTTTCTCAAGCAGTACATGCCGAATAAGCCTCATAAATGGGGCTTCAAACTGTTTATGTTATGTTCGCTACTCGGCTATGCTTACAGGTTTATGATATACTCTGGTAAAAGTAATAGCCAACCTACACGCGAGGAGTCAAACATTGGCCCTGTTGGACAAACAGTGTTGAAGTTAGCCACAGTCATACCACGAAGAGTAAATCATATACTCTAAGTACTTCGACAATTATTACACCTCTTTGCCCTTAGTGTACTATTTTGCAACAGAAGGAATTCTTTGTCTGGGGACGGTACAGCGAAACCGATTAGGTGAGAATTGTAAATTGCCCACGAAACAAGAAGTGATGAAGAAATCGATTCCTAGAGGCGCACACGAAGAGTATATGTGCACTTATGAAGGGATTGACATGACCAGTGTTAGCTGGAAGGACAACAGGCAAGTGACTCTTTTGTCAACCTATGTCGGAGTCGAACCAATTGATAAAATTGAAAGGTATGACAAAGTTGCCAAAAAAAAATTTCAATTCCCTGCCCTAAAATTGTAAAAGAGTACAACGCCCACATGGGGGGCGTTGATCTAATGGACTCATATCTTGGAAGATACCGCGTAAAAGTAAAGTCGCGCAAATGGTACCTTAGGATTTTTTATCATCTCCTAGATCTTACCGTAATTAATTCGTGGGTTCTTTATAAAGTGGCGCAAACCAAGAAAGGTGTTCCCAAAAAAGAATTATTGAATTTGGCAGAGTTTAGAACGGAACTAGCGGAAAGTCTTTGTACTTATACACCACCTAGTCAAAGGGGACGACCAAGCGCAAGCTGCAGCCAGGAAGAACCACCAGCCAAACGAAGAAAGAACCTGCAGATAGTTCCTTTATCCTTCACTAGGCTAGACAATGTTGGACATGAGCAGAAACGCACAGAAAAACGTATGCGATGTAAGATGGCAAATTGTAAATTGTTTAGTTCAATTATGTGTACTAGGTGCAATGTTTACTTGTGCAGCAATAAAAAAAATGCTGATTGTTTTAACAATTTCCATAAATAAATACAACGGTAATTCATCATCAATAAATAAGTTATAATTTCACTAAATAAACATTTTATATATAAACCTGAATATATTTCATTTTTATACCCTAAACGCATATTGTATCAAAAATGATAAAAAAATGTTTACACAAATTTTTCACATATAAGCAATCTTCAGATATTTTTCAATATTTTTCCATCTTTCTTTGATCCATGACCCATGACATATATTATTTTCAAGCAAAACCAACGTCTTGTGCGTTTAAGGGTTAAAAACTGAGAGATTAAATAGTTGGGTTGAATTGTGCAACTCTTTTAACCGGTGTACTCCCTTATCGAGAATCTGGAATTATATGCGGAAATTTAACAAAACATATTCATGGAACAACAATGATGATAGCTGGGTTCATGATTTTCTGCAGAAGTTCACTCCAGACTTTGTAAATAAGAAATTAAATATTTCCCCTTCTGGTAGAACAAATTCTGTAAATAACTACTTAATCAATCCCTTTACTCTACAGGAGCTAATTGCTGCCATATACTCTAGAAAAGATAGTGCTTTTGGTCTAGATGGTATCCCTTATGTTATGATAAAAAAGCTTAGTAACACCGGGCTAGGCATATTTCTAATAATATTGAATAACCTTTGGCTGGAAAATAATATACCTCATACATGGAAGACAGATTGTTTAGTACCCATATTGAAACCAGATAAACCACGTTCTAATCCTGATTCTTATCGTCTTATAGCTTTAACATCTTGTGTTGGAAAATTTTTTGAACAGTTACTGAAACAAAGGCTAGAATTTTATGTGGAACAAAATAAAATTTTACCTTCAAATCAATTTAGTTTTCGTAGGGGAATGTCTGCACGTGAAAGTATCTGTCAGTTACAGCTTGATATTCATACAAAGGATTTCTTGATGTCAGTGTTCTTTGATGTTTCTGGTGCATTTAACAGTGTAAATATAGTTGTATTGAGTAGTGAATTACTTTCCATTGGAATTCCGAATAAAATAGTGCACTGGGTTTGTACATTCTTAACTGAAAGAGAAGCTTATACTAAATTTAATGGTAAATTATATGGCCCAAGATTAGCTTCAGTTGGAACCTGTCAAGGCGGAATCCTTTCGCTTTTAATTTTTGTTCTGTATATTCATCGTTTAAACATGATTTTGGGTTCAGAGGTAAAAAATCTTCAGTTTGCTGATGATTTGGTTGTTTATGCATCTGGAAAAAGTATAGCACTTGTTATAAAAATCCTAAACAAGTCTTTAGAAAGCTTAAATTCATATTTCTCTTATTTAAATCTAGAAATAAACACATTGAAATCTAAACTAGTCGTTTTTGGAGAAATTACACTTCTGCCCCTACTCTATGCTACAATAATATTTTAATTCCTGTTTCTCATGAAGCAAAATTTTTAGGAGTGAATTTAACACATAATGTGTCTTGGAAAAAATATATTCAATTAATAAGTTCAAGAGCTAACAAAGCCAGTGGCGGATTAAGACATTTGCCGCCAGTAGGCTATTAACATTTCGATACCCTACACGGACAAAACACGGTGGAAGAAAATATTTTAGAATTAAAAGACTAAAAAATTATTCTTCGTTTCAAAAAAATATATATTATCTTATGAAAAATTAAGAACTGATTACAGTCATTCTAAACCTGTCCAGTAAATTTTCTAAACTAATAACATTTATTCTAAACCAGTTTAGTAAATTTTCTGAGCTTCTAAATAATGTAATCTATGAAATCAGGAAACTAGCCTATTGGTATTCTCATCACAAATATTAAACTATATAAGAATACTTGTAGTATTTTTTAATAAATGGTTGACAAAAAAAGATAAATAGTTTTATATTTACTAAGCCGGTTTGTATTTTTTGAGTTTTCAGTAAGTAAAGTTTGGTAACTTGAGAAATATATTTTTTGCTGAATCTTGATAATTATTGCTACATTTTATTCCTGATTCAACATTAGAAACTGAATATGACTGTTTTTAAAAAAGATATTATTTTTAGTATAATACTTTTCTCCGTGTAGTCATAATCAATTATTCATATGAATTTTTTTGTCAATAAAATTGCAACTTGCATGGAATAACACGACTTGTGTACTATTATTATCATATTTTTTCCGTTATTTGTATGACTAGGGTTCATATTATATATCTAGGGGCTATTTTTACAACCCACGACTTAGTGTAGGTAACACAAGAAGTAATTTTATTTCTGAGCCACTAAACACTTTTAATTAGAAATTGCAAGACGCAATTATCCGAGGTGACTTTTGTTTTGACAAAAATTAAATACGGGACGGGACTTCCCAGTTTGTATCGCCGCTCTATATCTTTCTCTCTTGCTCCCGAACTCAATGCTGCCACACGTAACGTGACGTTCAGGCTCGGCTCCCTCGGCGACCCGACCGCCCCCCGCGCTTTCATTTCGGCCAGGTATGTATTCTATGGGCCAGACACTCTTACACCCAGTTGCAGAAAGCAGTCTTTAAAAACGACATTAGATAATGTGACTCTACCGCTAATTAGGTCATTAGATTTAAAGCCGTTGCACAAAACTTTAAAAACCTCCTTTAGTGGTCCTTTAACTAAAGAACATATAATGCCGACATTAATAAATGTTGCATGTCAAAAAAATAATGTTGAATGAAGTGAGTAAATGGTTGCGTTTTGTTTCTGCGTTTTGTCATAGAACATCATATCAGCCTGTTGCAGTCCACTGCTGGACATAGGCCTCCCCCAAGGAGCGCCACAGCGCACGATCTCCCGCCCTTAGCATCCAGTCGCCGCCGGCTGCCTTCTTCAGGTCATCGGTCCATCTAGCCGGGGGGCGTCCTACACTACGTTTGCCTAAGCGTGGTCTCCATTCGAGAACCTTCCCGCTCCACCTCTCGTCGGTTCTGCGACAGACATGGCCAGCCCACTGCCACTTCAGCTTGCTACATTTTTGGACAATATCAGTCACCTTAGTCTTATGTCGTATGACCTCGTTCCGGATCTTATCCCTTAATGAGATCCCCAACATAGACCTTGCCATAGCACGCTGAGTGACGTGTAGTCGGTGGGCCAACTTGACTGTCATGTTCCACGTTTCGGCTCCGTAGGTTAAAACTGGTAGGACGCATTGGTTACACACCCGGCTTTTCAGGCACTGCGGCAGTGTCGACGTGAAGATATGACGCAATTTGTGGTTAAAGATCTTTATTTCTCATAAGAATTACAATTTACTTACTAAGAAAAATTACAGTTTATCATAAATTGAATAAGCGACGCGAGCTTCGCCAAAATAATAATTACAAGTAGGTAGTCTTAAAACCAAAACCAGTCGCTGCGCGATTCATTCACTGCGAGCGTCAACAACTAGCTAGAACATGGAGCATACATTATAATACAAGACTAAAAATGGATGCGGCATTGTTGGCATTGTTTAGGCAAAAGTATTACTATTTATCAATTTACGAAAAATAAATATAAATATGGTTTTATTTTAATCTCCATAAAATTTATGTTAGTTATAATTTATTTACCAACTTATTCATTTGTTTTTTTTTTTGTTGATATGGTAATTCATAAATATTGATATGGAGTAATCTAATTTTTTGTGTTTTTTTTTAAAAATCGTGTAATTATTAATGTAGTATAATTAAGTAACATGCAGTGCAGATATTTATATTATGTATTTAATAAGTTTGTTATATTAGATAGTTATTTAATTAAAGTAATATTTTTAAAGAGTTTGTATAGCAATTCAAATATCATATTGGCTTACAACAAAGGATTTTAGTTGTCGTTTGAAACTGGCGATACATTCAGCTGATTTGATGTTATTTGGTAATTTATTATATAATTGCACACCTTCCGATTCAATCTTTTTTTTTCATAATTAGTTCTGTGTTTTCGAGTAACTAGTATTATAAATCAGAAGTGAGATTGATTTTTATAATAATAATGACCAAAATCACAAAATGAGATTTAATCACAAATAATAATTAATTAGAACCTAGGTACCCTAATGCACAATAACTACGAGCAGAACGACCGTCACATCCAACCGCCACGCTAAAAGTGAGAGAGCATCGAAACCCGTCGCCTGTCGTGCCCCCCACGCACTACTCCCACTTAACCGGGCTGCTACGTCACTGTGACGCGCTGCTTTGCCCCGCCTCTTCGTCGGGAATTGCCAACACGGCCTCTCCTGACCGCGCGGCGTCCCCGACCGCTTCGTCTGATAATGGTTCCTCAGTCACCTCCTCATGACTCTCAGGGACTTCATTTCAGTTATCAGAATCTGAACTGTAACACCTTGTGAGCAACATGTTAACCATAGCTGCGCCAGCAGCACACCGCCAATACTGCGCCAGATGCGCGCTGAGAGCGCCGTACGAGCACACCACGGCTGCGCCAGCAGCGCACCGCCATCACTGTACCAGATGCGCGCTGAGAGCGCCGCATGAGCGCATCACGGCTGCGCCTGTAGCGCACTGCCGTCACTGCGCCAAATGCACGCTGATAGCGCATCACGGATGCGCCTGTAGCGCACTGCCTTCATAGCGCCAGATGCGCGCTGAGAGCGCCGCATGAGCGCATCACGGCTGCGCCTATAGCGCACTGCCGTAACAGCGCCAGATGCGGGCTAAGAGCGCTGCATGAGCGCATCAAGGCTGCGCCTGTAGCGCACTGCCGTCACTGCGCCACATGCGCGCTAAGAGCGCATCACGGCTGCGCCTGTAGCGCACTGCCGTCACTGCACCAGATGCGCGCTGATAGCGCCGCATGAGCGCATCAAGGCTGCGCCTGTAGCGCACCGTCGTCACTGCGCCAAATGCGCGCTAAGAGCACATCACGGCTTCGCCTGTAGCGCACTGCCGTTACTGCATCTGATGCGTGCTGAGAGCGACGTACGAGCGCACCACGGCTGCGCCAGCAGCGCATCGCCAATACTGCGCCAGATGCGCGCTGAGAGCGCCGCACGAGCGCACCACGGCTGCGCCAGCAGCGCCGGCCAATACTGCGCCAGATGCGCGCTGAGAGCGCCGTACGAGCGCACCACGGCTGCGCGGGCAGCGCACTGGAAATACTGCGCTAAATGCACGCTGGGAGCATCGTACAAGCTCATTACGGTTGCGCCAGCTGCGCGCAGAGAGCGCCGCGGGAGCGCATCACGGCTGCGACTGCAGCGCACCACGATTGCCGTGACAGATGCGGGTTTAGAGCGACGCACAAGCGTGACTGACGCACAAAATGATGAATGCGCCGTGCACATGAACTCATTTAGCGAAGCAAATTTTTTTTTGTTTTTTTTTGTTTAGCTTTTGCGATCTGCGATCAGTCATTATGACTTTTAGCCGATTTGTTGTGTGATATTTGGCGTTTAGGACTGAGACCTTCTATGACCCGCGTCCTTCTCATTGCAGTCAAACTTTTTATATGACCTGTCTTCTTTTTAACCTGCCAGTTGCAGTATTACTTAACAATGCTCGCGCAAGAGGGTTTGTGTGCTTTTTCAGACGATCTAAGTAGTTGAGTCCTATGCGTTCTATTTCCTCGTCTACAGTTGGGACTTCCAGATAGTCGTGGATTTCTGCATTCGTTGTGTACCACGGACCATTAGCTATGGTACGCAGAATCTTGCTTTGTGCACGCTAAATAATAGCTCGGTTTGATTTGCTGGTAGTTTTCCATATTTGTATACCGTATGTCCATATCGGCTTTAGCATACTATTGTAGACCAATAGTTTGTTGTTGAGGGATAGCCTGGATCGCGGACCTAGCAGCCAGTAGAGTCCCTTAAACCTAGCGTCCAGTTCGTATCTCTTGGCATTTACATGGTCTTTCCAGGTCAGACGTCGATCAAGCGTAAAGCCCAGGTATTTGACCGTGTCCTTAATTGAAAGTTCATCGGCACCAAGCTTAACTGGAGGACAATTTCCCCTTCTCAGTGCGAATGTTACCTGCGTGGATTTAGGTGCACTGGTGCGTATTCTCCACTTGAAAAGCCATTTTCTTATTTTCTCCAGTTGGTCCTGCAGGCGGTTTGAGGCCTGGTCTGGAGAGCTGTGGCAAGATAGTATGGCAGTGTCATCTGCGAATGTGGCGGTAATAGCATCAGGAGTTTCGGGCAGGTCAGCAGTGTAGATGTTGTAGAGTACAGGGCCCAGGACTGAGCCCTGCGGTACACCAGCTTTGATGTCGTAGAAGGATGATTTAGATTCGCTGTGCTTTACTTGAAATATTCTGTCGGATAGGTATGATTGAACCATAGGTAAAAAGACGTGGGGCAGCTGCTCTCTGACCTTGAACAGTAGCCCCTTGTGCCACACCCTGTCGAAGGCCTGCTGGATGTCAATAAAAGCCGCGGAGCAGTATTGTTTACGTAAACAATACTGCGAAGCACATGAAACAATAAAAACGACTTAATATTCACTCAACAAGCTCGGCCGTACCTGATGCAAAACACCAACTAAAACTGTTTACAATTCATAACTACCTACCGATCAAAATCGGCGCATTGATGCAATTACCTGGCCGACATATAAATCTACCTCGAGTGAAACTTCCGGAAACTCAATAATAGTCGTCACGTACGACGTTGGTTCGAATTCCTGGCTTTCTGACGCTCGCGAACTGCCCTTGATCGCACGCTCCGTCTGGACCGTGGTGCGTTCGCTGGCCAGAGTCGATTGAGGATGCTGGCTGGTTGGATACTTCGGAAATAATATTGAACGGTGTTACTGACGGTTGCAATCTACCCTCAAGTAAATCAATTAGCGATACAATATTTTTCAACGCATCATCGCGTGCGCTATTTATTACGGCCACCGTATGAGCTATCACGGCGCCTGTCTCACGTCCATTTAGCCAGCGGCGTGTGGCGTTCGACATTCGAATGACCCCTACATTTAGCTGACCTACTTTTATCGCGAATCTGACTACGAGAATGATCACGGTCTTTAGATTTAGATGAAAGCGGTCATGTTAATATTTCTTTGACACTACACTGCACTAATAATAAGACACAAACGAATTAGATGGCAAAAACGGTAAGAACGCGTAGTCGATCCCTCTTCTGATATTATAAATCAGAAGTGAGATTGATTTTTATAATAATAATGACCAAAATCACAAAATGAGATTAAATCACAAACAATAATTAATTAGAACCTAGGTACCCTAATGCACAATAACTACGAGCAGAACGACCGTCACATCCAACCGCCACGCTAAAAGTGAGAGAGCATCGAAACCCGTCGCCTGTCGTGCCCCCCACGCACTACTCCCACTTAACCGGGCTGCTACGTCACTGTGACGCGCTGCTTTGCCCCGCCTCATCGTCGGGAATTGCCAACACTAGGTTATTTGCATTACGAAGCTGAATTCTCTGGCCTTGTTTTTTTTTAATAAATTTAATATTTGTATTTATGTCATTTTTTAGTATTTTATTTATAAGTATGCAAGTATTATATACGTATGTTTGTTTTATGTTCATTATGCCTGTTTCTTTGAATATTTTTTCAGTAGATATTCAAAGAAACAGGCATAATGAAACAGCTATATTTTTAGCCAATGTATTCAGATCATCAAACTCCAATTTTCATAAACACTTTAACTTTCGTATTTTTATGTTTTAGATAACTTAGTCCAAGGATTTGTAACTGTTTTGTATCCGAAAAACTTATTTACACCTGCTAAATAAATTTTATTAAAAAAAACTCGTTTCATCTGTGCCTGACAGGGTCCTTAACACTGGTCTGAAATTGTTCTATTAAATAGCATCGAATGTTCTGTTTGGTTCAGCAATAAATTATTGAGTATTGATACAAGATTATTTTTACTTTAAAAAATAGTTGCTCTACTTAACGCCACATTTTTTGTTTTCATTAGCAGCGCCGCTGGTAGTAGAATATAGAACTGGTTTCTTGAATTTGTCGCGTCATTTTGTAGACAACGTTCGAAATATATTGTTTTTATGGACTGGCGGGGCAGTTTCCAATTTGCCTTATATATTTTACAAAACAGGGAGCGCTTCCGTACGGAAGACGCCATTAACATATTTGCAAATTATACAATATGACTGCAACATTTACATTATATTTATTTTGATTGTATAGTAAATAATAGCAAAGCAATAACAGGAACAATAACAACCAGTGCTATAGTTGCTTTTTTAAATATAATTATTAAAAAAAAACACACCTGTCGGTTTTTGTTTAAAAATCAATTTGGTTGTAAAGAAATTAATCAAAATAAATAACCAAATTTGGAACTGTAGCTTAGCATTGCAGCAGTCCTTTTACTCAGTGTTTGAGTGCAGTTCTTCACCTTCATCTTCTTAATCTTCTCTGGTATTACGTGCTCATCAGTCAGTTTATGGAGCATCCGGATATCTCCAACCTATAAAAAATGAGTGGCTTGTATTATTAAACAGATTGGATGAAAAGGATTACTGACTTTAAAAAGTACACATACAGAGTGAAAAAAATATTGCTACACAGAAAAGAACCTTAAACAAAGTAATTTATTTTGTCAATTCTACTGCTGCACGTTACTTAACTTTAATTGTTACTTAAGGCAAACCTGTACTCCTTAAGACAATATGAATAAAGACCATTATTGAACAAACAAAAATGTTAATCTACACTTTATTGCTAAGTCTCTGAGTGCAGCAGTTAGTGTACTAACTAAAGTAGTTCTCTTTAACAACATAGATGCAACTGCTTTTATGGTTTCACCCAGAAAATGCTAAAATTTTGATCTTTATTGACTATTTTTGCCTCTACAGAAAGATAATTAGGGTGCGTTTTCACTAATTTTGTGTGAAAATAGTACATTTTTCAACACAATTTATTATTGCATACGACGTTTTTCAACACAATTGCGAGGAAAAAACCAAACTAAAATCTAAAATACCTTTTACGTTTTTGCTGTTTTTCTCTGGATTTTGGCGGCAACAGGCTATCACTTGCGTTTCGTGCCTCGATAAGTATTTCCGACGGGGTTGAATAGCATTTTACTCGTCTTCATTAAAAGTAGACATTTTTGATAGTAATTAACCACACAGCAACAACTTTACCAAATATTTAGGGAAAATGGCATGTAATGTAAGTTTTGTTTTTTTCGCGCGCCGAAATTTCGATGCGCGCGCAGGTTCATAATGGCACAGGAAAAACTGGCTGTTCAGCCGGAGTAGCAGCGATTTAAAAAATATAATAAACTATAAATTATTGTTACAAAAAATGATAGTTAAGTTAATTTGTGTTTATTAATATACAATTTTTTTTTTTTTTTTTTACTTGAGATGGGCTTACTCTTGACCCCAATCTTGCTCTAGAGCATAGATGGGATCTACGATGGAGCGAGCTTGCCCAGAAGATGCCTTTTCACTCTGGACTTAAAGAGAGTCAGGTTATATGCACTCGGAAATACAGACGCAGGCAGGGAATTCCAATCTTTAGCTGTGCGCATTATAAAAGATGATGAGAAGCGCTTAGTGCGGATTATGGGTATATCAACTAAGAACGGATGGTAGCCGGCCGTGCGTCCGGATGTCCGATGGAAGAAAGGTGACGGTGGTATGAGCTCATGCAGCTCATGAGCACACTCTCCGAAGTACAATCTGTAGAAGACCGATAGGCAAGCAACTTTGCGGCGGTGAACCAGGCTGTGCAGCTTGGACGCCACCAGTTTTTTATCGCCTATTATTCTCTTGGCTCTGCGTTCCACCGAGTCTAGTGCAGCAAGTTGGTATTTCGCCGAGCCGTCCCAAAGGTGGCTGCAGTACTCCATGCAAGATCGGACTTGGGCTTTGTAAAGAGTTAAAAGCTGTCCAGGCGTGAAGTACCGCTTGACTTTATTCAGGACGCCCAACTTTCTAGCTGCCATTTGAGCCTTAGACTCGATGGTGGTGCCAAAGTTGAGGTCAGAGGACAACTCCATGCCAAGAAGTTTATTTGATCTTAATCCTAAAATAATTAAATATTGGTAAAATATTCAATGTTCTTAGACATAACCTTTTGCTGGATTTTCAAAAAAAAAAGTTTACATTACCGCACTAGTGCGATAATGTTATTACAGCACAAGTGCGTAATATGATGAATTATGAAACTAAAAACGGTGTTATAAGAGTCAATTTACGAGCAACTGTGTTGAAAAGTAATTAGTGCACCAGCATAAATTAACCAATTTAAAACCTATTTTCATTTAGATACATAAATAAGTATATACATTGAGAGAAGCAAACTTCACCGTCTCGCGGCAACAAAAGTCTTCTTCATGTCAGTTTGAAAGCCGTAGCTTTGAAACAACTAAACATTTAGATAAAAACATATATTTGTCTCACTTTCACTAGTGCCTGTAAACGAGCTGTCATTCTAAAAAGAAAAAGATGGCGATATAAATTTTTTGGCGGGCTCGGTGTTGCTCGCTATATGAATTTACCCCATTTTAAATAAATAAAGAGTAATTTGAGTCGATTAATTTTGTATGAAATACTATTAATATGGTGTGTTTTTAATTATTATAAGAAAAGTTTGAAAAAAGTTGATAAGTAAATAAGTGTTGTCAGAATGCTTTATTAAATACATTTAAACGAGATCTCTGTTGTTTTATAAATAAAATAAACAGTTAGAGTGCCTTTTCAGATTTGTGTGTGTGAAAGTATAAACGCGAAATATTTGCGGTGGCGCCGCCTGGTGTCAATTTAACGAAACCTTTTTTCTATCTAAACCAGCGAGAACTTTTTCATCTGAATAATACAAATGATAATAATACCATAGAATTATATATAGATTTTATTTATTTATTTTTAGAATAATATAAATATGTGTTTTTATCTCTAAAGTGGCTGTAACGATTAAGATTAAATTTTGTAATTAAATAAGGTTTTGAATTTTAAACTTACTTATACACCGTGACTTTTTAATTACCCGAGAAAACTAAAATTTGCGTTTATAAAAATATGTATATCAGTAAGTAACACACAAATATTATAGCGTTCATACAAAAATATCGTTTTATAGGACTTCAAATAAATCCTGTTAATGCACCAAAAACATGGAAACCATCTTCGTAGTATTTGTTGAATGAGAGAGAGAGACGCATGCATTCATTCATACTCGCGCGGCACTCGCGCAGTCTCCCGCGCATGCGCGTCTGCTACGCCTAGTGCTAACGATTGTCAAGATCGCCAAGCATCGCGGGTTCGCATCCTGCACTAGCATTTAATAAACGTGATATCTGTTGATTTGTATGTCGTGGCCATTACGAAGTATTAAAAATAGCACTTTTCACGAGTTTTTTTTATCTGCTTAATAATTTGTTTATTTTAATTACTTAGTTAAGGTGTATTTTAAAATATGAAATCCACTAGGTATTAACAAGATTAACAAATGATACAAATACCTAAAAACCTTAAAACAACGACAAAAATATCAACGTACCTTACACGTATTGCAGTATTTTTTCAAAATGTCCTCCTCTCTCCGAGATACAAACACGTGCTCTTTTCCGCAAGTTATACTTCAAAGAAATAAGCACGTTTCTTTGAGCTTGAACCTCTTGAAAAGCCGCAATGATTCGGTTTCGCAAATCACCAACACTAGTAGGTTCACTCACAAACACTCGGCGCTTGATCTCGCTCCACAAATAAAAGTCCACAGGCGTAAGGTCCGGGGACCGCGGAGGCCAGGGCTCGGGCCCGCCGCGGCCGATCCACCGCGCTCCGAACTCGCCGTTTTTAGGTACGCGCGCACTGTACACAGTACTGTTATGCCATCATGATATTCGTCACTTCACTTTAAAGTAAACACAGGTGCGGAGGTCGCATGCGCCGGTGACCTTGCGTGACACAACCTTGACCGTTTAAGATTCGCGACGGACTGAGCTGAGGTCAATGATAGCGCGGGCGGGCGGGGGATGCGCGTGAGACTCCGCCCGCCCGTTCATTGATGAAGGGAGTGCTGGCGAGCTTCGAGCTTAGACGCGAGTTTGCCGAGTGAGAAAGAAACGTCTTTTGTCGGCAGGTTGTGTAATTTGTTTTCATTCATAGTTATTCCTTCCGTACGCCAATAATACGCGACCAAATTAGGTGGATTTTGGTTCCGTAAATGTTGGAATGATAATGATTACTATTTGAATTAGCAGGACTTTTATGGTGCATATTTTTTACGGAATGTTAGGGACCTTTTAAATAAATTTCTCATAAAAATAATGTTTTTTTTTATTCGCCAAATTCGATGTATATCGATATCTGAGTATGTTAGTTAATTTTCTCGGGTAATTAAAACTTCACGGTGTATAGTTATACTTCTTACTAGCTGTGCCCGCAACTTCGTTTGCGTGGACTACAGGTTGTGTAGTATATAGCAACGTTGTAGACTGGAGACGCACTCTTATTAAAGAACGAACTTTTTACTTTGGTTTTGCAAACAAAACAAGACTGGTTTTTGATTAACACGGGTTATGTTAATCAAAAGACAGTCACTCGGTTAACTCTCTATTTTTAAACCGACGAAAAAAACGGAGGAGGTTCTCAAGTCGACTACAAGGTAAAATACAAATGACTATGTAAATCTATTATTATTAAATTATTGGAAACTACCTCTTGCCCGCAAGTTCAAATGCGTGGTCTTCAAATCAACATAAAAAGTTCTTTATGTGATGGCAATCTGTTTCCAGTGAAATCTTCTAATCATGTTGTATTTATTGTGATAACTTAATTTGACAGTTCTAAAAAAATACATTCAACTGTCACTTTTCGTTTAATCGAGAGGGAGAAAGGAATTTCTAAACCTAATCAAAAAAGGTTAATTATTGATTTATTACTGTAATACCGTAGTGACGAGCTCCGTAGCCGAGAGGCGAGCATGCTGGCCTAGGCGTCACCATCTTCGAGGTACTGGGTTCGATTTCCGGTCAAATCAATGTATAAAACGAACTTTTCTATATTGTTTCGGCTCTGGGTGTTGTGGTACCGTCGTTGTTTCTGATTTCGGTAACACAAGTGCTTTCGCTACTTCCCATTGGATCAGAGCAATGTATGTGATGTTGTCTAATTTTTATTTTTAATATACAAAATAACTGAATATTACTAACAAAAAGCAAGCATAACATAAGCTTCACTGGACAAGTGTATACGACCGCAGTCGGTTTTAGGGTCAATTTTGTCTTGCTCCCGGAAATGCTTAGAGCAAATAATTGTAGCCTTAGAAGGTAACCAATCTGTTTCTTTTCTTAGTAATATTGCGGCTTTTATCCACTTCTCGCGTCGTATTGCATCTTTACTTACTCTGTAAAATAATTATAACGCCAATAAAAAAATACTACGGCTACCAATTAAATAATTTTATCAACATAAAAAATCTCCCATAGATATGGGAAAACCAAATGATGTTTTTACTGGCAACACTGAACTTCAAATATGCTCTGTGATATTTTATTTAGTAATTTGAGTTATTTACATTAATATTGCACAAAAACGAATTACTTACCTATGAAAAGTGATCCCACATGCTTTGTTATTTGTTTGAGACCTCGAACCACAATCTTTAACGACGCATTTACCCATTTTTTATTTTTTTATTGTGACGCCTCACTCGGTCAACGCCTCTCTAAGCACTAGTTATACATTGACCGTGCTGATGCCTGCGGCCATCAGCGCAGTTGCGCGCGTTTAGCGCGGCAACTGCTGATCTAGTGTTAACATATTTATCAATATAAATATAGTTAACCTCACAGTCAGCTTAGTAAACCTCAGTGATATCACTCCACTTGGCCAGTTTTCCACGAAAAGCCATAGCGTCTGATGTAGCTGTCACACTGTAAAAAAAAAACAATTACATTAAATTCGATTAACTTTAATCCAATATTAAGTTAGAAATAGCCTGGCCATAGTATATCTATTTGCCGCATTTACATGCCATAGTTCTAACCTATCAAGCAGCAAAGACCTTCCGGCCGGTCCATAACAAAAAAAAAACATTGTGTCTTGACCTTCGTCTGGCAGGCAGGTCAAACAAGTCTCATAAAATTGAATGGTAAATCGTGGTAATATTATAAACACACATCACACTTACATGGAGTCTCTTGGGATTTATCATACATTTTAATTTTAAACTAAATAAAACCATCATAATTGCAAAACAGGGTTGGTTTATTTCTATCCTATACATGTTCTACTTACTTTCAAAGTTTAATTGACAGAATTATTTAAGAGGGTTCCCTCACCAAAACTTCGATTTTTCCTACTTTTTAGCAGCATTCTACTCCTTACTCGTATTTGATGCGTATAGCGATAATTGAAAGACACCAAAGTAATCATTTAAAATTTGTATTTCCTCTAATTAATAGTTACGAAAACAAGCTTTTAAACGACGTCGATAAAAATGTATTCTGTGCGTCTCCTCCGTAATTAATCCTTATCTTATTATTTGGTTTGTACCAATCGGTAGAAAATCAAAAAATATTTAATTGTATCGAATAAAAATTGTAAATTGATCCATTATTGACAAAGTTATGGCTATTATTCATTATCTACGAACTTCTGATTCTCTGGCGTGTTGTGCGGGGCAGCGGGAGGCAGTGTGCCGCTAGCTGTCCGAGGGGAAGCCTGTGTCGCTCGTTCCGCCGCGCCGATCAATCACTGCTCGGAATAAAACAGCACGCCCGAAACACTTAAAAAATTTCGTCACTTAGCGTGAGTGACTCGATAGCTTTTTTGTTTTTTTTTTTTATTTTGCAGTTTTTTTTTTCTAGTTGTATTTATTTATTTGTATTATTAACAAATTAAATATAAAAAATCTGACCTAACTTTATATTACTACTAACTTGCTATGACAGTGGTCTTAGCAAGCCGCGGTTATGCTTAGGAATACCGAATTATTAATTTCAACCTGAGGGACATAATATTAAGGTACATTACTATTCGTCACCTAAAAATCCCTTGCAGTGCCCCTTACAGTATAATTCTGTAATAAAGAAATAACCTAAATAAAAAACACAAAAAAAACCTACTTAATATAAAATACCCCACAATGTAATATCATAATATATTTTGTTTTATTTTTAAATTTAATAAGAATAATTAACAGTTTTTAAATCTAAAAAATAAAAAAAACTAAACAATTTATGTTTATACAGGATTTAACGAAATTAGTTACATAACTTTATAGGGTGGTATCTATAAATCATACTAAATACGATGGCAAAAAATAAGATACTGTTTCATAGTCATTTTTAAAAGTTATGTTTTCTAACAAAATAAATCAATAAAATCACAGTCAAACCTGAAACACTCTGTATCTTTTCCAACACATGTGCAAGCTGTAGTTTACAGATTGTGTACGTACGTAGTGTACGTACACAGCGCACACTAGCAAGTTTGTTGTGTATACTAACTGCCAAGTCAGCTGATCTGCGATTGGTTTAGCAGCACGGCCGGGCTGTCTCGTCGACCAATCACAGACCAATTGTAATCTGCTCCTCTTCATGCACACATGTACCTACATGTGTGTGTAGAATGCGCTTGTTATCATAATAATTATGATTGTTAACAAACATTAAAACCAATGCCAATTAAATTAATAGCCAACATTGTTTTTTTGTTAGTTCAAACTTCAAAGCTTAAGAAAAGATAATTTCAATGTTTTATGACTTAGATTGCATCCTTATTATAAGTAGATAAGGTATTTACTTGAATTTAATCGTTGTACTCAATTAGTAATTTCAAAGTTTTATCTTTCCTTAGCAGAGTCAGTAGGCGGATAGAAATAAAAAATAAAATACGGTTTTAATAACATTTATTTTATTATGACACCCTATCACATTTTCACAGGCTACGGTCTTGCAAGTTAAGCGTTGTTGTTGTAAGTGTAACTACCTAGGTACCTATCTAATAGATAAGTTTTTTGACAAACAACTAATTAAATTACAAACCAATCGAGTAAGTTGGTGTCGCTTGGTCCCAATCCATGCTTCCCTTGCTTAATTAGGGGTCAGCTTGTTTAAAGGCATTTACAAATCACCAATTTATAAAAAAAATATGAAAATAATATCCTTCACTGACGCCTACAGACCAAAGGTCCTACTGACGTGCTTTTTTACGCGCAATAACGTGTCACTGCCACTTTTCAATTCACTTTTCGCTTTCGTTATTGTGATGTGACGCACTTTGAATGTTAAGATCACTTTCATCACACACTAAGTCCTTTACTTCTCATGGAAGTCGAGAGGCGTGGGGACCGGGGAACGTGCCGACCAGAGAACCGGCCCAGCACAACCAATCCTACGCGCAATGCCCGTACCTGCCCGTTAGGAGGTAGGCAGGCAGGCAGGCACGCACGTGCAACGCGGTCGTAGTGCGCAGGGGCTCCATCTTGCTGGAAGTACTGCAATCCACGGCGGAGATGAAGAGGGATGTTAGCTAGCAGTTCCTCTAAGTTTTCTTGAAGACACTCGAGGTAGCTGTGTCCATTGAGACGCCCCAAAAATACTGCGCCAATTAGTTCATCAACAATTGTTGGTAATTGGCAATAGGGTAGTACAGTGGCGGATTAAGACATTTGCCGCCAGTAGGCTATTAACATTTTGACGCCCCTTCTGACCTCTGCATTTCGATACCCTACACGGACAAAACACGGTGGAAGAAAATATTTTAGAATTAAAAGACTAAAAAATTATTCTTCGTTTAAAAAAAATATATATTATCTTATGAAAAATTAAGAACTGATTACAGTCATTCTAAACCTGTCCAGTAAATTTTCTAAACTAATAACATTTATTCTAAACCAGTTTAGTAAATTTTCTGAGCTTCTAAATAATGTAATCTATGAAATCAATACATACTTACATAAAGAAGCATACGAATTTCTAGTAAGCAAGATACTGATATTTAACATCATCGGATTTCAAAAATAGCTGCACAGTTTCTAAAAAATCTTATTAGTCCGTCAGTTGGATTAACAGAAAATATTGGACACGTATTTTTCTTCTCTCAATCAAACAAAAAATTATCAAGATACAGCCCGTAAAAGTTCCGCGTAACGTCACACCTTGCGACACTTTTTAGCAAGGCGTGACGTCACGTGCTCACTTTGATGTACTTTATCTTCCTCATTTTTTGTTTGATTAACAAAAGAAAGAATATGGGTCCAATATTTTTTGATATTCTAACTGACGGACAAAATAGAATAATCTTTTTTTGACCCAGGAAACTAGCCTATTGGTATTCTCATCACAAATATTAAACTATATAAGAATACTTGTAGTATTTTTTAATAAATGGTTGACAAAAAAAGATAAATAGTTTTAAATTTACTAAGCCGGTTTGTATTTTTTGAGTTTTCAGTAAGTAAAGTTTGGTAACTTGAGAAATATATTTTTTGCTGAATCTTGATAATTATTGCTACATTTTATTCCTGATTCAACATTAGAAACTGAATATGACTGTTTTTAAAAAAGATATTATTTTCAGTATAATACTTTTCTCCGTGTAGTCATAATCAATTAATCATATGAATTTTTTTGTCAATAAAATTGCAACTTGCATGGAATAACACGACTTGTGTACTATTATTATCATATTTTTTCCGTTATTTGTATGACTGTAAACTAGGGTTCATATTATATATCTAGGGGCTATTTTTACAACCCACGACTTAGTGTAGGTTACACAAGAAGTAATTTTATTTCTGAGCCACTAAACACTTTTAATTAGAAATTGCAAGACGCAATTATCCGAGGTGACTTTTGTTTTGACGAAAAATTAAATACGGGACGGGACTTCCCAGTTTGTATCGCCGCTCTATATCTTTCTCTCTTGCTCCCGAACTCAATGCTGCCACACGTAACGTGACGTTCAGGCTCGGCTTCCTCGGCGACCCGACCGCCCCCCGCGCTTTCACGATTTTGGCCGAAATCGAAGGCTTTTACGGCCGATTGTACGCATTGCATTCCCTACAGCCGCAGCCCGACACGAATGATCCAAAAGCCAAGCTTACCCGCCACTTCACTGAAGATCTCCCAGACTTGGAGGAGGATGAGATTGAGGCGGCCCTCGGACAGCTTAGTAATGGGAAGGCTCCCGGCGAAGACGGAATCACATCTGAGCTCTTAAAAGCTGCAGGCCAACCTGTGCTTGGCGAACTTAAGAGGCTCTTCAACTCCGTCACAGCGAATGGGACAACTCCGGAAGCGTGGAGTGGGGGCGTGGTGGCATTGTTTTTCAAGAAAGGAGACAAAAGTCTCCTGAAAAACTATAGACCAATCACGCTCCTGAGTCACGTTTACAAGCTGTTCTCGAGGGTCATCACAAACCGTCTTTCCGCAAGATTTGACGCTTTACAGCCACCGGAACAGGCTGGGTTTCGCAAAGGTTACAGTACCATAGACCACATTCACACGGTGCGGCAGGTTATACAGAAGTCCGAAGAGTATAACCAGCTCCTGTGCCTGGCCTTTGTGGACTATGAGAAAGCCTTCGACTCGGTCGAAACCTGGGCTGTTCTGGATTCCTTGCAGCGATGCCAAGTCGATTGGCGGTACGTGAAGGTGCTAAGAAGCCTGTATAGTATGGCATCAATGTCCGTCCAAGTACAAAACCACCGAACAAAACCCATCCAGCTGCTCCGAGGTGTTAGACAGGGAGATGTTATATCTCCGAAACTGTTTACCAACGCACTGGAGGATGTGTTCAAGACGCTGGATTGGAACGGACTGGGCATCAATGTGAATGGCGAATATCTTACGCATCTTCGCTATGCCGATGACATAGTTATTATAGCAGAATCGCTGCAAGATTTGCAAAAAATGCTGCACAGTCTTAATGCTGCCTGGAGACGTGTGGGGCTTGGGATGAATTTGGACAAGACTAAGGTAATGTTCAACGAACATGTCATCCCGGAACCAATTTCCGTCGAGGGCACTACGCTCGAGGTTGTCCAAGAGTACGTCTACCTGGGACCAGTACTACAGCTCGACAACTTCGAGCGGAAAATCGCCAGAAGAGTGCAGCTTGGCTGGGCAGCATTTTGGAAATTTTGGAACTCGAGCGACCTGCTCCGCTCAAGACGGACGTGTACACAAATTTATTTAAAATTATAAAATCAGTGCTATTGAACATTAGACCGTATTCCAACATTCGTTTAAATCTAAACTAATATAACGCTCGCGAGTGATATAAGACCATTTGGTTTGCGGAGTGTCAACCCCGACGACGCATCATTCTCCCCGCTACCGCACGCTGCGCTCTGCACCACGGATCTACGATGTGTGCAGCAAGACTGGGTGCGGCATCGGCGGATCTCAACCAAATTTAACGAATTTACATTTCGACAACTTCAGCGACCAAATAACTACACGTAATAAGCGTAAACAACCTGATGACAACTGCAAAATTAAGAATGATATCTCGGAGATAAAGCAACAAATGAAAGATATGATGACTCTCCTAACATCTACGGCTAATTTACACTCGGATAGCATTAATGGGTCAATCTTGAAAGCCAAAAAAAACACTGTCCGGGGCCAAAAACTACCCATAACGTTTAAATTTTAATGTAAGATATTTTTTTTTCTGTTACTTTAATGTTTAAATTAAATGGGGCACAACAAAAACGGTGTTTATTTTAGCTTAAAACATCTGAAAAAAATGTTCGAAGCCTTGATATTTGATTCCCCTGGGCTGTCCCTTTGTCATTTTTTGAACAAACCATTAATAATTAACCTATCTGTAGTCATAAATTTAAGATTTTTTGTAATTCAAGAGTTAAAGGGTGAGTTGTTTAATAATTTAATAAATACAAAAAGTATGTGCCAATCACTGTTTCTAAAAAAAAAAATAGTTTGTGTTTGTCCGAGCGCAACGATTGATTCTCTTGGCGCGTCACTAAATGCCACATGCCTTGCTATTATAAATGTCTACGGCGAAGGCGTGCACATCGGAAGGTGGCTTTAGTCGCGCTCTGAACATCACGAGGAGAGGTCGAGCGTCTCAACGTTTCCAAGCCGGATTTACGAAGGTAAGAATTTGATTCCCCTGGCTTTGTTTCACTAGGTCATTGATTACCCTGGCCACTTTAAAAAATATTTTTTGATGATTAAGAATTTCTTTACTAGGATTAACAGTAGGGTATATAGGACTATTAATTGTTTTTATAATAATCATTGGCAAAAATCAATCCATTTAAACAAAATCGAAAGAAGATAAACTTTTCTTGACTCCCCTGGCATTGATTCCCCTGGCAAAATGCCAGGGGAATCAAAGTTTCCTTAATTTATCATACTCTTATAATTTATGATTATGGGTTACGCATTAAATAGTAATTTTACTATTGTGTACAATCAATGGCACATCAAACTGAACACTGCAGTCCGATATTAGCTCTCGCACCGCTGATATAGAGGCGGCAAGAGGTGCAAAGTGTATGCTATTATATAAGATCATGTGCTGTTATACTATACATTGTAAGTTAAATATTTTATTGGGTAAGGATTACATATTGCAACCAATTTTCAAATACTTTAACGAATTATTCTAATTCTTATTATATATTATCCTAGCGGCCGATCGCGAATTCGTCCGCGTTTAGTTCTCCCTTACACTCTCAAAGGAACATGAATGCCAAATCTATCTGGCATTCATGTTCCTTGAGAGTGGAAGGATCTGTTATTTCCCTCTGATTTTAGAGAATTCCAGGGCACCATGGAAGTTCATCAGGTGATATGGACCAATAAAACTTCCGTAGTCCTCGCCATGAGACGTCCTAGCTATCATTTAGAAAAATGTTTGGAAGAAGCAATTCATTGTCCTCATGGTCAACATATCGGTTTTTATAATATCAAAATTTTAAATGTGCACAGCACTGCTACATCTAAAACCGCGAAATCAAACAAGACTGTAAAAGAAAATTACTTTGATAAACCTTCTACTTCGAACCCAAATTATGGGCTAGCTGCAACTGAAGTTCAGAGCATTCAATCGGATATTCATATTCCATCTGATGATAGCTTCTGGATTAATGTGCCTTCAGTAAATAAAACCTTAATTTCCGATTCTATGTGTAAAGTAGTAACGTCTGCTCTTTATGGCGGGGAAGACTCGGATTCTACTGATTATTATATTATTTTTTAATTTATTGTTTGTCCATTTGCAAATCATATTCATTTATTTTTATAAGTTTATACTATATATTTATACGTTTTTGAGAAACTTTATCGCTGTTAGTTACATAATATAGCGTCATTGTTGCCGCATGAAAAGGTGTTATACTTTTAAGCATACAATACCGTCTACAATATTAACTTGTGTTAGATATTGTAGGCACGTTAGATGATTTAATTATATTAATTTGATAGTTTTTAGATATGTTGATTTTTTACAGTTGATTGATAGCTCCTAAAGAGAGATATTGTTTTTTTTTTATAATACTACTTATAAGATTAATGATGACTCTAAAGAACCAAAATGAAACCAATAGACTGGTAAGTTTAATTAAAATAAACGATTATTCTATACAAAATGTTTTATTTTGATTCCCCTGGCATCTTATATTTATTCCCCTGGCACCAAAATTTTAAAGTCATATATCTTTATATCTAAACATGTGACAGTGATGCCTATTTGTGAAATATGTTTACAATGATGTGATATTTAGCCTTTTGTTAGTAAAAGTTTAAACTCTTAAGTTTTAAAAAGTGCCAGGGGAATCAACCGAATACGCCCAATTTCAAGATTGACCCTAATAAACTCAACAGGCTCTCCCAAGATGTTTCTACCATAAAAGATGAAGTTCGCAACATTGGTAATACAATTGACAGTATTATTTTAGAACAAAATTGCTTAAAAACCCAATTGGAAGACTTAAAGGTAACCTCAGATAATACAAAAAAGAAACTGGAAGCTATAGAATCTGACGTCAACTCACTAAAAAATACATCCCACGCATCTACTTTAAAACTAGCTACATTGAGCCATGAAGAATTACTAACAGAAGTGCAGGAGCGAAGTGCGAGAGCTAAGAATGTAGTAATAGTGGGTATCCCGGAGTCTAAGTCAAAAATACCCCAAGAAAAACGTAAATATGATCTGCAGGAAGTATTAAAAATCACCAAAGCCATCAATGCTTTCTGCCCAGACCCAGACAAATATTTTCGTCTAGGGACATTCAAAGCTGATGTAAGCCGTCCAATTAAAGTATGCTATTCATCAGAAGAAATGCCCAAATCATTACTGCGCAGCAAAAACAAACCATTCGGAAATATAAAAATTTACTCTGACCAAACAGTAATTCAACGAAAAAACCTTCAAAAACTAAAAATGGAACTAGAAGCTCGTACTGCAAAAGGAGAACCTAATCTCCGTATTAAATCTAAAAAAGGAATTCCTATAATCTCTAATAATAGTGACAAAAGGGATGATTCTTCGAAAAATGTCTCTTCCGTTTTTTTAACCCAGCCAAAAAATCTTTAAAGGAGCAAATAACATACCAACTTGCTAAAACATATTTAGATATAAAAAAACAAGAAATCTCTTAAATGTTTTTATGCTAATGTCCGCAGTATTGTTAAAAAAGGAAAACTAGATGAATTAAAGTGTGTTTTAAAATCAATGAATGAAACGATTCATATCGTGGTTTTAACGGAAACATGGATCAAAAATGAAGATGAAGTGAAAATGTTGCAAATTCCCTGCTATACCCATTATCATAACTTCAGACGGAATAAAATAGGAGGTGGGGTCTCAATTTTTGTACACAATAACTTAAAACATAGCCTAGTTGAGGAAAAATGTGAAGATGACAATCATTTCCTTTGGATTTATATCAAAAAAATTTCATTGAATATTGGCGCAGTTTATAAACCGGAAAGAACAAATCTAAACCACTTTCTAGAATTGTAAATTTTTGATTTTAGCAATTCCATGCAAGGTTTAATTGAAGATTCACGTGATGTCCTCGGTAGCTTAGTGGTCAAAGCACTCGCCCGGTATGCGATGGGACGTGGGTTCGAGTCCCACCTGAGGTCGATGATTTTTTCAAGTGTTATTTATCTTCAATTAAACCTTGCATGGAATTGCTAAAATCAAAAATTTACAATGTTTAAGCATTTCTGATCTTAACCAATAGTCAAATATTTGTAAAAATATTTCTATAGGGTGTTGACGGTAGTATACTACTCAGCTATACATATAGCTACAACATTGATCAGAATACGCTGGCTTTGACAGCGAGAAAAAACACTTGAGGAATTTCATCTTGTCACGTGATGTCCTCGGTAGCTTAGTGGTCAAAGCACTCGCCCGGTATGCGATGGGACGTGGGTTCGAGTCCCACCTGAGGTCGATGATTTTTTCAAGTGTTATTTATCTTCACTTTCTAGAAACCTACTCAGCTCAACTACAAAAAATGAAAAGATCTGTTATCTTTGGAGATTTTAACATGGATTTGTTAATTAACAATCAGTGCACTCGCAAGTATAAAAACATGTATAAGGTAAATGGCTACACAATCAAAAATAAAATTGAGCCGCAATACTGTACTCGTGAAACAGAAACAACCAAGACCATCTGAGATCATGTCTGTTCTAACCTCAAAGACCATAATTCTCACCTGGCTATCGTTGAGTCAGCTATGTCTGATCATAAGCACATATACTACGAGATACAGAGATATCAACCTCCACCGCTTAAGAAAATAAACTATATGGCATTAGATTATGACAAGCTATACAAACACTTCCAAAGCATGCAAACGATTCGGAACGAGATTTCTTCTTCTTACGAAAATTTGAGAGCGAGGCTAACATCTTCCATATTAGACAGCCAAACAATGAAAAGAAAAACGTTAAATGCCCCTAAAAAGACTGGATAAATAAAGAGATTATGGACGGCATAGAAAATAGAAATAAACTATGGCAAGAGTATAAGAAAAATACTTTAAACAAGGACATTGAGCAAAACTTTTGAAAAGAAAAAAGTAACATTACTAAATTAATACAAAGAACAAAAGATGCCTATTACCATAAACGTTTCGAAGACACTGCGCAGAAGCCCCGTAAAATGTGGGAATTGATAAATGACTTGTCTAAAAATAAGATAAAGGAGTCTTCAGGCCAGGACAAACTCATAACTGAAACGGGAGCAATAATTGGCGGAGTCGAGATCTGCGAAGAATCAACTCCTATTTTTCATTAATAGGTACAACTCTGGCAAACGAAATCCCAAACAAATATCACAACCATCGACCATTAATAGTTACATCGAATTCATCTCAAGACATTGAACACCACCAGATCACACCGGCAACTACTGATGAAATTGGTAAAATTATAGATAGCTTAGACCCTAACTCTGCCTGTGGCATTGATGGTATTACTACGAAGGCAATTAAATGCGTAAAGGACTGAATTGTCGATGAGCTCACCAAGTGTATAAATGACTGCTTCGAGCAAGAAACTTTCCCTGACTGCCTGAAAGTCGCAAAAGTATGCCCAATTTATAAATCTGGCACCAAATCTGATCCCAGCAATTATCGACCAATATCGGTTCTCCCAACTATATCTAAAATTTTTGAAAAAATACTATACTCTCGTTTAGAAACTTTTCTAAATTCAATAAATTTCTTTTACAAAAATCAATACGGCTTTCGCAAAAAATCAAACACACTATCAGCGACTATTGATCTTGTAACTACATTAAAAAATAAAATAGACCAAAACCAAGTAGCTCTTGGTGTGTTCATCGATTCAAAAAAGCATTTGATACCATCAGTTATCAAATTCTTATGGAGAAACTATTTTCCATTGGCATAAAAGGAAAAGCATACAAATTACTAGATTCCAATCTACTAAATCGACAACAGGTAGTTAAGATAGGTAAAAATCAAAGTAGTTTAAAACTTATTACATGTGGAGTCCCACAAGGTTCGATCTTGGGACCACTCTTTTTTTTAATCTATATTAACGATATCTACCAGATCGGGCTCGAAGGTGACATCACATTGTACGCTGATGACACTTGTGTTTTTTATTTTGGTCATTCAGTGGAAGTTATTTTATCTCAAGCTCAATGTGACTTGAATATGTTAGGGGAGTGGTTCAAATACAATCTACTGACACTCAATACAAATAAAACCAACTATGTAATTTTTCATACTAAAAACAAAAAACTTAAAGATGATATACAACTAAAAATCAATGATCAAATAATTAAAAGAAATTCCAAAGAAAAGTACCTTGGAATAATTCTAGATAATCAACTTAACTGGAAACCTCATATTGAAAAAAATCATTCAAAACTAATTTCCCTGACTAGAGCACTTCATGGTATTGCTAAATGTTTTCCCAAAAATGTACGTTTTGTAATCTACAACTCTTTAATCAAGCCTTACCTAGATTACTTAATTGAGATTTGGGGAAAATTTTGATTAATTTATTTTGCGCTGTTTGTATTATTTTTAAATTGTTTTTAGCTGCGGTGCCCCCAATAATAAAAAATCCAAAAAGACAACTAAAGTGAACCAAGCGTCCACCTTGTCTTTTGACAAATAAATTTCATTAACAAGTTATATCAGAAATGTATTTCTTAAAATTATGTATACAGAATTTGTATAAATACGAGAAAGTTAGTAGGCGATCTTACTGCTGTGAGTCATTTGTTCCAGACAACTTTGTAACTATTATTTACGTGTAGTTACTATTATTTTTGATTATAATGATTTAATAAAATCCATGTTGTTTATTTCCAAGACACATACCAATTTTTTTTTAAATTATTGATAGAACACTTTATTGTACATCATAAATAAATTAAAAGACAGGTACAATTTGCTAACAAGCAATTCTTTCCAATAGTTATGCATAGTATACATATACGACAATACATCTAGATATGCACAAAAAGAGAAAATGATAGTCAGTGCAAGAATAAATAAAATAAAATAATGGATGTTAAAAGAATTCATAAACTTCCATAAACCATAAATAAATACGTACACATTTAATAATAAACTTACTTACATACCAATATTAAACGGAAAGAGCACATAATAAACAATATTACCTACATTTTATTACATAAGCAGAATGTGAGTATGAATAAAAATAAACAAATAACAGGGAAAGATTCTTTTAACCTGTTTTTAAAAATAGCTATGTATGCGGAGCGTCACATAGTAAATAGTAGATTATTCAATAGCCAAACAACCATGAAAGTAAACGAGGAGCTGAAGAACTCATAGTTATTTTAAATAATAATCGTATAGGTACGCGAAGTAGAGCAACCTTCTCGTGCGGTTTCTAACGTCTAAGTGCAGCGGGTGAGCGGGGGTGCCGGGGGTAGCGTCACTGCCAAAATCTAATCGTAGCAAAGCGAAACCGCGCCCTTAAGTCTTTATTGATTACAAACCTTCTGGGCCCTCAGTCCCGCAATACTAATTGCGAATCAGATGTAGGCGACGCACTCATAAACTATGAATTATTTACCAATGAAAAATGTACAGATGCTCCTGTTGGCTCCTCTGTTACAGGTGGTGCCTCTGCAAATGTTCCAGGTCCAGAAACGAGCGGACTGGCTGAAGCAGCGGAATCAATTCCGCTGCTTCAGCAAGTCCGCATGGAAAAGCTGAACGTACATTCGTCAGCTTTTACTGCAGGCTATGTAGCCGGAAGGCTTAAAAATACTTAAGTGCCAGGCCTGCAATAAAACAATAATAACGAAGGATGTTTCCTCGATTCATTCATGGATTGAGCTCAGAGAGCGTAGCCAATTAAAGTGAAGGAACCTTCAGTATCCTACTCCTAAATTTGTTTAATTATTTCACGATTTAATTAAATTGATTATCATTTATTTAGATGATTTTGCTCATAAACCAGAAGTTGTTAAGAATATTCGTTCCGAGTTTGTGGACACTAGTTCCATAGGGTGCTCACAGCACCAGTCTCAATTATTTTATCACTTTGTTACAATCGTTTGTAGGGTTCAGATCAATAATTGGTGTAATAGTATTGGACGACGAGCCGAGAGGCGAGCACGCCGGACTATATGGCGTCGCCATCCCTGAGGTTCCGGGTTCGATCCCCGGTCGGGTCAAACGAACTTTTCTCTATTGACTCGGGTCTGGGTGTTGTGGTACCGTCGTTGTTTCTAATTTCTATAACACAAGTGCTTTAGCTACTTACCTTAGGATCAGAGCAATGTATGTGATGCGGTTCATTTAACGAAAAACTTTCATCGAGTTTAATGTCACCTATGCAAACCGCCATGGTTTACCGTTACTTAACAAGTATAAGTCTTCTAGGCTACGTAAAAAAGGAAATAGTTATGGTTAATAATAATATTTTCTTTTCCAGGTTCTGATTAAAGCAGTCGGCAGAGAGCGCGAAGGTAGCTTCGTAGCTACCTTTCCGCTTGCGGTTCCTCTCCTACGGTTTATTAGATTTGACGGAATGATGTTAATAGAGCCGCCTGCGTCCGCATCCTCCCGTATTAATCGGAGGGCCTACCCGTTTTCCACTAAAGCGGAGAGCAGAGGCGAGATGTGTTTTCATAGAAATGGCTTTAGGTGGTTAATTGTATGAAAATACAGCTCCTCTCCGCTTTAGTGGAAAACGGGCTTAAGTGGTCTATCGGGGTGCGCCTTTTTTCACATAACTTTTTAAGTCCTATTATCGGAAGTCCGAAAATATTTCTCATACTATTTTACATCATAATGATCACTCTTCATAATTTTTGTTAATACTAATGACCGAAACTCCTAATCATCGGAATTAATAATATCACTAGTAGTGATACAACTCGTTTATACTAATATTTGTTTTCATGTATTTCTTAATCATGTATTCATAATGTTAATAATCATTAATTTGTTTGCACTAATATTTATTTTCATATGGTATTTAATCATAATTGTAAATGAAACTAGGCGTCTCATAAGTTAAATTTTTAAGGTTACCCTATTTGTTTTCATATATTTCTTAATCATAAGTCACGGACGTAAAAAAAATACGGACTTAACCTCGTCTAACCATAAGTGAAGCACAATAATGGCTGTGTGCGTGATTTAAGGGTTGCTATATAAACCATCAATTTCCCTGCTGTTTGGTGGTACTAATCGATCTCAGTTAACTTATGTAATTTACATATATTTTTTAACGGAAATATAAACGGTTGATCTATGTTGACTTACCAAACATATTTTTTATGATCACTGTGATAGAAAATAAAACACATGTTACGTATAAAGAAATATATTTTTACACATGACAATAATAGTGATAAGGCTATGACTATCTATAAAATTTACCCCTTAATAACAAAAAGTAAAATTAAAAAATTTTGAAAACCCCACGACGCTTAATACGTAATTGAAAAAGGATAAAAATTCTACTAGTCAGGCCTTTCAATGGATACCCATATTGAGGGAGTTTAACAAAAATATGTAATCCGCCATTTTGTTACGGCGGCCATCTTGGACCGATTTTCATCAAACATAGCTAAAAACACTCTCTACTAATTAATCATTCAAACAAAAAAAAAAAAAAAAAATCGGTTCATCTGTTCGGGAGCTAAGATGCCACACACACACAAACACACACAGACACGTCAAACTTTATGTTGTGTCAACTTTTTGTACACTTGTCTTTTGTTGTCTAATGTACGGTATATACTTTCTATTTTAGAAATATGATGATATACTTAAGAGATATTTAATATTAAAAGTATGGGGATCTTTTATTTTACTTTTGAGAAACGGTACCCAAAAACTGACGAAATCTGATTTCAGAGAGCCACATACATATTTTGTTGCATACAAATATAGATTTCCCCACCTTTAGGGTAATTTTCCCGTAAATAAAGATACAACACTGTTTCATTTTACCTCTAGAATTCTCGGCAAAGTATTTAAAACATAATTTTTTTTTTTTATCACGAATCGTAATAACTTACGTATGATAGATGATTCCATGAGATTTTTTACGTTTACTCATGTAGTTTTTACATGATTTAACAACACAAGACGGCATTTTGTCACTCGGGGCGAAATGGCGGCGGGTTGTCGTACCTGGTGTGTATGTGTGAGTGTAGATCATGTACAACAAACGAAATTGTAGTACCTTGCATGCTTCACATTTTTTAATGTAATGTTACGTCCGTATTTTTTTTACGTCCGTGTCATTAGTGTTATTTTTCCGAATTGTTGTTACTCATAATGTTAATAATCATAAATTTGTTTGCACTAATATTTATTTTCATATAGTTTTAAATCATAAGTGTAAATGAAACTGGTTGTCTGGTTATTAAAAATAGCCTTACGAGTGGAAGGCCTGATTTTATGATATCTAATAGTTGTTAAACGGTTATGACCGTTGTTATCTCTACGTTTACAATGTCTTAATTTAAGTCGTCTCACGACGAAAGAGCACTTGGTGGAGTTAAATCAATTTATTAGTTAAACTTGTCACAAATCTTATCTAGGTAAGGTTAGGTTAGAACAGTGACCACAGAAAGCGTGAAGCCGAGCGAGCGTGCCGCGGCAGCGACCGGCGAGCGCTAAATTACAATATTAGTTCAAAAATTGTGTCATTACAATTGGTACTAGCACTCTACTATGTACTTAACGGTTTACAATGACTTAATTTTTACACGAAAAGCTTATTTTACCAATAATATAATTATGAGTTCGAATAGTTTCTTAGTAATGCAATTATTAATAAGAAAATTATGATTATTGACTGTTATGAAGAAAATTATTATGAAAAACAAAATAATGAAATGAAACATTTCTTAGTAATGAAAGTATTAATTAAAATTATATGAGAAACGTATGTTATGAGTTACGATAGTAGTAATAAAAATTTATGAACAAAATAATTATGAGAAACAAATTTATGAAAAGAGATTATTATGAACACGAAACCTGTGCGTTCGCGCAGCAAAAAGTATCGCATTTTCAAGGATTGGATGATGCAGATAATTAGTGCCTTATATCGTGTAAATGTGCCCGAAATTTTATATTTGTGCGTCCAACAGCTTCAGATTAATTTAAGAAAAACGGATTCTACTGTACGAACGTTCGCCCAGCAACATTTTTTTTAATTGATGGGCCTAGCTGTATATTAAATATGCAAAAATATAGCTCATATACGATCATAAATGTGCCGTGAAACCCAGATTTGTGCCTCTTAAGATATCAGAGTTTTAAGTTTTTTGCTAGGCGAACGTTTTGGTGATTGCTGTATATCGGAAACGGTGGAACGCTCATTCATGATTATTTGTATACAGATTCGGTATATTTGTGCCGGAATTTTCATTAACATGACTAGTATAGTTCAGAAGCAATTCTTTTATTTCCTAAAAAATGGAAAAAATCCTCTGGCTCTCGAACGAACAAGACCAAGGACTTCGCGTTAGTGCCGACTGGTACCCATTGTATATTCACATGATCCTGTAAAGTTTCGCGGGCCTACTATATATAATTTCCGATTTCTTAACGATTATGTCTTTTTTTTTGAGGTTATCTTTAGTGAAATTACTTAGAATACGAAAACACTAGTTTCCTGTAAGCTGGCTTATTACATGCTTCTACAATAATATGAGCGCTGTTTTAAGAATACGTTTGCAAAAAATCATGTATGTATACCCATTACTTTAGACAATAACGATAAAAAACCATTCTAAATATTTTTTGTAGATTTTCCGACCAAATTGTAGTAAATTTTAAAAAGCGGCCGCACGATACATCAAACTATCCTTCCTCGCTTGATGGCGTTGTAACGAAAAAATAGTACAGATGCGTACAGAATTGTTAAGTTGGAAAATAGTTTATATTAGGGACATGAAATAAAATGTGAATTGTTTTTTTTTGTACATAATAATATACACTATAATTTGTAATTGATTATTGAAAATAAATTGTCGACCTTGTGAGATTATAATGAATGTATGATTTTGCACCATAAATCTATATCTAACTACATAGCTTGATAGCTTGATGTGCCATTGACAGTATATTTGTTTTTTTTAGTTGGTAAGTAAAGCAATTTGGATGTAGCTGCGCATGTGTATGACATATTTTTTTTATGTAATTTTTGGTAATTTTGATTAAACAGAATAAAGGTATATAAAAAAAAATTTGGATACAAGGAGATAACAAAACAATATTGGTAACTTTTATATTCATTTATTTTTTCGTATACAATAATAAACAATGAATAATGGTTAGGTGCTATTTGTACCTTTTAGATGATTAAAACGTGTATAATAAAATTAACATTACAAATAAATAAAAAAATCAAGTTAAACGTAATTCCTTAAAAAAAAAAAAGTGTTCTAAATATTACATAACAAAAAATGGATAATAATGATGGACAAGAAATTTTGTACTTCGTTATCGCTGCAAACAGCTTAATCAGCTATCGAGCTATGTAGGTATAAATTTATGGAAATTTTTGACGAAATCCGTAGCCGAGAGACGAGCACGCCGGACTAATATGGTGTCGCCATCTCCATCTCCATCCGATCGGGTCAATGTAGGTTTTTTTTTTTTTTTTTTTATTTGAGATGGGCTTACTCTTGACCCCAATCTTGCTCTAGAGCATAGATGGGATCTACGATAGAGCGAGCGAGCGAGGTAACGAAATTTTTTATATTGTCTCGGGTCTGGGTGTTGTGGTAACGTCGTTGTTTCTATTTCTATAACACAAGTGCTTTATCTACTTACCATAGGATCAGAGCAATGTATGTGATGTTGTCCAATATTTATTTATTTTTTATTTCATTCATTCATTATATAATATATTTTAAATAATAAATAACAAATTATAGTGTATTATAAGGTACAAAAAAAAAATCACATTATATTTCATGTCCCAAATACCTATAAACTATTTTCTAACTTAACAATTCTGTACGCAACTGTACTATTTCGTTACAACGCCATCAAGTGAGGAAGGATAGTTTGATGTATCGTGCGGCCGATTTTTAATGTTCACTACAATTTGGTCGGATAATCTACCAAAAATACTTCGAATGTTTTTTTTTTTTTAATTTATTTATTCAAACACCAAAGATAAATCACATGATTGTTATTCTGCCAAACTGTGGAACAGTTTGTCGGCAGTAGCTCTCGTGAACTAAAATACTACCAACAATGATAAACACTTAGCAAATACAAAAAAAGTCCTATATGTATGTATATGTTTCTTAGGATAAATCTACAATCAACTAAAAAATTACACATTGAAACATTTAGCGTTTTTATCTTTATTAACCCACTTAAAAGATAAAAGAGGAGGTTCTGTCTATAGAATACTTTCGGACGTATTGCAAAAGAGGTTGTGACTCGGATTTATTGCAAATGGAGTGAACATAAAATTATTTCCTACGAGAACATGGGTATATTCTCGTAGGCAATGACTTTATGGACATAATGATAGGTAATGTTTTGTTAACAAGGTCTTTAAATGGTTTTTACTGGATGCATTCCTAATTAAGCCATGGGGGAGCTCATTAATATACACAGGTGTTAGCCACCTCCTCTCACGTTTGCCGTAATAATTCTTAACTCTAGGAACAACCAACTTAGGTATTTTTGACAAACGGGTTGGGTACGTATATTGCCTTTCCTTTTTATGCTTATTGTTGTTACACTGCTCAGTCAAAATAGCTATCTTTACTTTACTTTCCACTGGAAGTATTTTACAAATTTTAAACAGTTTTTCGTAGTCCTTGTTAAGCGAGTCTTTGACTTTATTATCTACCAATAGTTTGAGTAATCTTATTTGCAAAGTTTTAATCTTATTCAAGTATGACGGAAATTTAAGACCATACGCAGCCAACCCGTATGATATGATTGCGTCTGCCAATGAGTAGTACAGCATGTACAGTATGCTTCTAGTAACTGAAAATTGTAAACTGAGTAATTTACTAAGGACAGATCGCAGTTTGTTACATACTGAGTTAACATGAATACTAAAGCTAAAATGACTCTCAACAGTCAGCCCCAAATATTTATAGCTGTGTACCATTTCCAGTTTTTCACAAATACAGTTAGTTTTATCTTTATGCAAACACTCGTAAGAATGACCTTTTATAGCTACCTTTATTGTCTTATGTTTACTGTATGGGGATTGTATAGACATACATTTAGTTTTATTCATATTTATAAGTATTTCGTTGTCATGGGCCCAATGGACAATATTATCAAAGTCTTCTTGCATAACATTCTGTATCTTATTTTGGTCCGTGTCAGTATACACAATGCATGTATCGTCAGTGTACATATAAGTTGTGCATTCTTTAATCACGTTTGGCATACTGTTGACATGCATTATGTACCCCACGGGACCATACACTGAGCCAGTAGGAACTCCAAACTTAATATAGCCTCTATTACTCTCGGTTCCGCATATACGAACTTTGATTTGTCTATTCGACAAATACTCCCTAAACCATGCATTTATTGGTCCCCTAATTCCACACTCATGCATGGACTGCAGCAAGCCATCGTGGTCCAGGGTATCAAAGGCCTTTTTGAAGTCTATAAATATCGCAAATACAATTTTTTGTTCATTCAGTGCATTGTTTACTTTATCAACGGACTGAGAGAGAACGGTAGCCGTGCTTCTATTGGAGCGAAAGCCATGCTGCGAGTCATTAATAATAGAATTGCATTCCATAAATTTTGTAATCTAGCCTACTACTATTTTTTCTAAGATTTTGTTTATAATATTTAAAATAGCTATCGGCCTATAATTTGTAAAATCCGTGTGAGAGGCTTGTTTATAGATCGGTCTGATAACTGCTAATTTTAGTTCATTGGGGTAACTACCATTTATTATACTTAAGTTTATGGAATGTGCAATTACTGGTGATATTTTAGTTTTAATTTCTTTTAAGTCCCTTATTCTGATACCATCCGATCCCGGGGCCTTACAACAGTCCATGTTGTCGATAACTTTAATTACATGATCAGCGGATACTTTCTGAAACCTAAAGCTGACATTACTTTTACTAACATAAGACTCTCTCTTAAGAACCAGGTTTTGACATTGGTGTTGACTTTTGATGTCCTCTATCTCCCTCGTAAAAGTGTTACAAAATTCCTCGCATACTTCAGCCTTACTGTTTGTTTTTAACATGTACTTTTCATTGTAAATTTTTGTTTTTAGCAATTCCATGCAAGGTTTAATTGAAGATAAACATATAGCTACAACATTGATCAGAATACGCTGGCTTTGACAGCGAGAAAAAACACTTGAGGAATTTCATCTTGTCACGTGACGTCCTCGGTAGCTTAGTGGTCAAAGCACTCGCCCGGTATGCGATGGGACGTGGGTTCGAGTCCCACCTGAGGTCGATGATTTTTTTCAAGTGTTATTTATCCTTAATGTACTTTTCAATTACACTGTCGACCGAAGTTTTAATCGTTATTGTCTAAAGTAATGGGTAAACATACATGACTTTTTGCATACGTATTCTTAAAATAGCGCTCATATTATTGTCGAGGATGGCGCTACTGTGCCAGTGTTGACATCGGTTCTGCATTAACTTCGTAAAACTAAATATAAAAACTTATTAAATCCAACTGATTTTGTGAAAGAAGCGAATATAAAGTGCAAATAAACCACGTCAATTGTTATTGGACCTGAAAACTCCGAACTTTCATCAAAATTTGGGAAAAACACTGATGGGACCCCACCAGAAATAGAAGAACGAGCAGACTATTTATGGAGAAGAGTGACACATTAGTCGGACCAGAAGGTTAGTCCCAGTCTACTACAAGTGCACCAACCTTCGGAATACTCATAAATCTTCAAAGTAACAAAATATTATAACCTCAAACGCTCGAATGAAAGTCATCAATCACGTATTCGATTTGCTCAACGCCATCTATGGACGAGCAGTGAAACCTTGAACACCGTTGGCTGTTTTACCTGGCGCCATCTATGGACGGATAGTGTAACCTCTTGAACGTAACTAAATAAGAACCTCCAAAGTTCTGAACTCGACACCTTAGTACCGAAAACTGCTACGAGAGGGCGTTGATCCTAGTTCAGGAACCGGCTAATAGAGGGTGCTAGTAGTAGTATTGGCTAACCATGGAAGACATCATGAAAGTACTACAAAACATACAAAACGATTTAGCACAACAGAAGCGAGACATAAAAGACATGGAAGTAAATATAAAAGAGTCTATAAATAACAACATAGATGAGAAATTTAACCGAATAGAAGCAAAAACAAACCAGCTGGAGCAAAAAATCGAATCCCAACAAAAAACTATTGAGTTCTTAGATAAACAAATTAGAAGGAAAAACATAATTTTCTTTGGTGTTCCTGAAACAGAGAAAAATTACGAAGATTTGCTTAACTTAATCTTAGAAATTGTCGACAAAAAAATGGATATAGAATGCCCAAAATGGGAGATTGAATCAGTAGTCAGACTTGGAAAGAACAATGATAGAGTGAGACCAGTTGTAGTTACAACCACAACAACAAGCAGAAAATTACAACTACTGAAAAAGAAAAAAAAATAGAAAACACAGACATCTACTTAAAAGAAGATTATACACCTATTATTAGAATAGTTTGTTACGGGATTGCTACCATGTACCTTATTTTTGAGTTCCCGATATTTGCCGAAATATCGGGAACTCAAAAATAAGGTACATGGTAGCAATCCCGTAACAAACTATTCTAATGTTAGTGACCATGAAAGTTTAAAACAATATATACATACACCTATTGTCTTACAAAAACGCAAGGAACTTCAGGGAGAGCTTAAAAAAATGCGTTTAGCTGGAGAAAAAGTAATGCTACGCTACGACAAAATAGTCAAGATAAACTCTCCGTTCTCCAAGGGCACTACAGCTAACAAAAGATCTCTGTCGGAGTCTCCCGAAGCTGAAAAAAATGGAAAAACATCAAATTGTGAAGTACAGTCGAAACAAGCCCCGAAGAAAAATAAATCGCAAAATATAACAAACTACTTGCGCCCTTCACAATTAACCCTAACGCCCAAAGCAACTACAAGTCAAGACATCCAAGAACATTCAAAAAACTGAGCTGCGCCCCCCCATCTTCACCTCTCCCAACACGGCCGGTCACCGTGGGAGACCAAAACCCTCTAGAGAAAATACATACGAACAACAATTTTGAGAAGAACCAACTCTATGTAGCAACATATAACGTCAAAACGTTATCTTCCTATTGTCGGCTTCTAGAACTAAGCGAAGCCCTGAAAAATATTAAATACGACGTCATCGGTCTCTGCGAGATAAGACGATTTGGAAACTCCATAGAAGAACACGAAGATTTCATCCTCTACTATATTGGACAAACACCAGGCCTTTATGGAGTAGGATTTATTGTAAATAAGTGCCACAAAAAGAACATCATATGCTTTAAAGGACTATCAGAACGTGTGGCTCTACTACAGCTAAATATCCACGACATAGAATTGAGTATAGTACAATGCTATGCTCCAACAGAATCAGCAAACGATAACGAGTTAGAACTTTTTTACACCACTGTTAACAAAGCAATAAAACTGTCGGGAACCAATTTAATAGTAATGGGCGATTTTAATGCCAAAATAGGCCATCTCAAAAAAGAAGAAACTTTAATTATGAAAAGTTATGGACATGGCAACAGAAATAGCAGAGGTACTAAACTTATTCAATTTGCATTTGAACATAATTTGCCAATTTTAAACACGTTCTTTAAAAAGAAAAAAAGCAAAAGGTGGACCTGGAGGTCCCCAAACGGAAAAGTTAAGAACGAACTGGACTACATATTAAGCAATCTCCAAAAATATGTGCAAGACATGCAAGTGATCAATATTAATTATCCTAGCGACCATAGATTGGTAAGAGCGAGATTCAAGCTGCAGTCTTCGAAGAAAAGCCGTAAAACCTATGGACACAACACAAAAATTACCTTAAAAAATGAAGAAGAAATTAAAATATATAAGGAATCACTTCACAATAATTTGGACGGTTTTATTAACAGCCAACAAAACTACACAGTGCAACAACTGAACGATGGAATTATTGCTGCTTTAAAAAGCAGCCTTCAAAAAGCTCACGAATCCTCAAAACAGAATAAACAACCCTCTATATTATCAGCTAATACAAAAAAACTAATCTCAAGACGTCAAGATCTACAAAAAATCAAACCAAAAACAAGAAGCATGAAAAATGAGTTAAAAGCACTGTACAAACTAATAAGCAGATATATATATTCTGACTACAATAAATATCGTATGAAGACCATAGAAAAACATTTAGCACAGTCTGGAAGTTTAAAGAGAGCTTACAAAGAATTGAGATCACATAAAATTTGGATAGAGGGACTGAAAAACACAAATAATGTTACTTACAAAAGAAACGAAATACTCCAAATTGCAACAAACTTTTATGAAAAATTGTATAATCCAGAAATCAATGAACCCACTCCGATTTTACCAAGAGAATCGTCATCCGAAATACACGGCATAGACGAAATAGAGGTTTCAAAGGTAATTGCAAAATTGAAAACCGAAAAAAGCCCAGGATCTGACCAAATTACCAACGAAGCATTAAAAATAGGATGTCCATACCTAGCGAGCCCTCTAGCAAAGCTCTTTAACTTAGTGCTAGAAACGGCAACTACACCTAAACAATGGACTGAATCCGATATAATCTTACTATATAAAAAGGGAGATCCAAATAATATAGCTAATTATCGACCAATATGCTTGCTGCCTTCAATCTACAAATTATTTTCATCAATTCTAGAAAGTAGAATCAGACCTACTATCGAATCGCATCAACCCATAGAGCAGGCGTGTTTCAGAAGAGGATTCTCCACTGTGGATCATATCCACTCTATCGAAATGCTAATAGAGAAATATCAAGAATTCCACAGACCACTCTATCTTGTGTTTATCGACTATCAAAAAGCTTTCGACACTTTGTACCATCACTCTATTTGGGAATCTCTACATTCGCAAAATGTCGAAAATGTATATCTGAGAGTCCTACAATACCTATATCAAAACTGTAACAGCAGAATTCGATTGGAGACGACTGGACCTCCTATACATATCAGAAGAGGAGTTAGACAGGGTGATCCTATTTCTCCAACGATATTTATTGCAGTACTACAGTGGGTCATCGGGAAACTAAACTGGGAGAAAGCGGGCTTAAATATAAATTATCAATATTTAAGTCATCTAAGATTCGCCGACGATATTATCTTACTGTCCGAAAACATAACCGAATTACAGTCAATGATAAACGCTCTCCACGCAGAAAGTCTACAAGCTGGTCTGGAAATTAACCGCAGTAAAACTAATATTATGACAAATCACATTAAAAGTACAGTATACATTGAAAATGAAGCGCTAGAGTACGTTGATACTTATATTTATCTGGGTAAGCAAATTTCATTTGATAAGCAAAGAAATTGAAAGAAGAACCTCAATTGCCTGGAAGAAGTTCTGGAATCTTAAAGAAATTGTAAAGAGCGACATGCCGGTCCAAATGAAACAGAAAGTTATGGACATTTGCATCCTCCCATCACTAAGCTACGCCAGCCAAACATGGAAATTCACATATCGAATGAAAAATAAAATTAGACCATGTCAAAGAAGTATGGAGAGAAGCCTACTAAAAGTTAAAAAGATACACAAAATATCACACAAGATTATTAGAAATAAAACAAAAATAACAGATGCTCTCTATCATTGTAGAAAACTAAAATGGCGGTGGGCTGGTCATGTGGCAAGGTTGACAGACAATCGATGGACTCACAGACTGACAACCTGGACCGGGCCATCAGGAAGTAGGAAAAAAGGTCGACCAATTGCCCGGTGGGAAGACGACATAGTACAAGTGGCTGGCAAACAGTGGATAAATAGCGCGAAGGACAGAGAGAAATGGAAATCTCTAGAGGAGGCCTTCACCTTCAAATGAGGGGTTCTTACTGGGCGCAAAATTCAAAGTTATTTTAGATTAGTTTTTTAAATTCTAAGAAAATGTATAAAGAATCTGTTTCAGTTAATCTTTGTAAATTGTTTTTTCAGTAAGAAATATAAGGCTTTTTTATTTTATTTATTTATTTATGTAATAAGCCAGCTCACAGGAAACTAGTGTTTTCGTATTCTAAGTAATTTCACTCAAGATAACCTCAAAAGACAAAATCGTTAAGAAATCGGCAATGATATGTAGTAGGCCGGCGAAACTTTACAGGATCATGTGAATATATAATGGGTACCAGTCGGCACTAACGCGAAGTCCTTGGTCTTGTTCGTTCGGGAGCCAGAGCATTTTTCAGTTTTTGAGGAAATAAAAGAATTGCATCTGAACCATGATAGTCATGTTAATGAAAATTCTGGCACAAATATGCACAAATATACCGAATCTGTATACAAAAAATCATTAATGTGCGTTCCACCGTTTCCGATATACAGCAATCACCAAAACGTTCGCCCAGCAAAAAACTAAATAGCTCTGATATCTTAAGAGGCACAAATCTGGCTTTTACGGCACATTTATGATCGTATATAAGCTATCTTTTTGCATATTTAATATACAGCTAGGCCCATCAATTAAAAAAAATGTTGCTGGGCGAACGTTCGTGCAGCAGAATCCGTTTTTCTTAAATTAATCTGAAGCTGTTGGACGCACAAATATAAAATTTCGGGCACATTTACACGATATAAGGCACTAATTATCTGCATCATCCAATCCTTGAAAATGCGATACTTTTTGCTACTACTATTAAAACCTATAACCAATTAAGAGCGTTTTATTTAAACACATTTTTAACGCATTACAATACCGTTGTTAGTAACGATAGCAGTTAATAATGTAGCGATAACAGGTAATAAACTGTAACCGGCTGGTATAAATCCTACATAGTCTGTGAACACAAAAAAAGTTACGATGTCGCCATGGAAACCAGCATCAATATTACGTCATACGAAATGGGCGTACAATTTTTTTTAACAGCGCCACCTTTCAAAGCCTCTCATACTATGAACTAATTTTGACATTTCAGTTTTCACTATCGTCGAACAAACCAATCTTACGGCCGATTCCAACCAATCTGTCTTTAGACATACTCTGACTAACACTTTGACTAATGACAACAAACAACTTTGTTACTTTTTAATCATTATCGAGAATTAGAAAAACAATCAAATTAACATAAATTAGTTATTCAACAAGCAGAAATTCTAAATTAAAAGATACATATTTATACACACAAAACTTTGTACATAACTAAATTTGCCCAACTGTGTTAATAATAAAATTATACAAGGGTATATAAGTCAGACTATTTACAAGAAGAACCAGGATGGAGCGCGGTACCGAACTAGTAATTACCATATATTTCCATCAGCACAAGGCGCTGAATGCCAAAAGATAAGCAACTAAAAAATATGTGTGATAAAGACTGCTCTGTTGGGGTATTACAATAATCACAATGAGAACTGAGTACCATTTTGAGTTTAAAAAGATGGATATTTAATTTACAGCGTCCAAAACGAATCCTTAAAATTGTAGAATAAAATTTCCTGTTAAAGTAAGTATTATTTTTGCAGAACCAGGGAACAGTGCCAATTAGTATATAATATGTGGCATACCATAAACCTTTATTTAGAATTTGTATGGTGTAGTTTCAATGCCTTTTCCATATGTCAGTGGACCTTTTTTTGAGAAGAGGGATTATATCTGTACAAGGCACTGAAACATTAAGAAGACTACTCGAGTCAGGAATATAGGTAGAGGAATTTGTAATGGTTCTGGCTAAAAAGTCTGTCCTTTCATTTCCTAATACACCAATGAAGAAACCCACATAAACAAAACCCTAATATTATGTACTGTTAACAAGTCCAGCCAAAACTCTTTAATTGAATATATTAAATAATTTGTGTTAGCATGGAATCTGTTGCTTTTAAGATTTTTAAGAACACTCATACTATCACTAATTATAATCCAGTTCAAAAATCCATTGTTTTTAAGTTTTATATGTTTCAAAGCAGCAAGAATAGCCACTGCCTCAGCTGTAAATATACTCATGTTAGAATTAATTCTATACCCAGTACCAGTATTTAAAAACCTATCAAAAATAGCAAATGAGACTGCAGAATCAGTTTTAGATCCATCAGTGTACAAGAATCTATAATCACTAAACTCAGAAAATTTACTACAAACATCTTTTTTAGAGGATAAAATGTCTTCTATGATGTAATTTATTGCAGGGAATTTACTGGCAAAGATTCCCTGGTAACATGGAAGAAATGGTGATTTATGGATTTGGAGAGTTTCAAGGAAATTTGCATATTGAAGAAAATCCTGAAGAAGATAAGGTGGGTTACGAATAAATTGTGAGTAAGAGTGTTTCATGTTTAAAAACAGATGATTGTTACTTTTGTTATATAGTTTCAATATAAACCTTTCTCTCAAATATGTAAACCTTATACTTAATGGAGGAAGATTACATTCAACTTGCATTGTGTTAATGGGTGCTTTAAAATGCTCCAGTAATAAGTCTCAGGCTTTTATTTTGTATTTTGTCTAGGATATCAACCAGTCTATTATCCCCAGCAAAACAGAGAAAACCATATTCAAAAGCAATAATATTTTGGGATCAGCTCCCCAGGATGTTCCACATAATGATTTTAAGATGTTAAAAGCTTTATTAGTTCTTGAACTTATTATGTCGATATATTTTGTCCAGGAAACATTATGACTTTACTCATAATGTTTCCTGGACAAAATATATCGACTTGACAAACACCAATAGACGCAATTCGTGGACCATATAACTTACCATCATACTTAGTAGCACAGACTTCCCTTTTAGATAAGAATTTATGGACTCGGTGAACTATTTTGTTTGGAATTCCAACAGACAAGAATTCAGATCAAAGTACATCAATATTAACACTGTTTAAAGCTCCAGCAACATCAAAGAATACTGACATTAAGTAATTCTTATTCATTAAACTATTTTGTATATCCAGCTGTATTCTTTAGACATACTCTGACTAATCTGTGGCTGTATTTGACAAATAGATTCACGAGCAGACATTCCTCTTCGAAAACCAAATTGATTTGCAGGTAAAATGTTATTTTGTTCTATAAAAAATTCTAATCTTTGTTTTAGTAATTGCTCAAAAACCTTCCCAACACAAGATGTTAAAGCAATAGGACGGTAGGAATTTGGATTTGATCGAATCTTATCTGGTTTTAAAATGGGCACTAAACAATCGGACTTCCATGAGTGAGGCACGGACGTAAAAAAAAATTCGGACGTAACATCACATTAAAAAAATGTGAAGCATGCAAGGTACTACAATTTCTATAAAGTAGAGTACTAAGATTTTCCAATCCGTGACCAAGGACAAATGTCTATAAAAGCAAATGAAAGCAAATTTTAACTATAACGTATGTTTAATTCTTAGCATATAGTCTCTAACAATCAACTAAGTCACATAAATAGTAAGAGTCTACAATAAAAATTATACTTATAACATCATCTACTTCAATTCCGTTACTTAAAGGACATTTTACAATCTTCTTAACTCTTTGGTGTCATAAGATTCTAATCAGGCTATGTTCTAATATTTTAAAAACACAATTAACATATTCTAAAGAATACTAAAATAAAACATATCTTACTTCTTCATTAAATATTAAACAACAAAATAATTTGTAGTTGCAGATTTATAGGACATTTTCGGTTACGGAAGCTAGCAGTAACCGAATGGAATATAAGGCATTGGACACAATGAGCCTAAGTAGCATACCAAAATAACAAATCACATTTTGTTCATTTAAACATGTACAATCTTTTTTTTGTACCTATCTCTATTAACTTAAGTAATGTTTCATTAAAATCATTAAAGTTTTTATATTATCCAGTCCTCTATTTTGATTTAAATCTTTCTCACAGACAGTTAATAAAAATTCAAGCGACTTTTTAGTTTTGTAATAAAAATTTATACAAAGAATAGCATAAATGATAGTCAATCATGCTATTATTTGTATAGATTTATTTATTATTAATAAATTTATTGCAATATTTTAAATGTTTAATTTAACCTTCACAACTAAATATTTTTCTACTTTCTCCTTTTAAATATATTTAAAGTTATTATTAAATAAAAATATATTTACATTAATTTAAATTAAAAAACAAATATGCATATTTATTTTATTATATATAAGGTCCGATTTTTTTAGCACTAATCCTGCTAACCTGTGACTATATAGGTGAAAAGCAATCGTGAAAACCAACTTTCAAATGTGTATCATAAAAACTAAAAAAATTAAAATTAAAAATACAAAATAACAACATTGAGTTCATATTGCATAAACTCGTCCTATCTTCAAACGTAAAACCATCTGTGATCATCTGTCCAATTCCTTCCCATAGACAGAGCGAGAAAGACTTAACAAACATGAAAGAACCGGAATTCATTCATAACACGCACAATGTTTGGCTTGAATAACTAGGGGGAATGACCTTCAACCTTTGTTAATACAAAAATTTGCCTTAAATGTAGCTTTTGCAAATTTTCGAATAAAAAAAACGTCATAATTTAAAATAAACAAATAAAAACATAATTTTGAAAATTCTTAAATAAGTAGATGTTAAGTTAGCAGCTTACCTATTTGCGGTCCTCTTATCAGCTTATCAGGTGAGTACACTAATCTTCAAGGGGTGTATGTATTTCCAGACTCGTTTCAAATTTCTCATCACACTTTCTCAGGCTGTGGACTGACGAGCTATCCAAAATCATGCTAGAATTTATTGTGTTAGGGGTATGCAAGTTTATTAAAAAGTAAGGTATGTTTGATTAAACTAAAAAAACAAATTAGCATGATTTTATGATAACTCGGCGTGTTTAAAAATTTGAATCAACACTATCTTCAACGATTGTTTATTTACACGACTATTTACACACTGTTCCTCCTATTTACACTACAGGTTTCAGTTTATTTACACTAAAATACTCCTGATTGGAGTATCGATGGGGCATGATTGTAAAATTGTGATCGATATCACACGTCTTGCTAGTGCAACTAGATTTTCGATACTAAAATTCAGGTGATTTTTTAACCTTGACACGTGCCAAACGTTCTTTGAATTAGCCGCCTTGTCGGCAAGCGGCGAAAACACTTGCCGAAAAGCGCGGCGGCCGGGGCGGCCCCTTTGTACTAGATCGTTTGAGATGCACCGAAAAGACCGACCAGAAAATTAGACCAGGAGCTAGTGATCTTATCTCCGAGATCCTTTACCTACGCAAAGGCCATACAAGTTCCCAATCGCTCTAATTGGCTCGAAGCGTCCAGGGGTACCTTGTAACGACCATACCCTTTCAAATCAAAGTATGATTTAAGTAATTAATAAAATAAATATTAAATTTTTCTCTTCAAATTATTTCTAACTAAAAAGGGCAACTTATTAAACACCATGCTTTCTTCGTAATTTTTAACCAATTCCAAAACCCTAATAAAACAAGCTTTTAACAGCGGATTGACCGGTATGGACAGTTAAACAATAAAATAGAAAGATGAAACTTGCAGAGCGTTGCGTGAACGCACGTGGTTATGTTTTGCGGCTGTCGTTGGACATAAGATGCGAAATGGTGGGAAAAGACATTAACAAAAAGCTTTTGAAAGGAAGTTTTAAGTAACAATGTGCACCTATAAAAAAGGGAGAAACCTGCATTTGAAACAAAAGGACAGTGGACGTACATTTTAGCACTTAGGGTGATACACCCATGTGCAATGAACAATATTTTAGGAACTTCATTTTTTGTAAGAAAAGGACAGTGGACGCACACCTTAGCACTTAGGGTGATACACCCATGTGCAATCCATAAATTTGAACAATATTTTAGAAACTTCATTTTTTGTAAGGATAGGCCGAAATTCGTCACCCCACCACATTCTGGAAGCATCGTAGTGCTTGGGTATAAGAGGGACTGACGGAACAAGGAGCGGGGGCTTTTTAGTTGGGATAGGGTTCGATTTGCATCATGTAGATGCCCGTGTGTGGTGTACGGGAGAGTCGAAGGAGGAGGTAAGTTGGAGTGGACAGTCAGATTTGGGCGGTCTGACGTAGACGGTCCGAATGGTGTTCGCGTGTGTCCCAAGAAAAGATGCAGAGGGGTAAGTGTTTTGATAATTACAAATTCCTTTTGAAAGTATTTTAATTAAAATATTTAAAGACAAAGTAACTTTTAAATTGTGATGACGATGATGATGTTGATGCTGATGATAAAGTATTTAATATTGAATTATTTAAAACGTCATTATAATATTTTACATAATTCTCTTGTTTTTCGTAATTTCTTATCAAAAGGAATTTAGCAACTTTTTTTCATGTCCTCATAGAAAGCAAAATGGGATTTAATTTGATATGATTTAAATAATAATAAATATAACGTAAATAATTGATTTAAATCATAACTACTTATTTCACAGATTTAATGCCAAATAAATTTAAATATTGTTTATTTTGTAGCTTAGTTATTTTGATTTTAAAGATTGACATGTTGTTTGCTATTAATTTACCTAATTTCGATTATTGGGTAACATTTTGTGTGTAATGATTTATACTATTAGTTTGAACCCATTTTCTATTTCATGATGACGTGATGCATGTTATTTTATTTGACTTTTTTTGTTGTGTTTTATTTTGAGTGTTTAAAGTTCATCTTACGTGTTAAAAACCTTTGAAAATATTTTATGGGTTTTGAATATGATTTACGTATCATAACGTTTATTAATTGATGATTTAGTGCTCATTAGAGCCATTAAACTTTGACATATTTCTGTGGTAAATCAAAGGTCATTTGATCTTGTTTTACATAAAAACAACCTTATTTTTATTTAACAAATAAGACTATCGTTTATCTTTTAAATGTTTGCTCGATTATTGAGCCAATTTACAACAAAACAACTTTGAAATCTTCATTTTACATTTTACTTATCATTACTACGCATATTTGACCTATAAACCTTTACGTTTACCAAATTGACTTACTTGATCTATTTTAACTAACGTTTGGAGAAATATTGAGTTCTCATAGATATCATAATTTTATTGTAGATAACTACAATTAGGTAGACAGGTATACGTTCTGACGTTGAGACATCTGACATCAAAAACAAACAAACGTAATTATTTTTTATTGTAGGTGGGAAGTAGGTAAGGTACAGTTAGGATTATACGTTTCTTTGTAGGGTTCTAGGTTCGTAAATATGTAGTTCAGGCAGAGGTACCGTTAGGTAGGAGTAGGTACCCCTTTTTCCTTAATAACCTATCCTTCCTAATACCTGTTCCATCCTACCTTCTAAAAATAGCTTCATTTGTTTAGGGTTACCGTTGTAGTAATTAGGTAGTTAGGAAATGGGCTATTTTTAGGGATCCTTATACAAAATCCTATATCCATAAAACTGAGAGAAGAATTTAATAGAAGTTTTGAGATTATTTTAAAATTAAAATATTTTGTAAATCTTGTAATTCAAGGGCCATAATTTTAAATTCAAAATAATACTGGTTGATGTGGGAGTATCTATGACTTCACATAGGACATAATGCAGATTTCAGGACCCGGTCTTATACGAGTTGTCATAGATACTGTCTGATCATCTTGGTATTGTATTGAACTAATTAAAACATTAAACCATAAGTAATTCACTGCTCACTTCCGACTGCCAAGGATAGGGTACCAAGGGTCAATTTTACAACATTTATTTCAAATTCAAAATAATACTGGTTGATGTGGGAGTATCTATGACTTCACATAGGACATAATGCAGATTTCAGGACCCGGTCTTATACGAGTTGTCATAGATACTGTTGGATCATCTTGGTATTGTATTGAATTAATTGCAACATTTATTTCAAATCCAAACGATTTTGATTGATGTGGGAATATCCATCTGACATTACTTGGTGTCATGGATATTGTTAGGTCAATCTATATTTCATATAGAGGGGTTTAGTATAAATATTTTGCTAGTCGGAAAATAATCAGAATCTTTAATCTAAATAATGCTGGTTGATGTGGGAGTATCGATGACTTCACATAGGGCATAATGCAGATTTCAGGACCCGGTCTTATACGAGTTGTCATCGATACTGTTGGATCATCTTGGAATTATATTGGACTAAAGGATTCAGATTATTTATTTAGGTAATTAATTTAAGGACCCCGAACCCTTGGTTGACTTATCGTGCAGTCAAATAGGTAGATTTTAGTATGTCATATTAAATTCTTTAAACTCAGTTGTTCCCTTAGTTGCGCATAATTACGCTAAATGCGTTTTGTTTCAGATTTAAGTCCTATTCCTGGGGGTGGCAGATTGCTTGTTTGGGATGATTTTTTTTATCACATGGCCACCACTCCTGGTGAGCGTTTGGTGTTGGGGCTCACCAGGCGCCCCTCGGGGCGTTCTTTTTCCTCTTCCTTGAATGCGCACAAACCCATGAAATTCTCGAGAAAGCTTAATCATAACATCCACGTACCTCTAAAAGAATTTGGTTTACTACTATTAACACAACGTACGGTCCTACCATTTAAACTAGACGATCACACAGCCAATTTAAATTATCACAGTCAAGCGTTATTAACGTAGTCCGTTTCGATCTCAATTAATTATTAAATTTACATATTTTTTTTTTAGAGATAGACGAAGGGGGTTTGTTACAACCTGGACGCAATCTCAAAAAATTTTGACTTATTGCCAGGTCTCATGAAATAATAATAATTATTTGTTTTTATTCCTATCCTAACTACTAAGATTCCTAAGTTTGATTCTTTTTTTTTATCAAATCTGTATGGGCCAACCTCTGCCCGAAGGCGGTTTAGCGCTTTCTAGGTTGGCCAAGGCTGACTCGTACCTAGATTGTGGGTATTCTGAGCGCGATATAAAGTTACGAGGTATGTCGGTCTTTTCCTGGCACAGTTCATGGTACTTAATTAAAATCTTTAGTTTATGAATTGTGCTGATTTCCTGTAGATTTTTTTTTTGGCCATTGGGTACTGAATTATTTTTAAACTAACTATCAATCGAGCATACAACCTCAGTTGAGCTGTCTAGACTATTGTGTCATTTAAAAAGATCGAGTCCGTGAATCAAACGCAAGACCTACCGGCTACCTACATGCATGCAATCATTTATTTTGACCAAATTAGCTCTAAGCCTATGCCAATTAAATTGACGGAATTTTTAAAGACACCTAGGGATGAGTAACAAAAGGGAAATGTATCGATGTGCAAAACTATTGGAATTTACCTCGCTATGCAATTGATATCGTTGTAAACGTTACAATATCAACAATTATGAGTAATAATTTCACTTATGATCGAATTCATCAAAGAGGAAAAGTAAATTTGTATTATGCAAATAAAGAATACTATTACTTTTCGATTGATTGCTTATGCGAGACTTTTACTAAGAAATAACATTATTTTATAATTTTTTAATAAGCGTTTTAGCACAAACGAAGTGCAGAAGAAGGTAAAGGAAAGAAGGTAAATGACAGTAGGTAGGTTTTGAATTTCAAAAGCAAGAACTCAAACGGCTACAAGCTATCATCCTGTGGCATTTAATGGGACTTTTGCTATACCCGGCCTTACACCGTTTAAATTAAATCACCTTTTGATTTTTAATTTACAGAAACAAAAATGATATTGAACTTCTTCTTAATTGTTAGTATTAAAATTAAATGACAGTGTATCGATCCGCGCGAAGCAATAGTGATAGATACTACATCACTATTGCTTTGTCAGGTGCGCTGGCGGCCGCACTTTGAGTTTTGACCGACCGCTCTGCTGCGCAGTGCGCTTTCTTTTAGTTCGGGTCATGCGCCTGTCGTGATTAGATGCTACATACGGACGCGCTTCCGGCTTCCGCGCGCGTCGTAGTATCGCAAAATCTATCATTTATTAAGAACACAAGTTTAACCTAGTTTGTTCTGTGATAGTTTTTTTTTATTTTAAAAAACCAACAGCGTAACTTACAAATATACTTAAAAGTACGTACATGTGTTATAGTAAGGCCAATAACAGGTTTTTCTTAAATTAACAATTCGTCTATGCAAGTCTAGCTATGTGAACCATCCATTAAACGTGAGTGTGTGTGTGTATGTGTGTGTTTAAGTTTATGAGTAAGTGTGTGGGTTAAGAGTGTTTTATGAACGAGTTTGAACGTGACCGTGCATGCCTATTTTCTGCTATCCAAAATGTTATAAACTTGAGATTTAAATTTCGCCTTAGTGGTGTTAAAAATATCGATAGTCGAAAAGAAACATTGTATGTTCTTGCGATTCTCGATAAAACAGAGTTATGCGTAAACTTTGTCCTGTGTAACAGTGTATGGAACAGTTGAGGGTTACGAGAGCGATGCTGCGTTGCTCGAAGTCCTAGCTCACCAACCAAGCTCGGACAGTCAAGTCTTCCGCGCACAATATCATACATAACATCATGTCTGTAGTTACACGGCGGTTCGCAAGAGTAGGTAGACCGTAGTAGCTACAACCTTTCTCATACATGTCGTGATTTAAAGTTAGGGTAACGAATAAACTTCTGTTGAATAGATTCAATTTGTTCAGAGTAAGTTATATACTGCGGATACCATATACAACCGGCATAGTCAAGGATACTACGGACATACGCGTTATAGATACTCTTAGTGCACAGCAAGTCAGTGAAGGGTTGTGTTATGCGCAGTACGAATCCTAGAGATTTATATGCCGTATGTGTAATGTGATCAATATGTTCGTTCATTATCAGTTAATTGTCAAAGTATACACCAAGATCACGCACCACGTTGACTCTTTCCAATGCTTTACCTTGAATGTTGTAGTTATAAGTGATGGGATTTCTTTTTCGGGTGAAGCTAATTATTTGACATTTTTTGGTATTGACATTAATTCTTTTAATTTTATAATACTCAGACAATTGATCTAGGTCATATTGTAGCTGAGCACAATCAGCAACATCGCCAACTTCAAGAATTTTTTTTGTGTCGTCAGCATACATTAAAAACCTTGAATATGCAAAACATGCATAAATGTCGAAGAGGTAGATATTATAGAAGAGAGGACCGAGGTGCGAACCCTGTGGGACTCCGGAGGATACCTTTACAAAATCCGATCTATAGCCGCCCACGACCACCGCTTGCGACCTGTTCGACAAATATGGTTCAACCCAACGCAGCAAGTCCCCATGTATCCCCAAATGCTCCATCTTACGTAGAAGAATGACGTGATCCACTCGATCGAAAGCCTTTTCAAAATCGGTGTAGATCACGTCAACTTGTTTACGTTTGTCAATAGATTTATGCAAATAGTGCGTAAATGTTGCAAGATTACTTAAGGTAGATCGTCTGCTTAAGAAACCATGTTGTTCAAGTGGTATACCATTTCTTACTGTTGAAAGAACAGAGGAATAAACTAGTTTTTCAAAAACTTTGTTAAAAACATTTAATATCGATATGGGTCTATAATGCTCAACCTTTAATTTGGATCCTTTCTTGTGAATGGGAATTACATGAGCATTTTTCCAAACATTTGGAAATATACCCTCTTTTAGAGATCTATTAAAAATTATTTTTAGTGGCATTGCCAATGCCGTAGCACAACGCACAATAAAAAGAGGAGGAGTGTTGTCACAACCAGCTCCCTTACGTACATCCAAGAGTCTTAGAGCCTTTAGTACATAGTCCCTGGTAAATTGAGGTGAGTTGCCTTGAGATGTACTACCATGGGGAGGCAGGGCTAAATTAGAAGGTGGATAATTATGGGCTCGTGGCACAAAAACACTAAGAAACAACTCATTGAATGCAGAACACACCTCATTTCCATCAGAATATTTGTTATTACCGTAGGTGACATATTTAGGATACGATGACGTCCCTCGTCTGGACTTCACGAAGCTCCAGAAGGCTTTAGGATTTGACTTGATAGACTCTTGTACGTTGGTCAGATACTTTCTATGGCATTCAGCTTCGACCTTGCGCTGTCTGGACCGCAAAAGAGCGAATTCTGCGTAGTCCAGCCTATTTTCGTATTATTCCAACGAGCATGAGCACGTGATTTTTCTTTAATAATTATTATCAGTGCCTTACTGTACCACGGGGGGTACGCGTGAGAATTTTGAGAAACTACCTTAATTGAAATGTAACTGTCAATGGCATAATACAAATGATGATAAAAGCAACCTACTGCATCATCTACACTACCTTCATGCAGAGCCAAGTGCCACGGTATATCATTCAGATATTGAGTAATGCTGTCGTAGTTGCCTTTAGAATATAGCTTTTTTCGAATACGATTAGGTTTTAGAGATTCGACTAAAATATCAGTAGCGTCAATACTCAGAGCAGGGTGATAACAATCCTCCGCGAGAAGTGGAGATTCGGCTTTTTTGCATTCCAGGCCAAAGCTGCTAAATACTAGGTCCAGAGTATTATTATTTTTATTTTTTAAGCTATTGTACTGAGTGAATCCCAGAGTGCTAAGTACATTAATTAAGTTAGATGCAGCGCACTGCACCTCCGCTGCACCACGCTTTACAATAAGAGGGCCGACGGCGTTCCAAGTAATGCACGGAAGATTATAATCGCCTATTACCAAAAAAGAGTGACAACTATTTAAAGTTACAACCGATGAGACGGAGTTTAGCAAGTCGTCAATGTCCCGCGGCTGATTTTTGCAGTTTCCAGGTAGATAAGTACAAGCAATATTTAGGTCGTATTGGGATGCAAGACTTCTAGCGGGCACGGTGACCCAAATCGTCTCCATGCTTGAAGATGGAATCTTCCATTCATCTCTTACATACGCCCCTAATGTGCGCTTTACGCAGATAAGTGCACCTCCGCCCGTAGACTTGTCGCTTAACGCCAGGTCGCGATCGCAACGAAAAACATCGTAACGAGGGTCAGAGAATTCTCTGTCTAAAATGCCGTCGCATAGCCAGGTCTCAGTTAGAGCAATTATATCATAATCACTACCATAAATGCTGGAGTGCAACGCCTGACACTTAGTGCGTAGCCCTCGCACATTTTGGTAGTAAATTTTTAAGTTTGAAATAGCGCCTGTGGTGAGTAATAACTAAACGCAATTACGAGCATTATGAATAAATAATTAATTGTTTCTGGTGCGCGGCATACCTTAATACGGTGTCCGAGTAGGTCGAGCTTACTGTTTAGGTATACGTTATTCAATACAAACCCGTAATTATGCACAAAAGGACACGTGTGGTTATGCAACAACGGGTGAAACGATCGTATATTATATAAACAATGTAAAGTTTTACAAATAAAGTTATTATTGATAGAATTATCTACATAATAAGTGAGTAAAGACATAAAAAGTAATGAGTTTGCAACAGGCGAGAATCCTCCCAGTATAGAATGTGGTAAACAAATGACGTTATACTGCTGTGTAGGCATAGCAAGTTTGTTCATGCTCGTAGTAACCGAGACAAACACGAGCGCAACATCGAGAAACCATCCACTAATATAATTTTCAATAACAGCTTTACTTAATAGTACATATAACAAAGGAAATCTATGTAATACTGGATGACAGTAGCTGCTATAAGCATTTAACTTGTGTCGGTGTACTAAAAATTTTTTTGAACTAGATAGTTTATGCAAGTTCTTTAATAATGAGTTTAAACGATTGGTTACGTAAATGTTTTGAATTGTGTATAAACACAGAAAGGTACATAATAGAAAACAAAAAAATAATTAAAGATCATACCTACTGAATATTACGGCGAACACGTTACTAAAAATGGTATTAAAAATATACGCGGGTGGGCGACTATAGAACAGAATCAAGTTTTCTTTTGAACAGGCGCGGTCATTGCAATATAGTAGTGATAATTGATGCAGATTATTTATCAGCCTAAAATGATGAATGTGTGGTGTAAACATGAGATGGATAGTTAACAAATTACACTTTAATATTATTAAGCAAGCACTTTTTACATTGATGTAATTTATATTTATGTTTAAGTAAATATTAGACGTAAGCGAAATTAATTTCAATTTATCTTTTTTGAATTTTTTTAATGTCTGCCTCCGTGGAGATGAGAAACGGCGGGGATTTATCGTTTTTACGCATATATATTTTACAAATTTTTTACCCATACGAATTGAATCATGTTTTGCTTGGCGAAGTCTTTGCATTGCTTCAACAAAGATTTGTTAAACAAAGTCAGTTGTTCGTTGACGTATATTGGTTTCGAAATCCCTGGGATGTTCAAATTTTTCGTAGTTAATCCACGATTTTAACGTATTCCCGCAAGTATGTTGTCTTTATGGATACGTTGACTCAGCTTCACAACAACGGTACGTGGACGACCGGAGACAGGCTGGCGTGACTGAACACGGGTAATGTGCACCACATCATGATCAGTAATTTGCACCCCAGTATATTTTGCAATGTCCTGGAATGTGGTCATGAGGTTCTCACTGGAGTTTTCAGGGAGGCCAATTATTTCTAGGTTTAACATTCTGTCCCGTTGTTGCTGCTTATTATTTTCCAGTCGCATTTCATGTAACGAATTCTTAACAGCAATTAATAAGCTAGACAACTCAGCACCGGATTTTTGGCATAATTTAGTTTAGTCTACCTGCTTCTGAATATCGTCAACTCGCTGTGACGTGTATTCCAAACTTGTTTGTAACTCGACGACTATCGCCGCAGTATCGCTCTGCTGCCTACTCATTTCTGCGACGGTGCGTTTCAACTTGGAGTTTTCTTTACGAATTGCATCAAGATCTGTCTTCATGGCATTAGTGGTGGTAGATAAGGTACTCAGCTCACTCTTAAGAGGGTTCCCTCACCAAAACTTCGATTTTTCCTACTTTTTAGCTGCATTCTACTCCTTATTTAATGCGTATAGCGATAATTGAAAGACACCAAAGTAATCTTTGAAGTTTTATCTGTAAAATTATCGTTTAAAATATGTATTTCCTCTAATTAATAGTTACGAAAACAAGCTTTTAAACGACGTCGATAAAAATGTATTCTGTGCGTCTCCTCCGTAATTAATCCTTATCTTATTATTTGGTTTGTACCAATCGGTAGGAAATCAAAAAATCTATAATTTCATCGCAAATTTTTTTTTAATTGATCAATTATTGACAAAGTTATGGCTATTATTAGACATGGCAATGATTGCTATTTTTCATTAATTGTCATATGACGAAATGATGATTAATCTGTGATAAATCATTTGCAATGATTTTTTTTCAGTGTCATAATGTAACACTTTTGCTATTTGCTACTTAAAATGAAATATGATGTATTGTGAACAGTTGCTCCTTGCTACTTTTTTATGAAATGTCATAGGTATATAGTTCATGCGCTACGTAATGTGCTATGTGTATTATTTAAGCATTTTTTTTTTTTAAACAAATTGTTATTAAAGTCCTGACCTGAGTCAAATAACTACAAAGTCTACAAACTAAATATCCGTTCACTATTAACAACATTTATTAATGCTACACTCGTCACAATCAAAACAAATTTTAATAAACATACATAGCACTCAAATTACGTAACGCACCTAGCAGTCATCACCGGGCGACTAGTGAATTTGAAAACATCATAAAAAAATCATAATTCATACTTACTAATAACGAAATTTCATTGTAAACAAAACGAGCTCGACGTGGCCTACTACAAAATCATAACAAGATAATCTAAACCTTACGGCGCTCAGCATAAAATTCAACAAACAAGAAGGTTTCAACCTGCCACTCGTAACAAAAATCATGACAAACGAATCTAAACTTTACGTTCATAAGTTTAAAGCTCTTAAAATGCTCAGTATCGTTATCGTTCGTCACCTATGATGGCATAAAAAATAGCACAGCATGTTTGTCTTTTTCTAACACGCATCTGTAGCAAATCATTCCTACTCGCTCGCGCGCTCAAGGCCTGCACTCGCTAGACCCGCTCTGCTCCATGTCATCAACGAATGAAAAGAAATTTGCGCATGACATATGATTTCACAGTCTGTGATTTGTAGCAGTCAATATGATAAAAAATAGCAGGTGTGACAAATGATTTTCAAGTCATATGATTTTTCACCTGCTCCTCATGAAATCGTCCATGCCTAGTAATGTTTGACTGCACTTATGCAAAAATTAACACATTTCACACTAGCAACTGGATGTATTGTACAATAAGTCCATAAAATTAGTTTCTAGGAAGCTAAGGATACACAGTTATACAAATTTATACTATATTTTCAGTGGCTTGCATTCATAATGCAATTGTTAAACCTAATTAATGAGCTTAGATAATATCATCATATTTTATTATTATTGATCACATTGGCGACTACACAGTACACAGCGCCACCAGGCGCTAATAAACACGTCTCTCATGTAAAAGGCTTTGAATAACGGTACAGTACTGTTTAATAGCGACGTTTTACCTGAAAATAAAACTTTTATTAAACATACTTACCTTATTCAAAGCGTGCTTTTTAAACCTGCCTGGTGACAATAAAACGCAATGACACGAATATCGAACAATCCTTCGAGCTGCCTGTAGTGGCGCTAGTGTTGCATAGCTGCGGTGGCGGGCTGCGGAAACGTGGGTCACGTGGGCAGACCAGAAGTCATGTCTAGTACTCGAACCGGAAACGCGGATGCTACTCTCATGTAAAAGGCTTTGAATAAGGTAAGTATGTTTAATAAACGTTTTATTTTCAGGTAAAACGTCGCTATTTTTGTAGAAAAGGAACAATTTAAGGAAGGTTTACTCTAACTGCGGGAAAACTCCACCCACTGCGGGGGGCTGCCTGCGCGGTCGGGCGCGCGCGGCGCGTAAGAAACTGAGCGCCAAATTTAAAATAGGCTTTGAAATTTCCTATCATTAAGCTTAAAGAGCTCAGACTATGGCTAAGAAGTGTGTTTTTTTATAATATGTCATAAACCTTTGTATTTTCTAAGCTAACATTATGAATTATCCCCTGTTCCACTCACGGAAATTATGACAAAATTTCAATATTATTAAAGTTTTTCGTAATATTAAAGCTAGGTTATACCTATTATTGTTTCATTTTGATATATTTATATTGTTTTGTAATCCGTTCAATACAACAGTGTTATTTTTTTACGTAGGCGTGGTAGTTCAAATCCAAAATTATGAGAAATAAAGAAAAGCGCTCAAAAGTTGTCTCGGGCTCGATTGTGATGAAAACTCAAACTGCATTATTAGATGTTTGAAAAAAAAAACTTATTCCTATCTCGCAATCGAACTGAAATCGAAAAAACCGGCCAAGTGCGAGTCAGACTCGCGCACGAAGGGTACCGTACCATTATCTATAAAAACGCCAAAAAATTCACGTTTGTTGTATGGGAGCCCCCTTAAATATTTAATGTATTCTGTTTAGTATTTTTTGTTATAGCGGCAACAGAAATACATCATCTCTAAAAATTTCAACTAAACTAACTAAGTATCACGGTTCATGAGATACAGCCTGGTGACAGACGGACAGACGGACAGCGGAGCCTCAGTAATAGCATAGTAGAATCAGAAAAGTAGGTCGACTTCATACATGCGCACCGAACCCGGCTTGTTTGTGAACGCGCCCGTGCGTACGCGCCGCGCACGCACACACTGACAAAATTTCTCGGTGCACAAAATCCATAGAAATATTAATGGAGGAGAAGTCGCATCGTACGTAATTTCGAAGAGCACCGGTGTCGCCGGATTTCTCCTACCATAGCTCCCAGACACACATTAAACTGTGTAAAAACAAAACAACAGCAGGAGCCTGAGAGTCTACGACAACACGTTTACAGGTGTTGCGATTGGCCTAAAGGCACTTCACGCACACTTTAAAACTACAATAAACACTAGCTAGCACGGCACTACCACCACTACTTCGCGAACGGCGCATGCGGACCATGGTATTTTCACGACGCAGTGGATATCGGTAGCATCAAAATACATTGTGCGGTGTCATTAGATGTAATATTATGTGGTTGCTGTACTAAGCCATCAATGTCTAACATGTCTAAATAAACATCACAATCAAGTTCGGTATTATGGTAGCTCATTCGGCACTGAATTTATTCTTGATATTGTTACGTTTTTTTTTACTTCTAAACTAAATAAAACTGAAATCCTAATATTTAATTTAGGTAAGTGACTCAATAATTCTTGTACTTTTTCGTTTCACTTCTGTTTTTGCACGTAACTTCACAATAATTCGGCATTTTGCAAAAATATCGGAGAACATTACTGTTGTACGTCTGAGCTGTGATCTTTCACCATGTGAAATTTCCAGTATTAAATAGTAGTCTTTGGCTGTGATTAAAGAGTGGCGTGGCTTGTTTCGGGAGCGATGGTCGTTCCTGATCATGTCGCGGTGACACATGCCACACCTCCATTACATATCTAGTCCTTTCTCTGATCTGAGGTGCTATCGGTGCGCCAGTCGTGGCTGCGACGCCCGTACGTAACAATGGCCGCGAGGTAATAATTTATAGGTTCGTGAAGATGGCAAACAATTCAAGTAGAAAATATTGCAGTGTTTTTGGATGTCTTAATAGCAGTTTGTCAAATCTAGAATTGTCTTTCTTCACATTACCTAGCGAACCAGAACAGTGAGTATCTAATCTACTTACAATTGAAACTTATTTGTCTAAAATGTTTAGGAAATATCTGATGGGGATTTCATGAACGGATTTATATTATCTGATGGGGATACATGTAGGTCTGTAGGTACCTAACTCGGCTAAGTACATTCGACGAAAATATGTAGGTTTTTTTTTTTATTGATATCTCTCATACTTTTTATAATATAATGTATCGTATATTGAGTATACAATTATAAAGGGTTATTTATTTTACTACTTACAAAAAAGGTAGGTAGAAATAAAACGTTGAAAAAATAAAACGTTCTTACATATAGACTGAGAGCCAGACTTTTAATCGGGTTAAAACTAAGATTAATAAATTAAATCGTAACTTGTTTTCCTTTGAGCATGTGTAATGGAATAATAAACCGGAAGCATAATAAGAAACCAATTTTAGCATGCATGTCTATAGACCGGAAGCCACATTTTTTAACACATTATAAATTTACTACCTGACAATTTTATACAAAGCTAGGAAGGCATATTAAAGTTTATAACTTTTCAGCTTAGTATTTTAACATCTACCAATTTACCTAATTGTACCCTTGAAAAAGAAATTATTTTTTTTATATTTAAATTCAAATGTAGCGTGAAAATGGTCAGTGACGGGACATTTTGACTGTTGACATCGTATTTTATTAAGCAACAAATTTTTACTATTGCGACGTGGACGCACTTCATAGTAATATTTATCTAGGTGTTTTTTTAGTATGTATTGTTTATAGCAAATAAACGTTTGAACTTGAACTGCTTTCTAAATTTCAAAATCGATCTCTCGATCTTATTCTCCCCCCCCTAATAGTATCAAGCGTTGAAAATTCAACTATAATGCTTCATTCTTTCAACGAACTGTCAATTCAAGAAAAGAACATCGCGAATGACGTTATCGATCAGTACAAGTCAATATCCTCAGGGGTAGCTGGTTTGGGTCGAACGTATCTAACTAAACACCGTATTCATACAGGTGACTCAACACCTTTACGTCAACGATATTACAGATTACCCCCAGAGAAGTTACGTATAATATGTCAAGAATTGGATGAAATGATGCAACAGGGTGTTATAGAACCATGGGAGAGTCCCTGGTCATCACTAGTCCTACTAACACCAAAAAAGACGGGAAATTGCGGTTTTGCCTTGATAGTCGCAAACTCAACTCGGTCACCAGGAAAGATGCGAAAAGAAGAAAATTACCTTACATTTGAGAAATATTAGATACCTTAAAAAATGCTAAATATCTAAGTAGTATCGACCTTTCTAAAGCTTTCTGGCAAACGCCTATAGCCAAAAGTAATCGCCACAAGACCGCATTTTACGTACCTACCCAAGGGACGTTCAGATTTGTTACCATGCCATTTGGGCTGACTAATGCCCCTGCTACCCAACAAAGATTAGTAGATAAATTATTCTATGGGCCTGAATTTGAGAACTCTGTCTTTGCATTCCTTGATGATATAGTTTTCGTCTCAGGAGACTTCAGAACCCATATATCAATACTAAAAAAAGTATACGAAAAACTGAAATCTGCTAAATATAAATCTTGATAAATCCGTATTTTATCGGGATGAATTAAAATAATTGGGATATACACCGCAACTTTTTAATTACCCGAGAAAACTAAAATTTGCGTTGATAAAAATATGTATATCAGTAAGTAACACACAAATATTATAGCGTTCATACAAAAATATCATTTTATAGGACTTCAAATAAATCCTGTTAATGCACCAAAAACATGGAAACCATCTTCGTAGTATTTGTTGAATGAGAGAGAGAGAGACGCATGCATTCATTCAGAATCGCGCGGCACTCGCGCAGTCTCCCGCGCATGCGCGTATGCTACGCCTAGTGCTAACGATTGTCAAGATCGCCAAGCATCGCGGGTTCGCATCCTGCACTAGCATTTAATAAACGTGATATCTGTTGACTTGTATGTCGTGGCCATTACGAAGTAATAAAAATAGCACTTTTCACGAGTTTTTTTATCTGCTTAATAAATTGTTTATTTTAATTACTTAGTTAAGGTGTATTTTAAAATATGAAATCCACTAGGTATTTACAAGATTAACAAATGATACAAATACCTAAAAACCTTAAAACAAATTTCAACGTACCTTACACGTATTGCAGTATTATTTCAAAATGTCCTCCTCTCTCCGAGATACAAACGCGTGCTCTTTTCCGCAAGTTATTCTTCAAAGAAATAAGCACGTTTCTTTGAGCTTGAACCTCTTGAAAAGCCGCAATGATTCGGTTTCGCAAATTACCAACACTAGTAGGTTCACTCACAAACACTCGGGGCTTGATCTCGCTCCACAAATAAAAGTCCACAGGCGTAAGGTCCGGGGACCGCGGAGGCCAGGGCACGGGCCCGCCCGCGGCCGATCCACCGCGCTCCGAACTCGCCGTTTAGGTACACGCGCACTGTACACAGTACTGATATGCCATCACGGTATTCTTCACTCACTTTAAAGTAAACACAGGTGCGGAGGTCGCGTGCGCCGGTGACCTTGCGTGACACAACCTTGACCGTTTAAGATTCGCGACGGACTGAGCTGAGGTCAATGATGGCGCGGGCGGGCAGGGGATGCGCGTGAGACTCCGCCCGCCCGTTCATTGATGAAGGGAGTGCTGGCCAGCTTCGAGCTTAGACGCGACTTTGCCGAGTGAGATAGAAACGTCTTTTGTCGGCAGGTTGTGTAATTTGTTTTCATTCATAGTTATTCCTTCCGTACGCCAATAATACGCGACCAAATTAGGTGAATTTTGGTTCCGTTAATGTTGGAATGATAATGATTACTATTTGAATTAGCAGGACTTTTATGGTGCATATTTTTACGGAATGTTAGGGACCTTCTAAATAAATTTCTCATAAAAATAAATGTTTTTTTTTTATTCGCCAAATTCGATGTATATCGATATCTGGGTATATTAGTTAATTTTCTCGGGTAATTAAACATTCACGGTGTATAGTAAATTCAAAAGGACTACATGTTGACCCTGGCAAAGTCGACGCTATACTTAACTTCTCAACTCCAACTAATAAAAAGGAGGTTAAAAGATTCCTCGGCACCGCTTCTTAATACCGGAGATTTGTTCCTAACTTTAGTTTCATTGCCGACCTTAAATAAGTTAACTTCCACAAGTAAAAAGAAAGCTATCTCCTTTGTTTGGTCAGAGAAAGCTGAAGACGCATTCAATAAATTAAAAGAATGTCTCATATCTGCCCCGACATTAGCCTGTCCAGACTTCGACAAACCGTTTGAAGTCCACACCTTGGATGGTGTGGAACATCCTATAGCATAAATGAGTAGGTCGTTATCTGCTGCTGAAAGAAATTACGCTTTAACCGAGAGAGAGGCTTTATCTGTCCTTGTTGCCGTTGATTATTGGAGATGCTATTTGGACAATGGCCTTAAATTCACAGTCTATACGGATCGCGCGGCTTTAAAGTGGTTTCTGAACTTAAACAACCCAACTGGACGTTTGGCTCGCTGGGGTGTTTGTCTATCAGCCTACAATTTCGAGATTAAGCATCGCCGTGGTAATGATAATGTTGTACTTGACGCATTGTCTAGGGCTTGTCCAGTTTCGGCAATTTAAACCGACAGTGATGATCTCAGTTTTCCCCAAACTTCCGACCAATGGTAAAATGTATAAGTAGTAATTCATCCCGAAAAAATACGGATTTATCAAGATGTATAGTTAGCAGATTTCAGTTTTTCGTATACTTTTTTTAGTAGTGATATATGGGTTCTGAAGTCTCCTGAGACTAAAACTATATCATCAAGGAATGCAAAGACAGAGTTCTCAAATTCAGGCCCATAGAATAATTTATCTACTAACCTTTGTTGGGTAGTAAAGGCATTAGTCAGCCCAAATGGCATGGTAACAAATCTGAACGTTCCTCGGGTAGGTACGTAAAATGCGGTCTTGTGGCGATCACTTTCGGCTATAGGCGTTTGCCAGAAAGCTTTAGAAAGGTCGATACAACTTAGATATTTAGCTTTTTTTAAGGTATCTAATATTTCTGAAATGTAAGGTAATTTGTACGCATCTTTCCTGGTGACCGAGTTGAGCTTGCGACTATCAAGGCAAAACCGCAATTTCCCGTTTTTTTTTTGGTGTTAGTAGGACTGGTGATGACCAGGGACTCTCACATGGTTCAACAACACCCAGTTGCATCATTTCATCCAATTCTTGACATATTATACGTAACTTCTCTGGGGATAATCTGTAATAGCTGAATGGTCCAGCCCAGTTTTATTAGTGCTAAAAAAGCAGATAGGTCTAATGAAAAGAAATTGAGATTAGTCATTGATTATAGACAACTAAATAACAGGATTAAAGACGATAAATTTCCATTACCAAATATTACAGACATTTTAGATAAGATGTACCAGCTTGAATTAGACCCAGAATCACGAAAATACACAGCCTTCACTACTGATAAAATGTATCAAATAAAACGCTCTCCAATGGGTCTAAAAACACTCCCAGCGTTTTTTCAAGATTAATGACAATAGCCATGTCGGGAATTAATTATAAACAAGCATTTATTTATTTAGATGATTGCGTAGTTATCGGAAAATCATAACAAAAATCTCATCACTGTTTTGGAACGTTAACGACAAGTCAATTTAAAATTAAATCCAATAAAATGTGAATTTTTGCGCAAAGAAATTGTTTATTTAGGTCACAAAATAACTTCGCAAGGCATTCTTCCTGACGATAGCAAAATAGAGTCATTGCGCAAGTATCCGGTTCCATCGAACGCAAAAGACGTCAAGCGCTACGTAGCCTTTGCGAATTATTATAGACGGTTTATACCTAACTTTGCAAATATCGCGTATCCATTAAATAAATTATGTAAAAAGGATTCAATATTTGAATGGACATCCGAATGCGAACAGGCATTTTAACATTTAAAATTATCTTTATTGTCACCGCCCGTATTACAGTATCCTGATTTTTCAGAAACTAATATTTTTGAACTACGCACCGACGCATGTAAAAGGTCTAGGTGCGGTTTTATCGAACTCTAATGGTCATGTTGTCGCATATGCTAGCCGAAACTTATCATCCGCAGAAAGTAGATATCCTATAATAGATTTAGAGTTGCTTGCTATAGTATGAGCTGTAAGACATTTTCGACCGTATCTGTACGGCAGAAGGTTCAAAATGTATATAGATCATAAACCATTAATATATTTATTTAGTCTAAAGGACCCGTCCAGTAGACTAACAAAGTTTACACTTTATTTAGAGGAATATGATTTTGAGATATTATACATCCCGGGTCGAAATAATGTAGCTGCAGATGCATTAAGTCGACTCCCGGTATCAAGTGTAAAGATTTGAAATCACTCGGAGAACAAGTTGTATCAGTATTAACTCGAGCGCAAACTAAAAAGCTACTGCCTGAAAACTCGGATTTGACTAAAGAGTCTTCTATCAGTATTGGGCCTGATCAACCTGAGGCTGTAGAGATTCTAAGAAAACCTAAGGATGTGATAAAATTAATTTTCACAAGTGAAATAAAAATTAAAAACTAGGTTTGTCTTTACTCTGATAGAAACCACTGTGTTCATGTACCCCCGCATTGTACCTAGATACTCGATCGTTATCTACCCCGCAGGAGTTAGCAAGAGATTAAGGCTCACTTTGCGAAAAAGAAAATATTAATGAAATATTAATTATTAAAAATAAAGAAAATGCAACGAATATAAAAATACTTGCCAGTCGTGTGAAAAAGTTGCATCAAAGGGTACCAAAAAATTTAATTACTAGAGATGTTATAAAAATTAGCAACTATGATGATAAGAAAATTATATTAAACGATTTCCATTTATTCCCAACAAGCGAACATGCAGGAGTAAACATGATGTTAAATAATTTGAAACATTATTATTATTGGCCAGGTATGACTAATGACGTCATTAATTACGTAAAAAAGTGTAATCAATGCAAATTTATAAATTTTCTAACGGTCGCTCCCCCTCTTATAAAAGCGGATGGTTCGCTAACTAGTAACACCTTTGAACAATGTGAACTGCTTGCCGATACCTTTAAGACGAACATGCTATTAACTCATGATTGGAATGATAACGAATTGTCTTCAAGAGTCAAGGATTCTATTAATGCCTGGGATGCTCACTGTCAGGCCAGTCAGATTCCTCGTCTTATACGCCCCCATGAGATATGGTGTCTTATTCGCAAACTTAAAAGACGCAAAGCGCCTGGGGAAGATAACATCCACAATGCCTTGTTAAAAAACTTACCCCAGAAGGTTATAGTCTACTTAGCAAAAATCATGAACGGGCGTCTTCAACTCAGTTACTTTCCGGCGGCATGGAAGTCTACCAAAGTTATTGCAATCAAAAAGCCCAATAAAAATGAAAAAATCCCTGTGAGTTATCGCCCAATCAGCCTCCTACCGGCTATAGCTAAATTATTTGAGGCAGCCGTTTACACTCGCCTTCTTAAAGTATCCGCTCATGTACTGCCCAATGATCAGTTTGGCTTTAGGAAGGCTCATTCCACAAGCCACCAACTGGTCAGAGTTGCTGAGCATGTCTCTCACCACTTTAACTTACGTCAGTCCACTGGAGTGTTCCTGCTCGACATAGAAAAAGCTTTTGATGCCGTATGGCACGAAGGCCTTCTTCATAGGCTGTTAACTCTCGATATACCCATTGGATTAATTAAAATGATACAGTCCTATCTATCTAATCGCACCTTTAAAGTATTCATAGTGGAGGCGCCTAATTCCTCCACGTGGCGGGGATTGAAAATGTGGGCTGGAATTTATAGAAAAAGATTCGAAAACCCTTAGGCTAGGTTGTAGTGGACTGTATTTCTGCGGTAACATACAAACACAGAGATATAGCACTTGCAAAACACCTTTTTAAATAAAAATGGACGAAGAAAAGTATAATAGTGACACGAGGAACAAATATGGAGGGGACATGCACACTTACCACTTTATCCGTCGGGCACGAGCACTTGTCTTGTCCTAGGCACTTCGCAGGCGATATCTTCAGTATATTTGTACGTATAAAAGTCTATTAAAGTGAAAAGTCACGCACCGAAAATTAGTTATAGTATAATCACACGCGTGCGTCCGTCTCAGCGTAGACGCAAAGCACAAGAGGGTTTTGAAGCAGTCACAATGCACCGAAATACAGGCGACCGATGCATTGACAAGGACGGCCATATATAAAAGTGTACATGTTGGAAAAGGATGGGAGATAGATAGGATAAAAGGGCATTTGCAAGTGCTTAAACTACCCTATATTAATTTAATAAAAGTTGCGAGATACGAAATCCACCATCCCCCCGGCCTTGAAGAAACCCTTCAAAACAAAGAGAAAGAAAGCGCTCTATTAAGTAGAAACTATAAAGCGCAGCACCTTAATTTTGCAAATAAATAAAAGTTTTCAAATTAAAGAGTAATATTAATAATCTAAATAAACCTAAGTAAAGTTTAACGTTAAGAAGATTATTGAGTTGGAAGCGGGCATAGCCGCACGACTGGACGTTTATACGTGCCAGTTTTCGTCTTTACCTCCGCAACGCGAGTAACTCCATCCTTGCCAGGATATAAATTTGTGATTATTCCTAAAGGCCACCGTAAGGGTGGAGCGTTTTCTACATTTAGTAAGACCACGGTACCGACTTTGATTGGATTTGAAGGCGTATTCCATTTTTCACGCAATTGTAAATTATGTAAATACTCTGATCTAAATCGCTTCCAGTATGACTGAACAAGCGAATCCATTAATGAGAAGCGTGTTAACAAACTGGTTCGTTCTTCAGTTAAGTCAGCCGCGGGTAGGTATTCTAGCGGAGCAGTTGATAAAAAATGCGAAGGTGTAAGCGCGAGCGGCTCCGACGGGTCAGAGCTTAAAATATAAAGAGGTCGGCTGTTCAACACGGCTTCAATCTGTGTAAGAACGGTCGACATCTCCTCAAAAGTGAGAATTTGATTTCCAATTGTACGGAATAACAGCGATTTGGCACTTTTAATATTAGCCTCCCAAATACCCCCGAAGTGGCTAGCAGTGGGAACATTCATTCGCCAAGTAATACGGTTTTTTGCGAGCTCATTGCTAAACGTCTGGTAATACTCGTCAGTTAGCAAGAACTCGTAAAGTTCCTTAAAATAAGTTTTAGATGCGACAAAGTTAGTGCCATTGTCACTATATAAGAAAGTACAAGGGCCTCGCCGTGATAGAAATCGTTTAAATGCGTCTATAAAAGATGCAGAAGTTAAATTAGAAACAAGTTCAAGATGAACTGCCTTTGTCACAAGACAAACAAAAAGGCATAAGTAGGCTTTCACGCTACGAACGCCGCGTTTACGATAAGGAGTAATATACAGCGGGCCTGCGTAATCTACGCCCGTGTGCAGAAACGGCTTACATTGTTCTAGTCTACACTTTGGTAAATCAGCCATTGGCGGGAAACTTGACTTTGGATTTAACCGAAAACAAGTGTTACATTTATGTATACGTTGTCGAACGACGCGTCTAGCGGAAATAATCCAATATTTAGATTTTAAAATGGCAGTTAAAAGTTGTGGTCCAGCGTGACAATTGTCGCGGTGATATGAATCAATTAAAAGTTCAACAATACGTCCCTTTTTGGGCAATAAAATTGGGTGTTTTGAAGAATAGTCAAGTGTCGAATTCGATAAGCGACCTCCGACGCGCAATATTCCATTACTCATAAATGGAAATAATTTTAGTAATTTAGATGAACATAATTGGCCATTAGAAATATTTTTCATATCTTCTGAAAAGTTCACAGATTGCACAACACGAATTATTTCTAATTCGGCTGTGTTCAAATCGTCAGCGGTAATGATATTATTTCGCGGTAGCTTTTTCATAAATCTAAGTACATAAACAGTAGTGCGAAGAAGCTTGTTCCACGTGGAACTACGAGAAGCGAGTGACAAAAGTGGATTTTCAACGTTAGCGGTATTTTTAATTACATGAGAAACAGTTTTTTCTTCAGGTAATGATAATTTATTAGGTACAAATTTTTTAATAGGCCAATTATCTATAGGCATAGAAAGCCAAGACGGTCCTTTGAACCATAGTTCATGTTGAACTAATTGCGATGGTTTAAGTCCGCGGGACACACAGTCCGCGGGGTTCTGTACACCAGGGACATGATATAATTTTTCGGGCGAAAGATTAGTTTGAATTTGCGAAATGCGGTTGGCAACAAAGGTATCGAATCTATGTGGCGATGCAACAGACCAACATAAAGCGACCTCTGAGTCTGAGAAAGCAAAAATATTATCTATTTTATGCCTGCTCGACAAAGTGTCATGGACTTCTTTAAGAAGCCGTGAAAGTAATAGGATCCCGTTAAGTTCTAAACGAGCGAGAGTTATTTTAGGTTTAGCGGATGCTACTCGTGACTTTGAGCATAAAAGTGAGACAATAGGAGGCTGATTGCCGTTTATGACGTGCAAATATATAACACAGCCATATGCGGATTCACTTGCATCCGAAAAACCAACTAAGAAAACCTTCGAATTGGGATCTATACCTACATGACGCGGAAATGAAATGCGAGATATTTGCGGTAGTTCAAACAAATATTGTTGCCATAAATTAATGATGCGGGAGGGGGGCACATCGTCCCAATCGAGATTCAGAAGCCAAAGCTCTTTAATAATTAATTTAGCAAAAAGAATAATAGGTCCGACAAGTCCTAAAACATCGTACAGACGTGCGGTGGCGGACAAAATGGCGCGTTTAGTACAAAGTGGTGGCGGACTCGAAATCTCAAAAACAAAAGTGTCTTGTGCGGGTAACCAGCGCAACCCTAAAATCTTAAATGTACTTCCATCATCAAAAGAAATAAATTCAGACTGCCGGTGCGACTCAGGTATATGCTCGAGAAGTTCGAGTGAGTTAGAGGTCCACTTGACCAAGTCAAACCCACCAGATTTGAAAAGTTGGATTAACTCATGAGCTATCTTAACTGTTTCATCCAGAGAAGAAGCAGAAGAAGCTAAGTCATCCATATAAATATCTCTTTCCAAAACAGCGGCTGCATTCGGCCAATTGTGCCTTTCGTCACTAGCGAGTTGACGTAAAGTGCGGAGCGCTAAAAATGGAGAAGATCTGAGTCCAAACGTAACGCGAGTAAACTCAAAAACTTCAAGCGGGTCAGTATTAGAAAATCGATATAGAATCCGTTGATATTTACGGTGCGGGGAATTAGTGTGTATACATAAATACATTTGCTTTACATCTGCAAAAAAAGCAATGCGAAAAATGCGAACATTCAAAAGAATATGAAAAATATCAGCCTGTAGATTGCAACCAGTATACAAGATGTCGTTAAGTGACAGTCCTGAGTCAGTCTCAGCGCTGCCATCTAGGACGGGACGGACCTTGGTAGTCGACTTGTCGTCGCGCACTACAGGGTGGTGCGGTAAATAAAATCCAGGCGAGTCGCATGACTCTGGCGCGGGCGCGGTGCGGGAAAGAATACCTTTATTTAGGTAGTCGAGAAAAATATCGTCATATTTAAGTTTAAGATCTGGATTTTTGGCAAACTTCTTTTCAAGAAGTAAAAAACGTTTTTTAGCGGTTGTATACGAATTGCCTAAGTTTTGGGGGTCATCTTTAAAAGGAAGATCAACAGAATAGCTTCCGTCGGCATTGCGAACAGTCGTGGAAGTAAAAATATTTTCGCATTGCTGATCGTCAGGACTTAAAAACTTGCGCGAGGGTAATTCCTCAATCGCCCAAAATTTTTCGACAATCTGTTGTAGCGGGTCAGAAGTAAAAGCACACAGTGTGCGAGTAGCGGGTTGAACTGAAATAATTGGAGCGTCACCCATAATTAGGTAACCTAAAGTCGTTTCAAAGGCGGAGGGCATATGATCATTTGAGCTTTTAATTTTGTCAGATAATAATATTTCACAATAAAGTTTAACACCTAAAAGCATGTCAATAGGTCCAGGATGTGAAAACTCGTCATCAGCGAGCGGAAGATTATGAATAAAATGTATAGCCGATGCATCGACGTGCGAGCCGGGCAGCTGCGACGTAATCTGGTCCACTATCATGGGAGTTATAAAATATTCGCACTTATTATCAAAGCGGGAACTAAATTTAAGCGCGGTGATACCTACATTTTTTTGTGAGGCTCCTCCTATACCTTGAACTTCCGTATAGCGGGTTTGTTTGTTAATTGGAAGCGATAATCGCTTACAACACTCCAAAGAAATATAATCACTCTGAGAGCCAGGATCCACTAGACATCTCAAGTAGTGAGTCTGATTATAGCGATCTATAACCTTTATTTTAGCGGTTCCTAATAAAGTAGTCGTTTGAGAACGATAAACACGATCATACGAAACTGTACAAACAGATGCATTATTTTCTAACGAATGCGGTGAATTGATAGCGGCGCGGGAATGAGTCACAGTAGGTAACTCGACATGACTGCTCGACGCTCTGCGGGCTGAGTCATGAGCGGTAGCGGAAATCATAGCGGGGTCGGACACCACCGTAGCACTAACATTACAATGATTCGATTGAACCTTTGTATTAAAATGCAATAAAGAGTGGTGTCGCATAGAACAATGAGAACAATTATGTTTAGAGGTACAAGAAAAAGTTTTATGTTTAATACTTAAACAGTTGTTACAGAAAGAATTATTTTTAATAAATGTATATCGGTCATGCGGAGTTAACTTCATAAAAGAAGGACACGAATATAAATGTTCATGTTGTTTATTATTACACAGAGCGCACTTATCGCTAGCGCTTATGTTTCGTGAACCCGACCCTAAGTCCGTATTCACAAAAGATTTAGTAGAAGGCATAGGGGTGTGCTTAGTATGTTGTTTGTTTTGCGATTGCGAATAATTGTTAACTGATTTATTAGTAGTCACAGAGCGAGATAAAACTTTACTTTGTTCCTTAATGAACTCAATAAAATTATTATAAGTAGGTATTTTTTCTTTACGGTAAGTTATTTCAAATAATTTAGTTGTTTCTGTGTCTAACTTTTGCAGGGCTAAATGCAAGAAAATAAAATCAGTTAAATCTTTAAGCTTTAATTGCTTAAGCGCTTCGACAGAAGAATCAAAGTTATTAATAAATGAATCTAGACCGACCGAACTTGTATTTGTTAGCGGTTTAAAATGTAACAACTGATTAAGATATGCGCATGCGAGCGAGCGAGGGTCGTCATACTTCTGCACGAGCGCGTCCCAGATAATGATATAGTTTTCAGCGGTGGGAGCCAGCCCTGCGCATACGCACGACGCCTGCCCGGTTAATTTACCTACCAAGTAAAATACCTTTTCACTATCGGTAAGCGATGCGTTATCGTGAATCATACTTTTAAATTGTTGATAAAATAAGGGCCAATTCTTGATGTCTCCGTTGAATGACATCAAGTCAATGGGTGGAAGGCGAGGCTTAGAATTCGTAGAAAATTGCGGTTGTAAAGTAGGATTGACATTACGTTTCTCAATATCGAGTAAAAGCTGTTTAATATAAGAATACATTTCTTCAAATGAAGTCCATGAATCATAATCTATATCCAGGTGGGGGTTTATTTGTAAGTTTAACATATTATAAGAATCTAAAACGTCCTGATAATCGTTACGTAATTTGTCGATATTGGAAGCACTTGCACAAAACACCTTGTAATCTTGTGGGTTTTGTTCAGTTTTTTGTGCAAGGTAGAAAATATTTTCCAAGCGTTTAAAAATAACATCGCGTTTTACAGAATAAAGCGTCAGCTGATTTTTATTAGTATCAACGGTTGCTTCTACGAAAGCCTCACTTTCTCTTCTCTTCGATCTACCCATTGTAAATAATATTTAGCGAAAAGGTTGAAGTTAATGAGTAAATTGAGAATTACACAAATAAGTTGTGATTAAATAGCGAGTAAAAATTGGCGGTGACGAATGTAAAAATTGGCGGGTGATGTAAAATAAATAATGGCGGGTAGCGAGAACGCCGAGACACAGCGCGTGCGATCGAGTTTGCGGAAAAGAACTTAACTGAACAACGAACAAGTATTGGAATGTTAATACGTATTCAATATAGAATCTAACACATATCACGAACCAATAATAAATTAGGAATAATCACGATACCAATATATTATACCACGCAAATGCGGTGCGAAAATAAAAAATAGATAGTTGCCGATGCGGTTAAATAATTAAAAATATATCAACAACTACCTAATTTGCGCGGTACAACGACCGTATAAATATATCTAATCTTGCGGGTTGTAGTAATTATTGAGAAAACTGCGTATCTGCGTGATTAGGAATATTAATTTATATGAAAATCTGGGTCGAAGTGACCAAAAAAAATATATGGAGGCGCCTAATTCCTCCACGTGGCGGGGATTGAAAATGTGGGCTGGAATTTATAGAAAAAGATTCGAAAACCCTTAGGCTAGGTTGTAGTGGACTGTATCTCTGCGGTAACATACAAACACAGAGATATAGCACTTGCAAAACACCTTTTTAAATAAAAATGGACGAAGAAAAGTATAATAGTGACACGAGGAACAAATATGGAGGGGACATGCACACTTACCACTTTATCCGTCGGGCACGAGCACTTGTCTTGTCCTAGGCACTTCGCAGGCGATATCTTCAGTATATTTGTACGTATAAAAGTCTATTAAAGTGAAAAGTCACGCACCGAAAATTAGTTATAGTATAATCACACGCGTGCGTCCGTCTCAGCGTAGACGCAAAGCACAAGAGGGTTTTGAAGCAGTCACAATGCACCGAAATACAGGCGACCGATGCATTGACAAGGACGGCCATATATAAAAGTGTACATGTTGGAAAAGGATGGGAGATAGATAGGATAAAAGGGCATTTGCAAGTGCTTAAACTACCCTATATTAATTTAATAAAAGTTGCGAGATACGAAATCCACCACATAGGTAATACTTGCTCACAACTGAGAAACATTCCGGCTGGTGTCCCTCAAGGGTCTATTCTTGGGCCCTTTTTATTTATTCTGTACGTTCACGATATCCCTAGACAACCACATAAAGCCTTGCCTGTTTTGCTGATGACACAGCATCTTTTACATCATCTTCAGATGAAGATCTTGTCATAAGTAGACTACAGCTGTCATTAGATAGTCTCAAATCATATTTCCATAAATGGAAACTTAAATTAAATGAGACCAAAACAGAAGCGATTATGTTTACTCGCAAACATAAGGCACCTTCTAGAACTTTAAAACTGGGTGAGCACTCCATTCCCTGGAGGGACTCTGTAAAGTACCTCGGTATTACCTTTGACAGAAGGTTAAGATGGACCAAGCACTTAAACGACCTTAGAACGAAAGGCATTTCTGCAATGACTGGCTCGAGTCCAATTTTTAATCGTCGTAGTTCTCTCAGCCCATCTACAAAATTGCGGATTTACACAACTTTTATACCGCCTTGCCTCACTTATGCCTGTCCCGCGTGAAACACTACTTGCCGAACTAATCACCTGTCTCTGCAAGTGATTCAAAACAAAGCCCTAAAAATTGCCTTTAACACTAAATTTGAAACAAATATTCAAAAATTGCACGAAGCGATAAATTTTTTGTCATTGTATAAATTCATTCTAAAAATTACTCTTAAATTCTATAATAGTGTAAAAAGCCATAGTAATCCATTAATTTCTAATATTGCACGTACAAAAATACAAGATCTACCATATGTCGACACTTATGGCACCTACCGCTTACCCCATCACTACGCGTGACGTCTCGCATTGTTTGCGCGAGTCTTGTTCTGCAAGCGTATCCAGTATACTTTGAGCCCGCGTACGGAGTCCAACATAAGGCGTGGGAGGTCGTGCACTTTTGATACGTTTAAACTTTTTGCCAATACCGTCAAAAGAGTTATTGTTAACGTATATAAAATCTATCATTTGTTAAAATATGGACTTTACACTAAAAAGTTAATAATGCAATTAAATTAAGATGTTGAGTTATTGGTGTTTAGTGTTAAAAAAAGAATTAAATACAGTGTAAAAAGCTTTAAAAGGTATGTTTTGCCTCAGAAACTGTTTTCATGATCTATGTAAGTGTTACTATAAATTGTCTTGCTAGTTATAGTGTACTTGTACTTAAATTTATTGTTTTAAATAAAGAATTCTGAAAAGTAAAAAGTAAGTAATAAATTTTCTAATTATAATAATACGGAACCAATGGTTATTTCAAGTACTGCAAGCTCTGCTTTTGAAAGGATAGCTTTAGATATCATCAAACTATCCTTCCTCACTTGATGGCGTTGTAACGAAATTTAAATAGTACAGTTGCCAACCATGCTAGTCATGTTGATGAAAATTCCGGCACAAATAGGCACAAATGTACCGAATCTGTATACAAAAAATCATGATTGTGCGTTCAACCGTTTCCGATATACAGCAATCACCAAAACGTTCGCCCAGCAAAAAACTAAATTACTCTGATATCTTAAGAGGCACAAATCTGGCTTTTACGGCACATTTATGATCGTATACAAGCTATCTTTTTGCATATTTAATATACAGCTAGGCCCATCAATTTAAAAAAAAATTGCTGGGCGAACGTTCGTGCAGCAGAATCCGTTTTTCTTAAATTAATCTAAAGCTGTTGGACGCACAAATATACAATTTCGGGCACATTTACACGATATAGGGCACTAATTATCTGCATCATCCAATCCTTGAAAAGGCGATACTTTTTGCTGCGCGAACGTACACTCCATTGCCAGCTGATAGAAACAATAATAAATACATTTTAACCTTGCAATGTGACTTGTCCAAATTTGTCGAAGCGTATCCATTGCACAGTAAAGATTCTGAATCCGTAGCGCAAGTGTTGGTGTCAAAATTTATTTTGAGATATGGGGTTCCCAAGGAAATTATTACTGATAGAGGAACAGAATTTATGTCTAATATTATGTCAGATATTTGAACAATATTACAAATAAAACGGTTAAATTCAACAGCTCATCATCACGAATTAATAGGTTCTTTAGGAAATAGTCATAAGTCATTAGGAGCGTATCTTCGAATTCAGTGTGATAGGTATTTAATTGATTGGAGTGATTGGTTACCTTTTTGGACATTCTCCTATAATACGACTGTAGACGGCAGAACTTTTTATGATTAGCTTATGTGTAAATAATGTAGAAATATGTTTAGATTAAGATACCAATGTATGATTTTGTTAGAGTGAGACAGGTATGCTGTGCTAGAATAAGACAAGTATACGTTGTGTTAGAGTAGGACAAAAAATGTATGTAAGAAAGAGATAGCACTATGGTGCCGTGTGCAAATTGTTCTACTATGTTCGACCGAACTACGAGGTCGCACTAGTCACTAAACCAACTCTAAATTTTGTATGTAAGTAGGACATATTTCTGAATAAATCAAGTTTATTTTTAATCCGGATCCAGTGTTTCTCTTCAATCAACATTCAACCCTTGCACCCTAATCTACAAGGTGGTCCTTCGAGCAACGCATAATTGAAGAAAGAAAATGTCGGTATATTCGACCCGGAGTAGAACCAGGAACGCGGAAATCGAGGAGCAGCTACATCGGGAGGACTCCAGTACGAATGAAGATGTGCGTACAGTTCAAGATGGGAATCGGCGCCAGCAATCCAAGCAACGACGTTTACCGGGAAAGGCGATCGAAGAGCAAGCATCGACATTACAAACCATGAAGAAGCAGCGTCCTACACCACGTGCCTTTTACGAGCTGCCTAACTTCTTTGGGGATCCAGCTGACTGGCTTTTCTTCAAAAGAAGATACGAGGAGTCGACAGCGACCTACGACTTCACGCTAACCGAGAACATGGCCCGAATTCAGATGGCGGTCCAAGGGAAAGCCAAGGAACTCATTAAAGACTTACTACGTACTAGCACGGATCCTGAGGAGCTAATAAGAGTATTAGACCGCATCTACGGGAACCCGAATACACTTCTTCAGTGTGCAATGAAGAAAGTGAGAAACCTACCGAACGTTACCGACAACGACAGCGAAGCGCTACGAAGTTTCAGCTCCGCGGCCCGATCATGCGTGTCAACGCTAAGAAACATCAAGGCCAACGGGTACCTTAACAACCCTCAGCTAGTACGCGAACTTTTGGACAAGCTGACTCCACCACAACGTACCGAATACTGCAAGTTTGCCCGACGAGTTTCATCGGAAAGTGACATCGATCTACGAGTCTCTCCTACACTCACCGTGCTTGTGGATTTCCTCGACGAACTAGCGGACACAGCTGCGTTCATGGTGTGCGCAGATTCGAGTTTAGCTTCTGCGAAGCTGAACCCACCGAAGACGACAGCGAACAAGCAGCCGTGGAAGCCACCGAGTAACCCGCCGAAAATAGTGCATAAAGTGTTAGAAGTGCGTGAAAAAGAGCCTGTTAGTGTTGTGAGTTGTGAAATGTGCAAAGGTGAACACAAGTTGCCGAATTGTGACTCGTTTAAGAAAACCGTAGTGGACTCTAGATGGGACTTTGTTAAGAAAGAAAAATTTTGTTTTAAATGTTTAGTTAAGAAACATAACCGCCTATCGTGTCGTGCGAAAAAGTGCTCCAAGTGCAACTACAATCACCACACGTTGCTACACGTGACAAGATCAGACAATGAAGAGTCTAGTGTGGACCCGTCACAGTGTTGGATGGAAACGTCGAACGTCCTACGTACGCTTTATTCGATGACGGCGCCACAGTATCGCTGATAGATTCCACCATGGCGGCTCATATGAATGGACCTAAGGTACCGTTACACATAATAAGTGCTGGAGGTCACTCAGTCGTCGATCAGAGATCGAGAAGCGTCAAAGTTGTTCTGCGTGGACCTAATAACAAGAGTCACACTCTCACGATGCGCACTATCAAAGAGATCAAGTTGCCACCGCAAACTATACCTTCGGGACTGATAAGCCGTTGCAAGCATCTACGAGGACTGAATTGTACAGAGATGGAAGATGCCGAGCCGTTACTCTTGATTGGTCAAGACAATTGGCAGCTTATCGTCGGAGGCGACATAAGAAGAGGGAAGTCTGGGCAACCGGTAGCATCCCTTACTCAATTGGGATGGGTGATACATGGACCTATTGGAAGCATGGGAAAGAGCATCGAAACCGTGAATCATGTCTCAGAACTGAATGAACTAGTTAAGAAGCAATTCGAGCTTGATTTTATCGGCATCACTGAGAAAAAGCGAGTGAATTATGAAGATGTTAGAGCTACTGCACTGTTGGAAAATACCACGAAGCTCACGAACAAAGGCTGGGAAGTCGGACTCCTATGGAAAAAGGAAAATGTGGACCTTCCGGATAACTACAGGGACGCAGAAAAAAGGTTAAGAGGAATAGAGAAGAAAATTGATCGAGATCCAGAATTCGCCGAGTCTTACTGCGCACAAGTGGACCGACTTCTGGATCAAGGTTACGCCCTTCACCTCGCCAGTCACATGGCATCTCCCGCACTTTGGAGTGACGAACGTCAATAAACCGGGAAAACTACGACTGGTTTTTGACGCTGCAGCGACGTACAAAGGCTCGTCACTCAACGACAACCTGCTTAATGGACCGGACCTTCTCAACCCGCTGTTATCCATACTATTCAAGTTCCGGTCCAAACCAATAGCAATGACAGCCGACATCGAAGATATGTTCCTGCGAATAAAGATCACGGAAAAAGACCAAGGAGCTCAATTATTCCTGTGGAGAGGCATGGATCGACAGAAGACGCCGGAAACATTCGTAATGGACTCGATGATATTCGGCGCCGTATCATCACCGACGTCAGCTATCTTCGTGTTGAATCGGAACGCTGATCGATTCTCGAGCGATTATCCGGAAGCGGTAGAAGCCATCCAGAAGCATCACTATATGGATGACTATATCGACAGTGTAGAAGACATAGACACCGCACTGAAACTCATAAAAGAAGTGACTGAAATCCATCGCCAAGGCAACTTCAATATCAAGGGGTGGACGACAAACGATGCTGAGCTACGTGAGAAATTGCCTAGCGTCGACCCTGAAAATGTAAAACTGTCAAATCTGGGTGGAGAGACAGAAAGAACACTTGGTCTCATGTGGTCAACCAGTAAGGACACACTGACCTACGACTTGTCCTTCAAGAAATTGAGGCAAGAGATTGTCGACGGAGAAGAAGTACCGACAAAACGAGAATTCCTGCGCTTCATTATGAGTCTCTTCGATCCGTTGGGATTGATATGCCCGTTCACGATCAGTTCGCGCATACTCATGCAGAAGATATGGAGAGCCGGCACTCAATGGGACGAAGCACTAAATGAAGATTGTTGTCAAGACTGGAAGAAATGGCTGAACGAATTAGTACAAATTCGCAACATAAAGATACCAAGATGGTATGGACTACTCAGTAGAACCGTCGAGCTGCACGTGTTTGGAGATGCGAGCGAAAAGGCATACTCAGCCGTCGCATACTTTGTAGACGACTTCAAAAACGTAGCTCTCGTGGCAGGGAAGGCCAGAGTCACGCCGATAAAGTTGGTGTCAATTCCAAGATTGGAACTGCAAGCGGCTGTCCTAGTCTGCCGATTAGCAGAAACGCTAAAAAAAGGACGCTGATTTTGACATCGTCAAAACAATTCTATGGACAGACTCGAAGACGGCGCTGATATGGATAAGATCAAACCCACGAGAGTACAAATCTTTCGTCGCACATCGTCTCGCCGAGATCGACAAGAGATCGAAGATCAGCAATTGGCGCTGGGTACCGACGAGCGAAAACCCAGCAGATGAAGCCACCCGTGCAGGCTGGACTGACGAAAAGTCCATCTGGTTCAGAGGACCTGCATTTCTCCGACAACCGGCAAAGGAATGGCCCATGAAGAAGGGTCTGACGCAAACAACGAAGCCGCCAGTGAACTACGAGCTAATCCCGTGCACGTCGCTACAGAAGCTGCAAAACCTATCATCGATGTCACAAGGTTTACAACATGGCCACGGGCCGTACGCACCACCGCACGTATACTGGCATGGGCTCGAGGAGTGAAGACCAAAACCGGCCCACGCGTCACAGGCCAGTTAGTCGACGAAGCTGAAAGATGTTTGCTGAGAAAAAATTGCAAGAAACAGCTTTCGCGACGGAACTGCAGAAGATAAAGAAAGGAGAAATGATACCACCAAAAAGCAACCTGAAGCACCTCGACCCGATGCTCACCGAGGATGGGCTGCTGCGAGTAAGAGGAAGGCTGGTCGCCGCGGACTTACCGTTCGAAGAACGACACCCCATTATACTGGACGGCCGCGACCCGACCACCGAGCTACTGGTGCGACACTATCACCAACGTGCCTTTCACGCCAGCACCGAGACCGTTGTGAACCTGCTACGTGAAAAATACTGGGTCATCAAACTGCGACCAACGGTTAAAAGAATAGCGCAAAACTGCCAACTTTGCCGCGTACGGAAGGCGCAACCTAAACCACCGAAGATGGGAGACTTACCGATGACCAGGATGACTCACCACAGACGTGCCTTCAGTCACTGCAGTATCGATTACTTCGGACCCATGGAAGTGACAATCGGGAGACGCATAGAAAAACGCTGGGGCGTAGTTTTGACTTGCCTAACGACTCGAGCTATACACTTGGAGCTCGCAGCTTCTCTCAGCGGCGATTCTGCGATATTAGCTCTACGACGGTTTATCGCCCGACGTAGACAGCCCGAAGTAATATACAGTGACTGTGGAACGAACTTCGTGGGTGCGGACCGTGAGTTACAAAACGCACTCAAGGGAATGGATTTTCATAAGCTCGAAGATGAAGCTGTTACCAAAGGAATCAAGTGGAGCTTCATTTCGCCCGCCTCGCCACACATGGGCGGGTGCTGGGAACGTCTTGTAAAATCAACTAAGACAGCGTTAAGATCAACTCTGAAAGAACGTCACTTTGGCACCACCATCGAGTCTAAGGCTCAAATTGCAGCTAGAAAGTTGGGCGTCCTGAATAAAGTCAAGCGGTACTTCACGCCTGGACAGCTTTTAACTCTTTACAAAGCCCAAGTCCGATCTTGCATGGAGTACTGCAGCCACCTTTGGGACGGCTCGGCGAAATACCAACTTGCTGCACTAGACTCGGTGGAACGCAGAGCCAAGAAAATAATAGGCGATAAAAAACTGGTGGCGTCCAAGCTGCACAGCCTGGTTCACCGCCGCAAAGTTGCTTGCCTATCGGTCTTCTACAGATTGTACTTCGGAGAGTGTGCTCATGAGCTGCATGAGCTCATACCACCGTCACCTTTCTTCCATCGGACATCCAGACGCACGGCCGGCTACCATCCGTTCTTAGTTGATATACCCATAATCCGCACTAAGCGCTTCTCATCATCTTTTATAATGCGCACAGCTAAAGATTGGAATTCCCTGCCTGCGTCTGTATTTCCGAGTGCATATAACCTGACTCTCTTTAAGTCCAGAGTGAATAGGCATCTTCTGGGCAAGCTCGCTCCATCGTAGATCCCATCTATGCTCTAGAGCAAGATTGGGGTCAAGAGTAAGCCCATCTTAAGTAAAAAAAAAAAAAAAAAACGTGCTCCGAGAGAAGAAATCCTACAGACGCTACTGGCGGAGATCGAAGCCATGATCAATAGTCGTCCGTTAACACATGTTGCTATTGACCCCAGAGATCCCGTCGCGCTGACTCCAAATCATTTGCTGCTCGGAACCGCATCAAATACCACGCGGCTGGGGAAGTTCTCTGATAAGGACCTGTATATGAAGAAGCAATGGCGCATAGCACAAGCCCTTGCTGATCTATTTTGGCGCAGATGGGTCAAGGAATACCTCCCCACACTGCAAAGGAGACAGAAATGGACAGAAGCAGTCACACCACTGAGACCTGGGGATATAGTAATCATTTTCGACAACACCTTACCTCGCAACGTTTGGCCTAAGGGTGTCATCGAACGCGTATACCCAGGAGCAGATAGGCAAGTGAGAGTTGCAGACGTGAAGACATCGCATGGGATTTTACGACGTCCGGCAACGAAGATTGCAGTCCTGCCTACCGAACCCGAAAATTCGGACTGAGGTCCTCACGGGGGTGGAATGTAGACGGCAGAACTTTATATGATTAGCTTATGTGTAAATAATGTAGAAATATGTTTAGATTTAGATACCAATGTATGATTTTGTTAGAGTGAGACAGGTATGCTGTGCTAGAATAAGACAAGTATACGTTGTGTTAGAGTAGTACAAAAATGTATGTAAGAAAGAGATAGCACTATGGTGCCGTGAGCAAATTGTTCTACTATGTTCGACCGAAATACGAGGTCGCACTAGTCACTAAACCAACTCTAAATTTTGTATGTAAGTAGGACATATTTCTGAATAAATCAAGTTTATTTTTACTCCGGATCCAGTGTTTCTCTTTAATCAACATTCAACCCTTGCGCCCTAATCTACAACGACAGTGCACACACACACAAAGTACACCCCATTTGAATTAGTATTTGGAAAACTTTGTAAATTGCCTTTGGATTTAGGTATCTCAATTAAACCATGGTATAATTATGATGACTATCCTAAAGAGATGAAATATCGCTTACAAAAACCTCAGTACGAAGCTAAAAATAATTTACTTTCTAGTAAAATAAAAAGAAAAATATTTTATGATCAAAATAGTCATCCCACAACTTATAAAAAAGGAGACCTCATTTTAGTAAAGAATCAAACTGGAGATAAGCTTCAAAATATTTATAAGTTCCTCAATAACTTCGAAGGGACCCTTCGAAGTTATTGAGGAACTTTCACCTAATGTAAAAATTTTTAGAGATGGTAAAGAATATCTTATACATAAAAATAACACAAAAATGTATTACACTTAAGTTTATTTAAGTATTATTTTTCTTTAATAAGTTAAGTAATGTGATGCTACATGACTTAATTACCTAAGCTTAATTTTTAAAACTTGTAATAATTAAACATTTTACTCCTTTTGAAGGGGTCGGAGAGTAGGACTTTTTCGGGGAGTTGTAGTATATACCTACGGAAATGTAATTAGGTCCTGTCGCAATGTACGTTAATAGCAATTTGCAAGTAAGCAATATAAGTATTAAGTGGGTTTATACTTTATTGTGTATTTTTGAGCATTCAATAAATGGACTTCAAAGTGTAAACTATGTTTAATTGAATCACAAATACAACCCTCAAGCACCAAAATATTTCAATATAATGGCCCAGCGCTGTAATCTGCTTGCGTTCATATTTGGTACCTCTAAGTTTGGACCGAAAATACTGACGAGAGGCTTATGGTCAGTTCTCAACGTAAATTTTCTTCCATATAGATATTGATGGAACTTCTTAACCGCAAATACAATAGCCAGAGCCTCTTTGTGAATTTGACTGTAGTTAAGTTCGGGCGCGGTGAGCGCGCGCGACGCGTAGGCTACGACGCGCTCGCGGCCGTCGGCGCCGCGCTGCGCCAGCACTGCGCCGACCCCCGCTGGCCGGCGCAGTCACCACCGTGGCCCGCGCCGCGTCGTAGTGCGCCAGCACTGACGTGCCTCTCAGCAATGCTTTTTCTTGCTTGAACATTTGCTGTTCAATCCTACCCCATACCCACCGTCTATTTTTCTTTAATAAATCATACAATGGGGCGACGAAAGCGCTTAATTTTTTTATAAATTTGCCATAAAAATTGACCATACCCAGGAACGATTTCAACTCTGATACGTTTGTGGGTGCTTTCATTTAAAAATTGGTTGCAATTTATCAGGATCTACCCGCAACCCTTTCCTATCGATTACGTACCCTAAATATTTGACCTGTTTCGAAAAAAAAAAACACATTTCTGTTTCTTTTTTCTCAGACCATGATCTTTTAATATTTGAAAGACTTGTTCTATAGTTTTAATGTGACTAACTTCGCATTTATTCGATTCGATCGAATTAAAATATCATCAAATTCACCCAACTTTCCAGCAGACATTTTGAAAGGCAATAAAAAGCCCAGCCCTGTCGCCAATAGCATATCCTGGGTATTTAGGATAAGAAATGATACGCGTGTTACGTGTGTGCAGTACAATATTTATTGCCGAACTGGCGGGCATACAAAAGGAGCTACCCTCTAATATTTACATAGCAATAATCTTGACTTACCTACCTAACAGTATCGAAGGCTTTTTCGAAATCGACAAAGGTTTGATGAACCTCCCTTTGCCATTCTGATGCCTGCTCTAGTATGATGCGCAGTGTTAATTTGATCGGTGCACGAGCGGTTTGGGCGAAAGCCAGCCTGTTCCCTGCGAAGGAGGGGTTCAACGGCCCCCGATAGCCTGTCTAAGATAATCTTGCAGAAAACTTTCGACGACTAAGGTCCCACTTTTTGGGTACGGTTATTAAGAGCCCTTTGTTCCAGTCATCTGGGAGTACTTTTTCCGTCTCGTTCGTTCGTTCGTTCGTTTTAGCCATAGGACGTCCACTGCTGAACATAGGCCTCCCCCAGTGACTTCTGTCTTCCGTCTAGATCTTCGTAATAAGGGGTGTCAGGACTTCGACGGCGGAGCGAAGGTCAGCTTGAAGCATTTTCGTAGTAATGAGATCGAGCCCTGGTGCCTTACCAGATTTAAGGGACAGGATAGCCTTAGCCACTTGGTCGTGAGTAGGTAGATCTATATTGATGTCGAGATGCCTAAGTAGAGCGGGGGGGTGCTGCGGTACATCCGGCGCGGTCGTTGTTGTGGAGCGGAAGACTTCCTTAAAGTGTTCACGCCAGCGTAGCAGTTGCCCCTCAGATGTCACAATAAGCTGCCCGTCACTAGACTTTAGTAGAATTAGCAGCGAGTTGGGCATTATCAGCTATCCCGTCAGCCCAAATTCGCTTGTCTTTTCGCGTGCTGCGGTAGATTGGGAGTTGCTGTCTGAGAGCGGCTCGAAGCTGGTTGTCGGTGGTCTGAAGCAGATGTAGGTGTAGTGATCTTCGGTCGATTATAAGCTGCCATGTGACATCCAGTCCTCAAGCGAGTGCGTGTTATGACCAAAGACGGAGGAGCTGGTCTCTGTATAGGCCACTTTAATGCGGTTCTACTGCTCGTCTATTGAGTTTTCTTCAATATTGAGGCCGAAGAAACGGTTCCGGAGTTCAAGCCTAAACTTGGTGCATGTGTCAGGGTCTCTGAGCCTAGCAACGATAAACTTCCTCCCAACCCTGCCAGGGCCCCCGGCTGGTCGTGCTACCGCAACCTTAAGGCGCAGTTCAGCAACAACCAAATAATGGTCGCTGTCGATATCAGCACCCCTACGGTTTCTGACATCGAGCAATGAGGAGCGATCGATCTGGTTTTTTGTGTTTCCATTTGGTGAGATCCAGGTGTGTTTGTGGATATCCTTATGGATGAATAATGTGCCGCCGATGGTCAGGTCTTGGTTCTGGCAAAACTCCACAAAGCGCTCTCCATTCTCATTACGGACTCCAAGGCCCTGTGTGCCCATGTAGCGCTCGTAGTTTGCGTTGTCGCTCCCTACTTTTGCATTTAGGTCTCCCATGACGATCACTATGTCTTGTTTCTTTATAACCTTTAAGGTGGCATTGAGTGAGTTGTAGAAATCGTCCTTGGTATCCTCTGCAGATGTGTTGATAGGGGCGTAGCATTGCACTATGGAGATCTTCCGGGCTCTTGAGTTGAAGCGGGCTCAAATGATTCGGTCTGAGATCGGTTTCCAGTCTAGAAGGCTGTTCTTTGCGGAATCAGAAAGGAGTAGCCCAACGCCGTATTCACGGGTATCGTCCTCACTTTCCTTGCCAGAGTATAATAGAATTTTTGAAATCATTTATTTCAGAAACAGTTTCTATACATTCTTAAACTAATACCAACTATAAAGAAATAAAATGAAAGCCACACACAACACTTACACAGTCCGATACAATCCCAACTTCAAGTTCTAATAAAACTTAAAGGTAGGATTAGACCGGACGTGGATAGATGCCCAGTATGCGGTGATAGGGCTGTTTATCCTCTCTGCAATAGCCTTCAGGAGAGTGTTGGTGCTGCTCCGCACTCGCTTCCACAGGGAAGTCACTCGTTTTCGCAGAACGGCGAGGAAACCGTCGGTGTTCCAGGTGGCGAATATTCCCGAGGCACTGCAGCGCCAGGGCAGACCCAACATCCCCCTGAAGGCATTGTTATATTGTATGCGCAGAGCACTGAAGGCATTTTTGGTGTAACTGCTCCACAGGTTGCACGTGTATAAAGTTTGACAATATGTTTTAATTAATAAAAAACTAAAAACCGACTTCAAACGCGACTGAAACTAAAAAGCGAAAAATAATATTGACTAAAACATACCTAATCAGTTCTTTTTGGAGTCGGTGCCAGCCATCGAGAGTTAAAATGTGTTCATTCGCACCGACTCCAAAAAGAACTGATTAGGTATGTTTTAGTCAATATTATTTTTCGCTTTTTAGATTCAGTCCCGTTTGAAGTCGGTTTTTAGTTTTTTATTAAACTTATTTTATTTCACAATTTTAAGTGTTAAGTCCTCTATTTTTCCCCTCCTAACTCCACCAAAAATGACTTTACAGCAAAGTGACCTAGACAAATGTTGGTCTTCTGTAGACCACCCATCCAATGGTATGATAAAAATAAGGTGTTATATTGGGTCAATTTTTCGACGAAAATTTGTAAGTCTTAAGGAAAGGGTTTTTCTACACTCCAACCAGAACGGCGGCTATTTTGGTGTCGTAACCATAGGATAAGGTCTTGCGTTAAATACCAAGTCAATATAAGAAAGGAACTTTTACATTTTTTTTCGTTACTGGGTGTGCGGGTAGGCCCCCAGTAAATAATAAAAAACTAAAAACCGACTTCAAAATGAAACTAAAAAGCGAAAAATAATATTGACTAAAACATACGTAATCAGTTCTTTTTGGAGTCGGTGCGAATGAACAAATTTTAACTTTTGATGGCTGGCACCGACTCCAAAAAGAACTGATTAGGTATGTTTTAGTCAATATTATTTATCGCTTTTTAGTTTCATTTTGAAGTCGGTTTTTAGTTTTTTATTATCGGTTCTAATACTTTGAAAGCGTTGTATCCTTTATCTATTTTCAAATTCAATTTTTGTAGTGTCACATTCAGTTGTATCTTACTGTAAACATGCGAAGTTATATCACTCTCAGTCGTAGACTTATCCACATTATAGATAAACAACGGCTTTAAATTTTCATTTAGGGTCGGTATTAGCTGTTCCCTTTTTTTCCACAATTCTGTTGCGTAATCTCTTCCGCTGCACTAATTTCCACTCCTCAGAAGGGTTTTCAGGTTTCCATTGCCCTGGTGCCTTCAATTTGTCTGCCAAGCTAGTATCAGAGGTTTGAGACTCCAACGGACACATTCGCGGTTCTATATGCGCATCGTTGCAGTAAAAGCGTAACATTGGTGTTTTTGTACGCTCACTCGTGCCGTGCGACATGGGTGGTTTTGTTTTCGCACTGCCCGCCACAGCTGTTTCGTTCCACTTTGTATGGAACACCTGATTCGACATTCGCTGCGTTGAAGTCGCATTCAAGCTGTTTACGCCAGATAGTTCGTTATTTTCACCCGCATTTGAAGTGGATATTGGTCGAAATGAATTTGCAACCAATTCTAACGGCTGTTCGGGGCTATGTATTGATGTGTAGCTGTTATTGAGGCTATGGCCTAAGATGTGATGGGCCCACTTTCATAGTGGCAGTCGCGACGAAGATAATTCCCTCTTCTTGTGTTTATGTTGTATTATTGCTTGTCAAAGTTGACAATAGACGAGTTTTTCAAATTATTTACGTCTTTTTTCAGAGCTTGAAAGGCATCCATTGTGACGTAACGGTCTTTAGCTAATTTTTGGGCCTCCTTCAGCACCAGAATATCCTTAAGGAGGCGCGTCACATCAATATGATCAAATGTGATCGGGGGCAGTTTTTGGAGATCTCGCGCCACAAAAACTGGAACAACGTCCGGATCGGTCTGTTTGAAGAGTCCGATTATGTCGTCAATGTCCCGTTGTGCCTTTTTGTCGCCTTTTCGCACCTTATTTCGTTTATCCGTTGGTACAGAGTGGAATAACTTTTTTTTCGCAGATTTTATTTCCTCCGGCGTAAACGCCGTTACACAAATACGACTTAGACTGTCCTCGTCCATGACGTCGAGTTTATTTTTCACGAAAGCCAAAACTTCACTGATCACTATATTGCAACTCGTACATTTAATAACATTGGACGCCATTGTATGACAACATAGATTCGCGCTACACTACAGTCTTACACACGCCCGACACCGGTGATGCGCGCGCGGCGACTAAAACGGATATATAAAAGAGTATAAAAGAGGACTATAAAAGAGTCAAGCCCTTAGAAGTTCTCAGTTCACCGAAACCGTTTCTACGCACTTCACTGAGACCTAGAACTTGCAGGTTGTATCTGAGCATTTCTGCTTCTGCTTGGGCTAGACGGCTGTCGTCGCTGAGCGTACGTATGTTCCAAAACGCTATTCGTATCCGTTTTTTCATGCCAAAGGTCGTCGTTGAGAGATCGGTCCGGATTCCTTCTGTGTTCGTTTCTTTAATCAGTGAAAGTTCGGGCAAGCGGGCGATTAGCCTACTGTGCCCTAGTCCGGTGGTGGGGCTGCCACCTCAGAGCTTCCGGACGCGCTCGGTTTTTTTCCGGGTATCCTCCCTAGTGATTGGATTCTGTTTTAAGGCGCAGAATACTCGCCTTTCGCCCTGCATCCTCAGCTCAGCTGCAACTCAAGGTAGTGGACACGCAATGCGTGGCTGCAGCAGGTCCCAGGGTGGACGACGAGGACGTGGATGACGCGGACTGGCCGGTGTTCTGCTCGATAGGTGTTCCGCTACCTAACACAGCAGATGGCTTCTTGGTATTTTTTAGGTAATGCCGACCTCACTACGTCGGCGATTCCCACCAAGACCATGCCCCGGCTTCCTCCCCCAAGAGCAGGAGGAATATAGGTATTACTATGTTATTTTTGCGTCATGGCTTTTAAAATGTTTCAAACATAATATTATGTCTCACCACTTAAATCAACAATTTATGTCATACAACTCTCTCTCACACACACACACACACTGAACATTACACTCACACACACACTAAACACTACACACATACACACACCACACAACACACACACAGATACCTATTCAGTCATTGGTCTGTATATCCACTTATTATTTACATAAAATCGACAATGTTACACTGACTTTGACTTTATCTAAAACTAAAAATGAATAATATTTCTTTAAATAATACAGATGAGGTAGGTCAAATGGAGATTGCATATTCTACTTGATGTGACATCGGAGACTTGCGTAAATCCATTAGAATCTATGATAACAATTTTTCATTACTTACTCAAAATGTTAGAAGTGTGTATTGTAATTTCGATAATTTCTTGATTTCATTTCTTCAACTAGAATTATATCCTGACATATTTATTTTAACAGAGTGCTGGCTCTGTGATCATAAAGCCATCCTACCCCTGGCAGATGACTTATTCTTCTCAACCAGACACACAAATAAGAATGACCGTGTAATAGTATATATCAAAAATGGTATTCAGGCCAATGTTAAGGAAATTTATCTAAATGAGGCTACTTGTCTACAACTAGACTCAGGCAACAAAACAATTCTGGGAATATACCGTTCTCCTTCTTATACAAATTGTGACCCCTTTATTGCTTCCTTGGATGCTCATTAAGACTCACTTAGGTCGAACAAGTGTGTAATTTTGGCTGGTGATATAAATATTAACACAATACTGACATTACTACATGACACTGAACAGAACTTGGAGCGTAAAAATAGATTTAATTACCTAAACATGCTGGGGACACATGGTATTGCCATGGGTCATAATATCCCTACTAGAGGTAATAACTGTCTGGATCATGTAATGATTAAATTAGAGGGCCTTCGAGTCCGCGCTCAAATAGCAGTTTTAACAACGGTTATAGACCACGCTATGGTTTTCATCATTGTATCAGCCTGTTGCAGTCCACTGCTGGATATAGGCCTCCCCCAAGGAGCGCCACAGTGCACGATCTTCCGCCCTTTGCATCCAGTCGCTGCCAGCTGCCTTCTTCAGTTCATCGGTCCATCTAGCCGGGGGGCGTCCTATACTACGTTTGCCTAAGCGTAGCCTCCATTCGAGAACCTTCCTGCTCCACCTCTCGTCGGTTCTGCGACAGACATGGCCAGCCCACTGCCACTTCAGCTTGCTACATTTTTGGACAATATCAGTCACCTTAGTCTTATGTCGTATGACCTCGTTCCGGATTTTATACCTTAATGAGATCCCCAACATAGACCTTTCCATAGCACGCTGAGTGACGTGTAGTCGGTGGGCCAACTTGACTGTCATGCTCCACGTTTCGGCTCCGTAGGTTAAAACTGGTACGACGCATTGGTTAAACACCCGGCTTTTCAGGCATTGAAGCAGTGTCGACTATGGTTTTACTACACCTTAAAGATAACAATTATAAATATAAAAGTAAAAAAACTAGGGCGCGAACTGACTATGATGGCGCACTGAACGACCTTACAGCAGTAAATACTAAAGCCTTATTGTCTTGCGATGATCCTGAGAAGTTAACAGACGAGCTAGTCTATATGATAACGACAGCACTCAAAAAGAATACGAAAGACGCTTATATTCCCAGGGAGAATCGCAATATAAAACCTTGAATAACCCGGGAAAATTAAGATGCATCAAAAATAGAGATCGCATGCAGTGCAAACTTCGAGATAATCCTCATGATGAGTTTCTTAGGGTCACCTTTAGAAGATACCGCAACTTCTGCAATAACCTTAGTAAAAAGCTAAAACGTAGATATGAAAGACAGCTGCTGCGGGATTCTACTGGTGACTCTAAGAAGCTTTGGAATAATATAGCGTCAATTACACACCTTAAACAAAATAACTCAGATAGCACAAAGCTACTCAATATTGAAACTACCCCGCTAAAATCTGTTAACTATATTAATGAATTCTTTGGTAACATTGGCAAAAATCTAGCTGATTCTATATCTCAATCCAATTTGAACAAAAACACTGTAAACGTACCCAGAGGAAAGTCACAATCTTCTTCATTTGTTTTACTTGATACTCACCCGGAGGAAGTACTCTCCGTTTTAATGGGACTAAAATCAAACAGCGGTCCAGGCTGGGATGATGTTCCAACCAGTTTCCTTAAACTTAGTGTTAATATAGTAGTACCGATCATCACTCACCTGGCCAACTTATGTTTTAATAAAGGAGTATTTCCGAAACCCCTAAAAGAATAAATAATTACTCCGGTGTACAAGGGTGGGGATAGAAAGGATGTTAACAATTATAGGCCGATTTCTGTTTTGCCAGCAATGTCTAAAATCATTAAGAAACTTATCAATACAAGACTTTAGCACTACCTTGATAAATTTCACATATTATCAGAATCACAATATGGCTTCCGTTCTAGAAAAAGTACAGATGATGCGGTGACTGCATTAACCTCTTTAATTGTTGGCAGTATTTTTAGATTTGAAAAAAGCCTTTGACACCGTATCTGTCCCCATCCTGGTACAAAAAATGTAACATATCGGTATACGGCGCATTCTACTTAAATTATTTTCTGACTACCTTAATGGGAGGAAGCAGAGGGTAAAAGTAGGCCAAACTATTTTGACAAACCCGGCTAGTCAGCTGTTATCACAGAAGTGGGTCAATGAAACCACTAATAAATTTAACACTATATTTATTACTATCTAACTACTATGTTGTATCTCACACATAAGCTGCATGAGGTAATGAGCATGAGGAGGGCGAACACTGGCCTGAGGGTAAGTAGCCGTCGAGCCCTTGCTGGTACGATTTAAGCGCGGTCCTTTGAAAGCGATGCCGGAGGGGAAGTCTTCATCTGAGAAGGTAGGTTCACCCAAGCACTCCACAAGCGCAGTGGTCTCTCGTACTAGTGGTGATATAGACCCACAGGAATAGTCCAGGATCCTGGAATCCATAAGGCAAGCGTTAGCGTGCTAGGAATCTGCCATCAGCGAGCCCTAGGCAATGTCTGCGACCTCACACATTTCCCATATACGCGCAGCAGTAGGTTAAGCAGCTCTAAATAACACTAGAAACACTAAGAATGCGCATAAATAAGAACTCACCTCAGTGGGATCCGAAACTACATAGGAATTGTAAGACACTTTCAACGTTCAGATTCAAACGATGGTTACGAGATACGATCTAACGGTTTTTTTCTAGGACAACGACACAAGCGTCGCGTAGTACAGCAAAAATCGATCTGTGAACGAGAAAACCGAGCGGCCGCAGGTCGCGATCGGCTGTCTTCGTAAAACTTCGGCATCGCCGCGCGAGTCTGTTGCCGCCTACTTTAGGGATGCGTACGCCAAAAGCCAGACGCGGTGATAGTTTATTTTAGGATTCCTACATAGTTAAAGCTTTTATCAAGTAGGTTAAGTTTTACTTATTATTAATTGTAAGAATATATATTAAATTTAGTACTTTTAATTTTAAATATAATACTATTTTATGTTTAACGTAAGGACACTTAGTCACAACGTTACAGTACTCCGCCGCGAACGGAAGGATTTGGCGTGGATACTTTACGAAAAATCCGTCTAACTAAATCCGTCGCCGAGTGATAAATTTGTTTCAAATTACTATTGCGCATAGTTTATTAATTTTCAATCTTTTATGTGCCAACTTCCTATATTATTACCAGCGTCATCGGACAATTCATAGACAAGGGGAGACTTTTTACCTATTATTTTACATTTCTGGTTTTCAAATTTTGGTGCTAATTTCTTACTGAAACGTTTGTCTTTATCACTTTGATAGAAAGTCCTCTTCCACACCACGTCTCCCACTTTAAATTAGGCGGGTTGACGACGTAAATCATATGTTTTACTGTTTCTAGAGTGCGCTTGCAGTAATAAAGATTAGACCTTGTTGAATATAGTCGAGAGGCAGCCTAAATTCTCTGCATATAAATCGCGTGGTTGGTAAACTATTTCGTCGCATTCGGCATCAATGTAGTGTGACCCGCATGTGACCAATTCACGACCGTGCATAAGAAATGATGGAGTGTAGCCTGTTACTTCATTCACTGAGCTGTTTATTGCGAACTGAATTTGGGGAAGCATCTGATCCCATCCGCGATGGTCATTATTGTCAACAAACGCTGATACAGCAGTCATTATGGTTTTGTTGTATCGCTCAACGGTATTGACGTGTGGTGAATATTTTGGGGTGTAATGTAGATTAGGTATTTTATATTTGGTTAGCATGTTCTTAAAAGTAACGCTGACAAATTGTTTGCCATTATCTGTAATTACGGTAGATGGAATGCCATGTACCAAGAGAACATTTTCTTCTAATAATTTTGTATTTATTTCAGCTGAAGCTCGTCTGATGGGAAATAGCAGGCAGTACTTGCTAAAACAGCACGTCACCACGAATATGTGAGTGTTCTGCTTTCTCGTGGGGGGCAGTGGTCCAACCAAATCAATACTAATAGTTTGAAACGGTCTCGAGCAAACCTTGGGTCGACCCATTTCTCCCAAAATAGCATGATTTTAGTGTTTATGTGCAATGCAAGAATCGCAAGGTAAAACATACTTAACGACGTCAGCGTGCATTCCTGGCCAATAATAGCGGAGCGTTAGTCGTTTGTACGTTTTATATATACCTAAGTGACCTGCTGTAGGCTCAGCGTCATTTATACTAATCACTGATAGTCTGCTTTCTGTAGGAACTACTTCCTTCCACTCAAACTCCTTCAGCAACGAGCATTTGTTTTTCATCAGTCTATAGAGAGTTTTGTTTTTTATTAGGTAATTAGGACATGATGCAGGTGATGCTTGGCAATTCTTACAGATGTTAAGATACCATTTGTAATGTATAGCTTTGTATGTATGCGCGAGCGTCAACGCCGGCCGCCGCACCGGCCGGGCCAGTCGTGAATAAACTTTTTTTTGTGTCGCGTGTTGTTAGTTCGGTCTAAAATTAAAATATATCTATCGGCAAGATAACTGAATTTAATGTAAGATCGGGAAATTGGACAATGTACGTAGAGCGGGCCGAAATGTATTTTAAAGTGAATAGTGTAAAAGAGGAGTTATGGCTACCCACTTTAATCGCAGCGATGGGAGACGAAGCCTATAAAGTAACTTAACAAGTCCAGATAAACCTAGTTTACCTAGTAAGGTAAGTATGGCATTTAACGCCCAATGTGTAATAACGCCCGAATGCTAATAATCGGAGATATTGTCGCGCGAGCTATGTTACACTTCACGCACACATAGAATAAACCAATAGGAACGCGCAGACGTGGCGCGGCGTGCATCACGCCACGAATATTCTCAGTTGTGAACCACACCTCAAGGACGCCGACAGTGCACGCTGTTATTATAAAATATACTGTGACAAATTTGTAAGTTTTAGTTTATTTTTCTACCTGTCTATTTCTAATTTTGTGATAAGCTTTTATTTTAGATACCTTAATACCATATTTCATTGAAAATTTGATTGGTTTGTTTGTAATTAGGAGTGAAAATATGAGAATAATTAGAAGGTACTATTCGGGTAATAACGCCACGTAAAGTGAGGTTTGGGCGTTAATAGCCTGTATGGGCGTTATTATCCATATTGTGGGCGTATTTATACAAGGCCAAAATTTATGAGTATATAATAAACTGCGTTTTTCAGATCAGGAAAATGAATCCATCTAATTCCACACGTAAGAAAAGAGGGGAGTCGTGGTCTGAAGAAACTATGAAAGCTGCCATTAATGCTTTGCAAAGAGGTCATTTGACTCAGCGATTAGCAGCAGCAAGAATATAATATTCCGCGAAGAACTTTAAGAGATCACTTAAAAACAGGTGAAGAAATGAAACGTTTGGGGAGAAAGCCTATTTTAACGCATAATCAAGAAAAAGATTTAGCGTCGCGGATAAAAAGATTTGCAAGCATTGGGATTCCACTAACGCCTAAATTCATTAGAAAGCAAGCTTTTTTATTTTGCGAGAGACATGACATCAAAAATAATTTCAATAGTTCCAAAAGGATTGCCGGTGTAGATTGGTTGAAAAGCTTTTTAAAAAGAAATCCATCCATTAGTAAACGAAAACCGCAAATGATGAATCCAGCTCGTGCACAAAAATTGAATAAACCCATAGTTCAACAACATTTTCAGAGTATCCGCAAATTATATGATGAGTTAGATATACTGCAACATCCAGAAAGGTTATATAATATGGACGAAAAAGGATGTCGAATAACTGTGCATAAACAGCATACAGTTTTGGCATCAAAAGGTAGCAAAAGGGTTCATCTCATTGCTCCAGAACACGCAGAAAATGTAACCATTGCGGTGTGTGTGAATGCTATAGGTACGGCGATTCCAGCGATGATCATTTTTAAAGGCCAAAGACAAAGACCAGATCTAACAGAAAATCTACCAGCTGGAACGTTAGTTAGAATGGCACCGAAAGGAAGTATGACTTCAGACTTATTTGTAGAATTTATTCAGCCCCTGGCAAAACATAAAGTAGCTGATAAATGTTTATTAATTTTTGATGGTGCAAAGTGCCATCTATCAGTCGAGGCGCTAGATGAAGCTGATAAAAATGACATAGTTCTCTACTGCCTTCCTTCAAATACAACACACGAGTTGCAACCGTTAGATAAATCGGTAAATAAGTCCTTCGAACATCACTGGGATGAAGCTGTCCTGAATTTCTTATCAGTTAAAGTTAGTAAGACATTGAACAAAGCTGATTTCAATAAAATATTTTCGCAAGAGTGGCCCAAATGCATGACACACACTAATATAGTGAATGGGTTTAAAGCAACAGGTCTGTATCCCTATAATCCTGAAGCAATCCCGGATGAAGCATTTGCTCCATCAGTTTTATCTGAAATTCCATATCCTCAAAATCAAAACAAACAAGTGCAGAATCCTAATTCTGATGCTAATATTGACACTGACTCTGATGAAAATCAGCCTAATCTTGATGTTAACACATCAAACGTACGAGACTCGACTCCTGATGAATTTGATGTTGATTCTGACGACTATCTAACTGTGATGTCACGTAAAGAGATTTCTTCTGAACAGTGTCAAAATATTCAGAGTTTTTTACCTGAACCAACAGGATTAAGGGCTGCAAATATATCTCGTATTGTTGATTATAGCTCATCTACTGATTTTTCTGAAAATGAATTGGAAAAAGCTCCTCATAATCCTACGCCACATGATTCAGTCCATAGCTTAAGTGTTTCACCTTCCATATTTTCTGAAAATCTCTCTGTGTTACCTGAAGCGCCTGCAAGCAAAGAAAGCTCTAATGACATTGATATGGCAGTTCCCAGTTGTTCAGGTCTGCAAAGACCTATACGCCGAAAATACAGCTCTGACTTGTCTGACATAGATAGTATCACAATCAAGCCATCACATAATAAGTTAAAATATACAGTTGAAGATGTCTATGTTTATTCATCAGATGAAGAAAATGACAATTTAAGTAACATATATAAAAGAGAAACAACACCTAAAAAGCGAATAATCAATCTTACACAAGAAAATATACATCAAAAAGCAAACCCTGATGATGATGAGTCTTGTTTTTCAGATGAAGATAATGTACCATTATAAAATGTAAGAAACCAAGTAACACCACAGAATTTCATGAATTTTTACCTACTCCTAATTACGCTATAACTAAAACAAACCGTCCACGAAAGAAAGCTATCAATTATAAAGGTCAGCGTATTACTAAAGATCCCTTTAGTAAAAAAGATGAAGATAAAACGAAAACAAAGAATACCAAAACCAAAAAAAAAGAGAAAAACAAGAAAGATAAGATTAAATTAAAAAATAAAGTAACAAAAACAAAAGATAAGAAACAACAAAATAAAAAGAGGATCAATGAAAAAAAAGACGATACAGAAGAATGGCACTGCTTTGCATGTCATGAAAATACAAAATTGGATATGAGACAATGTAAATTTTCCATGAAGTGGTACCATGAGGAGTGTGTGGGCCTCTCGAAACATGACAAAGACTTCATTTGTTCAAATTGTGAATAAATATAAAAAGTATTAAAATTCCAAAGGACTGTAAGACTGATTACTAATAGGTACTCTGAATAGTTCTTAGAATATAATTAGTTGATTACTGATCTCCTATTAATGTTTAAGCTTTGTACTTAATTTCAGGGCGTTAATTGACGCACTGTTCTGGGGCGTCATTAACCATCTGCGTTTAATAGCGCCCAATAAGCATTTCATAATAATTTATATTATTGTGAAAAATCCTTTATATGTTGATTTTCTATAGTTATTAAACATGTTAGAAGTGAGATATTTTTGTTAAAGATGATTACGTAGAAAGTACGAGATGTGTTAGACGTGTTACAAAATTTAAATATTGTAGTATTTGTAGTTAATTTATGACAATTATAATGCTTTCAAAAAAAAAACGCCGATCGGCGGGCCAGTACCTAGTCGCGGCTGTAGCTCAAAACTGTCTATGTTGTGGGGATAGTGATCACTCCAGCTTAATAAGATGTGCTAAATTTAGGTCTCTGACGCCGTTTGAACGTAAGGACGTTACACAACGGCAACTTTGTTACTTTTGTTTTGGTAGCCATAGTTATCGGGATTGTCGGAATACACCACGGTGTAATGGGTGTGGTAGTCAGAAGCATCACTCACTATTGTTTTTTAATAGATCAGGTGACGTGCACAGCGCGCACGGGCGGCGGTGGCGGTGATAGATATTCACCGCGGCGAAACGGGTCTCCGCGTGCCTCCCCGCCACGGGTTCAGCGTCGTGCTCATTCACCGGATCGTACGCGCACACGCCATGAGTCGGACGAGCGGCGTGATGTCACTCAATTAAATAGATACACTAGGCCGGGTTATGGGCTACAAGACGTTCGCTTTAATAATCGTCATCGGGACGATTGCAGGGACGAAGAATAGGATAAGGCCCACCGCCACTCACTGGCCTCTCCAAGAACTATATTGCTACCTACAGCTTAGGTAAGGATTTTAAATGGTAATTCGGATAACAATATATTTGTGCGGGCGCTGCTAGATGCGGGATCGCAAGGATCGCTTATTACTACTATTACTATACTATTGATCTAGCGCGTAGAATAGGTTTGGTCTTGGAGCCATTAAAGGAGCTAGTGAGAGGAGTAGGCGGGTAAGAAGCGGGAAATTCATTTGATCGGTCTTTTATTACTTTCTCACCGGTCTGTCAACGATATCCAGTTATCACAACACCTGTGACGTGTTTAGAGGATTTAGTAGGTAATCAACCGGCCTGCGACTTATCAGATGCGATAACTAATTTAACGGTGGGTTTGGATTTAGCTGATCCAGATTTTTATAAATCGAAATCGGTTGATTTACTTATCGGATCAGACGTGTTCGGTAAATTAATAAGCGGGGATAAAAAAGAATTAAATTCTAACGGTTTTATCGGTCGGTTTTCGGCTATGTTCTTTTAGGTCCAGTCGAGTATGGTTCACATAATTTAACTGATTCTGAGTTCTTTGGGGTGTCACTTTCAGATACACTACAAAAATTTTGGGAGGTTAAAGAAGCCCCAATGGACGTGAAACCAAGCCCACACGATGTAGGATGTGAGATATTTTATAAAAATCATACACTTCGGTTAAAAAACGGTCGGTTTATGACTCGTTTACCTTTCATGTCTAGGCGGCTAGTGTTGGGGCAGTCACGTGGGGTAGCTGAGAAACGGTTTATTGCAATGGAACGGTGTTTGATTAGAGACTCGGAACTAAGAAAAAAATATATCGAGTTTATGAGAGAGTATTCGGACTTAGGTCACATGTCAGTTTCGAATTTTGATATTAATTCGGGCGAAGTCTTTAAAAATCTGGATGAAAACAAAATACGGGTTGTTTTTAACGGTAGTTGTCCTACTTCGACTGGTGTTTCTTTAAACCGGTGTTTACATTCGGGCCCCAAGTTATAGCGGGATATAACGGTTATTCTTCTAAACTTTAGACTTCATCACATGGTTTTAGTTACGGACATCCGAATGATGTTTCGACAGACACTGATTAGTCCTGCGGATCGAAAATATCAGCTTATATTGTGGAGTGAGTCTCCGGATGAACCTCTTCTGACTTATGAACTAAACACAAATACTTATGGTTTAAAGTCGAGTCCGTACATACCAATACGTACGTTGTTATAGATGGCCGATCGGGAGCGTGAGCGGTTTCCACGCGCGGCCGCGGTTTTAGAGCGCGATATCTATGTCGACGATATTTTGACAGGCGCTGATTCGGTGTCCAGTGCCGTAGAGCTCCAAAAGGAACTCATATCTTTTATGCAATCAGGCGGCTATGAGCTGCGAAAATGGCTGTCAAATACTCCAGAAGTTTTGGCAAACTTGCCAGACGAACACAAGCAAGTGCCACTTTTATTTGAAAATCCGGAGAGCCCCCAATCGGTTTCGGTCTTGTATGACCCAGTTTCGGACTCGTTTTCTTACAAATCGGATATTCCTTCGCATGACTAGGCTTCGAAACGAAATATTCTTTCAACGGTTGCTCGGATGTATGATCCAAATGGGTAGATTGCTCCGGTGCTGTTTTCGGCAAAGTGTTTATTACAACGGCTATGGTTAAAGGGTGTCGACTGGGATGATCCCTTAGATTTGAATTTAGAACGTGAATGGCACTCATTCCGGTCAGATTTGGATAACGTCAGGAAGTCTTTCATACCTAGATGTATTGTGCCAGCTAAGGCTATACATGTCAGCCTTCACGGATTCTCGGACGCGTCGGAATCAGGCTTCGCAGCGGTTGTGCACCTCCGAGTTCTGACAGAGGACGGTAGGATTTTGGTACATTTGCTCATGAGCAAAAGTAAAGTGGCTCCAATCAGATCACGGCTCACAATTCCTAAGCTGGAATTGTGTGGTGCACTGTTGTTTTTGCTTGCAAAGAACCATTGATGTGATAGAGAAATACGGATGGCCTGACAGTTCAATAGTATTGGCTTGGGTTCAAACCCTTCCTCATACCCTTCAGGTATTCGAGGCAAATAGAGTTACTCAAATTCAAAATTCATCAGTTTCCATCACGTGGCGTCACGTTCCTAGACAATTAAACCCTGCGGATGTTGCATCGCGAAGATGCCCGGCGTCGGCTTTGGTCTCGCACTCTATGTAGTGGGGTCCACCTTGGTTGGTTAACTCGGAGTCTAACTGGCCCGAGTTGGGCGTCGATCAACTTACAGATCTGCCTGGGTTACGACGGTGTTTTGCGGTTACTAGTTCGAATCCCGAACCTGACTTAGATTTTTTATTAGAACGGTTTAGTAGTTTTGATAAATTAATATCGATAACTGGTTGGATATTGCGGCTTTTGAATAATTTACAGAATAAAAATAATCGGATATCTCATAAATATTTGACGGCTGGTGAAAGAAAGAAAACTTTATTACATTGGGTTAGGTTTATTCAGCAACAAAACTTTAGCTCGGAAAGAAAACAACTGCGGGATGAAAATCAAGTTAAGGGTCAGCTGAGACGTTTAAATCCCTTTTTCGATTCGGATGGGCTTCTGCGGGTTGGCGGAAGATTAAAAAATTTGAAATCAAATTTTGATGCACGGCACCCCTTGTTGCTGCCTAAGTCGGGGACCTTTGTTAAACTTTTAATCACGGATTTACACATTAAAAATGCGCATGCAGGTCCAAATGCTCTCTTAGCCATTTTGCAACGAAACTTTTGGATTTTATCGGCCAGGCGGATAGTAAGAAATGCCACGAGTAGCAGCGCCTTGGGAAAAAGAGAACTTATTCAGCCGTCCCTTTAAGGAATGCTGGATGATAGCTCGTGGTTGGGTCGAGACCCTAGAGGAATGGACTGTAGGTTGATGGTTCGCGAATATATTGTCGCTAAATAGATATCTATAAAAGGAAACAGACGAAATACACAATGGCGGGCCAGTAACACGTGATACGTAACAGGGTGCAGTAATTAGAAAATAGGTGAAGGTGGTACGTACAAACGGTGTCCTCAGGGTGGTTCCAGGATACGTTAATCCAGGGGTGGTCCTTGGGTGTCCTCGGTGAAGACCTAGGCCGATCTAGCCAGCCCAAGTCGAATTCAAGCGTACGCACATACACCACACTTAAAGCCGACACAAAATTCAGTTTCACACATATAACGTCACAAATAAAGCCTCGCAGCAAGTTGAAGACCGTTTCCAGAGCGGATAATTTTCTAGGACGAAAATGCAGGCTTCTTCGACATGTCCGTAATTAATAAATTATAAATAAATTAATATTGGACAACATCACATACATTGCTCTGATCCTAAGGTAAGTAGCTAAAGCACTTGTGATAAAGAAATCAGAAACAACGACGGTACCACAACACCCAGACCCGAGCCAATATAGAAAAGTTCGTTTTCTACATTGACCCGACCGGGGATCGAACCCGGAACCTCAGAGATGGCGGCGCCATTTAAATACCGGCGTGCTCGCCTCTAGGCTACGGAGGTCATCACTTGAATTCAATTGACACTGGTTTGAGTGCAGTCGTTAGGAATCGCGACCGTAGGAAAAAAAAAGGAAGGGGAATAGACTAGGATGTACCCCCGTGTTCACTGGCGAAAATTATTATAAAGTAAACACACAAGCCTATCGAATGAGGCGCGAAAATTTAAATATAATAAATACTATGGCGTAACCATTTCCCCCCGGCCTTAAAGGGTTACCTTTAAGAAATTAATGTAAGCAAAGTAGAGAAAATAATAACTAAAGAGGGGAATGGAGTAGCAAGAAAGACTATTGAGGAGGAATAGGGCACAGGTCGCACCAGAGTACCCTTAGAAGTACGTACTGAAACGACGCGTGTGGAGCCGTCCTTAGACGTATGCAACTTTTCAACGATAGCTAGAGGCCACGATAAAGGAGGTGCGCTTTCGTTTATAAGTATTACTACTGTTCCTTCCCTGATCGCGTCTCCGTCAAGTTTATTCTATTTGAGGCGCGTTTGTAAACTATGAAGATACTCGCTTCGCCATCTCTTCCAAAACGACTGGACTAACTTATCCATAAGAGAATGTCGTTCGAGCAGGCTCTCTGCAGTAGAGGCACCTATCTCCGCGGCAGGCAAAGAATGAAGCGGCAATGTATGTAAAAAATGCGAAGGAGTCAGAGCTTTAGGCTCTAAGGGATCAGAGCTAAGCACAGTAAGAGGCCTGGAGTTTAACAAGCACTCAATCTGAGCCACGGTCTTTATAAGGGACTCGTAACAGCCTCCGAAGTGTGGACTTGCTGGAGGACTATATTGCCAGTCAATGCGATGTTCAGCGAGCTCTTCCTCGAAACGCGGGCGGTACTCTTTATCAAGAAATTTATATACGTCTCGCAAATAAGAATTAGCTCCGCGGAAATTAGTTGCGTTATCCGAATACAAGCGTTGTACCGGTCCGCGGCGCGATAGAAACCGTTTTAAAGCGGCAATAAATGAAGCTGTAGTAAGATCGGTAGCTAGTTCAATGTGAATAGCGCGGGTCGTCATACAAGTGAAGACACACAAATAGCCCTTGCGGCTCTTCGCACCCCTAGCGCGTATAGGGACGTACTGAATAGGGCCAGCGTAGTCACATCCTGTATGGGAAAATGCTTTAATAGCAGTGGTAACTCTAAATTTAGGTAAGTCGCTCATTATCGGTGAACTCTGTGGTCGCGGTTTCCACTTGTGACAAGCGTTGCACTTGTAGATTCTAAAGCGTATAATTCGCCTAGCACACAAAATCTAATATTTATGACGCAACAACGACATTGTCAGTTCTAGTCCGGCGTGTAAATGTTTTTTATGATAATAATCTATAAGGAGCTCAACGACGCCGTCGCGACGCGGTCGCGACGCGGTAGCACTACAGGGTGCTTGGTTTTAAAGGTCTCAGCAGAGTAAGATATATATACACAGAATGCCCAGAACCATGTAAAATTAGCCGCCTTGGAAAGTTTAAGCCAGAAAATACCCGTCCAATTAAAGTTTGCTTTGCATCGGAAGAACCTGCAAAAAATATACTGCGCAATAAAAACACGACGACGACTGACCGCATTAGGATTTTTTCTGATCAAACTCCTAACCAAAGAAAACACATACAAAACTTAAAAAGAGAACTGGAAAAACGCACCAAAGATGGAGAAAATAACCTAATTATAAAATATATAAAGGGAGTTCCTAAAATAATTCTTGCCACGGAAGAAAAACAAAAAGAAAAGGCACCAACAGCAAAAAACTAATCGCTTCAACAGGAAAAATAACACATAAGATCGCTAAGAAATATAACGAAATACCGACCAACAAAAAATCTTTAAAATGCTTTTACATAAATGCTCGTAGTCTTGTCAAAAAAGGAAAATTTGATGAACTTAAATGTATTATGGCCTCACTCCAACCCCACATTGTTATAGTTTCGGAAACCTGGATAAAAAATGATCATGACATCCAAAAACTTCAAATCCCATGCTACACACACTACAACAACTATAGACAACAGCGAAAGGGAGGAGGAGTCTCAATCTTTGTGCACAACAACTTGAAGCACAATATTATTGAAGAACATTGTATGGATGATGATGTCCACTTTCTCTGGGTACACCTCGATAAACAGTGTCTAGATATTGGTGCTATATACACCGTGAATTTTGAGATACCCGAGAAAATTAACTAACATACTCAGATATCGATATACATCGAATTTGGCGAATAAAAAAAACGGAACGGCGTACGGCGTTGGCTTACGGAAGGAATAACTATGAATGAAAAAAAAAACATTCATAGTTATTCCTTCCGTACGCCAATATTACGCGACTAAATTAGGTGGATTTTGGTTCCGTTAATGTTGGAATGATAATGATTACTATTTGAATTAGCAGGACTTTTATAGTGCATATTTTTTAAGGAATGTTAGGGACCTATTAAATAAATTTGTCATAAATTTTTTTTTTTTATTCGCCGAATTCGATGTATATCGATATCTGAGTATGTTAGTTAATTTTCTCGGGTATCTCAAAATTCACGTATAACCCGAATAGGAAGAAGGTTGACTGTTGTTCTTGAAGTTCTCTTCATACTCTTCCCAGCTTCAGAAAAGGAAGAGAGCAGTTGTCTTTGGCGACTTCAATTTCGACTTGCTGATACTCGACAGGTAAACATGTAAATATAAGAATACACTAAAAGAAAACAATTACAAAATTTTAAACAAAATCAAACAGAAATATTGCACCCGCGAAACTTCATCTACTAAAACCATTATAGACCACATATGCACAAACTTAAAAGATAATAACTTTAATTTTGTTATTATTGAAACAGCTATGTCAGATCACAAACATATATACCTAGAAATTGAGAATTACCAGCCTATGCCGAGAAAAAAAGTTAACTACATAGCGATAAACTACGAAAGACTCTACGATTCTATTAAAATATCTATAAACCTCGACGAACACAGATACGAAATATTGGAGCAAAAATACTGCAATGTTTAACAAAAAGTAAAAGCATTAAGTCAAAACTTTTAAACCCCCCGCGCCAAGACTGGATAAATAAAAACATCTTAGATGATATAAACAACAGAAACGAAAAATGGCAAAACTACAAAAGAAACAAGACAGATTTATTACTAGAACAAGAATTTAAGAAAGCCAAGACAAGAGTTCATAAAATAATTCAGGAAACTAAAAAAACTTATTATTTTAAGTATTTCAAGAACCACGTTAGCAAACCCAAGAAGATGTGGAAAGCAATCAACGAGCTCGCAGCAAATAAGATTAAGCAGACGGTCGCCCCTAACAAACTTATAATTAACTCAAGCACAATTACAGACGAAATCGAAATATGTGAATGCTTCAACAGTTACTTTTCTACTATTGGCTCAGTATTAGCCAGCAATATTCCACCAAAACATTTAGAAGACAATAGCTCGATGCAGGCAATTGAAGAGGCATCTGAAGCGACACAGCTCACTAAACTTACACCGGCTACCACGGATGAAATAGCTAGAATTATCGATAATTTGGATCCAAACACGAGCTTTGGTATGGATGGCATTAGCTCAAAAACGATAAATTCTATAAAAAAAATAATTGTCGTTCCACTTACCAATTTGCATTAATAACTGCCTAGAAAATGGGGTTTTTCCTGACAGCTTAAAAATTGCAAAGGTGTCACCAATCCATAAATCTGGAAGCAAATCAGACCCGTGTAACTATCGCCCAATTTCGGTCTTGCCTGTGATTTCGAAGATTTTTGAGAAAATTATATACTCTCGCATAGAAAAATACCTGAACTCTAAAAAATTCTTTTATGAAAAACAATACGGTTTTAGGCCCAAATCTAATACGCTATCGGCAACTTTAGACCTTGTTACTAAAATTAAAAACAAAATTGATGAAAAACAAATTGTACTTGGTATTTTCATCGACCTTAAAAAGGCCTTTGATACTATTAGCCACACAATACTTCTTCAAAAATTACTTGAAGCTGGTATCACTGGTAAAGCCCATGAAATTTTAGAATCATATTTACAAAACCGCACACAAATAATTAAAAGAGGCCAAAATTAAAGTTCTCCAAGTCCCATCACATATGGTGTCCCTCAGGGTTCAATTTTGGGACCGCTCCTGTTTTTAGTTTACATAAATAGCATACAATATATAGGGCTAAAAGCTGAGGTCTCATTATATGCAGACGACACAGGACTGTTCTACTTTGGCGAGTCAATTAAAACAATCACAGCAAAAGCACAAACCGATTTAACGTTACTAAATAACTGGTTTTTGTCTAACTCGCTCACAATCAACGCATCTAAAACTAACTATGTAATATTTGCCGCAAAAAACAAAAAAAATAATGACACCTTTCAACTAACAATAAATAATGAAAAACTTGGCAAAAAATCTAGCGAAAAGTATCTTGGCATTATCTTAGACCAGAATCTTAACTGGAAACAACACATACAAAAAATTAAAACTAAATTAACATCGTTAACCGGTACCGTGCGAAGCGTAGCCCACTGTCTACCACGTAACATTAAATATATTATATACAATTCATTAGTAAAACCACATATAGACTATTTGATAGAAATCTGGGGAACAGCAGCCAAATCCAATTTAAATATATTACAAATAGCTCAAAATAAACTCGTAAAATCATTGTTTAATTAAGACTTTCGTACAGCGACCCAAAAATTATATGAAGATACCAAAATTATGACTATCCAACAAACATACATATACTACACATGCATTTTAATCTACAAAATTTTAAACAAACAAATTCATACATCACTTTCATTCCGAAGAAAATATGAAACGCAAAGAATGAAACTGCGTAATGCAAACCATCTTATATCGCGTCCCCCAAGAACAAATTACGGCAAAAAAAATATCGAGCACGAAGGAGTGAAAATATATAACAAATTACCAACAGATATAAAAGATGCAAAATCAATAGCTAGTTTTAAAAGACAACTAAAAATCCATAGTAAAAGGTAAATAAATACATACATATAATAAAATCAAGCGTGTAAAGAGGATTTAATAATAAACTTGAATATATAATATACATTATAATCATGAAACTTAATCTAATTATAACTATACCTAAATTCAAATAAAATAACAAGTTTGAATCCATAAATGTACCTTTTAAGTATTAGAAATATAAAGCTCCACAAATACTCCACATGCCACATCCAGAATGCAACTACGCTCGATGTTTTTCTATTATCCGTGTTGGTCCGGCTTGCAAAACAATAAACCAGACGGACGATGCTTTCGTGCGCTCGACGAAGACGCGACGTTCGTTGCTACTACGTATTTAAAATCTACCCACCCCTACTGAATTATTTGTTTCAACTTTGATAGTATTGTTAAGTATTGATTATTTTCGTTACGTTAGTCTGCAAATAGTATTACTTAATCTATTGTTTTTTCTCTGTAAGTGAATTAATGTAATTCATTAAGAGAAATAAAGTTCTAAAACCTAAACCTACAATTTCTTCATATTTTGATTTTATGATGAAACTGTTAGAAATGCACTATTAGCACTAAGCCACGAATACATTTAAATAACATAGGTAGGCAACACAAGCATTAGTGACCATTATATTTGGTCGAATTCGCGCTGACAGTCTGATAGACAGCTGATCCGACCAGAATAACAAACACAAACTTTTTTTTGGCTTCAAACTGTAACACGTCGTTAAATATTTTTTATTTTTCTTAATTTAAAAAGCATTATTTAATAAGTAAGACTCATTTTCTACAAAAATCTTTTTATTATACCACATAACTCCAAATATCGAATTATTTTCAAACGACTTTGCGATCGAGTTACGCAGGACAATTTTTTAAAATCAATAAGCAAGAAATGACATTTCCTGTGTCCAGCATTTATTTTTCTAAATGTCATAAACAATTGGAATGTTGCAATTTCCTTAGTTTGAATATCTAAAATTGATTGAAATAAACATTTTGCTATATTATTGTCTTTTTGTTTTACGCGAACACGAAACACGAACGCTGTAAAGTATTCGAAACGTCAGGTTAAATAAAATGTTAATAAATCGCGAAATAATCCGTAAAAGTAGTTTCATTTTAACATTTTTCTGTTAATAGAAACCATGTTTACGCATTAGTTTGCTAATATTTTGAATTGGCAAGAGACTTTTACAAAACCGGTAAAATGTTAATACATAGGCATAACACTAGCACTCAGTATAATTCATTCTGATACTCTTCTACAATTGTCTGTGGCCTCGATGGAATCCCGCGATTTCGATGTTGTTTCGCGTTAAGGTTCCAATCGAACCTTCGGTCGGGGATCGGTCGGATCCGAACATTTGGATAGTACATTTCGCGCTAGACCCCCTGGTCATCTATTGAGATCCTTACAAGCACGTAACGATTTTTTTTTAGTGATATTTAGTTTTGGTGGCGGAATTCAGTTTCGGTGGCGTTATGTTAAAATTAGGTGGCACAATTTCACATATGTTATGTTTTACCCTAAAGATTAGTATTATCAATTTATTTCGTGTGAAAACTTAAAAACAAAATTTGCCATCAAAATTGACAAAAAGTCGCATGTGTTAATATTGACCCTTTTAAACTTCGACTAGTCTGTATAGGGAATGCAAAAAATCACCATCTTTTAATTTTAGACATTTATTTTTAAATGATAATACATGATTCCTTCTATTTTAAATGTTTAGAAGTACACATTAATGTACAACCTTCTATGTCATTATTTAATTTTTCTAATAAACCACATAGTTTTTTTAATAATTACAGTGAAATGTCGTGAGACATCTTGAAAAGCGAAGGGACGTCTACTGGCGAAAATGCCCACAATATAAAATCAGATTATTATCACCAAAAGGCTGGCCACATTGCCACACTCTATACTTAGCTAACTACGGTAGTATACTGCAACATTGATTAGAAAAAACGATGGCTTCGACAGAAACACTTGAAAGATTTCGCCAAATCGATTAGTGGTTAAATAGCTTAGTAGAGGAAACACACGCCCGGTAATCCGAGGTCGTGGGATCGCATCTCACTTGAAGCAGTAACTTTTTCAAGTTTTTTTTCAATTTTTACTATGTTTTACTTTTAGATTTGAAGACTTAACAGTTTTAAATCTTAAGATAAAACAAATAAAAACCGAAACTATTTATAACATAAAATCAGATACTTTATATAAATGACAAAAACCTATAAATAAAATATCTCACGAATTCACGATAGAGTTTATGGGCACACAAAATTGTAACAATAATTCTATCGGGTCGAGTATCCGCAAATTGCCTGATCAATGCTGCATCATAGATAAAAAAAAATCTGCGAGAAATACTTGAAGATTTCGACTTAACAGCTAGTGACTTGGTAGCGAAGTTGGAAATGCACTCGCCCGCCATTCAAGAATCAATGGGTGAGGGTTCGAATCCCACCTGTAGTTGGTAAATTTTGTTTCAATTCATACTGTTTTAATTTTAAAATATAATAAAGAAAAATTACACTTTTAAATTCTAGTATTATTAAAAACCATTTATTAATAAACGTAGCATGGTAGGTATTTGCTAGAAAACAATATTTAAATTTTAGTATTCTGTTCTGACAAAAATATTTTAATAACTAACTAAATAAACTATAGGGGTTGTCGCTATAATTTATGTATTTTCGTTACCTCATTTATTCACAGCTAATTTATTATGTTTTTTCAAAATATTCCACGTGACTTTTCAAAATGTAATGTGCGTAAGGTAATAATAATGTGTAGGCGGCGAAAGTTGCGAGCAAATTATTTTACTCTGCCGCCTGGCCGCCTCTTATAATTATTCTACGATCCGTGCTTTACGTTTGTATTTGCTTAATCATGCCACGAGTACATCGTAGTTTGGCGTAAGCTAACTAGATGTCGCGGCGTTATCGCATTCACTACCGCAATCACTTCACGAAATAATGCAGCGGTGGAGAGGGGACAAGAGGCAGCTAAATGCTCAAGGTTCATTGGCTAGGGGAACAGCCTTAAACAATTTATACAGGCTTCCAACTGCTTGACTGATTTAAAGCTATTACTGATCGCTTTAAATAGCTTTTAATCAATTACTTTACCATAGGCTAGTATCGACTTGATATACCATTTACCTAACATTTATGTTTTATTAACTATATATACTTATATAAATAAATATAAATATAAATAAATATAAATATAAATAAATATTGGACAACATCACATACATTGCTCTGATCCTAAGGTAAGTAGCTAAAGCACTTGTGTTATAGAAATCAGAAACAACGTCGGTACCACAACACCCAGACCCGAGACAATATAGAAAAGTTCGTTTCCTACATTGACCCGACCGGGAATCGAACCAGGAACCTCAGAGATGGCGGCGCCATTTAAAGTCTGGCGTGCTCGCCTCTCGGCTACGGAGGTCGTCAAAATATCGGTTTATATATATTGTTATTTTATTTTTTCTTTCTTTAACTCCTCACCGCCTTCCCCTCTCGGCTTTTTAAACTGTCCTCTACCTGAAGGTTGTCTGGAAGAGATCGCTTCTATCGATAAAACCGCCTAAATTGTACCATTCTAAATGTATTTTCTTTTCTTTGTACTGTTTGTTTTGTGTGGTGTGCAATAAGGAGTATGTATCTATACAGGATGTTCAGGGTGTTTGTAGCAAGAAAAGCCGCGGTTTTTCTTGCTACGAATAGTGTTGCCAAGCTATCGATAGTACCTTGACTATTGATACTTAAATTTTGTTTTTAGCAATTGAATACTTGAAAGATGTCGTCAGGTCAGACACGGTCCCCTTGACTGACATAAATCGCAATGTTTACTTTTTAGGGTTCCATACCCAAAGGGTAAAATGGGACCCTATTACTAAGGCTCCGCTGTTCGTCTGTCTGTCTGTCTGTGCGTCTGTCACCAGGCTGTATCTCATCAACTGTGATAGTTAGACAGTTAAAATTTTCACAGATGGTGTATTTCTGTTGCTGCTATAACAACAAATACTAAAAATCAGAAAACAATAAAAATATATGAGGGCTCCCATACAACAAACGTGATTTTTAAAGGTGACAAATTAGAAAACGCGGGACATCTATACAAATGTTCGTGAACGAAATTGTGACATAAACACTTCGCGGGTTTATCTATGACCGCGTAAGATTGCGGTTGCGGAGCCCTGTTATTTGACCTTTTATTTAGCTGTTTACCAAGAAGATTGGAGCTGGAGCCATTTAAAGTTTTTGTGTTTTGTAAAATGCGTGATTGCTCTCTGATAAACTTAACCAAATTTTCGAAATTAAGCGTTTCGTCTTTCGAGCTCATCTCAAACAGTCGAGCAGTTTTAGAATCGATTTTCTTTATAGCGATGTGGAACAAAATAAAGTTTGATAAATTATCAATTTTAAGGTTTTGTAATGCGTTTGCTGCGGGAACCAAATTATCAGAAAATGATTCAAAATTCTCAACAGCCGCGGCGGTAAATGACTTGTGGTCGAATATTTGATTTAGATAAGTAGAAGCTAATAAGCGTTTATCCTCATACTTATTGATAAGCGAATCAAAAATAATTTTGTAGTTATGTTCATCGGGATAAATTCCTAAGAACGCCGATCGAGCCTTGTCTGATAGTTTGCCCAATAAATAGTACAGCTTTTCAGCGTTAGTCAATGATCTATTTTCGTGGAGCGTACTTTTAAAATTAGCGTAAAAATCTGCCAGTTACGGATATCACCATCGAATGACATAATTTCAATAGGTGGCAGACGCACCGGTTGCTTAATGAGATTACTGCTATTTGTTGTATCAGGCGCGGATAAAGACTTAGTTAAAGTTGAATACGTATATTTGATACGACAATACAGGTCCTCGAAAGTAGTCCATGACTGTTCCTCGATTTTAGCGTTAGGATTTTGTTTTTAAAGAAGAGCGTTATAATTATCTAATGCAACAGAGAATTCGTTGCGTATCGAATCAAGATTGACACACGCACAAATAAAGCTTTGTTGCGGCTCACTGCCGCTATTAAACCGTTCAATAAGGTCGAAAATGAATTGAATAAGTGCAAAAACTCTATTGCGACATGACAATGCCAGCTGAATGGCTATAGTCAAGGAGTCACCTGCAGCCTCAATGGCATCACCAGGATCACGAGCTTTAGACATTATCAATTACAAAACAATGGAATGCGAAATTTACTAATAAAGTTTAGAGCGCGGTGATGAGTAGGTACAACAGGCCTGTGCAGCGGCTCAGTCGACGCGACGCAGCGAAGATAGGTACTACCAGTCAGATGATACCTACTTATAGTTATAGAAGTATCTAGCGGAAGGATAGCGAAGCGAGCGGTTTTGTAGGTGTTATTATTAACGAATAAAGATATAAAATATGCGAAAATGACTATTTGAGAGTACGCAATGACTGTTCAAATAGATAAATTAGCGGAAATATAATTACGAAGTCGTACTGACCATACGTAATTTTAATAAATATAAACGCGGATACGATACGATACGAGGTACTAGCCCAGCCAGGATCAAAGCCTGCTCCGGTCAAACCGGCATACCAGGTAGCACATTTTATAAGGAGGGATACGCTATGGGATGGGATAGGACGGCCGACCAGCCAACCGGCCGCGCGGGTCGGCTGAAACCAGTCGACCACAACCAAGTAGATATGCATCCTGAGCCTGGTATAGGAAAATGGGTAAAGACGGGTTTATTGTTGTTAGGATTGAGCGTTGATGATGATGGGTTGGGCAATCTGGCCTTGGGTGTTGTGGTTTTTTTCCTGATTATTATGTTATCTTGTTACTTGGTTGGCTTGCTGGTTGTTCTGCGTCATTGTTCTATAGGTGTTGTTGTTTCGTATGTTTTGAGCTTTTAGCTTTAGTTTAATATTGTTTGAGCTGCTTGTCTCATCACCTTTTTAATTACGGCTAGGTGTTTCCATTCTATTAGGGTTTTATCATAGTTTTTCAGATCATGTGAGAGCGAGTCCTTCCACGTAAATATGGGCCTGCCAATCTTTAGCCTATTTGCTTAGAGTTTTATAGCACTGTGGAGTACGTGCGGCTTCGTTCGCCGTAATATATGACCGTAGTAACACAGTCTGAGAAATTTTATTATCTTAGTAATTGTCTTGCTTATCAGAAGTTGGTGTACTATTTGGTTTTTCGTTTACTGTGGCTAAGCATGTCTCATAAAATGATCCGCTCGTACCGTCTAAGCATAGATCGGTTTAGTCCATACGTCATTGTAGGCTCAATGATCATTTTATATAATAGTCTTGCTAGTTGCCATTGCATGTTGGTTTTTCTAATAAAAGGGATTAGAATTTTTGAGTTTTTAGCTCCTTGCTTGCAGCGGGTTTTTATTGTTTCTCTTCTGCTATGCCCTGATGTTATGTAAGTGCCGAGTTATTTTATCTCCTCGACTGGTTGGATATTAGTACCATCTCCAAATTGGAGTAATTGGGTGCGCCTGCAGGTATTTGTCGGGTCACGAATCAATATTTTTGATTTTGTGGTATTGATTTTTAGTCCAACAGTAATGAGAAGTTCTTTGAGTCGGGAAAAAAATATTTGTAGTTGTCATAAGTTCCTAAAATAAATGTATCGCCGGCAAATGATAGGCACATCAGTAGGGATATTATTAAGTCTTGATTGAGACGAACGAATGGTACTTCTTCTTCTAGAGTTTTTAAAACGACGTCAATGAAAATGGTAAAGAGACGGGGTGACAGTGGGCAACCTTGTTTGACTCCTTTGCATTTGTTAATAAACCGTGTTTGTCGTCCAAACCACCTTATGCATGTTGATTCATTCATACAAGCTTTTATAATCCTATTGGTAAAAGTCTTATTAGTCCTGGACACAAGGATGTCTTTTAATGCATTTAAGTATAAAAGCTTGTTCCATGTCGATTGCCATGACGTATACTTTTTGTGCCTTCCCGCCATTTCTCGTCGGGAATTCTACGGAGAGTAAAAATATGATCATCGTTAGATCTATTTTCTAGGAAGGCTGCTTGATAGTTGCCTAGGCTCTTGGTCAATTTATCAAGACGGGACGGAATAAAGTTGGCGTATATTCTATAGCCAGTACAGCATATCGAAATGCGCCTATATTCGTTAGTTGATTTCGGGTTCGTTTTTTTTTTTTTTGGAATCGGGACTTGGACGGTTTGGGTCCAGGCTGATGGTATGATGGGAGTGCGGAGCTGCGGAAGACACCGCTGATCACACCCTCATGGTGTGCGCAGCGTGGTCCGAGCAGCGCCGGACTCTTACCTCGGTGGTTGGACGGGACCTCTCTCTCCCCAGCATAGTGAGAGCTATGCTGGGAAGTGAAGAGGCTTGGGAGGCAATGGTCTCTTTCTGTGAGGACGTAATCTCCCAGAAAGAGGCCGCGGAGCGTGTTAGGGAGGATGACCCCCTCGCTAATCCGCTCCGCAGACGTAGAGGCGGGAGGCGAAGGAGGCGGTTCGCTGCTAACCTGCGCCTCCAACCTCTAGCAGGCTAGCGAGCACTGGGCGGGGGCCCGATGCTTGCATTGCACAGCCTGCCTGACCTGGGGTGATCCCGTGTGTACAGGATCACCTAATACCCTATGCCTGAGGCCCGGCATAGCCGTACGTAGATGATGCATGGATGTCGTCCATCCGGGTTCCCATGCATCACCAACATACGTTGAATGGTACACCGCAGGTTTTTTAGTGGGTATACCTTGCTGTGGAACAGCTTCTCTGTCTCACAGTGAGGGGAGTCCCACATAACCATGCTGCTTCCCCCGAGGCGGTATGGTATGCGAAGAGCATTTTTCCTGCGACAAAAAAAAAAAAAAAAAAAAAAAGGCTGATGGTATGATATTGCTTTGCTATGCATTCCTAAAGTGCTCCATTAGGTCTGTGAACATCTCGTCGGGTAGAGCTTTAAATAGTTCCGTGACTACTTGGTCAATACCTGGTGCTGTGCCATTGCGCATACTATTGATTATTTTAGCAACTTCTTCATTGCTTGGGCCTTCGCAAAAGTCATTAAATTCTCGTTCTTACATTGAGATATAGCTGGACCTTCAGATTTGGATAGTTCCTTTTCCCAATTAGAAATAGGTATATACATATGTGGTCTTCTTCCTGTATTTTTTAGTTGTTTTAAATCTTTGGTAAAAGTTATATGTGGTTTTCATACGCTGAGAGGGATGCATGCTATTAAGATCCTTGAAAAATGATTCCAATTCGCGGTCTTCACTTTTTTCAATATGTACTGCAACTTGGCGCGACAATGTTTTAATTCTAGTCGGGTTGTTGTATCACGCGAATGTCGGTTACGAAATTTAGCTTTCTGTAATTCAGCTAGAGCTAGTCTGTGCTCCTTAGATATGTTTGCTACCTTCTTGAGAGTGTTGGTAGCACTTAATTTCAAAATTTCCATAATCGTATCCTAAGGCAGTGGTCGTTGGTGTTGATTACTAACGGTCAAGGCTTCAGAGGTCATTTTAATTTCATTTTGGAATTTTTTTTGCGGATGGCTTCATGTTGAAGTAGCTCATAGTTTAAGTGCCTGTAGTTAAAATTTTGGTTTACTGGAATCTTATTGGATTCTCTTGTTGCTATCGGAAAGTGTCTATCTTGATAATTTGATTTTGTTTGGGTTAGCTACCCATGATTAGTTTATGGTCCGAAGTTTTCTTATTAGGCTCTCCTTTTATAAAGTTGAATAGACTTCTATTGTTTGCTTTTGTAAGTATGTGGTCGATTTGTTATATTCTTTTGCCCGATTTCCACGTTTTTTTACAACTTGGTCTGCCAAAAGAAGTATCCAAGCGTAATTTTTCTCGTCTGATAATATCGATAATGATATTACTAATGTCATTGGAGTCTTTGTGTAGCAGATTATTTCCAGTCTGACCGGATTCTTGGAGGACGTTTACATCTAGGGATCCTATGTGGGCATCGAAGTCACCTAGTATTATCAGTGTAGTGTCTTTTGGTTTGCAGTAACCTGGAAATGGGGAGGAACACGCAAAGCTTTTTGTAGATGGCGCGATCGGCGCTTGTACCCTGTTGACTGCAAGTGTCAAGTGCGTATTTGCGATTTTTTCGCATTTAAAGTTTTTCAGCGTTTAAAATGTATTCATTAATATATTTTTCTGAGCTTTAAAGCGGACTTCGTAAAAGGACCAGAACAATTAACGGAAACGTTGTGATAGAGAGGTAAGCATTGAAAATATTGAAGGTTACATTCTATTTCCTATGCATAATTCTGGTTAATTTGGACTATATCTGTTATTTCTTCTAGATTGGAGGCTTATGAGCGGAACCGAAACTTTGGCGCTGACTATAACATTACAGATGATGTTGCATATGCCTCTCTGGCGATAGAAAAAATCAGAGACATTGATGCCGATTTTCCACTTCCTAGCTTAAGGAAACATGAAATACATCTTTATTTAGAAAGGTATGAAGTATGAACTTATATTCAAATAATTTCTTGATATTTATTCAATACACTTTTTAAATAATAAGTATTCATCATCTGATGCTTTTCGTTTCACAGATACAACAGCAAGCAAGAAAAAGTTCTGTATGAAGCATGTCATCTCCCATCTGTATGGTGATATCACATACATGAAAGGATAATGTAAAGCAAGGATGGAGAAAGATAATTTTATACCATTGTGAGCGCTGCGGATAATGGCATGTATGCATGATGTAAACATGTATCTCTAATTCAATACCAGAGGTCATGAAAGTTCTCCAGATTATGGGAAGTGTATTTAGGATATGTGGTGGACAAGCGTGGATTAGATTGTGAATTTCTAAGGAGTCTTGATAAACTTCTAAGCAAAGATACAATAATTAAATTAAGCACCCGTATAAAGCTAAAAAAAAGCTTAATACATGAAATTACTGTGCCTTAGTTAAGTAATTAGTGTGAAGAGAGTTGTCTTTTAAAAAGAAAATTCCTTACTACACACAAACACATAGATATTTATTTTGTACTGGTAGGAAATTCTGCAATTTGATTGATGCATAGCATGTAGTCGTGATCCTATTTCTTTATTAATAAGTATGATACTCACATTTGTGAAATGTTATTTTTTTTTATAATCATCATTATGAAGTAATGGTATATTTAAAGTAAGTAACATGTTTGAAGGTTATTTGAAAATAATAATAAAAAAACAGAATTAAAGCATAACTTTCTAGACTTTTATTGATTTTTTTTTATAAATAGATTCCCTAAAATTGCAGCACTTGAAAGTTTCTCAGTTCTTCATAATAGTGAGGCCTAGTAAGTAATTCAGATTTTCCTTTATGAAAAGGAGGTACCTGTTCTAACTATTACATTTCTTTCTGTCTCTGTAAGTCCATTATCAGCGAGTATATTGCCTCCGCTTTGTCATTAAGTTAAAAGTTCACAGCAATACAGTACAGTAGAGAGACAGGCAAGTAGTGGAGTCCTTCATAAATTCAAGAAAAAGACAGGGTAAAGCACTAACTAATATTTTCAATGTATTAGTATGTTTAAAACTGCTCCATGAAGCTTGTCATGATTTGGGCTTTTTAGGTTTCTGTACTTTTGTTTCAGTGCCAGTGAATTCACTAAACTGTTACCCGTTTAGTATAATAAGCTTTTTTCCAAAATAGTCTTCTTCTATGAAATATGCTGTGAGTAATCGTGCAATTTTTAATCCGTTAAGCAGATTCCCACTGATTTCTGCGTTTATAGTCCTTAGGGAATAAATGAACTACTTCAATTTTACAGTTTAAAGCACCACACTGTTGCATTGCGACTTTAATCCTCGAAAATATTGTAAACAAACAGAAATGATTGCAAATTTCCATACAATCTGACAGATGTTATGTCAGATCTAGGCACAAGACAATAAGCGTGGCGTGATAAAAAGTTAGTTTTTCTCCCCATTGTTTTAGTAGCCGCCGCCGTTTTGTTCGGTATGTGGGCCGTGATTATGAATAGCTTTCTTTTAAAATTATTTATTACTATAGTTGCCGCCATGATATCTGGGTAGTTAATTACGTTTATATTTGCAAGGTTGTGTTTTTCTTGACCACGATGGCCAGGCAACGGCTTTTGTTTGATCCTGACAATAACCATTCGTAGTTTTTAGAGCTGTATGTTCCCGTGAGCATGTGGGTTTCTTGTAAGCAAGCGATATACACCGTGAATGTTTAATTACCCGAAAAAATTAACTAACATACTCAGATATCGATATACATCGAATTTGGCGAATAAAAAAAAACATTTATTTTTATGAGAAATTTATTTAGAAGGCCCCTAACATTCCGTAAAAATATGCACCATAAAAGTCCTGCTAATTCAATTAGTAATCATTATCATTCCAACATTAACGGAACCAAAATCCACCTAATTTGGTCGCGTATTATTGGCGTACGGAAGGAATAACTATGAATGAAAACAAATTACACAACCTGCCGACAAAAGACGTTTCTATCTCACTCGGCAAACTCGCGTCTAAGCTCGAAGCTGGCCAGCACTCCCTTCATCAATGAACGGGCGGGCGGAGTCTCACGCGCATCCCCCGCCCGCCCGCGCCATCATTGACCTCAGCTCAGTCCGTCGCGAATCTTAAACGGTCAAGGTTGTGTCACGCAAGGTCACCGGCGCACGCGACCTCCGCACCTGTGTTTACTTTAAAGTGAAGTGACGAATACCGTGATGGCCTATCAGTACTGTGTACAGTGCGCGTGTACCTAAACGGCGAGTTCGGAGCGCGGCGGGCCCGTGCCCTGGCCTCCGCGGTCCGCGGACCTTACGCCTGTGGACTTTTATTTGTGGAGCGAGATCAAGCCCCGAGTGTTTGTGAGTGAACCTACTAGTGTTGGTGATTTGCGAAACCGAATCATTGCGGCTTTTCAAGAGGTTCAAGCTCAAAGAAACGTGCTTATTTCTTTGAAGAATAACTTGCAGAAAAGAGCACGTGTTTGTATCTCGGAGAGAGGAGGACATTTTGAAAAAATACTGCAATACGTGTAAGGTACGTTGATATTTGTTTTAAGGTTTTTAGGTATTTGTATCATTTGTTAATCTTGTAAATACCTAGTGGATTTCATATTTTAAAATACACCTTAACTAAGTAATTAAAATAAACAATTTACTAAGCAGATATAAAAAACTCGTGAAAAGTGCTATTTTTATTACTTCGTAATGGCCACGACATACAAGTCAACAGATATCACGTTTATTAAATGCTAGTGCAGGATGCGATGGGAACCCGCGATGCTTGGCGATCTTGACAATCTTTAGCACTAGGCGTAGCAGACGCGCATGCGCGGGAGACTGCGCGAGTGCCGCGCGAGTCTGAATGAATGCATGCGTCTATCTCTCTCTCATTCAACAAATACTACGAAGATGGTTTCCATGTTTTTGGTGCATTAACAGGATTTATTTGAAGTCCTATAAAACGATATTTGTGTGTTACTTACTGATATACATATTTTTATCAACGCAAATTTTAGTTTTCTCGGGTAATTAAAAAGTCACGGTGTATATGTTGTTTTTGTTTAGGAAATTATCAATTTCGTCTTTCTTCTTGGGGTCTGCGGTGCCTCGGACATTCCATGTACCAATTTTTAGGTTACTTGGTTCGATGTTATGTTTAGGGCGAATTGATGTACTGACTAGCCGATACCCGCTTTTGTCTGCATAATCCTCGATACTCATGGGGGAGCTAATCGAGTCATTTGTACTTTCCAGTGTGTTTTGATGTTGGCTCTTCTCATTATGTACTGCCTTGTTTACTTGCGTAGTATTTTCATTTCCAGAATTAACGTATATGAGACTATCATAGTGGCTACCGTCATAGATTAGGTTTTTGTCGCCAACAGAGTCGTTTGGATTTTTTGGCTTGAAGACTTAGGTCGATCTATTTTCTTTCTAATGGATGTTGATATTTATATGGTAGAAGTTAGCCGCTGCAATAAGGATGTCCGTACCACCCCATTCTCCGTCTTTGTAATTGCTTTGCAATGTAGTAATGGAATTGTGTTTGGTTGTCTGTGTCAAGGTTGCTGGCAATAGCTATTTTTATTGCATCGTCGTCTTGGTTTTCTTCCACGTATCGCGCAAGATCACGTCTGACTGCCCCGTGGTCTAGTGTGAGGTAAAATAAGTCGTTGATCTGTTGAGCTAAACAGACAATTTCCATCTCCAGGTACTTTGATTATTGCTGTTGACATTATGTGGGCTGTGGGTGAAAGCTTAAATCTAATATACAGGATCTAACGAAATTAGTTACATTCCTTTATAGGGTGGTATCTAAAAATTATACTAAATACGATGCCAAAAAATAAGGTACTGTTTCATAGTCATTTTTAAAAGTTATGTTTTCTAACAAAATTATTCAATAAAATCACAGTCAAACCTGAAACACTCTGTATCTTTTCCAACACATGTGCAAGCTGTAGTTTACAGATTGTGTACGTACGTAGTGTACGTACACAGCGCACACTAGCAAGTTAGTTGTGTGTATACTTACTAACTGTCAAGTCAGCTGATCTGCGATTGGTTTAGCAGCACGGCCGGGCTGTCTCGTCGACCAATCACAGACCAATTGTAATCTGCTCCTCTTCATGCACACATGTACCTACATGTGTGTGTAGAATGCGCTTCTTATCATAATAATAATGATTGTTATCAAACATTAAAACCAATGCCAATTAAATTAATAGCCAACATTGTTTTTTTGTTTGTTCGAACTTCGAAGCTTAAGAAAAGATAATTTCAATGTTTTATGACTTAGATTGCATCCTTATTTTAAGTAGATAAGGTATTTACTTGATTTTAATTGTTGTACTCAATTAGTAATTTTAAAGTTTTATCTTTCCTTAGCAGAGTCAGTAGGCGGATAGAAATAAAAAATAAAATACAAGGTTTTAATAACATTTATTTTATTATGACACCCTATCACATTTTAACAGGCTACGGTCTTGCAAGTTAAGCGTTTTTGTAAGTGTAACTACCTAGGTACCTATCTATTAAATAAGTTTTTTGACAAACAACTAAATAAATTACAAATCAATCGCGTAAGTAGGTGCCGCTTGGTTCCAATCCACCTTACCTTGCTTAATTAGGAGTCAGTTTCTTTAAAGGCATTTACAAATCACCAATTTATAAAAAAAAAAATGAAAATATCCTTCACTGACGCCTACAGACCAAAGGTCACCTACTGACGTCCTTTTTTACGCGCAATAACGCCACGTGTCACTGCCACTTTTCGCTTTCGTTATTGTGATGTGACGCACTTTGAATGTTAAGATCACTTTCATCACACACTAAGTCCTTCACTTCTCATGGAAGTCGAGAGGCATAGGGACCAGGGAACGTGCCGACCAGAGAACCGGCCCAGCACAACCAATCCTTCGCGCGATGCCGATGCGATGTAGGCAGGCAGGCAAGCAGGCACGCACGTACGTGCAACGCGGTCGTAGTGCGCCGGGGCTCCATCTTGCTAGAAGTACTGCAATCCACGGCGGAGATGAAGAGGGATGTTAGATAGCAGTTCCTCCAAGGTTCCTTGAAGACACTCGAGGTAGCTGTGTCCATTGAGACGCTCCAAAAATATTGCGCCAATTAGTTCATCAACAAGTTGGTAATTGGCAATAGGGTAGTACATAACCATTTGTTATGCAGATCGTCGAAATCGTATACCGATAGAACATCGTGTTGCACCTGACTGACACGTCACACACGCAAGGAAGCAAGTAAGAGACTGACTGAGTGAATGACTGATTTATTTCACCATACACAAAAACTGCAGCGCGCGCGCTTTGTTAAAGCCGAAAAAACGCCAGCTAGGGATGCGCTTATGATTGGATTATTTGTAAGATACGAAAACATGCCTGATTGATAGCGGATCGTGAATTGGGAATTGACACCCTGTTTTAAACTAAATCGAGAGTGCGACACAAGATTTTGACGTGATAACGTCTTATAAATCGATGACCGACTGCACCACGACTGCACGCACGAAAGTTTCACGTTTCGCGTACGAGCGAGAGCGCGGAACAAGCGATAGAGAGGCACTATCGGCCTAAGCTTTCAGCTTGTGACGCATCTATCTCTCTTTTACACTCCATCTGGCTATGAGTCCGAGTTGCATCAATGTTTTATCGAACTCATTCAGTCCAAACCAATAATAATAAATGTGTGTGTTAAAGATACACACGCACTGATAAGTGATAACAATTAAGGACGTTTTAACTATTGTTTTAACAAATTAGGCCATATTGAACTGTATCAGACATTTTATTCTTAACTTACAGACGTGAAGGTTTTTTTTAATTCTTAACCACTTAGGTTTTATTGTTAGCGGCAAAAGTAAGGGATTTCTAGAGAAATCAAAACACTTATAAAATGTATAATTTTTTAGCACGAAGACGCATAAAACATTGTTGTCGTCATTAAGACTAAAATAATAACAATAAATCGCATTCGTTGATATTTGTTACTAAATGTACCTAAAAAAGTTTATTACTTAACAGTACTAACTTTCAGATAGTGCAAGAATAAAATTCCAGTCCGACCTCCGCCGTGAGTCGAAAATTTTTAAGCCCTAAGATCGGATCTAATGTGGGCTGTGGCACATCTCTAGCTCGCTCATGCTTTGATCTTGCCCGACACGTGCCCCGGCGGCACCGGCGGCCTTTCGGCGCGAGCGGCCAGTCGGATACTCTGCGACTTGTTCTTGTCATACTTTTACCCCTAAAATTTATTGAAAAAATAAAGTGGAATTTGAATGGTAAGAAATTTGGATTTAATGATATTGTAATTTTTTGTTTATTATTGAGACTAGCTGTTAAATTTAATGTTATGATATTATTAAACGACACTTCATAAATCTGGAATATTAGTAGTTTTGTTTATAAAATTTAATAACTCATTACACTACAAGTTGGCGGCCGTGATGAATAACTAATTAATCGTGTACCTAAGTGGTTTTATTAAAGCTGATTACGCAACATTACTTGAGCTTGCGACAACAATAAAATAGTAGCTTAGCTTGTCGTTGTCTCCGCGGTTTTTTTTTAAATAATTCAAAATGATACGTAGGTAAGAACAGCTTTGATTATCAAAGAAGTGAATCTTTTCGTTTTTTGACGTGAATCAAGTCGCAAGTTCAGATTACACTCTTTGGTCAGTTTGCGGCATCCTGATCCCTTCAATTTTGCGTACCTATTTTCGCAACCGCGTTGGCTACGTGATAGTGTGAACATAAAAATCATGGGTAAAAAACCGTTCGTTAAGTTTTAATGACTTAGCATCACAACATTAATTACAAACCTAGTCGTATTACTTTATCGAAAAAAAACAACTCAAAAACTTTAATTTACCCTAAAAACAGGGAAAATTTTTTCATGTTGGTATTCCTGACCCGGCATCTCACCCCACTGCTGACCGCGCTTGATTCTTGGATTTTGGGTATGCTTGTGTGCGTATTTAGTGTGTCATTGTAGTAGTAATCAGCTGTAAAGGATGTGGAATTTTGTAGTTACGAAATGAGATTGTTATGATGAATATCTCCGAAACTAGCCTGAATTTTTCCCTTAAATTTTGTCAGGCTCCTTGGTATGACGTATAGATACCCCCATTAAAAGGAATGTAACTAAAATCGTTGAATCTTATATTAGAGACTTATGGCTAGGGTGTAAAGGTTGCGGAATTGTTATTTATTAGTGTTTTTGTAAGTGTAGGTAATGCTTGTTGCGTCAGTTTTTAATGGGTTTGCCGTTTTTTGTTGGGTCACTATACTTTTCAGATGGGTTCAATGGTAACCAGATGTGGCTTAAACACGGGGTATTGATATCGTGCTTTTGTATTATGCAAGAAACAAAAGTGTTTTTGGGGCTCTTCTTTTTCCTATGTTTCTTGTAAATTTAAATGTTTGGTTGAGTAAAGCTATGCAATACTAAGGTTTATTGTTACCAAAGATGTTCGCTTTGTTTCAAATTTATGTTTAACATGTGTTTTTTTTTTCGGTATTGGGACTTTTTGGTAATGAGCGTTAGTTGAGAGTCGATTGTTAGAGTTACAGAAAACTTTTCTTTGTACCTCAATAATTTTAATGTACCTACACAACCTACCTCAGTTTTATGTATTTGTGTTACTTTGAGGTGATGTAAGTATTATAATATTCTAGAGACTTCGGTCTGAGGTTTGCTGTTTGAGTATTGTCCTATTTAAATTTATGGAATCTAGTGATTCTGATAGGTTCAAGGTGGTCGAATTTGTTATTCAATTCGCAACTTTTACTTGGTGTTTGTAAGGTAAAGGACTGATCTCACCGGGTTTGCGCCTACACGTGTAGTAGCTGGACTAGTGGGCCTTACTCGAACCCTTTGAAACTCGCCACAGGCTTAAGATGGGAATGCGATGGTTTCTCCTTTTCCTGAGGCTGCACTGGAGCACTCGTAGGACGGTTGGCACAAAGACACTATACACACTAGGCTCACACACTTCGAGATAACTAAAACCTATGCAAGAATTAAATTACGGAGGGGTGATTCTGAAAACACTTATCCCGCGTTCCGTTGATTATTAATATAAGTTTAAATGTTTAATTAAATTTATTTAAGAATTTATACACTGGTTATTGGCTGAAGAGAAATTGCAATATTATTATCAAAGACAGGGCCCGCGCGTTGGGCTTTGGATTTTAAGGCTGTTCCCCTAGCCAATGACCTTGAGCATTTTGCTGCCTCTCGTCCCCTCTTCACCGCTGCATTATTTCGTAAAGTGATTGCGATAGTGAATGCGATAACGCCGCGACATCTAGTTAGCTTACGCCAAACGACGATGTACTCGTGGCATGATTAAGCAAATACAAACGTAAAGCACGGATCGTAGAATAATTATAAGAGGCGGCCAGGCGGCAGAGTAAAATAATTTGCTCGCAACTTTCGCCGCCTACACATTATTATTACCTTACGCACATTACATTTTGACAAGTCACGTGGAATATTTTGGAAAAACATAATAAATTAGCCGTGAATAAATAAGGTAACGAAAATACATAAATTATAGCGACAACCCCTATAGTTTATTTTGTCAGTTATTAAAATATTTTTGGCAGAACAGAATACTAAAATTTAGAATACTAAAATTTAAATATTGTTTTCTAGCAATTACCTACCATGCTACGGTTAATAATAAATGGTTTTTAATAATACTACAATTTAAAAGTGTAATTTTTCTTTATTGAATTTAAAAATAAAACAGTTTATTAAATTTATTGAATTTAAAAATAAAACAGTATGAATTGAAACAAAATTTACCAACTACAGGTGGGATTCGAACCCTCGCCCATTGGATCTTGAAAGGCGGGCGAGTGCATTTCCAACTACGCTACCAAGTCACTAGCTGTCAGGTCGAAATCTTCAAGTGTTTCTCGCAGATTTTTTTTTATCAATGATGCAGCATTGATCAGGCAATTTGCGGATACTACACCCGATAGAAATATTGTTACAATTTTGTGTGCCCATAAACTCTATCGTGAATTCGTGAGATATTTTATTTATAGGTTTTTGTTATTTATATAAAGTATCTAATTTTATGTTATAAATAGTTTCGGTTTTTATTTGTTTTATCTTAAGATTTAAAACTGTTAATTTTTCTTATCAAATCTAAAAGTAAAACATAGTAAAAATTAAAAAAAAAACTTGAACAAGTTACTGCTTCAAGTGAGATGCGATTCGAATTAACGGGCGTGTGTTTCCTCTACTAAGATATCCAATCACTAATGGATTTGGCGAAATCTTTCAAGTGTTTCTGTCGAAGCCATCGTTTTTTCTAATCAATGTTGCGGTATACTACCGTAGTTAGCTAAGTATAGAGTGTGGCAATGTGGCCAGCCTTTTGGTGATAATAATCTGATTTTATATTGTAGGCATTTTCGCCAGTAGACGTCCCTTCGCTTTTTACGATGTCTCACGACTTTTCACTGTAATTATTAAAAAAACTATGTGGTTTATTAGAAAAATTAAATAATGACATAGAAGGTTGTACATTAATGTGTACTTCTAAACATTTAAAATAGAAGGAATCATGTATTTTCATTAAAAAATAATTGTTTAAAATTAAAAGATGGTGATTTTTTGCATTCCCCATACAGACTAGTCGAAGTTTAAAAGAGTCAATATCAACACATACGATTTTTTGTCAGTTTTGATGGCAAAATTTTGTTTTTGAGTTTTCACACGAAATAAATTGATAATACTAATCTTTAGGGTAAAACATAACATATATAAAATTGTGCCACCTAATTTTAGCATAACGCCACCGAAACTGAATTCCGCCACCGAAACTAAATATCACTAAAAAAAATTCGTTAGATGCTTTTAAGGATCTCAATAGATCCTCTTTCGTCCGTGATCGCATTGTGTGCAGACGTGTTGCGCGTTGAGCTGCGTAAATAATTAAAACAGCGATATCAACTACAAATCTTAATTCGTTGAGCTAAAACCCTAAATTGCGTGCGTTCGCCGCGAGTGCAAGCCGGCCAGCTGTGATTCACTGCAGCTAGCACCGAACGAATCTACATTCCACAAAGGGGGAGCGAGAAGGAACTATTACGCTACCCGCTCTTACTAGTTCGTCATTTCGTAACGCTGTGCTACGACAACAGAGGTGTTACGACGCGCTACGACAAGCTACGGAAACTATCTCGCTATCAGCTACGAACTGTTAAGAGGGTTCCCTCACCAAAACTTCGATTTTTCCTACTTTTTAGCTGCATTCTTCTCCTTATTTGATGCGTATAGCGATAATTTAAAGACACCAAAGTAATCTTTGAAGTTTTATCTGTAAAATCATCGTTTAAAATTTGTATTTCCTCTAATTATAAGTTACGAAAACAAGCTTTTAAACGACATCGATAAAAATGTATTCTGTGCGTCTCCTCCGTAATTAATCCTTATCTTATTATTTGGTTTGCACCAATCGGTAGGAAATCAAAATATCTATAATTTCATCGCAATTTTTTTTTAAATTGATCCATTATTGACAAAGTTATGGCTATTATTCATTATCTACGAACGTCTGATTCTCTGGCGTGCTGTGCGGGGCAGCGGGAGGCAGTGTGCCGCTAGCTGTATGAGGGGAAGCCTGTGTCGCTCGTTCCGCCGTGCCGATCAATCACTGCTCGGAACAAAACAGCACGCGCGAAACACTTAAAAAATTTCGTCACTTGGCGTGAGTGACTCGATAGCTTAGGTGGCAGAGCACTCGCTATGTATGCAATGGTTGTGGGTTCGAACCCCACCTGATTCAGTTTTTATTTTTTCAATTCCTATTTTGTTTTTTTTTATTTTGCAGTTTTTTTATTTCTAGTTGTATTTATTTATTTGTATTATTAACAAATTAAATATAAAAAATCTGACCTAACTTTATATTACTACTAACTTGCTATGACAGTGGTCTTAGCAAGCCGCGGTTTTGCTTAGGAATACCGAATTATTAATTTCAACCTTAGGGACATAATATCCTCTCAACTGGCGGCCATCTTGCGCACGTCACTCCGTTGACTGGCGGACACCCCTAGAGGGCCCCCCGATGTTTGGGAACCGTTGCATTCTTTCGACCATTTCTCTAATATTTTGTAACAGTGCCCTATGAAACGTTTATATATTTTAATTCTCCATGAAATAATCTATAAAACAGTGTTTACGTAATTTGTTAATTTTTAAATCTGAAAAATAAAAAAATCTAAACAATTTATGTTTATATACATAAATTGTTTCATCAGATATTTTATTTATCAATAGCGTAGCGAGAGACACTTGAAAGATTTCGTCAAAACACCTAGCGACTTGGTAGCTTAGGTGGCAGAGCACTCGCTATGTATGCAATGGTTGTGGGTTCGAACCCCACCTGATTCAGTTTTTATTTTTTCAATTCATATTTTGTTTTTTATTTTGCAGTTTTTTTATTTCTAGTTGTATTTATTTATTTGTATTATTAACATATTAAATATAAAAAAAATCTAACCTAACTTTATATTACTACTAACTTGCTATGACAGTGGTCTTAGCAAGCCGCGGTTATGCTTAGGAATACCGAATTATTAATTTCAACCTTAGGGACATAATATTAAGGTACATTACTAACAAAATCAAAAAACTAAACTATTTATGTACCTACATAAAATCAGATATTTTATTTATCAATAGCAAGAAACACGTAAAAGATTTCGTCGAGACAGCTAGTGACTCGATAGCTTAGAATGGTAAAGCACTTGCCCCGTGCATTTATGGTGTGTGGTGGGTTCGGGTCCCCCTGATGAAGTTTTTTTTTCAAGTTTTTTAAAATCATATTATGTTTCGTTTTTAAATTTGATTAATATTTCAAACAGTTTTAAATTCTAAAAATATCTCCCGCAAATGCGAATATGTTTCGGCTACAAAGTGGATGTCATTTTATTTTATGCTTTGGTGGCGCAATTTCGCCATGTCGCTCAGCCTATGTTTGTCGTGTCAGCTCGTCATTGAATGCTCCGAAACGTGTTAATTCGATAAAGCCTGCAATTCTTTGGTCTACCCTAGCGATTACTTAGACTGGAAATGTCACTTTACGCATGATTTGACCGTCAGAATTTTCCTAACCTTTTTGGTGGCATTTTGTTCAACGACTTTTAAGATTTGGTGTGTCGTATTCTTAGTACGTCTTTTAGTTTACGCACAAAAATTTATAAGGTAATTTAGGATTTTAATATTCAGTGTAATCTATGTCTTTATTAAGACATTTAACTTATGCAGTCAATTTTCAGAATTATATATTTTAATAATTAATTCTGAAATTGAATCATAGTTTTGGTGGCTCAGTTTTGGTGGTTTCTTCTTGCTTCTTTATATAACAATACTATCTCAGGATCCCTCTTTCTGGTCTTGACTTGGAGCCTAATGACTAAAGACATCATTAGAAACACGCAATGCTTAATGATTTTCTCTTAGAATCTATGCTACTGTGGATCGAGCGAGGTGTCAGGTCGGGCGCACGTTCCGAAATAGGCCATTCCAAATTGGGCCCGGTCTATGCCCTGCTGAAAACCGGACGATTTATTGAGCCCGCGCTAAACCGTTAGCGCGGGCTCAATAAATCGTCTGCTGGGCGCAGCAAGGTCGTTCTTGAACAGATTCCCACGGATACTAACGCTAAGTAAGTTTTTGTTTGTTGTTATTGTATTCTGTTAACTAGAGTATCTCGAAGGAAACTCACAATAATAGGATGTAAACATTCAAAATTGCTTAGTATTCTATCTGTCCCTAATTAGTTGACCACGACTGTATGTCCAGCAGTAGGCTGACGTGGGCTGATTATAATGGACTGAGTAGGGTGAATCTTGAAACGCATGAATTACGTTGTCCGGAGTTATAAAGTACCCGAGGTTTAATAATAGAACATCAAAATTTTTCTTTTTATTTAGTTCTAGGTGTATTCTAACTAATGCTTCATGGTTTTTGGCTTCATCGAATTTGCAAATAACTGTAAAAAAATAATTAGGGTAGGAAATTTGATCCCCATGGCGTGTCCATTCAATAAATTTAGATCAAACTGTAGAAAAAACTGCAATTTAGGGATAAAACCAGATGGTAAAATGCCACTTTAATATAAAAAGATTAGTCTGTAAATAGATTAGTCAATTAGAATCTTCACTTAAGTATTTAGGTATACTTTAATTTAGAATCAAAATTTTGTCCAGATTTGAGAGTTGATTCCCGTGGTACGACACTAATCTTCGTCTGCAGCTCTAGTAATAAAAAGTAGGAATACGAGTGTGCGTTGCCGCGCGAGAATCAGTCGTGAGTTAAGTGTAGTAGAAGGCGGTCACTTCGCAGCATGTTAAAGAGCAATCGATAAAAATTGACGAACTTTGATTCCCGTGTTATTGATTCCCGTGGTTTTAATGCCATGGAAATCAATCTTTCTTTATAATATGAAGGATGCTGTGCCAATGTATTTGTGATTCATAGATAATCTTAATTTGTGTTATTACTTTGTGATTTGTTAATAACACTAAAATAGCTAGATTCAATTTTATATTCATAGAAACTTTTACATATTTCAGACCCAAAAAATGCCTCCCAAACAGTCAAAGCAAGCAATATTAGAAAAAAAACGCCTTGCTGAACGTCGTAGACGGGAAAAAATAAAAAATGACCCCATACTTCGTGCTCAACCACAAGAAAAAGAACGGCAAAGATATTTAAAGAAAAAAATGACAGGAAATTTTTTACCATTGAGTGAAATGAGTCCACGCAAATAAATAAAATAAATAAAATAACGTAAATGTATTTAAAACTAAGTAAAAGTTTGTTAAAATTTATAAATGATATGGAGTGTCGTGTCGTGACGTGTTTCCTATTTTTGTTATAATTTGAAAGGAAAAGAGAGGAACTTTTAATTACATTTATCAAAGAACTGACAAAGAACTGAAATTTTGGAATAAAAGAATTGTATTGAATAAAAGAATTTAAACAAACAATTGATTTGAACTATAATTAAGATTGTTTTATTGATTCCCATGCCTTGTTTTTGATTGCCGTGGTAGACAAAATTTCAATTGCTTATATTTTCGAAACTAATTGTGCAAAATGGTTGCCTATTAGATCAAAATGTTAAAAAACTATCCAAATTTAATATATCGTCATGATTTTAGCATATCCTTTCATTTAAAATTTTCCACGGGAATCAATCAAATACGCCCAATTTCAAGATTCACCCAGTAGGTAGGTAGAACTATGGTCTTTGCCTGGCGTTTGTTATTAACAAACTGACTGATGCATCGGGCATTTTCTAATATGAAATGCAAACGCTCGGTCGGTTGGATCGGGCATTTCAGTCGATCCGACCGATCATCATTTGACATTAGTAGCATCGTAAACCCTTCCTCGAAGTGTATCGGTGTATCAATTTCTCTAATGGGAGGAATGGCTTGCACAGGTTTGTCTATTTGCTTTGTCACCTTCCATAAAGTGTAGTCTGTACTACGGTCACTGGTCAAATGCTCAATCAATTCTTTACAATTTTCAAATTTAAAGTTTTCATAATGACTAAGGTTATTTCTTACAATAACGGCGCTACCACCTCTAGCACGGTTGTTGGAGTGCAGTGCATGATAGACGTCGTATCCTTTGAATGTTATATGAGATTGTTTGGTAAAATGTGTTTCTGATACAAGGCATATGTAAATGTTTTGTGTGACTAGAACTACTTGCAGCTCATTTTGGTCTCTGAGTAGTCTATTGGCATTCCAAATATATGTTAGGATTTGATCTAATTTCGCAGCACTATCAGTAGGTACATTTGCATCATCGTTATGTACATAATTGATTTTGCTTGTGCGAAGGTATTTTTTTTACTTACATTAATTATAATTATTAGCATAATTGGCAGGATGTTGTTCACCGCAGTGCACACATTTTGGCTTCTCGTCTGCAGGTTTTCTGCAGTCTCGAGTAAGGTGTTTTCCAGTGCACTTTACACATCTTGGTTCTTTTGCGCAGTATTTCTGGGTATGACCATACGCCTGGCATCGTTTACATTAAGGGACAAATTTGTACTTTTCACAAGCATATTTTGTCTAATCTTAGTGACCATTATATTTGGTCGGATTCGCGCTGACAGTCTGACAGACAGCTGATCCGACCAGAATAACAAACACAAACTTTTTTTGGTTTCAAACTGTAACATGTCGTTAAATGTTTTTTATTTTTCTTAATTTAAAAAGCATTATTTAATAAGTAAGACTCATTTTCTACAAAAATCTTATTATTATACCACATAACTCCAAATATCGAATTATTTTCAAACGACTTTGCGATCGAGTTACGCAGGACAATTTTTTAAAATCAATAAGCAGAAATGACATTTCATGTGTCCAGCATTTATTTTTCTAAATGTCATAAACAATTGGAATGTTGCAATTTTCTTAGTTTGAATATCTAAAATTGATTGAAATAAACAATTTGCTATATTATTGTCTTTTTATTTTACGCGAACACGAAACACGAACGCTGTAAAGTGTTCGAAACGTCAGATTAAATAAAATGTTAATAAATCGCGAAATAATCCGTAAAAGTAGTTTCATTTAAACATTTTACTGCTAATGGAAACCATGTTTACGCATTAGTTTGCTAATATTTTGAATTGGCAAGAGACTTTTACAAAACCGGTAAAATTTCAAAACATAGGCATAACACTAGCACTCAGTATAATTCATTCTAATACTCTTCTACAATTGTCTGTGGCCTCGATGGAATCCCGCGATTTCGATGTTGTTTCGCGTTAAGGTTCCAATCGAACCTTCGGTCGGGGATCGGTCGGATCCGAACATTTGGATAGTACATTTCGCGCTAGACCCCCTGGTCATCTATTGAGATCCTTACAAGCACGTAACGATTTTTTTTTAGTGATATTTAGTTTTGGTGGCGGAATTCAGTTTCGGTGGCGTTATGTTAAAATTAGGTGGCACAATTTCACATATGTTATGTTTTACCCTAAAGATTAGTATTATCAATTTATTTCGTGTGAAAACTCAAAAACAAAATTTGCCAAAAAGTCGCATGTGTTGATATTGACCCTTCCAAACTTCGACTAGTCTGTATGGGGAATGCAAAAAATCACCATCTTTTAATTTTAAACATTCATTTTTAAATGATAATACATGATTCCTTCTATTTTAAATGTTTAGAAGTACACATTAATGTACAACCTTCTATCTCATTATTAAATTTTTCTAATAAAGCACATAGTTTTTTTAATAATTACAGTGAAATGTCGTGAGACATCGTAAAAAGCGAAGAGACGTCTACTGGCGAAAATGCCCACAATATAAAATCTGATTATTATCACCAAAAGGCTGGCCACATTGCAACATTGATTAGAAAAAACGATGGCATCGACAGAAACACTTGAAAGATGTCGCCAAATCGATTATAGGTTGGATAGCTTAGTAGAGGAAACACACGCCCGGTAATCCGAGGTCGTGGGATCGCATCTCACTTGAAGCAGTAACTTGTTCAAGTTTGTTTTCAATTTTTACTATGTTTTACTTTTAGATTTGATAAGAAGAATTAACAGTTTTAATCTTAAGATAAAACAAATAAAAACCGAAACTATTTATAACATAAAATCAGATACTTTATATAAATAACAAAAACTTATAAATAATATATCTCACGAATTCACGATAGAGTTTATGGGCACACAAAATTGTAACAATATTTCTATCTGGTCGAATATCCGCAAATTGCCTGATCAATGCTGCATCATTGATAAAAAAAAAATCTGCGAGAAACACTTGAATATTTCGACTTAACAGCTAGTGACTTGGTAGCGTAGTTGGAAATGCACTCGCCCGCCTTTCAAGATCCAATGGGCGAGGGTTCGAATCCCACCTGTACTTGGTAAATTTTGTTTCAATTCATACTGTTTTATTTTTAAATTCAATAAAGAAAAATTACACTTTTAAATTCTAGTATTATTAAAAACCATTTTGTTAAAACTTCCTTCGATAGCTAGACTTTAACCCTAATCTCAGGCACAACACACAGTAAATTATTATGGGTAGCAGAGACGAGTAGGCACCTGTGCTGTGAGAAGATGCTTGCCTCGTTGATGGCTTGATTGGCGGTCCCGAAGTAAATTTGCAACACAGATACTGACTCTGCAGAAATCCAATGTCCACAACAGAGTTGACACAGCACACAATTGGTTTTATAGTCTATCCGGATAGAAACTTACATATTTCACATAATATTTAAGAGCCGAGGTAAAAAAATGCCCATCCCGCCGGCCGGTGTTCGAGAGAGAGCGAGCTTTCGTGAAAAACCGTCTGCAGTGGACGCGGCGCTGTCGGCACACGTCTCGTAGATTCCCGCGCATTTTGCGCGCGAAAGTCCAAATTTGGCGGGAGCCAAATTTGCGGCAGGTGTTACCATACCCGCTCCACCACTTAAATAAAAACACATGCATGTGTGCCTGAACATACACTCCCCCCCGAACCAAGGTCGCCTTGGTTGACCCTAATCACTAAGCGGAAGTCGACCAAGTTTAGAGACAGGCCGCAAAAGCCTACCGTTCTTGGTCTGCACCTCTACTACTCGTACTATTTTATCATTACCGGGCAATAATTTGACTACACGACCGCGCCTCCATTCTAAGGGTGGGTAATTATCTTCCTTAATAAGAACTAGATCGCCGAGCTTAATAGGGTCCGTCGTGTCAGTCCATTTATGTCTTAACTGAAGTGTACGCAGGTATTCGTCCCGCCATCGACACCAAAAGTGTTGTGAAAGACGTTGCAACAATTGGAAGCGATTAAGCCGACCAATTTGAGTATTTTCAAAATTGTACTCTGGCAGAGCTACTAAGGGTTCCCCAATTCAAAAGTGACCGGGCGTTAAAACTTCTAGGTCATTTGGATCTGAGCTTAGTGGAGTCAGTGGTCGAGAATTCATAACGGCTTCAACTCGGGTAAAGAAGGTGGTTAGTTGTTCAAAAGTCAAGCTTTGCTCTCCGAGAACTCTGCGCATGTGTGACTTTGCAGACTTTACTGCAGCTTCAAAGATCCCACCCATGTTAGGACTGCTAGGCGGATTAAACAGCCATGTAACGTTAGACTTTGCTAATTCCCGACTAAGCTTGTAGTTATGGTTTCGTAAATATACGTATACGTCCTTTAAATATTTATCCGTTCCTGTATAGTTAGTTCCACAATCGGATCTAACAAGAGCTGGCAAGCCGCGTCTCGAGACAAATCTTCTAAAAGCTGCAACAAAGGCTTCGACTGAAAGGCCTGTGACTACCTCTAGGTGTACCGCCTTTACAGTTAGGCAAACGAAAATACAGAGGTAACACTTTTCAACGCGAGCACGTCTCAGACTTGTTTTTACATAAAAGGGTCCCGCGAATACAGTACCTACGCCTTGAAACGGTCGCAAGGATCTGACACGGTCTGGTGGAAGGTCAGCCATCAAGGGTTGTGCGAGTCGGGGTCGCGCTCGGTAGCACTGTATACAATTAAATGTAACACTCCGAGTTACGCGTCTCGCTGATAAAATCCAGTAAGTTCGTGACAATATCGATACCAATGCGTTCGCACCTACGTGACAATGTCTATGGTGGTAGTATTCAACTAAGAGTTTAGTAAATACACCCTTCCCCGGAAGTAAGATTGGGTGTTTCGCGTCATAAGGCAAGTTTGAATGGCGGAGTCTGCCACCGACTCGGACACCGACCACATTATTACTATCGAGAAAGAGATTCAGCTTCTTTAAATGTGACCTAATTTTTTAGTTTGTTTTGAGCGAATCTATTTCGTCTTTAAAAACATCTGCTTGAATTAATTGAATAAGCTTTTTTAATGCATTTCTACGCTCATCTACGGACAAATATTTCTTAGTAATTTTAGAGTTTTTGTTACGAGCATTTTGAATGAAACGTAACATAAAGCCAGTTACATTAATTAATTTATCGAAAGAACTATATCGCTCAAACAGATTGAAATCCTCTTCACCTGAAACCGCAGAATTAGCAACAAATTTTGATTTTAAACCGGGAAGTAGGTTTTCCGGTAAGTCAAGTGCCTTAGATGGTGTTGGCCAAGTTTCAGGTGAGTGACGTAGCCAATCCGGATTCCACCAGAGAGGGTGATTCAGTAGTTCCGCTGCTGATGTACCGCGTGACGCCGCGTCTGCGCAGTTTTGATCGGTTGGTACATGACGCCAAGTTATAGGAACATCCGATGATATTATTTTTGAAACGCGATTGCCTTCATAAACCTGTAATTTATGAGGTTGCGTCCGAATCCAAGCTAATACTATGATACTATCGCACCAACCGAAAACATTATTAATTTTGATACCGATATCGTTAACCAATGTATCATAAACATGTTTTATTATATTTTCTAATAAAACTGCGCCGTTAAGTTCCGATTGAGGTATTGTAATCTGCTTTTTTAATGGAGATACGCGCGACTTAGCTAATAACAGGTGAATCGACACACGACCACTCTCGGTTACTGTACGCAAGTATATCACCGCGCCATGTCCTGCTGATAACCCGTCGCAAAAACCGTGTAATGAGTAGGTATAATTATTGCCTTCCTCTAACCGCAGGCGACGTGGGATCGCAAGCTTAGTCAAATTAGGTAGGTAGGTAGTCAGGTGCAGGGGCGTCCCATTCGACTTCATTACTGCTCCCTCTCGTACTAAGTAACTCCTGTAATATCAGTTTTGCTCGAAATATAATAGGGCTTATCCAACCGAGAGGATCGAATAACTTAGCTGTGGAGGATAATATCGTACGCCGTGTAATTTTCGTTTCCGTAGGAATATTAACCTTATATGTAAAACAGTCAGTTTTAGGGTCCCACTGAACCCCTAATACTTTTACACATCCGAGGTCGTCTTCCTTATCAAAACTACTAGGTATTTCGCAATGATCCGAGGTTAAGCCCTGCAATTACCGTAGGTCATTCGCCGACCATTTTCGAAGTTCATAGTTAGCAGTAGACATTAATGTCACGAGCTCATCACGAACGCTTATAGCCTCTTCAATTGTGTCCCCCCCACCGTTTAGATTATCAACAAAACTGTTATGCCGTAAAATCTTGGCTGCCCTGGGGTAAACCGTACCCTCGTCGTCCGCTAACTGCTGCAAACATCTAATGGCAATAAATGGACTCAACTTAAGGCCGTATGTATTTGTGTTGAGCCTATATACACCTACAGGTTCCGTACTCCGTTCTCTCCAGAGTATTAACTGATATTTACGATCATCAGGGTGAATCCATGTTTGTCTAAACATCATTCTAATATCCGAGGTGAAAACAAAATTTGGATATCTAAAATTTAAAATGATTTTGCTTATGTCATTTTGCAGTTTTTCCCCTGCATACAAACAATCATTAAGCGCAATACCGTTCGATGTTTTCGCACTACCATCGAAGACGACCCGTATTTTAGAAGTGTCACCCGAAGATTTAAAGACTCCGTGATGCGCTAAAAAATAATGTTCGCCCGAGTAATCATAAAAGTTGGATTTTTCAATATGTCCGAGCGCTAAATATTCGTTCATAAAATTTACATATTTATCTCGGAAATCTGGATGAATTTTAAATCGACGCTCTAAGGCCTGAAACCGCCTATAGGCCATCTGCCTAGAATCACCTAACTGACAGTGAGTAGGTATAAGAGGTAAGCGTACCGTGTACTTGCCGTCCGAACCGCGAGTTGTCGTTTTGACAAACAATTGTTCACATTCTACGTTTAACGGATCCATAATTTTTGCCGAAGGTAGCTCTTCTGTAGCCCAGAACCGTTCCACCGCATCAATTAGGGTAATACCCGAAGAAAATGATATTGAATCAACCATATCACGTTGACACGTCTAAAATTATCCACATCCAACACGAAGCACAAGTGCAGCAACTAATGATTGAACTATGACTATCTTTGTGCTCCTATCTGCTTATATTATTCTTCATGTCTGAATTGATTAACTTAAACCTAAAACCTACTGTTCATGGAAAAATATTACATAATTACACAACTAAACACGTCCAAACTTGTATTCTCGCACTTACATACCACAACTACAATCACAATAACACATTTTTAATACAGTCTAACTTCATAATTAAATCTACACACAAACTAAACTTAAATACACATGCAAACTATTGCCACATATGCCACACACTACCCAATTGTTAAAAATGCACAATTAATCTACCTTTGCAAATACATAGAATATTTGATTATTATTTTTGTATTGCCTTACGCCTATTTTCTTACACATATTTACACTGATTCTACGAATATTTATTTACATGTACCACATTCCGACCGATTACCAATTGTAAAGCAAATCAAGCTCAGCTGCAACCATAAGAGTTCTTACTTAACATACTATGAATAGTTTAAACACGCTAAGAGAAATTGATCAGATTGAACTTTCAGTGTCACTTAAATGTAACATACAGGAATTAAAATTAAAAAATAGTAATTTGACACACCATAATTTAATAATTTCTACCCAAAACATAAGAAGTATATATAAAAATTTTGATGACCTTCAGCTGACTCTGTCGCAACTTAAGTGTGAAATAGATATACTAATCCTAACAGAATGCAACTATTGAATTATAAATCTTTTCAAACTAAACATCTGAATAACAAATGTGATGGAGTAGTTGTCTACACCAAAAATAATCTATCTGCCAAGTTTAAGGAATTAAACCTTGACAATGCAACAGGAATTGAGATAGAAATATTAAACTACAAATTTCTGGGTATTTACCGCTCCCCGTCATTTTTAAACGCAGCTCAATGTATTACATCTCTCAACAATTACCTTGATAGCACTGCTCCCTATAAAAATGTAATAATTCTAGGTGACATAAATATAGACTTAATTATTTCCGCAAATGAAAAAAAACAAGAACTTACAAATAGACTAGATTACTTAAACATGCTATCACTTCATGGTCTATACGTAGCGCATAACTTTCCTACCAGGGGTGACGGCTGCCTTGACCACGTCTTATTGAGACTCGATAAAAAGAGCAATAGTGCGCTTACTGTGGTTTTAGACACAACTATAACAGACCATGCCTTTGTTCTATTATCTATAACTAATAAATATCATCAACAATCGTCCTTGCAAAAGCTCAAAACAATAGTTAATTATGACAATGCCTACAAGAGCCTAATAAACACTGATGTCTCTTTTTTTAGTGCCTTCAAGGACCCTGATACTAATGCCTTTGCTCTTATAGAAATGGTAAGGTCAGCTATTCTAACTAATTCTAAAAATATAATTGTAACGAATAGCAAAAGATCCATTAAACCCTGGATCACACCAGGCGCTCTACAATGTATTAGACTAAGAAATACTTTGTATCTAAAACATAAATCTAATCCCCACAATAACATTTTATTAATTACTTACAAACGCTATCGCACATTCTGTGGCAATCTCATAAAAAAACTAAAAACAAAATATAATAAAGATAAAATTAAGGCGTCGGTACACAATCCTCGAGTTTTATGTTCTACCATAAACGAAATATCTAACTACAAACCACCTAAGTGCAGAAACGGTGACCTCCTTAATATTAAAACTTGTCCACAAGCCTCTATCAATCATGTAAACAAACATTTTATTAACATTGGACAAACTCTAGCAGAGAATATTTCTTCTGGATTGGTACCTCTCGAATCATTTCAATCGGATAGTCCTGTTTTCTCTTTTGCCTTATTTGATACGGATCACAGGGAAGTGGAGAATATCCTGATGTCTTTAGACTCTAATAGTGCACCTGGTTGGGACGGAATCTCTACCAGTTTTCTTAGGAAATCAAAGGATGTTTTGGTCCCCCTGATCAGTGACCTTGCCAATTTATGCTTTGGAACAGGTATCTTTTCATATCTTCTTAAGCGCTCCATCGTTGTCCCCGTGTTTAAGGGTGGGGATGGTGACAATGTCAGTAACTACCGCCCGATCTCTGTGTTGGTCTCCATTTCTAAAATTATCGAGAAACTGTTAAATTCTAGAATCGTTAACTACCTTACTAAACACCGTATCTTATCTACTTCACAATTTGGTTTTAGAAAGGGCTTGTCGACCCAGGATGCTATCTCAGAACTCACTTCTGTTGTAATTAAAGAAGGGCAATAAATGTCTAGTGGTTTTTCTTGACCTTAAGAAGGCCTTTGACACCGTCTCTATCCCCATTCTGACACGTAGATTGGAAGGTATCGGTTTCCGTGTCAACGCTCTTTCCCTTCTTAGCAGTTACCTCCAAACTAGGCGACAGTGTGTAAAAATTGAGAATCTTCTGAGTGCGGAAGAAAATGTTACTTTTGGGGTCCCGCAGGGCAGTGTGCTCGGTCCAACGCTCTTTTTAATTTACATTAATAATCTTTGTAACCTCCGTAACGTTGGGAAGAGCATACTGTCTTACGCAGATGACACTGCCATAGTTTTTTCTGGCAAAACTTGGGATAAAGCAAGAGTAGAGGCTGAAAGAGGCTTAGCTGTAGTTAGTCGCTGGCTTAGAGAGAACCTCCTTACTCTCAATACCCTAAAAACTAATTTTGTGTGCTTCGGTTCCTACATTAACTCGCAGCCCTCACCAGGCTTTCAAATTAAGATTCACTCTTGCTGTCCACCATCATCAAATACCTGCGACTGCCCAGTAATTCAAAAAGAAAGCCAAGTGAAATATCTTGGAGTTATTGTGGATCAGAGGTTAAGCTGGTATCCCCATCTGGAACTCACTATGGGCAGGATAAGAAAACTAATATGGGTTTTTAAATCTCTTAGACATGTCATGAATGCTGAGCTTCTGAATAAAATATATACCGCCTTAGCCCAATCCATACTTATATATTGCCTTCCAATCTGGGGGGGTGCAGCTAAATCATACTTTATCAATTTAGAGCGAGCGCAGAGATCATTGATAAAGGTCATGTACTGTAAGCCCCGTAGGTTCTCTACTGAAAGCCTTTATTCGCAATCTAAGCTGTTGTCTGTAAGAAGGCTCTACGTTGTACACACGATGCCAAGGTATCATAAAAATTTACCCTTCGACCGAGCCAAACTTGACAGGCGACGAAGTTACTCTGTAGCTCCTGGTTTCCCCACTCGTACAGTCTTTGCAAGGCAGCAATATATATCTATACGCACGCACGCACGCACGCACGCACGCACGCACGCACGCACGCACGCACGCACGCACGCACGCACGCACGCACGCACGCACGCACGCACGCACGCACGCACGCACGCACGCACGCACGCTCACACAGCCTGTACTATCACACAGCCTGTACTAACCTTATTTTAATTATTTTACTTTCTTTGTAAATCTTAACTGATATCGAAAAGGAAGAGCGAGGCTATCCCAACACAAGTATCGCTTTGATAACTTTTTGGGAAGCCCCTGCAATTTGTACGTAAAGATTTTGGGAAATAAATACATTTTATTTTTATTTTTATTTTTTATATCAGTCACCGCCGAATTATTATAAGAAATCTGAATATTCGATTTAGCGTCTGATAAAACCTTGCCAACCGAAGTCGATGCGTCACTATTCAAAGCCGAGACTGCCGAGTTAGTATCTAAAACCGCCGTATTGTTATTCAAAACCGAAACCGCCGTATTGTTATTTAAAACCGGAACCGCCGTATTGTCCTTTGAAACTGAAACCGCCGAATGAGTATCTGATATCACCGTGTAATTATCCGAAACCGTCGCATTATTATTTAAAACCGAAACCGCCGCACTATTATTCAAAACCGAAACCGCCGCAATATTATTCAGAACCGAAACCGCCGCACTATTATTTAAAACCGAAACCTCATTTTTTGCCGGACCGAATACAGCATAATCAAAAATTGTATCCAAAGCATACGGACCCCCAGGTTGCAACGTTAACTTTCCGCCCTTGACAACTTCACCTAAAATATCGCATCCGAAGATAATGTCAACCCGTGTCAACCGCGATAATTCCGAATCCGTCAATTTATACTTTCCCGTATTTTTAATAACATAAGTTGTAGGTATTTTCATAACAACCGCTGAACAAGACAAATCCACACCATTATCTTGGGGCTTGAAATTTAAAATTACCATCTGATCACTAAGTTTATTATTGCCGCCGACTCCGGAAATAGAAATAAAACAGTTATGTCGCTTTAGGGACAACGAATTAGCAAATTCACTGCGAATTATTGTTATTTGGGATCCAAAATCTAATAAAACACGCGCCGGAACATAATTGCCGCAGGCTGATTTTACGTAAACAATAACTGTAGGTAATAAAACATTATCCTTTATTTTGGGGGTCAGATGAAGCGACACAACTATTAGTTAATTGCTATTGTATAGGATTGTGAATTTTTGCATCTTGAGATGCAGAACGTTGCGTCTCACTCAGATCCGTTTGGCACGAGCACTCCTCCCGAACGCGTGGCTCGACCTTTTCGCACACAGACGGCGGCGATGGGATGTTATTCTCAAACCGTTCGCTCCGACGCGAATGTAACCGACCGAAATCATCTAAGTATTCATTGCTAGAACAATTTTCCTCATATACACCCACTGAAACATGACGTTGATTTTTGTGCAATTCTTTATTTTTATGAAATGTATTTTCATTAGTATTCGAAGAACAAATCAATTTGTGATGACCAGTGTTACCACAATACGAACAGGCAACATTACGCGTACATGAAGCCGCCGAATGACCATCAAAACATCTAAAGCAATATCCCCTTGATCTAATCCAAGCACGTCTTTCATCGCGAGCCATATTAGAAAATTTGTAACAGTCGAATATTTTATGATTCGATTTAGTGCAGTAGACATAGACACCCGCCGACTTGTTTACGTTGTTCTACGTTAAAATATGTTCTACGAAATCGATCATTATAACTGTAATCAGGAACTTTTACGGAGTTCGAATAACTGGCTGTATCAATGAAATGACATTCATTTTCAATAAACGAAATAAAAACTTTAAATTCTGGTAAAGTATTGCGTAAGCCGCCGTGTACTTGTTCAAAACGAGTTCTAATCTCAGGTGGCAATTTTAACAAAACCACGAAGAGAAGCACATAGTCTTCAACCGATAAGCCTAGATTTTTAAGGGACCTGGTACATTCGAGTACAGGATTCAATATTTCTACGCGGAGATTTTGTGGGTGAACTAAAGTAGGTAAATTAATCAACCGGCCGAGATAGCGATCGATCAACATTCTTTTGTTGTCAAATCTACTTTTTAAAATTTCCAAAGCAGTATCCAAGGACTCGTCAGTCATAGTTAAATGTTGTATAAGAGTGCGTGGTTCCTTATGTACATGAGTAAATAAATAGTGGTATTTTTCTGTTTTCGAAAGATCTTTTCTCGACAATACTAAAGAGTTAAACATGCTAATGAAGCTATACCAATCGAAAGTATCGCCATCAAAGTTTTGTAAATCTAATGTTGGCAATCTAGAATGTACCGCACTTTCTGTAGTTACATGGGAACCATCGCTTTGAGGAAATTTAAGCGAAATTGCCTCGAGCTCATTGTAGAATATATTAGCCGTTTTGAATTGCTCGTCATACTGTCCAATCTTTTTTTCATCTTCTATTATGTTAAACAGATTTTCATAAGACTCCGATAAAATTTTAAAGTGTTCATCTAACTTGCGTATACGAGCCGATAATACCCCTGACGAGTATTCATTTGATTTTATCATATTAGCCGTGTGAGTAAACCACTCGAATTCAATTTTGAATATTATTTCAAATTTTTTTGCCGCCATCTTGAATAACTAACAACACGTTTGGTGTTCTACACCAAACGTGTTGTTAGTGTACCTAAACACGCGATGAAAATAAAACCGAAATAACGTTCAAAATGCGCTAAAAGTACCGACAAAAGTAACCAACCGAGTAACAAAACCGCCGAAATATAAGTCTCTAAAAACGTAAAACCGAGAAATACCAAACCGTAGTATGTAAGTACCTACCTATCGCTATCCGCGCTCGATGGTCCAAAAATTATGTTAAAACTTCCTTCGATAGCTAGACTTTAACCCTAATCTCAGGCACAACACACAGTGAATTATTATGGGTAGCAGAGACGAGTAGGTACCTGTGCTGTAAGAAGATGCTTGCCGCGTTGATGGCTTGATTGGCGGTCCCGAAGTTAATTTGCAACACAGACACTGACACTGCAGAAATCCAATGTCCACAACAGAGTTGACACAGCACACAATTGGTTTTATAGTCTATCCGGATAGAAACTTACATATTTCACATAATATTTAAGAGTCGAGGTAAAAAAATGCCCATCCCGCCGGCCGGTGTTCGAGAGAGAGCGAGCTTTCGTGAAAAACCGTCTGCAGTGGACGCGGCGCTGTCGGCGCACGTCTCGTAGATTTCCGCGCATTTTGCGCGCGAAAGTCCAAATTTGGCGGGAGCCAAATTTGCGGCAGGTGTTACCATACCCGCTCCACCACTTAAATAAAAACACATGCATGTGTGCCTGAACACATTTATTAATAAACGTAGCATGGTAGGTAATTGCTAGAAAACAATATTTAAATTTTAGTATTCTGTTCTGCCAAAAATATTTTAATAACTGACAAAATAAACTATAGGGGTTGTCGCTATAATTTATGTATTTTCGTTACCTTATTTATTCACAGCTAATTTATTATGTTTTTTCAAAATATTCCACGTGACTTGTCAAAATGTAATGTGCGTAAGGTAATAATAATGTGTAGGCAGCGAAAGTTGCGAGCAAATTATTTTACTCTGCCGCCTGGCCGCCTCTTATTCTACGATCCGTGCTTTACGTTTGTATTTGCTTAATCATGCCACGAGTACATCGTAGTTTGGCGTAAGCTTACTAGATGTCGCGGCGTTATCGCATTCACTATCGCAATCACTTTACGAAATAATGCAGCGGTGAAGAGGGGACGAGAGGCAGCAAAATGCTCAAGGTCATTGGCTAGGGGAACAGCCTTAAAAACAAAGCAACAGCTCCAGCTACGGGAAGTATTGTGCCATTTCTAATATTATTATACTGCTTACCTGGTTTGTCTGTTGTGCAATATGTCCGAGATGCATACCCCAGAAAAATCATTCTCCGTCCCAGACATGAGTGCTTTAGACAGTGACTCGCCGAAGGACTACGTAATGGCTCGAAAAAAAGAAAAACATCTAAAGAAACGTGTAATTTGCAAGTTTTACAACTAGAATAAATTAAGACTGGTCTGACGCAGGAAATGAAATCTTTATTTAAGGAATTTACACAGAATCAAAATGAACAAACAAACAGAATTTTGGCTTCCCTAAAGGACATCCAACAAACCAGTGCATACTTTCAGAGTACAATTACGTTTCTGTGCGAAGAAAACACAGAATTAAAACAAAAATTAGAACGGTTGGAGGCAGAAAGAAAAAAGGGCAAGGAGCAGATCATTATTTTAGAGAACAAACTTGAAGAAAGCCAAAAATGGATAAGAAAACTAACATTGAAATAAAAAACGTGCCCTTAAAAGGCGAGGAAAATAAAAATGATTTATTGGACATGATTCAAACTTTAACAGAAAACCTTTCATTAAAATTTGATAAAAGAGACGTAAAAGATATTTTAAAAGTTAATAAAACCAAAAATCAACAGAATAGTACAATTATGGTGGAGTTTACAAATACCTTCATATAAAGCGAAATCCTGAAAGCCGCGAAACTTTTCAACAATAGGAATAAATTAAATGAATTGAGTGCAAAGCACCTTGGCATGAAATCGAATCTAGACACTCCAATATTCATCTCAGAAAATCTAACGCCTATGGCCTCAAGATTGTTTTTCCTTGCACGAGACTTAAGAGTGACTAAGAACTATAAATACTGCAGGACAAATTATGGTAAAGTCTATCTGCGTCTAGATGATACCTCACCAATCCTTACCATTACAAGTGAATCCCAGATTCAACAATTAATAAACAAATGACTATCTTATACGTATGTCTCCGCGCCCTGTTTTAGTGTTATAAGCCATTATACAGTGTCATATTACCGTTTTGTTCTCATATCTTTCATTAAATCGATATATTTAATAGTTACCATCAAATTCACTACATTCACAAAACGAACACAGAGCATTCCCATGCATATAACCATACATATTCACTTTGATCAATATATATGCATATTAAGCCTACTTAATTTGATATTAACTATTTACTTTTACAAAACCCATCCTAACTACCACTGCAACTATCTTAACATGCAAAATGGCTAACGAACCTCATTTAATTCAAGAAATAGACTCGGTAAATAACTTCCACGCTATAAGATGTGATATAGAGGAACTCAGCAAGCATCTATTTGGACATAGTCCTAATCTCTCCGTAGTAACTCAGAACATCAGAAGTGTCCACAAAAGCGAAAATATTGATGACCTAGAGACTAACCTCACTTTACTTGACCGGGAAATTGATATTATCGTATTAACAGAATGTAGAATAAACACAAATAGGCCCCTTCCACTTAAACCCAACTATATAACATATAATACTATAGCTAAAAAGAATCAGAATGATGGTGTGGTGGTTTTTATTAAGAACACTATTGAACATTCCGTAAAAGAAGTTACTATTACTGGAGCTACCTGCTTAGAAATCTCCACCTCGATGTGCCTCATAATTTGTATATATCGTTCCCCTTCTGAAAAGAACCCCGGGAACTTTATTGACTCACTTGACCAATATTTAAACCTACAATATATGAAAAACAAAAACATTATAATTACAGGGGATATTAACATAAATATCATTGATGGACATTCTGATACTCAATCAAATGCTTATCTCGATATGTTAGCTTCAAATAATCTACTACCGGGCTATCGTTTTGATACTAGAATTAACAGCTGCCTAGATCACATTATTATTTATTTGAACCCTGCAAATTTCATGGCTGTTGTTGCTGTACTAAGTACTACAATAACCGACCACAAGATGGCAGGTATATTCATTTACAATCAAACAAAATCTTTCAAAGTCCCTAAGTTTAAAACAACTACAAACTTTCCTGATGCACTTAAAACATTGCAAACATTAAATAAAGATTATTTTCTTAATATATGTGATCCTAATATCTTAACAGATAAAACTATGAATATAATAACAGAATCTCTAAAAATAAACACTAAAACAATAAAAATTCCTCATAATAAAAGAATAATAAAGCCTTGGATTACACCTGGAATATTAAAATGTATTAGAAACAGAAATGCTTTACAAAAAAACTTAGACTAGACAATACAAACGAAATCCTTAAAATATCTTATCGTAGATATAGGAATTACTGCAATAATATAATAAAACAAGCAAAAATTACACATGAAAAAGAACTTTTGGAACAAGCTAAATCCAACAACAAAACACTATGGACAGCAATGAAACAAATTACTAATTTAAAAAAACAAAAATCACCTAATTCTGAATTAATTAACATAAAAGAAAATCCCAAAGAGTCAGCAGATTTTGTTAACAATTACTTCAACAGTGTAGGCAAAAATTTAGCGGAAGAAATAAAAATAAAACCAACACTCGTAAATGAATATCTAAACTCGCTTTCTTCCCAACCAAACTCTATTGGAATAGTTGAACCTCATCACTGGGAAATCACGTCTTTAATCAATAACCTAAAAACTGAATCCGCTGCAGGATGGAACAATATTCCTACAAGGTTTATAAAATTGGCAGTAAATGAACTGGCCCCTTTAATAACACATCTTGCTTGTCTATGTTTTCAGCAAGGAATATTTCCCTGTCTATTAAAAAAGGCTTTAATACACCCGGTCTTTAAATCTGGAAACAAGGACGATGTCAACAACTATCGACCTATTTCCGTTTTAACTGTTATGTCAAAAATTCTAGAAAAATTAATCAACAATCGGCTATTAAATTTTTTAAATTCCTACAATATATTATCGGACTCTCAGTATGGTTTCTGTCGTGGTATAAGTACAGAAGACGCTATTGTAGACCTCACTAAAAGTATCACACGTTATATCGATGATAGCAAAAAATCACTATGTATATTCCTGGACCTCAAAAAGGCTTTTGATACTATATCTATTCCCATTCTCATTCGAAAACTTAAATCGGTCGGAATAAGAGGAGCCTTCCTAAAACTGCTAATTGATTATCTAAATGAACGCAAACAAAAAGTAAAGATATCTAACAACACTTTTAGTTCAGATATCCCATCCTACACTTATGGTGTCCCGCAAGGAAGTGTACTCGGACCAACCCTATTTATTATCTACATTAACGATCTGACTAACCTACATCTGCCACAGCGACGCGTTTTTTCTTACGCGGATGACACCGCCCTTCTTTTTCACGGTAACAACTGGCAAGAGGTCTTCACAAGTGCTGATGTCGGACTTGAAAGAGTCAGCAAATGGCTTAGACTAAATTCACTTACTTTAAACACCGAAAAAACCAACTACATTACTTTTAGCATTAACAACTCAACTCAACCCGACCATAATCTTATATTGACCTCACATATGTGTAAATTTGATGACATAGCAAGCTGTAACTGCCAAAAACTCGAAAAAACGAAGTTCACAAAATATTTAGGAGTAATTATTGACCAAAATTTAACGTGGTATCCACAACTTGTAGCGGTGGCAGCTCGTTCATGAAAGTTAATCTGGCTATTTAGATATCTTCGAAACATTTCAGACAAACAACTACTTAGATATATTTATAAAACTTTAGTCCAGTCTATACTGTTATATTGCATAACCATATGGGGGGTACTTTTAAAACTAGATTCATTAGTATTGAAAGAGCTCAAAGGTCAGTTTTAAAAGTGATTTTAAGAAAGAATATACTATACGACACGACACAACTTTATAGCGATTTTGAGGTTTTAACAGTTCGACAACTGTATATATTGCAATGCATCCTAAAAATTCACAAAATCACCCCAATTGACCCAAAAATACTTAAAAAACGTAATCCCTACACTGTTATAACACAAATAAAAGTAAAAACTACATTTGCTAGCAAACAGTACAGCGCGCAATCAGTAAAACTTTACAACATAAAAAAAGTTTAGTAAAAAATTAAAAACCGACTTCAAAATGAAACTAAAAAGCGAAAAATAATATTGACTAAAACATACCTAATCAGTTCTTTTTGGAGTCGGTGCCAGCCATCGAGAGTTAAAATATGTTCATTCGCACCGACTCCAAAAAGAACTGATTAGGTATGTTTTAGTCAATATTATTTTTCGCTTTTTAGTTTCATTTTGAAGTCGGAATTTAGTTTTTTATTAAACTTTTTTTATTTTACAATTTTAAGTGTTAAGTCGTCTATTTTTTCCCTCCTAACTTCGCCAAAAATGACTTTACAGCAAAGTAACCTTAACTAATATTGGTCCTCTATGGACCCCCCATCCAATGGTATGATAAAAATAAGGTGTTATATAGGGTCAATTTTTCGACGAAAATTTTTAAGTCTTAAGAAAAGGGTTTACCTACACTCCAACCAGAACGGCGGCTATTTTGGTGTCGAAACCATAGGATAAGGTTTTGCGTTAAATAACAAGTCAAGTTAAGAAAGGAACTTTTAATTTTTTTTTCGTTACTGGGTGAGCGGGTACGCCCGCAGTAAATAAAAATTGGCGGTCTGCTACCTCATAAGCTCCACGTCTGCTCAACACACTGCGAAATACGTTCTGTCGACAAATTGCAGTATTATCTTCTAACTCCTATCCGTTAAGGAGTTCTGTGGCTTCCATCATCAGGTCAGCAACATGACATGATGATTACCAGACCCAAAAATCAGCATTGAGTCAGAAAATATATGCAAAACATTATGGGTGCCTATAAAAATTGAGGGTTGCCCTCGATTTCCCAAGGATCCTATCATCAGAAACTGACTTGGTGTAAATGGGACCACCTCGGGAGTATACCCTTTCAAACTAAAAAATAAATTTTGAAATCGGTCCATAATTGACGGCGTAATCGCGTAACAAACAACCAAAAAAAAAAAAAACAACATTTAGACGAATTGAGAACCTCCTCCTTTTTTTTGAAGTTGGTTAAAAATAAATAGAATGTTAAAGATTTATTGTATGACATACCGAGAATGCAAAATAACTGTAACAAAATGGTTATTATCACTTACCTATGATGAAACGGAAGCAGTACTTAATATTATAACTTGTTAGACGGCTAATTGCACTAATATAAACATAAATAATGTATTTATTTTGCACTTCAGGACACATGTAGTAACGACACGCACGCACGCACGCACGCACGCACGCACGCACGCACGCACGCACGCACGCACGCACGCACGCACGCACGCACGCACGCACGCACGCACGCACGCACGCACGCACGCACGCACGCACGCACGCACGCACGCACGCACGCACGCACGCACGCACGCACGCACGCACGCACGCACGCACGCACGCACGCACGCACGCACGCACGCACGCACGCACGCACGCACGCACGCACGCACGCACGCACACACACACACACACACACACACACACACACACACACACACACACACACACAACACGTGGTGTGAAACAAATTTTGATTTTTTTTTTTGAATTTGAATTTTTTTAAAATAGATGACCAGGGGGTCAACATCGAAATCGCGGGATTCCATCGAGGCCACAGACAATTGTAGAAGAGTATCAGAATAAATTATACTGAGTGCTAGTGTTATGCCTATGTATTAAAATGTTACCGGTTTTGTAAAAGTCTCTTGCCAATTCAAAATATTAGCAAACTAATGCGTAAACATGGTTTCTATTAACAGTAAAATGTTTAAATGAAACTACTTTTACGGATTATTTCGCGATTTATTAACATTTTATTTAACCTGACGTTTCGAACACTTTACAGCGTTCGTGTTTCGTGTTCGCGTAAAATAAAAAGACAATAATATAGCAAAATGTTTATTTCAATCAATTTTAGATATTTAAACTAAGAAAATTGCAACATTCCAATTGTTTATGACATTTAGAAAATTAAATGCTGGACACATGAAATGTCATTTCTTGCTTATTGATTTTAAAAAATTGTCCTGCGTAACTCGATCGCAAAGTCGTTTGAAAATAATTCGATATTTGGAGTTATGTGGTATAATAATAAGATTTTTGTAGAAAATGAGTCTTACTTATTAAATAATGCTTTTTAAATTAAGAAAAATAAAAAAAAACATTTAACGACGTGTTACAGTTTGAAACAAAAAAAAGTTTGTGTTTGTTATTCTGGTCGGATCAGCTGTCTGTCAGACTGTCAGCACGAATTCGACCAAATATAATGGTCACTAAGATTAGACAAAATATGCTTGTGTTGCTTACCTATGTTATTTAAATGTATTCGTGCTAATAGTGCATTATTTATCTAATAGTTTCATCATAAAATCAAAATATGAAGAAATTAATTGTTATGTCAATCCGGCACACCAAAAATGTATTACAAAATATTATATTTGATACATTTTAAAATGTTTACAATAATTTGTGTCGTAAAATTTTACTTGTTCTATACGGTGGTTATAAAGCTTTAACTTGGAGGTGTGAAACTTGATCTTCTTCTTTGCGTATCGACTCAGGCTTTCATATGTGTGAAGACCAAAACTTAACCACCGATATAGCATTATCGGTGGCCTTGCAAAAATCTTCGCGTGTGCAGGTGTAGGGACACGCAGGGCATGTCAGAAGATGGGATGGGATGAGATTGATAAAATATATCGCATCACGTCCATATTAGGGTGTAAAGTAGAAATACACCCATGGAAAAGCACAAACTTGTCCCTCAATGTAAACGATGCCAGGCGTATGGTCATACCCAGAAATACTGCGCAAAAGAACCAAGATGTGTAAAGTGCACTGGAAAACACCTTACTCGAGACTGCAGAAAACCTGCAGACGAGAAGTCAAAATGTGTGCACTGCGGTGAACAACATCCTGCCAATTATAGAGGATGTGTAGTAGCTAAAGAGATGCAGATCATAAAACAAAAGCACACAAAAAATGTTGCTAAGGTCCGACAGGCACCACAAACCTCAAAAGACAAAGTTAGTGTAGCTCCAACAAAAACTGTAAGTAAAAAAAATACCTACGCACAAGCAACATCTAATAAAATCAATTATGTAGGTACATAACGATGATGCAAATGTACCTACTGATAGTGCTGCGAAATTACACCAAATCCTAAAATATATGTCTTCGTTTGATGAACGACTAAAAAAACTGGAAAACAGTACCAAAACTGCGCCATCAAAACCTAAAAAATGACTCTCAACTTAAATATTATGGCTTGGAATGCCAATGGACTACTCAGAGACCAAAATGAGCTGCAAGTAGTTCTAGTCAACATTGACATATGCCTTGTATCAGAAACACATTTTACCAAACAATCTCATATAACATTCAAAGGATACGACGTCTATCATGCACTGCACTCCAACAACCGTGCTAGAGGTGGTAGCGCCGTTATTGTAAGAAATAACCTTAGTCATTATGAAAACTTTAAATTTGAAAATTGTAAAGAATTGATTGAGCATTTGACCAGTGACCGTAGTACAGACTACTCTTTATGGAAGGTGACAAAGCAAATAGACAAACCTGTGCAAGTCATTCCTCCCATTAGAGAAATTGATACACCGATACACTTCGGGGAAGGGTTTACGATGCTACTAATGTCAAATGATGATCGGTCGGATCGACTGAAATGCCCGATCCAACCGACCGAGCGTTTGCATTTCATATTAGAAAATGGTCGATGCATCAGTCAGTTTGTTAATAACCAACGCCAGGCAAAGACCATAGTCCTACCTACCTACTGGGTGAATCTTGAAATTGGGCGTATTTGATTGATTCCCGTGGAAAATTTTAAATGATAAAGATATGCCAAAATCATGACGTAAAATTAAATTTGAATAGTTTTTTAACATATTGATCTAATAGGCACTCATTTTGCACAATTAGTTTCGATAATATAAGCAATTGAAATTTTGTCTACCTAGGGAATCAAAAACAAGGCATGGGAATCAATAAAACAATCTTTATTATAGTTCAAATCAATTGTTTGTTTAAATTCTTTTATTCAATACAATTCTTTTATTCCAAAATTTCAGTTCTTCGTTAGTTCTTTAATAAATGTAATAAAAAGTTCCTCTCTTTTCCTTTCAAATTATAACAAAAATAGGAAACACGTCACGACACGACACTCCATATCATTTATAAATTTTAACAAACTTTTACTTAGTTGTAAACACATTTACGTTATTTTATTTATTTGCGTGGACTCATTTCACTCACTGGTAAAATTTTTCCTGTAATTTTTTTCTTTAAATATCTTTGCCGTTCTTTTTCTTGTGATTGAGCACGAAGTATGGGGTCATTTTTTATTTTTTCCCGTCTACGACGTTCAGCAAGGCGTTTTTTTCCAATATTGCTTGCTTTGACTGTTTAGGAGGCATTTTTTGGGTCTGAAATATGTAAAAGTTTCTATGAATATAAAATTGAATCTAGCTATTTTAGTGTTATTAACAAATCACAAAGTAATAACACAAATTAAGATTATCTATGAATCACAAATACATTGGCACAGCATCTTTCATTTTATAAAGAAAGATTGATTCCCATGGCATTAAAACCACGGGAATCAATAACACGGGAATCAAAGTTCGTCAATTTTTATCGATTGCTCTTTAACTAACAAACATATATTTTAAATACAAACTTAAATAAATAATGCACTATCAATAGTTTTTATTTGTTATAAAAAGCGATCTTAAAAAATAATAAAAATATATTTTATGGCTATCACGGTAATCAACGATGTATAGAAAACAATGCCACGGGAATCAAATATTTACCTTTGTAACTCGGCGTGGATACATGCTGCGAAGTGACCGCCTTCTACTACACTTAACTCACGACTGATTCTCGCGCGGCAACGCACACTCGTGTCCCTACTTTTTATTACTAGAGCTGCAGGTGAAGATTAGTGTCGTACCACGGGAATCAACTCTCAATCCTGGACAAAATTTTTATTCTAAATTAAAGTATAACTAAATACTTAAACGAAGATTCTAATTGACTTATCTATTTACAGACTAATCTATTTATATAAAAGTAGCATTTTACCATCTGGTTTTATCCCTAAGTTGCAGTTTTTTCTACAGTTTGATCAAAATTTATTGAATGGACACGCCATGGGGATCAAATTTTCTACCCTAATTATTTTTTTACAGTTATTTGCAAATTCAATGAAGCCAAAAACCATGAAGCATTAGTTAGAATACGCCTAGAACTAAATAAAAAATATATTTTGATGTTCCATTATTAAACCTCGGGTACTTTATAACTCCGGACAACGTAATTTGTGCGTTTCAAGATTCACCCTACTCAGTGCATTATAATCAGCCCACGTCAGCCTACTGCTGGACATACAGTCGTGGTCAACTAATTAGGGACAGATAGAATACTAAGCAATTTTGAATGTTTGCATCCTATTATTGTGTGTTTCCTTTGAGATTACTAAGTGTTACTTTGTAAACATATTTACTATCTAGTACTCTAGTTAACAGAATACAATAACAACAAAAAAAAACTTACTTAGCGTTAGCATCCGTGGGAATCTGTTCAAGAACGACCTTGCTACGCCCAGCAGTTTTCAGCAGGGCATAGACCGGGCCCAATTTGGAATGGCCCATTTCGGAACGTGCGCCCGACCTGACACCTCGCTCGATCCACAGTAGCATAGATTCTAAGAGAAAATCATTAAGCATTGCGTGTTTCTAATGATGTCTTTAGTCATTAGGCTCCAACTCAAGACCAGAAAGAGGGATCCTGGGATAGTATTGTTATATTAAGAAGCAAGAAGAAACCACCAAAACTGAGCCACCAAAACTATGATTCAATTTCAGAATGAATTATTTAAATATATAATTCTGAAAATTCACTGCATAAGTTAAATGTCGTAATAAAGACATAGATTACACTAAATATCAAAATCCTAAATAACCTTATAAATTTTTGTGCGTAAACTAAAAGACGTACTAAGAATACGACACACCAAATCTTAAAAGTCGTTGAACAAAACGCCACCAAAAAGGTTAGGAAAATTCTGACGGTCAAATCATGCGTAAAGTGACATTTCCAGTCTAAGTAATGGCTAGGGTACACCAAAGAATTGCAGGCTTTATCAAAGTAACACGTTTCGGAGCATTCAATGACGAGCTGACACGTCAGACTGAGGCTGAGCGACATGGTGAAATTGCGCCACCAAAGCATAAAATAAAATGACATCCACTTTGTAGCCGGAAGATATTCGCATGAGAGATATTTTTTAGAATTTAAAACTGTTTAAAATATTAATCAAATTTAAAAACGATACATAATATGATTTTAAAAAACTTGAAAAAAAAAACTTCATCAGGGGGACCCGAACCCACCACACACCACAAATGCACGGGGCAAGTGCTTTACCATTCTAAGCTATCGAGTCACTAGCTGTCTCGACGAAATCTTTTACGTTTCTCGCTATTGATAAATAAAATTTTAAATATCACGATTTTATAATTAAATAATAATAATAGTAATATTGTATTTGTAAATATAAATAAGAATGCAATACCCTTACAGGGTCCATTAGTATGATCTCACACAATGTTACACCTTATGTATACACTTATGACGCAATAAATGAAAATAAAAAAATGAAAAAATATCTGATTTTATGTAGGTACATAAATAGTTTAGTTTTCTGATTTTGTACATTTGAAAACTGTTAATTATTCTTATCAAATTTAAAATAAAACAAAATATATTATCATGTATTTTATAGTAAGTAGGTTTTTTTGGTGTTTTTATTAAGGTGAATTTATTTCTTTATCTAGTTAGTAGTAATATAAAGTTAAGTTGGATTCTTTTATATTTAATTTGTTAGAATAAATAAATACAACAAGAAATAAAAAAACCGCAAAATAAAAAAAAAACAAAATATGAATTGAAAAAATAAAAACTGAATCAGGTAGGGTTCGAAACCCACAACCATTGCATACATAGCGAGTGCTCTGCGACCTAAGCTACCAAGTCGGTAGGTGTTTTGACGAAATCTTTGACGAAATCTTTCAAGTGTCTCTCGCTACGCTATTGATAAATAAAATATCTGATGAAACAATTTATGTATATAAACATAAATTGTTTAGTTATTTTTATTTTTTTAGATTTAAAAACTGTTAATTATTCTTATTAAATTTAAAAATGAAACAAAATATATTATGATATTACATTGTGGTGTATTTTATATTAAGTAGGGTTTTTTTTTGGTGTTTTTTATTTAGGTTATTTCTTTATTACAAAACTAGCAGCCCGTCCCGGCTTCGCACGGGGTAGACAATTATCGCTAATAGTTTCGGCAGCGCATTCGACGAAAGACATTTTAAGACTCATTTTTCTACACCTTCGGTTACATTGTTCAAATTTTACCAAGGATCCCTAATTTTTTTCAAAATGAAATGTAGCCTATGTCAAATTGGAAGAATGTAGCATTCTATTGGTGAAAGAATTTTTTAAATCGGCCCAGTACTTTTTGAGCCAATTCATTACAAACATACAAAAATAGGTACAAATCTTTCCTCTTTGTAATATTAGTATAGATTATACTTGCTACTAAGACTAAGACCACTGTCAGACCAAGTTAGTAGTAACATAAAGTTAGGTCAGATTTTTCATATTTAATTTGTTCATAATACAAAAAAATAAATACAACTAGAAATAAAAAAACTGCAAAAAAAAAAAAATGAATTAAAAAAATCAAAAACTGAATCAGGTGGGTTTCGAACCCACATCCATCGCATACATAGCGAGTGCTCTGCGACCTAAGCTATCGAGTCACTCACGCTGAGTGACGAAATTTTTTAAGTGTTTCGCGCGTGCTGCTTTGTTCCGAGCAGTGATTGATCGGCACGGCGGAACGAGCGACACAGGCTTCCCCTCGGACAGCTAGCGGCACACTGCACGCCAGAGAATCAGACGTTCGTAGATAATGAATAATAGCCATAACTTTGTCAATAATGGATCAATTTACAATTTTTTTGCGATGAAATTAAAGATTTTTTGATTTCCTACCGATTTGTAGTACCAAATAATAAGATAAGGATTAATTACGGAGGAGACGCACAGAATACATTTTTATCGACGTCGTTTAAAAGCTTGTTTTCGTAACTATTAATTAGAGGAAATACAAATTTTAAACGATGATTTTACAGATAAAACTTTAAAGATTACTTTTTTGTGTTTCATTAATCGATACACGCATCAAATAAGGAGTAGAATGCAGCTAAAAAGTAGGAAAAATCGAAGTTTTGGTGAGGGAACCCTCTTAAGGCTGTTCCCCTAGCCAATGACCTTGAGCATTTTGCTGCCTCTCGTCCCCTCTTCACCGCTGCATTATTTCGTAAGTGATTTCGATAGTGAATGCGATAACGCCGCGACATCTAGTTAGCTTACGCCAAAATACGATGTACTCGTGGCATGATTAAGCAAATACAAACGTAAAGCACGGATCGTAGAATAAGAGGCGGCCAGGCGGCAGAGTAAAATAATTTGCTCGCAACTTTCGCCGCCTACACATTATTATTACCTTACGCACATTACATTTTGACAAGTCACGTGGAATATTTTGGAAAAACATAATAAATTAGCCGTGAATAAATAAGGTAACGAAAATACATAAATAATAACGACAACCCCTATAGTTTATTTTGTCAGTTATTAAAATATTTTTAGCAGAACAGAATACTAAAATTTAAATATTGTTTTCTAGCAATTACCTACCATGCTATGTTTATTAATAAATTCTTTTTTATAATACTAGAATTTAAAAGTGTAATTTTTCTTTATTGAATTTAAAAATAAAACAGTATGAATTGAAAATTTACCAACTACAGTTGGGATTCGAACCCTCGTCCATTGGATCTTGAAAGGCGGGCGAGTGCATTTCCAACTACGCTACCAAGTCACTAGCTGTCATGTCGAAATCTTCAAGTGTTTCTTGCAGATTTTTTTTATCAATGATGCATCATTGATCAGGCAATTTGCGGATACAACACCCGATAGAAATATTGTTACAATTTTGTGTGCCCATAAACTCTATCGTGAATTCGTGAGATATTTTATTTATAGGTTTTTGTTATTTACATAAAGTATCTGATTTTATGTAATATAAATAGATTCGGTTTTTATTTATTTTATCCTAAGATTTAAAACTGTTAATTTTTCTTATCAAATCTAAAAGTAAAACATAGTAAAAATTGAAAAAAAAAACTTGAACAAGTTACTGCTACAGTGAGATGCGATCCCACGACCTCGGATTACCGGGCGTGTGTTTCCTCTACTAAGCTATCCAACCACTAATAGATTTGGCGAAATCTTTTTAAATGTTTCTGTCGAAGCCATCGTTTTTTCTAATCAATGTTGCGGTATACTACCGTAGTTAGCTAAGTATAGAGTGTGGTAATGTGGCCAGCCTTTTGAGTGATAATAATCTGATTTTATATTGTGGGAATTTTCGCCAGTAGACGTCCCTTCGCTTTTTACGATGTCTCACTACTTTTCACTGTATTAAAAAAACTATGTGGTTTATTAGAAAAATTAAATAATGACATTGAAGGTTGTACATTAATGTGTACTTCTAAACATTTAAAATAGAAGGAATCATGTATTATCATTTAAAAATAAATGTTTAAATGAAGATATATAATACATATAACACTTGAAAAAAAAATCATCGACCTCAGGTGGGACTCGAACCCACGTCCCATCGCATACCGGGCGAGTGCTTTGACCACTAAGCTACCGAGGACGTCACGTGACATGATGAAATTCCTCAAGTGTTTTTTCTCGCAGTCAAAGCCAGCGTATTCTGATCAATGTTGTAGCTATATGTATAGCTGAGTAGTATACTACCGTCAACACCCTATAGAAATATTTTTACAAATACTTGACTATTGGTTAAGATCAGAAATGCTTAAACATTGTAAATTTTTGTTTTTAGCAATTCCATGCAAGGTTTAATTGAAGATAAATAACACTTGAAAAAAATCATCGACCTCAGGTGGGACTCGAACCCACGTCCCATCGCATACCGGGCAAGTGCTTTAACCACTAAGCTACCGAGGACGTCACGTGACAAGATGAAATTCCTCAAGTGTTTTTTCTCGCTGTCAAAGCCAGCGTATTCTGATCAATGTTGTAGCTATATGTATAGCTGAGTAGTATACTACCGTCAACACCATTTATTTTTTAGATATAAGGAGTTGTTCGATGGCAAACTGGGATGCTTCACCGGCGGACGGGCGTCACTAAGGTTGCGGCCGGAAGCCGAACCGGTTTTCTGTCGCGCGAGACCGCTGCCGTACGCCCTGCGCGCGCGCGTCGACGCCGAGCTCGACGCTATGCTGCGCGCCGGCGTCATCGAGCCCGTCGAATGCTCAGACTGGGCGACCCCACTGGTAATTGTACCCAAATCTGATGGAGCCTTGCGTATTTGTGCTGACTATAAAGTGACTTTGAACCGTGTATTACAAGTCGATAAGTACCCTGTGCCTAAAATTGAGGATCTGTTTTCGAGATTACATGGTAGTATGTTTTATACAAAACTTGACCTTTCCCAGGCATATAATCAGATCATGTTAGATGAGACACGAGACCTTACGGTCATAAATACCCATAAAGGGTTATTTAGGTACAATAGATTAGCGTATGGGCTTGCATCGAGCCCAGGTATTTTTCAACGGATTATGTCAAAACTATTTGAAAATATACCAAATGTTACAGTGTTTTCCGAGTACGGCGTTCCAAGTATGACGGCCGAATATATAAATACGAATGCAAACACGGCAGACGCCTTATCGCGATTAGTTGAGAGTTATAAAGCAAAAGATACGAGTATAGACAATGATGAACCCGAGCAGACTTACCTCCATTTTGCATCAGAGGCGTTGTTGTTAGATTTTAGTGTGATAAAAAAGGAAACTCAAAGGGACCCAATACTCGGACGAGTATTAAGTTTCATACGTGATGGCTGGCCAGAAGATATAGAGATAAGAGAATTAAAACCTTATTTTAATAGGCGATTCGAGTTATATTCTGAACTCGGTTGTGTCATGTGGGGACATCGATTGGTAGTGCCTAAGTCATGCCAATCTAGAATATTAGAAGAGCTTCACGATGTTCATATGGGAATCGTTAAGACAAAGTGTATCGCGCGAAGCTATGTGTGGTGGCCGGGCGTGGACGAGGCCGTGGAGGCGAAGTGTCGCGCCTGCACGGTGTGCGCGGAGACGGCCGCGGCGCCTCCCCACCACGCGCCTCAGCCATGGCCCTGGCCAACTCGACCGTGGACTAGGTTGCACTTAGATTTTTTAGGTCCTATGGAAGGACGTCGTTATTTAATTATAATCGATGCTTGCTCTAAATGGATTGAAATATGCCAAATGAATTCAACCTCGGCAGCGGCAGCAATTCATAAATTTAGAGATATTTGTTCGAGGTTCGGCATTCCACGGCAGATTGTTAGTGATAACGGGCCACCGTTTACTAGCAAAGAGTTTAGTTTATTCTTGATAAATAACGGAATCGAACATTTATTTTCGGCACCTTACCATCCGGCTTCAAACGGAGCTGCGGAAAATGCTGTTAAAATATGTAAAAAGTTTATAATTAAAGCTATCAAACAGGGGATAGATACTGAAGTAGCCCTGCAGAGGTATTTGCTGATGTATCGTAATACTGAACACAGCACAACCGGGGAAAGCCCAGCAGTGATATTGCTTGGCAGGTCCTTACGCACTAGGCTAGACCGTTTAAAACCGTCAAGGGAACAACAGGTGCTTCGAGCACAGGAGCGACAGCTGCGGGCAGCCGGCGGGGGACACCGCGAACTGCAGCTCGGGGACGCGGTATGGTATCGTGCGTATCGGGGACAGAGTAAGTGGTTAGAGGGCAGGATTGGTGAAAGACTGGGCAAAACAGATTATAATAATAAAGCGGTAGACGGCACAGTGGTACATCGACATATAGATCAAGTAAAATTAAAGTCAAAATGCAATGAAACATCTCGGCAAAATGAAACACACGGCTCACATAAACAAGGCTTATTAGGGTGGCCACATTGGCCAGTGGAATCGGCGGGGTCGGCTTCGGCGGACTCGATGCTAGTGTCGGGTGACCACGAGTTTAGTGGCGGGGTGGAAGGCAGTGGACCAACAAATACTACCGATTCCAATAGTGTATCCTCGTCCGCCGGAGAACGCCGCTACCCCTTAAGGGAGAGGAAACCGCCTCAAAAATATGGCTTTTCATAATTGCTTAGTTTAGCGTGATGTTTTGTAGTTAACGTTAAGTATGCTTTGAATATTTAGCATTTGTGTCAAACCACATACAATAATAAACAGTGTAATAAATAATAGTGTATAAATTTAGGAAAGAGGTGTGATGTATAGAATAAGTGGGTAGACAATATAAATATGTAAGCCCGGGTAAGGTGACTCTCAGTTTGCAAATAAACGCACTACAAGCTACATCGGTCTATTATTTCTCACTTGGTAAGACGCGATCTCCAAAGCTGAAACTTCTGCCTCATATAGGATATAAGGCGCCATGCAAAATATTTGTAAACTTATTATTCTTGGTTGTTGAGCAAAACCGGTGTCAAAAGTCTTTTCCCAAAGAATGGGGAGATCGCATTTTACAAATCTAAAAACCTAGGATGGCAGAACCATCACAGCAGTTTCAAAAATTCTCGCCTAGATCTTGAACTAGAAGTCCTCGGACTTCTATGGCCGCTTATATGCCTCGCATGTCCTGAAACTTCCACTTGACACGAATGACCCTAGAGCCACGCTTATACGCCACTACAGCGATGGTTTCCCAGAACTAGACATAGACGAAATTGAGTCGGCTCTCAAACATCTTAGCTAAGCAAAGCTGGAGTCACTTCAGAACTTCTAAAAGCAAGAGGGCTACCCATCCTTGGGGAACTAAGGAGATTGTTCAACCCCGTCTTAGGCAATAGGTCTACGCCGAGGGCGTGAAGCGAGGGCGCGGTTACTCGGTTTTTCAAAAAAGGAGATAAACTCTTGAAGAACTACAGACCGATCACGCTCCTGAGCAACGTCTATAAGCTATTCTAAAATGTCGTCACAAATCGTCTAGGCGCAAGAGTTGACGCCCTTCAGCCAATAAATAAAACAGTGTGTCTGGGTTTCGACCGGCGATAATTTAGGGGCTATTAATTCATCTATCGACAAAAAACCCGTCATGTTATTACAGCACTGAAAAAAATGTAAAGAGATTAAAATAAAGAGAAAACGAAAATGTTCAATTTTGGCCTGCGCGTGGACAAGATGTTTAGGGAAAAATAATCTTCATTCTCCTATTCCCTGCTCTTTTTGCAATTCTTTTAAAGAAATATAATGTTATCTGAAATTATTTAATATATACTTTTTCCTATTCGCTATCATAGAATAATAACTAAATTAGTCAAGTCAGCGTTCTTAAAATGTCTGGTTAACGGCGGCGAATATAGAAATCAGTATAAAGTGCAGATAAAAACTGAATTACTTAAAAAAGCTGAGTGATACAGAGATATGTATTTTTTAAAAGTAACATTCAATAATTAAAGATTTTAGACAATATTATTTTTATCTGAATATCATGTCCGTGACTTCTTTGAGCTTCGGCCTGAGCTTCAAACAATTTGGACAGTGTCATTTAAGTACTTATAAATATCATAATAGTTGTAAGTTCAGACGCGTCAGAATGGCGGGTATATGTCCTCAAACGATAATGCCAATTTATACAATAAACAAAATACATGCGCTTCTGTAGCAAAGTTTCCCAAAGTAGTTGTTGTATATGGTCATATTTGAGATTTGTTTTCTAATTGGAGCAAAAAAATAAACTAAGGATCAGTGGTAGGATAAGTAGTAGAATGTAGGCTGTGCAGTACCGGTGCTGAAACTGATTTTTAAACCCTCGGTACAGTAGTCAGCGAATACCGGGAAATACTGAGAATACGTTCGATACGTTACGTTCAATACCGGATAAAAAACTAAGATAATAATACAGTGTTGATTAGTCGTGCTCGTGTTAAATAGCTCAGTTACTGAGGATTTATTCACAAAATATAGCCATTTTTGTGTAATCTTTTTAATCACTTTAAAAAATTTAAATGACACCTTTGAAGGGGAAAGGGCGTTCTTCTGTTTGTAGGTACTTCCGAGCAGCGGGAACCTTAGGTTACTTGAAGCCATGTATTATCCCGGGAATTCTCAGTTTTTTCAGTACCGAGAATTCCCGGGAAAACTCTAGTCATGCAAAGTTTACTTCAGACCAAAAGTCAAGGGATCCATTAGCGTTAGTTTAATAATTTTAGCTAAAACTATATGTACACAACGGCAACGGTATGCGGTAAAGCTATAAAGCTATGCCATTCGATTCGTGTAAATTTTGTTTGTAAATATTATTTTAGTTTTATAAATAAATTAAAATAAAAAAATATGTAAGAAACCTGTATGACTTATTGAGATCCCTCATTTGAGACCAATGGCATTAAGTCCGACTACTACACATTTTGTACTTGAGAATAAAATAAATAAACGCGTAGAACTTGTTGAGGCCTCTCATTTCAGACCAAACACGAGGGGTCTATTATCGTTGTTTTACAAATTAAAGTCAATAAACTAATTAACCTAAGAATCGTGTAGAACTAGTCGATACCTCTAATTTGAGACTAAACACGGTCTATAGGGGTTTATAATCGGTTGTTTACTAGTCATAGCAATTAACAATTATTATAATATATATATATATATATATATAATATACTTTTACATTTTAAATTGTAAATTATGTATGTACTATCACCGTATCACTTACAACAAATTTACAGAGTATTTCTTGTACATGTAATTATTTTGTAATTTCATTGATGTAACACCAAATAAAGTAAAATTGAGGTTGAGGTTTGCCTGGCTCCACACAAAAAAGTTTCACAAAAAATCTAAATATTTACAAGAATTACATTTCGTAGCTATTGCGATGGTGTGCGGGGGGGGCGGGGGAAGTCCGAGCGCAACACGACACAGGTCCTACCTCGGCGACGTCCTACTGGACACTGGGAGGGCGGCTTGCACGCCTTTTGTGCATGGTTTTCGAGGTTTTTTAATCTTTGGTACTTAATAACATAACAAAATTTTTTTATTTTGCACCGAGACACTAGCAAATTTTGATCTTTAGTAAACTGCTTAATTTTTACATACTTGTATCATATAAAATCTTTCCAGAAAATCGGTCCAAAAATCATAAAACGACCTATTTTTAAGAATTTTTTCTATCGAGCCAAGTTATTATTATCGTGTTTTGGTTTCACCGAGACATTAGATAAAAGATCAAATATTTTAATAGTATTTTTCTTATAAGTTCCTTAGTTTTGTTAATAAATCCGTCGGAAGATGACTAAAAGTTAAATACTCCCGCCTTAAGCATTGCGTGTTTCTAATGATGTCTTTAGTTAGTCATTATGCTCCAACTCAAGACCAGAAAGAGGGATCCTGGGATAGTATTGTTATATTAAGAAGCAAGAAGAAACCACCAAAACTGAGCCACCAAAACTATGAATCAATTTCAGAATTAATTATTAAAATATATAATTCTGAAAATTGACTGCATAAGTTAAATGTCTTAATAAAGACATAGATTACACTGAATATCCGCTAGGTGTAGGTGTTTAACCTCGCTGATAAAATGGTAGGAATCCTTCACATGTGCTGTAGTTGTTCCTCTTAGCCGAGATAGTGATCTAGCTACGTGCTGAGCCAGTCTGTAGGTTGGTGTATCAATCTGACTCACAATAGGACGTAGCGGGACATTTGGTTTGTGTATTTTTGGCAACCCATATAATTTTGGTGGTTTTGCGCACGAAGGTATTAGGTATTGAGCATCTAGACTTAAACTTTCACTATGTTTTCGCACTAAGTCACTGGTTTTCTTTAAAACTTTGTTGGTTTGATCTATTTTAACCCGTTTGTAAGTGGTTTCGTCTTCTAACATCATTCCTACTAAAAACACTGGAAAGACTAGTAGACCGATACCTAAGGGACGGAGCGCTAAAACGTAAGCAACTACATCCCCAACAACATGCATACAGAACAGGCAGATCAACAGAGTCAGCGCTGCACATGGTGGTGCATAAAATAGAAACGGCTATCACAAATAAAGCTTCAACCCTAGCTGCCTTCATAGACATAGAAGGGGCTTTCGACAAAACCATGCACAACAGCATTAACCACGCCCTACAGAAATACAACGTCGATCCAGTCATAAAAAACTGGATAACGCAACTAATAAGTAAAAGGGCGGTTCAAATAGTGGTGAACACTACCACAAGAGCAAAGGTAGTAAGAGGATGCCCCCAGGGTGGTGTCCTTTCACCACTCCTATGGAACATAGTAGTGGATAGCCTACTGTACAGACTAAACGAAAGAGGATACACTACTATTGGTTATGCAGACGACCTAACAATACTGATAAACGGAAACGCTGAAAATCTGCTCTGCGGAATTATGCGCTCAGCACTTCAGATAGTAGAAAAATGGTGTGACGAGCATCAACTATCAGTAAACCCGAAAAAGACAGAACTTATCCTTTTCACCAACAAAAGAAAGTTACCTCCACTACAATTACCAAAACTATTTAACACAGAACTCTCGCTATCAACTCAGGTGAAATACCTGGGCGTTATCCTTGATAACAAACTGAATTGGGCGAGTCATATCGATACAAAAATAAAGAAGGCCTGTATAGCATTTTGTCAATGTAGAAGACTAGTTGGTAAAAGTTGGGGTCTAAATCCAAAAATCACACTTTGGCTCTACACATCAGTTATCAGACCTTCTATAACTTATGGATCAGTTGTATGGTGGCCCAGAACACAACTGACCACAGTGAAAACAAAACTCCAGAGTCTACAACGACTAGCGAGCGTAGCAACTACTGGATGCATGAGAACCACCCCATCAGCCGCGCTCGAGTTCCTCCTAAACTTGAGACCGCTAGATCTCATCATACAGGAGGAAGCACAGTCAGCCGCCCTGAGACTAAGAGCAAACGGACTATGGAAACAAAACATAGAAACAACACACTCAAAAGTTCTGCAGGAGGTCCTAAAGGAATTACCACTCCTCGAGGCGCCCATGGACAGAACTCCGTGTCAACACATCTTCGATCGAAGATACAATATCCAACTCACAGAAGAACCAAAAGACAACTCTGGCGTCGATGAAGTTAGGATATATACAGACGGCTCAAAAACGGCACACGGTACCGGAGCCGGCGTCTTCTCGAATGATTTAAACATAAACATATCGACCACACTAGACAAGTTAAACTCCATCTTCCAGGCAGAATGCATTGGTATAACCAAAGCGGCACAGGCGGTTGCAGCCAGAGACGTCCGAGATCTTGGCATAAAAATTGTCTCGGATAGTGCATCCGTACTCCAAGCCCTACAAAACAATGTCGTAACCTCCGCACTCATACTAGAGTGTCACAATGCACTCCAATCCATTGCAAACACGAACAGAGTAGTTCTGCAATGGATCAAAGGACACAGCAACTCACTGGGAAATGACACCGCAGACGAACTGGCCAAAAGAGGATCGAAGGTAGTAGTCCATGGACCGGAACCACTACTGCCTATACCTCAGGCCCAAATTAAAACGTGGCTGCGTGAAAGAACCACAGGAACCCACCATACCGAATGGATGAACAGTGTAGGATGCAGGCAAACAAAAGATGCAATTCCGGCAGCATCAAAAAAAGCTCGCCCGCAGCCTCATCAGACTAAAACGGAACGAACTTCGGAAGGTTGTAGGTACTATAACCGGTCATTGTTCACTAAACAGGCACCTATTCCACATAGGAGTAACAGACAGCCCCACATGCAGAGGATGCATGGAGGCAGAGGAAACGCCGCGGCACGTGCTCATGGAGTGCGAGAGCGTGGCAGAACAACGGGCACGGATTCTCCAATCACCAGGATCACTCCCGGAGGCATTCAGGAGCCTGAAGGGTCTGCTGGCCTTCTGGGATGACTTGGGCTGGTTGGAGTAGGGGAAGGACACAGCACGCACAATGGCCCAATCGAGAGGCTAAGTGCGGACACCTCCCAGCTAAACTAACTAACTAACTAAAGTGGTTTCGTCCGCCAGTAACTGTGACATTTTTTGCTTATAGTCAGATGTATCCATTACAACCGTTGCGTTTCCTTTGTCCGCACGAAGGATAGTTAATTCTGGTTTAGTTTTTAGGTTTTTTAAAGCTATATATTGAGTACGAGAAAGATTTGACTTCGGTACTTTGCTATGTCTTAGGACTGATGATATGTCTTGTCGTAATGCTTCCGAGTCTTCTTTCTTTAAATTATTTTTAACTAAACAATCCTCCACGCTGCATATTATTTCTTCATAAGGAATTTGACGCGGTGTTACGGCAAAATTTAATCCAAATTTGAGTACCTCAATGGTATCGCTATCTAATGTTTGTTTTGATAAATTGACAACTGCCCGATTGTCTGTGGTCGATGTGACGTTTGACGCGTTTCGTTTTACAAGATTTTGGGTTGACATTGACAGTTTGTTGTATTTGAAAATCTGTTTTAAATTGCATTCATTATATTTTAAAGGCTCACGTCTATTTAGTATTAGAATGCATTCATCAAAATCTAGTTGGGACAGTTGTAATTTTAAATCCTGACACAAACTTTCGATGGTGGTATTCAAATAGATAAGGTCGGAATGGTGTTGATGTATGAGATGACGGAGCAATTTTTGACTTGCCTGGTTTAAGATCTTCGCGCTCCCGCGTATGTCTCTCTTCGGTGTTATTTGGACACATCGTGGGATGAGGTTATGGTCTCTGCACCTCTTGAGAAAATTTAAAGATGATAGTTTTCTCGCACGCTTTGTCTTCAGATCTTCCAACCGGCGAATTTTATTTGCGGTTTCCAGTCCGTACTGGTTCACATACTGTTGTCTTTTATTTACGCGAACACGATACATTTAAATGAAACTACTTTTACGGATTATTTCGCGATTTATTAACATTTTATTTAATAAATCGCGAAATAATCCGTAGAACAAATCGTCGTTCTCTTGCAAGGACTTTAGGCTGGTCAAATCGTATGAAATGGTTGGGTGTATCTAAGGCATGTTCACACACTGCAGACTTAGTATTCCGTCTATGTTTGATGTCGGCTATATGTTCTTTTACACGCACGCTTATACTTCGTTTTGTTTGACCGATATAGGAGAGCCCACAGTCACATTCCAGTCTGTACACCCCCGCATCTTGAAGAGGTATGTTGCACTTGACAGGTGGTAAAAATTGGTTAATCTTTTTCGGCGGCTTAAAGTAGGTTTTGATTGAAGCGCGCTTCAAAATGTTTCCAATCTTGTCAGTGACACCCTTCATATAAGGTAGTACAGCAGGTTGGCGTTCGACGGTGGAATGCTTGACCCGGGGTCTGGAACGACGTGGTACCGGCAACTGGTTTTCCCGTAGTACCTTCCTGACATGCTGGAGCTCGCCAGCCAGGTGTTGGTCGTCACAGATACCCCTTGCTCTCTGAAACAATGATTTGCCTACGGTAGCCAACTGTCGAGGATGATGGTGAGAGGCACCATTGAGGTATTTATCTGTATGGGTGGCTTTACGAAAAACTGTATGACTAAGAGTATGATCCGGATTCCTAGTAAGTAAAATATCTAAGAAAGCTAGTTTATTGTTTGCCTCAATTTTCATAGTAAATTTGATTTTTGGGTGGATTGAATTTAAATGTTCTAGAAAAGCAGAGACTTGATTGGTGGGTAAAATTGTAAAAGTATCATCTACGTACCGTTTATAGAACCTGGGTGTTATAGGTGATGTGCCTAGAGCTCTGGCCTCGAAGTCCTCCATGAAAATGTCTGCGACAACAGGTGATACTGGAGAGCCCATAGCTACACCATCTACTTGTACATAGAATTCATTGTCCCACAGTAAATATCCCGATGTTAGGCAATGTTCCAATGTATGATCCGGATTCCTAGTAAGTAAAATATCTAAGAAAGCTAGTTTATTGTTTGCCTCAATTTCCATAGTAACCTAACCCAACCATTTCATACGATTTGACCAGCCTAAAGTCCTTGCAAGAGAACGACGATTTGTTCCTCGCATGTTACGGGAGGCAATTGAAATTAGAAGACACCCGAATTTCAACAGAGAAGATGGTTGGAAAATACCACCAGCATGGGATCCTGTTTTAACGAAATCCCATGCTAGGCCCCGCACTGCAAGACCTCTAGATACAGTTAGCTCTTTTTGCGTAGATAGGAACACAAATTAATATTAACTGAGTGACGGTAGTTTATATTTTTCAAAATATTGTAAAGACGAATAAAACCTTAGTCTACCTGTGACCACGAACGCTGTAAAGTGTTCGAAACGTCAGGTTAAATAAAATGTTAATAAATCGCGAAATAATCCGTAAAAGTAGTTTCATTTAAATAATATGATTTTAAAAAACTTGAAAAAAAAAACTTCATCAGGGGGACCCGAACCCACCACACACCATAAATGCACGGGGCAAGTGCTTTACCATTCTAAGCTATCGAGTCACTAGCTGTCTCGACGAAATCTTTTACGTGTTTCTTGCTATTGATAAATAAAATATCTGATTTTATGTGGGTACATAAATAGTTTAGTTTTTTGATTTTGTACATTTGAAAACTGTTCATTATTCTTATCAAATTTAAAATAAAACAAAATATATTATGATGTATTTTATAGTAAGTAGGTTTTTTTTGGTGTTTTTATTAAGGTTAATTTATTTCTTTATTTAGTTAGTAGTAATCTTTTATATTTAATTTGTTAGACTAAATAAATACAACAAGAAATAAAAAACTGCAGAATAAAAAAAAAACAAAATATGAATTGAAAAAATAAAAACTTAATCAGGTGGGATTCGAACTCACGACCATCGTATACACAACCACCGGGGACTGCTTAGACACCTAAGCTACCAAGTCGCTAGGTATTTTGACGAAATCTTTCAAGTGTTTCTCGCTACGCTATTGATAAATAAAATATCTGATGAAACAATTTATGTATTTAAACATAAATTGTTTCATCAGATATTTTATTTTATGTATATAAACATAAATTGTTGTTTTTTTTATTTTTAGATTTAAAAACTGTTAATTATTCTTATTAAATTTAAAAATAAAACATAATATATAATGATATTACATTGTGGTGTATTTTATATTAAGTAGGTTTTTTTGGTGTTTTTTATTTAGGTTATTTCTTTATTACAGAATTATACTGTAAAGGGCACTGCAAGGGATTTTTAGGTGACGAATAGTAATGTACCTTATATTATGTTCCTAAGGTTGAAATTAATAATTCGGTATTCCTAAGCATAACCGCGGCTTGCTAAGACCACTGTCATAGCAAGTTAGTAGTAATATAAAGTTAGGTCAGATTTTTTTATATTTAATTTGTTAATAATACAAATAAATAAATACAACTAGAAATAAAAAAAAACTGCAAAATAAAAAAAAAATATGAATTGAAAAAATAAAAACTGAATCAGGTGGGGTTCGAACCCACAACCATCGCATACATAGCGTGTGCTCTGCCACCTAATCTATCGAGTCATTCACGCTAAGTGACGAGATTTTTTAAGTGTTTCGCGCGTGCTGTTTTATTCCGAGCAGTGATTGATCGGCGCGGCGGAACGAGCGACACAGACTTCCCCTCCGACAGCTAGCGGCAAACTGCCTCCCGCTGCCCCGCACAGCACGCCAGAGAATCAGAAGTTCGTAGATAATGAATAATAGCCATAACTTTGTCAATAATGGATCAATTTACAATTTTTTTTCGATACAATTGAAGATTTTTTGATTTCCTACCGATTTGTACAAACCAAATAATAAGATAAGGATTAATAACGGAGGAGACGCACAGAATACATTTTTATCGACGTCGTTTAAAAGCTTGTTTTCGTAACTATTAATTAGAGGAAATACAAATTTTAAACGATGATTTTACAGATAAAACTTCAAAGATTACTTTGGTGTCTTTCAATTATCGCTATATGCATCAAATAAGGAGAAGAATGCTGCTTAAAAGTAGGAAAAATCGAAGTTTTGGTGAGGGAACCCTCTTAAGAACAAAAGATCTTTTTTCGGTTCGGGCCACTTGCAGCGCACGTGTTGTGGACGACCGCTCGCGACGGCTGACCGAATATGCCATCTAAAAACTTTGGAAATACAAATGCATGTGCAATGGAAGGGTGATGGGATGTAAAACTTACTGAAAGGTAAACCGAGAACCGAAGTTACCCGCAGGTAAAACGAAAAATATCGACTGTAAGTATCTTTTATTGTTAACTGCGTAGACGCAAACACCGCGCCCTTTTGTAGACAAATTGAAGTTGTCTGTACGAAACGAAGGTTTATATATTTAATTATGGTTATGTTGCATGAGGTTTTGAGCTAAATAACCAAGACAAGTGAAATATTTAGTAAACAAAAAGTGTGTGAAAAGCAATGGCTAAAAGGACAATTTATTCATTGTGTGCTGATTACTGCTGATACATCAGCTGTTGAGCTTAATTAACTTAAAAGCTAAAGGAACGAATGTTTCAAGGGTTCGTGATTTGCACCAAAATTACTAAACTAAACATGAATATGGTTGGGCATCAAGTGTTCTTGCTTATACGTTATTATCACTTTATGCTTTTTAAATTGTTAATAAAAGCAATTTGTGTGGTTTTGTGTTAGGGGACATGAACAAGCATTCATAATAAATTAACAATTAATTATATGCTGGGCTGCGCTAAGTGTAATATTTGGTTATACATGTGCTGGTATCTACTTGAGTGTTAATCTTTTTCAAAGACTTAGATTAATTATAACTTTACTTACTAACATTAGGATGAAATAACATTGTTTCATTCGCTAAGATTTGAGTTGATGTTAAAATGAGCCTAGCTTGCAGCTTAGTAAACTATCTAATGCTTATTTCATATCATACTGTATAAAATGATGGTGGTTAACAAAATGCCAGATGGGTTCTGAACTTCTGGTACCAGATGCCCAAAAGTAACATGATTTTATGGTATGTGAACATTTACACAATACATGTTAAGGTCAGTCTAAAATATAATTAACTTCATTTAAAGACTGAAATAGGTAAGGATGTTACTGAAGTAAGCAGTGTTGATGCTTACTGTCAGTTACAGTTTCTACTGGTAAACATTAATTGTTGATCACACTAAATAATTGTGTAAGGAACAGCATCAGAGTGTAAGGATATGAGGTATTGGTTAATTTAACAACTTGATCAGTTACAAAATGCAAACTAAATCAATCCTAAACTTAATAAAGATTCTGCAAGGTAGATCTTATTGCATTGTTGAAATAAAGTAATTGTAAGATTCACAAGCACTGAATTAATTTCTAAATTATTTTCTCCTCCGGGGTCTGTTTTGTAGTGTGTCAGCACCCCTTGGCTGCTTTGGAAGTGCTGGTAGCCAATATTGTACACTGACTGGTGATTGTTAGCATAAATATTCTGTGCATATTTTAATGATAAATGTTTAAGTTTTAGTTGTGCATGTGCAACTACACTGTGATGCTGCATCTGCATGGATGATGACTAACACCTGCAGTTGATTTTAACACTTAATATGAGGACACTCAAACTTAGTGTAAGTGAGTTTTGAAATAGAGAGAAGCGCAATTCTTGGTGAGTATCATTAAATATTGCTGTCTTATTACTGGATCTTGTAATGATCTGCAATATCCTTATTAAAGTTTGACAAAGAATGGCAAATAAAACATTGCTCCTGCCAGATTATGATAGTGAGGACTTGATCTTGCTAATGGTCATCAAGTTGATCAAGGTTAAAACAAAGTGTTCGCCTGTCTTTGAAAGTTATGTTATCTATTGTTGAAGTTATTAAACACTATAACATTCTTAATTAGCATGATGAATTTTACTAGGTTTGGATATACTGACTTTTGGCTTTACTGGTCAAATATTGACAAATGATTAATGACACCATTTTTGTATCAGAAGGACCTAATGCCTTGTGGTGTCCTTTACCAGTCAACCACTGATAGTACTGACTGACTGAAAACTGATTAGAGCTTTATTCTATTTCAAGTGACTATATCCTCATATCAATTATTTTAATTAATTAATTTATTTATTCATTTCCTCAAATGAATAACCTAATAGAACTTTGAGCTAAACAAGTTAATTATTATAGTCTGTGTCATTCATAACTAATGTGAAATAACATGTTGATTGAATGTAAAGTAAACTAAAATAAAGTATCTGAGATGGATGTTGGGTTTACTGCTTTAAGGGGGAAGCAGATCAAAAAAAGATCTTGTTTCTGTGTTTTATTGTTGTGGCTTGCAGGTGATGGCATGGAGAAAGACTGTAACAGTATTGAAAGCTGATGCATTATGACAAAAAAATAAATGCATGGGATGGAGTCCTGTTTGCATGAAAGAGCTGTGATCTATGATTAGCTGACTAAGAAGACCACCTTGGTGGAGTGACGGATAAGAGGTATAATGCAGTTAAGACCTATTAGAGTAAAATGGTTTGGTATAAAAACATAAACAGGTCAGTAATGTCATTCGGATTCCTTCAGGGCTTATGAGTTGTCTATTTTCATGTATGTTGGGAGCATGCATCTTTTCATGATGGTAAACTTATATTTTGAGTATTGGAGGATGACAGTAAAAGTTAATTTTAATGATACACATTATGGTTGTCATGTTGAACTATTATGTTTCTCATGTTTGTATTGCCAGCGTACAACATGTGTTGTTATGTGGACTATTGGAAAATCTGTTGAATAACATAAATTGATAGATACAGAGTGAGTAGCTGTGGTGTATGAGAACAATCACTTTGTACTGTTGGCAAGTTGTCGCAAAGACTTGCATTGTACTACATTTGACATATTGTTGTTTAAACAGTAAGGTTAATGGTCATGATGATCCGAAATGTGTATTGCCAATAAAGTCTACTTCATCTGTCAGTCTGTGATGTACCTTTACGCTAATTAATATATAAACCATTGTATTCATTTACTTGATGCATTATTATATCGGATTGAGTCTGATTCGGTTGTTTCCTTTCAAGTCCCGATCCGCACCGTATATGGCGACCCTGCCACCGGAGTCTGCCTCGTGCGCGATCAGTGCGGTGTGTTACAAATTTGGACTATAGTTATCATCATATTGTATAGACTAATTGTGAACTTTATGCCGTGCACTCACGAGTCATTAAAACTTTTTCAAAATGTGTCAATCTAACCAAAACAAAGAAGAAGTGTTTATGAACCAAAATGCAGCGGGTTCAAATAGAGTTCAGGAAACGGACATAGGTTGGCACTTAAGCGCTAACAACATTATCACCAGCGTCATCGCGCTCATGCTGGCTCTCATTTTGCTATATTTCGCGTACACGGTCTACAAAAAGTGCCATACGCGCTGAATGCGACAGGAGGTCATGCAAGCAGCATTACGAGGTATCCGGTTCCCGTCAGGCCGAGGACGCCCGATTGGATTCTACATTCCACAGCAGGTGGACCAGCAGCCAGGCAGCAGCGGTTTGGGTGACAAAATGTAAAAAGTGCGTGAGTGAGTGTACTTATAGGTATCGGCAGTTCGTAAGCAGTGTGCGAAAAATGATTTAAATAATGAACATTTAGTGGACATTTGTATCTTAAATCGATCTAATTTAGCTATGCATCTATTTTTATACTTTAATTGCATGCATAAAATGTATTTACATGTTAAAATAAGTGAGTTATGGAAAGTCTTGAAGAAATACTAAATGAGTTAAATGTCATAAAAGTATATTTAGTGAAATTAGGACCATCTAGGAGATCTAAACAAGATTTACGAGGTAAATTATACAATGCGAAATGTTTGTTTGATCAATTTACTTCTATTTATCAGAAATTGAATGAGCAAATTCTAAATAAGTATATTAATTTAGAAGATCTTGAAATTATACAAACCTTGTCTGATAATATTAATTCTACTTTTATAAGAATAAGGGAACTTTGTTTCGAGTCCGGTAGTACTGAATTTGAAGCGGAAAACAGCAACATTTCAACCATGGAGAATTTCGATTTAAAAACTGCGGTATCTTTATTACCGGTAATGACTGGAGATGAGAAAGTGACGAAACAATTAATAAGCAACATTGAAATGTACGACTCTATGTTAAACAGTGAAGGGAAACCTTTACTGATTAATTTTGTTTTAAAGTCAAGACTCTCGGAAGGTGCCAAATTGCGTATTGCTCAAACTTACCCTTCAGTTACAGCTCTTTTAAAGGACATGCGGTCCCTTTTACTAACGAAAAAATCCGACACAGCCATTCAGCAGCAGTTGCAGAGGGCAAGGCAAGGCGGACGAAGCATCGAAGAATTTGGTAAGGAAATTGAGAACTTATTTGTTGACTTAACTGTTTCGCAAGCGGACGGCGACGCAAATAAATACGAAATCTTAAAAACTATAAATGAAAAAAATGCCATAAAGCGTTTTTCCGACGGCCTGCGAAATAGTCGTCTAAGTACCATTATAGCAGCTCGTGACTACAAATCGCTCAAGGACGCTATTCGCGGGGCGCTGGACGAGGACTTATCTTTACGTCCTGAAGGAGAACTAATGAGTTACGGAAGAGGTCGAGGTAGGTCATATGGTCAAAATAATCGCGGCCGCAATCAGCGGTATTTTCATAATTCGAGGCCTTCTCGATCAACGGGGCCTTCGCCTATGTCAACGCGAGGCGGAAGTCAGAGTAATTTTACAGCAGCGAATTTTTCGCAAAATAATCGTAGAGGTCAGAATTTTAACCGTGGCTTTCGCGGTACTCGTCGCGGTAATAACTATGGAAATAGATTTCAAAATCATAATTTTGGAAATCAAATAAATATGGCGCAACAGACAACCGAAAATCAAAATGAAAATTCCGTTCAGGTCGAATCATCAAACCAGTTTTTTCGTCCATAATATAACGAACGATTATTTTGATAACATTAATTCAGTTACGATTGACGTATTAGGTATTCATCAGAGTTGGTTAGTAGACACCGGCGCCACACTCTCCGCCGTGAAGTACGAGAATTTGATCTCGCATAACATTCCATTCCATAATAAGCGAGTTTCTATTAAAGGAATAGGAGGTAGCATCTATTCTGAGGGATATGTTTATTTAAATTTACAAATTAATGAGACAGAAGTAGAACATTTGTTTTATGTTTTTAAAAATTTACCATGTCGAACGGATGGAATATTAGGACAAGACTTCTTAAGCAAGTTTAACTGCATTATTAACTTGGAATTAAATACTTTATCGCTAAATACGGATAGAGGTCAAAAAGTATTACAGCTAGAAATGGGTAGTACCGGTTTTAACAACTATATGACATTACCTCCACGCTGCGAATCTATTCATTATATTGATAGCATTTGTAATCAGGAGTGTGTAATATTTCCAAGAGAATTAGGTGACGGAATATACTTAGCGAGCTCTTTAGTGTCCCCTTTAAATGGAAAAATACCCATAAAGATTTTAAATACCAGAGATGAAGTGGTAAAGCCATTGATGTAAAAAGTAAAGATACGGCTGACAGAACAAATCGCCTTGCATTTCCTCCATACATGACACACTAACCCCATCTGTTAGACTTTGATGTCAACTGTCAAATAGCAACCTTGTAAGAGCGGCTTAAAACGAAAGAGGAACTAAGAAAAAGGTTTTATTGCACAGATGTTATTTTTAAAGTAGTGTCAGAGTAAATATAACTTTTTGCTTTTTCAAATTAAATACGTCAACATAAATAAAATAAAATAAAATAATCTTTATATGCTTAAACACGGTATGCATAGGTGTTTTAAAATGAACGTGCCAAGCATGTTTAGCCAAAACGAGGCATGCAAATTAAATATAAAATTGAACTAAAATTAAATATAAAATTGAGTCTAAAATTGCATTAAATTAAATTACATAGATGTCAGTCATAATATCATAATTATGTTGAAATTAATATTTATTATTTAAAAAAACTCCTTTATGGTAGGTGTGTGAGATTAGCCACTTATTCAGTTTTGTTTTAAATTGATTATTATTCAATGTTTTGAATTCATTAGTAGGTATATTATTGAAGATTTTTTTATACTCATTGTCATGCAGCTTTTTTTATACTGCATTGTTATTGAAGTTTTTAGTAGTACCAGGATATTTTGATTTCTTGTGTTCCGTGGATAAATGTCAAATGCCCTATTAAAAATATGCATAATTTGCATTACAAATACACATGTTTCAAATATTTACAGGGACGTCAATGTTAGTAATTACAATTGTGCAAATAGAGGACGACATGATGTTCGTGGAGGGACACCGCATATTGGTCTTATGCATCTTTTTATGGCAATAAAAGCTCTATTTATATTAGTGCTATTGCCCCACATCAGTAAACTGTAGCGTAATTTAGAACCTACAATGCATGATAGGTAGCAATCGCAGTTTTTGTTACAGATCTAACCTGCTCTAAGGCATAAATAAACTTGATGACTCTGTAAGGATAGGTCCAGATCTGGCGAACGCGCCACGAATGCGCAGGTCGCGCGCGAGCTGCACACTAGTGGCACGCGATCCGCTACTGCAACCGATTGGTGCGTCTCTTTAGCGCAACTCATGCAAGACTTGTACAGTGCGCGCGAGCTGCGCGCGTGCGGTTCTGGTTCACATTCAAGCCGCGCGCGGCTCGCGCGCAGCTCTTGCATGCAGTACAAACATTATCTATATGCGTTTTCCAATTCACGTCTTGTTATATAGTTAAACCTAGGAACTTCGTTTGTTTTACTTCGTTAATTTTCGTGTCTATAGAATGAATATCAATAAATACAAATGTATTTCAGTATGTTTGTAAATGTATTTATGTATGTATATAAATGTATTTAAATATGTTTATTATCTGTATCTAGTCGCAATAGCACAAGATTTGCTTAGTTTGGCTAGATAATTGATTGTTTGTGGATACAATTTATTTTTATATACGGAATCATACCTTAAAACTTAAAAAAAACCATATCAGATAATTTATATTTTTATTTAAGTATTACATTTCACTGTCTTTCGAATAAAACATTTTTTTTTAAACTTTTGCCTTTTGTTATTTTTGCATGTTTTAAATTTTGACTCATAGTGCTTTATCACGTAAACTTAAAATAAGTATTCAATAAATTATCATAAAATAAAATATTTATATTACATCGCATGTACTGGACTGCACTTAGTGCACTGTGAGCACTATTATGGCTATACTATAACCATACAACTAATGCACGCCGCTACAAAGTTGTATAGATTTTGCGCGGTAAATATGGCGTTGACTCGTAAAATTGACAAAGAAGTTATAAAATTGTTAAAGTAATGTAAATAAGTTTAGTGTTTATCAAATATGCGGCTTATTGGTGAGAAGTAATATTAGAATTTGTTTTAATGACCTTTCTGTCGTTATTTAAGCAACCTTTCAGTGAACATCTAGGCATTTTTATTTTTTCATACTAATGTCAGATCCCGATGACCGCCGACCACTGACTACGTCACATCGGCCTCGGTCGGGTCATTTTCGGGTCTCTTTAGGTCCAACACCCAGACGTGTGGTCCGCCCTGTCCTTACGAAGTAATATATAAGTCAATGGGTAAAGCTTAGTTATTTCACACCGGAAATTGATTATTTGACCAACTATACTATTTGTAATTTTGAACGGGGGGTAGTAAACGCGGATCGAGTCAAGAGATTATTTAAAGTATTACAATTAAATTATTTAAATTTAGAAGAAAGGATAGCTATTGAGAATATTTGTGCTAAATATCCGGACGTATTTTACTTAGACGGAGACAAGTTAGGAGTCACCAATGTATATCAACAATCTATTCAACCACCGAAACCGAAATCACAAAAATCGGAAATAGATAGACAAATAGAAAATATGGTAAAAGATGATATTATAGAAGAATGCCAGAGTGAATGGTCGAGTCCACTTCTTCTTGTGCCCAAGAAAAGTGAGAATTCTAATGAAAAAAAGTGGCGAGTCGTTATCGACTACCGGAAGTTAAATGAAAGAATAAAAGATGACAAGTTTCCTTTGCCGAATATTACCGATATTTTAGATGCATTATCCGGATCTATTTATTTTAGTCATTTAGATTTGAGCCAAAGTTATTATCAATTGGAACTGGACCCCGACAGTAGAAAATTTACCGCATTCACAACTAACAAGCAATATCAATTAAAACGTTTACCGATGGGTTTGAAAATCAGTCCTAGTGCATTCAGTCGCGTAATGACAATAGCCATGTCTGGGTTACATTATGAAAAATGTTTAATTTATTTAGACGATTTAATATGTTTCGGCCGGAACCTTTTTCTGCATAATAAAAATTTATTAGATATTTTTGAACGGTACGAAGGGTTAATTTAAAATTAAATCCACAAAAATGTCAATTTCTAAAAAAAGAATTATTGTATTTAGGTCATGTTGTTTCGGCTAAGGGTGTCAGCCCTGACCCGGAGAAAACTAAAGCAATACAAAATTATCCCACATCAACAAATGCAGACGAAGTCAAAAGATTCGTCGCATTTGCTAATTACTATAGAAAATTTATTCTTCATTTCGCTGAAATTACAATACCACTTAATAGATTACAACGAAAAGGAACTCAGTTTAAATGGACAGATGAATGTCAAACCGCATTTTTACGTCTCAAAAACTCTTTGATGACGTCACCTATACTTCAATACCCGGATTTTTCCGATGAAAACGAGTTTATATTGCATACAGATGCATCCGGGATGGCAATTGGTTCCATGCTTTGCAATAAAAATAACTTACCAATAGCATACGCAAGTCGATCATTAAATAAGGCAGAGCTTAACTATCTAACAATAGAAAAAGAATTATTGTCTATAGTATGGGCAGTACGGTATTTTAGGCCGTATTTATTTGGCAAAAAATTTGTTATTAAGACAGATCATAGACCGTTAGTGTACTTGTTTAACATAAACAGTCCTAGCAGTCGTTTACTTAAATTTCGACTTTGTTTAGAAGAATATGACTAAAGGATCGAGTATGTAAAGGGCGTGACTAATGTGGCTGCAGACGCATTATCGCGCATAGTTTTAACATCGGATGAATTGAAAGATATGAATAGGCATGTGATATGTGTGATGACTAGACAAATGAAAAGGTTGCAAAATGACGACAGTAACAACACTGATTTGGTTTATAACATTCCCACCGATTGCCGGATTGATCACCCTAATATCGTGGAAATGCTTAAAAAACCGAAGTTCAGGAGTTGAACTAGTATTAGGAAAATTACCTAGCTTACAACAGGACGAGACATACGTGAAACACGATAGGTTCTTATTTGTACCGTCGAGATCTATTATATATGTCGATACTAATACTCGATCATGTTTTGCGCGAGACGCATTTTTGAGAGGCTTAGAATCGCTATGTAAAGATATAAAAGTAGATGAGATATATATCGTAAAGAATGAGAAAAATATTTTTATAATTGAATGGTTAACCAAAGAGATAAAAAATAATTCAAAGTGGTCCGGACCACGACTTTGTGTTATTAGAGGAGTTACTCGAGTAAATGATATTGACGACAGGAAAGTTATATTGAATGATTTTCATTTATTGCCGACTAGCGGACATGTAGGCGTTAATCGCATGCTAAATAACATAAAACGTTATTATTTTTGGCCAAATATGAGTGACGATGTCAGAAAGTTCGTAAAGAAGTGTGATAGTTGCCAAAAGCAAAAGCACTCTTTACCAAATAGACAGCCAATGGAAATAACTACAACTTCAAAAAGCGCTTTTGATAAAATTTATTTAGACCTAGTAGGACCTTTAAAAAAAGACTATTATAATAACTCGTATATACTAACTATTCAATGTGAGCTTAGTAAATATGTAGAGGCCTATCCTTTACAATCAAAAGATAGTAGTAGTGTAGCTAGAGCTTTTGTAGAAAACTTTATTTTAAGGTACGGTATACCACGAGAGATCGGAAGCGACAGGGGAACGGAATTTATTTCAGCTACAATGTCAGAGGTATGTAAAATCCTTCATATTAATCAAATTTCTTCCACAGCGTATCACCATGAGTCATTGGGTGCATTAGAAAATAGTCATAAGTTACTCAATTCCTTTTTGAGAATCCAAACAAATAATAACTCTAAATATTGGAGTACATGGTTGCAATTTTGGTGCTTTTCATATAACACAACTGTTCATAGTGAAACAAAGTATAGTCCTTATGAACTTGTTTTTGGAAAAAAGTGTAATTTACCTAGTAATCTAATAACAAATAATGTAGAACCATTGTATAATTCAGACAATTATCCATTAGAATTAAAATTTAGGTTGCAAAAATCTCAATTTGATGCCAGGAATAATTTAATTAGAAGTAAAGAATTAAGAAAATGTGCATTTGATACCTATGTAAATCCTGTAATGTATAAAAGAGATGATTTGTTATTATTGAAAAATGAAACTGGAAATAAATTAACTAACTCAGTGTACTCAGGCCCTTATAAAGTAATAAAGGACTTATCACCTAACGTTAAAATTGTTAAGGAAAATAGAGAAGAAATTGTACACAAAAACCGTACTAAATTGTACAATACATAAATCTGTTAGTTATTATTTTACGATATTGTTTATTACTTGTTATGTGTATTACTTTATATCTTTGTAATAAGATTGTAACCAATATTTAAAAAAAAAAGTACTTATTGTATTTTTTTTTTCGTTTTGGTAGGGCGTGTGATGTACCTTTACGCTAATTAATATATAAACCATTGTATTCATTTACTTGATGCATTATTATATCGGATTGAGTCTGATTCGGTTGTTTCCTTTCAAGTCCCGATCCGCACCGTATAGTAAACTGTAAAGTTAATGTCGTAATATACTATCCATGCTATTATTATGTGAACAGATATCTTGGTGTGGACCAGTCGTTGCTCGCCAGCTGCCTCAGGGGCTAAGCTGGGATGTCGCGGCTGACTGCGGGGCCAGAGCTGGAGTATAGCTCCGACTATGCGACTGCCGAGCGGGGCGATGGTCGCGATGTTGTTGGTAGAGCTTTGGACCGCATCAGCAAATATAGTGCAACAATGACTGCCCACAGGGGAACGCATTAGCACTACATCCAACTAAAACGTAGCTCTGATGATGGCCGCGAGGGGATTGCATCAGTAGCCACAGTGTAACAATGACTGCCCACAGAGGAACGCATTAGCACTACGTTACATAAGAAAGTAGCTCTGATGATTGCCGTGAGGGGACTGCATCAGGAGCCCGTGTGCAATAGCGAGTGAAGAGAGGGGAACACATTACCAGTATATCATACAAGAAGGTAGCTCTTCGCCCCGGACCGCGCAAGCGATAATACGTGCCAACAGCTACGCTCCGCATGAACGAACGAAAGGGACGCACATAGTGACAGTAATAGTGCAGCCAGCTACGCACGCAGCGCATACGCTACTGGCCACCGCACGACGTCATCATAGTCTTTGCCACAGCGTAATCTATAAGCAGTAGTGTCACTCCAAAAACTATGCCAAACATGCACCGATCCCCGCCGTTGAACAAATCAATTAGCATGTCGGAATCGGAAGTGGACAAGGTGACTGCTAATTAATCCACACTTGATGGATATGTGAGTAGTATGGAATTGGGCATTCTATATCATCTGTCGTTCGTCCCAGCTAAAGCTGGAACTCACTCCAGATGATCTAGAATAGCCCAATTCCATACTACTTAAAACATTACGCACTGCGCGCGCGATACATCCTTGCACCCATTGAGGCCATTGACAAAGGAAAGAAAATAATGATTTTGGCAGTATTTACATTAATGATTGAAAAATATTAAATTGTATACTAAAGAAGTAAACAGCCAATTATCTGATTGCTTTGAGTTTTTTTAAATGGATAGTGTTTATTATAATTGTGTATTACGAAATTACAAGTTATTCAGCATTTCGCACATAGCTCCCGATGCTCGTGAATTCGTGGCGTCACGCGCAGGAAATGCTACATGACACCATGCTAAAAGTACCTAATATTTGTGCCTCACCGCGCTTGTTTCTGATGTTCTATTGTAATCGATAAATAATAATCAATCACTAAAAATACATTGGATAAATCTAGTCGTTGCAATATGATATTATATTAAAAACTAAATTGTTTAAATGTATTTAATTAAATATGTAAGTATAAAGTCCATTCTATTTTAATTTAGGTACCTTCTATAACTACTAAGCTAAAGCATGTATGCGATACATAATATAAATACGAACTGATGGTTTTTTTCCTAAGTTCTTAAGTATTAGAATTTGACCTATAAGATGATAGTAAATAAAGATCGTTTTGTTTTTAACCTCAGGTTTTTGAAAGTATTTATGTACCTTGTGGTGGTGATGATATTTCAGAATTAAATCAAGCAAAAATATGAACCCAAATTAAAAATCTGTTTATCTGTTTTTAAAGCGTTTCAGATAAATGCTACCTAAAATTAAAATAACAGTTTTTATTTAAGTCGACTTAGCTTAGTCGGCGACACGGCTAGTTTACTTTTAGATTTATTTGATTCAATTATAAATAAATTATAATTATTAATAACAGCTACCACATTGTATGAGCAATGTTACGACAGTAATATTTTGTTTATTACTGTATGATAAGGTTTATATGGATTAGTGTTTATTATTTACAATATAAAAAAATTACAATAGTGTTTATTAGCTTACGAGCAGGCACTATTGCACAGAATAATAGTTTTGTACAGGACGGCGTCCAAATTGTAAAATAGTATTTTTTGTTAAATTGATTTATAAGTATAATTGTTTGTAAAATAGTTTGTAAGCGCTTTATGTTTGTTATATCTTTATTGTGAAATTTATTGTAAAAATGATGGAAAGTTTGAATAAATAAAGTAACAGCCGGGGGTTTAGGACACACACCCTCGTATAGGTTAACGAGGACTAGAAAATAATAGGAAATAGGGCGCGGCTCTCTTTACGGTATTGCCAATTAAACTCAAAATTTAAGCCCGCTCTATTTCCCTCTCTTTCTAAAAAGAGATGGCATGCGGCTCTCCCTTCGGTATTGCCTTTTGACCGCGAAAAGCAAGCGCATGCCATCTCCCCTCTCGCTCCTACCGACCTCTCACTCACACAGTGACTGCGTGGGTGGGGATTTTCCCGCCAAAATAATTGTATATAAGGCGGGCAGAAATCAGAGCAATTCATTCGATCGAGCAGCAGCTTAGAATAATCACCTCTTCTAAGGAAAATAGGAAGAGCCCTGGGAAGAACACTGGGAAGAACACTAGGAAGAACAAACAGGAAGAAAAATACAGCCACCTCACCGCACACAATACAGTCCACTTTCGAATATTGGGTTGGCTGTTACTCCGTGACCTGACATAGGCGTTTTTATTTCACGCCCCCTCACACCGAGTTACTACGGGGCATCCGACCCGTCTGGCTTCTACTTCACACCAAGTCCAGCTACGTGTCATCCGGCACAAGTTGCTTGCAGTTAAGTTCTTTGTAGGACCTTCAATCGAACTGACCTTTGGTTAGGTACCTTGGGGAGATGAATACCAAATATCAGCAATTATTTTTTTTGATATACTTATATCGTATATATGAAACGAAATCACCTATTAAAGTGCATGAGCAATTTCACAACCCATAACGTTTTAATGTGTACTTAAAGTTAAGGCATTCATAGACTAACTAAACATCCCTGGTGTCATTCTATATAAAACTGCTTAAACTGCCATCGGCATCAGATTTGAGACCCTCAATAGGTTGATAGCTTAACGTACATTCATGAATAATATTTTTCATGATGAAATATCAGATCGATTTAAATTTGTAATGTCCTAATCAAACTGTTAAACTTAATTGTATGATAAAAAAGGTGTTTCCTCAAGTTAATATTTTATTCTTTCATATAAAATTTTATGATCAAACTGTATGTACCAAAATGTCATATTAAGACCTCAGAAATAGTTAAAGCAGTACCTGTTTATTATTTTACATAAGGATGTAATTTTGTTTAGTTAAAAGTATATTTTGTTTAGGTCAAATAAGGTTTAATCCATTAATGCTTTAAAATAGTTATTTTCGAATAATAATAAAGTAATAAGTTTGATTTTAGTAAATGGAAAATTTCGTAAGTATTTAATTTAGGTCACCAAACATGCCATGTGTTTGCGAAACCGCATGGTTGCAATTCTTGATTTTGTAAAGCAATAGGGCTGGTACAAATCATGTTAGCTTGGGAAAATATTAGATAAACTTTTGCGCTCTGTTTAAAAAAATGAAATGTTTTTAATATCTCTATTTTAGAGTTTCGTAGACTAAGGGAATTATGAGTGGTAATCTGCTAACTTATTATGTCAGAAATTATTTACATCTTTTTATGATAGTGATCATAAAGCGTAGAACATTTAAATGTGAAAGCATTTTTTTAATTGCAGTCATATTAAAACAATCTTCAAACAATAGAAAACAAATTATTCTGGATATACTATTTTTTTTTCATCAATTAAGTTTCCTAAAAATCTTACTATTCTCTCTAAATAATTTTAATAGTTGTCAAATTTTATAGAAAAGCCTATGAATATCGTTAAAAGTATTTATAGGTTTATTAACAAACGCCAAAGTTACTCTGCACGAGCAGTCATTTAAAAAAAATATCATAAATTAACATAACCCTCCTTCTGGTGTAGTTGGGTAAAAATATCAAGTAGAACTAATTGTTCCTAACTCGATTAAATTAAAACTATTATTGCTACTATTGGGAATGTTATTCCACACCCATAGTAACAAAGGTGTTCAGCGGCGTTGTAAACCCTATGCAATTTAGCAAACTTAACAATATTTGCGTTATAAAATAGGGTGTTTTGGTGATTGTCACCACATTACTACAACAAGTGATCTACAGCTAATTTCTGCTCAAGTGCTAGTGTTAAGTGCTCAAGAACCGCTGCAAGAAGAATCTCCACTCTATTACCAAGGTAAAATTATGTAAGTTTTTATTTTATATTTTCTTCCACGTCACTCAGTATCTTCAACATTGCCGTAAGGCAGCCATCCATCCTCCTTCAACTCTGCCAGCAACATCGTTCTAAGATCCATGTCCACCAACAGATGTTCAAATATAAAAAGTCTGTTAAATCTTAATCGATGGTTAGTGCTTCGTGAAAATACTATCAAACGTTCGTTTAAGATTTAAACAGCTGGTTAAATTTAGACGTCAGTTGGTGAACTCGGGTTTATGTCTCATTGTATAGTTGTTAACCACGTAGGTATCATGCTAATAGTGTTACTTTAAAATATCCTTCATCTTTACAGGTCTGACTCCGAGATTGAATCACTACTTGGCGGGAGCGTAGCCTCCAGTTCTGTCCCACGTAAATATACTAAGAAGAGGAAGACTTCACCAACCGCATTAAGGTATCTATAGTGCATCCATTTTCTTGCTATCACTATTCAGTTCAACATTTTTTATCTTTAACGCTCACATCCCAAGTACCTAGGTAACTTTGAGACGAGAAAAATTTAAGATCACAGATGCGATCGCATCCTGCCAAATAATTAATATATTTTTGTCCCAACAGATCAGACTCTGAGTGTGAAGCTGTTCGGCCGGCAGTACCGAAAAAGAAACCGGCGTCTAAATCTCGGTAAGTGTTTTGTTTAATGGTATGTGTGTGTGTGTGTGTGTAAGTGTTGGTTGAATACTGTCTATTGAAGCTGAATGTTGTAGATGAGGATGAATAAGGCTCGGGCTTCTATACAAAAAAAATGCAAATATTATTTTTTTATTTTCAGAGCTCCATCAAAGAGGTCCAAGGATCTCTTCGGACTGCTATCCGACGAGGACGAGAGTGTCGCGGTCGAGAACTCTCAGCGTCGGACAACGGCTAATCAGCACCTGGACAGCAGCCTGACCACCAAGGTAGCTAACGGCTGCGTGCGGCGCTCCGCTCCGCTCGACGGCGCGTACTACGTGGAGGTGCGCGCCTACAACACCAGCGACGCGCTCAAGGCGTCGCCTGCGCTACAAGAAGGCGTTGCTCACCGCGAAGGTTCAGCTAAACACCGGAACTTCGGAATGGCATGATCTCCAGAGGTTGATAAGACAATCAAGAAATTGTTTGAAGACCAAGAGCCTGTATTTTATTCCAATAAAATAAATTTTAAATAGTTCTTAGTTATTTAGTAATAAAATATTAAATAGATAGTATGTCGTTACATTTCCTTCTAGTTTCGTAAGTATATTTAACCTCATATCAAGTAGGTAAGACTCTAGTAATTGGTTTTAATTGGTTCAAAGGTAATAATAGAGGTAAATTATAACATTGAAATACGTAGGCAAGCAAGCGAAAAACTGGTTGGTTGGTTAAAGGTAAGTAACTGGTATTAAAGGTTTAGCGTCTACAAGTAGTACCTAACTAGTACTAGTAGTAACTAGTAAGCTCTCGGTAGGTACATAGTTCACACGTTATGTGAAAAAGACTTGATATGTGGTAAATCTATACTTACTTATTTTTACACAAATATTAATTTTAGTAAATAATTAATTCGTTTTAGTTCTAGTTCACTATAATCATTATTACGGTTAACTGCACGTGCGATTAACTTGTAACTTTAAAAGAGTTTATTTAAGCATAAGGTAGGTAGTATTAAAATCATGCCTTTTTGTACTGCTTGTTCTACACGCGTTTATTTCAGCATAAGGTAGGTAGTATTAAAATCATGCCTTTTTGTACTGCTTGTTCTACACGCGTGGAAAACACGCATTGGGTAGGTCATTTGCGGAGTAATGCGCACAAAAATAAATGTGTGGCTCCAGTAGAGGATGGAGTGGTTAAGGTCTCCTCTGCATTAAGAGACCGTATCGCTTCCTATAGAATACTATCAAATGAGGGACATGACTCTACTTTACCTGATATGTTCTTAAATAGTATATGCACAAAATTGTTAGGTCTGATAGAACAATCATTAAACAAATACACTAGTTTAAAAATTAATGTAGAGTATTTTGCTAATTTTATTTTACTAAAAAATGATTCTCAAGATATAAAGTCATTTGCGACCAAGAATTTGATCATATATCGTAACTTTGAGTATGACCAGATATTCGACTTTATCGTTAGGACATTATGTAAAAAAGTTGAAGAGTTTCAGGACCGTGACAGTAGTTGGGCCTTTTTAAATAACATTTATGTGGAAATTAATATCAATAAATTCGATCCGTTGAGTGGAGCAGGTTCATCATACGTAGATTTACCATTATATATAAAAAAGAAAAAAGCGTGTATTAATATTAAAAACAATGATAACTTTTGTTTTTTATGGAGCGTGGTTGCAGCGCTTTATCCGGCTAAACGCAACGGAGATCGTACGGCATCATATCCTTATTTTGAAGATGTGTTGAATACAAATGATTTAAACTTTCCTGTTACTTTTACAGATATAATAATGGAAATTTGAGCATCAATGTATATTCCATAAAAAATAAACGCATTGTAGGACCGATTTATAGGTCGGAGTTCAAAAGGAAAACTAGGATCAATTTATTGTTACTTGAAAAGGGAAACAAATCTCACTATGTTTTAATAAATAATTTATCACGTCTTGTTCGTGCTCAAATCACAAAGCATCATAATAAAATATAATTTTGTGATGACTGTTTACTTTTCTTTTCATCTGAAGACAAACTTGATAATCATGTTTGTAGCGGCGTGACCACTGTGCTTCCAGAAAAGGGCAGTTATCTTCATTTCAAAAATTTCAATCGGAAACAAGATATTCCATTCGTAGTGTATGCAGATTTTGAAACTTCACTTAAACCAATAACCACTTGTGAGCCTAGCCCTTTACACAGTTTTACATTAAATAAAAAACAACACATTCCAGCGGCTTTTGCTTATAACATAGTTTGCTCATTTGATAGCAAACTTAATCGATTTGCTTTGTATCGCGGACGTGACTGTGTTCAAAAGTTTCTTAAATGTCTTTATAAAGATGTAGAAAATATTTATAGCATTTTGAACGTTGTGGTGTCAATGGTGTTTAATGAAAATGATGCTAAAAGGCATGCTGAAGCCAATGTGTGTCACATTTGCAAAAATCTATTGTTATTTGATAAAGTAAGGGACCACTGTCACTTGACAGGTCACTATCGTGGTGCTGCTCACTAACACTGCAACTTGCAGTACAGTCTCCCTAAGCTAGTTCCCGTTTTTTCCATAATTTAGCGGGCTACGATTGTCATCTATTCATTAAAGAATTGGCTGAAAGTTCGGGTCCCATAAAAGTAATACCGAAGAACAAAGAGAACTATATTGAACTCTCAGAATGACAGTTGTAAATAAAAATATAAGTTAGTTGCCTATGCGCAACTTTCGCAAGATAAAAAAAACAAACTGTCACTGAGGTTATGTTTGTGTTATGTTTCAGTTTTATTTCCAGACTTTAGCAAAATACAACAATTGAGTAAACTAGGTTAATTTATGAATGTAACAAGGGATGCTAGTGTAAATTGTGCTGCAAATTGGTTAGTAAACAGGTAAACAAGTTTCCATGAGTGGTTCTAAAATTACTACGTAACAATTTATTATAAGTGCTCTTTCAAAAAAGACGATTCAAGCCTGATGTTAGCCGTCTAATTGTAAGAAGACAGTCGACAAACTTACTTCTATAGCTGACATATATTTATTGACGACCTCCGTAGCAGAGAGGCGAGCACAACGGACTATAAATGGCGCAGCCATCTCTACGGTTCCGGGTTCGATCCCCAGTCGGGTCAATGTAGATAAGATGCCTGATGGTAAATTAGCTCAAATAAGATTTGTAGATTCTTTTAAGTTTTTAGGTACAAGTTTAGAAAAATTAGGAAACGGTTTAGACAAGAACTAAAAACCGACTTCAAAATGAAACTAAAAAGCGAAAAATAATATTGACTAAAACATACCTAATCAGTTCTTTTTGGAGTCGGTGCGAATGAACACATTTTAACTGTCGATGGCTAGCACCGACTCCAAAAAGAACTGATTAGGTCTGTTTTAGTCAATATTATTTTTCGCTCTTTAGTTTCATTTTGAAGTCGGTTTTTAGTTTTTTATGAAACTTTTTTTATTTTACAATTTTAAGTGTTAAGTCCTCTATTTTTTCCCTCCTAACTTCGCCAAAAATTACTTTACAGCAAAGTAACCTTAACTAATATTGGTCCTCTATGGACCCCCCATCCAATGGTATGATAAAAATAATGTGTTATATGGGGTTCGACTCAATTTTTCGACAAAAATTTTTAAGTCTTAAGAAAAGGGTTTACCTACACTCCAACCAGAACGGCGGCTATTTTGGTGTCGAAACCATAGGATAAGGTCTTGCGTTAAATAACAAGTCAAATCAAGAAAGGAACTTTAATTTTTTTTTCGTTACTGGGTGTGCGGGTACGCCCCCAGTAAATAAAAATTGGTGGTCTGGTACCTCATAAGCTCCACGTCTGCTCAACACACTGCGAAATACGTTCTGTCGACAAATTGCAGTATTATCTTCTAACTCCTATCCGTTAAGGAGTTCTGTGGCTTCCATCATCAGGTCAGCAACATGACATGATGATTACCAGACCCAAAAATCAGCATCGAGTCAGAAAATATATGCAAAACATTATGAGTGCCTATAAAAATTGAGGGTTGCCCTCGATTTCCCAGGGATCCCATCATCAGAATCTGACTTGGTGGAAATGGGACCACCTCGGGAGTATACCCTTTCAAACTAAAAAATAAATTTTGAAATCGGTCCATAATTGACGGCGTAATCGCGTAACAAACATTCAAAAAAAAAAAAATAATAATAACCAACATTCAGACGAATTGAGAACCTCCTCCTTTTTTTTGAAGTCGGTTAAAAACAGACTTCGTACACTTAAGGCGGTGTTTTACTAATGAAAACGAATTTCAATTATTGACTCGTAAAGGTGTTTATCCTTACGACCATATGAAATCTTAAAAATCGTTTTCTGAAAAACATCTGCCGCCCAAGGAAAGTTTTTATAATACTTTGACCGATGAAGGTATCAGCAAAGCAGATTACATGCATGCGCAATTGATCTGGAATACTTTTAACATTGCGAATATGGGAGAATATACAGATCTTTATCTAAAAACAGATGTTTATTTGTTAACAGATATCTTTGAAAATTTTAGAGCGGTATTTAAACGAAATTATCATTTAGATCCAGCATTTTACTTAACAGCACCGAGTTTATCATTTGACGCGATGTTGCTAAAAACAGGAGTAGAGTTAGAGCTACTGTCTGACTTAGAAATTATACGTCTTGTACAGAAAGGTGTACGGGGTGAAATTTGTATTTGTTCTAACAGACTTGCCAAGGCAAACAACTTATACATGGATAATTATGATGAAACTAAATCGGATTCTTTTCTCAAATATATCGACTGCAATAATCTTTATGGTTACAGCATGTCTCAGTCTTTGCCGGTGTCGAATTTTAGATTTTTAGAACAACACGAAATTGATCGATTACAAATCATGAACGTGTCGGACGATGCAGAATCCGGATTTATACTAGAAGTTGATTTATTATACCCCGAAGAATTGCATTGTACTCATAACGACTATCCCTTTTGCGCCGAGAAATTTATACCGCCAGGCGGTAAAACTTCTAAATAAGTACCAAACTTATACTCAAAATACAATTACGTAATACACTACGTTCATTTAAAAACCTGTTTAAGCCATGTTTAAATTTTACAAAAAATACATCGCGTTGTTACTTTTAAACGAAGTAATTTTTTAGCAGAATATATCAACCTTAATACAGAATTGAGAAAAAAAGCAGTAACACCATTCCAGCAGGATTTATTTAAGCTCATGAATAATTCTGTTTTTGGAAAAACTTTGGAAGATACTGAGCGTAGAGTAAACATAAAATTAGTGAATCAATGGCAAGACGATACCAATCGGACGAATCGATCTATCTCTGCAGCAAAATTAATTTCACGACCGAACTTTCATAGTGCAACCATTTTTTCCGAAAACCTAGTGGCTGTTCAAATGAAAACGGAAAGGATTATACTAGACAAATCAATTTACGTAGGATTTGCTGTTTTAAAGCTCTCTAAAAGCCACATGTACCAGTTTCATTATTCTGTAATAAAGCCTCACTACGGAGATAGAGTTCAATTATGCTACACAGACACTGATAGCTTTATCTATGAAATACAAACCAAAGATGTATATCAAGACATAAAACAACATTTCTTACAATTTTTCGATACCAGTAATTATGCATCACAAAACCAGTATGGTCTTCCTATTAAGAACAAAAAGATACCTGGTCTATTCAAAGATGAGCTTGGTGGTCGTATTATGACTGAATTTGTAGGCTTGAGATCAAAACTGTACTGCATTAAAACTGAATCTGATGTAATCAAAAAGGCAAAAGGGATTAGAAAAAACGTGATAAAGAATTTGGAAGCATCTGATTATAGTAACGTTTTACTGAAGGATAAAAAAGTGCGCAGAAAAAATGTTTTGTTTAAATGTATTAAGCATAATATTTTTACCCAAATAGTAAATAAGATCGCTTTGTCAAATGCGGATGACAAACGTTTATAATGTCAAACAAAATTTCCACAATGGCATGGGGGCATAATTCTTTAATTTAATAATTATATCGGGTGTAAAAAAAGGCTTAACCAAGCCGAATACCACATATTCTACGTATTATTACGATCATTCTTTTCTTTGACACTATACCTGGGAAATGACCGGTTACCGAGTTATTGACAGTTAAAGTTACAATTTTTTTTCAAAGATTTTTACAAAATTGACTTCTGTTTGATAATACTAAACTTTTTTACAAAGAAACATGATAAGAATTTACAGTGCTTCTTTCATAAAAGGCCTTTAAAGGGGGCACAGCCGGCAATGAATCGTGTGCAGTGCTCTCGCGCCACCCGCTCGCCCGCCGACCGCTTACACACACAGGCATAGTCTGGGGCGTGCGCGCTATACATTGCGGGTTAGAAATAAGTTATTTTTTTTGATACCCAAAAATAAAGGTCATTTCCCAGCAATTATTTTTTTTGCATTTTACTTGGTTTTATGTATAGAATTCGTGGTTTAAGGCTTCGTTAAGCCTTTTTTTACACCCTGTATTTACATTATGCTGAAATAAATTATATCATATTAGATTTAATCATTATCCTTAAGTAACTATTAATGACAGATTTTTTGATAAGATTTGTAGTGTAAGTGTATTAGCATATCCATAATAGTATGTACTTTCAGTTATAAATGACGGTTAATATAAATAAATAAATATTATTTTACATTTTATTTATGGTTTTCTTTAAAATCCCTATTTAAATAACATTTAGTAAATACTTGTGAATTTAACCTTTTAAAGTTTAATAACCTAATTGGACGTAATAATGTAATTTGTAATAAGTTGATACATGACATCCGTTCATTTTGCAAAGTCAACGATTTTGCGACCTAAATAAAACATATTTTTATTATATTTCACCAAGCAATGAGAGCTCATTCATTCCATATCACTGAATGCCTTCAGACCAGCGAAAGATTACTAAATTATTTTGTAAGTATATCAAGTTCTTATATATCTAATTAGTTTGGTACATTTGTTAATTCAATGATAACCACTAATAATTCTTTTTACTGTTCAGATGATGCAAAACTCCAATGATACGAATATCATGCTGTCTCAGTTTACCTACGATCCCTGGGAGGGATTATTTATTTATTTATTTGATAAGGCACACCAACAACATATACATAACTAACACTACTAGTATAAACAAGTCTAAGATAGACATTTCTGATATATATGTCACTTACAGGTGAGCACAACATTCACAAAAGAAACTACTAACCTAGGACTTTTTTTTTTTTTTTTGAGCACCTAATAAATACATTTTGTTGAATTCAGTCTCAACTTTACTCTGTGTTCACAGAACACAGATACGCTACAATTTTTTTCTTAAATTTGGCATGACTGTCATTAAAAATGTCCAGATCCTGAATCCAGCCCTGAAGCGCATTGTAGTCGTTGATAATTCTGTTCAGTGGGGATTGTCGACCAAGGTTGGTTCTCGTTGCTGGTGTTTTAAAGATTTTAGTCATTCTCTTTCTAGGATATCTGTATGGTATGGAAAGAAAAACACGCTCAAGGATACCGCTACATTTCACCCGTCCACTCAGAAGCGCGTGCAAGAAGCTCATGATCAACAGAAACCTTCGGTTGCGTAAAGAAATCATTTTGAACTTATTGAGACGTTGCGTATACGGAGCTCTATGAGAGAAGGCACTGGAACAGAAAGCAAGATGTCTTGTAAACGCTCGCTGGATACTTTCCACTCTTTGGGAGTGTATAGCGTAGTATGGATTCCAGGAAGAAGAGGCATACTCAAGGTTGCTACGCACCAGAGCATTGTAGAGGATGATTTTAGTATGCTGCCTGAATCCCTTACTATTTCGTTTAAGAAATCCAAGCATTCGAGCTGCCTTAGTTACTGCCTTATCCACTTGTGAGGTAAATCTTAGCTGACTGTCAATGATGATGCCCAGATCCCGAATTTCCCTAACTTCGTCAAGAATCACGCCATCTATCCTGTATGTTGTATCAACCGTCTTTCTTTTTCGTGAGTACTTGATATGAAAGCATTTGCTAGGATTGAGGACCATGTTGTTGGCGTCACACCAGTTTTTTAAGCTATCCAGATCCTCTTGCAGAAGGGTCGCATCAGTGAGAGACTTAATTGTTTTATAGACCTTCAGATCATCGGCGAATAAGGACATTTTGCAATTTTTGATCTGGACTGTGATGTCATTTATAAAGATTAGGAAAAGGATCGGGCCAAGATGTGACCCCTGAGGAACACCAGATTCGAAAAAATATGTGTCTGATTCATAGCCGCTAACCACGACATTCTGCCGTCTATGTCTCAGATATGACTCAAACCATCTCAACATAGGCCCCCTCACACCAAGTCTATCCAGTTTTGCTAACAACATGCAGTGATCGACCTTGTCGAAAGCACTGCTAAAATCGGTGTAAACCGCGTCAACCTGGAAACCCCTGTCCACCTCCCCAGACAGATCGGACATGAACGGTATGAGATTTGTCACCGTAGAACGGCCTGCCCTGAAACCGTGCTGATGATCCGAGAGAACATTGTCAAGGAAGGCCGAGATGATTGGACACAAAATCGACTCAAATATCTTGGGAAAACATGAAAGTATAGAAATGGGTCGATAGTTTCTCACGTCATCTTGCTGACCTTTTTTAAAAACTGGGACAACACGCGCTCGTTTCCACGTTTCAGGAAAGACGCCCATCCGAAGGGAATAGTTGTATATGATTGTGAGTGGCAAAGCCAGCGCAGAGTCACAAAGTTTGACGAATAGCGGTGGTAAAGAATCCGGACCAGATCCTTTGGAAGTATCTAAGTTTTTTATTTTTTTGAGCACCTCCCTCTCAGTAATATTTAATATAGCGATGTGGTCGTTATTAAAAGGATTTTGATGGGCTGCAACAGGTGTGTCGCTGGTATGCAAAGGCCTTGAATAAACAGATTGAAAGTGGAGAGCAAATAGATTTGTCACATCAGCACCGGTTTCTGCTGTTATGCCGTTTAACCGCATTTTTGCAGGAATGGTTGAATGTCCACCTCTTTTATTATAGGTTATATGTGACTCTATAGCATGTTTGTAGTTTCGAAGGCAAGTGTCATGCAACCTCCGGCATCGCTCACGAAGCAGATGGAATTCGAACTCATCGCGTGGGTTTCTGAATTTAATATACCTTTTGCGTGCTCTGTTTTTTTCGGATAAGAGTTTTATGAGAGATGCACTGAACCAGCAAGGATAACCAGATTTAAGTGGTCTTTTTTTGGGTACATACTCCTCAATGACATCATTCAAGATCTTATAAAACTTTGCTGCCATTTCATCAACATTCATACAACAAGAAAGTTCATCAGGCCAGTTACAGGAGTTAAGCCTGTCCATAATTTTTTCGTAGTCAGCCTTATGATAGTTAAATTTAGTATCAATCTTAGGACGTATATAGTCCATACAATCATCAAGTATAGTGAACAATATACTGGGGTGATATCGGTTACAGTGACACAAGCTAAACAATGGGCCCTTCACAGTAGCATTTACAGAGCTAGATATAATGAGGTCAAGAATGTTGCCATCTTCGTTTTTTAAACAATTCAGTTGAAAAAGATTATTTGCCGAGATAAAATCCACCAAAGAGCAACCCAGAACAGTGTTATAATTAGATGGTGTCATTTCAGAGCAATGTTCTTTAGTTTCCCACCTAATAAATCCAAGGTTAAAATCACCAAGTATTACAATCTCATCGCATAGGTTAATTTTGTTCTCGACGTTTTCGAGTAATCGTTTAAGTGTCTCGAGCTTAACAGGAGGGGGAAGATATACAACACAGATAGCAATCTTTTTTATTGAGTTTTTAACTTTAGCTTTAATGGTGACCCAGAGGTCTTCTGCGTCAGATTCCCAATTACCTTCACGCATCGAGGGTATGTCAAGTGAGACAGCTAACATGACCATGACCATTTTGTAATGGCAATGTAATAAATAAATCTATTATAAATTGTCTAAGTTCGGACCATAGTGGACAAAAGGCATCATTTGTGCACTATCAAGTCTCAAACATAGTACAGGCTGTTTATAGGCCAGTTACTGTAAGTAGGATAGAAAGATTTAAGGAGAATATTAATAATGGTGTAGATTTACTAAGGCCTAATAATGGACATAGTGTTGATAAATTATATGAAGATCTTTTTGGCTTAATCAGAAAGGAATTTGATCAGATTTTTACTCAAAAGCAATTAAAAACAAATAAGCTGAACTGTAAGTTTAATGACTGGGCAACACCTGGTATTTACAAAAGTAGAAATACTTTATATGATTTGTATGCTTCAAAAGCAAATTCTCAGAACCCACTAGTCATAGAACATGTCAAAAAGTACTCAAAAATATTTAAAATTGTATGTGCCAAAGCCAAGTCCAACCACCTTCGCAGCTTGATTTCAGGTTCTACTAATAAAGTAAAGGCCACATGGAATATTATAAATAAAGAAACATGTAAGCAAAAGTCAAGAGATCACACTTACTCTCTCAAAATTAGGGATAGGCAAATCAGTTCAGACATAGGAGTTGCAAATACTTTTGAGACATTCTTCTCAAACATAGCTACTTCTACAACTAAAGATCTTGCTTCGTCTGTTGAACTAGCTGAATCTCTTCTAAAATCAAATGTTGACGAATGCAAGTCCCCATTAAATTTTAGATATATTAATCCCGATGGAATAATAAAAGCATTCAGAGAATTAAAACTGAAAAGCACAGAAGACCTATGGGGAATCTCTGTTAATATCATTAGTACAATTATAAATACTATAGCCCCATATCTTACAATCATTTTTAACAAATGTATTGATGATAGAGAATTCCCAACTACAATGAAATTTAGTAAAATAATTCCTTTATTTAAATCTGGTGAGAAAAGTGACCCCTCCAATTTTCGACCAATATCTAGCTTACCAGTTCTTAGTAAAATATTTGAAAAAATTATGTTCAATCAACTATTATCTCATTTTTTTCTGAATAAATTACTACATAATAAACAATATGGTTTCACGAAAGGTAGAAGCACAACCGATGCTGGAGTTGCACTCTTGAAACATATATTTGATGCTTGGGAGAGTAAGCAAGACGCTTTAGGTGTCTTTTGTGATCTTTCAAAAGCTTTTGATTGTGTAGATCATCAAACTTTACTTAAAAAACTGTGACATTATGGTGTATCAAAGAAGTCTTTAGATTTAATAAATTCATATCTCACAGGTAGAACGCAAAAAGTATGTATAAATAGAGCTGAGTCTTCCGGATCACCTCTAACTATGGGTGTACCGCAGGGATCAATATTAGGACCGCTGTTGTTTCTTATATATATAAATGACCTTCCTTACTTTACAAAAGATCTATGTGAGATGGTATTGTTTGCAGATGATACATCAATAATTTTCAAAATCAAAAGGGGCCAAGAATCTTTCGATGATGTCAATTATGTCCTCTTGCAAGTATTGCATTGGTTTACTACCAACAATCTTTTGCTCAATGCGAACAAAACTAAATGCATTAAATTTACAATGCCTAATGTGAGACAGGTCTCAACGCATATTATTGTAAAAGATGAACAACTAGATACGACTAATTCCTCAACGTTCTTAGGAATAACTTTAGATTCCCGTTTGCAGTGGGGTGCTCATATTGAGGCTTTATCGGGAAGACTTAGTTCAGCTGCTTATGCCGTGAGAAAGATAAGACAACTGACTGATGTTGAAACGGCAAGATTAGTGTATTTTAGTTATTTTCACAGTTTAATGTCATACGGCATACTGTTATGGGGCTCAGCTGCAGATATTGAAACCATATTTGTCCTGCAAAAGAGAGCTGTTCGGGCTATTTCCAATCTTAGACCCCGAGATTCGCTAAGAGAACTATTTAAAGAAATTAACGTACTTACAGTCGCTTCACAATATATTTTTGAAAATATTATGTATGTTCGCAAAAATCTGCACTTGTTTACTAAGAAAAATGACATACATAAGTATAATACCAGGCATAAAGATAAACTTGCCGTTCCAATGTTTAGATTGCACAAGGTAGGAAGTTCTTTCATGGGCAATTGTATTCGTTTTTTTAATAAATTACCACAATCCATTGTTGAAATGCCTGTATATGAATTCAAATTGCATGTTAAAAGGACTCTAATGAAAAAGGGCTATTACACCGTTAGTAATTATATAAATGATAAAAATGTGTGGATTTAAAACTGCTTAGCTCACAACAAATCTTGTAAAATATTTATTTATTTTTAAAAGAGGCTGACAATAGTGACCGAGTTTCTTGCGCTGCTTCTTCTCGGCACTAGCCCACAATAGTCCCGAAGCAGTGGTAGGTAAAAATTGGGACATGTAAAAGTGTTTTTTTTTTTTTTTTTTTTTTTTTTCCTGTGGCAACACTTCCGATAGGATCTCGTCCTAAATGATTTTCATAAATTAATTGTAAAAATTACATTTTTTGGCCTAATAACTATCGCAGAACGTAACTAAATGTATTGTTAGTGTTTATAATTAGATTGTGTGGTTGAAGTGTGTGTACTTTACGTATATTACGCTTCTAAATTATCGCCGTTAGACGAGTGTGAATGACATTGCACTTTCAAAGGTTTTGTACATACTGTTGTTCATTGTTCCATGTTTCAATTTAAAAATCAACATAATAATATCAATGTGTTTGTGCTAGAAGATCCCTATAAAGCAGTAAGTAGATTTATTTTCTTAAATTGTGATATTGATATCACCCGCGTTGAGGTTATATTTACATATTGAAATAACCTCATAAATTGATCTATCAATTCTTTGGAGTTTTATTTTCAATCGTTATACGACACAATGCTCACTCGTAAAGCCTCTGCTCGCCAGGAGGAATCAAAACTCCTACTGGCTTTGAAGGAATTGAAGGCATCCAAGGAGTTGGTTGAGCAATTGAATAGTGAAAGAGAGGACAATGAAAGGGAACTAATGGAAGTATGGAATAAAAATGCTAATTTAAAGAAAGAGATGGCTGAGCTGCACAACAACTTTTTACTAGTTGTTAACGAGCGGAACAAACTTCAATCCGTGATAGATAGGTTTGATCAGTGCAGCGATGAAATTGAGCTCAATGTAAAACGTATATCTATGCTTCATCAAGACCTCAATGATGCCCAGGACCACATCCTACACCTGGAGACAGAAAAGCAACAGCATATTGACTACCAGACTGATAGTTTATTTCATAAATTAGTTGGCAGTGCGCCCAGCCTTCCTCAAACTTCAAACATTGAACCAACTGTCACAATTGATCTAACTAGTGATGAAACTTTAAAATCCCCTAATTCAATTGGCATTTTTAAATTAAGTAGTAATAAAAAAATTAAGAAATATGTAAAAATTAATAGGTTCATTAAGAAAACTAATAAATTAATAAAAAAACAAAAATGTGTGCAGTCTTATAGTAAACAAATAAATGAACGAAGGAGATTAGGTGATAAGTTAGATATGTATTCATTATTATTAGAAAAAAATATCTCTGATTATGAGAAAAATATTAAAAATTTAGAATTAGATATAAGTAAACTTAAGCACTCATTAGATGTTATGACTCAGCGATACACTAGTACTAAAAAAGAGAGTGGTGAACACATTCTAGCTTTAACGAGCCTTATGTCCTCATGTACCTGCAATAATGTGACAATTAATGACAGTTGCTCACTTGGCTCTCAGTTAGGATGTGAGTCACCAGTTACTCAGTTAAAAAACAAAAAAAACATAAACCCAATTAATGTCTCCGTTGGTTCCCAATCAACCCAAAATCATATAAGTAGACCTGTTAAATCTAATATAGTTATGTTCAGCGATGAAATAGGTAAAAACATGGGCCTATTACTAAATACATATTTGGGACAAGGATTTGTTAACCACTGCATGCCAGGTTCCTCATGCTTTGAAATTATGAACCGAATTATTAATTATAAATTTAATAAAAATACCACTCTATTAATTTTTATTGGTAATAGGGGCAATGTGAGCAAAAATGAATTAGCAAAATATTTAGACACATTACATTTGTTGAACTTAAACAAAATTGTAATGTTTACATTCCCTTATAGTAACAGCTTGCCACAGGAAGAAAATGACATACGATATAAAATGAATTTATTATTAAATACCTTGACTTATAATTCAGAAAAAATGCATGTTATTGACATCAATTATTATTTGAAAAATAAATCAATTTATTTGACCAGAGATAAATATAATCTCAGTGGAAAAATTAAAAGACAGGTAGCTATGTCGCTATCATTTTTTATTGAATGTACAGCCAAGAACTTGGCTAAAAAAGCTGCTTTTGTTGAGCAGCAAAATGACATATTATTTCATACGTTGGAATCAGTTCCAATAAATAATAATAATTTAAATTAATTAATAAGACAATAGATGAAATCTCTTGCACTCCACCTGTATCCACAAAGGAAAAGTCTAACAGTCTTAATATTGTACATCAAAATATACAAGGCTTTTCCGGCAAAGACCTGGAAATAACTCTTTATTTACAGGAAATGAATATACATGTCCTTTGTCTTACTGAGCACTGGCTTAAGAAATGTGAAGTGCTCATAGGGATTGAAAATTGGGAAGTCATTAGTTTGTTCAGTAGAGAGTCAGCTCAACGAGGGGGATCACTAATTCTTATTAAAAATAATATTAAGTCAAAAGATCGCAAAGACATCGTGGCACTTTCTATAGAGCAAACTATTGAACTAGCGTGTGCTGAGCTGGAGCGGTATATTATTGTTAGTGTATATAAACCCCCATCTGCCGATTACCTTCTTTTTGAGTCCACTATGGAACAGGTATTAAAAAAAATATCAAAAACGAATAAGAAGATAGTTGTATGTGGAGACTTTAACATTGATTTATTAGAGGTAACTCAAAACTCTATAAGGTTCCTAAATCTTTTTAAATCCTTTAATTTAATTAATCTTTTTAATGAACCTACACGAATTACTCCTACAACAGCTACTTGCTTAGATAATATTTTCTGTAATTGTAAAGTTATGCAAAAATCTATTATAAACTGTCTAAGATCAGATCATAGTGGACAAATAGCCACATTTGAGCACCATCATGTTTCACCAATAGTGGATATTGTTTGTAGGCCAGTCACTACCAATAAATTAGATAGATTTAAGAAAAATATTGATTATGGAATAAATATATTGCCATTCAACAGCGCTAATACGGATGTGTCATATGAAAATTTGTTTGGATTTGTTAAAGATGAGTTTAACAATATATTTAAGCAAAAACACCTTAGAATAAATACAAATAAATGTAAATTCAGTGACTGGGCCACAACCGGTATTCATAAAAGTAGGAGAAAATTATATGAATTATATGAACTTAAAGCTCAAACTCAAGACCCTAAAATTATTGAGCATGTGAAAAAATTCTCTAAAATCTTTAAAAAGGTATGTTCAGTAGCCAAATCAAATTACATTCGTGATATTATTGCTAGCTCCAAAAATAAAATAAAAGCCACTTGGAGCATTATTAATAGAGAAACATGCAAAAATAAACAATTAGATCGCACAATTAGCCTTAATGTTGATAATAAAATTATTCAATCCGACAATGAGGTAGCAAACGCGTTTTAGGATTTTTTTTCTAATATACCTATTGCTACAACTAGTAATTTAAACTCTTCACAAGGTCTTGCGGAAACTTTTTTGAAATCAAATGTCGAAAAATGTACTTCTATTCTAAATTTTAGGCATATAAATCCCGAAGTTATTGTAAAAACTTTTAAAGAGTTAAATATTAAAAAAACAGAAGATTTATGGGGCATTTCAGTTAATATAATCAACCATATAATTGATAGTATAGCAACGCATCTTGCTTGTATATTTAATCAGTGTATTGATGAAGGTTCGTTTCCTAATTTGATGAAGTACAGAAAATCATACCCTTATTTAAATCCGGAGATAAAAGTGATCCCTCTAACTATAGACCGATATCAATTTTACCAGCTCTTAGTAAAATATTTGAAAAGTTAATCTTCAATCAACTCTTATCACACTTCAGAATAAACAAACTATTGCATGAGAATCAGTTTGGTTTCACAAAGGGGAGAAACACAACTGATGCGGGAGTTGCACTCATTAAGCATATCTTTGATGCATTTGAAAGTAAGCAGGATGCTTTAGGGGTTTTTTGCGATTTGTCTAAGGCTTTCGATTGTGTAGATCACAAAACGTTATTAATGAAATTACGGCATTATGGTGTCTCAAATGAGTCAGGAAAATTGTTAGAGTCATACCTCACAGATAGAACGCAAACAGTTAATGTCAATGGAACTGACTCATCCGGGGCTCCATTACGCATGGGTGTGCCCCAGGGCTCTATATTGGGACCTTTATTATTCCTGATATATATAAATGACCTTCCTTACTTTACTAAAGATCTGTGTGAGATAGTATTGTTTGCAGATGATACGTCATTGATTTTTAAAACTGACAGAGGTGAAGCAACCTTTGACGATGTAAATAATGCTCTCTCTCAAGTACTACGATGGTTTACTGCTAACAATCTTTTACTTAATGCAAAAAAAACCAAGCTCATCAAATTCACTATGCCCAATGTGAGGCAGGTCAGTACGCATATTAAAAATGTCAGACGATCACATAGACGCAGTCGATTCAACAACCTTTTTGGGAATCACTATAGACTCCCGACTGCAATGGGGTCCCCATATAATTGCCTTGTCAGGAAGGCTCAGTTCAGCGGCTTATGCTGTGAGGAAAACAAGGCTTTTAACTGATGTCGAAACGGCAAGACTAGTATATTTTAGTTATTTTCATAGTTTATTGTCGTATGGTCTATTGCTATGGGGCTCAGCTGCTGACATCGAATCAATCTTCGTGTTGCAGAAAAAAGCTGTACGTGCAATATATTGTCTTGGGCCTCGCGACTCTCTGAGGGAGGTCTTTAAAGATATTAAAATATTAACAGTAGCGTCACAATACATTTTTGATAATATTATGTATGTTAGAAAAAACATTAGTTCGTTTAGCCTTAAATGTGATTCACATCATTATAATACTAGAAATAAAAATAAACTTGCCGTTCCGAGCTTCAGATTAAAGAAAGTAGGTAATTCATTTTTAATAAAGTACCACAAACTCTTGTTGACTTGCCTGTTTATAAGTTCAAAAACCACATTAAAAAAATCCTTATGGAAAAAGGATATTACAAAGTTGAAGATTACTTGAACGACAAGAGTGCATGGACTTAATAACCTGCCTAGCTCGCACTTACACTATCTTGTAATTGTATTTCCTGTAATAAAATCAGGCTGACAAAGGTGACTGAGTTTGTTGCGCCGCTTCTTCTCATCACCAGCCGATATGTAGTCCCGAAGCGGTGGTAGGAAAAAATAAATTGGGACATGTAAAAGTGCCATTGATGGCCAATTTGCAAAAATAAATGACTTTGACTTTGACTTTGCCTTTTATGGCCAATTTACAGAAATAAATGATTTTGATTTTGATTTTGATTTTTGATTTTGACCCCTCCTCCATCTTTCTTAGTATTGGAAGAACTCATGCGGTCTCTACGATAAAATAAATACCTGTTGTCAACTAGCTCATTATCATTAATATTAGCGTTTAGCCACGTTTCAGTAAATGCGATGATCTTGTAATTCGAGGTTAACACATTACGTAATAAATCATTAGTTTTGGTTCTTAAACCTTGGACATTTTGATAGTATATTTCAAATTTTGCGACTGATTACTCCACGAAACACTGGTGGCATAATTATGAGTTAAAAGTAGATTTATGTCAAGTGCTTAAGATTTTCGATATTTTTTATAAGTAAAGCTTGGTGGGTTTCACTCTTGCGGATATATACTCGCCCGTTCCTAACCCAGACAAACTTGTATGACAATTCCTTTGCCTTCAGTCGCGTTGCCGCATGTAAATGCTTATTACTCGGTGTTAGGTGCTCCGACACGAAGACAGGTGATCGCGTTCCTCCAATGCCAAGGTGATGTGGGCTGAGTTTGTCCTGAGAGTTCTTCTTATTGAACTTGCTGACAGCTGCCAAGACCGAGTCGCGGACTCGCGGATTGCGCAATTTTACGATAACACCTCGGGGTCGATCGTTATCCCTAGACATCTTAGCCACACGGGTAACATGAATAATATCTTCAGTTGTAATTGGGCTTTCAATGGTCTTTGTCAAGTGAATTATAGTGTTTGTTAGATTTTCTGATATGGATTAACACAAGCTTGTCAAGATGTTGTGGACGGAAACCAAACTGGCGAGTCTCAGACAAGGCGAGAAAAGAAAGTTAGACGGAAGACTGAGAATACGAAAAAGAAGAGACGTAGCTCTGTAAAATCCTACGTCATTAACAGGGAGCGAGCTAGAGGCATAAAACTTATTCAAATAAGAGTGTGTGAGCCTTCCTGTTTAACGGCACGGGAATCGGACGAACACAGTGAAAGTGGTGACAATGTTGTGCTCAGTGCACAATATGTAGTAACGGAAACAGATGATGAAATAATGGATATGACTGATACAGTGATTAGAAAAATATCGAAAAAGTTGTGTAGTGATAGTTTTTAGTCTTTAAGTGAGCCAATTTTTGTTTAAGTTTATAAATAATAAAGATCATAAAATTAGAAGTGTTTTTTTATCTCCTCAAATAGGTATTCAAAATCTACATCTAGTTAGTTATTTATTGAAAGATCGTTAAATTAAAGATAATAAGAATTTTTGAATGTATTTTATTTAAAATCATGCAATTACTTTATTATCAGCGCACCATTTCTTTATACAAATTACGTTTTTTAATGCGCAAATTTTCTCATGAGTAAAACAGTTAAATAATATTGAATTATCTAAACAATAAAGTTTACAAAGAGTACTTAAATTAGGAGCGCCTAAATTACTTATTTCTACAATATCATTTTCACCATCACATAGATCTTGCACCCATTTAATCTTTTTATCTCCTTTTATAAAAATCTTTCTACCCTTTAAATAAGGCTTGATAATTCTTTGAAATTCTCTGTCCGTGTCCTATTTTTAAATCCTTGAAGATCTATGATTATTGTATTTTCATTCATGACAGTTTTTTTACAATATTACTTAAAGGCTTGTATTCAAATATACAATCGTTTAAAATCAGGCAATAAGCAGCTGTATGATCTGGTATTTCTTGATCTGTTTCAATTTCCACTCTAACATCGATCGAACCTTTTAAAGTTTCGTGTTGCCTCGAACAATCGATTACAAATAAGGGTGCAATGTCTTTGAATTCTTTCAAACTCATCAACGGCTCTGGTCGACGTCCGTGATACGACTGTTGAAATCCTGCATACTGGTCATATAATAAAGTAAACTTGTCTTCGGAAAAACTCACGTTCAGTCCTTCATAAGGATAATATGATGAATTTAAATAAACTCTTACATCACGTACGTGACAGTGGTCAAACTCAGCCATTGACAATTATTGACTGTTATGCTTGCGATCAGTTTGTAAGGCAATTACAACAAATCGTGGTTTCTCTATTTGTGATGAAGTTTTGATGGACCACGTATGTTTACGTGTTTTAGGTAATAAGGGATATTCATATAAGTCCCAATTACGAAATGCTAATGGAATAGCTCGATCTTTCTCTAAATGTTTTAATAGGTTAATTCTTTCTCGATCTGATACTTTAATATGTGGGACTCGCCATATAATTTTATTAATTATAATATCATCTACTACTTCGCCTGTGTTTAACTTGACTGCGTTGAGATTAGTATTGCTCCTTAGTAATACTAGCTCATGTTTACAGTTTATTATATTTTTTTCATAATCTTTAGCAAATCCTAATATCTTGTTTAATGGAATAGATGCGGAAAATGATCCACCTGCAGCATTGTTTGTCCCAGCTGTTGACCAACCCCAAACTCGAGCACATTTAGACTCATTTTCATTTAAGGACAGATAAGATTTGATTGTCGTCGTAACACCCGCATTCTTAACTTTATCTATTTCTACTCCATTTAGCTCGTATCGTATATCTTGAAATAGAAACAGTGCGGGATTATTGATGAAATGCACATTTGATATTTTTTTTTCTTTATTAGTGCTGTTATACACATTTACTTTCCCCTCAATATATAAACTACTGAGTGAAGGCAGCACGTACAGGTCCTGTTGATTAATAGGAATGCGTATTTCATCGTTCTTGTTGAAACTGGTCACGTATGGTTTGTATGAATGATATTCAAAACTTTCAATCGTGCTATCGTATGATGTTTGTTGAGAAATATTTAAAATATTCATTTTATCAAGCCAACTAGCTTAAGAAATTCTTTATTGTTCTTTGTTAACTTCTTTTTTAGTTGAAGCGGTGTGCCTTTATGAGATGTTCTCTTAGAACTGACTTGTATACACGACGTGGAAGGGCTTATATTGAAATTTATCATTTTTTTCTAAAATGTAAGTACAGTTGTACTTCTTTACCTCGTAAATTTATCTCCTTATTTTCACCATCCAATAATCTTATGTTAATTGCACTTATATAATTTTGATTTACAGGAAAATATATTAAGTTTTTAGGTATTTCAATTATTCGATAACCAGGTGGTACGTTAGGTACAAATTCGTAAATTATATGACTTGCATTCGATGCGCACGATGGTCGTTGATAGAATGCTAACGGGATACTGAGATTCGGTATTTATATTGGCATTTATGGTTTTCATACCAAAACCTATAATTTTACTAAGTGATTCTCTTTTATTAAAGTGAACATCTTTAGAACAAAAAATGTTCGTTTTCAATGTATTGTTGTTACAAGTTAATTTCAACACAGTGTTCTTGATGTTACTTTTTAAATAATCACAAATATCCTGAAGCTCGTAAGACCCTTCAGGAATTTCGATGACTTCATGTTCACCATAATAAAATTTATTGTTTCTTTCGTCTATATTAGGTATAGAGTTGAACGTCGAAAAATACAAAAGACCACATTCGTAGTCTCCTCGCAATTCCAATATTGGTGAATAGTTTGTGGCTCTCTAAGCTCCTGACCCAGTTATGGACACAGTGAAAGACATTTTTATACTGACAATTTTATTTATTTCCATCATGATATAAATGCTTTTTCCAATATTTTCTTTAAAATTTTAGACAGAGATGACCACAGTTTGTGGTACCAAACATTTGATGTTGCACATAATTGTAGTTTATAGTTAAGTTATTTAAATACTTAATTAATTCTAACGGTGGTTTTAAATTTCCAAAGCTATCATAATATTCCACGGTATCGTTTTGCTTCACAAAGGCTACCCAATGCGTGCCAGGATTTTTGCAGCTATCCAAATTCAGTATTCCACATTCTATTTTTCTAGGATCGAAGGTAATGTATCTCTCATGTAAACACCGCGAAAGAATGGTATATCACTGGCATGTTTTAATATATCAAAATTTGTGAGTGCATGTCTGGGTAGCCGTTTAGTTAGTTTTTTGGAGGATTTAGATATAAACCTGCTCCTGTTTTATAAGGTTTTATATACAATCCTTTGCCAAGAGCTACCGCCTCCATCATTCTGTTGTGACGTTCAGGCTCCTTAAGACTCTTTTGAGCAGCTTTAGAATCATTTACAGCCTTTGCTATACCTGCTGCTCCTCCCGCCAGAGAACCTAAAGCTGACAATCCCGCAAATATGGGAATAAGTGGTAACAATCCTCCATATTTTGAAATAGGAATACAGCGAGGTAATTTTATTCCTTTTTTGTTTGTAAATAGTTTTTTTGCAGCGGCATATGCATATTTTATAGCGGAATGTTTGTCTTTTGATTTTTTTTTTTTAATTCTGTTCGTATTCTTTTAATACCCGACATGAATGATTTTACGCCTGAGCCAGCTCTCAGTTTAGCTTTCATAGCATTTTTAACTATCCACGATGCTATTTTTTCTCCGTTTTTGGCATCTTTTGATTTAAATCTCTTTTTAGCCATGTTTAAAAGTTTTAGATCGGCTTTATGTCTACGTAACTTTCATTCGCGTACGCGCTCCCTCTCAGGTGAGACGTGCGAGGTCGAGTTTTAAGTGTGACAAAATGTCGTCAAATCTTGTGAAGTGCTCTAATTGCAACGTAGTGATTAACGAAGTCTTGGCTTTTGTTAGTAACAAGATGGACGTGATGACTGAAGAAGGGATCAGTCGTATTTGTATAAGTGCTTTTTCGGAATCGGAAATAGTGTCTGCCAAAAACCTTCTATTTGATTCCATACCAACTGGAAAGCGTAAGATTACCAGAAAAAGAGACGGTAAAAAGCAACGTGATATCGACGATATTATCACTCTTCTAAAAGGAACCGATCCAGATGAACTACCAGTCTTCGTGGCGAAGGATCTTCAAAAACTACCACCGGTTTTGTTTGATCACGTAGACGTGACTAGACTTTTGAAAGATATAATCAAGTTACAAAGCGATATAAAGGAAATCAAAGAGGATTATGCAACCGTGTCTCAACTAGACCTCGTTAAGAAAGACCTAGATGCATTAAAAACATGCTCTCTTGTAAATAATTACGAGTGTTACGTGAATAAAAAGCGCGGCGCCTTTATGTTAGAAAGCTTTAATTGTGATAGCGGCCCCGTGGGTTTGCCGCCTGTTTGCTCTAATCAAAACATTACAATTGAAGATAAAAACAGCCCCATATCTACATCATCACCACAGGCACACTATAGGGACTTAAAATTGGTGTCAAATACAAACAATGAGGGTACGTGTGAGACAAAATTACAAAGTTTAACGGATCGCGAGACTGAGCAGTTAAACAAACCGCAGAGCAAGTCAGCAGACGCGATGACTCACCGCAGTCAAACGGGCTCACTAGCATCGGCGTCGAAGGTGCGACACACGGCCGGCGCGTATGTAAACAACGCCGTCCTGGCAGCGAGTGCAAACATCGCAGATATTGTAAAACACGGTGAATGGAAAAAACAGTTACCGAGTGATGAATGGATAACGGTACAAAGAAAAAGGTTAAAAAATTGATTTGAAGCAAAAAAAAAGGAAAAGCTAAGTTGGAGCCTAATTCACACTTCAAAGCCGCGGATATCACGATTCCAATCTACATTTATAACGTTGCGAAGGGAGTGTCCGTGTGTGACATTGCTAGTTACATTGAAACTAAAGCAAACGTATTGGTTAAATTGGAAAAAATGGAAATGAAAACGGAAAAAGAATATGATGCTTATAAAATCTTTATACCTAAACGTAAGCTAGAGCTGTTTATGAATGATAGTTTCTGGCCTGAGGGAATATCTTTTCGGCGTTTTATAAACTTTGGCCATAAAAAGACAGACAGAACTAGGGCTGCTCTGAAGATTGACAAAAAGAAAATTATCTAATGGAAAGTACAGTTAAAATGGTTACCTTCAATTGTAAGAATGTGATAAGGTCGGCCGATTGTGTTAGAAAACTGTGTGGGCTGGCGGATGTTGTTGCGCTGCAGGAGACCTGGGGGTCTAGCGCGAAATGTACCATCCGAATGTTCGCATCCGACCGATCCTCGACCGAAGTTTCGATTGAAACCTTAGCGCGAAACAACATCGAAATCGCGAAGTTCCATCGTGGCCACAGACAATTGTAGAAGAGTATCGGAATGAATGATACTGAGTGCTAGTGTTATGACTACGTATTAAAATTTTACCGGTTTTGTAAAAGTCTCTTGCCGATTCAAAATATTAGTAAACTAATGCTTAAACATGGTTTCTATTAACAGAAAAATGTTTATTTTAATCAATTTTAGATATTGAAACTAAGAAAATTGCACCATTCCAATTGTTTATGATATTTAGAAAAATAAATGCTGAACACATTAAATTTCATTGCTTGCTTATTGATTTTAAAAATTGTCCTGAGATACTCGATCGCAAAGTAGTTTGAAAACAATTCGATAGATGGCGTTATGTGGCATAATAAAGAGTTTTTTATAGAAAATGAGTCATATTTATTAAATAATGCTCTTTAAATTAAGAAAAATAAAAATAATATTATAACGACGTGTTACAGTTTGAAACCATAAAAAAAGTTTGTGTTTGTTATTCTGGTCTGATCAGCTGTCTGTCACACTGTCAGCGCGAATCCAACCAAATATAATGGTCTCTAAGATTGGACAAAATATGGTTGTGTTGCATTTTTAGGGATTCGTGGCTTAGTGCTAACAGTGAATTTGTAATAGTTTCATCATTAAAGCAAAATAAGAAGAAATGAATTGTTTTGTCAAGCCGGCATACCAAACTATTATATTTGATAGATTTTATAACGTTTACAATAATTTGTGTCGTAAAATTGTACTTGTGCTATGCGGTGGTTATGAAGTTTTAACTTGGAGGTGTGAAACTTGTTGTAAACAATGATTAGGTATGTATAAAATACAAGATTTCTAAGCATGTTAAAAAATATGTCCATTTACGATTGTCAAACGATAGCTATTTAGATGTCGTAAAATTTGACATTAGATCTCCGATAAAACTCTTGTCAAACTCAAATGTTCGGTCGGACCGATACACTTCAGAGTAGGGTTTACGATGCCACTAATGTCAAATGATGATCGGTCGAATCGACTGAAATGCCCGATCAAACCGACCGACCGATTGCATTTCATATTAGGAAATGCCCGAACAATCGGCCGATATATCGGATTTGTCACTTCGCGCTAGACCCCCTGGCTTTTGCCGCACGACGTTACCTTCCTGGGAAGTATCAGCGACGACTTCGCCTTTACCGGTGTTTCGGCGGTGGATACCTCTGCTGGTGTGCTCCGTGGAAGGCCTCACGGTGGAGTTGCCCTATTGTGGAGAAAATCCTGCTTCCCTGACGTTAAGGTGATAAAGTGCAATAATGTTCGTCTCACAGCAATAAAAATAGTGCTCAATGACCGTGCGTTACTTATATTTTCCGTATACATGCCAACGGACGCCAGTGATAACTTAGTGGATTTCACGGATTGTTTAAGTGAAATTAATGCTATTATAGAAAGCTGTAACGTTGAAAGTGTGTTCATACTTGGGGACTTCAACGCCCATCCTGGTGAGTCATTTTTTGCGGAACTGAGTAACTTTTGTTTGGATCAATCTTGGTGTTGTTATGATGTGGAAACATTGCCTAAAGATACATTTACTTTCGTGAGTGAGGCGCATGGGTGTAGGCGATGGCTGGACCACTGAGTGCTTACCAGTGCGGCCGTAGTGACTGTAGTTAACATAACAGTGTTATACGATACCTACTGGTCGGACCACTTTCCTGTCTTACTAGAATCCAGTGTCAAAACTTTACATAAAATTATCACGCAACCGACTTATGTCAATAAGGTAAAGTGGGGAACTCGTGATAAGTCTCAAATCATTAAATATCAGGAACTATGCAATTGTGAACTCAAGTAAATTGATTTTGATACACAGTCCCAGGAATGTTCCAAGGGTTATTGTAAGGAACATTCTCATAGATTGTTGCTGGATAATATGTATAAAAATGTTATATCTATTCTTACTGAAGCGGCAATACTTAGCTATTATAAGGGGCGTTTCCGTAAACGTAGACCCGTAACAGGGTGGAATAAGCATGTTAGGGACGCTCACAGCAGGGCGCGCCTTTGTTACAACACTTGGCTTTTAAATGGTAAACCTACATCCGGTCCAATTTATAATGATATGTATGAATCAAGGCGAGATTTGAAATCCAAATTAAAATGGTGCCAGAACAATGAACAGCAGATAAAAATGGACATAATTGCACAGCACCATCATAACAAAGATTTCTCAAAATTTTGGAGCAAAACTAAGTCTTTGGACAAAGGGCCTGCATTTCCTGTGAGCGTTGGGGGTTTTCATAAGCATGAGGATATAGCAGACGCTTTTTATAAACATTTCAAGGTGGACCCACCTGGTGGGCACATTGACCACCATTATTCCTGTAAACTAGATGATAAAGTTCCTTCAAAATCTCTAGTAAGCTTCACTGCGAAGGAAGTAGCGTCTGTTATTACAAGAAATGGTTAGAGGCAAATCCCCGGGCCGGGATGGCCTCAGCGTTGAGCATTTGCGATACGCTGGTGCTCACCTGCCGAGGGTACTTGCTATGTTTTTCTCACTTTGCCTTACCCACTCGTACCTACCCAAGGAACTTATAGATACCGTGGTGGTTCCAGTGATTAAAAATAAAACCGGGGATGGATCCGACCTTTCCAACTATAGACCGATTTCTTTGGCTACCACAACGGCTAAGGTGCTGGACAGTCTGCTTAATCAGCATCTGGGTGGGCATCTGAATTTGAATGACGCACAATTTGGTTTTAGGCCTGGTCTGTCAACTGAAAGTGCCATCCTGTGCCTTAAGCGGACTGTAAAGTACTACACAGACGCTGGAACCCCTGTTTACGCGTGTTTCTTGGATCTATCGAGGGCCTTTGACCTGGTGTCTTACGAAGTTCTGTGGAAAAAGCTGACGCACGAAACGACAATGCCACAGGAATTAACATCTCTTCTGAAATACTGGTATAGCCATCAAAAGAACCGTGTTAGATGGAGGGAGGCTCTGTCGGAAGAGTACCAACTAGATTGCGGGGTGAGGCAGGGCGGATTGACTTCTCCCAGCTTGTTTAATCTGTATATGAACGGACTGATCGATGAGCTCAGCAAAACCAATGTCGGATGTCATATTAACGGTGTATGTGTCAACAATATAAGCTATGCTGATGACATGGTGTTGCTGAGTCCATCAGCAGGGGCACTAAAACAGCTCCTTTCCATCTGCGAATCCTACGCGGTGGCCCATGGTCTCAAATATGATGCAAAAAAGAGTGAGCTTATGCTTTTTAAGGCGCACAATAAGTCTTACACTATTCCAACAATTACCCTTGGAGGCAGTCCTCTTTCAGTTATAACGCATTTCAAATATTTGGGACACTGGGGCACGGCGGAGCTCAAAGATGATATGGACATTGAAAGAGAGTGCAGGTCGTTGTCTGTCCGTTGCAACATGTTGGCTCGCAGGTTTGCGCGATGTACACAACATGTTAAGGTGACGCTCTTTAAGGCGTTCTGTCAATCCTTCTACACGTGTAGCCTGTGGATTGACTGTAAGCGTCGGTCAGTCAACGACTTGCGAGTACAATATAATAATGCGTTCAGGGTCCTGATGGGGCTGCCGCGTTGCTGTAGCGCGTCAGGCATGTTTGCGGAGGCCCGGGTGGATGGTTTCCATGCCATTATGCGTAAAAGAAGCGCCTCTCTGCTGAACCGATGGCGCGGCAGCACTAACAGCATTTTGAAAGCCCTAGCTGACCGCTGGGACTGCCCTCTATTAAATAATTATGAAAATGTAATTATTTTGCTTACAACTTCCGCTTAGTTACGCCGGCATAGGAACCCCAATTACACCACCTGTAACCCACAATCTGAGGAAAATCACAGGCACATGCAAAGAGCACCGCCCTCCCTCCCTCAAATTGCATGCGAAACAGACGAATGCAAAAGTTAGTACCCAACACCGACATAAAAACCTCGACGCGCGTTTCGCCACTTCACGTGGCATCATCAGGAGAGATGTTGTCGCCTCGGCTGCGCTTCGACGACTAAATTGTGAGACTGGCGAACAGGCCTCTTATACCCCCTCTCCACCACTAGTTTTAAACGTCACTCGTAACGTTACGAGTAACGTTCATCGTTATTTGACGGTTGTTTCTATTTTGTTGGTTAGAGAAGATATTTAATAGTGGAGAGTTGGCAAAACCGACCTGTTCATTCAACAATGTAAGCGTATTATCTTTATTGTGTTTTATTATTTCTAATTGTTCTAAGATGGAAAGTTTTAAACTTTTTTCGCATGTGTGTAAAATTGAAAAAGAATGATTTTTGGAAATACTATGTCCTGAATCTAAAAGGTGTTTTGCAAAATGTGATTTATCTGGGTGATTATTGCGATAAGCGGATATGTGTTCTTTATAACGTGTGTTGAAACTACGACCGGTCTGTCCTATATAACAAGAGTTACAGTCACTACAATCTATTTTATAAACACCAGATTTCTGATGTTTATCTATCTTATCTTTACCATTACATAGCATTCTTAATGAGTTATTTGTGTTAAAAGCAGCATGCATGTCATAGTGTTTTAGCGTTTTAGAGATACGCTCCGACACCTTACCTAAATAAATCAAACTAGAATTATACCTGTTAACCTTTTTATCAGGAACAGCGCATAATAAACTAGATGTGATTTTATTGATTTTGTTTTTTATTATACTGTCAATAATGCATCTCCTGTATCCGTTTGATATGGCAATATTGTAAAGATTGTTTAATTCTTTATCGTAATTTGATTCGCTGAGTGGTATTGTTAGAAGTCGATGAACATACGAGTTGAACGCGGCCATTTTATGTTGCCACGGATGACATGAAGACGCATGAATGACAGTGTCGGTGTGTGTTGGCTTACGGTATATTTGGAATTCATGCTTATCCTCCACCCTTTTTATTGTTAAATCTAAATAATTAATATTATAATTTTGTTCTAATTCTAATTTGAATTTAATTTTGGGATGAATGTTGTTTATTTTGTGGAGGAAAATATCTAACTGACGGTTTGTTCCGGTCCAACAAATCAATATGTCATCTACGTACCTATAATAATAAAGAATATTTCTATCATGCACTAAGTGTTTATTTTCAAAATTATCCATAAAAATATCTGCCATTAAAGGATTTAAAGGAGAACCCATTGCTAAGCCCTCCTTTTGTTTATAGTATTGATTGTTGAACCGGAAATAATTTTGTTTCATGCATAATGAAGTTAATAATATGAGATCATCTATCTCCCCCGGATGTAATCGTTGTCTTTCTAAATGTGATTTTAAGATATTAAGACTTTCTTGATATGGTACGTTTGTAAATAAACTTTCAACATCTAATGATAACAACTTCGCGTTTCGAGGGAGTGAAACAGACTGGATCTTTTTAATTAGATCCAGGCTATTTATTAGGGAATACTTTGGACTGAATGACGATTTCGCCTTTAATAATGAATTTAATTTTTTAGCCAATTTATACGCTGGTGCGCCGATGTATGAAACTACAGGACGCATCGGCATATTATCCTTATGTATTTTTGGTAAACCGTACAAACAAGGACTACGTGGATTCATTTCTAAAATATTATTACGAGAAAATGAAGTATCTGAAAAAACAAATTGAGTAGAATTGACAGCTTCTTTAATCTCGGAAGCAAATCGATTAGTTGGATCTGACTGTAAAAGAACGAAATCGTCACTCTGAATTACGTCTTCTACTTTTTGGAGGTAATTAGCATGCTCCATCACCACCACCGTGTTACCCTTATCAGCTTTAGAGACAACCAAATTATTTTCGTGGATTTTTTCTTTAAGTGTTTTGTAAATATGGTACTCGGGATAAGGTGATTCGCGATTTGATTGCCTCGAAGCGTTTCTAATTTGGTTGGCTGTTATGTTACTAGTTAATGTCTTAATATTATGATCTTTTTTACTACACACAACGGCGATCTCCACGTCAACTGCTAATCTTTCTAATGACTTTTGATTTGTTGGTGGTTTTAAATTGTATTTTAAACCTTTACTTAGTAAAGAAATTTCGTCAGTTGTTAGTTGGGTGTTGGATAGATTTTTTATACGAGGATAGAAAGTATGCGTCTGATGTAATGGTAAAGATAAGATAGATAAACATCAGAAATCTGGTGTTTATAAAATAGATTGTAGTGACTGTAACTCTTGTTATATAGGACAGACCGGTCGTAGTTTCAACACACGTTATAAAGAACACATATCCGCTTATCGCAATAATCACCCAGAAAAATCACATTTTGCAAAACACCTTTTAGATTCAGGACATAGTATTTCCAAAAATCATTCTTTTTCAATTTTACACACATGCGAAAAAAGTTTAAAACTTTCCATCTTAGAACAATTAGAAATAATAAAACACAATAAAGATAATACGCTTACATTGTTGAATGAACAGGTCGGTTTTGCCAACTCTCCACTATTAAATATCTTCTCTAACCAACAAAATAGAAACAACCGTCAAATAACGATGAACGTTACTCGTAACGTTACGAGTGACGTTTAAAACTAGTGGTGGAGAGGGGGTATAAGAGGCCTGTTCGCCAGTCTCACAGTTTAGTCGTCGAAGCGCAGCCGAGGCGACAACATCTCTCCTGATGATGCCACGTGAAGTGGCGAAACGCGCGTCGAGGTTTTTATGTCGGTGTTGGGTACTAACTTTTGCATTCGTCTGTTTCGCATGCAATTTGAGGGAGGGAGGGCGGTGCTCTTTGCATGTGCCTGTGATTTTCCTCAGATTGTGGGTTACAGGTGGTGTAATTGGGGTTCCTATGCCGGCGTAACTAAGCGGAAGTTGTAAGCAAAATAATTACATTTTCATAATTATTTAGTTATGGATTTCCGCAAAGTAACGCCTGATTCTATCAATTTTGCCCTCTATTAGCCCACTTGTTCAAACTACACACCACCCTGTTATAATATTATAATTGTATTTTTTAATTTTTGACATTACTTTTGTGCTGTGACTTGATTTTAATAATGATTTTAATTTTAATTTTGATTATAACCTGCATTTTAATTATGTTCTACTTCAGTTATTAATGGATTTTATTTATTATAAGCAGTAAAATATTTTGTAAATACTATCAGTAAGTTACATATCAGTAAGTTAAAATGTAACTAACACTTTTATGGGCAAAGCCTGAAATAAAGATTATTATTATATATTATGTCGAGCACTTAAATCTTTATTATTGTAAGCAATATCGTGATACATACAAGCTTCATCCAATTTGTTTACTCCTCGTTCGCCTTTAAGTAATCGTTTCTGAAGTTTGGTTCCAGGCCCACAAAATTGATATCCAGGTAAATGTAACTCAAACGGTAAATTATCTATCAAGGTATTAATAATACCACTGCCTTCCTTCATCGATAAGTGCAAAGTAAGATGAGATACTAATATTCAGGTTTTTATATATCTAGATTACTAACTCGCTTTTGTCAACCCAGCTGTTCTCTTCATTGCTCATTCCTTTTTAATACTTTTTCAATGAGTTAAATATCTGGAAACATTGTTTTTTGTAATTCGTATCCGTAAAAAGAACCAAGTATTTCTTGTTTGTGTTTGTCTTCTATTTGGTAAGTTTGGGGATTGGTTTGGTTAACCTTTACAATACGAAATATTTCGGTAGACCAATTAGGGGTAAATCCTTTATAAAAATCGCCTTTAAATTTACTTATACGAACATAATCACCAACTCGAAACGAAGATCTTCGGCATTTAAGCCGTTTTCGTGATTTAATTATGTTAGACCTAGCTAAAACCTCATTCAAACTATAACATCAACCGGCTTGAATTTTGTAATTCGATGCAAAGTATTGTTGTATTGCTGTACAACCAAATCCAAATTACTTTGGAGCCATTGATATCGTCCACTTAAACTTAAAAGTTTGTAAAGATGTGATTTTATAGTTCTTATTACTCGTTCTACAATAGAGGCTTTTTTAACAGAATATGTGGAATAATGATTTATGTTATATTTTTTCATTAACTGCTTAAAAAAATCATTATAAAACTCTGTCCCGAGATCTGTTTGCAAATTTTTAGGCTTTCTTGTCGATTGAAATAATATATTTTGCATTGCATTTGTGACACATTGTTTTGATTTGGATTTCAGCGGTCTAACCCATACGTATTTTGATTAAGTATCGATGACCACTAAAATATATTTATATCCTTTATTAAATGTTGAATATTTCTGAAAATCCATAAGATCGGCTTGCCATAAGTCATCTATCCCTTTTATAATGGTATGTCTCCGAAAGAAATTTCTTCTAGCTGCTTTGTGAAGTTCGTTTACTATCTCTTGTTTACTCATTCTTATCAGGTTTCGCTGTAATCATGAGATCAATTTCTTGTTTTGTGTAATATAGTGTACTCAAATTGTTAGTAGTCAATTTTTCTAAATTGTTTAAGTACTTTTTAATGTTACTTTGAATTGTTTTTATTTCTTTTTTCAATTCTTCAACATTTTTATCCACATATTCTTTATTCACCGCCTCATCGTCTTTTTCAGGAGATTGTAAACCTTTCAATCTTGATGATCTTAAATCGAAGTCACCAGCATTTGTTCTTACTAATGTATCGCTAATAATGTCAGTAAATTCAGATAATCGTAAACGCTTATGAACATGATGCCCGAATTTGTCTATATTCATTGCCGTCTTGTCGGCTTCTTTAGTGCAATGGTACTGCCCAATCCTCCTGATGGAAGCTTTATATATTTAACGTCTTTTATGATGCCAGCTTCATGCAATTCTTCAATAATTGCTACAATTTAATTATGTACTCCAGTGTTACCAGCTGCCCACGACCCAAGTAGTAATTTCAATATTTCTACTAATTCATTTGGATCGTTCCAGTAAACTAAATCAGTTTCCTGCTTAACTTCTTTTAAAATATCAATACCTTCTCCTCGTTGAAGACTTTCTACACTACTTGTATGATTTCTTGTAAACTTAAACAATGATTTAATCACATGCATATACTTAAATCCTTTGTTACTGTTTATTGGTTTAGATGGATCCCAATTACGTTTGTGTGCATTGGTATCCATAAGTAATAATTTGTAATTTTGTAAATCTTCCTCTGTGATGACATCTAAGTTTGGTACCTTTTTATACAATAATTCTTTTAAGCCTAAAGTTTTTTTTAAACTGCGGTTTCCAATTTTTAGGATGCAGTCATCATCGTGAATGCGGGTCTTCCCCAGCATAAGTTTCCCTCGTTCATTCCTGATGCCATAAGGTATATCTTTCATTAATTCAGATGACATGAACCATGATAAGGAATCGTTAGCTATACTTGGTGATGATTGAAGAGATTTGAACGAGTTTTCATGGACATCACGATCCTTAGAGAGTGTAGTTAGCGTTTTATTAGGTGTTTTACACACATCATTATCTGAGGTTACTTCATATTCAGTTATTTCTTCAAAATCTTCAGTTGAATTATTTGATGATTCGCTTTCAGTGTACTTAGTTCTTTTTACTAAATGGGTGTGGTCCATTTCTTCATTTGCATGACGTTTTTCATCAGTTTTGCTTGTTAGCAGTTTCAGTGGGTTTACAATAGGTTTAAATATAGTCTCTAAAGCTGTATCATTTGTATTATTGAAATCTTTTATCATTTCTACTTTTCTTTTTACAGCTGCTGCAGATTTTACAATTTGTTCCTTGAGATTTCGTTCCATGGTAAAGGGTGCTATGGGATTCCACTCGGTTTGACTTGCCTGATGTGATTGATTCTTAAGTAACTAAACAGCTACTTTTATAAAAGCTCAATCCACTACTATGAATGTATCAAACTTCATTCTATAACAGCCTTGGTTTCGTTCACAATCCTTATTAATAACTACATAGTTATAAGGTTTACTCCAAACTGTTGAGCACATTTTACGGAACTGAGACCACGTCATGTCAGATCCTACATGTTCTTCGTAAACGTGTTTCAGATTTATGTCGTCTTGCTTAAACAATATGATGAGGTTAGCATTATCTCTTACTAGTTGTTTGGGTATTTTAGTATAAGTCTGATTGATATAAAAACAATCAATTTTCTTATGACGACCCATAGCGAAATAATCGCGTATATTGTTTTGATTTTCACAAGCAACATCGTCAAATATAATAATTGAGTTAGGCAAAGCCTCGTGTGGGCTTACAATTTCACTATTATGATTATACTTGTTATGAGTCGTGTCGGCAATATTCTCCAGTTCTTTTTCTAAAAATACGTATTTAGGCTGATATAAAGACTTTGAATACACATAAAGGTTTCGAAAACGTGGTCCATTCTGGTGTAACAGCAGACTGATAACTAAGTTTGTCTTCCCACAGTTTGAAGGACCGCAAACAATACTGCGTATAGTATTTGGCAACAAATTCCCATGGCGCTTAACCGTGTTTGATGATTCTGGACAAATACATTTCAATTTAAGTGATTCTTTTTGCTTGAGAAAATTCATATCGAAATTTCTTCAAGTTGACCGACGTGGTTAATGTATTTCAATGAAATGATGGTTATTCTACCATGTCAATATTAATAAACGCTTGAAAATTTATTTTTATGGAATTGGACATTCTAGATCATCTGAAGTGAGTTCCAGCGCGGTGCGTAATGTTTTAAGTATGGAATTGGGCTATTCTAGATCATCTGGAGTGAGTTCCAGCTTTAGCTGGGACGAACGACAGATGATATAAAAATGGTTAGTGTTTTACAGACCCAACAGAATTCACGTCTTGATCTACTAGAAAAACACATTTCCGATATTAAAAGCCAAAATATCACCGCATTTACTAAAACTCAAGATATTGAGAAATCCATCGAGTACGTGACCGCAAAAGTGGAGGATGTACAGCTCACAATTAACTCCCTTGAAGCGGAGAGGAAGCAGTTAGCCACTCAGATTTCGAATATCGAAGGGAAATGTGACACGCTAGAAAGACTGTCCAGAAAGACAAGTATACAGATTAGAAACGTCCCGAAGCAGAAAACCGAAACACGGGAGAACCTCTTCAATATGATCAAGAACCTCTCTTCTTCTCTTGGAGTTAACATGCCGACTGCTGAGCTACGCGACGTGTATCGCCTCCCTGCTAAACCCGATCAAACGAATACGACGATTGTTGCCGAACTCTCATCTACGCTGCTAAGAAGTAACTTTCTGAACGCAGCAAAAAGTCACAAACTGGCCGCAGTTAGCCTCAAAACAGAACAGCTGAATTCTACACATCTGGGTATTGCAGGAAATAAGTCAGAAATATATATATCGGAGCATCTCACACCTCTAGCTTCACGACTATATTTCTTAGCTCGCGACTTTCGTAAGTCGCCTAGTGTATTTACGTAAAAAGCAAGGAGACCCATATATTTTGATCAAAAGCGAAGAACAACTACAACTTCTAAAGCAGAAATAACTAGATGCTGTCTCAAACTTATACATCGAAGCAATGAATATCAAATTTCCACTCGAAAAACTTATTTCAAACACTTGCTCAAGACCTCGCCTGGATACCAAACATTATATACTAGCACTCATTATCTACAATTTAAATCGTGAGTCGTTTTCCTTCCTGTTTTGCTACATTAGAACTACGAGTACTACAATTCCCACTCTGTTTATACAATATTCTTTTTGTCCACTTATAAAACTGATTTATAATGCAAATCATAGTCACATCAGCATAAAATTTGGGTTCAACTCTTCTACAGACCTTAATATTCCTGCAAACAACAAAAATGAATAACCACAATTTATTTAATGATATTGAGAAAACTTGCACTGCTTCCTGCAAACTTATAGAAGATCCTAATAGTCTTAAGCTAAAAATGGACAAAGTAGGTTTAGGCGGTAATAACACGCTCAACATAATTTCACTTAATATAAGAAGCGTAAATAGGAATCTTGATGCCTTTCTCATATACGTAACTCGGCTTAAGATTAATGTTCATATTATTGTTCTCTCCGAATGCTGGTGCGATGAAAATTCGGTTCCCCCCACAATAGATGGCTATAATCTATTTTTCACTTAAAGGTCTTATAATCAAAATGATGGTGTTATTATGTACATAACCAATGATTTGAAGGCCACTGTGGAAGAAATCGAGTTATCCGAATCCAATTGTCTCGTTGCAAAAAATAGTAATATGACGATCTTTGGTATATATCGCCCATTTTGCTTTACTAATCCTACCCCTTTTCTAGATTCCCTCAACAGTCAACTAGCAATGACTAAATGTCGTAACATTGTAATTACAGGTGATATAAACATAGATACCCTTAACAATAAAGAATCCTCTGTTATAGATTATCTGGAAATTTTGGGTTCGCATGGCCTCCAAAATACTATAGATGTCCCAACTCACGGACTCACTTGTCTGGATCACATTATGTGTAAAATATCAGGCCATTTTCAAAGCTACGTATTTGCTGTTGACATAACAGACCACTATCCTCTACTTCTATCTATTTCAACTGCAGCATCTCTAAACACAAATTCTATCCCAATGACCAGAACGAGGATCAATTATGAATCTCTAGCCCAGGAAATAAAAGCTCCCTTTTTAGCAATCAACGATGCAGACTTAGCTGCAAAGACCTTGATTGACTCACTTCAAGAGCTTATAGCTCTTCATTCTAGTTCTATCACGTTCACCAAAAAGTACCGTCCACTTAAGCCCTGGATAACATCCAATAATGTGAAATGCTTTCAAAAGAGAGATCGTATGAATTTACTTGTTAGGAAGAATCCAAATGACGTTGCCACCAACTGGCAAAAAACCTAAAATCCAATTATTATAAACTGAAACTTGCACAAAACTACAAAAACAGTAAAAAAACTTGGGAAATCGTAAAAGACCTATGCAATATCAGAAAAAGTCGTACACACGCTACTGAATTGTTGAATCTACTGCCATCCCCGGAAAAATCTCTTGACCTTGTTAATTCTTATTTTACTTCTATTGGCAAGGAATTTGCATCCGATATAATGACAAAGAACAATGTCGATGAGTCCCACCTGTTAAAAAAGGTTGGAACTATCAGTAACGCCGAATCAATCTGTATGTACCCAACAGATTTTATTGAAATAGATAAAATAATATTAAATCTCAAGTCTAATTGTGCACCTGGCATAGATCACATTCCTACGGTTATACTTAAGAACTCACATTCTATTCTATGTGCCATGATAGCTCATCTTTGTAACCTCAGCAATTGGGAATTTTCCCAGCCATCTTTAAAAAAGCAGTTGTCGTTTCTATCTACAAAGGTGGTGGTGAGGAAATGGTCTCAAATTATCGCCCTATCTCACTGCTCAGTACAATAAGTAAAATTATTGAAAAAGTTGTCAACTCACGTTTGATAAGCTACCTTGAGAGTAGAAGACTGCTGGCAGCTAATCAATACGGGTGTCGCTCTGGAAAAAATACTGAAGACGCTTTTGTGGCTCTTACCGAGGTAGTTACTAATTCTCTGGATAGCGGTAAATTATGTTTGGCCATTTTCCTAGACTTAAAGAAGGCATTTGACACTGTGTCTATTCCTTTACTCTTGCGCAAACTACAAGACCTTGGAATTCGAGGAACTTCGCTGGACTGGTTCAAATAGAACGCAAGTTGTGAGAGTGTCAAATTCCACCAGCTCTAGCTCATCCATCTCGTATGGTGTTCCGCAGGGAAGTACTCTCGGACCCACCTTATTTCTTGTGTACGTTAACAATCTATGTAAACTCAGTCTTAGCAATGGTAGCTCGCTGGCCTTTGCTGACGACACCGCTCTTCTATTTCGTGGCAAATCATGGCCTCTTGTTCAAAATTCGGCTGAAAATGGTCTCAAAAAAGTTGTAGAATGGCTTGATAATAACCTCCTTACCATCAATGTCCCGAAAACTAAGTTCGTTTGTTTTAGAATTACCGACGTTAAAAAACCACCACCATCGTTCACCATTAAAGCTCACACATCTACTTGTATTTCAGAACTTCCAGATTCCCCATGTACTTGCCCCTGTCTAACCCAAAGTGATACTCATAAATATTTGGGTATTATTATTGACAAGAACCTTAACTGGGAACCTCAAATAGCCGCACTAAGTAAGAGGGTTCGCAAACTTCTTCATATCTTCAAAAACCTTCGAGACTCGGCCGACCCAAAACTGATTACTTCAGTCTACTATGCCCTATGTCAATCTCTGTTGACCTATTGCATACCAGTATGGGGTGGTGCAGCTACAACATATCTACTGGAACTCGAAAGGGCGCAGAGAGCAGTTATAAAGGTCATGTTAAAAAAAAACAAATAGTACCCTACGGACCAACTTTACAAGGAAGCGAACCTACTGACCGTTAGGCAACTATTTATATTTAACTCAATCCTTCGTCACCACAGAACGATCGACCCCGCACAGCTCCCGCGACACAAAAGACGAGTTCGTACTCATGTACCCTCTTTTAGGACGATATTTGCTCGGCTTCAATTAATCTTTACCGGACCCTTTCTTTACAGATATTTTAATGACATCCACCAAATTTTTAATCTAAATAGATCCAAGCTAAAATCTGTACTCAAAAGGAATTACATGCACTTTCGTATCTTACAGCGGAACAAGTCCTTATTATAAATTCATAAATTTAGTAGTTAATGTTTTTAATTCTGTTACTCTGGCTTCAAATTGTGCTATATTATTTTTTTATTTTTTTATTTGTAAAAGCGGCTCGGCTTAAAATATGTCTGCGTTGTCCCTTGTAATAGATCTATATGTATTATACTCTATTTGCTGTTCTATGTATTTTGTGTTTACACTATATATTTTTTGCTTCTATTTACATGTAATTAATTGCTTTTTCTAAAGATTCTAGTGATTTCATACGGGGTGGAGGGCTAACAACCTGAACGACAGGAGCTTTCCTAATTCAGGTGTTAGCCCGCCATAATGTCTCCGGTGTATCTTACTTGTGCAACTACAATGTTTTTATTTATCAATTTGATGACTTTTACCTAATTAAGTTAAGCTAATATCACTAGCTATAGTTCACAACTGTATCACTATATTGTAACAATTATGGCGAGAAATAAAATCTTATCTTATCTTATCTTATCTTATGACAGCCGTCAGGGGATTGCATCAGTAGCCAGAGTGCAACAATGAGTGCCGACAGGGAAACGCGTTATTACTAAATTATGCAAGAAGGTACCTCTGATGATAGCCGCCAGGGGATTGCATCAGGAGCCAGAGTGCAACAAAGAATATTGACAGGGAAACGCAAACGCAGGCTGTTAGGGGATTGCGTCAGTGAGCAAGTGTAACCTATGAGACTCGGGACTGCATTGCACTTTCAATAAACATGGTTCTGATGAATCGCCGACAGAACACTGCATCAGTAGACGAATACAAAGGTGGCCGATCGATAGGGATCTGCTAACGTAATACGAAATGCATAAAGATACAGGATGGCCGACAAAAGACTTGTTGACGGAAAACTTGATTCAATGACTGTAAGTTACTTATAATATTATCTAGAGGTGACATATACCAGCGATGTCGTTTCACCGATGATGTATGGTGGATGTTGTATCAGTCATCACAATCATGACGTGAGAGGACTGAGAAGGTGCCGGCAGTTCCACACCCGTAACTACCAATGTTATTGTTGAGGGTGTCTGTGTCGCTCAAGACATACAAGTTTAACCAAGGACAGTTGAAAGTCAGCTCATGCTAAACATAACAGGTATGAGGTAACCAATAACACTATGACTGAATGAAGGCATACAGCAATTACTTTTGGGGGTAGGTTAGTGAATGGGGAGTAGGACCTGAATTGGTCCAATAATAAAGTTTTGTGACTTTTAGATGAATACTTGACGTAACTCTATGCTCAGGTTGGTGTATGTGGAGTAAAACGAATTCAGTTCAATATCAAGGATATGTAACATTTGAGTTAACTTAATGAGTGATGTGACGCTCCATGTGTGTAAGATTTCGCCTGGTAGAATGATTAATCTTGTTGATGATAACTTAACCTACGCTTTCTTGTTGTTGGGTGAATAATGAGCTGAATGAGATGTTAGTTAATCTACTTTTGACTATGTTACAGTATACAGTCTAACCATGTGAGTAAACAAACATGCTATCTGAGGCGCTTGTTGTCGTATTTCGTGGTTGAGCAACTGCGCTAAGTGTAGTCTCCGAATTTCACTTTGTGATAAATAGCCGCCGCCTTTTGGTGGGAGAAGAAGAGTAAGAAGAAGAGAACAACTTTATCGTGGTGGCTATGGTAACCGAACAACCAGGCGCCCACGGATACATCGGAGGAAGACGCAACTTCACATCGTGGCGGACCGAGTTCTCCTTCGGGACGAAGGAGCTGCAGGATCGCCGAACTGTTAGCTAGGAATCGATTGATGGGAGCCTCCCTATGAGCGGTTCCCGACATTAGCGGTCATCTGTCATCGGGACGTCACTCTACTACGCATCGTACTTGTGCTTTCGTGCGTTAATCCGTATCAATATATTATAATTAGTAGTTGTACCGTTTTATTTAGAAGATCCCTGTAATAATAGCTAAAAGTTAGTCATAAAAAATAGTTTCAATGCGATATTTTTTGTATAGGAGTATTTTTAGGGTCTCTACAATGCGAGACTTTTGGCTATAAGCACAATCTGCACAATCTATTTACCTACAGACGGGTTAATTTTAAGTAGGTAAAGGAGAACAATTTGTAAGTAGGTAATTATTCGTAAGCTATGGGTAGGTTCTAGAAAGAAAAAGGCGATAATAAATGTAATGTATTGACAATAACAATAACGGGTTTACAATAATGGGCTTTAAAAAGAGTTTTCACGAAGTTTGGGTTGATGAAAGTGATAAGATGTTAAGTATGGCCTCAAACAACACCGCGAGCCGCGACCTTCTGCGTCAACAGCAAAGCGGTCAGAAAAATATATGAAACAGAATAAAGCAAAGCAGCGCAGACTTCAGGTCTTGTGCCAGGTTTGGTTTTAAGATAAGTGTAAGCAAGACGTCAGGCATTGCATTATCGAACCTCTTTAAATCTGTCTCGTTCAGGATGATCGGAAGTATGTAGAGAAGTTTAAATACCTGGGCAGCATAATGACATCGCTATGCAACCTTGAAGCCCAAAATAACAGCAGAATTGCTGCTACCTCAGCTTCTTTTGTCACTAGTTTGAGATCCGATCAAGGTACTTCCGCTTCCATGATCTTAAACTAGCGACACATATCTCGGTATACATATAAAGTGATTATCTTGCCAAGCCTACTGAACTCCTCAGATCGGTTCCTGGTGTCTGTACCGAAGACACATAGCACTGGATCAAATCCATTTGCCTTGTTTGCGGAATGTTACAGACCGTATCAGAAACGCAGAAGTTCTCCGTTGCGCTAAGATCTGTAACATTGAAAGTGACTGACGTGTCTGATGCGGCGTCAGCTAAGGTGGTGTAGTTACGTGTTTCGCATGCCAGAAAACCACTTGGCAAAACACAGTTTTTACTATGAGCTTCAAGAAGGCAAGCGCAAGAAAGGCGGACAACTTCTACGTTATAAGGATGTGCTCAAAAGGCATACGAAAAAGTAAATATTGACCCCTCATCATAGGAATCAGTAGCTGTGAAAGCCTGCAAGCGTCTCCAGCTTCTTAAAGCAGAATTTAGACGATTTCTTGTGCTAACGAAGAGATGAACTTGACGTTAAGAAAAACGATTTGAAAGCCAAACCACTTACGGCTTTAGTTTACAATTATAGCAGCGGTGTACCGTGTACTTACTTTATAAGCCAAAATTGGCTTAGCAGTCATATGTAGTAATTGGCTTTGACAGTATTATTATTATAACGTAACGTCACGTAGCGGGTATAATATACCGAGACACATGTCTAAAACTAATACTAGCTTAGAGAACATTTTGCAAAATTATGACCTTAAAATATTTTGTATAATTGTATCTTTGCAATTTATAAAGTATTCTAAAACTATGGACATAAAGCAAATTTTATTTTTTTGATACAATGAAGAACGTTTTGGGGTTCGGTAAAGCAGAGCTGCCTGCTTGCACGCAGCGCCGCAACAGTTGAACTTTTTATGCTACTGTACCGACATTCAAAGTTTGTCAAGGAATTTTAGAACTATTATCAATTGCAATAGAGTTTAAATCATGTTAAATCAGAAAGAAAGAAAAAAATACTTAAAGAACAAAAATGTTAAAAAGATCTCGGATTTAAGGTAGTAAGGTGGCCATTGTATTGACATTAACACTTAAATAGGGTGTAAAACACAAATTTAGGCAATTTCTATTATGATAATGGAAGTAAAGCACATAATTTAAAAGTGTGCTTTACGCCCTACTATGTTTACAGAGGTGATTAACAAAATTTGACTTAAAGCACATTTTGCATATTTTTATTAAATGCTTGGGATGTTCGAAACAAAACAAGACTTTGACAATCTTTACTACACAAAATTTTAGAATTTGACAGTTAAAACGATATTTACGTTACTTTTTCAATGTGCCTAAAATCGTTAAAAATGGTCGTATAGCAACGTGGATTAGCCAGAAAAAAAGAGAAAAAAAATTGAGTATGATGGCATTCATAACTTATTTTGGCCAAAACTCATTTTGTGCTTTACGTCAATTGAGATTACAGGTATCGACATGTGATTAATTTTAACAATTTCAATGAAATATAAATTTAAAAAATAATAAAAATGAATCAAATTTTATTAATTATTAAAAATTAATTAATAATGAAGTATCATTAATCATTTTAGTAATAGTTAAATGTCAAAGATAAATTATTGGTCTCTCTACTCGTCACAAATAGCACTACTGGTGCGAATGGCTTCAAACTTCAAATTGAAGGGTACCGTACCCTTGCTTGCACCATATTAAACTCACTAGTAGGAATTAACCATGGTCAAGATGAAAAGGACTGTTAAGTATACGTATCTGGGTAGGCTACAATAGAATTGTAATAACATACAGTCAATAAAGGTAAGAGGAAATCACTAGCCGAAATTATATTTGGTCAAGGACAGGTACGAAGTATCATTAACGAAGAATAGATTGACGGGAATGTCCATATGAGCGATTCCCGGCACTAATGTCAAACACTCGCTGCTCTCGGTGCCATAAATCATCCGTGCGCTAGGGCGACCCGTGCGCGGTGCGTCACTTATCGATAACTGCCCGCATTCCTCTAGGAAATCGTACACTGTTATGTGCGCCGGCGCATGATAATTATTTTCTAATTGCACGCGCGAATGACAACTATTTATTAAATTACCCTCGCAGAAAAAATACTAACTTACTCAATTTATATTTTTTTCTGTGAGGGTAGGTAATTTTCATTTTTTTGTAATAGATAGTATTCATACTTTTCTGAATGTGCTCCTTTAGTCATTTGACATCTGGAAGTAGTACGACGATAATCATTCAATATTCAATGAACATAAGTTAATATGAACGCATTTTTGGAAAAAAATATCATATTCATATTCATATTCATTTATTGCGTCATAAGTGTATACATAAGGTGTTACATTGTGTGAGATCATACTTATGGACCCTGTAAGGGTATTGCATTCTTATTTATATTTACAAATACAATATTACTATTATTATTATTTAATTATAAAATCGTCATATTTAAAATTCAAAAGAAAAACAGTCGCATTTAATTCGTTAAATAAAATAAATAAAGTATATAATGTCAAGAAGTAATACACGAGATTCATCTAAACTAAGATTAAATTTAATTACAGAAGAGGATCACTCAGGTTAATACAGTATGTCAAGTAGGTATAGTTTTTGTGTGGAGGGTAGACCAACATTTTTTATGTTGCCAAGGAACTTGCATTAAATATTTTATCGTCAAAGAATTCTTTTAAGTCGTAGTAGCATTTGGCTATTAATTTTTTCTTTAATTGTTTAACAAATATATCGTTTTTTGTTTCGGCTTTTAAATAGTTTGGTAATTTATTATAGACCCTAATAGCCATTGACAGGGGGCCAGAAGAGGTTAACTTGAGCTTGTTTTCTGGTATTTGTAAATTGTGTTTGTAGCGGCTTGTTGGATTACGGTCACCCTTCGTCACGAAAAGTTTTGGATGATTGCGTACAAATTTTCCGAGTTCTAATATGTAGATTGAAGTCAAGGTAAGCATATTATATTTTACGAAGTATGGCCTACAGCTGTCTATGTTTTTTATGTGTGCGAGTATACGTACACACTTTTTTTGTAAAATGAAAAGCTCGTCTATATCGGGGCTATTTCCCCACATTATTATGCCGTACGTTAACCAGGCGTAGCTATACGCGTAGTACGCTGTTAACGATGTGTTGAAATCAGTGTTTCTTTTTAGTGCTCTTAAAGCATATATAAACTTAGACATTTTAAGCTTAAGTTTTTTGATATGCTCTTTCCAGTTTAAATGGGTGTCAATATTCAATCCTAATAGGGTAAATGTGCTAACAGTATCTAACTTATGGTTATTAAATGAAAAGTCAATATTTAATTCTGTTTTTTGGTAGGGTCTAAATTGTAAGATTTTTGTTTTAGCGAAGTTTATTTCTAAGTTATGGTCATCCATCCACGAGGCAATACCTTGGAGTATGGCAGAAAGGTCATCGTTTAGAGCAGAGGAAGAGCGACATGGTGTTACTATGGAAAGGTCGTCCGCAAACAGCACGCAAGGCGAATTACATATTTTTGGGAGATCATTTATGTAGATCAAGAAGAGTATACAGCCCAAGACACTACCCTGGGGTATAGAGTTGTTCATGGGCTGCTTATCTGATCTGCAAGTACGAACTCTTCCCGATTCATGGTCGTAGTGTTGAATTTCGACGTATTGTTCACGGTTTCGCAAGTAGGATCTGAACCAATCGTGAGCTAGCCCACGGATTCCTATGTCATACAACTTGTTTAATAGTAATTTAAATTGTACCCGGTCGTACGCCTTGGTCATGTCCAACATAACACCCACTGCATACTGTTTTGCTTCCAAAATGTTTAATACCTCCCGAATGTATTTAAAACCAGCAAGAACAGTGGAGCGATTACGCCTAAAGCCATTTTGGCATTCATCAAAGATATTAAATTTTTCACAGAATGAATTTACTCTGTTACACATAACTTTTTCAAAGATTTTTGCAGAAGTGGGCAGTAGCGCGATGGGGCGGTAGTTGCTTGGGTCTAATTTACTGTTTTTTTTATGAATAGGTTTAACTATAGATATTTTTAATAAATCTGGGAAAGTGCCTTCTGAAAACGACTGGTTAACTAACAAGCAGAACGGCACCGTTAACTCATCTGCGCATTGTTTAATCAACACGGGTGGCAGCTCATCAACTCCGTAGCTGTATTTGCTTTTTAGGGTACGTATTATTGTTTTAATTTCGCGCGGACTAGCTGGGCTTAAAAACATAGTATTCGTTGTAGGTCGCAGCGCCGGGCGGCCAGCGGGTGGCTCCCCACTACGCGCGCCCGCGCAGCTCCCGATCGACGCAAAGTACTTGTTGAAAGTGTTGGAAACAAGTTTTGGATCAGACGACGTAATATTATTGTGGATATGAAGTTGGATGTTTTGGTTAATGGGTTTTCTAACATTATTAGTATTTTCGTTAATGATTTTCCACATACTTTTAACCTTATTTGAAGACCTTGCCATGCGTTGTATATTAGCAAGCGTTTTTGATTTGTATATTACTTTTTTAAGTAGCTTAGCATATTTTTTGTAGTAGTTAGTGATAGTTTTGTTTTTAGAAAAGGTTACCAGTATTTTTAGTAGTCTTTTGTTTTTGCAAGAGGTTTTTATTCCTTTTGTAAGCCAATTTTTTATAGATTTACTGTTTTTTATACCATGTAATTTTTTAGGTATACATTGATTTAGTGTATCCTGTAGTGTTTTCAAAAATAATTTATAATTTTCATTAATAGATTTATTTTCTTTGATAATGTCACGCCAATTGATTGATTTTAATTGATTTTTAAATAGATTTATATTTTCGTTATTAAATTGTCTTGATTCGATTTTCCAATGTATTATTTTAGGTTTTTGTAAAGCCAATGTCAAAGTGGTACTTCTATGGTCAGAGAATCCAAGCTCTTCTACTTTAGTCTGTATGTTATGTGAATTAAAGTTTGTAAATATTAAGTCCAAACAGGAACTACTTGTACTTGTTACTCGAGTAGGCTCTTTTATGCGTTGATGGAAATTGTATTCCGAAAAAGCGTTTATCAAAGTAGTTGCTTGTTTGTTGTTTTCTAATAGATCGACGTTGAAATCTCCCCCTAAGACGATATTTGATTTAATATTTTTAGTAATTAATAATTCTAATAGTTTCCTTAACTGGCTATAAAAGGTATCGGTCTCCCTGCCATTCCAGTAAAGTGTTATTACAATTAAATTCAATTTTAATATTTCTATTGCACAAAATTCAACAACATACTCAATTGACATATCCATAATGTCCTTACGGTCAACAAATTCGAGGGAGTCCTGCAACAAGATGCACACGCCCCCACCTACGTGATTTTTACGACAGTATGATGCCGCGACTCGGTAGCCGGTGACGTTCAGTAGATCCAGTTTGTCTTGCGTTAACCAACTTTCCGTTATGCATAGTACCTGGTACTCGGTGTAGTTATGTTCTAAAAACTCTTCTAGTATGTGGACTTTGTTGTTAAGGCTTTGCATATTTTGGTATATAATTTTAAAACTGTCTTTTGTCTCGAAATCGATGGGTTTGATCCAAAAGCGGCGTAGATGGTGTGTCTTGTATGGTTTGATTTATTGTAGTTCGTGCCGCGGATTGGTCAAGTTGAGGTTCCCCTGACACACGGCTCGGTGCGGTAGTTTCTCCGTCAATGACTAGCCTATTGTTTCTTATGTAGGCGCGTTGACCGTTTTGTCGGGCGAGTCTAAGTTTTTCCTGCAGTTTTTTCCTATCTGCCAAAGAGTCCTCGTTCAAATACTCAGATATACGTAAGCTAGTGTTTTTAAAAAATATTCCGTTTTTAATAATATACCGGACCATTCTTTTGCTTAGTAATTCGACTATGACAGGTCTTCGCGATACATTTCGACTGGGTTTTCCTATGCGAGTTATTTCCTCTATGTATCCTGTGAGGTCTAGACGTAGTATATCTTGGAAAGCCGCGACTACTCTGTTATGTAGTTCGGACTCAGTTTCCCTATAATTGTACTCAGAGAGTCCATAAATTACAAGTTTTCTGCTATTGTCTTCAGGTTGTGGTCTATTGCTAGCGGTTTTAGAGTCAGAGTTTTTTATTTGTAATATCTCTTGTTGTAGGCAATTTTTTTCTAATTCTAGTGTTTGAATTTTTTTAGATAAAGTATAATATATTTGTATTTTTAGTTACGTCACATTTTAATTTACTTATGGCTTTATTGATTTCTGCGTGTTTTGTGTCTTTTAAATTGTTAATTATTGTTTCGTTATTCTCTTTTAGTTTTTTATCCAACATTTTGCTTAGCGTTTCCAGTGTAATCATCCCGGATTGAGTGCATTGATAGCCCGCACCCGTGACGTCCAAGTCAGCGGGAGGGGACTGGTCTGCACCACTGTCCAGGATATCGTCGATTGACATAGTAGTCTCGTTTAGGTTTGGTTGGTGTTTACCTCTGACTGGAGTATCGTCGGTCCTCAAGCGACGCGTAACATTAGTGCACGGAGGACAGCACCAGGTGCGCTCTAGTTCCGCTTTATGGCTCAGGTAATAGGCAGATGTTATATTTACACAAGAATAGTGGTATGCGCCAGAACATCCCTTGCATCTTACTTGCTCGCTGGGGTAATCAATCGCATTATTACAGGCTAGGCAACTCGTTACAGGAGGCATTTTTCGGTAGGGTACTTTCTTGTGCAGCAGCACAGGTAGCCGAATGAGCGAATAGGAGCGTTCGAAAATGACGTTACAACCAATGGGCAGCTCTTTTGGCGGTGGCGCGCAGGCGCACCAGAGTCGCACTGGTAAACAGGTAGCTAGTAATCTAACGTTTGCACTCACAGTTAATTGTTTTATAGTTTTATGTTCTATTTTATATGTAAATCCACATAACAATCAGTTCACTGCAATCCTTAACAGTTTCACTTTACACTGTTGTTCACGCGTACGCGTGTTATCACTTTAAATGTTTATTTATCGCTTAAAATCGAAGAGCAAATTTTAAACTGTGTCGCGTATTAGGCAGGCGATTCTTGAATCAATCGCGTTGGAACAAACATTCAACTAAAAATGCTGGATAATGAGTTATTTTATACAAGCTAACTTCAACGGACTTATCTATTTTTCAGTTTTAAAGTCAACCAACTATAATTATACACTTACAACAATAGTTGTACTATGTAAATATTAAACTGCAATTTCTGATAACTGCGGTCCATACGAAAGCAAAATATGTGTATAGTGTGTGGGAAATCTCCACTTATAATAAGAGGTAAAAGTTTGTAACTTTCCAAGTAAGGGATAACTACTTAAAACATTACGCACCGCGCTGGAACTCACTTCAGATGATCTAGAATGTCCAATTCCATAAAAATAAATTTTCAAGCGTTTATTAATATTGACATGGTAGAATAACCATCATTTCATTGAAATACATTAACCACGTCGGTCAACTTGAAGAAATTTCGATATGAATTTTTTCAAGCAAAAAGAATCACTTAAATTGAAATGTATTTGTCCAGAATCATCAAACACGGTTAAGCGCCATGGGAATTTGTTGCCAAATACTATACGCAGTATTATTTGCGGTCCTTCAAACTGTGGGAAGACAAACTTAGTTATTAGTCTGCTGTTACACCAGAATGGACCACGTTTTCGAAACCTTTATGTGTATTCAAAGTCTTTATATCAGCCTTAATACGTATTTTTAGAAAAAGTACTGGAGAATGTTGCAGACACGACTTATAACAAGTATAATCATAATAGTGAAATTGTAAGCCCACTCGAGGCTTTGCCTAACTCAATTTTTATATTTGACGATGTTGCTTGTGAAAATCAAAACAATATACGCGATTATTTCGCTATGGGTCGTCATAAGAATATTGATTGTTTTTATATCAATCAGACTTTATATAGTTTGACATTATAAAACTATTATGGATATGCTAATACACTTACACTACAAATCTTATCAAAAAATCTGTCATTAATAGTTACTTAAGGATAATGATTAAATCTAATATGATATAATTTATTTCAGCATAATGTAAATATAATTATTAAATTAAAGAATTATGCCCCCATGCCAATGTGGAAATTTTGTTTGACATTATAAAACGTTTGTCATCCGCATTTGACAAAGCGATCTTATTTACTATTTGGGTAAAAATATTATGCTTAATACATTTAAACAGTACATTTTTTCTGCGCACTATTTTATACTTTAGTAATACGTTACTATAATCAGATGCTTCCAAATTCTTTATCACGTTTTTTCTAATCCCTTTTGCCTTTTTGATTACATCAGATTCAATATATTGTTTTAAACTTTCATGGTCACTAACATTAGAATATTTTGTAACGGGATTATAACTGAACGGAGTTACTCCGTGATCATGGCGCTTGCAACAGTGCCGAAATATCGGGAACTCAAAAATAAGGTACATGGTAGCAATCCCGTTACAAAATATTCTAACATCAGATTCAGTTTTAATGCAGTACAGTTTTGATCTCAAGCCTACAAATTCAGTCATAATACGACCACCAAGCTCATCTTTGAATAGACCAGGTATCTTTTTGTTCTTAATAGGAAGACCATACTGGTTTTGTGATGCATAATTACTGGTATCGAAAAATTGTAAGAAATGTTGTTTTATGTCTTGATATACATCTTTGGTTTGTATTTCATAGATAAAGCTATTAGTGTCTGTGTAGCATAATTGAACTCTATCTCCGTAGTGAGGCTTTATTACAGAATAATGAAACTGGTACATGTGGCTTTTAGAGAGCTCTAAAACAGCTAATCCTACGTAAATTGGTTTGTCTAGTATAATTCTTTCCGTTTTCATTTGAACAGCCACTAGGTTTTCGGAAAAAATGGTTGCACTATGAAAGTTTGGTCGTGAAATTAATTTTGCTGCAGAGATAGATCGATTCGTCCGATTGGTATCGTCTTGCCATTGATTCACTAATTTTATGTTTACTCTACGCTCAGTATCTTCTAAAGTTTTTCCAAAAACAGAATTATTCATGAGCTTAAATAAATCCTGCTGGAATGGTGTTACTGCTTTTTTTCTCAATTCTGTATTAAGATTGATATATTCTGCTAAAAAATTACTTTGTTTAAAAGTAACAACGCGGTGTATTTTTTGTAAAATTAAACCATGGCTTAAGGGGCTACCCTACCTCAATGTTCTTGAACGTTTCGTCTTTCTGACCCCCCACCGACCTTACTTCACCTGACAAATTATTACGTAAAGGTTATTGAACTGACCGACTGCCATCTATCGATTCTAGGTTGTACTAGGTACTCGAACGAGCGCGGTGGGTTCTAGTTTCTAGCAATGCGTAATCACGGGTTAATTTTGTAATAATTTATGAAGTTTTAATTAAGTGATATTGAACGTAACTAGATATTTTAAAAGTGTGCTCTACTCATGAAACTAATCAACTTTTTGTTATACACATGTAGGTGAAAATATTAAAAAAAAAAAACGACAGAAAATGCAAATAATTATGGGGGTTATAACGAAGCCTTATACCACAAATTCTATACATAAAACCAAGTAGAATGCAAAAAAAATAATTGCTGGGAAATGACTTTTATTTTTGGGTATCAAAAAAAATTACTTATTTCAAACCCGCAATGTATAGCGCGCACGCCACAGACTATGCCTGTGTGTGTAAGCGGATCATGTTTCTTTGTAAAAAAGTTTAGTATTATCAAACAGAATTCAATCTTGTAAAAAATCTTTGAAAAATAAATTGTAACTTTGACTGTCAATAACTCGGTAACCCGTCATTTCCCAGGCTATGTAAAAGAAAAAAATGATCGTAATAATACGTAGAATATGTAGTATTCGGCTTCGTTAAGCCTTTTTTTACACCCGATATAGACATGCTTTTTAAGAAAAAATGTGCAGTTACATGAGTAGAACACGTCACGTTTTTTCTAATCAATGTTGCGGTATACTACCGTAGTTAGCTAAGTATAGAGTGTGGCAATGTGGCCAGCCTTTTGGTGATAATAATCTGATTTTATATTGCGGGCATTTTCGCCAGTAGACGTCCCTTCGCTTTTCACGATGTCTTACGACATTTCACTGTAATTATTAAAAAAACTATGTGGTTTATTAGAAAAATTAAATAATGACATAGAAGGTTGTACATTAATGTGTACTTCTAAACATTTAAAATAGAAGGAATCATGTATTATCATTTAAAAATAAATGTTTAAAATTAAAAGATGGTGATTTTTTGCATTCCCCATACAGACTAGTCGAAGTCTAAAAGGGTCAATATCAACACATGCGACTTTTTGTCAGTTTTGATGGCAAATTTTGTTTTTGAGTTTTCACACGAAATAAATTCATAATACTAATCTTTAGGGTAAAACATAACGTATGTGAAATTGTGCCACCTAATTTTAACATAACGCCACCGAAACTGAATTCCGACAGCGAAACTAAATATCACTAAAAAAATTCGTTAGATGCTTGTAAGGATCTCAATAGATGACCAGGGGGTCTAGCGCGAAATGTACCATCCAAATGTTCGGATCCGACCGATCCCCGACCGAAAGTTCGATTGGAACCTTAACGCGAAACAACATCGAAATCGCGGGATTCCATCGAGGCCACAGACAATTGTAGAAGAGTATCAGAATGTATTATACTGAGTGCTAGTGTTATGCCTATGTATTAAAATTTTACCGGTTTTGTAAAAGTCTCTTGCCAATTCAAAATATTAGCAAACTAATGCGTAAACATGGTTTTTATTAACAGAAAAATGTTAAAATGAAACTACTTTTACGGATTATTTCGCGATTTATTAACATTTTATTTAACCTGACGTTTCGAACACTTTACAGCGTTCGTGTTTGGTGTTCGCGTAAAATAAAAAGACAATAATATAGCAAAATGTTTATTTCAATCAATTTTAGATATTCAAACTAAGAAAATTGGAACATTCCAATTGTTTATGACATTTAGAAAAATAAATGCTGGACACATGAAATGTCATTTCTTGCTTATTGATTTAAAAAAATTGTCCTGCGTAACTCGATCGCAAAGTCGTTTGAAAATAATTTGATATTTGGAGTTATGTGGTATAATAATAAGATTTTTGTAGAAAATGAGTCTTACTTATTAAATAATGCTTTTTAAATTAAGAAAAATAAAAAACATTTAACGACGTGTTACAGTTTGAAACTAAAAAAAAGTTTGTGTTTGTTATTCTGGTCGGATCAGCTGTCTGTCAGACTGTCAGCGCGAATCCGACCAAATATCATGGTCACTAAGATTAGACAAAATATGCTTGTGTTGCCTACCTATGTTATTTAAATGTATTTGTGGCTTAGTGCTAATAGTGCATTTCTAATAGTTTCATCATAAAATCAAAATATGAAGAAATTAATTGTTATGTCAAGCCGGCACACCAAAAATGTATTACAAAATATTATATTTGATACATTTTAAAACGTTTACAATAATTTGTGTCGTAAAATTGTACTTGTTCTATACAGTGGTTATAAAGCTTTAACTTGGAGGTGTGAAACTTGATCTTCTTCTTTGCGTATCGACTCAGGCTTTCATATGTGTAAAGACCAAAACTTAACCACCGATATAGCATTATCGGTGGCCTTGCAAAGATCTTCGCGTGTGCAGGTGTAGGGACACGCAGGGCATGTCAGAAGATGGGATGGGATGAGATTGATAAAATATATCGCATCACGTCCATATTAGGGTGTAAAGTAGAAATACACCCATGGAAAAGCACAAACTTGTCCCTTAGTGTAAACGATGCCAGGCGTATGGTCATACCCAGAAATACTGCGCAAAAGAACCAAGATGTGTAAAGTGCAATGGAAAACACCTTACTCGAGACTGCAGAAAACCTGCAGACGAGAAGCCAAAATGTGTGCACTGCGGTGAACAACATCCTGCCAATTATGCTAATAATTATTATTAATGTAAGTAAAAAAAATACCTACGCACAAGCAAAATTAATTATGTACATAACGATGATGCAAATGTACCTACTGATAGTTCTGCGAAATTAGATCAAATCCTAAAATATATGTCTTCGTTTGATGAACGACTAAAAAAACTGGAAAACAATACCAAAACTGCACCATCAAAACCTAAAAAATGACTCACAACTTAAATATTATGGCTTGGAATGCCAATGGACTACTCAGAGACCAAAATGAGCTGCAAGTAGTTCTAGTCACACAAAACATTGACATATGCCTTGTATCAGAAACACATTTTACCAAACAATCTCATATAACATTCAAAGGATACGACGTCTTTCATGCACTGCACTCCACAACCGTGCTAGATGTGGTAGCGCCGTTATTGTAAGAAATAACCTTAGTCATTATGAAAACTTTAAATTTGAAAATTGTAAAGAATTGATTGAGCATTTGACCAGTGACCGTAGTACAGACTACTCTTCATGGAAGGTGACAAAGCAAATAGACAAACCTGTGCAAGCCATTCCTCCCATTAGAGAAATTGATACACCGATACACTTCGGGGAAGGGTTTACGATGCTACTAATGTCAAATGATGATCGGTCGGATCGACTGAAATGCCCGATCCAACCGACCGAGCGTTTGCATTTCATATTAGAAAATGCCCGATGCATCAGTCAGTTTGTTAGTAACAAATGCCAGGCAAAGACCTACCTATAGTCCTACCTACCTACTGGATGAATCTTGAAATTGGGCGTATTTGATTGATTCCCGTGGAAAATTTTAAATGATAAAGATATGCTTAAATCATGACGTAATATTAAATTTGGATAGTTTTTTAACATATTGATCTAATAGGCACTCATTTTGCACAATTAGTTTCGAAAATATAAGTAATTGAAATTTTGTCTACCACGGGAATCAAAAACAAGGCATGGGAATCAATAAAACAATCTTTATTATAGTTCAAATCAATTGTTTGTTTAAATTCTTTTATTCAATACAATTCTTTTATTCCAAAATTTCAGTTCTTCGTCAGTTCTTTGATAAATGTAATAAAAAGTTCCTCTCTTTTCCTTTCAAATTATAACAAAAATAGGAAACACGTCACGACACGACACTCCATATCATTTATAAATTTTAACAAACTTTTACTAAGTTTTAAATACATTTACGTTATTTTATTTATTTGCGTGGACTCATTTCACTCACTGGTAAATTTTTTTCTGTCATTTTTTTCGTTAAATATCTTTGCCGTTCTTTTTCTTGTGGTTGAGCACGAAGTATGGGGTCATTTTTTTATTTTTTCCCGTCTACAACGTTCAGCAAGGCATTTTTTGGGTCTGAAATATGTAAAAGTTTCTATGAATATAAAATTGAATCTAGCTATTTTAGTGTTATTAACAAATCACAAAGTAATGACACAAATTAAGATTATCTATGAATCACAAATACATTGGCACAGCATCTTTCATTTTATAAAGAAAGATTGATTCCTATGGCATTAAAACCACGGGAATCAATAACACGGGAATCAAAGTTCGTCAATTTTTATCGATTGCTCTTTAACTAACAAACATATATTTTAAATGCAAACTTAAATAAATAATGCACTATCAATAGTTTTTATTTGTTATAAGAAGCGATCTTTAAAAACAATAAAAATATATTTTATGGCTATCACGGTAATCAACGATGTATAGAACAATGCCACGGGAATCAAATATTTACCTTCGTACCTCGGCGTGGATACATGCTGCGAAGTGACCGCCTTCCACTACACTTAACTCACGACTGATTCTCGCGCGGCAACGCACACTCGTATCCCTACTTCTTATTACTAGAGCTGCAGGTGAAGATTAGTGTCGTACCACGGGAATCAACTCTCAATCCTGGACAAAATTTTTATTCTAAATTAAAGTATAACTAAATACTTAAGTGAAGATTCTAATTGACTAATCTATTTACAGACTAATCTTTTTTATATAAAAGTAGCATTTTACCATCTGGTTTTATCCCTAAGTTGCAGTTTTTTCTACAGTTTGATCAAAATTTATTGAATGGACACGCCATGGGGATCAAATTTCCTACCCTAATTATTTTTTTACAGTTATTTGCAAATATAATGAAGCCAAAAACCATGAAGCATTAGTTAGAATACACCTAGAACTAAATAAAAAAAAATATTTTGATGTTCCATTATTAAACCTCGGGTACTTTATAACTCCGGACAACGTTATTCATGCGTTTCAAGATTCACCCTACTCAGTCCATTATAATCAGCCCACGTCAGCCTACTGCTGGACATACAGTTGGGGTCAACTAATTAGGGACAGATAGAATACTAAGCAATTTTGAATGTTTACATCCTATTATTGTGAGTTTCCTTCGAGATTACTAACTGTTACTTTGTAAACATATTTACTATCTAGTACTCTAGTTAACATAATACAATAACAACAAACAAAAACTTACTTAGCGTTAGTATCCGTGGGAATCTGTTCAAGAACGACCTTGCTGCGCCCAGCAGACAATTTATTGAGCCCGCGCTAACGGTTTAGCGCGGGCTCAATAAATCGTCCGGTTTTCAGCAGGTCATAGACCGGGCCCAATTTGGAATGGCCCATTTCGGAACGTGCGCCCGACCTGACACCTCGCTCGATCCACAGTAGCATAGATTCTAAGAGAAAATCATTAAGCATTGCGTGTTTCTAATGATGTCTTTAGTCATTAGGCTCCAACTCAAGACCAGAAAGAGGGATCCTGGGATAGTATTGTTATATTAAGAAGCAAGAAGAAACCACCAAAACTAAGCCACCAAAACTATGATTCAATTTCAGAATGAATTATTTAAATATATGAAGGATCGCCGAGCTGATGGTTGCGCTCATTCGCATCCATGGGCGACGGAAGGCAGGATTTATCGAATGAGACACGTTTATCACTTTGACACTTTTTATTTGTAAACTAAATCCACAATATTCACAATCATTAAATACACACGCGCAACTATATAGAGTGCTAGCAGCAAAGAAGGTATGCGGAATTGCAAGCGTGCGTCTAGCGCCGCGGCTCAAGTCGAACTGAGCTCTCTACGACTGGCACGGCTACTTAATAGACACCGGCCGCCCCACTACCCCCACTTCGCGTGCGACGCTGACGCCACTCGCAAGCCCACACAGACTAAACAGTCCCCTCCTTATTTTTAGAGACTTATTTTCTAATATTGTAATTATTTAAAATCACAAGAACTCTTATTTAGTTATTTTTTTTGATTGCAAAGAAAAAGACATTTAATAGCTACTAAATCAAGAAAACTTAAACAGATAATACTGTTGCGCCGTCACGGCTGTCCTGCGCCTTCACACGTCCTCGTGTGTCTCCTCAACGTCGCGACCTGCAAAGACAACATCATGGTAGCTCGGCCATTCTGGCCTTATTAAAATATCAAACAGATAATTTATTCTACAGACTATTAGTCACACAGACTCTTAGTTACGCAGACTATTTGTCACACAGACCATTTTCAACACACAGATGGGTTGTCACACAGACTGGCTGTCAGCTACCCATCGTCACACAGATAGGTTCTCACACAGACAGGTTCTCACACAGATAGACTGACAGCCACCCAATGATTACGCACACTGGTTAATAATTTTATGTCATATTTACTTACTTTGGCCGTCATCGGCACATCCAGATACCTCTAAATTAGCATTCAATTCCAACGGAACATAGCATTCTGGCATTGCACGCACACGATCGTGAGCATATTTAAATGTTCTGTTGGAATTCAACGCCTTTAGCAAATACCTATCACCATCAAGCAATTGCACCACTCTAAAAGGGCCCTTAAATTTTGGTTTCAATTTGGTTTGATTCCGTTCATGGTTCTCGAGAAGAACAAAATCACCCACTTTAAAACGTTTAACTTTGGCTTTTGTTTGGTCAAATCGTTGTTTTTCAGTAATGGCACTATTTTTTATCGATTGTTCTGCAAGCTGTCGAATTTGTGATAAATTAACGGTACTTTCATTAGGGTCATCATTCAATGTCATTAGGTCCAGGGGTCTTGCTACTTTACCAATCAATAGTTCCAAGGGACTGGACTTTGTTATGCGATTGACTGTGCAGTTTAGAGCTATCTGTACGTCAGGCAGTGCATCTTGCCATGATTTATTGTTTCCGACTTCAACAGCCGTAAGAATGTTTTTTAAGGTACTTATCACTCGCTCGACTTGACCGTTGGCTCGACTAGTTCCCGTAGCTATTAGGTGGAGAGCAATACTCTGAGAATCACAAAATTCTCTGAAATCTTTGCTAGCAAAACATCTACCTTGGTCAGCTATGACGCGAGTTGGGGCACCAAACAAAGAAACAACGAATTTAAGAGCTTTTATAGCATTAGTCGTGTCAATATTGAGTGTGTGATGCAGAATGGTGTATTTTGTAAACGCATCGATCATTACAAACACATATTCCTTGGTGTCATTCTTCCCACTAAGTTTCCCAGTGGCATCTATGTGAATAGTATGCCAAGGTGTAGCTACTTTAGGGATAGGGTGCAATTCGGCTTGAATTTTGCCAGAATGGGATTTTGACAATCTACAGGTGATGCAGTTTTCGACAAATTTGCGGACATATTTATTCATGTGTGGGAACCAGTAATGGCAGTAGACTTTTTCTAAAGTTTTCTCCCATCCTAAATGCATTATACTTTCGTGTACATTATTAATTACAGCCCATTGAAATGCCCTAGGTACAATAGGTAACCAGACACTTCGATTGTTTCTTTCTATTTTTCTGTGCAAAATTCCACGTCGGACTTCATATGTCCCAGCCAGATCAGATTCGAGGCTGTTATTTTGCAGGTTTGATATAATTGATGTAATTTCAAGATCTTTTTGCTGTTCAGCTTGAAACCAGTTATCACTTATTTCAGTAAGGTTAACTCGCTTTTGGATCACTTTCATTTCAGGGACTTGTGGAACAGGATTTCGGGAAAGAAAATCTACATGTCCCATTCTCTTTCCAGGTCTATATTCGATATCGAAATCAAAACTTTGAAGAAAACACCACCATCTATGGACGCGGAGCGTAAGATCCATTTTGGACTTAGATGCTTTAACAGCATTACAGTCGGTTACTACTATAAATTTGCGACCCTGCAGATAATGTTTAAACTGTTTTATTGCCTTTACTATTGCTAACGTCTCGAGTTCATATGAGTGGTATTTTGACTCGCAGGATGTTGTTCTTCGACTGTAATATTCAACAACATGAGGTTTGTCATCTATTTTTTGCATTAAAATGGCACCATAACCCTCTGAACTAGCATCAGTATGCAACTCGATTGAATATTGAGGATCAAAAATAGTTAACACGGGCTTATCAGATAGTATAGTGATAATTCTTTGACGTATGGTCTCGAATTCAGGGGTCCATTTGATATTACCTTTTCCGGATGTAAGTCTGTAAAGAGGAGCAGTCAATTGAGAAAATCCTGCAATGAACTGGCGAAAATAAGAAGCTAGACCAATAAATTGTCTTAGCTGTGTGACTGTTTGTGGAGGTGGTAGTTGAGTTAAGGCATTTACTTTACGCGAATTTGGTCTTATTTGACCAGAAGATACCTGGTAACCAAGATAATCTATCTGAGTTTTAAGAAAAGCACATTTTTTTAAGTTAAGAGAAAAACCAGCTTTTGTTAATGATTCCATTACCAAATTCAACCTTTGAATGCCTTCCTCGATAGTTTTGGACGGAATCACAATATCATCAATGTAACAGATCGCGAAGGTTTCCGTCAAATTGCCAAAAGCTTTATTAATAGCTCGCTGGTACACGGATGGTGCATTTCGAAGACCAAAAGGCATTGTAACATATTCGAACTGCCCGTCAGGTGTTACAAAGGCTGTTCGTTCAATTGAGTCTGGATGTACAGGAATTTGGTGATAACCACTGGCCATATCTAAAGTAGTAAAATATTTGGCACCAGCTAAACGCTGTATTTGATCACCTATCAAGGGTAGTGGATACCTATCGGGAACAGTGTTACTATTCAATTCGCGATAGTCTACGCAAAGGCGATCAGAGCCATCCTTTTTTTTTACTAGTAGGATTGGACTTGCAAAGGGGGAACAACTGTCTCGAATAACACCTGCATCAATAAGTTCTTTTATTTTTTTGCGCACTACCTCACGTTCTTCACAGCTCATTCGGTAGGGACGACGTTGTACTGTGCGATTCGGATCTATGAGTTTAATCTCGAGCTGACCCGAGCTAACCCTGCCAGTAGGTATGCCTTCCACAAAGAAGTTAGAATAATGTTCAAGTAATTGTTTCAGTTCTTCAAAATATTCAAAAGAAACGTCGGTATTAATAGTATTAAAATCTTTAACTTTTTCACCAATTTCGCATTGCGCAACAACTCGTGTTTTATTGATAGTCAGACTATTTTCTGAAACTTCGACTGAAAATCCTAAATTTATTAAGTCTTGTCCAATCAAGATATCACTGCTCAATGATGTATCTGGGACAACATGAAATAACAACTCGACATAATGACCTTGGATGGTCACCGTAGCAACAATTTGGGTACTGCAATGCAGTTTTGAATTCCCAATACCTAGAAGTGTGATTGAAGCATAGTTTCTCTTACCCGGAAAACGTCAGATTATAGATGTGGTCCACTGCAGGCTTGATGGCGCAGATATTCACTTGTCGCTCGATTCTGGGTTCATCGCGGGCTTCGGACTTCTTTTCCTTCAGGGGACATCGCGTCGCAATGTGCCCTGGCTCGCCGCAGTAGAAGCAGGTGATCGGTCTTGGCTCCTTGCGTTGCTCTTGATTGCTCGAAGTTACCGACTGAGAACGGTTCGTAGTCAGGGCTCTGCTAGTAGAACCACGACAATCGGCTGCGATGTGGCCAGGCTTTCCACAGTTGTAACAGCGTCGCGGGAATTCCAAACGTGGTTTTTTGGCATCAGACGTTTGATTGTTCTTTTCAGAAGATGGCAGGCTTCTTTTACGGTACACAAATGGCATAAGCTCTCGTTGTAGTTGAATTCTGGACTTAACTTCTGTTGTGAAAGCCATTCTTTGAATATGACTATCTGTACGAGCCACATGTGCCAGTGCAACACTTATTGCCACTTGCTCTTTAGTCATGTTCTGCCATCGTGTTGTTAACTTATTCAGAAGACGAGACACATAAGCAGACATGTTTTCTCCATCATTCGGATTACTTGATAAAATCTTAAACAATGTAGCGGCTGTTCTTCTATAGTGTCAAAACGGGATAGGAAAAGTGGTCTAAGTTCTGACCATGTGACTTCTGCATGGCTATTGTGGGCCAACCATGTTGCTGCTGATCCTTTCAAAGCCCTGCTGAGAAGCATAACTAACTGGCTTCCACTTGAAAGGTTTTCTTTTAAGCAAATATCTACGGTATTGCACCATGCATATGCATCAGCCTCTTGGTCGTCGGGATTAAATTCAGGAAGGATAAGGTTGGGTTCCTTTTTCTTAGGTTCAAACATGGTTTTCATCAATTCCATCATGTTACGATGTTGCAATTCCAAAAGATTCTTCCATTGGTCTCGCTCGGTACGTATTATAGGACTAACCTGACCTTCGTTGCGGGTTTCCGTATCCTGGTCCATTTCCACTCCTGATGAAGGATCGCCGAGCTGATGGTTGCGCTCATTCGCATCCATGGGCGACGGAAGGCAGGATTTATCGAATGAGACACGTTTATCACTTTGACACTTTTTATTTGTAAACTAAATCCACAATATTCACAATCATTAAATACACACGCGCAACTATATAGAGTGCTAGCAGCAAAGAAGGTATGCGGAATTGCAAGCGTGCGTCTAGCGCCGCGGCTCAAGTCGAACTGAGCTCTCTACGACTGGCACGGCTACTTAATAGACACCGGCCGCCCCACTACCCCCACTTCGCGTGCGACGCTGACGCCACTCGCAAGCCCACACAGACTAAACAGTCCCCTCCTTATTTTTAGAGACTTATTTTCTAATATTGTAATTATTTAAAATCACAAGAACTCTTATTTAGTTATTTTTTTTGATTGCAAAGAAAAAGACATTTAATAGCTACTAAATCAAGTAAGAAAACTTAAACAGATAATACTGTTGCGCCGTCATATATAATCCTGAAAATTCACTGCATAAGTTAAATGTCGTAATAAAGACATAGATTACACTAAATATCAAAATCCTAAATAACCATAATATGATTTTAAAAAAGAAACATAATATGATTTTAAAAAACTTGAAAAAAAAAACTTCATCAGGGGGACCCGAACCCACTACACACCACGAATGCACGGGGCAAGTGCTTTACCATTCTAAGCTATCGAGTCACTAGCTGTCTCGACGAAATCTTTTACGTGTTTCTCGCTATTGATAAATAAAATATCTGATTTTATGTAGGTACATAAATAGTTTAGTTTTTTGATTTTGTACATTTGAAAACTGTTAATGATTCTTATCAAATTTAAAATAAAACAAAATATATTATGATGTATTTTATAGTAAGTAGGTTTTTTTTGGTGTTTTCATTAAGGTTAATTTATTTCTTTATTTAGTTAGTAGTAATATAAAGTTAAGTTAGATTCTTTTATATTTAATTTGTTAGAAAAAATAAAATCTGAATCAGGTGGGGTTCGAACCCACAACCATTGCATTCATAGCGAGTGCTCTGCCACCTAAGCTACCAAGTCGCTAGGTGTTTTGACGAAATCTTTCAAGTGTCTCTCGCTACGCTATTGATAAATGAAATATCTAATGAAACAATTTATGTATATAAATTGTTTAGATTTTTTTATTTTTCAGATTTAAAAACTGGTAATTATTCTTATTAAATTTAAAAATAAAACAAAATATATTATTAATATATTATATTATATATTATTATTACATTGTGGTGTATTTTATATAATGTAGGGTTTTTTTGGTGTTTTTTATTTCTTTATTACAGAATTATACTGTAAGTGGCACTGCAAGGGATTTTAGGTGACGAATAGTAATGTACCTTAATATTATGTCCCTAAGGTTGAAATTAATAATTCGGTATTCCTAAGCATAACCGCGGCTTGCTAAGACCACTGTCATAGCAAGTTAGTAGTGATATAAAGTTAGGTCAGATTTTTTTATATTTAATATGTTAATAATACAAATAAATAAATACAACTAGAAATAAAAAAAACTGCAAAAAAAAAATATGAATTGAAAAAATAAAAACTGAATCAGGTGGGGTTCGAACCCACAACCATCGCATATATAGCGAGTGCTCTGCCACCTAAGCTATCGAGTCACTTACGCTAAGTGACGAAATTTTTTAAGTGTGTCGCGCGTGCTGTTTTATTCCGAGCAGTGATTGATCGGCATGGCGGAACGAGCGACACAGGCTTCCCCTCGGACAGCTAATGGCACACTGCCTCCCGCTGCCCCGCACAGCACGCCAGAGAATCAGACGTTCGTAGATAATGAATAATAGCCATAACTTTGTCAATAATGGATCAAGTTCAAATTTTTTTGCGATGAAATTATAGATTTTTTGATTTCCTACCGATTGGTACAAACCAAATAATAAGATAAGGATTAATTACGGAGGAGACGCACAGAATACATTTTTATCGACGTCGTTTAAAAGCTTGTTTTCGTAACTATTAGAGGAAATACAAATTTTAAACGATGATTTTACAGATAAAACTTCAAAGATTACATTGGTGTTTTAAATTATCGCTATACGCATCAAATAAGGAGTAGAATGCAGCTAAAAAGTAGGAAAAATCGAAGTTTTGGTGAGGGAACCAAACTTCCAAAAAGTTATTTTCTTTTTTTCAATAGCTTCCTTTATTCCTATTTTATGAGCTGTTATTGGGCATTTGACTTCGACGACTGTGTCGTCACCACACAACCCATTAGGAGTGGCACCAAGAAAAGGGAGTTGTTTGTCAATAAAAAGACCACATCGTTCTATTTCTTGATTGAGTTGAGCACTCAACTGAATGATGGCCTTTCTTTCATTTTCTCGGCCATGTTTGATCGACACCACATGATTCAAATTACCTTTATACAATAGTTCTTTCACGATATTTACACAACTGGTATCACTTCTTCGTTTAATAATTTTGCCTTCGTTTAAAAGTTTGATGCTGTTAGTAGAGAGCGGCGAAGCTCGAGCCACTCGCCACTGTCACTCTAAAGTATTGTGTTTTTTTTGTATTTTTTCTATATCCTCATCAGTTTTCTTCAGATTTTTCAAAAAAGTTGCTTTAACTTTAAGTAAACTTTCCTCGTTCATGTCTGGTTTAGTGCACTGTTCTCCGTATTCTTTATCTGTTTGTCCAGAAACTTTAAATAAGCGCTTTTTTGGTCTTTTATGAATTTTATTATATGCATTCTTCTTTATTCTCTTTTCTTCGAAGCGTTTTAACTTTCCGGTGGGGCTCTTGCCGCCATTAAGTGATAAGCATTAAAAGACACGGCAGCGGCATGAACTCTTAATTGATAAGAGTTCTTTTTCAAAAAATTGATCCTTTTCCCACCGACATACTTTGCGACAACACTGTGGAAATTTTCGACGCGGTTGCTGTCAACATCTTGAATTAAACTGCGTGAATGCGCAGCCACACCTTGCAAAATAAAATTTATGCGCTGCCACAAGGAACTTGTAAAAAAGCCATTAGAAACTTTTTTGTCATCGACTTCTCCAACTTTTGTACAAAAATATGCCTTGCAATTAGTATGGTCGCCAAATGCATGCGCATGGCTTCGTAAAATATCGTCAAAAAGTAGTTCGACATCGGAATTATTTTTGTGTTTCTTAATTGCCTTCACTATGGTGCACCGTATTGCCAAAATCACATTTTTTGTTACAGATTTTCGATGCTTTAACAGGTATTTTGTTTCTGTTGGTAAAGCTTGCAACTTGTTGCACATGTTACACAAGACATGATTACGGCATTCAATTTTTTCAACAGTTTTGTTCTGGTAAGGCCGCGCTTCTAAAATTTTTGAGTACGTGCTTGCATCTCCGTCAGATATCAGTCTACCATATATAAGGCCATGTTGTTCAATCGATTTTTTAAAACCCTCAACGAGAATTGTACTTTCCATTCCTGTCGATGGCCCATTGTAATTTTTAAAGCAAATATGTTCTTTAGGCTCTTTATCTGATGGTGTTGTTGCACAAACTTGTCAAAATTTATTTTTGATGCCTAAATACAAAATCTCTCCTGTATTTCTGCCAATTATTGCAGCAGCACCAGAAGGTGCAGAATAATTTTTTTTGTAAGATCTTTTGCTCCAACACCCGTCAACAATGACATCCACGTCCCCATATCCGTCTGTAGTTATTTTACCCTCTGCTGTGGCTAACTCCTTTTCTCGTAATCCAGTTTCTTGCATATTTTGGATTAAAACTTTTTCCCAGTGTTTGCTAATTATTTCATGGTTATAGTTATATACATGTTCGCTTAAAGAAGGCATATCCATAGCCGAAAAAAATTCTTCAAGTTGTGAACGGCCGCAACCTGTTGCAACAGCACCCGCTACTGCACATGCATTTAAGTTTAAGCTGTGTTCTTTGCAGTTGTCATTATTTATTATAAAATCACTGTTACACATTTTACATCTAAATTAAAACTTTGACATCAGACCATTCTGTTTCTCGCCTGTCAATATAATGTCCTTTGCTGTGCATCCCAAAGGACCGTGGTCACATAGTTCTAGTAATTTATCTGTGAAGTAAGATAAATTTACTATTCTTCGTCCAATATGCTTCGCTTTGATATTATTTTCTTGTTCAGTAGTTATCAATAACTGAAACAGAAAAAAACAATTATTCGTTTTTATGAAGTAAATATACCAATGCCATTGACGAATGCAAAAAACCAGAGGAGTAATATGCACCTCATCCTGACTGTCAGATTCTTCAGTATGAATCATATTGAGGACAATCTCATTTGGCTGCACCTGTTCCTCTTGGTAAGTAACTCTGAAAAGAAATTCGAAAGATGAAAACTCATCCATATACCTGCATTATGTAGGTACATACGTACCGGCCAATATAATAACCTTCCTTTTTATATAACAAGCAAAAACGCAACTATAACTATCGTAGAGCAAATAATATTTTTTTTTCAAAACTCCCGTATGTAATAGATTTATTTAGTTTCATAAATACGAGTATAATAGCTATACCATAGCTCCCATAGTAATTATATGTGTTAGTATACAACATTTGGTTATGTTGACTTAAAATTAATACTTTTCGTAATAGTAAAAAAAAAAAAAAAATATTTAATTCGTCAGGCCAAGATTAAGAGACACAAAGAAAATGTTATTGTTACGCGACCACCATGCATGGGTAATTGACGCTTGATAGGTTAAAAAAACCGGCATCCGGCTCCTAGTCTATAATTCAACTTTATTTAGTGATAAAACTGACAAATATTTTCTCACTTACTGCGAAATAGGATCCACACAAGGCTGTTGTAACTCTAAGGTTTTAACAGGATCCAAATATCCGTTTTCTGAAATTTGATGAATTTCCACTAATGCAGAACGTCCTAATTGTTTCCTGAAAAAAAAATCTGCATAATAAATACCGAACTGAAGGTCGGCTCTACTAAACACCAAATGTATTTGCACTTATTTATTTTGTTATAGGATCAGCGCTAAGTTCAGAGTTTTGATCTGAATATTCTGAATTCCCGTAAATTTGGTTATTTGGTCAAGATTATGTTTTTTTCTAAAAAAAATGCAATAAATAAAAAAAAAATAAAAAAATTGATTAAAACCTTTTTTTAATATAAAAACGAAATATATAAAAATTCATGGGTTTCGATCCTAGAGACGTTCAAACACGTCGTGGAAGCAATGCGCCAAATGCTCATGGCTGTAGTGAGAGAAATTGTGTACTCTCTTTGGTTGACTACAAAAACATTCAATAGTAAGGCAAAAGTGAATTTACAAACATTGTTACGTATAATACGTGATGAATACGTTTTTTGAGTAATAAATACATACAGAACTGAAGGTTGGCTATAAATAAACAGAAAATCTATTTCCACTTACTTTGCAGTAGGAGCTTTAAATTCCGAGTTTTGATCGGAATATTCTGAATTCAAATTTTGTTATGTTAGTCAAGACTGCGTTTTTTTCTGAAAAAATGCAATTTATGTAAAAAAAATAATAATAAATATAAAAAAGATAATAAGTTATATTATTTCATAAAAAATTGTAGATTCGATCCTGGGTCATACGAACAAAGATTCAACTGTGGAGTACGGGTCACCACCGCGCCAATGACACATGTTTAAAGGGAGAGAAATTGTGTACTGCCTCTGATTGGTGTGCGTTCGCGCAGCAAAAAGTATCGCCTTTTCAAGGATTAGATGAAGCAGATAATTAGTGCCCTATATAGTGTAAATGTGCCCGAAATTTTATATTTGTGCGTCCAACAGCTTCAGATTAATTTAAGAAAAACGGATTCTGCTGCACGAACGTTCGCCCAGCAATTTTTTTTTTAATTGATGGGCCTAGCTGTATATTAAATATGCAAAAAGATAGCTTATATACGATCATAAATGTGCCGTGAAAGCCAGATTTGTGCCTCTTAAAATATCAGAGTTATTTAGTTTTTTGCTGGGCGAACGTTTTGGTGATTGCTATATATCGGAAACGGTTGAAAGCACATTCATGATTTTTGTATACAGATTCGGTACATTTGTGCCTATTTGTGCCGGAATTTTTATTAACATGATTAGCAATAATAAATTACAAATTATAGTGTATTGTAATGTACAAAAAAAAAACAATTCACATTTTATTTCATGTCCCTAATATGAACTATTTTCACTACAATTTGGTCGGATAATCTACCAAAAATATTTCGAATGGTTTTTTATCGTTATTGTCTAAAGTAATAGGTATACATACATGATTTTTTGCATACGTATTCTTAAAACAGCGCTCATATTATTGTAGAAGCATGTAATAAGCCAGCTCACAGGAAACTAGTGTTTTCGTATTCTAAGTAATTTCACTCAAGATAACCTAAAAAAAAGACAAAATCGTTAAGAAATCGGAAATTATATGTAGTAGGCCCGCGAAACTTTACAGGATCATGTGAATATACAATGGGTACCAGTCGGCACTAACGCGAAGTCCTTGGTCTTGTTCGTTCGGGAGCCAGAGCATTTTTCCGTTTTTTAGGAAATAAAAGAATTGCATCTGAACCATGCTAGTCATGTAAATGAAAATTCCGGTACAAATACGCACAAATGTACCGAATCTGTATACAAAAAATCATGAATGTGCGTCCAACCGTTTCCGATATACAGCAATCACCAAAACGTTCGCCCAGCAAATTCAAATTCAAATATTTATTTGCTATTAAGTAGGGTACAGTACATGTGATAATATTTGAGATGGTGCATTAGCCTACTTAACTATACAATTAGCATGCAAATATTATATATAGAAAACAGTTTCGAATACCTAAATGATCTTAATTCCTCAGTCAATTCAATCACAGCATTCAATACAGTGATCAATATAATGTCAATAAGTTAACTAATCATATTTCTTATTTCAAACCATGCATCGACCACATTTATTATGGTTCTGTATGTTTTATAAACTCATCAATTGAATAGAATGTCTTGTCCAACAAGCACTTTCGCAACGATGATTTAAGACTATTGACTGGGAGGTCCTTAATGCGAGTTGGTATTTTGTTATAAATAGTTTTGCACATAGCATAGCTATTATTTTGAAATCTTTGCGTTTTTAGAACTGTCTCTAACACTAGCCTATGGCGATTTCGCGTTGACCGTTGGTATAAGTCCTTCGCTTGTACAAACTTATGATTGTTTTGTTTGACAAAAATACCCACTTCTAATATATAACGGCATGTTAGGGGCAGTATTTGGAGTAATTTAAAGTACGGCAAACAGGATATATCAGGCGCTACATTACATATGGCTCTAATACAACGCTTTTGGGCAGTAAATAGCTTCGTTTCATTTCCCCAAATTAATAAACTGAGAACCGACTCCACATAAGCGTAATAGGCAGTAATAGCCGTAACTTCATTTGCAACTTTAGTCAATTTATAGAGAGCAAAAGCAAATCCATTTACTTTATTGCAAACCTTCTCTATTTGACTTTTCCAGTTTAAATTAGGATCTAAAATTATGCCTTAAAATGTCGCATTATCGGCGTTCCGTAGAATTTGTCCATTTAAATGTATGTCGACTGATTGATTTTTAAAATTATTAAAATTAATTAGATTAGTTTTAGATAAATTTATTCTAAGATTATTACTGTCAAGCCACTTAATTATTGATGTTAATGTATTTATTATGTCATATTTATGTTTATCTATTGAAGATTTTTTGTCAGTAGTAACTATAACCGATACATCATCGGCAAATAAAATAGTTTTTTGTTCCGTTATACTTGGTAAGTCATTTATATACAGTATAAATAGTAACGGACCGAGCACGCTCCCCTGTGGGACACCAAAATTGCTAATTTTTGGTTCGGATTTATATGTCTGAGCCAGAGAACTCGAATCAAGTTGGGTTATTTCTACGTATTGTGTTCTATTTGAGATGTAGGATTTTAGCCAATTTAGAGCAGGTCCTCTGATTCCACTACGTTCAAGTTTAGTTATCAGTTGATCGTGAGATACGCAGTCAAAAGCTTTCGACATATCTAGGAATACTACAGTTGTGTAATCTTTCGTATTAACACTTTGCATTACTTCATTTATTAAGTCAAATGCCGCATGCGTTGTCGATTTATGTTTTTGGAAGCCGTGTTGGCACTTTTTTATTATGTCAAATTTATTAAAGAACGTTGTCAACTGATTATGCAAAACCTTTTCAAAATTTTTTGATATAACTGGGAGAAGTGCGATTGGTCTATAGTTAGATATGTCATTTTTATCGCCCCTTTTGAATAGTGGTTTCACAATTGCTACTTTTAGTTTGTCGGGAAATTGACCTTCCTCTAATGAAAAATTTACTAAAAAAACCAACACAGGACTAAGTTCTTCTTTACATATTTTTAAGACTTTGGTACATATACCGTCGTACCCTTCGGATTGAGTATATTTTAAAGACATTATAACCCTGTTTATGTAGTCTTCATTTACCGGTGTCAAAAAGATGCTGTTTTGTTGGTTGGTCTTTAGTGTGTTTTCTGTACTTTTATTTACTTCGTTGGTTTCGTTTATAAAATAATTGTTAAATGTCGAGGCAATTTTAATAGGCTCACTTATTTCTTCACAATTATTTATAATATTGTTTATGTAGTTTTTGTTAAATGTAACACCCGTTTCATTTTTTATGATCGTCCATGTAGCTTTGCATATATTTTTACTTGAAGATACAAATTTTTGATTAGCAAGCCTTTTAGAATAGTTGATGCATTTCTTGAACAATTTGTTATATTTAATGTATTTCGAACGACTTACATCATTTTTATTTGAGTAGTATTTGAAGCGAAGCGTTGTCTTTGTAATACTACTTTTTTTAAGACCCCTTGATATCCACTTAGGTTTAGTAGATGTACTACTTTTTGGTTTTATTTTCGGGAAGCAGAGATTATAAATAAGAAGTATGAACGCTATAATATTTGTGTGTTACTTACTGATATACATATTTTTATAAACGCAAATTTTAGTTTTCTCGGGTAATTAAAAAGTCACGGTGTATATACGTATAGGTAACATTTCGTTTTAAATAAAATTAAAAAGATAGGTATTCTTTGAAATCGAAAATTGGTGGAAACAGATTAACTAAAAAGCAAATACGATTATGTGTGACCTGTAGAAGGAACGATCCCAGCAAACATCACCAAATTATGGGCGATTTACCAACAGTGTGAAATAATCCCTCAAGACCTTTCTATCACACAGGAGTGGATTACACGGGACACGTTTTCATTAAAACCAACAAAGGTCGAGGAACAAAAACCACTAAGGGCTACGTGGTGGTATTTATATGTATGGCTACCAAAGCCGTACATTTGGAACTAGTTTCCGACTTAACCTCATCAGCATTTCTCGCGGCCCTAAAACGAATGGCTGCCCGAAAAGGAACCCCTGGTCATTTGTACAGTGATCAAGGCACTAATTTTATAAAAGCAAATCGGGTTTTACAAGAAGAGTTGTTAGAATTATTTGAAAAAAATCAAGATTTTATGAAAGAATTGACTGAAATGGGTATTAATTGGCATTTTAACGTTCCCTCCTGGCCTTCAGCAGGTGGAGTTTGGGAAAGTGCAGTTAAAAGCCTAAAGTATCACCTGAAACGAGTGGTTGGCGATCAAAAGCTGACCTTCGAAGAATACAGCACAATATTGGCTCAACTAGAAGCATGTCTAAACGCAAGGCCTTTATGTCCATTATCAGAAGACCCCGATGACCTCAACTTTATAACTCCATCTCATTTTTTGACTCATGGGCCTACATTATCACTTTATGACACAGAACATGATTTACGTACTAGGTGGCACTTTGCACAAAAGATATTTGAAGATATCTGGAAAAGATGGCGCAGTGAATATTTAACTCAATTAAACATATGCAGTAAATGGACGCGACCTCAAAACAATATTCAAATAAATGACGTAGTTATCATTCACGATGCCAATCTACCAGCTGGAAAATGGGCCCTTGGACGGGTTGTGGAACTTCATCCGGGTGCTGACGGTTATGTCCGAGTCGTGACCTTAAAAACAAAAAAACGGGTTATTAAAAAGGCCAATCGTCAAATTATCTATACTACCAACTAAACTAGATAAATCCAACACCGATGAAGACACCAAAAACCAAAACACAGCAATTAACAAGAAAACAACAAGCAACAAACAATAAGGAAAATGTAAACAAACAAAAAAGGGTTTCTGTCTAGCAACGATGATAATGTCTCTTTTATTATTATTCATGACCAATTTCTCGCCAACAAAAGGCAAATACAACATTACGTCACTACATAACTACATAATAACAAGAGTTTGTATTTCGACAAAATTACAAATATGTACCTTATAAGAGACGACTGGAGGCTGATAGTATACTACGATATGGAACCTTACTGGGAAGGTATCCGTGCTTTCTCTAAACATTTTAATTACCTTGAAAACATATGTACCAAGATAAAAACAGAATCACATTGCGAAGCGATTATGTTGCAACTACGTCATGGTTACTCAGAACTGAATTACTACAACCGCATGTTGCTAAGTCAGCACTTTGGAGTTCATTCACGCCGGAGGCGCGGCCTTATCAATGCATTAGGCAACGTAGCAAATAGTTTGTTTGGAGTACTAGACGACCGTTTTGCAGAGCAATATGAAAAAGATATCGGACTTATAAGAAAAAATCAAAAACATCTGGCTGCACTGTGGAAGAATCAAACATCGGTTGTGGAAGCTGAGTTTAATCTTATACAAAGAACAAGAGATATAATAGACAAACAACACAAATTTGCAAATCAGAGAATGCTAGATCTAGAAAACAACATAAACACATTGATAACAAGGTTTCAAATTTTTTTTTTTTTTTTTTTTTTATTTGTTATGGGCCCACTCTTGACCCCAATATTGCTCTAGAGCATAGATGGGATCTACGATGGAGCGAGCTTGCCCAGAAGATGCCTATTCACTCTGGACTTAAAGAGAGTCAGGTTATATGCACTCGGAAATACAGACGCAGGCAGGGAATTCCAATCCTTAGCTGTGCGCATTATAAAAGATGATGAGAAGCGCTTAGTGCGGATTATGGGTATATCAACTAAGAACGGATGGTAGCCGGCCGTGCGTCTGGATGTCCGATGGAAGAAAGGTGACGGTGGTATGAGCTCATGCAGCTCATGAGCACACTCTCCGAAGTACAATCTATAGAAGACCGATAGGCAAGCAACCTTGCGGCGGTGAGCCAGGCTGTGCAGCTTGGACGCCACCAGTTTTTTATCGCCTATTATTCTTTTGGCTCTGCGTTCCACCGAGTCAAGTGCAGCAAGTTGGTATTCCGCCGAGCCGTCCCAAAGGTGGCAGCAGTACTCCATGCAAGATCGGACTTGGGCTTTGTAAAGAGTTAAAAGCTGTCCAGGCGTGAAGTACCGCTTGACTTTATTCAGGACGCCCAACTTTCTAGCTGCAATTTGAGCCTTAGACTCGATGGTGGTGCCAAAGTTGAGGTCAGAGGACAACTCCATGCCAAGAAGTTGTAGAGTGTTGGTCACTGGAACAGATGTACCTCGGAAAGTAGGAGAAAGGGTGAAAGGACTCCTTTTTGTGGAAAAAAGACACGCCTGCGTCTTAGAGGCATTGAAGCTGACGAGATTGTCATCGCCCCACTGGGAGACGTTACTTAACGTCAGGCTCGTACGCTCAACCATGGCCTCTCTCAGTCTTTGGACCTCAACTCCACTGGCTCCTGCACTAGACAGATACTTCTCCGCGACAGTACTGTCATCTGCGTACCCAACAACACCTGAACATAGCAGGTCATTGATGTGCAGCAGGAAAAGAGTCGCAGAGAGCACAGACCCCTGAGGAACTCCGGCGTCAATGGCCTTGAGGTCAGAGGAGCAGCCGTCAATGACTACTCGGATCGACCGTTCACTTAGGAAGTCAGCCACCCAGCTACAGAAGCCAGTGGGGATACCGTACGCTGGAAGCTTGCTCAGCAGACTCGCATGCCAAACCCTGTCGAAAGCCTTCGAAATATCCAGCGACACTGCGATTGCTTCGCCGTGGTTTTCGATGGCTTCGCCCCAGCAATGCGCTACATACACTAGAAGATCCCTAGTTGAACGTCCCCGGCGGAAGCCATATTGACGATCACTGAGAAGATCATTGTCTTCTAGGTATGAAAGCAGTTTGCAATTTAGAACTTTTTCCATAACCTTACAGAGTATGGTAGTGATGGCGATCGGTCTGTAGTTACTAGGGTCGGCACGGCTACCCTTCTTGGGTACTGGTTGCACATTGGCAAGCTTCCAAGATTTTGGTACGATTTCTGTCGTGAGAGAGAGGCGGTACAGTCGCGTCAGTACGGGAGACAACTCAGGCGTACAATACCTTAGCACTCTTGCTGGTATGCCATCAGGACCACAGGCCTTGTTCACGTCTAGACCAAGAAGGGATCTACGGACCTCTTTGTTGTGCACTGTGATCTCTGGCATCAAAGAATCACAGTGAGGCAAGGTGGGTGGACGTTTCGAGCCAGCGTCTAGACGCGAATTGCTTGCAAACAGATCTGCAAATAAATTTGCTTTCTCTGTTGCGGTGTGGGCAAGTGACCCATCAGGTTTCTGCATTGGAGGTAGTGTAGGAAGGCAGAAGTTAGATTCGACTGATTTCGACAGGGACCAGAACTGCTTACTACCCTGTGGGTAAGATGCAAGTTTCGCCCCAATACGGCTGACATGGTCGAACCTAGCTTTTCGCAGCACCCTTTTGCAAGACCTGGCGGCTGTATTATATGCTCTCTTCTTTGCTCGCACCTTTCGCGTTCGCGCTTTTTGATCTCGAGCTTTTACCCAAGCCTGGTAAGCTGACTGTTTACGCGCCTCAGCTCGAGCACAGTCCGCATTGTACCAAGGTCGGGCTTTGTAACCGAGCGGGATGTCGGAAAATGGAATGAAATATTTCATTCCCTGCCGGATAACAGCTGTGATCGCATCAGCGACGCATGAGGGGTCTTTCGAAGAGAAACATAACTGCCGCCACTGGTATGATGCAAAGAAAGCTCGCATCTCGTCCCAGTCTGCTGACTCGTATCGCCATACTCTCCTCGTACCCCTAAGGGTGTAATCCGGAGGAGAGCAGATCGATACGGATTTCACTACACAGTGGTCGGACGATCCCAGTGGAGCCGAGACTGAAACCGAATGTCTGTGCGGATCAGTTGTCAGCAGTAGGTCCAGGCAATTGGGTGTATGATCAGCGATATCCGGTATTCGCGTCGCTTGTTCCACCAGCTCAGTGACATCTAGCGCCAATGCTAGCTTGCGGGCCTCTCGCCCAGCATGGTCAGTTTTCTGTTATGGGAACAGCCACTCTTTGTGGTGGGCGTTGAAGTCCCCCAGAAAAACAAGCTCTGCTGTTGGATATCGCTGAAGTGCGGAGTCTGCCGCCTCAGCAAGGTATTCCATGAGCCGAGTCGTCTCCCGATCTCCACTGTGCGAACGGTAAACACTAGCGCAGAGAGATTTCTCTACCCCAGTGTCCACCAAAAGCCACAGCACAGGAAATTCTGACTTCTCAAAGCAACGGAGACGCTTACAGCAGATGTCATCGCGAACATACACACAGACCCCTGCACATTTCTTGAACTTATGTTCGAGAGTGTATCCAGGGTAGTTGAGGTATGCCACGTCCGACGGTGTTGCTATCTGCGTCTCCGCTAAGAAGAATAAGTGCGGCTTCTCGGTCTCCAGGTGGTGGTGGACCGGGTCGAGATTTGAGTGCAGACCTCGGATGTTGGTGAGGTGCACTTTGAGTGGAATGAAGTGTCGCCGTTGTTTAAACTTTTTCTTCTTGATTTGTGTAGTCATTTTTTAAGAGTTTTAGTAGGGGAAAGAAAAAATTTAGTCGAGGCGCTGCTTAGCAAACCCTACTCGTACTTTTCGGCTTAGCCGATCAGAGGGGAACTCGCTTGGAGACTGCGGGGACGCCCGAGCCCCCCCGATACCACTCCACCGGGTCCTCCCAACCAGTCGCCAACTGGCACGGTGGAGCATAACGGGATTTTTCGCAAGTTGGCGGGGCAGCCTTTACGCGTGGCTAGCGCGTAAGTCGGGCCCCCTACTGACTGCGGTCGGCCAACGGCTGGGACCGTGCCTCGGATCCCGCTACCCTCCAGAACAAGTTACCCGATACAGCATCGCCTAAAGACAGAGACCGGTTCCAACAGCGCAACTGACTTAGTTTCAAACCCCTAATGGCAATATATCAAGTATCAACGATTTTACCTTATCTTCATTAATAACTAACAATATGCTTATACATCTACAAAGTATACAAGACAATATTTTGGATACTCTAACTGATATTTACAATGGAAAAATAAATTTACACCTTTTAACACCCGAGCAACTAAGCAACGAACTGAATATAATATCAAGCAAATTACCAAGCGATTTATCCTTACCTGTCTATACTGCGGACTTGACTACAATTTATAAGTTATTAAAGGTAAAAACTAAGATAACTAAGAATTACGTATTATTTGAGATCAAAATACCACTTATTAGCAGAGACTTATACGATATTTTACGAATTATTCCTATACCTAAACAATTTAACGATACAATGACGTACCTTAAACCTGTAACTGAATATGCTGCAGTTAACCTACGAAGAGATGCATTACTTTCCTTATCAGAAAATGACATAAACTCTTGCTTGCATTTAGACACTGAAACAAGTTTATGCTATCTAAAACGACCAATTTATCACATCAAAGATGATGAGAGCTTGTGCGAGACACATAAAGATACTAGAACATGTCAAGCTACGACATCCTTCTGCTCAAATAAATGGGAAGAATTAAACAAAATTAACACTTATTTCTATTTTTGTTGTGGCGACTGAACTCTACAGCTGATGTGCGAGGATCAAATTACCACTCTACAACTAAAGCTCGCCGGCCTGCTGATAGTGAGTCACGGTTGCATTATCAAATCGAAAGACTTTATTATTTATCCACATAGACAAGATGCGAGTAGCATGAACATCAAAGCAGACATAGAGTCAATTAAGATAGCACCAATTAATCACTTATTCAATTTTCAAATTAGTAACATAAGCTCATCGAATATATCAGAGTATGAAGCTAATGATCAAAAAACGCAAATGGCTGAAATTCGCAAGCAAATTGACACGATGCAGCAAACTATACCTTTGAGCAATGAAATCTCGAATCATGACATTCATCACTATGCCGCTATATACATTGTGGCCGTAATCGTTGTAGCGGGTGGAGCAGTCTACACGTGGGAGCGATATCGGAAGCTCCGAGGACAGCGTGCGGAGCCGCAACAACAGCAGCAGTCAAGTGGACAGTGTTGTGTCAGTGAAAGTGTTTCGTATAGTAAAGATGGGCAATCTAGTGGCAATGCAAAGTGTAGTGTAGTGAAAGACAAACATATTAACTCTCACAAATCAAAAAGAGACCATGGCACATCTCCAGTGCTCCGATCGGTTCTTAATATCTCCGATGATAGCGCATAGAATTAAATATTTATCATATCATTAAGAAAAAATGTACAATCACCTTGTTACTAGATTTAATTCATTTAACATTTCATTTCACCCCATCATCTTTCTCCCCCGGGAGCATGTACGGTGTACATATTGAATTACGTCCAAATCACTCCATCAGCAGTTTAGCATTTTGTACAATCCAGTTTTACACTCAATAAGTCAGTGCACACATCGCATTCATAGCAATCACACGTCATCTTTAGCATTATCAAAGTACTGTATTTACGTTAATTAACAATAAACTCTACATTAACTCAATCTCCGTTATTTCATTTAGCAAATCTTCAGGTGTACGCCTGACACCGTACAAGTATAAATTTGTATAACTGTGTATCCTTAGCTTCCTAGAAACTAATTTTTTTGGACTTATTGTACAATACATCCAGTTGCTAGTGTGAAATGTGTTAATTTTTGCATAAGTGCAGTCAAACATTACCGATGTGTTAGTTACTACTATAAGCTTATTAGTTGTCATTCAGACTAATAAAACAGCGGTTTGTGCATATTTCTAAAATATTGTTGACCAATTAAACTAAACATGTTTGACAGGTCAAGCGCATCTACTTTGCCCGTATGATCTTACGCAGAAGCTTATATAATAGCCCGGATAGCAGGCTTAGCTATGAACTCGGGACCACAGAGGTGGCGATGCCAAGTCTGGCGTGCTCGCCTGTCGGCTTCGGAGATCGTCCTCGGATTATCAAAAATATTTTTAGTCTATACTTGGTTAAAAATAAACATTTTATGAATTAACTTTGCAACTATTTGCTGCTAAGTTATAATGAAGACTGCCCAGCTCGCCTTTAAGGCTGTTCCCCTAGCCAATGACCTTGAGCATTTTGCTGCCGTCCCCTCTTCACCGCTGCATTATTTCGTGAAGTGATTGCGGTAGTGAATGAGATAACGCCGCGACATCTAGTTAGCTAACGCCAAACTACGATGTACTCGTGGCATGATTAAGCAAATACAAACGTAAAGCACGGATCGTAGAATAATTATAAGAGGCGGCCAGGCGACAGAGTAAAATAATTTGCTCGCAACTTTCGCCGCCTACACATTATTATTACCTTACGCACATTACATTTTGACAAGTCACGTGGAATATTTTGAAAAAACTTAATAAATTAGCTGTGAATAAATAAGGTAACGAAAATACATAAATTATAGCGACAACCCCTATAGTTTATTTTGTCAGTTATTAAAATATTTTTGGCAGAACAGAATACTAAAATTTAAATATTGTTTTCTAGCAATTACCTACCATGCTACGTTTATTAATAAATGGTTTTTAATAATACTAGAATTTAAAAGTGTATTTTTTCTTTATTGAATTTAAAAATAAAACAGTATGAATTGAAACAAAATTTAACAACTACAGATGGGATTCGAACCCTCGCCCATTGAATCTTGAATGGCGGGCGAGTGCATTTCCAACTTCGCTACCAAGTCACTAGCTGTTAAGTCGAAATCTTCAAGTGTTTCTCGCAGATTTTGTTTTAATCTATGATGCAGCATTGATCAGGCAATTTGCGGATACTCGACCCGATAGAATTATTGTTACAATTTTGTGTGCCCATAAACTCTATCGTGAATTCGTGAGATATTTTATTTATAGGTTTTTGTCATTTATATAAAGTATCTGATTTTATGTTATAAATAGTTTCGGTTTTTATTTGTTTTATCTTAAGATTCAAAACTGTTAATTCTTCTTATCAAATCTAAAAGTAAAACATAGTAAAAATTGAAAAAAAACTTGAAAAAGTTACTGCTTCAAGTGAGATGCGATCCCACGACCTCGGATTACCGGGCGTGTGTTTCCTCTACTAAGCTACCCAACCACTAATCGATTTGGCGAAATCTTTCAAGTGTTTCTGTCGAAGCCATCGTTTTTTCTAATCAATGTTGCGGTATACTACCGTAGTTAGCTAAGTATAGAGTGTGGCAATGTTGCCAGCCTTTTGGTGATAATAATCTGATTTTATATTGTGAGCATTTTCGCCAGTAGACGTCCCTTCGCTTTTCACGATGTCTTACGACATTTCACTGTAATTATTAAAAAAACTATGTGGTTTATTAGAAAAATTAAATAATGACATAGAAGGTTGTACATTAATGTGAACTTCTAAACATTTAAAATAGAAGGAATCATGTATTATCATTTAAAAATAAATGTTTAAAATTAAAAGATGGTGATTTTTTGCATTCCCTATACAGACTGGTCGAAGATTAAAAGGGTCAATATCAACACATGCGACTTTTTGTCAGTTTTGATGGCAAATTTTGTTTTAAGTTTTCACACGAAATAAATTGATAATACTAATCTTTAGGGTAAAACATAACATATGTGAAATTGTGCCACCTAATTTTAACATAACGCCACCGAAACTGAATTCCGGCACCGAAACTAAATATCACTAAACAAAATTCGTTAGATGCTTGTAAAGATCTCAATAGATGACCAGGGGGTCTAGCGCGAAATGTACCATCCAAATGTTCGGATCCGACCGATCCCCGACCGAAAGTTCGATTGGAACCTTAACGCGAAACAACATCGAAATCGCGGGATTCCATCGAGGCCACAGACAATTGTAGAAGAGTATCAGAATGAATTATACTGAGTGCTAGTGTTATGCCTATGTATTAAAATTTTACCGGTTTTGTAAAAGTCTCTTGCCAATTCAAAATATTAGCAAACTAATGCGTAAACATGGTTTCTATTAACAGAAAAATGTTTAAATGAAACTACTTTTACGGATTATTTCGCGATTTATTAACATTTTATTAAACCTGACGTTTCGAACACTTTACAGCGTTCGTGTTTCGTGTTCGCGTAAAATAAAAAGACAATAATATAGCAAAATGTTTATTTCAATCAATTTTAGATATTCAAACTAAGAAAATTGCAACATTCCAATTGTTTATGACATTTAGAAAAATAAATGCTGGACACATGAAATGTATTTTCTTGCTTATTGATTTTAAAAAATTGTCCTGCGTAACTCGACCGCAAAGTCGTTTGAAAATAATTCGATATTTGGAGTTATGTGGTATAATAATAAGATTTTTGTAGAAAATGAGTCTTACTTATTAAATAATGCTTTTTAAATTAAGAAAAATAAAAAACATTTAACGACGTGTTACAGTTTGAAACCAAAAAAAAGTTTGTGTTTGTTATTCTGGTCGGATCAGCTGTCTGTAAGACTGTCAGCGCGAATCCGACCAAATATAATGGTCACTAAGATTAGACAAAATATGCTTGTGTTGCCTACCTATGTTATTTAAATGTATTCGTGGCTTAGTGCTAATAGTGCATTTCTAATAGTTTCATCATAAAATCAAAATATGAAGAAATTGTTTGTTATGTCAATATATTATTTTGTAATACATTTTTGGTGTGCCCAAAAATGTATTACAAAATATTATATTTGATACATTTTAAAACGTTTACAATAATTTGTGTCGTAAAATTTTACTTGTTCTATACGGTGGTTATAAAGCTTTAACTTGGAGGTGTGAAACTTGATCTTCTTCTTTGCGTATCGACTCACAGGCTTTCATATGTGTAAAGACCAAAACTTAACCACCGATATAGCACTATCGGTGGACTTGCAAAGATCTTCGCGTGTGCAGGTGTAGGGACACGCAGGGCATGTCAGAAGATGGGATGGGATGAGATTGATAAAATATATCGCATCACGTCCATATAAGGATGTAAAGTAGAAATACACCCATGGAAAAGCACAAACTTGTCCCTCAATGTAAACGATGCCAGGCGTATGGTCATACCCAGAAATACTGCGCAAAAGAACTAAGATGTGTAAAGTGCACTGGAAAACACCTTACTCGAGACTGCAGAAAACCTGCAGACGAGAAGCCAAAATGTGTGCACTGCGGTGAACAACATCCTGCCAATTATGCTAATAATTATTATTAATGTAAGTAAAAAAAATACCTACGCACAAGCAAAATCAATTATGTACATAACGATGATGCAAATGTACCTACTGATAGTGCTGCGAAATGAGATCAAATCCTAAAATATATGTCTTCGTTTGATGAACGACTAAAAAAACTGGAAAACAGTGCCAAAACTGCGCATCAAAACCTAAAAAATGACTCACAACTTAAAAATTATGGCTTGGAATGCCAATGGACTACTCAGAGACCAAAATGAGCTACAAGTAGTTCTAGTCACACAAAACATTGACATATGCCTTGTATCAGAAACACATTTTACCAAACAATCTCATATAACATTGAAAGGATACGACGTCTATCATGCACTGCACTCCAACAACCGTGCTAGAGGTGGTAGCGCCGTTATTGTAAGAAATAACCTTAGTCATTATGAAAACTTTAAATTTGAAAATTGTAAAGAATTGATTGAGCATTTGACCAGTGACCGTAGTACAGACTACTCTTTATGGAAGGTGACAAAGCAAATAGACAAACCTGTGCAAGCCATTCCTCCCATTAGAGAAATTGATACACCGATACACTTCGGGGAAGGGTTTACGATGCTACTAATGTCAAATGATGATCGGTCGGATCGACTGAAATGCCCGATCCAACCGACCGAGCGTTTGCATTTCATATTAGAAAATGCCCGATGCATCAGTCAGTTTGTTAGTAACAAATGCCAGGCAAAGACCTACCTATAGTCCTACCTACCTACTGGGTGAATCTTGAAATTGGGCGTATTTGATTGATTCCCGTGGAAAATTTTAAATAATAAAGATATGCTAAAATCATGACGTAATATTAAATTTGGATAGTTTTTTAACATATTGATCTAATAGGCCCTCATTTTGCACAGTTAGTTTCGAAAATATAAGCAATTGAAATTTTGTCTACCACGGGAATCAAAAACAAGGCATGGGAATCAATAAAACAATCTTTATTATAGTTCAAATCAATTGTTGTCTGAAATATGTAAAAGTTTCTATGAATATAAAATTGAATCTAGCTATTTTAGTGTTATTAACAAATTACAAAGTAATGACACAAATTAAGATTATCTATGAATCACAAATACATTGGCACAGCATCCTTCATTTTATAAAGAAAGATTGATTCCCATGGCATTAAAACCACGGGAATCAATAACACGGGAATCAAAGTTCGTCAATTTTTATCATTTGCTCTTTAACTAACAAACATATATTTTAAATGCAAACTTAAATAAATAATGCACTATCAATAGTTTTTATTTGTTATAAGAAGCGATCTTTAAAAACAATAAAAATATTTTTTATGGCTATCACGGTAATCAACGATGTATAGAAACAATGCCACGGGAATCAAATATTTACCTTCGTAACTCGGCGTGGATATGTCGTAGCCCGATCTTAAAATTAAACACTTCATGATGTGGCCGGCCATTTCATAAAATGTTCGTATTTCATAAAACGACCAAACAAAATTGGTCATATCGTTTAAACGTCAGTGTTTGATGATATGTCAAGCAACGTTTGGCCATATCATTAAAATAGGTATAAATACTTTTACTAGTTACTGGAATTCGTTAAATATTGATTTTGGGCAATAGATAAATAAAACATTATAAATATTTGTAATTTTAAAAGGAAACTAATAAATAGAAAGATTTAAATAACCTAACTAACCTCCAAATTACGTGTCGAACTCCACAATGATTTGACGTTCCGCTTTTTTTAGAGTGATTTCCATAAAAATCACATAGCTTGATGTCTTAACGATAATTTACTGCAATTTAATCTTCTATTTACACTTATAATTCACTTTCACAATTCACAAGAACAGAATAATAATTGTCCGCCGCCATGTTGTGCCACAATAACAAAGCGACATCAGCGCCTCTACCGGTGAATAATATAACTGTTTTACGATATGACCACCAACGTTTGGCCATTTCATGAAGTAGTCGGTCATATCATCAAACGCTGACTGATTCATTGATCTGATCTATCAACATCATGATGTGGCCAGCGGGTACTTTGCCGCATCATGAAAAACGACCATTTTATGAAATGGTTAGCCACATCATGAAGTGATTAATTCTAAGATCGGGCCACGACAGATACATGCTGCGAAGTGACCGCCTTCCACTACACTTAACTCACGACTGATTCTCGCGCGGCAACGCAGACTCGTATCCCTACTTTTTATTACTAAAGCTGCAGGTGAAGATTAGTGTCGTACCACGGGAATCAACTCTCAAATCTGGACAAAATTTTGATTCTAAATTAAAGTATACCTAAATACTTAAGTGAAGATTCTAATTGACTAATCTATTTACAGACTAATCTTTTTATATTAAAGTAGCATTTTACCTTATTGTTTTATCCCTAAGTTGCAGGTTTTTCTACAGTTTGATCAAAATTTATTGAATGGACACGCCATGGAGATCAAATTTCCTACCCTAATATTTTTTTTACAGTTATTTGCAAATTCAATGAAGCCAAAAACCATGAAGCATTAGTTAAAATACACCTAGAACTAAATAAAAAAATATATTTTGATGTTACATTATTAAACCTCGGGTACTTTATAACTCCGGACAACGTAATTCATGCGTTTCAAGATTCACCCTACTCAGTCCATTATAATCAGCCCACGTCAGCCTACTGCTGGACATACAGTCGTGGTCAACTAATTAGGGACAGATAGAATACTAAGCAATTTTGAATGTTTACATCCTATTATTGTGAGTTTCCTTCGAAATTACTAACTGTTACTTTGTAAACATATTTACTATCTAGTACTCTAGTTAACAGAATACAATAACAACAAACAAAAACTTACTTAGCGTTAGTATCCGTGGGAATCTGTTCAAGAACGACCTTGCTGCGCCCAGCAGACGATTTATTGAGCCCGCGCTAACGGTTTAGCGCGGGCTCAATAAATCGTCCGGTTTTCAGCAGGCATAGACCGGGCCCAATTTGGAATGGCCCATTTCGGAACGTGCGCCCGACCTGACACCTCGCTCGATCCACAGTAGCATAGATTCTAAGAGAAAATCATTAAGAATTGCGTGTTTCTAATGATGTCTTTAGTCATGGGATAGTATTGTTATATTAAGAAGAAAGAAGAAACCACCAAAACTGAGCCACCAAAACTATGATTCAATTTCAGAATTAATTATTTAAATATATAATTCTGAAAATTCACTGCATAAGTTAAATGTCGTAATAAAGACATAGATTACACTAAATATCAAAATCCTAAATAACCTTATAAATTTTTGTGCGTAAACTAAAAGACGTACTAAGAATACGACACACCAAATCTTAAAAGTCGTTGAACAAAACGCCACCAAAAAGGTTAGGAAAATTCTGACGGTCAAATCATGCGTAAAGTGACATTTCCAGTCTAAGTAATCGCTAAGGTAGACCAAATAATTGCAGGCTATATCAAAGTAACACGTTTCGGAGCATTCATTGACGAGCTGACACGACAAACTGAGGCTGAGCGACATGGTGAAATTGCGCCACCAAAGCATAAAATAAAATGACATCCACTTTGTAGCCGGAAGATATTCGCATGGGAGATATTTTTTAGAATTTAAAACTGTTTAAAATATTAATCAAATTTAAAAACGAAACATAATATGATTTTTAAAAACTTACGAAAAACTTCATCAGGGGTACCCGAACCCACCACACACCACGAATGCACGGGGCAAGTGCTTTACCATTCTAAGCTATCAGTCACTAGCTGTCTCGACGAAATCTTTTACGTGTTTCTCGCTATTGATAAATAAAATATCTGATTTTATGTAGGTACATAAATAGTTTAGTTTTTTGATTTTGTACATTTGAAAACTGTTAATTATTCTTATCAAATTTAAAATAAAACAAAATATATTATGATGTATTTTATAGTAAGAAGGGTTTTTTTGGTGTTTTTATTAAGGTTAATTTATTTCTTTATTTAGTTAGTAGTAATATAAAGTTAAGTTAGATTCTTTTATATTTAATTTGTTAGAATAAATAAATACAACAAGAAATAAAAAACTGCAAAATAAAAAAAACAAAATATTAATTGAAATAATAAAAACTTAATCAAGTGGGATTCGAACTCACGACCATCGGATACACAACCACCGGGAGTGCTTAGACACCTAAGCTACCAAGTCGCTAGCTGATTTAACGAAATCTTTCAAGTGTCTCTCGCTACGCTATTGATAAATAAAATATCTGATAAAACAATTTATGTATATAAACATAAATTGTTTAGTTATTTTTATTTTTTAGATTTAAAAACTGTTAATTATTCATTCTTATTAAATTTAAAAATAAAACAAAATATATTATGATATTACATTGTGGTGTATTTTATATTAAGTAGGGTTTTTTTTTTTGGTGTTTTTTATTTAGGTTATTTCTTTATTACTTACAGAATTATACTTGCTACTAAGACTAAGACCACTGTCATAGCAAGTTAGATGATTGATTGATTGATTGACATACTTTGACATTGACAATGATTCGCACCCAGTCGTGCCTTGTAATCTCGATTTCCCAGGCTTTGCCGCGCACTACTACTGACCCTGGTCGCCTGGTCGGTGGAATAATTGGTCCTGCCATCTTGGTTGAGTTAAGTTGTAATGCGGTTTGTTGCGTGTTCCCGGTATTTATACTCGTTGTGTAGTTTTTAACCGACTTCAAAAAAAAGGAGGAGGTTCTCAATTCGTCTGAATGTTGTTTTTTTTTCATTAGTAAATTCGCGGGTAAGTTGGATTTTTAGTTTGTGCGAGACTGCAATGTAACATGTTTTTAACCGACTTCAAAAAAAAGGAGGAGGTTCTCAATACGTCTGAATGTTGTTGTTTTTTTTTTTTTTTTTTTTTGTATGTATGTTACGCGATTACGCCGTCAATTATGGACCGATTTCAATTTTTTTTCTTTAGTTTGATAGGGTATACTCCCGAGGTGGTCCCATTTAAACCAAGTCAGATTCTGATGATGGGATCCCTGGGAAATCGAGGGAAACCCTCAATTTTTATAGGCACCCATAATTTTTTGCATATATTTTCTGACTCAATGCTGATTTTTGGGTCTGATAATTATCATGTCATGTTGCTGACCTGATGATGGAAGCCACAGAACTCCTTAACGGATAGGAGTTAGAAGATAATACTGCAATTTGTCGACAGAACGTATTTCGCAGCGTGTTGAGCAGACGTGGAGCTTATAAGGTACCAGACCGCCAATTTTTATTTACTGGGGGCGTACCCGCACACCCAGTAACGAAAAAAAATTTAAAGGTTCATTTCTTAAATTGACTTGGTATTTAATTTTCGGTTTATCTCTTTTACATTCTTTTGTGTCCAGTCTATGTTGTCCTTTCCAATTTCATATATCGGGTTTCTGGATAGTTCGTCTGCGATTTTGTTGAGAGTTCCCGGTCTGTATTCTATGTTGAAGTCATATTGTTGTAGTTCCAGTGCCCATCTGGCTAGTCGTCCTGATGGGTCCTTGATTGTATTTAGCCACCTTAGTGCTTGGTGGTCGGTCATGACTGTGAACTGGTAACCTTCTAGGAATGGTCTCATTTTACGTATCGCCCATACTACCGCTAGGCATTCTTTTTAACCGACTTCAAAAAAAAGGAGGAGGTTCTCAATTCGTCTGAATGTTGTTTTTTTTTTTTTGTATGTATGTTACGCGATTACGCCGTCAATTATAGACCGATTTCAAAATTTTTTTTTTAGTTTAAAAGGGTATACTCCCGAGGTGGTCCCATTTCCACCAAGTCAGATTCTGATGATGGGATCCCTGGGAAATCGAGGGCAACCCTCAATTTTATAGGCACCTATAATGTTTTGCATATATTTTCTGACTCGATGCTAATTTTTGGGTCTGGTAATCATCATGTCATGTTGCTGACCTAATGATGGAAGCCACAGAACTCCTTAACGGATAGGAGTTAGAAGATAATACTGCAATTTGTCGACAGAACGTATTTCGCAGTGTGTTGAGCAGACGTGGAGCTTATGAGGTACCAGACCACCAATTTTTATTTACTGGGGGCGTACCCGCACACCCAGTAACAAAACAAAATTTGAAAGTTCCTTTCTTAATTTAACCTGTTATTTAACGCGAGACCTTATCCTATGGTTACGACACCAAAATAGCCGCCGTTCTGGTGGGAGTGTAGGTAAACCCTTTTCTTAAGACTAAAAATTTTCGTCGAAAAATTGACCCTATATAACACCTTATTTTTATCATACCATTGGATGGGGGGTCCATAGAGGACCAATATTAGTTAAGGTTACTTTGCTGTAAAGTAATTTTTGGCGAAGTTAGGAGGGAAAAAATAGAGGACTTAACACTTAAAATTGTAAAATAAAAAAGTTTAATAAAAAACTAAAAACCGACTTCAAAATGAAACTAAAAAGCGAAAAATAATATTGACTAAAACAAACCTAATCAGTTCTTTTTGAAGTCGGTGCGAATGAACACATTTTAACTCTCGATGGCTGGCACCGACTCCAAAAAGAACTGATTAGGTATGTTTAAGTCAATATTATTTTTCGCTTTTTAGTTTCATTTTGAAGTCGGTGTTTCTGATGTTGAGTATTTTCTTTCGGCTGGTTTTAGTGATCTGCTTGCGTACATTATCGGGTAGTCCGTTGCGTCTTGATTCTGTAGGAGTACGGCTCCGAGGCCTACGTCGCTTGCGTCTGTCTGTAGCGTAAATGGTTTATTAAAATCTGCTCTTTTGAGTAGTTGGTCTTGTGTGATGGTTTGTTTGATTTCGGTGAATGCCTTTTCTTGTTCCGTGCTCCAGGTGAACTTTGTGTCCTTATTCAGTAACCTTAAGAGTGGATTCATTTTTTCTGTGTAGTTTGGTATGAATTTCCTGTACCATGATGTCATTCCAACTAGTCTTCTCACTTCTTTTACTGTTGAGGGTGGTTTCAATTCTGTAATTGCTCGTATCTTTTCCTGGTTCATTTTTATTCCGTCCCTGTTCACTATGTGTCCTAGGTATTCGACCTGTGTTTTGCAGTATTCGCTTTTCTTCTTGTTTATTTCGAGTCTTGCCTCTCTTATCCTTTTGAATATCTCTTTTAAGTGTTTTATATGCAGGCTGTATGATGGGCTACATATAATGATATCGTCTAAGTAGACGTATGCGTGTGGCTCCATTTCTGGTCCTATTACTGTGTCAAGTAATGTCTGGAATGTAGCTCCGCTTGAGTGAAGTCCGAACGGCATTACTTTGAATTGAAACAGTCCTCTACCTGGAACGGTGAAGGCTGTTATGGGTTTGCTGTCTTCCTTCAGTTTTACGTTTCAGTAGCCGTTTTTCAGATCTATTTTCGAGAAGTATTTCGCGTTCCTTAGCTTCTCTAGGGTTTTATCTATCTGTGGTATTGGATACGCGTCTTTGTGTGATATCTGGTTGATTTTTCTGAAGTCTATGCAGAACCTGTATTCTCCGTTCGCTTTCCTTGCTAATACTACTGGTAAGCTGTATGGGCTGTTTGATTTCTCGATAATATTGTTTTTAAGCATTTCGTCTACGTGTTGGTTGATGATTTCTTGGAGTTTCGGGTTCTTCGGGTAGTATTTTTGTTTTATCGGCTGGTTGTGTTTCAGTTTAATTTCGTGGGTTGTCCATGTATTACCTTTTGGGCTTTTGTCGCATTTATCGTATTCCTCGGCTATTGTTTTCTGTAGCGTTGTTTTCTGTTCTGCTGTGAGGGTTGGATCCATACTTTCCGTATCTATGTTGTTGTTCGTGTTTGTGATGGTTTCTATTTGTTCCTTTTTGCTTTTTGGGTTGTTTGTGTTGTCCCATTCTAGCTTTACTCCTATTCTGTTTAGTATGTCCATACCGATGATTATTTTTGTGATCTGTGGATGGTACAACATTTGGTGCTTTATTACTCTTTCCTTTGTTGTTATTTGTAGTGGCAGGGCTTGTCTGATATCTATTTTCTCACCGTTCGCCGTACTTGCTGTTTCTGATACTATTTCTGGTTTGAAGTTTTTCTTAAAGTATTCTTCATATATTTCTTTGTTCGCGTAAGATCTTGTTGCTCCTGTGTCTACTAACGCTTGGTATGTTGTGTCTAATAGGGTGATATTTATGTATGGACGGTTGTCCCCGTTTTTTGATTCGGTGCCTAGTGTCATGGACTGTATCGGGTTTTTTTGTTTCTTGCAACATTTGATGCTTAGTACGCCGATTTTGCCGCATCCTCCGCAAAATAGTGTTTTTCTTCCTCTGCACTCTCTGGATGTGTGTCCGGGTTTGCCGCAATTCCAGCAGCATGTGTTTGGGTTGTAATTGTAAATGTATTTTGTAGTTTCTCTTGGTTCCTGTTGTGTTTGTACCGATTGTCTTTCTTCGTAGCTTTTTGTTTCTGTTTTCGTGTTGTAATTGCTTTTCTTGTCGAAGTTTCTGTTAAGACTTCTCTGGCGGTCTTCTGTGACGCTTTCGTATTCTTTTGCAAGTTGTGTTAGTTGGTTCACTGTATTAAATTCGGTTCTTTTTATGTAGAGCTTGTATTTTGGGTTCATATTTTCATAGATTCTGTTTAATTTTTCCTCCTTTGACATTTTTCCGTATCTGCGCATTAATGTTTGTAAATAAATTAGGTAATCGGTGAATTTTGACAGTAGTTCTGCCTGGCTGTCACTATGTTTCTGAGAAGTTCATTTTCGTAATTGATTGGCATAAACGTTACGATAAAACATTCTATGATTTCTTCCCATGTCGTCCACGAGTCTTTATTATTTCGGTACCAAAACACAGCCTTACCTTTGAGAAGTCTCGGTATCACTTTTAGCAGGTTCCCCTTTTTGATTTCTCCTGTTTCGGCTAGTTCATCCAGTCTTTCAAGGAATTCCACGGTGTCGGAGTTATCGGTGTAATCGTCTTTCTCGCCGGAGGACTGGTCAGGTTGGTCGGATCGGTTTTGCGGTGTCGGTGTGGTTTCTTCCCTTACCACTTGTGCGAGGTTTTGCCTCAGGTCTCGCACTGTTAGGTTTCTGGTTTTAATGTTTCTTCGTTTGCACTCTTCTTCCAGTTCTTGTTTTTTCAGGTTGTATATCCAGGACGTTGGCATTAGATTCGGTTTCTGGTCAATGGCAGATTGCGGTTACTCCCGAGGCGTCGCTCTCTTTCGGTTTTTTTTTTCCTGGGTGCGACGGCTCGGTAAGTACCCTTCCCTGGGGATTATATAGGTTTTTCCGTTGGGCGCCAATGTGACGAAGAACCCTTACGGCTAGCTCAGGCCTGAGTTCCTCGTCAGCATACGTACTGGCCCCAGCCCGCGGTGCGTGCGGTGAAGGGATGTGTACTTAATTAAAGGTTATCCTACTAGGGAATTGACACAGAAACCAACGAGACGTTTTATGATATATATTTCACTAATTCACTCCTAACCCTTAGCCTAGGCCTAATCTGTGACTGCTGTCTTACTTTTTACACACTTATACGAACGAGGCAGAGTGACAGGGATCAGCGCGATTTCCCTCGGGACGGTATCGCGAGTCACGGATGGCGGCGGAACGTGGCGGACGTTTTGTTAGTGTCTAATGTAGCTACCGGGAGATGAAGGCTGGCATGCGGAGTCGTCAGCGACACAAGGCCGCGAGAGCGTCCGGGCCGGGGATAGGCTCACCGCAGGAGCGCGGTCAAGGTGCGGGAGTAAAGGCTCGGTTCCTACGACCGCAGTCGTTGTCGCCGATAAGCCTTTGGATCAGGGAACGGGTAGGGCGCCTTAACTAATGTTAACCGGGAAGGTGAGTAGCCAGAGTTCCGACGTTCCGAGACACTGGGAGCGGTTCCCAGGGGACGGTATCGCGAGTTACGGACGGCGGCACGGAGCGTTGCAGGTTGTTCTGTTAGTATCTAATTATAACTACCGGGAGATGAAGGCTGGCATGCGGAGTCGTCAGCGACACAAGGCCGCGAGAGCGTCCGGGCCGGGGATGGGCTCACCGCAGGAGCGCGGTCAAGGTACTGGAGTGAAGGCTCGGTTCCTACGACCGGAGTCGTTGTTGCCGATAGACCTTCGGATCAGGGAACGGGTAAGGTGTCTTAACTAGTGTTAGTCGGGAAGACGGGACAGGGAATCGTCAGAGTTCCGATGTTCCGAGACAATAGGAGCGGGTGACGAGCGCGCGCGCGGAGACGTCTTGTCACGGTAACAGAACTCGGACGACTGCCGCTGAGCTCCCTCCCACTGCGCTTTATATATCGTCGCGGAACGTGTGGTGTGGGCGCGGTGCGGCCGCGTAGGGTTGTCAATTTGCCAGTTCGTGTTTAGGGATGTCGCACCGCCGGATCCTCGTCACATCTTTAAAAAAAAATATTGGATTACACAATTTGTTGAAATAATGATTTAAATAATTTATTATTTATAGGCCACCATAATTAATTATTTTATTTTTACAACAGGCAAGTACCCAATTCGGGGATGGGGACATCCCCGCGGCAGAATGGCCGTCTGTTAGCCTTTAGACATTTTTCTTCAGAATTAAGAAAATTGTATTATCGAGGAAGAGATTAAAGCAGCTAAATTGGATCCTGTTGGTATTATTTTCGGTGCAATCCTGAATTTACAACAGTTGGAAAAGATACAGAGTGCTTCAGGTTTGCCTGATTTTATTTATTTGTTTTGTCAGAAAACATAACTTTTAAGAATGACTATGAATCAGTACCTTATTTTTTGGCATCGTATTTAGTATGATTTATAGAGACCGCCCTATAAAGGAATGTAACTAATTTCGTTAGATCCTGTATATTTCATATAATTTTTCTTTAAAAACCCAACTAAAGAAATTATCTCGAAGAAAAAGACAACAAATAATAATTTATAAGACTCATTTAAATGAAACTACTTTTACGGATTATTTCGCGATTTATTAACATTTTATTTAACCTGACGTTTCGAACACTTTACAGCGTTCGTGGTCACAGGTAGACTAAGGTGTTATTCGTCTTTACAATATTTTGAAAAAACTATAAACTACCGTCACTCAGTTAATATTAATTTGTGTTCCTATCTACGCAAAAAGAGCTAACTGTATCTAGAGGTCTTGCAGTGCGGGGCCTAGCATGGGATTTCGTTAAAACAGGATCCCATGCTGGTGGTATTTTCCAACCATCTTCTCTGTTGAAATTCGGGTGTCTTCTAATTTCAATTGCCTCCCGTAACATGCGAGGAACAAATCGTCGTTCTCTTGCAAGGACTTTAGGCTGGTCAAATCGTATGAAATGGTTGGGTGTATCTAAGGCATGTTCACACACTGCAGACTTAGTATTCCGTCTATGTTTGATGTCGGCTATATGTTCTTTTACCCGCACGCCTATACTTCGTTTTGTTTGACCGATATAGGAGAGCCCACAGTCACATTCCAGTCTGTACACCCCCGCATCTTGAAGAGGTATGTTGCACTTGACAGGTGGTAAAAATTGGTTAATCTTTTTCGGCGGCTTGAAGTAGGTTTTGATTGAAGCGCGCTTCAAAATGTTTCCAATCTTGTCAGTGACACCCTTCATATAAGGTAGTACAGCAGGTTGGCGTTCGACGGTGGAATGCTTGACCCGGGGTCTGGAACGACGTGGTACCGGCAACTGGTTTTCCCGTAGTACCTTCCTGACATGCTGGAGCTCGCCAGCCAGGTGTTGGTCGTCACAGATACCCCTTGCTCTCTGAAACAACGATTTGCCTACGGTAGCCAACTGTCGAGGATGATGGTGAGAGGCACCATTGAGGTATTTATCTGTATGGGTGGCTTTACGAAAAACTGTATGACTAAGAGTATGATCCGGATTCCTAGTAAGTAAAATGTCTAAGAAAGCTAGTTTATTGTTTGCCTCAATTTCCATAGTAAATTTGATTTTTGGGTGGATTGAATTTAAATGTTCTAGAAAAGCAGAGACTTGATTGGTGGGTAAAATTGTAAAAGTATTATAAGACTCAGTTTAAGTAATTAGATTTTACATTGACTGGCGTTAGGTGTTTCCATGCATATTCAAAATTCATGGCGCTTTAGTTAGTTTCATTTATTTATGTTTATTGTTCTTACTTTAACGTTAAAATAAAAGTGAAAGGACAATGAGTGTGTAATTAAACAGGATTATCATGTATTTAACCTTTTGACCGCCAGACCCAAAAATGTAATCCGTACCTCCCACGCCACGCATATTTCCAAGCATAATTTTGTCTCTTTTCAGTAGTGATAAAATAGTTGTAAAATAAAATAGTTGTAAATTACACTTTTCTCTTATTTTAATCAATTTATATACATACTTTCTATACTAAAACACATTACATAAATAATAATGACAAATCTGTGCTCTAGTTTCACATAGAAATCAAGATATTCCAATAAAATTTCATGAAGAAGTAACATATTTCGGCGTAACTAGTTCACGTCTATAAAAAAACTAAAAGCGTAACATACATACAAAAACAACATTGAGACGAATTGAGAACCTCCTCATTTTTTTTGAAGTCGGTTAAAAAGCATCACTCGCGCCTCAGAAAAGTCATTATTCTCGATTTACATGTTAAGAATAGTGAGGTAATGACATTTATCAATGAATTGTTTTTTTTAGGGGTAAATAGGTAAAAGCTCGGGTACAAACCCTTTAAAGAACAAAAACTGTCTGTGAGATCACCTATTATTATATTTAAGTACTATTCTGAGATATTAATATAACATAGTAACAAAGATATACATTTATGATATTAATCTTTTAAACTTTCGCGTTGCATTATAACTAAAACTTATTGGTTGCGCGTTTAGTACCTGTCTAACTTAAAGTCCGACGACCGGTGGACTGTATCTAAATAAATTAGCGCGGGCTAACTTCAAGTTGCGAGCTGGTCTGCGATGCGTAGAACAGGATAATGATGCAATATGGCGGTCGGTATGCACACGTACAAATGCAAGAAGTACCAGGCTGGGCGGAGGAATTGACAATAAGGATACAGCCTGGCGGAAGAAGAAAGGAACGCACGTACCTTAGCTTCTGGATGCTGCAGATGGAGTTGCAGGTGCCTTTCAAGGACACCACGTGGTGGCGCGTGGTCCAGCACGCGGACGGCCAGGTTAGATCTTCCTTCAAAAACGCGAACACAAGCGTATTGCCACAAAACACAGCACACTGTGGTCTAGAATTGGTATACCGAGGTTCAATACAATCAAAGAAACAAATCTTAGCGCGGTCACTCGCGAAGCGGCGCGGAGCGGACTTTTCTAGTCTACGATTGCAACACAACTGTCGCGCGGACGCAGCGACATCTTCAAGGAACGCGAAGATTTCCTCCGCGGCTCCATATCTCTGTACTCTTCTTATAGTACGTGCGGGAAAAGGATAGGAAGTAGGAAGTGCATTATGTACGCGCGCAGACCAATAAAATAACAAAAGAGTAAGGGCGCGAGAAAAATGGCGGAATAAATTCAGTTGTAACTATGGCGCAACCATTTCCCCCCCGCTTGAAGGGTTACCTTCAAAACAACAAATATTCTAATGAGGTATCTAATCTAAAACTAAAATCCTAACCTAACGTGAATAGCCCACACGATAATGGCTTACTGATTAGGCAAGGAACAGAGACGTATAACCGGGCGCAGATAGGATCCCGTTGTCGTTCTGACGCGGACAATGCGAATAACCCCATTAGAACCTGGGAAAACTTCCTCAACTATCCCCAAAGGCCAATGAAGCGGTGGTGCGTTCTCAGTGGTAAGAACCACAACAGTCCCGACAGTGATAGGGTTAGCAGGCGTGTTCCACTTTTGTCGTGACTGCAAAGTATGCAAATAATCACGTTTCCAACGTTTCCAAAACGATTGGACCAACTTATCTAATAGCGAGTGTCGCGAGAGAAGGTTTAATCTATCCTCTTCAATATCTCTAGCTGGCAAATACTTTAACGGGGTCAAAGTAAGAAAATGCGCCGGAGTCAAAGCTAAAGGCTCCGAAGGGTCGCAAGAGAGCGTCCTACAAAGCGGTCTACTATTCATTACAGCTTCTACTTGAGCGAGCACTGTACTTAACTCTTCAAAACATAGAATCTGCTCACCAATAACGCGATACAAGTGGGACTTTAGGCTCTTTATATTGCTCTCCCAATCCCCACCAAAATGGCTAGCAGCCGGCGTATTCAATGTCCAACTAATGCGGTTCTCAGACAAAATGTGAGCAAACTCCGATTGAAAATACTTAGAGCTTAAAAAGGTATGCAACTCAGATAAAATTCTTTTGGCTCCTACATAATTCGTCCCGTTGTCCGAATAAATGTGACTTACCGGACCGCGGCGAGAAAGAAAACGTTTAAAAGCACTCAAAAAACTAGCGGTACTCAAGTCTCCTACTAGTTCCACATGAACTGCGCGGGTTGTCATACAGACAAATAAACAAACATAAGCTTTCGTGGAGCGAATTCCACGACCACGAGACACAGTGACCTTGAATGGTCCAGCGTAATCTGTACCTGAGTGTACAAAAGGTTTAGCGGTTTCTAATACACGACAAGAGCGATGCTCAGCCATCATCGGAAAAGTTGGCTTAGGACGCAAGCGAAAACAAGGTATGCACTTGTGTACCCTATTACGAATAAGGCTGCGCACAGACAATATCCAGTATTTCTGGCGCAGGAGCGACATCAATAGATCAGGACCAGCGTGACAATTAACCTTATGAAGATAATCGATCAACAATTCAACAATATGACCCTTACGGGGTAGAATAATAGGGTGCTTCTGATGAAACTCAAGCTGTGAGTTGCTCAGACGACCACCTACTCTAATCAAACCGTCACTTAAAAACGGGCTTAAGCGTTGAAACGAACGACTGCAAGTCTTTCCTGCTTGCAGGTCTGCTAATTCGTTAGCAAAATTAAGACGCTGGACTTCTTTCCAAATTAACAATTCAGCGTACTCCAAATCAAATGCGGAAACATGTTCGCGCGGTGGCAACATTTTGGCAAATCTACAAACATATATCACGCAACGCAGAAGCTTAGACCATGATGACATGCGTTTGGCTAGATTGATAATAATAAAATCTTCGAGCGAAGTTGAAGACACTAACGAGTGTTTCTTTTCCTCCGGGGGTTCTGCGAGCGTTGAAGGGCTGAAAGCTAAAACTGGCCATTCAGAGGGGCGAGAATGAGCCCATGATGGACCACTAAACCAAAGCGGATGTTCAATAATTTGAGCTGGTGTGAGACCACGCGACAAACAATCAGCGGGATTTTCACCGCCTGAGACATGAAACATGTCTTGCGGGGATAACTCGTCCTGAATTTTGGATACCCTATTAGCCACAAATGTATCCCATCTATGTGGCGAAGAGTGAGCCCAACAAATCGCGCCTGTGGAGTCCGAAAATGCGAATATTCTATCGATTCGAATACGATCCTTACAAGATTCAACTACAAAACGAATTACTTTGGCCAGAACTAACAATGCACAAAGCTCGAGACGAGCGAGAGACTGAACCTTACGTGGGGCGACCTTGGACTTAGCACAACAAAGACTGAAAGTTATTTCGTTTTCGTTGTCTACGTGAAAATAAACAACCCCCCCGTATGCTTTCTCACTAGCGTCGGCGAAGCCTAGTAGGGTAACCACACTACCACTGGTGATGCCCACATGGCGCGGAATCTTGATTTGCTCAAGTAGCGGAAGCTCATTCTTGAAGCGAATCCACAATCTAACTACATCATCTGGCGGTTGATCATCCCAATCACAATCACACAACCATAGTTGTTTGACAATCAATTTAGCGTACAAAACCACAGGCGCGACAAATCCAATTAAATCCCAGATCCTAGCGATACAGGAAAGTATGGTGCGTTTTGTGCAAGCTTCTCCAGGCTTGCCAATCTTTAAACTAAACAAATCAGTTGTTGGGGACCAACATAAGCCCAAAACCTTATGCGAATCAGGATCATCAAATTCCTTAACAGTTGAAAGGCGATGCGAGTGCGGAATATGTTCCAAAACCTCTTGCGAATTACTAGTCCACTTGACTAGATCAAACTGACCAGCCTTCATAAGACCTATCACTTCTTCAGCGGTGGAGATAGCATCCGACTCCGTGTCTACGGAGTGGACGTAGTCATCCATGTACAACCCTGTCTCTATAGTTTCCTTGGCCTTCGGAAACGAATCGCCTTCATCGACTGCCAACTGTTTGACAGTGCGTAATGCGTGAAATGGACTAGACTTGAGCCCAAAACAAACTCTATTAAACTGATAAACCTGCAATGGTTCGTCAGGTGAAAAGCGGTAAAAAATGCGTTGAAATCTACGATCACATGAGCGAATACCAATACACAAAAACATCTGACGAATGTCAGCTGAAAGGGCGATGCGGAATAGGCGAAAATTTACGATAATACTAAACAAATTACCTTGCAGATTTTGACCACTATACAAAAGGTCATTTAGCGAGATTGAAGTGCTAGTCTTAGCACTACCATCGAGGACTACGCGAAGTTTCGAAGTAAGCTTATCTTCTCTAATAACCCCGTGGTGTGGTATTATATAAGACGGCGGGACATCTACCAAGTCCTCCACATCTGTAGGTGCGGGCGAGAGATAACCTTTGTCTAGGTATTCTCGAATGACAGCGTCATAAGCTTCTCTTAACTTAGAGGACGCCTCTAATTTGCGTTCTAAACAATAAAAGCGATTTTCAGCTGTGCGCCTTGAGTCGCCGAGAGACTTAATATCGCCTTTGAAAGGAAGCGCGACGATATACCTACCGCTCTCATCACGGGTAGTCGTGCGAGTATAAATGTCCTCACAGAGTTTATCATCTGGACTGAGTATAGGAGGTACGCTAACCTCTTCCAGTTCCCAAAACTTGCGGACGACTGACTCAAGGGGCGCAACAGAGCAACAACAAGAAATCGTAGTGTATGACTTAACACTGACGGGCGCGGGACCAATAATAACGAAACCAAGCACTGTTTCCAATGCGTGAGGTGCGGGTGCGGAAGTATGAATGGAGAGGCCTCTTACCTGGCTAGGTAACAAAAGGTGCGGGAAAATCGATGCCCCAATCAACATATCTATATTACCAGGAATAGCGTAAGTATCATCAGCGAGCGGCAAACTATCAAAACGTGACAACAAAGAAACATCAACTTCAACAGAGGGCAAGCGGTCGGTCACTTTGTCTACAATCAAAGTGTCCGCATCAAAACAAACATTGCGATTAAATCGCGAATAGAATTTAATCGTAGCGGAGTGCTGGACGGTTTTACTAGAACCTCCTATTCCCTTAACAACAGTGCGCGTAGAATTATTGTTTAAAGGCAAATCTAAGCGTTGACAACATTCTTGAGTAATAAAATTACTTTGTGAAGCACTATCCAACAAAACACGAATATAATGCTCCCTTCCATGCGAATCAAAAACAACGACACGTGCAGTAGCAAGTAGCACCGTGGTAGGCGCGGGCGGTTTATTTGTTATCAAGCTGCTACTAGAACAGAGCGCGGCGCTTGACGGCGCGGGCGCCGGCGTGTCTGACACCGGGCGAGCCGGGGCGGGGGCTACATTTTTTGCGAGAACATTTTGCACAAAATTATTATCAAAATGAAGCATCGAGTGATGTTTACTAGCACATTGACGACACCTGCTATTTGAGTTACAATTAATTGCGCGGTGTTTATTACTCAAACAATTAAAACAATAACCATTTGCCTTAACAAAATCAAAACGTTCCTTGCAAGAAAAGTTTTTAAACGTGGAACATTGATACAAATGATCGTGGTTGTTAGTACACAAACTGCAAGTATTATCATTTTGCGGTGACGCAACTAAATAGCTGTGCGTTGACCTTGAGGTTGTTCTAGCGGGCGGATTGCCTCGCTTCTTGTTATCAAAATTACTTTAACTATTTTGTAAAATCCTTAGGTGATCGCGAACGAATTCCACAAAACTAGCAAACGTAGGTATTTCCGTACCTCTCTTATCTAATTCGAATGACCGGACGGTTTCCGAGTCCATTCTTTTCAATGCGATAGACAAAAACAAATAATCTAGCGGGTCAACCAAATTTAAATTCTTTAGCGCGGCGACAGATGAAGCGAAATTATCTAAAAAATATTCTAAGTTGCTACAATTAGTGTTAGAAATAGCCTTAAAGTCCAAAATCTGATCCAAATAAGCATTTGCCAATAAGCGTTTATCTTCATATTTCTTTTTTAGCGTTTCTAATATCAACAAATAGTTATTAGCGCACGGCGTAATGCCGGTGCACACTGATTGCGCTTTTCCTACCAGTTTACCTATGAGATAATACAACTTATCCGAGTCTGACAAAAAAGGATTGTTATGAACAGTGTTAGTAAAACTAGAATAGAACAAAGGCCAATTCCTAATGTCACCATTAAATTCCGGTAGCTCAATAGCCGGCAATTTAGGCTTTATTATTTGCGGTTTAATATCTAAATGCGGTGGAGCTTGAGGTTTATCCAATAAACCTTTAGCTATTCGCTTGACGCGACAAAGCAAATCTTCGAATGCAAAAAGCGCTTGATAAGAGATAATGTACTTTGGATTTAATTCCAATTCTAAAGCGTTTATTTTGTCTAACAAACTTTCGAAATCGGAGCGTAAATTATCAACGGTTTCAATCTCATACAAGAATGAGTTCCTAATTGTTTCGTTAGCAACATTATTTGCGTGATCGCAAATAGTTTGCATACGCGAAAATATCGCTTCTCTTTTAGCGTGCAAAATCTTTAACTGCTGAGCGGTTATATCTATAGGTAATTTATCCGTTGCCATTGTGAACGGAGTGCGATGCGTTTTATACTTTTAAGCGACAAACAAACTTAGTGGGAACAGACGTCACCTGCTAACCGGTACCACTGGCGGTGCGGGTTATATAAAACTACCTACTTATTACAATATAAATCAGATGATACCTGCGCGGTCAACGACCCGTTCCTATTATTAATAACTAGCGATGCAAATCTATGAACAAATTAGATAGTTATATGGACTATTGCGGGGGCTACAACAACAAATAAAATAGCCATATAAGTACCTAGCAGACGTAATAATTGCGGGTTTGACTACAAATGAAAATGTATTATTACGTTGCGCGGCGCGGGAAATCTAAGCGATACAAACAATAAAGCGAGTTTTCCTTTAAGTAGACAGAACCAAATACGTGAGCGGGGTAAAAACTATCGCGGGGTTTCATGAACAGAGTTTGCAGTCCACAAGAATCGTACAAAATCCGGCTCGAAGGACCATAAACTAATGGTTGCGCGTTTAGTACCTGTCTAACTTAAAGTCCGACGACCGGTGGACTGTATCTAAATAAATTAGCGCGGGCTAACTTCAAGTTGCGAGCTGGTCTGCGATGCGTAGAACAGGATAATGATGCAATATGGCGGTCGGTATGCACACGTACAAATGCAAGAAGTACCAGGCTGGGCGGAGGAAATGACAATAAGGATACAGCCTGGCGGAAGAAGAAAGGAACGCACGTACCTTAGCTTCTGGATGCTGCAGATGGAGTTGCAGGTGCCTTTCAAGGACACCACGTGGTGGCGCGTGGTCCAGCACGCGGACGGCCAGGTTAGATCTTCCTTCAAAAACGCGAACACAAGCGTATTGCCACAAAACACAGCACACTGTGGTCTAGAATTGGTATACCGAGGTTCAATACAATCAAAGAAACAAATCTTAGCGCGGTCACTCGCGAAGCGGCGCGGAGCGGACTTTTCTAGTCTACGATTGCAACACAACTGTCGCGCGGACGCAGCGACATCTTCAAGGAACGCGAAGATTTCCTCCGCGGCTCCATATCTCTGTACTCTTCTTATAGTACGTGCGGGAAAAGGATAGGAAGTAGGAAGTGCATTATGTACGCGCGCAGACCAATAAAATAACAAAAGAGTAAGGGCGCGAGAAAAATGGCGGAATAAATTCAGTTGTAACTATGGCGCAACCACTTATAATTACGGGTCTAAACGCGACGTACTAAAGTATGTAGTAGTATTGATACTACTTACAATCCTCGACGTTTCGACCGTGATGCTACGGTCGTGGTCACGAGGGGACTGGTGCGCGGCGTCTTCGTCTGCATCGGGCGGCCGGTTCTTCTGCTACCCGATACCCGAACTCTCCGATATTTGTTGTGCACTTGAACTAGAGTCAGTAGGTTCAGTGCGACACACCACACTCACAGTATAGGCTAAGTAAAATATAGACTGCCAAAGTCCCTAGTAAAGATTGTCCTCCGGAAGAAAGCCAAAATTCTGTATTATACATAGATAACATTGCTGTGCGCTCGTGTTAAATCGAAAGAGACAGAAAATCTTTCTCTTTCTACGGCTGTTCGTAGACTGTTATGCTATTTCCGCAGCGCTAGTGTCGCAAAGCATGCTTTTGGCCGTTAGTTGTGCAAAAAATATAAAGATGACGCTTTACAGAAATGTATTATTTCAACGATTAGCTATAAATTGTAATGCTGAGCCACCAGTGTGTGATAAACAGTTCAATTTTTCGCCACAATGTTACAGACATCGATAGCTAAATGTATTCTTTTATAGAAACGATGCGTCTCCCTCCGGTGAAGCGGGTTCGAATCGATATCGATTTTATATTATTTTATTTTGTTTATTTACTCTTTTAATTAAGTACATGTATATTTTTTACATAAATTATAGGATATAAAGAATAAAGAATAAAGAATTTTTTTTCAGTTCAAAAACTTATTAAATATACAGATATACAGATACACTGTTATAAAATTATACTAACTTAAACTAAGCACGTAAACTAAACAGTGTCGCTGGTCTCCACACTAGGATACCCTGTGTCGTGAAGACCAGACTTCCCTTTCAATAAAAAAGTATAAATTGCAATATGAGTGTGTGTGTGTGTGTGTGTGTGTGTGTGTGTGTGTGTGTGTGTGTGTGTGTGTGTGTGTGTGTGTGTGTGTGTGTGTGTGTGTGTGGGTGTGTGTGTGTGTGTGTGTGTGTGTGTGTGGGTGTGTGCCTTGATCAACAACTTCATTACTATTACCACTACAGTATTTGGTCTTAATGACTATTTTACATACTTTTTGCAAACAGATTCACAAAAGAATAAAATCTAATTTTGGTCAGATAAGAATATGTAGTATTGCCTCAGTGTCCTCATAGTTTTTATTTTGTAACCACTTATGTATCAGTAGTTTGCAACCCGATCTGGTCATATTCAAAGCGTTCGTATCAAATTTGTACAATTTTGAGTAAAGGTAAGGGCCCATGTAGTCAACAGATCTGCGAGCAAAGGTCGTTTTAGTCTCGGGCCTACCCCATTTCAATGTTCTGTAGGAGGCACGCGCTAGCTGCATAGCTTTGCGGTGGAATACTAGTACAGTTGAGGCTATGTAAAGCTGACGAACACTGAGAACCTGGCAATCAGAATAGAGTTTGGCCGTTGGGTATCTCCTAGGTAAACGGTAGGCTATTTTCAAGATGGCTCTTTGGATTCGCACTAGTTTGAGTAAGTGAGACTTGCATGTAGCTCCCCACACTGATATACAATAGTTCAGAACCGATTGACATAAACTAAGGTAAATCATTTTTATTAAGGCCAGATCAGCGACATCACTAAGCTTCTTAAAGATATGCATCAGTTTTTTTAGACGCTTAGAGACGGCCTCCACCTGAGGTAGCCAAGTTAAGTGATGATCTATAATAACGCCCAAATATTTAATATTCTCAACTTGTTCAAGCAAATCACATTGGCATTGAAGGGAACTCTTGTTTTGACAACAGTGTAGTTTAAGTTCAAGGTTCTCCGAAGGAGCAGTTCTATTAGTAATACTAAAGGCAATTATTTTTGTTTTGTTAATATTGACATGTAATAAATTACGCTGAAGCCATGCACTCACATCGTTTAAGCCTTCCTGAGCGATAGAGCGGGCCCGGGCCCACGACCTAGCATGAAAAATGATCGCTGTGTCATCTGCAAAAGTAAACATTTTAGCATTTTTTAGTTTTAAGGAACAGAGATCATTTATATAAGCCAGGAACAACGTAGGACCCAGGACGCTGCCTTGCGGCACTCCAAACTTGACCTCAGCATAGTCACTGTAAAAGTCTCCAATAGAAACTCTTTGATTTCGCTCAGATAGATACGACCGAAACCAGTCAAGTGCAATTCCTCTCACGCCCATGAGTTCTAGTTTTCGTAAGAGTATTGGCCGAGATACCGTATCAAAAGCCTTGGCAAAATCCAAGAAGACGCCTACACAATTATGATCGTCATTGATCTTGCCAATGGTAAAGTTAACAAGACCATTGACGGCGTCCTCTGTGGATTTACCCGAGCGAAAGCCGTACTGATTCCCGGCGAGAATTCCCTTAGATTCGAGGTACTTGAGTAGCCTGGCATTGATCACTTTCTCAACCATTTTTGAGAGAGTTGCCAATAATGAGATTGGCCTATAGTTAGAAGGCTCCCTCAATTGACCTGCTTTATAAATTGGGATAACATTTGCAACTTTAAGTTCTGGAGGAACAGAGCCAGACGAGATACTCAAATTGCAAATGTGAGCAATGGGATTAGCAACAATATACCAAGTCTCTTTCAAAATGTTATTGCTTAATGAGTCATGTCCTCGAGCAGAGCTAGTTTTAAGTGATTGGATTACTTTTGCAATTTCAAATTTATCAGTCGGACTTAAGAAAAATGAAGAACTGGTCGATGACATAGATCGTGAATCAACACTGTTTGCCAGTTCATCTTCCGTTTGACCAGATTGTTCGAGCATAACTCTAGCAAGATTTTCGCCTACTGTGCTGAAATAGCTATTTACTTTATTGAGAGACTCCAAGTGGTGCGTATTGATTTTAAGTAATTCTTCGCTTTTATTGTTAGTGCTTTTTATATTACATATATTTTTAACTGTCGACCAAGTCTTTTTGATATCTTTCCTATTTTCAAGTAACCTCCTCCGTTCATAATCATTTTTAACCTTTTGCAATATATTTCCACAGTAGTTCCTATATAATTTAAATTTATTTTGCATATTTAAGTCATTTGGAAACTTTCTAGCTTTGATATGGAGTGCGTCCCGTCGTCGAATGCATTTTAGGAGTCCAGGGGCTATCCAATCTTTATAAACGACATCGCGACTTTTTACTTTATGTATAGTAGTATGTTTATTTATAGCAAAGTTTAGGATTGTCAAAAATTGTTTTACTGCATCTTTCGCCTGATCAATTTTATAAAATTCTGTCCAGTCAAATTGTTTTAATGTTTCGCGAAGAGCTTCATAGTCAATTTTTGTGTTTGATGAGTTTGAATTATTTCTTTGAGATTGTATTCCTATACTGCACAGTACCGCACTATGATCAGTTAAAGCAGAATGGCATACAACTGTAGTCGAAGCTAATAATGACTTTATCATGCAGTGGACAAGATTACTTGGCCCTCTGGTTGGAAAATTGTGACTATTTATATAGCCGTAGTGCGCCAGGATACTCAAGTATTCATTAGTATCCTCAGTAGACGGTTCTTTTATGAGATTAAGGTTGATATCTCCTAGCAGTATGGAGTGGGGTTTTGTAAAAGAAGAAAGAGTTGATTCAAGTGAAGAGAGAAAATTATTAATAACCTTAAATGACGGAGAGCGATAGATAGCTATAACGGAAAATATCTTTTCTATTTGTAGCACCACGCAGTTTGCATCCTGGAATGGTGGTTCTATTATATCGACGCTAAGATTGGACCGTGAGTAGATTACTATACCATCACATTGATTAAGGTACACTTTAGAATGGAAGCAATTATAATCTTCCAAATACATTTCATTAGAAAACTCATCTATCCAACACTCTGTCAGCACAATTATATCCGGTTTGAATTGTAGGCGATTTAAAAATATAACTAGGCTATTAAAATTTTTGTTTATGCTCCGTATATTTTGTGATAGTACAGTCAATTTATTTACATTGGTCCCCAACAAGTGAACTTTACATTGTTCAGCTTGATATAATTCAACACTGTTAACAAGATTAATGCAGTCTATATCATTTAATGTATTTATTCTACTATTCATGATTATTAATTTGATCAACAGGTATAAAAGAGCAGGTGGCAGCAAAAAAGAAAAAAATGCTAACTAATGGGGATGAAAAGTCACACAAAAACTTTGGTTGAGTTTTGCTCAGATGAGAGCATTTCAATGCTAAATAATTGGCTCTGTTATTGATTTCAGAGAAAGACAATATCATTTTTCTGAAATATGTACAATGTAGCTCAGCTGATATAATGCATGAAATTAATTGAGTCATCAGCTTAAGTATACAATTAATCGGTGCACTATCATTATATTCAGAATTTGGTACAGCTTTTTGGGTTACGGTTCCACCGTTACAATAGCGTAGCAGGTATATAGGCAATTTATATCTTATTATATAATCGCTTGTATTTGGCAATTGCAGATTATGGGCCAAAAAAGCATTTAGAAAAGATACTATTAAAAATATAATTCTATGAGGCAACATTCTAAAATTAGTTTTGAATATTTTTATAAATGAAGTTTTTACCATTATACAATTGTAATTAAACTTACAATTACGGCATAGGGCAGCAAAGTTGGGATTCGTTCTTAACCAATATATAAGGCGATCCTTCCTGTTTTTTAAGGTAGATGTTTCCATTAGAAGTCCAGCAGAATTGATATCTTTCTTGTTTAGCAAATTCTCTTGCAAGAAAGTACAATCTCCTTGATTTCGCCGTGAGGGCCTCTGACAGGAATATTGGCGATGTGTCACTTTTGATGCCCAAATGGCTGGCGTTTAATTTTCGGGTCCTGTTAAACTTTCTTGAACAGCTTAAAAATTGATGTTTTATCAGAGTACTGGACAGCTCCACGACAATAACAGACTTTGATGTATCTTTTTTGTTAGGTATGCGATACACGTCGCGCAATTCAGAAGGTTGTAGCGTAAGTTCAAAGTTTTGGGCCAGATGTTTGATATAGCCGAAAAGCGTTTCTTTATTTTCTCTTTCGGCACGGGGGACAAATTTAATCTCCAAGGATGTTTTTTTCAGTGATTTCTCCAGAAGCTCACATTTTTCATCAACCTTAGAGATTTGGGTCACCACATCTCTTCTCTGTCCCTCCAAGCCCTCAATTTTCGTCTGTAGATTTTTCAATTCATTTGTCATAAAATCGAGGGACTTTTCGATGTCTTGGTTAGTGTTTTTTATTGTAAAAGTCTGAGCCATAACTTCCTGTATATTTTTGCACAATAAGTCTATTTTATTGTTTTGTGTTTCTTGAAAAGATTCAAATATATTCTTCATTTCCATTTTGAACGCCGTCAACTCATCATAGTTTTCGCCCGATAATTTCCGGCGCTTATCTCTGATTGTTATGTTCGTTTGTTTATCACCGTTATCGACTTCTCGGTCCATAGTAGCCGGTAGGTTAGGCTCGGAGGTTGACACCGACTTGTTCAGTGGCGGCGATCGGAGCATTTTGTATCTAATGCGAGAGTAATAAGGATCAACCGTCTTTGTTAAATAGACACAAGGTTGCTTACGCAGGTCTTGTGCAGGGGTCTTGTTATCTGGTTGGTTCGCCGCACTTTCGATACTATTCGCCTTTCCGTCCAATTTAGTTAGACCTCTGATTTGTTTGACGAGTTTTTGCTTGCAGATATCGATTTAAAGTAATTAGTACGTAAAGTATAAGGTAATAAGTCCTATTTTGCACTTGTGATTTATTTAATTTTCGCCACAATAATTTGCAAGGTTCCACTTTAAACACGACTGATCTGTGCAGCGATCCGGAGGGAAGGAATATAATATTGATATTGATCCCGGATATTGACCAAAGTGGCTGTTTATCACAAAGTTAATTAATTTAAAACAATAAAAACCAATTCTTCTAAAAGTTTTCTTACATTACTTACCTACCCCATGTTTGTAGAGTGATATAAAAGTTGTTTCACGCCAAAATGTACCTACATCTCTCTGCATAGGTACTTCCGTTGCTTGCGCGGTTGAAGCATCCCGTTGGCCATGCCATCGCTAAGCGACACGTGTGTCACACGCGCGCGCCTGTCGCACGCGTGCCCACACGACGCGTGGCCGTGCACAACACAATGCACAAACAAAACTTGCTTTGATCGAACAGTCAATGTTAATTTGTAATTAGGTACCTATATCTACCTACTTTTTAATCGATCTTTGCGATGTGGTAGTAATTTTGAGACTAGGCTAGACCCTGTTTGTCATTCATAATAGCAGGCGTACGCCGTGACGCCGACGGCGAGCCAACAACGACCCTATGCAGTATTATTTATTATTATTAATTACTTGCAATTTCATCGACATCATCAGATTGTTGCTTGCGAGGGCGCTCCTGCAGTTAAAAATGTACCTTACGAAGTAAGAGCTAAGGTTTGTTTTCGCACGACATTGTGATTATTAATGCACTGAACACGGTCAACAGTGCGTGCGGTTTTTTTTTATAATTAAAAGCTTAATTATTTATTTACAAGTTTTTATTTAGTTTCAACTTTCACCTGTCCCGAAGACCGATGTTTGTCATCAAATCATGCAAATTAAGTTGGATCCACTTCCCGAATACCGATTGAGCTGAAATTTTGCATACATGTGTAAATCGCGTAACAATGCACGGACAACAGCACGTCGACCTACCACAAAATGTCAAATTTTCTTATTTGAAAATAAACTCTATGTGTCAGGCTTAAAGTTGAAAATGTATTGGAGAATTTTTGAATTTTGAGGTAGGTCGACGTGCTGTTGACTTACTTGACTTAATGTCCTAGGTCCCCTAGATGGGGCAGAGGGCGTCCACAGTAGTCCTCCATCGCGTTCGGTCTTGAGCTTCGCGTTTGATTTCACTCCAAGTCTTGCCGATCTTTTTCGCCTTATCTGCTACAGTGCGACGCCAAGTCTGCTTGGGGCGACCACGTTTGCGTTTTCCTTGGGGATTCCAATCCAGAGCCTGTTTGGGAATATGATTGGGATCCCTCCGGAGAGTGTGGCCAATCCAATTCCACTTGCGGCGCTTGATCTGCTGGTCGATCGGGGTTTCGTGGCAGCGTTCCAACAGGTGTTCGTTGGAAATTTTCTCGGGCCAGTACACACCGAGGATTTGGCAAAAACAGCGGTTGATGAAGACCTGGAGTTTGTGCGAGATGGACTTGGTGACCTTCCACGTTTCGCACCCGTATAGCAATACGGATTTGACGTTGGACCCGAAAATCTTGATCTTAATCCTTCGTGTCAGTTTCCGTGACCGCCATACGGGCCGAAGTTGCGCGAAGGCAGCTCGAGCCTTGGCAATGCGCGAAGTGATGTCCTCTTCTGTGCCTCCAGTTTCTGACACGACGCTCCCGAGGTAAGTGAAATTGTGGACTCGTACCACATCCTCTGCACCAATCCGTAACAGTGTGCGATTCTCCACTCCAGATCGCATCTCTTGGGTCTTCCGGCAGTTGATTTTGAGACCTGTAACGCCCGCCTCTCGATGTAAGTCGTCGATCTTGGACTGCATGTCACGGTGCGTGTGGCTCAGCAGGCAGATATCATCGGCATAATCTAAGTCCTCTAAGACATCGGTTATGCCCCACTCTATCCCACGTCGCTTGGTTTCGTATGAGCGATGCATAATTCCGTCGAGGACAACCAAAAAGAGGAGGGGCGAGAGCACGCTGCCTTGACGGACACCCGCATGCACCTCGATGTCTTCGGAGATGAGGCCGTCGTGAGTGACTCTACAAGAATATTTCTTGTAGATGGCCTTCAGTAGGTCGATGATCTTTGGCGGGACACCAACATTAGATAGACGGGACCATATGCTTGTCCACTTCAACGTATCGAAGGCTTTTTCGAAATCGACAAAGGTTAGATAAACCTCCCTTTGCCATTCTGATGCCTGCTCTAGTATGATGCGCAGAGTGTTAATTTGATCGGTGCACGAGCGGTTTGGGCGAAAGCCAGCCTGTTCCGTGCGAAGCAGGGGTTCAACGGCCCCGATAGCCTGTCTAAGATAATCTTGCAGAAAACCTTCGACGGCATCGAGAGCAAAGTTATACCTCTCCAGTTGCTGCACTGGCTAAGGTCCCCCTTTTTGGGCACGGTTATTAAGAGCCCTTTGTTCCAGTCATCTGGGAGTACTTCTTCCGTCCAGATCTTCGTAATAAAGGGTGTCAGGACTTCGACGGCGGAGCGAAGGTCAGCTTGAAGCATTTCCGTAGTAATGAGATCGAGCCCTGGTGCCTTACCAGATTTAAGAGACAGGATAGCCTTAGCCACTTCGTCGTGAGTAGGTGGATCTATATTGATGTCGAGATGCCTAGGTGGAGCGGGGGGGTGCTGCGGTACATCCGGCGCGGTCGTTGTTGTGGAGCGGAAGACTTCCTCAAAGTGTTCACGCCAGCGTAGCAGTTGCCCCTTAGATGTCACAATAAGCTGCCCGTCACTAGACTTTAGAGGCTTTTTCTTAGGTCTGCTGTTTCCTGTCAGGGTTTTCCTTGCTTTATAGACCTCTCTCAGCTTGCCAGAATTAGCAGCGAGTTGGGCATTATCAGCTATCCCGTCAGCCCAAATTCGCTTGTTCTTTCGCGTGCTGCGGTAGATTTTCTTACGGATCTGACGGAGTTGCTGTCTGAGAGTGGCTTGAAGTTGTTCGTCGGTGGTCTGAAGCAGATGTAGGTGTAGCAATCTTCGGTCGGCTATAAGCTGCCATGAATAGAAGAATAGAATAGAATATATTTTTATTTCAGTCTAGGCATACAGATTGCACTTGTGAAAGTCATATAATTATAGAAATATAACAGTAAACAAAGCAAAACAATAATTCAACTAGTAATTACACAATAAAACAATCAAATAAAATATTAGAAGAATTTAACAAGTCGTTAGGTGGAGTCAGATTGACCATATAATGTTTTTGTCATTTAGGAATTCGTCAATGGTATAATAATTCATTTTCAGAAGATTACGTTTAATACAGTCCTTAAATTTATAAAAAGATAAATCTAAAATGTCTTTTGGTATTTTATTATAAAATCGTATACACTGTCCAATAAAAGAATAATTTACCTTGTGTAACCGAAACTTAGGCATAGCCAGTCTATTTTTACGTCGTGTGTTTATTGAGTGGATGTCACTAACTTTTGTATATGAATCTATATTTTTTCGTACATGTAAAATGCATTCATAAATATATTGCGCCGCAACTGTGAGAATGTTAATTGTTTTGAACAATTCTCGTAATGAATCGCGACTCTTTAGTTTATATATAAACCTAATAGCTCTCTTCTGTAAAACAAATATCATCTTTATATCAGCCGCCTGTCCCCATAGCAAAATCCCATAGGTCATCACACTATGAAAATAAGCAAAATACACCTGCCTTGCTGTCTCGATATCTGTAAGTTGTCTAATCTTTTTTACAGCAAAAGCGGCTGAACTCAGTTTAGCTGCTAAGTGTTTTATGTGGGCACGCCATTGTAGTTTATTATCCAATGTAATACCTAAGAAGGTTGTTGTTTCCTCAGTTTTCAAAAATTGGTTATTTAATTTAACTGTTATATCACTTTTGCGAACATTGGGCAAGGTAAATTTTAAACATTTAGTTTTTTTTGAATTTAATAGTAAATTGTTCGCCGTAAACCATTTCAGTAAAAGTACCAAGGTACTATTCACATCGTCATAATTTGGTTGTTTTCTATCAATTTTAAAAATCAAAGAAGTGTCATCTGCAAATAAAACAATGTCACATCTATCCTTGACTAGGCTTGGCAAATCATTGATATAGACTGTAAATAAAAATGGCCCTAGAATAGAGCCTTGCGGTACTCCCATTGTTATTAAAGCGCCTTCAGACCTTTCTCCATCAATATCGACTTGCTGCGTTCTTCCAGCAAGATACGACGACAATAGCCCTAAAGCCAAGCTACCCACACCATAATGTTGCAGCTTATAAAGCAGAGTTTTATGATCTACGCAATCAAAGGCTTTTGATAGATCGCAAAAGATACCCAAAGCGTCTTTTGAATGCTCCCAAGCATCCATTATTGACCTGATCAAAGCAACACCCGCATCAATTGTGGACCGACCTTTAGTGAATCCGAATTGTTGTTTGTGAATAAGACCTCTTTGAATAAAATGGTATAGCAATTGGTGCAGTAGAAGTTTTTCGAATATCTTGCTTAAAGTGGGCAATATAGAAATTGGTCTAAAGTTAGTTGGGTCTAGCCTACTCCCTGATTTAAACAGTGGGATGACCTTGCTTATCTTCATAAGATTTGGAAAAATGCCTGCATTCACACAATTATTGAAAATAACTGCCAAATAAGGGGCAATAGAAGCAATAACTGTTCTAACGGTACTGACTGACATACCCCACAGATCTTCCGTCCGTTTCAATTTAAGACTAGAAAAGGCTTTAATTATTCTTTCAGCGGTTACAGAGCTAAATTCAAACAATTCTAAACATTCCGTTACATTGCTTTTTAAAAAACTTCTAGATTTAGTAGGACAAGATGCTAATGATTCCGTTACGTGTTTTGATACATTGGAAAAAAAGGTCTCGAAAGTGTCTGCAACTTCTTTTTTTTCAGTTATTATACGCTTATCTGTTGGGGATTGCAGCGAAAAAGAATTGATTCTTTGTTTTACTTTGCCCGTTTCGGAATTTATTTTGTTCCATACCGCTTTGACTTTATTAGATGAGTTGGCAATTTTTCTATTCAAATATAAAGCTTTTGCAGCTTTACAGACCCTTTTAAAAATTTAAAAGAGTTTAAAAGATCCCTCAGCTCCTCGCATTGGATTTGTAAGCTTTTTAACTCTACATCTTTGTCAGATAATGTCTTCTTAAGTAATGTATTTTTTTCGTTTATTTCTTGTACTTCTATTTCTCCCTCGTCTCTTTCTTGTAGAAGAGAGTTACTTAATTCTTTATATTTCTTGAGTTCTTCCAATGTATTATTAAGCTTGGTTAACAGTTCATAATTCTTTCTTGTCATCATTTTCAAATCCTTTCTTCACTTTTAGGGCATAAAATAAATATAAAAAATGTTTGTTTCAAAGTTCATATGAAAAAAAAAATAAGTTTAAAAAACTATAACCCGACTACGTAAGAAAGTGGTCTAAAAAGGACGAAACAAGTAAATAATTTAGATAGAAATCCAGAAATGCAGACAGGTACAAAAATGGTCAAGGTAGAGCCGTGGTCGCACCCACTGTATGTAACCTACCATCACAGTACCATTTCTGTTCAATGGAAGTGTTCCTGGCACCTACAATATCATAGTAGGTATACAGCGGGTACGACCACGGCTCTACCTTGACCATTTTTGTACCTGTCTGCATTTCTGGATTTCTATCTAAATTATTTACTTGTTTCGTCCTTTTTAGACCACTTTCTTACGTAGTCGGGTTATAGTTTTTTAAACTTATTTTTTTATTTAATATTTTTCCGTTTCCCGATCGACATAATACACTAGCCATTTAGTATCTACATGGTAGCGTTCTCCAGGACGAGAGCTCGGAACCGATTCAGCTGCAGCGAGGTGTAAGACAGGGAGACGTAATCTCCCCGAAACTATTCACCGCAGCGCTGGAGGACGCTTTCAAGCTCTTGGACTTGAGAAGACTTGGCATCAACATTAACGGCGAGTGCCTGACTCGCCTTCGTTTTGCCGATGATATCGTGGTCATGGCTGAGACCCTGGAGGATCTTGGAGCAATGCTCGATGACCTTAATAGAGTCTCTCAACGAGTGGGTCTTAAAATGAACATGGAAAAGACGAAAATCATGTCCAACTCCCATGTCGCACCCACTCCTCTTATGGTTGCAGGCTCTACTCTGGAAGTCGTTGACCGTTATATTTACCTTGGACAAACAGTCTAGCTAGGGAAGTCCAACTTCCAGAAAGAGGTCGATCGTCGAATCCAACTCGGATAGGCAGCGTTCGGAAAGCTACGTAATATCTTCTCCAGACAAACACTACCGCAATGCCTCAAGACCAAGGTATGGAATCAATGTGTGTTGCCAGCGATGACATACGGATCTGAGACGTGGCCGCTAACGATGGGCCTCATAAGAAAGCTCAAGGTCACTTAAAGGGCGATGAAGAGAGCTATGCTCGGAGTTTCTCTTCGCGATCGAATCAGAAATGAGACGATCCGGAGGCAAACCAAAGTCACCGACGTAGCTCTCAGAATCGCAAACCTTAAGTGGCAGTGGGCGGGGCACATTGCTCGCAGGACTGATAGCCGTAGGGGCAGGAAGGTCCTTGAATGGCGGCCGCGGGCCGGAAGGCGTAGTGTTAGTAGGCCCCCCACAAGGTGGACCGACGATCTGATGAAGGTCGCGGGAAGCCGCTGGATGCGGGTGGCACAAGACCGATCTTTGTGGAAATCCTTGGGAGAGGCCTATGTCCAGCAGTGGACGTCTTTCGGCTGATGGATGGATGGATGGTAGCGTTCTAAGAAAAGAAGTTAAGGTGAGCTGCACGCGCGCATCACGCGATCCGTTAAGCCTTTACCAAACCAACGTGTTCATCCTGCGTGCGCGATGGCGTGCATGGTGGCGTTCAGATAGTGCAATACCATTTGTAGCGACGAGTTCAAACCGGTGCGTCCTGCGCAGCTGCGGCTTGAAATACAGCGTTCGCACGCGCGATCGGGCGGCCGCGTTCATTTGATGACATGGACAGATATGATAGTATGATAATATCCATATTACTTTTATTGAAATTTTTGATTTTTTACGAATTGTTTTAACGAAACATGCGTCAATAATGATTACCAGATTGATTATAAATTAATTTATTTGAAATGATACTCATTTTTTTTTCATCTTCAATAACTGCTTCTTATAGAAGCATTTCAGCTTTGATTTTAGTTTCGCTATCTTCCATTATCACCAAATTCATTAGGTAGGAGTATGTTCGGAACGGAAGGTAGATGCAAACTGGACTAAACGCGTACCTAGGCCGCGTGTTTGATGTACACTGGCCTTGCACGCGAGAAGTCGCCAACGCGCATGCAGGCTGAACATGTTGGTTTGGTTGAAGCTTAACTGCAATCGTTTGGTGCGCCTCCATAGCGCAACTCATGCAAGGCTTTGAACTGCACGCATGTATTTATTATTTATATTAGTTCACTTTTCAGGTAGCTCATAGGCCGTGCTGCGCGCGACCTGCGCATTCGCGGCGCGTTCGCCAGATCTGGTCTTAACCTAAGGCCGCGTTAAAGTCTGGCGAATACGCCGCGGAAATGCACCCGCGCAGATCGCGCGCTCTGTACAAGCCTAGCATGAGTTGCGCTAAGGAGGCGCACCAAACGATTGAGTAACGGAACGCGTGCTGCGTGCGTACAGCTCACGAGCGGATCGCGCGCGGCGCTAGCTCGCGGTAGTGTTTGTAAATAACAAAAGTAAACTAAGTTAAGTAAAGAGCTAAAACAAAATTAAAGAAAAGAAACCTCTTTTTAATTATATTCATAAACTAAACATAAAAACATTATACCTAGGTCCTTACTCAATACTTAAAATTATAATTAATACATCTTTATTCTCATTACAATTTCTGGCCTAACTTAAACCTTAATATCTGCTGTCATAATGCGATGTTCTACCTAAACCTGGAAATGGATGGAAAAGAATAGCCAAGGATTGGCATCACTGTCGTGCATTTGGAGAGGCCTCTGTCCATCAGTAGACTGGCGTCATCACATCATTATCACACCATCATTGTCTGTAGGTACAGTAGGTATCTTGGCTTGCTGGTATGCTATATCAAATCTCATTCGTTTTAGTAACGTCTCTCCTGTCATGTTCATGGTCAGAATTAACAGAGCGAGGCTGCAGTCCGCCTTATTTTACTTGGCTAGCCCCAAATGATAATTGCGTCCAAGTACATTATCCTCAGTGATTGCGTCTCCTGCTTCTGCTTCAAAAAATGGTCTCTAGACTGCCTTTTACTACCTCCATCGTACCGTCAGAACTTCATTGTAATATAGAAATCTTGTAGTTCCAGTCTTCAGATCAGTTAGTTTACTTTTATTAATAACTAGCTGACCCGCCGAACTTCGTAACGCCTAACAGTTTTTTTTTCGTCAGCTTTTCCATTTTTAATTATTTATTCTACTATTCGGGGCGGAGATAAATCCAACAAATTACAAACCATTAAACTCGGTCCAGCCGTTCTCGGGTTATAAGTGTTGTAAAAAATACGACTTTGTTTTATATATAAAGAAGATTACATAGATATGTAGCGAATCCTAAGTTTAAGGAAGCTTTCGAACACATTTTTTTCACATCAAAATAATGTATTTGCAATGTCTTTGTGTTTGACACTACATGACAATGACATGACAACCGTCTTTAAAATAAATTATTTTTATTTCTTTATTTATAGCACTAAGGAGTGTTGATATCAACTTGAAGCAAATCACCCCCAAAATAGCTTTCTACCCCTATTTAACCCCGCTAGGGGATGCATTTCAATAAAATACAAACAATGTCTTCCGTCAATGCTGTTAAAGAATGTTTATGCAAAATTTGAAGTAGATTAGACCATGGAATCACGTTGTCCCATACTAACTTTGCCCCCCGGTTTCACCCACTTTGGGGTTGAATTTCGCAAACTCCTTTCTTATCGAATGCCTACGTCATACAAAAAACACAGACTCCAAGTTTCAGGTTTCTACGATCAGCGGCTTAGGCTGTGCGTTGATCCGTCAGGCAGTCATTCAGGACTAATCATTTAAATGTATAGATTATGACTGAAACAATATGATATATATACATATTCGTAATGTGCTAGCCAAGAACTTTCTTTTGATACCAAACACGCGATGATTATCACAATTTAAGTTTTTTTAAGGTTAAAAACTGACGTTTTAATTCCGTCTGAGACAAATTTGATACAATTTATACAGCCTTTTTTACCCGGGCCATTAATACGAATCTATTGACACCTCGTTCATTAAAATCGGTTCAGTAGTTTAGGTGCTAAGGTGGAACATACAAACATACATACATACATACATACATAGACTGCCAAAATCATTACCCTTTCTTTTGGCTTCGCCGTAGTCGGGTAAAAAAGAAAAAAAAAATTAAAAGAAATTTTAAAAAAAAAGAAGAAAAGGAAAAAAAAAGTATAAGAACATTTTATTGCTCATAGGTGGTCCTGAACTCGGTAACGTTGAACTTAGTGTCCAAGTCCGATGCAATTACCACTACACCAGCTAGTCTTAAATATTGACGGCGAAACAAGAGTAGCCTTGGTGAATATGGTAACAGTGCTATGGTTCGAGTCTCACTCAGTTGTCACACTGTATAATCCAGTTTTGGGGGTGGGTGAACACTCGTAACGGCTCACTACTTTAACGACACATATTATGAAACAGTATACAACAGCACTTGTTTTTATGTTAACAATAGTCAAACGTTTTGATATTTAATAAATGTAGTAGTTTTAAGTTTCTATTAACGTTTTGTTTGTCCGTATGTGTCACTTTACTATTTTGTTTGCGCACTAAATGGTTTACTTTGCACTGTTTATTTTATCACATCGCGGCTTTGTATAGTCACACAAACGCTCACACTTCGGTATCGAACTGTTTAGGTGTTATTAAGTTCCGTATAATTGTAAAATAGTCACTTTTAATATTTTTTAAATGTAAATAAACACAGAGACAATGTTAAGCGTGGCAGTGGCGCCACCTATCTATATATATATGTGGTTGGTCCTATCTATATGTGGTTTGTGACATCCAGTCCTCAAGCGAGTGCGTGTTATGACCCAAGACGGAGGAGCTGGTCTCTGTATAGGCCACTTTAATGCGGTTCCACTGCTCGTCTATTGAGTTTTCTTCAGTATTGAGGCCGAAGAAACGGTTCCGGAGTTCAAGCCTAAACTTGGTGCAGGTGTCAGGGTCTCTGAGCCTAGCGACGTTGAACCTCCTCCCAACCCTGCCAGGGCCCCCGGCTGGTCGTGCTACCGCAACCTTGAGGCGCAGTTCAGCCACAACCAAATAATGGTCACTGTCGATATCAGCACCCCGACGGTTTCTGACATCGAGCAATGAGGAGCGATCGATCTGGTTTATTGTGTTTCCATTGGGTGAGATCCAGGTGTGTTTGTGGATATCCTTATGGATGAATAATGTGCCGCCGATGGTCAGGTCTTGGTTCTGGCAAAACTCCACAAAACGCTCTCCATTCTCATTACGGACTCCAAGGCCCTGTGTGCCCACGTAGCGCTCGCAGTTTGCGTTGTCGCTCCCTACTTTTGCATTTAGGTCTCCCATGACGATCACTATGTCTTGTTTCTTTATAACCTTTAAGGTGGCATTGAGTGAGTTGTAGAAATCGTCCTTGGTGTCCTCTGCAGATGTGTTGGTAGGGGCGTAGCATTGCACTATGGAGATCTTCCGGGCTCTTGAGTTGAAGCGGGCCCAAATGATTCGGTCTGAGATCGGTTTCCAGTCTAGAAGGCTGTTCTTTGCGGCATCAGAAAGGAGTAGCCCAACGCCGTATACACGGGTATCGTCCTTACTTTCCTTACCAGAATATAAAAGAGTCAAGCCCTTAGACGTTCTCAGTTCACCGAAGCCATTTCTACGCACTTCACTGAGACCTAGAACTTGCAGGTTGTATCTGAGCATTTCTGCTTCTGCTTGGGCTAGGCGGCTGTCGTCGCTGAGCGTATGTACGTTCCAAAACGCTATTCGTGTCCGTTTTTTCATGCCAATGGTCGTCGTTGAGAGATCGGTCCGGATTCCTTCTGTGTTCGTTTCTTTAGTCAGTGAGAGTTCGGGCAAGCGGGCGATTAACCTACTGTGCCCTAGTCCGGTGGTGGGGCTGCCACCTCAGAGCTTCCGGACGCGCTCGTTTTTTTTCGGGTATCCTCCCTAGTGATTGGGTTCGGTTTTAAGGCGCAGAATGCTCGCCTTTCGCCCTGCATCCTCAGCTCAGCTGCAACTCAAGTTAGTGGACATGCAATGCGTGGCTGCAGCAGGTCCCAGGGTGGACGACGAGGACGTGGATGACGCGGACTGGCCGGTGTTCTGCTCGACAGGTGTTCCACTACTTAACACAGCAGATGGCTTCTTGGTATTTTATAGGTAATGCCGACCTCATTACGTCGGCGATTCCCACCAAGACCATGCCCCGGCTTCCCGCCCCAAACGTGCTGTTGACTGCACTATTATGATGACATGGTGCTGATCTGATGATTGAGTTGAAAGGTGGCCAAGGAACTTCGCAATGCAACGACGGAACCTCATCGAGTTTAGGCTCATTTGAATCATCTTGCTGAGTACTAATTTGTCTTTTAATGTGGTTACAATTGGTGTAGTTCTGATGATGGAGCTGGAAGGTGTTTATAGGAAGGAACTCGAAAACTTAAGGATACACCCCCATCGAAATTGGGCTCGTTTGATTCGTCTTGACGAGTACTTTGGTGCTACCTGGTAACCAGGGTCTGATGATGAAAATGGAAGATGGCCATAGGAACTCAGTAATTAAATGACATAACCCCATCGAGTTTGAGCTCCTTTGATCCGTACTTTGGTGCTAGATGATAACCAGTGTCTAATGAAGGAGCTGAAAGATGGTCATGGAACTCAGTAATTAGACGATATAACCCTTTCGAATTTGGGCTTGTTTGATTCGTCTTGACGAGTACTTTGGTGCAAGATAGTAACCATCATATATTTTTTTCTTTTAAAGTAATATAAGTTTCAGTGTATATTAAACACAAACAGAATATTATAATAATAAAATGTTGACAGTCAGGTCCAATGTGACATCGATGACCAAATTCCGAATTGAGGCAAAAGCGATATTAATAGCGTGTCAAACTCGTTTCAAAGTGGTATAAATAGTTTAACAAGTTTTTTCGCATTGTCATATAAAATTTGTAACACTTTTTGCTATTTGCTACTTAAAATGAAATAAGAATTATTGTGAACGGTTGTGCTAGTATTGCAACTTGCTAGCTACTTTTATAAGAAATGTAACTCGTCTGTTTTGTTCACTATTCAAAAAGACCGACGCGTTTATGACTTTAATGTCCTTCAAATTTGTGTAGTTTTTTTTACATATGTACACATTTAGCCGCCACAGTCTTTTGTGGGATTTTTCCGAAATGGTCCTCTATTGATGCACTTATTTTTAAAACATACGTAACGCACCTATCATTCATTACCGGGCGACTACACTAGTGAATTTGAAAATTCCATAAGAAATTACATTGTAAACAAAACGAGCACGTGCCCTGCCTACTACAAAATCATGACAAGATAATCTAAACCTTACGGCGCTCAGCAGCAGCAGGTTTCAACCTGTTACTCGTAAGATACTACCGAACTACCGCATTATTTGTGCTGATATTTACGCAGGTAACTGCTTTCTATTATTGATGAAATATTTAACAACAGTGTTTATTAAGCCGATCCTATCACTTCCTTTTTATACTGTCTTCATACTCTTTGGATACAACTTAGATTATGCGCTTTTTAGCTACAATATTAAATCTAAATATGTCTTTAATGCATATCTAAATGCAAAATTGTTGAATTCTACTACTATTAACGATTATGTTGTTAGTGTTAGTATATTAAGTAATGGATAGTAACGTCAATTTTAGTATCTATTACCAAAATGTAAGGGGGTTGCGAACAAAAACAGATATTTTTTTGCAAAACTTAAGATTGAATAATTATGACATAATTGCTTTGACGGAGACCTGGCTTTTGGACGGAATATCAGACTGTGAATTATTTGACGACCGTTATGTCGTATGGCGCCGAGACAGAGACTACTGTAGAACCCGACAGACAAGAGGTGGCGGAGTATTACTCGCGGCCCGCCGTGACTTATTGGTTACCTCCAAGCCCCAATGGCAATCTAGTGCTGAGGATATATGGTTTACTCGTCTTATTACCCAAACTTCCAATGGCCAGTCGAAACGGAAAATCTCGTTCAATTTGAATGTCTGCACTGTTTATCTATGTGAGGAAAATCTAGGCTACAATTTTGCTACACAATTATCAAACTTTTCCAATAAGCTTATTTCGATCACTAATGACAACCCGTCCGATAAATTCATAATACTAGGAGACTTTAATATGAGCTATATCGTTTGGAAGATATCTGGGCAGGGATTTATGTCGGCGGACTTATCCAATCAGATCGAAATCGATTTCGTTAATACCATAAATTATTGTGGTTTCGATCAATTCAACTGTATTAAAAATAATTTTAATCGTATTTTAGACCTAGTGTTTTCTAATGACTTATTAACAGTGTCAGCGTGTTCGGATCCACTTGTTCCTGAAGACCCTCACCACAGAGCTTTGGAGATGACGGTTAATTTTATTAATATTCTTCCACTTAAACCTACTTCTCACTCCGTTTATATGTATCGACGTGCCGACTACGACCAAATATGCTCAAGCCTAATAAAAACCGACTGGAACCAAATTCTTGGACGTGGTAGTGTCGACGATGCCGTCGGTGCATTCTACGATATTATCTTTAAGTTAAGAAACGAGTTCGTTCCTGTTAGATCATTCAGTAAAGTAAAATACCCTCCATGGTTTAGCGCACCATTAATAAAAATTCTAAAGGAAAAAACTAAGTACCATCGTAAATTTAAAGTCTACGGGAATAAGTCTGACGAGCAGTCATTTAGGGTGCTACGCGATAGGGCTAAGAGGGTTGAACTGGAGTCATATAACAACTACATTTCTTCTATCGAAACTTCTATTAAATCGAATCCAAAAGCGTTTTGGACTTTCAATAAAAACATGCGTGCTTGTCCCTCGATTCCCTCAAGTATGTCCTACCTGGGTGAATCGTGTCACGACGGGCCAGAAATAAGTAACCTTTTCTCAAGTTATTTTAGTTCAACGTTTTTGAAATGTGACCCAAGTTCAAACTTAAATGTCCAAGATGACTCATCAGGGCATGTTGATGACTGTTCTTGTGATATTGCCTCCATAGAAGTAGATGTAGATCAGGTCTGTAAACTTCTCAAGTCCTTGGACTTAAACAAGTCTGCGGGACCGGATGACCTACCTGCAGTATTTCTGGTGCGTTGTGCTGATGAACTAAGTTTAACTGTCTCCATTCTTTTTGAAAGGTCTCTACAAGAGGGTATAATGCCGGTTAAATGGAAGCTTGCATACATTACGCCGATCCACAAAAAAGGTCCAAAGGACTGCATTGAGAATTATAGACCTATCTCAAAGCTTTGTTTACTGGCTAAGGTACTTGAGCGTATAGTATTTAACCAAACTTATGGTAGTTTGAAACTTCGTTTTTTACCTTATCAACATGGTTTCTTAAAGAATCGTTCAACCGTCACTAACCTAACAACTTTTACTGACTTCCTTACTGATCAAATGGATCATGGCAATCAAGTGGATGTAATTTATACTGATTACGCAGAAGCATTTGATCGTATTGACCACAAAATTCTTCTACTAAAACTTCAAAGTATGGGCATCAGAGGTGATCTGTTCAGATGGTTTTCCTCATATATTCAAAATAGATCTCAAGCGGTAGTTTTAAAAGGTTACATGTCATCTTGGATATGTATTCCCTCAGGAGTACCCCAGGGATCGCTGCTGGGACCTCTATTATTTACAATCTTCATTAATGATATCGACCAATGCTTCCCTAGCTCTCGCTTTCTACTCTTTGCAGATGATATGAAAATGTTTCGAGTGGTCAATAACCAAAACGATGCCATACAACTTCAAGCTGACTTATCTAGATTGGATGCTTACTGTCGCAATAATAAACTTGATCTCAGTGTATCCCTATGAAAAAACACCCCTATGCTTTTAATTACACTATTAAGAATCATAAATTAACCTCTCAAAGCGTGGCGAAAGATTTGGGAGTGATTCTCGACAGTAGACTTCTATTTGATAAACATATAACCAGTATAACAAATAGAGCATCTAGAGCCCTTGGTTTTGTCACTCGTATGTCTAAGCCTTTTAAAAATATGAAGACAATAAAAATTGTTTACTGTGCCTATGTTCGCAGCCTCCTTGAATACGCTAGTGTGATTTGGAGCCAATGTTACGATGTTTATAATACCTCAATCGAAAAGATCCAAAGAAAATTTACTAGATTTCTAAATTTCAAATTTCGTATCCCTAAATTGTCGTATGAGGAACGTTGTATGAGGTTTCATCCTTTGCCACTTAGCTTAAGGCGTAATATCTCTGATATTGTATTTGTTATAAAGCTGGTGAGAGGTGGAATTGATTGTCCCGATTTGCTCAATAGGATCTTATTTAGAATACCCTCGCGGGCACTTCGTAATAATGTTTATAAACCGTTTAGTATTCCTTTTTGTCAACCTAACTATAGGCGTAATAGCTGTCTAGTTAGAGCTTGTCAAGCATTTAATAATATTAGTGTTAATGTTGACTTATTTCATGGTAGTATTAATAGCATCAAAATGGCAGTTTTGAAATCGGCTGAATCCGTGGCACTTTAGTCTGTTTGTTTACGTGTTATGCTTTTCTTTTTAAGTATAAATTTAATATTTATTAAGCAATACTGTTGTTGCACTTTTTGTTATCTATTTGTGGTAGCTTGTTATTAGCTTCTAGTTGTTAATTTCCTAAAACTGTAGTAAATTTGTAAGCTGTAAGCTATCCTAAGAAATGAAAATAAAATAAAATAAAATAAAAATAAGATAAAATCATGTCAAACGAATCTAAACTTTACGGTCATAAGTTTAAATTTTTAAATTCAAGTTAAAAGTTCTTAAGGCCTTAACACGCTTGAATGACCTTGACGCGTCGCGCCCATACAATTTCGCGCCTGCGGATAACCTCTAAAAATCGGAAAAACATGTCTTTTATGAAATTAATGCCTTTAACGAGAATTTTCAAATAAAACTTTCAATTCAAAACATGTATATCTACAAAATCTTGTTTTGTGTGAAAACAGTAATGAAATAGCTTGTGCCGTTTAGAAAACATTTGCAATTTTCATAAATTTCATAAAAATATACACTTTTTTGTGCATGTTTTAATCCAAGGGACTTAACGGAAAATCAAAATGATTCAATTCAAGATGTTTATTAAATCCTCTTCTAGCATATTGTATTCTAAATTTTTAGATTCAAGTAACAGGTATTCTGACAATTTGATTTTCATATTCGAATTTTAGGCACTTGGGTGGTGTTAAGGCCTTAAAATGCCTAGTATCGTTATCGTTCGTCGCAAATCATTCCTACTCGCTCGCGCTCAAGGAATTTTCTTGCTAGACGCGCTCTGATGTTACATGCATTCCACAGATTAGTCTGAGTACATGCATTCATCAATGAATAAAATGAAATACGCATGATCTAAGTATGATTTCACAGAGTGTGATTTGTAACTGTTTATATAAAAAAATAGCAGGTGGTGTGGTGACCAGTGAAATTCATTTCATATGATTTTTTGGTCATTTAGTCATGAAATCTTTTATGCCTAACCTAACCTACCGTGTACCCATTGATGTAAAAAGTAAAGATACGGCTGACAGAACAAATCGCCTTGCATTTCCTCCATACATGACACACTAACCCCATCTGTTAGACTTTGATGTCAACTGTCAAAATTACCCCTAAGTAACCTTGTAAGAGCGGCTTATAACGAAAGAGGAACTAAGAAAAAAGTTTTTATTTCACAGATGTTATATTTAAAGTAGTATCAGAGTAAATATAACTTTTTGCTTTTTCAAATTAAATACGTCAACTTAAATTAAGGTAAAATAAAATAATCTTTATTTGCTTAAACACAGCATACCGCATAGGTGTTTTAAAATGAACGTACCAAGCATGTTTAGCCAACACGAGGCATGCAAATTAAATATAAAATTGAACTAAAATTAAATATAAAATTAATCTAAAATTGCATTAAATTAAATTAGGTACGTACATAGGTGTCAGTCATATCATAATTAAGTTCAAATTAATATTTATTATTTAAAAACCTCCTTTATGGTATGTGAGATTAGCCACTTATTCAATTTTGTTTTAAATTGATTATTATTTAATGTTTTGAATTCATTAGGTATATTATTGAATTTTTTTTAATACTCATTGTTATACAGCTTTTTTTATACTGCATTGTTATTGGAGTTTTAGTAGTAACAGGATATTTTGATTTCTTGTGTTCCGTGGATAAATGTCAAATGCCCTATTAAAAATATGCATAATTTACATTGCAAATACACATGTTTCAAATATATACAGGGACGACAATGTTAGTAATTGCAACTGTGCAAATAGAGGACAACATGATGTTCGTGGAGGGACACCGCATATTGCTCTTATGCATCTTTTTTGGGCAACAAAAGCTCTATTTATATTAAGTAGTATCACATCAGTAAACTGTAGCGTAATTTAGAACCTACAATGCATGATAGGTAGCAATCGCAGTTTTTGTTACAGATCTAACCTGCTTTAAAGCATAAATAAACTAATTGACTCTGTAAGCATAGGTCCAGATCTGGCGAACGCGCCGTGAATGCACAGGACGCGATTTGCGCGCGAGTTGCACGTGCGCGGCACGCGATTCGTTACTGCAACAGATTGGTGCGCCTCTTTAGCGCAACTCATGCAAGGCTTGTATAGTGCGCGCGATCTGCGCGCGTGCAGTTCTGGTTCACGTTCGAGCCAGTTTAACCAGTTCGCGTTCGCGCTGCACCTGCTGTACAAACATTACCTTTTTTTTTTTTGAGATGGGCTTACTCTTGACCCCAATCTTGCTCTAGAGCATAGATGGGATTTATCTATATGCGTTTTCTGATTTACGTCTTATTCTATAGTTAAACCTAGGAACTTCGTTTGTTTTACTTCGTTAATTTTCGTGTCTTTATAATGAATATCAATATTTTTGTTTCTGTTTAATTGTATGTAAGTAATTATTAAATACTTTAACATCAACATTACTTTTAAATAAAACTATACTTATCTAACTAAGTTGTAATGATGACTAATCTATACATATAATTGAAGCTATAAAACAAAAAACAATTTCTCTCTCTCTATCTCTCGAAATGAAACAAAAGGTATGATTCCGAATTCAGCAGCACGCAGTAGTGCTGGTCCCCAAATTTTCTCTATGAGTTTATATGAGATTACATCGATAACCATCTGGTGTAGTAGCGCTCCGGACTACAATGCCTGGCCGTTGCGGGTTCGACTCCCGCGAGGGGCAAATGTTAGTGTGATGAGCTGCCACGAGCATTTGCACCCAAGTCATGGATGTTTATAAATGTATTTAGGTAGTTTATAAATATATTTAAGTATGTTTATTATCTGTATCTAGGGGCAATAGCACAAGATTTGCTTAGTTTAGGGCTAGATAATTAAGTGTTTGTGGATACAATTTATTTTTATAAGTATACGGAATCATACTTTGAACTTTTTTAAAAAACTATATCAGATAATTCATATAGTATATTTATTAATTACATTTCACTGTCCTTCGAATAAAATTTTTTTTTACTTATGCCTTTTGTTATATTTGACATGTTTTCAATTTTTGACTCATAGTGCTTTATCACGTAAACTTAAAATAAGTATTCAATAAATCATGATAAAATAAAATATTTATATTACATCGCATGTACTGGACTGTAAACACTATTATGGCTATACTATAACAATACAACTAATGCACGCCGCTACAAAGTTGTATCGGTTTTGCACGGTAAATATGGCGTTGCTTCGTAAAATTGACAAAGAAGTTGGAAAATTGTAAAAGTAATGTTAATAAGTTTAGTGTTTATCAAATATGCGGCTTATTGGTGAGAAGTAATATTACAATTTGTTTTAATGACCTTTCTGTCGTAATTTATGAAACCTTTCAGTGAACATCTAGGCATTTTTATTTTTTCATACAAATGTCAGATCCCGATGACCGCCAACCACTGACTACGTCACATCGGCCTCGGTCGGGTCATTTCCGGGTCTCTTTAGGTCCAACACCCAGACGTGTGGTCCGCCCTGTCCTTACGAAGTAATATATAAGTCAATGCGTGTACCATAATTTTTATTACTACGAATCTTGTCACTTTCTGTGAGCCATGAGTTCGAATCTCAATACGGCGTTTACGTTAGGATTTATGAAGAAATAAAAAACATTAATGACTATACATATAAGTAAATAACACTGTTATCATTTTTTAATTTCCTGTAACTATATTGTATGCTATGCATAATTCTGAATAAACGATCTTCTATTCTATTCTATAATGTAGCTTTTCACAAGATAATAATAAATTGCCTCGGATTTTTCGGCGCGTTACACGCCATCTTTCGGCACGTAAATGTCATGCTAAAAGCATAGCCACCCTGTGCTTGCAAATGGTTCTCGTAATTGTCGGATAAGTCACAAGATTTCGATTTTATTCAAATCGAGACTACTAGCGAAATCTGTCGTAATTATTATGAGAACAAGCCGGGAGGATATTTTTTATTTAAGGACTGTAAGTCTATCTATACTTGGCCTATGACTCACAGTATCCGGGTTAATGTTTATTGATAAAGGCGACACACGCGGTTTGCACTTATTAATCACTGGATTCCAGGCCGATGACGATTTGAATCCGTCTTCCCGATTGAAATTATTGTTCTTTTTAATTTCAATCGCTTCACGTATTACCCTAGTGTGGTAATAGCGATCCGTGGAAAGGATTTTCGGGTCATGTAACTCCATCCAGTGATAAGTCCCCATATTGAGCAGATGTTCCGCTACCGCGGATTTATTCGTCTGCCGATTTTTCACTGCAGCGATGTGTTCCTTGACTCTTTCGGCTATAGTCCGTTTTGTTTGGCCAATGTAAGAACTACCACAGCTGCAGTCTATTTTGTAAACGTCGAGGAATATAAGTAGTATCAATACTACTACATACTTTAGTACGGAGCATTTAGACCCGTAATTATAAGTTTTATTTATGATATTATTATAAATTTATATCTTTGTTACTATGATACATTTGAAAACATGTGACATAAAGAGGTACTTTACACATAGCACACCAGAATCGTGTTACACGTCTTTGACTGTTTAAACGACTGCATACTCTACAACGTAGTTTTTTATTACCAGGTGGAAAAGCTGGCATATGGCTTGCAGCATTTCCGCCAAGTAACCGAGCAGGGCTATTAGACACTGGTGAGGTGGTTGGAAGTGGTACGTCAGCTTTGTACTTGAAGAAAATTTGTTTAATGAGTGATAAATGAAATGTTGAGTAATGCAGTGATTGATCATCATGTAAAATTTTCCAATGGTAAAAAGAATTCAATAAATGCATATCTAATATATGGAAAAATAGTTTTTTATACCATTTCATTACTTTCCTCATACAATTGATAGAACTTAACATCATATCATTGGTGTCAACGATACCCATATTCTTATTATAGTCTAGTAATACATTCTGGTTTCATTTTTGGTAAGCCAGTAGCTCTGTCAAGTTTTTCTCTAGGTTCCATTACGTCGTCATGAATAGTGCTTAGTATATACACATCTTTTTTGTCGCGCCATTTAAGAGCCATGAGATTTTCGGAAAACTTAACATCTTTCTGACCTTTTTTTAAATTATTAAATATTGGCATACACTTCCTAGTTTTCTTTACAGCACCAATGTTGTAAGATTTAAAAAAAAAAAAACTTTGGACGGCTGGATAACTGGTAGTTATCCATGTAAATTATTCTATTAGTGCCGTAATAATTCTGTAGAAAGGTCGTCATAACTGATCCACTCTCGCCCAAATCCGAATTTCTTATAATGTCAGTTTCATTACCCGAGTATACAATAAAGTCTAGAACTATTTTAGTCGTAACATCACATAATGCAAAAAAAATGACACCGAAACGGTTTCATTTATTAGGAAGGTACTGTTTTATAGACAATCTCCCTTTAAATGGCAGCATGCGCTCTCGTCTACACATTACTTTTGGTACGGGATAAATGATTTTTTAAACTTTTGTCTGGCATTTACTAGCTTAGTATTTTGTTAAAACGGTCCGTTGGGTAAACGGATTTTTCCGTCGATTAATAAGTTCCAAAAACAATCTGCACCTATTAAAATATCGATGTTTGAAGGTGCAAAGAATGTCGGGTCTGCTAGATTCACATTCCTAGGTATGCTTATTAAGTCGTTATTGATGCGAACGCTTGGCAGGGACGTATTGATGCATGGTAAAACTAGGCATTTGATGCGTAAACTGTATTTTCCTATTTGCGATTTTAACTTGATTTCACAGGTTTTGTGCGATTATGTGACAGATTGTCCCATACCTGTAATCTGATAAGTGGACTGTATGGAAGTAGCGTTTAATTTATTACGTAAGGATTCAGTTATCATGCAATGCTGACTCCCATTGTCCAGTAACGCGCGTGCTTTGCAAAAAGTGTTGTCGCTGCCGGCGACCTCGAATAATGCAGTCAATAGTAAAACTGCTATTTCTAAATATATATAATTCTAAAGTGCTAGTTTATAGATAAGTTTGAAGTGAAAGTGTTGTTTAATAATTAATAAATAAAATAAAATAAAAAAGCCTATATTTCTCACAAAAAGAGTTACAAAATGTTTATGTATATTAGTGTTAATATTAAATCTAGAGTGTTAGTAACTATTTACATTTTGATCTTCTACTTATATAATATATAGTATGCTTACAAAATATTGTATATCTATTATTTATAGTAATTTACTCTGTAAGAACCCCTCTACAGGTAAAGGCCTCCCCCAAAGTGTTCCAGTCTTCTCTGGACTTTGCAAATTGTATCCAGTTTGGGCCCGCTATGCGTTTGATTTCGTCCTTCCATCTGTTCCGAGGTCTACCTTTCTTTCTTTTGCCTACAGATCCATTCCATGCAGTTACACATTTTGTCCATCGCTGATCCTGAAGCCGTGCCACATGTCCAGCCCACTTCCATTTTAATGTCAGAGCTTGTGTTAGACTGTCTGTTGCTTTTGTGGTGTTACGTATTTTTGAATGCCGTATTTTATGTAACTTTTTTATATTTAACATACAGCGTTCCATTCCGCGTTGATAAGTCGTGATTCTTTACTATTCTCTGATATCAGCACCAGGTCGTCGGCAAAACGTAGGTAGCTTAAGTATCTCTTTTTTATACAAATTTCACATTTATTCCAGTCAAGCTTGCTTATTATTGACTTTAATACAGCTATAAATAATAAAGGTGATAGAGGGTCGCCCTATCTTACCCCTCTATTTATGGGAAACCAGGGACCAACTGTTTCTAGTTTAACTCTATTTTTGCTGTTGTTATAAATATTATTTATTACTCGAATATAATCTTTTTCCACATTCTGTGTTGATAGAGTTTCCCAGGTATAGTTATGTGACACTGAGTCAAATGCTTTTTTATAATCTATTGTTGGCAATTCCCGAAGAAGAGGCGGGGCAAAGCAGCGCGTCACAGTGACGTAGCAGCCCGGTTAAGTGGGAGTAGTGCGTGGGGGGCACGACAGGCGACGGGTTTCGATGCTCTCTCACTTTTAGCGTGGCGGTTGGATGTGACGGTCGTTCTGCTCGTAGTTATTGTGCATTAGGGTACCTAGGTTCTAATTAATTATTGTTCGTGATTAAATCTCATTTTGTGATTTTGGTCATTATTATTATAAAAATCAATCTCACTTCTGATTTATAATATCAGAAGAGGGATCGACTACGCGTTCTAACCGTTTTTGCCATCTAATTCGTTTGTGTCTTATTATAAGTGCAGTGTAGTGTCAAAGAAATATTAACATGACCGCGTTCAGCTAGATCTAAAGACCGTGATTAGTCTCGTCTCTTCGCGATAAAAGTAGGTCAGCTAAATGTAGGGGTCGTTCGAATGTCGAACGCCACACGCCGCTGGCTAAATGGACGTGAGACAGGCGCCGTGATAGCTCATACGGTGGCCGTAATAAATAGCGCACGCGATGATGCGTTGAAGAATATTCTATCGCTAATTGATTTACTTGAGGGTAGATTGCAACCGTCAGTAACACCGTTCAATATTATTCCGAAGTATCCAACCAGCCAGCATCCTCAATCGACTCTGGCCAGCGAACGCACCACGGTCCAGACGGAGTGTGCGATCAAGGGCAGTTCGCGAGCGTCAGAGAGCCAGGAAGTCGAACCAACGTCGTACGTGACGACTATTATTGAGTTTCCGGAAGTTTCATTCGAGGTAGATTTATATGTCGGCCAGGTAATTGCATCAATGCGCCGATTTTGATCGGTAGGTAGTTATGAATTGTGAACAGTTTTAGTTGGTATTTTGCATCAGGTACGGCCGAGCTTGTTGAGTGAATATTAAGTCGTTTTTATTGTTTCATGTGCTTCGCTAAATGAGTTCGTGTGCACGGCGCATTCATCATTTTGAGCGTCAGTTACGCTTGTGCGTCGCTCTAAGCCCGCATCTGTCATGGCAACCGTGGTGCGCTACAGGCGCAGCCGTGATGCGCTCTTAGCGCGCATTTGGCGCAGTGGCGGCGGTGCGCTACAGGCGCAGCCTTGATGCGCTCATGCGGCGCTATCAGCGCGCATGTGGTGCAGTGACGGCAGTGCGCTACAGGCGCAGCCGTGATGCGCTCTCAGCGCGCATCTGGCGCAGTGACGGCAGTGCGCTACAGGCGCAGCCGTGATGCGCTCTCAGTGCGCATTTGGCGCAGTGACGGCGGTGCGCTGCTGGCGCAGCCGTGGTGCGCTCGTACGGCGCTCTCAGCGCGCATCTGGCGCTGTGATGGCGGTGCGCTGCTGGCGCAACCGTGGTGTGCTCGTACGGCGCTCTCAGCGCGCATCTGGCGCACTATTGGCGGTGCGCTGCCGGCGCAGCTGCGGTGCGCTGCTGGCGCAGCTGTGGTGCGCTTGTGCGGCGCTCTAAGCGTGCATTTGTCACGGTGCTCATGGTGCACCGCTGGCGTAGCTTTGGTGCGCATGTCTGGCGTTCTCAGCTGTCACCGTGGCGTCTCGGGTGCAGCCGTGAATGCGCAATTGGCGCAGCCTTCTTTGATGTGTGCCATGCTAACTTTGGGCCTCTGACACCGGACGACAAGTGTACTGACTGTGTCGCTTGGTCGTGGAGACTCTGCTTGGGCGGTGTAGCACATGTTGGTGTGCTACAACGCAAGTGACACGGGTTGTCACGGAGGCCACATTATGCAAACTTGGGTGCCTATGTTGTGGTCGAGGAGTCGTGACACGCGAACTTTTGGAGCCTCTGTCGCGGGGCATAGCCGTTGCATTTTAGTAATGAAATGCTTTGGTTATGCGAGTAGGGTGGCCATGATAAGCGAACTTGGGAGCCTATGTCATGGTCAAGGAGTCGTGACATGCGAACTTTTGGAGCCTCTGTCGCGGGGCATAGCAATTGCATTAAAAAAAAAAACAAATGCTTTAGTTATGCGGGATGGTAATGGAAATCCGGAATCTATTATTCGTCCTTTCGTTATGGAAACAGACTAATTGCTATTTCTTTTTATTTTGGACCTGCTTGTGATGGTTTGAGTGCACGCTTTCCATCATAATGCAACGTTCCTTAAAGCCATCTCATTTTTGCTTTTACTTTAACATGTTGCTCACAAGGTGTTACATTTCAGATTCTGATAACTCAAATGAAGTCCCTGAGAGTCATGAGGAGGTGACTGAGGAACCATTATCAGACGAAGCGGTCGGGGACGCCGCGCGGTCAGGAGAGGCCGTGTTGGCAATTCCCGAAGAAGAGGCGGGGCAAAGCAGCGCGTCACAGTGACGTAGCAGCCCGGTTAAGTGGGAGTAGTGCGTGGGGGGCACGACAGGCGACGGGTTTCGATGCTCTCTCACTTTTAGCGTGGCGGTTGGATGTGACGGTCGTTCTGCTCGTAGTTATTGTGCATTAGGGTACCTAGGTTCTAATTAATTATTGTTCGTGATTAAATCTCATTTTGTGATTTTGGTCATTATTATTATAAAAATCAATCTCACTTCTGATTTATAATACTATAAATAACAAGTAGAGCGGCCTGTTTCTCTCCTGGTACTTCTCGATAAGAAGCTCTACTGTGTGGATGTGGTCGATCGTTGAAAAACCTTTTCTGAATCCTGTCTGTTCAATTGGTTGTGTCTTTTCTATCGTAGAGCTTTTTTTTTGTTAAGGATTGTGGAAAATAGCTTAATATGTAGTAGGCAGGAGGCTTATCGGTCTGTAATTATATCTTTCCTATATCTTTCGAATCCCCTTTTTTGTATAACAAAATGATGTTCGATTTGGACCATTGGGCGGGCGTCTCTCCAGTAACAAGGACATAGTTTAATAGATTAGTAAGGGGTGCGGCTAATATCTGGGAAGCAATTTTTAAAGTTTCGTTTGTTATGTTGTCCGACCCTGGGCTTTATCCGATTTTAGTTTCATCAATGTCTCAAAAACTTCATATTCTTAAATTTTTGCTGTATTATTTTTGTTGCTCTCTAACTCCGTGACGGTATCTTGGATTTCGTTACTTATGTATATTGGCTCTTTTGCGCTATATAATTCTCTGTAGAACTCTGTAGCTATGCTGATAATGTCGCTGCGGTTGTTTACGTTTTTTCCGCTCCGTTTTAGGCCGTCAATCCAAGCTTTGTCAGGTTTCAACTCTTTATAAGCCTTTTTTGTGCTTCCAGTGCGGCTTAGATGTTTTTCTATAGTTTTATATCTATAGTGACTGTAGTCCTGTTTAATATATTTACTAACAAGCTTATAAAGCGCCGAGATTTCGTTTCTTATGGTTCTAGTTTTATTTCCTCTTTTTTGCAGTTCCTGTCGTCTCCTCAAAAGTTTTAGTGTGCGTTCTGACAGAATTTTGTGCTTTTTCTCATAGTCTGATGTTTACCGGGCATGTTGTAAACTTGTGGTTATAAGTCTGATTAAATTATTATAATATTTTTGGACTGAAGTAATATCTTCTGCGAACATTTGATTTTTCTTTATCGGGGAGTTTAGGTATTCTTGGAACTTTGATATTTCGTCTTCGCTTTTTAATGTGGTACCCTGTGGGTTAGCATATCGTGATCTACATTTATTTGTTTTTGTATCATATGTTATTGTGGCTCTTACTGGCCTATGGTCAGATGGATAGTTGATATTCAACACTTCGATGTTTTGAAACATGAGAGGTCTGTTTGATAACACAAAGTCAATTTCGTTTTTATAGGTCCCATCCGGTGATTGCCAAGTCCATTTATTTTTTGGTCTCTTTTTGAAAAAGGTATTTAAGATTAACAGCTTGTTTTCAGTAGCAAAGTCGATTAACCTTTGTCCTATCTCGTTTCCAACTCCGTATCCATGTGTTTTTATGATTGGGCGCTCCTCTTTTATCGGTATCCCAATTTTCGCGTTTAAGTCGCCCATGAGTATGAAGTCTCTATATGCAAATTTTATTGCCTTGTTGATTGTTGTGTAAAAGTCATCGATTTCAAAATCGCTAGCTGTTGATGTAGGGGCATATACTTGTATAATGGATAAGCGAGCACTTCCAAATATCAGGTTTAGTATTGCTACTCTCTCAGAAAGGCCCTGGTAGCTTTCTATATTATTTTTAAGATGGGTATTTATTATGAAGCCTACGCCATATTTTCCAGGTGCTTGGCCAGTATGACACAAAATAAAGGTTTCGTATTCTTCGATTTTGTTTCCTAAGAGTCTTGTTTCTGCTATACCAATTATATCATATTTAATTTCTTTGAGAGCTTCAGTCAGTTCTATTAAACGTTCGAATGATGAGAGCGTTTTGACATTATATGTCAGTATGTATAACTTTTTAGGTAAGTTTGTTTTATCCTTTGGAGGGTTTTGGTCGTGAACCTCCACGGTGACCAACCAGCTTGGAAGATGGGTTTCATGTTTTGATAGAGGTTTTTGTATGTTGATGCTGCGAGAGACGGGCGGTGATTGCTAGATATTATCGTTTTTATTGTCTTGTTGATCTGGTACATTGTTTGGGTTCTTGTTGACGAGGTAATTCAATATACCAGGTTTTATAATTCCCTCCGATAAACTTGACGTTCTTCTTAATGGTGACTGGGTTTTATTTTTCTTACTAGCTTGTGCTGTTGTTTTTGTTTCGACTCGTGTTTTGGTTGAGGTTTCAGGGGATGTTGAAAGCTTTCTTTTGTTGTTACCAGTTGTTATGTTTTTTCCGCTAATCACCAATTTGTCGTATTTTATTTTTATTAAATTTCCTTTTTCTTTTTCGATTCTAGCTTGTTCTTGGAGCTTTTTCCTTTACTCTAGAATATTTTGTGGATAGTCTTCGGTTATATAGTATCCTGTATCTTTAAGTGCCCTTCTATGTTTAAACAAATTAATTTTTGTGCCAAGTGTACAAAAAGTAACAATTATTGGACGAGGTTTTTCCCCTTTTTTGCCAATTTTTTTGACTTCTTGAATATCCCGGCGATCCAATTCTTAAGAAAAATGCTCTTTGACGAAGTTAATCATGTTATTTTCTAGGTTTGCGTATGATGTTTCCGTTTCTTTAACTCCGAAAAAACAACGTTGTTTTTTCGTGCCTGTTTCTCTCAGAAGTACAGCCTTTTTTCTTGATCGTCTAACTTTTCTTTAAGGATCTCGTATTTTTTTATCAAATATTTTAAACTTTTCTTCCAAAATTTCGTTAATATTTTGTGTTACTTTTTCTGTCACTTCTTTTCCATTCTTTTCTATTGCGTTCCTTTGCTCATGAAGGTCTTTCTGGATTTTACGGAGCGGAGAGATTTTCTTGTATGATTTGTTCCATTATTAATATTTTTCTATAATATTTTTATAATCAAGTTTTAGTGACAGTTTGTTTTAGTACAGGTGGTGCCCTCTCGTGTTGTTGATGCGAATTAGTAAGCAAGTTACTTGACGCGTTGACGGCTAGATCCAAGATCGTTGGACTTGTTGTTGTAGTACGAGTGATTTTAATAGATGTCGCTAGTGTCTTTATGTAGCAGTATAAATTTTGCAAGTCACTTTTGCGAAGCATATTTTGACTTTTTTCACTATTTTATTCAATGATTAATTTTAATTAAGATATGTACTACGCACTTTAATTCGTATTTTAGTTTGTATTTCACTGTATAGTTTGTAACTGGATATAATGTCTGTAAAGTGGCCAATAAATGGCGAAATACGGTAGTTCATTCCTTTCATCGTTCAATAATTAGTTTGGTGTAAATGTGCACATTTCAAGAGCAATGGATATATTTTCGGTATGTCAACTTTTCCGCTATGTTTTTAGAGCTAGTTTCATCGTATATATTTGACCACAATGGTCTAGGGTAATCGTCACGGTTTTTACAAGTAAGTTACATAGTGAAGTGCTTTTCGAAGACATAAGTATTTTAATGGTACGAGTTGTAAAAACATATTTTTATCAAAATATTGATATTTTGATAAAAATATGGTGCCATAATGGCGGGTGTGCGCGGATCTTCGTAAGCTTAGGAATTAAATTTTTTTCAGTGTAAACATTGGTTTTTAGTCTTTTTCTTGTGTATTAAGTAGGATTTCTCGAGGCGAAGCGAAGTGTTGCTTTAAAACATATTTTTCTAACATTAAACGATGGAATGAATAAATATACTAACGATTTAATAAGAAATGTTAAGATTAATATTAAATCTTTGAAAAATTTAGATAATATAAATATAAATCATCGAAATTTCGACTGTCCACCGCTAACCGTCACAGATATGTTGTATATTTTTTTCAATACAGTCACTCTTACCATAAGTGTCATTTGTTTTATTTATAGATAATATATCTGTTGAGAAGAAAGATGCCAGGAAAATTTTTTGGTAGGTGTTTATTGTAGGACCGCAGGAGTCAAAGAGAGATCAATTACAGCGCAGTTCCGTTTTTATCACAGTTACACAAACCAAAGCAGTTCCTAAAAGTTGTAGCGCCATCTGTGTTAATTTGGTAGAACCAAGAACTATTTTACAGGCCGCGCTGAACAGATACGATTGAACGTGATAGATTCTTAATTTTGGGTAAAACCCATAGATGGCGCTTTACAAGCCTAATTAAATTATAATAATTGTAAGTTTACAACAATTACCTACCGGTGATGACCTACGGAGCGTGGAATATGACAGTAAAGCTGGCCCACCGACTACATGTCACTCAGCGAGCTATGGAAAGGTCGATGCTTGGGATTTCGTTAAAGGATAAAATCCGAAATGAGATCATCAGGCAGAGGACTAAAGTAACGGACATAGTTCAAAAATGTAGCAAGCTTAAGTGGCAGTGGGCTGGCAACATCTGTCGCAGAACCGATGAAAGGTGGAGTAAACGGGTTCTCGAGTGGAGACCACGCCTAGGAAAACGTAGTGTAGGACGACCCACAGCTCGATGGACCGACGACCTTAGGAAGATGGCTGGCAGTGGATGGATGTAAAAAGCGGGAGATCGTGCTCTTTGGCGCTCTTTGGGGGAGGCCTACGTCCAGCAGTGGACTGCAATAGGCTGAGATGATGAAGTTTACAACAATATCCCAGCTGACAATTTTATATTTAAATAACACGACTTTTTATCAAAACAATTAAAAAATTAATGATTTTTGTGGTCATTAGAATTGTGTCGGGTGGAACTTCCACAAGATGTCACGGTGTATTTTTTTCCAGTTCAGATGTGAAATACTACCATACGTGACTTTATTATGATAAATGGCAACACTTTCATCCTATGCGCGATCGTCGTATTTTATTTTTAACCAACTTCAAAAAAAGGAGGAGGTTCTCAATTCGTCTGAATGTTGTTTTTTTTTTGTATGTTTGTTACGCGATTACGCCGTCAATTATGGACCGATTTCAAAATGTATTTTTTAGTTTGAAAGGGTATACTCCCGAGGTGGTCCCATTTACACCAAGTCAGATTCTGATGATGGGATCCTTGGGAAATCGAGGGCAACCCTCAATTTTATAGGCACCCATAATGTTTTGCATATTTTTTCTGACTTAATGCTGATTTTGGGTCTGGTAATCATCATGTCATGTTGCTGACCTGATGATGGAAGCCACAGAACTCCTTAACGGATAGGAGTTAGAAGATAATATCTTGTAGGTAAACGTATTTATACCAATTTTAATGATATGGCTAAACGTTGATTGACATATCATCAAACGTTGACGTTTTAACGATATGGCCAGTTTTAGTCGACCGTTTCATGAAATACGACCATTTTATGAAATAGCCGGCCACATTATGAAGTGATTAATTTTAAGATCGGGCTACGACACATATATGAATAATAAATCGGGAGCATAATAGAAACAAATTTTAGTGTACGGTACGTACACTAATTTTAAGGAATGGTAGATAGAAAAGTCACTGGTAAGAATATTAAAAGTTTATTCTAAGAACAACAGTTAAAATATGGTAAAGTAAAATGGTGAGATGGTATGAGTGAATACGCGCGATTGGTATGGTGATCGGTTAAACACTAAAGTTGAAAATCTATAACAATTAAAGTAAAGTTATGACCTAAATTGACAAATCGCCGCGCTTCGGGTAATATTGCTGACGCGCGGCTTTAGAGGTTCAATGAACGGTCTAAGATCGTACATAATTCCGGGCGGGAAAAGTAGGAATGATGAGTGAAATGTTAAAACAATTATTCAAATGATTAGTTGAATGAAGGTGCTAGATGTGGTGAAGTGATTTTACAAGGTGAGAAAACAATAATGCCTAAAACTAGGGGTTAGTCAGACGCTTGAAAATGTTTACGAAAGTTTGGCATCGGTGCCTTATCGATACGCGCACTGACACTGGGCATTTCAGCCATATTAACACTAACACACTTAGAGACACTATTGCACTGTTCACTGGGTACGCTTTCTTTTACACTAACACACTGTACACTAGCACTGTAGGTAGCGTCGACGTCACAGCCGGCGCGAGCCTGCCTGCGCGCGCGCCGCCGCCAGCACAGCCAGCTCAGTCCGCCGAGTACTGCTACAGTCAAAAAAAGGTAGATGGCTACGTAGTGGTGGACGTCGTGGTATGAGACCACATCGGCTATTCCTTCCTTTGATTTTATCTCCTTGATCTGGTCTCCAATAATCTTAAGATCTTTCTCTAATCCATTTGATTCAAATTCAATGGTTGTATTCGGAATAGCTATGTTTAAAATATTATTAATCGGCGGTATAGCAGGTGTCACGATATCTGGTTGAATGTGTATATTATTAAAGAATTGCTTATGCGACGGTATAGTGAATGAGTCGCCCTTGATGACGCAGCCGTCCCCTAGTGTGATTACGCCCGTTTTCCTTAGGCGCTCTACGGCAATCAGCTGATCGCATATGATTCTCACTGGACATTCGCCACAACAGGTAAATAAGAACAAATTCATCTTATGAAGCTGAGACCAAGAGTGTTCACATGGAATGGTTTTGGTTTTGCAGGTTTCTCTGGTGGTATCTTTAACACATAGGCTTTGATCTGATTTGAATTGGTAAAGTGGTGATTGTAATGGGCATAAATGCACATCGACGTCATACGATATACACATTTGAAGCGTATTATCACTTATAGGTTATTATGTACAAGTCCTTTTGTAAGTTGATCGCTACATGACTGGCGATAGGCAGTAGGGTGACCATGTAGTTATTGACCTCTCGTGGAGTTGTTATAATCTTGTAAATGTCGAACAAGTCTCTGCTCACCAGTGGAATTTTAATCTCGAATAATAAGAATTCCTTGGTAATTCTTGCCTTGACCTTTAGTAAATGGTAGAGTTTTGGTAACTGGTTGATAAGATTGTCTAATGGTAAAGACAAATCCTTCGGGATTCGTCCAGCTATTAAGTGCAATTCCTGTAGCAATTGCTCTGGTTTTAACAGATGGACATTAAAATTACCATAATAGATGTTGGTGATAGCATCTAGTAGAGTGTCTTGGATCTTTCGTAGCTCAGATAGAATATTATTTGCAATTATTGCTGTCATCATAAAGTCGTTGGTTGTGACTACGTTTCTTATCTCTGACTTCAAATTGTTGGCTGCTTTTTCGAGGCTGTTTAAGTGTTGGTTAAATAATTTATATTGTTTAGAGACGGAATTTTTCGCTTTTTTGAGTAAATTGTATTCCGCTTCTACTATTGACGTTTGGTTTTTCCATAGACTCTCAAGATGTTTTTCATTGCTGTGTATCAGATTTATATCTTTTGAATATTGATCCGCAAAATATCCAATATTCTAAATAAACTGTGGGCAACGTTGCCTATACCGTTGATAAGCCCGCGACGCCTGCGGTGAGTCGCGTGCGCCGGGAACTGCTGACCGAGTAGCATTTCATTGTAGTAATTGTACTCTTCATATCCATGACCTAATTGTACTAAGATTACGTCACATTGAGCTTTAATTTTTGTTTGGTTGCATACTTCGGTCAGGTGGGTTAGATAGTTGCCAAACAAAGTTGCACCTTGCCAATATGGGTCTAAGTCTAAATATGCTATGAGTTTCCATTCATCTCGTATCAGGTACATTCTTTATCAAAATAGTACATACTGTTGTTGTTATTTAATGGTGATAAATTGTATGTACTTTGCACTGGTGTGAACAATAAAGTAAATAACATTAAAATTGTTGCCAAGTAGCTAAATAGCGGTTTATTTTTCTTAATAGTTCTTGGTTTTGGTTCGTCGTTTAGTTTGGTCTCCTCTTGGTTTTGTGAGACTGGTAGAACAGACAGTTTCGTTACGGGGCGTTATAAAATTCATTTGTACGTTCATATTCCATGCCCGTAAAATAAGTATTGTTTTTGTCGCCGAAACTACAAATCTGAATATGGTTCGAATTAAACACATTCCAGTAAGTATCTAAAGTCTCTAACTTCCTCCTGACATAATCTGGTGTTTTGCGGTCATGGCTGTCCTTCTTGAAGTTCTTCAGAAGTTGGTCCATTCCCGTCATAATTTGGTTTTATGTTTCTAATAGACCTTCCATGGTAATGGTGTAGTATAGTCAGTAAAAAAGAAAAGATCTTACTTGTTTTGGTAGCGATGTAATGATGGTGATACCTTGAACCTTGGTTTGGCTCAGGTTGGTTGTTTGGTAGTAGGATAGCTCGGCCTGGCTGGTAACGGTGAGAGCTAGGTCTGGACTGGTTGGCCCACAACGCTGATATAATTCAGGAACCGCTCGTCGAAAATTAAGGCAATCCAAGTACACAACACACCGTGTTAACTTGGAACTGTCACTGGTTTAGCACTTGCGATTCGAATCCTGGTTTGGTATTTAATGGTATTCCAAAGTGCTGATTACGTAGAAAGATAGTCACTGACACGTCAAACACGAAGTCCACAACGCGACAGGTCCCACCTTTCCGAAGGCTCGAAGGACCAAAATGTACGGTACGTACACTAATTTTAAGGAATGGTAGATAGAAAAGTCACTGGTAAGAATATTAAAAGTTTATTATAAGGACAACAGTTAAAATATGGTAAAGTAAAATGGTGAGATGGTATGAGTGAATACGCGCGATTGGTATGGTGATCGGTTAAACACTAAAGTTGAAAATCTATAACAATTAAAGTAAAGTTATGACCCAAATTGACAAATCGCCGCGCTTCGGGTAATATTGCTGACGCGCGGCTTAAGAGGTTCAATGAACGGTCAAAGATCGTACATTTAGCATGCCAGGGTAAACATATAGACCGGGAGCCAGTCTTTTTAACACATTACAAATTTAATGCCTGACAATTTTATTAAAAGCTAGTAAGGCATATTAAGGTTTATTACTTTTCAGTTAAGTATTTTAAAGATCTATCAATTTTTCCCTTAAAAAAAATTTTTATTTCAATATAAGAAATTATGTTTTTTATATGTAAATTCAAATGTTACGCGAAAACAGTCAGTGACGAGACATTTTGACTGATGACATTGTATTTTATTAAACAACAAATTTTTACTATTGCGACGTCGACGCAGTTTATTTTTGACATGTGAATAAACTAGTAACTTATTTATTTATTTTTATTTATTTATAGGTAGGGACAGCAACAGAACATAGATCATAATATGAATAAAATAGAAGAATAGAATACTTAAAGACTAGGTACACAATTTGACAAATTTACATTCTGATTAAAGCTGAACACGACATTTTAATAAGGTAAAAGAGAAAAAAGGACTACTTAAACATCAATAAATTTTATGGAAAAGGGTTTGGTATTATTTCAATAAGCGACAGCCCTACATGTTTAGGTTATGATCGCTCGGTCTCGGTGCTCGAGTTAGCGTACTTCTCTTATTCTACAATGGTACTTGTCTGCCTAGACTAATGCTAGTGTAATTTAAAAGCCGGAGGCGCGGAGGGAGTGAAATGAAATGAAATGAACATATTTTATTTGCTTTTGAAAAAGGGTACATTTTGATGGTAGTCTTGTCGTGGAGTTCAGCTTTTTCAGCTATCTATGAAAAGCATGCAAATACACAATACATTCTTAAAATAATTTTGTTATATTAAATTACATTATCAAATTCAAAATCAAAAATATTAATCAGAATGTCATTAGCAATAATAATATGTCACAAAATACAAAATTACCGATTCCCATGAAATCTGATTTGAATAAGTATTAATTAATATTGTAATAACATTGTTCATTTAGCCTTCTATATAGGGTACTTTTAAATCTATTTAAGGGCAAGTCCTTTATGTTTTGGGGTATTCTATTAAATATGGTAATACACATCCAGTAGCAATTATTTTTGAACCAGGCACTCTTTGGTATAATTTCAACAAGTCTGTGGTCATTTCGTGTACTTCCGGCCGTCTGAGCCAGAGTCCTAGAGAGATCTCGCATATCTAGGCTGATAACGAATCGTAGGTGACGGCGATATACCTAGGTTTCATCGTTTGTGACGCAATAGATTTTTTGAAAAATGAAAAAAACCTGGCTCAGACAGCTAGAATTTTACTTTTTCCGGCACTCTGGATCTCAAATTCTACAGGGTTTCAGGGCCCCGTTTCTTATCAAATGTTTAGTGACGCGATATGTGACAGCATCTAAAGTATTTTCATTCATTTCGATGCAACGGTTTTAGCAGAATCATGAAAAACTTGTGGTCAGACAGCCTGATATCCGGCCGTCTGAGCCATTTTGTTTTTGCAGATATATAACGAAATATCACATTTCAGACTCATCTTTATGGATTTTACTTTAGTGACGCGATATGTGACAGCTCTCGACCAGATTTGAACCTTCGTTACCCACGCATTTAGGAGCCATTCTAAAAAAACTGTTGACACAGACAGCCGAAATCCGGCTGTCTGAACCAGCCAGTTCTACCACTTCCAGGTGTTCGACGTAGCTGGAAACTGATCTAATCGTTAGTGACGGCGAGTGTTAATATGAATTGTCGTTTGTGACGGCTCTATGTGCCGGCAAACAAAATATATAAGCAAATTATTTGTTTTCCATACATTGATGCATTAGGGTGACAACACTTCACACGTATTAGGTATGCAAGGACTAATAAAGAAGAAAATCTTGACCAAATTTCCCCGTTTCACGACAGCTGCTTGCCGTGTTCTTTCATTACGTATTTACACTTTACACAGACCTATGTAGGATCAATCAACACATGATTATTACTTTTTGGGTTTAGAGTGACTAGGGTACCTAAGTAATTCAAGAGGAAATATTGTAAACACGCTTACGAGTAATTTTTTTTACTGGAAATAAAGCTATTTTTTTATTTGTCAACTTGTCCCACATCTTGGAATATCTTGTCCCAAATGGTACGTAGGCACGTACCATTTGGGACAAGATATTCCGCAAGTCATCTGCTGACTTGCGGAATAGAGATATTAAGTGTAGTGTACCATATTTGGCTTGCCAACGCAACACCGCGCACACGTACCTCTCGGTCGGCAGTCGGGCATCGACTGACTCCCACTCCGCTCGTTAGCGCGTTGTGACGTATGCGCTCGAGACAAATGATCGATTAGTGTATCCCTATACACTACAGCCCTTCCTTATTTTAATCTATTTTATATTTTTGATGATTGTGATTCGATGTATTTTAATCAAATGTTGGCAACACTAACTGTCGACCAAGAATAGGACTTGACGTAATTCAGTTGTGGTGGGGAAAACACCGCAGCAGTATCGGGAGAGATCGCTATTCAGTCAGTTGCTCGTCAGCGTTCGAACCAAGCGGTAGCTAAGAGGAAACTCTGTCGGCCGTAATATCAATAATTGTAATTAATACAATTAGCATATAGTTTTTCAGTTACCTAATTTATTATTCTATTATTCCATTTTTATAAAATGAAATCAGTGAGATTCAACAGTGGTATTATTTCGTCAAAACTCAGAAGTGGGATGAAGCTGCAGCCCACTACGAAATTTTCAATGGAAAATTATTCTGAAATATTGCCCATGATAAATGAAGTAGTTTGATATCATTAAGATTGTCGCTAAGCATTGTATTAGGATAGTATTCTGCTACGGCGAGACTATAGCACTAATCATTTTACTTGTTTCTACATGCTTTGAGAAATTTTATTATAACTAGTATTATAAATCAGAAGTGAGGTTGATTTTTATAATAATAACGACCAAAATCACAAAATGAGATTTAATCACAAACAATAATTAATTAGAACCTAGGTACCCTAATGCACAATAACTACGAGCAGAACGACCGTCACATCCAACCGCCACGCTAAAAGTGAGAGAGCATCGAAACCTGTCGCCTGTCGTGCCCCCCACGCACTACTCCCACTTAACCGGGCTGCTACGTCACTGTGACGCGCTGCTTTGCCCCGCCTCTTCGTCGGGAATTGCCAACACGGCCTCTCCTGACCGCGCGGCGTCCCCGACCGCTTCGTCTGATAATGTTTCCGCAGTCACCTCCTCATGACTCTCAGGGACTTCATTTGAGTTATCAGAATCTGAAATGTAACACCTTGTAAGCAACATGTTAAAGTAAAAGCAAAAATGAGATGGCTCTAAGGAACATTGCATTATGATGGAAAGCGTGCACTCAAACCATCACAAGCAGGTCTGAAATAAAAAGAAATAGCAATTAGTCTGTTTCCATAACGAAAGGACGAATAATAGATTCCGGATTTCTATTACCATCCCGCATAACTAAAGCATTTGTTTTTTTTTTAATGCAATTGCTATGCCCCGCGACAGAGGCTCCAAAAGTTCGCATGACACGACTCCTTGACCATGACATAGGCTCCCAAGTTCGCATATCATGGCCACCCTACTCGCATAACCAAAGCATTTCATTACTAAAATGCAACGGCTATGCCCCGCGACAGAGGCTCCAAAAGTTCGCGTGTCACGACTCCTCGACCACAACATAGGCACCCAATGGGACGTGGGTTCGAGTCCCACCTGAGGCCGATGATTTTTTTTTCAAGTGTTATTTATCTTCAATTAAACCTTGCATAAAAACAAAAATTTACAATGTTTAAGCATTTCTGATCTTAACCAATAGTCAAATATTTGTAAAAATATTTCTATAGGGTGTTGACGGTAGTATACTACTCAGCTATACATATAGCTACAACATTGATCAGAATACGCTGGATTTGACAGCGAGAAAAAACACTTGAGGAATTTCATCTTGTCACGTGACGTCCTCGGTAGCTTAGTAGTCAAAGCACTCGCCCGGTATGCGATGGGACGTGGGTTCGAGTCCCGCCTGAGGCCGATGATTTTTTTCAAGTGTTATTTATTTTCAATCAAACCTTGCATGAAATTGCTAAAAACAAAAATTTACAATAGGCACCCAAGTTCGCATAATGTGGCCTCCGTGACAACCCGTGTCACTTGCGTTGTAGCACACCAACATGTGCTACACCGCCCAAGCAGAGGCTCCACGACCAAGCGACACAGTCAGTACACTTGTCTTCCGGTGTCAGAGGCATAGGCATAGGCATAGGCATAGGTAGCATGGCACACATCAAAGAAGGCTGCGCCAATTGCGCATTCACAGCTGCACCCGAGACGCCACGGTGATAGCTGAGAACGCCAGACATAGGCGCACCAAGGCTACGCCAGCGGTGCACCATCAGCACTGCGACAAATGCACGCTTAGAGCGCCGCACAAGCGCACCACAGCTGCGCCAGCAGCGCACCTCCAATACTGCGCCAGATGTGCGCTGAGAGCGCCGTACAAGCACACCACGGCTGCGCCAGCAGCGCACCGCCAATACTGCGCCAGATGCGCGCTGAGAGCGCCGTACGAGCACACCACGGCTGCGCCAGCAGCACAACGCCAATACTGCGCCAGATGCGCGCTGAGAGCGCCGTACGAGCACACCACGGCTGCGCCAGCAGCGCACCGCCATCACTGTACCAGATGCGCGCTGAGATCGCCGCATGAGCGCATCACGGCTGCGCCTGTAGCGCACTGCCGTCACTGCGCCAAATGCACGCTGAGAGCGCATCACGGATGCGCCTGTAGCGCACTGCCTTCATAGCGCCAGATGCGCGCTGAGAGCGCCGCATGAGCGCATCACGGCTGCGCCTATAGCGCACTGCCGTCACTGCACCAGATGCGCGCTGATAGCGCCGCATGAGCGCATCAAGGCTGCGCCTGTAGCGCACCGTCGTCACTGCGCCAAATGCGCGCCGAGAGCACATCACGGCTTCGCCTGTAGCGCACTGCCGTTACTGCATCTGATGCGTGCTGAGAGCGACGTACGAGCGCACCACGGCTGCGCCAGCAGCGCATCGCCAATACTGCGCCAGATGCGCGCTGAGAGCGCCGCACAAGCGCACCACGGCTGCGCCAGCAGCGCACAGCCTATACTGCGCCAGATGCGCGCTGAGAGCACCGTACGAGCGCACCACGGCTGAGCCAGCAGCGCATCGCCAATACTGCGCCAGATGCGCGCTGAGAGCGCCGCACGAGCGCACCACGGCTGCGCCAGCTGCGCGCTGAGATCGCCACGGGAGCGCATCACGGCTGCGGCTGCAGCGCACCACAATTGCCGTGACAGCTGCGGGCTTAAAGCGACGCACAAGCGTGACTGACACTCCAAATGATGAATGCGCCGTGCACAGCAACTCATTTAGGGAAGCACATGAAACAATAAACAACGACTTAATATTCACTCAACAAGCTCGGCCGTACCTGATACAAAACACTAACTAAAATTGTTTACAATTCATAACTACCTACCGATGAAAATCGGTGCATTGATGCAATTACCTGGCCGACATATAAATAAATCTACCTCGAGTGGAACTTCCGGAAACTCAATAATAGTCGTCACGTACGACGTTGGGTCGACTTCCTGGCTTCCTGACGTTCGCGAACTGCCCTTGATCGCACGCTCCGTCTGGACCGTGGTGCGTTCGCTGGCCAGAGTCGATTGAGGATGCTGGCTGGTTGGATACTTCGGAAAAATATTGAACGGTGTTACTGACGGTTGCAAGCTACCCTCAAGTAAAACAATTAGCGATACAATATTCTCCAACGCATCATCGCGTGCGCTATTTATTACGGTCACCGTATGAGCTTTCACGGCGCTTTTATCGCGAAGCTGCCCACGAGACTAATCACGGTCTTTAGATCTAGCTGAACGCGGTCATGTTAATATTTCTACACACTTGACACTACACTGCACTTATAATAAGACACAAACGAATTAGATGGCAAAAACGGTTAGAACGCGTAGTCGATCTCACTTCTGATTTTATAAATCAGAAGTGAGGTTGATTTTTATAATAATAACGACCAAAATCACAAAATGAGATTTAATCACAAACAATAATTAATTAGAACCTAGGTACCCTAATGCACAATAACTACGAGCAGAACGACCGTCACATCCAACCGCCACGCTAAAAGTGAGAGAGCATCGAAACCTGTCGCCTGTCGTGCCCCCCACGCACAACTACCACTTAACCGGGCTGCTACGTCACTGTGACGCGCTGCTTTGCCCCGCCTCTTCGTCGGGAATTGCCAACACTAGTAATAAAAGCCTTTTAAATAGAAGCCAGTAAATCTTTTTTATTAGGTAGGTGAAGCGGCCATGTGAGTCGCGTGGGCCAAGTGTGTCCTTTAGTAAAAACCTCTTTTTATTTGGTAGGTGAAGCGGCCCTGTGAGTCGCTTGGGCCAAGTGTGTCCTTAGTTTTTAGTAAACACGAGTACAACGGCCAGGTGTGTCGAGTGCTTGTGTCAAGTACTTCCTTATTTTGAAGGAAGTAATAAATAGTCAATTTGCAACAAATCACAAAGCTTATGTATGTACAGGAGTAGTACAGAATTAAATCATTAATATTCCTTTTATACTACTTTACGTAGCGGCTAGTTGTGTCGTGCGCTAAGGGTTCAGTATGCCCTAGATTTAAGCTAGTAGATAAGCGTAGCGGCTGGGTGTGTAGTAAGCTAAGGGTCAAATGAGTCCTAGATCACTTAATGAAAGGTACTCTTTGACGTCGTTTTATGATATTAACATATTAATATTTAACCCGCAATAAGAAAGTTGATGACATTACCTAAACCTATGACGCTGTATAAACCATTTATGCTTCAATTTTAATGCATGCATGTAAATCGTGATCATCATGAACCTTCAGTTCATTAGGCTAGGTCTATCACACATTTTAAGCAGAAGCTCTGAATAAAAACGTTTAATATGGTTACCGATGTAGGTAAATCTCATTATAATGCTTACAATAAGCTAATTAGGAAAGAGCGATTATAAAGCCCTCTACTAAATGTATTCCACTCTGCCTGATTAGGTATTACTATTTTTGTTTTTTATCCAGCAGGGTCATTAATTTCTAAAGCATCGAACTTAGATGTACCTACATGTTATACTGACCAAAGGTTTAATAATTAGGTGGAATACTTGACTGACTCTTTAAGAACAATGATTAGAATCATTATAAAATATAACTAATGCTTTTGTTTTAATTTTTTCCGCGCCATGGATGAGATCTGCTGTCGGCAGAGGCGACTGCAGGCACGAGTGAGGTCGCTCGTAGCTCCCTTCAGATGAGACAAGAAACTTTCATATCGGGATGGGTGTCGAAGGGATAAGCCCAGGGAGATCGATTCTACCAACACAAGGATGAATCACCCGGACTCATCAATCCTTGAGGTTTTACTACAGATTATTAAATTTATTTAATTACCCCGCTCCTTCATAACAATATTATTGATACATGTTTGTAACGAAATAATCTTATTATTACTAGTAGTACTTATCATGTGTGTATATTGGCAATTGTCTATTTTTAAACATATATCATTATTAATTTTACTATATTTATATAGTATGGTCAATGAGGCCGTATGTCAGCTTACATATTGGTGCTCAACAGGAGCAGGCCATAAATTTTGCTCTGCACAAATTTAATTTTAAAAAAAGTTTAGACTTGATAGCCTTTCCAATTGTTGGATATTCTTGATTAAAAAAAAGGGTCCTGTTTCTCAGACTCAATCATTTCATGCAATTGATGGGGTTGGTAAAATGGGTAAAATAATGCTACAATTAATTGCCACATTAGCTAGCCTTTAAACGTGAATTATTTCGTTATAATCACTTAACAACTCCTATCCACAATAGAATTTTGAAAAATAATAATATATGTATTGATATTTGATGCTAAAAGCTAAGGATCACATTAGGATTTGTGTTGACATATAATATGATGGGGTTCAGGATCTAAAGACGCTGTTGTTGCTATCTTGCGTTAGAATATTACTATTTTGGGGGGTATGGCTGGAAATTTTAGGCTATTCTATTTTTTGTGTATATAGTTTGTCAATTAATTAACCGAATTAAATATATTTAGTAGAAATTCTTAAATAAGGTAATGACGAAGGATCAAGAACAGCAAAAATAACTCTGTAAAAGAAACATAAGAGTTAGAGTGAAACAACGTAGTAGACTCACAGCACTTTATTTTCACACGACCACTCAGTAGCACAGTTCACAGTAGACTGCCTCAGTTAGCTTGCGCCTCGCTGCTCCCCACCGTGCCATGAGGCCGAGATATCCCTTCCACATCGCACGATGGCAAACAGCCAATCGGCGCGCACTTTACAATCAAATAAGACTTTTTATTCGAAAATTACTTATTTTCTAGATTTTAATTAAATGCATATTTTATAATCAAATTTTATTATTTTTGACTACTGTTACACAAATCTTACATTTTAATCCTTACATCGGTCTCGGAACAATTTATGAATTAAAATGACACCATTTCCGTTTTTACTCTATGAATTAAAATAAACTGGATTAAGACAAATTATATATTTTTAACTCAGAAAGATAGACTTTAAATAAAAATCACAACATTCGGCCATCCGACTGCGTGCTAACTCCGTAGCACGCACGCAAAATCACAACATTTGGCAAATAATCATTTTTTTGTGACATATGACATTAAATACGTAATAGAAATAAAAATACATGAGTAAACATAATTTCATTCAATATTACCTAATACCACTTATTTATTTTTATTCAATGAGTATAAAAATAAATTTATATAAAATATATGTAAAAAAATAACAAGGTGGGTATACATCAATTGTATAGAGATAAAACTACATTAGTGACACTTATTACATTTTAAAACATATTAATCTTCATTAGAGCTAGAGTCAGAACTAGAGTTGACCAAATCGGATGAAGGACGAGAGGATCTGTTAATTTCTAATGCTTGGATGTGTATCCACGGACGCATCCTATCCGCAGCTACAACAGACTCATATTTTTTTGAATTAAACCCAGGCACATTGGAAATTCTGTATCGATCGTTTCCTAAGCTTTTCGTAACCTTGTATGGACCAACAAATTTTGGTAAGAGTTTCTTGCTCTTGCCATCATTTTTAAAATTGGTCCTGGTTATTTTTACTAAATCACCTACAGAATAAGTGATTGCTGGGGACCTCTTTTCGTCATATGCTTTTTTCTGTCGTTCTTGACTTTGCTTAATATTTTCAGACGCTTCCTGCCTCACTTCTCAATATTTGTAGGGTTTAAGGCCGGGGCTACCCAACTTTGAACATCCGGTGTATAAGTCGCACTTGAGCTAGTTTCAGATGTAACCGGCACTTGAGCAATAGGGTCATCATTACTGGACTCATCACCGGGACTTATTGCGGAAACAGCTTCATTCTCGCGATTTTCAGTTGTCAACATATTGTCAATAGGGCAATTAAGCTTTATTTCAAACATTAGTTCCGAAGCAGTCTTTTTGGTGGACGCATTAACGGTATTATTTAAACCCCACTGTACTTTACCCAGTTGCTCGTCCCAAACACGTTCGTCTTTGTTAAAATTTTGAGCAGACAAAGCCGTGAGAATACTCCTGTTGAATCTTTCGGCTTGCCCGTTTGCTCTAGGGCAAGCAACTGCGTTAAGCACATGTTTTATTCCCTTATTGTTACAAAATTCTTTGAATTGTGCCAAACTAAAGGCTGTGCCACGATCGGAGATGATTCTGCGTGGTACTCCAAAATCATTAAACAAGTTTTCTAGTATTTTAATCACATTCTTTGTCTTGGTATCCCGAACTGGTCTAGCAAAAATATATTTTGTGAATCCATCTACGACTGTAAGTATGTAGTTGTTACCTGTTTTACTTTTTACAAATGGTCCTAAGTGGTCCATATGCAGCGTATCAAATGGCACTTCGACTTTGGGTATCGGATGTAAGAGGCCGGTAGGTCTTGTAGGCGCGTTATCCTTATTATATGCACAGTCAATACAGGCTGCTACATATTTTTTTATAAATCGTCTCATCTTGGGGAACCAATGCCTGCTCTGAATCCGCTCCAAAGTCTTTGCAAACCCAAAGTGGCCGACGTCGTCATGATTGGCCTTGCAAATTTGCCATCTTGCATCTTTGGGAATCACAAGACGCAGGTCATCGCCAATTTTCCTATATAATGAATGGTTTATGACAATGTAATTCTTTTTGATATCTGAAAGTTCCTCATCCAAGTTTGGTTTTAAAATTTTAACGATGCGTTCTAATTCTGGGTCACCCATCTGCAATGTAAGTATCCAATTTTCTGTATTTATGCTAAGAATGTTAACAATTTGAGCAGGAACATCACTAGTTGGTGGGTTTCGGCTAAGGGCGTCCACATGGGTCATACGACATCCGGGACGATATTCAATAGTGAAGTTATATTCACTAATTGACAGCCACCATCTTGCTATTCGTGGTATCAAATCCCGTTTCGTCAGTGTCGTACGTAAAGCGTTGCAATCAGTATACACGCAAAAGTTGAGCCCCAACAGATATGGTCGAAATTTCTTCAGCGAGCAGACCACGGCGCTCTTCTGGTGTGGTCTGCCTACTGAAGTAGGCGACAGGCTTCAACACCCTGGGAGAATCTTGCCATTGCATCAAAATTCCCCCTAGCCCCAAAGAACTCGCATCTGTATGTACCTCAGTTTCTAAATTTGGGTTGTATAACGCCAAAAGCGGACGCTCTATTAGTCGTTTCTTCAAACAAGTAAAGGATGTTACCTCTTCAACATCCCATCGCCATTGTGCATCCTTTTTTAGTAGCGCAGTTAAGGGTCTGGCTATTTCACCGAAGTTGCTCACAAATCTCCGAAAATAGCTCGCCAAACCTAAGAACGGACGCATTTCGTGCACGTTGCGTGGCGCTGGAAAATCTCTCACTGCCGAGATTTTTCTTTCGCTTGGTTTTATTCCCTCCGAAGAGATCTCGTATCCGAGGTATTCAATTTTAATGTCAAAGAAGGAACATTTAGAGAGTTTCAATGTCAGGCCAGCTTCCTGGATTACTTTCAGCACATCCTCAAGTCTTTCGAAGCCTTCTTCGATCGTAGAAGACGGGATAAGGAGGTCATCCATGTATGCTAGGGCTGAGCTGAATCTCCTTGAACCTAGTAAGCTATTCATTAATCGTTTAAATTCTGATGGTGCGTTTGCGAGGCCGAACGGCATACGTTTAAATTCGTAGTGCCCGTCCGGCGTCACGAATGCAGTCAAGTGTCGACTCTGCTCACTCATAGGTATCTGGTAGTAACCAGATGCTAAGTCCAGCGTTGTAAAAAACTTGTTTCCACTCAGGTTCGAAAGTTGGTCATCGATCAGCGGCAAAGGATACTTGTCCCTTACCGTTTTGCTATTTAAAGCGCGATAATCGACGCAAAGTAGCAGCTTCCCATTTTTCTTTCTCACGAGCAATATAGGACTGGCATAGTTTGAGCTGGACTCTTGTACAATGTTGTTTTGAATCAAGTCTTCTACCATGTCCCTTACCTTTTGACGCTCATGATGAGATAAGCGGTATGGTCTATACACGACTGGATCGTTTAAATCGATATTCATCACCGTACCTTTGGCACAACCCAGCTCACTAAGATTATTGGCAAAGCAGTTCCTGTACTTTTGTAAAAGTTGACACAATCGGTCACGCGTAACCTGATCAATATCTTTACTTATTTTAATATCAGATTCATCTATAGGGAGTAACTCATTTGAATGCTCTTCAGTTTGAACGAGAAAAGTTTTTGCCTCTGCAATGGGACTGACTCTAGCAATAAGAGTGCCTCTCTTGAACTTAAGGGAGCTGTTAGTCAGTGCCGATACAAATATAAGCGCTTTACTATCATTTGTTGCGTAGCAGCCCTGATGGAGATAATATTCTTGATTCGGATACATTTTAGTGCTTCCGTCTATATAAACGTCACCGGTGTATGGTTCTTTTGTACAAACCTCTACCAAGCCTCCCCTTTGGATGTCTATATCTCTAGTAACGAAAACATCAAGCGTCGAAACTGTTTCGTCACTTACGACAGAAGGGGTATGATAAAAGACAAGGCGTTCGTTGTCTTTCACTACCGTTACAGCAGGCAGCTCAGTAAAGTTTTGCTCTATCAACATCGGCGTATTCAAATAATCATCCTCAACGGCAAGAACAGTTATGTTGGTCTCGACTTCATCAATTTTTACTTGTACATAAGACTGAAATTCAGGAGTGACAGCGGAATTACCGAACCCCCTAATGGTTGGCAAGCGACTATTGCACTCAGTAAGGCCGAGTGCTTTTGCATCCGAATATCTAATTAAACTGCAATCGCTTCCAAAATCGATGTACGCGTTGAGCATGGTCCCATTAACACATACGTGTTTGTGAAACTTATCATTAGTGCTGCTATAGGGGATTTTATTAGATGCTTCAGAAAGGTTCCTATCCAAAATCTGATCGTTACTTTTAGTGGTCGAAGGTTTGGTACTTTCGCAAGATGGTAAATGTAAATTTGTAGGCTTAGTAGTTATCACTCCTAAAACCCTTTTCTCTGCTGATACATTTTGGGTATTGTTTTCGAATGATTGCAGTGGCCTCCGGTTGCAATCACTGAAGTTGTGACCTATCCTACCGCATTTCACACATTTAGTAACAGGTTTGGCACAAGAATGATAAGTATGCCCTGGCTCGTTGCAGTTAAAGCAAATGATCACTGTACTCTTGCCCGAGCCTGACGCTTTGTTCTGATTATTGCTGTTTGGACGGAAATTCCGCCTTCTGAAACCCCCCCGTAAAGTGTCTTTTGGTTGCGAAGGCTGCTGTGACGCTAGATAATTTAACAAATCCTCAGGCTCATCACACTGCAGAGCTTGAGCTCTATTCCTAATTGAATTATCTGATATACCATATATAATACAATCAACTGCCTTGCGCCCGACAATCTCGCAACGACTTAATAAAGACAATTTATCGTATAAGTAATCTCGCAAAGATTCATCCATGCGAGATTTTCGGTTTAACATCTCTTCGAGCATTTTACCAAAATTTACATTTTTAGAAAAAGCTTTAGAAAATTTGATCTGCCATTCCTCCCACGAGTAGTCCAAAGATGGTAGAGCTTCATACCAACGCTTCGCTAATCCACACAACTTTTGCAGGGCATAGTGGATGGTTTGTTTTTCTTCCCATCCATAAATTACAGAGCATTCATTTACCTTCCTCAACCATCTTTGGACGTCTTGGGATTTATTATCGGGATCAAATTCGGGGACGACATTGGTAGTAGGAGTATTATTCTTACTTGAAGATTTTTGTAGTGCAGATATTAACTTCAGCAGGTCCTCCGCTGTTAGTCCTTCGGTAGGCTTGGGCTTCTTTGCCGGTGCCTCCAAGACGAGAGACTCATTGGATGGTGATCTCCGGCGCCGTCTGAAACACTCGGGTGTATTTTCCCCGGCGTCGACATCTGAAAAGTTCGAGCAGTTATTGTTCTTTCTCAACAGAATAATGAAAATCTAGCTCTTTAATGTGATCATGGTTAATCTAATGAAGGATTACTACAAAAATTGATATTGGTTGACTCCTTTATTCTTAATTCAAACTCAGGACTAACTAGTAAATAGTTGCTGTGTTTACCAAAGAATTCAATCGTTGCAATTACTATATATTACTCATATGGCAGTGATGTAATGTGAGTTTCCTGTTAATACGATACATTATATTATAACTCACGCCCTCATACTAATCATCCTATCAGTAGCATGAAAAACTTTAACATTGTTACCTATACCGCTAGCAGCACACCTACATGGCTGCGTCAGCGCACCTACATGGCTGCATAAACAGTATACTACAGCACACATACATGGCTGTTTTGACAACATGGCAGACCACCGACATGGCTGCGGCAGCGCACCTGTATGGCTGCATAAACAGTATACTACAGCACACATACATGGCTGTTTTGACAACATGGCAGACCACCTACATGGCTGCGGCAGCGCACCTACATGGCTGCATAAACAGTATACTACAGCACACATACATGGCTGTTTTTACAACATGGCAGACCACCTACATGGCTGCGGCAGCGCACCTACATGGCTGCATAAACAGTATACTTCAGCACACATACATGGCTGCTTTGACAACATGGCAGACCACCTACATGGCTGCGGCAGCGCACCTACATGGCTGCATCAACAGTATACTACAGCACACATACATGGCTGTTTTAACAACATGGCAGACCACCTACATGGCTGCGGCAGCGCACCTACATGGCTGCATAAACAGTATACTACAGCACACATACATGACTGTTTTGACAACAAGGCAGACCACCTACATGGCTGCGGCAGCGCACCTGCATGGCTGCATAAACAGGATACTACAACACACATACACGGCTGTTTTATAATACGGCAGACCACCTACATGACTGCATAAACACAACACAATCAAGCTAGTCTTATCAAATTAAGTTTACTTTATACTTCTTCTCCATGAAATCATTAGGTTATAACTTAAATCTTTATTTTATCTTTTACTATTTTACCACTCAAAAATTATATTAGATACTCTGCGTGTATGCATGTTAAGTTTTTATGGTCTAGAACTTATTATTCGGTAACATTATTTTGATCTTTTACATGGCTGTAAAATGTTTCATATACCAAATAAATAACATTAAATAAAAATAAATTATTAAGCTAAGACACTGCGGTAATATTATCGGAAAGTTGCCTCGACTTGCATGTATTCGCCATACTAGTGTATATTAATAATAGCGAATAGGCCAAATGCCGCACTAATATTATAGGAGAGTTCCCCCGACCAAAACATAGTACGTGCATTTAACGTAATCACTACCATTAGGGTCTTAAGATATCTAGTTATACGGTTAATGTGTTTTTATTTTTGTTTTGTATCTATTTTATACGGTACTAAATAATCTTAAATATCAATAGTAACGAATAAGCCAAACGCCGCACTACACTGTCGGAGAGTTGCCCCGACCAAAATACAGTACGTGCGCTTAGTTCAATCAATTACTATTTAACTGATTGCTTGTGTTCTGTGTAAAGTGCCCACAAGGGGTGCCTGTGACTCCGGAGAGCAATGTGTATGTAATCTGTATGCATAGTGTGTAATGTAGAAAGAATTCATTTCTAAATATCTTATTAATTTGCTCGAAACAAAAATAGCATTTCTTCTAGTAAAAAATGAAATACTTATTTGCAACAAAAATTACTTACGATTTTAGTCAGACATAGCTCGCAGGTTAACCACCACTTCTGACTTGAAGAAGAGTGAAACAACGTAGTAGACTCACAGCACTTTATTTTCACACGACCAGTAGCACAGTTCACAGTAGACTGCCTCAGTTAGCTTGCGCCTCGCTGCTCCCCACCGTGCCATGAGGCCGAGATATCCCTTCCACATCGCACGATGGCAAACAGCCAATCGGCGCGCACTTTACAATCAAATGAGAGACTTTTTATTTGAAAATTACTTATTTTCTAGATTTTAATTAAATGCATATTTTATAATTAAATTTTATTATTTTTGACTACTTTTACACAAATCTTACATTTTAATCCTTACATCGGTCTCGGAACAATTTATGAATTAAATTGACACCATTTCCGTTTTTACTCTATGAATTAAAATAAACTGGATTAAAACAAATTATATATTTTTTACTCAGAAAGATAGACTTTAAATAAAAATCACAACACTTACATTGCGCAAATTGTATACTTGCACATCATAATAGGAAATTATTATTTATGATACAGCAGGCATCATATTTGTAAACCGGCCAGCGGCTTCAAGGTACAGGCTTCAAAATTACCGATGAGTGGATTGGAGCATTAATGTTAGCAGGATTACCCGAAAAATATGGCCCCATGCTAATGGCCATAGAGCATTCGGGTATAGATATTAGTGCGGATGTCATAAAAACAAAATTGATGGATATGTGTAGTGAAGGTGAAATAGTTTCCGGTTCGGAGAATGCTTTTGTCGCAAAAGGTGCGCAGCGGTCGAAAAATAGCAACACTAAAATTGGCCACAAACAATCCAATGAAATGACAAAAGCTGTCAAAGTTATATATAAGGTCCGATTTTATTAGTGTTCATCCTGTTAACCTGTGACTATACACCGTGAATTTTGAGACACCCGAGAAAATTAACTAACATACTCAGATATCGATATACATCGAATTTGGCGAATAAAAAAAACGGAACGGCGTACGGCGTTGGCGTACGGAAGGAATAACTATGAATGAAAAAAAAATCATTCATAGTTATTCCTTCCGTACGCCAATATTACGCGACTAAATTAGGTGGATTTTGGTTCCGTTAATGTTGGAATGATAATGATTACTATTTGAATTAGCAGGACTTTTATAGTGCATATTTTTTAAGAAATGTTAGGGACCTATTAAATAAATTTCTCTTAAAAAAAATTTTTTTTTATTCGCCGAATTCTATGTATATCGATATCTGAGTATGTAGTTAATTTTCTCGGGTATCTCAAAATTCACGGTGTATAGGTGAAAAGCAATCGTAAAAACCAACTTTCAAATGTCTATCATAAAAACCAAAAAAGTTAAAAATAAATTACAAAATAACAACATCAACTTCATATTGCATAAACTCGTCCTATCTTCAACTCTTTCTTGCTCTGTACAAGGGGAAGGAATAAGACGGATAATCAGATGGTTAAACGTAGCAAAGATAGGGCGAGTTTATGCAATATGAAGTCAATGTTGTTGATTTTAACTTTTTTAGTTTTTATGGTACACATTTGAAAATTGGTTTTTACGATTGCTTTTCACCTATATAGTCACAGGTTAACAGGATGGAAAATCGGACCTTATATATAAGGACGGACGGACGAACGGACGGACGGACGGACGGACAGACGGACGGACGGACGGACGGACGGACGGACAGACGGACAGACGGACAGACGGACAGACGGACAGACGGACAGACGGACAGACGGACAGACGGACAGACGGACAGACGGACAGACGGATAGACGGACAGACGGACAGACGGACAGACGGACAGACGGACAGACGGACAGACGGACAGACGGACAGACGGACAGACGGACTAATTTTACGGTTGATTGATTGTGCTAGTAATTATAATTCAGTAAAAATATCAGTGCTACAGCTGCCCTGTGAATGACATGTAGATCAGTATACAATATTTGTAATTATATAAAAAGGACAATATTGCGTATTGTCCTTTTTTGTTACTTTTAGGTTGATGATTTACGTTAGTATTATAGCTTTTCAAAGTTCGAGCCTAGGTTATTTGTTGCTGTGACAATAAAACTTAATACATTATAGATTAGTTTTAAGAATTGTTGTCCATTGTTTTATAATTATATGGTTATTTTTTTCTTTTTAATGAGACTATTGGTATTGTGATTCAAATATTTTACTTAACTTATGTATTATTAGTAAGATATTTAAAAGATTGCTGTTGCGATCATAATAGTAATATGTTTTAGTGTTTACATTATTGTACTCGTTATTATAGTTATTTAGGCCTTTGCCCTGCAGTGGGACGTTTTAGGGGCTTACTTTTCTTTTATTTTAAATGGTTATGTTATGATTTAATAAGACTGATGTTGTGATCAAAATGTTTACAAAGATTTTTTTTTACAATTGCTAAGATTTAAGGTTTATTATTTGACAAGACTGTTATAGTAATTAAAATAATCATGTAGATTGTGTGTGCTGTAAACAATTGTGAACAATTGTTATAACAGTGTAATGGTTTAATCTTTTGTTGTGTTAATTAAAAATATTGTAAATGCGAAAACATGTAATTCGTTTTATTTTCTTCCGTATTTTTTAAAGCACCTTAATTTTTAAAAAGTAGTTTTTCAGGGTTCAAGTTCACGTGCATGTTCATGCATGGACTAACGTTTCAAAGTTCGCCTAAATTAATACACTACTAAGTGGCAGAATAAAATCTTGTAAAAAATAGGGTATACTTCGCCTATTTTTGCGTTTTTATCAGATTGACTACGGCGTAGTTGTGCTTACCTTGGCATTGGGTCATCCATCCAATCAAAGTCAGAATCCACATTAATAAAAAACGGAACGAACGAACTTATTTTTCCAAATTCTCGTATACCCTTTCAAACTAAAAAATAAATTTTGAAATCGGTCCATAATTGACGGCGTAATCGCGTAACATACATAAAAAAAAAAAACAACATTCAGACGAATTGAGAACCTCCTCCTTTTTTTTGAAGTCGGTTAAAAACAGTACCACGAGGGCAAAACGAATCACCGTGGTATAAATGAATGTCATCTTGCTCTCTCTCGTCGTTTTTATTGGCCTAAGATGAAAGACGAAATCACAAAATTTATTAATAACTGTACTATTTGTGGCCAAGCCAAGTATGACCGCCACCCAATTAAACCGCAATTTAATGTCGTGCCTCCTGCTACCAAACCATTTGAAATCGTTCACATAGATTTACTAAGCATCCAAGGTGACAAATACTTAACCATAGTAGATGCATTCTCTAAATATGCACAAGCTTACCACGTTCGCGATAGTACAGCAATAAGCATCCTCCAATCGCTTCTAAAATTTTCCACTCATCACGGTTTACCATTAACCATAGTTTCCGATAATGGTACGGAATTCACCAACCAATTATTTAATGAATTCGTTAACCTTCACAAAGTTAACCATCATAAGACTTTGCCTTCCTCACCAAACGATAATGGTATAGTTGAAAGGTTTCACTCTACATTATTGGAACATCTCCGAATCCTTAAATTAAAGTATAAATGCGAAGATGTAGTTAATCTGGTTCCCTATGCAATTTTAGCATATAACAGCTCAGTTCATAGTTTCACCAAATGTAGGCCGTACGATATTATCACTGGGGATTTCGACCCGCGAGACCCCATCCAGATGGATTTATCCAAGCATCTTATGCAGCAGTATACACAGAATCATAGAGAACAGATGAAATTAGTCAACGAAATTATAAATGAATCCACTCTTCCTACTCGTACTAATATAATTACTAATCTTAATAAAACTCGTGAGCCAGAAGTTGAATACCAACCTCAACAATCCATCTTTCTTAGTAACCTGCTTGCGAGCCGCCAAAAGTTAGCACCTAGGTACAGTCACGACACCGTGTTAGCAGACTTACCCATACATATCTATACCTCGCGAAGACGCGGTCCCGTTGCTAAAAATCTTCTTAAGAGAGTACCAAAAAGTGCCTAATTGTTGCAGGGTACTACTGGTCCTGACGGCAACCTTGCTAATATCTCAAGGGATGACTCAGGTGATAACACTTGAGAACCTCGACGACGGCCCCAGGCTACTACCGTTTCGGCTCGGCGCAACCAGACTTACCACACATTACCATTCCTTTATCCAATACGTAGATTTAAAAGATATTGATACGAAAATTTATCTCTTACAAGAACAGCTGTCAGATTTTAAACATAAATTAGATAACGATACTTATGTACTTTACGAACTTCAAATAGAATATCTATCTTCGAAATTGCTAAAAGTCATCAGTCATTTAGATACGTTAAAACCACGTCGCTTAAAAAGAGGTCTCATCGACGGATTAGGTTCAGTTATTAAGAGTATAACTGGAAATTTTGACAATTCGGATGCTGTTAGATATGATAATGCTATTAAAATTCTTCAGAAAGGTAATAATGAAATAGTTAATGAATTTAACAACCACGTAAGTCTTAGTAAAGAGTGGATGGTCCAGCAATCTAATGTAATAGACAAACTAGTTGAAAATCAAATTGAGATAAATGAGACATTAGAGTTAATCTTAAATAGCGAAGCTCATAAAGAATCAAGTCTTCTTAAATATGCAAAATTTGCTTAATATCTAGTTATTATAACTGAGAATATCGATGATGTGTTAGGAGAATTAACCAGAATCGAAAACATATTAGCTTTTATCCATACTTCAACCTCGCATCATTCGATGCTAAACATTAATATATTAGGTCATATGATTCAACGTTTAATTAATATCTATGGTAAAGAACAAGTATTAGAATTAGAACTTAGAGAATATTATGAGATCATTAAACCTGGCTATTACTACTCAGATAATCAGAAAGTTATAATTTTCAAGATACCCATTTTTGGGAGAGATAATTTTAATCTTTATAAACTATCAATGGCTCCTAATAAGAATAGGCAGGTCCTTGTCCCTCCTTATCCTTTAATAGCAACCAACAGAAAAGGTTACGTGTACATAGAGGCTGAATGCCCGAAGTACAACAACTGGTACCTCTGCGGAGAGAAAATGGAGCACCAACTACGCCAAACTCCGGATTGCATCCAGAACCTTATAACAAACCAGTACATCGACAAGTCCTGCGAGATCGCTTCTGTATCCTTATCAAGAATCGCCATGGAAGAGCTTGACAAAAAGCACTACGTGATATCCTTTCCCAACTCTACAAAGATACACACCCTATGCACAAAAGAAGATTACGACGTCCTCAGCGGCACTTATCTGATAACTATCCCTGTCAACTGCTTCCTGCACACGCCAGATTTCACAATCACCAACACCAATTATCAGGTCGAAGGCCAGCCCCTGAAAATAATGAAGGTCAAATATGAAACGGAATCACTACCAGCAGATAAATCACACCTTCACCTCAATTCCATCGACTTAAGACGACTACATGATGTTCAACAGAAGGTGATAACGCAGCCTGCGCTACAGCTAAACCAAGTAACGTCGGAGTCTGCAATTTATCACACCACGATCCCACTCTACATCATACTCTCATGTACACTCGCACTCGTCGTGTTCCTGCTCACAAAACGCTTCAAGATCTTCCAATGTAAATCTGAAAGATTACCTCCGAAGGAAAGAACTTATGAAGATCCTGAAGAAAGTACTGCCACTCAGATTAAGCAGATGCAGCATCCGTCGCTATTTTCTCAGTTCAAGGCTCAAAAATAGCCGACGATCTGAGGGGGAGGTGTCATAGCAACAGCAACCGCATAGATTCAGATTGCGACACAAGTCCCGAACGGCGGCGCCTGGCAGACGCAACATGATCGCCTATGCTGACGCCGCAAGTGACGGCCGCGCGTCATCGCCGTCTTTCCCTAATTATGTATTTAACACTTACATTCTTACATCGATGTAGGCAACGCATGTATTAGGTTTTAGTTTTTAATAAATTTAATTATAACATATTCTCGTTTTTTTTTTGATCCTCCGGCTACGATCTCCATAATTCATTGCTTTCCATTTTTGTAAATAAACAAGGTTCATATTTTGATTTCAGATAACCAAGTTCCATCAAATAATAATTTACTCTCTGATACCGAGCACGGGATAATTGCTTAAGACCATAAATGGCACTTTTTAATTTTAATACCTTGTTATCATTACTATTGGCTTCACAAGTTACAAGTTTTTGCATATACACAGTTTCATTCAGAAATCCGTTCAAAAAAGCTGTTGTAACATCAAGATGACGTATGTCTAAACTAAGTTTTGCTGCTATAGAGAACAATAACCTCAATGTAGAATAACGGAGCACAGGAGAGAATGTCTCGTTAACTGCGAAAAACCTTTTGCTACTAGTCTCGCTCTATACCGCACATTATTTGCACTGTCGTATTTCTTCTTAAATACCCACTTACACTGTACTATAGTAGAGTCCTGAGGGCGATCTACAACTTCCTATGCATCATTTTTCATAAAAGATTCTAATTCTTCCTCCATGCTTGCTCTCCAAAACTGACTCTCGGGTCCATTTATTGCTTCCTCGAGCGTAATATCCTTCTCGCTGTAAACTTCGGCCTCGAATGAGCTTCTGGAATATATGTACTGTCTTTATCATCATCATGTTCAGGTTCAGTGTCTGTACTTTCTGTATCTATGTTTTCTTCTAATTTTTCTTCCTCCGCTGAAACCTTGCACTCAACAGGAAAATTAACTGTATTTTCAGTTGCAGTTTCCATTACGATGATATCTCTGCTTATTGTTACCGAGTTAGTTTCTGGGTCATAGACTCTATAACCTTTTACATTATCAGCATAGCCAACTAAAATAAGTTCTTTAGATTTCTTATCCCACTTTAGGCGTTTTTCTTTTGGAATGTGCATCATCACTTTACTTCCGAAAATGCGTACATGACTTAAGTTGTGTTTCTTGCTTGTCCAGACTTCATATGGAGTCATATTGTTCAGACCGGTAACAACTGATCTATTTCTGAGGTAAACTGAGGTATTTATGGCTTCTGTCCAAAATTTTTTGTGTAACCCAGCATCAAAAATAAGGCATCTAGCTTTTTCAACTAATGATCGATTCAACCTTTCGCTCACACCATTTTGTTGTGGCGTGTAGGCATTAGTTTTTTGGTGGATTATTCCTTGCTGCTTTAAATATCTTTCAAAGCTTGACTGCAGAACTCACCTCCATTGTCTGTCCTTAGAATTTTTATTTTACTGTCTTTCTGTTTTTCAACCATGGACTGAAATTCTTTAAAGAGCTTAAATACCTCAAATTTTGTTTTCATGAAATAAATGAAAGCCATTTTGCTGTAATCATCAACAAACAAAACATAGTATCTGGATCCTCCGATGGATAGGTTTTCCATGGGACCGCACACATCAGAGTGGCCGTCTAGCCTGCTTCCCCTCACAGAAAGTACTACACTTAGATTTGTCTATGTTTGCCTTATCTGTGTATGAAATACCTTCTGCAGCTCCATTTTTCATTTTGTTTAAACTAGTACTGTTGATGTGCCCCAGGCGTCGATGCCATATTTCACTCGATGCCATAGCTGGTGCCGCCAATAACTGTTCTGTTTTCATGGTGTATAATCTGTACACACCTTCCACTAATTCTGCTTTTCCGACGAGATCTTTCTGTCGATTATAGATGTAACAAGTGTTTTCTTTAAAAACTACACTGTTACCATTTTTGATCAACTGACTCACAGAAAGCAAGTTGGTAGTCAATTTTGGTATGCACAATACATCTGAAACTGTGATATCATATTCTGAACCATTCACAACTGTGATGATATATACATCACCAGAACACAGCACTGGGACACATTCCTGGTTTGCCACAATGATTTCTTTTGTTTCATGTTCATATGATGGATTTGCAATGTATTGTTGTTTCGCTGTCATGTGTTTGCTAGCCCCACTATCAACATACCAATCGGTGCAATTGAATTTGCCGCTTAGGAAAATAGCGCTGAAAGCATTCGATTGTTTCCTGTTGTTTATTTCGGAGTTGGGGCACTGGTTTTTATAGTGACCGGTTTGCTTACATCTATAACATTTTATAACTTTGACAGCTTTTGTCATTTCATTGGATTGTTTGTGGCCAATTTTAGTGTTGCTATTTTTCGACCACTGCGCACCTTTTGCGACAAAAGCATTCTCCGAACCGGAAACTATTTCACCTTCACTACACATATCCATCAATTTTGTTTTTATGACATCCGCACTAATATCTATACCCGAATGCTCTATGGCCATTACCATGGGGCCATATTTTTCGGGTAATCCTGCTAACATTAATGCTCCAATCCACTCATCGGTAATTTTGAAGCCCGTACCTTGAAGCCGCTGGCCGGTTTCGATAATCTGAGTTACATACTGCGTCATGGAGTCACAATTTTCAAGCCGAATGTTGATGAGTTTGCGTAACAAACTAATTTTTCTTGTGTAGCCGGCGTCATCAAACATATTCTTCAACTTGCTCCATAAATCATACGCCGTTGCTGCATGTTTTATGTGGACGTAAAGCGTGGGGTCGATAGTTAGTACTAGTTTCGCCTTTGCTTTCGCATCTTCGGATAATTGAGCTGCTGTAGGCGAAACCGGTAACCTCTCCGTAATGGCGGATGCCATGCCTTCTAGCACCAACACATTTTGCACCGCAAAACACCAGTCCTCATAGTTTTCACGTCCTTTCAGCTTCGGTATATTAGCGATATAGTTAGACGTCATTTTTTCACAAAACCGCACAGTACTATTCGTTAAATTCTATTAAAACAATGTCGTTTTCTAAGGGTCCATAACCTGATAATAATACGCAGTGTGACGTTTCAATAGACTGAGTTTATTTGGCAAGTAAGTTGCATACATGGTTACATAGATGGCGCCAGTAGTTGATTTTTTTATGATTCAGTTCGTGTGTTACTTTCAGAAGCTGCTCAGCATAAATTAGAAGTTTTCCAGTTTGATGTCAAAACTGAATGTAATGGCCACATCTGTCGCAGCCTCGCAGAACCGATGAAAGGTTGGGTAAACGGGTTCTCGAGTGGAGACCACGCCTAGGCAAACGTAGTGTAGGACGCCCCCCAGCTCGATGGATCGACGACCTTAGTAAGATGGCTGGCAGTAGATGGATAAAAAAACGGGATATTGTCCTACTACTACAAAAGGCTGAGATGAGATGATGATGATGAGATTAAACAATGAAATAAGAAGTATTTTTTGCGATTCCATGGTTTATTTTTAAATCTAGGCTAGCGCGGGCGAAGCCGTGAGCGACTGCTGTAATATTTCTTTACGTAGGTATATTGTTCTTTAATTGAACGTTTTTTGTTCCATCATAGCAAACATACTGTAGTCCACGCAAACGTAGTAATTTATAAAAACCAAACTTCGCCGTGTTCACTTCATACACTCAACTTCATATTAAGCAGTTGTTGGTGGGTCGGGTCATTATAGGTGAAGTCAAAATAAATGGATTCCACTGTACCTATTGCAATGTTTTGCACGCATTTATTATTTTTCTTTAACTAAGTAAATAACAATTAAAGGTCAATGTGTGACTTTAATTACGAAATAAATTATAATTTACACCTAAAACATGTAATATAACATTAACTTCATAATACCACTGTTCAAGGCAATACCAACATTATTGTTCCAGGTTACATAGATAGTAAATGTGTGAATCTATGTACCTATTACAGTTGCATTATTGAGTCTTATCTAAGCAATGTAAGCAAATAATATCAGTTTTTTTTTGCACAGATTATAACAAAGTTGCTATTTTAATAATTTTGTCAAGCTACCTACTGTATCTGTATACAGATAATACTGTAAGGATTTGTATTGTGTGTAATCACGCAATACAAATCCTTTTACAGAACAGTACCACAAGTTTAGGTTTATTTTTCCGTAAGATAATAATGTGTACGTTCATTAAGTCAATAGAAAGTTAATTCTTAGTTCATAGCTGATTCTCAGATGTGAGTTGCGACATCCTTGTTTAATGTTTATACCTAGAACTGACCAGATAGTTGTGCGCTCTTTACAAATTTCAAAACTTTCTCTCACCACACACTCCCATAATCGATTACCTATGCTGATTTGTGCTGTTCAAATCTCTCTTAAGCTTATCTTGACAACCTTGACCGCCTCTTCAATAATGGTATCCGCTTTATCTTTGGACTTCGTAAATATAATCCTGAGTTTCATCTTTTCACACTCAATCAACTTAAATGGTTACCCTATGCGTCAACGCTGAGATCACAGGACACTTTGCACGCTCTTTAGCATTCTACATGACCCCACTTCCCCGGCTATATGAAACAACCTTTCATCTACCTTGGTACCATCTCTTCACGCAATCTGCGATCACACCTCTATTCCTATATTCCTCCTCATAAATATGGGTTCTTGTCTAATACGTTTCCTGTTTCGGCTATACGTCTATGGAATTCTCTCGCCCTTAGTAACAATCCTCATCTAAATTTGTCTTCAAAAACTAAGCGATACCCTATCTTGGCCCCTTCGGAAGTGCAATTTTTTTTTTTATTCACCCCAAACATTGATTTGTTTCCTTTTCTAAACTCTTTCACTCATCAACGTTCGACCTCCCCTGTATTCACTTTTTACTATTATTTATATGTGTAACTACTATTGAGGACTCCCGCGCTCTACTACTACGAATCGCGCCGGACACTCCCCCAACTGCCATTATTGGCTTTGGCTATGCATTTTACTACGCTATACTACAACTAATAAGATACAAATAATAATTTCAATCAAAACTGTTTTTTGTAACCGTCGTTGGTATAATAGTCGCTTTTACCTTCGCGAATTGTCGACAACTCCTACTGTTTTGATATTGATGGATTGTAGCTGCGCATACGTGTGTATAATTAAATAAATGTAGGTGGACAAACCACAAAAGTTTTAGCAATAAACCACGTTTCATATTTTTCATTATCAACTTATGATAGTGTTTCATTGTAAATTTGTATTTTAGTAATTTATCGATGTTTCGTTCATACTTCACTGTACGGGACACCTTTGGTTGATAGTTGATAGAAGAGCGGAATGATAGTCCTTGATATAGATTGATTGATATATTGATAGATACGGATCTTACAACTAATGATAGAATGATAATGAGGACGCGAACGAAGTCAATGATAGCCGATCACGAACTGACTCAATTATGAATGTGGAGTAAAAATGCTGATGCGCCGCGAACTTGCGAAACAATGCATTTAGGTAAATGCTGATAGAGCAATCTGTACGTGCTTGCTCGTACATCCTGCCGGGCCAGAAAGATGCGAGATGATGGGATGATTTGATCTGTGTGTGACAAGGTGATAAAACAATGTTTGCTTAAAATTATTACAAGGTGATTGAACAATATTGACTTAAACTACTACAAAGAACTATACTCTCGTTCACGAATAGGCGACGTGGCCTTATCGATGACACGCGCACTTTTAATTTCATTTAACTCTAAATCGCACTGATTGTTATCACTGACCGCACTACACTGATTCACATCACTTTCACTGATACACTGAACCGTGGACTGTGTGGCGGCCTGGATGCCAGCCCGAGGAGGCCGCGGCTGAGGCGCCCGCCTCGCTCGCTCCCGCAGGCGCCGCGCGATGATGACGGCCAATACGACGCCTCCGCACGCTACCACCAAGTAGATAACTACGTAGTGGTGTACGTCATGATAGGATACCCGATCTGCTAAGACTCCTTCCGAAGCACTGGCTTTCATGTCTTCGATTTGCTGATTGATCCTTTCGAATTCTTTTTGGTGGATAGAGGTCACAGGTAGAGTCTCGATGGCGGATATAGGTATTGATAGATTTATGACGTTGTTGATAGGCGGAATATTAATTTTAATAATGTCAGCTTTTTTGTTTTGAACATTTGATAGGCGCCTGTGCGGATAAATTGTAAATGTAGTTCCTTAAATAATGCATTCATTGCTTAACGAAATAATTCCAGACATATTTAACTGCTCAGCTGTATCGTGATCTTCACATATGATTCGTAAAGTGCATTGCCCGCAACAGAAAAATAGGTAAGTATTCATGTTACGTAATTCTGTCCATATGTTTTTGCAGACTGTAGTTAATGTTTCGCACTGGTTTGACTCATGATTTTTGATACATAGATTCTCATCTGATTGCATTTGATATACTGGCTGTTTTAAAGGACATAGAAGAGTGTCGATGTCATATCTAACACAGTCCTGTATGGTTCTATCTTGTATAGGAACGTAGGAGTCCTTCTGTATGTTAACAGCTACATAATCAGACACGGGAATGATGCTGATCATATTGTTGTTTATTTTCTGCGGGATTGGTATTAACTTATAAATATCGAAATTATCTCTGCTCACCAAGGGAATATTTACTTCGAAAATGATGTAACTCTTCAATGCTTTCGCCTTCACAGTGAGTAAATGATAAATACTTGATAGGTCAGACTGAATATTGCTTATTGGGAGTGTCAAATCTTTAGATAATAATCCAGTGATGATATTTAATTCGTACTTTAGCTGGTCAGGGGTAAGAAGATGAAAGTTGAACTTCCCGAGATATATGTTTGTGATGGAATCGACTAATGTATCTTGAATACTTTGTAGATTTACTAAAACGCTGTTTGCAATTACTGATGATAATGTAAAATCGTTTGTATTTGCTGTGTTTTGAAGTTCACTTCTCTGCTTATTGAGTTCCTGCTCTAGCTTATTTAGGTGTAGGTTAAAACTTTTGTCCTGCTTGTTAATTGATGTCTCAACCCTTTTGATTAAATTAAATTCAGCTTCGACAACTGATGTTTGGTTCTTCCATAATAAAGCTAAATGTTTCTGGTTATCTCTCAGTGTTTGTATATCTCTTTCATACTGTTCGGCGAAGTTCTCGTCGAGTACGCCGAATAAAGTGTTAGCTATGGAGCCGATCCCATTGATAAGGCCGCGGCGGGTGCGCGCGGACCGTGTGAGCTGCTGACCGAGCAGAATGCCGTTGTAGTGTTGTAGCTCGGCGAATCCGTGATGTAATTGTAGAAGGATAACGTCACATTGCGGAATCTTTTTATTGTTGTGGATAGAACACGAGCCATCAAGGTGATTTATATATTTACCTAGTAAATCTGTGCCTTGCCAATATGGAGCCATGTCGTAGTAAATAACTAACTTCCATTGATCTTGTTCTAGGCGCATGTTTGCGATTCTGTTAAAATAAAGACCTTGACTGTTGTTTAGGCTTGATATTTGATACGAGCAAACTGCGGGAGATATGATAAGGACCAACCACAAAAACATTAGGTAGATGATATTGATAGGATTTTTTTGATATGACGATTTGGATGGTCTGTTTACTTTTGAGGTGGCGGCGGTAACGTTTTCTTGCTTAGGATACAGATCTTTTTCTTCTTGATATTGATTTACTGGTAGTAGTGATATTTTGCAAACGGGCCGCTTCATAAGCCCATTTTTTGTTTGAAGGGTGACTACTCGCACATATCCGTCCTTGCCGGGGTGTAGTACCACTATTCTCCCAAGTGACCATTTGCCTGAAGGTAAGTTGGCGTCATTGATTATTACGATATCGTCGATTTTAACATTTTCTTTCGGTTGATGCCATTTACTTCGAGCTGATAATTGACATAGATAGTCGTTTTGCCACCTTCGCCACACATCATCGAATATTTTCTGTGTTAATTGCCATCTAGTTCTGTGATCTTTTTCTGTTTCTACGATTGTTAAAGTAGGGCCACTAGCCAGAAAATGTGACGGCGTTAAATAGTCTAAATCCTCACAATCTTCTGTCAACGCGCATAGCGGCCTAGCGTTCAGACAAGCTTCTAGTTGTGCCAAGAGAGTGGCGTATTCTTCATAGGTTAGTTTTTGTTCGCCAACTACTCTCTTTAGATGATATTTTAGACTTTTTACGGCACCCTCCCATAGTCCCCCGGCATTCGGCCAAGTTGGAGCTATGAAGTGCCATTGAATTTCCATATCAGTGATAGCTGCAAAAAAATGATCGTCTAGCGTAGTCTGTAAATCTACGAACTCTTGATTGAGTACTCTGCTCGCACCCACAAAGTTTGTTCCGTTATCGCTATAGATGTGACTCGGAGCTCCTCGCCTTGCCGCAAACCTACGTAAAGCCGCCAAGAAGGTTGATGAAGTTAAATCTGATACTAGTTCGAGGTGCACGGCTTTTGTTACCATACACACGAATACGGCGACATAGCCCTTTGTTGTCTTAATGCCTCGGCCCTTGCTGGATTTAACGTCCACGAAACCCGTCAGGTCGACGCCGGTGTGAGAGAATGGCCTGGATGGTGTTATGCGTGCTCCTGGTAAGTCCCCCATGATTTGATTGTGTGTTACAGGGTCGTGACGTCGACACTTGACGCATCGTCGCAGTTGTTTTTTGATTGCACTATTTCCTCCTATTATCCAGTACTTTTGTCTTATGAAAGCTGATGTTAGGCGGGCTCCACCGTGGAAGACAAGCTTATGTGATTGATCAATGATAAGTTCAGCTAGACGACAGTTGTTAGGGATAATTATAGGGTGTTTCCTTTCCGGTGCCATTTGAGCGTTTCTAAGCCGTCCTCCGACTCTAAGTATGCCGTCTTTGTCAAGGAACGGATTTAGCTGGCACAATTTACTTTTTGTTGATATAATACTGTTTTCTTTTAGTCTAGTTATTTCTTTCGTGAATTCTTGTTTTTGTACATATTTGATAATTATATTTTTTGATTTGTTTAATTCTGATATTGATAGGTAGTCTCGTTTGTTTGTCTTTTCCTTGAATCTTAAAATCCATGCTAGTATTCTGACGATTTTAATAAATGAACTGTGTTTTGATAATAATTGATAAATGACGTCGTTGTTGAAATCGTGTTCTGTGGCAACGTTTACTTGTTTTGATTCCTGATCAGTGGAATATTGGGGTGGGGCCTCTTTCTCCGTGAAGCTTAAGAGCCAAGAAGGACCTTTCCACCACAAAGGATGATCTATCAATTGAGTAGCAGTCAAACCTCGACTAGCGCAGTCCGCGGGGTTTTCCTCCGATTTCACATAGCGCCAGCATTCAGCGGGTATGACGTCAGTTATTTGTTTTACCCTGTTTTTAATAAAGGTTTTCCATCTAGCTAGGTTTCCATTCAGCCAACCGAGACATATCATGGAATCACTCCAGCCATATATTTTGATATCGTAGCCGTCCAAGCATTGCTTGACCTTTAACATTAATTTAGATAGTAAAAGTGCTCCGCTTAACTCCAGTTTTGGAAGTGATGTTGTTGATTTAGCGGGCACTAACCTTGCCTTTCCTACAAACAGTGATATGTCAGATTTATCGTTTCTTGTGATTTTGCAATATATGACGCACGCGTACGCTGTTGTCGACGCGTCACAAAATCCATGCAATTCTATACTGTCACCTGCCGTTGTTTTTATCCAACGATTAGTTTTTATTTTATTTATGTTAGCCAGATCGTCCTTGATTTTTATCCACTCTGTTTGAATTTCTTCTGGAAGTTGGTCATCCCACTTAATTTCTGATAGCCATATGTTTTGAAAGATTATCTTTAACTTGGTAGACAGCGGTGCAAGCAAACCTAGAGGGTCAAATAATTTTGAAATAGTAGATAAAACAGATCTTTTTGTGTCCAGTTTTGAAGGTTGATTAATTTTTGTATCAAATGATAGAGTGTCATGCTTTGGGTACCAACAGAGGCCCAGGGTTTTAGTCTGTTCCGATTGCTTGAAACTGAAGTTTTCTTGTTTATTTGAATTTGGGTCATTTAGCTCGGGAATATTTGATCTCCATTTCCTGAGGTTAAAACCACCAGCTTTTAATAAATTAATAAGATCAATGCATAATTGTTTAGCTTTGATTAATTAATTTGTTTAATTTTAATATAAATTATTATGTTGACCGTAGACAAGGTCATCCATATAAAATGAATGTTCAAGGACGTCGGCCGCGGGACTGTTTTTAAAGTTTTTTTCTTTCGTCTGAAGCCAACTGTTTCATCATCGCCAGAAACGGGGCTGCTTTGGTGCCATAAGTTACCGTAGCTAGTTGTTATTCTTTAATAGGTTCATAAGTATTGTTACGCCAAACTACTTTTTGATATTTTTGATCGACTGCATTCATCCAAATCTGTCGGAACATTTTCTCAATATCCGCAGTGAATGCAAATTTAAACTGTCTCCATTTAAATGAAACTACTTTTACGGATTATTTCGCGATTTATTAACATTTTAATAATTAGAGACTGCAAGTCTTGCTGTAGATTAGGTCCACTCGCCATGACATCATTTAAGCTACACCCGGAAGTTGTTTTTGCGGATGCGTTAAAGACGACTCTAAACTTTGTGCTAGTTGATTCTGCTCGTTCTACGCCATGATAAGTGAGATAACAATCAGGGGTAGAATCTCTAGTAGCGAGTGTCATGTGACCTAGCGATTGATATTCTTCCATAAATAATTTGTAGTCTTTCTCCATTACTTCATTTTTGCAAAACTTTCTTTCTAAAGATCGGAACTGAGCGATTGCTTTCGTTTTTGAATCACCTAAATTCTCTTCGAAATTGTTTTTTAAGGGCAGTCGAACCTCGTACCGTCCGTCTTCTAGTCGAGTGGTCGTGTCTTTGTAATATTTAATGCACTGCTCATCTTCAGTTGATAGGGTTGGCTCATCTATGATATCCTCTATTTCCCAAAATTTATGTATATCTTCTAAATTATTAATTACTACATTACAATGCAAAGTTTTCACATTTCCGCTTAAAATCCAGCCCAGACGTGTATTTTGTGCAATTGGCGAGTTTTGATCTGATCTACAAATTCCTTCTAAAATGATTAAAGAGTAAATGTCGGCGCCTAACAGTAGGTCTACCGGATTAATTAGGTTAAATTCAGGATCAGCTAATGATATGTTTTCTAGATATGACCAGCTTGGTTTGATAAAGGAATTGCTTGGTAAATTTTTGATAAGATTTTGCATGATTAGGACATCTATTTCAAACTCAAAATTGCTATTGATCGATGAACAATTAATGTGTATGGTTCCCTTACAGTTGCTTTCCTTTATACCTACTCCGGAGATTACACCGTGACATCTTTGTCTAGGCAGCCCTAACAACTGCGCCGCTTTTTCCGTGATAAGTGAGGTTTGAGAACCCTGATCTAATAATGCTCTTATTTTTATGTAAGTACCATCTGATTTTTGAACTTTTATCAATGCTGTTGCTAAAAGTATTTCGGGTACGTCACGTTGCAATGACACGTGCGAGTTACTTCGCATGCCCTGAGCAGGCTCGGGTTTCGGAACGCCGCGTGCGCCCGAGCTCGTCGCGCCGGAAGCGTGCTCAAAGGCTCCGTGCAATAAAGTATTATGTGCCTGGTTGCATTCACGGCACCTTTTGTCTGAAATACATGTTTTTCCGTAATGGCAATAAAGGCAGTTTTGGCACAATTTATATTTCGCAACGGTGGTACGTTTTAACGATGGCGACATTTCAATAAATTGTTGACAGTGAAAAACTCCGTGATCATCAGTTTGGCAAATAGGGCACTTGAAAAATTTTGTGGCATAAACGTTTCTGTTGTTAGGTATTTGTTGCGAAATAGCTCGTCCGGTTGATTGGAATTGTTGTTTTGTAATAACTTTATTTGAATTATGAAATTTAGGTCCCGAATATGACTGATTATTTTGTATACCGGCACGTGGAATTGGCTTGTTAAAATGAGGCTCTTGTTAACGACGTGATGATTCCATGGTCGTAAACTTGCTCTCCAAAAATGATAGAAATTCTTTTAAATTAGGTATATCTCTCGGGTTCTTTACCGATGAGACATACTCTTTATGGGTGTCGGCATCCAACTTTTGACACATTAGATAAATGAGAAGGGGGTCCCAGGAATCGACATCAATGCCTAGATTTTTGATTGCGTTTAGGCTTTCGAGAATGGCGTCGTGGATCCTTTTGATATTATTATATAATGGTTGCTGTGACACAGGGATGTTGAGCATAATTTCAATAAGAGAATTTAAGATAAGTTTTTTGTTATTGAATCTGTGGTTAAGTATATCCCAACAGATTGAGTAGTTGTCTGATGCAATTGGTAAATGTTGTATAAGTCTCTCCGCTTCACCTTTGATTTTTGATTTTAAGAACTGCATTTTTTGGGCGCTGGAAAGTGAGGGGTTGTTATGAATAGTTTCTGTAAACAAGTCTTTGAAGGAAGTCCATTGATGATAGTTCCCATAAAAAGTGGGTATTTCTATTTGCGGGGTTGACTTATCGCGATGAGAGATTGACCACATCTTTTGATTGATAGATTTGATTGCATTGTTATATGTTCTTTCATACTTGAAGAATGCTGCTTCGTAACTAGAGTCCCTGCCTCCTAGTATGCTGTCCAGCTCCCAATGAAGAGAGTCGATGGCTGACCAACGAGTGTTGATAACGCGTAAAAGATGATCAAACTCCCATTTCTCTGATATTGTGTCTAAAACTATGTTTGTAATGGTATGTTCAAAGGCTTTAAAATTACTTGTTTGTTTTCTAAGCATCTCATCTGTCTTGCTAGGCGACCCTTGATGAGACTGGTTGATAGAAAAGGTTGGTGGTTGGCCTTGCTGGCCTGTTGATATACCTAATGGCGTAGCTGGTCTAATTAAGGTCTCCTTTTGATCCCTTTTTGGTGGCTCATAATTTTGTATGGTAGTCCTGATATTAGAAAACCTTTCCTTGATAATTTCATATTGATTAGATGTGAAGTACACGTGAGATATATCACCGAATCCGCACAGTTGAATATGATTTGTTTGATATTCTTGCCAGTAACCGTCTAAAGTAGTTAAGCGACGTTTTATGTAATCCGCCGTTTTCCTATCCGCGCTGTCTTTTTTAAAATTGTTGTGCAATTGCTCTATAGCTGCAGAGGTTTGTTCCTGGTTTTGCAGCAAGTCTTCGATAGTAGCCATAGTGGTATAAGAGGAGATGATAGAAATTAAATTGAAAAGATCTTACTTGAAATCGCCTGGTAATTGATATTGTGGTCGTAAACGGAGCTGATTACGACCTCATCGATAGTCCAAAAACTCTTGTTGAAGCACTGTAATCCTTGATAGTTTATGCTAGTTAACCTCACATGTAACACAGAGTCACGTTTTCATTAGTTCTCGTAGTCACTATGTCACACGCGAGATCCGGCTCGAATAAAGATGTACGGGACACCTTTGTTGATAGTTGATAGAAGAGCGGAATGAAAGTCCTGGATATAGATTGATTGATATATTGATAGATACGGATCTTACAACTAATGATAGAATGATAATGAGGACGCGAACGAAGTCAATGATAGCCGATCACGAACTGACTCAATTATGAATGTGGAGTAAAAATGCTGATGCGCCGCGAACTTGCGAAACAATGCATTTAGGTAAATGCTGATAGAGCAATCTGTACGTGCTTGCTCGTACATTCACTGTTATCTGCTGTTGCTATTAAATGCAAATAAGAGTGCTAAATATAATTAAATAGGAATTATTTTAATTAACTTAAAATTACGATTAACCTAAGTGCTTTTATTAATAAAATAAAACCTCGTTATAATGAGACATTCTAATATGTCGTTCCTAAATTTAAAACAAATAAATAGTAGCTTTTCCGTCAGACCTTCTAGAAAAATATTAGCCAGACTGGTAAAGCTGTTCTCGAGTAATGATACCTACTAATGATCTAACAAACTTCATTTCATTAGTTTAATTTTTAAATAGTAAGGTACCTGTGGCAAATAAGGGCCAGCTTTTAATAAGGGCCACTAGATAAAAATCACACTTCAACGGTTTAATTTGTTAGACCTTTCACACACTCATAAAATAGACCAATAGGAAAGCTATTACCCGCGGCCGCAAGCCAAGATGCGCCGCCAACTTGTTAGCACTCGCCAGTCTGTCGGTAAAGTCTGTCTGGTAAACCCGTTTCGAAAAAAAAAATCTGTATAAATACGATAATTACGCAGAATTTATAGTGAATTTTAATAAAAAGAATATCAAGTAATGTTTATTGGACAACAGAGCCTACGTAACTCAAGGTAAGTCCTATTATATAATTTCCCTTTTCCCGTATTTATGATGATTTTTGCAAAAAGTGATTAAGATGTGCAATAAGAGCCACTTGCATGGCGGTGATTAAGGGCCGGCCTTTATTAAACTTTCAAAATGTTACGGTCATCGAAAATTGATCATAATTTCTTGGGTTTTCAAATATTTTTTTATCTTATTAATATAAAAGAAAGTACCCTACTCAATTTTAAATTTATGACCAACGTATACAGTACTGTTTAGGTTATAATTTTCAAGCCTTTACATGTGTGCGTGGCTTTCTGTGGTTGCATGGTTTTAATTCCTTTTGATTTTAAAATGATGTGGATACAATTTATCATCATAAGTCGTCAGGATTCACAAAAACGGCAGGTTCATAGTTTATGCATCAATAGATTTATTTATCTTTCATCTATTCAGGCTTGAAAAATGGAACCCCAACAGACCAAGAAACGAGCACAATGGTCCGTAGATCAATTAGCAGATGCTATGTCAAGCGTGCAAAATAAAATGTTATCAGAGCGGGCAGCATCTAGGCAGTACGGTATTTCAAGACGAACTTTGAAAAATCATCTGATCTCTGGAAAAATTGAGAAGAAATTAGGAAGGCGAACAACATTGTCTGAAAGTCAAGAAACAGATCTTGTATCAAGTATCAAAAGACTGGTAGCTGTGGGTGTGCCTATGACTCCAAAGATCATACGTCTTCAGGCGTATACCTTTTGTGAAAAATACAATATTCCGCATTGCTTGAGTGACAAAAAACATCAAGCTGGAAAAGATTGGTTAAAACTGTTTTTAAAATGGCATCCGGATGTAAGCAAACGAAAAGCTTAGATCTTAAACCCAGCAAGAGCTCAGAAGTTGAACAAACCCATTGTTAGTAAGCATTTTCAAGAAGATAAAAAACTTTATGAAGAGCTGGATATAGCAAATCATCCAGAAAGGCTCTACAATATGGATGAGAAGGGTTGTAGAATCACTATACACAAGCAACCCGTAGTATTGGCAGAAAAAGGAACCAAGAGGGTCCACATGATTGCACCAGAACACGCAGAAAACGTTACAGTAGCTGGTTGTGTCAATGCCTTAGGGTGTCCTATTCCTCCTATGATTATATTGAAAGGCAAAAAATTTAAATCTGAGTTTACCGACAACTTACCCTCGGGGTCCTTAGTAAAAATGGCACCAAAAGGAAGTATGACGACGCATCTGTTTATCGACTTTATTCATCATCTTGGCAAGTCCGGCAAATCTCTTTTGATATTCGACGGCGCTTCCTGTCATTTGTACTTTCAAATAGTTGAAGCTGCTGATGAAGAAGGTATTGTGTTGTATTGTTTACCTTCAAATACTACACATGAGTTACAGCCATTAGATAAAAGTGTAAACAAATCTTTCGAGCATCATTAGGATCAAGAAGCTTTACTTTTTCTGTATCAAAATCCTGGTAAAAAACTTACAAAAGCCCGTTTTAACGTGATTTTCAATCGAGTGTGGTCAAAGTGCATGAAAATATTGTCAACGGCTTTAGAGCAACGGGACTGTATCCTTTTAATCCAAATGCCGTACCAGAAGAGGCATATGCACTCTCAGTGTTGACCGAAATCACAGAAAGGCCAAGAGAAACAGCTCAAGCAGGAGACAAGACAAGAGAGGTGCAATATTATCCGACTCCTGGTCCATCTGGTTCAAAAACCGAAAGTTCATTAATGTGCCAACCTGCAAACAGTGATTCTGACGAGACTGATGCTGAGGGTGTAATTGTAACACGTCATTCTTCACCTTCTCTAATAACAGAAGAAAAGAGTTTAGTAAATAAGTCGTGCTCGTCTACTACACCAACGAATACTCAATTGGTAGATTACAGCTCTTCGAGTTCATCCTCAAGTTTCTCTACCAACCAAGATATACCTCAACTACAAAGACTTGAGACCGAAAATGTTTGTACTTCGCGACCAGTTATTTATATCACAGATTCAGACAATTCCCTTGACGAATTTATCTACAAGAGGAATTGGTATTTGCCAATCAATCAAAGATCGCAATTGACTCGTCAAATATACAGTACATCTCCATCAGATCTGGAAAATATGGACAAACAAACACAAAATCAAGAATGTACACCTGATAAAAGGATTGGTAGTGCTAATAGTCATGTGCATGAAATGAGAAGGCGGCGATCTGACACCGCTACGACAGATGAATCTGATGATAACATTCCTCTAGCAAATTTGATCAAAACCTTTTCACAAACTAAAGAAATCTTCGAGGCTTCATTTAAAAAATTATACCAACTCCGAATTATGCCGTGGCAAAGTCAAACAAACCAAGACGTAAAGCCTTAAATTATAAAGGTCAAAGAGTTACCAAAGATTTATTTACTGAAAAAATAAATACAACAAACAATAAACAGCAGAATGTACCCAACATGAAAAGAAAGGAGGTAACCCAGAAAATAACAAAGAAAGATAAGAATAAGAAGATAGCTAACAAAAAACAGCGGGCAAGTGAAGAAAAACTAAATTATACAGATAAATGGTATTGCAAAGCATGTAATATGGAAAGTTTTCAGGACATGAGAAGTTGCCAATTATGCCAAACTTGGTATCACGAAGAATGCGTTGACCTTACTAAAGAGAATGCAGATTTTGTTTGCCCAGATTGCAATTGATTGATAGATTTATATAAAAAAACACTATTTTTATACGACATGGTGATCTCATTCTAAATAATTCTGAACTTTGTAATGTGATTCTTTGTAATTATTGTAAAAGCAAAATGACTGATAGTTCCTAATAAGCAAAAGTCTGATTATTTTATGTAAGGAAAAGATAACTTTAATATTTTAATAAGTAATTTTATTTTTGTTAAACGTGACAGGGGCGGGGGGGGGGAGGGAATCGAGATTCGTATATAACAATACTATTCATTGAATGAATCTTACTGCTCTGGAACAAAATAGATTGAATGACTTCACGAGTTCAATCCCTGAAGATTTACTTATTAGTTTTTTTTCTCATGGTTCTCCTCGAATATACAGAGTGGACTTTTCAAAGCATAACTGAAAGAAAAGTGTTTCAAGACTTTTAAAGATCATTGTTATTTTTTATCTATTTAGAATAAGTAAGTTCACTTTCTCCAGGTATGATTCCAAAATATTCACCTTGTATACTTACCTAATTACTAAGGATAATTATAATGTAATTATGGTTAATGGTGATTTTCTTTGTGTCCCAGTTTAGTGTCAATGATCGGCTCATCATTTATCATTCAGAAAAAAGAAATAAATCACCTTCAACATTAAAATATTAAATCTGTTATTTTAATAAGGGCTAAGCAATTTTTCGCTCTAAAATTATTATTTCTATTTGTTGTTTTTTATTTAATGTTAACTTTGGCTAAGCAGTCTTTGTTTATTAAAAAAAGTTTTAGTTATTTTTAAGTTGAAAGAGACTCGTTTTGTTTAAAAACATAATGCTTGATTTTAATAAGAGCCAGGACATTTTTTTGTTTACATTATTGACTATTCTTTAACGTCAACGACGTAAATTTTTTATGTAATGCTTATTTGATAAGTGACTCGAAAATTTGTCGATATATCTCTTTAATTTTTAAAGTTGTGTTGTGGCCCACACTCATACGTCACAATCAAGCGATCTGGCCGCTGGCGTCGTGGTCAACCACGTACACCGCCCCCACCGCCCGTACCGCCCGCACCGCCCGCTCCGCCTGCTGGCGTCCAGGACGAGGCCTTAATGTCCAGCTGGGTTTTAATAAGGGCCATTTAAGACTTTTTTAAAGTCTTCTTTTTATATTCTTTCAAAAATGTCTACTAAATGTTATATATACACACAAAGTTTATTAAACGAATTATCATAATATATACTAGTTTAATTCGTAGTGCCCATACTTTTTTAAATATTATACTTTAAGTTTTGGTGTCTCTTATTAACCGCAAGTACCTTAATAAATGTTCACCCAATAAACAACATCTGAAACATTAAAATGTTTTGTTAATCAACACCTGTAACTTCAATTACCTAACAACACACTCCTCACGCCTTTCTAATATTTTAAATGCAAAAGTGAGTTTAGACTTTTTTGACAGTTATTTAACCGATCATCATAAGATTTGCACGCATTTTTAAGAGTAGGTCTAGAAGTAGTTAAAGGCAAATTATTATTTTTTATCTCAGCGAAATGCAAGGTTCCCGCGGAGGACTTTTGTCAGAAATCAACGCGGGCGAAGCCGGTGGCGATTGTTGTAAGTTCTTCATATCTTCAACAAGTTATGTTTAATGTTTTATGTTGCAAATTAGAGTTCAACTATATTGTGACATTGCACAGCATAGTGCCGTTATGTCGTGTCACAATAATTTATAAGCAATGTTCAACTCAATGCACTTTGCATAGAGCTTAAACTTCTAAATACTACACTCGCTTGCTTGCTTGTGCGTAAACAGCTATAAATAGTGCGCAACAATGCTGCTTGATTGAATGCGAACCATGAATGAACGTAAGGTAACGCAATGGTACTTATATTTAGTTAGTTTTATAAGAATATTTATATTTTCTGAACATATTTATTTATGTATAAAGTATATTATTAGTATTTTAGTGTTTAGTTTAACAATTTGGTTAGAATATTCAGTTACTCCATGCTCCGTCACAAACTTCATTATTTGCATTACCTACCAAAAGGATGAGTGGTAGAGAATGCTGTATAGCATTAAGTCTGTCAATTATAATCACATGTGCAATAAAGTTAAAATATATAATTTCTTGTTTAGTGTCAATTTAATAACCACTTAACCAATACTGCTTCGATAAATTTTTTTAATAACGTTTATGCCAATTTAATGACCAGTAAACCATTGCTGCTTTGATTTATTCTCAAACGTTTATGTCAATTGAATGACCAGTTAACCATTACTGCTTTTATGTCAATTTAATGACCAGTAAACCATTTCTGATTTTTATGTCAATTTAATGACCAGTAAACCATTACTGCTTTTATGTAAATTTAATTACCAGTAACCATTATTGTTTTTTACGACAATTTAATGACCAGTAAACCATTACTGCTTTTATGTCAATTTAATGACCAGTAAACCAATACTGCTGTCCACGCACGGGCATCGTACCACAGATCGGGGACTGTGAACGAGGAGCGGCGAACGATAACGAGCAACGTTCAGTTCGCTAGCGAACACCGATGCTCGGCCGAACACTCACTTCATCATCTTCAAAGTGTGCGGTCGCTGTATGTTGCCCTTTGTCTTGAAGAAATATACCTTTTAAGTAGTAAATGAATTGGGAAGTCTAGCTCACGCTGCTGTATTCCAGGGGCGCGGAGCGCCCCAGCGAGCTTGCGAGCTTGCGAGCGGTTGGATTGGTTGGCTAGCGTGATCTAGCCCTCCCAATTTATGAGTAAAAAAAAGGATTGACTCGTATATGTTAAATCATTTTGTAAAAAACCTTGGTTCACAACAGTCACTTTTGAAGTCATATCAACCAACCGCTCGCCAGCTCGCTGCGGCGCTTTGCGAATTTGAAATACAACAGCGTGATCTAGTTTTTCCCAATTCATGGGTAAAATAGATTGGCTTGACTGTCAACGACTAGGACATGTAGTGACTGATGTGGTGAATTGAATATCTGACTCCTTTAGTTGTAAACAAACGATGCCTTTATTTCCACATTACAGGACTTTGTAAAGAATTTTAAATTATAATAAGACGAAAAGCGTCGGATCGTGACGTCGTGTTTTAGCGTCAAAGTAAGATGGCGATTTTTTCTTTTGACCATAGACAACCTGGCGGAAGCATAGTGTTGTAGTCTTGAACATCCTCCCCCCGCTCGAAGCCTTCAGGGTCGAGTAACGGTGCTGCTCAGGAGATTAAAGGGCACAGCTTATTCATAGCACGCCGGAGAATGCCTCGGGTGGTTCGAACATCCACCACTCTAGTTACACCATCAGCTCCGGGATACAAGCGATGAACACGTCCCATGCGCCATTTCAGAGGAGGGGCGTTGGGTTCCTTGACAACGACCATATCGCCTTCCTGTAGTCCCTTTTGATTGAAGCGCCACTTGGTTTTTTGTTGTAGTTCTGACAGGTACTCTTGATGCCAACGATTCCAAAACTGTTGTCGCATTTGTTCAATAATCTGGTATCGATGGAGTCTGTTGAGTTTAGCTTCTAGCAGTATTGGAGACGGTAATGAAGTAAGTGCTCGACCGATCAGGAAGTGCCCAGGTGTTAACGGATCGAGGTCATTGGGATCAGAAGTGAGAGGAGTTAAAGGTCTGGAGTTTAATTTAGACTCAATCTGAGTAAACAGAGTCGACAACTCCTCATATGTCAAATGCGCATCACCCAATACCCTAACCAGATGAAATTTTGCAGATTTTACACCTGCTTCGAAAAGCCCTCCGAAGTGAGGCGAATAAGCCGGTGAGAATCTAAAAGTTATGCCTTCGCTCGCGGCAAAACCTGAGAGGTGTCCATTATTCGACTTTAAAAACTTGCTTATTTCGTTATTTTCACCCACAAAATTTGTACCATTATCGCAATATAATTCAGACGGTTTTCCTCTACGTGAAATAAAACGTTTTAAACATGCAACAAAATTATCAGAAGTGAGCTCGCTAGCAACTTCGAGATGCAGAGCCTTCGTAGATAGACAGACAAACAGACATAAATAGCATTTCGTAATCTTACACCCACGTCCCTTACGATCAGTGATTAAGAATGGGCCTGCAAAGTCAACGCCACTGACAAGAAAAGGAAGGTTGGGCGTCACTCGAGGTAAAGGTAAGTTGCCCATAATGGGATTTACACCCTTAGCCTTCATTATTCTGCACACCTTGCAGTTATTCACTACACTTTTAACCAAAAATCTACCGTTAAGAGGCCAATATCTATCTCGTATATTGTTCAACAATAATTGAGGTCCAGCATGCAATAGTTTTTTGTGATCATGTATTGCTATTAATTTAGATAGAGTGTGTTTTGAGTCTATTAATATTGGATGTTTTTTTGTGTAATTTTCAGGTGAATTTTGTATGCGGCCACCAACGCGGAGCAACCCATTGTCATCTAGGAAAGGACTGAGTGACAACACACGGCATTTCAAAGGTAACTCCCCTTTGTTATTTAGACACTTTATTTCACCTTCAAAACATTCGCCTTGGTGTTGTTTTATTATGTAGTATAGAGATAAATCCAATTCGCTCTTTGTTAATGGACCAGTCTGCTTGGAATTAGTATTCCTCAAGTTATTGGTAAAACGTAGAACGTAAGCCATGGCTCTATGTAGCGTAGTAAATCGTCTATTAGAGTATCTCTCAAAGTCTATTAGTTTGATAGGACGGGTGTCACTATTTGAACTGGATTGCATATAAACTGTTAAAGTCGCTATACGTTTAGTGGTTTTTGTTTCAGGAAGTTCAGTATTAGATCTGTTGACTATGTTTTTAGGCCAACTAGTAGAATCTTCTAATAAAAAGGAAGGGCCATTCCACCACAGCTTAGCATCCTCTATTCGTTTCGGAGTTATGCCTCTAGAGGCCAAGTCAGCCGGGTTGTGTTCTCCTGGGACATGTCTCCAGGTAGCTGTGGCTGTCAATTCTTGTATTTCAGCGACTCGATTTGAGACAAAGGTTTTTAAGTCACGAGGAAAAGTAGAGATCCAGCTCAATACAATAGATGAGTCCGTCCAATGAAACACATTAACTATACTGCAGCGAAGAGACTTTAGAACTTTGGTACTTAAACGGGCTGAGAGTAGGGCTCCGCATAACTCAAGGCGAGGTATAGTTTGGGGCTTGGTCGGAGTAACTTTTGCCTTAGAACACAAAAGTCTCACTGTTACCTCACCTGAGCTCTGGATTGCTCTTAGGTAGATGCAGCTAGCATATGCTTCTTGAGATGCATCAGAGAAGGTATGAAGTTCGATAAAAATTGGATTACCACTCAATACACGTCTAGGAATTTGAATTGAAGCAATATTATTTAAATTTGCAACAAAGTTTACCCACTGTCGTTCTAAATCAGATGGGATTGGGTCGTCCCAGTCTAACTTTGTGAGCCACAATTTTTGCAATATCATTTTAGGTATAATTGTACATAAACTGAGTAACCCCAAAGGGTCAAAAAGCTTAGCTGAATTTGATAAAATTGTTCGTTTTTTTAACAAAATGGTGAATTGAGATCTATTTGAACAGGAAACTGAAAAACATCAGTATCGGGATGCCATTTTAGTCCCAAAGTGCTTGACTGTGAACATAAATCTAAATTTTTGGGTATTGGACAACTGGAGACAGTCTTAAAAATTGAAGGGCAATTGGTCCGAAATTTATATAACGGTAAACAGGCTGAATTTAGTTTTTCAGTGACTGAACTTATTATGTAACCTATGTCGGATTTGGTTTGGGCACCAGACAACAAATCATCAACGTAAAAATCTTCTCGAATAGTCTGAGCTATTTTTTCGTCTTGAGTCTCTATAGCAAGTTGTAATAGGCATCTCGTGCTTAAAAACGGAGCAGAAGCAATACCGTAGGTGACTGTGTTTAACTGAAATATTTTTACTGGTTGTGATTCGTCGTCCCGCCACAATATCATTTGCAAATGGCGTTGGTTGGGCTCAATTAATATTTGACGGTACATTTTTTCCACGTCTGCAGTCACAACATATTTATGCTGTCTATACCTAATCAAAATTGACAAAAGATCACTTTGAACCACAGGGCCAACGTGTTGTATGTCGTTGAACGATGTTCCAGATGTAGTCTTTGCTGAGGCGTCAAAAACTACTCTGAGTTTTGTTGTTTCACTGCTTTCCTTGATTACAGCGTGGTGTGGCAGATAGCAACCTGACCTTGGTTTAGAAACCTCGCTCATATGTCCCAGTTGTTCATATTCGTGCATGAATTTATTATATTCTTTACGCAAAGAAGGTTTATTTTTCATTTTTCGTTCTGTTTGAATAAGTCTCTTTTCTGCAATTTTATATGAATCACCTAGGACATCCGGCGAAGTCTTCAATGGTAATTGCACACAAAATCTACCATCACTTTCGCGACTTGTAGTTTTGCTGAATAGTTGCTCACAGTAATTTTGTTCTAGAGGCTTGTTAGATTGGGTGGGAAGCTCTTCAAGTTCCCAGAATCTAGTTAATTGATCTTTTATATCTTGGCTAAAATGACACGTTATATTTTTTGAATGTTGATTATGACTCCCTCCTATAGGGCCTGCAACAACCCACCCCAAATGTGTATGCTGCACTATAGGTTTGCTGGGCCCTAGTTTGAACCTATCCGATCCAATGATTTCCCAAAAGATGTCTGCACCTAGCAGTAAATCAACCTTCCCTGGCTCGTAGAAACTTGGATCGGCTAATTTCAAATGATTGGGGATACCTAACTCGCAGTAAGGTATCTGTGTGTGAGGTTATCTGTCTGTGATTAGTGGTAAAACATAACATTTCACTGGTACACTAAATGAGTTGTGTAAAGAGTGTATCTTTATATCACATGTTTCTGTAATGTTGACTGTACTGTTGTTTAAGCCTGAAACACTGTGATAAGAAATTTTCTTTGTATTGAAACCAACCTTCTTTTGTGCAGATTCACTTATGAAAGAGGACTGGCTTCCACAGTCTAATAATGCTCTCAATGTGTATGATTTGTCATTGTTTGTAACCTTAACTAGAGCCGTAGACAGAAGAGCTTGATTTAAGGAGACAGCAGACATTGTCACTGATGATGTACCAGGTGACATTGGATCAACAAAGGATGGGTCTGAGTCAGAATCACAATTACTTGTGTTATTTGTAGAAGTGAATAAAGAAGATTCTGTTTGACCTTGTACTTTCTGATTCTGATCTTGTTGAATAGGCTGTTGTTGTTGTTGAGTTATAAATGATTGTCTGTGTAGTAAAGTGTTGTGCTTTCTTTTGCAGATTTTGCAGCCACCCAGCCTACATTGGTATGATTGATGGCCACCACGAAGGCAGTTACAGCACAGTTTCCATTGATTGATCTTTGTATTACGTTCATCAATAGGCATAGACTTAAACTTTGAATAATCATATAATTTATGATTTTGTTTGCATGCTACACATGAACTACTGTTAACAACATTTGCATTCGGAGATGACGAAATTAATGATTTGGATTTAGTTAAGCTTTGACGCCGATCCGACTTCCCTGAATTTATTGTTTCTAATACCTCAGCTCTATGACGCAAAAACTCATAAAAAATGTTCAACGAGGGAGATTCGTGTTTACTTCTAAAATCCTCCCAATTTCTTGCAGTGGCAGTGTCTAATTTAGTTGACGCCAAGTAAATGATAATCGTGTCCCACTTATCAGTAGGTTCGCCCAGTGTATTCAAAGATCGCAAGTTACGCGAGATTGTATCGATTAAATTTCGCAAACCCATGTCGGACTCCCTTGTCAACGCTTCGATAGAAAACAAACATTTAAGATGCTGATTGATAAGTAGACGTTTGTTGTCGAAACGTTCACAAAGCAGTGACCATGCAATCTTATAGTTGCCAGCGGAGACACTTACAGATTTAATTACTACACTTGCCGCATCCTCCAAGTAGGACCTGAGGTAATGGAATTTGCTAATGTCATCAATTTTATCATTGTTATGAATGAGTGATAAGTATGTATCTCTAAACTCGAGCCATTGATTTGGATTACCATCAAAGGAAGGTAATTTAATAGGAGGTAACTTAATAATGTTTGTATTTCGACTTGACTCTGAAAAATGTGATGCAATCCCGTTTCTATTATTCAAAATATCCTTCCAAGATTCTATTAGTTCTTGGGCTTGAGCAATTAATGTGTAAAACCTATTTTCAGTTTCTTCCCTTTCCTTCATTTGCTTATCAACATCTGTATCTAGTTGTTCAATCTTTATTTGTACCTCATCTAAACTATAAAAGAGATCTTGAACTTTACTTAATCGAAATGAGAGTTCACTAAGTGGAAACTTTTCATTTTTATCCAATGTTAACTTTAGTAGAGGTGATAAATAATTTTCAAATAATGTTAGTCGCCCTCTAATTGAACCCCGTTGTCTAATAAGTTCTTTTAAATCAGTCATTTTGTAGGTGCCAACAACCAAACACACAAATTAGTAGTACAGTAAAATCAAACAATGAATACAACCTCCAAGCCGGCTGATAGCTAACCGGCTCCGTATTGAAGTATGTGAGCAGCCAATGCGAGTCACTGGCACAGCAAAACACGGTGCGAGCAGAGCAGAGACGTGCAGCTAGGTCAACAACCGATTCTCGCCGGCCTGTTTTAAGTGTTCCTTGTAGTGACTGGCCTGAAATATTCGGCATAGATTTTTTTTTAACAGATGCTATAGGACATATCTTTTACACCAGGAGGATATGAGATGTTAAAGAAAGGTGGAGTGACACCATAGAACAGAAATTTAAGATGTTTTACGGGAATATTTTCAACAAAATAACAATTTAAAATCTGACTCCTTTAGTTGTAAACAAACGATGCCTTTATTTCCACATTACAGGACTTTGTAAAGAATTTTAAATTATAATAAGACGAAAAGCGTCGGATCATGACGTCGTGTTTTAGCGTCAAAGTAAGATGGCGATTTTTTCTTTTGACCATAGACAACCTGGCAGAAGCATAGTGTTGTAGTCTTGAACATGACTATTTGAATATATTAATCAAACTTACACCAAAATACCCAAACAACTTGTAAGAGACAATGCTAACCTCATTATATTATTTAAGCAAGACGATATTGAAATTGAAACACTATTTTTTCAAATATTTTACTAAGAGCTGGTAGTATTGATATCGGTCTATAGTTAGAGGGATCACTTTTATCTCCGGATCTAAATATGGGTATGATTTTGCTGTATTTCATTAAATTAGGAAATGAGCCTTCATCAATACACTGATTAAATATACAAGCAAGATTGCTATACTATCAATTATATGGTTGATTATATTAATTGAAATGCCCCATAAATCTTCTGTTTTTTTTTTAAATTTAGCTCTCTAAATGATTTAACAATAATTTCGGGATTTATATATTATTTAAAATACCCAAACAACTTGTAAGAGACAATGCTTACCTCATTATATTATTTAAGCAAGACGATATTGAAATTGAAATTCTTTATTCTGTATATAGGCCCTCTTCCGGGCACTTATACACGTCCCAACATATAACTTAGCCCTACCACCGCTTTGGGACAACATATCGGCTGGTGATGAGAAGAAACGGCCCAAGAAACTCAGTCACCTTTGTCAGCCTGATTTTATTACAGGAAATACAATTACAAGATAGTGTAAGTGCGAGCTAGGCAGGCTATTAAGTCCATGCACTCTTGTCGTTCAAGTAATTTTCAACTTAGTAGTATACTTTTTCCATAAGGATTTTTTCAATGTGGTTTTTGAACTCATAAACAGGTAAGTCAACAAGAGTTTGTGGTATTTTATTGAAGATTTTTATACATTTCCCCAAAAATGAATTACCCACTTTAATCTGAAGCTCGGAACGGCAAGTTTACTAGTATTATAATGATGTGAATCACATTTAAGGCTAAACGAACTTAGGTTTTTTTCTAACATACATAATATTGTCAAAAATGTATTGTGACGCTACTGTTAATATTTTAATATCTTAAAAGACCTCCCACAGAGAGTCGCGAGGCCCAAGACAGTATATTGCACGTACAGCTCTTTTCTGCAACACAAAGATTGACTCAATATCAGCAGCTGAGCCCCATAGCAATAGACCATACGACAACAAGCTATGAAAATAGCTAAAGTATAATAGTCTTGCCGTTTCGACATCAGTTATAAGCCTTATTTTTCTCACAGCATAAGCCGCCGAACTGAGCCTTCCTGACAACGCAATTATATGGGGACCCCATTGCAGTCGGGAGTCTATTGTAATTTCCAAAAAGGTTGTTGAATTGACTGAATCTATATGATCGTCTGACATATTAATATGCGTACTGACCTGCCTTACATTGGGCTAGTAAATTTGGTAAACTTTGTTTTTTTTTGCATTAAGTAACAGATTGTTAGCAGTAAACCATCGTACTACTTGAGAGAGAGCATCATTCACATCGTCAAAGGCAGCTTTACCTTTGTCAATTTAAAAAATCAATGATGTACCATCTGCAAACAATACTATCTCACAAAGGTCTTTAGTAAAATAAGGAAGGTCATTTATATATATCAGGAATAATAAAGGTCCCATTATAGAGCCCTGGGGCACACCCATGCGTTATTGGGTTTCGGAAGAGTCAGTTCCATTGTCATTAACTGTTTGCGTTCTATGTGTGAGGTATGACTCTAACGTATTGTGATCTACACAATCGAAAGCTTAGTCAAAACTTGTCTAAGCAAGTCACAAAAAACCCCTAGAGCATCTTGCTTATTTTTAAACGCATCGAAGATATGCTTAATGGTGCAACTCCCGCATCAGTTGTGCTTCTACCCTTGGTAAAACCAAACTAATTCTCATGCAATAGTTGTTCATTCTAAAGTGTGATAAGAGTTGATTAAACACTATTTTTTCAAATATTTTACTAAGAGCTGGTAGTATTGATATCGGTCTATAGTTAGAGGGATCACTTTTATCTCCGGATTTAAATATGGGTATGATTTTGCTGTATTTCATTAAATTAGGAAATGAGCCTTCATCAATACACTGATTAAATATACAAGCAAGATTGCTATACTATCAATTATATGATTGATTATATTAATTGAAATGCCCCATAAATCTTCTGTTTTTTTTTTAAATTTAGCTCTCTAAATGATTTAACAATAATTTCGGGATTTATATGCCTGAAATTAAGAATAGAACTGCATTCCTCGACATTTGATTTCAAAAAAGTTTCTGCAAGACCTTGTGAAGAGTTTAATTTACTAGTTGTGGCAATAGGTATATTAGAAAAAAAATCCTTAAACTCGTTTGCTACTTCATTGTCGGATTGAATAATTTTATTATCAACATTAAGGCTAAACGTGCGATCTAATTGTTTAGTTTTGCATGTTTCTCTATTAATAATGTTTCAAGTGGCTTTTATTTTATTTTTGGAGCTAGCTATAGTATCACGAATGTAATTTGATTTGGCCACTGTACATTCTTTTTTAAAGATTTTAGAGTATTTTTTGACATGTTCAATAATTTTAGGGTCTTGAGTTTGCGCTTTTAGGTCATACAATTCATATAATTTTCTCCTACTTTTATGAATTCCAGTCGTAGCCCAGTCACTGAATTTACATTTATTTGTATTTATTTTAAGGTGTTTTTGCTTAAATATATTGTTAAACTAATCTTTAATCAATCCAACCAAATTTTCATACGATAAATCCGTAGTGTCACTGTTGAATGGTAATACATTTATTCCATAATCAATATTATTCTTAAATCTATCTAATTGATTGGCAGTGACTGGCCTACAAAATTAAATAATATCTACCATAGGTGAAACATGATGGTGCTCAAATGTGGCTATTTGTCCACTATGATCTGATCTTAGGCAGTTTATAATTAATTTTTGCCTAACTTCACAATTACAGAAAATATTATCTAAGCGAGTAGCTGTTGTAGGAGTGATACGAGTAGGTTCATTAAAAAGGTTAATTAAACTATAGGATTTAACAAGATTTGTGAACCTTACAGAGTTTTGAGTTACTTCTAATAAATCAATGTTAAAGTCTCCACATACAACTATTTTCTTATACTGTTGTCTTTTATTTACGCGAACACGATACATTTAAATGAAACTACTTTTACGGATTATTTCGCGATTTATTAACATTTTATTTAACCTGACGTTTCGAATACTTTACAGCGTTCGTGGTCACAGGTAAACTAAGGTGTTATTCGTCTTTACAATATTTTGAAAAAATATAAACTACCGTCACTCAGTTAATATTAATTTGTGTTCCTATCTACGCAAGAAGTGCTAACTGTATCTAGAGGTGTTGCAGTGCGGGGCCTAGCGTGGGATTTCGTTAAAACAGGATCCCATGCTGGTGGTATTTTCCAACCATCTTCTCTGTTGAAATTCGGGTGTCTTCTTATTTCAATTGCCTCCCGTAACATGCGAGGAACAAATCGTCGTTCTCTTGCAAGGACTTTAGGCTGGTCAAATCGTATGAAATGGTTGGGTGTATCTAAGGCATGTTCACACACTGCAGACTTAGTATTCCGTCTATGTTTGAATCTTTCTCGTTCTCAATATATAGCTTTAAAAAACCTAAAAACTAAACCAGAATAACTATCCTTCGTGCGGACAAAGGAAACGCAACGGTTGTAATGGAAACATCGGACTATAAGCAAAAAATGTCACAGTTACTGGCGGACGAAACCACTTACAAACGGGTTAAAATAGATCAAACCAACAAAGTTTTAAAGAAAACCAGTGACTTAGTGCAAAAACATAGTGAAAGTTTAAGTCTAGATGCTCAATACCTAATACCTTCGTGCGCAAAACCACCAAAATTATATGGGTTGCCAAAAATACACAAACCAAATGTCCCGCTACGTCCTATTGTGAGTCAGATTGATACACCAACCTACAGACTGGCTCAGCACGTAGCTAGATCACTATCTCGGCTAAGAGGAACAACTACAGCACATGTGAAGGATTCCTACCATTTTATCAGCGAGGTTAAACACCTACACCTAGCGGATAATGAAACTATGGTCAGTTTTGATGTACAGTCCCTATTTACAAGTTTACCAGTACAAGACTGCATTGAAATTACTAAAAGGAAGTTAGTTGAACTTGATATGCCTATAGAATATGCAGAACTATTGGAACATTGCCTAACATCGGGATATTTACTGTGGGACAATGAATTCTATGTACAAGTAGATGGTGTAGCTATGGGCTCTCCAGTATCACCTGTTGTCGCAGACATTTTCATGGAGGACTTCGAGGCCAGAGCTCTAGGCACATCACCTATAACACCCAAGTTCTATAAACGGTACGTAGATGATACTTTTACAATTTTACCCACCAATCAAGTCTCTGCTTTTCTAGAACATTAAAATTCAATCCACCCAAAAATCAAATTTACTATGGAAATTGAGGCAAACAATAAACTAGCTTTCTTAGATATTTTACTTACTAGGAATCCGGATCATACTCTTAGTCATACAGTTTTTCGTAAAGCCACCCATACAGATAAATACCTCAATGGTGCCTCTCACCATCATCCTCGACAGTTGGCTACCGTAGGCAAATCATTGTTTCAGAGAGCAAGGGGTATCTGTGACGACCAACACCTGGCTGGCGAGCTCCAGCATGTCAGGAAGGTACTACGGGAAAACCAGTTGCCGTACCACGTCGTTCCAGACCCCGGGTCAAGCATTCCACCGTCGAACGCCAACCTGCTGTACTACCTATATGAAGGGTGTCACTGACAAGATTGGAAACATTTTGAAGCGCGCTTTAATCAAAACCTACTTCAAGCCGCCGAAAAAGATTAACCACTTTTTACCACCTGTCAAGTGCAACATACCTCTTCAAGATGCGGGGGTGTACAGACTGGAATGTGACTGTGGGCTCTCCTATATCGGTCAAACAAAACGAAGTATAGGCTTGCGGGTAAAAGAACATATAGCCGACATCAAACATAGACGGAATACTAAGTCTGCAGTGTGTGAACATGCCTTAGATACACCCAACCATTTCATACGATTTGACCAGCCTAAAGTCCTTGCAAGAGAACGTCGATTTGTTCCTCGCATGTTACGGGAGGCAATTGAAATAAGAAGACACCCGAATTTCAACAGAGAAGATGGTTGGAAAATACCACCAGCATGGGATCCTGTTTTAACGAAATCCCATGCTAGGCCCCGCACTGCAAGACCTCTAGATACAGTTAGCACTTCTTGCGTAGATAGGAACACAAATTAATATTAACTGAGTGACGGTAGTTTATATTTTTTCAAAATATTGTAAAGACGAATAACACCTTAGTTTACCTGTGACCACGAACGCTGTAAAGTGTTCGAAACGTCAGGTTAAATAAAATGTTAATAAATCGCGAAATAATCCGTAAAAGTAGTTTCATTTAAACTATTTTCTTATTAGATTTTGATAATATATTTAATACCTGTTCCATGGTGGACTCAAAAGGAAGGTAATCTGCCGATGGGGGTTTATAAACACTAAAAATGATATACCGCTCTAGCTCAGCACATGCTAGTTCAATAGTTTGCTCTATATAGAGTGCCACGATGTCTGTGCGTTCTTTAGACTTAATATTGTTTTTAATAAGAATTAGTGATCCCCCTCGTTGAGCTGACTCTCTACTGAACAAACTAATGACTTTTCAATTTTCGATCCCTATGAGCACTTCACATTTCTTAAGCCAGTGCTCAGTAAGACAAAGGACATGTATATTCATGTCTTGTAAATATAATGTTAATTCCAGTTCTTTGCCAGAAAAGCCTTGTATATTCTGATGAACAATATTGAGGCAGTTAGACTTTTCCTTTGTCATTATAGGATGACTGCAAGAGATTTCCTCTATTGTCTTATTAATTAATTTAAATGTATATTATTATTACTTGGAACTTATTCCAAGGTGTGGCTTAACATGTCATTACTCTGTTCAATAGAAGCAGATTTGGTAGCCAAGTTCTTGGCTGAATAATTAATATAATATGATAGCGACATTGCTATCTGTCTTTTGATTTTTCCACTGAGATAATATTTATCCCTGGTCAAATGATATTGATTTTTTTAAATGTAATTATTTATGTCAATAATATGAAATTTATCAGAATTATATGTCATGGTATTTAAACAAAGATTCATTTTGTAGCGAGTATTATTTTCTTTCTGTGGCAAACTGACGCTATAAGGGAGTGTAATCAACACAATTTTATTTACATTTAACAATTGCAATGAGTCTAAATATTTTGTCAAGTCCTTTTTGTTTCCATTGCCCCTATCACCTTTTAATATCATTAAAGTTGTATTTTTATCAAATTTATAATTCACAAATTAACCGCTCAAGCGATGACCTTTCCCGGTCACACGACCCTTGAGGGCTGCGAGTTTACCAACCGCAAATTGGCGGCCGCATGGTTTTACTTTGTTGCTAATATTATTGTTAATAGATAGATTTATTCACTTAAAACTTCGATACGGTATTTATTAACTAATGCTTTATTATAATATAAAAAGAAATATTCAAATCATTTACCAATAAACACACAAATGTTGAATTCAAAATGCACAAGATCACATTTTATAGAAGTTGGGTAAATATGATATTATTCTCACTTATAATCGGTTTACGTTTGCGAAATTACTGTCACGTAAAACCTATATAAAAATCTTTTATATTGAGTAATAACTGTAACACGTTTGATACACTATTATTTTTTTAAAAATCACCAAATAACACTCTTACGAAATTCACAATCACTGACTGAATTTTGTAAGCAATCCTACAGACAACTTAACATATTCATAGACAAAAAAATATATTTTTGGATAGTGTTGTTACCATAATATCAGTTTATATATTAGGTATTTTGCCTAGTATATCACAGTAACGGTAAAAAATGACATAATTCCAACACTGACACATCGAGCCAACGGGGCAACCGTGGTTGCCCGCATCCCTCAAGGGTACCTGGGCCCAGGCAACCATGGTTGCCCACCTCGCTTGAGCGGTTAATTTCAAAAAATATAAATATAATATCAAAAAATGTTGAATCTGGCATGCAGTGATTAATAACACTTTGTCCCAAGTATGTGTTCAGTAAAGGGCCCATATTTTTTCCTATTCTATCGCTGAACATAACCAAACTTGATTTTACAGGGCCATTTATATGATTTTTCTTTGCTTGGGAACCAACGGAGATATGGCTTGAGTTAATACTTTTTTGTTTATTAATTTTAGAGTAACTGGTGACTCACATCCTAACTGAGAGCCAAATGAGCAACTTTAATTTATAGTTATATTATTACAACTACACGACGACACGAGGCTCGTCAAAGCCAAGATGTGTTCACCACACTCTTTTTTGTGATAACATAGCGCTGAGTCATTACATCTAGTGATTTCTTCATCATCATGTCAGCCACAGGACGTCCACTGCTGAACATAGGCCTCCCCCAGTGATTTCCAGATCGGCCGATTGGAAGCGGCCTGCATCCAGCGTCGTCCTGCAACCTTTACCAGGTCGTCTGCCCACCTTGTGGGTGGGCGTCCTACGCTGCGCTTGCCGGTACGTGGCCTCCATTCCAGAACCTTTCTGCCTCATCGGCCGTCAGTTCTACGTGCTATATGCCCCGCCCACTGCCACTTCAGCCGGCTAATCCGTCGGGCTATGTCAGCGACTTTGGTTCGTTCACGGATCTCCTCATTTCTGATTTGATCTCGCAAAGAAACACCGAGCATAGCCCTTTCCATAGCGCGCTGTGCAACTTTAAGCTTCTTAATAAGACCCATAGTAAGAGGCCACGTTTCTGTTCCGTATGTCATCACTGGTAACACACACTGGTTGTATACTTTCGTCTTTAGGAACTGAGGTATTTTGGACGAGAAGATGTTACGTAGTTTCCCGTTGTTTTCGAGGGTCATCACGAATCGTCTTGCACGTAGGTTCGATGACTTTCAGCCTCCCGAACAAGCAGGTTTCCGAAAAGCCTTTAGTACCATAGACCACATCCATACGCTGCGACAAGATCGAAGAGTATAACTTACCACTATGCTTTGTGGACTATGAGAAGGCCTTCGATTCAATCGAGACTTGGGCGGTGCTGCAGTCTCTCCAGCGGTGCCATATTGACTATCGGTACATCGAGGTGCTGAAATGTTTATATAAAAACGCCACCATGACGGTCCGAGTACAGGAGCAGAGCACGAAAGCTATTCCTCTGCAGCGAGGCGTAAGGCAGGGAGACGTTATTTCTCCGAAACTGTTCACCGCCGCATTGGAAGATGCTTTTAGACTCCTGGAATGGGAAGGATTCGGCATCAACATTAATGGCGAATACATTACTCACCTTCGGTTTGTTTGGAGGAAACCTTTTAGATATATTGTTATCAACAAAGACTGCGAGCGAAACAAAGGTTGTTACAGAATGAAGTTTGATACATTTATAGTAATTGACTAAACTCTTTAAAAAGCAGCTAAATTGACAACGAATCAGTTTCTTTAGTAAAGGCGAAGAGAGTAGAACCCCTAACAATGGAACGAAATCTCAAGGAACAAATCGTTAAATCAGCATTAGCTGTAAAAAGAAAGGTAGAAAAGATAAAAGATTAAAAAATACAAATGATATGGCTCTTGAAACAATATTTAAACCAATTGTTAGTCCACTTAAACTGTTAACAAGCAAAACTGAGGGCAAACGTCATATAGAAGAAGACATAAATCAAACCAAACCAGAAAAACGAACCAAGGACACCTTGTTCTGATTTTCGCAAGCAACATCGTCAAATATAATTATAGAGTCTGGTAATGCTTCATGTGGGCTCAAAATTTCACTTTTGTGAGAATACTTGTTGTAAGTAGTCTCTGCAACCATATTCATCACCCTCTCTAAAAACACGTATTTTGTATGATGCAAAGATTTTGAATAAACATACAGGTTTCGAAATCGTGGACCATTTGGATGTAGGTTACCTATTGTAATTCCGAATTGTTAAAGTACGAATTTTGCTTGTCCGAAAACGTTTCATCGCTTTTTTATTTCCCATATTTTCATTAAAACTAAAACACAACTGACAGATTGTCAGTGTTTCGATTTTCATTTATACATTTTTTATTTTCTATCTATGTTGAAATCATACTCAGAGGTACCCAGCCGCAGATTGTCTGAGGAACGGAGAGAGCGGTCATGAGATTGACATAAGTATTTAATAATAATATACACTTGCGTTTCCGAATAAAATAAACATGGTTTTTTAATGCTTTATAATAAAGAACCTTACCTACCTAAGTACTTGTATCATCCAAACTACCTACCTACTCAAATATTACGCTCATATTAATCTCAATATTATTTATAGTTCAGTCGGAAAGGTGGAGCAATAGCAATTTAATTCTAATTCTTTCTTTCTGTTATTATAGGATGAAGAACCTGCACCGATCCGAGCGCCTACATTGAAAAGCTATTTATCACGCCGCACAGGCTCGGGATATACACATCAAAACGATCTGACGAAGCGGGGAGAGTACTACATAGAAGTCCGCATCTCAAACTTCCGCGAACTAGAGGCGATTGCAACCGACCGCTGGCAACACTCTCTCGTCAGCTTTAAAACCACCGCTGATGAGAAAACGCCAACGTGGAAGGCAGTAACCCAGTTGGTTTTGTACCCACCTAAACAATAATATGTAATTTCTTTCAGTGACCAAACTAAACCAAAAACCAAAAACTATAAAACTTTTGTCAACTAAAAATTAAAGTAAGATTTTTTTTATTTTAAATGAACAGCCACTTTATACATACAGATAGAAACATAAAAACAGTAATATTAAATAAAATAAATTTATAAATATTCAGCACAATGTTTTTCTGTAAGCCCTGCCGGGGAGAGATAGCGCTGCCGTCACGTCAACATTGAGCTCTGTGCAAATTTTGATAAAAAATATTAAATAGTTGCAATTTAACGTTAATTAGTTATTAAGAAACAGTATTGTGTGTGAACCAACAGTGACAATGTTATCTCAGCGGAAAATCGTACTATAAACGGATAATAAGTGTTAATATTCAAATCTTGTGACCAAGTGTTATTACAATGAAACTATAAACATTTTAATCGTCAAACAGTGAAGAAAGTGTACAAATAAAACAGTTCATATTATAGAAAAAATTAAAAACAAAGTTCAATAACAGTAGTAAAATTATGAAACTAGTTATCAATAAAATATCAAGTAGACATTATAATTTGTGGCTACCTCCATAGTTCAATTCAAAAGCAAAGATCATGCAAATACCAAAAGACATTCTTCTTGTATGAGTCATAAATAGTCCATCTACCACATAAGTTATTGAATTTCGCCACTAACCGGTGCAGCACGCATAGCCGAGTACAGAGTGCGTCAGACTTCTATGCGCACGAAGCTCTACCTAAACCTGGATCGAATCCCAAGTCGAAATTCAAATTTTATTTTTTACTTTTTATATTATTATTTTTTTCTCTTTTTTCCTTTTTTTCATGTCACATAACGCATGAAAATGTCATTTATTCAGAAGAAAAAAACTTGTGTAACTTGCAAGAAAAATATAATAAAGAAAGAAAGGATATCCTCTCATGCAAGCTATGTCGTAACATTTTTGATTTGGACTGTGCAAATGAATCAGTTAAACTTTTTGATTTGATGAAGAACAAAGCAAATTGGATATGTAAACCATTAAGAGAGGAGGGCAAGACTAAGACATCAAAAATTCAAAAACCAGCCCTGTGCACCTTTACGCCAAGGGCACAACCACACTCTGTGAATAATGCCAGACCAGCCAGTACACCCAAACACACTGCAGCACTCAATATTCAAATCAGGCATGAAGGGATTGGCTCTGATATTGTACCAGTACAGGCAGATCCTAACTCCAAATCTTCACCAACTCTGTCACTGGGTGACAGGCAGGAGGGTTCAAGACAAGATGTCGTCGATTATGATTATGTCACCAAGCGGATAAAGAGATGCCAGCCAAGCACCTCTGTGCATGTCTAACAGTCACCATTGCCGGATGCCGAATGTTTTTCGCCTGCATTATCAGATACCGACTCCAGCTACAATCACATGAGTTTACCGGATTTGTCCACTCTACAAAATAGAGAAACTGAATATTTCAAACAGGAAATTAGTAACTTAAAAATTCAGGTGCTCTCTGCTAATTATTTAATTGAGGAGTTGACACTGGAAAAAGTTAGTATGCAAAGAAAAATTGATGAACAAGAACGAAAGATTAAACATTTATTAGAAATTTGTGCAAATACTTCAAAATTAAATGACTCTACAAAACTGAAAACTAAAAACTCTATCACTAAAAAAAAAGAAAAAACAAGAAAGGCAATCATTCGTCTAAGGAAAAAAAACACTGTCCTCTTTTTCATGTAAACATTACAAACATAAGATCAGAGAGCATTTCTTTACCAGACATACAGAGTCAAAAATTACAGAAAAAGTTGGATAGTAATAATCAACAGGACATCACTGCGTCTCTAGCAAAAAACAAAAGAATTTTAATATTGGCAGACCAGCAAGGGCGGGGAGTCCAACAGGCTCTACAAAACTTATTTGGAACAGAGTATCAAGTATGTTGCAAGTATGTAGCTATAAAATATTTCTTGTGTGTATACATATAAGGTGTACGTGAATTAGTGTCAGATATTTTTAGAAGTAACTTAGACCATCACATGGATCACATATAAGATAAATCTAAAATTATAGAACAAACTTAAAAAAATAAAAAGTTTTAAAATAAAGAATCTACATCATTCTGTACATGAACCCAAACACCACAAGTAGACTACTTACACAACGCTAGCCCATTCATAATCTCTCCAGGATCACATTCATGCACTCAAAAAATCATATCACACACATGTTCTTAACTTACGACGCCATCCTATTCAAGTGTGTGTCTGTGAATGAATTCTCTTTGAGATAGAAACATTGTTATTATTTCTATCTCACTCACTCGTTTCATATTATCATTGGGTGTGTAAGTGTGCATGTGCGTGTGTGACGTACTTACGTACATCTTTTAGATTTTACTACCCGCGAGTTGCAGAAAATCTCATTATATTTAAAGATGCCATAATGCAGGTTTATAACCTAACTTCAGTACACAAAATGCAAAAATAAACATTAATAGACGATATTAAAGAAAATAATACTTTCAACTACTGATGGGATGACGATTAATCACTTTATGCTGTATTTTATTTAAAAATATTTTGTTTTTACAATTACACCAATTATTTAGCTCCAAATTAAGCAAAACATCCTTGACTTAGCTTAGGCACAAATACCTACTCGTGCCCATCACACAAACATTCGCCTCTTTCGGGATTCGAACCCGCAACTGCCCGACTTTGTCGTCCGGAACGCAAATAACTACACCAGTCGTTCGTAAATTGGGTAATTGCTTCTATCAATTTTACAGTAAAATAACAACACAACACAGTTCAATCTTAAAAAATGGTTTTTATTAAATTTGCTTTTTACAAACACCATTTTAAATAAAACAACGCAGACAATGAACTTTGACCTCCCATCACACTTGTCATATCACGGTAGGTAGATTTTTGTTGCCTCCCATTCTGATGGATGCAGATGGGCAGCCCTTAAAAGTGTGTCTACTAACACGCACTAATGTTTCACTGTCACGGTCACCTCGTATTGTTTCGAAAGCACTAATAATACCTACTTGCATTTAAATGTACACCACTGGTGATGGTTTGGCCATCTTGATCATACATAAGGTCCCACACGTGGAAATCCAGCGTAGTCAGGTCTGGCGAGCGTGAAGGCCAGCAGGTAATAGGCCCACCGCGTTTACTCCATCAACCCTGGAACTGTGAGTCAGGTACTCGCGAACACGGCGGTTGTAAAGCGCGGGCGCGCCGTCTTGCTTGTAGTGCCAGTGCTGTCAATCCAGTGACAGAACTCCACGCGTGCGTGACACGTTAGTTCTGCGATTTCAGCTCCTCACTCCTGCACTCTCGTGAAGTGGTAGGGGTTCCTTTCTTCACTCTTTGGCAATTTCCACACGTACCGAAGACGGCTGCAGCAGCATCCCTCGTTCTGGCTGTCGGGTGGTGACTCCGATAGGCTGTAGTTTGGCTCATGGTAGCACAAAACCATGGTTAAGTTGAGGTAGTCAGGTTTCGAATACTTGTATTGTAGGGCATGGTGACAATTTTTAACTAACGTCAAACTCAAGCGGTGGTCCAATTGACTTATTTTTGTAACTTAATAATAAAAAAGCGTGCGTAAGGGCAACGGTAAGTGTAGCGTTAACAAAAAAAAGATAATATTCGGTGATGTTTTTTACTTAACAATTCGAATCTTGTATCAATGTACTAAACTTTATAATTAAGATTACTTCTGTTACCAATGATACCAAAACAAATCTGTACCTAGGCACAGAACGTGGCTGTAGTTAAGAGAGATAATCCGTTCTACAGAGATAACGTTCTACGAAAACCAATACCACGTTTTTGGTAATTACTAGTAGCTAGTAACGTTAAGCTTGAAAGGTACTAGCTGATTGTCTCCCTCTTTAGCTCCCATTCAGCATTATCTACAGCAAGGTGCTTGTACCTACCTAAAAGTACGTAAGTACTCAACATTGGATTATTTTTCTACATTGGGTAGATTTATTTTGAAATTTGAATTGTAATGAAATGATAAAAATTATGATAAAATGTAAATACACTAAAAACAAGCAGTGTAGTAGTCGCAGTGGATAAGGAGTTCGCCCTAAGCGTGGAAGGTTTCGGGTTCAAATTCCAGTCAAGGCAAACCACAAAAATACTTTAAATTATTTTGACGACCTCCGTAGCAGAGAGGCGAGCACGCCGGACTGTAAATGGCGCCGCCATCTCTGAGGTTCCGGGTTCGATCCCCGGTCGGGTCAATGTAGAAAACGAACTTTTCTATATTGGCTCGGGTCTGGGTGTCGTGGTACCGTCGTTGTTTCTGATTTCTATAACACAAGTGCTTTAGCTACTTACCTTAGGATTAGAGCAATGTATGTGATGTTGTCCAATATTTATTTATTTATTTATTTATTTATTATTCAGCAAGTGTTTGGGGGACGAAAAACAGATTCGTAGTACCAGGCAATACCGCAGTGTGACCCTAATCAACGCCTGGTTGACTTAACTTTTAAATCTGAGAAAATAAACGTATCAAAAATAATAAATAGAAAGCAGGTTAAAAATAAGTTTATTTCAGATTAGAGCCTTTGCCCTTTGATTTAAATCATGCATGGTCAGTGTGAGTATTCCAAAACATAACTAGCCTAGTTTGGGATCGGATCCAAGACCTCAACCTTACACGTAAAACTACTGTCATTCATCAGCTGTTTTCCAATTACTTAGAATAGTAAAAAATAAAACAGTTTTTGCTAACGGTACTTTCATTTCGCTATTTGACTTTCGGCATTTCCGAAGTCCTGTGTCTTCCGCCGCCTTCAGAGTCGTTTAATAAATCAAATGAACCTTATGACAAAGCGTTAGAATCTAAACTTGAGTATCGACTGTGTTCTGGCGGTCTCTCTTTGAATTTGCGTTTGACGATGCCGGCCCTTGCGATACAATTTTTAAATTTAAATTTAATCCCATTAGTTTAGAGTTTAAAATTGGCTGGGTGTTGTCTGTTCTTCGGCGGCTGTTGGCAATAAATCATAGTAGCGCATGCACACAAACAAGCGAGTGTTTGTTGTTGTACTTTAGTAGTAGCTTCTTGTCCGCTACGTAGTAATCAGCTGCTTAGAGGGTGTTGATAGTTGTGTTTGATATCAAAGTTTTGATCGTGTTTTTCTCAAAAAAATTGCTATATTTTTTTTTTGTCATAACGTAAACTTATTACTCTTAAAATATCTGACACTAATTCACGTACATCATATATACAGGATTCCTGGAGCTGATACCCTCATATTTTTTAACACGCTGTCTATAATGCTATCTAAACTAAAAAGTAAAACAAATAAACGCACAATAATAACTGGAGACTGGAATATTGACACACTAAAAGATACAAAGATATGTCACGATTTGAAGGAATTACTTGAAAGTTATAACTTAGAGTTGCATATCAAGACTCCCAAGCGACGACTGTCCTGCATAGACCATTTCGCGAGCGATATTAGGGACGCACAGGGCTGTACGGAACCGGTCTACCTCTCGGATCATGAAACTGCGCAAGTATTGACTGTACCAGTTGATAGACGACTGAAAACCATGCAATACTATTATAGAACAGTAAGGGACTTCAGTACAGAAAATATAGAAAAATTCAAACAATGTATGTTGAGTTAATTCTGGTCAAGTGTTTATGATAGTAGCGATGTCGATGAGGCAAAAAATTCGCATGGAAATAATTAATTTCCATGCGGAAATTTGCCTACTTTACAACCTCTATTTTCCAAAATATAGTGTTAAAGTGAGTGATGAAAAATTGAAGCCTAACTGGCTGACAAAAGGTATAAGAACCTCCTGCGTTAAAAAAAGGAAATTGCGGATGTCCTTTTATAGGAATAAATCTAACACAGCAAAAATTTAATATAGAATATATTCAAAATTATTAAAAAATAAAATAAATGCAGCCCAAAAATATAAAAACAGTAAATATATAAATCAAGCAAGAGACAAATGCAAAGCTACTTGGAATATAATAAATGATCATAAAAATAGTTTTAAAATTAATACTATAGATTATCGAACTATAAAAATAATGGCAACAGTATTAAAATTGACGACGCTGCACAAATTTCATCTGAGCTTAACTTTTATTTTATAAATATCCCAAAAATTTACCCTAATCCAAGTCTTCCAAATTATTCTAAAAATATTAATAACAATAAATCAATTCTTTTCTTATCACCTACCGACGATTACGAACTTAAAAGTATAATAAAATCTCTACATAATACTGGTGCAACTGGATATGATGGATATGATTGGACGTTGAAGGGAGGTCGCCATGAAAAAGTCGACTCCGTAAACAAAAATTATTTAAAAATGTAAATAGGGATCTATGTGCCAGGATTTTCAGTCGAATCAATGTCTAAGAAAGCAATGTCTAAGTGAAAGTGTCATCTCAGTGTAAAAACTCAAAAATGAAACAAAAATGACAATGTTTATAAGTGCAACAAACAGTGAAAGGATTATAATCAATAATACAAACAAAACAATGACACAGTAAATAGAAAACAAACCATTAAAAGTGAACTATAAACTTAATATTAACATGAACTAAACCAGCGTAAACAAACAAACTTTATAATTGTGTAAAACTGTGCAAATATCGTAATTTATATTTGGTGCAAACGGGTAGCAGAGCATTTTGTGACAACCACGATCGAAACTTAAAACGGCCGTATTTGGCGCACGTATGAATGATCCGTAAGCCAATTTCGCCCACTACGCTTGCATCAACGTTGGCCCAACGGTGCACTACCTCGACTTTTCGCGTCGCATCACCCAAGTCATTCAGTGTTCAATTCCCAGCGGAACGCGGTAAATTATCTTGTCTTTTTATAAGAATATTGAGCATTTTATTTCATAAATTCACATCTACGCCATCTACCGCAAAACTTAAGAACGATTAAGAAAAATCCACAACGTAGTGGTACGGCAGTCCCATACGAAATTGATAGTTCCACAAATTAACAAGAGATGGCAGACCCAATCAGGATATGTGCTGGTTGCAAAGAACAAATACCACATCGCCGCTATTTGATTTGCTACCAATGCGAACAGACATATGACATCGATTGTGCTAATGTTCCTGAAAAAAGATTCCTCAACACGATGACAAATGAACACAAAAATAAATGGAAATGTCCCTTGTGCTTTAGTAAAATGGCAAAAACAAATAATACAAACACGCCTATCCGGCGGATACATGATGATAAAGAAGAAAACGTAAACATAGAAAGCCGAATTAGGCGTCAAGCAATATCGCCAGTGCACGACGAGGACTCATTCAACCTAATTGAAGGAGATACTCTATTAGATGATTCAACCCAAACGCCAAATGTTGTAATAAATACTTCACCGATACTCAACCAGAATGAATCAGTAACTCTTGAGCAGATAAATATTATTATTCAACAAAATCTGCAAGAGAATAATAAGTCATTCTTATTAGCAATTCAGAATACTATTCAAAAGGAAATAGAAAGGGCTCTTATTGATTTGAAGACCGACTTTAAAACGAATATTACGAACATCCAAATAAAACAAACATCAATAGACAAGAATATTGCAGAATTAGAAGAAAAAATAAAATTAGTGCAGATTGAAACTAAAGCATTACAAACAGAACATGAAGTTATAAAAAGAGAACTCAATGATACAATTAAAAACACACAAAAATACCCAGAAAATGGTAACTATAATAAGGAAAAATATATCGTCCTCCATGGGTTAGCTCAGAAATATAACGAGAGTGACGACGAGCTCTTCGACAGAGTTTCATACATTTTCTATGATATTTTAAACATAAACATATCACAATATATAGAAGATATAACTGTCATAGGAAAAAAAGGCAGTAGAAACCCACTTAAGATAGAATTAACTACAAGAAGATTACGAAACCACATCCTTAAAAACGCCTCCTACTTTAGATTCAACGGTCTAGGAGTGAGCGAATACTTAAGTGCATCTGACTTAAAAGAACGGCGAGAACTAAAACGGTCTCTTCAAGAAGCCCGTAAAAATGGTCACCACGCAATTATAAGGGAAAACAAACTGATCATAAATGGTAGATTGTCCGATGTAGAGTCTAGAATGGCGACGATTACGAATAAGAAAGACCATAATACAACAAGAGAAAAAAATACACAACATTCAGATACAGGCCCGAACACAAACCTTCAAATTAGTTCTAAGAAAAACCATTCCTTTCGACAGTAACTTCTGTGTTTTCTACCAAAACGTGCAGAGTATAAATAATAAAATACACCTACTTGAAGACTTTATAAATAACAACCAAAACGTACACTCTATATGCTTAAGTGAAACGTGGCTAAATAAGGAAAAACTGCAGACCTTCACGATACCAGGATTCAGGATAGGATCTCACTTCTGCCGAGCAACTAGGATAACCACTGAGGGTGGTGGTGTGTGTATAATGACTAAAGAAAATATAGAGACGACCACGAGGAGTGATATCGAACAAATGTCCCACGAGAATGTCTTTGAAATATGCGCAGTCGAGTTTGCAAAAAATAATATTTTACTAATTAATGTATATTGGCCTAATAGTTCTAAGAACCAAGAAGTATTCCTAGAATGTATAGAAAATCTTTTAAAACTGTTGTTTAAAAAAGATGGAACGAAAAATATATTGATAGGAGGAGACTTCAATGTAAATTTCTTAACAAATAACAAACTAATGAATACCTTAAAAAAAGTAATGCTAGAATATAACTTTCATCAGATTGTAAAGGAACCAACGCGAGTCACTCCAACAAGCTCAACATGTGTTGACCTCCTATTCATTAATAATAAAAATTGCAATTATGAGCTTCTCACCAAAGAATTTGGCTTTTCTGATCACAGGGGGAATATCTTTACTATACCGATTATTACACAAACTCCTAAACACTTCTTAACGGTAAAAAGAATTTACAGCGAAAAAAACATAAATACCTTTAAAAACGAACTTAAAACTATCAACTGGAATAATGTGATTTTACCTACGGAGAATTTAAACCATAACTATGAGGTTTTTGTAACTACTCTTCAAGCTCTACAAAAAAACACATTCCTAAACTAACTTTAAAATCAAACATAAAAACTAGGAACTTTAACCTAACACCTGGTCTTAAATTATCTTGCCATAACAAAAGATTACTACAACTACTAAAGACACAAACAAAAAGTAAAATTATACATAACTATTGCAAAGCATATAATAAAACTTTAAGAAAAGCGTTCCTAATGTCAAAAAAGATTAATAATTCAAATAAATACGCAAATGCTACTAACAAAAGTAAAGCCATGTGGCAAATTATCAATAACGAAGCAAAGTCGAAACCTCGAGCGCCGAAACAGAACATTACATTAAAACACAACCTTAAAATATACAAAGACCCAAATCTAATAGCTAACTATTTTAATCAACACTTCACAGCAATAAGTAATGCACAAAACCTTACTGCCTATAAAAAGAACACCGCAAAAAATAATCTACAAAACTCTCTATATCTACACCAGATCGAAATGACGGAAACATATAATATTATAAAGAACCTCAAAAATAAAACCAGCTTTGGCATCGACGAAATTCCTCCTCGCCTAGTGAAAAAATGCGCAGACGAACTCTCCCTTCCTTACACACTATTAATAAACCAATCCTTTAGAGAAGGCCGTTTCCCCGATTCTTTGAAAGTTTCACTAGTAAAACCAATCCATAAGAAGGGAGACAAAACCGATGCTAACAATTATCGACCCATAGCTTTATTACCAACTTCTGCAAAAATTTTTGAAACCGCTATGGCAAAACGACTTGTATCTTTCTTTGAAAAATTCAAAATTTTACATGATACACAATTTGGGTTCCGTAAGAATAGATCTACCGTTCTAGCAATTTATAAATACGTGAAAAAGATACTTGACATAATTAATAACAAAGAATATGCCGTGGGCTTACTGCTCGACATGAGCAAAGCGTATGATAGAGTCGATTATAAAATATTACTGGATAAACTCTACGAGCTGGGCGTCAGGGGACTAGCATTTGATTGGTTTAGATCGTATCTTGAAAACCGAAGTCAATACGTCGAAATACAAAACACCAACTTCGATACAGGTCAAATTGACCAAATAAGATCCGATCTAACCTCCGTCACTGGCTCTATCCCACAAGGTAGCGTCTTGGGCAGTATTCTCTTTCTGGTATACGTAAATGATCTCCCACAGAAAATTCCATTCGATAGCATTTCATTCGCAGACGACGTTTCGGTGGTCTTATCTTGCAAAAATCATAATACTTTTGAAAAGGACTTAACTAAAGCATTAAACTCTATCACAGAATGGCTCAATCAAAACAACCTCCAATTAAATATTGAAAAAACCAAACTAATACAATTTAAACCATATCAGAAGAGTTCACTTGACATAAATTTTACTTTTAAAAATCATAAAATTGAAATTGTTAATTCAGCGACATTATTAGGTATTGAGATTGACACAAACATTAACTGGAAAGCTTATATCCAAATCTTATCAAATAAATTATCTTCATTCATTTACGCCCTGAGCAGACTGAAGCGGGTCACTAACCTGAAGACTGCACTATCCGCTTATTATGCGTACGCTCATTCGCGCCTGTCATACGGCATAATATTGTGGGGAAATAGTAGCGACATTCAAAAAATCTTCGTCTTGCAAAAAAAATGTATAAGAATATTAAAGAATATAAAACAAAGAGATTCATGCAAACCACACTTTCAAAAATTAAATATATTAACCCTTTCTTGTCTTTACATCCTCGAAGCCTGTAAATTTGTCAAAAAACATCAAGACCTATATTCCCCAATCAAAGTTATAAGACGCAATGACCGATACCAAAACAAACTTAAGATACCTTTCTCTAAACTTAAATTATTCTCGACGGCCCCACATTCAATGTTGATTAAAATTTACAACCACGTCCCAAATTCCATTAAAAATATCGACATAAACACAAAATTTGAAAGCGAACTGAGAAAGCTTCTCATACAAAAAAGCTACTACAGCATAGCAGAATTTTATTAGCAGAATACTAACAAAAAAGAAGAATTTTCACTGTCATATGTCTCATAAGATCAATATGTCATATTATAATAAAATGCAATGTAATTTAACATATAATATTTAATCGTTGCAACGCCCTTGCAGGGCGTCACATGTACTTAAACCCTATTATTGTCAACTGTATACCCATGTGACACGCAATAAAGATTTTGAGTTTGAGTTTGAGTTTGAGTTTGAGTACTAGAGTTATTAAAGGATGCGCAAATTAACTATCCCCACTATTAACATATTTAGTCAATTTATCCTTTGCCAGTGGTTTGTTTCCATCCTCTCTCAAATATTCTGTAGTAAGGCCCTTGTTCAAAAAGGGAGAAAGAGATGACATTGCAAACTACAGACCAATAACACTCTGTTCAATTCTTTTAAAAAAAAATGAAAAAGTTTTTTATAAGAGACTGTCATCATTTTGTAAAAAAATCAAAATTATTCACTTAAATCAACATGGTTTTACAAAAGGAGAAGTCCACATCTCTGGCATGCTGCAAGATCGTTCATCAGGTCTTGTCTTTTATGGATAAACGTATTCCTGTCGGTATGATCCTATTTGACCTCAGTAGAGCTTTTGATCACGTATGTCTCAAGACCCTACTTGAAGAAATAGAGAAGTACGGAGTGCGTGGGATTCCGCTTAATTGGATTGCATCTTACCTAAGCAAAAGAGTGCAGAAAGTGGAAATATAAAGGATTGATGAATCTCTGCGTCTATCAACTTTTCAATCGCAATACCTAAGCAATAACTATGGAGTACCACAGGGTAGCATCCTAGGGCTTTTGTTGTTCATCTTAGATGGCGCTGCCGTCATGTAAACATCGACTCCGTGTTTAATATTCACTATTTAATACCAAAACTCCGTCTAGTGAATTTTAATTTGTAAAAAATGTGTGCTCTAGTTTATGAATAATTTGTACAAACGTTATCTCCTGGATTTGTGCTGACATTTTTAAGAAAAATATTCTGAAAATGCTGTGAATAAGTGCTAGTGAAAAAACACCAGTGACTAAAACAAAGTGAAGTTTGACTATTTGCGTGTAATTTATAAACAATAATCAATCAGTGAAATAAACATTTTATGAATAAACTTTTGTTATAAGGCGTAAATTAGAATTAACTTGATTCTGACGGTTAATTTTATTCAAATACGTGCTAATGTTAGTGAGACTTTGGTTTTTATTGTGCTCGACATAAACCCTATTATCGGATAAACTCGTAACAACGCCATCTACCGACCCCAAACAAAAGCTTATTTTACCACATTCCCATCTATCAATAGTGATTACAAAGTCAGTGGTGACATCTGTTAGAAATCAATGGAACTATGATGCAAGATATGCTTTTTACGTAACCTTATTGGGACTACTACATTCAAATATAATTGTATTGCATAACTAGCGCAGCGGCAACAGCACCGGACTTCAATAACCCGGGATACGGAGTTCAAATCACGCAACAGACATCCTTTTTGCTGACTTAAATATTAATATTAATATCTTGACAATAAAAAAAAGATTGAAAAATGAATGACTGCATTAATAACATTACCTTTAGAAGATGCCAAATCACTAGAACTAAATCATTGGAGAATTTAATTACTGACAACAATAATTCTCTTAGCCCTATGTCCTGTGATGAAGTCTTAGGTAAAAGCCTAGACTTTTTTTTTTTTTTTTTTTAATGAAGATTTTTTTTTAAAGATTTATTTTCGTATTCAGCTTAATACTAGACAGTGGTTGTAATTGAGACTACCTAGTAAGTATTAGGAATAACACTTGTGGCAGGTAGCCCCGCTCTTTCATAACAATATTACATAAGTAGAATACATTTTGAAACGAAACAGTCTTAAATTTAAATCTTATATAAAATAACAATAATATAGGTAATAATATGGCTGTGCCTTTGTGTCACTGTAGGTATGTACGGTTAGATGATAGTAAGTTAGTGTGAGTGAGTGTGTATGTAATGTATTGTGTAACTATGTTGTTTACATATATTTACATCAATATATAGACGTATGGTTTCTAAATAAATAAAAATAATATACGTTTATAAATATTATATACTTACAATAATTACGGATGTACCTAGGTATATGATTTTCCGATTTAACTTTTATTTTCATTTAAAGAACTATTTTAGTAAATCTTCTATTTCGTTATAATTATGTGATCTTAACCAATTGAGTAACGCTTTTTTACAGTCACTACTTTTTAGTTTATAAATGTCAATATCCTTATCTATTAGGTTGTATAACTGGGCTGATTTTGATTTAAACTGCTTTTGGGCCGATTTAGTTTTCGTAGGGTATATTTCCACCACCCTGTCTTTCCGCCTTTTATATGTAGTTTTGGGGTTATAATGTAACGATTTGTGTAATTTCAAGACAGTCTGTAAGATATATAATTTTCTTATTGATAAAAGTTCACTATAATTATAAAGCTCTTCAGTTGTAAATCTTAATGGCTTGAAGTACATTACTTTGAGCAGACATCTTTGACCTCTCTCAGCTTCTAAAAATTTTGTTTTTGTCTTACTGCCCCAGACGGCTATGCAATAACCCACGACGGATTGGACCAGCGCAACATAAATTTGATTTATTCGTTTTTTTGTAGTGATGTGTCTCAGGGTTTTAAAAATCCAAATTAACTTCCTGATTCTGGTATTTACAAATTCAATTTGAGGATGCCAAGACAGCGTTGATCTATTACAATTCCGAGATACTTAGCTGCAGAGACTTTTTCAATTTCTGGACAATTACAGTTTATTAGATCTTTACCATTACATTCATGTATTTTAAGTTTATTCATAGCTGTAGGTTGTGTTTTACTTGTAATAGAAAAGCAAATATAATTTGTTTTAGTTGTATTTAACGTAAGAAGGTTAGATTTGAGCCAATTATCAATTTTGGAAAGTCCTGATTCTGCCAGCTTAAATACGGAGTTCCAAGTAAATGCACTAAAGACAATGGCAGTGTCATCCGCAAATGAAAATACTTGTCCTCCGTCAACAGCAATATTTGTTAGCTCATTTATATAAATGAGGAATAAAGTAGGTCCTAATACGCTTCCTTGAGGAATTCCGTGTGTAATATCAGCATCTCCACTTATATGATCGCCAATTTTTACCCTTTGTTTTCGACCATACAAATAATCCTGTAATAGTTTTAAGGGTGTACCTCTTATACCATTTGACTCAAGTTTTTGCACAAGGATGGGGAGAGAGACTGTGTCAAATGCTTTTTTTAGGTCCAGGAAAACAGTGACACATCTTTTGTTTTTATCCATTTCTTTTGTAATCAGAGAAGTTAGAGCTAGAATTGCATCTTCAGTAGATCTATTTCGTCTAAAGCCAAATTGCGAGTTAGAAATAATGTTAAATTTATCAAGAAAATTTAGAAGTCGCTTATTAATCAGTTTTTCAATTATTTTTGAAATAGAGGGTAATACAGAGGTCTGTAGTTATTTACATCGTCTCTCTTCCCACTCTTGTACACTGGTGTAACAATAGATTGTTTGAGTAAAGGTGGGAAGACACCATTCTTGAAACACAAATTTGCCAAGTGACAGATCACAGGGACTATAAGATCTTTAGTAAGTTTAAGAAAATTATTAGGGATTCCATCCCACCCTGGGGCGCTATCAGACTTTAGGCCCATAATTATATTTGTTACTTCCTGGTAATCAGTATCTAACAAAACAAATGATGACAAAGGAGCATTTGAGTCATTATTATTAATGGTCACTGAGGAATTTTTAGCTATAATAGTTTTTGCAAGATTCTTTCCAACCATTGCAAAAAAATCATTGACGTTGTTAACTGAATTAGATGGGGTATCACAAGTTTTAATTAAGTCAGTGTTTGCCTTTTTTTGAGATTTAAAATTAGTGATGGTCTTAATTTTATTCCAAAGTAATTTAGGGTTACCAATAGATTTTGTTAATTCTTCTCGCTCATAGTTGCGTTTCAATTTTTTTAATAGTTTTGTGCAGAAGTTACGGTATCTTGTGTAGGTAATTTTTAGAATGTTATTGTGAGGATCTGAACGGAGTTTAAGCTGCATTTTGTTCCTGTTTCTGATACAGCGCATTATACCAGGCGTAATCCACGGCTTGATGTTCCTTCTACTTTTAGGGAGATGTACCACCGATCGACTTAGGCTTAGAGAGTCAGACATTGCTGTTATGAGTTGTTCTGTAATATAGATGGGGTCATCACTATTAATGAGTTTATAAATACCCTTTTGGGTTAGATAAGTCACAGCAAGTTCGAAGTTTATGGGCCTGATAATCTTAGGTAAATTTATTTGCACTTTAAGGTTACATAAGGCTAGAAATACAGCACGATGGTCAGTAACACTAGTATTTAAAGCAGCTATAAAAGCGGAAAATTTACTTCTGTTTAGTTTTAGCATGAAATGGTCTAAGCAATTCCCTAACCTTGTGGGAAACAAATGGCCTGGTAGAATACCGTGCATAGGTAACATATTTAGGTAGCTATTTCTATTGTTAATTTCATACGGTGGTGCATTGCTCCTGACTAGCAGGTTAATATTAATATCACCTGTAAGTATAATATTGTTTTGTGATTTGATTGTGTTTAAATGTGAATTTAGGGACTCAATGAATTTAATCGCATTTAAATTAGAAGGAGAGCGATATATGCCAAGTATTAAAGCATTAGGCATTATAAGCTGTAAGCAAGATGCATGTGTTAGTTTTACCTCTGTTACTGTAGCATTAAGATTGTTGTTTACATAGAACACTACCCCGTCGTTTTGGTTGAGGTTGTTCGTTGTTTCAAAAGATGTATAATTCCTTATTTGGGGAATAGGTTTACTCTTGTCTAGCCGACATTCTGTGAGGATTAATATATCGATACAAAGGTTTATACTTGATAGTGTAACATGAAAGTCATCAATATTGCCACATATGCTCCTAATGTTTTGGGTAACAACGGTCAGGTCCGTCGTGTTAATATTTTTATGTTTAGTCAAGTCACTTGCATCACATTCTATTGAGTGCGCAATTTCTGTGTAGTCCATTTCTTTTATGGTATTTATTGAACTATCCATGATTGAGTATGAACAGACTAGACTTATCAACTAACATGTATTCTGCCTACCTCGAGGATACGAAAGCCGATATGAACCAGCTTAAAATGAGCTTGGCAAGAACACAAAAAGAACTAGAAAATGTAATATTAGAAAACAACAATTTAAAAAAACAAATTACCTGTATGAATCAGGAAATTATTGTCTTAAAGCAACTGTGTAAAAGCCCTATTACGTCATTAGGACTTAACACTTCTACAGGTAGTAAAAAAAATCCTAGGCGACGTCTTACAGACAGTTTTCGAATAACGCCACTTAACCTCGAAAAATGCGATCCTGATAATTCTGTATCCCAACCAAAAACCTTGAATGACCATATTAAACACACAGAGCTAATCATATCTGACAATGAAAAGACAAACACAAGCCCATTTAGAGAGGCAAGGATTAGTGACACTAACAACACAGACACAAGTTGTACACACCAAACAAGAGAAACCGTCCCTACAGCTAAAAGGAATATTTTAATACTTGGATCACAGGGATGTGCTGGATTGACGACAAAATTAATCAAATCAAGAGCCAAAACGCAGTACGAGAAAAATAAAATAAGCAGCTGGATAAAGCCCAACGCAACGACTGAAGACATTCTGAAAACTACGGATCATCTGCACTTAGGTTCTAACGACAAACTTGTGAAAATGTTTATTGAATTATGTGTATTTTTAAAATCTATTTCAAAACCGCAAGTTTGTATTTTAAGCGTAAGAGACAAGCGCTACCTAAATGTAAACAAACTGAATAGTCATCTAAAAAACATTTGAAACAACTTCCAAAACTGTAAATTTGTAAATGTACCATGGAAAAACGTCAATATGACCAATCCTAATGCTCTATGTAATAAAATAAATCAAGTAATCGACAGCTTTGATTATGACTACAAATATTTAAAATTTATGAACATGCCACGATTACAACTGACACACCAACGTTTTACCAAGGATTTCTCTAATTCGAATAAAGGTAAAACATATAAGCAAATGACATTGTTCGATTATTTCTCAACTTCTCAGCGAGCCTTGACAAGTAAAGCAACTTCTTATAATGCCAGGAAGAACCCTTTAAAGGTCTCTCCTGAAATTAACTCTAAACCAAACACTCAAATAGCACCATTGAATCAGTCCTTTCGAGAGTAAAGTAACTATTTTCCATCAGAATATAAGTAATGCACTAAATAAAATAGAGCTGTCTAGAGGATTTAAACATGAATGGAACATATATAGATGTTGTATGTTTGTGTGAGACTTTTGTAAAATTAGGAGATATACAAAATGTGAAACTGAAAAACTTTCAAGTAGCTTCCTCGTACTGTAGAAAGGCGCTAAGGCGGGGAGGAGTTTGTATTTTATGCAGAGATTATTTAGATTCTAAAGAGTTATTATTTCTAAACGACATGGCACTTGAAAACGATTTCGAGTGCTGTGGAATTTATATACCAAAATATAGACTGACAATAATATGCATATATCGCACACCAACTTCAAACGTAAACATCTTTTTTAATAAAATAGAAGCAATTTTATACAAATTACGCAACGAAAAGAATAAAAATCTAATAATTACAGTTGATTTTAATATAAATCTACTTAAACAAACTAAACACTGTGAACGACTTCAGCTTCTCCTAAAAAACTATAATTTTGACATTCACATAAACGAACCGACGAGACGAAATGCGTGTTTAGACCTTTTCGTGAGTAACATTGAATATGCTGAAGGTAAAGTTCATAAATTAGGTTTATCTGACCATGAGACTGGCCAAACCCTACAACTGCCACTGAAAAATAAAAATGTACCGGTTCAACAATGGTTAGTTTGGAAAAGGGACTATAGCCAAGAAAATATTAACAAATTTGAAGAGTAGTTACGACAACTCACCTGGTCAGAGGTGTATGAATTTAAAGATTTTGACGATGCATTCGACTACTTTCATAACATGTACGTACTACTTTACAAATTGTGCTTTCCTCTACTAAAAATTAAGATTAATAAAAAAAACTAAAAAATCTAAATGGATCACAAACGGTATTAAAAAATCTTGCAACACAAAAAAAACCCCAGATTTGACTACTATAGGAAAAAAACTACCCAATCAAAACATACATACTTGAATTACAATAAACTCTTAAAAAAGGCAATAAATATTTCACAAAAGGAATCGAACAGGTATCGTGTCTCTAGGGCCCAAAATAAATGTAAAGCGTCCTGGAACATTATAAACGAAAAAAAAAAACACTACCAAATAAAAAAACTAGAGATAATCTATAATAATGAAACTTTCACAGATCCTGACGTAATTACTGACATATTTAATAATCATTACACTAACTTGACACAAATAACTGTCACTTTAAATATTATATTCAAATTCAATATATTTATTGCACTCATGTGGTTTACAAAGGTGTTATATGTATTTGTTTACAGTACCATGACATGAACCCTGTTAGGGCATCGCAACATAAAGATTTATAATTTAAAGTAAAAATAATTGCGAAAACATAATTATCAAAAGCAACCAAAACGAACCTAATAATTTAGACTGCTTTCAGAATCCAGAGTTAGAATTAACACGACAAATACCTATAAAATAACCGCTACCATTAAATATATTAACATAAGATTATTTTAAATCTAAAAACTCTTGCAACGAATAAAAGCATTTTTCTAATAAATACGATTTTAACACTTTCCTAAATTTGTCTATGTTTTGTTCGTTTTTTATGAGTTCGGGAATTTTATTATAGATTTTCACAGCCATAGCGAATGGACCAGCGTGCACCAAATGCAATTTGGAACTGGGAGGGGCTAATCTCTGACGCGGTCTTAAATTTTTTGGTCGTTCTTGCTGGGGAAAGAGATATGTGTATTTTCTTACAAAAATGCTCATTTCGAGTATATATATATACATGTGAGAGTAAGAACTCGTACGCTAATAAAAAACGGCCGACAACTAGTTCTTTGGTTAATGTTCACAATAATTCTCAGACATCTCTTTTGAAGTTTGAATAGTTTTAAAGTATCTACGCTATTTCCCCACAAAATGATTCCATATTGAAGCCAGGAATGCGCATACGCGTAATATGCATTTAATGCGGTCTGTTTATCGCTCGACTTTTTTAGTTCATACAACGTATATGTAAACCTGGACAATTTTGCAGCAATTTGATTAATGTGGTTTTTCCAATTCATGTGAGTATGTCTATACCCAGCAGTGAATAAGCGCCAACACTTTCTAGTTTAATATTTTGAAAGGTATAATCTATTTGTAATTTTTCTCTTTGATATGGTCCAAACTGCATAAGTTTAGTTTTTACAAAATTTATTTCGAGGTTGTGATCTTTTAGCCAGTTATTTATTTTTAACAAAATTTGTTCCAAATTATTGTTTAGATCGATGTTGTTTTTACATGAGATCAATGCAGACACATCGTCGGCGAATAATGTGCACGGACTGTCTATTACATTAGGGAGATCATTGATGTATATCAGGAATAACACACAGCCGAGTACGCTACCCTGCGGTATTGATTTAGGGACATTAAGTTTTTGCGATTTGACTTTGAAAATTTTTCCCGTTTTATGATCATGATGTTCTATTTCTACGTATTGGGTTCTATTTTTGAGGTAAGACTCAAACCAACTAAACGCCGGCCTCTGACACCTATACCATTTAGTTTTTTTAAAAGTATATGGTAAAGAACACGGTCGTAAGCCTTACTCGTATCTAGGAGTAGACCCACGGCATGCTTTTTACTGTCTATTCTATTTAGAATATGTTGTGTATATTTGAATACGGCTAGTGATGTTGACTTGTTTTTACGAAATCCATGTTGATTGTCGTTAAATATATTAAATTTTTCGCAATACGAGTACAAACGAGAGGCCATAGCATTTTCAAAAATTGTTGAAAATGTTGACAAAAGCGCCACTGGACGATAATTATTGCGGTCTTTTTTGTCGCCTTTTTTATGAAGCGGTTTTATTACTGCTAGTTTTAGCATGTCCGGCACTACACCTTCAACAAACAACTGATTAATGAGGTAAGATAAAGGAGCTGATATTATGTGTACACATTTTTTAATTAGAACTGGGGGAAGCTCGTCATGGCCAAAACTTTTTTTATTTTTTAAATCTTTTATAATTTTTTCGATTTCTTTTATAGTGACTTCACCGAGGAACATTGAGTTCTCTGATATATTAAGTACGGGTCGCCGAAGTGGAATCTTAGTGGATGTATCAGCATTGTCTCCTATAGAAATGTAAAATTGATTAAAAATATCTGCAATACTTTTCGGATCATCTACTTTAGTCCTGTTAATATTTAATTTTAAATTTATGTTGTTTTTTGAAGGGATTTTATTAGTATTTTCTTTGATTATGTGCCACATTGTTTTGACGATATTATTAGATTCTTTTATTCTTTTGATATTATTTAATTTTTTAGATGTATTTACTGCCTTTTTTAATATTTTTCCATATATTTTATAATTTTGACCGAGTATAGGATTATTCGTTTTTGAATTCAATACTTTTAGGAGTCTTTTATTTTTACACGACTTTTTTATGCCAAAAGTTAGCCATTGTTTTTTTTGGTTTATTTTTATTTTAACTTCTTTTTTAGGTATCGTTTCGTTTAAAATCAATTATATACAGCTGGAGAATGACTCGAAGTTCTCGTTTACATTTCTATCCAGACTAATAATTTTACTAAAATTTACTTTACCTAACTCTATTAAAAAAATTTTTCATATTAGCCTCATTGAAAATTCTTTCTCTTTTGTTATATTTTTTCCGGCACAAGCATTGCAAGAGCTTTTTTAACGAGTTAAAAAATAATTCTGGATTTCTTTTTTTATCTGGATAATAATAATTAATAATAATCTGGATAATAATAAAACAAAGTGATCATTGTACCACTGGTGCTCTCTAGCACAGGCGTTATACCACAGCAATTAAGAAGCAGCCTTAACGCCCTAGACCTACCGAATAGCACCTTTTACTATTGTATATTTGCATATTTGCAGAAAGCAGCTCTCCTTAATACGTGCCGTATTGTACGGCGATTTTTACAAGAGGACCACCACTTGGTTAACAACCCGTGAGGTCACCTTTAAAAACCGGAACAGCGGGTTCCGAGAATTACCAAAGGTAAAAAAGAAAATAATAATAATCATTTATTTCAGAACAAGTCCATACACAATTTTAATACAATGTCAAATCATCAAAATATTGGAAATTAACAAATAAATCAATTAGAATAAAATAATTACATTATTAGGCAATATTATTAGGCAGTAAATGAACCATACAGCAATGGTTCATGTACTGACAGTCAAAACGCTCCGAAAATAGTCTTAGGATGCTATTTGAGCTAGCACGGATCCTGCGCACCAGGGACGCACACCGCTTCCTGACGGTTGTGTAGAAACAATCCATGCGGTATTCGGCAAACATCCCCGACGCGCTGCAGAACCGAGGCAGCCCCAGTAGCACCCTAAAGGCATTGTTGAATTGGACTCGGAGGGCACTGTACTGCTTTTTAGTGTAGTTTATCCATAGGCTGCTCGTGTACAAGGACGTACAATACGCTCTGAAGAGAGTGACTTTGACGCCCCCCGAACAGCGAGCAAACCTACGAGCAATCATGTTAGCTCTAACAGACAGTGCCCTGCGCTCCCTCTCAATGTCCATATTGTCCTTTAGGTCAGTAGTAACCAGGTGACCAAGATATTTAAATTGTTCTACCTTTCTCAAGGGCTGCCCATTGAGTTTTATAGATGGGACATAGTCTGGACACCTTCCCCTGGTCCTAAAGACCATAGACTCACTTTTCGTAGCGTTATACATTAAACCATGACTCTGTGCATATCGTTCGCATATACAAATGAGTTTCGACAACCCGCAGGCAGAAGCGCTCAGCAGGACCATGTCGTCCGCATAACTTATATTATTGAGACAAACATCGTCAATGTGACAGCCTACACGTGTGCCGCTGAGCTCCCCTATAAGCGCATCCATATAAAGGTTGAAGAGTATGGGAGAGGACAACCCTCCTTGCCTCACTCCACACTCCAACTTGTACGGATCCGAATACTCCCCCGACCATCGAACTACGTTGACCTGGTTTAAATACCAAAATTTAAGAATATCGACTAGGTCACGTGAAATTGAAATATTTTCAAGTTTCTTCCATAAGATGTCGTAACAAACCAGGTCGAACGCTTTCGATAGGTCGAGAAAGCAGGCATAAACCGGAGTATTACGATGAGTATAGTACTTCACAGTCTGCTTCAAGCTCAAAATGGCAGTTTCAGTAGACAAACCCTTCCTAAAACCGAATTGATTGTCATGTATCCTTACATGTTGGTCAAGTTGTGCATTCAGCAGACCGTCAAGCACTTTTGATATAATAGTTGCGAGCGAAATGGGTCGATAGTTGCCCTTGTCACTTTTATCACCAGTTTTACACTTCACAATTGGTACCACCACGGCCCTCAGCATATCCTTAGGAAGGTATGCGTGCCCTATACAAAGGCTATAGAACATTGCTAGTACCCTAGCAAGGTGAGGTCCAGCGTATTTTAGATGTTCAATACTAAGGTCATCATGGCCAGGAGATTTTCCTCTAGACATCGAATTAATTAATTCTTTGACCTTTTTTGCCGCAATCCGAGTACTTGGCTCCCGATATTCGGGACCGTCCCTACACTGCGATGACCGCGGTGGCCCCAATGGCGACTTTACTGTAAATTGATCTTTAAACATATTCGCTATAGACTTTTGGTCATACACACCATTAACACTCACAGGAATGCCGGGTTTATTATTTAACTTATTAGTAGACTTCCAGAAATTTCGGAAATCATTCCCGGCATGATGAGACGCAAGGATGTCCATTCTAATTTGATCCCTGTTGTTTTGACACCATTTTAATTGAGCCTTAAACATCTTACGACTTTCTTGCATCTCATTCCAAACCTTTCCCGACCTAGGCTTTCCATGGAGTACCCAGTCCTGAAATTTACACCTGGCATTCCTGTGAGCACCACCTACGTATTTATTCCAGCCCATAACTGACTTTTTCTTACTAACGCGTTTACGAGTGGTATAGCTGTCAGAGGTCGCACTCGACAAGGCATCAACAATCTCGCCGTACAGTTTGTCTATAACAGACCGATGATTTGATTCATTACACATAAAATCAGAACATACACTTAATTCAATAGGAAAATCTATGCGCCTTAACTTTTCGTGACACAACTTTGTGTATAATTCAATTTGCACAGGCTGTCGCTCTCCCCAACGCACTTTACTAGGCAGTTTATTAACATTACAATGCAAATGCGTTGGTTTAATGCAATCAAAGTTACATTGTGTGATTAAAGGAAAGTGATCAGACCACATTACGTCATACATAACATACACATTAGCGATCGTTTGCATGGCAGACTTCGTCACCACGCAATGATCTAACCAACGTCTTGACCCATTCGCTTCGCTTATGAAAGTATATGTGTCCGACATTATACCTAAGACTTCAATGTCCGCACATATCCAGTCTAACTCGGAACAGAATGATTGCAACTCCCTATAAAATGATTCATTAGGATGTGCATTAAAGTCACCAAGAACATAAACTGATTCTACATTTTCATTACAGGTAACAGCGCTTACCAAACTGAGGCAATTTGTATATTCGGTTAAGTTCACTACACTATCCGTAGGCATATACACACTGAACACTATGAATGACCTTTGACCTAAAGACACTTTTACAGCACACACTCGCGCATTGTCACATGGAATGACCGACACATTTTGAAATAAACTCTTCCTCCAGAGCAGTGCAACGCCGCCGTATGGACGCCCTCGCAGCATGCCGGCAGTTGTATCCACCGCAGACGTCCCCGTGCATCCAAATTCGTCACTAATACTGGCCAGGAATTGAATGTCGTCCGGCAATAACCACGTCTCTTGTAATGCAATTATGTCAGACATTTGACATAACTGTCTAATGTTTTCTACCGATCGTTTTACACTTTTACAGTTCAAACTAACTAAGTTGTATAGATGTGTGTTCTTATTACTCATCATTAATCATTTATACGGGCCAAATGCGGGCTTTCCGCTATCACTATTTACATTACTTCGCCTGTAGTTAACGAATCTTCGAAATAGTATACCTTGCGGCCACAGCTTGCTTTGGCCACAGCTTGCTTTCTAAAAACATAGATACTTTACGTTCTTCGACAAAAAATTTATAGGCATTGTAATTCTTTTCATATTTAAAACTTATTTTCTCCAGGGTAATCATTTCTTGTGTATTTTGGTACACATAGTCCGTTATATCTTTATCTGTGGTATCCTTATGTACTTTTGTTATAAAAATAGGCACCATTTTCTCTGCAGCCTTGAAATTTCCCATATTATCTCTATTACTGCCTGAGGTACCAACATAACGATATTTCGGAGCCTTCCGTCGTTTTACCACCTTTTGCCAGCCTTCGTTATTATCATTATTTACTCTGCTTTGCGGCGACGACATTCCTCGCTTATCAGCTGGCTGTGTTTTGCCGTGCATAGATGCAATATCGCAGTTGTGATTTTTCTTACAAATCAGCTGTGGTGACGTCACGGAAACCGGTCGGCTGTCTAGCGTCGTCTGCCTACCGATAAGGGCTACGTCGCCCGCACAGCCCGTCTCGCTCGGCGACGACGGTTGATTTTGAGCAGTTTCACCGCCGATGTTTACCCTCAATATATCTCGGTATTGATTTGAGTTATTTTTCTCGCATCCCAATGATTCACTTTCGTCAACTATATGGTTATTATGACTGTCATCCGTTGAGGAGTTGTGGTTATATGAAAGCCCAATGGGACCGCTATCCAATACCCACCCTCCTCTTTTCATATTTACTTTACACACAGAGGCAGAGACAGGCAACACGGAATCAGTCCTCATTTGCTGCAGCAAATCAGACTTAAAATTGGCAAATTCAGTTTGCGTCACGTATGATGATTGAATTTCTTTTAATTCATTCTGCACTCTAAGCAAGTCCTTTAGCAGCTTAGTACAATCGAGGTGATCAAATAAAATAGGAGGTAGTTTTTCCAGATTTTTTGCACAGTATGTAGGAATTAAATCAGTTTCAGTGGATTTAAACACATTCACAATATCAGCTAGATCTCTTTCTTCCTTCCCATTATGTTTTCTTTTAATTTTTATCCTGCTTGTCGAAATAGAATCAAACAAAAGTGATTTCGATTTCTCGATCTCCTCCCTTGTAAACGACGACACACATATTCGCGTTAACGTATCTTCATCAATCACGGACACTTTGTTCTGAATGTAAGATAGCATTTCGTCAATAACTATGTTACACGAGTTACACTTTACAACTTTCGTCATAATTACAGTACACCGAACGCGCAGTGATTACCGTACCGCAAATAAAAGAGAAAGCACGACCGCACAGAGGGATGCGTGCGCGCGACTGTAATATATAGTCACTATAATTAAGTTTAAATAAGTAGAGTAGAATATCTATAGCGCAGGTTTCAAATACCAGCTCTATTGACAATTTTGAAAGTTTACACAGTTCCTCGCAAATAAGATCTTCTTTTATAAAAATGCAGACGCCGCCACCGTCATAGTTTGTCCGGTTGAAACATGTAGCAAGCTTAAAGCCATCCAGGTAGAGGAGATCAAGCTTTGATGGAGTTATCCAAGTTTAGGAGAGGCATAGAATCTGCAGGCTTGTATCTTCCTCTGTTAGTGACTCTAGTAGGTGTCGTTTCTTGTTAAAACTGCAGATGTTTTGAAAAAGAACCACATGGCTTCTATTTTCTCCGAAAAAACCGGGTTTGTGTGCTTTGCTTTGGGTTTCTGTCGTTTATTTTCTGGGATTTGCTGGCATGTCTGGCTGGCATCAATGACAGCATAAATATGCAACAATAGCGACAGAGCATATACCTAAATCCTTGTGACCCTGAAGAAATAATTAAAATCATTAGATCCTTAAAACCGACCCAATCAGTTGGATATGATGAGTTAACTACAGATATAGTTAAACACAGTGCATACTTCATTGCCGAAGTTTTAGGATACTTATTGAATTTTTCTTTCTAATGCGGTGTGTTTCCAAATAATCTAAAGAATTCACTAGATAAACCTATCTTTAAGAAAAATGATCCAATGGATATCAATAATTATCGACCAATTACTCTGATTCCCATATTATCAAAATTTTTTGAAAAAGCCATGAACTCTAGATTAGTTAGTTATTTAAATAAATTTAATATTATTAAGAGTAATCAAAATGGATTCCAGAAAGGAAAATCTACGACATTAGCCGCATTTAAACTGATAAAAGGTATTCTAGACAATATTGACAAAAATAGGTTTGTCACTACTGTCTTCTTTGACATGAGTAAAGCTTTTGATTATGTACAACATGATAGGTTACTGACTAAATGTGAGCTTTGTGGTATCCGTGGTCCTACATATGAGTGGATTAAAAGCTACTCTACAAATAGACGACAATGCGTAGAAATCGTAGCCTTGAATGTGAAAAATGAATTGACAAAACACACGTCCAACTATAGGGACAATAGATTAGATAAAAACATTTGCGATGTTTCTATAGTCATAAGTAACGACAATATTGAAGAACACATATATGAAATCAATCAAACTGTAAATAAATGTATAGACTGGTTAACAGAAAATATTCTTAAAGTAAATGTTTCCAAAACTAAATTAATTAAATTTTATAATAGAAAACAAAAAAGCGGCTATTTCAAAGTACAATATAAAGATGACGATATTTTGGAAAGCGACAGAGTAACTTTTCTCGGAATAGTACTTGATCATACCTGTACATGGACACCGCATATTGACATACTTAATGCAAAAATAAATAGATTTGTGTATGCTCTATGGAAACTGGCGAAAATAACAGACTGTAAGACTGCTCTCTTAGCCTATCATGGTTATGTCGCTTCTTTGCTTCGGTATGGTCACATACTATGGGGCAATGGTGTTAAAGCAAAAAATTTATTCATTGCACAAAAAAAGTGTTTACGTGCTATCTTCAACGTGCCCCCGTGGACCCCTTGTACTCCAATCTTTAAGGAATATAGGCTCCTCACTCTGCCCTGCCTATATATTTTTGAATTGTGCAAGTTTGTAAAAACATATCCCGATCTATTTGCCAAGTTCGAGGATGTGTTATGTTTAGTGGCAGACATAAAAACAGACTAGCACACCCCAAGGCAAGATCTACTTTATACAAACGTAACTGTTATTATATGGCCATTGTCGTCTTTAATAAATTACCAGCGGCACTGAGAGAGCTTAATGGAAATTTGTTTAATAGAAAATGATTTAGTTTTTTGATTGACAAATGCTTCTACTCAATAAAGGATTATTTGACATACAAGTTCTAGTACCTTTGTTATATTTCTTATTTAATTTATTTTAAACCTGTGTGTATGTATGGTCTTAATATCCGGTGTCGTTAAAAATTTGATAATGATAAATATTATAACTTGACATTTTTATTGAATACAATGTAATAATGACTAACTTTGTTTAGATAACATGCTTGTATTGACATTTTTGTAATTAATTATTTGCTATTGGAAAAAATATTTGATCTATGCATGTCTAATACTGAATTGTGTGACATAAATAACAAATTTAAAATAGTAACTACCATTTATAACTTACTATCACACACTAGCTGCGCTGGTGAGATAAGCTGGACTAAATTATTATGACATCACTACTGTATTACCTTGTCTCGGTGAATAAATAATCTTTGAATCTTTGAATCTTGTATGTAAATGACCTTCTTTTTGTCACGGACTATCAATGTACATTGTTTGCGGATGACATCTCTATAATTATAAATAAAAATCCAAATAATGATTATGAATATTAAATTAATAATACTATTATAAATGTAATTAATTGGCTCAAATATAATAATTTTTCATTTAATTTATCGAAAACAAAATTTTTGCAATTTTACAATAAAAATGGGAGTCCCTAAAGAGTATCTGTGGGGCATGATGGTTGTCAAATCGCAGAGTGTACTGGTGCTAAAGTTCTCGGTATCGATTTGGATACTAATCTAACGTGGAAAGATCATGTTTCCAATGTTTGCAAAAAAATAAATAGATTTACTTTTGCATTATACCGCCTTACAAAGCTAAGTAATCCAAAGACAGAGCTCACTGCGTATCATGGTTTTGTGTGCTCTATTCTGAGGTATGGCCTTATTATCCAAATCGTTTGGTGATACCGTTTTGTTCAACGAAGGGTTGCCAAAAGAACTGTTATTTTATGTCAGTCAAATTATTTAATAAGTTACCAGAGGCTTTGAAAGATTTACCTGTAAAAAATTTAAACATGTTTTATATCAATTGTTAAGTGAGAAATGTTTTTATAGTGTGAATGAATTTATTAATAGTAAAATGTGAATTTAATTAATTGTAATTTATTTTAATGATCAATCTTATTGTGTCTAATATTTTTTTGGTGTATTTGGTATTTTTAATTGTTAATGCTTTTTTCTCTTTTATTGCATGCCATTGTTTTCTGGCTAAATGTGAGCAGCCATATATTTGTGTCATCTTTTTGTACCACATTTACCGCAATAAAAACCTATTCTATTTTATTATATTCTATTCCTGTAACGCTTATGTTAAGCTATATTCTGCACACAAAAAATCAAATATTCACAAGTCTAATTGTTTACTGCAAACAGAGTTTGATAATGTTCGTTTATTAGCATGCGCCTTTAAAAACAGAATTGCGACTTATAAAATAATATTTTAATATTTATTTATTTATTGCCAATAAAATAACAGAGTAGCTTATGTCTAGCGGCTTCTGCACTAAACGAGCTTGTGTCGCAGCAGCCTTTTATTTTCCAAGGCAAATAATTACATAATTTGGACACACGGTTTTAAACATTAGCAAAGAAACAAAACTTTTATGTGTTAACAGCAACCGGTTCATAAAGGATTTTTTCATAAATTTGTATTGCACAATGTATGTGTGTGGGTGTTGTGTGTGTGTGTGTGTGTGTGTGTGTGTGTGTGTGTGTGTGTGTGTGTGTGTGTGTGTGTGTGTGTGTGTGTGTGTGTGTGTGTGTGTGTGCGCGTGTGCGCGTGTATTAAAATATTAACAGTAGCGTCACAATATATTTTTGATAATATTATGTATGTTAGAAAAAACATAACACTACAAATAAAAATACAAAATAACACTAGAAATAAAAATAAACTTGCCGTTCCGAGCTTCAGATTAAAGAAAGTAATTCATTTTTGGGGAAATGTATAAAAATATTTAATAAAGTACCACAAACTCTTGTCGACTTGCCTGTTTATAAGTTCAAAAACCACATTAAAAAAATCCTTATGGAAAAAGGATATTACAAAGTTGAAGATTACTTGAACGACAAGAGTGCATGGACTTAATAACCTGCCTAGCTCGCACTTACACTATCTTGTAATTGTATTTCCTGTAATAAAACCAGGCTGACAAAGGTGACTGAGTTTGTTGCGCCGTTTCTTCTCATCACCAGCCGATATGTAGTCCCGAAGCGGTGGTAGGAAAAAAAAAATTGGGACATGTAAAAGCCATTGCCATTGATGGCCAATTTGCAAAAATAAATGACTTTGACTTTGCACTTCGACAGGAAGCTTCTTCGGAATTTAAAAGAGATTTTTTTAAAAACAAAACAACTCTATTATTGGCAAGACCATAGAGAATAAAAGAAAACAAGTCGATGTAAAATTGGTAAATTTATGGAAAGATGAAACGAATAAGACTAACAAATTCTGTGGAGCAGAAAAATATGTAAGCGCTCCAAATTTCAAAAATTTGACTATGATATCCGAGTCATTAGTTGCAATCCAGCTAGAACTGACAAAAATGTTCTTGATCGCCCTATTTACATAGGATTTTCCATTTTAGAGCTAGCTAAAAGTCATTTGTATCGGTTTCACTACTCTGTTATGAAACGATTGTATGAAGATTCAATTAAATTTTGTAACACTGATACAGATAGTCTTTTGTATCTCATACATACAGATGATTTTTATAAGGACATGAAAAGAAATATTAAATATTTCGATACTATTAATTTCGAAAATGATCAATTTGATATGCCTAAAGTGAATTGTAAAGTACCTCGATTTTTTAAAGATGAGATGAATGGTGACATCATATCTGAATTTGTTGGTTTCAGAGCGAAATTGTATTGTATAGACTTTATAAATAGTTCAATAAAAAAATCAAAGGGAATAAAAAAATGTGTGACCAAAAAACTTGACATTCAGCAATATAAAAAGGCTTTGTGGTACAATGAAACTTTGAGAAAAAATATGTGTATATTAAGATCCAAAAATCATAATATATTTATTAGATTAAACGAACTTACCTTAAGTGAAGTTCTATCTTAATTATACGAAGCTCCTTGTCCGAATACTTTACATGTAGTAGCGCTGAAGGCTCAGCGCCAAGTCACTGATTTCAAAGCCTTAAAAAAAAAACTTTGACATCTCTCTCTTCTGACAGCTGTCTGACATGTCATTACGTTTAAAGTCATTTATTTTATGAACAACCTAATTTGGGTTAATACTTTTATGTATTACAGGGAGGGATAGGGATCGTCATGTCGGACAAGGAGCTTCGTATAATTAAGATAGAACTTCACTTAAGGTAAGTTCGTTTAATCTAATAATTATACTCTGCTCCTTGTCCGAATACTTTACATGTAGCTGTTTAAAGCTAGGGTTGTGAATAAAATTTCTTAGTTTTTTAGTAAATTTAAAATAATTTTTATTAATTGCGTACTAAAAAAAATATAAATAAAATCAAAACAAATTATAGAACATTATCGTTGCATATTATCATACATAACATTAAAATCAATCCAAAATTATAAAGTATTTTACGGATTATTCTATAAATCTATAACCTTAATCAACAGTGCCACATATGGCCTCACTAAAACTTGTTGGGTTTTGTGTGACTGGTCTATTATAGTGCTTTGCGAAGGTCAAAGAGTTATTTGACCATCCTGCAGTCTTTTGAATTTGGTCTATGCTTATACCAGATCTAAGAGCCGCGGATGTAGAGGCGTGTCTGGTGCTATGTGCAGAAAAGATATTTGTGTCTATACCAGCATCCTTTAAAGTTTGTTTTATCCAACGACTTATGGTTTGGGAGGATGCTGGGTGGTGAGGTTTTTTGTGTGACAATATTAATTGATTATGATTTTTTCTTATTTGACTTGTGATTTTAATATAAAACTTTAGGGTAGTGACTGGACAAATCTCAATTTTTTCTTCAAACGTTTTTAAATAAAGTGTTGGCTGAAGACTTCCCTTTTTTGATGTTTTAATTATATTAGGTATGAATATTTGGGCAACTTGGTTATTAAAAGTTATGTTATTTAAAGTAATAAGCGACAGAGTTTGCACTCTGTGACCTGTGGCTAAAGCCAGGATCGTGACTAGTTTTTTAGTATTTTTTTCTAAGGTAATATCTACCATTGGATAAGTGGCCAAATGGTTTAACACTACTCCGGGATCCAATGTAACCTTGTATTTTGGGGTCGGAGGCGGGAGAAAATACAATGTAACCTTGTATTTTGGGGTCGGAGGCTTCAATCTAAAAACACCTTTCATAAATCTTTTTATTCTATCATCGGCTCCTATTCTTGGCCCTATTATTAAGGATAGTGCTGATCTTGTTGTATTTAATGTGCTCCTCCATCAAAGCACTCGCTCAAAAATTTAAGAATGAATGGTACCGATGCAGAATAGATATCTATTTTGTGTTTGACACAAAATTCCCACCATAATTTTAGGGACGAGTCATATTGTTTAATTGAGTTGTTTGAGAGGGAGTTTTCTAGTAGATTAAGGGCAGAAGATGGAGTTCCCCGTCTCACATAGGCTTCCCGGATAACAAACCTGCCGCCAGGGTAAGCTGGTGGTGGAGAGGGTGGCTCCTCCTGAAAGGGGAAGATAGTAAATCTTTGTTAGGTTTGAATATTAGAAGCTCTCCAATCACAAGAGACTTAAGAAGGGGAAACCATGGCTGGGACGGCCAGTAGGGAACCACTAATATGCCCGTGGCTTTATCTATTCGAATTTTATGTATGCATTTTAACACAAGAGAAAAGGGAGGGAAGGCGTAAAAGAACATGTGTTCCCAATTCAGAGTAAAAGCGTCGATTGCAACGGCCTCTGGGTCGCATTTCCACGAGACAAATCTATGACATTTATTATTAATCCTTGAGGCAAACAAATCAATGTCTGGGGAGCCGAATTTCTTTACTATTTTTGCATAAGCTTTGTTGTTAAGTTCCCATTCTATATATACCCTTCTAGACTCTTTGTCTGCCTCAAAGTTGTCTTTAGAGTTAATATATGAAGCATAGACCCATATATTTCGATTTTCGCAACATTTCCAAATATCTCTAGTAATACTATTGAGGTGTGGAAATTGAATGCCTCCCATTTTATTTATGTAAGCTACTGCTGTTGTGTTGTCTATTCTTAACAGAATCTCACAGTTGCTCCTGGATTTAGCAAAACATTTGAGTCCTAAGAAGGCTGCTTTTAGCTCTAAATAGTTAATGTGAAATTTTGTCTCAGTTTGTGACCATGAGCCCGAGGTTCTTTCATTTTGACATACAGCCCCCCAACCAGTGAGTGAAGCATCTGTGTGAATTTCTAGGTCAAATACATGTAATTTGATGTGGTTGGGTTTGTTAATATTTTTACACCACCAATCTAGCTCAGGTTTTATGGCCTTGGGTAGGGACATTATTTCATTGTAATTTTCATGTGATCTTAACAGAGCCAAGTACTTATATCTTTCTAGTATCTTAGTATATACCAAACCATATGGGACTGCTGGACAAATAGAGTTTAGTAAGCCTAATAGTTGGGAGAATTCTCTAATACTGCAGTGAGTTTTTTGTTTTATATTTTTAATTTTTCCTTTTATAGATATTTGTTTAGATTCCGGGACCGATAAGGTCAGGTTTGTTGAATCTAGTATGTAGCCCAGATATTTACAAGTTTTACTCGGTGACAGTATACATTTTTTAAAGTTAATTATAAACCCTAAATCTTGTAATAATTTACGAGCCAGCTCAACATATTTCTGACATTGTGTTTCTGAATCTGCAAAATACAAACTGTCATCGAGATAACATGTTAATGTCACATCATGGCTTCGAAGATATGTGCTAATTGGTTTAATAAGTTTAGTGAACACATATGGAGCTGAACAAAGACCATACGGTAGAGCATTAAACTCGTATAATTGTCTATTAAAAAAGAATCTAAGGTATTTTTTTGAATTTTCTGACATAGGAACAGAATAATATGCTTCTTTTAAGTCAATTTTTGCCATGTAACAATCTTTATAAATTAGTTTACATGCTGTTCTAATATCTTCTAATTTAAAATGTTCTGTTTGAATGTACTGGTTTAGTTTCTTCAAGTTTAAAATAAATCTGTTAGTGCCATTTGGTTTAGGTATAAGAAAGATTGGGGATGTGAATTGACCTGGACAGTATGAGCAGGTAGAAATTGCACCCAAAGCTAACAACTTTTCTATTTCTAATGTTATTATATCAGACTCTTTTTTGGACCAATGTTGGGTTGCAGTTTGAGATGGTGGGGGTGTTTGAGCAAACGGGATTTCATACCCTTGTATCCAATTTAGTATTACCTGGTCATTGGTAATTTTATGCCAGTTATTTATAAAATATTTAAGCCTACCAGCGTGTACCTGTGAGTCTAACGGCGGTAGTTGTTCTTGAATCGGGTTTGACGGTTCTGCTCCCTCTGGTAATGGTGAGGCTGGCCATATGGTTTCCTTGACTGTTGATGGTGCCCGCCGCGGCCTCGACGATTTTGTTGTGGCGGGCCCCTCCAGTTTCCCGTTTTCTTTACAGATGATAGTTGTGGTTTTGTGGGAGCTTTTGTTGTTGAGTTAGTGCTCTTGATCTGAGAACCTGTCTTCTGAATGGCCTCTGCTGTTTTAATTTTCTCTGCACATTTTTTTTTCCAAATAGCAGTCCATCGGGTTTCTCAAATCTGACTGCCTCCTTTACGGTCTGCTTTGCTCCAGCTAGAGCAAAAAATTTTCTGGATGTCGAGTCCTGATAAAATGTCTCTGCTGCTAACTTAGCTGCATCATTGATCTCTTCGATTAGAGACTTTGAGTTAACGTCTCCTTTTAGGAGACTTGTTAGGGCCTTGCCTAAACAGGCCATCAGTCTGCCTGTGACATTCTGTCTCGCCATTATTCTTTTATCTCGCTTCACTGTCGGTTCTGTGAGTGAGCAAAGAATTTCTGGGTTCATGATTGTTGCTATTGCATCAGGCAAATTTTCTGGCATTGGGTATTTGAGTAATATCTGGTCTTTGGCTTCTTTGCCCAGTCCATTTGTTAAAATTCTTGACCACCGCAAGGCGAGTTCTGGTCTTAAAGGGTGTCCGGTTTCTTTTTTCTCCTCACCTTCACTTCCCAGTGCCAAAAGGAATTCTTCTGGTAGTATATCTTCGTCTGGAATGAGCATTAGGGTATAGTTAGATAAGCCCAGAAATTATTTTTAGTCTATAATATAAAGGGTAGCTCTTTAATTTAAGTATAAAGGTAGGTAGGTACATACAATTGTATATACATGTCTTATTAAGCCTGTCTGTTCTCTAAGAGATAGCTCTAAGGCTAGCGGAGCAAGGTCTACCAACATTATGATAGCTCTAACTTGCTAAGGGCTTATAAAAAGGAGCCGGGTCTAATTATTGTGGTATTTTTACTTGATTAGGTTCAAAGGGGCAAGGTCAATCCTCAATGAGAAAGCTCTAACTTGCCTATACTGGCTTACAACCTAGTATTTTATCCCATGGAATAACCCAGGCGTTCGAAGCTCTTATTTTAGTTAGATAAGGTTTAAGAAAAAGTACACATACCCATTTGTATTTGCTCCAATTCAGGGATTGTTTGTGAAGTTCCTAGCTGGATTTCCTTTTGGTATTGTGGTGGTGACCCAGGTTGCTGTGGTGGCGGCGTGGATGCCGAATCGTCGCTGTCCAGTTCCACAGGTTTCTCTGGTAGTCTTTTTAATTTTTTCTCCAGTTTTCTAATTTTTCTTCTGATTCGTTGTTCTTCATCTTCATCTTTATGTCTTCTCTTCCCCATGATCAAAACCAAGAACCACGTCTATTGTGAAAATAAAGTGCCCGAGAGTTCTGTGCGTGCGTTAAAGAGTTCTAGACGCAAAAGAAAGTCGAAATTGAAAACCGTTTCTTTTTCCGGAAGTTTGAATTTGAGAAAAAAACACAATATTTTTTTCATAGATTATACTATTTCCGAAAGACAATAAGTATCAAGTGATATCGCAAATAACAGGTGAGTATCCGATCTACGAATCTAAACCGGAAGTTGTTTATGAACGTACAGAAAAAAATAATAAACATAACCTCTTTGGCGTTGTAATTACAAAGCCAATAAATCTTTGTAAAAAACATGTTATGCTTTTCCATCTTAACTTAGTAAATATCAATAACATACCATGAATCCTGTGATGCATCCTTGAGATGCCTAAAGGAAGGGTAATTAAGTTTAAAAAACCTCATTTGTTATTGTCGGTGCTGACCAGCTGCTTTTCTTTCATAAACCACACGTATTAGGTGGCGAGACCACATCTTCACTTCAAACACTTCACTATCATAATTTCCACAAACATTTTGTTGTAAAAACACGATATTTAGTCGTATTTAATTCAAATAATCGAGAGATAATAGTGACCGGCGCGTGCACTGAAAGCGTAATGACATGTCAGACAGCTGTCAGAAGAGAGAGATGTCAAAGTTTTTTTTTAAGGCTTTGAAATCAGTGACTTGGCGCTGAGCCTTCAGCGCTACTACATGTAAAGTATTCGGACAAGGAGCAGAGTATAATTACTCAGAAAATCAATAAACTTGTACTAAATAGAGATGATAAGAGACAAATTATGTATGATGGATGTTTTTTACTACACTTTACCATGGACTTTAGGACAGTATTTAAAAAAAAATTGAGAACGCTAATTATTAAACTTTGTCATGTATTGCCTCTACAATCCATGCTGAACGGCCTTGCTGATTCTTCTCAACGCATCGGTCTGCGGATGAACCTGGACAAAACCAAGGTTATGTTCAACGACCACATCATTCCGGAACCCATTACAGTGCAGGGCAGTGATCTCGAGGTTGTTAAGGAATATGTCTACCTCGGGCAAATTTTGCAGTTGGGCAGAAACAACTTCGAGAGAGAGGCCAGTAGAAGAATACAGCTAGGCTGGGCAGCATATGGGAAATTACGTCGAGTATTTACGTCGCCCATTCCACAAAGTCTTAAGACGAAAGTTTTCAATCAGTGCGTCCTACCCGTCATGACATACGGAGCCGAAACGTGGACACTCACGATAGGGCTGGTCCACAGATTTAAAGTCGCTCAGCGAGCTATGGAAAGGGCTATGCTCGGAGTTTCTCTGAGGGATCGGATCCGAAATGAGGTAATCCGACAGAAAACTAAAGTCATCGACATAGCCCATCGAATAAGCAAGCTGAAGTGGCAGTGGGCCGGCCATATTTGTCGCAGAACCGATAACCGCTGGGGTAAACGAGTTCTTGAGTGGAGACCGCGTGTCGGCAAGCGTAGTGTGGGACGCCCTCAGACTAGATGGAGTGACGATCTTCGCAAGGTTGCTGGCAGGAGCTGGATGAGAGTAGCCGTGGATCGTGCAGAGTGGCGTGCAATTGGAGAGGCCTATGTCCAGCAGTGGACTAGTGTGGGCTGATGATGATGTATTGCCTTTATTTACACACCTTTAATTACATATTTGTTTATTTACATTATACATCTTTATTTTATTAAGTATTTTTGAATTTGTAAAAAATAATTTCATAAGTTACAAATAAACTGTTTAAAAGGAACAAAAATCTCTTTTATTTACTATTCGTATTTCGTACTCAAACGTAAACTCGAACCTCACTTCGATTCAAACTGTCAATTTTTTACTTTATCTCATAATTTGAACTGTCAAAATCTGAAAACTTACTACGGATTCAGCTTCGAATTTTGAATCGAGTCTTACAGAATCGCACTGCTGGTATTATAATAAAACAAAACAACGTTTTACTAAATAATATATTTCCTCTTAAAACCCAATAATAATTTTAAAACCCTTTGTACAATTTCTCGCCAATTTTTTTAATAACACTATTTGTAGCGTCTAAAATATCGTCATACACAGCATCCGATACGTACTGAGCACTTATATTAGCACTACTGTGATCCGCGCCCGTTTCTTCGTGCTCATTAAGGTCATATACATATAAATATTTTTATCATACGGCGACCGCGTTGAGGTTTTTCTTTTCGCATGATATATGATGAGTGCGAACTAAGAGCACGTTTCTTTTTTTTTTTAATTTTCTATTTTTTTTTTTTTAAATATATTGATTCAACGGCAAACTTCCAAGTCGTTCCTCAACTTTATTATCATAATAATCAATTATATAACCATCAGCGTTATGCGCATAATAAAATGGGTTTGTGATAGATAGATGTGGGATTTCACTGCGGTGGGATAAGCATTAAATCTAATAGATAACGCTCACTATAGTTTTATAAGAAACCATTTTCACTAGAGCTGAAATAATATCATAATATCCAACCATGTGCTATAATGTGCAATGTGATTTGCTATGAAGTATTAACATTCTAGGATTGCTTTATTAAAAGCGAATATAGAACAATTTCTTTTAATAGATATATGAAGGTATTTCATACTTTGAAACATATCACATTGTATTTTACATCCCATAGTGAAAAATAAACTTAAGGGGATTACGTATGCTAGATTATTTTTTTAGTCTGCACCAGCCAGCGGTGCAGACTAAACAATCTAGCGTAATCGCTGGATATAGAGTTAAAAAATCGTATATAATGTATTTGTATCCTAAAACATTTGATATTACTAATAACTATTCAAATCACAAATACCTATTTTAGTAAAAAAAATTGAAGGTTATACTCACATAATTTCTGAGATAGGAGCTAAAAATCCTTAAAAATTAGTCTATAGTGTTTATTTTTTTTATAAGTTACTAATTGTTATTATATTACGAAACTTCTAATTCCTCTTTGTGAAAGATACATAAACAACATATATTTTTTCGAAGCTATTAGCATGTCAACTTTCATAGAAAATTACATCGGAAAATAACAATTTTTTCTTGTATTTTTTTTTCCAAGGTATGTATTACTCTTAAATGTGACTAAGATCTTCGGCTTAATTACACCACCTATCTTTAATTTTACTATACCTGCCTACCTATCATTATGTTATGTATTTACCGACGGATTTTGACAACTATTTCTTAAAGTTTTAAACAAAGAGCCTTTCGGTCAAATTACAGGCAACATTATGATTTCACTAGAAACTGATTATAAATACTTGATAATAAGAACACTGTTACATGGACTATAATACGAGTATAAAAGTATTTTAAATAATAAAATATTGTTTATTTTACTTACCAAATCTGAATTATGATGTTCACTCAGTACGAAAATGAAAACAGTAATGAAGAAATGTACTTAATAATTTGTACATCATTTAATTTGATTCGCACACATGTTCAAACGTTTAACCATAAAGAGATAAAATAGGAGTGAGGTGTTTTATGACACAGCAGCCGACCGGCGAACTTTGTACCAAGTTATTGTTTTAAAATGTTTTAGTAGTTATTATTAATGTGAAGTAGGTCCTGGTTAAGACAATTTCACCAAATCTTGAAAATCGGCAAGCCCTTATCTGAGTTATTATGAAAGTGTAATGATTGTAAAATTTGCGTGAAAAAGGTACCTTATTGCCACTTATAACATTTTGTTCGCATAATGATTAGAAATGCCAAGCATGGTCAAACAAAATGCTGTGAGTGTCAACCTAGTTAAGGCATCTTTTTCTGTGGACGGATAATTTTATGTAGATTAGAATACTAGCATTGACATTCGTCTGCTCAGAATTATTAATTTAATTGTAAGCATTATGGACATGTAAAATATTGACTAAAAACATATCTATTACTTACTAATATTATAAATGTGAAGGCTTAGATAAAATTTAGTCTTCAAGGAGTTAAAATGGGTGTAAAAAATTATATGGGAAATCCGAATTTAGCGCGGCTTAGTCGCGTGGAAATCGTAGTATTTTATATTTTTTTATTAGCACTAGCCATAATAAAGTTAATAATACAAAGCATTAAAAATTAAGTAATCATTTAGATAATCATCATCGGAACCTACTTGACAATTACCAACTTTTTATTATAGACGCAGTGATAATAACATCAGTTCAATGAAAGTATTGAACGCAGCAGTCAAATGTACAAACCTGTTATGAAATTCCTAAAACAAAAATAATCACTTAAATTAGAATGTATTGGACCTTTACCAACCAGTGAGGTAAAGCGCTATGGAAACTTACTGCCAAATACTATTCGCAGTATCGTTTGTGGTCCATCAAACTGCGGAAAGACCAACTTAGTAATCAGTTTGTTGTTACGCCAGAATGGACCGCGATTTCGCAACCTTTATGTGTACTCAAAGTCTTTATATCAACCATTGACTTATATATTACTTCGTAAGGACAGGGCGGACCACACTTCTAGGTGTTGGAACTAAAATGACCCGAAAATGACCCGACCGGGGCCGATGTGACGTAATCAGTTGTCAGCGGTCATCGGGATCAGACATTTGTATAAAAAAATAAAAATGCCTAGATGTTCACTAAAAGGTTGCTTAAATTACGACAGAAAGGTCATTAAAACAAATTATAATATTACTTCTCACCAATAAGCTGCATATTTGATAAGCACTAAACTTATTCACATTATTTAAACAATTTTCTAACTTCTTTGTCAATTTTACGAAGCAACGCCATATTTACCGTGCAAAACCGATACAACTTTGTAGCGGCGTGCATTAATTGTATGGTTATAGTATAGCCATAACAGCACATGAGTAAAGAAACGGAACAGAGACAAAGCTACATACGAATGCGCTGTGATAGGTACATCACTACAAGTGCAACGCGTGTGTGTGCGTGTCCACTGGCCGCTTGTCACGTATGAGCCGAAACCGCTTCAAACTAGATCAGCCAGTGGTCAATCTCAGGGCTTGCAGGCGTGACACGACGCTCGAATGTCGTGCGTGTTTTGTTTTTGTTATCGAGTTTCTCACATAATACGTAGTAATATTTTTGTTTTAGTATTTAAAAAGTGTTGTAAATATGGTTGTACATTGTACTGTGTGTGATAATACCTCCTGACAATTTTATTGCATTTGTTGAATTGCTTGAGCAAAAATTTCGCGAATATTTTGATCTTCATGTACAAATTGTTAATATTGGTAAAGACATATTAGCACGTTTGCAAGATTGTACATTTCATATGCCATGTGATTATTTCCCATTGGATTATTTGAAAAAACTTTATATTAGATTTAGAATTTATCATTCGATTAAAAGACAACAAATTAATAAAAACCAAAAGTAATAAAAAATAATATTTAGAGTATGTAATTTGTAAAAAAATAACCAATTTAAATAAAAAATGTGAAAAGAAAAGAACATTTATATTTTAAATTTATTCAATTGTGCCAACCCTACCAAAATAGGTATAAATTTTGCTAGCTCTTTAGAAGCTTTGTCTCTGTTCCGTTTCTTTACTCATGTGATAATAGTGCTCACAGTGCACTGAGTGCAGTCCAGTACATGCGATGTAATATAAATATTTTATTTTATGATGATTTATTGAATACTTATTTTAAGTTTACGTGATAAATAAAGCACTATGAGTCAAAAATTGAAAACATGTCAAAAATAACAACAGGCAAAAGTAAAAAAAAAATGTTTTATTCGAAGGACAGTGAAATGTAATAAATAAAAATATAAATTACCTATCTGATATAGTTTTTTTTAAAAAGTTTTAAGGTATGATTCCGTATATAAAAATAAATTGTATCCACAAACACCCAATTATCTAGCCCCAAACTATTGTGCTATTGCGACTAGATACAGATAATAAACATACTTAAATACATTTATAGACAGGCAGGGATTGTAGTCCGGAGTGCGAACTACTACACCAGACGTTTGTCGATGTAATCTCATATAAACTCATAGTGAAAATATGGGGACCAGCACTACTGCGTGCTGCTGAATTCGGAATCATACCTTTTGTTTCATTTTGAGAGGTAGAGAGAGAAATTGTTTTTTTTATAGCTTCAATTATATGTACGACGACCTCCGTGGCCGAGAGGCGAGCATGCCGGACTTTAAATGGTGCCGCCATCTCTGAGGTTCCGAGTTCGATCCCCCGTCGGGTCAATGTAGAAAACGAACTTTTCTATATTGGCTCGGGTCTGGGTGTTGTGGTACCGTCGTTGTTTCTGATTTCTATAACACAAGTGCTTTAGCTACTTACCTTAGGATCAGAGCAATGTATGTGATGTTGTCCAATATTTATTATTATTATGTATAGGTTAATCATCATTACAACTTATAAGAAAAGTATAGTTTTATTTAAAAGTAATGTTGATGTTAAAGTATTTACTAATTACATACAATTAAACAGAAACAAAAATATTAATATTGATATTCATTATAAAGACACGAAAATTAACAAAGTAAAATAAACGAATTTCCTAGGTTTAACTTTAGAGCAATACGAATTGGAAAACGCATATGGATAATGTTTGTACAGCAGGCGCAGCGCGAGAGCTGCGGGCGAGCCGCGCGAACGCGACCTTTTAACTGGATCGAACGTGAACCAGAACTGTACTGGACTGTACAAGCCTGTACAAGCATTGCATGAGTTGTGCTAAAGAGGCGCACCAATCGGTTGCAGTAACGGATCGCGTGCCTGCGCATTCGCGGCGCGTTCGCCAGATCTGTACCTATCCTTACAGCGACAATAAGTTTATTTATGCTTTAAAGCAGGTTAGATCTGTAACAAAACTGCAATTGCTACCTATCATGCATTGTAGGTTTCAAAATTACGTTGCAGTTTACTGATGTGGGGCAATAGCACTAATATAAATAGAGCTTTTATTGCCCAAAAAAGATGCATAAGAGCAATATGCGGTGTCCCTCTACGAACATCATGTCGTCCTCTATTTTTCCACAGTTGCAATTACTAACATTGACGTCCCTGTATATATTTGAAACATATACATATGTATTTGTAATGCAAATTATGCATATTTTTAATAGGGCATTTGACATATAAATGTCAAATGTGGATAACCACGGAACAAAAGAAATCAAAATATCCTGGTACTACTAAAAACTCCAATAACAATGCAGTATAAAAAAAGCTGTATGACAATGAGTATAAAAAAATCTTCAATAATATACCTACTAATAAATTCAAAACATTGAATAATAATCAATTTAAAAACAAAACAAAACTGAATAAGTGGCTAATCTCACATACCACAAAGGAGTTTTTTAAATAATAAATATTAATTTCAACAAAATTATGTTATGACTGACATCTATGTACCTAATTTAATTTAATGCAATTTTAGACTCAATTTTATATTTAATTTTAGTTCAGTTTTATATTTATTTTCATGCCTCGTGTTGGCTAAATATGCTTGGTACGTTCATTTTAAAACACCTATGCATACCGTGTTTAAGCAAATAAAGATTATTTTATTTTACTAAAATTTATGTTGACGTATTTAATTTGAAAAAACAAAAAGTTATATTTACTCTGATACTACTTTAAATATAACATCTGTGAAATAAAAACTTTTTTCTTAGTTCCTCTTTCGTTATAAGCCGCTCTTACAAGGTTACTTAGGGGTAATTTTGTGGTTACTCTATGATGCTATTTGACAGTTGACATCAAAGTCTAACAGATGGGGTTAGTGTGTCATGTATGGAGGAAATGCATGGCGATTTGTTCTGTGAGCCGTATCTTTACTTTTTACATCAATGATATCAACCTAAATATATATTTTTGGAGAGAGTTTTGGAAAATGTTGCAGATGTGTCTTATTACAATTATAATAATAACAGCGAGATTTTAAGTCCACACGAAGCTTCTCCTGAATCAATTATTATATTTGATGATGTTGCTTGTGAGAATCAGAACAATATACGAAAATATTTAGCCATGGGTCGTCATAAAAAAATGATTGTTTTTACATTAATCAAACGTACACTAAAATACCTAAACAACTAGTGAGAGATAATGCTAACCTCATCGTGTTGTTTAAACAAGACGACATAAATCTAAGACATGTTTACGATGAACATGTTGGGTCTGACATGACATGGTCTCAGTTCCGTGAAATGTGCTCAACCACGTGGAGTAAACCGTACAGCTATGTTGTTATCAATAAGGATTGCAAAACAAAGGCTGTTACAGAATGAAGTTTGATACATTTATTGTGGTGGAATAAACTTTTTATATATTATGTGTTACATATGTTAATACGAACCAGTTTAATTTGAGAAGTTGACCAGAGTAGAATTCCAAACTATGGAACGGAACCTTAAGGAACAAATTTTAAGGTCTGCGTCGGCAGTAAAAATAAAGGTGGAAATGATAAAAGATTCAAATAATGAGAATGATATGGCTTTGGAAACGATTTTTAAACCGATTGTCAACCCACTTAAACTGGTAACAAACAAAACCGATGGTAAACGTCATATAGACGGAGAATTGGAGCGATCCAAAAGAACTAAGCACCGCGAAAGCGAGGCTTCATATACTTCAAACGAAGATCTTGATTACTTAAAGAAAGTTGATGAAGATGAGGAAAACTCAGGAAACGATGTTTGTGAAACACCTAACAAAACGCTCACCACATCACCCTTTGAGGATCATGATGTTCATGAGAACTCATTTAAATTTCTACAATCATCACCAAATATTGCCAACGATTCTTTATCATGGTCTATGTCATCTGAAGTAAAGGAAAAAGATATACCTTATGGTGTTAGAAGTGTAAAAGGAAAACTGATGCTCGGCAATACCCGTGTTTATGATGATGATAACCGCATTTTAAAAATTAGAAACCGCTGCTTGAAAAAAACTCCCGGGTTAAAAGAATTATTGTATAAAAATATACCAAATTTAAAAATTATTACCGAAGAGGACTTACAAAATTATAAATTAGTGCTTATGGACACCGATGCACACAAACGTAACTACGATCCAACCAAACCAATAAACAGTAACAAAGGATTTAAATATATGAACGTGATCAAACCATTGTTTAAGCCCTCTAAAAGTCAAACAAGTAATATAGAAAGTGTCCAACAAGGTGAAGGCATTGATATTTTAAAAGAAGTCAAGAAGGATACCGATTTGGTTTACTGGGACGATCCAAATGAGTTAGTTGAACGTTTAAAATTACTACTTGAATCATGGGCAGCTGGTAACACTTCAGTACTTAATGAAGTTTATGCAATAATAGAGGAACTGCATGAAGCTGGCATCATAAAACATCTGAAATTTATAAAGCTACCATCGGAAGACTTTGGCAGTATTATCAAACTATCGAAGGCGAGAGGACGGCAATGAATAAAGATAAATTCGGTCATCATGTTCATAAGCGTTTACGACTATCTGCATTTACTGACATTCTTACTGATACGTTAGTGAGGTCGGACACAGGCGAATTTGATTTTAAATCATCAAGATTAAAAGGATTACAAACTCCTGAAAAGGGCGATGAGGATGTGAATAAAGAATCCGCGGACAAATGTATACATGAACTTAAAAAGGAAATAAAAACAGTTCAAAGCAATGTCAAAAAATATCTTAATATTTAGAGAAACTAACTACTTCTAATTTGAGTACGCTGTATTATACAAAACAAGAAATCGATCTTATGTTGAAATCAAAACCAGATCATAATGAGTAAACAAGATATAGTAAACGAGCTTCATAAAGCAGTAAGAAGAAATTTCATTCGATGACGCACAATTATTAAAGGAATAGATGATTTATGGCAAGCTGATCTTATGGATTTTTAAAAATATTATTCGTTTAATAGAGGATATAAATATGTTCTAGTAGTAATTGAAGCATTATCAAAATACGTTTGGGTATACCATTGAAATCAAAATGTAAAGAATGTGTTACGAATGCAATGCATACTATATTATCTGAATCAATTCGGAAACCTAAAAATTTGCAAACAGATCTAGGTACAGAGTTTTATAACGATTATTTTAAAAAGCTAATGAAAAGTTACAACATAAATCATTATTCTACATATTCTGTTAAAAACTCTTCTATCGTAGAACGAGTAATAAGAACTATAAAATCTTACCTCTACAAAGCGTTTTGTTTATGTGGACAATATCAATGGTTTCAAAGTAATTTAAATTCCGTTGTCAATAATTATAACAACACTTGTCATAGCATTACAAAATTTAAACCTATCAATGTCAATCAATCAAATGAGAGTTTAGTTCAGGCTAACATTAATAAGGCCCAGCAACTAAAGATAGTACGTCAAAAATCATCTTTGAAAGTTGGTGATTTTATACGTATAAGTAAATACAAAGGTGATTTCTATAAAGGTTATACACCTAATTGGTCTACGGAAATATTTCGTATCGTAAAAATCAATCAAACCAATCCTCATACTTATCAAATAGAAGACAAACACAATCAAAATATTCTAGGCTCTTTTTACGGATACGAATTACAGCAAACTAAACTTTCTGACCTTTACCTTATCAAAAAAGTTATAAAGAGAAAAGGAAACAAACTTTTTGTAAATTGGGTTAGGTAAGGTAAAAAAGGGTTAGGTAAAAAAGAAAACAGCTGGGTCAATAAAAGTGAATTAGTAGTGTTAATCTAGTAGGTATATAAACAACCGATAATCAGTAGTTTGTCACTTTAAACTTATCGATGAAGGAAGGCAGTGGTATAATTAACCAAGTTATAGATCATTTACCGTTCGAGTTGCATTTACCCGGATATCAGTTACCGGTTACCTGTCGTCGGCAGATGGCGCTGCCACTAGTAAACATTGGCTCTGTGTATTTTTATTAATTTAAAATAGAAAAGTGAATTATAATAAAAGTACTAGTGATAAATAAATGCAGTGCTACATAAATATTGTGTACAAGTGTTATCTCGGTTAATCGTGTGTTGGTTCGACGATGAACTTACAAAATGCAAGTAGTGATTTTAATAAATTAAATTGCTTTGTGCTTCGTAAACAGAACTGTGAATGTTATTAAAATGGCTTTCACTTCAATGGTTTTTGCCTCTGGTGACTATAATTACACGACGTGCTGACTAAGAAGTGATTTAATCAAAATCAAAATCATTTAGTTTGTGGACGGTTGATTTTATTTAAACGTGTATTGGTGTTACGGCGTTGTGAATCGTATGCACTGGCAATAAGACTATTCAGCTTTGTTTACAGTAACGACTTCTGATGAAATTTTGTGACACTAAAACAAGTGAACTAATTAGCGAATTATGTGTCTACACGAACCAGCGATGCTATTAGGAATTACCATTACCAGTCGACACAATCAGTGTCATCTACCGGTTAACTGAGGAACTACAACATCACTACGTTGGTCACTGTACGACAGTGTAACGCATTACATACCGGTCATAATTTTTGTCGAATTGACCTAAGTTCATTTGGTACAACGGTTATACTTTTAGCGTGGTATCCAACGACGCGGGTTCGAACCCACAAGTTGAAGTTTCGTTTTTTCGTTTTATATATTGTAAAGCCAGTAAAATGAGTAATCATAAAACACCTGAGAGAGTGATTTGCTTTAAATGTGGTGCAGACAGCAATATTAAAGACACCATTCTGAGCATCCAGTGTAAAAACAGATATGAGTTCGATTGCATTGGTTTCTCAGAAAAACTCTACTGTATTATGTATAAGGATAAGAAACAAAACTGGAAATGTCAAACTTGTCTCAAGCAAAACAAAACAAAGACTTCTTCTATTGAACAAAAATACAAAGTTTACTATTTCACCCGATAAGAATGTTTTAAATTCGCCTCTCACATCATCCTCACCTTCACCCGTATGCAATTCTAAAACCTATTATGACTCGCATGTCTTAACGCAGCAGGAAACATTAAATGACTCATACTAAATGACAGAAAGAGTTTCAAGAAGTGCAGAACATACATTACTTGATGATACTAATACGGGATATGAACTGAGAGGAAATTAATTTGTTAAAAATAAAATTAACATCTACGGAATCTGAGTTAGAAAACCAAATACTCGTAAATAATCAGCTTAATAAACTTATAACAAAACCGAATAAAGAAGTACACCTGCTGAAAAATTTAAGTGGAAAATTTCCGCGATATACAAGTTAGGAGCAAAAAACATACATTGCAGCCACATATTTTCTATACTCCCCCAAGGTCCTCCTCAGCAGAAGGAAAGACTGCGGAGCACTCGAAAGATTATTCACTTCTACTAAAAGAAATTTCTGACCTAAAACAATCAATATTAGATGCCCAAATTGAGATTGGTAACCTCAATAAACAAATTGATGACCTGAAGCAAGAATTATGTAAGACGAATAAAAGTATAATATGCGAAGGTAATCTGAGCAACGATGTCTCAGAATTGTTAAGAAATAACATGATAGAACTACAATTGAAACAAGACAACATTGTCGCAGGAGACTCAACAAGAGATCAAACAACGACGCATTTACAAAAACTTTCATCTTTAAGTCAAAACGCCGATAAGGTGGATTCATAGGATGGTGGATGGTGATTTCAACCGAATACTCATCTTAGGCATCCAACAATGCGTAGGCCTCTCTTCTGCTTTTATTTCGTACAAAGAAACTTCTCCTTATGGGAAATATAAGGTTACAGCTGAAACAAAACCGTATGCACAAAGCGCTGAAGTGTTAAAACGTTATAATAACATCGATTTAAAGACTGGAGATATATTGATAATAGGAGTCGGTGAAAACGACATAAAATTGAAGGAACTGACGTCCCTGTTACGAAATGTATTTAATAAATTTTATTTTTGTGACATTTTATTATTAAATATTTTTAAGAATGTTAGTATTAATACGAATTATATGAATAATGTAGGTACTTAGTAATTTATGTAATCAGTTTAATAATTGCCAATTTGTCTATTGTAATAATTATAATTTAATTGACATATGCAGATCGATGAATTATGTGATTGACTGAACAGACTATAGAAAGAAATATTTAGATGTAGCAGCACTAAAAAATATATACTGAAAAAAGAATCTAGATCCACGCAAGTGTAGTATAGGAAGGGTACGATTCCATATTATTTTGCCCAAAAACAGTCAACAAATAACTGTTCTTGTACAAATATTATACGCCCGGGCACCATACAATCCGAAGCTAAAAAAATGACTATATCTGACAATTTTTCAAAAATAAATGATAAATCATTTTTTCGAGGCTAAACAAATAGAATTTTAAGTATTTCATCAAAATATTGCTAGCATTCTTTCAAAACAGTCTATATTCGAATTAACTCTACAGGAATTACGTGAAGCGAACGAGGATCCTGATATTATTTGCCTTACAAAAACGTTTCTTAAGTCGGGCTATGACAGTTTCATAAAAATTAAGAACTATCAGCTATCAGCTTCTTTTTGTAGAGAAAAGCAAAGAATGTATCTAACTAACTAACAAAGAATTAATGTGGATAAAAAAACTATGCTTTGCCAAAAAAATTTGAAGTGTGTGGCATTGAAATCCCGCTTTATAAGTTAATCGTGATTTCTTTATACAGAACTCCGACGTCTGACCCTAAGGTATTCTTAGGTAAGTTGGATAGTCTGTTGTGCGAAATATACAAAAAATACAAGTCTAATATCAAAATAGTTATTGCAGGAGATTTAAACATAAATACGTTAAAAAAGGGTAAAATTACAGAAAGCCTACAAGAAATATGCCAAAATCACAATAAACTAAAATTCACATAAACGAACCGACTCGAAAACAATCGCAGAGGCCAAAACATTACCTTTATTTTTGTCCGACCATGACACTGCGCAGTTACTAAGTTTTAATTTCAAACAGAAGCCGCTGTCATCCGAGAAATACTTTGTGTTTAGAAATGACTATTCGCCTGAGAACATTGATAAGTTTAAGGAGTGTCTAAGTAGTCTTACATGGCACGACGTTTTTGAACAGCCTGATTTCAATACTGCTTTTTCTAATTTCCACGAGATGCTACGTCTGCTCTATAATATGTGCTTCCCCGTAATAAAGGTCAAGCCAAAAATCAATCTTATTAACAGTAGATGGATAAGCCGAGGACTGAAAACAAGTTGTAAAACCAAAAGACATCTGCGTTATCGCTATTACACACACAAAACAACAAACAATAAAAATAATTATCGAACATATTCTAAATTATGGAAAAAAAATATTTACGAATCAAAAAAAAACTCTAACATAAAATTTATAAATAACAGCGATAATAAATGTAAAGCGACGTGGTCCGTTATAAAAAATGAAGAAGAAATTTTCAAAAATAGCCAAAACATTTGTGAATTAAAAATTGATGACATAACAAAATTAACTAATCCCGAGGACATAGCAAATGCATTTAATAACCATTTTATCGAAAACCAGTCTTGTTCGTCCACGCTCAAAAAGATACAAACTCCTTCCACAACAATATCCAACACTCTGTTTTTGATGCCGATGACTGAGAGGAAGTAAAAACGCAAGTTACAAAACTAAACAATACAAATGCGGAAGGTTATGATGGTATAAACACTAGAATAATAAAAAGCTGTATTGACGAAATACTGTCAGTTCTCACCTACCTCATAAACAAATCATTTTACACAGGAACTTTTCCTGAAGCTATAAAGCTGTCTGTCGTAAGACCACTTTATAAAAAAGGTAAAAAAGACAATGTAAATAATTATCGACCCATTACTCTTGTCCCTATCTTTTAAAAAAAAATTTGAAAAGTGTATGCACAAGAGACTGGTTGATTTTTGCGTCAAGTATAACATTATAAATAATTGCCAATATGGCTTTCAAAATGGTACATCAACGACATTGGCTATTTTTGATTTAATGGATACAATTTTGAATAATATTAATAACAATTTTTGGTCAACAGGACTCTTTTTTGATTTATCGAAGGCGTTTGACCATGTTTCGTATAACATACTTTTAAAAAAGTTAGATAGTATAGGCGTGAGAGGATTAACCCTTCAGTGGTTATCATCATACTTATCAAACCGTAAACAATACGTTACAGTAGATACATTAATAAAAAGTGAATTAATATCGATCTCGTCCAGTTGTCGCGAAAATAAAACAGGTGTCCCACAGGGAAGTATTCTAGGCCCTTTTTTATTCATATTATATATAAATGACATTTTTGAAATTACTAATCATAAATGCATTTTGTACGCAGATGACATTTCTATAATTGTGACGACTGAAAAGAGAAATAATTCGTTAACTTATCATGAAAGTGACATTAATAAAACTATCGACGTATTAATTGAACAATTTAAAAATTAATTTAGACAAATCTGTATTCATTCAATTCAATCAATCAAAACATGACAAATATAATTTCAAATTGAATATTACTAAAATCAATGAAGCTAAGAACGTTAAATTCCTTGGAGCAATAGACCAATTTTTGACCTGGAATAATCATATGGAAAACATTTGTAATAAAATAAACAAATTCGTTTATGCGTTAAGACAAGTTACAAAAGTAACAAATAAAAAAACTGCTGTTTTATGTTATCGTGCGTATGTAGAATCCGTGTTGAGATATGGCTTGATGATCTGGGGTAATAGCTCAGATTGAAATAGAGTATTTGTGGCTCAAAAAAAGTGCATTAGGGCCATTTATGGAATTTTGCCGGATGAATCATGCAGACCTATATTTAAAAACCTAGGTCTGCTGCCCTTCCCATCGCTTTACGTGTATGAAGTGTGTCATTTTGTCCATGAGCATAGAAATCTGTTTGCTAAAGCATGTGATGCACAGAGTACTAGAGTGCGCAGAGACAACCATAAACTTGTCTTAATAAATGTTCCAAAAACATGTAAATATCATAAAAATTGTCTTGCGATGTGCGTCAAAATATACAACAAGATACCAAATGATTTAAAAGTACTAAATAGTTTCTATTTAAAAAAAGATTAACTGAATGGCTTAGTGACAAGAATTTTTATAGTATTAAGGAATAATTGACAACTAGTTAGACTTTATTGACATATTTATTAAATCACAGAATATTGAATCTAGAATTATTAATTTATTATTACTTAATTATTGCAATAAATTTAATCCTTGTAGTAAAGTAATGTAATTGAGACCACTGACATTGTTAATGATTTGCATGCTATTTAATAAGCGAAACATGAGTACTTTTATTACTAAATGTCACCTACTTATACCATGTTTTATGCAAATAAACGATTTATTTATTATTTATATATCAAACAATTCTGCGGTCTTGTTACAAAACTTTAAAAACGAATATGACGAGGAGATCGAGGAGTAAACAAATTGGACGAGGCTTGCATGCATCACGATATAGCATACATTGATAAAGATTCAAAGGCTCGGCGTAAAGCTGACTTAGAACTTTTGAATATGGCTAAGAAAAGGTTAAAATCGAAAGATGCGGGCAAAGGAGAAAAAATTGCCTAGTGGATAGTTAAAAATGCTATGAAGGCGAAAATTAGAACAGCTGGTGGTATAAAATCATTTAATAAAGGTATTAAAAAAATACAGTCTCAATTAAAAAAAAAACAAATCCAAAGACCATCATTAAATATGCTTATGAAGCTGCAAAGAAAATATTTAGTAATAAGAAAGGGATACGTTTCGCTCTTCCAAAGTGTGCAGGACTTTTACCACTTATTCCCATATTTGCGGGATTGTCAGCCTTAGGTTCACTAGCTGGAGGAGCAGCAGGTATAGCCAAAGCTGTTAACGATTCTAAAGCTGCACAAAAGAGTCTGAAAGAATCTGAAAGACACAACAGAATGATAGAAGCGGTAGCCCTTGGAAAAGGGTTATATATTAAGCCTCATAAAACGGGAGCAGGTTTACACATAACACCAAAAAACTAAACAAGCGGCTGCCCAAACGTGCGCTTACTAACTTGGATATAATGGAACATGCTAGAAATATTCCTCATTTTCGAGGCGTTTACATGAGAGATACGTTACCATTAAAACCTAGAAAAAATGAATGTGGAATATTCAATTTAGATATGAATATAAATCCTGGCACGCATTGGGAAGCCTATGTAAAGCAAAATAATTATATAGAATATTATGATAGTTTCGGCAATTTAAACCGCCGTTAGAACTTGTCAAATACATGCATGCGTTACCAATAAACTATAATTATGTTAGACATCAAGCGTTTGGTACTTCAAACTGCGGCCACCTATGTCTAAAATTATAAAGAAAAAAATATTGGAAGAATCACTTAAATAGTGGTAGTCATAAATAAATGTATCAGTATAAAAATGTCTTTCACGCTGTCTATAACTGGGATAGGAGCCTCTTTGACAACAAACTATTCGCCGTAGTTGGAACTTCGAGACGACTATGAATGCGGTCTTTTGTATTTTTCAACGTTTAACTCTAATTCCTATATAAATGACCGCAACAATAAGTTTTAATATGGTGAAAATGAAATTATTAAAATTCCGGAAGGGTCTTACGAGCTTGAGGATATTTGTGATTATTTAAAAAGCAACATTAAGAACGCTGCATTAAATATAACTTTCAATAACAATACATTAAAAACAAATATTATATGCTCCAAAGATGTGCATTTCAATAAAAGTGAATCACTTGGTAAAATTTTATGGTTTAGAATGGAAACAATAAATGCGAATATAAGTACTGATTCACAGTATCCTGTCAGCATTCTATCAACAACCATCGTAAGGATCGAATACGATGTAGTTAGTGGTTCCTTTGTAAATGGGAAAGCAAGTCATATTCTGTACGAATTCGTACCTAATGTATCGGTTATCGAATAATTGAAATACCCAAAAAAAATAATTTATTTTCCTGTTAATCGGAGTTCTATAAGCGCTATCAACATAAGGCTATTATAATAAAGAGATAAATTTGCGAGGTGAAGAAGTACAACTGTATTTACATTTTAGGAAAAAATGATAAATTTCAATAAAAGCCCTACCACGTCGTCATTTCAAGTCAGTCCTAAAAGAACATCTCACAAAAGCACATCGGCTCATCTAAAAAAAAAGCTTACCAAGACCAATAAAGAATTCCTTAAGTTAATTGGCTTGATAAAATGAATATTTTAAATATATCTCAACAAACATCCTACGACAACAGCATTGAAAGTTTCGAGTATCATTCATACGAACCATACGTTTCAGCAAGAATGATGAAATCCGTATTCCTATTAATCAACAAGACCTATACGTGCTGCCTTCACTAAGTAGTTTGTACATCGAAGGAAAAGTGAATGTGTATAATAGCACTACTACAGAAAAAGTAGCAAATGTGCATTTTATTAATAACCCAGCATTATTTCTATTTCAAGACATTCGATATGAATTAAATGGAGTAGAAATAGATAAAATTAAAAATGCGGGTATAACTACAACAATCAAATCTTATCTCTCCTTGAATGAAAACGAATCATAATATGCTCGAGTTTGGGGCTGGTCAACTGAAAGAACAAATAATACGGCTGGTGGAGCATTTTCCGGGTCCATTCCGTTAAACAAGATATTAGGATTTGCAGAAGACTAGGATTTTTTTTTTATTAATTGTAAACACGAGCTAGTGCTACTTAGAAGCAATACGAATCTTAATGCTATCAAGTTGAATACAGGAGAAGTGTTAGACGATATTATGCTTAATAAACTTATTTGGAGAGTGCCGCATATTAAAGTGTCTGATCGTGAAAGAATAAATTTATTAAAGCATTTAGAGAAAGATAGAGCTATTCCATTAGTATTTCGTAATTGGGATCTGTATGAATACCCATTCTACCTAAAACACGTAAGCATACTTGGTCTATTAAAACTTCCATCTCAAATAGAAAAACCACGATTTGTTGTAATTGCCTTACAAACCAATCGCAAACATAACAGTCAGTTGTCACTGGCCGAGTTTGATCATTGTCACGTACTGATGTAAGAGTATTTTTAAACTCAACTTATTATCCTTATGAAGGATTGAATGTCAGTTTTTCAGACGATAAATTCACTTTATTATACGAACAATATACAAGATTTCAACAGTCGTATCACAGTCATCGGTCAGAACCGTTGATGAGTTTAAAAGAATTCAGAGACGTTGCTCCCTTATTTGTTATCGATTGTTCACGACAGCATGAAACGTTAAAGGGATCGATCGATGTCAGAGTTGAAATCGAAACAGATCAAGAAATACCTGATCAGACAGCTGCTTATTGCTCGATCTGAAACAACTGTATATTTGAATATAAGCCTTTGAGTAATATTGTAAAGAAAATATCATGAATAGCTGCACGATATATGAAGATCTTCAGGGGTTCAAAAATAGTAAAAGTGAATTTATAGTAAAAGAATTTGTAATAGCTATGCAAGAACATAAGCACATTTTTTTAGTAAAACCTCCATACCCATTCGCTTCATTACATTACTTACACGTTCAACAATAGCTCCTTTTTTTATCGAGTAACAGTGGTGGATTTCGTATCTCGCAATTTTTAGTAAATTAATATAGGGTAGTTTAAGCACTTGCAAATGCCTTTTTATCCTATCTATCTCCCATCCTTTTCCAACATGTACACTTTTATATATGGCCGTCCTTGTCAATGCATCGGTCGCCTGTATTTCGGTGCATTGTGACTGCTTCAAAATATCTCTTGAGTTTTGCGTCTACGCTGAGACGGACGCACGAGTGTGATTATACTATAACTAATTTTCTGTGCGTGACTTTTCACTTTAATAGACTTTTATACGTACAAATATACCGAAGATATCGCCTGCGAAGTGCCTAGGACAAGACAAGTGCTCGTGCCCGACGGATAAAGTAGTAAGTGTGCATGCCCCTTTCATTTTTTTTTTCTCGTGTCACTTTTATACTTTTCTTCGTCCATTTTTATTTAAAAAGGTGTTTTGCAAGTGCTATATCTCTGTGTTTGTATGTTACCGCAGAGATACAGTCCACTACAACCTAGCCTAAGGGTTTTCGAATCTGTTTCTATAAATTCCAGCCCACATTTTCAATCCCCGCCACGTGGAGGTATTAGGCGCCACCATATATTTTTTTGGTCACTTCGACCCAGATTTTTAATATTTCTAATCATGCAAATACGCTGTTTTCTCAATAATTACTACAACCCGCAAGATAAGGTATATTATACGGTGGTTTTACCGCGCAAATTAGGTAGTTGTTGATATATTTTTTATTATTTAACCGCATCGGCAACTATCTATTTTTTATTTTCGCACCGCATTTGCGTGGTATAATATATTGGTATCGTGATTATTCCTAATTTATTATTGGATGGTGATATGTGTTAGATTCTATATTGAATACGTATTCACATTCCAATACCTACTTGTTCGTTGTTCAGTTAAGTTCTTTTCCGCTAACTCGATCGCACGCGCTGTGTCTCGGCGTTCTCGCTACCCGCCATTATTTATTTTACATCACCCGCCAATTTTTATATTCGTCACCGCAAATTTTTACTCGCTATTGAATCACAAGTTATTTGTGTAATTTTGAATTTACTCATTAACTTTAACCTTTCGCTAAATATTATTTACAATGGGTAGATCAAAGAGAAGAGAAAGTGAGGCTTTCGTAGAAGCAACCGTTGATACTAATAAAAATCAGCTGACGCTTTATTCTGTAAACCGCGATGTTATTTTTAAACGCTTGGAAAATATTTTCTACCTTGCACAAAAAACTGATCAAAACCCACAAGATTATAAGGTGTTTTGTGCAAGTGCTTCCAATATCGACAAATTACGTAACGATTATCAGGACGTTTTAGATTCTTATAATATGTTAAACTTACAAATAAACCCCCATCTGGATAAAGATTATGATTCATGGACTTCATTTGAAGAAATGTATTATTATATTAAACAGGTTTTACTCGATATTGAGAAACGTAATGTCAATCCTACTTTACAAGCGCAATTTTCTACAAATTCGAAGCCTCGCCTTCCACCCATTGACTTGATGTCATTCAACGGAGACATCAAGAATTGGCCCTTATTTTATCAACAATTTAAAAGTATGATTCACGATAACGCATCGCTTACCGATAGTGAAAAGGTATTTTACTTGGTAGGTAAAATAACCGGGCAGGCGTCGTGCGTATGTGCAGGGCTGGCTCCCACCGCTGAAAACTATATCATTATCTGGGACGCGCTCGTGCAGAAGTATGACGACCCTCGCTCGCTCGCATGCGCATATCTTAATCAGTTGTTACATTTTAAACCGCTAACAAATACAAGTTCGGTCGGTCTAGATTCATTTATTAATAACTTTGATTCTTCTGTCGAAGCGCTTAAGCAATTAAAGCTTAAAGATTTAACTGATTTTATTTTCTTGCATTTAGCCCTGCAAAAGTTAGACACAGAAACAACTAAATTATTTGAAATAACTTACCGTAAAGAGGAAATACCTACTTATAATAATTTTATTGAGTTCATTAAGAAACAAAGTAAAGTTTTATCTCGCTCTGTGACTACTAATAAATCAGTTAACAATTCGCAAAACAAACAACACACTAAGCACACCCCTATGCCTTCTACTAAATCTTTTGTGAATACGAACTTAGGGTCGGGTTCACGAAACATAAGCGCTAGCGATAAGTGCGCTCTGTGTAATAATAAACAACATGAACATTTATATTCGTGTCCTTCTTTTATGAAGTTAACTCCGCATGACCGATATACATTTATTAAAAATAATTCTTTCTGTAACAACTGTTTAAGTATTAAACATAAAACTTTTTCTTGTACCTCTAAACATAATTGTTCTCATTGTTCTATGCGACACCACTCTCTATTGCATTTTAATACAAAGGTTCAACTTAATCATTGTAATGTTAGTGCTACGGTGGTGTCCGACCCCGCTATAATTACCGCTACCGCTCATGACTCAGCCCGCAGTCCGTCGAGCAGTCATGTCGAGTTACCTACTGTGACTCATTCCCGCGCCGCTATCAATTCACCGCATTCGTTAGAAAATAATGCATCTGTTTGTACAGTTTCGTATGATCGTGTTTATCGTTCTCAAACGACTACTTTATTAGGAACCGCTAAAATAAAGGTTATAGATCGCTATAATCAGACTCACTACTTGAGATGTCTGGTGGATCCTGGCTCTCAGAGTGATTATATTTCTTTGGAGTGTTGTAAGCGATTATCGCTTCCAATTAACAAACAAACCCGCTATACGGAAGTTCAAGGTATAGAAGGAGCCTCACAAAAAATTGTGGGTATCACCGCGCTTAAATTCAGTTCCCGCTTTGATAATAAGTGCGAATATTGTATAACTCCCATGATAGTGGACCAGATTACGTCACAGCTGCCCGACTCGCACGTCGATGCATCGGCTATACATTTTATTCATAATCTTCCGCTCGCTGATGACGAGTTTTCACATCCTGGACCTATTGACATGCTTTTAGGTGTTAAACTTTATTGTTAAATATTATTATCTGACAAAATTAAAAGCTCAAATGATCATATGCCCTCCGCCTTTGAAACGACCTTAGGTTACCTAATTATGGGTGACGCTCCAATTATTTCAGTTCAACCCGCTACTTGCACACTGTGTGCTTTTACTTCTGACCCGCTACATCAGATTGTCGAAAAATTTTGGGCGGTTGAGGAATTACCCTCGCGCAAGTTTTTAAGTCCTGACGATCAGCAATGCGAAAATATTTTTACTTCCACGACTGTTCGCAATGCCGACGGCAGCTATTCTGTTGATCTTCCTTTTATAGATGACCCCCAAAACTTAGCCAATTTGTATACAACCGCTAAAAAACGTTTTTTACTTCTTGAAAAGAAGTTTGCTAAAAATCCAGATCTTAAACTTAAATATGACGATATTTTTCTCGACTACCTAAATAAAGGTATTCTTTCCCGCACCGCGCCTGAGTCATGCGACTCGCCTGGATTTTATTTACCGCACCATCCTGTAGTGCGCGACGACAAGTCGACTACCAAGGTCCGTCCCGTCCTAGATGGCAGCGCTAAGACTGACTCAGGACTGTCACTTAACGACATCTTGTATACTGGTTGCAATCTATTTATCTGATATTTTTCATATTCTTTTGAATGTTCGCATTTTTCGCATTGCTTTTTTTGCAGATGTGAAGCAAATGTATTTATGTATACACACTAATTCCCCGCACCGTAAATATCAACGGATTCTATATCGATTTTCTAATACTGACCCGCTTGAAGTTTTAGAGTTTACTCGCGTTACGTTTGGACTCGGACCTTCTCCATTTTTAGCGCTCCGCACTTTACGTCAACTCGCTAGTGACGATAGGCACAATTGGCCGAATGCAGCCGCTGTTTTGGAAAGAGATATTTATATGGATGACTTAGCTTCTTCTGCTTCTTCTCTGGATGAAACAGTTAAAATAGCTCATGAGTTAATCCAACTTTTCAAATCTGGTGGGTTTGACTTGGTCAAGTGGACCTCTAACTCACTCGAACTTCTCGAGCATATACCTGAGTCGCACCGGCAGTCTGAATTTATTTCTTTTGATGATGGAAGTACATTTAAGATTTTAGGGTTGCGCTGGTTACCCGCACAAGACACTTTTGTCTTTAAGATTTCGAGTCCGCCACCACTTTGTACTAAACGCGCCATTTTGTCCGCCACCGCACATCTGTACGATGTTTTAGGACTCGTCGGACCTATTGTTCTTTTTACTAAGTTAATTATTAAAGAGCTTTGGCTTCTGAATCTCGATTGGATTGGATTGCCATAAATTAATGATGCGGGAGGCATACCGGGCGAGTGCTTTTTTTTTCAAGTGTTATTTATCTTCAATTAAACCTTGCATGGAATTGCTAAAAACAAAAATTTACATATGAAAAATATTTGGCCAACAATTTAATAATGGCCAATTATGTTCATCTAAATTACTAAAATTATTTCCATTTATGAGTAATGGAATATTGCGCTTCGGAGGTCGCTTATCGAATTCGACACTTGACTTTTCTTCAAAACACCCAATTTTATTTCCCAAAAAGGGACGTATTGTTGAACTTTTAATTGATTCATATCACCGCGACAATTGTCACGCTGGACCACAACTTTTAACTGCCATTTAAAATCTAAATATTGGATTATTTCCGCTAGACGCGTCGTTCGGCAACGTATACATAAATGTAACACTTGTTTTCGGTTAAATCCAAAGTCAAGTTTCCCGCCAATGGCTGATTTACCAAAGTGTAGACTAGAACAATGTAAGCCGTTTCTGCACACGGGCGTAGATTACGCAGGCCCGTTGTATATTACTCCTTATCGTAAACGCGGCGTTCGTAGCGTGAAAGCTACTTATGCCTTTTTGTTTGTCTTGTGACAAAGGCAGTTCATCTTGAACTTGTTTCTAATTTAACTTCTGCATCTTTTATAGACGCATTTAAACGATTTCTATCACGGCGAGGCCCTTGTACTTTCTTATATAGTGACAATGGCACTAACTTTGTCGCATCTAAAACTTATTTTAAGGAACTTTACGAGTTCTTGCTAACTGACGAGTATTACCAGACGTTTAGCAATTAGCTCGCAAAAAACTGATTACTTGGCGATTGAATGTTCCCACTGCTAGGGGTATTTGGGAGGCTAATATTAAAAATGCCAAATCGCTGTTATTCCGTACAATTGGAAATCAAATTCTCACTTTTGAGGAGATGTCGACCGTTCTTACAAAGATTGAAGCCGTGTTAAACAGCCGACCTCGTTATATTTTAAGCTCTGACCCGTCGGAGCCGCTCGCGCTTACACCTTCGCATTTTTTATCAACTGCTCCGCTAGAATACCTACCCGCGGCTGACTTAACTGAAGAACGAACCAGTTTGTTAACACGCTTCTTGTTAATGGATTCGCTTGTTCAGTCATACTGGAAGCGATTTAGATCAGAGTATTTACATAATTTACAATTGCGTGAAAAATGGAATACGCCTTCAAATCCAATCAAAGTCGGTACCGTGGTCTTACTAAATGTAGAAAAGGCTACACCCTTACGGTGGCCTTTAGGAGTAATCACAAATTTATATCCTGGCAAGGATGGAGTTACTCGCGTTGCGGAGGTAAAGACGAAAACTGGCACGTATAAACGTCCAGTCGTGCAGTCGGCTATGCCCGCTTCCAACTCAATAATCTTCTTAACGTCTTTACTTAGTTTTATTTAGATTATTAATATTTCTCTTTAATTTAAAAACTTTTATTTATTTGCACAATTAAGGTGCTGCGCTTTATAGTTTCTACTTATAGAGCGCTTTCTTTCTCTTTGTTTTGAAGGGTTTCTTCAAGGCCGGGGGGATGGTGGATTTCGTATCTCGCAATTTTTATTAAATTAATATAGGGTAGTTTAAGCACTTGCACATGCCTTTTTATCCTATCTATCTGCCATCCTTTTCCAACATGTACACTTTTATATATGGCCGTCCTTGTCAATGCATCGGTCGCCTGTATTTCGGTGCATTGTGCCTGCTTCAAAATCTCTCTTGTGTTTTGCGTCTACGCTGAGACGGACGCACGCGTGTGATTATACTATAACTAATTTTCTGTGCGTGACTTTTCACTTTAATAGACTTTTATACGTACAAATATACCGAAGATATCGCCTGCGAAGTGCCTAGGACAAGACAAGTGCTCGTGCCCGACGGATAAAGTGGTAAGTGTGCATGTCCCTTCCATTTTTTTTCTCGTGTCACTCTTATACTTTTCTTCGTCCATTTTTATTTATAAAGGTGTTTTGCAAGTGCTATATCTCTGTGTTTGTATGTTACCGCAGAGATACAGTCCACTACAACCTAGCCTAAGGGTTTTCGAATCTTTTTCTATAAATTCCAGCCCACATTTTCAATCCCCGCCACGTGGAGGTATTAGGCGCCACAAAACAGTTTAAACTTATCATTGTAAAATTCTGTTCCTAAATCTGTCTGTAAAATTTTCGGCTTTCGTATCGAACTCGATAAAATATTTTGCATCGCGTTCATTACACAATTTTTTCTTTAGATTTTAGAGGACTAACCCAATACGTATTCTGATAATACATCTATTACAACTAGAATGTATTTATGTCCTTTGTTAAATTGCGAATACTTATGTAAATCTAAAAGGTCAGCCTGCCACAAATAATCTATTCCTTTTATAATTGTACACCGACAAAAAAAAATCAAGAAACTCAAATTGTCAGTAGTAGCCTTCTCTAAAAATTTTTAAGTACTTCCTAACAATACCTTGAACATTTTTTATTTCCTTCCTGAGATCATCAACGCATTTATCCACGTATTCTTAATTTACTGCTTCGTCGTTTTTTTCAGGAGATTGCAAACCCTTCAACCTTGATGCTTTCAAGTCGATGTCACCTATTTCAGATTTTACTAATGTATCGGTGAGAGTGTCAATGAATTCAGATAATCGTAAACATTTATGTACATGATGATCAAATTTGTCTATGTTCATTGCAGTCTTGTTGATAGTCTTCTTGACTGTAATGAGACTGTTCAATTTTTCCGATGGATGCTTTTTATATTCTGAGTTTATGATGCCAGCTTCGTACAGTTCCTCGATAATTTCATAAACTTCATTATCCACACCTGTGTTACCAGCTTCTCTCGACGCAAGTAGTAGTTTCAATCGTTCCACTAACTCATTTGGATCGTCCCAATAAACCAAGTCAGTATCTTTCTTACCTATTTTCAAAAGTAATATTTCTTGAGAATTTAAACAATGGTCGAATTAAATTCATATATTTTTATCCTTTATTGCTGTTTATCGGTTTAAATGGATCATAATGACGTTTATGAGCATTAGTATCTATAGTATAAGAACTAATTTATAATTTGTAAGTCTTCATTTGTAACAAGGTCTAAATTTGGTACCTTTTTAAACAACAGTTCTTTTATCCCACATGTTTTTTCTAGATCACGATTCCCAATTCTTAGGGAAATATATGCGGGTTTTGCCAAGCAATAGTTTACCTCTTTCATTTCTAACACCATAAGGTATATCTTTCATTACTTAAGATGATGTAGACCAAGACAAAGATTCCTTTTCAATACTAGGGGATGATTGAAAAGATTTAAACGAATTTTCAAGAACATCGTGGTCTTAGGAAGGTGATGTAGTAAGGGTTTAGTTGGATGTTTTAAAAACCTGGTTGTCCGAGTTTTCTTCTTCAAAGTCAGGTTCTTCACAATCTTCATTTGAAGAATTCGATGACTCGCTTTCACTGTGCTGTATTTTTATATTTTTATAATGCTTTTCGTCAGTTTTGCTAGTTAAACGATTGAGTAGTTCAACAATAGGCTTAAAATAGTTTTCAAGGCCATATTATTCCTATTTTTGCATCGTTTATCATTTCAACCTTCCTTTACTTCCTAGAGTTGTTGCAGATTTAACGATTTGTTCTTTTAAATTTCGTTCCATTTTCGTTAGTATTTCCACTCAGCATGAGTTTACAAATGGTACTGATTCATTAATTATATATAACAGCTATTTAAGAATGCTAATCCACTACAATAAATTTGTCAAATGTTTTTCTATAGCATCCTTTATTTCGTTCGCAGTCTTTGTTGATAACAACATAACTATAGGGTTTACTCCAATCAGTCGAGCACATTTCGCGGAACTGAGTCCATGACATTTCAGATCCCACATGTTATAAATGATCATCGTAGTCGTGTCTTAAGTTTATATCGTCCTGCTTAAATAATATTATTAGGTTAGAATTGTCCCGTACAAGTAGTTTAGGTATTTTGGTATATGTTTGATTGATGTAAAAGCAATCAATGTTTTTATGACGTCCCATAGCAAAATAGTTACGGATGTTATTTTGATTTTCACAAGCAACATCATCAAATATAATAATTGAGTCCGGTAAAGCTTCGTGTGGACTTAAAATTTCACTGTTATGATTATACTTGTTATAAGACGTGTCTGCAATCATATTTATAACATTTTCTAAAAATATATATTTTGGCTGATATAATGATTTTAAATAAACGTAAAGGTTATGAAATCGGGGACCATTCTCATGTAGTAATAAACTTATTACTAAGTTAGTCTTCCCACAATTTGATGGACCACAAACGATACTGCGTATAGTGCTCGGCAATAAGTTGCCATGTCGCTTTGGCTCATTTGTTGAAGCAGGATGTTAAAATATGGCAATATAATTACATTTTATAGTGTTGGTATTATGAATCTATGGTAGTTTATTGTTTTGGTTTGCCTAGCTTGTTTATTGTCTATTAACTATATCCGGTCTGTCTGTATCCATCCTGCTGTGTGTGCGAAGAGCAAATAAAAACTAACTTGATTAAACAAATCTGTTTTTATTTCAACAATTCCAACAGGTTATGGGCCCAGTAACGCTCACCTGTTTGTTGAAATAATAATTTAAAAAATCAGAGTCAGTAAATCAAGGGATCGTGACGGCGAAAGAAATTAAAGTGAGGTTAGGCATTTCTCGCTGTTGGAACGCCGAAAACACGTCCTATATTACTTGTTTGCTGGTAAAACAAGGTGGCAGGCAGAATGGCAGGAAACAACAGCAATGTGATGAAGCTGGAAGGAAACAGAAACTGGAATATCTGGAAATTCCAGACTGCTGTATTACTTCGTGGTCATGGCTGGCTAGATATAGTCGAAGAGCGGGCTGTAAAACCTGAAACCGCAGCTAAAAAATCCGTTTGGGAGACTAAAGATGCCTAGGCTCAAACATTACTGGTCACTAGAATGTCGGAGGATGTCATGCTTCATCTGATATCATGTACAACATCTGCAGAAATGTGGAAAATGCTTTTGAGTGTCTACGAGCAAAAGTCAGAAATCAAAATTCACATAGTTCAGCAGCGCTTTTTTCAGTATAAATATGAAAAAGGGACTGAGATGTCAGCATTTTTATCTCGTATTCAAGAAATACAAAACCAGCTCAAGCTGATGGGTGAAGAAATTTCTGATAAGTTCGTAATCACCAAAGTTTTAATGACTTTGCCGGACGAATACAAATACTTTGTGTCAGCGTGGGAGTCTGCACCTGACGCCAAGCAAACGTTTGATAACTTGGTTGCCAGGTTGTTGGTTGAAGAAGAGAGGCTGAAAGAAAGAAATGGAGAGTCACAGGAAACATCATCTTCATCCGCGTTCTTGGCTAAAAAGAACATAAAGTGTTCTAAGTGTGGTAAACCCGGACATTTTCAAACTGAGTGCAGAAACAATAAAAACAATGAAGTGAAAATGAACGATAACAAGTGTTTTTATTTCGGCAAAATTTACATTACAAGGCTCAGTGTCATTTCAAGAAGGCCAAAGACAATAAGAAAATGAGTAATGGGTTTGTAGTGTCAAATGCTGTGTATGAAGAATCAAAGTGGGTAGTTGACTCTGGGGCGAGTGAGTACATGTGCTGCGATCGTAGTTTATTTTCATCATTTTCCAATGTTTCACGAAAATGGGTATTGTTGGGAAATGGCGAAGTGATCAATGTCGTTGGCTGTGGACAGATGGCGGTACAAGTGAATGACAGAAGTGAATGGAAAGACACAATCATAGACAATGTTTTGTTCGTTCCCGATTTAAAAATAAATCTTTTCTCCGTGAACCGAGCTGCAGACCGCGGATATGTCATAATGACAGATAATAGTTCGTGCAAATTTTATAGAAATAGCGTCGTTTGTTCTGTAGCAAACCGAGTTTGAAGTTCTTATATGAATTTACGATTTAAATGCGAGCTTGCAAGCATTGCGAACACATTAACAAATGATCTAAATCAATGGCACGAAAGACTGGCTCATCAAAACTTTTAGTATGTCAGAAAAGTTTAACAGAAACACAACATTGAGGTAAAACAAACTTTTGATCCTCAGTGTGAGGGCTGTTTAGAAGGAAAGATACACCGGTTGCCATTCAAGAACAGTGAAAGTGTAAGCACCAGGACCTGTGAAATAATACATAGTGATACCTGCGGTCCCATGGAGAAAGATTCACTCGGCGGGTCAAGATATTATGTCGTATTCAAGGATGACTACTCTAATTATCGAACCGTATATTTCGTCAAAGCAAAACATGAAATAAAGGCTTGCTTGGAAGATTTTATAAATAAAGCTCAAAACATAACAGGCAATAAAGTGAAGACCTTTAGAAGTGACAAGGGTTTGGAGTTTGTGAATAAGAAGGTTAAAGCTATGTTCTCCAAACTAGGAATAATACATGAAACCACAGTAACATACACACCTGATCAAAATTGGAAAGCGAAAAGGGAAAACCGTACTCTTGTTGAATCAGCCAGTACGATGCTGCAGGCTAGAAACTTACCGAAGAAGCTATGGGCAGAAGCAGTAAATACTGCTGCTTACGTGATAAATAGAACTAGAAAGAGTAAGGAAGGAAAGTCACCATTTGAAGTATGGTCGAATAAAGACTTTGATATACATCTATTGAAGGCATTTGGTTCTGCTGTGTATGTATATGTGCCCAAAGAAAAAAGGAGAAAGTGAGATAAAAAAGGAGAAAAAGGAATGATGGTAGGATATGGAGACAATGTTAAAGGGTACATAATTTACTTCTCAGAAAAGAACATCATAGACACAAAGAGAGATGTAATATTCTTACAAGAAGAAGAAAATGAAGAAACAATCACACAGGACTTAAGTGGGCAATTAGCCCAGGATAGTACATCAGAAACAGTGATAGAAAATGAAGCGGCTAGTGGTGAAGAATCACTTATGGTCTCCACTGACAGTCAGATAAATACAATTGAAGATGGTTCCGTGTATAATAGTGCGTCTCAGAGTGATGATGAGTCTCCTGTGTCCGAGCCATCGCCACCCTGTGCTCATAGAAGCAGGCGAGTGAGAAAGCAAACATCTTTTTATCAATGTCACAGTGCGTTGAGTGAGGAGTGCGAAACAGTTACATACAAAGAGGCTATGAGGAGGAAGGACTCATGTAAGTGGAGTGAGGCTATTAATACATAATTGCAGACATTAAAAGACAACCATACTTGGGACATCTGTGATTTACCAGTAAATAGTAAAGTAGTTAGTAGCAAGTGGGTTTTTAAATTAAAGGGGATGATATTAATAAGCAGTATAAAGCCAGATTAGTCGCTAGGGGGTTTGAGCAAGATAATATTTTATTATTGATTTAAGTGAAATTTATGCTCCAGTTGCCAAGTTGTCAACCTTTAGAGTCTTTGTAACAATAGCTACTAAATTAAATTTGCCAATTTATCAGATGGATGCAACAGGGGCGTTTTCGTATGGGAAAATTAATGAAGATGTTTATGTTAGTTTGCCAGAAGGGGCTTATTCAGGGGAACATAATATTGCAAAATTAAACAAATCACTATATGGTTTAAATAATGCACCAAAGAGGATTTAAATACTACGTAATAAGAGTCGGCATTCTAGCACTAGCTGTAACGATCCACCGGCGTCTGACTATAAAAATATAGAAATAAATAATTATTTGAGATCGAAACGGACTACGTTAATAACGTTTGGCTGTGATAATTTAAATTAGCTGTGTGATCGTCTAGTTTAAATGGTAGGACCGTACGTTACGTTGTGTTAATAGTAGTAAACCAAATTCTTTTAGAGGTACGTGGATGTTATAATTACGTTTTCTCGAGAGTTTCATGGGTTTGTGCGCATTCAAGGAAGAGGAAAGAGAACGCCCCGAGGGGCGCCTGGTGAGCCCCAACCACCAAACGCTCACCAGGAGTGGTGGCCATGTGATAAACAATCATCCCAAACAAACAATCTGCCACCCCCAGGAATAGGACTTAAATCTGAAACAAAACGCATTTAGCGTAATTATGCGCAACTAAGGGAACAACTGAGTTTAAAGAATTTAATATGACATACTAAAATCTACCTATTTGACTGCATGATAAGTCAACCAAGGGTTCGGGGTCCTTAAATTAATTACCTAAATAAGTAGTCTGAATCCTTTAGTCCAATATAATTCCAAGATGATCCAACAGTATCGATGACAACTCGTATAAGACCGGGTCCTGAAATCTGCATTATGTCCTATGTGAAGTCATCGATACTACCACATCAACTAGCATTATTTAGATTAAAGATTCTGACTATTTTACGACTAATAAAATATTTTTACTAAACCCATCTATATGAAATATAGATTCACCTAACAATATCCATGACACCAAGTGGTTGGGCACCTTAAGTGACCCAAATGAATTTTTAAAATATTTATTATTACTAAACCTAAGTAATATAATTAATAATAATTTATTATTTTCAATTAGTTTCTATAAGTTAGTATCTGGGGCTTTTTGGTTCACGCGCCAAAGGATCGCGCTCTTGAATTCGCTGAACCTGGCAACACTGGCGCCGACCATTGCATTGCATTCCTAACCTTTACGGCATCGCGGGCGAGTCTTCTCGCGTAATTTTGGTGAGGAGTCCCTTTTTTTCTCCGTGATGGACAGCTGACAGTTGCATGAAACTCGTTATAAATACCCAACAGTGATTTGACAATCTGTTTCGTGAAAGTGCTTCATGGTGTGAACTGCGGAGAGGAGCTTGGTGAGGCGTTCCTGAGCTGGTCTGCAGGTTAGTGGGCCAATAGTTTTCAGTGCTGACGACGAAAGCATTTCTCTTTCTTCAATTCGCAGGGTGGGTTTCATAGGAATCAACATAATTAATCTACATACATAATCTTTCATAATTGAGCTCCCCGCGGTTAGCGGCTATTTACACGCTGCTACACCATTTTAATGGTCCTTCTTAAGCTCGGATATTGCACTAGCATATCATATTTTCATTTAAAATACTTATTACAAGTATTATTTTCCATATAAGTACTTGGATGTTCGCAGATTTACGTAATTTTTGGTAAAGTTCTCGAAGTACCTACAGCGTACCGCCATTGCGCGCCGGTTACGTCATTTGCAAATTCCACATATTTTTACGTCATTTAAAATAATTCAACTCGAAATTATCATTTCAATTTTTTCTCATAATATTCATTGTGAATACTTGCTTTAAAATGTCTACAGATAAAGACAATACGTTTAGTGATTCAAATGATAAACAGTTCTTCCTTTTGACAGCTAAAAAGGAACGACTGTTTTCGCGGATGAATGATTTATTTAATCTTACAAAAACATTTCTGATTACGCGCCAAGAAGTAATGACACTTTCATAGCTAAGTCTAAACCAATTTGAGATGCGTAGTCAGTTCGAAACGATAATAGATAATTTAAATGACCACTAGTTATCACTTGATTTGACGTTTAAGCCAGATTACAAGCCTTTAGATGCGTTTGAAGATCTATATCTTCGAGTATAGCACATTCGAAATAATATTATTCAGGCGTTGCGATCGGATAATTCATCGCGAAATAAATCGTCTAATTCTAATGTTACATGCAACCGGTCACGTCCACACCGCTTTCCGCTGATCGTGCATCGTCGCTGTGTCAGTAGTGTTAGTGCACAGAGTAATACCACGAACAGAGGCTGCATCGACATTGACATGGCCTCAAATAGCACGTTTAACCAAGATGATTCCACAAAAGAGTGTAAATCCGGAGAAATGAGCATTGACGGCTCGCTCATAGACAAGGAGTCGCCGCCACACTTTGTCACATACAGGAAAGGCGCAGCAAACTCTAAAATACAAGAATTAAGATGTGAACTGAAAGCTTTTCAATCGAGCATAGTAGCCACTCTTGAGAGTTGGTTCATCAAGCAAGACACAAAGTTTTCATAAATTCATAAATTCATAGATGATTTTAATGATATGAAGACTTCTATTCAGTTCGTCAGTGATAAATATGAAGACTTGAAAACTAAAACCGACGATGTTGCAAGGCGTGTTACTGTGCTAGAATATGGGTCCAGGACTACTGAAGTCAACTCCTCGCAGATAGCACATCTGGGAGCTAAGTTGGACATCATGGAGCAGCAGGCACGTCAATGTAACCTTGAGATTAGCAACGTACCGGAGAGGCGTGGGAAAAATCTTACGTCCATACTTGAAGACATAGCTGCCCTGGTGAAGGAAACTATCAATAAACACGACATAGTGGCAATTCACCGTGTCCCACGTGCTTCCCCTGCGTCTCAACGACCGAAGAATATTATCGTGAAGTTTACAAGCCGCTTAATACGTTACAGCTTGGTATCAGCGGTCCGCCTCCGTAAAGGAATAACCACGGAGCAACTGAATATCTCTGGCCCATGCCATAAAGTCTTTATCAATGAACACCTTACCCTCAGAAACAAAAACTTATTTCGTCAGGCGCGTGAAGCGGCGAAACATCACGGTTATCGATTTGTGTGGGTGAAACACGGGAGCATACTCGTTAGACGCAATGAAACCTCCCCGGTATTATCCATCCGTGCCGAAAACGACTTAGCGAAAATTTCTTCTTCGGTCAAATGAACGTCTTTCTCATACGTGCTCTGTGGTATAATATTTTTGTGGTATTCCAATCGTTTTATAATAATTACATTTCACACTGTCTAAGTATGATTATAATCTACCTAAGTTATAATAATCGTGTGTGCGGCGGTCTCTGTTGCCATCATTACTCTGTGTGTTTACGTGTGGTTCGGTTAAGATTTTACAATTACGCGTTTACCCGACAAATTAAAAAAGTAAGTGTTTTTGTAGTAATAAACAAATCTAGCCGATTTACGTGTGTTTTTATTTAAATATCCTTGTGTTCTTTAGTACCTAACTTAACAATTATCGAAATATGTACGTATACTTCTTACGATTGGCTTTTTAATGTTGTAAATCAAGTGAGCAATACTTCTCATCTCAAAACAAATGCTTTTCATAGTGGTTTTCTCAACACAATTATTTTATACTGTTTGCCTAATTCGATAAAAAATGGATGAAAAGATTCTAATCTATTATCAAAACTGTGGAGGACTTCGAACAAAATTAAATACTCTGTTTAGTAATATTTTGGTGGAGTGTTACGATGTGATAATACTTTCGGAGACATGGCTAATACCTAGCATCGCTGATAATGAAGTCATAGATTCCCGTTATATAGTGTATCGGTGTGATCGGAACCGCGATAAAACCGGTAAGCGCGACGGGGGCGGTGTGCTGGTGGCGGTGCGGCGCGGCTTGCGCGCGGCCCGGGTGCTGCTGCCCGCCGACCGCGCTGATGACTCTGAAGGTAATTCTTTATCACCATCGATTGACTACGTTTTGTTAAATTTTAACATACTGGGTAAATACTATTTAATATGTGGTTTATATATCCCACCGAGTCAAAGTCTTTCCACTTATACATATTTTCTCAATAAACTACGTTGTGTGTTGGATGATAGTGACTCTAGAGTTATACTATATAGCGGGTGACTTTAATATTCCTACCACAGACTGGGAACAGCCATTTTTTTCTGATACATTCTCAACTCTAAATATTGATAATAATTTTCTTATTGCAAAAAGTATGTTTGATTTTTTGCGATTTCCAAATGGTAAACAACATAACTATATTAAAAATAGCAAGGGTCGGGTATTGGACTTGTTCATAACTAATGTGGAGTCATGCGTCTGTGAACCTCCATCTAATCCCTTGGTGCCTATTGATTGTTTACATCCACCTTTCTGTGTCTTAACCTCCCTTGGCCCTAATCGCGGAATTATGAATACTTGTTCGAAACCTAGTTATCGTTTCATGGAGGGGAATTATTCTGATATTAATCAACATCTTGATGCTATAAACTGGAGTCAGATTTTTGATCATGCTTCATTGGAAGTCTCAGTAAGTGTGTTCTACGAAAAAATATATGAGGCCATAAAGTTGCATGTACCTTTGCGTCCTATGAAATCTAACCATTACCCAGTCTGGTTTTCGCGCCCACTTATTCATGTATTTAGAAATAAGGAAAAAGCTTGACTTACTACGAACTACGAACTTATTACGAAGAATTCTCATTATATCGGCGAAGATTTAAATTACTTGCTAAGGAGTGTTTTGATTAGGCATGGACGATATCATGAGGAGCAGGTGAAAAATCATATGACTTGAAAATCATTTGTCACACCTGCTACTTTTTGTCATATTGACTGCTACAAATCACAGACTGTAAAATCATATGTCATGCGCAAATTTCTTTTCATTCGTTGATGACATGTAGCAGAGCGGGTCTAGCGAGCGCAGGCCTTGAGCGCGCGAGCGAGTAGGAATGATTTGCTACAGATGCCTGTTAGAAAAAGACAAACATGCTGTGCTATTTTTTATGCCATCATAGGTGACGAACGATAACGATACAGAGCATTTTAAGAGCTTTAAACTTATGACCGTAAAGTTTAGATTCGTTTGTCGTGATTTTTGTTACGAGTGGCAGGTTGAAACCTTCTAGTTTGTTGAATTTTATGCTGAGCGCCGTAAGGTTTAGATTATCTTGTTATGATTTTATAGTAGGGAACGTCGAGCTCGTTTTGTTTACAATGAAGTTTCGTTTTATGTGTGAATTATGATTTTATGATGTTGTTTTTAAATTTACTAGTCGCCCGGTGATTACTAATAGGTGCATACGCCAATGTAAAAATAAGTTTACTCACACATTCAGGATTTAAAAAAAATTCACATGAAAAATTTTACATTGTAAGTCCTAAGCCTGTACAAGTATGAGGGGAAGTTAATTGTTTAAAAAAAAATGCTTAAATAATACACACGAACTATATATGACATTTCATAAAAAAGTAGTAAAGTAGCAAGGAGCAACTATTCACAATAAATCATATTTCATTTTAAGTAACAAATAGCAAAAGTGTTACAATATGACACTGCGACAAAAAATCATTGCCAATGATTTATCACAGGTGATTTTATATGACAAAAAATCGTCATTTTGTCATATGACAATGACTGAAAAATAGCAATCATTGCCATGCCTAGTTTTGATACTTATATAGATACAATAGAAGAAAAACTAAAATCAGATGTAAAACTTTTTTGGAGGTTTATAAAAAGTAACAATAAAAAAATCAGGTATTCCATCATCTATGAAGTACAGTGACATTGAATCTGATAAGCCTGACGATATATGCAATCTATTTTCCAAGTTTTTTGGGTCTGTATACGAATTGAGTGGAAACGATGGCATTGACCCTGAAATATTGCCACTCAATCACAGATGCAACTTTATTCTGACTGACATACATATCTCCAGAGAGGAAATCTTAAGGGAACTTAAGTCGTTGGATGTGACTAAGGGCCCTGGGCCTGATAACTTGCCACCATTTTTCGTCAAGCACACTGCTGAGTCATTAGTAACGCCTTTGTATATTTTGTTTAATAAAAGTTTGCGCGAAGGGATCGTCCCTAATATTTGGAAAACGGCCAATATAACTCCTATCTACAAAAATGGTAACAAGCATGACGTCACAAATTATCGTCCAATATCACTGCTATCCACCTTGTCGAAAGTTTTAGAAAGGCTAGTTCATACTCACATTTACCCAAGCTTACATACAATTTAATCGAAGAACAACATGGTTCTGTCGAAAAGCGTTCCACTATTAGTAATCTAATTATCTATACCAATTTTCTTTTTCAGTGCATACACAAACGTGTACAAGTAGACTCTGTGTACACTGATTTTTGTAAGACTTTCGACAAGGTGGACCACAACCTCCTTTTGCGGAAGCTTGCGTTCAACGGTATCAGGGGAAATTTGCTTAGATGGTTCTCCTTCTACATCAGAAACAGAACAGAACAGAAGAAATTGATAGCAACTCGCTGTGAGTTGCTATCAATGGGCTTAATTCTGACATAGTTGGAGTCACCTCAGGTGTTGCTCAAGGTTTAATAATTGGGCCTTTGCTTTTTGTTATTTTTATCAATGACATCAATGAGTGCTTTAAACATACTCACTTTTTGCTATACGCCGACGATCTTAAGATCTATCGTGAAATCACTTCTCTCGATGAATGTCTCAAATTACAAGAGGATCTAGATCGGTTTTCTGATTACTGTACAATGATTAAACTACACCTGAGTCTAGCAAAATGTAAATCTATTACCTTTACAAAAAAAATTAACTCCTTAAGCTATACTTACTCGCTGTGTGGTTCTTCACTGGAAAGGGTATCTATGATTAGGGACCTGGGGATATTAATGGACTCTAAACTACATTTCGATGCACATATCAATCACATTGTTTATAAAGCCTTTCAGATGTATGGCCTGGTAATGAGGTTCAGTGTCCCCTTTAGAAGACCTGAATCTTACATCCTACTGTATAACTCGTTGATAATATCCCCGATCCGATAGATAGCTGGAATACGCTACTTCTATCTGGAATCCTTTGTATGCCAAATACCACGATCAACTAGAATCCGTGCAACAAAAATTCTTACGATCCATGAACTATCGTTGTTATCACTCAAAGTGTTCATACGAAGTGCTCCTTAATAAATATTCTATACTGACACTGAAATCGAGAAGATTGCTCCTTGATCAATTGTTGTTGTTTAGTATCTGTAATGGGAAATTTGTTTGTAACAAACTTTTCAACCAAATATATATTAAGGTACCGTACCGCTCATCCACACGAGAGACTCGCAAACCACAACTTTTCGCACACAGTAAAACGAAAGCAGGTGAGCGTGCGCCGCTGCAGAGAATTTAAAAAATGTTTAATTGTTACTTCTCGGGTGTCGAACTCTTTGCAAGCTCGCCTGCGTCGTTTAAGAGAACAATCAATCAAATAATCAAGGGTGAAACCTTGTTATAAAACACAATTGTTTTCCTTTCTTATTTTTTGGACATTGTTAGTTGTTATCTTGCATTACTGCCCGTTTCAATGTCTGTGCTACTATTTAATATGTGGACAACGGGGCTGATTACACTTTTAGTAATAAGTTATTGTGTAAGCGTAAAGTAAATTGTAAGTGTAATTGTTTGTTGTTCCTAAATTAAAAAAGAAAAATTAAGTTGCCACCAATAGAATTGCCAAGTTTTGATGGCAAAACACAAAATTGGCCTAAGTTCTACGAAAGCTTTAAATCGAACATTCATAACAATAATCAGCTGACTGACTCGCAGCGCGTATGTGCCTACGGGTGAAACCTATAATATCACCTGGAAAAGTTTGGTAAAAAAGTTTCAAGATAAACGTACATTGGGCACGCATTACTGAAATAATATTCTTGACTCTAAGGGTTGCATAAATACGTCTAATAGTCTTGATTCATTTTTTGGCATGTATACCTCTTCCGTGGCGGCATTAAAACAGTTAGGTATCGAGAATTTGTCCGATTTTATCTTATTTCATTGCGCACTTAGGAAAATCGATTCACAAACGGTACAAGCGTTTGAGTTAACGTTTCGAAATAAAGCAATTCCGTCTTATAATGACTTGGTATCTTGGTAGACTCGTGCGTTATGAAAAATTGCTCGGCTGATAACAGCGCACCTGTTTCGCCTGCGCTGCGCATTCATAACACGAATCATAGTGTTAATGTTTCCTCCGGTATTCCTTCGCTGTCATTAAGTGCTGAAGTTAGACCTACTTCTTCTATTTTATTGTCAACCGCGCAAGTTTACGCGAAATCTAATAATGGTAATAAAATAATAATACGATGCCTTATTGATAATGGCTCTCTAAACAATTTGATAAGCCGTTGATTGTTGCAAGGCGCTTAACTTAGTTATAATTCCCTTAAGTAATTCTTTTGTACAGGGAATTGGCTCCGCGTCTCGGCCCATATTGGGGTACGTTAATTTAGACATCGAGTCTCGCGTATACCCCAATAATAAATACACGATACATGCACTTGTCGTTGACTGTATAACGGATCAGCTGCCCACTCACTATATAACCAAAGGTGATGTCAGCTATTTAGAGGGATTGCCCCTTGCTGATTTGACGTGGAATATTCCCGGGAACGTGGACGTCATACTAGGTGCGCAATTGTTTCCGTATATTTACTTAGGCAACAAAGTGGAGTCTGGCACCAATGCGCCCCCCGCTTTATTGACCGCGTTCGGTTTCGTGTTGATGGGTGACTATCCCTGTAATGAGTCTCAAAATAAAATTAATAAAACTTCTTTTTCTGTACTCGCACTTAATGATTTAGTGCAAAAATTCTAATATGCAATTTTTAAGCCCAGAAGAAACCGAATGTGAGAACTTGTTTGCATCGTCGGTCACTCGCGCTGATGATGGGCGGTATTCTGTCGCGTTACCTTTGTCTAAAGACCCGAGTGCACTGGGTAATTGTCGCACTGCTGCTCAACGTCGATTGATGGCTTTGGAACGCAAGTTCAAACAGTCGCCTGACTTACAAAAAAACTATAATGACGTAATAAATGAGTATGTCGATAAGGGTTACTTGTCACAAATCGCCGAGTCCGATATTACTGACGAGGGATACTACATCCCGCATCATGCTGTTATCCATCCGGATTAGCCGATGCCTCGGATCGTTCTTGATGCTAGTGCCGCGACTCACACCGGATTGTCATTAAACAATGTGTTACATACCGGTCCCAACTTGCAGGCAGATTTATTCTTGCTATTGCTTGATTTTCGTCTTTTCCCTGTCGCTATGACTGCGGATATAAAGCAAATGTATTTGCAGATTGAAGTCCCTGATGAACATCGTAAATATTTGAAAATCTTATATAGATTCAGTCACAATGATTTAATACGAACCTTTCAATTTAAACGGGTCCCGTTTGGACTCAAGTCAAGTCCATACTTGGCAATGCGGACCGTTCGCCAATTAGCTCAGGATATGAGGCCAAATTTCCAGGATGCTGCCACTGTGGCAGAGTCTAAACTTAATATGGACGATTTGGTTCATTCTTTTGCAGATGAATCCAGCGCCATTCTTCTTTTACGAGAACTGATCTCGTTCAGTCCGGCGCTTTTGATGTAGTAAAGTGGACGACTAATTCTCAAGCGCTACTTAATGATCTTCCGGATTCGCATCGCAGTACAGTAGACTTTTATTTATTTATTTTAACTTTATTTCACAGATTTGAAAAAAAACATACAATAGGTGGACTTGTGGCGGCGCGTCACTAGCGCTACGCACATCACTACTGCCTGAAACTTGCTCAGGCAACCGCGGGGCGAGGAGGCGCGCGGGACGCGCGGCGGCGCGAACCTGCTCCCAGTCTATCGACGCCCGCACAGTGCTGCTCCGAAACGCTTACGCGGCGAACCTGTGTCTCTCGCCCTAGCACCGCGCATATTGCTTTCACTCGTCTTTGTTTCTGTTTCTTCCTATCGCTATATGTTTCTTTGGCTACGTACGCTTACACAAGGACTATTGCTCGCGAGTGATTCGGATTTTGACGCTTGTAAATCCGAATCACTCGCGTGTCCGAATCACTACATTTATGTGGGAATATATTGCGCGCTACTTATAACCAGTGTTCGTGTATCATTTCTACAACACCGCAGATAGGTACGCAGGATCCCACATCTGGTGACCACCGACCACGTTCGAGAAAATGTCGAACGATAACGCAATTAACGAGAAGGAGGGTAGCGGAGATTTCGCGGATGCGTTGAACGCGACCGTTGATCATGTTGCCGTACGTTTGCCGCCTTTTTGGCCAGAAGATCCAAAAGTTTGGTTCGTACAAGCTAAGGCGCAATTCCGACTATCTCGCATAACTGAAGATAGCACGAAGTTCTACCACGTTATAGCTCGGCTGGATCAGAGGTACATTCGAGAAGTAAAGGACATTATTGGTAATCCACCCGCATTCGGTAAATATGACAAGCTGAAACAAGAGTTAACGAAACGATTATCGTTTTCTCGTTAACATTAGATTACCCAGTTACTTTCACATGAAGAATTAGGCGATAGAAAGCCTTCCCAGTTTTTACGACATTTCAAAACGTTGGCGGCGGACGGAGTAACGAAGCAATTTTTGCGTAGTCTATGGTCGAGCCGTTTGCCACCTCAAGTACAAGCTGTTATAGTGTCGCAAACTGGAACTTCAGAGGACATAGCAGAGCTCGCAGACAAAATCTGTGAAATAACACCTCCACCTATGCAAGTTACTAGTACAAGCGTAACAAATAATAATTTTGATGAACTTCTAAAGCCAATCGACAGCCTGATTGCGACTCGGATACAAACAGAATTGCAACAGCAAATTGATCAACTTATATTCATATTCATTTATTGCGTCATAAGTGTATACATAAGGTGTTACACTGTGTGAGATCATACTTATGGACCCTGTAAGGGTATTGCATTCTTATTTATATTTACAAGTCAAATTCACTATTATTATTATTTAATTATAAAATCGTCATATTTAAAATTCAAAACAAAAACAGTCACATTAAATTCGCAAAATAAAATAAATAAAAGTATATAATGTCAAGAAGTAATACACGAGATTCATCAAAACTAAGATTCAATTAAATTACAGAAGAGGATCACGCAGGTTAATACAGTATGTCAAGTAGGTATAGTTTTTGTGTGGAGGGTAGACCAACATTTTTTATGTTGCCAAGGAACTTTCATTAAATATTTTTATCATCAAAGAATTCTTTTAAGTCGTAGTAGCATTTGGCTATTAATTTTTTCTTTAATTGTTTCACAAATATATCGTTTTTTGTTTCGGCTTTTAAATAGTTTGGTAATTTATTATAGACCCTAATAGCCATTGATAGGGGGCCAGAAGAGGTTAATTTGAGCTTGTTTTCTGGTATTTGTAAATTGTGTTTGTAGCGGCTTGTTGGATTACGGTCACCCTTCGTCACGAAAAGTTTTGGATGATTGCGTACAAATTTTCCGAGTTCTAATATGTAGATTGAAGTCAAAGTAAGCATATTATATTTTACGAAGTATGGCCTACAACTGTCTATGTTTTTTATGTGTGCGAGTATACGTACACTTTTTTTGTAAAATGAAAACGTCGTCTATATCGGGGCTATTTCCCCACATTATTATACCGTACGTTAACCAGGCGTAGCTATACGCGTAGTACGCTGTTAACGATGTGTTGAAATCAGTGTTTCTTTTTAGTGCTCTTAAAGCATATATAAACTTAGACATTTTAAGCTTACGTTTTTTGATATGCTCTTTCCAGTTTAAATGGGTGTCAATATTCAATCCTAATAGGGTAAATGTGCTAACAGTATCTAACTTATGGTTATTAAATGAAAAGTCAATATTTAATTCTGTTTTTTGGTAGGGTCTAAATTGTAAGATTTTTGTTTTAGAGAAGTTTATTTCTAAGTTATGGTCATCCATCCACGAGGCAATACCTTGGAGTATGGCAGAAAGGTCATCGTTTAGAGCAGAGGAAGAGCGACATGGTGTTACTATGGAAAAGTCGTCCGCAAACAGCACGCAAGGCGAATTACATATTTTTGGGAGATCATTTATGTAGATCAAGAAGAGAATACAGCCCAAGACACTACCCTGGGGTATAGAGTTGTTCATGGGCTGCTTATCTGATCTGCAAGTACTAACTATTCCCGATTCATGGTCGTAGTGTTGAATTTCGACGTATTGTTCACGGTTTCGCAAGTAGGATCTGAACCAATCGTGAGCACAACTTAATTTTACATCTCGAGGACGCCATCCTATTCGAGCATATTCAAACAAAGGGAAGCATTACACATTCGTAATCTTCTCTCGTGGGCCAAAAATACCGACATTAATTTTGAAAATTTAAGCGGAAAAGTTGACGAACTATTTCAAAAAGGTGATCTTCTGACCTCTTACAATTAGCTTGTAGCCACAGAGCAGAAGCTATAGAAATGCGACGAGAGACTATTACAAGCTAAGTTCGTGATCCTTTAGTTAAAGCTACACTGAACCGAATTCCCCCGACTAGTCTGCTACAAATATATTTAGGTCTGAACCATTTACGGCTGTTTTGGAAAAGGCTGGGGGTGTTCGTAAAGCATTTTGGCCCTCCAAAATTGATGGTTCGCGATCTAAATCGATTCTAACTAATAGCCACCCCTCGCGGGGTGAATACAATCAAAGTACCTATCCACATATGGTTCAACACATGAATCCTCAACCTCAATACGAGAGTCACAACTTTAATTGAAGGGGTTTATTTCACAACCGAGGTTCACGGCCCGCCCGCGGTGGTACCCGAGGACGCTCAATGCTCCAAAGGAATCTAGAGGGAACCAAGGGTCAGTCCGGTTGGGCGGGGGCAAGATCAATCAACATCTGTATTTTAATAAATACTTTGATTGGTAATTCCCCTACTCCCAGCATCTGGGTGCTGGGTTTGGTAAATGGTCTAAGGAGGAGCGCAGGTCGCAAAGATCCCGTAGACAAGGCCAGTGGACTATCCTTCCCGAGGTTGCTGCCCGTTCTTGGCCAATTGCCCTAAGCTACTGGTATAACAGAAACCTCTGGCCGTACCCCAAAATATCCTTACCCCCAGTCCCATCCTAACTCCCTCTCCAAACCGGCATAGCCGAACCGTGGCGGCGCAAAACCACGCACAGGCATCCGTAAGCCCAGAAGGATTAAATCCCTTCTGAAAGCAAGGCCACAGCACCTTGGGAAAGTGCTGTGTGTTTATTTCCCAACCCCCCCGTATATGACATGAGCGCAAATAAGAGTGAGTTTTTGTCATGCGATCCGGCTAACGCCCGGCGCTCGCAGGTACCCGGGCCTGCGAGTGTGAAATTTGTTATCGAAGGCCGCGCAGGGGTGGACGTCCAGGCCCCAGCGTCGGCGAATGTTACTGGCATTATACCACAAACGGGACCAGGCTCCAGCCTGGACCTGTCAGGCCTCGCAGAGGCCATACCCACTGGCACAGAATCTGTGCCACCACAACACCAGTGGACCGTAGTCGCCCACAAGCGCCCCTTGAAAAAGGGGAAGGCTGGCTCAGCGGCTCCACCACACAAACCAAACCACACACCAAACCAACGGCCAACGGGAAATCCGGAACGTAGTCGCCACAACCGGCGCGCGGAAAGGAAAGCCCGGAAGCCCATTACCAAAGCGGCAGCCGACGACGTAGCAGCGGAAACGCAGCGCGAATCTGCGCCGCCTACCCCCACGGAGGTGGCAGCGGCACAGACTATACCGGCTCCGCCGCCACTACCACCACCAACACCACAACCACCACTACCACCACCAGCACAGTCGAAAGGGAGAAGAAAGCCGGTCATCGTAGCCGGATACCTGCTGCGAATGCTTCCCCTGCTCCTGAAAAGGAGCAGTCTGGGCCTGGGGATCGCCCGGGTGAGCAAACTTCCTCGAAGCGAGCTCGCCTGGACGAGACCCAGTCACCCAGGGGAGAAGCCAAACGCGCAAAAACCGATGCGAGACCAAAGCGGACGATGAGCTACGCAGATGCGAATAAATCGCACCTGAGAGTAGCGGCTACCACCGTTCCGCCGAGGGACCTCTCGTCCACCCAGGCAGATCAGCTCAAGGAGACTATCGACGATAGTATCCTGCAGGCTGTCCTGTCTCCACTCTCTCCGAGCGCGCAAGCTCCTTCCTTCCGCGGACGCCCCTTCCTTCTGCATGTGGCACTAGCGATGTGGTGCGAGGATGCGAACGCTCTCGGCTGGCTGGTCGACAGGGTCAAAACGTTACCATCACCCATACCGGGCACCACTCTGACTGTTATCAAACAGTCAGAGATGAAGAAAAAGCTTAAGGCGGGGCTGCTTGTCCACTCCCGTATCACTGACGCTGCCACACTGCACCGAGTCCTTTGCGCCCAGAACCCGTGGTACAAAGTTGATTCATGGCAGTGCTATGATATGACGGTGGACAACAAGCCTCGAGAGGAGGATTCCAAGGAAAAGGTGATTCACCCAGTGGCGTGCGGTGCATATAGGCAATTATGCAGTGCCTACCAGTGCCAGAAAAATCCTACAGGACAGCTAACCATCTTTATTTGCCAAATTGACAATCTATAATAAAGTCTAAGTTACCATTTTGTCGTCTTTATTAAACTTTCAAACTAAAGCGCGCTCGTTTCAATACTTTCAATACAAATGACCCACGGTAGGCGGTCGCGACACCGCTTACTATTTCACGCACACTTTCTTAATTTTCACACACACTTATATAATCTGTGCGCATACGTACACAGTTACAAAACACCAATTTTTGGTAAGCATTATGCGGCGCTTACCTGCTTAGCTCCCACCAGATGGCGCTCAATTTCCGCCTCCAATTTTAAAATTTAAAGTCTTATTTTAAGTAAACTTTACATTACAACTTGTTAAAATAAAATTTCAAACCTTAAAATCCTAATTATATTTATAGTAAATAGTTTTAAGTTGTAAAACGAATAATTAATTGTTTGCTAAAACTATCCTAAAAATAATGTAAACAGAGATCATTTCGATCGGCCATATTTTTTTTCTTTAGTTTGCTTTGGCTTTCATCCCGCGAGTGTTTTGAAAAGTTGTTTTTACTCTTACGGATCATAAACTGCTTCTTTTGAGTGCTATTATAGTTATTTCAAAATTCAGTGTTGTGTTGTTGTGTTCTATAAAATGGAGAAACTAGAATGTACAGTATGTAATGAGAATTCTATTTGTTTTGACAAATTACGCGCCAATCCCTTAAATCAATTTTCATTTGTGGACAACCTAGTAGCCTATTTTCATTAGCCGGGTAATTTAAGTTCCGAATTGAGTTGTAACGTAATCGATCTCACATAGAACTAAAATTTATTTGCATAGTTTGAATACGCCAAAGCTTATTTTAGCTTAATTCGGAACAAAAAAAGAGATGTCCTTGTTTATTCTGTGGCCATAATATTTACGAGTGTAACTTACCCTACCTCAGTTTAAGGAGATTTTTAAAAATATTAGTGAATAATCGGGTGTTAAGTTGTCAAAAGATAATTGTTCTAATAGTGTAAAGTGTATTAAAATGTGGTGAACAAATAATACAATCTTAAAAGTAGGTAAATACCATGTTAAAATCAACAAAATAGCCGATGGGGCGCCGGTTTTGTGTGTGTTTACGTCGGAGACAAGTTAAGTTTTTGTCACTAAACTAACAAGTTTATTTAATTAATTGAAGTATATAATGCTTACCGTTGCAAACATTTTACGATAAAAGATTACTGACATGTTCAAAGTTCGCGAAAAAGTAATAACCACGAAATGTCGCTGAGGAGTTATAAATATCAATTGGATAGTTGTGGTGCTCCATATAAATCTTCACTCAGTCAATTTTCTTTGCTTGTCTCGGAAAGCAAGAATGCCTGGTAAGTCTTTATTTGGTTGGAGTGTAGCAAAGTGTGCAAGGCGTTTGGCACTTAGAAAATTTTTCATTAAAAATATGAAACATAATAAAAGTCAAATCTTTGTTTTTCAATGTATAAGAAGGCTCTAATTAAATGCTTTTTATACTTGTGACTTTTTCTTTCCGACGCATGGTTTAACCGGAAAATGCGATAGAATATAAAGTGTTCAAACACTTAGAAAAAAATGGTGATAAAATTATAAAACTTCATAAAATTCAAATCTTTGTTTTTCGTCCTATAGAGGGGCATAAACTAAACGCTTTTTATACTTTTGACTTTATTTTCCGACGCATGGTTTAACCGGAAAATGTGATAGAATATAAAGTGTTCAAACACTTAGAAAAAAATGGTGATATAATTATAAAACTTCATAAAATTCCAATCTTTGTTTTTCGTCGTATAGAGGGGCATAAACTAAACGCTTTTTATACTTGTGACTTTTTCTTTCCGACGCATGGTTTAACAGGAAAATGTGATAGTTTTTTTTTTTATAAAATTACTACTTAGTGCCTACCCAGCACAAAAATCAAAGCACGCCCCTGGATTCACCTTATCCTAGGAATCCCCGAAGACCAGAAGCAGACCATCCTGGAGAGAGATCGCCGAGTAGCCCATATGTCCGGCAGTGGCTACATCCGCTTCTTCTCTCCGGACGAGCCCGCAACAACCGGACCGGAACCGACAGCGACGAGTGAGGCCGCAGGGACAACATCCAACCCAGCGGCATCCACCTCAGCTCCCCAACCGGGTATGAGCGAGATGGAAACAAACTCGGCGCTGCACATTGAGGGGAGCACCAGCGACGAAGATGACGTCCTGCGTAGCCCTTAGCTCCCTCAATGTCATACAAACAAACCTCAAGCACAAGCAGATAGCGGCGGCAACTTTACGCAGAGTGCTGGAGGTCAATAACAAGACCGTCGCTCTGATCCAGGAGCCCCGGATCAGGAATAATAGAGTCTGCGGTCTAAACAACATCGGTGGTAAGTTACTGCTGGGCACCTCAGTTGAAAAACCGAGAACCTGCATCTACATGCCTAATAACGTAACAACAACCTTGCTTAACCAATTCTGTTATAGAGACCTCACAGCAGTGAAGATATCTACAGTACAACAAACCGTCCTAGTGTTAGCTTCGGTGTATATGCCAAGTGAGGGCGAAATTCCTGCAAGGGAACTAGCCCAACTGGTACAACACTGCGAAGCACACGAATGGGACCTGATCATCTCCGCAGACTGCAACGCACATCACCCGCTGTGGGGAAGTAAGGACACAAACAAAAGGGGTGAGTCTTTAGCCGAATATTTACACCAAGCAAACCTGAACATTATGAACAGAGGTATAGAACCCACTTTCGTAAGCTCAAGGTATCAATCTATCATAGACGTTACTTTGGCAACACACGCGGCGGCAGACCTCATTGAGGGTTGGCATGTATCAAATGAACCCTCCTTCGCAGACCATCGCCGCGTCTGTTTCCAAATACAGTACACACAAACACACCCTGTTCCATATCGCAACCCCCGCAAAACAGATATAACAAGGTACACAAATCTACTAACCAAGTCGCTAGGTGATGTACAACTAACAGACGTAACACTTAGTACTGATAACATAGAATCAAACGTTCAGCTCCTAACTGAATCCCTTAGAGACAGTTATGAACTGGCTTGTCCTGAAGTAACACCCAAAACGTCGAGTAAAAGTACCTGGTGGGGGCCAGAACTCGACCGACTACGCAAGGGACTCAGGACACTCTTTAACCGAGCAAAAAACACCAGATCCACTGAAGACTGGGAAAAATACAAAACAGCACAAAAACACTACAAGAAAAGAATCAGATTCCGGAGAACGGAAGGCTGGCATGATTTCTGTAATACCATTAACTCAACCAACCAAGCCGCAAGAATAAAGAAAATCCTTTCAAAAGGCGATCTCAAACTCCTGGGCTCCCTGAAGAAAGAAGACGTCACTTATACAAACACAGATGAGGAAACCAGTACAGTACTACTGGAAACTCACTTCCCAGGCTGTCAAAAAACGTCAGACTATGGGTGGTCTGACGAGCAATACAGCACACCAACAACCCAAGAATGGGAAATTGCAGACAAGGTAGTAACGACAAATAAAAAAGGAATGGGCTCTAAAGAGCTTTAAGCCCTACAAGTCGGCAGGGCTGGACGGAATCTTCCCAGCACTACTACAATGGCAGAACAACCAAGTAACAAAACATCTACTACCAATCTACAGGGCATGCATTGCATTCAAATACATACCAAAAACATGGAGAGAGGCTAAAGTAGTCTTCCTGCCAAAACCAGGCAAGGAAGACTACACGGCACGCCAAAGCTTTCAGGCCCATTAGTCTAACATCATTCCTACTAAAAACACTGGAAAGACTAGTAGACCGATACCTAAGGGACGGTGCGCTAAAACATAAGCAACTACATCCCCAACAATATGCATAAAGAACAGGCAGATCAACAGAGTCAGCGCTGCACATGGTGGTGCATAAAATAGAAACGGCTATCACAAATAAAGCTTCAACCCTAGCTGCCTTCATAGACATAGAAGGGGCTTTCGACAAAACCATGCACAACAGCATTAACCACGCCCTACAGAAATACAACGTCGATCCAGTAATAAAAAACTGGATAACGCAACTAATAAGTAAAAGGGCGGTTCAAATAGTGGTGAACACTACCACAAGAGCAAAGGTAGTAAGAGGATGCCCCCAGGGTGGTGTCCTTTCACCACTCCTATGGAACATAGTAGTGGATAGCCTACTGTACAGACTAAACGAAAGAGGATACACTACTATTGGTTATGCAGACGATCTAACAATACTGATAAACGGAAACGCTGAGAATCTGCTCTGCGGAATTATGCGTTCAGCACTTCAGATAGTAGAAAAATGGTGTGACGAGCATCAACTATCAGTAAACCCGAAAAAGACAGAACTTATCCTTTTCACCAACAAAAGGAAGTTACCTCCACTACAATTACCAAAACTATTTTACACAGAACTCTCGCTATCAACTCAGGTGAAATACCTGGGCGTTATCCTTGATAACAAACTGAATTGGGCGATATATTGTTTTAAACTTTCATGGTCACTAACATTAGAATAGTTTGTTACGGGATTGCTACCATGTACCTTATTTTTGAGTTCCCGATATTTCGGCACTGTTGCAAGCGCCATGATCACGGAGTAACTGAAGATCTTGCGGGTAAGTTGTTAAGGGCAAACATATCGGTCTACCCTCTTTCGCTGTCTTTTATTGCACGCGTCGGTACCATTGTCTACAAACTCACTATTTTCTCGCACCTGTTCTCGACACACAACACTAACAGTATCTGACCGCGACACAGCAGTTTGTTGTTTTTTCCGGTTTTTGCACATACGAATCACTGGATTCCAGACACTTGACAATTTAAACCCATCCTCGCGATTGAAATTTTTGTACTTTGTAATTTCAATCGCTTCCCTGACCATTCTTGGTATGTAGTGGCGTTCTGTCGAAATGATCTGAGGGTTGTGAAACTCAATCCAGTGATTGAGACCTGATTCCAACAAATGTTCCGCGATTGCCGATTTCTGTTTGTCGTTGTTTTTGACCGCTTTTATGTGTTCTTTCATTCGGCACGCTATGGTACGTTTTGTTTGGCCGATATATGAACTGCCACAGCTGCAGTCAATCTTATAGACACCCGGTTTCTCCATTGGGAAACTATCTTTTGGAGATCGTAGACATTGTGTTACTTTTCTTAATGGAGTGAAGACAGTATTAAGTGAGTATTTATGAAGTACGTTTGAGATCTTGTCTGTCACTCCTCTTATGTATGGCAAGAACACAGGTTGCCTGTCTACTGTGTCTTTAAAGTGTCTTGATTTGTGTCTAGATGGTAGCTGCCCTCTATATCCATTATTCTGTAAGACTTTCTGAACATGTTCCAACTCTTGGTTTAAGTGTTCAAGGTCACACAAGTCATAGGCTCGGTTTGTCAGTGCAGTTACTACAGAATTAAGATGTCGAGGGTGGTGATGCGAGGTTGCGTTGAGATAGCGGTCAGTGTGAGTGGATTTTCTATAGACAGAGTGACTCAGTGAACCGTCACTCCGCACTTCAATCTTCACATCCAAAAATGCTAGGCTTCTGTTTTCTTCTATCTCGCAGGTAAAATTTATTTTTGGATGGATACCATTTAAATATGACAGGTGAGTTTCTACATCTTGGTTGTTTCCTCTCAATACACAGAATACGTCGTCTACATACCTCTTCCATAGTTTGATTTCGGTGCGGGCGGTGGCCAGGGATTTTTCTTCGAAAAACTCCATCCAAATATTAGCTATAACTGGAGCTACGGGGCTGCCCATCGCGACTCCGTCTATTTGGAGATAGTATTGACCCTGGTATACAAAGAAATTCTTCGACAAACAATGATGTAGAAGTGTGCCATATTCCATCGGGATGTCATTATCTTCCAACTTCACCTTAACCACTTCAAGACAATCTGCTACTGGGACATTTGTGAAGAGTGATTCTACGTCAAAACTGACCATCAACTCATCCACATCAACCTTGTTTTGGTGCAGGATTTCAATGAAGTGACGAGAATCTTTGACAAACGATGACGTACGGCCTACTAATGGTTGCAAGACTTTAGCTACGTGCTTGGCCAGGTCATACGTACAGAATAATGGATATAGAGGGCAGCTACCATCTAGACACAAATCAAGACACTTTAAAGACACAGTAGACAGGCAACCTGTGTTCTTGCCATACATAAGAGGAGTGACAGACAAGATCTCAAACGTACTTCATAAATACTCACTTAATACTGTCTTCACTCCATTAAGAAAAGTAACACAATGTCTACGATCTCCAAAAGATAGTTTCCCAATGGAGAAACCGGGTGTCTATAAGATTGACTGCAGCTGTGGCAGTTCATATATCGGCCAAACAAAACGTACCATAGCGTGCCGAATGAAAGAACACATAAAAGCGGTCAAAAACAACGACAAACAGAAATCGGCAATCGCGGAACATTTGTTGGAATCAGGTCTCAATCACTGGATTGAGTTTCACAACCCTCAGATCATTTCGACAGAACGCCACTACATACCAAGAATGGTCAGGGAAGCGATTGAAATTACAAAGTACAAAAATTTCAATCGCGAGGATGGGTTTAAATTGTCAAGTGTCTGGAATCCAGTGATTCGTATGTGCAAAAACCGGAAAAAACAACAAACTGCTGTGTCGCGGTCAGATACTGTTAGTGTTGTGTGTCGAGAACAGGTGCGAGAAAATAGTGAGTTTGTAGACAATGGTACCGACGCGTGCAATAAAAGACAGCGAAAGAGGGTAGACCGATATGTTTGCCCTTAACAACTTACCCGCAAGATCTTCAGTTACTCCGTGATCATGGCGCTTGCAACAGTGCCGAAATATCGGGAACTCAAAAATAAGGTACATGGTAGCAATCCCGTAACAAACTATTCTAATGAATTGGGCGAGTCATATCGATACAAAAATAAAGAAGGCCTGTATAGCATTTTGTCAATGTAGAAGACTAGTTGGTAAAAGTTGGGGTCTAAATCCAAAAATCACACTTTGGCTATACACATCAGTTATCAGACCTTTTATAACTTATGGATCAGTTGTATGGTGGCCCAGAACACAACTGACCACAGTGAAAACAAAACTCCAGAGTCTACAGCGACTAGCGAGCGTAGCAACTACTGGATGCATGAGAACCACCCCATCAGCCGCGCTCGAGTTCCTCCTAAACTTGAGACCGCTAGATCTCATCATACAGGAGGAAGCACAGTCAGCCGCCTTGAGACTAAGAGCAAACGGACTATGGAAACAAAACATAGAAACAACACACTCAAAAGTTCTGCAGGAGGTCCTAAAGGAATTACCACTCCTCGAGGCGCCCATGGACAGAACTCCGTGTCAACACATCTTCGATCGAAGATACAATATCCAACTCACAGAAGAACCAAAAGACAACTCTGGCGTCGATGAAGTTAGGATATATACAGACGGCTCAAAAACGGCACATGGTACCGGAGCCGGCGTCTTCTCGAATGATTTAAACATAAACATATCGACCACACTAGACAAGTTAAACTCCATCTTCCAGGCAGAATGCATTGGTATAACCAAAGCGGCACAGGCGGTTGCAGCCAGAGACGTCCGAGATCTTGGCATAAAAATTGTCTCGGATAGTGCATCCGTACTCCAAGCCCTACAAAACAATGTCGTAACCTCCGCACTCATACTAGAGTGTCACAATGCACTTCAATCCATTGCAAACACGAACAGAGTAGTTCTGCAATGGATCAAAGGACACAGCAACTCACTGGGAAATGACACCGCAGACGAATTGGCCAAAAGAGGATCGAAGGCAGTAGTCCATGGACCGGAACCACTACTGCCTATACCTCAGGCCCAAATTAAAACGTGGCTGCGTGAAAGAACCACAGGAACACACCATACCGAATGGATGAACAGTGTAGGATGCAGGCAAACAAAAGATGCAATTCCGGCAGCATCAAAAAAGCTTGCCCGCAGCCTCATCAGACTAAAACGGAACGAACTTCGGAAGGTTGTAGGTACTATAACCGGTCATTGTTCACTAAACAGGCACCTATTCCACATAGGAGTAACAGACAGCCCCACATGCAGAGGATGCATGGAGGCAGAGGAGACGCCGCGGCACGTGCTCATGGAGTGCGAGAGTGTGGCAGAACAACGGGCACGGATTCTCCAATCACCAGGATCACTCCCGGAGGCCTTCAGGAGCCTGAAGGGTCTGGTGGCCTTCTGGGATAACTTGGGCTGGTTGGAGTAGGGGAAGGACACATAGCACGCATAATGGCCCAATCGAGAGGCTAAGTGCGGACACCTCCCAGCTAAACTAACTAACTAAGGGTCAGTCCGTCCTTTATTCAATCTCAAAGCGCTTAATGACTATGTAATAGCAGAACCGCTTCAATTTAATAAATATGTATCGCATCTCAGACTTTATTCAGCCCCAAGACTGTCTCTGCAAGGTCGATCTTTTACAGGCCTATTTTCATTTAAAAATAGCAGATTCACACCAGCGCTTCTACGCCTGGTATACAACCAAGAGTTGTTAGAAATGATGTGCATTCCATTTGGTTAGTCCAAATGGCAATACACGGCTCCGAGAACCTTCTCAATTTTCACAAATTATTTTTATTTTTTGAAAATGTCCTTATTGAATAAATGTTTACAATTTACTTATGTTCCTATTATTATTATTATTTTTTCCTATTTATAAATGGGATTGTTTATAAACAATCGACTTTCTTTAGGTTTTTGAGGTCTGAAGAACTATTATAACATTGTAAATTTTTGTTTTTAGCAATTCCATGCAAGGTTTAATTGAAGATAAATAACACTTGAAAAAAATCATCGACCTCAGGTGGGACTCGAACCCACGTCCCATCGCATACCGGGCGAGTGCTTTGACCACTAAGCTACCGAGGACGTCATGATTTTTTTCAAGTGTTATTTATCTTCAATTAACTATTATAACAGTTAAAATGAAATCTCGGTATACCTTCATTGCAAAATAAATTAACGTCAAAGTAAATATTATTCAACAAGGACTTTGTAATACTGCTGGTTTAGTATCATCTTAATATTTAAAACAATAAAGTACTACGTCACGTGACGTCCTCGGTAGCTTAGTTGGTAAAGCACTCGCCCGGCTTGCGATAGGACGTGGGTTCGAGTCCCACCTGAGGTCGATGATTTTGTTCAAGTGTTATTTATCTTCAATTAAAACCTTGCATGAAATTGCTATAAACAAAAATGTACAATAAAGTACTTATCAACAAGTACCAATAGTATTTCTTTTTAAAGTAGTCGTGAGGAATTATCTTTTTTAGGTACCTTTATTGTAAATAATACATAGTACGAGCACTTTTTTATACATAGGTACCTACTTGTAAATCGGCATTCTAGCAATTCTAGTTTTGGTGTAATTTTAAAAACATTTTAACATAAATAGCCCTACCGGTGCGTAACTAGCACAATATTTTTTGTTGGATTTTCATTTAGTTAATCACTTGTCATACAATACAATACTTTTGCACAAGTCTGTCGTGTCTACACTCTGTAACACTGAAGCATCACCTACCTGGTAAAATATATTCTAAAGTCCATTGCACTAAAAATGTTGAGACATCCAAAGCGCATATTTGGGACGTCAGTAAACTTACTGGGTTTTTTTATTAATTACTCATTTGACGTCACAAATAATTTTCAAATATTACGTCATACTGCAAATTTCTTGCTTCTTTGCTCGGGTAGACGTAAACATAACATAACCAGACGTTACTGACAATTAATAGATTCCAGTCACTGCGTTAGATCTGATAATCATGTAATATTTTGGCCTCAGTTTGGCTCGAAAACGGATAACAGTACATACAGACAGTCCGGTTGGAAACTACTATCAAACTATAATGACTCTTACTTGAATCCTGTGTTTTGGGTTGACAAAACAATTGATTTGCTAAAAGAACTAAATACGTTTACTACGTAAACTAAAATTGCTAAATACGTTTCAAAACTACTACAAGTAGTAATTAAATAATAATTCAGAAACTGTCCCACAGTTGTTCGAACCATTAAACTTTAGTTAATATTCTTATCATATAATAATTTTCTATAAAATTACATAATTACATTGTTGAAACACTGTATTTTACTTTATAAAGCTCTTTAGTCACATTGGCGTAAATAAGGTTTCCTATTAGGTACTACTAATTGGCGAAACCAGGCGATAACAAACAGGTCTCAATATAAAGCTTCCAGTGACGGTCAAGTAGTTTAATAAAATAGAATAGAAGAATAGAACAGAAAAAGATTTATTTGACACACACAGAATACAAAAAAAGTTTAATAAAAAACTAAAAACCGACTTCAAAATGAAACTAAAAAGCGAAAAATAATATTGACTAAAACATACCTAATCAGTTCTTTTTGGAGTCGGTGCCAGCCGTCGAGAGTTAAAATGTGTTCATTCGCACCGACTCCAAAAATAACTGATTAGGTATGTTTTAGTCAATATTATTTTTCGCTTTTTAGTTTCATTTTGAAGTCGGTTTTTAGTTTTTTATTAAACTTTTTTTATTTTACAATTTTAAGTGTTAAGTCCTCTATTTTTTCCCTCCTAACTTCGCCAAAAATTACTTTACAGCAAAGTAGCCTTAACTAATATTGGTCCTCTATGGACCTCCCATCCAATGGTATAATAAAAATAAGGTGTTGTATAGGGTCAATTTTTCGACGAAAATTTTTAAGTCTTAAGAAAAGGGTTTACCTACACTCCAACCAGAACGGCGGCTATTTTGGTGTCGTTACTATAGGATAAGGTCTCGCGTTAAATAACAGGTTAAATTAAGAAAGGAACTTTCAAATTTTTTTTCGTTACTGGGTGTGCGGGTACGCCCCCAGTAAATAGAAATTGGCGGTCTGGTACCTCATAAGCTCCACGTCTGCTCAACACACTGCGAAATACGTTCTGTCGACAAATTGCAGTATTATCTGCTAACTCCTATCCGTTAAGGAGTTCTGTGGCTTCCATCATTTGCCAGACAAAAGAAGCATCACTATTTATTTGAGCCAAATTGATAAATAATTAAAACGGTTTCGCCCAATTCGGAACACTACTAGTGCGTACCGTATTTATTTGATCAGTGGTGCGTACCTCGCCCTAATTCATTCATGGTGGGTGATACTTATTTTGTCCGACCGTACACACAATTAATTTGTTGGTAAAGTGGGTAATCAATAAAAATGCCAACAATTTCCGGCATGTGCTTGACCGTGCGGATCTTAGGGGATCAGAACATTATGTTTTATTTAATCAATAGAAACTTCTTTTTGGTTAGTAGAACGAAGACAGGCATGAAGTACTTCACGTACACAACCAGCTAGATATTACACAGTGCATAAATATTGAAATACAGTGGTCCGTTCCAAAGGTAGAATGGGTGCAGATTACAATATACCATACCAGCCGCCTGGCCGATAGAACCCAGAGGTAAGCCTAAACAAATTTATTTCGTTGTATGAATAAAGTAAACACAATATCAGCTATGCGAAGCTAACCTCATCCCACCCTCAGGGCACGTGCGAGCATGGCGGCATGGTACTACGACTGCCCCATATATCCCTGCCTCGGCAGGAGGGCTCAGAATATAGTTGGCCCCGCCACTGACCGGAACGAAAAGCCTCAACCGCACGACGCGCATACCTCAATGTAAGCTTGCTTATAGATAGATTATATTTGACAGAAAAGAGTTTAATTACAGTTAATGTTTGCAATAAAATAATTATAAAAGTATTATAATAAAATAATTTAATATTAAGATTAAGAGATTTGTAAAATAATGTATCATTACTAGTTGATTACACATAAGTCCACCTTTGCACTTTGAAACGCTTAGTTGAAAAACCTATCTGCAAAAATAAATAATTAGGTAGGTAATATTTTTTGAGATGTGATTTGAATGTACTTTTTACTTTTAGGGCGCGCATAGGTGGAGGCAGATCGTTCCAACATCGTGTGGCGGCAAACTAAAAAAAGAGCCTCTGAAGGCCACAGTCCGGTGCCTTGGAGTAATAAAGGTGTGAGTACACTCTCTTTTAGGGTACCTCCCATAGTCAGTTTGTCGAAGAGATACCTTGGTTTTTTTGTGGCCAAGATTCCATATAGCAAAGAGGCCAAATGCATCTTTTTTACGGGCCTCCATCTTCATCAGATTTGCGTCATTGAGGAAAGGAGAGACATGTGACCTGGGCGGTATATTGAAACAAAACCGGGCGCAGGCATTTTGGACTTTCTGGAGAAGCTTTGCAGATCTCTTCAGCAGACATGGCCCATAGACTGTATCGCAGTAGTTTAACTCTAAGTTTTTCACATAAATATGGTCTAATTTTATAGCTTTAATCTATAAAAACAGTTTCTAGCACAATCCATGATCTGTCCTTAAAATTTAAGATGGCAGCGCAGCAATTGCAGCGTGTTACCTGAAATAAAACGCATATTAAAATACTTACCTCACTGGAAGCTTTTACTTAATTTCTGCCTGGTGTATGTGAGGTCAAGGGCGAGCCTCAGCTACTTGACGGGTCACAGCTGGCGGATAGTGATACATCCTATAGTATGTAGGATAGCTGCGAATAAGGGGAAATCTTCCCAAATAAGCAGTCCCGGACCGAGGCGGCAGGGTAAGGAAGGTGTGGTGGTATGTTCTTTGGCATGAGCATCTCCATGGAAAAACCACAATACCTAATGATGGCTCTGTGTCATGGCGAGTTTGCACCGCCATTAAATAAGTGAATTGCCCTAGCAGAGGAAGCAGTCTGCTTGCGTTCTACCAGGCGGACCTCAGAATGAGGTACTCGGCTGTGGAAGTAAATATCTTCGAGCGGTGATGGGATCTGTCGAACCCGGTCGTTGAACTACGATCACAAGCCCGCCGTTGCTGGCGTGGTTGGGTGGTGGGTGGATTATCGGCTATATACCCCTCCTCAACTATGGCAGACAAAAACAAGAATCGACCCCGTGTTCCCAGCGCTCTGTCACTCCCTGGCTCCAGCAGCAGCCAGGTGACACGGAGCAGGGGTGCGACAAGGAATCCCTGGAAGTTGACTGGCTGCGGTAGACAACTTTACGTGGCCACATATAACCCACAAACGCTGTCTACAGATGATAGGCTTATAGAACTAGAGACTGAGCTACAACGGATTAAGTGGGACATTCTGGGACTATGTGAGATTCGAAGAAGTGGCGAAGAACTTGTTACACGACCATCAGGTAACATGCTCTACTATAAGGAAGGTGATAGCAAAGGCGTAGGAGGAATTGGTTTCTTGATTAACAGGGAATTTACGGTGCAACACACGTACATTTTGTCAATTCAGCTCTACGAGCTTACCTACAATGTCCACATTATCATTCACCTTATTCAGGTAATTACTTCAGTCCGCATTTAGCAATCATCGCGTGCACTCATTATCATATTATGTTGGGTATGCATTGCGTGGCTGCGCCCACCTTCATATTTATGATGTGTCAGTATGAATAAACAGTCAGTACGCTCTAACCCGTCTTTAACTTCGCACGCGTATCCATCACTGGCGACGACTAACTAACTACCCACAAAAAGAGAAAAAAAAATGGCTCACTTCGGGGTTTTGTCCATTTTCGACCACAATTCACAGTGTTGAAAATCGTACAGGGATCGGCTGAGCCAATGGTTCATCGCGAACGACATCGACAACACAAAAGATGCCCAGGGAACAAAAAGACGTGCAATTCTGTTGAGCGCGTGCAATTCTGTTGAGGTGTGGTTTTTATAACCACACCTCGCAGTGTAGGTTTGCTAATTATAAGTGTAAAAAGTGCAATCAAAAGGGAAATTTGCGGCGAATGTGCAAAAATGTTAACTTTTTGGCTAACACAGTGTTAGACGAGAGCGCGGATGACGACGGTAAGTCAAACCTGTTCAATATTCGAACTGCGAACGGGGAACCTATGACTGAAACAATTTGTGTTCAAGGTGTGAAAATGAAGTTTCAAATCGATAGTGGGTCGGCGGTTACGGCTATTTCCGATAGTATGTATCAGAAATTCTTTAAGCATCTGCCATTATCTTTAACAAACAGGCGTCTATCAAGCTACACGGGTAACCAAATTAATTGTTTAGGTAGGTATTGTGCGTTTATCAATTGCATATAACAGTATCACAGACACTTTAGACGTTTACGTTGTCCGCCACGGCGGCCCGCCAATACTGGGGCGTGACTTTATTTCCCGTTATAAGTTAGAAATATGCCCAATGAATTTTGTATCAACGATTGATGTAATTAAGCAGCTACAATCTCGTTACCCTTCTGTGTTTTCTAATTCGTTAGGCAAATTTAATAAATACACTGTGTCGTTACAGGTAAAGGAAAACGCTAAACCAATTTTTTTTAAAGCCCGCCCTGTTCCTTTCGCGCTCAAAGGAAAGATAGACGCGGAGATTGACCGATTGGTTAGTTTAGGTGTTTTAAAACCGGTTCAACATGCAACATATGCTTCATCGATTGTGCCAGTTCTTAAGCGCAACGGTTCAATTAGGCTGTGTGCGGATTATTCGGTTTCTATTAATAAACAATTAGTTGTCGAACAGTATCCATTGCCTACCGCTCAGCAACTATTCTCCCAGTTGCATGGTGGTAATCAGTTTAGCAAACTTGACCTCACTCAAGCTTACGCTCAATTTGTTTTAGGTGAGGAATCGCAAAAGCTTACCTGCATCAATACGCACCGCGGCTTATTTAAATATACTAGGCTTGTATTTGGCTTAGCCAGCGCACCGGCTATTTTTCAACGTGCCATGGACTGTTTGTTGTCAGGCTTAGAAGGCGTTGTATGTATGCTTGATGATATTTTGGTCACAGCTGTAGACAGGGCCCAGCATTTAGAAAGACTGAGCGCAGTATTATAAAGACTACAAGATGCCGGACTCACTCTCGAAAAAAGTAAATGCAATTTTTTTAAAGACCAAGTAGAATATCTAGGTTATACAATAGACAAAAATGGGCTACACAAATCACCACAGAAAGTAAAAGCAATTTTAGAGGCGCCCGTCCCGTCCAACGTTAGTAAACTTGAGTCATTTCTAGGACTTGTTAACTATTATCGAAATTTCGTCCCAAATTCATCTACAATATTAGGTCCACTTTACAATTTATTAAAAAATGGCCTTAAATGGGAATGGGGCAAAGAACATAATGATTCCCTTAATTTCATCAAAAATAGTCTCGCTTCAGATCAAGTTCTAGTTCATTTTAACCCGTTAGCTAAGGTAGTGTTAACAGTTGATGCATCTCCGTACGGGTTAGGAGCCATTCTGTCGCAAGTTGAGGAAAATGGAACTGAGAGGCCTGTGTCATTCGCTTCTCGTACGTTAAATTCAGCAGAAAAAAGGTACTCGCAAATTCAAAAAGAAGCTACAGCCATCATATTCGGGGTGCGACGATTTCATCAATATCTGTAGGGCATATCTGAGCCCTTTGTTCTTCGTACAGATCATAAACCTCTTTTGTCTATTTTTAGCCCTCAACGCGGAATACCTGAAGTATCGGCTAACAGGTTGCAGCGTTATGCAATGTTTTTAAGTGGATAAAATTACACTATAGAACATATACGCAGCATCGACAATAGCGCCGATTACCTGTCGCGCGCCAGTCTGCCCGAGCTATCGGAGACAGATGCGCGTGCGCGCGCGGACGAGTCCTGCATACCAGATGACGTCATCGACGACCGCGCGTCATATGTTTACTTTGTTACGGACGGCACCCTACCGGTATCGGTTCGCGAGTTGCGCGAATTTACAAGCAAAGACGTAGTGCTACGTAAAGTTGTGAACTTTATTTTAAAGGGCTGGCCACTTAAACTTAACGACCCTGCACTGCGACCAAATTTGCGATAGGCAGTTGCGAGGTGTGTATTCAGCTGCGGCCGACACCTGGTCGAGCGCCGCTTGCTGTGTGGAAACTACCCAAGCTGCCATTTGAGAGATTACACATAGACTTCCTTGGTCCCATCAATAACTATACATACCTAGTAATTGTGGACGCACATACTAAATGGGTTGAGGCTTACCATATGAAAAGTACCTCTTCAAGCGCTGTTATAAGCAAGTTGCTCGAGTTCATATCACGATTCGGACTGCCACTTACGATTGTTAGTGGTAATGGTACGGCGTTTACTTCGCTCGAATTTAATACCTTTTGCATTTCTAACGGGATCTCGCACGTGACGTCACCCGCTTATCACCCAGCTAGCAACGGTCAGGCGGAAAGTTACGTAAAGGTAATTAAACGGGGTATTAAATCGTGTATTCTCGAAAGTAATATGACTAACATAAGCGATAAACTACTTAAATATCTATTTGATTACAGAAATTCAATTCATTCAACGACTAACTTTTCGCCTGCCCAGCTTGTTTTTAGCCGAAAACTTCGTTCTCGCTTAGATTTGATCAACCCTTTAACTTATCCGCCGTCATCTGACGCTCTCGTTGATAATGATCGTAATAAACAGTGTTTGCAGAGTAAATCAGATGGTGGAACAAATAAACAATGTTTTAGTGTAGGACAAATTGTCTTATACAAAAAATATAATGATAAGTTACATCCTTGGAACAAAGGAATGATTGATAAGAAAATAGGCAAAGTAACTTATTTAGTGAGGGATTGTGTTACGTCACTAATATTAAAAATCAAATAATTTTATATATGGGTACAGACGAGAAACACCAACAACAACCAGTTACACAAGAATGCTCGATAGAATTCGATGATTTCAAAACCACAGACATGTCTCCGGATGTTCGAGAAAATGGGACAGTCGTAGAAACAGAACAGCATGACCGATCATGACAGTGCGTCCCTCGTCACAGCGCATCAGGCGAGGAGGAAGAGTTCTATGAGGCAGTCGAACTGGAAGGGGAAAGTGGGGCAACCGCAGAGTTAGACTGCGCACCGCCTAACCCCGAGTTACCGCAAGAAAGCGACAGAGTAGCTGGAAGGTTGTTACGCCCTGTACCCCGAGTAGATTACAAACCATTCTTTTGTCTAAACGTTTAGAAACATTATTGTATAGTCTTAAGCTATTGGGGGAGGAACTGTTGGGTATGCATTGCGTGGCTGCGCCCACCTTCATATTTATGATGTGTCAGTATGAATAAACAGTCAGTACGCTCTAACCCGTCTTTAACTTCGCACGCGTATCCATCATATTATTATCAAATTAATTACATCAATAAAATCTATTATTATTCTATCATTTAAAGCTGTATAGAACACTGTGCAACTTTATGGTCCTTCGAAGCCATTTGACCTCGCGTGTGCGTTTTAACTACAATTATCAAATCGTGTTATTTCGTCGTATGTGAGGTGTAATGAACTAGCAGTATCACCAAAAAAACTATCAGTGAAACGTGGAACATTTTGTGACTTTACTAAATTCTACGAACTTTGTGAAGCAATTACAACTATACATCTTCAGTACACTATCAGTTTTGTGTTTTCGTGATTTCTGTGCGATAGCGAATCGGTCAACCGGCCTCTCAGAAGCGGGAATCACCGGCTAGATTGAGAAGGCGCACACTATCCTCAGGGATTGCAATATCAAAAATCTGATTCAGCAGCTTATCATCATCAATTGAGCATTATCTTTCAAGCAAAAAAAAAATGGAAGACCTTATTAGCACACAATATCAACTAATGCAAAGCATTGAAAGCATTTTTACCAACTTCAGCAGGGGCCTGAACGCAGGACCTACTCCAACATCCAAAGGCGGTTATCAGCCCTGAAAGCCTATTGGAACGAATTCCATATCAATCATGAGAAAATTATTGATTATCAAAGCACTGAACATGAATATTTCGAGCTTAACTTATATTCACGAACTGAGAATTACTATGAGCAGCTATTAGAATACCTACAACTCTACTCTATGCACAAGGAACGTCCTGAATCGTGTGAAAAACAAGCAAAACCCTACTTAGAAAAAATCTTTATAGTGAAAAGGTCTACTAAAACAGCAGCAATTAGCACTCCTATGGTCAGCCCAGCAGAACCCGTGCCGTCGACAGTGTTGCAAGAAGTTACAGCCCCGCAGCATGCCACCGGCGCCAGCACCTCAGGGGTGACCCAGCCGCCCGCCCCGCAGGCTAGGCCCCAACAACACTTGGAAACAAAACAAGCAAACCACGACCAAAGGAAGAGCAGAGGTACTAGTAGCAAATTAGATGAAATGTTTCGTAAGCAAATAAGTAACTATAAAGCTTTCTCTCGCACAATCACCAGCATTGACTTTAATAAACTATCAGAGAAGTGGCAATTTGAAGACGTCCTCAAAAACATAGAGTCTCGGTGGGGTACTATCGACTCTCTACACTGGGAGATAGACAGCTCTATGAAGACGATGAGGAAAATAATCGAAATTATAACGCCTATGAAAGAGAATACAAAGAGATCAAAGGTGTTAAATCAAAAAAGGTGGGCAGCGTCCTATAAAACGCAATCAACACCGACTATCGACATCCCTACATTCAACGGTGACTATTGAAGATAGGTCTCATTCAAGGATCTGTTTCTAGAATCCATACACAGCAATTGCTCTATGTCCAACGCGCAAAAAATGCAATTCCTTAAAAGTAAGGTCAAGGGCGAAGCAGAGAAACTAATAAATCACCTTAACATTAGTTCAGATAATTATCAAGTATGCTGGGATATTTTAAATCATAGATACAACAACATCAAACTGATATTTAGTCATCATGCCAACATTCTTATGACTTTACCATCAATGCAACAGCAAACAGCATCCCTAATCAAGAAGATTCACGACACTTCCAACGAATGTCTGAACGCCATCAAAACTCTCGGGGTAGACATCTCAACCAGGGACCCTCTTATAGTTTACATTTTGTCACAAAAACTTGACAGTGACACCCACAAAGAGTACATAGAATCATTGAAACATCCCCGAGAGCTACCTACATTAGCGGAATTTTTTGAGTTCCTTGAAATCAAGTTTACGTCACTCGAAGCATCAAGGCGTAAGCAAGACAAGGACAGCAATATCAATAAGCCAACGTTGCAAGTATTATCGTACCCTAGAAAACCATTCCAACATAATAATTTTAATAAATTTTCTGCAAATAATGCATATCAGAGCAAGCCGATACCTAAAGCATTGTATGCATCATCAGCTATTCGGTGCCCTGATTGCAAAGGAAAACATGGAATTTTCAACTGCGATGACTTCCTTCAAATGCCAGATAAAATAAAATTAAAAAAAGTTAATAACTTACATCTTTGTATAAACTGTTTGCACGATCATAATGGAAATAAATGTCACTCTACTAAGACATGCAGTAAATGTACTAAACAACACAATACGCTGCTGCATGACGCATTTAAAAAGTCACCTAGCAACACATCAAATAAGTCTAAGGATACCGTCAATGTCTCGCAGAACAAGTCATCAGAAATTCTACTAGCAACGTCACTCATCAATGTATCAGCCGCAGATGGCACACATTATAAAATGAGAGCACTTATCGATCAAGGTTCTCAGATTTCTATCATCACTGAGAACGCTGCACAGAAACTACGACTACCCCGGCGGCACTGTAGTGGAGTAGTATTTGGATTGGGTGCACAAACAAATAACAGCAAGGGGTGGATTGATATAACAGCGTCATCTATTCATGGCGATTTTACGTTCAACATCAACGCAATTATAATGAAAAATCTCATCAACAATCTTTCTAATCAAACATTTTCCAAACCTTCGTGGCCACACATTGAACATATCACCTTAGCAGACCCTGAGTTTTGGTCCGTAGAAGACATCGGTGATAGTGACCAACTAAGCATGTCCCAAGAAGATCATCATTGTGTACAGCTTTATAAAGAGCAAACAACGCGCCAAGAGCCTTACATTGTAAGACTTCCAATGAAACCGAACGCTATCGAGAAACTTGGCGACTCGAAACCGAGAGCAATAGCACAGTTTCGTCAGCTAGAGAAGAAGTTCGTAAAAAACGAGATCATGTATCAAGGCTACAAATCATTTATCAATGAATATATCAATCTCGAGCATATGACTGAGGTAAACAGTCACGGTTATAAAACACCTACATGTTACTTACCGCATCATTGTGTTATCCGAGCCGAGTCTACAACGACAGCATTACGTGTTGTATTCAACGCGTCATCGCCTACGTCATCGGGCCTCAGTCTCAATGATCTTATGTACAGCGGGCCTAACTTACAACAGGACCTGCTATCACTAATTATGAAATGGAGACAATATCAAGTCGCATTTACTGCCGACATCGAGAAGATGTTCAGGCAGATATTAGTACATCATGAAGATCAAAATCTACAGAGGATAGTTTGGAGAGATAACACACAAGAGTTATTACGAGAGTACAACTTAGCGACCGTGACATACGGAACTAAAGCTGCACCATTCCTGGCCATAATGACCTTAAAGCATTGTAAATTTTTGTTTTTAGCAATTCCATGCAAGGTTTAATTGAAGATAAATAACACTTGAAAAAATGAATGAATAAATGAAATGCGCTGGCTTTGACAGCGAGAAAAAACACTTGAGGAATTTCATCTTGTCACGTGACGTCCTCGGTAGCTTAGTGGTCAAAGCACTCGCCCGGTATGCGATGGGACGTGGGTTCGAGTCCCACCTGAGGTCGATGATTTTTTCAAGTGTTATTTATCTTCAATTAGACCTTAAAGCAGCTAGCAAATGATGAGGTGTCGAAGACGATGAGGGTCATAAATACCAATCAACAGTAAAGCAAGCTTTAGAAGAAGACTTCTTCATGGATGACCTCTTAAGTGGGAGCCACAGCATCAGCAAAGCAAAGCAATTATAAGCAGACCTGATAAAATTGCTTAAATCAGGAGGGTTTAACCTTCGAAAATGGTCTTCAAATAAACCTGAGTTAAGACACGTAGAAGAGTGAGCAGCATCTGAAACAAATCATGAAGCTTTCAACTTCAAATACGCCGAATCTACTAAAACACTTGGATTAAACTGGAATTCAAATGAAGACGTTTTTACCTTTCAATTGAACCTTCATCCAACAACATCGAAGCTTACAAAACGCATGCTACTATCAGAAATTTCAAAAATATTCGACCCACTTGGTTGGCTTTCTCCGGTGACCACAAAATTAAAACTGTTATTTCAAAAACTTTGGCTACAAGATGTGGAATGGAACAGTGAGCTATCAAATGAATTCAATATAGAATGGGCAAATATCAGAGAAGACCTAGAACGCATCAATCATATCAAAGTGCAAAGATGGTTGAAAAGTCACGAAAAAGACGACATAGAACTTCACGGTTTCTGTGACTCATCAACAAAAGCCTACGCTTGCGTATATTATAAAGTAAAAAACAATAACCAATATGCCACAGAGAAGTCATCTATAATAATAGCAGCAGCCAAGGCAAAGCTTGGCTCGAATTGATGTCATGCCGCCTCTTATCACAACTTATGGAAAAAGTCATAAAAACCTTACAAAACTACACCATCAAAATATTCGGGTGGACAGACTCAACCGCAGCCTTGGGATGGATACAAGGCGACTCCAACAGATGGAAAGCCTTCGTAGCAAATAGAGTTGAGCAAATAAAAGCAATTATACCTTCAACTTGTTGGCGCTATGTTAAGTCTGCGGAAAACCCCGCTGATTGCGCCAGCCGAGGTATCTCCGTGAAAAACCTACAAGAACATACCTATGGTGGACCGGCCCAAGTTGGTTATCATCGTACAATCCTGAAAATCACAAAGAATGTCCGACCTATATAATAATTATACAATAATCAGGAAGTAAAGAAAATAGCACAATCAAACGTTACTACAGCAATTCAAGATGAGTTAATAATAAGTGACATAGTATACAACTACACAGACATAGCAACTTCATTCAAGCAACCCGAGAACTTGCCTGGGTATTACGTGTGGTGTCGCGTAACCGACTATTATCAAACAACACGAAGTATTTATCGGTCAGCGAATTACTACGAGCAAAAAAAAAACTAAACAATTACAAAACATTAAATTTGGAAATGAAATAAGCAACCTGAAAGCACAGAAAAGCATAGAATCGAAGAGCAAAATTCTCAACTTAAATCCTTTTTTAGATCAAGATGGATTATTAAGAGTTGGCGGCAGAATAAAGCATGCTCAAATCAATATGAAAATGAAACATCCCTTAATCATCCCCCACAGTGGTCATCTTACGAACTTGCTTATAGATCATTCACATAGAGACACTTTCCATGGAGGAGCACGGTTGACTCTATCTCGTCTCCGCTACAATTACTGGGTAATAGGAGGAAACCGAGCAGTCAAGAAACACGTCAGTGGCTGTGTTACCTGCAAAAGACAGAACCCTGTAATGCAACAACAATTAATGGGCGACTTACCGGCCGATCGCAGCAACCCAAGTCGTCCCTTTCTCAACACAGGCGTCGATTTTACGGGTTTCGTCGATGTAAAGACGAACAAAGGTCGAGGCGTGAAGACAACCAAGGGATACGTCGCGGTATTCGTATGCATGGTGACGAAAGCTGTCCATCTGGAACTGGTATCAGACCTATCTAAACCCTACCCGACCTAAAGGCATCAAGCTTTCTTGCATAAAGAAACGTAAACTGAGGTCATCTTATTATAGAACTGGATCAGAAATAACCAAATGTGTTTTTAAACAATATAGTAGAATATTACGCAAATGCATATTTACCTCACAGAAGAACTGAAATGCTTATTTAATAAAAAAAGCAAAAAATAAATGTAAAGCTTCATGAAACGTCATCAAGAACATGTCAGATTGCAACAAGAAAAATGTAGAGATCGAATCGTTATATGTTAATCAACAAGAAATCAAAGATCCTCGTTTAATAGCTGAAACATTTAACAATCATTTTATTAAATTATCCAACTCTTCCCTAACACACGACAAACAAGACCATAGACTCGTCGAAAATATAAGTTGCAGTATTTTTTTGAAACCATGCACGGAATATGAAGTACTTAAGATTATAGGATCCTTGAATAATACAGGATCAGTAGGAATAGATAACCTCTCCACGCCCATACTTAAAGTATGTGCTAAATACTTGTCACCAATATTAGCGCACCTAATAAATCTGTCATTCTTACAAGGCTCATTTCCTGAGTCACTTAAACACTCTATTGTCAAGCCATTATTTAAAATAAATGACAAACAGGATGTAAATAATTATCGGCCTATTACTCTTGTTCCTATCCTTTAAAAAAAATTTGAAAAAGCTATGAAAGCCAGGATCTCCTACTTTTTACAGAAACACAATATCATAGCCAGCGAACAGAATGGTTTTCAGAAAAATAAATCCACGACCTTAGCAGTATACAAATTGATGTGTAGTGTTACCAATTTTATAGATACCAGAGTGCCAGTTACTACTGTATTCTTTGACCTTTGTAAGGCGTTCGATCGAGTTGATCCCAAAATCCTCCTTATCAAATGCGAGAAATGCGGCATTAGAGGACCCGCGCTCAACTGGATCAGAAGTTATCTTACGGACAGAACGCAATGCGTGCAAGTAACAAGAGTTAATAATAATTATGAGGCGATTGACTATAGATCATCATCTCAACAAAATAAATCAGGTATTCCTTAGGGAAGCGTACTGGGACCTTTGTTGTTTCTCTTATATGTGAATGACTTACCTAAAGCCACCAATTTTGAAACAATAATGTTCGCAGATGATATCTCACTCGTGATACCAAAAAATGAGAATATAGTGATCTATGAAGCTTATATTAACAAAGCAATAGATAATATAGACAGTTGGTTAAGACGGAACAATCTCTCAATTAACGCTTTAAAAACAAAATATATTCAGTTTCATAATGTCAAAAGTAAAAGCATAGACCTAAACATACAATGCCAAGGACAGACTTTAAACGAAATTCTTAGGTATAACAGTGGATCGCCATTGCAATTGAAAAAGCCATGTACAGAGTATCTGTAAAAAATTGAGCTGTTTCGTATTCGCTCTTTATCGCCTAAGAAACACAATTAATGAAAATACTGCCCTTCTTGCATATCATGGTTATGTATCATCAGTGTTGAGATATGGAATAATCTTGTGGGGAAATTCAACAGATGTGCAAAAAGTGTTTGTTGCCCAAAAGAGATGTGTGCGAGCATTAAGTGGCATCGGGCCACGTGATAGCTGTAGACCTATGTTTAAAAAATACAGTTTACTTACAGTTACAGCTATGTATATCTTTGAAATAGGAAGTTTTATAAGGCAGAATATGAAATTCTTTAATAAACGAACTCATATACAGAGACTAAGACCAAGAGATCCGAACAAGCTAGTGGTGCCGCAACATAATAGTACACTCCATAAAAACAACTGTTATATAAAGCCTATACGCGTATACAATAAAATTCCCTCGGAAATTAGAAAACTACCTACTATTTTGTTTTTACGTAAACTAAAACGTTGGCTTATCGAAGAGTGCTTTTATGACATGAAATAATATTTTGACTATAAACAATCTAAATGAATTATGTAATACCTATCTGACAAGCATGTGTATAATATTATTATTTTCTTTCTGGACATACCTAATTTAATTATCTCTAAGTATTATAATAAATTGTATTATTTGTATAGACCTCACAAATTACCTAGTTTTAAAAAAAAGCTTTTGCATGCCGTCAATCGGTAGAGCACGCATGTACACAATAATGATAAGATCTTAAATGTACCGTGTTTCTTACGCAAATAAATTATTTCATTTCATTTCATTTCATTTTATCATCATCAGCGTTCTTAGCAGCACTACGTAGGATGGCAGCCCGTCGAGGTGCACCGCGGCATGTATATTGCGATAACGGAACCAATTTCGTTGGAGCTAATCACATCCTTAAGCAAGAGTTTATCAACCTTCAAGCAACACTAGATAATGAATTCTATTCGCAAGCCACAGACATGGAAATCGAATTTCATTTCAACGCGCCATCATGGCCCAGTGCTGGAGGGTTATGGGAAAGCGCGGTTAAAAGCTTAAAACATCACTTGCGTAGGGTCGTTGGAGAGCAAAAACTCACATATGAGGAGTATTCCACTTTACTATCACAGATAGACGCGTGCCTAAACACCAGGCCACTCTGTGCCATCTCAGAAGACCCCGATGACATCGATTTTCTCACTCCGTCACATTTCCTGGCAAGTGGACCCACACTAACTATTTTGGAAACGGAACGAGACGAAAGAACTAGATGGCAACTAACACAAAAAATTTTTAACGACATTTGGAAGCGATGGCAAAATGAATACTTGTGCCAACTGTCATCACATATTAAATGGCAACAGCCACAAGAAAATCAAAGGCTAGGAGACATCGTTATCATTCACGACGCCAACTTGCCTGCTGGCAAGTGGTCCCTCGGCAGAGTGATTGAACTGCACCCTGGCAAGGACGGTCGTGTACGAGTCGTCAGCATTAAAACAAAGAACGGCATCATTCAGAGGCCTATTGTCAAGTTATCACCGTTGCCTGTCAATAATCAAGAACCACAAAATGTCCAGCAAGGCAATAATCAAGATAAATCAAAGAATACGACTACGACACATAAGACCAAACCGACAATAACATCAAGCCTCAAAACATGAGCAATCACTTTACTAACAATGATGCTTATACTACCAGTACAATGTACTTACAACATAGCAGAATTAAAACAAAATCAGACGATTTATTTCGATAAGATTTCCGATATGCATCTATCAAGAAACGAATGGAAGCTTGTCGTGTATTATAACATGAACCCCTACTGGGACGGGTCCAAAATGCTAGCTAGATACATTGACAGCCTGGGAAAACTATGTCGCAGTGATAAGCCATCATTATGTGACGCAATATCAGTACAGCTACGTCACGGCGTGAAGGAACTCGATCACTACGATCACATGTTGCTCGGTCAGCAAATCATGGACGCGCGGCCTCGCGTTCGCCGTAGCCTTGTCATTGGAATAGGTAACATCGCAAATTCGCTATTCGGAGTACTGGACGATAAATTTGCGGAACAATATCATAAGGATATCGAATCACTTAGGATTAATCAGAAACACATACTGTTGTATTTTATTTAGAAACACATAGTTAACTAATGGAAAAATCAGACTTCGGTCGTTGAAGCAGAGCACAACTTACTACAGAGAATTGAAGCAACTATGAACAATCAAAACAAAATTATAAATCAGCATATCATACAGTTAGAAAAAACTACGAACTCAATCAATGAAAAAATACAACACATAGCAACGAGCAATGAATTCGCATTATCAGCTTTTATTGCACACAGTCTATTATTAAACCTTAGGAACATACAGGAATACTTACTTGACACTGTTATTGACCTACACTACGGATCATTTAACATCCATCTAATAACACCTGATCAACTTACAAATGAACTGAATGTTATATCAGGCCAACTACCAAAGGACTTGTCATTACCTATCAATAGCATCATGAGCAATGTTCCTAAGCTATATCATCTCCTAAAAGTTAAAGCTAAAATGACTAAGCAGTTTTTCATCTTCGAAATCAGAATACCATTAATCGCTAGAGACTACTACGAGATCTATCGACTGATACCGATTCCACATAAGATGGAAAACAACATGATCAGCATAAAACCTATATCAGAGTACGTAGCGATGAACATCCAAAAGGATTCATTCCTAAGTTTGAAAAATTCCGATTTACAAACATGCAAACAATATGACGACAGCACAAACCTGTGTCTATTACAAATGCCTATACATCACATTACGTCGGACAAAAGTCCCTGCGTAAAGGATGACGTTTCATCGCAGTGCGTCACCAACACCTTGACGTGTCAGCCTACGTGGTCACAACTGCACGAAACAAACACACACCTTTACTCATGCTGCAAGCCGTGCGGTCTACGTATAATTTGTGGGAGTCAAGTTACATCAGAGCAACTAAATGGCAGCGGCATTATCAACCTTAGTGAAGGCTGTATTATAAAAATAAAGGGTTCACAATAAGACACAAGAAAACAGCCTCGACACAGAAGCAGACGTGTTAATAAAAAAAGTTTAATAAAAAACTAAAAACCGACTTCAAAATGAAACTAAAAAGCGAAAAATAATATTAACTAAAACATACCTAATCAGTTCTTTTTGGAGTCGGTGCCAGCCATCGAGAGTTAAAATGTGTTCATTCGCACCGACTCCAAAAAGAACTGATTAGGTATGTTTTAGTCAATATTATTTTTCGCTTTTTAGTTTCATTTTGAAGTCGGTTTTTAGTTTTTTATTAAACTTTTTTTATTTTACAATTTTAAGTGTTAAGTCCTCTATTTTTTCCCTCCTAACTTCGCCAAAAAATACTTTACAGCAAAGTAACCTTAACTAATATTGGTCCTCTATGGACCCCCCATCCAATGGTATGATAAAAATAAGGTGTTATATAGGGTCAATTTTTCGACGAAAATTTTTAGGTCTAAGAAAAGGGTTTACCTACACTCCAACCAGAACGGCGGCTATTTTGGTGTCGTAACCATAGGATAAGGACTCGCGTTAAATAACAGGTTAAATTAAGAAAGGAACTTTCAAATTTTTTTTCGTTACTGGGTGCGCGGGTACGCCCCCAGTAAATAAAAATTGGCGGTCTGATACCTCATAAGCTCCACGTCTGCTCAACACACTGCGAAATACGTTCTGTCGACAAATTGCAGTATTATCTTCTAACTCCTATCCGTTAAGGAGTTCTGTGGCTTCCATCATCGGGTCAGCAACATGACATGATGATTACCAGACCCAAAAATCAGCATCGAGTCAGAAAATATATGCAAAACATTATGGGTGCTTATAAAAATTGAGGGTTGCCCTCGATTTCCCAGGGATCCCATCATCAGAATCTGACTTGGTGAAAATAGGACTACCTCGGGAGTATACCCTATCAAACTAAAGAAAAAGTTTTGAAATCGGTCCATAATTGACGGCGTAATCGCGTAACATACATACAAAAAAAAAAAAAAAAACAACATTCAGACGAATTGAGAACCTCCTACTTTTTTTTGAAGTCGGTTAAAAATAGAGAACTCCCTTCTATCATTAACACAGAGACACGAAGCGATGAAGACTTTTTGAACCATACTCAGGTTCGAAATGAATTGAAAAAAATTGGATCACAAATTCAACAACTGAAGAATGCCGATATAGACAGTATCTTGTCAAACGATGTTAAATCTCATGATATCACACAGTATGTGTTAATAAACATAATCATAGTTATCATAATTTGTGCAAGCATTGCAATCATATGGCGTCGATTGAGCAAGTGTCGCAAGCATATAGTCAGCAGGCCGAGCTCCGCTGCGGAGGCGCGCAGCCCGATGCCGCCGCTCATGAGCGCGGCGCCCCCGCCGACTCTTGCGCAGGGCCCGGCGGCGGCGCCTCGTCCTCCGCGCCAAGCCACAAGCGCTAGAACAGCAGGGCATCGCGAACCAGCGAACGACACCTCATCCGAGGGCAACGACATCGAATTATTGGCCGACCTACAATACGCGCGGCTAGTTAACAAAGCTACATCCCCTTCGTTTTGTAATCATTTTAAGAAATAATGTTGTATTGAAATTTATAAGTTCACGTGTAATTTATTAAGTTAATTTTTTATCAATCATCATCATTTCTCAGCATCCCTTTCCAACATCTCCTCTCCCAGAGCATGTACGGTGCAACACACGTACATTTTGTCAATTCAGCTCTACGAGCTTACCTACAATGTCCACATTATCATTCACCTTATTCAGCTAATTACTTCAGTCCGCATTTAGCAATCATCGCGTGCACTCATTATCATATTATTATCAAATTAATTACATCAATAAAATCTATTATTATTCTATCATTTAAAGCTGTATAGAACACTGTACAGGGAAATTAAAGACCATGTGCTAGAAATTAGTTGTGTATCTAATAGAGTGGCATATACGAAAATTAAATTGTCAGCGAAATATACACTCACTATTATACAGGTATATGCCCCCACTGCAAGCCACCCTGATAGCGAAATCGAAGATTTCTACGAAAAGGTTACCACGGCCATGCAAAAGAGTAAATCCCCTTATAACATCATTATGGGAGACTTTAATGCCAGAGTTGGAAAGAAGGAGATGGATATTGAGTGTTGTATCGGTGATTTCGGCCTTGGTGGTAGGAACGAAAGAGGGAAAGAACTGGTGCACTATGCAATGCGACGTAACTTGTATGTCATGAATACGTTTTTCTATAAAAAGCCACAACAAAAATGGACACGGAAACACCCTAACGGAGTTCACAAAAATGAATATGACTACATAATCAGTAATCGCAGAAACTTTGTGCATGATTGATTTATCTTCGGTTGAAATCGCGGAGGACCAGGTGTTTAAGCTTTTAGAGAGACTAGATGTAAGTAAGGGCAGTGGCACAGATCTTATTCACCCTATTTTTATAAAAACCTGCGCCAAGGAGCTTGCCACTCCCCTTGCAATAATCTTTACAAAATCAATAAAAGAAGGACATTTTCCTTTAGTATGGAAAAAAGCTTTAATCACACCAATTTATAAAACCGGTGATGCCGGTTTGGTCACAAATTATAGGCCTATTAGTAAGTTGAATATTTTTGGTAAAGTGTTCGAGAAGATTGTCACCACCACTATCTCAGCCACAGTTTATCAGCATATATCAATCGCACAGCATGGGTTCTATCGGGGGCGTAGCGTTGACACAAATTTATTGAATTTCACTAATTTTGTTTTGAACAAGATGTGTGACGGGTGGCAAGTGGACGCCGTGTATACCGACTTCTCAAAATGGTTTTGATAAAATAAACCATTCTATGTTAATTATAAAATTAGAGAGGCTCGGTATACACGGTGATCTCCTTAGATGGGTAAAATCTTACCTAAGCAATCGTAGCCAAGCAGTAGCCTTGAAGGGTTATACCTCCTGTTTTCTTCCTGTACCCTCTGGCGTCCCCCAAGGGTCACATTTGGGTCCCTTACTTTTTGCGTTATACGTAAATGATATGTCTACATGCTTCTTAGAATCACAACATCTTGTCTACGCAGATGACACTAAAATTTATAGAGCTGTTTCATCTGAAACAGACTGTCGGTTACTTCAATCTGATCTAGTAAACTTTTACAAATACTGTTCAGATAATAATCTCTACCTAAATCTTAAAAAATTCTTCGTTATAAGTTTTACCCACAAACGGGACGTTATTAATTTTAATTATAATATTGGAGGTAGACAAATACAGCGTGTAACGTCGATACGGGACCTAGGTGTGACTTTAGACACCCAACTAACTTTTCTTCAACATATTGATAATATATGCAAACGAGCATATAAAAATTTAGGTATGATTCTCCGTATAGGTAAGCCTTTTAGACGTTCATGTACCTACAAAATTCTTTATAATTCATTCGTAAGAAGTATTCTCGAGTTTGCTAGTGTAGTATGGACACCATACTATCAAATTCATATTGATCGTATAGAGAGAATCCAAAATTTTCTTAAATCCCTTTCTTACAGAACGTGCTATCACTCGGATAGTGCCTCGGCATCTCGTGCACATTTTAGTATACCTACTCTCTGTAACAGGAGACTTTATCTTGACTTAATTTTCTTCTTTAAAATACTAAAAAACGAAATAAAATGTCCTAACTTCTTGCAAAACATAAAGTTGCGTGTACCACTAAGACGTTGTCGCCCGCGACAAGCTTTATTTAATGTGAGTTTTGCTCGTACCAATTATGTTAAACACACATTTTTCAGACGGGTCTGCAAATATTTTAATGATGATTTAAGCTAAGTTGACCCTTTTCACGATTCATTGTATACCATTAAAAAACACGTTAGGTCCAAGCTGTTAACAAGCTAACTTGTATTGCTTTTAACTTAACTTGCTTGCTTTAATCTGGTTAGAAGAGTATTTTTTATTAAGAATGTATAGTGATCGCGAAATCCTAAGATATTGCTATAACTTATATTGTATTTGGCTCTTTATGCGTACTATTGTTTGTTACGTTTTAGTTGGGAACCTAAAAGTGACGTTTTTGACACCGTCATCCGATTAAAAATTTTACCACGTAGATCAATTGGGGTCCTTAACTGAATTGCAAAAAGAGATGATGGTTCGCATTCTTTTAATTGTGTCACAAACTTGATGATAGTATTACATGCCTACCTATGTTTAGAATATTTAGGTCCGACACCGCTGCTTGTATTTTTATACTTGTTAGAATTATATTAAGGAACCTCCAGGTCTTTTATCATACCGAACTTGTTATTAACATGTTTGTATATGACTGTATGAGTTCTAAATAAATAAAATAAAAATGATGTATCAGTACTCAACAACTTCTATACTGGCAGTGATCACCGCTTAGTTCGTGCAACTCTTAACATTAATACTAAGGCAGACGAAAACTCACCCAGCGTCATATACCACAGCACACTGTTCCTGATCTAATTAGAGCTAGGGCCGAAGACTACAAACAGTATATCAGCGATCACCTACATGACTGGGACACACAGAAAACAATGCCAATAGAAGCCCTCAATGAACACTTAACATCGATAATGAAGGAAGCACAGAAGGAGATCATGCCTGGTGATGTCGATCTCAGACCTAAAAAGCTAATATCAGAAACACTTAAGCTCACGGAAAGACGTACTTAAATACCAAGAAGACAAAATTACTATTGCCCTACAGTCGAATACTAGTAGACGTATTTTGTGATCTCAGTTATCCAACGGACGAAAAGAGATTTTTCAACTAGTCGATGAGAAGGGAGACTTGAACACTAATAGAGAGCAGCTGTTAGAAGTAGCGAGGAAATACTATGAGAATCTGTACAAAAGTAAGTCACCAAACATTGCTTCGCAACTAGGTGGACATTCATACAACAGGGCTCCTGTCTCCAATGTTGGCTCTGAAGAAATTCCAGACGTAACCGTGGAAGAAATACGTTTTGCTCTTGGCCAGATCAAAAACATAAGGTCACCGGGACATGACAGTATCATTTCTGAAATGCTGAAGCTGGCGCCTGATATAGCATGGAGGGCATTGGCACTGCTCTTCACAAACTGCATATTATCCAGCAAGGTCCCGAGTGACTGGCACAAAGCGGTCATTGTCCTTCTTCACAAAAAAGGTGATATCCGGAGATTGGAAAACTATCGTCGCATTAGTCTTTTGTCTCACATATACACCGTGAATTTTGAGATACCCGCGAAAATTAACTAACATACTCAGATATCGATATACATCGAATTTGGCGAATAAAAAAAACGGAACGGCGTACGGCGTTGGCGTACGGAAGGAATAACTTTGAATAAAAAAAAAATTATTCATAGTTATTCCTTCCGTACGCCAATATTACGCTACTAAATTAGGTGGATTTTGGTTCCGTTAATGTTGGAATGATAATGATTACTATTTGAATTAGCAGGACTTTTATAGTGCATATTTTTTAAGGAATGTTAGGGACCTATTAAATAAATTTCTCATAAAAAAAATTTTTTTTATTCGCCGAATTCGATGTATATCGATATCTGAGTATGTTAGTTAATTTTCTCGGGTATCTCAAAATTCACGGTGTATAAGTTGTTAACTAGAATCATCCTAAACAGACTGAGGGAAAAGCTAGACGCATACCAACCCAGAGAACAGGCTGGATTTCGGGCTGGATACAGAACCAACGACCACCCGCATACCTTGAAGACAGTGATCGAAAAATGCGACAAATACCGAAAGTCAATTATTATCACCTTCATCGATTATGAGAAAGCGTTCGACTCAGTGGAAGCGTGGGCAGTGGAGAAAGCTTTGGCGGACAGTAGAGTTGATGAAAGGTACATCTAGCTCATTAAACACCTTCAGCTATCCGGAACATCCTCGATACGCCTCCACAAGTTAACAAATGCATTTAGACTGGAGCGAGGAGTCCGTCAGGGTGATACCATATTGCCGAAATTGTTCAATGCTGCCCTTGAAAACATCTTTAAGAAGTTAGATTGGACAACCAAGGGAGTAATAATCGATGGAGAAAGGCTAAACAACCTGCGATTTGCCGACGATATCGCACTGATCAGCGATAATATCGAAGATATGATTGATATGGTCGACCAGCTACAACGTGAATCAGCAAATGTAGGTTTAAAAATGAATATGTCAAAAACCAAAATAATGACGAACATTGCAAACGCGAAAAATCACATCCTACCTGTAGAATTGGTCGACCACTACATCTATCTAGGCCACAAAATCACTCTTGGTTCCGAAGATCAGGTTTCTGAAATAGGGCGACGCATCGGGCAAGCTTGGGCAGCTTTCGGAGCAAACAACCATGTTCTGCGCTCTAAGAGAATGGCCCAACACTTAAAAACCAAGGTGTTTAACCAGTGTGTTTTGCCGGTCTTCGTGTATGGGATGGAAACCACGACGCTGACAGAAAAGTCTGCTGAGAGACTCCGCGTTGCGCAACGAGCAATGGAGAGACAGATGCTTGGCGTTTCTCTACAAGACCACAAGAGAAACGAGTGTATTAGAGATAGGACAGGGGTCAGAGACGTGGTGGAAGAGATTGAGAGCCGTAAATGAATATGGGCAGGACACATTGCACGGATTAACCACGACCGCTGGGCTAGAAGGACTTTGGAATGGAGACCCCGTAATGACACCCGCGGCAGGGGAAGACCGCCTAAGAGATAGACAGATGACATCCGGCGACAGGCTGGAATCAACTGGATGCAAGTTGCCGGGGACAGAAGTCGGTGGAAGGTTGAAGAGGAGGCCTACGTTCGAAGACGAACCCCAAAGGCTGATATAGATATAGAGATAGAGTATGTGAGCCAATGAACAAAAGTGGCGTCGCACTTTTTAAAGAAAACTAAAAAAGGCGCGCGGCCGCCAGGTGTCGCCACTGGGCCGGAAACTAGAGGAATTAAAAGTACTAAAACGAAACGAAAAAGTTAAGTAGTAAAACGACGGAAACGGATATGCTATCTCAATATAAAACTTCCAATGAGGTAAGTATTTTAATATGCGTTTTATTTCAGGTAAAACGCTGCTATTTTTATTGGGACGGAGACAAATCCAACAAATCATAAACCTTGAAAATCGGTCCAGACGTTCTGTTGTTATAAGTGTTGTTACAAACACGAGTCTATTTTATTTATTAAAGAATCCTAAACCGATTGAATTTTCCTGACATATTTTATCTTTATTTTACTTTAATTTAAGAGACACTGTCTGATAAAAAGTAATTAATCAGAAGATTTACATACTGTAATTTTGTAATTTTCCATATTTGTAATAGTGAAACATGTGCACTAACTCCCTTATCATGCAAGATTACTTACAATGTTTTTCGGAAATAATATTCTGATTCTAGATGAATTTTCCCAGTCAATATTTTTAAAGATTATTGCAATGTTTTTTTTTATTGCATAATATTCAATTATCTAGTTCGTAAGTAGTATATTTAACCAGCAATGTTAAGTGTCACCAAACTCGTAAATTTGTGACTTATAAAGTCAAGTAAATAAACGCAGATCTACTTTAGTTATGTTTACGAATGTCGTGATATGATTTGTTATGTGCACAGTATTATGTGTCTGAAATGTTATGTGTTATTTAAGTTATTTTAAACCATTGAGAACTTTTATTGACGTGTTCTCAATGTTGAACATAGCCCAACCTTGTAAATTTACATAATGTATCCAGAATTGAATATGTAAGCTTAAGAAACCATAATAGTTTAGACGTGGTTAATTATTGACCTGTTTACGATGTTAATTAAACATATCCCATCCTTGTAAATTTATATGACGGGACGTCGCTGCTGGAAGTGTTACACTATCTTCATCCATCAAAAGAATTGAAAATTAAAATGTAACGATAATTCTTACTCAATTTATTCCACAGACTTGTACAGATCCGGAATACGTCCGGACAGTCCGACGGCTCGAGCAAAAGTGAATTCCGTCGCGGCTGCCGGCCGTGACGCAAGACTTCCAAACTGCCCGTTAGGGGCGCGCGTGTCCTAACGAATTATTGAAATAACGATTGAATTCTTGCGTCCCACATTAACAATTAGATTTATTAGTTAAGAACAATCTTTTTAATCATGATAAATTAATTCACAAGAGTTACCATTGATTTTAAAATGACAACGTTATTATTGTAACGTTTAAGTTTCAATAATAAATGAGGAAATACATTCTCGTTTAGAAACTACTTAGTGATTATTTATGGATAGGTTTGAACAATTACTTAATAAGTTGTAATTCGGGACATGTTGTGTAGTTCTTTGCTGAGTGTGTCGATATCTCGTTGCGCCGATACGGCCATTCTGACAGGCGGTGCGCGCTCTGCACCAGCCTGTGAGCTTGTAGTCTGCATCTGTAATAATAGGAAAGAATTTCCCCTGAGGTTTTATCTTTTATGCAACTGTGTTGCTTGGAATGTAATGTCAGTAATAACTCGTAAGCATCGAATCACATCTCACATGTGATGCATGGTTTTGTTTAATATAATTGTTATTAATCAAAATTTGTTTTATGAATAATTTTATGTAGGACTAGCGACCCGCCCCGGCTTCGCACGGGTGCAATTATCAGTGTTTCTCTACTATATTATGCATGTATTATTCATATAAACCTTTCTCTTGAATCACTCTATCTATTAAAAAAACAGCATCAAAATCCGTTGCGTAGTTTTAAAGATTTAAGCATACATAGGGATATAAGGACAGAGTAAGCGACTATGTTTTATACTATGTGAAGCTTATGGCTGAAACTCAAGCAAGGTATATTGTTGTTGTTGGAATTTAAAGCCTTAAGGAGGTGTAAAGGATATACTTACATTCTGTTTTAAAGTTGTTTATTTTCGAAGTAAATAAACAGACTTATGGTTAGGTACTCACGCAATCGATGATACGAGTACAGTGCAGGCATCAACTAAAGAACGATTTTGAGGAATTTCACTCTTAAGGGATGAAAGATTGTATGTAGTCCCTCAGTTTTAAAGTTAGTTTCTCTAAATAGTGTGTTTAGGCTGACCTTAAAAAATAAGTTAATGTGCGTTTTAAATAAATTCTTCCTTGACTCGGGTTGAAAAGGGGGATAAAGTTGTGTGTGGAAAGTCCTTTGTTTCCAAAGTAAAAATAACTAAAATTATTAAGGTTAGAACCTCACGCTTGGTATATTAATGTTGTTGGAATTTTAACCCTTAAGGGGGTGGAAAGGGGATTTAATTTCGTATTTGAAGTTCTTCATTTTTGAATTGAAATCACTGAATTTATTATTGAAATGTTTAAATTTATGGTTGGAGTTTTACTTAAATGGAGTTTCGGGACTTTGGATTTTTCAAAATGACACCATATAACCTACCTATCTTAAAGTCCGATGGACCGACGACCTTAAAAAGATGGCTGGTATTAGCTGGATAAAAAATGCGGGAGATCGTGGTCTTTGGCTTACGTCTAGCAGTGGACTGCAATAGGCTAATTAGATACATAGATTGATACGATATAACGAAGCATTTTTTTTATTGTAGGATTAAATAAGGTAACAAATATACAAACTTATATCTTTACCAATTTTATTTTATAAAGGCTTAAGTGAGTTTGTTTGTTTATTGTTTGTTTATTGTTTGTTACGCTGTAACGTCTTACTACTAAACGATCATCAACGATGCAGAAAAGGACATAGACCCAGAAAAAAAGGACTGTTTCCGCGGGATAGAAAAATATCTCGAAGATATGGTCGTCCGGCATAACAGCTCGGCGTACTGGATGTACGTTTATGTATTATATTGTAATTGTATAACGTTTAAAGTTTATACATATTGTTCTTTATTTTTAAATCTATATTAGCGCGAGCCTAGCCGCTGGCAAATGCTAGTTTTTTTTTTTTTTTTTAAATACATACTTTTATACCCCCTTTCATCCTCTTAATGTTAAAATACCAACAATATTGCGTGAGTTTACAAACATAGGCCTATATAACAAATTAAGTGTTTTTTAAATCAAAAGTATAGAATATCAAATACAACATTTCAACCCCTTTTCACCCTCTTAGGGGTTGTTATTCTGAAAACACCATTTGTGTGAGTTTCCAAGTAATAAGCCTAAAAAAATCCCCTTTCTTAACCTCGAAAATAAAAAACCTCAAATACAAAAGTTTGTCTTCTTTTTATCCCCTTTTGGGTTAATTAAAACCCCAACAGCATCCATATACCTTCTTTGCTAGAGCTTTAATCTATAAGCAATAGTATTTCTTGTGATTTATACCAAACTAAATACATAAACCACAAGAAATATTATTTTATGTTACGTGTGGAAATTACTTCGTTTTAAAAAAAACGAAGTACTTTCCACACACAACTTCATCCCTCTTTTCACCCCATCGGGGATTAAGGGGTTCCATACGTCAGCCTAAATTCAAAATTTGAAGATCTTTACTTCAAAACTGACGGACATACAAACTTTCACCCCCTTTTTTAATCCCTTAAAGGTGGAATCTTTTAAAATCCTTCTTTAGTAAATGCCTGCACTGTAGGTATCCCTGATTGCGTGAGTGCCCAACCTAAGTCTATTTATTTACTTCGAAAAGAAAGAACTTCAAATACAAAATGTATCCTCTTTTCACCCCCTTAAGGGTTGAAACTACTACAACACCAACATACTTTGCATGAGTTGTCAACCGTAAACCTAAATAAAAAATGAGTGATTTTAACTTTAAAATTATAGAACTTTAAATAAAAATGTATCCCCTTTTCACCCCTTCAAGGGTTGAAGTTCCAACAACAAACATATACCTTGCGTGAGTTACCAACTATAAGTTTAAATTATAAATTGAGTGAATTTTAGTTTGAAAATAAAGAAATTGAAATACAAAAATCCCCTTTTGGGGATACCATAAGGGTTGCAATTCCAACAACAACGATATACTTTGACTGAGTTTCCAACCGTACGCCTAAATAATAATTTTAGTGATTTTTACTTTGAAAACGACGGAGTTTCAATACACCGTTGGCAATGTCTTTGTAAACGCAAATAAAATCAACCTACTCTGTAAACGTCATGAATTGACAGATGACAGATCAGTGATCGAATGATTGTATTCTCTCTGCTGCCTACCATTGAATGTCTATAAAGTGCTTTGATTGTTCTCTAATAAAATCCGCTCGAATCCGCAACAATAGTTTTTCTTAATGCCCATAATCCTTCAGGTTATGGGCCCAGACACGGTTCTGGATAATACAGTAATTATTTTTTCCAACTTATCCGTGATTTCGGCATTAGAAAAACTTAACCTCTCGTTGACACCACACGACGAAACAACATGGCAGGCGTTGTTAACACATCTCCATTCATCATGGAAAAACTCGAAGGTATTGACAACTACAACTCGTGGAAGTTTATGATGAAGATGGTGCTGATCCATGAGGATCTTTGGGATTACGTGGAGAAGGAGTCGACGAATGCTGAAGATGGTAAGAAGGTACAAAAGGCACTCGCCCGCATTGCATTATCTGTACAACCGACAGCATTTGCGCACGTCAGGTCTGCGAAAACTGCTCATGAGGCCTGGACGAATCTTCAGAGGGCATACGAGGATAGAGGTTTATGTCGGAGACTAGGACTACTGAGAACTTTGTTTGGTATAAAGTTGGATAGCCAAAGTATGGAGAGCTATATCAACAAAATCGTTGAAGTATCACAGCAGCTGAGCGATATTGGGTTTCCACTTGATGATGATTTCATCGCTGTCATCATGCTGAGCGGACTAACTGAAGATTATGATCCTCTGATCATGGCAATAGAAAACTCCAACATAAAGTTATCCAGTGAGGTGGTGCAAGGCAAGTTATTACAGGAAACCCAGCGTCGTGGTGACAAAAATGATGGAGCAGCCCTCACAGCTGTGCGGAAACAACCCAAATGTTTTCCCTGTAAAAGGACTGTTCATTTTATTAGGGACTGTCATAGCGTGCTGCGTGCGTGCGTGCGTGCGTGCGTGCGTGCGTGCGTGCGTGCGTGCGTGCGTGCGTGCGTGCATGCGTGCGTGCGTGCGTGCGTGCGTGCGTGTGTGTGTGTGTGTGTGTGTATGTTAACATTCTAGAACCATACACTGCTTTAAATAAGTAAATTAGCCCTGTGACATAACAACCTTGGAATCGGTAGGTTCCTATTTTGGTTAGGAACATGACTTAGACATAAATAATTTGCATGGCAGTAACAACGATTGGTAAGACATTGACTAATCTATGTAATAATTTTAAGAATATTCTCTGTTGTGTCGTAGCCGAGCGCTTTCAAATTGTCTGCTAATATTGATTTTAAGTTCATTCTATTCATATTTACAACTTTATGTGTGTCATTGAAATATCTATACAGAAACGGTCCAGTGAATGAGACTTGTCGTCGAGTTAACAGTTGGCACGTGGGTGCGTATTCTTTGCTTAAGTTGTGGTAATTGCGAGGGGTCAATAGTTTTATGATAGCGAAGGACTGTTTGCATAATAAATAGTTGTCTGACCGTGAGTAGGTTTGCTTCTTGATACAATGTATCAGTTGGATACAGCCTGGGTTTTCTTAGCATAACTTTAATAACGGCTTTTTGAGCTCCGAATGATGCTGAATGATGAGCTCTGAATGTATAAACTGGATATTGCCGAGGTACCTTTGGCAACATGTAACAATGTTGCAGTGACTTCACAGATAGCTGGGGACCTTCCAATGGTGAATGCAGCAGCTGAATGTTTGACTGAGAGGGAGCAAGAGACAACTCCAGAATTATCGGAAACGGTATGGCATCGTCGGCTTGGACACCTAAACCGAAGAAGCATGCAACTTCTCAATCAAGATATTTTTGAAGAACAACGGAATTCAACACCAAACAACAGTTCCTCACTCACCGCAACAGAACGGAGTGGCAGAACGAGCCAACCGGACGATCATGGAGACAGCAAGGTGTATGCTGCAAGATGCAGGCCTGGCACAAGAGTTCTGGGCAGAAGCTGTTAATACAGCTGTATACATACGAAACCGTTGTCCCACGAAGGCAGTCATGGGGTGCACTCCGGAGAAAAAATGGACTAAAAAAAAGGTAACAATTAAACACCTGCGTATATTTGGCTGTGTCGCATATGCATTGAATCCTAATCGAACAAAATTAGATTCAAAATGCAAAAGTTACATATTTGTTGGTTACTGTGATGTCACAAAAGGGTATAGATTAATTAATCCTAAATTGCATCAAAGCCAGAAATGTAACTTTAATTATTTATAGTAATAAATTACTAAGTAAAGTGTCATATGATGATAGTGAAAAACCAGTGGAACTTTCTTTACAAATTCATAATAATGTGCATGATGATAAAACTAATCAGTCTGGACCACCTGTACAATCAGAATCATTTGTTGTGAACACTGATTTATCTGATGACAATATTTTATTAGAAAACAATCAGAGACACAGCATAATCACAATTGATGTTTCTGAGGGCTCGATGGAGTGCTCACCGGAGGCCAGCGATCCTGCCGATGAAACTTACATTCCAGATCCATCTGAAGAAACATCGAGTGATGACACTTTTGGGTCATTGTATTCATACCTGGTGAGCACAGCTAATGATGAAGACACACCTCAGACTGTACAGGAAGCACTCGGTGGCCCAGATGCAGAACATTGGCGAGAAGCAATGACTAGTGAGTACAAATCATTTGTTGATAATGATTGTTGGACCCTGACCGATCAATTAGAATCACAAAAACCTGTGAAATGTAATTGGGTTTTTAAAATCAAAAGAAGATTGAATGGTGAACTATTGAAATATCGAGCTCGCTTGGTCGCCAAAGGATATACTCAAAAGCATGGTGTAGACTACCATGAAACTTTTTCCCCAGTTGTTAGATATTCCACAATACGCACATTGTTAGCTTTGGCAGCTGAATACAACATGGAAATAGAACATCTTGACGTGAAAACAGCATTCCTTAATGGTGACTTGAAAGAAACTGTTTTCATGGAACAGCCAGAGGGCTTCCAGATAAAAGGCCAAGAACATAAAGTTTACAGATTAAAGAAAGCCATTTATGGCTTAAAACAGGCTTCGAAGGCCTGGTACGAAAAAATTGATCATGTTTTATGCCAGAAATTGGGGTTTGTTAGGTCATCATCCGAACCTTGTGTTTATATAAAGTCTAATCATGATTCAATCATAGTAATTGCTCTGTATGTCGATGACATAATTTTGTTCTCAAAATGTAACATACAAAAAAAGATGGATGTAAAAGGGAAATTAATGAAAGAATTTCAAATTACAGATCTAGGACCAGCCTACCAAATTCTAGGTTCATACCTATAGTCTCCTGACTATGTAAAGAAGATGATAAAATTACTCTCGACCAGATTAATTATACCAAAAGGGTTTTGCAGAAATACAAAATGAATGATTGTAAAGTATCACCTACACCCATGGAGATAGGACTAAAATTGCCTAAGGGCAATCAGAAAGATAACCTTGACTATCGAGGTCTGATTGGTTGTCTGATGTACATTGCTGTTTGCAGTAGACCGGACATTGCTCATGCAGTCAGCTACTTAAGCCAATTCAATTAATCTTTCACAGAAATTCATTGGAAAGCAGCAAAAAGAGTTTTACGTTATTTGAAAGGTACGGTAAATCATTGTTTAGTTTTCCAGAAGAGTGGCCTGGACATCACGGCTTATGCAGACGCTGACTGGGCGAATGATGACGGGGATCGCAGGTCATACACCGGGTATGTATTCACTGTGGGGAGGTCCATAGTTTCTTGGGAAAGTCGCAAACAGAAAACAGTGGCATTATCCAGTACTGAAGCTGAATACATGTCCTTATCTGACTCGTGCGTGGAAGGCTTGTTTATTAGACAATTTTTGAAAGATATTGTTAACAAGAGTTTTGTAATAACGATTTTTAACGATAACCAGTCTGCATTAAAATTATGTAGCAACTCTCTTTATCACTCAAGAACTAAACATATTGATGTTAGACATCACTTTATCAGACAACATGTAAACAATACTACTGTTGTTTTAAAGTATTTGTGTACAAATGATATGCTTGCTGACATACTTACTAAGTCTTTATGAAAAGAAAAACATAATAAGTTTGTAACTCAATTGTTATTAGCACAATAGATTTAAACATTCTTTATTCTATGTAAACTTTGAGGTGTCTACTAAAGCATGTATGTAAGTTAACAGGTTTAATTGAGAAAGTTAAAACAATATTTATGTAATCATATAATTTGTTTTATGATAATATTTGTAACAAAAAAAATAGACTTGGTGAAACTGTTGTTATTATGTTGTAGAGATATATCTTTGATCCATATTGTATTGTTATGCTTTAGGTAGTAAAGGTATAGATTTTATTGGTTTAAGGGCCAGTGTTGGAAATGTCTTTGTAAACGCAAATAAAATCAACCTACTCTGTAAACGTCATGAATTGACAGATGACAGATCAGTGATCGAATGATTGTATTCTCTCTGCTGCCTACCATTGAATGTCTATAAAGTGCTCTGATTGTTCTCTAATAAAATCCGCTCGAATCCGCAACAATAGTTTTTCTTAATGCCCATAATCCTTCATACACAACTTCATTCCCCTTTTTACCCCATCGGGGGTTGATTTATCAAAAACGCTGAGACACGTGTTAATTCATTTTCATACGTCAGCCTAAATACAAACTTTGGAGATCATAACTTCTAAACTGACGGACTTTAATACAAACTTTAGCCCCCTATTTTACCCCCTTAAGGATGGAATTTCCAAAAATCCTTCCTTAGTGGATGCCTACACTGTGTAAGGTATCTATGTGCAAAATTTCAAGTCTCTAAGTTCAGCAGTCTGGGCTGTGCGTTGATAGACCAACAACCAGTTTAGGTTTAATAAATATTGGACAACATCACATACATTGCTCTGATCCTAAGGTAAGTAGCTTAAGCACTTGTGTTATAGAAATCAGAAACAATGACGGTACCACAAACACCCAGACCTGCTTTTTAGCTGCATTCTACTCCTTATTTGATGCGTATAGCGATAATTGAAAGACCCCAAAGTAATCTTTGAAGTTTTATCTGTGAAATCATCGTTTGAAATTTGTATTTCCTCTAATAAATAGTTACGAAAACAAGCTTTTAAACGACGTCGATAAGAATGTATTCTGTGCGTCTCCTACGTAATTAATCCTTATCTTATTATTTGGTTTGTACCAATCGGTAGGAAATCAAAAAATCTATAATTTCATCGCAAAAAAATTGTAAATTGATCCATTATTGACAAAGTTATGGCTATTATTAATTATCTACGAACGTCTGATTCTCTGGCGTGCTGTGCGGGGCAGCGGGAGGCAGTGTGCCGCTAGCTGTCCGAGGGGAAGCCTGTGTCGCTCGTTCCGCCGTGCCGATCAATCACTGCTCGGAACAAAACAGCACGCGCGAAACACTTAAAAAATTTCGTCACTTAGCGTGAGTGTCTCGATAGCTTAGGTGGCAGAGCACTTGCTATGTATGCAATGGTTGTGGGTTCGAACCCCACCTTATTCAGTTTTTATTTTTTCAATTCATATTTTGTTTTTTTATTTTGCAGTTTTTTTATTTCTAGTTGTATTTATTTATTTGTATTATTAACATATTAAATATAAAAAAATTTGACCTAACTTTATATTACTACTAACTTGCTATGGCAGTGGTCTTAGCAAGCCGCGGTTATGCTTAGGAATACCGAATTATTAATTTCAACCTTAGGGACATAATATTAAGGTACATTACTATTCGTCACCTAAAAATCCCTTGCAGTGCCCCTTACAGTATAATTTTGTAATAAAGAAATAACCTAAATAAAAAACACCAAAAAAAGCCCTATTTTTAAGCGACTTCAAAAAAAAGGAGGAGGTTCTCAATTCGTCTGAATGTTGTTTTTGTATGTATGTTACGCGATTACGCCGTCAATTATGGACCGATTTCAAAATTTATTTTTTAGTTAGAAAGGGTATACTCCCGAGGTGGTCCCATTTCTACCAAGTCAGATTCTGATGATGGGATCCCTGGGAAATCGAGGGCAACTCTCAATTTTTATAGGCACCCATAATGTTTTGCATATATTTTCTGACTCGATGCTGATTTTTGGGTCTGGTAATCATCATGTCATGTTGCTGACCTGATGATGGAAGCCACAGAACTCCTTAAGGGATAGAAGTTAGAAGATAATACTTCAATTTGTCGACAGAACGTATTTCGCAGTGTGTTGAGCAGACGTGGAGCTTATGAGGTACCAGACCGCCAATTTTTATTTACTGGGGGCGTACCCGCACACCCAGTAACGAAAAAAAATTAGAAAGTTCCTTTCTTAATTTAACTTGTTATTTAACGCGAGACCTTATCCTATGGTTACGACACCAAAATAGCCGCCGTTCTGGTTGGAGTGTAGGTAAACCCTTTTCTTAAGACTTAAAAATTTTCGTCGAAAAATTGACCCTATATAACACCTTATTTTTATCATACCATTGGATGGGGGGTCCATAGAGGACCAATATTAGTTAAGGTTACTTTGCTGTAAAGTAATTTTTGGCGAAGTTAGGAGGGAAAAAATAGAGGACTTAACACTTAAAATTGTAAAATAAAAAACTAAAAACTGACTTCAAAATGAAACTAAAAAGCGAAAAATAATATTGACTAAAATATACCTAATCAGTTCTTTTTGGCCCCTTACAGTATAATTTTGTAATAAAGAAATGACCTAAATAAAAAACACCAAAAAAAAACCTATTTAATATAAAATACACCACAATGTTATATCATAATATATATATTTTTTTTAAATTTAATAAGAATAATTAACAGTTTTTAAATCAAAAAAAAAAAAAAACAACAATTTATGTTTATATACATAAATTGTTTCATCAGATATTTTATTTATCAATAGCGTAGCGAGAGACACTTGAAAGATTTCGTCAAAACAGCTAGCGACTTGGTACCTTAGGTGTCTAAGCATTCCCGGTGGTTGTGTATGCGATGGTCGTGAGTTCGAATCCCACTTGATCATATTTTGTTTTTTTTTATTTTGCAGTTTTTTATATCTTGTTGTATTTATTTATTCTAACAAATTAAATATAAAAGAATCTAACTTAACTTTATATTACTACTAACTAAATAAAGAAATAAATTAACCTTAATAAAAACACCAAAAAAAACCTACTTACTATAAAATACATCATAATATATTTTGTTTTATTTTAAATTTGATAAGAATCATTAACAGTTTTCAAATGTACAAAATCAAAAAACTAAACTGTTTATGTACCTACATAAAATCAGATATTTATCAATAGCGAGAAACACGTAAAAGATTTCGTCGAGACAGCTAGTGACTCGATAGCTTAGAATGGTAAAGCACTTGCCCCGTGCATTCGTGGTGTGTGGTGGGTTCGGGTCCCCCTGATGAAGTTTTTTTTTTCAAATTTTTTAAAATTATATTATGTTTCGTTTTTAAACTTGATTAATATTTTAAACAGTTTTAAATTCTAAAAAATATCTCCCATGCGAATATCTTCCGGCTACAAAGTGGATGTCATTTTATTTTATGCTTTGGTGGCACAATTTCACCATGTCGCTCAGCCTCAGTTTGTCTTGTCAGCTCGTCATTGAATGCTCCGAAACGTGTTACTTTGATATAGCCTGCAATTTTTTGGTCTACCCTAGCGATTACTTAGACTGGAAATGTCACATACTGTTGTCTTTTATTTACGCGAACACGATACATTTAAATGAAACTACTTTTAAAGAAAAACCACCAAAATTATATGGGTTGCCAAAAATACACAAACCAAATGTCCCGCTACGTCCTATTGTGAGTCAGATTGATACACCAACCTACAGACTGGCTCAGCACGTAGCTAGATCACTATCTCGGCTAAGAGGAACAACTACAGCACATGTGAAGGATTCCTACCATTTTATCAGCGAGGTTAAACACCTACACCTAGCGGATAGTGAAACTATGGTCAGTTTTGATGTACAGTCCCTATTTACAAGTTTACCAGTACAGGACTGCGTTGAAATTACTAAAAGGAAGTTAGTTGAACTTGATATGCCTATAGAATATGCGGAACTATTGGAACATTGCCTAACATCGGGATATTTACTGTGGGACAATGAATTCTATGTACAAGTAGATGGTGTAGCTATGGGCTCTCCAGTATCACCTGTTGTCGCAGACATTTTCATGGAGGACTTCGAGGCCAGAGCTTTAGGCACATCACCTATAACACCCAGGTTCTATAAACGGTACGTAGATGATACTTTTACAATTTTACCCACCAATCAAGTCTCTGCTTTTCTAGAACATTTAAATTCAATCCACCCAAAAATCAAATTTACTATGGAAATTGAGGCAAACAATAAACTAGCTTTCTTAGATATTTTACTTACTAGGAATCCGGATCATACTCTTAGTCATATAGTTTTTTCGTAAAGCCACCCATACAGATAAATACCTCAATGGTGCCTCTCACCATCATCCTCGACAGTTGGCTACCGTAGGCAAATCATTGTTTCAGAGAGCAAGGGGTATCTGTGACGACCAACACCTGGTTGGCGAGCTTCAGCATGTCAGGAAGGTACTACGGGAAAACCAGTTGCCGGTACCACGTCGTTCCAGACCCCGGGTCAAGCATTCCACCGTCGAACGCCAACCTGCTGTACTACCTTATATGAAGGGTGTCACTGACAAGATTGGAAACATTTTGAAGCGCGCTTCAATCAAAACCTACTTCAAGCCGCCGAAAAAGATTAACCAATTTTTACCACCTGTCAAGTGCAACATACCTCTTCAAGATGCGGGGGTGTACAGACTGGAATGTGACTGTGGGCTCTCCTATATCGGTCAAACAAAACGAAGTATAGGCGTGCGGGTAAAAGAACATATAGCCGACATCAAACATAGACGGAATACTAAGTCTGCAGTGTGTGAACATGCCTTAGATACACCCAACCATTTCATACGATTTGACCAGCCTAAAGTCCTTGCAAGAGAACGACGATTTGTTCCTCGCATGTTACGGGAGGCAATTGAAATTAGAAGACACCCGAATTTCAACAGAGAAGATCGTTGGAAAATACCACCAGCATGGGATCCTGTTTTAACGAAATCCCATGCTAGGCCCCGCACTGCAAGACCTCTAGATACAGTTAGCTCTTTTTGCGTAGATAGGAACACAAATTAATATTAACTGAGTGACGGTAGTTTATATTTTTTCAAAATATTGTAAAGACGAATAACACCTTAGTCTACCTGTGACCACGAACGCTGTAAAGTGTTCGAAACGTCAGGTTAAATAAAATGTTAATAAATCGCGAAATAATCCGTAAAAGTAGTTTCATTTAAATGGAAATGTCACTTTACGCATGATTTGACCGTCAGAATTTTCCTAACCTTTTTGGTGGCGTTTTGTTCAACGACTATTAAGATTTGGTGTGTCGTATTCTTAGGACGTCTTTTAGTTTACGCACAAAAATTTATAAGGTTATTTAGCATTTTGATATTTAGTGTAATCTATGTCTTTATTACGACATTTAACTTATGCAGTGAATTTTCAGTATTATATATTTAAATAATTCATTCTGAAATTGAATCATAGTTTTGATGGCTCAGTTTTGGTGGTTTCTTCTTGCTTCTTAATATAACAATACTATCCCAGGATCCCTCTTTCTGGTCTTGAGTTGGAGCCTAATGACTAAAGACATCATTAGAAACACGCAATGCTTAATGATTTTCTCTTAGAATCTATGCTACTGTGGATCGAGCGAGGTGTCAGGTCGGGCGCACGTTCCGAAATGGGCCATTCCAAATTGGGCCCGGTCTATGCCCTGCTGAAAACTGGACGATTTATTCAGCCCGCGCTAAACCGTTAGCGCGGGCTCAATAAATCGTCTGCTGGGCGCAGCAAGGTCGTTCTTGAACAGATTTCCACGGATGCTAACGCTAAGTAAGTTTTTGTTTGTTATTATTGTATTCTGTTAACTAGAGTACTAGATAGTAAATATGTTTACAAAGTAACAGTTAGTTATCTCGAAGGAAACTCACAATAATAGGATGTAAACATTCAAAATTGCTTAGTATTCTATCTGTCCCTAATTAGTTGACCACGACTGTATGTCCAGCAGTAGGCTGACGTGGGCTGATTGAAATGGACTGAGTAGGGTGAATCTTGAAACGCATGAATTACGTTGTCCGGAGTTATAAAGTACCCGAGGTGAAATAATGGAACATCAAAATATTTTTTTTTATTTAGTTCTAGGTGTATTCTAACTAATGCTTCATGGTTTTTGGCTTCATTAAATTTGCAAATAACTGTAAAAAAATAATTAGGGTAGGGAATTTGATCCCCATGGCGTGTCCATTCAATAAATTTTGATCAAACTGTAGAAAAAACTGCAACTTAGGGATAAAACCAGATGGTAAAATGCTACTTTTATATAATAAAGATTAGTCTGTAAATAGATTAGTCAATTAGAATCTTCACTTAAGTATTTAGTTATACTTTAATTTAGAATCAAAATTTTGACCAGATTTGAGAGTTGATTCCCATGGTACGACACTTATCTTCACCTGCAGCTCTAGTAATAAAAAGTAGGGATACGAGTGTGCGTTGCCGCGCGAGAATCAGTCGTGAGTTAAGTGTAGTGGAAGGCGGTCACTTCGCAGCATGTATCCACGCCGAGTTACGAAGGTAAATATTTGATTCCCGTGGCATTGTTTCTATACATCGTTGATTACCGTGATAGCCATAAAAAATATTTTTATTGTTTTTAAAGATCGCTTCTTATAACAAATAAAAACTATTGATAGTGCATTATTTATTTAAGTTTGCATTTAAAATATATGTTTGTTAGTTAAAGAGCAAATGATAAAAATTGACGAACTTTGATTCCCGTGTTATTGATTCCCGTGGTTTTAATGCCATGGGAATCAATCTTTCTTTATAAAATGAAGGATGCTGTGCCAATGTATTTGTGATTTATAGATAATCTTAATTTGTGTCATTACTTTGTAATTTGTTAATAACACTAAAATAGCTAGATTCAATTTTATATTCATAGAAACTTTTACATATTTCAGACAACAATTGATTTAAACTATAATAAAGATTGTTTTATTGATTCCCATGCCTTGTTTTTGATTCCCGTGGTAGACAAAATTTCAATTGCTTATATTTTCGAAACTAATTGTGCAAAATGAGGGCCTATTAGATCAATATGTTAAAAAACTATCCAAATTTAATATTACGTCATGATTTTAGCATATCTTTATCATTTAAAATTTTCCACGGGAATCAATCAAATACGCCCAATTTTAAGATTCACCCAGTAGGTAGGTAGGACTATAGGTAGGTCTTTGCCTGGCATTTGTTACTAACAAACTGACTGATGCATCGGGCATTTTCTAATATGAAATGCAAACGCTCGGTCGGTTGGATCGGGCATTTCAGTCGATCCGACCGATGATCATTTGACATTAGTAGCATAGTAAACCCTTCCCCGAAGTGTATCGGTGTATCAATTTCTCTAATGGGAGGAATGGCTTGCACAGGTTTGTCTATTTGCTTTGTCACCTTCCATAAAGAGTAGTCTGTACTACGGTCACTGGTCAAATGCTCAATCAATTCTTTACAATTTTCAAATTTAAAGTTTTCATAATGACTAAGGTTATTTCTTACAATAACGGCGCTACCACCTCTAGCACGGTTGTTGGAGTGCAGTGCATGATAGACGTCGTATCCTTTGAATGTTATATGAGATTGTTTGGTAAAATGTGTTTCTGATACAAGGCATATGTCAATGTTTTGTGTGACTAGAACTACTTGCAGCTCATTTTGGTCTCTGAGTAGTCCATTGGCATTCCAAGCCATCATATATAAGTTGTGAGTCATTTTTTAGGTTTTGATGCGCAGTTTTGGCACTGTTTTCCAGTTTTTTTAGTCGTTCATCAAACGAAGACATATATTTTAGGATTTGATCTAATTTCGCAGCACTATCAGTAGGTACATTTGCATCATCGTTATGTACATAATTGATTTTATTAGATGTTGCTTGTGCGTAGGTATTTTTTTTACTTACATTAATAATAATTATTAGCATAATTGACAGGATGTTGTTCACCGCAGTGCACACATTATGGCTTCTCGTCTGCAGGTTTTCTGCAGTCTCGAGTAAGGTGTTTTCCAGTGCACTTCACACATCTTGGTTCTTTTGCGCAGTATTTCTGGGTATGACCATACGCCTGGCATCGTTTACATTGAGGGACAAGTTTGTGTTTTTCCATGGGTGTATTTCTACTTTACACCCTTATATGGACGTGATGCGATATATTTTATCAATCTCATCCCATCCCATCTTCTGACATGCCCTGCGTGTCCCTACACCTGCACACGCGAAGATCTTTGCAAGGCCACCGATTATGCTATATCGGTGATTAAGTTTTGGTCTTCACACATATGAAAGCCTGAGTCGATACGCAAAGAAGAAGATCAAGTTTCACACCTCCAAGTTAAAGCTTTATAACCACCGTATAGAAAAAGTACAATTTTACGACACAAATTATTGTAAACGTTTTAAAATGTATTAAATATAATATTTTGTAATACATTTTTGGTGTGCTGGCTTGACATAACAAACAATTTCTTCATATTTTGATTTTATGATGAAACTATTAGAAATGCACTATTAGCACTAAGCCACGAATACATTTAAATAACATAGGTAGGCAACACAAGCATATTTTGTCTAATCTTAGTGGCCATTATATTTGCTCGGATTCGCGCTGACAGTCTGACAAACAGCTGATCCGACCAGAATAACGAAAACAAACTTTTTTTTGGTTTCAAACTGTAACACGTCGTTAAATGTTTTTTATTATTTTTCTTAATTTAAAAAGCATTATTTACATTACTCCAAATATCGAATTATTTTCAAACGATTCTGCGATCGAGTTACGCAGGACAATTTTTTAAAATCAATAAGCAAGAAATGACATTTCATGTGTCCAGCATTTATTTTTCTAAATGTCATAAACAATTGGAATGTTGCAATTTTCTTAGTTTGAATATCTAAAATTGATTGAAATAAACAATTTTGCATGGAATTGCTAAAAAAAAAAAAAAAATTACAATAAACATTTTTCTATATTATTGTATTTTTATTTTACGCGAACACGAAACACGAACGCTGTAAAGTGTTCGAAACGTTAGGTTAAATAAAATGTTAATAAATCGCGAAATAATCCGTAAAAGTAGTTTCATTTAAACATTTTTCTGTTAATAGAAACCATGTTTACGCATTAGTTTGCTAATATTTTGAATTGGAAAGAGACTTTTACAAAACCGGTAAAATTCTAATACATAGGCATAACACTAGCACTCAGTATAATTCATTCTGATACTCTTCTACAATTGTCTGTGGCCTCGATGGAATCCCGCGATTTCGATGTTGTTTCGCGTTAAGGTTCCAATCGATCCTTCGGTCGGGGATCGGTTGGATCCGAACATTTGGATGGTACATTTCGCGCTAGACCCCCTGGTCATCTATTGAGATCCTTACAAGCATGTAACGAATTTTTTTTTTGTGATATTTAGTTTCGGTGGCGTAATTCAGTTTCGGTTGCGTTATGTTAAAATTAGGTGGCACAATTTCACATATGTTATGTTTTATCCTAAAGATTAGTATTATCAATTTATTTCGAAAACTCAAAAACAAAATTTGCCATCAAAACTGACAAAAAATCGCATGTGTTGATATTGACCCTTTTAAACTTCGACTAGTCTGTATGGGGAATGCAAAAAATCACCATCTTTTAATTTTAAACATTTATTTTTAAATGATAATACATGATTCCTTCTATTTTAAATGTTTAGAAGTACACATTAATGTACAACCTTCTATGTCATTATTTAATTTTTCTAATAAACCACATAGTTTTTTTAATAATTACAGTGAAATGTCGTGAGACATCGTAAAAAGCGAAGGGACGTCTACTGGCGAAAATGCCCACAATATAAAATCAGATTATTATCACCAAAAGGCTGGCCACATTGCCACACTCTTGATTAGAAAAAAATAAGTTTAATAAAAAACTAAAAACCGACTTCAAAATGAAACTAAAAAGCGAAAAATAATATTGACTAAAACATACCTAATCAGTTCTATTTGGAGTCGGTGCCAGCCATCGAGAGTTAAAATGTGTTCATTCGCACCAACTCCAAAATGAACTGATTAGGTATGTTTTAGTCAATATTATTTTTCGCTTTTTAGTTTCATTTTGAAGTCGGTTTTTAGTTTTTTATTAAACTTATTTTATTTCACAATTTTAAGTGTTAAGTCCTCTATTTTTCCCCTCCTAGCTCCGCCAAAAATGACTTTACATAAAAGTGACCAAGACAAATGCTGTTCTTCTGTGGACCACCCACCCAATAGTATGATAAAAATAGGGTGCTAATAATGATCAATTTTTCGACGAAATTTATTACAAGACCCAGACGCCTTTAAAATAAGCTTTAGTTTTCACCTTCCAACTCCGCCAAAAGTGACTTAACAGCAAAGTAACCTTAGCTAATGTTGGTCCTCTATGGACCCCCCATCGAATGGTATGATAAAAACAAGGTGTTATATTGGGTCAATATTTCGACGAAAATTTGTAAGTCTTAAGGAAAGGGTTTTCCTACACTCCAACCAGAACGGCGGCTATTTTGGTTTCGTAACCATAGAATAAGGTCTTGCATTAAATACCAAGTCAATTTAGGAAGGGACTTTTATTTTTTTTTTCGTTACGGTGTGCGTACCCGCCCCCAGTAAATAAAAATTGGCGGTCTGGTACCTTATAAGCACCACGTCTGCTCAACACACTGCGAAATACGTTCTGTCGACAAATTGCAGTATTATCTTCTAACTCCTATACGTTAAGGAGTTCTGTGGCTTCCATCATCAGGTCAGCAACATGACATGATGATTACCAGACCCAAAAATCAGCATTGAGTCAGAAAATATATGCAAAACATTATGGGTGCCTATAAAAATTAAGAGTTGCCCTCGATTTCCCAAGGATCCCATCATCAGAATCTGACTTGGGTAAATGGGACCACCTCGGAAGTAAACCCTTTCAAACTAAAAAATAAATTTTGAAATCGGTCCATAATTGACGGCGTAATCGCGTAACAAACATACAAAAAAAAATCATTACCAACATATTAGTACTAGTACTAATTTAAATATTATTCCCTTGACAATCAGCAAAAGCACAAAAGCCAAGTCTACCTTTAATATTGTTCATCAGAATATGCAAGGCTTGGCTGGCAAAGAGTTAGAATTATCCTTATTCTTACAAGATTTAAATGTACATGTATGTGTTTAACAGAGCATTGGTTCAACCAATATGAGTTGATGATCAACATTGAAAATTATAAAATCGGTAGTTCGTTCACAAGGAAGTCTGCTACTAGAGGGGGGTCACTTATATTGTTAAATAGTCAGTTAAAATATAAGGAACGGAAAGATATAGTGTCACTTTCGATTGAACGAACTATCGAACTAGCATGTGCTGAGCTAGAGCAGTATATTATAATACGCGTTTACAGCCCCCCATCTGCTAATTACCAGCTTTTTGAATCCGCTATGGAAGAGGTCTTAAAAAAAGTCTGTATTTCTAATAAGAAAGTAGTTGTATGTGGCGATTTTAACATTGATATATTAGTAAATTCACAGAATGCAAATCATTATCGTTTCCTTAATCTTTTTAAATCATTTAATTTAATTAACTTATTCAATGAACCTACGAGAGTGACTCCAACAACAGCTACTTGTTTAGATAATATTTTTTGCAATAGCACTGTAATAGATAAATCAATTATACATTATTTGAGATCTGACCACAGCGGACAAAAGGCGTCGTTTGAACACCATTATGTCCGAGGAATTGTAGATGCTGTTTGTAGGCCAATAACGGTAAATAGAATAGACCGATTTAAGGAAAAAAATTGTGATGGCATAAATTTATTAAAATTAAGTGATAGCGATAGTGTTGATCTCTTATATGAGAATCTTTTTGGATTGATTAAAAACGAATTTGATCAAATCTTTACACAAAAAAATATAAAAGCAAATAAAGTGAGATGTAAGTTTAACGAATGGGCAATACCCAATATTTATAAAAGTAGAAAAACATTATATGATTTGTATAGTCTTAAAGCAAGCTCTCAGAACCCACAGATTATTGACCATGTGAGACGTTACTCTAAAATATTTAAAAAAGTATGTGCCACTGCAAAATCAAATCATCTGCGTAATATTATTCGGAGTTCTGATAATAAAGCAAAGGCTACATGGAACATTATAAATAAAGAAACCTGTAGGCATAAACCAAATGATCGTGCTTACTCTCTTAAAATTGGGGATAAACTAATTAATTCAAATGCAGAGGTTGCCAATGCTTTTGAGGGATTCTTTTCAAACATAGCTCCCTCTACAACTAGGGAACTGGCTTCCTCTGGCGAACTAGCTGAATCCCTTCTCAGGGCGGGTGTTGATGAGTGCACAACTCCATTTCATTTTAGATATATTAACCCCGATGTAGTAATAAAAACTTTTAGGGAATTAAACATGAAAAAAACTGAGGACTTATGGGGAATTTCAGTATATATTAATACAATATCAATACAATTCTTTACACAATAGCCCCTTATCTTGCAATAATTTTTGACAAATGTATTGATGACAAACAGTTTCCTGCATTGATAAAATGTAGTAAAATTATTCCTCTATTTAAATCTGGCGAGAAAAATGACCCCTCCAATTTTCGACCGATTTCAATCTTATCAGTACTCAGTAAAGTATTTGAAAAATAATATTGACTAAAACATACCTAATCAGTTCTTTTTGGAGTCGGTGCCAGCCATCGAGAGTTAAAATGTGTTCATTCGCACCGACTCCAAAAAGAACTGATTAGGTATGTTTTAGTCAATATTATTTTTAACCGACTTCAAAAAAAAGGAGGAGGTTCTCAATTCGTCTGAATGTTGTTTTTTTTTTTTTGTATGTATGTTACGCGATTACGCCGTCAATTATGGACCGATTTCAAAATTTATTTTTTAGTTTGAAAGGGTATACTCCCGAGGTGGTCCCATTTCTACCAAGTCAGATTCTGATGATGGGATCCCTGGGAAATCGAGGGCAACCCTCAATTTTTATAGGCACCCATAATGTTTTGCATATATTTTCTGACTCGATGCTGATTTTTGGGTCTGGTAATCATCATGTCATGTTGCTGACCTGATGATGGAAGCCACAGAACTCCTTAACGTATAGGAGTTAGAAGATAATACTTCAATTTGTCGACAGAACGTATTTCGCAGTGTGTTGAGCAAACGTGGAGCTTATGAGGTACCAGACCGCCAATTTTTATTTACTGGGGGCGTACCCGCACACCCAGTAACGAAAAAAAATTTGAAAGTTCCTTTCTTAATTTAACCTGTTATTTAACGCGAGACCTTATCCTATGGTTACGACACCAAAATAGCCGCCGTTCTGGTTGGAGTGTAGGTAAACCCTTTTCTTAAGACTTAAAAATTTTCGTCGAAAAATTGACCCTATATAACACCTTTTTAGTTTCATTTTGAAGTCGGTTTTTAGTTTTTTATTAAACTTTTTTTATTTTACAATTTTAAGTGTTAAGTCCTCTATTTTTTCCCTCCTAACTTCGCCTAAAATTACTTTACAGCAAAGTAACCGTAACTAATATTGGTCCTCTATGGACCCCCCATCTAATGGTATGATAAAAATAAGGTGTTTTATAGGGTCAATTTTTCGACGAAAATTTTTAAGTCTTAAAAAAAGGGTTTACCTACACTCCAACCAGAACGGCGGCTATTTTGGTGTCGTAACCATAGGATAAGGTCTCGCGTTAAATAGCAGGTTAAATTAAGAAAGGAACTTTCAAATTTTTTTTCGTTACTGGGTGTGCGGGTACGCCCCCAGTAAATAAAAATTGGCGGTCTGGTACCTCATAAGCTCCACGTCTGCTCAACACACTGCGAAATACGTTCTGTCGACAAATTTAAGTATTATCTTCTAACTCTTGTCCGTTAAGGAGTTCTGTGGCTTCCATCATCAGGTTAGCAACATGACATGATGATTACCAGACCCAAAAATCAGCATCGAGTCAGAAAATATATGCAAAACATTATGGGTGCCTATAAAAATTGAGGGTTGCCCTCGATTTCCCAGGGATCCCATCATCAGAATCTGACTTGGTGGAAATGGGACCACCTCGGGAGTATACCCTTTCAAACTAAAAAATAAAATTTGAAATCGGTCCATAATTGACGGCGTAATCGCGTAACATACATACAAAAAATAAAACAACATTCAGACGAATTGAGAACCTCCTCCTTTTTTTTAAAGTCGGTTAAAAACGATGGCTTCGACAGAAACACCTGAAAGATTTCGCCAAATCGATTAGTGGTTGGATAGCTTAGTAGAGGAAACACACGCTAGGTAATCCGAGGTCGTGGGATCGCATCTCACTTGAAGCAGTAACTTTTTCAAGTTTTTTTTTTCAATTTTTAATATAATTGAAGATAAATAACACTTGAAAAAAATCTTAGCCAATAGTCAAATATTTGTAAAAATATTTCTATAGGGTGTTGACGGTAGTATACTACTCAGCTATACATATAGCTACAACATGGATCAGAATACGCTGGCTTTGACAGCGAGAAAAAACACTTGAGGAATTTCATCTTGTCACGTGACGTCCTCGGTAGCTTAGTGGTCAAAGCACTCGCCCGGTATGCGATGGGACGTGGGTTTGAGTCCCACCTGAGGTCGATGATTTTTTTCAAGTGTTATTTATCTTCAATTAAACCTTGCATGGAATTGCTAAAAACAAAAATTTACAATTTTTAATATATTTTACTTTTAGATTTGATAAGAAAAATTAACAGTTTTAAATCTTAAGATAAAACAAATAAAAACCGAAACTATTTATAACATAAAATCAGATACTTTATATAAATGACAAAAACCTATAAATAAAATATCTCACGAATTCACGATAGAGTTTATGGGCACACAAAATTGTAACAATATTTCTATCGGGTCGAGTATCTGCAAATTGCCTGATCAATGCTGCATCATTGATAAAAAAAAACTGCGAGAAACACTTGAAGATTTCGACTTATTAGCTAGTAACTTGGTAGCGTAGTTGGAAATGCACTCGCCCGCCTTTCAAGATCCAATGGGTGAGGAGGTGGTTCGAATCCCACCTGTAGTTGGTAAATTTTGTTTCAATTCATACTGTTTTATTTTTAAATTCAATAAAGAAAAATTACACTTTTAAATTTTAGTATTATTAAAAACCATTTATTAATAAACGTAGCATGGTAGGTAATTGCTAGAAAACAATATTTAAATTTTAGTATTCTGTTCTGCCAAAAATATTTTAATAACTGACAAAATAAACTATAGGCGTTGTCGCTATAATTTATGTATTTTCGTTACCTTATTTATTCACAGCTAATTTATTATGTTTTTCCAAAATATTCCACGTGACTTGTCAAAATGTAATGTGCGTAAGGTAATAATAATGTGTAGGCGGCGAAAGTTGCGAGCAAATTATTTTACTCTGCCGCCTGGCCGCCTCTTATAATTATTCTACGATCCGTGCTTTACGTTTGTATTTGCTTAATCATGCCACGAGTACATCGTAGTTTGGCGTAAGCTTACTAGATGTCGCGGCGTTATCGCATTCACTATCGCAATCACTTTACGAAATAATGCAGCGGTGAAGAGGGGACGAGAGGCAGCAAAATGCTCAAGGTCATTGGCTAGGGGAACAGCCTTAAAGTCCGGCATGCTCACCTCTCGGCTATGGAGGTCGTCATCGCGTGCAGATGAAACAACTTTTCATCGGCATTAACAGATAAATTATATCTGAAAAAAATAATTAGTAATCTACATGATATGATACGTAATTTGGTCTTGCCATATTTTTTCTATCGGTATCACATAATAAAGAAATAAAAAACCAAATCACCTCCAAATCTTTGAAATGAAACCACTTTACTCCTTCATTATTTATCAAAAGAATATATAAAAAATATCTACTGCTTTGCAATACAAAAGTTAATGATTTAGTTTGGTTACTTTTTTAAAATATGTATTGTTTTTATTATAATAGATTAAAAATGAGTCCCGGTTAAAAACTGCGTCTATATCACCCCCGCACTCGTCCAAGAATTCAGTGCGGGGCGCATCATGTTGCTAGGTGGACGTACGTCGCGTTGCGAGAGCTCAGCACTACGAAATAAAGTCGTGACAATAATACTGCAAAAATTGAATTTTGTTAAAAGTAGAGTAGGTTTTTTCTGATTCTTATAAATAAGTAGTGGTTATAAAGTTATATTAATTGTACAGTTTTATTAGTGCTTAGGTTTAGTTTGTAAAACATGGGGAATAAGCAGAAACGATTGAAGAGAGGTCTAAAAAAATATTACAAACAAAAGGGTATACATTTATCAAGGTAAGTTTTATCTTCATATTTCATAATATATACAATAGCATTACTTACCTTTCATAAAATGAGTAAGTCGTAAGTATAAGCCCCATCTTACACTTGCACGTCACCGCCCGGGCGCCCGTACATTGTCATACAAGCTCGCACACGACGCGACTAGTTACTAACCAGTTTGCATGTATTTGACTTTTCGTAATTATTACTAACTAGTTTCGTAATTTTTGAGTAGCTCCGTGTGAGACGGACGGGCGGCGGGGCTTATCCTTTTGTGCCATAGAGTAGTGTAGTGAATGATCACAGAAGGGCCATTTCCACGCAATGACTTTCAGTCCATGTTTTTTTTGGTACCTAAGTTAAGTATATTTATTTATTAATTATTTCGTTATTTGTGACAAGTTACTTTTTTTTGCAGGTCTTGTTTAGCTACAACTACCGACGATAACTCTGCCAAAACTGAAAACGCTCCTGAAGTAGGTATTAAATGATTATAGGTTAGGCTAAGATAGTAATTAATAATTTTTGACGACACGCCTGGTGTAGTGGTTCGTGCTCCGGACTACGACGCCAGCGGTCGCGGGTTCAAATCCCGCACAAGGCAAATGTAAGTGTAATGAGCACGAGCATTTGTACCTCAGTCATGGATGTTATATGTATATATAATATGTATATATGTATTTATGGGAGACGCCCCGTCATAATCGTTGTCTGGTACTCGTAACAAAAGGAAGATAATTCCTTACCAAGAGACCAAGACAATTGGTGTGTTGTCTGGCGCATATTTATATTTATAATTTATCGATTACTGGCTTAATTATTTTCTCTCTCTTCTCTTATATTTATTTCTTATTAAGTTAATGAATAAGATATATTATACAAAGATATGAACTTGACATGCAATTTTATAAATCTAATCTAATTTTTTTGGGAATGTTTAGGTGAGGTAAATTAAAATAAAAATAAAACTACCCATATGTAGTGAATCAACTACCTCTACCAAAGAAGTTGAAGATGATTCTATGGCTTTAGAGGTGAATGTGAGTAATAATTTTGTCAAACCTATGATAACAGAACTATACATATTTAATTTTTATTTTACTTCTAACTATATTTATATCTGCATTAATTTTAGGCACAAGATGATTTGGGCATTCAAAAACTACGCTCTCTACCGGTTGACAAGCATGCCGGAAGGTCTGTTGAAGAACTTGAAGATTATTCAGCTCCTTGTAAAGTATGTACAATCGTTTTGGTCTTACAATGCACTTAAACATCTTGAATATTTTAATTTTAGCTTTAAATCATATTAATTATTTACAGGTAGACACAGCCAAATCTTCTGAGAAAGCATATCAACTTGAAGGTCGAAGAATTCTTAATTTAAAAACATTTTATTCAAAATTACAAGAGGTATCTTCACATGGACCTTTAAATTGTGGTCTCGGAAGCGTGGAAATAGTTTCTGAAAAACAAATCGGTTTTTAGTCAACTTTTACGCTTCAATACAAATTATGCAACATGATTTTTTTATCTCCAGCGATGAAAGTAGTGAAATGAACATCAACAATTGTGCAGTTTTAGGGACTGTGGCAATCGGTTGTGGTCATTCACAACTCCAAGGGCTATCTGCCTGCTTAGATCTACCTTCAATATCTTTCAACATGTACCAAAAATGCCATGAAAACATATCGAATATGTGGGAAGGAATTTCACTAAAAACAATGAACGATGCCGCAAAAGAAGAACGAGAGTTTGCTTTACTGCAAGGTCGTATAGATGAAAACGGTGTTCCTATTATTGACGTTATTGTCGATGGTTGTTGGAGCAAACGCAGCTATAAAAAAAATTACTCTGCATTGTCAGGAGCAGCAGTCATTATTGGAAAAAAAACAGGGAAGATTCTATTGATCGGTATTAAAAATAAGTACTGTTGTATTTGCGCACAGGCAGAGTATAAAAAAGTGATGCTTCGTGAACATAAATGTTTTAAAAATTATACAGGTCCTTCGACAGGAATGGAGTCATCTATACTTGTTGAAGGATTTAAATGTTCCATTGACATGCACGGGCTGATTTACGGAAGGATGATAAGTGATGGAGATTCCGCCACATATTCCAAAATCCTTGAAACTCGTCCATACAGCAATACAACAGTACAAAAAATCGAGTGCAAAAATCACATTATGCTAAATTTATATAATAAACTATCACAATTGAAAACTGACACCAAATACCCTTTGCTTTATAGAAAAAATATAACAGACCAAAAAATGAAGGCAGTCAGATTTACAATAAAAAAGGCAATTGAAAAGCATACATCTGATTTAGAATCTGAGAAACGAGCACACGTTGAACTTCTGTATAACGATATATTAAAGGCTCATTTACATGCGTTTGGTGACCATAGCTCTTGCAAACAATATTTCTGCAATAAACCTAATTCGGAAGACACTAGCGATAATGAATTTAGGACAAGTACTCTTTGGAGCAGAATTTGCCAAATTATGTCAAACGTTGCATCTCACGCACCCAGTCTCATACATAATGTGGAAAGTAATAAAGCTGAAAGTTACAACAGCATAATCGCTAAACTGGTTGGCGGAAAACGTATAAATTATAGCCACCTTTCAGGTGGATATGAAAACAGATGCAAAGGCGCCGCAATATCCTATAACACTCGTGCATTATTGTCAACAACTTATAAATATGCCAACGAAAAAGTCCTAAAGGAAAAGTGAAGCTACTTGAGCAAAGAAGGTTACTGAAAAAAAAAAAATTACAAACAAAATACATGAAAAAAGAAAAAGAATATTTTTTAGCAAAGGGGATGTAGGGCCGTGAATTAAAACCGACTAATTGGATACTAATACAGTTTATTTTAGGAAAAAATACAAACAGCTGAGACACACACCGTTAGCCGGCCGCGCGATGAACGAACAATCAAACATGGAACATACATACAGCTATAGATATATAGTTTGCACGGCTCACGTAACTTCGCTATTCCTTACACCTCCCCTCGAAGTTGTGAGCTAATCTGTTAACCCTTACATACATCCATCATTCCTAAATTATCCATGCATTCCTGATGCTTTGAACCCGTCAAACCTTTGGTCAAAACATCTGCAGGCATTCTGTCTGTACATAAGTATTTCAGATCGATCACACCTTGTTCGCACATGTCTCGAATAAAGTGGTGCCTTACATCTATGTGTTTTGTTCGTGAATGATAGTTTCTAGTTTGAGCAAGTTTGATAGCACCCTGGTTATCATTAAACACTGTCACACACTCACACTCTACTCCTACATTATTCAACACATCACGCAAATATATGGATTCCTTGGTAGCTTCAGAAATGGCCATATATTCGGCTTCCGTGCTTGATAACGCGATAGTTCGCTGCTTACGCGCCTCCCAGCTTACTGGAGCACCGGCCAAAATAAATGCAAAACCAGAGTAAGACTTACGGTCAATCGAATTAGCACCCCAGTCTGCATCCACCACCCCACACAGCGGTATCCGAGTTCTCTCATACATTAAACCATATTCTGAAGAGCCTTTCAAATACCTTAACACACGTTTTGCTGCTTTCCAGTGCTCAACACCATAATTTGTATTAAATTGACTTAGAAAATTGACAGAATATGCAATATCTGGTCGTGTAGTCACGGCAAGATACATCAAAGCCCCTATCAAACTCTGATAGGGATACTGGTTCATAACGTTCTCATTCACGCACTTAGGTTTCTCTAACTTCACATTCACATCCATTGGAGTCACTATAGGCTTACATTCACTCATACCAAAGCGTTCTAAAACTTTATCTAAATACATACCTTGATTAAGATACACCCTTCCTTCTTCATCACGAGTGAATTCAATGCCTAGACAATGATTTATGACACCCATATCTTTCATTTCAAATGCGCTACTTAGTTGCTTCTTGACCTCATGTAATCACATGCTATCGTCTGTCGCTAAGATAATGTCATCAGCATAAATAGCAATCAACATCATTCGCTCACCCTTTCGCGCCACAAACAGACATGGATCCTGCGGCATCGCCTCAAAACCAACACTCGTCAGCTTTCCCACCAACTTCTTATGCCACTGTAATCCTGACTGACGCAAACCATACAAAGATTTCTTTAACAAACACACACTATTATCATGCTTATCTAAGGCTTTCTTCCAGCGTCTTGCTTTCTCAACAATTTTCTTATCTCGAATTATCTTTTTCTGTGAACCAATCTTTTGGTTAGTTAATATTCCTTTTAAAACGTCTTGTAATCGATCTGGTATTTCCATAAATACTTCCTCATCTAGTAAACCATTTAGGTAGGCTGTCACTACTTCCATTTGATGAATTTCTAGTGCATATTCAGCTGATAGTGCGGCTATAAGTCTTATCGATGATGATCTGACGACTGGAGAAGACGTCTCATGGAAATCCTCCCCTGGCCGTTGGGAACATCCTTTCGCAACGAGTCTTACTTTCTTTCCAGTAGTTTTGGTACTAAACACAAATCGGCTCCCGATCACTTTGCGATTTTGTGGTCGGGATACTATTTCCCATGTACCATTCTTTATCTGTGCTAAATATTCGTCCTCTAAAGCCCTTTTCCATTCATCAATATTGCCTGAATTCTCAATTTCATTCCATGTCATCGGCTCAATAGTTGCTATTCCCGCTGTTATTTGTTCATTCGATTCTTCTATTTCCGATTCACTTTCACAATCAGTATTTTCTTTAACCATTACATATTCTTTGCGTGGTCTTCCCACTGATCCTGTACGAACCAATCTTGGTCTTCCTCTTCCTCTCTTAGAAGGTTCTACTAACGTTTCCCATGATACTGTAGCTATTCTCTTTCTTCGTGATAATATTCTACTTCTCTCTTCTTCTGGTTCATATAAATTTTCTACCGATCTTTGCATTCTATTTCCGCTTCTTCTTGCTCTTAAAATAGTTCTAAGTTCTTTTTCCTCGTTTTCAGTCTCTTCGTCGTTTGTGTTAGGTATATTCAAATCAATAAGTATCTCGTTATTGTCAATACTTTCTTCTTCATCAAGTATTTCCTTATATTCATTCCTGAACGCAGTTTCATTCATGAATTTAACGTCACGAGTTACTACAATTTTTCTTGTGCTTGGATCATGTATTCTATAAGCTTTAGATTGAATATCATATCCCATGAAAATACCCAATTTAGAGTTGGAGTCAAATTTTCCTTTTTGTGATCCTTTGTCCTTGTAATAGGCTTTTGCGCCAAATACGTACATGTAAATTACTGTAGGTTTCTTTCCTTTCCATAGTGTAAATGGTATTTGACCATTTAATGCTGCAGTAGGGCACCTGTTTCTTATGTAATTTGCAGTGTGAACTGCCTCAGCCCAAAATGAAGGCGGACTACCTGCCTGGCGCATCATACAACGAGCCATTTCGACCAGTGTTCGGTTCTTCCGCTCAGCAATTCCATTTTGTTGCGGTGTATACGGTGCTGTCAATCTTCTTCTGATCCCTTCACCTTTTAGAAAATCGTCAAATTCTTTGTTTACGAATTCTCGACAGTTATCCGATTGTAAATTCTTTATTTTCTTACCGGTAAACTTCTCGACATAAGTCTTATAGTTTTTGAATACTTCCAGAACGTCACTTTTATTTGCAATGAAGTAAACTTCACACCATCTTGATTTATCGTCGATAAACGTTACAAAATATTTTTTACCGCCAAATGATTGATGCCTCATCGGGCCACATACATCATATAGACGATTTCTAGTAAATCACTCGTACGTTCATCATTGCCCTTGGGAAAAGGCGTACAAGTGAGTTTTTCACTTATGCAGATCTCACATTCCGATAATTTTTCACAGTCCTTAAATGTCAAGCCATGCACGAGGCCATTTTTCGCCATGGCCTTCAAGTCTCGTTCATTAAGGTGACCAAGTCGCTCGTACCACATGTCAATAGGCTTCTTCAGCACCTCGATATTATTCGCACTATTCTCAGACATTCGAACGTGATATAAATTACCAACTCGGTCAGCGTGCATGTGAATCTTGCTATTTTCATCAATCACTATTGCATCTTTCTTTCTAAAACGAACTTCAAATCCACGATCTGTCATTTTCGCAACAGACAGTAAATTCGTTCGCAAATCAGAGACATAAAACACTTTCTCAATGTCTACCCGGCGCTCTTCGCTGCCTGTATCCACTTTTATGCTAACCTTGCCCGTTCCAGTAATTTGTGTACTTTCATTATTCGCCAAATTCAATTCAGATTCTAATCGTGTGAAATCTTTTATAAGCTCCTTCTCATTACACATATGCCCCGTGCATCCGCTGTCGATACACACCAAATAGGGTTTTTCTGTTTACCTAACATCACCTCTTCAGTGGTGCTCATTAACATTGTTGTCTTTGGCTCGGTGTCATCGCTGTGTTCCAATTTTTGTGCGCTCTGCTTCATGTTATTTACCTTCTTCGTTTTGCAGTCCCTTGCAAAATGCCCACGACGACCACAACGAAAACATACAGTTTTGCTGTTGTTATTGTTATGACCTTGATTCTCATTAGAATTTGAGTTCTTCTTAAAGGCATTTGTGTTGGTGCGTCTGACAAACATAGCTCCCTGGTCAACTACCTTAGATTTTCTGCCTTCAAAATCCTCGACGATCTTCACTTTCAATACATCTGTTTTTGGTAAATCGTCTCGTGATTCCATCGCGGTCCGAAACATAGCAAAGGAATCAGGCAAACTGTACAGTAGTAATATAGCCAGCAGTTCATCAATCACCACCAAACCAATCTCCTTGAGCTTCTTCACAGCGTCAAAGAATTCCGCAATGTGCTTACGCAGGTCATCTTCTTCCTGCATGCGAGTCAAAACAAGCTTCTTTAATAATGAGGCTTTCCTAGCAGGCCCGCTCGACTGGTACATCGACTGCAACTTATCCCATATAGCTTTGGAGGTTTCCAATCCATCCAATGCGACTAACTCACTAGGACTGACGGCCAACAATATATCCGATTCGGCCTTTCCATCCATTTTAACCCATCCTGCATACTTCGCATCTGACTTTTCAGGCTCGGGCAACGCCCCTGATACATATTCCCACAAGTCATTTTTCTTCAAAATAGCTCGCATTTGAATCTTCCAAGTATCGTAATTATCGCCCGTAAGTTGATCTATTTTGATCGACGCAGCCATAGCAAGTATTTATTTTGCACTTTAGTAACACGATAATACCGAAAAAGTCACAATAGTACTATATTTTAGGCGTAGCAAACAAATGGAGTGAGGTTATATTCGCTAGTTACAGTCTAACTGCATGGTCGACACACAACGGCACAGTGTCGCGCGACCCCTTTCACTTTTGAGCACAGTGTCGATACTCGGGCGAACACACAGTTTGTTTACGTCTAGGTTTTTAATTCACTTTTATCACCGTAAATCCAGTAAACATTTTACGAAATAGTTTATATTCCACGCACTGGGCCCATAACCTGTAGGGCCGTGAATTAAAACCGACTAATTGGATACTAATACAGTTTATTTTAGGAAAAAATACAAACAGCTGAGACACACACCGTTAGCCGGCCGCGCGATGAACGAACAATCAAACATGGAACATACATACAGCTATAGATATATAGTTTGCACGGCTCACGTAACTTCGCTATTCCTAACAGGGGAAGATATAAATTATGGTGAAAATTGTGCTAGAGAGGATATAGTTCCAGAAAATAATGGAGAAAGAAAAAAATACTTTCATCAATAATTTAAAGAAAAGCAAAGAAGAAAGAGAAGAAACTGAAAAATACACTATTTTGCAGAGTTCATGCAGTGAATGGCTTGAATTGAGAAGAAAACTGTTAACAGCCTCTTACTTTGGCCGAGTTATAAAAAGGCGTTCAAATATCAGTTGAAGTAATCTAGTAAAAGATTTACTCTACAAAGATTTCATTAGTCACGTTGAATCAATCAAACATGGAACTGAAAATAAAAAAATAGCTCTTGAGCAAATTTCAAAAGAAACTGGATTGGTTATACAATCGTGCGGTTTATTTATTGACGACGAATTGCCATATCTAGGCGCTACTCCTGACGGTATATGTGTCGAGGAGAACATGGTAGTAGAAATTAAATGCCCTGTTGCAGCTCACCATCTAACTTTTACCAAAGCAGTTGCTAAAGAAAAAAATACCTTTTTATAAAACTGATAAAACTGGTACGAATATTATTAATACCAATCATAATTGGTATTACCAGATTCAGGGTCAGCTTCACATAACCAAAAAAACAAAATGCCTTTTTGGACTATGGCTGGGTGAAAATATTTCAATGAAAATAGATATAGTAGAAAAAGATGATAAGTTCTGGAAAGACGTAATGGAAAATAAATTAACTAGGTTTTATTTGGATTGCATATTTCCAGAACTCATTGAACCCTATTTATATAGAAAAAGCTGTGGAAGAAAGCGCAAACAAAAGTAAACTACCCAAAAAAAGAAAACAAAATTATTTAAATCAAAATTAATAAAATACTGAATTACAAGAAGGTGCTGTACACGAGGAAACAGAAAATGACAAAGAGAAGGAAATAGAACCAAGGAAAGATAAAAAGGTGGAAGAGAAAAATGAAGACAACGAGGACGAAGAAGAAAAAAAAGAAGATTTTTTCTGGCTATCGAAATTTCCAAATTATCCGAATGTAAATATATGTGAACACGGAAAAATAAGTGAGGATGAAGAAGTTCAACCAACCAAAAGAATAAAAATACTTGCTGAAAGAAACTTAAATTTCAGTGAATTTTAGTTATAATCTTTTTGAAATACAACATTATACGACATATACTTATGCTTATTCTGCCTACCTAGCTACCTACACTTACTACCTACCTACAAACCCTACCCACCTACCGACCCTCATCTTACCCTACCTTCCTAATCTACCTCAGACTTTAACGAATATTTCATAAAAACATAGGTATTCGCCGAGTTGGTCCAGCCATTATTGAGCTTTGCGCTTAGCAACACATTTAGCCATTTATTTCTATAAGTTAAAAAGATACATCACGTTGTTTACCCCATGTTTCAAGCCAGGTTGATTTATACAAAAGGTATAGTTCCTACCCCGGCCTCGACAGCGTTTAACAATTTTACTCGTAACTCAGCCCGAAAAGTACATCCATGTCAATAGATAATAAAAAAAAACAGAATTGGACTACTATAAATGCGGTACCTACACATAAAAATACTTTTAACTTTCACGATGATTAATTGACCTTCTGTGATTTCGATACTCTGTGACAAGACAAAGTGTAGCGACGACCCACGGTGGCGGCAAGGCGCGGGCCTCGGCTCGCACATTTTCGCATGCGGGTAGTGGAGTGGCGCGGGGAGGGGTCGTTAGCTCCGCCCAAATGCACAAGGTCATTCGCGTGAATACAAGCCTTAATAGGGTCTCGGAGCGTCTCGGAGGGTTTTAGAGAGTCTCGGAGGATCTCGGAGCGTCTCGGAGTGTTTTGGAGTTTCTCGGAGCGTCTCGTAGAATTGGGGGCGTGCTGCTGTGCTCTGGGTGATTTTTTGGCCTGGTACACAGAAGCTCTATGGGAGTATATGACTAGGACGATGCTGTGTTAATCACAGGGGCTATAAATTGAAATAAATGTTAGGGGATTTTAGTACTAATTTGTAAAACTTACATGCTTATTGCGTTTCGTCATCACTTGATGGTTGTGCAACCACGAGGAGAAAGTCTTCAGGGAGCTCAAGGAGCTCAGCTTCTGAGATCAATGGCTTGGACTCAGGTTGTAGTAAGTCTTCAGAGGCCACCCCGCCTCGAGCAGTAGATGGAACGGGCTCATTTGTTGTTTCAGCGGTGACACCCTGAGTGGATGTGTCGTCCTCTTCCGCCGATACGGTCGCCTGGTCACCCGGTTGTGGTGCCCGTCGAAGTTGGTCATGGGCAACCTTTCGCGGTCGACCTCTGCCAACGACCCTCTTCACCAGATAACGGTCGTTATCAAGTATCCTGCAAATCTCAAAAGGATCACTGAATTTCAAGTCTAAATATGTTTGATTTCGGGGGTTGTTTTTAATTAGCACGTAGTCTCCTCTCTGAAAAGGGCGTATTTTGGCTTTACGCAAATTAAAGCGTAAACGATCTTGTTCGGCCACAGTAGACATTCTATGTTGCACGTGTTGGGTGAGCTTGTTCAATATCGACTGTTTTATCATCGACATTTACCAGTCTTAACAATTCTGGAGGAACACAGTGCTTTCTCCGTTTAAGTAGAGTAAGCGGAGCGACACCAGTCACACGATGTGGCGTACAATTCATGGCTAATTATAGTTCTTCAAGTGTGGTATGCCATTGTTCAGTCTCGTAATTTTTAATCATTATTAATGCGTTTTTCAGAGTGGCTACTACTCTCTCTACCTGCCTATTTGCTTGGCTTACACCTGAAGATATTGCGTGAATATTCTCAATCGCTCACTCGCTCTAAACTCGCTTTAAACTCACCCAAAAACTCTCGACCTCCGTCAACGATTATTTGAATTGGAGCTCCAAAAAAATGCACGGTGCGCTTTAGTGCTGCTAGAGTACTATGTTGGCTCTTGTTAGTGGCGTAATAGAACAGGACATACTTTGAAAAAGCGTTGATAGTAACTATGACGTATTCTTGGTCATTCGGCGTACCCAGTTTACCTGTAATGTCCATGGGTGCAATTGGGCTTGCACGGCGCCTGAGGTTTCTTTTGATGTTCTGCATAATAATAATAATAATAGTATTCTTTATTTGTATAAGTACATGGTATAAAAGATGTTACAAAATCGTGTGCACATGTCTTGCCAAACTGTCAGCATGCAAATATCAGTAATTCAAGCTGTACAAATTATAAGTTTTAAAATAAATTAACATCATTAAAATTATTAATGTCAAACTATAAGCATTAAGAATAATATAATATAATACAATTGTCAAAATAAATCCTATAATAGTCAAATTAAAACTTACGGTCAATAAATTCTTTTATATCATAATTTTTTTGGTCAATTAAAAAAACTATACAATTTTGTCTTAAATAAATTTGTGACGAGGATCCGGCGGCGCGACATCCCTAGCACGCGAACCGCCGTATCGACTACCGACATCACTAGCACGCGAACCACCGTATCGACTACCGACAGCCCTACGCCCGCCGTACCGCGACGCCCGCACCCCGCCCGCGACTACGCTATATCAAGCGCGGTGGGAGGGAGCTCCGCAGCAGTCGTCCGTGCTCCGCAACCGTGGCAAGACGTTCTCGCGCGCGCATACGTCATCCGTTCACCATTGCCTCGGAACATCGGAGTACCGGCGATTAGCTGTCCTGTCTTCCCTACTAACTTAGTTAAGCACCCGACCCGTATCCTAGTCCAGAGGTTTCCGTGGCCCGTATCCTAGTCCAGAGGTTTCGTAGGCTCGAAACCTCAATCCTAGACCTTGACCACAGGAGTGTGTTGAACCCGTCCCCGGCCCGGTCGCCCACGCGGCTTGTTCGCGTGGCGCCGCAAGCCAGCCTTCATTTCCTGTAGAAATAAATTAGTTTACTAACACCCACCTCGCTTCGCGTCGACCGTAACTTGCCCACGGGATTCGCGCCGGTTCCCGTCGCACTGCCGCACTAAACTCCGACACCGAATTCCAAGTCACGAAGATGTCGCAAGAAGAAAAAACGTCGATCAATCGAAAAATGGCAAGACACACAGTGCTAACACAAGTGAGTGCATAGTATCGAGGTGGAACCTACATTTCGACACGTACGACGACCTCGTGGAGTTCCTCGAGAGGCTAGACGAGCTGACCGAAACAGGCGAAATAGAAAAGGAAAACCTCTTAAAAGTGATACCAAGACTTCTAAAAGGTAAGGCTGTGTTGTGGTACCGTAATAACAGAGACTCGTGGACGACATGGGAAGAGTTCATTGAATGTTTCATCGTAACGTTTATGCCAAACAATTACGAAAATGAACTTCTCAGAAAAATAGTAACATCAAGGCAAAATTACACTCAAAAAATTACCGATTACCTGATTGATTTACAAACATTAATGCGCAGATATGCAAAAATGACAAAAGAAGAAAAGTTAAACAGAATTTATGAAAATATGAACCCGAAATACAAGTTTTACATAAAAAGAACCGAATTTAGCACCGTAAATTAACTAATACAGATGATCGTCAGATAATTTCGACAGACATTTTAATAACAGAAGCAGTATAAACGCCCAAACCGAAACGAAAAACTACCGAGAAACGCACTTCAACAAGTTCCCAGAGAAACGACAAAATACATCTTCAATTACGACCCGAACACATGCTGCTGGAGTTGCGGTGAACCCGGACATACATCCAAAGAATGCAGGGGAAGTAAAATATTGTTTTGTGGAGGATGCGGCAAAAACGGGCTTTTTAAGCATCAAATGTTGCAAGACAAAGAGCAACATAGTGCAGTCCATGATATTGGAAACACTGACGAAAAATGGAGACAACCGCCCGTACATAAAAATAGCAGTTTTAGGCGCAGAATACCAAGCACTAGTCGACACAGGATCGACCAGGTCGTACATAAACAAGGCAATATACGAAGAATACTTAAAGAAAAACCTTAAGCCTAAAACCGTGTCAGAAACGGCAAGCACAGCAAGCGGAGCAACCCTGAAAATCACACAAGCGCTGCCACTGCGCACACACTAACACTTATCAAAATCATTTAATCAATTAACAGTGGGCGATGTTGATAGTTATTTAAAACAAATCTAGTATAACTTAACTAAATAAACTATTTTTAGTATTGGATAAAAATACCCTCAAGTAAAAATTTATAAAAAAAAACAGTTAATCTGTATATTTTGTGCTAAAACCCTATTATTATATTTTATATAAGAGACTTGATTGTAGATTTGTAGCTATCTATCAAAGTAAAAACAACCATCCAAGTTTTTAATAAATATCAAAGTAGATACTTACTCTGTTAGTTTCCCGGTTCATAACATAAACCCAAGTTTAAAACATCTCTTGTACACTTCTTTTTGAATAATTCCAGGTGAAGTCAATATTAATCATACAAAATGACTACCCGGAGTGGAATTATGACCCGAAGAATGGCTTCACAAAACACCGAGGTGAAACTCAAAATAGCGCTTGAGGAATTGAAACAGAGTAGGGAAAGCTGTGACCAACTTCTTAGGGAAAGAGATGAGAGTGAAGCAGAGATCAAAATAACTATTGACAAGAACTCTCAACTCAAGAAAGAACTAGCTGAATTACATGCCCAACACCAGGAAGTCACTGAACACCGTGACGAGCTACTGAAGACCATCAACACCTTTGACCAGTGCAGTAATCTCTTCGAACAAACACTTGTGCGCAATAATGAACTGGAGATCGAACTTCGAGATGCCAACAGGACATTATTGCATTTAGAAGAAGAAAAAAACAACCAAGAGTTCTCGCAGACCTTGAACCTTTACGAGGAGTTGATTGGGAGCCCTGGTGGGCATGCAGTAGTTTCAGACTTACGTTTAAATAGCAATTCTGCTCAATTATTAAAAACTAACAAACAAATTAGGTTATCAAGTAGTAATAAGGCTAAGAAATATATAAAAATAAGTAAATTCATTACAAAAACCAATAAATTAATTAAAAAACAGAAATGCTTTTACAATAATATATTGTTAAGAAAACAACGGATAGAGTTAGTAGACAGTTTAGAAATTTATAATAATAAATTACATGAAAGTAGATGTAAATATGATGTGGATATTGAAAGGCTTCAGGCTGACATCTCAAAGTTACATGACTCATTAAAATCCATGACTATTAAATATAACTCTGCTCAGGACCAAATTAATGAGCACATCCTGGCTGCAAACAAACTCTTAGAATAAGACAATTCCAACCAAGATTTTAAATCACTACCCAATATTAAAATCACCCAGGTATTAGATAAAAGTCTACAGATGGACGCAAGCAGACAGTTGTCAATATCTGCATCTCACTCTCAATTAGCCTCATGTAAGCCTGTAAGCAATGTTATTGTTTTCTCAGATAGGTTAGGAGTTGGTTACGGCTCATTGTTACACAAGTCAATTAAGTGTAATGTAGCTAACAATTGTATGCCAGATGCGTCTTATGATCAAATTATGAAACGCATAGAAAACAGTAAATTTAATAGTCAATCAATACTTGTAATTTTAATTGGTAATAGCAAAAATATAACAAAAAAAAACATTATAAAAAACTTTTCAATCTTGTCTAGCCTTCATGTAAAAAAAGTTGTTTTGTGTGCCCTACCGTATTGTAGGTACCAAACAACAAAGTGATCTTTCTAAGGCTTTTGATTGTGTGGACCATCAAACTTTACTGAAAAAACTTAGACACTATGGTGTTTCATGCGATGCCTCAGATTTAGTAAACTCTTATCTCACAGGCAGAACACAAAAAGTTTGTATCAATGGAGCTGAGTCTTCTGGGTCGCCTCTTACTATGGGCGTGCCGCAGGGTTCGATATTAGGGCCTCTGCTCTTTCTAATCTACATAAATGACCTTCCATCTTTTACGAAAGACCTCTGTGAGACGGTGTTATTTGCAGATGATACTTCATTGATTTTTAAAATCAAGAGAGGTAAAGACTCATTTGACGATGTAAATAATGCACTCTCGCAAGTATTGCATTGGTTCACCACCAATAATCTTATGCTCAATGCTAATAAAACAAAGTGCATCAAATTCACAATGCCCAACGTAAAACTTGTCTCGACACATATAACTGTAAAAGATGAACAACTTAATACATCTAGTTCCACTACATTTTTAGGAATCACTTTAGATTCCCGTTTGCAATGGGGTGCGCATATCGAGACTCTGTCGGGAAGACTTAGCTCTGCTGCTTTTGCCGTGAGAAAGATAAGACAACTGACTGATGTTGAAACGGCAAGATTGGTGTATTTTAGCTATTTTCATAGTATAATGTCATATGGAATATTGTTATGGGGCTCAGCAGCAGACATTGAATCTATATTTGTACTGCAAAAGAGAGCTGTACGGGCAATTTACGGCCTTGGACCCCGAGAATCCTTAAAAGAACTGTTTAAAGAAATTAATATACTAACAGTAGCATCCCAATTTATTTATGAAAATATAATGTATATCCGCAAAAACCTGTCCTTATTCCTTAAGAAAAGTGACATTCATAATCTTAACACCCGAAATAAGAATAAACTTGCCGTTCCCAATTTCAGACTGCATAAAGTGGTTAATTCGTTTATGGGAAAATGTATTCGCTTTTTTAATAAATTACCAGCGTCTATTGTAGAACTGCCTCTGTTAAAATTTAAATCGCATATTAAAACAACTTTAATGAAAAAAGGATATTATACTGTAAATGATTATATAAATGATAAAAATATTTGGAAATAAATACTGCCCTGCTCGCACAGGTACATTTATCTTGTAATGTAAACTATATACTATTTAAAAAGAGGCTGACAATAGTGACCGAGTTTCTTGCGCTACTTCTTCTCGGCGCTAGCCCAAAATTGTCCCGAAGTAGTGGTAGGGAAAAAAATATTGGGACGTGTAAAAGCGCTTAGTTTAAGCCTATTTACAGAAATAAATTGGTTTATTGGTTTATTGGTTTACTAGAAATTAAAACAAGAGGAAGGCATTCAAATGTTGTATCACCCGAAAATCACTAAAATAATAATTGGAATGGACCTACTTAGTAGAATAGGGGCAAAAATAAAGTGGACCGATGAAACTGACACACATAACCAAGGAGAACAAATAAACCCAAGCTGTGCAATCGAAAAAGACATCACAGATTGGACAGAGAGAAAATTAAAAGATATAAACCGAAAAGAAAATACCGATTATAAAACCGAAAACCAGAACCTGTACCGAAAAATAGCTAATTACGTCTACGGTCCAAGACTAGAACCGACATCTGAGTGGAAGTTATGTGTGCCCGAAAGTGATAAACACGACGTGTTAAAAGAAAACCTCTTCACACCGACAGCAGGCCACCTAGGGACGGCTAAAACACTAAATAGAATATCACAACGATATTACTGGCCAGGCATGTATAAAGACGTCGCAAAGTACGAAAAGACTTGTAAGACTTGCCAAGTTCATAGGAAAACACAACAAAAAGAAATACTAGTAAAAGCCTACGGTGATGGAACCCGAAATAAGACCAGCAACCCCGGCCAACATGCACCTACGAGAACCAATACTGGGACCGCCTACGAGACCGGACAACCGCGAGGAGAGGATCTGGAGGGCTAGTCAGAGTGGTTAAGAGTCGACCACACAAGCGAAGAAAAAGAAGAGGCGCTCCGGAAAACCCAGGACATGGATCCAGAACATCCAGACGCGAGAACAAGCCGAAAACAACTAGGTCGTGTCTCTTCCCCTCATACCTTAGATTCAAACAGCACTTAGGCACAGTTATTCGTAGTATATTATGTTAAAACAGTAAATTATAGATACCATATTTGTTAACGCTAAACGCACGATGACCGACGAAATCGCCAGCCGCGGCAACCTCACACCGAGCTGCGAGCGGGCACTCGCCTCTCGAACCCTGCGCTGTACATACGCGACACGGCCATCATTGTGACTTTATATTTTTTTGATAATAATTGTATTAGTAATCCGAAAAAATCACATTGTATTTTTTGAAGAATCGTTCGTTATTGAAGATTCCCTCCAGCGTTGGACCTTCGACCCAAGATACATCGCAGAATACCGGTGACCACGCCCTGACCTTTGGACCGAGGGAAGGTCATTCGAGGACATTCTTCAAAAATAATCAAGGCGCAGTCATCATAACAGATACATCACGAAAGTGGACGACAGAGCACAGAGGCTCATCCACAATTTCCACCAAATATAGCAAATACCACATCGGTATCCTGTGTCTTCAAGCCTACCTACAGACGAGCTTAGGCGCAGCGGTAATACCTAGTGGACAGCAAGAAAACCTTATTACCTACACCAAGAAGGTCGATACTGGCTTGGATAGAGGAAGAACACCTGGGAAAAGCATAGTTCTGTGAAGCTGGAAACATACTATCGGACGCGGCTTACGGACGCGGCTTACAGCCGCGACTGATAAGTGTGCACGGTCCTCGGACGTTGCTTGCGGACGCCATGAGTGTGACCACTTTAAGTAGATTTCTACGTTTTTGGTAGGTTTGTGACAAAGAGGACGATGATTTAGTAGTAATTTCAGTAGAAAATCTGTATCGTTTAGTAGATTTTAGAAGAAAATTCTTAAAAATAGTAACTTATCCAAAATACAATTATCCAGGCCAAAAAAAACCGACCAAGTGCGAGTCGAACTCGCGCACGAAGGGTTCCGCACCATTATCTGTAAAAACCGGCGAAGTGCGAGTCGGACTCGCGCACGAAGGGTTCCATTACCATACCATTTTCTATAAAAACGGCATAAAAATCACGTTTGTTGTATGGAAGCCCCCTTAAATATTTATTTCAACTTTCTAGCTATCACGGTGCATGAGATACAGCTTGGTGTCAGACGGACAGCGGAGCCTAAAGCTGGAAACATACTATCGGACGCGGCTTACGGACGTGGCTTACAGCCGCGACTGATCAGTGTGCACGGTCATCGGACGTTGCTTGCGGACGCCATGAGTGTGACCACTTTAGTGTGACGATGATTTAGTAGTAATTTCAGTAGAAAATCTGTATCGTTTAGTAGATTTTGGAAGAAAATTCTGAAAAATAGTAGCTAATCCAAAATACAATTACCCAGGCCAAAAAAACCGACCAAGTGCGAGTCGAACTCACGCACGAAGGGTTCCGCATCATTATCTGTAAAAACCGGCGAAGTGCGAGTCGGACTCGCGCACGAAGGGTTCCGTACCATTTTCTATAAAAACGGCAAAAAAAACACGTTTGTTGTATGGAAGCCCCCTTAAATATTTATTTCAACTTTCTAGCTATCACGGTGCATGAGATACAGCTTGGTGATAGACGGACAGCGAAGCCTTAGTAACGAGCAAAATAAATCACTTTGGTTGTATGGGAGCCCCCATAAATATATATTTTATTCCGGTTTTTAGTATTTGTTGTTATAGCGGCAACAAAAATACACCATCTGTGAAAATTTCAACTGTCTAGCTATCACGGTTCATGAGATAGACAGACAGACGGACAGACAGACAGACAGACAGACAGACAGAGAGACAGACAAACGGACAGCGGAGCCCTAAGGCTCCGCTGTCCGTCTGTCTGTATTACTAATAATAGGGCCCCGTTTTACGCTTTGGGTACGGAACCCTAAATAAATCTTGTCCGGTCCCGGGGATTTCCTGTAACATAAAACTGAATATGGTGATAAGCAGGTTTCTTTTTCGCATACGTTATCAAATCGCTAGCTATCTTATAATAAAAATGTTCATGCAATCAATAAGCACGTGCGAGCTCTCGCGCAGTCGGCGTCCTTCTGACGCTCGGACGCGTCCGCGCCCCGTGCATACCGTCCGCGGACGTTTTCGGCTTACAGAAACATCCAGCGCGCCAGATTGCTGTCGGACGTCCGAGCGCTCAAGGTCAGCCCAAGGTTACGTCCGATGGTTTGCACACCGTAGTGTACATTCAATACCTAGATTCCTTTAAGTCGCGGCTGTAAGCCGCGTCCGTAAGCCGCGTCCGATAGTATGTTTCCAGCTTTAGTTCGTTCCATAATCCCTTGTAGTCCCTTCTATCTATTCTTCATTCAATTAAATCTAAATTATTGCTTTATATTGCATTTCACATACTCGTAAATTCATACCTTTTCATTACATTAAATTCGTTAACGTCTCATTTCTCGTATTGTTTCTTATCGCATTCTACCCCCGTTAGTAAAAACGTAACACGCAAATTCCACGTTCATATGCCTAAGCAATAGTTGCATTACAGGTGCTTTAAACATTTTATTATCGCATTCCAGAGCTGTGTCGCGCGCAGCTGATGTGGTCCCGTTAGGTACCTACGCGCACCGCTTGCTACACTACGCAGGGCTTATCAGCTGATCGCACCTCTCCGCTTGCATTTTTCTTCACTGCACTAACGCCTTTAAGTACTTTTTGGCATTACACTTTGCGTAACAATTTAACTTCATTTAAAATTTACTGTTCATTAATTAATTAGATTAACTACCCTACATTATAATAAATCAATCTATCATGTCTAAATTACCTGAATTAAAAAGGAAGCGTGCCTCATATAAAGCTAAGCTTACGCATTTCAAAACCTTTTTAGAAATATTAACTAGTTGTGATAAACCTAGCCAGATACAACATAACGATCTCAACCTTAGACTTTCTACCGTCGAAGCATGGTACCTCGAATACGATATGTTACAAAATGAAATAGAAAGTTCAATGGAAATTTCAGAAACCGAGTGCGAGAAGGACTTCGAGTACCGCGAGAAGTTCGAGGTTGAATACTTCGCGAGCGTCGGGCGCGCACGCGAGTGGGTAAGCAGGTTCACCTCTGCGCAGCCTGCCAAGGACGACGCGGCCACTTCTTCGGTATCTGGTACTGTTCTTACGGCAGGGACACCTTCGATTAATTTACCAGTTATCCAACTACCTACCTTTTCTGGCGATTTTCAGGATTGGCATCAATTTCATGATACATTCACTTCATTAATTCATTCGAATGAGAGCATACCTAACATTCACAAATTTCATTACCTGCGGTCTACTTTAAAGGACAGGGCTGCGGACGTTATAAACTCTGTTGATTTTTCCGCAAGCGACTATGATATTGCTTGGCAATTGCTATGTGAACGATATCACAACAACAAGGTTTTAATTACTAATCACATGCAGGCACTTTTTGATATCGAACCTATTACAAAAGAATCGTCAATATCCTTGCGAAATTTAATAAATAGCATAAAGAAAAACCTTAGGTCTTTAGACTATCTTAACGTAAACACTAATAACTGGGACACACTTGTTATTCATATGGTCTCTAGTAAACTCGATAACGCAACGAATAGGAAATGGAAGGAGCATACTAATGCTACTGAAAAATTACCTGATTTAGACAAATTCATTAAAAATCGCGCGGAGTTACTAGAGACCATTAACTTAACAACCGTAAAACGTTGGCATAGTGAACCAGTGAATTCACGATCACGTTCATTTGTTGCTAATACAATTACACAAACACAACCAACTTTATATGTGTGCCCTTTTTGCAAACAAGGTCATGCTATTTATCAATGTCATAAATTTAAATCGTTATCAATTCCCGCTAAAATCAGTAAAGTAAAACAATTGAAACTCCTAATTGTTTGCGTCAGGGACACGAGGTTAACAAATGTAGGTCCGGTCCTTGTAGGATCTGTACTAAATGGCACAACACAATGTTACACACTGAGGACACATCAGGCACGGAGCCACGGCGACCTGCTTTGCCTGACGCTTCCTCTACACACGAAAACTGCAACATGCTGGCGGCACAGGAGGCAGACTTAGAATCTTGCGATCCAGACGACACACACTCTTCTTTCGATGAATCCGCGGAACAAAGTGAGGTCGTATTGTCGTCTACTCATAACAGCTGCGTCCTCTTGTCCACAGCACTGATTGACGTCACCGGCAGTGATGGCACTTGTTACACTGTCCGTGCATTGTTGGACAACGGTAGCACGTCTAGTTTCATTGCAGAAAACTTAAGACGAAAATTAAAACTCCCGCTTCATTCAACCTCGACCGCAGTCGAAGGGTTAAGCCGTGAGTCGATACAAATCACTAAGCGTTTTACCGTTACTATATCGTCCCGAACTGAAAATTACTCGACAGATATTAATTGTTTTATTATCCCACATATAACTCAAATGTTGCCTACCACGCATTTCGATATTCAGTCTTTAAATATTCCAAAAAAAATACGATTAGATGACCCGACCTTTAATTCACCTTCTGAGATCGACATGTTGCTTAACGCGGATGTATTCTGTCTAGGTAGTGAACGAATTGCACTCGGTAAAAATAAGCCAATACTTAGCAACACCAAATTCGGTTGGCTGGTGTCGGGTGCAATGCAATTACAAAGGGTCAGTACAAACATGCATACACACAATAATACAGTCCACTGTCACTTCATAAACGATATTGAGCTCCAAAATTCCCTGGATAGATTTTTTGAACTGGAATCTGTACCTTCACTTCGTAAAACCACCAAACAAGAGAACGATTGCGAATTACACTTTGACACAACGACGACACGACAAAAAGATGGTCGTTTTGTGGTACAGATTTCATTGAAACAGTCAACAGAAGTGTTAGGTGAGTCATATGACCAGGCATTTACTAGATTTCAATCATTAGAGAGAAAATTTGCACATAAACCTTTACTTAAGCAGAAATATTCTGACTTTATTAAGGAATACATTGAGCTAGGTCATATGTCTCTAAACACTAACAGTAACGACGATAAACACACATACATATTACCTCATCATGGTATCTTAAAGGAATCAAGTCTCACAACAAAGCTGAGACGTCAGGCTTGTCATTCAATAACATTCATAACATAGGTCCGACTGTACAAGATGATTTAATAGCTATTTTGATTCGTTTTCGGCAACATAAATATGCAGTTACTTCTGATTGCGAAAAAATGTATCGATGTGTGCTAGTCGACGAATTATATTAGGTATAAAATGTATTATTTTACTAATTTAATTTCGGTGGTAAAACAATGCTTGTTACTCGGTTAAAATTACTGGTGTTCTTTTACAAAGTTTCACAAATATCTATTTCTACTAGATCGGCAAAACATCTTTGATTAATCAGTTAGGGAATCTATCTAATTAACATTTACAATGTGTACTTATTTACGTACATTTGTAACACACTTCTTTATGGAAGTCGGTTAAACATATGTTTATCGGTTTAGCAGTATAACTATTTAATTACATATATTTTTAATATACTTCTTTTTTAGAAGTCAGTTAAACATATGTTTATCGGTTTAGCAGTATAACTATTTAATTACATACATTTTTAATATACTTCTTTTTTAGAAGTCGGTTAAACATATGTTTAATTAGTTGTGTAATCTATCTAATTACTATTTTTTTAATTGTACTTATTTACGTACGTTTGTAATATACTTCTTTATAGAAGTCGGTTAAACATGATTATTTAATTAGTTGTGTAATCTATCTAATTACTAACTTTTACAATTGTACTTTTTTACGTACGTTTGTAATATACTTCTTTATAAAAGTCGGTTAAACATACATGTTTATTGGATTGACAATTTAACTAATTGCTAATTAATACAATGTGTTGTTACCTTTTTGGTGAACTTCACACTGTTCTTATCAGGGTTCGGATTATTGAGAAGTCCGTTTATTTGCCGATAATAAACGTTTCTTATACTTTCTACTATTTTTGTACTAAAAAAATATCACTTTATGTGTGTAAAATGATGATTAATAAGAAAACGGTATTTGATTTACAAACGCGGACATCGCAATGGTCGCGTGTTGTGCGCGGATGAAAAAATTGAGCGTGCATTCGCCGTCGCGGGTCGATTTCCACTGCCTCTGCCTGTCGAGCGGTCGGTGGATGCGCTTGCGTTCTATTGTTCGCGTACATACCTAGCGTATGTACAATTACGCGTTAAGGTTTCTATAATATTTTTAACGATTCGTATGCGATTGCGGTGGTATGATATTCACTACATTTATTTACTTATTACGCGTACGATTTGTAATGCACTTCTTTCTAGAAGTCGGTTTAACAGTCTAATTACTTGTTAATTAATTATTACAATGTGTACTTATATATGTAGGTACTACGGATAATATAATTTACTGTTTAAATGTACTACTACGGCTACTGCCCTTACAGCTAAACAGACAAATACACAAATGTATGATTTAATTAATTGGCAACCCCTACCCTTTCTATTAGCAATTAAGATTGGACCTGCGTAATCTACAGCTGTGTTGGAGAAAGGAAACTGGCTGTGAAGCCGTTCCTGAGGCAGGCTGGCCATTATAGGTTGAATGGTCCTGCCCGCAAATCTGCAACATGTATGACATTCATGTGTTATTTTTCTAGCCAAATTGCGACCACTGCACACAGGAGACCTGGTGGTAGTGAAGGACGACCGCCTCCCACCTAACCGCTGGCTGCTAGGACGAGTCACCCATCTGCATCCTGGTTGCGACGGCATCGTTCGGGTCGTCGACGTGTCTACGTCTGCCGGAGTTCTACGAAGAGCGTACAATAGGCTTTGTCCGTTACCAATTCAAGACAACTCGGAACACCAAGGTGTTCCAACCCGGGGAGCCTGTTAACGCTAAACGCACGATGACCGACGAAATCGCCAGCCGCGGCAACCTCACACCGAGCTGCGAGCGGGCACTCGCCTCTCGAACCCCGCGCCGTACATACGCGACACGGCCATCATTGTGACTTTATATTTTTTTGACAAAATTTTTATTAGTAATCCGAATAAACCACATTGTATTTTTTGAAGAATCGTTCGTTATTGAAGATTCCTTCCAATATTAGTATATCGAAATTTTGTTTCACTAACATAACAATTGATAATCAATTAATTAAATTATTGAACACGCCGTCCGTAAGATATCATGTTTAAACAGTAAATTATAAATACCATATTAGTATAACTAAGATTGTTTAACACGTTATCCGTAGTAAATTACATTTAAACAGTAAATTATATTATCCGTAGTACCTACATATATGAGTACACATTGTAATAATTAATTAACAAGTAATTAGACTGTTAAACCGACTTCTAGAAAGAAGTGCATTACAAATCGTACGCGTAATAAGTAAATAAATGTAGTGAATATCATACCACCGCAATCGCATACGAATCGTTGAAAATATTATAGAAACCTTAACGCGTAATTGTACATACGCTAGGTATGTACGCGAACAATAGAACGCAAGCGCATCCACCGACCGCTCGACAGGCAGAGGCAGTGGAAATCGACCCGCGACGGCGAATACACGCTCAATTTTTTCATCCGCGCACAACACGCGACCATTGCGATGTCCGCGTTTGTAAATCAAATACCGTTTTCTTATTAATCATCATTTTACACACATAAAGTGATAATTTTTTAGTACAAAAATAGTAGAAAGTATAAGAAACGTTTATTATCGGCAAATAAACGGACTTCTCAATAATCCGAACCCTGATAAGAACAGTGTGAAGTTCACCAAAAAGGTAACAACACATTGTATTAATTAGCAATTAGTTAAATTGTCAATCCAATAAACATGTATGTTTAACTGACTTCTATAAAGAAGTATATTACAAACGTACGTAAAAAAGTACAATTGTAAAAGTTAGTAATTAGATAGATTACACAACTAATTAAACATATGTTTAACCGACTTCTAAAAAAGAAGTATATTAAAAATGTATGTAATTAAATAGTTATACTGCTAAACCGATAAACATATGTTTAACTGACTTCTAAAAAAGAAGTATATTAAAAATATATGTAATTAAATAGTTATACTGCTAAACCGATAAACATATGTTTAACCGACTTCCATAAAGAAGTGTGTTACAAATGTACGTAAATAAGTACACATTGTAAATGTTAATTAGATAGATTCCCTAACTGATTAATCAAAGATGTTTTGCCGATCTAGTAGAAATAGATATTTGTGAAACTTTGTAAAAGAACACCAGTAATTTTAACCGAGTAACAAGCATTGTTTTACCACCGAAATTAAATTAGTCAAATTAATACATTTTATACCTAGTATAATATAAAGATTTAGCCCCCCTGTAAAGACAGTAAATTATAATATTGGTCAAATCTTAATTAGATCTTGTAAGCAAATTTTGTATATTTAAGAAATCTAGCAGTTTGTTATACCGAGTCAGAAATTTTGTCCTTTTAGTATGGATTATACACCGGACCTTGTGATTTTTACAGGTAAAAATCTCCAAAAGCGGGGAGGAGGTGTGACGAGGATCCGGCGGCGCAACATCCCTAGCACGCGAACCGCTGTATCGATTACCGACATCACTAGCACGCGAACCACCGTATCGACTACCGACAGCCCTACGCCCGCCGTACCGCGGCGCCCGCACCCCGCCCGCGACTACGCTATATCAAGCGCAGCAGTCGTCCGTGCTCCGCAACCGTGGCAAGACGTTCTCGCGCGCGCATACGTCATCCGTTCACCATTGCCTCGGAACATCGGAGTACCGGCGATTAGCTGTCTTGTCTTCCCTACTAACTTAGTTAAGCACCCGACCCGTATCCTAGTCCGGAGGTTTCCGTGGCCCGTATCCTAGTCCAGAGGTTTCGTAGGCTCGAAACCTCAATCCTAGACCTCGACCACACTCCTGTGGTGAACCCGTCCCCGGCCCGGTCGCCCACGCGGCTCGTTCGCGTGGCGCCGCATGCCAGCCTTCATTTCCTGTAGAAATAAATTAGTTTACTATCACCCACCTCGCTACGCGTCGACCGTAACTCGCCCACGGGATTCGCGCCGGTTCCCGTCGCACTGCCTCGCCCGTCCATAAAGCTCAAGACAGTAGTCACAGGTTTAGGCGTAGAATAAGTGTCAGGAAGTGTACTAGTTTATAAGGAACTTGTGTAAATTGTGAACCTGCGGTGTAATAAATAGTGTGAAAACGTCTCGTTGGTTTCCGTCAATTCCCTGGTAGGATAACCCTCATTTAGGTACACATCCCCTCATCGCACGCATCGCGGGCTGAGGCCAGTACATATGCTGACGAGAAACTCAGGCCTAGGCTAGCCGGAAGGGTTCTTCGTCACAAATTAATTTTAAGATTTTTAATGTCATGTGAAATTTTATTGTATATCCGAATACACATCGAAACACAAATTTTTATGTATTTAGCAGATTTTCCAACGACACTATGTACCACTTTAACAGGGTCTCTTTTTTAGGGTCTCTTTTAAGTCTTGTGTTCATATCCTTTGCTTTCATAAATAATTCATTATGTTTTTTAACAAAACAGCAGATTTCCAAATTGTACAGTGCAGGTTAAGGGAGCAAACCAAGCTCAATAAAAGCCCGTCTACAAGACTCGCCAGGCGGGATCCCACACATAGCTCGGATGCATTTCTTTTGCGCTATAAACACTCTGTTTCTTTCCGTACTATTACCCCATTATGTATGAGTATGAGTATGAGAGTGGACTCCCTTTTCCGCACTTAGACTCAAAGTCGGTCCTTTGTACGTGGGGGATGTGATGGTTACGGTTGCAACCAGCCTAGCTCCGCCCAGAAGCGCAGAAGTTTCCTGGGTTTTTCACAGGCTTCGCGGAGCGACCTTGGGTTTTCAAGGATTTCATTGCGATGTGATGCTACCGCCTCGCATTCCAGGACTACGTGGGCGGCGGTTTCATCTGTAGTTAGACAAGCCCTGCAGAGAGGGCTGTCTGTGTTGCCTATGGTATAAAGGTGTTTGTTTAGGAGACAGTGACCGGTCACTGTCCCCACGATTATGCGCAGATTTTGTCTTTCGAGGTTGAGTATACGCCGAGTTAATTTGAGTGTGACTCCTGAGAGGGCCAGTTTCGATTGTCTGCATGCTGTACTCATGGTCCATCGTTCGTTTTGTTGGGATAGTGCCCTGTGTCTAATCCAGGCGCGCAGTTGGGAATATGGTAAGGGAAGGATCGGTTGTGGCCCCTCTATGACCATGTCCGAGCCCCTTCTCGCCAATGCATCTGCGGCATCGTTGCCTAAGGAGTTACTATGCCCTTTTATCCACTGCAGTGTAACCTTGTTGACCCTCCCAATCTTTTGCAGGGATAGATAGCATTCGTATACAAGTTTTGAGTTGCTGGTGTAGCTGTCAAGGGCTTTTAGCACTGCCATGCTGTCAGAGAGTATCCGGATGTTGAGGTCAGTGATTTCTCGTCTGGCAATGGCATTGGCAGCTTCGTTGATAGCGACGCACTCGCATTGGAAGATAAAGCTTTGTGTGCCTAGTGTCATGCTTATGTTGATGTTGAGATCTAAGGAGTGGATCCCTGCACCCGAACCTTCTTTGGTTTTTGATCCGTCAGTGTAGACGTGGACTTCCGCGGTGCCTGATTGGTCCTTCTCTGTCTCAAATGGTTGAATCTTATATAATTTCTGTGTTAGATATTTGCTAGGGGTCCTGTCACTTGGTGCCAACAATAGCGGCTGGGCCGTTGTTGCCTGGCTCAGGATTGATGTGTGGCGGCTACTGCAGTTGCCCCATAAGCCTAGGTTTAGCAGCCTGATTGCACTCATCGTCGCTTCCTGTTGAATAAGGAGGTCGAGTGGGCGCAGGTCGAGCAGCATTTCCAGGGCGTCAGTGGGTGTACTTTTCATGCAGCCGGTAATTGCAGTGCACGCTAGTCTTTGAAATCGTTGCAGTCTGGTTCTGGTAGTTGTTAGTGTTGTTCTGGTCCACCATACGAGAGTAAGTATGGTGTTGGTGTGATTACCGCTGTGTAGAGCCATCTGATGATTTTTGGGGAGAGGCCCCACGTTTGTCCTAGCATTTTCTTGCACTGAAAGAACGATGTACAGGCTCTTTCTAGTTTGAGATCTAGGTGTTTGTTCCATAAAAGTTTGCTGTCAAGTATTACTCCCAGGTACTTAACTTCCGTTTTAAGTGGGATGTCAGTATCAAACAACTTGGGCAGTCTTAGGTGGCTGACATTACGCTTGTTAGTGAACATTATTAGTTCTGTTTTTGCTGGGTTAACTGAGAGGCCGTGGTTGCTGCACCACGACTCAACTGTTTTGAAAGTGGTTCTTATGAGGTCACACAGTGTGCTGTCCGAACATCCGGTGGCTAAGATGGCTAAGTCATCCGCATAACCCACAGTATGCAGGCCGCACCCATTAAGCTTGCGGATGAGTTCGTCCACCACGATATTCCTCTGGCGACGATTCCTCTGGTCGTTGTGTTGACAGTAAAACGAATCGCTCTCTGTGTGAGCATGTTATTGATTGTGTTAGCTAGTGTTGGGTTGACTCCGAAGTTCACTAACGCTTGATTTATACTAATGAAGTTGGTTTTATCGAAGGCACCTTCTATGTCAATGAATGCGCCTAGTGTAGAGTGTTTGTTGGTCAGTCCTTCGCCTATGCGCGCTACGACGCTGTGGAGGGCTGATTCCGTAGATTTGCCTTGACTATATGCGTGTTGTTGAGGGTGTAATGGTCTGTGTGAAAGAACGTTTTCGCGGATTTCGCGATCGCAGAGTCTTTCTAGTGTTTTGAGTAGGAAGGAGGTTAGACTTATGGGCCGAAATGATTTGGCACTGGTGTAGTCACTTCTTCCTGGTTTTGGTATAAATATTACTTTGACTTCCCTCCAGGCTTTGGGTATATTGCAATGTGGGACGTTGGGAGACCAAATAAAAGAGGTGTTTGGCGCGCACTGTATAGTATAATAATGAATAATGAATATGACTAAACCTAAGCTTATATACTAACTTAAGTACCTAGTGTGGGGTGAGGTGATGCACACACTACACCTCCCCCGTTTTTTTTTTTTTTTTAATCATAATATATATATTTTTAATTTAGATGGAATCAAATAATTTAAAATAAATAAAATAAATTTTTAGATTAACAAAATTGGGATAGTAGTACAAAACCATGATATAAAATTCTATTAGGCATATTATAACTTTGGAAAAACAATGTCTTAATTGAACAAATGCAATATTTTTAAAAGCACAATAGACAAAATACATTTTTTACTGGTTTAAAACAAAATAAAATATTAGAACTTTAAGTACACAAAATGTTTTCAAGGATAAACATAACCATCGTACCCATTTATTATATCGTACAAAACAGAATTTAAAATCATATATGTATGACATTAATGTATTTTTCTTGATTTATTATTACTTACAGATTTACGTGAACATATAAGATTAAAAAATGTTATGGTATTGAAATAAAAAGAACTGAAAATACTTAATAGTTATATGAACCATGAGCACTACCTAAACATTTGTGGAAAGCTTTTATTGCGTAAATCTATTTTAGAGAGAAAATAATAATTAAGTAGTGTTGTTTATCAAAAGCGCTAAATAAAACTTAAAATAAAATAGAAGACAAACTTTTGTCAAATAATCAAAGTATCTATTTCCATGTTATTTCTATGGAGCTACTTTTACAAGATTATACAAAAATTGTTCTTGCATCATAAAGTTAGAGAAATGTGTATAAAATTAGCTGTCATAAAATTCATATTTTCAAATGAACAAAATTATAACTTTTAGTAGCTTTCAACGTAAGTGTAAGTATTACTTAATGAATTTAATTACATTATACCTTATATTTATTTTAACATTTAAGATTATTGTTATTTTTTATCAGCTAGACGGGCTAATCATAAACAATGTTATGTACAAGAATTTAACTGCAAAGTTATTGATTGATTTCTAAACATTATACAAGTTTTTTTTCACAATATCATTTAGTATAATTAAAATGCAAAATTACTTATTATCAGTTATCCATCATTGTTCCCGACCGGCCCTCGGATCGATGAGTCGGTATCCGGTAGGGCCTGTGGGCGGTGGTTCACGGTGAAGGACTTGCGGTGCGGGAAAAGAAATAAGAAGGCCGATATTGGTTTCAATGGTGCAGAGCTAAGTGTAGACGGAGGTTTTTTGAGAGCAGGAGGCTCTCCGGAGGTGACCACTTCGGAGGTGTGGTCTTCGTGACTTGCTGCGATCGAGTGAGTGTGGGTCGGACCACCCACGCGGTTTTTATACCTTACGAGCCGAAAAAACTCCCCTTCCGCTCCCCGGAGTGGGAGCGAGAGGGGAGATATTGCTATCTCACTTCCTCCGAAGGGTGGGTGTCCCAGGCAATACCGTATAGTGAGCCGTTATTTTGACTCACTATTCTATTATGTACCTACTATGGTATTGCCCGGGAACCCCTATATATTTCCCTAACGGGCCCTATATACTACTTTATTTACTGTAAATAACTTAACCTATAACACTTTTCTATTTACATACAAAATTCTAACACTAAAGCTTATACTAACCCAGAGTTATTGACGATTATATTACAAATTTACACAAACGAACAAACAAATACTAACTAAACGAAACTATAACTAGGTATGTACAGGTTTTTTGGGCCGTCGTGCACATTACTCCCGCCGTGAAGCGGTGACGCAGCGCTTCAGCTTTTGGGTGTCACGACGGTCTCGGTGTTCTCGGTGGCTTCGATGGGCAGCACGACGAGCTTTTTTGTAGGGCGCCTCAGGACTCCGGTTCGTGTGGCAACGTCTGCGGCTCGAACGATGCCGTCATGGCCCGGGTAGGTCTGGATTACCTTTCCTCGGGGCCAGACGTTACGGGGTAGGTTGGAGTCTGCTACCAGCACCAGGTCGCCGATCTTCAGGGGTGCTCCGTGGCCGTGGGGCTCCCGCCGGTATTGGAGCTCCGGCAGGTATTCTCGGACCCAGCGGCTCCAGAACTCGTCGGCTAGTCGCTGCGCCTGCCTCCAGTGGTGGCGGCTGGCGACGTCGGCTTCGGTGAATGTTCCCGGCTGGTGGATACGGCCTGACCCCCCGAGTAGGAAGTGGTTGGGGGTCAAGGCTTCGGCGTCTTCGGGGTCCACGGAGACGTGCGTCAGTGGGCGGCTGTTGACGGTGTACTCCGCCTCACAGAGCAACGTGGCGAGTGTTTCTTCGTGCGGATGACGTTCTTGCAGCGTTGTAGCTAGCGCGGTCTTGACCGAGCGGACGAGTCTCTCCCAGGCCCCACCCATGAACGGTGAGCTGGGCGGGATGTAACGCCACCGGATAGTGTGGCTAGCGGCTTCTTCGCGGCTGGCTTCGAGTGCTGCTTTTCGGAGTTCGGTGTCGGCGCCTCGGAGGTTGGTCCCGTTGTCGGACCATATTTCGGTGGGTTGGCCTCGGCGCGCTATCATGCGGCCACGGCGCGTCGAAGTCGGCATGGTAGGCAGCTCTTCACTATGCTGCGTACGGTTGGTCGGGCGCGTATCACCCAGAAGCGTTGACGTACTTCGTTCATTACTGTTTCTACACCGCCGTGATGTAGTCTTCGATGTACCCAGGCTATGTAGAGGCGAGTGTACGGATGGTCGCCGTCTAACACGACAGGGTGTTTCTGTTAAAAAAAAAAAAAAAAAACGTTTATTACTTTAACATAAAGATTAACTTAAAACGATCTGTGGCTGGGACCTACCTTGTAAGTATGCAGGATACCTGTGGTAGGAGGCCCCGCTCTTCTACAGTTATACCTTACAATATTTTGCAGTTAGGAAAAAACAACATTTCTTTATACCTATTATATTAATACTTTTATAGTATAGTTTAATACACTAGTATTCTACAAGTTTTTTGTAGAATACTATAGTCCGTGCCATTTAAACTTGCACAAAAGGTTATTCACCCCACCTGTACCAAAAAATGCCCAAACTTTACGACACGTATCGCTCATCGTACAAAATAGCGATAATTCCGACTTATCGCTGATTTCATAATACCACGGCCCGTCCGAGAACGAGACAACTCTAAAACATCAAAATTTTAAGTAATTGTGTTGCATGTTTGTAATAAAACACAGTTTTAGTTATTAAAATCAATTTTATTTTAATTTACGTATTACAAAGTCTTTAAGCAGTTATTTGGTTTTAATTCAAAAACTCGGTTAATTGACATTTCTTGTACCACAAATATAAGCACAATAATTAGAAATTACATTTTTTCCATAAAGAATTAACAGTAGTTGACCATTCATAGATATTTATCATTATATAACTTTCACTCCAAAAATGATAAATTTTGACTTATTGCACTTAGCCGTTAGCGGTTTGAGACGTCAGGGGTACTATACCTGTCCGCCATTTTATAATGGCTCACCCGCCGCGGCGTGGCGTCATTCCGTGTCGGATTGCGCTCGCGCTCGTACGAATTTCGGAAGTGTTCACATGTTATTGTTAATATCAATGATACTTCTTCGACCACTTCCAGTGATATATCATCGGAAGGTATTTAATTTATAAGATAAAAGGAATTATTTCAATACGTGTGTTTTATTTTTAAAACTTATTAAACCGATCTCAGTGTATGCAACACGAGTCTATGTACAGCTTTCTGAATTAATTCTTATTCTACAATTTTACCAAGAAAAAATAGAATTTTTGAATAATACCTATCAACTGCTCCCGCGATAATAATAGAAAAATACTAAATTTATACTATTTTATTTCATTATTCATGTCGAGTTACATAAAATGTCGGCTGTCCCTCAGCATAAAGCTTGTAAATTTGTAATGCAGTAGCCAAATGTTTGTAATACAGGACAATTTTTCGGATCAAGGTCGTCTCGTACCAATAAACGTTTGTTTACACAGATTTCTATCGCTACGCCTTGTATTTTGGTTCGCCGCGATCCCGTATCGGCGTGCAGTGGTACAGGCGTAGCAATGACCTTTTGTGCAAGTTTAAATGGCACGGACTATAAACAAGTTTTTGTTATTACAGAGCCCAGCAACGTGTTCATGCATAAGTGCCATTTCTACTTAATTAAGTGTGTGTGTGTGTGTGTGTGTGTGTGTGTGTGTGTGCGTGCGCGTGTGTGCGCGTGTGTGTGTGTGTGTGTGGTATATCTAAACATCTCTTTTTAGCCCAATGGTCAACCGACAGAGTATGCCTCACGGCAACAAATCTGTTGCTCGGTGATGTCGGCGGCTGCTACTATTCTTGACTTGATTTTGATAGTAGCGTCGGTGTTGTCGAAGGTGACCGCTAGTTGTCGCAGTCGGCTGTCTCGATGTACGGTTTCTTGTTTCTTAAGCGCGGCCGTCTCTTCGGGAAACGAGTCTTGTTGTGCCGCGCGTATCCACAGCTGTTCTGCTTTCACTATGTAGTCCGCCTCGAGTGGTACGAGACGGTCTTCGGTTCTATCGATGCGGCGTTTAGCGGGCGGCGTTATCTTCTTATTTACGTTACGCCACGTCGGATCCGCTTCACTGTTTCGGTTTGTTCTTTTGTAGTGCACTTTATCGGTCGGTGGGCGTGTCTGCTCGGTAGGTGGGCGTGGTTTGCCGGGTTACGGAATAGGTCGATTGCTTGCAAAACTCGCGCTGTCGTTCTAGTTAGACGCAACCACGATGAAAACCGATGCACTTCGGGGAGCGATTCTGTCAGCCGAGTGCCGTTTGTTTGTAAAACGACGTGTGACCGCTCCTCGCCTGTTTTCGATGTTTCTTCTTTCTTCTCGGTCGGCCAGTGGTCGTGGGACTCGTATAGGAAGTCGGGTCCAACGAACCATCGGTGTTGCTGAGTGAAGTCGGCGGGCACTCCTCGCGTAGCGTCGTCCGCTACGTTGTGCTGTGTAGGCACCCACTTCCACTCACATGTTTGCGTTTCTTCCTCGATCTCGGCCACTCGGTGTGCGACGAACGGTTTGAAGGAGCGTGGGCCGGCTCGTAACCAGGCGAGTACGGTCTTCGAGTCGCTCCAGTAGTATCGTCGATCGGGTTTGTACTGGTATTCTTCGACTGCGGTTCGCGCTAGTCGACACCCTAGTACGGCGGCTTGTAGCTCGAGTCTCGGGATCGATGCCAGTTTGAGCGGTGCTACTCTGGCTCTGGCGGCTGCTAGCGTCACTTGCACTTGACCGTCTTCGTCTTCGATACGCCAATAGACAGCGGCTGCGTATGCCTTTTCACTAGCATCCACGAACGTGTGAAGTTCTCGGCGTGCCGCGCTGCTAAAGTTAGGATGGCAGCGAGGCAGGTTGATGTTGCGTAGCTCGGCGAGGTGTTGCAGCCAGTCAGTCCACTGGGCGGCTAACGGTGGTGGCAGGCGTTCGTCCCAATCTACGCCCAGCCGCCACGTTTCTTGTAACAGCTGTTTGGCTTGCACGGTGATCGGTGACGCTAAGCCTAGCGGGTCGAATAGCGACATGACGGTGCGGAGGGCCTCTCTCTTTGTTGGTGTGAGGCGGTTGTCGATCTTGTCGGCCGGCACCCGGGCAAAGTCGAGGTTGAAGCCCAGAGTGTCGCTGTTCGGCCTCCAGGTAAGGCCTAAGATCTTCTGTTCGGTGTCTTGATCTAGTGTGACGTCTCGGTCGGTTGCGGGTTCGGCTTGATGTATTTTCAAGACTTCTATGTTGTTAGACGTCCACGGGTTGAAGTTAGCCTTTTTGTGCACTTCTCGGACTTCGGTGGTGATGCGGGTAGCTTCGTCGACAGAGGTGAAGCTTTGAAGGTAGTCATCCATGTAGTGATGATGGATGATAGCTTCGGTCGCATCCGGATGTATATGACGATGTAGCTCGGCGTTGTAGTTCTTTATATACAGCGCCGTGCACGGTGAGCTTGCTGCTCCGAAGATAACTGATTTCATTCGATATTCTGTAGGCGGTCCCTCCCGCCGGTTTGATCGCCAGAGGAACCGTAACGCGTCTCTGTCGTCTTCGTTGATCTGAATACGCAGAAACATTTCTTGTATGTCGGCGGCTACAGCGATTGGATGCTGTCTAAAGCGCATCAACACTCCTGGTAAAGACTGTAGGAGGTCCGGTCCTGACAACAGGTGGTCGTTCAGTGATGTACCACACGTTCGGGCTGCGGCGTCGAAGACAGGGCGCACCTTGCCCGGTTTGGCCGGGTGTAGTACCGGGAAGTGCGGCAGGTACCAGGTGCGCTTGTCGGTGGGCGGAGTGTTGACCACCTCCGCGTAGCCCTTGTCGATCAGCTGACTCATCTGTGTCTCGTAGGCCTGCTTCAGGTCCGGCTTCTTGTCTATCTTTTTTTCGGTGCTGTACATGCGAGTCAGGGCGTGATCGTAGTTGTTCGGTAGGTCGATCACGTCCGTTTTCCAGAGTAAGGCCGTAGTGTAGCCGACGTCTGGTAGTTCGGTGGTTTTCTCTCGGAGTATACGGAGGGCGCGCTCGTCGGGGTCGGCGCGCGTCGACCGGGGTTGTATTCCGAGGGATTCCAGCGCGAAGTGCTTCTTTACGGCTTCTTCTAATCGCTCTTCGACTTCGGTGATGCGGTAAACGTGGTAAACTAGGTGCCCCAGGCTCCTATTGACTGAGCCGTGGAGTACCCATCCTAACGGAGTTCTCGAAGCCACTGGTTCTTCCGAAGTGCCTCGAAGTAGCTCGTGGGCGAGAAGTAGCTCCCAGTTGTCTTGGCCGATGAGTATGGTCGGCCGGGCTTCTTCGTACTTGACTATTTCAGCGATGTCTTCGAGATGACGATATTTTTCTAACTCGATGTTCTTTATTTCTTGTGCAGCCAGCTTGAGGTTTTTTATAGTTCTCCCGCGCAAAGTGTGCTCTTCGTCTTGACCTCGCAGTCGTAGCGTGACGCGCCGCGAGTCTGTTCGGACTACTCGGGCCCCGGCGATAGCTTCGATGTTAAGTGGATCGACCGGCCCATAGGCGCCGACGCGTCTGGCAAGATCTTCGTCGACGAGAGTGACGGTGGAGCCGTCGTCGAGAAGGGCGTAAGTCTTGTCGGTTGACTTCGGTCCGACGACTGTTACTGGCAATATCTTCAAGTAACTATTTTTTGCCAGTCGGTGTGTGCGAGCGGTGGAGACTGTTTCCGTCTCTTTCTCGTTTGCGTGAGTAGCGGAGACTGTTTCTTTCTCTTTCCTCGGTGTGTAGTGTAGAAGAGGGTGATGTGTCCGTTTGCAGTCGTCTTCTCCGCACTGTTGTGTGTCGCATTGATGTCAAGATTTTCTTGGTTTCAGGCAGCGGAAACATAGCCGGTGCTGTTTGGCTAAGTCCCACCGCCCGTCACTCGTAGCTTTCTTGAAACGATCACACTTGTTTGCGGTCACGTGACTTGCCTGTTTGCAAACTGGACAGCTTCTTTCTTGATTCTCTTCCACTTGGCTGTTGTATGCGCGCTGTGGTCGCGCACGCGGTGCTGCACGTTGTAGCGGTTCTTCGGTGTTTCCGACGTTCTCTGGATCGGCGTACCGGCCGCATGTTTCGGCTTCTCGGGTTACGAACCGGTACAGACGTAGAAGGTCGGGTTCTTCGGTGGGTGACTCACGTGTGAAGTCGAACCACCTGTAGCGTAGCGACGGAGTTAATTTTTCGGTGATGTGCTTCACTACCTCGGGGTTGTATAGGTAGTGAGCCTGGTTCAGCGCGCGGAGTGTGGCCACGCTGTTCTTCAATTTGCTGGCGAACTGTACGATGTCTCGGGGTGAATCGGTCGGGCGTGGTATGTGCCGCAATCGATCGATCTCGGCGAGGGCGATGGTTTCGGGTCTGCCGAAACGTGTTTCTAATTCTTGTAAGATGTCAGCCGGCTTCGTGTTCACTATAAGCAGGCTGCTCACTGCTTCTTTTGCTTTGCCTTTCAAAGCTCTTCGGAGTCTTGCAGTGTTCTCGATGTCGGTGAAATACACGGAGGTTTCTTGGTAGCCCGCGCGGAATGCGAGCCATTCGAAGTGAGAGCCGTTGAATACGGGTAGCTCTCCGATGTACCTCGGAACCGTGGACGGAGTGTGGTTTGATCGCGCAGCGTGCGCGATCGCAGCCGCAAGCTCGCCGAGATGAATGCGAGTGTCGTCAGACCGGTGGGGTCTCGGCGCGATTGCAGGCGGCTGTTTTTCGGTGACCGTCTTCGATGCGGGTGCGGTTTTGATGGGTTGTTCCGAGGTTTTCACTGGCGGCACCTGGTCTAGCCATTCGGCGACCCGTGCTTGCCCCAGTGATTCTGCCGATGCGACGGAGTCTTCGTCATCGGATTCTTCTTCTTCTAGAGCCGCGAGCTTGGCCTGCTCCAGCTCCAGCTTCAGTCTTGCGATTTCAGCTTTGGCGCGCGCTACGCGCCGCGCCCGATTCGAATTGTTTGAAATCGACTTCGGTTTCTTCTGTTGAGCTTCCGACGGGGATCCGGGCGGGTTCTCGTACCGGACGGGGTAGCCCGGCGGCACCGTCGTTGGCTGCTCGGTAGCGGGAGTGTCGTCTTGCTGTCTTTCTTCTTGACACCCCGCTGCGGTGACTCTTAGCTCTGACATGCTACGAGTTACCGGCATCTTCTTATTCTTGTTCTTCTGATTCGGCTCGTTAGGACCAATGTTCCCGACCGGCCCTCGGATCGATGAGTCGGTATCCGGTAGGGCCTGTGGGCGGTGGTTCACGGTGAAGGACTTGCGGTGCGGGAAAAGAAATAAGAAGGCCGATATTGGTTTCAATGATGCAGAGCTAAGTGTAGACGGAGGTTTTTTGAGAGCAGGAGCTCTCCGGAGGTGACCACTTCGGAGGTGTGGTCTTCGTGACTTGCTGCGATCGAGTGAGTGTGGGTCGGACCACCCACGCGGTTTTTATACTTTCCGAGCCGAAAAAACTCCCCTTCCGCTCCCCGGAGTGGGAGCGAGAGGGGAGATATTGCTATCTCACTTCCTCCGAAGGGTGGGTGTCCCAGGCAATACCGTATAGTGAGCCGTTATTCTGACTCACTATTCTATTATGTACCTACTATGGTATTGCCCGGGAACCCCTATATATTTCCCTAACGGGCCCTATATACTACTTTATTTACTGTAAATAACTTAACCTATAACACTTTTCTATTTACATACAAAATTCTAACACTAAAGCTTATACTAACACAGAGTTATTGACGATTATATTACAAATTTACACAAACGAACAAACAAATACTAACTAAACGAAACTATAACTAGGTATGTACAGGTTTTTTGGGCCGTCGTGCACAATCATATTAAATAGATATTTTGATTTTTAGTTATAGGTATGCCATGTTACTAAACTTAACAGTTGTTATTTAAAAAAAAAATTGAATCATTGTATTTTATTATAATTCAAAAACGATTTAAATGTTACTATGTATAACTCACTATCTATCATTGTTGCTTACTTGCTCTTACAATCTCATTAATTACGTAATTATTCGCTCTGGTACCTTACAATCATAAGTCATAATATTTTATCTTACTACGGTAGAAACATCACACTCACTTTAATAGACTATGGTCATATTGGACTCATAGTAATGGTACTTTTTACCCCTTGGGTATTTTTTTTATTTTGGGCCGGCTGGTCCCTTTTTATTTTATTATTTCTAAGGTACAGTTTATTATTTGTCGACTTTTTAATTTTATAGACATTTAGTCTTACTAGCTGTGCACAGCATTTTTTTTTTAGTAGGGACATGTTTTAACATCTTTTTGATGTCCAATGATTTACACAGAGAGAAGCTCGTTCTGCACCATGATCAAATTGAAGGATCTGTACCCTATACTGTACCTTGTACCATTTTATTATGTACCTCCGTACGGTCCATCTTTTAAGATTTTTTACTATCTCCAACTGCTTTCACAGAGAAATCTCGTTTGCACCATGATCAAGCCGAAGGATGTGAACCTGTACCCTCTTACTTTGTGTGTTCTACCTTTTATTCTTCGTCTTTCAGCATCTAAACACGTACAAAACAAAACTTACTTTAAACTAGCTTCACTTCCAAATTAAATCCTTCAGCACAAATAGTTTTATTTCCTTTTGGGTGATCAGTCCAATTGGTTGACAAAATATTTTTACTGAAGTATTCCTAACTAAACAATAACATTTCAACAAACCAAACAACCTTCTACAGTTTTTTCTCATCATCAACTTACATTCAATCTTCTTTACCATATTTCCATTTACTTCGGAAATGTAACTAATGTTATCTGGTAACAAAAGATATTTAATACATTCCTATTAATCAATCCAAATGCTTTCCCATCCAATAAATATCTATTCCTATACCAATTCTCTTTTCTTCTATCTCTATTATCTATATTTTACATCCTTCTGATAAGTTATTAAATCTAAAAACAAAATTTCATAAAAATCCTTTATAATAAATAACTTATCGATCACGATAGCTTTGAACTAAATAAATCATGTTATTTATTTCTTTGTGATACTTAAATCGAATCTTTTGAAATAATGGCATACCTAAAACATGATGTTATTACAATATCAATTTCATTCTAGAAACAACACAGCTTATCCAGTACTTCGGCGTTCAACTTATATGGAATCGTATAACATTTCGCAACAAGAAACTTGAAAAACAAAATAGTGCTGATGCATGACATGTGCCGCTGAATACGGTGCGATACGTGAACTAAATTTCATTCCTGATATGACGCAAAAGTATTCTTTGTAATGATATCGAATAACTATCAACTCTTTTTTAAAATGTAAAAAAAAACAATACAAGTAATAAAGTGCTAAAATGAAATAAAACATGCATTGAAATAAAAATGTAGATAAATATTCATTTAAAATATTGATTGCATTGAATGTACATATTTGCTCCAATATTTACATTTAAAACGATTATTGATAATTAAAAGCAGGGCCATTGGCTTTTCTACCAGTTAACTAATGATTTAGTTGTATAACTTTTTATTAAATTATTATTTCTAAATTTTATCTTATAGTAAAAAACGTTTCAATTCTTCAGTAAAAAAAATATATAGTCAGAAGTATAAAAGAAACCAATAGACACATAATCCCTTTTTCAATAGTTGGTTATTTTTACGACTATAACACAATATTCATGACAATGTTCTTAATATTCAGTTTTAGTTTTGAATCATTGATATAGTTTGAAATTTTTGAATAAAGTATTTAACTTAGTATTTATACAAAAACTAAAAATAAACATTGTGATATATCTACCAATTGAAACTAAACAGTAGCTAAACAAACTTGATTAGTATATTAATGTTAGAAAATAACAGTTGATATGGATTTATAGTTATATAAATTACTTTAGTTATTTAATGAATTTAATACAGTACGTAAAACTTTATTTAAGTGTTCTAACCTGTACAGTTAAATAAATTATATTTTCCATCAATATCCAGAAAAAATAAAATAAACATATGTCTAATTGCGAGAGATTGTTATAACTGCTTTATCAAGTTATTATAAATTAGTATTCTATTTCGGTATTTTAATGTAAAGCTTTTAAAATTATACTACACTTGCAACAACAATAATAATTTCGTAGAACTTATAAATAATGGTAGTAATGTTTTTTTTTATTTTTGTAAGCAAATTACAAAATTTCGAATTGCAACAATTTTTGTTTAAACAAAAACAAGAAAGTCATTAATTAGTCCTTGAAATAAATGTATTATAATAATTCCACTCTTAAAAAAAAACGATCCTTGTGCTAAAATACACAATATTAATGAATTTTGAAAAAAAATAAAACCGTTTTACCAATATAACGATAATATCAAAATTTAGCAACACGCTTAAAATAAATTTTAAATACAGAAACAGATCTATTAAGAAACATGATTTTGATCATTTACTGAACAGTAATTTTGGTAAGTAAATTACAAACTTTAATTTATAACTGCGTAAAACTTTCTTAAATAAATGATTTTAAAACGAATTAAGAAAAATGTTTAGAATAAAACTTAAATTATAAACCAATATTTAACACATACCTGAATCATACGTGTCCTGCTGATACATACATTTTAACTTCATGGGCTATCTAAACATATTATTGTTGGTTGAGTTATGAATTTAATTAGTTATGAAGTGAGTTTTGAGTTAACAAAGCTTAAAAAAATGTATAAGTAAAATGTCTTGTTTGTTGTTTGATTTATCAGAAAAAAATATATGTAGATAGGTACTATTAAGGCAAAGAAAAATATTTTACTATTACGTAAACGCAAATATTTTTTAGTTTCAATTGAAATTAAAGTTAACCAATAATGTTTTGTAAAGGTAAAAGAAGAATTTTATTTGTTTTATATTGCTTGTAAATGTAAATCTAACCCGTCTAGTTACTTAAAAATATAGTCTAAATATTTATTAATTTTACTTTTTAAGTGTAGTGGCCACTTACATAAAAAAACATATAAAAAAAAAAATTAAAAATACGTAAATATGCCGTCGGGTCTCGCTCCAAGTATGAAAACCTCCATCATCGTGCTGCTCCGAGCGCCCTCGTTTTCATTTTGTACCATCAATCAGACTCCTACTCTCCCGGCAGCCAGCAAACACAAACCTCCGACACCAACATCACCCGACTCCCAGCAAACTTTATCCAACATCTGACTCCATTTTTACTCCCGGCAGCCAGCACTTAATATTTAACCCTTATGTCCATTTTTTTTTTTAAAGTCATTTTTGTATTAATATTATTACTTTAGCACTTGCGTTGTTATAAACACTAGATCGATTTATTTTTAAAATAATTCACATTTTAACACATTTATTTACTTTTCATGCACAGCACTGCCCAAAGGCAGCACTGGCAGGGTCGCCATGCAATGTGGGACGTTGGGAGACCAAATAAAAGAGGTGTTTGGCGCGCACTGTATAGTATAATAATGAATAATGAATATGACTAAACCTAAGCTTATATACTAACTTAAGTACCTAGTGTGGGGTGAGGTGATGCACACACTACAATATATCTGTGGGCGATGCATGATCTAAAGATAGTTACTAAGTGGTCCACCAGCAGATCCGCGCTCCACCTCAGCAGACCCGGAAATATCCCATCTAGACCCGGGGATTTATATGGTAGGAAGCTGTTAATTGCCCAGAGTACTTTTTCGTGATCAGCAATGGCCTCTGCTGTGGCCCAATCTAAATCAATGGTGGGTGGTGCAGCTTGAGGTTCCCATTCCGTGCTATCGAAGGATCAAGCATCCGGGGAAATGGGTCGCCAAAAGTAGTTCACTTGTTTCTGTGTCGTTGCTGGTGTATGAGTTGTCAGTTTTCTTTAGGCACCCTATCGTGTGTTTGGGTGCACTCGACAGAATACCTTTAACTTTTAATGCCTGACTGGTGTTATCAATGTTAGTACAGAAGCGTCTCCAGCAGTCTGTTCTGCGCTGGCGGATCAGACTTTTGAACGCTTTCTTTTTGGTGTGATAGTTGGTCCAGTCGGTTATTAGTCTAGTGTTCATTGCTCTGTTGAACAGTTTTCTTACCCTTCTTCTTAGCTCCTGGAGCTCCTTGTTCCACCAGTGACCTTTAGGTCCTACCCGTGGTTTAGTAAGGGGGCATGAATGCTCATAGCTGTTTATTAGTAAGTTGGTTAGGTTGTTGACATGTTGTTCAATATCATCGGTATTGGAGTTAGTTGTTAGTTTGCTCATGCCATCCAGGGCCGACTTAACCATTCGTGCAAAAGAGCTTCTGTCCGTTTTGCGAGGATGGCGTTTTGGTTCTGGTGGCGGGAGATTCATGTTTAGGTTTAAGCGTATCCACCTATGATCCGAGCACGAGGCTTCTCTAGATACGTGCTAGTCAGAGATCAGGTGGGATGCGGCCTCCGTGGAGAGTGTTAGATCAATTATGGTCTGGGATCTTGAGTTGACAAATGTCGGCTCCGAGCTGTTGTTAATCAGGGTTAGTTTAGTAGAGATAAGATAATTTACCAGTTCATCTCCTCGTTTGTTATTCTCTACGCAGCTCCATAAGGTGTGGTGTGCATTAGAGTCGGTGCAGACAATGAGTTCAAGTTGTTCTTTGTTACAGTACTCGATCAGCGATATAAGCTCCGGTGTTGGGATGTCAGCGTCGCTTGGAAGGTATGCCGATGCGAGCACTAGGTCAAAGTTTGGTTGGTTAGGACTTGCTAGAAACCTAACAGCCGTAAGGTCTCTGGAACAGAAGTCTGTTATTAGAATTTTCTGTATGTGTTTGGGTGTATATATGCAAGTTCTCGGAATGCTTACGATGTTAATTAGTTAAGTTAATGATGTTGTTTAGACCACAGATGGAGTTCTTCCTGATCCACGGCTCCTGGATCAGGGCTATGGTCGCGGTGTCTGCCTCCAGCGCTCTGCGTAGGCAAGCCGTTGCAGTCTGGCTGTGCTGGAGGTTGGTCTGGATGATGCGGAGGGGTTCACTGCTCTCTGAACGGAGAGGAGTCAAGGCAGCTTTCGCTGCACTCGCTTCCCTCGACGTCCCGAAAGCAGTCCTCCTCCGATCTGCTGCACGAGGGAAGAGGTTCCTCCTCCATCGGAGCGTGTTGAGCTGGGGTGTGTAGAGTGCTGGCTAGCGGCGGAAGATCCTCAAGAATTTTGAGGTATATGTTGCCACACAGCCAGTACATTCTGCGTTCGCGTCGTCGCAGCAGGTCGAGGTCGTTCTCCGGCACTCGTAGGAGGAGGTGAACGCCTGGTGTGTTAAGGTCGGGCTGCCTCTCGGCCCTGACCAGAGACCAGGAGTTGACGTTCACTCCCTGGTTGTGTGCTGCCAGAAGTTTACGCAGCGTGTTGATGTCCAGCTCGTCGTCATCGGGGACAAACAGGCCGCACAAGTATTTCCGCCGGATCTCGGCCTGTGGTCTGACCACTAGCGCCGAGCCAGCGATGGGCGACTGGATGGAGTCCACCGTTCCACGCAGCCAGGCAAGGGCAAGGTCGTCCTCGCACCACATCTTTAGGACACCGTCACTAAAGTGTGCCCTGCCCCGGAATTTAATCCTGCCGGTCTGCGCGGAGGTCGCTGGACACAAGAGGCCCTCCATCAGCCGCCCCTCGATGGCTTTGCGCAGTGTCGTGGCCTGTTCCGCCGAAAGGTCGTGGTACGGGTCGGTCATTACCGCGACGCACAGCTCGTTAGCTCTGAGGGCCTCTGCGTAGCTGGCAGAACCCTGTTTTGCACGCTTACTGTCGCCCGTGGGCGTGACTGTGTCGTCGGGTCGGGGTCGTTTGCTCTGCTGTGCCGGTCCAGAGGTGAGCTGTTCCGTTGCAGCTGGTGTGGGGCCAGCACCGCGCCCATCTGGGTTTCGGTTCCTCCGCCTTGGACGTCGCCGAGGTTTGGGGCCGCCACTCGTCTTCGGCAGTGCCTCAGACGGGACCGGTTGGGCGGTGTTGCCTTCCCCGGTCGCGGGTTCGTCTCCGGTGTGGAGTCGTCGCCCACTGGGAGCTGCCAATTTCCCCGACTTTACCTTGGCTTTGGACTTCCTCCCAGGCGGGTGGGGCTTGGCCGAGGTGGTCCGCTGCTTCCTCCTAGACTCCACTACGGTCCAGTCGGGCTCTGTCGGTGGTGGTGGGATGGCTTTCATCAGCGCTGAAAGCTCCATGACCGAGGGCGTCGCAGTCTGGGTAGACGCGAGCGGCCCTGGTCTGGTGGTGTTGGTGGGGTTTTTAGGCGTCGCGTCCGTCAAGACGGCCCTGCTCCGGTGCGGCTTAGTCGGGGACCTTGCTTTGCCGGTGCTGGGTGCCTTGTTGGATGCGGCCTTGGTGTGGTTAGGTTGGTTGGTTAGGGAGGGTGCGCTATGAAGCGCAGTCCTTGAAGCACAAGGTGCGTTGTGAAACGCAACCTTGGAGGAGCCCGCTGCGCCCACGGGCGTAGCGGTCTTGGGTGGGGTTGGTGCGTTTGAGGGCGCAACCAAGAAGAGGGGGGTTGTGGGTGGGTTTTTACTCTCAGATTCCATGGGTGTGAGGGTTTTTATTTCGTCTGCGTAGCTCTCCACCCGCTTCGGAGTCCTCAGTCGGGGACGTCGTGCGCTTCTGCGCACGATCGCCAGAGCTACTACACAGATATAGGACCCGTGCAATGGATTTGCAGTTCACCCCGTGAAACCAGCGAGGCCGCACGTCGCGAAGAATTCCGTGGTTGCCCGCCACCGAGAGAGAGTGGCGCGCTCGCCTCGGGGTTCCGCGCAACGCCGCCTGCCGTCCCACGGTTAGGGATCCTCGCCGGCTTCCCTCGGACGGGAAGCCACAGCCGATTGATTGAGGATGGCTAGTCCTCAACCGCCCGTGTGAGGTGAAATCCAGGCCAAAGAGGTGTGTTGATCACGGTGTGCAACAACCACAGGCTCACCGATCTCTCAACCTCCAGGTCCCCTTCATCCACCCGTACGGGTTCCTGCGCACGGCACAAACACGCAGGAGGTCATTCTAGCATCCACAATCTTGGTTTTGTAGATAGTGGACACGCCAGGACATGACCTCGGCATCCTGGCGGTACTGCGCCTGGAAATTTCAGTTACGTCTATTTCTTAGGGAATTAGACCAAAAGCAGGGTGGCAACCACGTGCAGGAAACCTCCAGACTTGCCTTGAGGATCATCACGACTGTGGCGCTCTCCCTCAAGGCCGACGCCACCTTACCCGCCGAGAGACGGATAAGGTAGGCCAGCATCTATACTACACAAGCAGCAAAGCAGAAAAGCACTGCGCAAGCTAGGCGTCGCAACTATTAAAGCATAAACACTGACCCTCCCCTAATATTACCCCATATAATAACCCCGTAGCGTAGTATAGATGTGAACCATGTCGACTCCGGAAGGAAATGTCTGGCTGTCTTCTTAGACTTAAAAAAGGCGTTTGACACAGTCTCCGTGCCTATTCTAGAACAAAACCTTCACGATATTGGTGTTAGAGGAATACCTCTGAAACTCCTTTGTGACTATCTCACCAATCGTAAATCACGTGTCAAAATCGGTTCAATTACTAGCTCTGAGTCTCCTGTCACTTATGGTGTCCCGCAGGGCAGTGTGTTGGGTCCCACGTTGTTCTTAGCCTACATCAATAGCTTGTGTAATATGCAGATAGAAGGTGGTGACATCTTCTCATATGCGGATGACTCAGCTATTGTTTTCTCTGCTACTAATTGGGAACAACTTAAAAATCGTGCGGAGACCGGCTTAGCGAAAGTTGCATCGTGGTTAAACAAAAACCTACTTACTTTAAATGTTCTTAAAACGAACTATATATGTTTTGCCAAATACAACAACGCGCAACCTTCAGAAAACTTTAAAATTAAACTACATTATTGTGTATTTTTTTTGGTTTCGGACTGCTCCTGTACTAAATTAAAAGGTTTCTTACACGAAATATCTTGGGGTCATGTTGGACCAGCGGTTGTCATGGCATGGGGTTGGAAGTGTAGTTACGTCCCCGTTCGTCACCCCTGGATGCCAGTCACGTGCGGTAACGCAGCACTGACTGGTAACAGAACACTACACAGAGAACGTTCCTTCGCGATTGCGAATATGTCTAGCAAGACATTGGCGGATGCGGCTGGCAAGCTCGCGACTCCCATAGGGGATAATCGCCCTTCTCAGGGCGGGTCCGGGCTACCAGCGCGCGGTGTTTTGATGTCTCCTTCCCGGTCTTCTGGACTGGGTGTTGGGGATATGCCCTTCGGGCGAAGAGATGTCTGGTGTGACCGCAACTGCGGTGCTTAAACGCCCTTCTCAGGGCGAGTCGCGGTCCCCAGTATCGGACGAGGAGAAGCCCGAGATTGGTGGAGTAGGTGAGGACTTACTTTTGCTCCGGAACTGCAAGGTCATAGTCAACCGCACCTTCATCGTCGACAGCGACTCTGCGTCGTCGTTAGACGGCAGGTCCAGGTCCCGGCATTTCAAACAGACCAAAGGCAAGTCGATTGGGTGTGGTTTGGACTCCGAATCGGAGGACTTGCGGAGCTCTAAGGAGCCCACATACGCGACCAGTCGTGGCCGCAGCGGGCGCCGAGGGAGACCTGTAGCTACAGGCGTGAGGGCAGCACAGGCCTCAGCAAGGGAGCTCCTTAAGTCTGATCCACGTAAGAAGCGGACAGCCGAAGCTGAGGTGGAGGCTGAGGGCTGGTCGGCAAAAGTAAAAAAGGCCCTACATAGGGCAAAATTTACCACATGCGAGCAGACGGCGCAGGAGCTGGTGCAGGCCATCCGCACCGGCACGGATACGATCCTTCATTGTGCCAGGAGGAGCGGTAACGTCAAGGGTGTGCTCCATAGGAACTTCAACGACGCTGCTGCGCTCATCCTAGCAGCTGTGGAGTCGCTCGCTGAGAGGACACTTGATGATGAGGTCCGGCGTCTGAACACTGCAAATCAGCCCCTCACGAGAGAGCTGAAGGACCTACTCAAGGAGGTCGCTGCTCTCAGGCAGCCGGTCCCCGTTTCGGTCCCAATGGACGTTGCGTCCCAGACCTCCGAGCGAGAGCAAATGGAGCGTGACATCATGGCAAAATGCGGTGCCATGATGTCGGCCCGTTTTGAAGGCCTTAATGACAGGTTGCTGCCAGAGAAAAGGCGCATGTCTCTCGCAGCAGACCGGAAAAGGGGCGGAGCGTCTATTGACGTCGATTTCCCTCCCCTCCCGTTAAAGACTGCAGCCCCCACGCCCAAAAAATCCACCTCAGGCGAGGGTGGCAACAAACCCGCCAAGGCAGCCTCAAAGGCAGCAGCCGCATAAGCGGCCCCTAAGGCTGCCCAAAAGGACACTCCGAAGGCGGCCTCTAAGCATGTGGCAAAGAGTGCAGCCCAAAAGGCCCCACATGCAGCCGGAAAAGCTTCGACCTCGGTGTCGCAGCCAGTCAAGAGAGCAAAGACTCCCGCGGCAAACAAGAAGGCCACGGCGCCAGTACGCGGCAGCAGGAGCAGGACGCGCAGGCGTGGTACGCCCAAAGCCCTTGCACAAGAAGAGCCTCGCCTACTTGTACCACCAACTGCGTCTTCAGACGATGGCTGGACCACAGTGGTCAAGCGAGGCAAAAGGGCCCAAAAAGCAGTCCAACCGCCGCAAACTAGCGCCAAACTGGCGAAACCAGCCAACACCAAAGCCTTCACCCCCAAACTCCGACCACCACGCTCCTCGGCAATTGTGTTGACACTTCTGCCGGGGGCACAGGACAGAGGGGTTACCTATGAGTCCGCAATCCGGATAAATGTGGAAGAGCTCGGAATCACCGGCCTTCGCTTCTCTAAGGCCAAAACTGGTGGAAAGCTGCTGGAGATTCCCGGGGCCACGTCCGGCGACAAGGCGGACGCCTTTGCAGCGAAACTGCGGGAGGTGCTACCGGCTGACGCTGTACGGGTCACCAGGCCCACCAAATCTGTCGACATTCGACTCTCAGGCCTGGACGACTCCGTTACGAAGGAGGAAGTGGCGGCGGCGGTCTCCAAAACTGGAGGCTGTGCGGTCGACCACGTCAAGGTTGGCCAGATTCGCCAGTCATGGTCCGGCAGTGGCACCGTCTTAGCGAGACTACCGGTAGCAGTAGCCAAAAAACTATCTCAAGGCCGCTTGCTAGTGGGCTGGGTCTCGTGCCGAGTGCAGGTTCTCGAGACCAAGCCCCTACGCTGCTACCGGTGCATGGAGGGTGGCCACGTCAGAAGCCAATGCCCGTGTGAGACAGACCGTAGCGAATTGTGTTACCACTGCGGTCGTCCCGGACACCAGGCACGTGACTGCACGGCTGCTGCTGCTCACTGTCCTATATGCTCGGACAAGGGTAAGCCCGCCAATCACAAGGTCGGGAGCAAGTCTTGCTCCCCATCGAAGGGAGGGAAGGCTTCTAAGCCTACTCCCCCCAGTAACACAGGGGACGTGACGGCGATGGACACCGCGCATGCGTAATGGCTCTCCGTGTACTACAAGTTAATGTCAATCACGCCACAGCCGCGCAAGATCTCTTGCTGCAGCCCATGGCTGAGTGGCGGATTGATGTGGCCATAGCCCCAGAGCCCTACTGGGTCCCTCCAGATAGGGATAACTGGGTGGCCGACGCGAAGGGCCTGGTAGCTATCCTGGTGTCCGGAGTGCCACTGGAAGTGGTGGCACGGGGGAGCGGCTATGTTGTAGCCAAGTGTAGAGGGATGCTCCTGGCAGGGTTGTACCTTCCACCCAGCAGAAGTGCTGCCTTGGTAGAAAATACCCTTGACAGCCTCACCGCTGTCCTGATGCGATCGCGTCTCCCTGCTCTCGTCGCTGGCGACTTTAACGCCAGAGCTACGGCTTGGGGTGAGCTGGCCACAAACTCCCGCGGGGAGCTCGTACTGGAGTGGGCCACGGCAGCGGGGCTTGTCCTGTTAAACTGCGGTAATGTCCCGACACGTGTGCGGCCCCAGGGGGAGTCGATCGTTGATTTGACTTTCGCCTCCCCGGTGATTGCTGCCCGAGTGAGTGGTTGGCGGGTGCTTATAGACGCGGCGTCGTTGTCGGATCACCGTAACATCCGGTTCGACCTCTCCGCCTCAACCAACACCCAAGCACCCAGTCCGCCTAGCCGTACTCCGGCGTACCCTCGTTGGAGGGTTAAGGCTCTCGACCGGGACATGCTAAGGGAGGCCGCCTTGGTAAAGGCATGGTTACCTGGCCCCAATGGACCTATCCAGGTTGATGAAGAGGCAAAGTGGTTTCGGGGGGCTATGACGCACGTCTGCGATGCGGCGATGCCCCGGTCCAAACCTCTGCCTCCAAAACGCCAGGTCTATTGGTGGTCGGAGGAGCTAAAGGAGATACGCCAGGAGTGCATAGTGGCTCGCAGAGTCTCTTCCCGCCACCTTAGACGGCGTAACAGAGACCCGGACCAGGATGGCCCACTCCTTGCGACCTTTAAGGCCGCGAAAAAGAGCCTTCAGATGGCCATTGCCAAGGCAAAAACGCAGGCGAGGAAGGAGTTGCTGGCTTCGTTGAACCAGGATCCGTGGGGGCGCCCCTACCGGACAGTCAGAGGGAAGCTCCGTCCCTGGGCGCCTCCGATCACGGATACCCTTGAGCCAGCGCTCCTCCAAAACGCGGTGGAATCCCTGTTCCCGGCTCGAGAGGAGCATAGTGCGCCGGCTATGAGGCCGCACCCGGTTGCCTCGCAAGAGCCCCCTGAACCGGTTTCCGAGGGAGAGCTTGGGGCGGCTATGTTGCGCCTAAAGGCGAAAAACGTGGCTCCAGGCCCAGATGGCATCCCGGGCAAGGTCTGGGTGCTCTCCGAGGAGGCGCTAGGGAAAAGGCTGCGCTTTCTTTATACCGCATGCCTTGAGCAGGGCCGCTTCCCGACCGCCTGGAAGCGAGGCCGGCTGGTCCTGCTCAAAAAAGAGGGCCGTCCTTTGGATTCGCCGTCAGCGTATCGCCCCATCGTGCTTCTGGACGAGGCTGGAGGAGCTTCCTCAAGAGGATAATCTCGGTTTGCCTTGTCCGGCACTTAATACACGTGGGGCCAGACCTCTTCGACAAGCAGTATGGTTTTAGGGCGGAGAGGTCCACGGTTGACGCGGTCCTGAGGGTGAAGCTGGCAGCCAGGGCTATTGATAGCGGTGTTAGGGTCCTGTCGATGTATTAAAACTAGCGGACTGTAAACTATAGGTGCTGTAATTCTCGCCTCTCCATTACAATAAATAATAAGAAATACGCGATGGCGGCATGGCGGCATGCCGGCGACGGTGGATGTCCCAAGGCGAGTGTCCGAGTGCGGTCGCGATGATCGCGATGACGTCACCGCCCGCACTCGTCTCCCGCGCCTAGTGTTGTTGCGTTCGCAACATGCTCCCCGGCTTGAAGTCTGAAGACAAAAAGACTTCAAATATCTGGAAGAGGGCACAGGTTAATAAAAGCTCTTCGAATGGTGCCACTCTTTGTCTTGAGCTCAGCGACTCTGGAGACATTGTCGTTGCCAGGGTAGAGCTTTGTGACTCGCCCCATCGACCAGAGCAGAGGAGGAAGCGCTCTATCTTTGACGAGCACAAGAGAGCTAATTTTCAGCTCTGTATTCGATGACCGCCACTTCACTTTATGCTGCAAGAGAGCTACATATTCGAGCAAGAAGCGGTTCCAAAAATGCTGCTTGATAAGCTCTGTTCTCTTGAACCGCTGAAGTCGGCTAATGTCGGTCTCTTCAGGGATCTGTGGATGTGGTACAAAAGACAGTGGTCGTCCAATCAAAAAGTGGGCAGGAGTCAGGGCAGTAAGGTCGTTAGGATCTGAAGACAGAGGAGTAAGACGGAGTTTAAAATGGCTTCAATTTGAGCGAGGCATTTTGCCATCTCTTCAAAAGTGAAGTTTGTTGTTTGTAATAAGCGTCTAAGGTGGTGCTTGGTTGATTTGACAGCTGGGTGCTTCTTCGAGCAAGGCATTATTTGGTGATTTGCGTGGCAATTTTCAAATTTAATATATATTTTAAATCGACCTCTGTATCTTAAAATATACGTAAAAGTAATGTTTTTTATGAAAAAGGCACATAATAGAGCGATATACTTACAGAGATAATCGCGGTTAAAAAATTGGAGGCCACGCAAATCACAAAACACTCCACGAAAATGATTTTTTATTTATTTAAATTTCTTAGATAAGTTATTATGTTATCAGTTGAAAGAATAGGTAAGTAACTAACACAGAAATCGTTTTTTTAAAGCTTTTATTTAAATTTATATTAGAATCAATCGAGCATAATTTATTTAAAGACATGACATGACAAACCTATATATTTACACTTGAGTTTTCGTCATTAAGACAGGAGATCACAGCTCTTGTAGTTTTTGTAGTCATCAGTTCTTTGTAGTCTTTGGCCAGGCCTGGAACTTCTATCTCGTCTAGCTTTTTGTTCGCAGCGGTTCAAGTCATGAATACTAAATATTTTTCCTTCGGCTTTCATTTTATAATATCTCGCCCACTTTTTTACCTTGAACTCTTCATTATTTTTAAGCCTCTCTCTTCTTCTTTTGGATAACTTCTTTCTTTCTAATTTTTCCTCTCATGTTTTAGGCATTTTTGGTCTAAAAAATTATTCATTACAATTTTATTACTACGCAGCTACAATACTCGCCTCATAGAGGAGGCGATTGAGCAGAATCGGGGGTCGAAGGTCTTCACTAAAAGAATGGGAAAAAGTCACCTGACAAAGCTGAAAACCTCGGATGGCTGAATCGTCTCATCGGTTCCGGAGATTCTGGCCGAAATCGAAGGTTTTTACGGCCGATTGTACGCATTGCATTCCCTACATACAGCCGCAGCCCGACGCGAATGATCCAAGAGCCAAGCTTACCCGCCACTTCACTAAAGATCTCCCAAACGTGGAGGAAGATGAGATTAAGGCGGCACAGCTTAGTAATGGGAAGGCTCCCGGCGAAGACGAAATCACATCTGAGCTCTTAAAAGCTGCAGGCCAACCTGTGCTTGGCGAACTTAAGAGGCTCTTCAACTCCGTCATAGCCAATAGGACAACTCCGGAAGCGTGGATTGGGGGCGTGGTGGCATTGTTTTTCAAGAAAGGAGACAATAGTCTCCTGAAAAACTATAGACCAATCACGCTCCTGAGTCACGTTTACAAGCTGTTCTCGAGGGTCATCACAAACCGTCTTTTCGCAAAATTTGACGCATTCCAGCCACCGGAACAGGCTGGGTTTCGCAAAGGTTCACATTCACACGGTGCGGCAGGTTATACAGAAGTCCGAAGAGTATAACCAGCCCCTGTGCCTGGCCTTTGTGGACTATGAGAAAGCCTTCGACTCGGTCGAAACCTGGGCTGTTCTGAAATCCTTGCAGCGATGCCGTCGATTGGCGGTACGTGAAGGTGCTAAGAAGCCTGTACAGTATGGCATCAATGTCCGTCCAAGTACAAAACCACCGAACAAAACCCATCCAGCTGTTCCGAGGTGTTAGACAGGGAGATGTTATATCTCCGAAACTGTTCACCAACGCACTGGAGGATGTGTTCAAGACGCTGAATTGGAACGGACTGGGCATCAATGTAAATGGCGAATATCTTACGCATCTTCGCTTTGCCGATGACATAGTTATTATGACAGAATCGCTGCAGGATTTGCAAAAAATGCTGCACAGTCTTAATGCTGCCTCGAGACGTGTGGGGCTTGTGATGAATTTGGACAAGACAAAGGTAATGTTCAACGAACATGTCATCCCGGACCCAATTTCCGTCGACAGCACTACGCTCGAGGTTGTCCAAGAGTACGTCTACAAGTACTACAGCTCGGTAGAGACAACTTCGAGCGGGAAATCGCCAGAAGAGTGCAGCTTGGCTGGGCGGCATTTGGAAAATTGCGTCATATCTTCACGTCGACACTGCCGCAGTGCCTGAAAAGCCGGGTGTTTAACCATTGCGTCCTACCAGTTTTAACCTACGGAGCCGAAACGTGGAACATGACAGTCAAGTTGGCCCACCGACTACACGTCACTCAGCGTGCTATGGAAAGGTCTATGTTGGGGATCTCATTAAGGGATAAGATCCGGAACGAGTTTATACGACATAAGACTAAGGTGACTGATATTGTCCAAAAATGTAGCAAGCTGAAGTGGCAGTGGGCTGGCCAAGTCTGTCGCAGATCCAACGAGAGGTGGAGCAGGAAGGTTCTCGAATGGTAACCACGCTTAGGCAAACGTAGTGTAGGACACCCCCCGGCTAGATGGACCGATGACCTGAAGAAGGCAGCTGGCAGCGACTGGATGCAAAGGGCGGGAGATCGAGCGCTGTGGCGCTCCTTGGGGGAGGCCTATGTCCAGCAGTGGACTGCAACAGGCTGATATGAAGATGATATGATGACAATTTTATTATTTATTAATATAGGTAGCTAATCTGACACTATTTTTACTATAATAAGGTACTTATAAAATTAGAAACCCATCAACTGCATCATTTTAATTGTGATCTAAACGTATTGGTGTACTATTATTTTACAAAACTTGGATACGCGATGTTTATTCTAACACCACTAGCTGATTTAGCACGGAAGTTAATTCTACATCAAGAATGGGATTTAATCTTCCCTTATCATTACAAATACTTTTTCGACCCAATGCAGAGCCTGACAATTTATACCTTATTTTACCTGTTTCAGTGTTATTCTAGTAAGTATATTATTACTTGTCATTTTTCGCACATAAAAACACGGTACTATCGTAAAATCTGATGGAAACCACGCAAACGTAGTGTAATCTGCAAATTGATGGACCGACGACTTTAGAAAGCTTACGGCCAGTGAACTATAACTAGCAAAAAGCTAGAAATAAATGAAATGAAATAAAATAATTTATTTGCGCAAAACATGGTGTGACACAGGTGTTAAAATTATTTAATAACATTTCAAACTAAAAATGATCATACAATACTATTACAAAACCCGAAAGTTATTTCATTTGCATGGCCAATAATTGATTTTCGTGGGTCAAAACTACCACGTAAACCACGGAAATCACGACCACGAAAATCAAAATAAATCCTTTATCCTAAAAATATACATAAACCTTTTAAGCAAATAAACTGTGTTTTAATTTTTAACAAAATTTTATTCAATAAATAGATTCACAGACACCGGAGAAAATTGTACCACACAAATCAAATTTTTGAGAAACCATACCCATGCAACGAGGTTCTTACCTTAATTTTTCGGACACTCGAGGTCGTCGTCACACAAGTACTCTGCCCGGCCGTCGAGACGCGACTAGTTTTAACGTGAATTAGGATGACGCAACATCAGGTCGCGAAATTAGGGTTTTGCAAGTGAATTTATAATGATCCACGCAAATCAGTAACTACCCCGGGACAGTCACATTTTTATTTTTTTTAGATAATGTAATTCTTTTAGAACCACGATCTGATTTTTCATAGAATTGTCAACTTCTTATGACTTAGTATATTTTTTTTTGGTAAGCATGTACCGTTTAGTTTAAAATATATAATTTATTAAGTGACCAGATCGGGGTTTGGGACACTCCACGAAAATCAAAGAATCGGGGTGTCTTATTTTTTTATGATATTAAATATAAATATAATTGAATAATAATCAATAACCCAGTTAAGAGAGGAGTGGAAGTATACCCGAAAAAAAAAGTGGCTAGCTGGCTTTTCGATTTCTATTCTTTTTAGGCGATGCCGCTTAAAAAACGTGTCTTGAAGAACGACCCGGCTGCCTCTGCTAATCCGTTGAAATGAGGGCTATAAGGGGGAACGAATTTAAATTCAATACCCTCCTGGGCAATATGGCCTTCAAGATTAGACTGAACTAGGAATCTCGAAAGTTCATTAAAAGTACCTACAAAATTAGTTCCGTTATCGGAAATTATGCTTTGAGGCTTTCCCCGTCTAGAAATAAAGCGATTTAAAGCGGCTAAGTAAGCTTCAGAGGACAGAGCCGTAACAAGTTCAATGTGACAGGCTTTAATCGCATTGCAAATAAAAATTGCCAAAAATGACTTGATAAGTCGGCAACCAAGACCCTTACGGTCTGCTATCAACACTGGGCCTGCGTAGTCCACGGAACAATGTAAAAATGGGTACTCTAGCTCAGTTCGGGATGCAGGCAACTGGCCCATGATGGGTTGAACTATATTTGCCTTGAATCTGCAACACCGAACACATTTATGAACTGTGGCCTTGGCTAGGTTCCTACCACCTAATGGCCAATAAGTTTGCCTGATGTTGGCTAAAAGAAGCTGTGGGCCAGCATGTAGACATTTTAAATGAAAATAATTAAAAAGAATTTCAGTGAAATGATGTTTTGAACATAATAAAATAGGATGTTTAGTATCATAACTATATGGCGAGTTTTGTATTCTTCCGCCAACTCGGATAATATTATTTTTATCTAAGAATGGAGATAAAGAGGTAAGACGGTTCTTTTTTTGGAGTGCTTCTCCTGACTTAAGAATAGTATATTCAGAAGGAAACATTTCAAGTTGTGCTTTTTGTATAATTATATTTAGTGAATTTTGAAGCTCTTGTACAGTTAAGTGAATTTTGAACGTCAATATCGTGAGCAGTCGGTGCTAAACTGACTTAGCACTTGGTGGCTAAATATGGAGCTGACGACGTCCCATAGGTCAAAGTATTGAGTGTGAACGTATTGTATGGGCTTGGACGGGTCGGAGCGAAAGAGAATCTGCTGAAGAGAGCGTTGTGAAGGATGTAGTTCAATCGCTCTATACATTTTCTCAATATCGCCAGTAATAACATATTTATGTTGGCGAAAACGAAATAATATGGAGGTCAAATCTTCTTGTACTGTGGGGCCTATCATCTGGAGGTCATTTAATGACACACCTGTACTGGATGTAGCCGATGCATCGAAGACAGTACGAAGCTTTGTAGTAAGGCTCTCTTCACGAATTACACCGTGATGAGGTAGAAAAAAATTAATATTTTGAAGAAGGTTGGGTGAAGGCTTCTTATTTAATGTCATGTGACCCAAATGTTCATATTCTGCTATAAAATCAACATACCTACTCTTTAATTCAGGCTCGCGACTAAATTTCCGCTCTAACGATAAGAAACGGCATTTAGCCTTTTGAAAAGAGTCACCTAAGACAGAAGTGTCTTGCTTTAGCGGCATTTTAACAACAAAGCGGCCGTCATCCTTACGAGTGGTATTTTCTAAAAAATGCTGCTCACATCTACGTTCCTCAGCGGACAGGGAATGCTTGTCAGGGACACTGTCAAGCTCCCAGAATCGAGCTAAGTCTGGGTTAGATTGTTGACTTAAGAAGTGGCAAACAGGAGAAGGAGAAGATGGTTGTGTCTTAAGGCGGGCGACATACCCTGACACGAGCCAACCCAATTTGGTCTCATAAAGTTTAGGTTTATTTTTTCCCAAATCAATGGAATTATTGCATAAGACTGACCAGAATATATCCGCACCGACCAATATGTCGATCGCTGACTATATATTAGGAGACGGGTCAGCAAGATGAATTCCAAGTGGAAGAGGAATATTTTCGATATTAACAAAAGAAGAAGGCAACGATTTTGTTAAATGAGGCAAAATGTGACAGTCAAGAGTAAGTTTGAAACTATCATTATGAATTGATATAATAGTAAGGCTGCAAGATTGTGCACTAAATGAAGTATTATTGTTAATTCCTGTTACCGTGGCGCTAGCACTCCGTTGAGACAAACCCAGCTTACCACACAATGCTTGCGTGACGAAATTCGCCGTTTTACCGTTATCGAGCAGTACTCGAGCCTGGTGCACGGCGCCCTTGCTGTCCAACACCTTCACCATCGCTGTGGAAAGCAAAACATGCGGAGGAGTAGTAATCTGCTTATTAACATCAGTGGAGTTAGCAAAATTATTGATTGGGACAGAAGGCCCAGGGCTAGGAGTTGACTCATGTATATGCAAAAGCGTGTTATGTAATTTTTTGCAATATTTACAAGGCACAAGGCTGCATTTATTTTCCACATGCCCTGGTCTTAGACAATTTAAGCAAACTTTGGCGTCTGATGCCTTTTGAATACGGGTTTCAATGGGAAGGGCTCTAAATGATTCGCAATTAAATAAGAAATGATTTTGTTTACAAATGAAACATTGTAATGATTTTTTAAAATTATTATTACTTGTTTTATTCTCATTTTTATTACTATTATTTTTTTTGTAATTATTTTGGTTATTTTTTGTAGTTTGTAGGTAAGAATTAGGTTTATAAGTTTCTATTTTATTTTTATTATTATTTTTATTTTCTTGCAATGTCTCCAATAAATCTGCCCTGTTACTTAAAAAATTAATAAAAATATCCAATGAAGGGAAATTATTTAATGTATTTCTATGCTCCTCCCATTGCCTATGAGTAATAGAATCAAGTTTTTCTGTCATCATATGGATAATGAGCGTATCCCAATGCTGGGTAGGTTGATCCAAAGTGGATAACGCTCTAAGATTTTTATTTGTTGAATCAATAAGATAACCAATTGCTGAACAAGACTCAGTTTTTATGTGATCGACGTTAAACAATGCCTGGACGTGGTTATTTACGAGCAGCCTTTTGTTGTCATATCTATCGCATACTAACTTCCAGGCAGGCTCGTAATTCTCTGCGCGTACATCTAAACTGTCAATTACAAGAGAAGCACTACCTTTTAATGATGCACGAAGATAATGAAGTTTATTGATGTTGTCTATATCAGTTCTGGAATGAATTAACGATATAAAAGTATCTCTAAATTCCAGCCAGTGTTGATAGCTGCCGTGAAAAACTGGCAATTCAATTTTAGGCAATCTTACGCAATTAGATCTAAAACCACTCGCCTGTTCATCATTGTCACTCGCCACGACTCCTCCTCGAAGATCACGCTGCTGGCGGGGGCGAGCGCCGAGTAGGATACGCGCCTCTGCCACCAGCTTGTAGTATGTATCCTCGAATTGCTCACGCTCCTCGCATTCGTCATCCTGTTCTTCCGATAACTCCTCGATATTACACTGTAACGCATCAAATTTAGCATATAAGCCTTCAAATTTATTAAGACGAGTTTCTAAGTCTATTAGCTGCAAGCTTCCTAGTTCATCAGTACTTTTAAGAACCCTTAAGTAATTACCAAAGATCGTTAGCTTCGCTTTCATACAACTACGTTTTTTTGTAAATTTTTGGCCAGACATGATAAAAAAAGCGGATAGAAAAAACTAAGTTGAAAGTTGTTTGTAAATAATAAGCGCAATAAAAAATGTAGCGAACAGGTGCAGCGATTTAATGACCGGCAGTGATAACAAAGGAACAGCTGAGGCGGCCGAACGGAGTACCGTTAGCTTGTAGGTAAGAAGCGAGTGCAATGCGTAAACAGCTGATCGTGAGAACTGTGTTTGATTATGATGTTTTAATTTATTTATTTATGATTGATATGGGCTAGCAAATTATTTCAATGTGTAAATTGTAATATTTAAAGCGTGATTAATGGTTATGAAGAAAAGAAAAGGTGAAATGAGTAATATAAGAAGCACTCGCTACATTTCAGCAATTTAAACACTGGAAAGAAAGGGAAGAATAAAGGGAAAATTGGAACGAACTCACGTATCTTTTGAAAACTCCAATATATCCTTAGCACGGTCACTGATGACGATAACTGTGCAATCTTGATGGCACGACGACTCGAATGTACGACGGGTCCAAAGTCCGTCGTCCGTTGACTTTCAAATGACTTCTTTGGGTGTGTGCGGATGCTTGCGTATTATACTTGCTGGAAATAATGAAGGCTCCGGCAGGTCTCTAGCGTAGCTGAAGTCCACAATTGAAGAGCTCCAAATTAGTCTTGATTTTTGAAAAAAAAATGAAGTGGTATTTCCGATAATCCACGCAAATAAGACGGCGAATATCCTAAAGGACCATTGTTAGGGTCCTGTCGATGTATTAAAACTAGCGGACTGTAAACTATAGGTGCTGTAATTCTCGCCTCTCAATTACAATAAATTAATAAGAAATACGCGATATGGTCCGGCGACGGTGGATGTCCCAAGGCGAGTGTCCGAGCGCGGTCGCGATGATCGCGATGACGTCACCGCCCGCACTCGTCTCCCGCGCCTAGTGTTATTGCGTTCGCAACAAGCGGCGGTGTATTGTTGGCGGTGTCTCTTGACATCGCTAACGCTTTCAACATCCTACCGTGGTCATGCATACGGCAGGCACTCCTCCATCACGGGGTGCCTGCCTATTTGCAGCAGATAGTGGCGGACTACTTGTCAGACAGGCAGGTAGAGTACGCCACTGCAGCAGGTGTCCTCCGTAGACGATGTTCTTGCGGTGTTCCACAGGGGTCGGTTTTAGGCCCTCTCCTGTGGAACCTTGGTTACGATTGGGTCCTCCGCGCGTGCCTCATCGAGGGCGTCAGCGTGACCTGCTACGCTGATGACACCCTCGTCACGGCCCGTGGGCGGGACTTCAGCGAGGCGGCGCGGCGTGCAACTGCAGGTGTTGCTACAGTCGTGAGCCGCATCCAGGAGCTGGGACTCGAGGTGGCGCTCGAAAAGTCGGAGGCCCTTTGTTTTCACGGTCCCCGACGATCGCCTACCCTAGGCTCCCATCTCGTAGTAGGTCGCACGCGCATCGAGTTAGGAAGGACCCTAAAGTATTTGGGCCTTATTCTCGATGCCCGATGGACCTTCGGCGCTCATTTCACAAATATGGCGCCGAAGCTCCTGAAGACGGCCGGCGCCCTTAGCCGGCTCATGCCGAACCTTGGCGGGCCTTCATCGCCCAGCCGAAGGCTATACATAGGCGTCGTACGCTCCATGGCCCTATATGGGGCCCCAGTGTGGTACGATGCCCTGTCCGGTGGCAGCGGCAACGCCACTGTGCTCAGGAGGGCGCAGCGTCAACTCGCCGTCCGGGTCATTCGAGGCTACCGGACGGTATCAGCAGATGCAGCCCTTGCGCTGGCCGGGAGCATGCCCTGGGATCTCGATGCTTTGGTTCTTGCCGCTGTCTATCAGTGGCGGGGAGACCAAAGGTCCCAGGGGCAAAGGCCCGCTCCGCGAGAAGTTGAGGCGGAGCGTCTTCGCCTTGAAAATGACGCTCTCACAGCGTGGAGCGAGCGCCTGGCTGACAGCCCATCTGGTCGTCGCACAACTGGGGCAATCACTCCGGTTCTTACCGAGTGGGTGCGACGGCAGCACGGTCGCCTGACCTACAGGCTGACCCAGGTGCTGTCAGGCCACGGCTGCTTCGGGGCCTACCTCGCAATGATCAGGCGCGAGCCGACGGCGGAGTGCCACCACTGCCGCTGCTGCGATGAAGACACTGCGCAGCATACCCTCGCCTCGTGCTCTGCATAGGCGGAGGAGCGCAGTGTCCTAATTTCAGTGGTGGGTGGTGACCTCTCTCTGCCGGCAATTGTCGCGAGGATGGCCTCGAGCGAGGAAGCGTGGCAGGCGATGCTCACTTTCTGCGAGGCCGTCATCTCGCAGAAGGAAGCGGCGGAGAGGGAGCGAGAGGCCTCAGCCTCCGCCCCGATGATCCGCCGCAGGCGCGTTGGGCGTCGGAGGAGGGCATACCTCCTCCACCTGCCCCTTCCGGACGGGTCCCGGGCTACAGACACGGGGGTGTCTCCGGGACCGGCGACGGCGCAGCGCGTGACCCCGCGCGCCGTTGGCAGTAGAGTGGGGGGGGGGGGGGGTAGCTCCCTCTCCCCCCCAGAGACCGGGCAGCCTGCTATAAAGGCGGGCTGCGGCCGAAGTGGAGTCAAGGAGCATGCCTGCGGCTGCGGCCAATGGCGAAACCCTTGGCTCCGTTTCACTCAAGGCACCGGCGGGCACCGTGAGGTTTTAGTGGGTAGGCGGGCTCCTTCTGAGCCCGGAGTCCCACACACCCTTCCAGTCGTGCCCCGCGACTGGAGGATAGTGCGTCAGAGCATTTCCTCACTAAAAAAAAAAAAAAAGCGGTTGTCATGGCATCATCATATAGAGTTACTTATAAGCCGCGTCAGGAAACTAATCTGGACATTTGTGACGCTGCGACATGTAGCTGAAAAGGGTCTTTTACGTAAAATCTACAGCTCGCTTGCCGAATCTGTTATCACTTACTGCATATCGGTTTGGGGTGGTGCGGCCAAAACCTGTTTCATAAATCTCGAAAGGGCACAAAGGGCCCTCCTGAAAGTAATGTTCTTCCTGCCGTACAGATTCTCAACTGATATCATAAATAGCTTATTTTTGACAAGTGGTATATGTATGTATGTATGTATATTATCGGTAAGAAAGCTGTACATATTGCGTCTTGTCACGAAAAAGCACAAATCGATGTCCTATGAAACAAAAAAATGTAAGCATAGGACGATCGTTAACGTGGTTCCACAGCCCCGAGTTAAATCGGTCTTTGCAAAGAGGCAATACAACAGCCAATCTGCTTACGTATATAACAAGTTGAACAAAAAACCAAATTTTTACCCTGTCCCATGTAACGAATGTAAAAAGACATAAGAGAAATGGTTAATTGCAAAGAATTACGAAGAAATTGAGGATATAATTTAACACTTATAAGCGCAACATTGTGTGCTATGCAAAACTTGTTGTTACTTAGAGAAATAATGATCGATTAATTCGATCCCAAGACACAGTCGTAGGGCTAAGTAAGTAACCAGTACGTGTGATATTCCTTACTACTTTATTACACGGGCACGTTCAATACACGCACGCGCGAGCACACACACACACACACACACACACACACACCCACACACACACACACACACACACACACACACCCCCACACACACACACACACACACACACACACACACACACACACACACACACACACACACACACACACACACATGATGTTGGTGATTTGAGACATCCGTTAAACACATTTGAGAACCAGGAGTCATTAGTTTTTGAAAAGTGTCTTTCACTATTTTCACTATATCGATGGTGCATATTATAGGGACTGCGCGAGATAAACTGTCTGGAACAACATTTTCTGTATCCTTTCTGTGCTTTATGTCAAAGTTGTAAGCGGATAGTCGTACCCCCCATCTAGCTAATCTCCCAGTTGGGTTATTAAGGTTAAGGAACCACTTAAGGGAAGAATGGTCTGTAAAAACAGTGAACTTGAGATCATTTTCCAAATAGCAACGCCAATGTTCGACTGCGGTGAGCACGGCTAACTCTTCACGTTCCGTAGCACTATAGTTACGTATAGGTTTGAAAAGAGATTTACTCATGTAAGCTATTACCCTTTCCTTCCCGTCCAGATTTTGAGTGAGTACTGCTCCAATACCGTAGTCACTCGCATCAGTGTGGACTTCAAAAGGTTTGTCATAGTCTGGGCAAGAAAGAATTGGTGTAGATGCCAGACATTTTTTGAGTTTAATAAAAGCTAGGTAAGCTTCGGTAGTCCAAACAAAGGGAGTAGCGTTTTTACCTTGAGACGTTAGTTTATTGAGTGGGCTTGCTAGACTACTAAAATTTTGGATGAACCTTCGGTACAAAGAGGCAGTACCGAGGAATCGCCTAACGTCCTTACGGGTAGTAGGGGTAGGGTAGTTGACGATCGACTCAACTTTATCAGGGTCAAAGTGCCAACCATTTGAGTCAAAGATGTAGCCTGAATATTTCAGTTGGTTTCTAAAAAACTGACTTTTCTGAAAATTTATAGTGAGATTTGCCAGTTTAAGTTTATTGAGGACTTTCGTGAGAAGCGATATATGTTGTTCGAAGCTATTAGAAACAATGATGACGTCATCAATACAAACGAAGACTCTGTGCTCAAATTCAGGCCCATAGAATAAGGCATCTACTAACCTTTGCTGAGTCGCGGGTGCATTAGCCAGACCAAACGCCATACATTTAAATTGAAAGGTACCGCGTGATGGAACATAGAAGGCTGTCTTTTGTCTGTCTTCCTCCCTAATTAAAATTTGCCAGAAACTTTTAGACAGATCTAGACTGGATAGATATTTAGCGTCGCGTAGGTTGTCAAGTATTTCTGTGATATACGGTAGGCTATAGGCATCTTTTTAGTGACAGCATTGAGTTTCCTACTGTCGAGACAAAACCGCATTTCACCGTTCTTTTTAGGTGTCAAGAGGACTGGGGATGACCACGGGCTTTCGCATGGCTCGACAACGTCTTCCTTAAGCATCTCGTCTAGTTGATCGACCAAAATGCGTTGTTTTTCCGGAGACATCCTGTAGTATCTTTGACGAATGGGGGCTGCATCCCCAGTGTCAATAAGATGTGTAATTAAGGAAGTAAGTCCTAGGCCATATTCCTCGTATGAAATGCTGTGAAACTGTGATAATACTTAGTCAGCTTTTTTTTTTTTTCAAAAGATAAATTGTCATAGGAACGTAAATTACAACTTTCAGTGTCCTCCTCTTTAATAGCGAGTATTTTATCGGAATCTTTGTAATAGGTGATGTGGTCAATGTGTTTAGGGAAAAGCCCAAACATCCTCCAAAAATCCATACCTAATATAAGACTATGTTTTATGCTGGGAACTACGTACGTCTTAAGGGTGTGAGTTTGACCATTAAAACAAACTGGTAGGTAGATAATTCCTAAAGCATCAAGTTTCTCACCTCCAGCTGTAACGAACTGGGCAGTGTCAGATTTATGAAGTTCGAAACCCGATTTCAATAGGTAGACGTGGCACCCATTACCTAGTATGGTAGTAGAAGATCCAGTGTCAAGCAAGCCAGTGAATATCTTATTACAGATAGAAACGGATACATAGGGTCGAGACACATTAACATTAGAATAACCAATATCATGGATTGAAGAGACAGCGCTTTATGTGAAAAAGGATGAAACAAAACTTAGCCATTTCTGCCAGTCGAATGCATTAAAGTTTTTTGATTTATAAGTTTGTTTTATAACACTGTTTTTCCAATCCAGTTTCATTAGTTTTTTTTTGGTTCTCATTATTAACCGGGTTACACTCGGGACATTCGGGGTAGCGAAAGTCCTTTTTTCCACACTTAAAACAAACTATAGTCCGTTCCTAATGGCAGTTCCTTAATGAATGGTCGTTTGTTCTACATCTCGGACAAAATGAAGGCTTAAGGGAACTTGAAGATGGCGCTGCCGTCGTGTTCAAATCGTGCTCCGTAATGTTCTTATTTTAAAAATAGAAAAACATTGTTTTTTGCGATGCAAATAAAATAAAAAACTTAAACTAAATTATGTACACAAGTGGAAGTTTTATCTCCGAAATTTATAAACAATTGACTGTGATATATACAAAATAAGTGAAAAGACTAAAGATAATTTTGACCCAGAATATAAACATTAAAATAAGTTTATTATAATAACTAACATTGTAACGAAGTGAAACAAATGGACAAAAGTGCATTTATTGACCTAAACTAGTAATGAATGTTATGATAAAATTCAAAGTACCCATCTGTGAACTGTGTTAAAGTGTAAAAACCCAAGTGTTATGACTCATACTTCAACGAACATTGCATTTGAACGAAATACCAAGACCCAACTAACGCATAATTTCACACTTCTAAGTAATTGTATGCCTGGTGTATTGGAGCGATAGATAGACTAGAACGCATAGGTGTGAGTTCGAGTTTTTGCAACTTTTTTTTTTTTTTTTTTGCAACTTTTTATTATTATTTTTTTTTTTTTTTGCACCTTTATTTTTAAAATTTATTTTATATTTTTTACAAAAAATACTGAAGTCATGACGCAAAATTGTAACAGATGTGGAAAGGAAATCATTAAAAATGACTTTATAAAATGTATTGACTGTAAAAAACATTATCATTTAGACTGCACGAGTATTGGGGATAAAATATTCTACCTTATGAAGCCTGAAAATCGGAAAAAATGCCAGTGCGATAGTTGTAGATATGACAAAAACTTATGTCCAAACATTAATATCTCCACGCAAAATTCTTTTGAGGCATTGTCAGAGGAGGAAACTGTTATTAATGATGAAGAGGTAATTACAAATTTTGTTACCGTCCGAGGGAAGAAAAAGACAAAACAAGTTCCTGATTTATCTTCGTCGTTTTTGTCAGTGAGTAGCGCACACTCTCGTGCCAATTCAAATAGCTCAAACAATTTGACAGATGGCGCTGGCGGACAAAATTTAAGTAGGAAATCATTAAAGGATAAAGTGCATCAGCTGCGATCTGAATTACAGATGGCAAAGACTGAAATTTTGAAGTTAAAATTGAAAATTTCCAATTTGGAAAATAATCATCCTCAACAACAACGAAAGGAAATGATAAATACGTCAACACCGAAAAAGATCAAACATGTAGGCAAACATGTAAACAAACCAAAACGGACCAAGGAAGTAAATTCTTTTCAAGATACAAAATCTAAGATATGCATTTTAAGCTGTGTCAGCCAAAACCGAGCATCAACAACTATAAGAAGCAACTTTGCACAACACAGTATGGTTCATTATCGCACTCCTGGCGGCGGTATAAATGAGCTATTGAGCGGATTACATAAAAAACTTAAAGACTACACTTTTAATGACTATTGTATAATATTTCTGGGAGAGGCCGATTTTGACGTATCAAAAAATTATAAAAAGTTAGTTGAACATATAAGAAAAATGTTATTGACGATTAATTATACAAATATTATTTTATGTTTGCCGACATTTAAGTATAGTTTCCAAACTAACATTTTTAACAAAAGAATTGAAATGTTTAATAATTTAATTTATAGCGACAATTTAAAATATGAATACTGTTATTTAATTGATTCAAATAAAAATTTGCTTTACTCTTTTGACATGTTTTTAAAATATAATGGACAAATCAATATTCGTGGCTTGAAAATAATTTTGAATGACATTAATCAGTTTATTTTGGTTTTGGAGAGGCAAGCATTGTGTGATAATCAGCAAAGAAATAATATGTCAGTTTCATCATCTTTGACAAGTAATCGGAAAACTTTGAATAAACATTCCTTTCGTGCCAAATCACTGTAGAATTATGAGCCAAAATATTCAAAGTCTGACAAACAAAATTGATGATTTAAATATTATTTTGATGGATGTTAATGTAGACATTGTTGTGGTGGTCGAGCACTGGTTGTTGCCTAATAATTATCAACTTTATGCGTTGGAGGGCTACGAATTGCGAGCTAAGTTCCTACGACATAGACACGTACATGGTGGTGTGGCTATTTATGTTAAAAATAATATAAAATCAACAGAGCGTTTAGATATTCAATCTTACTCGGTAGAATTTGTTGTAGAACTTTGTGCAATAGAAATTATAGATCACCATTTGTTAATTATATCAATATATCGAACAGAAAGAGATGTAGAAATATTTTTCTCACAAATACAAGCATTATTAAAGCACATTACAAAACACTCTTCAAACAAGAAAATAATTATTGCTGGTGACATAAATATAGACATAACACAAAATACAAAATTATCACAGAGATTTCTTAACCTGTTAAACTCGTTTGGATTACAATGCCTAATAGAGGAACCTACACGAGAGACACAAAATAGCTCATCCTGCATAGATCAGTTTATAGTTACTGCTAACGTGAACATGAAAGCAACCGTGGAAAAATATTATCTATCCGATCACCACACATTAATAGGGCAATTTCCCTTGCAAAATAACTTGCATAATAATAATAAAAAATCATACAAAATTAATAAACGGACATTTTATAAGAGAAATATGGACAAATTTAAAGAAAAATTAGGACAAATAAATTGGTTTAATATAATTACTTCAAAAAATGATGCAACACAAAATTATGACATATTTGTAAATACTATTCAGGACTTATTAGATGAGTATATCCCACGAAAATCATTTTTAATTAATAATATAAGACAAACTAAATGGATAACAAAAGGTTTAAAGAAATGCTGTTATCATAAACGTATATTGCGCTTACTTACACACACGTATAAAAATGAAACTTTAAAAACTTACACTAAAATGTATAGTATGATACTAAAGAAAGTAATTGCAAAAGAAAAAAGAAAATTTTATATAAATAGGCTACAAAAAGCACGAAATAAATACAAAGAAATGTGGAGTATGATTAATGAAAAAATTAAACCAAATTATAATACCAAACATGAAAATATAAACATAAAGCATAATAATAAAAACGAAACGTCACCAACAAAAATTGCTGAAATATTTAATAGTTACTATGTAAATATAAGTTCCCATAGAACTAACACTGCCACATACCAAAAAAAATTGTCACCTATAACAAACTCAATTTATTTAAGAGAGGTAACAGAGTCTGACGTAAAAAAAGCAATTTTGAGCATTAAACGTAATAATTCATGTGGTTATGACGAAATTCCAGGTACGCTAATAGTACACTGTGTTGAACAATTAGTAGAACCATTGACACTTTTAATAAATCAATCTTATAATGAAGGCATATTTCCAGATGCTTTAAAGTTAGCAATGGTAAAACCTATCTTTAAGAAAGGGGACAAGCTTAGTGTTACAAACTATCGTCCTATTGCCTTATTACCAGTCATATCTAAGATATTTGAAAAAGTCATATGCCAAAGAATTTATACATTTCTTGAAAAGTATAATGTCTTACATAATAATCAACATGGCTTTAGAAAAAATCATTCAACGGTATCAGCTGTATTTGAATGCAATCTTGAAATATTAAATGCACTTAATAAAAACCAGTGCGCTATAGCTGTTTTTATGGATATGACTAAAGCCTATGACTGTGTCTTACATGATATTTTGATACAAAAACTAGAAACACTAGGTATACGTGGGAAAGCGAAAAATTGGCTCGCTTCCTACCTATCCAATAGAAGGCAATTTGTTCACCTAACTCATTTAAATGACACAACCAGAAAACTGACACAAATTAGATCATCTACTCAAAATATAACTGGGTCTATACCCCAAGGCAGTGTGTTAGGTTGTTTGTTATTTTTAGCCTACATTAATGAATTACCTTCAGTAGTCTCACAAAAAATAGTTTTATTTGCAGATGACGCTACACTTATAGTTACTTGTGCACTTGATTCTATAAGCCAATTACAAGGTATTATTAGTGATTGTCTCCAAAAAATTATAACACATCTAAAAGATATTGGCCTCACACTTAATTTTAGGAAAACAAAAATGATGCAATTTAGACCATATCAGAGAACAGAGTTAATATATTCGATTTCATACCAGGGACAAGAAATTGAACAAGTGAATACATTCTCACTATTGGGTATCACGGTGGACTCGACACTTTCGTGGAAACCACATGTGGAAATAGTTGTAAGTAGGCTAAGTAGTTTTTCGTATGCACTGCGGGAACTCAGAAAAAGTACAAATGAGGAGTGTGCTCTCACTGCGTATCACAGCCACGCCGCCGCTTGGATACGTTACGGAATCATATTCTGGGGTAACTCGACCGATGTATCTGCGGTATCTGTTTTACAAAAGCCATGTCTCAGAATTATAACGTTTACAGCACCACGAGAGTCATGTAGAATCATATTTACACAATATAAACTACTTACGGTCACTTGCATTTATATATTTGAATTGTGTCGTTTTATAAGAAAACATAGTAATTATTTCCAGCACTTTGATGACACGACGAGCCGTTATGCCTCGCGCCGAGCAAATGATTTTGTTCTACCCGCTGCCCGACTTACGCTTTTTAAAAACGGTCCGTCCTATATGGCTGTCAAAGTTTACAATCATTTGCCCAACTTGCTCAAAGCCCTCCAAGGTACTAAATTTGATAAAGAGTTAAAGAAGTTATTACTTGCCAAGGCATATTATGATTTGAATGAATATTTCAGGGACAAATTTTAAATATCATAATTCTTGACGTCTTTGACATTATTTTATTGTGACTATGTATAAATTTGAATTTTATTTTGACAATTGTAATTTAATTTTAAGACGTAAATTTTGACATCTTGAAATCTTGGCATGACTTAATTATACCAATTTATGAACGTAATATTGTATGAATGTAACATAATGATGACATGTAAATATAATTATAACTTTAATTTGAATTCACGAATGCCTTATAAAGGTTGTAATGTTACTATTGACCATCTATAATGTACATTATGAAGTGATTAAATGAATATGAATATGAATATGAAGAAACAACGCTGAGATCATTATTATTGTTGGTTTTAAAATTATTCTCATTTTGATAAGTAGTAGTATTTTTCTTATTTGTGTATGAATTAGGATTAGAATAAGTATTTTTTGTTGGCAATTTCTGTATCTAAAATTATTGTTGTGTGTATAATCCGGACCATATTTGTAAGCAAATTCGGGAGCGAGTGTGCTGCTAGATGCTCTAGGAGGCTCCTGAAAGGATAAGAATCTAGATTTTATGTTTTCAAAGTTGCGGCAAATGGCAACTAGGGCGTCGATACTTGTGATTTCAGGTGAAGCCGCTAGTGTATTCGCATAACAGGGGCGAATGTTATGGAGGAGTATCTCTAGTTTTTCGTCATCAGAAAATGGTTTACCAAGACGAGAAAACAATCCATGCATTATGGGAATATATCGGGTGTAAAAAAATGTCCTAATGCAAGAATAACCATCAAATTTATGATTTAAATTACGCACAGATTTTTCACTGTCACAGCTGCCACAGGAGACACGTAAAGGAGAAGGTGTGACGCTCGCAATCGGCTCCTCCACGACAGAACCAAAGTGGCTATTAAAACTTTGACTCAAAGTGTCAATCTTAGCTAAATATGTATTTAAGCATTTCTGAATACTGGCATATTCGGCCTCTAAATCATCGCTAGGCTCAACCCTACTAAGTGGATGATATAAATGATTTGCTAAAGCTTTAACCCTATTTTTTTAAAATGAGATGAGCTTGTTGATAAAGTTTGTTCGAGTTCAGTCAGTTTCCCTTTAATAATTAGGAGTTCAGAACCAGGATCCAGAGTGGTGTCTGCTACATCATCAGCAGAAACCTCCCTGGCTAACCGACGCATCTGAACACGGAGAGCCACCACGGTGTTTTCAGGCTTCTCATCACGGATTTCGACTTCATAAATAAGCTCATCCTTATGTAATAAATTGTAATTGATTGCACGCTCCATATTTAAAAATTAAAAAAAATTAAAACTGTCGGGCTGGCTTTACAAAATAAAAACGTGTAGGTTAAATAGCTTATAAGTACACTTCGTAACCAAATATAGTATTCTGACCGTTTTAACAAAATAAAATTGTAACAATTAATCAGAATTAGTTTTTGTCAATGTCAAAAAATTGACAAAAATAAATTATGTTCAAATTTGTAAATGTTAAAAAAAAATTGAGGGTGTGGTTTTAAACCAAAATTAACAAGTAAAACCCTCTGTTATAAGCTCAACCAAACGATTTAAAGAAAGAAAAAAAAATAAAAAAGTGCACCAGATGTTGGGGCAAAAGTAAGTAAGCCCTTAGTCGGCTCTTACGACACCCAAGGAAGAACTGGGGTGGTCCTATTCTGGCCCGAGACCACACAGGCTCGTAGGCTTAAAACTCAGGTTGAGGCGAAGACACAACCTTTTCCAAAATAAAAAGGCCCCACGTTGGGCGCCACTGTTAAATAAAAGATTTTGATTCTCTTCTTAACTAGTATTTATTATATCATCATCATCATCATCTCAGCCACAGGACGTCCACTGCTGAACATAGGCCTCCCCCAGTGACTTCCAGATCGGCCGATTGGAAGCGGCCTGCATCCAGCGTCGTCCTGCAACCTTTACCAGGTCGTCTGCCCACCTTGTGGGTGGGCGTCCTACGCTGCGCTTGCCTATACGCGGCCTCCATTCCAGAACCTTTCTGCCCCATCGGCCGTCAGTTCTACGTGCTATGTGCCCCGCCCACTGCCACTTCAGCCGGCTAATCCGTCGAGCTATGTCAGCGACTTTGGTTCGTTCACGGATCTCCTCATTTCTGATTTGATCTCGCAAAGAAACACCGAGCATAGCCCTTTCCATAGCGCGCTGTGCAACTTTAAGCTTCTTAATAAGGCCCATAGTAAGAGGCCACGTTTCAGTTCCGTATGTCATCACTGGTAACACACACTGGTTGTATACTTTCGTCTTTAGGCACTGAGGTATTTTGGACGAGAAGATGTTGCGTAGTTTCCCGAACGCTGCCCATCCGAGTTGGATTCGTCGATTGACCTCTTTCTCAAAATTGGACCTACCCAACTGGATCACTTGTCCTAGGTAAACATATTTGTCAACAATTTCAAGAATAGAGCTCCCAACTGGTACTGGGTAAGGCGCAACATGGGCATTCGACATAATCTTTGTTTTGTCCATGTTCATCTGAAGACCTACCTGTTGGGAAACTCTATTAAGGCCATCGAGCATTGTACCGAGGTCTTCCAGCGACTCTGCCATGACCACAATATCGTCGGCAAACCGAAGGTGAGTAATGTATTCGCCATTAATGTTGATTTGAATTGAATTTGAGTTGAATTTATTATATACTTAAGCCAAAAAAAAGGTTACAGTGGTGGGTTGAATTTAGTATTTAAGATGTTACAAAAAAGGTTAAGAGCCAGCCAGTCAGCGGTCGGGAAATGTGGGTATTTTGGAATAAGTTTTAAACCTACGGGGTTGAGCGAGTATCGATTTGGTTGAGCCTATTATGTTAATTATAGTGGGCGCCATACCCTTAAGGTGGGTAAACCCTAAAAAAATAAAAATATGTTTTCTTTCCTGAGGTCGACTCGGCACACCTTCCCGTCGCGTTCTATCACCCAGGGAGGCAGGCCTTCCCCAGCTGCGTGTAGTCCGCAGGAGTGGGGGTCGAGTTCCCAATACAAAAAACCCCTGGAATGTACCAATTTCTAATTGAGAACCAGAATACATCCCAGTATGAAGTTATCGAGACGGGTCGATAAGGAAATAAATTATTATTTAAAAGGTCACTTTTGTGTGATTAAAAGGATTTAATTAAGTTGAAAATACTTTGTAATAAGATAAATTAATGATTTAGTTTGAATATTGGGGGACACACCCTGAAAAAGAGAACTACCCTCCCCTAAATAAAATTTATGAAAAGTGCAAGTTATTACCTTAAAACGGGGTTAAAAGCAGCTCGCGGTGGCACAGGCGTCGTTCGAATCGGTATTCCGCTGTGTCACTCGCAAAAGCTGGTACCTATGAGCCAAGAAGGCAAACTTTATAACCTATAAAGTTTCAACTACAAGAATTGTGAAAACAGCAATAATTACAGGTTGCACTGTACTTACAATATTTTAAAGAAGTCGAGGGTGAAGCTCCTCAAGGAGAAAACCGTCTGCAAACAGCTTCGAAAACTAACAAGGCCGGCAGGCGATCCACCTCGGCGCAAACTAAACTTTAAACTTCTTGTCTTGACGGCAGACAGGCAACAAAAAAGACCTTCCCGGCTCCGCGCCGGTATTTATTACAAGGCGATGGAAGCTTCTGGAACTATTACGTAGTTCCTGCTTCAACTCATCAGCCAAAAACTACCCTTTTTCAGATATTAAAAATTCCACTTCCCGAACACTAAGTATTTGATAGACACTTTACTTTTTTAATTTTGAAGACTAGTCGAACGCATAGCGTATTATAATCCAATTGCTATGGAACGATCAAATGACAGATTAAAAATCACAACATTGAACTCTCAGAATGACAGTTGTAAATAAAAATATAAGTTAGTTGCCTATGCGCAACTTTCACAAGATAAAAAAAACAAACTGTCACTGAGGTTATGTTTGTGTTATGTTTTAGTTTTATTTCTAGACTTTAGCAAAATACAACAATTGAGTAATCTAAGTTTATTAATGAATGTAACAAGGGATGCTAGTGTAAAATGTGCTGCAAATTGGTTAGTTGACAGGTAAATAAGTTTCCATGAGTGGTTCTAAAATTACTACGTAACACTACATTGCGGGTTAGAAATGTTTTTTTTTGATACCCGAAAATAAAAGTCATTTCCCAGCAATAATATTTTTTTGCATTCTACTTTTATTTTTATTTTATTTATTTGGGATAACAAACAGCTGTCACAATTATACTTAATAACTAGTGTAAGTATAAATACATTTTGATCATAGTGAAGCCCACACCGCTATCCTCGGGTAAATACATTGTGGTACTCGATACAATACTAGCGCGGATAATAAACAAATCAAAAACTAATACAATCGTGTAATTGCAGTGAGCGGTGCTCACCGAAAGAAAAAAAAAGAAAAAGAAAAATATATATTATTTCTATCTATGCTTTTCTGTATAAAATTTAGGCAGATCGATTTGTCAAAATATTAATACGATGTTTTTTAAAGTTTGATTCAGAGTCAGCAAAGATATCTAGAGCTGTAAATAAATTGTTAAATGAATCAGCCAGCCGGCGGAGTGGTGCGCGCGCGCCGGCGTTCGTGCGGCACGCAGGCGCGTGGAACACGCGGGGCGCGCGCACCGCCCGCCGGTCCGTACAACGCGGGACCACATACCACAACTCATTACTCAAATCAATGCAATCGAATTTACTGTTACAAATTTTATAAAGTTTCATGGCGCTGAGAAGTATGCCCCTGTTTCATAAACTGAGCAACCTATATTTCTCCAGAAAATGCGTGTATGATTGACGAATACGAAGATGTTTGAAATTAACATTTTACGTAATGACGTAATACGAATTTACTTTGAATTTTCTCCAGTTCATCTATATAAGGTCCGATTTTATTAGTGTTCATCCTGTTAACCTGTGACTATATAAGGTGTACGTGAATTAGTGTCAGATATTTTAAGGGTAATAAGTTTACGTTATGACAAAAAAAAAAAAGTTTTTTTTTATTAGAGCTTTAGTTTTAGAGAAAAACACGATCAAAACTTTGCTATCAAACGCAACTATCAACACCCTCTAAGCAGCTGATTACAACGTAGCGGACAAGAAGCTACTACTAAAGTACAACAACAAACGCTCGCTTGTTTGTGTGCGTGCGCTACTATGATTTATTGCCAACAGCCGCCGAAGAACAGACAACACCCATCCAATTTTAAACTCTAAACTAATGTGATTAGATTTAAATTTAAAAATTGTATCGCAAGGGCCGGCATCGTCAAACGCAAACTCAAAGAGAGACCGCCAGAACACAGTCGATACTCAAGTTTAGATTCTAACGCTTTGTCTTAAGGTTCATTTGATTTATTAACCGACTCTGAAGGCGGCGGAAGACACAGGAACTTGAACCCAAACACCACAAGTAGACTACTCACACAACGCTAGCCCATTCATAATCTCTAGGATCACACTCATACACTCAAGAAATCATACGACACACAAGCTCATGCAAGACGACATCCTAGTATGCAGATGTGTGTGTATGAATGAATTTTCCTTGAGATGAAACACTGTTATTATTTCTATCTCTCTCATTTCATGTAATAACACCCAATAGGGTGTGTGTGTGTGTTTATGTTCATGTGTGACGTACCTACCTACAAATCTTTTAGATTTTATTTTGCGTGAGTTGCAGAATTTAATAAACGATATTAAAAAAAAAGGTTTCAGCAACTGACGGTTAATCAATTTATTTAAGCAAAGTATTTAGCCCCAAACTAAGCAAAACATCATTGATTAGGCAAAAATAGGTACTCGCGCTCATAACACAAACTTTTGCTCACTTCGGGATTCGAACCCGCAACCACTTTTCCGGCCAGAGCGCAAACCACTACACCATTGCACTAGTCGGTCGTGGAGCTGCTAATTGCTTCTATCAAATTTTACAGTAAAATAAAAACACTATCTAATTTTAAAAATGTATTTATTACACTTGCTCAATTAGTAATTACATACAGATAAGTAAAGCACTTTTTACAAACACCAGTTTAGATAATACAATACAAGCAATGAACTTTGACCTCCCATCACACTTTTCCAGGCTTTGGACTGGCAAGTAAGGGTAAAATAATTTATTTCTTATCACCTGATTTAATGCAACATAATTCTATGGAGATATTTTAACCACTAGGGTTTTCTGTGAGTTAATGCAGATGATAAGTGTTTATAATTTACTTGTTCTTACTTGGCGTGTTTAAAAGTAGTTCATTATTATTTACAAAATCACAGTCACTTATTTACAAAACTATTAACACTAATTGTTTGAAGTGCCTTCCATTTTGTTGGATGCAGAGGGCAGCCCTTTTTAAAATGTGTCTGTTTACACGCACTAAAGTGTCACTATCACCTCTCATCGTTTCGAATGCACTAATTATACGTGCTTTTAATTGTTCAGCACTTGTGATGGTGTGGCCGTCTTGCCCATACACAAGGTCCTTAGCACGGCCCCACACGTGAAAGTCCAGCGGTGTTATGTCTGGCGAGCGTGCCGGCCAGGCAATTGGCCCACCGCGTCCAATCCAGCGACCCTGGAACTGCGCTGTCAGGTATTCGCGAACACGGCGGTCGTAATGTGCGGGCGCGCCGTCATGCTGGTAGTAAATCTGCTGCATGAGGTTAAGCGGCACATCTTCTAGCAGCTCCTCTAACTCTGTTTCCAGGAACTGCATGTAGACGGCCCTATTTAGCCGATTAAAAAACACTGGTCCCAGTAGTTTATGCCCCAGAAGTCCAGCCCAAACATTAACACTAAAACGTGTCTGGAAGTGATCTGGACGCGCCAAATGTGGGTTCTCCTCAGACCAGTAGTGGGCATTGTGGATGTTGAACATGCCCACTCTGGTGAAGGTGCACTCGTCTGTCCACAAGATGTTAGCTGCGCTGTTCCGACGGATCCAGTGACAGAACTCCACGCTTGGCGCGTAGTCCTGTGGCATCAGCTCCTGCACTCTCGTGAAGTGGTATGGGTGCCTTTCTTCACTCTTTAGCACTTTCCATGCGTACATATGGCTAATACCGAAGACGGCTGCAGCATCCCTCGTACTCGCTGTCGGATGAAAATCGAAAAAGTTTGAAACGCTTTCTTCGAGCCGTAGCGAAAGGCGCGGTCTGCCAGCGTCACCCGCAGGCATTAATCTACCGCTGTCACGAAACCGTTGCTCGGCCCCCAAGATCGTCCGTGGACACACGCGTATGCCGTGCTGTTCGTGGAACAGCCTCACCGCTTCCGGTAGGCTGTAATTTGCCTCATGGTAGCATAAAACCATGTTTAGGTAGTCCGATTCTGAATACCGGTAGGGCATGGTGACAATTATTTCGAATTAGTTACTAGCGTCAAACACAAGAGGAGGTTCATCATCGACCGACCGATTTTTGTAACTATTTTGCTATTTGCAAAAGAAATAATAAAAAAGCGTGCGTAAGGGCAAGTGTAATTGTGGCGTTAGCAAAAAAAAATACGATTATTCATTCTTGTTTTTTTTACTTAATTATTCTTTTTTTTTTTAATGAAACTACTTTTACAGATTATTTTGCGATTTATTAACATTTTATTTAACCTGACGTTTCGAACACTTTACAACGTTCGTGGTCACAGGTAGACTAATTATTCTAATCTTCTACTACCGTTTAATGGCGGCTGTACATTCTCCAGCCAGTGCTCTCGCCATGTCTCGCCGAGAGCACTCGCGCGAGAGGGCGTGTGACTACTGCTACCCTGTACACTCTCATTAATTCAGTATACGGTTCGAGCGTCAAGAAGATGGACGCGTTGTTGTCTAAGTTGCGGCGGCTGCTGCCCTATTCGCTATCAGTTACTACAATTGCGTGATCTTTACACACACAAATGTCCCAAATACGAATGCATCCAACCTATGTCCCAAATGAGAAAGGCGTCTGCCCGATTAGAATTCTTGTGCTTGAAACTGAACCACTCAACCGAGAGTGTACAGTGACGCACTCGCGTCGCCTCGCGCGGGCAAGCGAGGCCCTTTGACTCGCACACAAAATACCGACTCTGAGTGGAGAGCAAAAGAGGCGAGGCGAGACATAGCGAAGCCAAGCGAGTGTAGCATGTACACTCTCGCACTCGTGAAGTCTCGCGGTCCCTCGACAAGAGTGTACAGCCGCCATAATGGCGGTTGAGAGTCTTTTCTCACCCCGTTTGCTCTCCGCTCAAAATCGGTATTTTGTGCGCGAGTCAAAGGGCCTCGCTTGCCCTCTCGAGGCGATGCAAGTGCATCACGTTACACTCTCGTTCTCTCGCACTCAGTTTGGCACAAACATTCTAATCAGGTAGACGATTTTCTCATTTGGGATATGTGTGGTATTTGGTATTTGTATTCGGGTCAATTAAGTAAAAGAGTAAAGATCACGTAATTGTAGTAACTGATTGCGTATAGGGCAGCAACCACCGTAACTTAGAACGCTTCCATCTTCTCGACGCTCGAACCGTATAATAAATAAATGAGAGTGTACAGGGAAGCACTCGTCACTCGACATCTCGCGTAATGCTCTCGGCGAGACATGGCGAGAGTACTCGCTGGAGAATGTATAGCCGCCATAAAACTTTATAATTAAAATTACTTCTGGTATCAATGAACGTGGCGACGACAGTAAAGAGAGATAACCCGTCCTACGTAGATGACGTTCTACAAAAACCGACATCATGCGTTTTGTACTAATTACAAATAACTTGTACTTAGTAAGGTAAGCGTAGAGGGTTTCGGGTTCAAATCCCGGTCAAGAACTTCACAAATCACGTTAAATCATACCGCGTTTATGTGTTTGGGAAGGAAAAAGTGTTTCCTAGTAACTTACAAGCAATACCGCAGTTTGGCCCAAATCATAGATCTGAGTAAATAAACCAACACATAACGTATCAAAATTACTTATTTTGAAAGCAGGGAACAAAGAAGTTTATTTATTTTAGATAAGCGCACTTGCCCTTTAAGTCATGGTCAGTGTAAATAACAAAACATAACTACCTAGTAAAACAACTGTATCATTCATCAGCCTTTTTCATTTCTCAGAATTGTAAAAAAAAGGAAACTGTTTTTGCTAACTGTATTTTCATTTTAGCATTCCACTTTCAGCATTTCCGAAATCCTGTGTCTTCCGCCGCCTTTAGTATTTAATAAAGTCGTTTAAAAATACAAATCAACCTTAAGGTAAGACGTGAGAGTCTAAAATTGAATATCGAATTTATGACCGAGGCCGGCCGAGGCGGTGTCTTTGAGTTCGCGTTTGACGATGCCGGCCTTGCAATATTTTTTTAAAATTTAAATCTAATCACATTGGTTTAGAGTTTAAAATCGGATGGGTGTTGATGGTTGTTAAAAATTGTATCGCAAGGGCCGGCATCGTCAAACGCAAATTCAAAGAGAGACCGCCTGAACACAGTCGATATTCAAGTTTAGATTCTAACGCTTTGCCTTGAGGTTCATTTGATTTATTAACCGACTTTATTAGACTCTGAAGGCGGCGGAAGACACAGGACTTCGGAAATGCCGAAAGTCAAATGGCGAAATGAAAGTACCGTTAGCAAAAACAGTTTTATGTTTTTACTATTCTGAGTAATTGGAAAAGGGCTGATGAATGACAGAGTAGTTTTACGTGTAAGGTTGAGGTCTTGGATTCATTCATCCGGGTGGTCAAACTAGGCTAGTTATGTTTTGGAATACTCACACTGACCATGCATGATTTAAATCAAAGGGCAAAGGCTCTAATCTGAAATAAACTTATTTTTAACCTGCTTTCTATTTATTATTTTTGATACGTATATTTTCTCAGATTTAAAAGGAAAGTCAACCAGGCGTTGATTAAGGCGTTGATTAGGGCCAAACTGCGGTATTGCCTGAACTACGAATCTGTTTTTCGTCCCCCAAACACTTGCTGATAAATTTAAAGTATTTTTGTGGTTTGCCTTGACCGGAATTTGAACCCGAAACCCTCCACGCTTAGGGCGAACTCCTTATCCACCGCGACTACTACACTGCTTGTTTTTAGTGTATTTACATTTCATTATAATTTTTATCATTTCTTTACAATTAAAATTTCCAAATAAATCTACTCAATGTAGAAAAATAATCCAATGATGAGTACTTACGTACTTTCAGGTAGGTACAAGTACCTGGCTGTAAATAATGCTGAATGGGAGCTAAAGAGGGAGACAATCAGCTAGTACTTTCAAGCTTAACGTTACTAGCTACTAGTCATTACCACAAACGTAGTGTTGGTTTTCGTTGAACGTTATCTCTGTAGCATGGATTATCTCTCTTAACTACAGCCACGTTCTGTACCTAGGTACAGATTTGTTTTGGTATCATTGGTAACAGAAGTAATATTAATTAAAAAGTTTAGTTCATTGATACAAGATTCGAATTGTAAAGTAAAAAACATCACCGAATATTTTCTTTTTTTTGCTAACGCTACACTCACCGTTGCCCTTACGCACGCTTTTTTATTATTATGTTACAAAAATAAGTCAATCGGCGCTGGACCACCGCTTGACGTTAGTTAAAAATTGTCACCGTGCCCTACAAGTATTCGAAACCTGACTTCCTCAACTCAACCATGGTTTTGTGCTACCATGAGCCAAACTACAGCCTATCGGAGTCACCACCCGACAGCCAGAACGAGGGATGCTGCTGCAGCCGTCTTCAGTACGTGTGAAAACTGCCAAAGAGTGAAGAAAGGAACCCCTACCACTTCACGAGAGTGCAGGAGGGAGGAGCTGAGATCGCAGGGCTAACGTGTCACGCACGTGTGGAGTTCTGTCACTGGATTGCTAGACAGCACTAGCACTACCAGCAAGACGGCGCGCCCGCGCCTTATGACCGCCGTGTTCGCGAGTACCTGACAGCACAGTTCCAGGGTCGATGGAGTAAACGCCATGGGCCTATTACCTGGCCTTCACGCTCGCCAGACCTGACTACGCTGGATTTCCACGTGTCCTTGTGTATGATCAAGATGGCCAAACCATCACCAGTGCTGTGCAGTTAAATGCACGTAGGTTTTATAAGTGCTTTCGAAACAATACGAGGTGACCGTGACAGTGAAACATTAGTGCGTGTTAGTAGACACAGTTTCAAAAGGGCTGCCTCTGCATCCACCAGAATGGGAGGCAACAAAAATTTACCTACTGTGATGTGACAAGTGTGATGGGAGGTCAAAGTTCATTGTCTGCGTTGTGTTATTTAAACTGGTGTTTGTAAAAAGTGTAACGCAAATTTAATAAAAACCATTTTTTAAGATTGAACTGTGTTGTGTTGTTATTTTACTGTAAAATTGATAGAAGCAATTACCCACTCTACGAACGACCGGTGTAGTTATTTGCGTTTCGGACGACAAAGTCGGGCAGTTGCGGGTTCGAATCCCGAAAGAGGCGAATGTTTGTGTGATGAGCACGAGTAGGTATTTGTGCCTAAGTCAAGGATGTTTTGCTTAATTTACTTGAGCTAAATAATTGGTGAAATTGTAAAATCAAATTATTTTTAAATAAATTACAGCATAAAGTGATAAATCGTCATCGCATCAGTTGCTGATAGTATTATTTTCTTTAATGTCGTCTATTAATGTTTATTTTTGCATTTTGTGTACTGAAATTAGGTTATAAACCTGCATTATGGCATCTTTAAAGATAATGAGATTTTCTGCAACTCGCGGGTAATAAAATCTAAAAGATGTACGTAAGTACGTCACACACGCACATGCACACTTACACACCCAATGATATGAAACGAGTGAGTGAGATAGAAATAATAACAATGCTTCTATCTCAAAGAGAATTCATTCATAGACACACACTTGCATACTAGGATGCCGTCTTGCATGAGCTTGTGTGTCGTATGATTTCTTGAGTGTATGAGTGTGATCCTAGAGATTATGAATGGGCTAGCGTTGTGTGAGTAGTCTACTTGTGGTGTTTGGGTTCATGTACAGGATGATGATGCAGATTCTTTATTTTAAAACTTTTTACTTTTTAAAGTTTGTTCTAAAATTTTAAATTTATTTTATATGTGATGGTCTAAGTTACTCCTAAAAATATCTGACACTAATTCACGTACACCTTATATAGGTGAAAAGCAATCGTAAAAACCAATTTTTAAATATGTACCATAAAAACTAAAAAAGTTAAAAATCAACAACATTGACTTCATATTGCATAAACTCGTCCTATCTTTGCTACGTTTAACCATCTGGTTATCCGTCTTATTCCTTCCCCTTGTACAGAGCAAGAAAGAGTTGAAGATAGGTAGTTTATGCAATATGAATTCTATGTTGTTATTTTGTTATTTATTTTTAACTTTTTTAGTTTTTATGATAGACATTTGAAAGTTGGTTTTTACGATTGCTTTTCACCTATATAGTCACAGGTTAACAGGATGAACACTAATAAAATCGGACCTTATATATTTATGATATATTGGGTTCCAAACCGTAATAGCATATTCCAGTTGGGAACGTATGAGAGATTTGTAAAGAAATAATAAAGTAGAGGGACACCTAAAGTCACATGAAGATCTCACCACAAAACCGTACATTCTGAGTGCCTTGTTTGTGATTGCGTTTATGTGTTGATCCAGGTGCAATTTTGAATCCAAAAGTACTCCTAAATTTTTTACCAACTCCACAGGCTTAAGGTCGACACTAAGTAAGTTATATTTGTTGCCAATTATGTTTCTATTTTTAGTAAATGTTATTGTTACACATTTAGAAAGACTAAGGTGAAGTTTGTTAGTAATGCAATAGTTCGAGAATCTATTTAAGTGCTGTTGGAGTAGTTGAACATCGTTTAAGTTTTTGCAGGTTCTATAAATTTTCAAATCATCTGCATACAAAAGAAAGTGAGAGTTAAGAAAACAGGATTCAATGTCATTAATAAATAAATTGAATAGCAGTGGACCCAGTATGGACCCTTGAGGAACACCCGATGATACGCCAACTGTGTCTGATCTAAAACCGTTGATTACCACGGTTTGAGACCTGTTAGTTACATAGGACACAAACCATCTCAGCAAGTTTCCACGTATGCCATTAAAAGCGATTTTCTGTAAGAGAAGAGCATGATCGACTTTGTCAAAACATTTTTGAAAATCAGTGTAAACAGCGTCTGTTTGTAAACCACGGTCCATATTTTTAAATAAAAAGTTGGTAAAAATCATGAGGTTTGTAGTTGTAGATCTACGCTTAACAAAGCCGTGCTGTTCAGGTATTATAATATTGAGTAGACTGGGATAGATTACGTTGTGCACCAATCGTTCAAAAAGCTTTGACAGCGCGGAGAGAATTGAAATCGGGCGATAATTCTCAACGTTGTGTTTGTCACCACCTTTGTATACAGGTGTTATGTGTGCATGTTTCCAGATGCTTGGGAAAACACCTTCTATGAGACATTTGTTGTATAGGATATAAAGTGGTTTAGATAAGGTGTCGGCCGTTGATTTAAGAAAAATAACTGGTAAACCGTCCGGACCTGGACCCTTAGATGTGTCCAATTTTTTTAGTTCATTTACGATTAAGTTTATGTCTATATATATGTCAGAGATCAGCACAGATTTGTTGCTAGCTGTGGAGTATGGTTGCCAGCTCTCAGCGTTTAAAGTAGACGGTTCATAAACAGAGTGAAAAAAAGATGAAAACAAATTACTTATTTGAGTAGGATCATTAGATGGTGTATTTTTATAGTACATTCTGGAGGGTATAGTTGATGCACTTTTGCGATTAGCTATAAAAGTTCAAAAGTATTTAACATTAATAGGTATACTGTCTTCGACTGATTTAATGTAGTTAAAGTAACATTTACTACATTCGACTTTAAATTTTTTACGGTACTTTGAAAACATTTCATATGCAAAAGTGTTATTATAATTTTTCCATGCTCTTTCTTTGGTTTTAAATATATGAATAAGAGCCAGTGAAAACTATTGGGGGAACTTATCAGACTTACGTCGCACAGTTGGTATATGTGTTCTTATTATTTTATAGATAATTTCGTAAAACTTTTGAACCGCCTCTTCAACGTCCAAGTCACCCAAAGCAATATCCCAGTCAATATTACCCAGTTCACTGTTTATTAATTCATAATCCGCGGTGTTATACTTAAACTTAGTAATTGAGCGATGTATCATAGGAGAAAAGTGGACATTCATACAAAGGTTAGCCGTGAAAGGTGGATGGTAGCCATCTGGAGGTACCAACCAGTCACAGGGTGTTAAATTACAATCTTGGTTAGTAATGCACAGGTCAAGAATGCGCCCAGATTTATTTTTTAGGTGGTTAAATTGCAATGAGTTTGTAACTGCCAAGAAGTCTGATAAAAAATTACTTGAAACATCAGCACTAACCACTAGGCCACAGGTGTTAAAATCACTTTTAATCCATTCTAAATGTGGTAAATTATAGTCACCCGTGACATAGAACGATTCCACCTGATTGCTCATAGTTATTTCGCTTAGAATGTTAATATGTAGCTCGTAAATATTATCGGTAGTTCGGGGTGGGTTGTATGCAGCGCTAATAAGGTGTTGTTTATTATGACGGGCTGCAGGCAGCGCGACGATAACGTGTTCGATGTCGGCGGGAGCGGGGCTCGGTAGCGGCAGGCAAACCGGTTGTAGTTCACGTCTCACTGCAATCAACACACCACCTCCGTCCTGCTTATGCTTCAAGGCGCTGTTGCGATCACATCTAAACACTAAGTATCTGTTATCAATAAATTCAGTGTCAGATATATGTGGAATGAGCCAGGTTTCCGTTAGGACGATTATGTCGTATGATGAGGAAAGGATATTCATGTATAGTGACTGAAGTTTAGTGCGTATCCCTCTACAGTTTTGGTAGTACAAAGATAAGTTGTTATTGACCATTATAAAATAAGACTAATAAATTTAGAAAGCAATCATCAGTGTTAATAAATGAACTAAGCTATTAGATTTACATATAGGAGAATACATGTGCCAAAAAATACACACATCTACTAGAAAAAAGATCTTAATTACAATTGATAGGTGATATTTATTTTTTGAATGGGAGCTATAATATGATGATATAAACAAAAAATAAAAATGTTTAGTTGTTTTTATGCATAAAAAATGTTTTTTAGCTTGAATTATGTTGTGGTTGCATCCGAGTCTAAGGTAAGTATTAAATATGTGGTATCTTAAAAGGTTACAAATAATAAACAAAGTTATTAGCGTACATAACAAGGTATTAAAAATATAACTGTAAGCCATACTGTGTAAACATAAATACAGTGCAGGTGACATAAGTGGGGGGAGCAGAAGTCTTGACGTGACAATATTATGTCATGTTTTTATTATTTTCATTAATGACACTAGAGTTCGACTTACGAAACTTAGAAATGTCATTTTGGGACCTAATAGCAAAAATCGGGGATGTATCTGACTTTCGAGCGAGCACTGTAGCATTCTTGACCCACACATATTAGTACCCATGTTTTTTGGCTTCTTCACGACTTTGGCGAAATAGCTGTTTATTACGTAACGTCAGGTGCTCATTCAAGTAGATATTGCCGGGAATGCCGGGTAGGCCAAGTTGGTCAGTTTTGAGTCCCTTTGATAGGCGAAAAGCACTAAGCACGTTATCCTTTAGGGTGCGTGAACATAGTTTGACAATGATGTTTTTTGGGCGGCTATTTTCTTCTTTTCGAGCGTGAGGTACACGATGAATAGAAATAATATTATTTTGGTCTAGCTGGCATTTAATTGCGGCTCCTATAGAACTTATTAAATTTAGTAGATTTTCTTAGAGTTTTTCCGGTACGTTGCATATTTCGATATTGTTTTGACGCGCTTGCTGGTCCTACCTACCTATGAGTCAATTTTATCTTGGAGATACATCACTTTATCGGAAATGTTATTAATAGTAGACGGTTTAATTGTTTCGAGTCATTTCTTCATATCTGTTCATTAAAATAAAATTCGCAGGAGTCCTTTAAGCTGGAAAGTTCACATCCCAGGATTTTGTACTTATTATTTAAGTCTGTAATATATTCACGCAAACCGGAGTATTCCATACGTAATTCATTTATATCCTTCCTAATTTCTGTAGTGGCGGTAGTTAGGTTGGTTATCTCATTTTTGATGGTGGAGTTGATGTTATCGTTTTATTTCGATATGTTGTCGGACAATTTCGTCCGTAATTCAACAAACATATTGCTGATCTTACTAGAAAGAGACTGTTCTATTTTTTCCATTGCAAAAGAAAAATCATCTTCTGATCGTTTTCTTTTTCGTAGCGTAATATTCGGTGTGTCATCTTTGTTTGTGACACTAAGGTCGGGATTAGATTGGTGATGTTTATTCGGCGACCGACTCATCTTTCTTTGTTATACTCTGGGCGAGTTCGCACAAGGTGGAAAGAGATAGGCGATCCAAAGCTACACCGATCACTGCAACACACACACTCCGAACACAACAAATTGAACCTTATTAACCACGATAGCAGATAGATCGAGTAACACGTCCGTCTCAGAGACGCACGCGCGTATATGTACTTTGTTTTATGTATAGAATTCGTGGTTTAAGGCTTCGTTAAGCCTTTTTTTAAACCCTGTATATCGTTATATTTTCTTTTTCACCTTGTGTGCGCGATCTTATTTCAGTGACAAGTCTATAGTCGTAGTCGCTGCTACTGTAACGTTGCACATACATTTTTATACAATTTGTTATTTATTTGAACCACACACAGGTTATCCTATTATTAGCTAAAATCAGCCTTAAAACTAAGTTTTAGCTAGCCAACACCAAAAAAAAACATTAATTCCTTTAAAATGACACTAGTAACGTTTCGGCTGCGATAAATAGACCTTTATTGAGCGCCAATGTACCGTACTGTCTAGTTAGGTACAGTAACATAAAAGAATTTAAGTTAAAAAATAAAAAAAAGGTTAACAATAAGAAATATATTATTTAAAAAAGTACAATCAGGGAAGTGGGGATCCTACAATCGCAACCGACGCACTACTAGTGGCTAATAATCAAACCGCACTGTCCTCGGTAGCAGCCGGAGGTTAAGTTACAGCAGCGGTAGTAAAGTTGATTAACGTGTCAGTTTGACGTCCCGAAGGTCTGGCACAATTAGAGGCCAGCAGGAACTTCGGTTTCTTGACCGGAACTAAGAACCCTGGAATTCCGGAAATTTGGACATTTTAGCTAATGTCAAATTGTTTAGTATGACTGCGACATCAATTTGCAAGCGAAGCAGATGGAATGATTTAGGCAAGAAATGGTAATTAGTGATGCGGCAGTCATTCTTTAGAACAAAAGAAAGACAATAAAAACACTTCGATTAAATAGCGTAGGTACCTCGACAATTAATTAAGGGAATAATTGAATAAATGCTGATTACCACTCGAAGTTAATCATTGGAGACTACTATTAGAAGGTAAATGAGCTTAAAATTACTTACATAAAAATTATGCATGACCATCGAAGGTCATGCAAGGTCGTGCACGTTTACGATTTTGTAAGAAAAAAAAAACGTTAACAACTTTAAAGATTTAACGTAGATACGTTATCTTAATTTCAAAACATATAATAAGCGCCTTGAGTAAACTAAGGGACAATATTAAGGTACTACATATGCATGCATTACGTTTTACTAGGTACAAATTTATTCTAAACTAGGTAGGCACTTACTACGCGAATAACTAGGCACTAAAACTAGGTATTAAAATTAGTTTGCAACACTCACTCGATATTGGGGAAACACAACGCGAATATAAGAGAAGTTAAATATTTCGGACGTAATAGTATCAGTAAAGCACATTATTAGGTAAAGAGGTTGTGCGTCCTTGCGTTTAGACGGCTTCGCACGGACTCCCAGAAGGTATGAGTCGTGTAACGTTCGCAGAGCGCGTTCGCGCACCGAAACCAGTTCGCTCGCACACATATCATTGCTATTAACCGCGCATTGAATATTTTTTTAAACTACAGTTTTCTTGCGCCCGATTTCGCTTACGAAATTGGAATGTTTATTTAATTGTGTATTGCGTATGTTTCCGTTTAGGTGTACCAGCCGACCCTATTGGGTGGTGCATCGACAGGTACAGGCGGCCAGCAACTCTCGCCAGTGGCTCCAAGTAGCTGTAGTGCTCGCAGCGGCCACATCCCGGTAAACCGCGTCGGCGCGCGGGCTAAACCTGGTCGAGGGGGACCTTTTGTGTTTCGGCAGAGAGGTCTGATGCGGATGCCTCCCGCATGAGTAGCACGAAGTCTGTCTTGGCGCAGAAGGCAACCCACGCTGATTAGCAACGGACCTTGGCGGACGCGGCGAGACAGCAAGGCATTGTGGAAGGCCGAGGGCGACGATAGAGGTCAAGAGCAATCGTCGGCCAGACACTGCATCCATCTCTTCTCCAGTCGTAGCGGTTCTCCGTTCCACTGGACCAAGAAGGGTTAGGACGAGAGAGTGCATCTGTGTTTGCGCGTACACTTATGCACTTCAATATCTCCTGCGCACCTGACTGCTTCCGAACATGGACTCCGACTACGCAAAGTCTCATGGCGATGAGCCGAGGTAGAGAGGTCCGGTTTGATGCAGACTGGGCTTTGTCTGAGGCTTGCACATGGGCGGCTCTGGGTGTTTCTAAAACGCCGTGGTCGCTTCCAATCTGCACTGGGGTGACAGAGGGGATTCGGCAGCACCTGGAGTGACAAAGCAGCCCTATTTAGGGAGGCACTGCTTTCCCTGCTCAGCCGGGGACGGGACTAGAAAAGGTGTCCCAAAAACTGCTCACCCCGCCTACTAGGATGGTAGCAACCGCGGCTACCTCCGCATCATTAAATTCGCGGTCGACGTTACAAAAATAATAATCCAACAACATCTAACATGATATTTGGTGCGTGGAACGTGCGTACACTTCTCGATCGCGATATCAACGCCTGTCCAGAAAGGAAAACTGCCATTGTTTCTCGTGAACTTTGTCGCTATAATGTTGATGTGGCTGCTCTCAGCGAAACACATCTTGCTGAAGAAGGAGAGTTGGTAGAGCATGGCGGGGGTTACACTTTCTTCTGGAAAGGTCTCCCTGCTCCTGAACCTCGAAGGTCCGGGGTTGGTTTTGCAATCAAGAACCAGCTTGTAAAGCAACTACAGGAATATCTGGTGCACATATCAGACCGCGTTTCCACGCTGCGCCTTCACCTGGAGAACGAAACCAACCTGGATATCATCAGTGTCTACGCTCCTACGCTAGATAAGTCTGATGATATTAAGGACAAATTTTATGAAGAATTGGCCCGAAGTATTGGGAATATACGTCCCAGAGAAAACATCTTGCTGTTGGGGGATTTCAATGCCAGAGTAGGACAAGACTATGAGGCCTCGCCTTATGTCTTGGGCAGACACGGAGTGGGTAGCATGAATAGTAACGGTCAGCTGCTACTTAGTTTATGTGCTCAATTCTATCTTGCGATCACGAACACCATGTTCAGGCTTTCCGCTAAGCACAAAAACACGTGGATGCACCCCCGATCCAAACACTGGCATTTAATAGACTATGTCATCGTAAGACAAAGGGATGTCTCTCAAGTCCAAATTACCCGCGTCATGCGTGGTGCGCACTGCTGGACTGACCATCGACTTGTAGTGACTAAGCTGCGTCTCCGCCTAAGACGTCCTCATAGGTCCGCAAAATCCAAGTCTGTCTCTTTAAACATAGACAGTTTGAAATATCGCGAGACTAGGAAGAACTATGTTGACGCCTTGGCTTCCTCGCTGCCTTCGACGTATAAAGAGGCCGATGATATTGAAAGTGGCTGGGACACTTTATCTTCTCTAATTTTAAACATTGCAACAGTGACACTAGGTCGCAAAGTCCGTAAGAACGAGGATTGGTTTGATGAGAATGATAAAGTGTTATCAGAGGCACTGGACAAGCATCGGCGTCTCCTTCGACTGTGCAGCGGAACACGCCAGAGCGGAAGCAATGTGGTGACAAAGCAAAGTGATCTGGAACTACGCAGACTATCTCGAGAGACTAAAGATAATTAAATGGTGGCAAGATAAAGCTCGTCAGATGCAGTGGTTAGCTGACACAAACCAGCTCGGGGAATTCTATCGTGAGGTACGAAATTTGATTGGCTCTACTTCCCTTGCAAAGGTGCCCCTAAAGTCTAACGATGGGCAAAACCTTCTGAAAAGCAAGGAGGACATGCTCAAGCGATGGGCAGAATATTTTAACACCCTGCTCAACGTGAATCTATTTGCAGATTTGGACCACATTCGTTTGATTCTTCAATACCCCACTGCTTTTGAGCTGGATGAGCCACTGCAACGTGAGGAAGTCGTTCTTGCCATTAAACAACAGCAAAACAAGCGCGCGGTAGGCATAGACTTTATACCGGGAGAACTGCTTAAATACGGTGGTAAAGAATTGCATTCAGCTATATGGGAACTTTTTGATCTTATGTGGAAGAAAGAACAAGTCCCATCTGCTTTCAAAGTATCACGTATTAGGGCCCTGTATAAGAACAAAGGTGACCGCTCTGATTGCGGTTCTTATCGCGGTATTTCATTATTATCAGTCCCTGGAAAAGTCTTTGCCAGAGTCTTACTAAACCGCCTAATGAAACTATCGGAAAAGATTCTACCAGAAACTCAGTTTGGCTTCCGACCTAACCGTGGTACATGTGAGGCCATATTTTCGTTGCGCCAACTTCAAGAAAAAAGTAGAGAGCAAGAGCGCCATATGTATCTCTGCTTCGTTGACCTCGAGAAGGCCTTTGATAGTGTGCCACGTGAAGCTCTCTGGGTTGTGCTTGAGAGGATAGGATGCACGGAGAAGTTTGTACGATTATTAAGACTCCTGCACGATGACATGCAGTGCTGTGTTGCTGTTGACTGTGAACAGTCTGACTTTTTCCCCGTTACCTGTGGGGTAAAGCAGGGCTGTGTCCTGGCGCCTACTTTGTTTGCACTGTATTTTGCAGTCGTAGTCAGAGAAGTCCTGCAAACGACTTCTGAAGGGTTACGCATCCGCTTTCGCACCGATGGTAATATCTTTAATTAAGCCCGGTTCAAAGCTCGCACAAAAGTGTCTTACGCAATGATCACAGAGATTATATATGCGGATGACCTGTGCTTTGTGGCAGAATCCCCAGAAGGCCTGCAACAGCTAATGTCCGTCTTGCAAGAGTGTTGCTGTAAATATGGTTTAAAAGTCAGTGTCAAAAAGACGGAGGTAATGTCCTTGGACATTCATGGTCACGAGGCACTTACCATTAAACTCGGCGAGGATACGCTGAAGCAGGTCGATAAGTTCCGCTACCTGGGGAGCACTATTACATCAAAGTGCGACCTCGACGCAGACGTGAACAGTAGGATCGGAGCTGCAGCTGCAGCGTTCGGCAAGCTTGATTCTAAGGTCTTCTGCTCGCATGATTTGAAACTAGGCATCAAAATTGCAGTATACATGGCAGTTGTACTCCCCAACATCTTATACTCAGCCGAATCGTAGACTGTGTACCGTCGCCACACTCGCATGCTAGATCGTTTCCACCTAAGATGCCTACGTAAGATCCTAAATATCCGATGGTCTGATCGCGTACGTAATACAGAAGTACTGCGTAGAGCTAATGTGGGTGGAATACCTCATGCGACGACAACTCCGATGGTGCGGACATGTTTCACGAATGACGGAAGAGCGAGTGGCAAAGCGCATCTTCTATGCTGAACTTGAGGAGGGCAAGCGAAAACATGGCGGCCAACTCCTTAGGTATAAAGATGTGCTTAAGCGGCACATGAAAAAGTGTCACATAGAGCCCTCGCAATGGGAGCAACAGGCTACCAAACGACCTGGGTGGAGATCCATGGTTAAAACCAGGGTTTTCGAATTTGAGTCTGAACGGCTCTCACACTTAGACGCCAAGCGCGACGAATTGAAAGCCCGACCACCAGCGGCAATCAATTACAATTATATAAACGGTGTGCTCACATGCCCGTAGTGCGCGAGGACATTAACAAAAAAGATTGGCTACATAAGCCACATGCGTGCACACGAACGTCAACAACGGAGTTGAAGCAGTCGCCGTGGCCGAAACCGGTCGGAGGAAATATTAGGATAGGAATCTTGTTTAATTTTTAATTAATTTAGTCATTATAATTATAGTTATAAGTATAGTTAGGTCCTAGTTAGTAAGTTAATTTTAAGAATTTGTAACGAACCGTTACATAATAACACCTAGAAATTTGGTGTAAGTAATTTCTTTGATTTTTTCAATCTTAAGGCGGGAGTTTTTAACTTTTAGTCATCTTCCAACGCATTTCTTCACAAAACTAAGGAACTTATAAAGAAAATAAAAATACGATTAAAATATTTTATCTAAGGTCTCGGTGAAACCAAAACACGATAATAATAACTTGGCTCGATAGAAAAAAATCTTAAAAATAGGTCGTTTTATGATTTTTGGATCGATTTTCTGGAAAGATTTTATATGATACAAGTTTTTAAAACTTAAGCAGTTTACTGAAGATCTAAATTTTTTAGTGTCTCGGTGCAAAAAAAAAATCAATTTTGTTATGTTATTAAGTACCAAAGATTAAAATAACCTCGAAAACCATGCACAAAAGACGTGCAAGCCGCCCCGCCAGTGTCCAGTAGGACGTCGCCGAGGTAGGACCTGTGTTGTGTTGCGCTCGGACTCCCCCCGCCCCCCCCGCACACCATCGCAATAGCTACGAAATGTAATTCTTGTAAATATTTAGATTTTTGGTGAAACTTTTTGTGTGGAGCCAGGCATACCTCAACCTTAATTTTACTTTATTTGGTGTTACATCAATGAAAATACAAAATAATTACATGTACAAGCAATACTCTATAAATTTGTTGTAAGTAATACGGTGATAGTACCTACATACAAAATTCGTAATTGCTATGACTAGTAAACAACCGATTATAAACCCCTATAGACCGTGTTTGGTCTCAAATTAGAGGTATCGACTAGTTCTACACGATTCTTAGGTTAATTAGTTTAATGACTTTAATTTGTAAACCAACGATAATAGACCCCTCGTGTTTGTTCTCAAATGAAAGGCCTCAATAAGTTCTACGCATTTATTTTATTCTTAAGTAAAAAATGTGTAGAAGGCGGACTTAATGCCATTGGTCTCAAATGAGGGATCTCAATAAGTCATACAGGTTTCTTACATATTTTTTTATTTTAATTTATTTATAAAACTAAAATAATATTTACAAACAAAATTTACACGAATCGAATGGCATAGCTTTATAGCTTTACCGCATACCGTTGCTGTTATATTTATATAGATTTAGCTATAATTATTAAACTAACGCTAATGGATCCCTTGACTTTTGGTCTGAAGTAAAATTTGCATGACTAGAGTTTGCTCCCGGGAATTCTCGGTACTGAAATAACTGGGAATTCCCGGGAAAATACATTGCTTCAAGTAACCTTTGGTTCCCGCTGCTCGGAAGTATCTACAAACAGAAGAAACCCTTTCACCTTCGTCAAAGGTGTCATTTAATTTTTTAAATTGATTAAAAATATTACACAAAAATGGCTATATTTTGTGAATAAATCCTCAGTAAAATCTGTTATTTACACTGAGCTATTTAACACAAGCACGAATAATCAACACAGTATTATTATCTTAGTTTTTTATTCGGTATCGAACGTAACGTATCGAACGTATTCTCGGTATTTCCCGGTACTCGCTGACTCCTGTACCGAGGATTTAAAAAATCAGTTTCAGCACCGGTACTGCACACCCTACATTCTACTACTTATCCTACTACTGATCCTAACTTTATTTTTTTGCTCCAATTAGAAGAAAACAGATCTCAAATATGACCATATACAACAACTACTTTAGGAAACTTTGTTACAGCAGCGCATGTAATTTGTTTTTTGTATAAATTGGCATCATCGTTTGAGGACATAATATACCCGCCATTCTGACGCGTCTGAACCTATTATCATATTTATAAGTACTTAAATGACACTGTCCAAATTAACTTAAGTTTTATGTATTTCTTTTAGCAAATTACTTTGCTAATATTGTTGAAAACATATTTTAATAAATTGAAAAAAGACAACTTTCGTCCATGCCGGGATTTGAACCTAAACCTAACCTAAAGGTCCTAGATGGCGTTGATGTCACAAATGAATTGAGAAAGCAAATTTCGTCCAGTCGAGATATGTCCCTGTAGCATAATTGGTAAAGCGCCTGCGCGCTAAGCAGGAGATCAGGGTTCAAATCCCGGCATGGACGAAAGTTGTCTTTTTTCAACTGTCCAAATTGTTTGAATCTCAGGCCGAAGCTCAAAGAAGTCACAGACATGATATTCAGATAAAAATAATATTGTCTAAATTATTTAATTATTGAATGTTACTTTTAAAAAATACATAATCTCTGTATCACTAAGCTTTTTTAAGTAATTTAGTTTTTATCTGCACTTTATAGTGATTTCTATATTCACCGCCGTTAACCAGACATTTTAAGAACGCTGACATGACTAATTTAGTTATTATTCTATAATAGCGAATAGGGAAAAGTATATATATAAAAAAAAATTATTCAAAAATTCAAAAACCCTAACTAATTAATTTTATTTCTGACTTTTTAGTTTCTAGTGTTCTTACTACTACTTTTCAATGAACTATAAAGACTTATTTGTAACTTTTCATTGAAAAAAAAGGTTTTAACTCGAGTAAGTAGTATCTGAAATCGGTTTTTCCCGTTTAATTCATGTACCAACAGGAATTCTGGGCAATAACATAGCCTATGTCACTCCCACAACTGAGACGAATCTAATGACATATCATATGTTGAAATCCATTAAACGGTTTTTCCTTCCTATTTTTTCAGTGTATTTTTTTGCCTGTTCCCGTAGGAATTTTGGAAAATAAAGTACTGAATACTATTAGCACTGAAAATATGTGATCCTTAGTTAATGAAAGAAAGTTTCAAAGTCGTTTTATCAGTATTGCAGATCCGTTTTTCCCGCTTAAGTTCTGTTCCCGCGGGAATTTCGGGAAATAACATACCCCTTGTCACTCCTACAATTGAGACGAATCTATTGATATATTATACTTATATATCCATTAAACGGTTTAGGCTGTAGGGCGTGCCAAAGAAATAGACATACTTAAATACATACATACATACTGTGCGATCGTCGCACTAGGATTAGCAGAAGGACACTGATTCAGGAATAAGGAATAGGAGTGGACTGTATAGTTTTGTGTATGTGAATTCTAAATAGAAGTTCGTTCAGTCCCTGAAAATTTATGGGTAAAAACAGCTTCACCAACCTTAAAGTCGACCCTCGCCACGGACGGTAGCCAACCAGCAAACGTACGGCGTCTTGGGCGGAGAACAGCTTGTTTTGCTCTTCAGGAACTAAAATGACGTGGTTGCACGGCAACACACGCGTATTGTATTGACAAAGACACAATCTTCGTAGTGTGAACGTCACACGATGACTGGCAGGGAGCGCGCGTAGCACACGGGTGCTCGATACAACGGTTGCCCAGCAAGTGTGGGAGCCGACCATCGGAACGATGGTAGACAAATAAAATTGGCAAAGCAAATGTGCGATTACCCGCCAATATTTTTACAAGGACTGAACACATACATACATACTCTCGAAAAACATAACCCTCGTTTGGCAGTCGGGTAATAATAAAATAATTTCAGATAATATTATATTTCTCTCTCTCTTGTCCATGCGCAGGCCAAAATTGAACATTTTTTCTTTTCTCTTTATTTCAATCTCTATACATTTTTCCAGTGCTGCAATGACATGACGGGTTTTTTTGTTGATAGGTGAATTAATAGCTCCTAAATTATCGCCGGTCGAAACCCAGATACACTTTTTAATAAGAAATCCAGCCTGCTCCGGTGGCTGGAGGGCGTCAACTCTTGCGCCTAGACGATTTGTGACGACTCTTTAGAATAGCTTATAGATGTTACTTAGGAACGTGATCGGTCTGTAGTTCTTTAAGTTTTATCTCCTTTTTTGAAAAACCGAGTAACCGCGCCCTCGCTCCACGCCCTCGGCGTAGTCCTATTGCCTACGACAGGGTTGAACAATCTCCTTAGTTCCCCAAGGATGGGTAGGCCTCTTGCTTTTAGAAGTTCTGTGACTCCGGCTTTGCCTTGCTAAGATGTTTAAGAGCCGACTCAATTTCGTCTATGTCTAGTTCTGAGAAACCATCGCTGTAGTGGCGTAAAAGCGTGGCTCTAGGGTCATTCGCGTCAGGTGGAAGTTTCAGGACATGCGAGGCATATAAGCGGCCATAAAAGTCCGAGGACTTCTAGATCGAGATCTAGGCGAGAATTTCCGAAACTGCTGTGACGGTTCTGCCGATTTGTAAAATGCGATCTCCCCATTCTTTGGGAAAAGATTCTTGACACCGGTTTTGCTCAACAACCAAGAATAATAAGTTTACAAATATTTTGCATGGTGCCTTATATCCTATATAAGGCAGGAGTTCCAGCTTTAGAGATCGCGTCTTACCAAGCACCAGATCTTTTTATGGATGGCATCTGACTGGCCTCTGGCGACCTGTAAAATATATGTGCTAAAAAGAATATTTGTTTTGTTATAAATAAGAAACAATTGAAAGGATGATTTATATTGTTTTAACAAATTATCAAAAAAAAGGTATAAAATCTAATATAAATGAAACGGGAATTAACGCGATTATAATTTAGGAACAAAATATTACTTCTTTTGCCTGACGTTTTGACCGGGTTACACAGTGGTGGTGTGGTCACAAGCTGACTCAGCCTGTCCTTTTTTTTGGCTCACCAGTCAACCTGTGATCACGGTCGGTGTAACCCGATCGAAAAAATTATACAATTATAAAGAGGATAGGTTTCATTGTTTGTTTATATGGACTAATTAGGCTCCAAAACTACTGAGCCAATTTCATTCTTTCACCATTAGATCCCTACATTATTTCTGATAAACATAGGCTACTTTAAAATCCTAATAAATGCACCATTCTTTCGGAATACGAGAAATTTCATAATAACTGGCGCTGAATCATATAAGATGTTATTATCCGAAATAAGCAACCGCTATTATAGTCTTTTATGAATAAATTAAAGACCACGCAATTTTGGTTAAATACTTATTTTACCACTACCTTTATACTTATTTAAATACTAATTGGTATTAGACTAATTTAATAGTTTACTTGCTACCTACTACTATACAACGTTAATAATCGTATTGTTAAGTTACCATTTTTGAGATTGGTTTTATCCGCCGTAAAGTACCGTAACAACAATATCTCTAAAACTGTTATATATCAACAAATACATGTTGTATAATATATTGTGATAACAAGCTATACCTACTTCGCCTATACGTAGTGAAAAATTGTACTCTTAGGCAAAAGACAGAAGAACTGCACCCAATAACAATTTTAGATGGTGCTCCTGTAAAGTTGGGTTTTAAAACATTATGATGGTTTACGTAGGAGGCATCCAATTTTAGTATCGAAATTCCTGCGAAATACTTCCTATTGGCTAATATTTGCCAGTATTCGAATCAATGAATTTTCCCGGGAATTTCCGGTTATTTCAGTGCCAAGAATTCCGGTGAACAAACCCTACGCGCCCGTGTTTTGACCAAATAAGTGCGAAGAACCTTTTTTTTTCTCCGTGGCAACACTGGCAATAAGATCTCGTCTTGAGAATTTTATTTATTTAATTGTTAAATTTTAATTTTGAGGCCTAATATTTATCGCAGAACGTACCTAAATGTGTAATTAGTGTTAAGAAATACTTTGTGAGATTAAAGTGTGTGTATTTTATGTGTATTGCGTTCTTACTTATCGCCGGTGGACGAGAGTGAATGACATTGCAAATTTGCAATTACAAAAGTTTCGTACCATTGTTATTCATTGTTCTCTGTTCCAATTATTATATAGCAATTGAAGATAAATAACACTTGAAAAAAATCATCGACCTCAGGCGGGACTCGAACCCACGTCCCATCGCAAGCCGGGCGAGTGCTTTACCAACTAAGCTACCGAGGACGTCACGTGACAACACTTGAGGAATTTCATCTTGTCACGTGTCGTCCTCGGTAGCTTAGTTGGTAAAGCACTCGCCCGGCTTGCGATGGGACGTGGGTTCGAGTCCCACCTGAGGTCGATGATTTTTTTCAAGTGTTATTTATCTTCAATTAAACCTTGCATGGAATTGCTAAAAACAAAAATTTACAATATTATATAGCAAGTTAATAACATTCTGTTTTTGCTTTAATGTACATAAATAAACAGTAAGTCGACTTATTTTGACATCACCCGCGTTGAGGTTATATTTTCAAACTGAAATACTTAACCTCATAGATAATAATTGATCTATCGATTCCTTGGAGTAATTTTTCATATCGTGATATATTATTCACATTATTATGCTTACTCGCAAACCCTATGCTCGCCAGGAGGAGTCAAAACTCTTACTGGCTTTGAAGGAACTAAAGGCATCCAAGGATTTGGTTGAGCAATTGAGTAGTAAAAGAGAGGACAATGAAAGGGAACTAATGGAAGTATGGAATAAAAATACTAATTTAAAAAAAGAGATGGAGCTGCACTCCAACTATTTGTTAGTTGTTGACGAGCGGAATAAACTTCAATCCGTGATTAATAGGTTCGACCAGTGCAGCGAAGAATATGAGCTCAATTTAAAACGCATGTCTTTGCTTCATCAAGACCTCAATGACGCCCAGGACCACATCCTACACCTGGATACTGAGAAGCAAGATCACGTTGACTACCAAACTAATTGTTTATTCAATAAATTAGTTGAAAGTGCGCCCAGCCCCTTCCAAACTTCATCTAGCAATAAATCAGTTAAAACCATTGATTTAACAGATGTCATAACTTTAAAATCCCCTTATCCTGGTTGCCTTGCTAAATTAAGTAAAAAATAAAATTAGGAAATATGTCAAAGTTAATAAGTTTATTAAAAGAACTCAGAAATTAATCAAAAAGCAGAAATGTTTACAGTCCTACACCAAACAAATACATGAAAGAAGAAAATTAGGCGATAAACTAGATCTGTACTCTATTTTATTTGAAAAAAGTGTGTCTGACTATGAAAAAAATGTTCAAAACTTAGAATTAGAATTATGTAATTTTAAGAAATCACTAGATGTAATGACTCAGCGCTATGTTATAACAAAAAAAGAGTGTGGTGAACACATCTTGGCTTTGACGAGCCTCGTGTCGTCGTGTAGTTGTAATAATATAACTATAAATGAAAGTTGCTCACTTGGCTCTCAGTTAGGATGTGACTCGCCAGTTACTCTAAAATTAATAAACAAAAAAAGTATTAACTCAAGCCATATCTCCGTTGGTTCCCAAGCAAAGAAAAGTCATATAAATGGCCCTGTAAAATCAAGTTTGGTTATGTTCAGCGATAGAATAGGAAAAAATATGGGCCCTTTACTGAACACATACTTGGGACAAAGTGTTTATTAATCACTGCATGCCAGATTCAACATTTTTTGATACAATAAATTATGTTCTGAATTATAAATTTGATAAAAATACAACTTTAATGATATTAATAGGTGATAAGGGCAATGTACACAAAAAGGACTTGACAAAATATTTAGACTCATTGCAATTGTTAAATGTAAATAAAATTGTGATGTTTACACTCCCCTATAGCGTCAGTTTGCCACAGGAAGAAAATAATACTCGCTACAAAATAAATCTTTGTTTAAATACCATGACATATAATTCTTATAAATTTCATATTATTGACATAAATAATTACATTAAAAAAAATCAATATCATATGACTAGGGATAAATATTATCTCAGTGGAAAAAACAAAAGACAGATAGCAATGTCGCTATAATATTATATTTATTATTCAGCCAAGAACTTGGCTACCAAATCTGCTTCTATTGAACAGAGTAATGACATGTTAACCCACACCTTGGAATCAGTTCCAAGTAATAATAATGTACATTTAAATTAATTAATAAGACAATAGAGGAAATCTCTTGCAGTTATCCTATAATGACAAAGGAAAAGTCTAATTGACTCAATATTGTTCATCAGAATATACAAGGCTTTTCTGGCAAAGAACTGGAATTAACATTATATTTACAAGACATGAATATACATGTCCTTTGTCTTACTGAGCACTGGCTTAAGAAATGTGAAGTGCTCATAGGGATCGAAAATTGGAAAGTCATTAGTTTGTTCAGTAGAGAGTCAGCTCAACGAGGGGGATCACTAATTCTTATTAAAAACAATATTAAGTCCAAAGAACGCACAGACATCGTGGCACTCTCTATTGAGCAAACTATTGAACAAGCATGTGCTGAGCTAGAGCGGTATATCATTGTAAATTTTGTTTTTTAGCAATTCCATGCAAGGTTTAATTGAAGATAAATAACACTTGAAAAAAATCAACGACCTCAGGTGGGACTCGAACCCACGTCCCATCGCATCCCGGGCGAGTGCTTTGACCACTAAGCTACCGAGGACGTCACGTCACAAGATGAAATTCCTCAAGTGTTTTTCTCGCTGTCAAAGCCAGCGTATTCTGATCAATGTTGTAGCTATATGTATAGCTGAGTAGTATACTACCGTCAACACCCTATAGAAATATTTTTACAAATATTTGACTATTGGTTAAGAATAGAAATGCTTAAACATTGTAAATTTTGTTTTTTAGCAATTCCATGCAAGGTTTATTTGAAGATAAATAACACTTGAAAAAAATAATCGACCTCAGGTGGGACTCGAACCCACGTCCCATCGCATACCGGGCGAGTGCTTTGACCACTAAGCTACCGAGGACGTCACGTGATTCTGATCAATGGGTTCGAGTCCCACCTGAGGTCGATGATTTTTTTCAAGTGTTATTTATCTTCGGTATATCATTGTTAGTGTATATAAACTCCCATCGGCAGATTACCTTCCTTTTGAGTCCACCATGGAACAGGTATTAAATATATTATCAAAATCTAATAAGAAAATAGTTGTATGTGGAGACTTTAACATTGATTTATTAGAAGTAACTCAAAACTCTGTAAGGTTCTTAAATCTTTTTAAATCCTATAGTTTAATTAACCTTTTTAATGAACCTACTCGTATCACTCCTACAACAGCTACTTGCTTAGATAATATTTTCTGTAATTGTGAAGTTAGACAAAAATCAATTATAAACTGCCTAAGATCAGATCATAGTGGACAACTAGCCACATTTGAGCGCCATCATGTTTCACCTATGGTAGATATTATTTGTAGGCCAGTCACTGCCAATCAATTAGATAGATTTAAGAATAATATTGATTATGGAATAAATGTATTACCATTCAACAGTGACACTACGGATGTGTCGTATGAATATTCGTTTGGATTGATTAAATATAAGTTAAACAATATATTTAAGCAAAAACACCTTAAAATAAATACAAATAAATGTAAATTCAGTGACTGGGCTACGACTGGAATTCATAAAAGTAGGAGAAATTTATATGAATTGTATGACCTAAAAGCGCAAACTCAAGACCCTAAAATTATTGAACATGTCAAAAAATACTCTAAAATCTTTAAAAAAGTATGTTCAGTGGCCAAATTAAATTACATTCGTGATACTATTGCTAGCTCCAAAAATAAAATAAAAGCCACTTGGAACATTATTAATAGAGAAACATGCAAAAATAAACAATTAGATCGCACAATTAGCCTTAACGTTGATAATAAAATTATTCAATCCGACAATGAGGTAGCAAACGCGTTTAAGGATTTTTTTTCTAATATACCTATTGCCACAACTAGTAAATTAAACTCTTCACAAGGTCTTGCAGAAACTTTTTTTTAAATCAAATGTCGAGGAATGCAGCTCTATTCTAAATTTCAGGCATATAAATCCCGAAATTATTGTTAAAACTTTTAGAGAGGTAAATTTAAAAAAAAACAGAAGATTTATGGGGCATTTCAATTAATATAATGAACCATATAATTGATAGTATAGCAACACATCTTGCTTGTATATTTTATCAGTGTATTCATGAAGGCTCATTTCCTAATTTAATGAAATACAGCAAAATCATACCCATATTTAAATCCGGAGATAAAAGTGATCCCTCTAACTATAGACTGATATCAATACTACCAGATCTCAGTAAAATATTTAAAAAAATAGTGTTTAATCAACTCTTATCACACTTTAGAATGAACAAACTATTGCATGAGAATCAGTTTGGTTTTACCAAGCACAACTGATGCGGAAGTTGCACTCATTAAGCATATCTTCGATGCGTTTGAAAATAAGCAAGATCCTCTAGGGGTTTTTTGTGACTTGTCTAAGGCTTTCGATTGTGTAGATCACAAAACGTTATTAATGAAATTATGGCATTATGGTGTCTCAAATGAATCAGAAAAAATGTTAGAGTCATACCTAACACATAGAACGCAAACAGTTAATGTCAATGGAACTGACTCTTCCGGGGCCCCATTATGCATGGGTGTGCCCCAGGGCTCTATATTGGGACCTTTATTATTCCTGATATATATAAATGACCTTCCTTACTTAACTAAAGACCTTTGTGAAATAGTATTGTTTGCAGATGATACATCATTGATTTTTAAAATTGACAGAGGTAAAGCTGCCTTTGACGATGTGAATGATGCTCTCCCTCAAGAAGTACGATGGTTTACTGCTAACAATCTGTTACTTAATGCAAAAAAAAACAAGCTTATCAAATTTACTATGCCCAATGTGAGGCAGGTCAGTACGCATATTAATATGTCAGACGATCATATAGATGCAGTCAATTCAACAACCTTTTTGGGAATTACAATAGACTCCCGACTGCAATGGGGTCCCCATATAATTGCCTTGTCAGGAAGGCTCAGTTCGGCGGCTTATGCTGTGAGGAAAATAAGGCTTATAACTGATGTCGAAACGGCAAGACTAGTATACTTTAGTTATTTTCATAGCTTGTTGTCGTATGGTCTATTGCTATGGGGCTCAGCTGCTGATATTGAGTCAATCTTTGTGTTGCAGAAAAGAGCTGTACGTGCAATATACTGTCTTGGGCCTCGCGACTCTTTGAGGGAGGTCTTTTAAGATATTAAAATATTAACAGTAGCGTCACAATACATTTTTGACAATATTATATATGTTAGAAAAAACCTTAGTTCGTTTAGCCTTAAATGTGATTCACATCATTATAATACTAGATATAAAAATAAACTTGCCGTTCCGAGCTTCAGATTAAAGAAAGTGGGTAATTCATTTTTGGGGAAATGTATAAAAATCTTCAATAAAGTGTGATGCCAATGTGACGAAGAACCCTTTCGGCTAGCTCAGGCCTGAGTTCCTCGTCAGCATATGTACTGGCCCCAGCCCGCGGTGCGTGCGGTGAGGGGATGTGTACCTAATTACAGGATCCTAACAGGGAATTAACCAGATAAACTCACGGGACGTTTGCACTCTCTGTATTTAATAACACACACAATGTTCCTTATAACTAGTTCACTTCTTAATCTACCTAGGCTGTGACTGCTGTCTTACTTAGTCCATACAGACGGACGAGGCGGGGCGACGGGGATCGGCGCGATTCCCTCGGGACGGATTACGGTCAACGCGTAGCGAGGCGGGTGCTTGTTAGTAACTACTGTAATCTACGGGTAAGGAAGGCTGGCATGCGGAGTCGGTGCGACACGAAGCCGCAAAAGCGTCCGGGCCGGGGATGGGCTCACCGCAGAAGCGCGGTCAAGGTCTGGGAGTGAAGGTTAGGGCACGCGACACGAAGCCGCTAGCTCACGAAACCTTCGGATCAGGGATGGATCGGGTATCTTAACTACGTTAGTAAGGAACACGGGTTAGCTAATCGTCAGAGTTCCAACACACGGAAGCAATGGGTAAGAGTGACGTGCGCGCGCGGATACATCTCGCTTCGGCTGTGGAACTCGGACGACTGCTCTGGAGCTCCCTCCCGCCGCGCTTTATATATCGCCGTGCGTGGCGCGCGGTGTGGGCGTGGCTTGGTGCGGGCGCGTAGGGCTGTCGAATGTCGATCTGCCGGTTCGCGTGTAGGGATGTCGCGCCGCCGGATCCTCGTCACAAAAGTACCACAAACTCTTGTTGACTTACCCGTTTATGAGTTCAAAAACCACATTAAAAAAATCCATATGGTAGGGCTAAGTTATATGTTGGGACGTGTATAAGTGCCCGGAAGAGGGCCTATATACAGAATAAAGAATTTCATTTCATTTCATTTCAACGACCCACCACGCAATTTTATTAAAAATGAGGTTTTCCCTAAGTTTCCCATATGTCACTACTTCCCAGAATTTGTTCATATCGACTCTATCGAATGGTGTAATAATACCGGTTGTTTTTGCTTTTTAGGATTCCGTACCCAAAGGGTAAAACGGGACCCTATTAGGTACTGAGGCTCCGCTGTCCGTCTGTCCGTCTGTCACCAGGCTGTATCTCATGAACCGTGATACTTAGATAGTTGAAATTTCCAGAGATGATGTATTTTTGTTGCCGCTATAACAACAAATACTAAACAGAATACATTAAATATTTAAGAGGGCTCCCATACAACAAACGTGATTTTTTTGCCGTTTTTATAGATAATGGTACGGTACCCTTCGTGCGCGAGTCCGACTCGCACTTGGCCGGCTTTCGATTTCAGTTCGATTGCCAGATAGGAGAAAGTTTTTTTTTCAAACATCTAATAATGCAGTTTTAGTTTTCATCAAAATCGGGCCCGAAACAACTTTTGAGTGTTTTTTTTATTTCTCATAGTTTTGGATTTACTACCACGCCCACGTAAAAAAAAATACACCGTATAAGTATTGAAAATATTACAAAACAATATAAATATATCAAAATGTAACAATAATAGGTATAACCTAGCTTTAATATGTCGATAAACTTTAATAATATTGAAATTTTGTCATAATTGCCGTGATTGGATCAGGGGATAATTCATAATTTTAGCTTTGAAAATATAAAGGTATCGTAAGATGACATAATATTATATTAAAAACACTTCTGAGCTATAGTCTGAGCTCTTTAAGCTTAATGATAGGAAATTTCAAAGCCTATTTCAAATTTGGCGCTCAGTTGCTTACGCGCCGCGCGCGCCCGGCCGCGCGGGCATCTCCCCGCAGTGGGCGGAGTTACCCACCTCCGCAATTAGAGTAACCCGCCGAATACCCTCGCCTTAAGTGTAAAATTGTATTGGGGATGTTTAGATTTATTAAATTGTAAAAAAAATGATTTATTAAGATTAAGTTTTAAGTCATTTTCCTCAAGCCATTTCATAATGTTGTCAATAGTTTTATTTATTTCAATTTGATGATTGATTAAGGCGTTATTATTATTTTTATCGGATGTCACAATTATTGATATGTCATCAGCAAATAAAATGCATTTATGATTTGTTGATTCTGTTATGTCATTTATGTACAGTATAAATAATAGTGGACCCAATACACTTCCTTGGGGGATGCCACATGCGTTGTGCTTATAGCTAGACGGACAAGGTATTAGTTCATCTTTAATTATTTTATTAACAACTACACGCTGACATCGATTATCCATTAGAATAGTTTGTTACGGGATTGCTACCATGTACCTTATTTTTGAGTTCCCGATATTTCGGCACTGTTGCAAGCGCCATGATCACGGAGTAACTGAAGATCTTGCGGGTAAGTTGTTAAGGGCAAACATATCGGTCTACCCTCTTTCGCTGTCTTTTATTGCACGCGTCGGTACCATTGTCTACAAACTCACTATTTTCTCGCACCTGTTCTCGACACACAACACTAACAGTATCTGACCGCGACACAGCAGTTTGTTGTTTTTTCCGGTTTTTGCACATACGAATCACTGGATTCCAGACACTTGACAATTTAAACCCATCCTCGCGATTGAAATTTTTGTACTTTGTAATTTCAATCGCTTCCCTGACCATTTTTGGTATGTAGTGGCGTTCTGTCGAAATGATCTGAGGGTTGTGAAACCTTAAGAAAAGTAACACAATGTCTACGATCTCCAAAAGATAGTTTCCCAATGGAGAAACCGGGTGTCTATAAGATTGACTGCAGCTGTGGCAGTTCATATATCGGCCAAACAAAACGTACCATAGCGTGCCGAATGAAAGAACACATAAAAGCGGTCAAAAACAACGACAAACAGAAATCGGCAATCGCGGAACATTTGTTGGAATCAGGTCTTAATCACTGGATTGAGTTTCACAACCCTCAGATCATTTCGACAGAACGCCACTACATACCAAGAATGGTCAGGGAAGCGATTGAAATTACAAAGTACAAAAATTTCAATCGCGAGGATGGGTTTAAATTGTCAAGTGTCTGGAATCCAGTGATTCGTATGTGCAAAAACCGGAAAAAACAACAAACTGCTGTGTCGCGGTCAGATACTGTTAGTGTTGTGTGTCGAGAACAGGTGCGAGAAAATAGTGAGTTTGTAGACAATGGTACCGACGCGTGCAATAAAAGACAGCGAAAGAGGGTAGACCGATATGTTTGCCCTTAACAACTTACCCGCAAGATCTTCAGTTACTCCGTGATCATGGCGCTTGCAACAGTGCCGAAATATCGGGAACTCAAAAATAAGGTACATGGTAGCAATCCCGTAACAAACTATTCTAATGTTAGTGACCATGAAAGTTTAAAACAATATATTGTTAACCGGTACGGGCCGGAAACAGCAAAAATAATAAAACACCTAGAACGCGCGCGGAAAAAGTGTGAATGTTTGAAGGAGTCCCTGTCATTCCTAGTGAAGTGTCGGGATACGGACATTATCCCAGTGTGTGTTCGGATAAAACCTCGACCTGACATTCACGGCTCCGCAAGTATTCTGCGATATGCGAGTATAAAATTATTGCGAAAATTAATACGCAATTGTAGGTACCAACTTGACCAGTTTCAGTGTGAGTTATACGAAATACACCAAAAGTGCAGTGAGTTGCTTTCTAAAAGTGATTTTGATACTTGTGATCGTGTTACCTACCTACAAGCTCAGCGCTCTAGAGAACTTAGTGCTATGAAACAGGATCGTAAGTTCGAATCATTACTACTAAAACAAAAGCCAGCGGCCTACCACGAGAACTCGATCGCAACTCGAACGGTAGTCAACATGTCGAGTGTCGAGTTGTCTGCTGCTGCACAATCAGTTCTAGAAAAAGGGATGAATTTTGCCATTACACCTAAACGTATTCCCTATGAGGAGGTGATTGGGTCGGTTGAAGAATGTATCGTGCGTAATAAAATACCATCTGTAGACGCGGATACATTAAGACAGGATATTGCCGTAATATTACGCCACGTAGCACCACCAAAACCGAATATCACTTCTTCCGAATCAACTGCGCTGAATGAACTCCGAAAGGATGAAACTATACTGGTTCTGAAAGCTGATAAAGGGAACGCGACTGTTATAATGGATGTCGTTGAGTACGATAGAAAGATCCAAAATCTACTCAGTGATGTCAATACATACAAGAAGGTAAATTACAACCCGACGGCGAGAACGGATCGAAGCACTCGCTCACTCATTAGACAGTGCGAGGACGTTTTCGACGACGAGACTTTTAAATACTTACTGCGGCCTAGAAATGTCCAGCCCCCGAAACTATATGGCTTGCCTAAAGTACACAAGCAGAACGTGCCACTACGACCGATTGTGAGTCAGATAGACTCACCTACGTATGACCTGGCCAAGCACGTAGCTAAAGTCTTGCAACCATTAGTAGGCCGTACGTCTTCGTTTGTCAAAGATTCTCGTCACTTCATTGAAATCCTGCACCAAAACAAGGTTGATGTGGATGAATTGATGGTCAGTTTTGACGTAGAATCACTCTTCACAAATGTCCCAGTAGCAGATTGTCTTGAAGTGGTAAAGGTGAAGTTGGAAGATAATGACATCCCGATAGAATATGGCACACTTCTACATCATTTTTTGTCGAAGAATTTCTTTGTATACCAGGGTCAATACTATCTCCAAATAGACGGAGTCGCGATGGGCAGCCCCGTAGCTCCAGTTATAGCTAATATTTGGATGGAGTTTTTCGAAGAAAAATCCCTGGCCACCGCCCGCACCGAAATCAAACTATGGAAGAGGTATGTAGACGACGTATTCTGTGTATTGAGAGGAAACAACCAAGATGTATAAACTCACCTGTCATATTTAAATGGTATCCATCCAAAAATAAATTTTACCTGCGAGATAGAAGAAAACAGAAGCCTAGCATTTTTGGATGTGAAGATTGAAGTGCGGAGTGACGGTTCACTGAGTCACTCTGTCTATAGAAAATCCACTCACACTGACCGCTATCTCAACGCAACCTCGCATCACCACCCTCGACATCTTAATTGTGTAGTAACTGCACTGACAAACCGAGCCTATGACTTGTGTGACCTTGAACACTTAAACCAAGAGTTGGAACATGTTCAGAAAGTCTTACAGAATAATGGATATAGAGGGCAGCTACCATCTAGACACAAATCAAGACACTTTAAAGACACAGTAGACAGGCAACCTGTGTTCTTGCCGTACATAAGAGGAGTGACAGACAAGATCTCAAACGTACTTCATAAATACTCACTTAATACTGTCTTCACTCCATTAAGAAAAGTAACACAATGTCTACGATCTCCAAAAGATAGTTTCCCAATGGAGAAACCGGGTGTCTATAAGATTGACTGCAGCTGTGGCAGTTCATATATCGGCCTAACAAAACGTACCATAGCGTGCCGAATGAAAGAACACATAAAAGCGGTCAAAAACAACGACAAACAGAAATCGGCAATCGCGGAACATTTGTTGGAATCAGGTCTCAATCACTGGATTGAGTTTCACAACCCTCAGATCATTTCGACAGAACGCCACTACATACCAAGAATGGTCAGGGAAGCGATTGAAATTACAAAGTACAAAAATTTCAATCGCGAGGATGGGTTTAAATTGTCAAGTGTCTGGAATCCAGTGATTCGTATGTGCAAAAACCGGAAAAAACAACAAACTGCTGTGTCGCGGTCAGATACTGTTAGTGTTGTGTGTCGAGAACAGGTGCGAGAAAATAGTGAGTTTGTAGACAATGGTACCGACGCGTGCAATAAAAGACAGCGAAAGAGGGTAGACCGATATGTTTGCCCTTAACAACTTACCCGCAAGATCTTCAGTTACTCCGTGATCATGGCGCTTGCAACAGTGCCGAAATATCGGGAACTCAAAAATAAGGTACATGGTAGCAATCCCGTAACAAACTATTCTAATGTTAGTGACCATGAAAGTTTAAAACAATATATCGATTATCCAGGTAAGAAGATATCCACCTCAACGTAGGGCCTCTCACTCCAATGTTTTCTAACTGTTGTAGTAGGAGGTTATGATTAACAAAATCGAAGGCTTTTGATAGGTCAAAAAATAATCCCGTTGTTAGGTGTCCAGCATTAAGACCCGCTAGCACTGTATTTACAAGAGAAAAAATGGCAAGTGTTGTTGACTTGTGCTTTTGAAAGCCGAACTGTTCATTTTTTACTATGTTAAACGCGTTGCAGTATTTAAGTAGTCTCTTGTATATGCACTTCTCAAAAATAGTAACTGCACCGGAGTGATCTTTTTGTTTTAAAACTTTTTTTATGCCTTTGCTTATCCAGCTTTGTTTGTTTTTATTTGTAATATAAAGTTTTATCTTTATTTTTGGGAAGCAGAGGTTATAAAATAGACACAGTAATTCATGAATGCGTTGTTTTTTTTCTTTTCATTGATCGCAAAACTTAGTAACTGAGCGGTATCATGGTCTGATAAATATAGCGGAAGAACTACAGCATCCGCTTTTTCTATGTTGCTCAGAATGTGGTTTATACATGAATCTTTCCTTGTTGGGACATTGTATGGTTTGTAGGGCCATACACTTTAATTGTAGTTGAGTTGAAGTTAGTTGATGAGCACGTCGAATAGAAAAGATCACCAAAGTTTAAGAGTTTATTAATACGTAATGTTGTTACAAAGTTATTGTGGCAAATCTTTCCTTGAATAGTTAAATACGTTAGCTACAGCCGGAGGATCTAAAAAAAACTAAATTTAATTTAACTAATTTAATTATGAAATAAAAATTACAATTTAAATGTACTAAGACTAAAAGAAGTGCCTAGGTTCGAGGTTGGAACACAAGTGTCCAAAAATTGGTGGCTCGAGGAAACAGTGCTGTGGGCTTGACGTCACGTTGGGCGAAGACTGCTGACGAGGTGGCGTGTTCAGGCGCGTGATTTGAGGTCATCGTTGTGCAGCCGAAATGTTGCAATCGAGATGTGATAGATCAGCTGTTATGGCGTATGTAATTCCTCCACCCTCAGATCAGCAATTATTTTCGAAGTTTATGAGAAAAAATTGCTGGTAGTGATGGTTTCGAGTAAATAGGATCTTCGGAGGTTTCATCTTGGTGATTACCATCTGGTTTTATTTCTTTGAGGTCTTGTTCTCGTTGTCTAGGGTTGCATTTCAATAGTCCGTAGCGGCGAAACAGTACAATGACGGCTAGTGCAGCTGTACCCGAGAGTACTATGTAGAATGGTATAGTCGTGTGGTAAAGTGTTTAAGAGGATGACGCTAACTTTAGTGGAGATTGAATCGTGATCTTATCTTGATGATTGTGAAGAGCTCTGAGATTTATGCTGTTCAGGTTTAGATGTGTCTTCGAAATAATCTTGATGTCATCTGGATATGAAATCTTCATAATTTTAAGCGGCTGGCCTCAAATTATGTCATCGGTATTCGCTATCGTGAATTCAGCTGTACGCAGCGAGCAGTGTATAGGTATCGTAGCGAGAAAGCTTCCATTCAGCAAATTGTAGTCTTCGGTGCCACAATGCAGTTGGACTTAAGTAGGCTCGGGGAATGTTATAATGTAGCTTCGATCGTCTAGTTGCTCCATTGCTTCTTTTGACAGATGAACCGTTGAGAAGTTGCATGAAGGACTGAGGGTCTGATGCAGGATGATTTGCATGATGCAGTCAGGTTGACTACGGAGTTTCTGATGCTGGCTCTCTTCGCAGAGTTGTTTACCTTCAAACTTCGGGCATTCAGCCTCTATGTACACATACTCTTTTCTATTAGTTGCTATGAGGGGAAAGGGTGGAATGAGGATCTGATGGAATTTATTCGGGGCTAGAGATAACCTATATAGATCGAATGTGGTAGAGAAAACTATTGGAAATTTAAAAACTAGAACTATCTGTTTCCCTAGGGTAGTTTAGCCTGTTATCGGCCATTTAAGCAAAGTTTTGAATTGAGAGTAGTTTCTTTCCATGACAGAATACAAAAAATGAACATATAAAATATCTTTGGACCGAGAAACAATTTTTTTTTTAATATTAAGGCTATGTTTATGTAACTTTTATTAATAATTTATTTAAAAAATAATTGTGAATATATATCGATTTAGCCCGTTATCGGCCATTTATTTTAGCTATCGGTCGATTTTATATTAGTTTTCGGCCAGAGTTTGTAATTATTATAAGAACTGTTATTACAAGGACCATAGGGTTCTTTTTTAAATAAATAGAATTGTACGTGTTTAATCATATTTACTTAAAGAAAAAATACAAAAATAGGAACTTTTTCTTCTTCTTCTTAATTTACTATAATAACTTTTTCTTCTTAATTATCATTTGGTATATTGTTTGAAGTAACTAAGTAAATTAACTTCAGTAAATATTTTTAGGTCTTCTCTTTTAGGTCTTCACTAAAAGACTGGGAAAAAGTCACCTGACAAAGCTGAAAACCTCGGATGGCAGAATCGTCTCATCGGTTCCGGAGATTCTGGCCGAAATCGGAGGCTTTTACGGCCGATTGTACGCATTGCATTCCCTACAGACGCAGCCCGACGCGAATGATCCAAGAGCCAAGCTTACCCGCCACTTTACTGAAGATCTCCCAGACGTGGAGGAGGATGAGATTGAGGCGGCCCTCGGACAGCTTATAATGGGAAGACTCCCGGCGAAGACGGAATCACATCTGAGCTCTTAAAAGCTGCAGGCCAACCTGTGCTTGGCGAACTTAAGAGGCTCTTCAACTCCGTCATAGCCAATGGGACAACTCCGGAAGCGTGGAGTGGGGGCGTGGTGGCATTGTTTTTTAAGAAAGGAGACAAAAGTCTCCTGAAAAACTATAGACCAATCACGCTCCTGAGTCACGTTTACAAGCTGTTCTCGAGGGTCATCACAAACCGTCTTGCCTCAAGATTTGATGCTTTCCAGCCACCGGAACAGGCTGGGTTTCGCAAAGGTTACAGTAAAATAGACCACATTCACACGGTGCGGCAGGTTATACAGAAGTCCGAAGAGTATAACCAGCCCCTGTGCCTGGCCTTTGTGGACCATGAGAAAGCCTTCGACTCGGTCGGTCGGACCTGGGCTGTTCTGGAATCCTTGCAGCGATGCCAAGACGATTGGCGGTACGTGAAGGTGCTAAAAAGCCTGTACAGTATAGCATCAATGTCCGTCCAAGTACAAAACCACCAGCTGCTCCGAGGTGTTTGACAGGGAGATGTTAAATCTCCGAAACTGTTCACCAACGCACTGGAGGATGTGTTCAATACGCTGGATTGGAACGGACTGGGCATCAATGTAAATGGCGAATATCTTACGCATCTTCGCTTTGTCGATGACATAGTTATTATGGCAGAATCGCTGCAGGATTTGCAAAAAAATCTGCACAGTCTTAATGCTGCCTCGAGACGTGTGGGGCTTGGGATGAATTTGGACAAGACAAAGGTAATGTTCAACGAACATGTCATCCCGGAACCAATTTCCGTCGAGGGCACTACGCTCGAGGTTGTCCAAGAGTACGTCTACCTTGTACAAGTACTACAGCTCGGTAGAGACAACTTCGAGCGGGAAATCGCCAGAAGAGTGCAGCTTGGCTGAAATTGCGTCATATCTTCACGTCGACACTGCCGCAGTGCCTAAAAAGCCGGGTGTTTAACCAATGCGTCCTACCAGTAGGCCTACCGCGCAAGTGGCGTCGGCATCGTAATCGACTTCAATTTGACAGTCGATGGCAATTTGGTACCGCGCAATTTCCCAAACCGACGCGTCGGCTTGATAATCGATGCCGACGCATAAAGAACGAATGATACGCTGTTTTTGACAGATAAACGGTACCGCGCAAAAAATATCAAACCGACGGTTATTTCGACGCGTCGGCTTGAAGTGTCATTTCAATACGGCAGCTCTTGAGTCGTCGATTTGATAATTTTGATTGTTCCAATTTTAGTTTGCTTTCATTATTTTTCTTCCTAACGACTAATTACTTTTTATTTTATCGTCTTTGCTGTCTTGTGTTTTAGGAGGACCATGGCTTGGGTGGCGCTCATGATGGCTGCGGAGGAGGAGCGCCTGAAGAAGATGAACACCACACGCAGAAGGATGGAGCGCGCATTGGCCAAGCCGTTGATGCTTCCCGACACCGACTTCATAGGACGGTTTCGCTTATCAAAAGCGAATTTTGTGAGGCTATGCGAAGATGTCATACCGCTCTTGCCCACAAATGAAAGAACCAGCGGCATTAAGCCTGAAATTAAGGTACGTATAATTGGTCGCAAAATGTCGCGAATTTATTGATTCTTTCGGGCAGGGCCAGTGATTTAGTTAATCAATACAGGATACATGAACTTATTCTTTGCTTACAGATACTGGCTGCAATAAATTTTTATGCAACTGGTAGTTACCAAAACAGTGTGGGTGCTAATGACATTATTCACCTGAGCCAGCAATCAACATCCGATTGCTTGCGTGATGTGACAGACGCGCTCAACGCTCCGGGAATTTTGAGGAAATATATAAAATTTCCACGGTCCCAGACAGAACGAGTCTCTCTAGCAATGAGGTACCAATTTGATTCTATTGTATTTATGCAATATAATACTAATTTCATTAATGGATAGGTTATGGATAGATACTAATACTAAGCTACTTTCAGATTTAACGAGAAGTTCGGATTTCCTGGGGTCATCGGCTGTATAGATGGGACCCATGTAGCCATCATAAGACCGAGCGATAATGAGGAGGCATTCTACAACAGAAAGGGCTACCACTCGCTGAATGTTCTTGCGGTGAGATGCACAGTCTTTATTTTGCATTTTTTCAGCAGTGGACTCCTATCAATTCTTTTCTTGCAGAAATGGTGTTGAAAGCAGTGTTGGGCAATTATCAATTAATTTGTCAATTATCTTGTTAATTGACTAAAAAAGTAATTGCAATTAAATTAATTACATTTAAATTATTCGTAATTAAACTTTTAATTGCACCTTGCCTATAAATTAATTTGATTAATATATTATGTCAATTGCAACTTACAATAAAAATAAAAGCAATTAACTTTGTTAGTTGTTAAATGAAACAATTAAAACTAACAATTAACTTTAAGTAACAAAAAGAAATTCGTAAAAGATTTAGGAAAACTAAGCTGTAAGTCTCAGATGAATACAAAAGTGGTCAAAGGCTGTAAGTATAGCTTAATTTTTATAAATCTTTCTACATAAAAAAACTGCTTGTTGATTAAGAAATGAATATTTCCTTTTATTATGTGTTTGTATTTATGTATAACAATGTTTACAAAAATACAGCAGTATTTTTTTAATTGTTAGTTTTAATTAAAATTCACAAAACAATTGAAAATTAATTTATTGTTAATTGTAGTAAATCACAACTAACAATTAATTAATTGTTACTACTACAGTTAATTATTAATTGTATTAATTGTTAATTGTATTTATCCACAATTACAATTGATTAATTGTTAGTTGTTGTGTTTATATTTACCAATTAATCAATTGTTAATCTTTTATTCTTTTTGCAATTAAAATTTTCCCGACACTGGTTGAAAGTCATTGAGAATTATTGTTTCTTTCTCTTTTAAGGCATATTAATTTATAACTAAAAATTGTGACTTAGGCACTTATGACTGTTCTTAAATGTGAGATATTTTGCACTCACAATGTCATTTTATTTATTTATGTTTTAGTTTTATGTATGTGTCACTGAGAGACAATGTTCAGCTTAAACCACAGTACCTATCTAGAAATATAAAATTTAGAGGAAATATTATTTAGGTGTAATTTTTTTTTTCAGATTTGTGATGCGGATCTCCAGATCTTGCATGTAGATGCCTCTTTTGGTGGTGCAAGCCACGACTCTCATGTGTGGAACATGTGCCCGGTCAATCCAGCCATGCGTAGATTGCATGATGAAGGACAGAATTTCTGGCTTTTGGGTAAGTAGAATAAAATAATAAGTAATGTAAATAAGTTGTTCACATAATCACACCAATTATCTAGTCCTAAACTAAGCAATACTTGTGCTATATTATATGTATTATAGAATATGTTAGGGAAAGCAGAGGGTTGTATATTGTATATAAGTTTATGATGAAAACCGGTTCAGACGTTACCAAGATATTTTGCTTTCAACCAACTTTTCACCTTGACTTAGCAATAATTTTTGCGGGTGACTAGACGGGTGACGGGTACTTATGATTAGTCATTTACAACACTGGAAGAGAGAATAGATAACGACAACAATTCAATTAAATTTCAGGTGACTCAGGCTATGCGCAGCGTCCATGGATGATGACTCCTATTCTCCATACTGCGCCGAATTCACCGGAAGCGCATTATACATCGGTTCACGTGCACACACGGAATGTCGTCGAGCGCACTTTCGGTGTGCTGAAGTCCCGGTTCCGCTGCCTCTTAGCGCACAGAACCCTGCACTACAAGCCAAGGAAGGCAGCAAAGATTGTGAATGCATGTGTTGTTCTTCACAATTTCATAAATGACCCAAACATCGAGGTCGACAGAGAGGCATTGAGTCGTGATGAAGAGCGGCAGCCTCCTCGTGCGCCAGGTCACACTCAACGAGAAGATGAACGCTTTATTGACAGGAGACAAATTGTGGAGAGGTTGTGGAGCAACCGACGCTAATATTAAGGAAAATATTTATTTATACATAAATTTTGTAATGTTTTCGCTTTTTTAATAAATTACCAGCATCAATTGTTTTACTGCCTATTTTAAAATGATTTTTATAAAAAAAGGGATATTGTTAATTATTATTTAAATGACAAAATTGTTTGGAAATCAATACCTACTGCCTTGCTCGCATAGGTGCATTTATCTTGTAATATATTGTTTTGTAATGTATATTTAAAACTTTTAAAAAGAGGCTGACAATGGTGACCGAGTTTCTTGCGCTGCTTCTTCTCGGCACTAGCCCTAACTTGTCCCGAAGCAGTGGTAGGGAAAAAATCTATTGGGACGTGTAAATGTGCTTAATTTAAGCCTATTTGCAAAAATAAATTAGTTTTATTGGTTTTTTACTGTTTTATTGTGGCTCTTTTCCATAATATTTTTTATTCTGTCATTTTTATGGACAACATCACATACATTGCTCTGATCCTAAGGTAAGTAGTAGCACTTATGTTATAGAAATCAGAAACAACGACGGTACCCAGACCCGAGCCAATATAGAAAAGTTCGTTTTCTACATTGACCCCACCGGGGATCGAACCCGGAACCTCAGATGGCGGCGCCATTTTAGTCCGGCGGGCTCGCCTCTCGTCCACAGAGGTCTTCGATAAGGGTAGGTGAGGTTAGATAAGTGGAGTGTTTTTGTGAATGTGGCCACTTAGCAAAAAAGCTAGCCATAGATTAGAAATAGCTTAGGGAATGATATTTTCTCTTCTTCCTTATGGACTATTTTGATAATCTAATATTTAAAGAGTTATTAATTGATATATTGAGAATCTAATCTAATAAAGAAGAGCTAAGGTTCTATTTGCCTTACTTATGATAAGTTAGAACACACGGAATATTTCCTGTTAATCAGACTAGTTTGATCAGAAGGAAAATTATTCCTGTTAAACAAACTAGTTTGACCATAGGGAAGGAGGGGATTGACGCTAAAAAACATGGATAATTGTAAAAGTATCTATTTAAGGTTTCGCTTATCGAGCGAAGTGAAGCGGCCGTTTCTTCCTGAGCCGCGGCTGCACGTTCCTGGGCCGCGGCTGCACGGTCCTGGGCCCCGGCTATTGCCTGAAGGGCAGCGTTGGTTTGCCCCTGGGCCGCAACACTTCGCTCGAAAATATCCATCGCTCGCGCAAAGAGCGCCACCGATTTTTCTTCTGCCTCGAGCCTGCGCTGGTCGAGGGCGAGGCGGTTCTGCTCCGCCTCCCATGCCCAGCGCGGCTGTGGGATTTCCATGGCTGTGGAAAAATAAAAACAGGGTAGTAAAAACGGTTACGTATTATTACAACAGTCAATTTAACTATTATCAATCAACTACGGTCGATTCACATAAGTTCATCTCGTATATTGGACGACTCAACTACTGTTCAACTCACTTATTTTTACTTGATCTAAAATTACCTGAAATATCGGACTATTCATCAAATGTTTGTTTAAGATATTGGTTGTTTCAACTACGTACGAAATACCTAATGTACGACACACGTACTGTTTATCAATACTGCGCGCCACGTTCAATTATTTGCTAAAACGAAGGTACCGCATATAGTTTATACAAACTAGGTACTTATTTATAGTTTATTTACACTTGGCCGGTTTTTATTTAGTATTTGTTGTTATAGCGGCAATAGAAATACATCACCTGTGTAAATTTCAACTCTCTAACTATGACGGTTTATGAGATATTAGTCTGGTGACAGACAGACAACGGAGCCTTAGTAATAGGGTCTCGTTTTACCCTTTGGGAACGGAACCCTCAAAACTAGGAACCGACTTTAAAATAAATTAAGAACTCACTGGCTGCCGTGGTGGAGGCGTCTGCCCTGCGCTTCCGCTTCGCAGCTGGTGAGTCTGCTGCAGAGCCTAAAACAGAAATTTTACATAAATGTTTACTAGATTTATTATTAAGTTGCTATGCTCTGCCAGGGTTACATGTTATGGGACTTATGAAAATTTAAAAAATCTCTCCAACCACATGTTGCACACATGTACAATTTGAATTAGATAAAAACAGGCTAAGTGCGTGTCGGGCTACGCACAGTGTAGGACTAAGTAGTTTTATTTTATATTTTACACGACTACTTAACTTCTAAGCACATGTAATATAATTCCATACTGCTTAGTAATAATTTTCTATGGAACATTCATTTTTAGTTCTCGAAGTACATTTTCAATTGTAAAGCCGACCAAGCTGTGAAAGTTTTCCTTTTCACTACGTTATTTATTTATAGCCACCGCAATTTTTTTTCACATATTATTATCCAAATATAACCATTTAACTAACAAAAATTAGCACTTTTAAGCTTAATATCTCGCAAAAGGATCCTCTGAATCGAAAAATGGTTTCGCATACCCCCTATATTTTTAATGACCTATTCAACGACTTTCGAAACCAAGAGATAGACAAGAAAATAAACTTGCCTTCTTTTGGAGGAGCACGGCTTGTGCTAGGCTGGGAGGCTGGCGGACTGGGGAGTGGGGCTTGCAAGAGCAGTGGCGCTGGCTCGTCGACTGCAGGGGAGCTCACCTCTACTTCTGCACCAAGCGAGGGTGGGCTTGGCAGTGCCGGGAGAGGGATTTCTTCCTGAAGATGTAAATGTAAAAAAAGTATTATAAATTATTAACATCAGTAGATAGAGTCATGATTGAAAGTGTCACAATACAAGTAGATAATATTTTTTAGACTAGCATGTTTGTACCTATATAACAATGTTTGCTGTGTAGTGATGGCGGATTAATTTTTTGGGAGGTAATAGTCCAGCAGTTGATTGTCATAGGTTGTCAATGATGATGATTATGAAGGTATGTATATACCATGTTCCTGGGGATATTCATAATGTTTTGCCTATTATTCAGACCATTAAATTGGCAATTTTATGTCTATATGGGCATAAAAGTCATTTAAAATTATTATTTTTTAATTTTCATTTAAACTAAACCCACATTCAATTGTCTAATAATTGAATAAAATGAAGTTACAAATATATCTCATATAAGATATTTTTAGAAGCATTTCACAAAGTTATGTTCAGGAACACAGTTAATTTTAAGAAATAATTGCTGTAAATTAGTCTAAATAAACAAACATTACAGTAAACCTAAGTGTCATTATGTATGTGTGAATGAAGTCATGCTATTGATAAGGGCTTAATTATTGTGCTAGAAAATAAATACTAAATTTCATTATTTGAGCATATTATGAGTCTAATAACATAACATAATACCAGTGTAGTGTAAAGCCTTAGGGCCTTACTACAAAAATATAGACTAAATTTAAACACTTGTTGCAAGATTGGTCAACCAATTAAAATTTTTTGTTAATAATATGTCTCGAATCTCTGATCTGTCAACATTTTTAATTGGTTGTTGACCAATCTTTAGACAAGTGTTTAATGGTAGTCTATCTTTTTTGTAATGCCATTTATGTTTATGGTAAACACAAAAAAGCAGCAATGGAAAAAGCAAAACATCATACATCAAAAGGAATCCGCACATCCTCATCTCCCAACACTGTCATTTTCCCAAGGATTGCATAGATCCTCTCTTCCACTGAGGTTAGCACATCAGCGGAAGGAGGACCTCCTCCTGTCCCTCGCTTGTGCACCTCTTGCTCCCCTACTTTTCGCTTGACGCGATATTTCATATCGCGCCAATACTAAACATGCAATTAAGCAACAAAAAATTGTTAGTGGAAACAAAAACATGAAATGCATTCAAACAAAATGATTAGTAAAAAGAAAATGGTTTGTTTTAGTGGAAACACAAGACAAAATGAAAGAAAAACATAGTGTAAACAAACAAGACCAAAATAACTATTAATTCATAGTGCAAACAAACAAGACCAAAATAACCATGACCCAAGATTACAACTCTGAAATCATCACACACTTACTTCCCGCCACTGCCCAGCGGTTTTGCAATGCCCCATCACAGCATTGAGTTTCGCCGCCAACTCCTCCCACTGCTGCCTGATTGCGGCCTTGGCCTGAGGGGTCTCTAAGGACTGGCCTCTAGCCAAGGCCCTATTCTCCTCCATGAAGCTCACGAGGAGCTCTATTTGCAGCAGACTCACCTTTCTTGCCGCAGGCATCTACAAGTAAAAGGAATGTATTTACTAATATGGGTTATCTAATAATAAAATATGAGTTGGTACTAAAGAGAAATACAATGTTTACTTACTTTTGTTTTCCAAAATAGAGTTTTTAAGTTTAACACTATACTCTAACCCTGTCCAGTCAGCGGTTATGTTATGTTATGTCAATAAATATTACGTTCCGTTACCGACAACAGTGTTTAATGAAAACTAAATAAAAATACTTTTAATACCATGAAACTAAGTGATTTTTTAATTCAATCAAATAAAGTAAGGATAAATTGTTCTTTAAGTGCCTTTCAACAAACAAAATGTAAAAAGATTTGTTCAAATAACGTGTACTTTGTTTTATGTTCTTGTACTGTGTTCTGAGTAAAACGGACCGGAAGCCGACGCTACTTTATCGTTCACTCCATTCATCGACGCTCGTCAAATCGACGGCAAAATAGTTGCGCGGTACGGATGATTTGACAGCGTCGGCATCGGCATCGTAATCACCCGTCGGCATCGAGTTCAAGTCGACGCCACTTGCGCGGTAGGCCTACAGTTTTAACCTACGGAGCCGAAACGTGGAACATGACAGTCAAGTTGGCCCACCGACTACACGTCACTCAGTGTGCTATGAAAAGGTCTATGTTGGGGATCTCATTAAGGGATAAGATCCGGAACGAGGTCATACGACATAAGACAAAGGTGACTGATATTGTCCAAAAATGTAGCAAGCTTAAGTGGCAGTGGGCTGGCCATGTCTGTCGCAGAACTGACGAGAGGTGGAGCAGGAAGGTTCTCGAATAGAGACCACGCTTAGGCAAATGTAGTGTAGGACGCCCCACGGCTAGATGGACCGATGACCTGAAGAAGGCAGCTGGCAGCGACTGGATACAAAGAGCGGGAGATCGTGCGATGTGGCGATCCTTGGGGGAGGCCTATGTCCAGCAGTGGACTGCAACAGGCTGATATGATATGATGAAATATTTTTAATCAAAAATTAAGTATTCCTTGTCACTGACATCATGTTCCATATTTATTACTCTTCTGACAGTTTTTTCTGATGAATTATTCTTGCAGGTCTGGAAAAAGAATCTAATGAACTATGGCATTAAAACATGTTTGTTTTAATGTCATAGGTCATTAGATTTATTCGTGTTAAAATATTGATATTTTAAAAATAATGTACCGGTTCCGAATAAGTGTTTTCAGTTAAATTATCTTTTTCAATTTCCAATTGATCTTCTTTGTCATATGTCTTATTCTTTTCAGATTTTGACCCTCCTTCTTCTTCTTCTATTTTTTAATCTTTGGTTGTCTTCAGTACAGTAATTTCGTTGATTTTCTTAAATTTAAAATAAGCCTTAGTTACTCTATTAATCACAACCTTATTTATTTCTTTTATCAATTAATGAATATAAAATTAACCTTGTCAGATTTTATGCAGTCTTTTTCAATGTTTAATTTTTCCTGAATATGTCCTTTGTCTTGAGTTTTTTTATTCACTGTTTTTTTTTATATACTTGTTTCTATGTCTATATCTTCAATATCACTACAAATAAAGTTTTTTTGGTTATCAGTCTCAGTATGTTTTTTAGTTTGTTTTATATGTTGCTCGTCTTTTTTTTTTTTTTTGAGGTTTTTTCCTGTTTTTTTTGTTCTCTTTCCATCTTTCGTCTATTTTTTTTATCTTCATTATTTTATTATTAATAAACCTGGGCCGAAAATTCAAAACATTATAGCTATATATCGGCCTCACAAAAAATTATGGCCGATAAACCAATTTAATAAATTCAATTACCGGCCACCAAGAACCAAGAACTGGCCGAAAAATAGCCTTGACATTATTATTTTTCGGCCGTTTCGTAATATCAAGGCCGAAAACTAGGTGTACAAAATTCCTTTATCGGACTTAATAATACAAAGGAAATTAAAGGATATAAATGGTAATTCAGGTATTAAATATGCGGCCGAAATCTAATTCTATAGACCTTCACATCTAAGGTATTCAACTTCATTACAGTATTGGCAAAAAAAAATATTATTTAGATTTAAAGTAAACAATTTAATATAATAGGATTGGTGTCAGACATCGGCCAGGCGGCCGATAATTAAATAGTTTAGCAAAATGGTATCTAGTTGACCGGCCAGCTAATAATTTCTAAATTCACTAATAAATCACTGAATTTCCATGATAATACGTCACTTTGGTCAATTTATTATCACATCATAACAATTTTATTGTTTACAAACCAAAACCCAACTTCGTTACATACCTTGCAAAAAAACTACGCGCACTATTTTTTTTACAAATTTTGTCACATATTCACACTGCTTGAAATGAGTGGGCGAACTAATCCATCAAATGAAATGTTATAATGCTACTAATTTAATTACGCATAAGTGTCATTAGAATCTATGCAGTAGCAGTGATTTCTTTATTTGGGCGCGTTTTGTTTTCTTATTCTTTAGCAAAAACTCTCGGATGGCCGATAGCTAACGGTGGCCGGGGAACTAGCTAAACTACCCTATAAAGTATAAGCCTGATTTTATAACATTATAATAATCTCTTAACTCTAAACTAATAACTTGCTCTCTGCTATAGATAGCACGTAATCTGTCTAACATTATCCTAAGTACTCTTAAACTTAACATTGAATGATGAGTGGTTGTAGTCCGAGTGAAAGCTAAAATGTTCTCTATTCTTATAAGTTCATCTAATAGATCATCTGTATTTTCTGATAGAATAGCTAATAATTGTGCAAATTTACCATACTTAATAAGCTGTGTATCTTGATACGGGTTTCTGTCTAATATTAGCTGTAAAGTGCTATTTATTTTTCTCTGATTATCTACGAGCTGGCTAATTATATTAGTATTTTCGGACATTCAATCGTTATTTAAACTTATTCTATTGTTAAATTCTATAGCTAATTTATTTTGATTCTATCTTCTATCTTATCGAATTCGATATATTGTAGAAATGTATGATAGTGAGCAGTTAGTCGAGTATAGCCCAACTTAAAAGGTAAAAGTCCGGGTCCGTCATCCAGGTTGTCAAGTTTTATCTCCTGTACTCGGGCCAGGATCTGGGCAGACAGCAACAGAAGTATCCTGTAACAATTGAACATTTTTGGGTGCTCGTTTCAAACGAGATTTTGCTACCGGGCCTCGTTTCTTTGACGTATAAATGTGGATAGGAAGATCGGCAAGGACTTTATCCTGCGTATAGCGGGGGGCTACCTTCTGCCGACTAGCAAATGGATTATTGATGAAGACCTGCTGCTGGGGTTCATATTCAGCTTCAGGTTCTCTGGACTTATTTCGTTTTTCAATAAGGGGTGGTCGGTAAGCTAGGGAGGACTCGTTAATTATGTCGTAGACGGCTTTCATTTGTTCACGGTGGTTTTGGACATACTGCTGGAGTAATCTTTCAGTCAAGTCAATGTCTATGGGGTCCCGTGGGTCGAAATGTCCTTTTAGTATGTCATATGGTCTACATTTAGTAAAACTGTGGATAGAGCTATTATAAGCAACAATAGCGTACGGCATGAGGTTGGCTATGGGTTCATCTTTCTGCTGTAGTTTTAAAATGCGTAAGTGCTCCAATATAGTAGAATGAAAACGTTCGATATTGCCATTGTCATTGGGAGAATGGGGCAATATCTTATGATGTGATATTTTGTGGAGTCTGAGGAACTCTGCAAAGAGCTGGTTCGTAAACTCTGTTCCGTTGTCGGTCACTTTTGTCAGAGGGAGGCCATGGTGAGTGCAGAAGGTAAGGAGGGCTTGAAGTATGCTGATGGCAGTACCATCTTTTAGATGATAAGCCTGTCCATATTTGGAGAAAACATCTAAAGGTAATGTAATTTTCAGACTGTACAGTGAAAAGATCGGCATGAACTATTTCTAATGGCTTAGTTGCTGGTGGGACTATATTAAACTTCTGTTTGATAGGATTTCTATCATATTTACTTTGACCGCATACAGTACATTCATTTATGTACTTTGTAATGTGATCTTTCATCCTTGGCCAATAGTATCTGCTAGAAAGTGACAGATAACATTCGTTAATGCCTCTGTGATTCGTTTTGCCGTTATGATAATGTGTAATTATCTCCTGTTGTCTGAGGTGTTCTTTGACGTTCTCAAGTTCTACTTTACAGAGGACAAGATTCATGGAGGAGCTTTTAAACTTATTTTGGATAATGGGGATAATTTGGTACATAGCCAAAGAAGGGTTGATAAGCAAGGCTGTCTTGACTTTAGGGTTAACGTACTCTTTTATAGCACTCACTACGTCGTTCTCTAAGTTAGGTTCTCTCACTTGTACTGTCACTCGTGTGTGTGTCTCGTATGGTTTGCTCACAATAGGACGTCGTTTAAAAAAAACCAGGTTAATCATATGCTCTTGGAGACTGGTGCTGAACACTATGATGTCATCTAGGTATACCAGGCATACCTCATTTTGTAAACCTTTTAGAACGTTATCCATCACACGCTGGAACGTGGATGGAGAATTCTTTAATCCCATTGGCATTCGAAGAAATTCAAAATGCCCGTGCTCAACATTAAAGGCAGTTTTCTGGATATCTCGAGGGTCCATCTCCACCTGATGAAAGCCACTAGCGAGGTCCAAGGTTGTGAAATATTGACATTTCCCTAGTTTGTCTAAAACGTCAGTGATGTTGGGGATAGGGTACTTGTCGTCAATAGTCTTTTCGTTTAACTTCCGAAAGTCAATAACGATACGCCACTTCTGTTTGCCTGAGGCATCGATCTTCTTAGGCACGACCCAGATAGGTGAGCTCCAAGCAGATTCTGATGGACGAATGATGCCTTGAGAAAGCATCTTCTCAATTTGTTCTTTAACTTCTTGGCGGTGGACAAAAGGGTATCGGTAACTCATTGAATATACTGGAATTTCATCGGTGGTGTTGATTCGATGTTTAATTTTATTGGTGAAGGTTAAAGGCTCGTTTTCAATATAGAATACATCTGAGTAACGCGAACATAGTGCTAATAAATTGGCCTTTTCTTCCTCATTTAGGTGGTCAGTGCGTAGACGCGATAATACGTCTTGTGTGCGCGGCGACGGTTGGTTGGTGCGCGTGCATTCTACGTTAAATAATTCGGCGTTCACAAAAAAGTCTAATGAAAGTATTTCATCATTATCCGTTAAGTTCCGCACTTCCAATAAAGCACGGTTGTTAACAACGGTAGTGACGCAGTCAGATATTATGCAATTACAAGTCACTTGCTCTGGGATATAGACATCGCCATCCGGGGCATTAATAGGGAGTCTAATTAATTTAGAGCTCTGTGCCGGGACAATGTCTTCGTATAGATTGACGTTTTGGGAGTTATACATTTTTATCTCATTGATGGTAAATCGAGTAGTCAATGTTCTATCTTTCAAGTCAATCTTAGCTTCCCATCTGGTTAGTAAGTCAAGTCCAATAAGTCCGTCAAAATAGTCATGAAAATTATAAATGAACAGTCGTCACCTTTCTTCCATCGGACATCCAGACGCACGGCCGGCTACCATCCGTTCTTAGTTGATATACCCATAATCCGCACTAAGCGCTTCTCATCATCTTTTATAATGCGCACAGCTAAAGATTGGAATTCCCTGCCTGCGTCTGTATTTCAGAGTGCATATAACCTGACTCTCTTTAAGTCCAGAGTGAATAGGCATCTTCTGGGCAAGCTCGCTGCATCGTAGATCCCATCTATGCTCTAGAGCAAGATTGGGGTCAAGAGTAAGCCCATCTTAAGTAAAAAAAAAAAAAAAAAGTCGGATGTCTTCTGAATCATTTAATTCAGAGAAACAGGGCAGTGTGATGGAATAATTGTTCCTACTGGTAGCATGAACATTTGTGACCTCAAAGGGATCATAATTTAACTGAATATCAGGAAAATATTTCTGAACTGCTTGAGGGCTTATGAACGATTGGTTAGCGCCAGTGTCTATTAGGAATTTAAGTGGAGGGTCATTTATCTGTATATATGGCAATTGCCTCTGAGTCTGTAAATTTATTTATATTTTAGCTTTTTGGACGTTGATGCTTTCTGAAAATCCTGGTTGATATCCTCGACCTGGTGATCTTCAGCATCGGTAACGTTGGTGGAACCCAAAGGTGTGTCATAGTAAGGTAAAGTTTGTACTTGGTAGTCATAGTCGGGATAGTCTGTTTGAACGTAACCTTCTGCATTATCACTATATTGTGGACAGTCTGTGTAATCGGAGTCATAGTAATTATAATAATCATTATAATAGGAATAGGTGCCATAGCACTCATTCATAATCATTTCGCGTGATTTTAAATAGTTTGTAGGAGGCGGGTTTCCTAACTTTCTCCAATCATGACCAGTCATCATTTGAGAATGTGGTAGCGTTCTAGGGACGAAACGTTGGACTCCGCTTATAGGCTGAGGGACATGAGACTGTGGGTTGTTCCTAGGTGGAAGGCGAACACATTACTATGTGGGTTATAATTAGGTGGCTTTGCACCGAACATTTGTTGGGTACGAGATGGGCCAGGACGGTCCTGTGGCTGATGATATGCCTAAACAGGGTTCCTAAAGCTTTGATGTGGAGGTTGCGTCTGTGATACGAATTTAAATGGCTGGGGCGCAAATCTAAATGGCTGTGGTAACGGTCTCTGCGTCGCTGGTGCAGACCAAACTGAAACTGGCATAGACTTTGGAATGTGTACCTAAGCTTGTTGGATTTTAGGAGCCAACGAGGGCTTTGACACAGCGTCGTTACGTTGCTGCAAGTACATTATATTCAGCTCTTCCTGTACATATTCTAAAGCCTTTTCTAAGCTGTCGGGTCTCATACATCTAATGCGAGAACCTAAAGGTTCGTGCAATCCGCGTATAAATGCCTGCAAAGTTAATTTACGATAAAGAGCGCGTTTTGCTTCTATCGTAGTGGCGACTGTCTCATGTAAGCTAACGTACGTCATAATTGTGCTAAATAAATTCTGGCAGTGGTCGTAAAATTCTTGCGGGGTTCTGGGACCCTGAGTGGCCAAAGAGAGGTCATTGTAGAGAGCTGTTTCGTCTCTCTGGTCGGCAAAATTATTCACTAATGTGTTACGTATAGCAAGCCAATTATCAGGTATACCATTAGAGTTAATTATGGTTGCGCTGATCCGGTAATTTTGTTTAAGATACCGTTTAACAAACATAAATTAGGTAATTCGCTACCTGGGCCTACGCCGATATAAGTTTGAACGATTTGATCGCATATTTGAATAAATCTAGTAAGCACATTAGGATTGCCATCGAAATCTGGCACGGGGCGTAAGGCCTTGTAAATGGTATCAGGTTCGTGCGGCATTGTGTGTTGAAATAAATTATCTAGATTTAAATCGCTATCTAATTGAACTAAATTTAAATTCCTATTACGATCATATAGATCGTAATAGGAGTTTGCCTACGAGACTACAATAGCGCAGACTCGCTGGGGTCCGAATTGCTGGGACGAAAAATGGCAAAAACTAGGAAACACTTAAGAGGAAAAGACACAAGGAAAGCAACACAAGAAAGATTCTGTGGACTTACAGTATTATGTCTTCACTGGTCTGGTCGTATCGAGGTTTGGATACTCCTCCCGGCTGCTGCTGGTCCGTAGATTCAGGATACTCGTAACGGAGCTTGATAGCCGCCCGGGCGACCCGCGATTACCGAATTCTAATTTGGAAAACCTCTCCGCGAATCGACCGCGAGTATCCTACCGACTGCGCCTAATACGTTAGCTACAGCCGGAGGATCTAAAAAAAACTAAATTTAATTTACCTAATATAATTATGAAATAAAAATTACAATTTAAATGTACTAAGACTAAAAGAAGTGCCTAGGTTCGAGGTTGGAACACAAGTGTCCAAAAATTGGTGGCTCGAGGAAACAGTGCTGTGGGCTTGACGTCACGTTGGGCGAAGACTGCTGACGAGGTGGCGTGTTCAGGCGCGTGATTTGAGGTCATCGTTGTGCAGCCGAAATGTTGCAATCGAGATGTGATAGATCAGCTGTTATGGCGTATGTAATTAGTTAGTGTTTAGTAGGACGGTTGTTGACGTACTGATTTAATGTTAAAAATAATAAAATTGTTACTAACTTACGCCCCGAAAGTAGGTCGCAAACGTAAGCGTAAAATTACAGTTGAATGTACGATGGCTTGCCGGTACATATTGGCAACCCAAAAAGAGAAAACAAAAGATTAAACTAGAGAGTAAAACTATCTAGATAAAGAAATGCCAGTACAAAGTAAATAATGTATAAATACTAATCGTCAAAATTAAAAGTAATGTGGCTCTTCGGTGTAGCCGCTGTAGTAGCAGGTGTTCGTGGCCGCTGGTCGCGCGGCTGTGGCGCGGGCGGCTGCGCTGGGCTCGGTGCTGCGTGTTCTCGTCCCGCGGTGGATTGCTTTTCCAGTTTGCCAGTCATATCTTTGAGGTGTTTATTACAGTAACGGTTGACAAGCTTTCTTGCGATCCACACAGTTATTCCAAGAATTGCAGCGCTGAGAAGTATGTAGCAGATCGAGTATTGGTGAATGTCGTGACTCTTAATTGACGAGGGTAAGACTTCGCTCTCATGTAGTGAATGTAATCGTTCCTCAATTTCTTGAAGTTTAGTACCATGTGATTCTTGAATTACTTTCCATGATACATTATGACGAGATAATCCGATAATTTTGTTCGCTGTAGTGTTCAGAGTTGGGATATCAAAGTAGTCGTCCATTTTTATTTTCGTATTGTACTCGTTGTGTGAGTGAATAGTAAAGTCGTTGGATTGTAGGACACACCCTTGTGCGAGTTTTACTATACCAGACGACGTCATAGAGTGCGACGTCACGTCGAAGTTGCATATCGTGCGTAAAGTGCAAGCTCCGCAACAAACGGCCAGCCAGGTGTTCGGCGCGTGTAATGCGATCCACGCGTCATTGCATGATGCCTGCCTGACGTCACAGGAAATCCCTGTACTGTGACTCAATAACTTAGTTTCACATGGAGCATTGTTGTTATGTAAGTTGAAAACTGGTAAGTTTTTGAAGCACAAAAAACGATCTTGTTTTATTTGAGTGCACAGGTTCATATCAGTTTCTGTCACAGATATACACCGTGACTTTTGAGATACCCGAGAAAATTAACTAACATACTCAGATATCGATATACATCAAATTTGGCGAATAAAAAAAACGGAACGGCGTACGGCGTTGGCGTACGGAAGGAATAACTATGAATGAAAAAAAAAATCATTCATAGTTATTCCTTCCGTACGCCAATATTACGCGACTAAATTAGGTGGATTTTGGTTCCGTTAATGTTGGAATGATAATGATTACTATTTGAATTAGCAGGACTTTTATAGTGCATATTTTTTAAGGAATGTTAGGGACCTAATAAATAAATTTCTCATAAAAAAATTTTTTTTTATTCGCCGAATTCGATGTATATCGATATCTGAGTATGTTAGTTAATTTTCTCGGGTATCTCAAAATTCACGGTGTATAGGTGTTTTTTTGGAAGTTAATAGCAATGTATTGAGATTGCAGGTTTATAATAGTCATTCCTCTTTCAGTTTTAACAGGTAGTGGAATCATTTTGTAGACAAAAAAATCTTCATCTGAAGTAAGTGGAATGTGAACTTCGAACAAAAAGTAGTCCGAAGTAACTCGCGCTCTTGCGTATAGTATTTTATAAAGTGTCTTGATGTCTTGTCTCACGTTTTCCACTGGTAAAGTTAAAGATTTTGGTAATTTTCCAGAAATGTCGTTCAGTTGATCAATAAGGTTTACTGGGGTCAGTAAATGCACGTCCATATGTCCTTCATAGACGTCAGTGAGAGTTTCGAATAGCATATCTTGCATTACTCTCATATTTTTGATTAGCAAGTATGCTGTTAGTGATGCAGAATTGAAATAACTAGTAGCCATCATAGCTTCCATAGTTGATTCAATCTTAGCTAAGTTCTCATCGGTTTGGTTTATGAAGCCTTCCATCATGTTGTCATCATCATCTGTCGGTTTATCTCTTATCTTCAGTTTTCTTCAGCACCTTGTTTTCGAGTTCAACAATCGAAGTTTGGTTTTTTAGTAGAGTAAGTAAATAGTTTTCGTTATTTTGTATGGCTTCAATGTCCATTGAATTGTTGATCCAGAACTCCAAACAAACTGTTAGCGATGCTGCCAATGCCGTTGATTAGGCCGCGTTTTCTTCGCTCATATAAGTGTTTGTGAGGTGCCTGTAGGATAATGTTATAGTAATCAAGTACTTCCATTTTATGTGTTAGTTGCTCTAGAGTAGTTTTGCAGTATCTGGGGTCAGTTTTTTCACATAAGTTGTTCAATCCTTGAAGGTATGTTTTGGCCCGGTCTACTCTAATCCAATAATTAGTTAAGTTGTAGTACATAAGCAAAGTCCACTCGTCGTGAATCATTTGCATTTTGCCGACAGTGTCATAATATATCGGCCGGTCGGCTTCAAGGTTTGTAATGTAAGCACTCGGCGCCACTTCACCATATGATCCCGATATGCAAATAAACATTGATAAAAGTGTTGCAATTAAAGCTGAGGACGTTTTTGTCTTAGTTTTCCTTATCTTTGTTGATTATTTAGGTTTTGTTACATCTTGTTGAGGCTTCTCAGGAGTACATGTTGGTGGTTTGGAGCTTATTTCATCTTCCAACGGGAGCGGTGACAGTTTTACGATGGGGCGCTTGATAATGCCAGTTTGTGTTTTTAAAGTGATTACTCTTACGTAACCATTACTTTTAAACATTATTTTACGTAACCGTCAGAACCAGGATGAGTTTGAAGTACACGACCCATTGCCCATTTTCCTGGCGGCAAGTTGTTGTCTTTGACCAGCACGATATCACCTTCTTTGATGTTCTTAGTTGACTTATTCCATTTACTTCGACCTTGTAGTTGTGTTAAGTATTCATTAGACCAATTTTTTCAAAACTGTTGTAGCATATTTTCAGTCAGTTGCCATCGCCGACGTAAGTTAATGTTTCTGTCGTCACTGTAGTCAGAGATCGGTAGTGACATCACCGGGCCGCCGATTAGGAAATGTCCCGGAGTTAGAAAGTTTTGAAATTCTTCAGTATCTTCAGTTAAGGGACAGAGAGGTCTAGAGTTCATGCACGCTTCGATCTGAGTTAGTAAAGTTTGAAACTCTTCGTAGGTCAGCTTTTGATCTCCCAGTACGCGACGTAGGTGGTACTTCATTGACTTTACGGCTGCCTCCCAGAGGCCACCTGCTGTAGGCCACGCCGGCGCGTTGAAGTGCCAGTCTACCTCCAGTTGTCCGATGTGCTCAAAAAATTCTGACGAGAGTTGTAGTTGGAATTGCTCGAATTCGTTTCGCAATGTCTTAGATGCGCCGACAAAGTTGGTGCCGCAGTCCGAGTAGACATGTTTCGGGGTGCCACGACGAGCACACATTCTTTGAAAGGCGGCGATGAAAGTTTCGGTACTAAGGTCTGATACAAGTTCTATGTGTACGGCTTTAGTCGCCATACATACGAAGATAGCTACGTATCCCTTTGAAGTTATAACACCTGTGTAAATTTTTGTTTTTTAGCAATTCCATGCAAGGTTTAATTGAAGATAAATAACACTTGAAAAAAATCATCGACCTCAGGTGGGACTCGAACCCACGTCCCATCGCATACCGGGCTAGTGCTTTGACCACTAAGCTACCGAGGACGTCACGTGACAAGATGAAATTCCTCAAGTGTTTTTTCTCGCTGTCAAAGCCAGCGTATTCTGATCAATGTTGTAGCTATATGTATAGCTGAGTAGTATACTACCGTCAACACCCTATAGAAATATTTTTACAAATATTTGACTATTGGTTAAGATCAGAAATGCTTAAACATTGTAAATTTTTGTTTTTTAGCAATTCTATGCAAAGTTTAATTGAAGATAAATAACACTTGAAAAAAATCATTGACCTCAGGTAGGACTCGAACCCACGTCCCATCGCATACCGGGCGAGTGCTTTGACCACTAAGCTACCGAGGACGTCACGTGACAAGATGAAATTTCTCAAGTGTTTTTTCTCGCTGTCAAAGCCAGCGTACTCTGATCAATGTTGTAGCTATATGTATAGCTGAGTAGTATACTACCGTCAACACCCTATAGAAATATTTTTACAAATATTTGACTATTGGTTAAGATCAGAAATGCTTAAACATTGTAAATTTTTGTTTTTTAGCAATTCCATGCAAGGTTTAATTGAAGATAAATCATCATCATCATCATCTCAGCCTATTGCAGTCCACTGCTGGACGAAGGCCTCCCCCAAAGAGCGCCAAAGAGCACGATCTCCCGCTTTTTTCATCCATCCACTGCCAGCCATCTTCCTAAGGTCATCGGTCCATCAAGCTGGGGATAAATAACACTTGAAAAAAATAATCGACCTTAGGTGGGACTCGAACCCACGTCCCATCGCATACCGGGCGAGTGCCCGGATGAAATTCCTCAAGTGTTTTTTCTCGCTGTCAAAGCCAGCGTATTCTACTATATATAGAATACGCTGGCTTTGACAGCGAGAAAAACACTTGAGGGTCCAATAACGTTGTCTTAGATAAGCTAACGTTAATCGAGCGCCTCCGTGAAGTGTTACAGAGTGAGCTTGCTCGATAAGAAGTTCAGTAAAGCGTCCACTTCGAGGGATGATGGCAGGATGTTTCATCTCGAATGGTAAGTTGAAGTTATTGATACGGCCGCCGACACGTAAAATCCCTTTTTTGTCTAAGTAGGGATTGAGTTTGAAGACACAACTTTTGTTAGTAATATTTTTTTGTTTTAGAAGTTGTCTGTACTCGTTATCGAACCCTGTACTTTGCACAAATTTAATTATTTGTTCATTGGCGGCTGTTTTTTCCGCTGAGGTAAGGTATGTGGCGTCAAGTTTCGTTTTACTACGCGCATTTGTAATGAAGCGCAGTATCCATGCCGTGACTCTTGTTATGCGTGTTAATGAACTGCATTTGTTTATTAAAATATTAATAAAATGTTGTTCTTGATTTGTAGTTAGGGTTTCAACCTTCTTAGTTATAAGTTCGGCGTTAGTAGTGTATAAACAGTTAAGGTTATTTATACATGTTTTAGTTTCCAAATTTTGTATGGATTCGGGACCCTTCCACCACAGTTTAAAGTTGACTAATTTACTAGGGTACAGTCCTCGGGATGCACAATCTGCTGGATTTTGTTCTGACTTGACGTATTGCCAATTTTTTGATGGAATAGTTTGCTTGATTTTGTTAACTCGGTTGGCTACATATCTTTCCCCATCTAGATACGTCTCCTTGTAGCCAGGCGAGAACGACTTGGGAGTCACACCATGCGCGGACCTTAATATCATATCCTTTGAAGGCTTCTTTGGTTTTCTCAACTAGTTGTGAAAGAAGTAGAGCACCGCATAATTCCATTCTTGGCAATGTTGTTTTTTGTGTCAAAGGGGCAACCCTTGTCTTAGCGGCGAGTAATTGTATAGTTGGTGGGCCGTCGTCGTTAGCGACATAGCTGTAGATGATGCACGAGTAGGCCTTTTCGCTTGCATCCGAGAAACCAAGTATTTCAATGTTTGATTGCTGGCCCCCTAGCCATCTGTGAAGTTCGACATCTTTGACAAACGGAAGTTCACTTCTTAGTTTCGCCCAATCCGTTTGAATTTCGGCGGGTAGAGTGTCATCCCATCCTAACTTGGCCGTTCATACTTTTTGGAACAATAGTTTTGCCGTAATAGTGACAGGTAAGAGCCAACCCAGAGGGTCATAAAGTTTGGATATCTCCGATAGTAGCGTTATTTTAGTTAGTTTGGCATTTATGTTGTTCTCTAGCTCCCAGTTAAAAGAAAATTTATCAGTTTTGGGGTTCCAGCCAAGGCCAAGAGTTTTCATTGATTCTTCATGTTTGAAGTCGAAGTTATTGTGCAATGAAATTTGATTTTCATTTAAGTTTTCTAGTAGGACTGGAACGTTAGCTGACCACTTTCTCAAGTTCATGCCGCCAAGTTTTAACAGTTCGATTAATGATAGTTGAAGTTTGGTTGCTTCATGAATAGTGTTGTGACCGCTCACAAGGTCGTCCACGTAAAACTCATCTTGAAGGACGCGAGCCACCTCTGGATACTTGTGACCTTCGTCCATTGCAAGTTGTTTGAGTCTCCTCATAGCTATTTATGGTGCACATTTCATCCCATAAGTCACGGTGCAAAGTTCATACTCTCGGAGCATTTCAGTTGGTGAGTCCCGCCATATTATTTTTTGTAGATTTTTGTTGATCTTGAGTGACTTCAATACAGCGGTACATCTTCTCTATGTCAGCAGTGTAAGCATATTTGTACGATCTCCATTTTAAGATAAGCGCCTGAATATCTTTTTGTAGATTCGGACCCTTTTCTTGTAGTTGGTTAGGGCTAAAGCCGCTTGTAGTTTTTTGAGAAGCGTTGAAAACGACTCCTAATTTCGTAGTCGTTGAATGTTCACGTATGACGCCATGATGCGGAAGGTAACATTGAGGTAGGTAAGTAGGGATCGGAGACGACGGTTTCATGTGTCCTAGTTCCATATATTATTTGATAAATTCCCGATTATTTGATAAAATCCTGACATTTTACAGATTAAATTGAATTTGTGGCTTAGTTCAGTTTGTCATACAAATGTTATCGTTAGCGAAATTCCGTATAATATGTACTTAAACGAACAAAAGCTGAACTACACACTTAAATTTATCTGTAATAGATTCGATAATGTACTGTTTATGAATATGAACTTTAGTCGATATATACCTTCTCGACGAAGCTATGCTCTCAATTTAGCTCGCTCTTTATTGAAAGAAATTATCCACTTGGAATACAGGTTCAAGTTTGAAAAATATGAATTGTGTCGCTTATCCTATTTAAGCAAAAACTTTGAGAGCAAGAGCACACAAACTCATGACGCACCATCTATATGTAATTGCAGTGTTCCTAAATGTGTAGGTCTTAATAAGAATTATGAAAATAACTGTATTTATTCTTTTGACAACAACAATGTAACTGACAAGGCGAAAACTAATGCCGATATTGATATTGATAATAATTCTAATAATTTATTTCGTGTATAATCATTTATTTATATTACATCAAAATGTTGATGGCTTGATTAATAAATCGGACATGCTAACGGTTGCTTTGGATGAACTGGCTGACAAAAATAAAGTAGTAGATATCATTTGCATCACGGAACACAATATGACTAATAATGACATTCCCACCTTAAACGTAACCAATTACAAACTGGCTTCTCATTTCTGTAGAAGTAGCAGACATGGCGGTTCTTGCATCTTGATAAAACATGGTCACAAATACGCTAAACTTGAGGATATTAACAAACTGTCAGTCTCTAACGTCGTAGAATGCTCAGCAATCGAACTTCTAGAACATCAGATTTGTGTTATCTGTATCTACCGACCACCTAACAAAGGTTCAACATTTTTTTACAATTTCCTTGAACAACTAGATAAAGTACTATCAAAATTTTTCTTAAAAAATAAAAAAATTCTACTATGCGGAGATTTTAATGTTAACATTTTAAAACCAACAAGATTCACCGCTGAATTCCTTGACTTGCTTCTAAGGCATAATTTAAAAGCTTAATTTAAGCAATAATTACTTTTAAACTTTCGCGTTGCATAATTTAAAAACTCAATGAAACGGGAATTAACGCGATCATAATTTAGGTACAAAATGTTACCTCTTTTGCCTGACGTTTCGATCGGGTTACACCGACCGTGGTCACAGGCTGACTGGAACAGCGATGTCTTCACTCCGTATGAGAGGCAGATTCTTCATCTACCCTCAAAATATTATTTTCACGCCAAGTACCGTCACACACTACACTCACTGTGTCCCTATTCTGCACACTAAGCGCCGCGTCCGTATTCAGGTGAGAACTCGATCGCGAAACAAAACGAGATTGTTTATTTTTAATCACTGGATTGAATTTCATCAAACGCAAGTTCTTTCCACGGATCGCCACTTTTATTCAAGAGTTGTGCGTGAAGCTATTGAAATCAAAAAGTATAAAAATTTCAATCGGGAAGACGGTTTCAAATTATCCGCGACATGGAATCCAGTGATTAAAAATAAACAATCTCGTTTTGTTTATATATGTAACAATATATTTTTTGACTTTTATTTTAAAGTATGGCTGAGTGGCTTAAACGAACTATTAATTAATATTTTAACATAATTATTTCTGCGAATAATTAAGAAAAATACAATTTGAAATATAATTAGTAATTGTATCTAGGTATTATTAGTAACTTACATTTTTTTTTTACAATATTGTTAAATATTTATAATATTTTAAGAATAACATGCGTTGAAATGATTTAATAATATTATATCATTGAGTTTGTTTATTTTATATTATTACAAGATGATAACCCTCGTTCTCAAACAATTATTTAGTAAGAAGCTTATTGATTTTTTCCCTGGCCTCTCTTGCAGCGGTCCTTTTAGAAAGTTGTGGAAGCGATCGGTTCGTATGCTCATCTGACTCATTGTCGGGGTCAGTGCTGCCGACATCCGTATTAACACACGATCCATAATTATCCGACTGCAAGTCGTCTTCCTCACTGGAGTCATCGTAATGCATCGTGTTATCAAACGATGGTGGAGAGGATTGAGACTATGGGAGTTCTATTAGGTGCCTTCTGTTCCCGCGAAATATTCTGCCGGTGCGATCAGCTATGAAGTAGGATCTCGGCTGCGGGGCCGGCGCGCACACACGCGCGAGGCGCCGCGCCGCGCCGTCCAGCGCAACCACCGCGGCGCCCGGCTCCAGCGGCGGGAGCGGCCGCGCGCGCGCGTCGTATTGCTCGCGACTTTTGTTTTGGTTGCGCAGTAAGTTCTCGTAGTCATTTTGGTTGTTTCGTGTTGGATTAAATTTTTTAGGATGCACGGGTAGACGGGTATTGAGTCTCCGTCCCATTAAAAGCTGTGCTGGACTTGCAACGCCGTCTCTAGGAGTCGACCTATAGTTTAACAATCCTAAATAGAAGTCGTCGTTAGATTTTGCGCATTTTGATAATAGCTCCTTAATTGTTCGCACTGTGCGTTCGCTGCGCCCATTAGATTGCGGGTAATTTGGAGAGGAGGTCGTGTGAACAAATCCCCACGACTGTGCAAAAGCTCTAAACTCTTTTGAAGCGTAAGCAGGACCATTATTAGTTACAAGTTCCTCGGGGATCCCATGTCGGGCAAATTGATGACATGTTTGGAATTAATCGCTAACAAAGGACACACCTCGACGTAATTAGAAAAGTAATCTATTAATAATAGAAATGACTTTTTGCAGTATTCAAGTATGTCAGATCCAATTTTATTCCATGGTAAATGTGGAATGGTGTGCGGTATCATTGGTTCCCGCTGCGGGCGCGCTCTATTCTCCGCGCTGACTCTGCACTGGCGCACCGTGCGCTCGACATCACGTGACATGCCGGCCCAGAACATGACGTCACGTGCGCGCCGCTTGCATCGGTCGATGCCTAGGTGCCCTTCGTGAACGCGAGACAACATCTCGGATCGGAGATCGCGCGGAATGAATACTAGATTGTTACAAAATATTACACCGTCCGCATACTCGAAACACTCCCTTTGACTCTAATAATGTCGCACGCATTCAGACATTTCATACTTATTAGAAGGCCATCCATTTTTTATGTATTCTATTAATTTAGTGCCTTCAGTGTCTCTGCTCGTAAACTCTTTTATTGATTGTAATATTTCTTTACTCACTCTGACATTTTGAAGTAGAAAACAAGTTTGTTCCTCTATCTCTTCAGAAATATTAGTCTGCAATAATTCTGTAAGCGGCGCCCGTGACAGCGCGTCCGTGACGTACATGTATTTACCTGGTTTGTATACAACCGTGAAGTCGTATCTCTGTACGCGAAGCATCATACGCTGCAACCTGGCCGGAACTGAGTTCAATGATTTTTTAAACAGCGCCTCTAGCGGCTTGTGATCCGTTTCGACAATAGTGTCACTTTTGCCGAATACATATTGATGAAACCGTTCGAGCGCAAACACTATCGCCAGCATCTCTTTCTCAATTTGCGCGTATCTCTGTTGCGTATCAGTGAGCGTGAGCGACGCGAACTCGACAGGTCGGCCGGCCTGCAGCAGCACGGCGCCCAGTGCGTGCGAGCTGGCGTCCACGGACGGCACGGCGGGTTCGCGCGCCGCGAACAACGCCAGCACCGGCGCGCTGCACAGGGCAGCCTTGAGCTCGCTCACCACACGCTCCTCATTGTCACTCCAGCACCATTCGCTATCTTGCTTGAGTAAATTGCGTAGCGGAGCGACTATCTGCGAGTAATGTGGTATAAACTTACTCACATAGTTGACCATGCCGAGAAATCTCTCCAGTGATTGCCTATCTCTCGGGCTCGGCATCTGGGTAATAGCTTTTAACTTTGACTGATCTATTTTCATGCCGTCAGCACTAAAAGTGTGACCTAAGTATGTGACCTCCGTGACACAAAATTCACATTTATCCTTGTTGAACCTAATACCTACCTGACGCGATCTGTTTAGAAGACTCGTGAGCCGCCTGTCATGTTCTATTTTTGTGGATCCCCAGACGATGACGTCATCAACAAACGAATCGACGCCCTCCAGGTCCTCCAGCAGTTGACGGATTCGTGCGTGAAATATTTCAGATGCCGAATTTATACCGTATGGCAAATGTAGATACTGAAACCTGCCAAAAGGTGTACCGAGAGTACACAAGTCAGCACTATCGTCATCCAGCTGGACCATCCAAAATCCAGATCTGGCGTACAGCTTGCTAAAATACTGAGCACCCTTCAGCTTGGTAGCCTTCTCGGTTAATGTTGGCAGTGGATAGTGCTGCCGTCTGATAACCTTATTAAGCGGCCTCGGGTCCAGGCAAACTCGAAGATTTCCGTCCTTTTTTGCAGCTACTATAATACCATTAACCCATGACGTTGGGTGTGACACTTTTCTAATAACTCCTAGCTCCTCCATACGATGTAACTCTTTTTTGAGTTGGTCTCTTATACCCACAGGGATCTTTCTAACAGGACATATGCAGGGATCGGCATCACTTTGTAATGGAATCTTGTAGAACCCCGGAATTTTACCTAAACCCTTAAACAGGTCTTCATAATTATCAAGATTAATTGAATAAATTCTTTGTACAAGGCCTAGTTCTTCCAGCGCATGTTTTCCCAAAATACTTTGACATCCTACTTGATCCGATATAACAAACCTTAAATAGTATTACTTTTTCTTATGTATTACTTTGGTCACAACAGAGCCAATTATTGACAAATAATTGCCACAAAATGACTTGGCACGTACATTATCATTTGTTAAATCAGACGGCAAGAAACCTAACTTTTCAAAGTTGTGTTTAGATAAAACATTTAAATCAGAACCTGGACGTCTACTACGAAAAACGATATACGATGTTTCGGACGAAACGAAACACGAACGAAACACGAACGATACGCAAACGATAAGCCTACTACGAAACACTATCGGATTTCAATGCTTCGATCGGATCCATAGACACATTTCGGAATGACTTCGTGAAACGAATGACTAAGTTGCTATTTACCGAACTTATAGAAAAAAAACCGGAAATCATTTAAAAAAAAGCAAAAATAAACGTGCTTTTTTATTTTACTGCTTAAAACGATCAATACATCAAATTTTTAAGATTCTATGATATTTATTGTGATTATTTAATGTTAAAATAAAACAAATGTCTTCGTCAAACAACGAACGTCGTCGCCGATATCGGATCTGAAACGTTTCATAGTAAGCAATCCGCAAAACGATTATCGTATTGACGGATTTCGTTTTTCGTAGTAGACGTCCTGTATCTAGCTTAAATACGACATTGGAATTACACGTAGGTAAATGTAAAGTCTCGAACCATTTGTTATCATTGGTCTTTGTTAGGGAATCAACACACTCAATCATGAAATGTAGTACAACTCACCCTCCACGTCACTGTCCTCGTTTGGTAAGTATGGTAGTACGGGACACAAGTAAAACACAGGACTGCTGTCAACGCACTGGCGTTTATTATAAAAGGTGTAGGGGCGTGGACGCAGCCACGCTATCATATATGTATAGGTACAAACGTATGCTACCTACGTACAAATATGTAACATCCCTCCCCCAAATATTACAGCTATCGAGTCCTCAAAAGAAGCGTTTATAATCGACCGGGGGACGATGCCGCTTAGTCGCTTCGATGTTTCTTTTTTCAGGATTTTCGTCATCTGATGTTGCATCGATATCGTGGAACTCATCGTCTGCCTCGGAGGGTGGTCTCTGTACTCCTCTCGTCATCGTCACGCCGCACCATGACGGGGAGTTGCGCGGCGTTGTGACGGCATCGGCTGTTGACGTCATCGGTTGTGGTGACATGTCGACCCTTATCTCTCCTCCCTCATTAGAGTCCAAATTGCCGCTAGCATGCACTTCGGTTGGTATTGTAATGTCATCAAATATAGCGGTATTAGCTGTATCGAGACTCACTATCTAAACAAAATTGATTGTACGCCATAGATAAATCTAACTTTGTGAATTTCTGCCCGCCACTTAATTTCGAAAACAGCTCTGTTATAGTTGGCAGAGGGTATTGATCAACCACCAATTGCTTATTGATACTGACCGAGTAATCGACACACATTCGAACAGACCCATCGCGTTTCAATACCGGCACAATCGGTGACGCATAGTCTGAGTGGTCGACCGGTCTAAGCACCCCTAATCCGACCAACCTATCAATTTCGCTTTCGACTTTATCTCTTAAGGCAAACGCTACAGGCCGAGCTTTACAAAATATAGGTTTAGAACCCTCTTTCAACGTTAATTTTACCGTGTACTTATTAAAACATCCTAACTTCCCTGAAAATAAATCGGGGTAACCTGCATAAAATAATTTAGCAACATCGATAGTTTGTTCACCGTTATAGTGAACGGAGCTAAGTTGTATCTCGAACTGGGAAATGAAGTCTCGACCAAGTAGCGGCGGACCGCCACCGCGCACTACGAACACGTCGAGAGTGCGTGTGCGCCCGCCCCACTGCAACGGCAATCGCACTACGCCGGTACAACCTAGCACTTCACCCGTATAACTGATTAATTTCTTTCTTGTTGTTGCTAACGGTACTTTGTTGAAATGTAACTTGAAGGTGCTCTCAGAAATGACCGTAACCGCTGATCCGCTATCAATTTCGAACTGTAACCCTTTCCCATTAATGTACACCGTTTCAACAAGTGGTTCACCTCTAAATGAACGTATATTGAACAACTCACCGTCGTCGTCCTCGCTGCCCTCATTTACCTCACTCGAGTTTGACGCAACAAAATTCACTTTTTGACACACTCGACGTAAATGGCCTTTTACATTACACTTCCTACAAGTATAGTTAGCAAAACGACATGACTCCGATTTGTGATTCGTATAACCACACACCGTACACTTTACTTTCCCACTGTGACGCATCCCGGCCTTTTGGTGTTGGCCGATCTTGTACAGCTCGGCGCCGGCGGCGGTGCTGACTGTGGCGGTGCTGACGGCGGCCCGTGCGCTGCGCATGCTCTCGGCCAGTTCCACGGCCTTAGCAAGCGTCAGCTCTGCCAGTCCTTGTACATACATCTTCTCTTTTTCCGCTCCAGGTAGCATTCCCATAATAAACCGATCGCGCAGCGCTTCCTCGACGTTGCTGAACCCGCACTGCGCGGTCAAGCCTCGCAACCTGGCGGCCCACTGTGAAGGCGTCTCCGTCGGCTGTTGAGTAGCGGCGTAAAACTGGTGGCGCTCGCTAAACCCGACCTGCTTGGGAGTAAAGTGTCGAGTACGTTGATTATTTCCTCAAATGGCACCTCCTGCAGTTCCTTGGGCAGCGCAAGATCTGCCGCGAGTTTGTAGGTGCCCTCACTGAGTGCGCTGAGTAAAATTGCCCGTTTTTTACTTCCCTCTGACCTGCCAATGTCATTCGCTATGAACCACTGTTCCAATCTGCATTTGTATATCTTCCACGTTTGTAGATTGTGATCGAAATTCGATAAGAAACCGAAATTTGCATTGGCCATTTTTATTTATTACAAACGCGGGTAGTCGTCGCCACTGGTAAGTATGGTAGTACGGGACACAAGTAAAACACAGGACTGCTGTCAACGCACTGGCGTTTATTATAAAAGGTGTAGGGGCGTGGACGCAGCCACGCTATCATATATGTATAGGTACAAACGTATGCTACCTACGTACAAATATGTAACATCGTTAATTTCGCACACATTATTTTTCTTTAACGGACACTTCACTCGTAAATGACCTTTGTTGCCGCACTGAAAACAATTAGATTTTTTAGCTACACACCGATCGCTGCCATCACAGCGAGTACTGCCGCACGCCGCGCACGCAGCACCGCCCGCACGCAGCGCGCCTGCGCCGCCGCGGCCGCTGCTCCCGCTCACCCAGCTCGCGCCGAGGCGCGCGCGCCCCTCGCCGCTCGCGCCGGCCGCGCTCCCTCTGCGCGCTCTTCCACCTGTGAATGACTTGGCCCCACGCTGGGTTCTCCATAACCCATCTATGGCCAAGGATTTGACTTTGACGTTTTGACACCTTCAATTTGTCGATTTTCGTCAGTGGATAATTCATTAGCCTGGCAAATCTTTATAGCTTTCTCGAGTGTCAGATCTTCCGCCCTCAACAATCGATCCCTCAAAGCACTGTCGGCCACACCGCATACTATCTTGTCTCGCACCAAACTATCTTCCAGTTGTTCGAACTCACAACGCTGACTAAGGAGTTTCAAGGCTGTGACGTATTCATCAATGCTTTCACCATTTTCCTAGGTACGCGTAAAGAATTTGAACCGTACCATAATCGTGTTTGTTTTCGTCCCGAAATATTCATTAAATGCATTGATCACCTTCTCAACATCTTCGCGATCTTGCTCAGCTTTAAATTTTAATGTCGAATAAATGTCGTATCCTTCAGGACCAATTAGATTAATTAATAAACTGGCTTGTACATCACTTGATTCCTTGACTCCGGATCCATTTTCGCCACATGTCAGCACGATTGGCGGGTCCACCTTCTAACACTAATTCAACGGGGGGCCTAGCGTGTTCCATTATTATAATACACACACACACGACCTAATAAAGTAAATAACGATATCCGATGTCGTTTATCACCGATTTAATTGTGTAATTATAATAAATTTTAACACCGCTGTCACCATGAAGTGAAACACAAGATGGCTTGCAACAGACTGCCATTTATTTACCACTACCCACTTTACATAACGATATAAATCAGTACAGGGTCAATTTCGATGTCGCCTATTGTAAAACAAGCATTCCCAAGCCGAGTATCATACGTGGAGGAAGTACCACTGCCGTCAGGCTCTGAGAATGTTGAATGAAAGTAAGTAGCAAATAAATCACAGATTGATTCACCCCTATCAGCCATTACGGTGTCGTACGTCATAGTCGAAGGAAAAGAACACTCATTGCTGTTCAGTGTCTTAATAAATGACCAAAATGTCTTTGGGTTATGGATGATTGAATTCTCTGCTTTAAGAATATACGAATTATAGCACTGTTTTTCAAGGAATTTTACTCTTTTTCTTAAAAGAGAGAAGTTTGGTAATCATGTAAGTTATTATAGGTTCTGTATTTACGAAAGTATTTTTGCTTTTCTTTCATAGCTTTTATAAGTGCTGGACTAAACCATGGCGGTTTTTTATGAGTTTTAGTGTTCATGATGGGTATGTATTGATCCCTTAAGGAATATAGCTTGCCATAGAACAGGGTCACCGCGTCGTCGAGTGGCACACCACACAGACAATCACGCCAAACCTCGTTTTCTAATGAAGTTATTATGCTGTCGTAGTCACCGGAACCGTATAAATATTTGGTTCTGGGCTTGGAGTTCAGAGATGGAGGAATTGCTAAATCAATAGATATATCGAGCGATTTGTGGTGGGGATCCTCAGGTACAAGTGGGTCCCGGCAGCGATGAACCAACAGCTGTAAGGACGGGCTGGCGAAAACTAGATCTAACACTCTGTTGTTTATATTACGATTGTCGTTGAACTGGATGAGGTTGCACAATGTAATTGAATTAACAAAATTAATTTGATGCTCACCAGCCAACCCCGTCGGTGAGAGATATCCGTGGTCAAGCCAGTCGATATTGCTAAGGTTAAAGTCTCCCATTAAAATAAACTTATCATCAGGACGCGAGGCTATTATATCGGTGATTTTATGTGTAAAGTTATTAAGTTGAGTTGCAAAACTATTTCCCTTATTTTGAGAGCATAAATAAAGAACACAGATATGTACCTTAGTTTTCTTTCCATTACAGTTTATCACAACAGTAAGCCATAAGTCCTCGGCGGTACTACACCAGTCCGGTCGTTCAATTACTAAGAAATCGCGACGAACAGCCAAAAGGACACCACCACCGCGAGTCTGACCTACACCTGAGTAATCCCTGTCACGCCTCCATACCAAATAACGGTCGTCGAAAAGTTCCTAGTCGTGTGTTCCCTCGAGCAACCAAGTCTCCGTAATCGCAATTACGTCATACGAATTAAGACACACATTACGTTTAAAATCACTAGTTTTGCTACGTTGTCCTCGAGTATTTTGGTAATAAATACTAATTAAGCTTAGCTCGGTTGATTACAGAGAAAATAAAATTAATTGTGTAATACATTACGCAATACAAAATGTTTTTAGGAATCCACAACATTTGTAAATGAACAGATGAGTGATCGAAAATAACTAAAAATAAAATGCATACAAGCAGCTCACAAACTCGACTATTATTCATACCTAAGTACAAGAGCACAACAACCAACGCGCGATACCTTACTGATAAATTATGAACCGAGGTAAAAACATATTCAATAGTCAAGCTCGTAGGCAACGACACTAGACAAAAGACGCGTACGCATTGGTGAAAAGTACTCCCTATTGGCAAGCAGTTAGCGTGCATAGTCGAGTGGATGGCCGTACGCATAAAATCTACACTACCTACAACAACTTGCGCATCCGCACGAAACACCGCAGCGAAACGCACGACAGGTGTTCCCAACTCATCGGCCCGCAGGCAGCAAAACAATAATTTTATGAAACAAAAATTGATAAGTAAGTATAAAGGCACAGTCGTATATGCCGTCACTTTAACTTTGCAAGGTCCTTTTCCGATTTTATAAGTATTATAGGTGAAGTCGGAGATTTTCGGGCCATAATCTTGCAGTGTTTCACCCATAAAAATTGAAAATTTGTTTCTTTAGCCAAGGTTTTCGCCTTTGATAGAAGGTTTTTATTTTGCACTGTGAGATGGTCTACAAAGATTTGTCCGTCGCTTTGAAATTCCAACAAGCCAGGTTGTATAGTTCTTAGTTTTCGAGACGCTGCTGTGAAGTCTTCTTTCCTGTACCTATTATTAAAGCATAGTATTATGGGCTTTGGTGTGTCAGACTTTCTTGAGGGAACTCGTGTGATAAAGTATATATCTTCTTTTTGGAGGGGACAGTCCACAGCGACGCCAATCTTCGAAGCTATGTCAAATAGGTTTTCGTTTTTCATCATCGGGATACCCTTTATCTCAACGTTGTTAGCTCGGGACCACTGTTCTTTTTCGCACAACTCTTGATTGATTCTTGCTACCTCTGCCTGCAGCGATGGGATGACCTGGGTACTCTTCTCGACCTCCCTTACTCGACTGTCTAGAGCTTTCATAGTGCTGGAAAAATCGCTAATCAGCTCGTGCGCCATGTTGAGAGAACTCTGTATGTTGGTGATTTCAGCCTTGATACCCTTCACATCCTCAGCAAGCCCAGCCAAAGGAGTCAGCTTTGCAAGGATGGCTTTGAGATTATGTTAAAGGCTCTCAAGAGAGAGTGCAGGTGCTTGCGGGGTGTTGGAGGGTTTTGGCGAGTTGTCCTTGTTCTTACAACCGGGACAACGCCAGGTGTTTTTGCGATCCCCCAGCTTCCTGTACCCTTGTTCGGTGATACCAGAGCAAGCAAAATCAAAGTGGCGATTGCAAACGCTACATAGTGCTCCTTCGGAAAAATTTGTTTTACAGCTTGGACACGTATGCATAGTGGACGACTGGTGAAGATGCAAAAAACTTTAAGCGAATATAAGTTGAGCACCACTGAAAAGCACAGCGCAAGCAAATAAAACGGGTTGAACGTGCGTATTCGCAGCGAACAGCGAGTGAACTGATGCAACAGTGTTATGCAACAGTTTTGCAACAGTGTTATTGCGTTGTGTAGGATTCATGTCGATGAACTTTGGACATTGCATCAACACGTGATTTTCGTTATAGTTTGAGCACTTTCCATAAGTAGTGTAATAATTAAGTTTTCTTAGGTTCGTTGTTGTATTTCTTAAAAGGATAATTTCTCACTGTGGTGTTCCATGATGGAATGTTCTTGTTTGCAGATTTCGAAAAAGTAGGTTTCAGATTTTGAGTAGCGGCGGTTTTTTTCTTTGAATATTTCATAGACTCGTATGCCATGAACGAGCACTCAAGAAAGTATAGAAATTCGTTTAATGGTTGTAACTCTCTGTGAAATGAAATGAAATGAAATGAAATGAAATTCTTTATTCTGTATATAGGCCCTCTTCCGGGCACTTATACACGTCCCAACATATAACTTAGCCCTACCACCGCTTCGGGACAACATATCGGCTGGTGATGAGAAGAAACGGCGCAAGAAACTCAGTCACCTTTGTCAGCCTGATTTTATTACAGGAAATACAATTACAAGATAGTGTAAGTGCGAGCTAGGCAGGCTATTAAGTCCATGCACTCTTGTCGTTCAAGTAATCTTCAACTTTGTAGTATCCTTTTTCCATAAGAATTTTTTTAATGTGGTTTTTGAACTCATAAACAGGTTAGTCAACAAGAGTTTGTGGTACTTTATTGAAGATTTTTATACATTTCCCCAAAAATGAATTACCCACTTTCTTTAATCTGAAGCTCGGAACGGCAAGTTTATGTTTATTTCTAGTATTATAATGATGTGAATCACATTTAAGGCTAAACGAACTTAGGTTTTTTCTAACATACATAATATTGTCAAAAATGTATTGTGACGCTACTGTTAATATTTTAATATCTTTAAAGACCTCCCTCAGAGAGTCGCGAGGCCCAAGACAGTATATTGCACGTACAGCTCTTTTTTGCAACACAAAGATTGACTCAATATCAGCAGCTGAGCCCCATAGCAATAGACCATACGACAACAAGCTATGAAAATAACTAAAGTATACTAGTCTTGCCGTTTCGACATCAGTTATAAGCCTTATTTTCCTCACAGCATAAGCCGCCGAACTGAGCCTTCCTGACAAGGCAATTATATGGGGACCCCATTGCAGTCGGGAGTCTATTGTAATTCCCAAAAAGGTTGTTGCATCGACTGCATCTATATGATCGTCTGACATATTAATATGCGTACTGACCTGCCTCACATTGGGCATAGTAAATTTGATAAGCTTGGTTTTTTTTGCATTAAGTAACAGATTGTTAGCAGTAAACCATCGTACTACTTGAGAGAGAGCATCATTCACATCGTCAAAGGCAGCTTTACCTCTGTCAATTTTAAAAATCAATGATGTATCATCTGCAAACAATACTATCTCACAAAGGTCTTTAGTAAAGTAAGGAAGGTCATTTATATATATCAGGAATAATAAAGGTCCCAATATAGAGCCCTGGGGCACACCCATGCATAATGGGGCCCCGGAAGAGTCAGTTCCATTGACATTAACTGTTTGCGTTCTATCCGTGAGGTATGACTCTAACAATTTTTCTGATTCATTTGAGACACCATAATGCCGTAATTTCATTAATAACGTTTTGTGATCTACACAATCGAAAGCCTTAGACAAATCACAAAAAACCCCTAGAGCATCTTGCTTATTTTCAAACGCATCGAAGATATGCTTAATGAGTGCAACTCCCGCATCAGTTGTGCTTTTACCCTTGGTAAAACCAAACTGATTCTCATGCAATAAATTGTTCATTCTAAAGTGTGATAAGAGTTGATTAAACACTATTTTTTCAAATATTTTACTAAGAGCTGGTAGTATTGTGATCTTGTAGTCCCTTCATGTATTCTGAGTAGGTAGTTTTATCAAGTTTTAGTGACATTAGATGGACAATGAGTGGATCCCACGTAGTAGTATCGATGCCAATGTTAGTGATTCCATTCAAACATTCCATGATGACGTCATGCATTTTCTTTAGGTTGTAGCTGTCAGGATTTTGTATGACAGGCAAGTTGAGCATAGTGTTGATGAAAGATGTGAACTGAAGGCGTCGGTTTCCATAGCGCTGCGTTAGAATATCCCAGCACGAGTTATAGTTGTCTGCACTGATACTGAGATGCTGCACTATGCGTTCCGCCTCACCCCTCAGCTTAGATTTGAGATGCTGCATCTTTTGAGCTTTGTTTATCATTGGATTGTTGTGAATGGCTTCCATGAAAAGATCTTTGAATGACACCCATTGAGTATAGTTGCCGTAAAATTCTGGAATTTCCATTTTTGGCGCAGATGTTTCGTAATGAACTTTTGACCAGATTTTCGAGTTTAGAATCCGTCGGATTTCGTCATACTTGTCTTCCATCTCGACAAATAAATTGTAGTATTTGACATTAGAGCCTTTGTACTTAGCTTCTAATTTCCAATGAAGTTTTTCAATGGCTTGCCACTTAGATTTTAGTATGGAAAGATGATCTTGAAGCTCCCACTTTTCGTTGACAGTATTGAGGTTAATTTTTGACATAGCACGGTCTAGTGCCTTAAAATTGCACATTTGTATTTCCAGGAGCGAGTTTGAAGATAAAGTTTCTTCAGAGCTCTCTTCCAGCATGCCGGTTAAGTCGAATTCCAGAGATTTTGGTTCACGTAGATTTTGTAATAATTGTTTCATGCTTTTCTTAGTAGTTTCGTAAAGTTGTTTAGTATTTTCATAAATGTTTTCGGAGAAGTAGTTGACGTTTTTATCTTCAAAAGTTTCCAGTAGGTGTCTGTGTCGTTCGCTGAAGTCACTTCACTGCGCCTCGAGAGACTCCAATCGTTTTTGCAGGTAGTCCTGGTTTTTTCTGTCTTGACTATCTTTCTTGTAGTTAGAGCAGAGAGTTTTGATTCTGATAAAACACTGTTGTTGTAATTCCAGCATGATGCTGTTAAAGTAGTTAGTTGATTGTTGTTAAAAGTTAGTAGAAGATGCGTAGTTCTTAGTTCAGTACTCTGGCACGTAGTTGACGGTGGCAGATGTAGAGCTTGGCGTTGGTTCGTTTCAGTTGGAGTGTAGTACGTGATAGGATTCCTCTGCGATATGTGCGCACTCTCAATCAATCTGGTGATTCCCTCTTCCGGGAGGCCAGTCAACCGATTCGCTACCGCAGATTTATCACTGATCACACACTGTTACACTTCACTGTTGAGTTTATTCTCGAAGGACCATAAAATATATGGTTTGTAGGACCAAGCACTTTAATTGTAGTTGAGTTGAAGTTGGTTGATGAGCACGTCGAATAGAAAAGATCACCAAAGTTTAAGAGTTTATTAATGCGTAATGTTGTTACAAAGTTATTGTGGAAAATCTTTCCTTGAATAGTTAGTGTTTAGTAGGACGGTTGTTGACGTACTGATTTAATGTTAAAAATAATAAAATTATTACTAACTTACGCCCCGAAAGTACGTCGCAAACGTAAGCGTAAAATTAGAGTTGAATGTACGATGGCTTGCCTGTACAGACATTAATATGGATTTTCAAATTATAGTTGAGGCATAGGTCACGAAAATGATCAGTAATTTTCCCCGGCTTTAATGTGTTTATGTTTAGGTCACCTGCTAAAACAATTTTTGTGTTGTGTGTGTATTTCCTTGATAAGTCATGCATCAACCGATCTAATTTATCTAAGAAAACATTTGGATCCAATGTGGGTGTTCTATACACACAAAGCACAAGTAATTTATGTAGTGGCATTTCGATACCACAAACCTCAAATGTATTTTGTGTTGCATATGTTTTTAGGTCAGTCAGATCTTTATATATGATGTTCCGTTTGGCTAAGATACACGTGGGGGGTACGTGTTTCCCCCTCTTTGCTTATGTCGACTAAATACACTTGCTAACTCATAGTTGTTTCACTGCCATCTCGTAGGAAAGTCTCAGAGAGGCATATTAAGTCCGGTTCATTATCTGTCACATACAGTTCTTGTAATGTTAATTCTAATAATTCTTGTTTTGATAATACACTCGCAATGTTTTGGTGTAAAATTTAAAATGTACATCTACTTGCTTTAGGCACGAAAAAGATCCTGTTCATTACTTACATTAGGAGGGGCTTGGTGAGCTGTGATGCTTACGGATTGAGGTGTTATCCTATTTACATCAGCACCAGTAGTGACATCCCGCGCTAACTAAGACTTGGAAAAATAGTATGGAATTGTACCTTTTGGATAACTTAAAGTCGTGCAGTAAGATTTTTGAGAAAAAGGCTTACCACGTGCTATAATTTTTTTCACTTCTTTAGGATTTAGATATTTGTACGCATAGTCTGCACTATCAATTTCATGATTAATGCTATAACACAATTTGAAAACATTCCTACTTTTACAATCTATATAATGGCAGTTTTGGTATTTATTACATACAGTTTTAATTGAATCGTTTAGATCTTTTACATTAATATATGAATTCGTCAGTGGATTTATTACAATAACATCATTATTAACAAAGTGTTTAAGTATGCGCCACAGATGTAAAGTCAAGATTTTTATGTCGTAGTCGTTTTCGCCAATGCAGATAACAATCTTGTCCCTTGGGTTTACTTGTGTGTTTTTAATATTTTTCATAATATCTGCAGTCAGAGCGAAAGGCTTTGTCAATTATGTGATTCCACACTTTTGGTATCTCGTGTTCTCCCTCGATCGTAATAAAGCAGAAGAAAGGCCGACACATCGTTGAGTGCCAAAGATATACATTTGGTTCATGTCATTTTGATTATCTATCTTATTGTTAAACGAAGATAAAGATAAAGATAATTTATTTGCTAGAAACAGGTTACATAAGATGGCAGGTACAGAGTAGTCATGTTTTCGGCGTTATCTGGAGTCAGTTTAACACTTGTGGTTGACAGTCTGTCATCTAGAGTGTTGATATTTTTATTTAGGCTTAAAATGTCCTCTTCAGTACGTTTTAGTTGTTTCTCTAAGTAATTTATCCTCTGTTGGAGTGCTATCAGTGTATCCGTACTTTCAACTTGAAATGATTTTTTATGCAGTGGAGATATGCCAAAATCAACGCCAGGCATAGGTATTTCTGATCGACGCCTAGAGTGTTTAATTTTTTTTGAAGTACTGTGAGTGATCCGTGTGTCGCTTAGTGGAGACCGATATAACGTTTTTAATGTCTCATTTTCTTTAGTCAATTTGGTGATTTGTTGCCGGAGATTAATATTATCCAATGTAGTGTTGTCAAACTCATTTTGCAAAATAGAATATTCTGACCGGAGTAGGTTAATTGTATCAATCAGTTCTTGAGTAGGCATTGAGTCGACAATTGTATAATCCACACTTTTTGACAGTAATTTCTCTGCTGTATCTAGCGACTCATCTGGATCGTGGTAGTCGGTCAGAACGTGGGAGTCATCCATTTGGGAGACTGTAGAATCGTCCACCTGTGCCGTAAACGAGACGTCTACCTGCGCGGCCGGCAAGTCAACTGAGCGCGCAGCTGGTGAATCATTCATCTGCTTGGTCGACATAATATCATCCACCCGTACTGTCAGCAAATCATCTACGTGGGTGACGGTGTTTGGTATTGACTTAGTTTTCGTAGATTTGATTGGCGTCGACATCTCGTTGGATATACTCTTAGAGCTTTTGTTATAGTTTGGTGACGATGGTTTCTTTCTCATAGTCACATCCGATGAAGCAAAGCTTAGTTTATCGGTTGATCTTGTCAAGCATCTGTCGCGTTTTAATTTTTTTTTTGTTCGGCATCCATAATATTCAACCTTACGAATAGGACATTAGCGCAACCGAGATAAAGTCGTAGTTTGCATTGTGAACAGTTTAGGTATTCACGTCTTGGTATATCTCTTTTACATTTGTCACATTTCTTGTGTGATTCAATTTTTGACGATGAATACATTTTTGTAGTTGCTTTTATTTACCAGATCTATAAATTAATTAAATGGAAAAAAAGAGTTGGACAAACGTGGATTAGAACCCGCGTTCGCGCACACTCCAGGTATCAAAAGTCCGGTAATGTCTCCACGGAGCTATGCAAGCAATACTAGACACGGCGAATTTTATAACCAGTAGCTGGCTAAGGTAACTATCTTATTTGATGAAGTGTCCAAAGTTTCTGGTAGATGTCGCTACTTGTTCATAAGTAAACGCTATGCTTGTGAATGATTGATATGAGGTGTGACGCACTTGTGTTCAGAGTCAAAAGATGGCGTTGTGTTATGATATTTTGTCCAAACATAGTCTTTAGGTTCAGTAAGATAATGTTCTAATTTGTGTAATCACCGTCACAAATTTAAATAAAATTAATCGTCTCGAGACAATTGCACACTGATATTTGTCAATAAATTAATGTTTTTTGGCACAAAAATAAGTCACTGGGTTTATTTGTTATTAATGAAGTCTACGCTATTGTCCTTTTTGCACTTTATTCATTTTAGGGTCAATTTTATCTTAAACTAGCATTTGCCCGCGGCTACGCCCGCGCTAATATAGATTTAAAAATAAAGAACAATATGTATAAACTTTAAACGTTATTCAATTACAATATAATACATAAATGTACATCCAGTACGCCGAGCTGTTATGCCGGACGACCATCTTCTTCGAGATATTTTTCTATCCCGCGGAAACAGTCTTTTTTTTTCTGGGTTGTCACGGTTAACGTGAACAATTATAATAAAAAGTATAATACACAAAAAACTACAACCTAATGCTAATAAAATAACTTAATTAAATACCAAAATAATTATACTTTATTAAATATTAAAATATTGTATCATACTGTCAACTTGATTACTAATAAAACATAAACACAAATAAATAACTAAGTATATAAAACTACCATAGAAACAAATATTTACATATAAGAATAATCGCCTAGTAGTAATTCCCTTTCATTCCAACAGTCGGTTAAGATGTGGATTCAATAATTGTTCCGTGTCCTTATATTTTTATGCACGGGTGGTTTGGTAATTCGTTCACCGCCTACTAACGGCGAACGAGCCGTGATGATATATCGCGGATCGCCGAGTCACTACTCATTAGCTTCTCGACCAAAAAATACGTTGCAGTTATCTGCAGTGTACAACACAAATCTAGTGTTTTACAATATTTTATAAAATTATATCTACATACATACTTCGTAAAATATACAAAGTGTTTAAGAGTTATTAACCCCGTTATTGGGTAAGTGGTGCATTTGTTTAAGTATATTAGTGTGTAAGTAGTTCCACTGCGCATGACCTTAACATGTCCTTTACTTGTGCAGTGATATCGTTGGCCGTAATTCCAACTAATAAGAAAATCTATTTATGTTTTTAGTGTTTTAATAATTAATTGATATAGGATTTATTGTTTTGTGGATGTGTAGTTATTTCTTACTACCATTAGAACCTGCCCCTAGTTGTGGGTAGTACATTTCCGTACATATTTTAGTACATAATATTATACTTTATTTAGTTGTACGTAGTATTATAAGTAAATAAGTTCTTAATTAGGCAAGAGCCTTTTATTTAAATATTAGTTAAGCTAGCTTAGAAACATAATTAAAGCTACCGTGCCGTAGCTTGAAAGTGTTAAGTCTTGTGTTAGGTCTCCTTTAGTCCTTCTGCTTTCTATTGCCTTTAACCTTGACTGCCTCATCTTGATTGCTAAATAGTAATAATAAATTCAAATCATGATCCGCTATTGAAGATCGAGTTCATGTCGCAGTCAGGGTGAATAGTCGGACATTTTACTAATCGGCCAAAATCCGGATTTCCAGAGTTTTTATGCTGGGCATGATCTACCCACCACCGTCGGACATCTCAACCTTTCCTTAGGACGGTATCGTGATTTTTTAAGTTTCGGTGCTACCAAATTATATTTTAAGAGAAACCCGACCCTGAGCTATTAAAGTTAATTTTATTGAAATAGAAGTTTGTAATAAATTTTTAAATAAGTATATTCGTTTTCTTATATAACTAAATACAACGTAACAAGTGGCGCCCGTACTCGCGGTTCTGAAAGTAATTTGGTAGTAACGGACGTAATTACTGATTAGTCCTCTTGGTGTTGGTTAGTTTTGGTGACTGGTCTCTGTAAAACGATTTTGTTTTCACTTTCTACAGTTTAAAGTTTTAGATAATGAGTAATTCGCATTTAAAATAAAAACAACTCTGTGAAACTATTGAGGTTATAAATATATTATAATTTGTTAGTACGAAACCTGCTAAATTGTTTGTAATGCTCAATAACTGAAAATCTTTTGAATCATGCTTATCACTGTCTGTCTAGAATATCACCACAAGCTCCAGAAGATATTTCACTCCTATCAGACTTAAATAAACACCTTAATTGTCAATGTAAAGACATTTTTAACTTATCTCCAGTTAAAACTACTCCGATACTGGACGATGATAATAGAGCAAAAAACAATGATAATCTTACCACCAGTATTGCTGTGACTTGTGATCGCGGAATTAGCTCAGACTTATTTAAATTAAAATATGATGGTAAAACCTGTGTACGAGCATTTATAGAGAAAGTTGACGAATTTATAAAGGCCCGTAATATAACTTCTGATAGGGTACTATCATTTGCTGCAGAAATTTTTACAGACAATGCCTTGCATTGGTTCCGTAGTATACGAGACACAACTGAAACATGGGAAGAACTAGTGGTTCTCTTAAAAATGACTTTGAACCGTTTGACTACGACTACAGATTAATGTCAGAAATTCGTGCACGATCACAAGGTGAAGGAGAGAACATTACTATACATCTGTCTATCATGCAATGCATGTTTTCTCGGTTGTCCTATACAGTACCAAAGAGTGAAAAGTTAGAAATATTGTTACACAATATACGACCCTGTTATGCTAACACATTAGCTAACTCTCCGGAAATTAAAACCATTGAAGCCTTACGTAGTCAATGCCGCAACTTTGAAAACTACCAGTCCCGGTTGCTGCAATTCCGAGAACCACCTAGGGTAACTTCAGAAACGATTGCCCCTGAGTTTGCGTATAATAAACCTAGTACATCTAAAAATAAAACATTTAATAATTTCTATAAATCTAATAACTACACTAAACAAAATGACTATACTAAAATAAATAATACTCTCAACTACGCTAATGTATTAGAATCTGTACCAATTAACCCTGTCACAAATAATAATGGTGATGTTAAATTGCCATTTTGCCCTCGCTGTCGTACACAGACTCATTCTTTAAAAAACTGCAAAGAGCCTAAGTTTCTAATTTGCTTTAAATGTGGAAAAAAGGATGTCACTTACCCTACTTGCCCTGATTGTGAAAAGCCACCAAATTACCCTTACCATAAAAATTCAAAAAACTAAATAAATTGGATTGTAGCAAATATTTCGACAAATTAGATTGGGAGAATTGGTTGACTTTTATAAAAACCTTTTCTCAAACATATAAAGTAGCTACAATCCTAAATCCTAAACCAATTAATGACCCAAGGCCTTATGTAAAAATTCATATTGATAACAATCAGGGTCTAGCAATGTATGGTTTATTAGACTCCGGATCGGTAGTAAGTATTGTAGGTAAAAATTCACACAAATTATTAGACAATTACAAGTTTAAAACTAGCAACAGCCCTATTATTGAGGTTATAGCTGCTGGGGGCCAAAAGATGCAATCATTAGGAGTTATACATTTACTAATCATATTTAATAATCAACGTGCAACTATTATAGTTCATGTAATACCAGAGGTTGACATCCCTTTGCTTTTGGGCATCGACTTTTGGTCTTCTTTCCATATACTGCCAAACAATTTACCTAAGCTCTGTTTTCTTTCTAAAGATGATCTTAAGCTCTTGAAGTTGGCATTAAACACTGGCATTAACCCCTACAAAAATCTTGATGACCACCAAAAAAAAATTGCTGATGAAACCATAAAACAATTTGAACAAATATCATTTGAGCACAAAGGCTTAGGTAGGACTCATCTTATTACACATAAAATTGATACGACTGATGCAGCTCCCATAAAACAAAGGTATTACCGCATGTCCCCATTAAAGCAAAAAAATATCACGGAGCAAGTCGATGAAATGCTAGCTTTGGATGTAATCGAACCTAGCGAAAGTCCATGGTCTTCCCCTGTGCTAGTCGTAGATAAAAAAGTTGGGAAGCCACGATTCTGCCTTGATAGCCGAAGACTAAATTCGGTCACTAAAAAAGACGCTTATAATTTACCTTATGTCTCCGAAATATTGGACAACTTGCGAGAGGCTAGATATATGTCTAAGCTAGACTAGTTAACTCAAGCTTTCTGGCAAATTCCAATCCACCCTCCTGATCGTGAGAAGACAGCTTTCTATGTACCAGGTCGTGGCACACTAATGTTTAAAGTAACTGCTTTTGGTTTGACTAATGCCCCAGCTACTCAACAACGACTAGTCGATCTACTTTTTGTCCCTGAATTCGAGCTAAAAGTGTTTTGTTTCCTTGATGACGTCATTGTGATCAGTGGGACTTTTGGTGAACATGTGGCACTCTTAGACCGTGTGCTAGGTAAACTACGCGACGCAAATTTGACTATCAACCTTGATAAATGTCAATTTTTCTGCAATCAACTACGTTACCTTGGTTATGTTGTGGATGAACAAGGCCTACGTACTGATCCAGAAAAGGTAGACGCAATTTTAAACTTCCCTACCCCTGCCTCTAAAATGGATGTTAAGCGATTCCTAGGTACGGCTTCGTGGTATAGGCGTTTTATTCCACACTTCAGTACAATCGCTGGCCCTTTAAATAAATTGACGTCAACTAAAAGGAACTCCCCGCCCTTTTTGTGGACTCCTGAAGCAGATAAGGCGTTTCAGCATCTTAAATCACTCTTGGTAGAATCTCCAATTCTAGCCTGCCCCAATTTTGATATTCCCTTCGACGTACACACGGATGCTAGCAATTTTGGCGTAGGAGCAATGTTGTCTCAAACTACTAATGGTATCGAGCACCCAGTTGCTTATAGGAGCAGGTCTCTTTCTGGTGCCGAGCGCAACTATAGCGTGACTGAAAGAAAAGCCCTTGCTGTTTTGACTGCATTAGAGCACTGGCGCTGTTACCTCGAAAATGGAAAACCTTTCACAGTCTATACAGACCATTCGGCACTAAAGTGGTTTCTGTCACTGTCCAACCCCACTGGTCGGCTTGCAAGATGGGGTGTGCGATTATCTTCTTTCAATTTTGAAATAAAACACCGCCGTGGCAAAGATAACATTATACCCGATGCGTTATCGCGTTGCGCTGTAGCTGAAATCTCAACCTTTACTTCTAACGGAACTAACGATACTCATCATTCTATCGACCCTTCTAATTGCTTACCACCAAATACTAGAGACAGTTGGTACCTAAACATTTTCAACGGTTGTTTAAAAACGCCACCCAATTTCCCCAATTATATGATAGAGGGAAACACCCTTTATCGGTACATGAAAAGTAAAAACTCCCTTTTAACTGAATTTAGCTGGAAAGAGGTAATACCATTGGAAAAACGTGAAAATATCATTCTGGATAATCACTCACAGGAAACAGCAGCACACTTGGGCGTTTTCAAAACTTACCGTCGTCTTCTCTTAAGGTATTACTGGCCCGGTATGCACAGTGATGTCGTCAAATTTGTTACCAATTGCCAGATTTGTCTCGCCTATAAGCAACCTACTCATGGTACTCTCGGTAAAATGGGACGACTAAAAGAGTGTTTCAGACCATTTCAGACAATATCTATTGATCTGGTCGGCCCTTTGCCTATTAGTAGAAAACAAAACTGCTATCTGTTTGTTATTACCTGCTGCTTCTCCAAATATTGTCTCTTATTCCCACTAAGACAGGCAACATCTATAGCCGTGTGCAAGATTTTAGAAGACAATGTATTTTTGGTACACGGTATTCCCCAAACTGTTATTATGGACAACGGTTCTCAATTTATAAGCAAGCATCTAGACACTTTAATGAGCAAATATAAAATACCAAATATTCATTTTACGCCAAAATATACTTCCGAGGTCCATACAGTGGAGAGATATAATAAAACCATTATTACAGCCGTATCCACTCTAATCAACAACGACCACAGAGCTTGGGATACCGTATTGCCTAAAATCCAGTTTGCTATTAATAACTCGGTAAATGAAGTAACTGGTTACACTCCATCATTCCTAGTACATGGCCGTGAACTGGTATCTTGTGGTTCACATTATGTGGACAACGATGTACCAAATGAAATAGTATTCCTACCACGAGACATTTATGCAGAGAACTTAGGACACCTGGGAGAAGTATTTAACAAAGTTCAAGCTGCTCTGTGGCATAGTCATCAAAAAACAACTCAACATTATAACCTACGTAGAAAAGACGCTGAGTTCTCAATTGGTGATGTTGTTTGGAAGAGGTGTTTTTTCCAAAGCGACAAAAGCGCCCATTTTGCAAAAAAGCTTGCCCCAAAATTTGAGAAGTGCCTTATTATAGGAAAACGGTCACCTCTTGTATATATCTTAGAAGACAAGGATGGGCGTGATATTGGCGCTTGGCATATAAAAGATTTAAAAATGAAAACATACGATGCTTAGTCATGTACCTGTATGCTTTCATTTTTCGGATTTTGATACAGCAAAATCCTTTTCTAAGGAGGGGGGTACTGTCACGGTTAACGTGAACAATTATAATAAAAAGTATAATACACAAAAAACTAAAACCTAATACTAATAAAATAACTTAATTAAATAACAAAATAATTATACTTTCTTAAATATTAAAATATTGTATCATACTGTCAACTTGATTACTAATAAAACATAAACACAAATAAATAACTAAGTATATAAAACTACCATAGAAACAAATATTTACATATAAGAATAATCGCCTAGTAGTAATTCCCTTTCATTCCAACAGTCGGTTAAGATGTGGATTCAATAATTGTTCCGTGTCCTTATATTTTTATGCACGGGTGGTTTGGTAATTCGTTCACCGCCTACTAACGGCGAACGAGCCGTGATGATATATCGCGGATCGCCGAGTCACTACTCATTAGCTTCTCGACCAAAAAATACGTTGCAGTTATCTGCAGTGTACAACACAAATCTAGTGTTTTACAATATTTTATAAAATTATATCTACATACATACTTCGTAAAATATACAAAGTGTTTAAGAGTTATTAACCCCGTTATTGGGTAAGTGGTGCATTTGTTTAAGTATATTAGTGTGTAAGTAGTTCCACTGCGCATGACCTTAACATGTCCTTTACTTGTGCAGTGATATCGTTAACAAAATATATTTATGTTTTTAGTGTTTTAATTATTAATTGATATAGGATTTATTGTTTTGTAGATGTGTAGTTATTTCTTACTACCATTAGAACCTGCTCCTAGTTGTGGGTAGTACATTTCCGTACATATTTTAGTACATAATATTATACTTTATTTAGTAGTACGTAGTAGGTATTATAAGTAAATAAGTTCTTAATTAGGCAAGAGCCTTTTATTTAAATATTAGTTAAGCAAGCTTAGAAACATAATTAAAGCTACCGTGCCGTAGCTTGAAAGTGTTAAGTCTTGTGTTAGATCTCCTTTAGTCCTTCTGCTTTCTATTGCCTTTAACCTTGACTGCCTCATCTTGATTGCTAAATAGTAATAATAAATTCAAATCATGATCCGCTTTTATCTACACGCAATCATATTTATGCTTCGCAAATTGAAGATCGAGTTCATGTCGCAGTCAGGGTGAATAGTCGGACATTTTACTAATCGGCCAAAATCCGGATTTCCAGGGTTTTTATGCTGGGCATAAATTCTGGGCCTAAGCCGGCTGCGAGAACGACTTTAACTGCCGACGTGTCGATCTACCCACCACCGTCGGACATCTCAACCTTTCCTAAGGACGGTATCGTGATCGTTTTTAATTTCCGGTGCTACAAAATTATGTTTTAAGAGAAACCCGACCCTGAGCTATTAAAGTTAATTTTATTGAAATAGAAGTTTGTAATAAATTTTAAAATAAGTATATTCGTTTTCTTATATAACTAAATACAACGTAACAGGGTCTATGTCCTTTTCTGCATCGTTGATGATCGTTTAGTAGTAAGACGTGACAGCGTAACAAACAATAAAAAAACAAAGTCACTTAAGCCTTTATAAAATAAAATTGGTAAAGATATAAGTTCGTATATTTGTTACCTAATCTAATCCTACAATTAAAAAATGCTTCGTTATATCGTATCAATCTATGTATCTTATAAGCCTATTGCAGTCCACTGCTAGACGTAAGCCAAAGACCACGATCTCCCGCTTTTTTTATCCAGCTAATGCCAGCCATCTTTTTAAGGTCGTCGATCCATCGGACTTTAAGATAGGTAGGTTATATGGTATCATTTTGCAAAATCCAAAGTCCCTAACTCTATTTGAGTAACACTCCAACCATAAGATTAAATATTTAAATAATAAATTCAGTGATTTCAGATCGAAAATGAAGAACTTCAAATACGAAATTAAGTCTCCCTTCCACCCACTTAAGGGTTATAATTCCAACAACATTCATATACCAAGCGCGAGGTTCTAACCTTAATAATTTTAGTTATTTTTACTTTGGAAACGAAGGACTTTCCACACACAACTTTATCCCCCTTTTCAACCCGAGTCAAGGAAGAATTTATTTAAAACGCACATAGACTTATTTTTTAAGGTCAGCCTAAACACACTATTTAGAGAAACTAACTTTAAAACTGAGGGACTTTCATACAATCTTTCATCCCTTAAGAGTGAAATTCCTAAAAATCGTTCTTTAGTTGATGCCTGCACTGTACTCGTATGTATCATCGATTGCGTGAGTACCTAACCATAAGTCTGTTTATTTAATTCGAAAATAAACAACTTTAAAAACAGAATGTAAGTATATCCTTTTCACCCCCTTAAGGCTTTAAATTCCAACAACAACAATATACCTTGCTTGAGTTTTCAGCCAAAAGCTTCACTACATAGTATAAAACAAAGTCGCTTTCTCTCTCCCTATATCCCTATGTATGCTTAAATCTTTAAAACTACGCAACGGATTTTGACGCCGTTTTTTTAATAGATAGAGTGATTCAAGAGAAAGGTTTATATGAATAATACATGCATAATATAGTAGAGAAACACTGATAATTGCACCAGTGCGAAGCCGGGGCGGGTCGCTAGTTAATAATAAATAGAGTGATTTTTACTAACATAATAAAAAACTTCAAATGCAAAATGAATCTCCTTTTCACTTAAGGGTTAAGATTACAACAATACCAACATACTTTGCGTAAGTAATCAACCGTAAGCCTAAATAAAAAAAATAGTGATTTGTAGTTAGAAATTATAGAACTACAAATAAAAATGTATCCCCTTTTTCCCTCTTTAAGGGTTGAAATTTCAAAAACAAAAATATACCTTGCGTGAGTTATCAACTATAAGCTTAAATAAGAAACTAAGTGGATTTTATTTAGAAAATAAAGAACTTTAAATACAAAAATCCCCTTTTCACCCCTTATAAGGGTTGAAATTCCAACAACAACGATATACTTTAACTGAGTTCCCAACCATATGCCTGAATAATAATTTTATTGATTTTTACTTAAAAAACGACGGACTTTCAATACACAACTTCATCCCCCTTTTTACGCCATTGTGGGTTGATTTTTAAAAAACGCCAAGACACGTGCTAATTCATTTTCAAACGTCAGCCTAAACACAAAATTTGGAGATCCTAACTTTAAAACTGACGGACTTTCATACAAACTTTAACCCCCTATTAAGGGTTTAAACCCCTTAGGGGTGGAATTTCCAAAAATCCTACCCTAGTGGATGCCTACACTGTATAAGGTATCTATGTGCAAAATTTCAAGCCTCTTGGTTCAGCGGTTTGGGCTGTACGTTGATAGACCAACAACCAGTTTAGAATTTTATATAGTAGAAGATGAAAGCACATATTTTTACACATTAGATCTTCTAAACGTCTGTAAGTCACTTGAAGATAACACTTACACGAGACTATTAGGCGACATTATAGGCGACATATTATAACATACGACGCAGTTATCTACGAATCTACAACACAAACAAATTTACTAACAATAAATTTGTATTAACGGGCGGCTCTTTACACCTGCCATATAACTTTAAAAAACAAATTGCTAACTTGTTAGCATATAATATTAACAATAATTGGTTAAAACAAAAAATAGACTGTGACCAACATATTAGTACAAGTACTAATTTAAATATTATTTCCTTGACAATCTCTTCTAATTTAAACTAAGAGAGCAGACAAAAGCCAAGTCTACCTTTAATATTGTTCATCAGAATATGCAAGGCTTGGCTGGCAAAGAGTTAGAATTATCCTAATTCTTACAAGATTTAAATGTACATGTTATGTGTTTAACAGAGCATTGGTTCAACCAATATGAGTTGATGATTAACGTTGAAAATTATAAAATTGGTAGTTCGTTCACAAGGAAGTCTGCTACTAGAGGGGGGTCACTTATATTGTTAAATAGTCAGTTAAAATATAAGGAACGGAAAGATATAGTGTCACTTTCGATTGAACGAACTATCGAACTAGCATGTGCTGAGCTAGAGCAGTATATTTTAATAAGCGTTTACAGCCCCCCATCTGCTAATTACCAGGTTTTTGAAACCGCTATAGAAGAGGTCTTAAAAAAAGTCTGTATTTCTAATAAGAAAGTAGTTGTATGTGGCGATTTTAACATTGATATATTAGTAAATTCACAGAATGCAAATCGTTATCGTTTCCTTAATCTTTTTAAATCATTTAATTTAATAAACTTATTCAATGAACCTACGAGAGTGACTCCCACAACAGCTACTTGTTTAGATAATATTTTTTGCAATAGCACTGTAAAAGATAAATCAATTATAAATTATTTGAGATCTGACCACAGCGGACAAAAGGCGTCGTTTGAGCACCATTATGTCCGAGGAATTGTAGATGCTGTTTGTAGGCCAATAACGGTAATAAGGATTTAAGAAAAAAAATTGTGATGGCATAAATTCATTAAAATCAAGTGATAGCGATAGTGTCGATTTTTTATATGAGAATCTTTTTGGATTGATTAAAAACGAATTTGATCAAATCTTTACACAAAAAAAAATAAAAGCAAATAAACTGAGATGTAAGTTTAACGAATGGGCAACACCCGGTATTTATAAAAGTAGAAAAACATTATATGATTTGTATAGTCTTAAAGCAAGCTCTCAGAACCCACAGATTATTGACCATGTGAGACGTTACTCTAAAATATTTAAAAAAGTATGTGCCTCTGCAAAATCAAATCATTTGCGTAATATTATTCGGAGTTCTGATAATAAAGCAAAGGCTACATGGAACATTATAAATAAAGAAACCTGTAGGCATAAACCAAATGATCGTGCTTACTCTCTTAAAATTGGGGATAAACTAATTAATTCAAATGCAGAGGTTGCCAATGCTTTTGAGGAATTCTTTTCAAACATAGCTCCCTCTACAACTAGGGAACTGGCTTCCTCTGCCGAACTAGCTGAATCCCTTCTCAGGGCGGGTGTTGATGAGTGTACTACTCCATTTCATTTTAGATATATTAACCCCGATGTAGTAATAAAAACTTTTAGGGAATTAAACATGAAAAAAACTGAGGACTTATGGGGAATCTCAGTCAATATTATCAATACAATTCTATACACAATAGCCCCTTATCTTGCAATAATTTTTAACAAATGTATTGATGACAAACAGTTTCCTACATTGATGAAATTTAGTAAAATTATTCCTTTATTCAAGTCTGGCAAAAATGTCAAAAATGACCCCTCCAATTTTCGACCGATTTCAATCTTACCAGTACTCAGTAAAGTATTTGAAAAAGTAATTTTTAATCAACTTTTATCTCACTTTGTCCAGAATAAACTTTTACATAACAAACAATATGGCTTTACAAAGGGTAGAAGCACTACTGATGCTGGAGTTGCACTTTTAAAACACGTGTTTGATGCGTGGGAGAGTAGGCGGGATGCTTTGGGAGTTTTTTGTGATATTTCCAAGGCGTTTGACTGTGTGGACCATCAAACTTTGCTAAAAAAACTAAGACATTATGGTGTTTTAAATGATGCCCTAGATTTGGTAAACTCTTATCTCACAGGCAGAACACAAAAAGTTTGTATTAATGGTACTAAGTCTTCTGGCTCCCCTCTAACTATGGGCGTGCCGCAGGGATCGATATTAGGACCCCTGCTTTTTTTAATTTATATAAATGACCTTCCATATTTTACGAAAGACCTCTGTGAGACAGTGTTGTTTGCAGATTATACTTCATTGATTTTTTAAAATCAAAAGAGGTAAAGATTCGTTTGACGATGTAAATAATGCTCTCTCTCAAGTATTGCATTTGTTCACTACTAATAATCTTTTGCTCAATGCAAATAAAACAAAGTGTATTAAATTCACAATGCCAAACGTAGAACTGGTCCCAACACATTTAATTATAAAAGGTGAACGACTTGATACGTCTAGTTCCACTACCTTTTTGGAGATAACTTTGGATTCCCGTTTGCAATGGGGTGCTCACATTGAGACTCTATCAGGAAGACTTAGCTCTGCTGCTTACGCCGTGTGGAAAATAAGACAATTGACTGATGTTGGAACGGCAAGATTGGTATATTTTAGCTATTTTCACAGCATTATGTCATATGGAATTCTATTATGGGGCTCAGCAGCAGATATCGAATCTATATTTATATTACAAAAGAGAGCTATACGAGCAATTTATAACCTTGGACCTCGTGACTCGTTAAAACAACTGTTTAAAGAAATTAATATACTGACAGTAGCTTCGCAATTTATTTACGAAAATATCATTTCCGTTCGCAAACATATGGATCAGTTCCCTAAGAAAAGTGACATTCATAATTTTAACACCCGGAATAAGGATAAGCTTGCCGTTCCAGATTTCAGACTGCATAAGGTGGGTAATTCGTTCATGGGGAAATGTATCCGCTTTTTTAATAAATTACCAGCATCTATTGCTGAACTGTCCATGTTTAAATTTAAAGCTCATGTAAAAAAGATTCTCATGAAAAAAGGGTATTATACTGTTATAGATTATTTAAATGTTTGGATATAAATACTGCCTTGCTCGCACAGGTGCATTTATCTTGTAATTTAATATTTTGTTATGTATATTTAAAACTTTTTAAAAGAGGCTGACAATAGTGACCGAGTTTCTTGCGCTGCTTCTTCTCGGCGCTAGCCCAAACTTGTCCCGAAGCAGTGGTAGGGAAAAAAATAACAATTGGACGTGTAAAAGTGCTTAGTTTAAGCTTATTTGCCAAAATAAATTGGTTTTTATTGGTTCTACGAACTAGGGTACTCATCTTGTCAAACCAGTAGGTCTCTTTTATTTTCTGCAGTGTTTTCTCCCAACCCGGGTGTTTAAGTTCTGAATGGAAGGAATTGATAATGCTCCATTGAAATGACTTAGGTACGACTATACATACCTGTTGGCCGAAGATTGGGTCCGTTATGACCCGTTTTAAAACATCATCCTGCAGTAAATAGCCATCTACTGGGTTGTTGTCCCTTAAGCTGTTTATCACTAAACGAAGAGTTTCATCCCGTCGTTGTTCGACTTTCAGCCAATCCATGTCCATCCATGATGCTAACTACTTGTTCGTTAGGGTTCCTACTGAAAAAGTCTGCGTGCTGTAGGCGCTCTCCTTTGCGATATTCTACCTCAAAATCGTAGTTTTGAAGAAATGCCCACCAGCGATGGATTCTTGGTAGTAAGTCTTTCTTGTGTTTCGAGGCTTTTATCGCATTGCAATCCGTTATTACCTTAAATTTGCGTCCATACAGGTACTGCCGAAAATGTTTGATTGCACGTACCACAGCTAGGGTTTCTAACTCATAAGAGTGATACCGGCTTTCTGCATCGGTAGTACGCATACTCATAAAAGCAACTGCGTGTTGACGTTTGTCTATTACCTGTACCAGTACCGCGCCAGCCCCGCTGACGTCAATTACACTATCTTCATCCATCAAAAGAATTGAAAATTAAAATGTAACGATAATTCTTACTCAATTTATTCCACAGACTTGTACAGATCCGGAATACGTCCGGACAGTCTGAGCTCGAGCAAAAGTGAGCTCCGTCGCGGCTGCCGGCCGTTGTGTGACGCAAGACTTCCAAACTGCCCGCTAGGGGCGCGCGTGTCCTAACGAATTATTGAAATAACGATTGAATTCTTGCGTCCCACAAGAACAATTTGTTTTATTAGTTAAGAACAATCTTTTTAATCATGATAAATTAATTCACAAGAGTTACCAGTGATTTGAAAATGACAACGTTATTATTGGAACGTTTAAGTTTCAATAATAAATGAGTAAATACATTCTCGTTTAGAAACTACTTAGTGATTATTTATGGATAGGTTTGAACAATTACTTAATAAGTTGTAATTCGGGGCATGTTGTGTAGTTGCTGAGTGTGTAGATATCTCGTTGCGCCGATATATATTATATACCCAGAATGTAATATTTAAGGTATGGGACCAAAGCTAAAGCAACTGATTTAGTACCGGACGTGCACCGGGAGATTGCACTGTGCCGGATGGCCGAATGTCGTGATTCGATGTATTTTAATCAAATGTTGGCAACACTAACTGTCGGCCGTAATATCAATTATAATTAACACAATTAGCATATAATTTGTGAGTTATCTTATTAATTATTCGATTCTTATAAAATAAAATCAGTGAGATTCAACAGTGGTATTATTTCGTCAAAAGTGCATAATGGTGATTTCACATTGAATTCAGTGACTTAGTTTAAACTTATGGTGAAAGTGGTGGTAGCTTGGCTGCTGCTACCATACATTCCTGGAGAGAACGTTACCCAAATCGTTCTGTGCCTAAGGAACGACGCGTTTTACGTGCGACTTAAAATCTTTGTTCTAAGGACAATTTACTGCCTTGCACTGCCCACAGTTCACTGTCCACGTACAGGGAAGCGGTCAAGAAATCCCAGTTAATTTACAAGAATATTAAAAGACTTGTTTATTCAGATAGAGAAGGTGAGGTCAATGACCGTGATAAACTACGCTGGTCGCAGACAAATTTAAAAGTGCTATCGGTGAAGTGAAAAACAATTGATTGACAGCTGATTCTTTCGAGTTTAAAAAACAATTTACAACGGACGCTACTTCTAACATTTGTTGCAATTTAAATAAGTTATACTTCGCGCTTCGTCCTCGAGATTAGTATTTTAGATAATAGACAACAGATGTTAAAAAGCCAAAACACTCTCCCTCACAAAAGTAATCCACGTATTAGCATGGATACGTCGCTTTACGAGTACAACAAGAAAACAAGAACATTATAACAAATACCTCACAGTTAAAGAAATAAGACAAGCCACAACAACTATAGTGAAGCACGTACAAGAAAGCGAATTTAAACAAGAAATAATAGACCTCAACGCTAAACGCCAGATTTCCACAAGAAGCAAAATCCTGAACCTAAGGCCATTCTTCGATGAGTTTGGCATCTGACGAGTCGGAGGAAGACTGGAAAACGCTAACATTGACCCGGAAATGAAGCATCCCGCTATTTTACCTCATAACCACCGATTGACACAATTAATAATTACACATGCGCACGAGTCAACGTACCACGGCGGCGCTCGAGTTACGCAATCATTTATTCGACAAAAGTATTGGGTCATTGGCGGAAATAATGCAACGAAAAAATTACTAAGACGATGTGTTGTATGCAAAAAACAAAGTCCTGTCAAACAGCACCAACTAATGGGAGAGCTACCACCAGCAAGAGTGACTCCTTCACGGCCTTTCATTCATACCGGAGTGGATTTTACCGGCCACGTATTTATAAAGGCTAACAAGGGCCGCGGTATCAAGACCACCTGGAACTAGTTTCCGACATGACCACTTCCTCATTCATTGCGGCAATACGCAGGATGGCCGCCCGCAGAGGAACACCGTCACATATGTACAGTGATAACGGCCGAAACTTTATCGGAGCCAATCTTGTTTTACAAGAAGAATATCATGAAATCATACAAGTTATAGGAGACGAGTTCAAGGCCGAAATAGCTGATATGCAAATAACTTGGCACCACATAGCACCAACGTGGGCTTCTGCTGGAGGGTTATGGGAAGCGGCAGTCAAAAGCTTTAAATTTCACTTAACCTGTCAAGCTTCAATTCCCCACCGGTGGCCACGTCATAATAGATTTTTTATTGTGTCTCTTGACCTTGGCCTGACAGGTTAAAGAGAGTCATTGGTGAACAGAAATTGACCTTTGAAGAGTTTACGACACTACTAACGCAAATAGAAGGCTGTCTAAACTCAAGACCGCTCTGCCCACTCACAGAAGACCCAGATGATTTGAACTACTTAACGCCTGCTCATTTGCTATCTGAAGGGCCCACTCTGACCTTGATTGAAACCGAAAAAGATCAAAGAACGCGTTGGTATCTCACCCAAAAAATTATACAAGACCTTTGGAGAGATGGCGTTCTGAATATTTAATTCAACTGGCTGCCAGAAGTAAGTGGCGACAACCTCAGCGCAATCTTCAACTGGATGACGTCGTACTAATCCATGACGATAATCTACCGCCAGGCAAGTGGACTATGGGTAGAGTTATCGAATTGCACCAAGGCAAGGATGGTTACGTACGCGTTGTCTCGTTAAAAACCAAGAATGGCGTCCTCAAAAGGCCAGTTGTTAAAGTATCCTGTCTGTTAGAAAATGATGATCAATCTCAAGAGAAACAACAAAACGATACAAATACAAAAATACAAAATGTTTATTTCATTAACTTAGTGTCTAATACAATATTAGTGAATGGAGCTGCCTTTTAAGCAAAATATGCTTGTATTAGTAACACCACTCTTCCATAGCATGGTTACAATAGACTAATTTAGGCCACCTGGATAGTCTCTACCATAACATAAACATTAAATAGTTTTATAATTCAAACGTGCTAATAAAATTACTAATTGATAAATGTTACTATAATAAAAATGATTATTTTAAGTAGGTATGTAAAAATCTGTCATTTTATTAATATTATTATTATTAATTATTTTATTAATATTGATTAAGATTATGACATTAACTAAGTAATTTAATAGCTTTCAACCATTTAGTAATCGCAATTTTGCATTTTGTATAAGTTATACTATAAATATCTAATTCTTTATTTATTCTGTTATATAGAACAGTAGCTCTCGTATCATATTGCCTCTTCGCAAATACTGACCACACACGCGTTTGTTGCGCAACATTACGTTTCCTTCTAGAGCTAGTCTCGATCTGTTGGTAAGGGAGCGATTTGTGTTTACTCAGCACAGTATTTAAAACATATAATTTTCTAACAGATAACAAATCACTAGAGGAGTAGAGTAAGTCTGTAGAGAAGTCGCGTGGTTTGAAATACATCACTTTCAATAATGATCTCTGAGCTCTCTCCAAGTCTAGAAATCTAGTTTTGTTTGCTCCGCCCCACACGGTTAAGCAATACGACAAAACTGATTGCGCTAGTGATATATATGTTAGGCGTAAGAGATACTCAGAGGCCACATGCCGTAATGTTTTAAAGGTCCATATAAGTTTCCTTGTTCTATTCATAAGTAGTTCAATGTGACAATGCCATGACAATTGCTGATCAAGCATAACACCCAGATATTTTGTACCGGTAATTTTTTTTTAAGTTCAGTACATGAACAAGTCACGGTTGCATTCCTGTCGCAGCGGTGGACGACTATTTTAAAACCATGAGAGGGTTGGCTGTTATTGTATTTGGTGAAACAGATGTAGCTAGTTTTTTGAAGATTTAGTGACAAAAGGTGCGTATTTAGCCAATTAGCAACACGAGCCAATCCCGCTTCTGCTCGTGATTTCAAATGTTCCCAGTTCCCAGCTGTAAAAACAATAGCTGTGTCATCTGCATACGAAAATATACGACCTCCATCTATCTGCATATTACACAGATTATTTATGTACACAAGAAATAGGGTAGGGCCCAAAACACTGCCCTGAGGTACTCCGTAATTGACGATGCACTCAGAACTCAGTGTTGACCCCACCCCTACTCGTAAATTACGATCAGTTAGGTAGCTTTCCAGAAGTTTGAGCGGGCCTCCTCTAATGCCTACGTCATGAAGATTGCGCAAAAGAATTGGTATAGACACCGTATCGAAGGATTTATTCAAGTCAAGGAAAATCGCCAAACACTTTTTGCCAGCATCAACATTTTCAACAATAGCAGAGGTCAGAGCCAAGACAGCATCTTCAGTTGACAAGTTCTTACGAAATCCGTATTGCGATTTAGAGAAGGTATCATACTTAGAGAAAAAACTCAGCAACCGGATGTTTATCAGCTTTTCTAAAATTTTCGCTATAACAGATATAACAGATATCGGTCTAAAGTTAGACGGATCTGTTTTGTCTCCACTTTTATGCACAGGTGTTTTAATTGTTTACTTCACTATAATCATTATTATCTCATTGTATGCCATCTTTAAAAAGCGTGTCGGTATTTTGTCCCACCCAGGAGCACTATCAGATTTCATTGACATAAGCACGGGGTAAACCTCTACAGAATCAGTGTTCATAAGTGCAAATGATGTTACCGGGGACATGGTTACATCACCATCCACATTATTTGGAGCAGGGATATTTTCAGCTAATTGTTTTCCAACAGTAGCAAAATATGTGTTGACTTTATCTAGAGATTCTTGTGGAGTTGATGCAATATCGAGAAGCTCTATGTTCTGTGATTTTGGTGGTTTAAGTTGAGTTATGTTATTTACAGTGCTCCATAACTTTTTTGGATTTTTCATGGCATTTTCTAATTGCATCCTGTCATAATCGCGTTTTAATTTTTTTATATTTTTTGTACAAAAATTGCGATATCTCTTGTATGTTACTTTAAGTGTCTTATTTTCTGTATCCAATCTTAATTTACTCTGCATGTTATTCCTGTTCCTAATACAACGCAGTACACCCGCAGTCATCCAAGGTTTAATAATTCGCTTAGTTCCAGGAACTGTTATTATTTGGGTATTTAAAGCAAGGCATTTTTGTAAGATTGTTATCAAACCTTGTGTTATGAGATTAGGATCAGCTAGAGTTAACAAGTCATTTAGGTTTTCGCCTTTAAGATATTCTAACGCTTTATCATAGTTTATTACTTTTTTTACTTTTTTATTTATACTTAAGTGCGCATTTTTAACAGAACATATTTTTAGGAATATCATCGCGTTATAGTTATGGTTGAGTCTAGCACTGCAATGGTTGAACTTTTATTTCTACCTTTTAACCTAACTATAAAATGGTCAAGGCAATTACGACCCCTCGTAGGTAAGACATGTCCTGGAAGCATGCCATGGGTTGCTAGCATATTCAAATAATTAAATCTATTTGAGCGACTTTGACATGTTTCATCAGGATAATATATTAAATTTATATTAATATCTTCCGTGAGAATGACGTTTTTATAGTGTTTAAGTATAAGTTTAGGGAATTTATAAATTCATCCGCATTACCTATAGACGGAGTGCGATATAAGCCGATAATAATAATATTTTCGATAATAATTTGGAGGCCGGATGCATGGTTCAAGTTAATTTCTTTCACAGAAGCTTTGTGTGTGTTCTTTATGAAGGCCACTACACCATCAGCCTTGTTGAAATGTTTGGTTGTATGAAAAGATGTGTAGTTTTCTATTTGAGGTACATTTTTATTCAAGTCTAATTGGCATTCAGTTAAAATAATAGCATCAGTTTCAAAATAAAAGTTACATAAGTTTAATCGCAAGTCATCCAAATTAGCATAAATACTACGTATATTTTGGGATATCACTGTAAGATCTGGTGCTTGTATTGTAATGACAGACGAGAGTTTATTACTTTGGCATTTAAATGATACTGCTACATCTGTGCGGTCTATTTCATTTATGTTTGATAAGGAGTTATTCATATGGAATTTTCAGGATCAGAGCTTATTTATGTTTGATAAGGAGTTATTCATATGGAATTTTCAGGATTAGAGCTTTGGCAACTGTAGTCATCTTCAAATAATTAAAAATTATGCAAACCACAGAAAGCAAGGAAGCATGTGGATAAATATCTAAGTATGTGTAGGTGTTTGACTTTGAGTGTGCGAAGTTATTATGACTGACGAAACCCTTGTAATGGCATGAAACGTAATATACTATAATCAATAGAGTAAGTGAGTAGTGTATTTGTATGTGTGTGAGTTCTAGAATAATTATTTGTTTATTTTTATGTAATAATACGTCCCAAGAAAAATGACACATTATAAAAACAAAATAAAAAAGACTTTCAAATTTACCTAGTCAGCTTGACAATATTAAGGACTGTACTTGTGCTTCATTCTTAACAAGAATTACTAGTGCATTTTCTTCTTTACGTAGATATACTCGCACATAGGAGGTCCAACAAAATTTGAAGTTTCTTGACTTGGCGACGTCGCGAGCTAGGAAGAACAGTCGAGCTCCCTTTGCAGTGAGCTGCTCGGAGACGAAGACAACGGTTTCTTCATTTTTAGTTGCCCCCAAGTGTTTAGCTCGGAGTTTCTCCCTGTGCTTATTATTAAAAACCTTGGTCATAGTCAAGATATCTGTTTTTAACATTGTAGATGATAACTCCACTATGATTGGGGTGTTCTCATTCTTATCAGTTTTCTTGCCAGGCACTCTATAGATGTCTCGTATGCTTTCCTTTCGTACGTCGCAGTTTATGGACTTTCCTAGTTTCTCCACCATACCTATTAAGTTTTCTTTTGTCTCTTTGGGTATTTTTGGCATATTTTTTATTTCTAAATTGGTTTTACGATTTGCTCGTTGTAAGTCTTCGATTTTCTCCTCTAACATACCAATATATTCTCTATCTCTTGTTGCCCGCAATTCTAATTTTTCGATTTGTTTTTTCAATTCTTTATTTTGTTCTGTCACGAAACTAAGAGAACTCTCAATATTAGTATTGGTTTCTTTGATTTCTACTTGTGTGCAACATATCTTTTTTAGTTCACTTTGCTGTGCCGATAATAATGATGCAATCATGCATTTCATTTCTTCTTTAAATGTCTTAAAATCCTCCTCAAAATCATGTTGTTCCCTTCCTCTCTTTTGGCGCCTACCTATGTTGCTTGTTGATGAGTCCGATGAGTAACCCAATTGTTTTATTACATTGGACTCTGGGCAAGACTTATCCATATTACTATGGAACGTTATTTCAATAAAATCGTTTAGCAAAGATATAGTCGGATCGTGATCGGATCGGAGCGTAGTCGTAGCGAAGTACTAGGATCTCATACCAGCGTTGCGTTCCCCGTGTGGCGTCCAGTAGCGGCGTCAGCGCAGCAGGTTGATGTGGCGCGCAGAACGCATTGGTCGAGCGGTGTTACGCCTCCCGGGGCGAGGCAGCAAGCTGTGGTGGGCGTCGACAGCGCGGCGGGGCGCAGCGATGAGTCAGCGTAGCCGGTTCACTTGGACGCGTACCAGGAGCAGTCGCCGATATCACCTCCTCGCGTTTATGCACTCTTATTTTTGCGTTCGAATAAAATACGCAAAATTTGAATTAATTTTTGAAAAACATTTTAGCAAGTTTTAGTTTAAGATACGTCTGAACGCCTCAGAGGTCCGGGGGGAAGAGGACGATATTCGTCAAACAAGTGACGTAACATCATCATCTGAAAAATACAAGAAAAACAAAGGATACAATCGCCCGTTAAGCTTCACATCTCTAGTAACTGCCCTTTTATTATTCCTCTCACTTCTATCGACTTCTCAAGCCAACGTCAACATAACACAATTCAGAAGTAATCAACATTTATACTTTGACAAGATATCCGACATCATGTTGATAAGGGATGAGTGGAAAATAATTGTCTATTACAACATGGAACCATATTGGAAAGGAATAAATGTGTTAGACAATTACATACAATCACTAAAGACGACATGTGATACCATACGTAAACAAGCGCACTGTGACGCAGTGCTACTCCAGTTACGTCACGGATTCTCGGAACTAGAGTACTATAACCACATGCTACTCAGTCAGCACAAAAGCTCGCAACCTGCCAGACAGCGTCGGCGCCTTGGTCTTATCGACGGCATTGGTTATGTCGCTAATAGCTTATTTGGCGTGCTGGATGAGAGATTCGCCGAGCAATATCATAAAGACATAAATTTACTAAAACATAATCAACAACACATAGCATCATTATGGAAAAATCAAACAACAGTAATCGAAGCCGAGTACAATGTCCTGAAACGCACCGAAGACACAATGAATAAACAACATAAGTTAATTTACATGCACATGAATGAACTAGAGCAAGCCTGGAACAAACTCAAGGACGCAGTGAATTCAAGCAATTTTGTTAACTGTTTTAACACTGGAGCTATTATTGCAAATCACATGCTCTACAGTCTCAAAACAACACAAAATACGTTATTGGACACTGTGACCGATATTTATCATGACTTCAACTTTCATTTGTTGCCACCTGAACAACGTATTAAAGAACTGAGCATTATGTCAACGCAATTAAACAAAGATGTGTCACTGCCAGTTGATAACATTCACTCGGAACTGAGAAAAATCTACGAGTTGAGTAAAAGCAAGGATGCTGGATGACGTTTTGATTTTTGAGATGAAGTTACCACTCATCAGTCGAGACTCGTATGAAATTTTGAAGGTACTATCAGTTCCTGAAATAGATCAAGGAAAGGCCATCAGCATTATACCCATCTCTAATTATTCATAAATTCAGAAAAAATGTACCTACCTTTAGATTGTTATTGTTTTTCACATTATTCTCATTAGTGTATTTCGATGTACTTACTTGAAATGCTAAAATTTTGTTTTTATTTTTTTGTTCGGTGACTCTCTCTACCTCAATGGTTTCCACAGAAAACCAGCGTCATGGCAACCTTTGCTATGGCAAAATAGCTGAGTGGCAACCATTTTGGTATCATATCACAGTATTGCTCTAAATTACTGATTGTATGTAGTTTCTATTATTTGTGATATGAGCCAAATAAATACTTTTTCTTTCTTTCTTTCTTTCTAATTATATCTCGATTAATATGAAGAGAGACACTTATATGATGTCTAAAAACGACTTAAGATCATGCACAATCCTATCTGAAGTATATTTCTGCTACATTTTGAAACCCGAATATCAAGTAAAGGGTGATAAAAGCTTCTGCGAAAAAGAAGACACGGAATGTAGAATGACAACAAGGTCATGTAAAAACAGCTGGAAAGAGGTTAACAACCTAAATACCTACGTATACCTTTGTTGTGGCCAGTGTCAAGTTAAAACAATATGCGGCGATCAAGTTACCGCTCACCAGCTGATTCACACAGGTCTGATTCATGTGAACTATGACTGTATTATCAAAACAGATGATTTTACAATTCTACCACACAAGCCTCATCTGACCGAAATTAAGATGAATCCCGACCTGAACGTTCCACGTATCGCATCAATTAACCACATCATCAATTTCACGATACCGAAGTTCACAACCTCCAATGAATCTCAGCAGCAAGAAATAGCCGAGATCGGACAGCAGATAAGCAAGCTCAAGGATGCTGAGGTCATATCGGATCACATCTCGTACCACGACATACACCATTACGCCATGATCTACGTGGTACTAGGCTTGGTAGCCGTCATCGGCATAACTATCGCAGCAAGGAGATTACAATGCCGCTGGCGCGTGCCCCTCAACCCCCCCGCGCCGCCCGCCGGCGAGCCCGCGCAAGGAAACACGCTGCCTGCGCCTGCGCCGCCGCGCCCGCGCCCGCTGCGAGACGCGGACCCGTCGTCGTCGCGCACTCCCAGGAGCCCCAGGCGACTACACAGAAGCACGTCCCCTCATTTTGCAACTGTATTAAATTAATTCCCCCCCTTTTTCGTCCTGGGTAATATGTACGATTACATCGCACCTTGCAGCGTCAACGCTTTACGTTAATTGTTTACCTACATAAATATTTCATTTGTAAATTACTTAAGTTTTTATAATTAGTTCACGTTCGATTATCATTGTGTGCACACATTATCAAGAATAAATCGATTACAAGTTCGACAAGTGTTTTCCTGCTTTCACTACCATCAAGAAAGTGTTTGGGCTACAAGAACCCAGACATAATGCCTTAAAAAAAATAAAAACTTTATTTGGAGGAACAGAAGTACTCGCTTACTATGACTTAAGCAAGCCGGTGGTGCTGACGTGCGACGCGGGCCCGCGCGGCCTGGGCGCGGTGCTGGCGCAGCGAGACGCCGCAGGCCGCGAGCGCGTCATCGCGTACGCCTTGCGCGCGATCACGCACCCGGAGTTAAACTATAGTCAAATTCATAAGGAAGCTCTGGTTATTATTTTCTCAGTAAAAAAAATCCATCAATATTTGTATGGCCGTCATTTAACGCTAAGAACTGACCATAAACCACTGGTCAGCATCTTTGGTCCTAGTCTAGGCATACCAACAATGACTGCTAACCGATTACAGAGGTGGGCGCGCTTATATTGTCTGCTTACGATTTCACTATCGAGTACATAAAATCAGATGATAACACGGCGGACGCCCTTTCACGCTTGATTGCCGCGCAAAAGGCAGTAGCAGGCAAGGAGGAGGAATGTCCGGAACAAACGTATTTACATGTCGCGTCCGAGGCGTTATTGCTTGATTAGAAAATTATAAGGAAAGAGAAACGTAATGATACCATACTTAGTAGAGTATACAGTTACATTAGGGATGGATGGCCGGTTGAAATAGATATTCGCGAATTATAACCATATTTTAATCGAAAAACTAAGCTGTATTGCGAACTAGGTTGTATCATGTGGGGTCATAGGGTAGTAATTCCGGAAAAATGTAGGGATAAGGTACTACGTGAGCTGCACGATTCTCACATGGGAGTGGTAAAAACCAAGGCATTGGCTCGCAGCTACGCTTGGTGGCCGGGCATCGACGAGGCAGTGGAGGCGCGGTGCCGCGCCTGCGAGGTGTGCGCGGCGCAGGCGCCGGCGCCGCCGCACCACCGGCCGTGCTCGTGGCCATAGCCGAGCCGCCCGTGGTCACGATTACACCTCGACTTTTTAGGGCCTATAGCGGGTAATAAGTATTTTGTTATAGTGGATGCGAGTTCAAAGTGGGTAGAAATCTTTAGAATGCCTGGTACTACGGCACTAATGGTTATAAATAAGTTACGAGAAGTCTTCGCTCGTTTCGGTTTACCGAACAGATTGTTTCCGACAATGGTCCTCCATTTTCTAGCGAAAAATGGGTACCTTTTGTCAAAATAACGGTATCGATCAGGTATTTACAGCTCCATATCATCCTTCGTCTAATGGAGCAGCAGAAAACGCAGTAAAATTATGCAAAAGGGTAATCAAAAAGGCACTAGTTCAAAAGGTTGACGTGGAGTTAGCGTTAAACCGTTTTCTCTTAAATTAAAGAAATACCGTTCACAACACAACCGGGGATAGCCCGGCTCAAATGCTGTTAGGGCGAGTAGTACGCACTAGGCTCGATTGCTTAAAACCTGACCGTGAAAAAAGAATAACACACTTACAACGTCAACAGTAAAATACAGCGGGAGGTAATGACCGCAACTTTTCGAATGGCGACAGTGTGTGGTATAGAATTTTTGGGGGAAAGAATAAATGGGAAAAAGGTTTAGTAACTGACAGGTTTGGAGACACAGATTATCAGGTTAAGGGTGTAGATGATCGGGAGGTACACCGCCATGTAGATTAATTAAAAAGGCGCGATATAAGGCAATCTTTAGATACACAGGCACAGGATCCGCACACAGCTGATAGCATTTCATTATCAGCGGCGTTCGCAGCGGGGCGAGGGGGCGCGGGCGAGTCGAGCGCAGGTCCGGAAGCGAACAATGCGAGTCCAAGTAGGTGCAGTCACTGTGAGTCACCTGCGCGCGCACCGGACTTGCGGCTGACGACGAGCGGAGCGTGCGCGCTGCCAGTAGTTAGGGACGTAGGTTCGGAGCTCGGCCCGACCGTAACGTGCTATACAAATCGTTTGCGTAGAAAACCCAATATATATGGTTTTGAGAAATAGATTAAGTATAAATCGTATGGTTGTTGTTTTTTTTTAATGTAAAGTGTAGTAAGTAAAACTATGATTATGTTTATATAAGTATTATTGAGAAATTAAATTTGTTTACCTTAGAATAAAAGAACCCTCGTATATAAATTATAAAGTGCATTCGTGCAAACATAATCTCACCAGATGACTACCTATGTAATGTCTATCTTGTTCGTTGATCTGACTTGATGTAACCAAGGGTCTATTTAAATAAAGGTATTATATGTATACTTAAGCTAGCTTCACCATAATTTTAGCATCCTGTGTAGGTTAGGTGTTATTTTCAACTGATTAGTTATAAGTTTAAATAAATCATGGGTTTAGAGTAAGGGTGGAGGTGTTACGTATGACGTATTTGTTATATTATGTATTTGTAGGTAGATTTAGAACTGGTAGAATTAACCTCCTCAGTCCTGAGGTGTCATTTTAATAGGTATCGAAACAATTTTTAATAGGCATATTCAGAAGGACATTTTAAAGTAAAAAAAAACTATTTTATAATTTTTATCTATTTATTTATATATTTAATTAGGTGTCCCCAATAAGGGACTTTCGACTTGGGTGATATAAAAAGGAGTGATAAAAACTAGGTTTGAGTTAACTTTTTTATTTTAAAAAACAAGGTGTTTAATGTGTTTAAATTTTATTTTCTTCGTGATACTGCCGGTAACAATTACGCCCTGCGACTAAACAAAGATACATGTTGCAAGTTGTACAATACACTCTTGCTTTCTTACTCTTGCAGGCAGGCAAACGGCACCTGTGGTCCCCAGATTCGCCTATCATTGGCAAATGGCCTGCCATTGCTGTCCTCAGCTGCAATGGAGGCTGAGGGACATATTTTCTTTTTCTTTTTAGAGTACTAGCTTCTGCTGGCTCGTCATCTACCTCCTCGAACAGGTGTATCTGCTCTCTTGCTGGAGTGAAGTAGAGTAACGAATTTGCTATTTCAGCTTTAAAGTCCAGATAGTCGAGAGTGTCTTTTTTTGGCGTCTCCAATAATTGGGCTTCTTTCCTATACACCAACCATCCTGCAGCTGCCGAAAAATCAAATAAATGGAATATCAATCGAACAGTCCATTTTTTTGAGCGGGCGCTTATTCTGTAGAAGCTAATAACTCTATCTAGCATGTCTACTCCTCCCATCTTTTCATTATATTGCTGAATAGCAAAAGGCCTATCAATCTCTATGTATTGCTTCGTCTTCTTACACCAACGCTTGCATTTACTTTCAGGAAGCTTGGAGTCTGCAGAAGAAGCCATTATTACTGGTTTGTTGTCGAACCACTTTAGACAAGCAATTTGGCCATCATTTCTTACTAATTGGTCGGAAGAACCGCGTCCCTGATCTCTCAATTGCTTGTCAGTCTTAAAGTTGCAAGTTTTAGGGATTTTGAACTTTTTGAGGGTGCCTGTACCTTGCATTTTCTTCTCTGCGTATAATTTATCTAGTAACTCAATAGACGTAAAATATCTGTCCATGTTTAGCTTGGAACCTTCAGGTAAATTATTAGCCAACCTCATAACGACTTTTCCGCCAATATCCAACCCTTCTGCTTCGCCAGTTGGTAATATTGTATCGCCCTTGCCTTCGTACATGAAGAAATCTAGAGGAATACCATCTGGGCTGGTACATACAAAATTCTTAAGCCCACAAGGGTTTGGTTTTCCTCTGATAAACTGTCGCATTGATACCTGGCCCCAAAATGGTATCATTTGTTCGTCGACGCTAATTTCTGGAAGTCTAGGATTTTCTAGGCAAGCTTTCCGCACCGCTTCAATTAGGGGTTGAACTTTCCAAAATTTATTTTGCTTAGCAGTCGTATCAACGTCAAGATCATTCACGATTTTTAAATTACTTCTTATTCGAAAAAAACGATCTCTAGTCATACGGTCAGCTATCATGGGTATCCGAGTCTTGTTCATCCAATACATTTTAATTCTTGGCAAACCCAAATAGCTCATGGCGATACATATGCCAAAAAAGATTTTCATTTCATCTTTGGTCGTGCCAAGGGTCTTTCCATTTTTTAAAAAGTAGGTTTGATTTGAGCAGGAGCTAAATATGTCGAATATTTCTTCAGGAATATATCTTGAAAAATATTCGAAAGGTGTAAATAATTCTCTTACTCTACTGGCTGCTAGTGGATGACAATAAACACCAGGTGGAGATGGCTCGAAGTTATCTTGGTGTTTCCAGTAAATCAGACGATTCACTTGAGGAGTCTGAGCAGAAGCTAATGTGGATAGTGGTACTTCATCATCACTTGAATACTGACTAGAGTTTTCGTCACCACCTTGCAGGATTTCTTGATGAGCAGTAAGAGAAATCGGGTTCTAGTCGTCAGAGACACCTTCGATGATTGAGTCATCATCTCTAAACTCTAAAATCGACTGTATCTCTTGCGAAGATAAGCCTAGAAAAGAATAAAAAAAAACTGAATAATCTATTTTAGAAATATAAATATAAAGACTAAAACCGAAAGTCCCCTATACGGGACGTCCACGAGCGAGGAGTCAGTGCGGTCATACTATTTTATGAAAAACAAAAAAAAAGTGTTCACAGTAAGCCTATTATCCTCACGATCATAAAACATAGCAATTATAAAGGGTTAGGGCGTTATTCTAGGAAAAAACAAATAAAAACTTACCACGGGTAGCCATTTCACTGGTAGTCTGTTAGCGCGCGACTTCAAACTGTCAAAACAAAAACTTCCCCACGAATAGTCGACCGAAAGTAATATTTGTAGCAAAGCGACATCTATGCTAAAGCTATTGCATTGATCGTTTAAATGTTTACAATATCTGCCGACAGCGGGCGACACATACAAAATTGTCCCCTGTAGGGGACGTCGGAACTGAGGAGGTTAAATAACTCGATGTACCATTCACTGCTCCCGCCAGTCGGGCAATAAACCAAATATGCGATGGACGTGCGGTGTTTTATTTATTAAACGTAAGTTTTTATACCTAACTAGATCGTGATAAAATAATACGATAATTTACAGAGCCTGTACCGGTTACGGGTTCGAATCCCGCGAAACGCAAATGTTTGTGTGATGAGCACGAGCATTTGTACCTAAGTCATGGATGTTTATACGTTATCTAGTCGCCATAGTACAAGCTATGCATTGTTTGGGGCTAGCTTATTGGTGTGATTGTGACAATAATAATCCTATCAAGCTTCAATTACCCACCGGTGGCCGCAAATAATAGATTTTTTATTGTGTCTCTTGACCTTGGCCTGACAGGTTAAAAAAATGATCATTCTAAAACGTTGATTCAGTTTTTAACTACACCAAAGCACATAAAGCGAATAAGGGATGTTTTTGTGAATTCCCGTTTTTTACAAATCATTTCTACAATTTTTAAATTCTTAATGTCAGATTTTAGAATAAACATAAATTTCGAGTTTAAGATGCTTTGCTTGTCCTAAGTCGGGAAAAAATACGAAGGAGAAACTGGGTCAAATAATAAACGATTACGGTTGCGCGGCCCGGCTCACGTTGTACCCATGAGTTTCGGTCTTTTGCGGGATGGTTCCCGATGTTATAATTTCATACATTTTTAAATTTATTCAATGAAATATTTTTATCTACTATCTAGACTTCTCATTTGACCTTGACTATAATTTACCTACACGCTGCCCTATACACCCTGTATATAAAATAATTATGAAATGCAATAGAGAACCAAAAATAAGTTTAAAAAAAAACTAAAAAACCGACTTCAAAATGAAACTAAAAGCGAAAAATAATATTGACTAAAACATACTTAATCAGTTCTTATTAGAGTCGGTGCTAATAAACACATTTTAACTCTCGATAGCTTTTTAGTTTCATTTTGAAGTCGGTGTTTTTATTTTTTTATTAAACTTATTTTATTTCACAATTTTAAGTGTTATCTATTTTTCCCTCCTAACTCCGCCAAAAATGACTTTACAGCAAAGTGACCTAGACAAATATTGGTCTTCTATGGACCACCCACCCAATGATATAATAAAAATACGGTGTATTGAATGATCAATTTTTCGACAAATTTATTTTGTCCCACCAGACACCTTTAAAATAAGCTTTAGTTTTCACCTTCCAACTCCGCCAAAAATGACTTTACAACAAAGTGACCGTAACTAATGTTGGTCCTCTATGGACCCTCCATCCAATGGTATGATAAAAATAAGGTGTTACATAGGGTAAATTTTTCGACGAAAATTATTAAATCCTGCGCAGCCTTACCTACACTCCAACCAGAACGGCGGCTAGTTTGGCGTAGTAACCATAGGATAAGGTCTTGGGTTCAATAACAAGTCAATTTGAGAAAGGAACTTTTTTTTTGTACCAGTAAATAAAAATTGGCGGTCTGGTACCTCATAAGCTCCACGTCTGCTCAACACACTGCGAAATACGTTCTGTCGACAAATTGCAGTATTATCTTCTTACTCCTATCCGTTAAGGAGTTCTGTGGCTTCCATCATCAGCTCAGCAACATGACATGATGATTACTAGACCCAAAAATCAGCATTGAGTTAGAAAATATATGCAAAACATTATGGGTGCCTATAAAAATTGAGGTTTGCCCTCGATTTCCCAGGGATCCCATCATCAGAATCTGACTTGGTGTAAATGGGACCACCTTAGGACAGCAGTATACTCTTTCAAACTAAAAAATACATTTTGAAATCGGTCCGTAATTGACGGCGTAATCGCGTAACAAACATACAAAAAAAAACAACATTCAGTCAAATTGAGAACCTCCTCCTTTTTTGAAGTCGGTTAAAAATTACTCGTATATTAAACGTTTAGTGAAATGGAATAATGGCAAATAAAACAGTGGTGTAATGAATTTTCGGTAACATAATACTTCGAACGAATGTTATTTCGGCCGAATATTACTTCGGCAAAAAGTTTATCGACCCAATAAAACGTCGGAGTAATGAAAAAAAAACAAATTGGTAATAGGTCAAATGATTTAGTGGCAAACGAGATTGCTAATTATAATCGGAAAAACAAGATTTCGTACAGTTTATAATAGTTAAATTAATATTCGTGATTTTAAATATTCAAATTTTTATTCATTCGGAATTTTAAAGTTCGGATAAATATAAATAAAAAATAAATAAAAATATTTGGGTGTTCCCGATTTTATTACAGGAAATACAATTAAAGGGTCTTTCAACAAGGTCGGGTCGATGTTAAAATTGAATAAAAGAAGATGTGTGTGAGATATTAACGAAATTTATTTTTGATTTAAAGGGCCCATTTATGCCATTATGGATGGAATATGACATCGTTCAAATGTCCGCCGCGGCTTCGTATGGTGACACAAATCCGAGAGGTCCAATTTTTAATGACTCTGCTGCATAGATGCGGCTGAATCTGAGCGATGGCCTGCGTTATGTTGGCTTTCAGGGCAACGGTCGATTGTGGCTTATTGGCATAGACCTGGTACTTCAGAAAACCCCACAAGAAAAAGTCTAGCGGAGTTAAATCACACGATCTTGGTGGCCAATTCACGTCACCTCTGCGAGAGATACCCCTACCCTCAAACCGTTCATGCAGAATGTCCATTGTGTCGTTCGCTGTGTGGCAAGTAGCGCCATCTTGCTGGAACCACATGTTGTTCTCGTCCATATTGTTGAATTCAAGCCAAAAGAAATTATTTATCATTGATCTGTAGCGCTCGTCGTTGACGGTGATGGCCTCACCAACGTCGTTTTCGAAGAAGTACGGACCAATGACGCCGCCAGACCAAAATCCGCACCAAACAGTAACTTTTTGTGGATGCATTGCCACCTGGTGAACCTCATGTGGGTTGTGGTCATCCCATATACGGCAATTTTGCTTATTAACAAAACCATTCATCCAAAAAGCTTTCCATCTACTGTTGTGAGCGGCCGTGTCGAAGTGTTTCCGCGCTTGTATTAAATATTTTTGAGTTGTTGACCGGAGCCCTCGGACTTCGCCCTGTTGGGGTTGGTGCTGCGCCCCGGTGTCCGTAGCCCCCTTGTGTCGCGTCGAGCAAGTGAGTGGACGTAGATTGGTTTTTGTAATCCGCCGGATTCGATCTTGATGCTTGTCGGCGGCCCGGTCCATGCGTGTTGCAATTGCGCCACGAGAGCAGTAAATCGGCGCGACGAAATATACAACCACAATCAAACTTAGTGCTACGAGCACCTGCGCGCGCGCGCATGCTACGAGTTGCGAGCGGCGCACCGCGTGCTACGGAACTGCTACGAGTGACTACGACTGCTAAGCTGTTTACTCTAATAACTTGTAGGCGCTTGCGTTGTTGTTGCATTGTTAAGGCCTTAACATGCTTGAATGACCTTGACGAATCTGTCATCTCGGAGTCTTTTCCGATCAGTCAACGCCACCTACTGAGTTGCATTCGGTACTAGTGGTACTGTTCAAAGAATAATGTCGTAACGGCTTGCAGAGGTAACAAGTAATATTTTGCCTATTCATCTTTGACGATTTGATTAGCGTATGGACGCGGTGGCTCGTCTGAAACGCAACGGGTTCCGGGTTTGATTCCCAATTTTATAGGTCAATACCCGCTCCCTTTCTGTATGAACACAATTTAATTGCCATTCTTAAGTTGGTGATTTCGTCCACAAGGCAATAAAAACCATAACGCGTTGTTTAGTTTTGTAATATCATAGTATTTATTTATCTTCGTTTAGGAAACAGCATTTAATAAAACATCTACGAGTAGCTACATAAATTCCAATGCTAGTTTGTGTAGTATAATTTGTTATTAACCAATCAATAAAATGATTTTACTGATTAATACAATCTTTATTAATATTGTATTTAATTAATTTATTAACAAAAGGTGTGTGATTTTGCCTATAAATATTGCAATGAGTATGCAGTAGTGTGTGTTTTTAATCGATATAATTAAAGTTGAAAAAAAGTTCAAAATGTGGTTCGGAGTAAGGACTCTAATTGTTTGTCATGTTGTCATGTGAATTTTTATGAAGTTTTTTGCATTTTAAAATTTGAAACCAAAATTTTATTTATTTAAATGTTATTTGTCTATCTGTATTATCTGTCTTGATCGAACCGAACCGACCGAATAGTCTAAAGTTTTAGTACATAAGCGGCTGATATTGTAGAGTTGAGGAGTGAAAATATTTTTGACATCCCTATTTCATCACCCAAAGCAGCCCCTAGAAGGTTTTGCATTAAGTATTTCAATTAGGTACACCATGTAAGTATGTTAAGAATCAGGTTAAATGATTAATCCTATTCTTCATCAAATCTCCCGACTATCAATATTGCTAGTGATAGTCGGGAATAGTTTTGTAACATTATGATTCAACCACGTGGCAATAAAAAAAATGTTTTGGCGCTTAGTAGACTACTAAGGAGTTATGAGTAGGTTGTTACAATAAGTGATAGACATCAATTTGACAATTTAATTCTTTTTTAAACTGCCTTCCTTCATGTCTGTGTGCCCTCTCGGTTTTAAGCATATTTATATGCTGGAGCATTATTACAATGCCCATTTATTCACATAAACTAACTTTTAAAAATCTAAACTTGCCGTTACGTGCTTCAGATTAAAAAAAGTTGGTAATTCATTTATGGGGAATGGTATAAGATTTTTCAATAAACATCCATGAGTTCAAAATCAACATTAAAAAAGATGAAAAAAGGATATTACAAATTAGAAGATTATTCAAACGACAAGAGTTTATGGACTTAAACTGCCTAGCTAGCACTTACTATTGTCTTGTAAAATGTATTTCCTGTAAAATCAGGCTGACAAAGGTGACTGAGTTTGTTGCGCGGTTTCTTCTCATCACCAGCCTATATGTAGTCCCGAAGCGGTGGTAGGGCTAAGTTATATTTTGGGACGTGTATAAGTGCCAGGAGGAGGGCCTACATACAGAATAAATAATTTCAATTTCATAGTCTATAACATTAATACACAACAATATCATTAGTTACTAGTGCATTGTAAAATTTCATCCTCATGGTTACAGTAATAATGACTCAGGTTTGACTTGATGTGTTGCATTTTGTTGCTCGTACTTATTATCAACATAACCAGTAAAAAATTAAAATAAAAAAACTTATTGAAAACAAGCTTTTCTTACTTGTAAATAAAAGAAACTAAAAAGTTAAAAATAATTTAAGTCCGGAAAAATAGCATTATGTATGTTACCTACGTACATTGCATTTCTATACTTAACTAAAAGCGTGTTACATTTTGATGTAACATTAAAGAACATTTAGCATTTTACACCTTGATTATATTTCTTTTGCAATCACAATGTATCACGCTTTTAATTTATAAAAAAAGCAATGTAGGTAACCTATAATGGTATTTTTCTTATCAGGCTTAAATTTTTATTTTTATTTTTTAGTGTTTTGTATTCACAATAAATCGTTTTTCAATATATTTTTTTTTACTTTTTGTATTTTGATACGAGATTTACTACGGCTTAGTTTGTAGGCATAGCAACTCAAGACGAATCAAACGCGACGCGGTTGTGCCGCTTAATTACTGAGTTCCAATGGCCACCTTTCAGCTACATCATTCGACCTTGGTTACCATCTAGCACTAAAGTACTCGTCAAGTCGAATCAAACGAGCCCAAACTCGACGGAACTAGGTCGTTAAATTAATGAGTTCCTCTGGCCATCTTTCAGCTCCATCATCAGACCCTGGTTACCATATAACACTAAAGCACTCTTCAAGACAAATCATACGAGCCCCAACTTGATGGGGGTGTGTCGTTTAATTACTCAGTTCCTATGACCACCTTCCAGCTCCATCATCAGATCCTGGTTACAATTGGTAGACAAACTACTCGTCAAGACGATTCAAATGGGCCCAAACTCGATGAGGTTGTGTCGTTTTATTGCGAAGTTCCTATGGCCACCTTCTAGCTCCATCATCAAATCAGCACCAGGACATCATAATAATGCATTGTCACGCGATTTACACATGTATGCAAAATTTCAGCTCGATAAGTAACGGGGAAATGGGTAAAATTTGATTTTCAAGATTTTTTGATAAACATCGGGCGGGACAGGTGACCCTTAAAATTAGGAATCCAAATAATTAAATGGACATAATTAATTTTGTAAATGACATCCCGGTGCGATTTTTTTTAAACAAAATAATATTTTTGGTGTTTAGGTATATTTTCACTTTCATATTTTGTTCAACTCATATCGTAGTTTGTTTTTTATTCTTTGACCGCACAAAATGTAATTTATTCGCAAATAAAATACTAACAGTTACTAATCTACAGATTAAGCCTTAACTAAGAACTGGTATAAATTTAAATATTTTCAAATCAGTAGAAACACATTAAAACCGAAAATCAAAGTAAACGAAATTGCTCTGACAGCGGCGCGCGGTCCACCCTCGACAATGTCCGGAAACGGACTGCGCGGAGCGCGCGGGGCATGACAGGACGAGTCGGAGCAAGCGCGCTCACGTGGATACGGAAAAACCATATTTTTGATGAATTTAATGCAAAATATAGATAAAACTTCCAATTCAATGCATTGATATTTGCATAACCTTGCTTTGTGTGAAAAGAGCAACGAAAAATCTTGTGCCATTTGAGCAAACATTTGAAACATTGTAAATTTTTGTTTTTAGCAATTCCATGCAAGGTTTAATTGAAGATAAATAACACTTGAAAAAAATCATCGAGGAGTCCCACCTGAGGTCGATGATTTTTTTCAAGTGTTATTTATCTTCAATTAAACATTTGAAATTCATGAAAAAATAGACATGTTTTTGGGATCGTTTTAATAAAAGAAAGTGAATATGAAAAGCAAAATTATTGAATTCAAAATGTTTATTGAATTTTTTTCTAGCATATCTCATTTGAAGTTTATGGATTTGAGTTAAACGTATTCAGAGAAATTAATTTTTATATCCGACATTTTTGACATTTCACCCATCTTAAGGCCTTAAATAAAATACAGTATTCCTAGTGGCTGCTATTTATTAAATGAAGAAGCGATACATTGCGACCGTGACCGAAGTACAAAACAGAAAAGATCTACCCACTAATCTTATTACAATACACAACATCTCCACCCCTATATAACAATTAGCTTCTTACAACAATCAAGTTTCTTATTCGCCTACAAAAGTAGTTGTAAAATAATACATATTCGACACTGTACTGCTGACATACATGATAGCTGATACCTATATTTAAAATCAGTAACAATATATGAAAACATAAGTTATTATGTGTGAAGATGCCTACACTACTTATGATAAGTATGTATAAATAAATAAAACTTAAAAGAATTTAAGGGTAGCGGACATGGCGAGCTGCTCTGCAATACATAAACTACAGCCGCTTAACCCTACAGCACCCACCGTGCCCGCGCCGTGAAAAGCTAATGAAGTGGTGACGTGTTATTCTCACTCACTTCCTAACTAATAACTTTTACGCTACTCCGCCTTTCTCTAAATAACTTGTTTAGTAAATTATTCCAATAACACCAGAGTGGTTTATTATTTTGTAGAGGAAATAACTGCAGAATGGCGTTAAGAAAAACAACGTAGAAAAAAAAGGTAATTAGGTATTAATAAAATCAATATCTATCCCAAAACGCTTAGGTGGTTTACGGACTCGGACCAGACATGGTTTAGGTGATGATTCTGATGGCACATGAACCTGCTGAGGAATATTGTTTTCAGGTGCGTTGGTTTCACTATCGGGTAGCGAATCTTTTGTGTTTGGTAATGTTGGTACAACTTCAGCGGAAGGGCCCAAGCTCTTAAATTTAGGGTCTCGGATCGGGCTGTTTGACGTTGAGCCAGACCCCAGTACCTCTGGCGACGGCATTGAACCGGCAGTTCTGACTGGAGCCACCGTGATTTCCGGGAACACTTATGAAGGCCGTGAACGCACCGGATTGCTAGGTTGTAACTGTGGTTCGGTGACAGCCCTTACAGATGACACTCTCGATCTCAATTGGTCGATATGTCTATGTACCTCGATTCCATTATTATTTATACGGTAATCCGTACTTCCCGTTTTTTTAACCACAATACCTGGAAGCCATTTGCTTCCTTTTCCGTAATTCCTACTCCATACCTTTGCCCCAGATTCGAATTGCCTAGTCCCACCCCCAGCGGCTACTTCTGCCTTGTTTTGCTGTGATTTAACTCGAGATGCACGATCAGGTTTCAAACAATCTAAACGCATACGTAAGTTTCTTCCTAATAACATTTTAGCCGGGCTATCTCCAGTGGCGTAATGTTCAGTATTTCTGTACGCTAACAGGAACTTGCATAATGCTGAGTGGACATCTGCGTTAGCCTGAAGGGCCTTTTTAATAGTGCGTTTACAGATTTTTACTGCGCTTTCTGTCGCACCGTTCGAAGCTGGGTGGTACGGGGCTGAAAAAGTATGTTCAACACCCAGTTGGAGCATGAATTTACTAAATACCTCACTTACAAATTGCGGGCCGTTATCGCTCACTACTTGTTTCGGTATATCGAACCTTGCCCACATATCTTCGAGTACTGCTATAACTAAACGTGAAGACGTCCCTTTTATTTTAATGGGTTCAATCCACTTTGTTGACGTGTCTACCACTATTAAGTAGGTCATTCCTGCTAAAAGAAATCTACATAGATCCGAGTCCAAGGACGCTCGGGCCACGGCCAGCTGTGCGGCGCGTGGTGGGGCGGCGCGTCTACCACCGCGGCGCACGTCTCGTACGCGCGGCACGCGGCCTCCACAGCCTCGTCCAGCCCGGGCCACCATACATACGATCTAGCTAAGGATTTAGTCTTTACTATTCCCATATGGGTATCGTGTAATTCAATGATTACCCTACTTCTACACAAATTTGGAATAACTACTCTGTGACCCCATAAAATACAGCCCAATTCGCCGTATAGCTCGGTTTTTCTATTAAAATAAGGTTTTAATTCTTTTATGTCAACATGAGGGGGCCAGCCGTCGTTAATATAACTCAAATCACGGCTTAAAATTGGGTCGGACTTCGTACTTTTTTTTTAAAACATTATAATCTAATAATAGTGAATCTACTGCGAAATGTAAATATGTTTGTTCTGGTAATTGTTGCTCGTCTGTATCTTCTTTATGCGATTTTATTAGTCTAGACAATGCATCTGCAATATTTTTATCCGTACGAATATATTCGATATCAAAATCATAAGCTGATAACTTAATAGCCCATCTTTGTAAGCGGCTGGCTGCTGTGTTAGGTATACCCGTGTGAGGTCCAAAAATGCTAACCAGTGGCTTATGATCCGTGCGTAATTGAAATCTTCTACCGTACAAGTATTGGAGGAATTTCTCAACAGCAAACACAATCGCTAATGCTTCTTTGTGAATCTGACTATAATGTTTTTCTGCTTGAGTGAGGGCGCGCGACGCGTAGGCGATAACCCGCTCGCTGCCGCCCCCGGGCGCGCGCTGTGCCAGCACCGCGCCCAGCCCCCGCAAACTCGCGTCGCAGGTTAACACCGACTCTATTTTAATATCCAAATGGGTTAACACTTTTCGATATTAAAATAGATTTTTTTTTTCGCTCTGGCAACCCTGCCTGGCAGACGCAGCTAAAACAGCTGTTGTAATTTTATTTTATTTTTTATTATTTTGTGTAAAATAAACCGTAATTAAGCTTAAATCATAAAAACAAAACATAACGAACAATAAGTGACGTGTAAACAAACCTTAAAATACAAATTAGGCACTAATACAATCTGACAAAGCTGCCCGCCAGCTTTGACAACTCCCCTAAAACCAGGGGAGTACTGTTTTCAATTAATATTTATATTTAGCTTGATTGTGAATCTTGACTCATAAATTACTTATTCAATTAAGTTGAGGTTATCTACAATTACAAGTATAGTAAACACAGTCTACATAACCGTATATAGTGATAATTATCAACTATTTACCTACTGTAATACTGTTTTCACAACATTTAACACTGCACAAACCTCACGAAAGTGAGACTCGTCACAATTCATCACATTCGGCCTAGTTGTGCCTCTCTTTACTTGACGTACAGTGGAAGTAAAGTTGATGAAAACAACCTTTTGCCGCAGACATTGTACTTCTAATACTTATCAAAATCATTTAATCAATTAACAGTGGGCGATGTTGATAGTTAATTTAAACCAATCTAGTATGACCTAACTGAATAAACTATTTTTAGTATTCGATAAAATTAAAAAAAAAAAACACAGTAAATCTGTGTTTTTTGTGCTAAAACCCTATTATTTTATTTTATTTAAGAGACTTAATTGTAGATTTGTAGCTATCTATCAAAGTAAAAACAACCATCCACGTTTTTAATAAATATCAAAGTACTTACTCTGTCAGTTTCCCGGCTCATAACATAAACCCAAGTTTAAAACATCTCTTGTACACTTCTCTTCGAATAATTCCAGGTGAAGAATTATGACCCGAAAAATGGCTTCACAAAACACCGAGCTGAAACTCAAAATAGCGCTTGAGGAATTGAAACAGAGTAGGGAAAGCTGTGACCAACTTCTTAGGGAAAGAGATGAGAGTGAAGCAGAGATCAAAATTACTATTGACAAGAACTCTCAACTCCAGAAAGAACTAGCTGAATTACATGCCCAACACCAGGAAGTCACTGAACACCGTGACGAGCTACTGAAGACCATCAATACCTTTGACCAGTGCAGTAATCTCTTTGAACAAACACTTGTGCGCAATAATGAACTGGAGATCGAACTTCGAGATGCCAACAGGACATTATTGCATTTAGAAGAAGAAAAAAACAACCAAGAGTTCTCGCAGACCTTGAACCTTTACGAGGAGTTGATTGGGAGCCCTGGTGGGCATGCAGTAGTTTCAGACTTACGTTTAAATAGCAATTGTGCTCAATTATTAAAAACTAACAAACAAATTAGGCTATGAAATATACAAAAATAAGTAAATTCATTACAAAAATGTTTTTACAATAATATATTGTTAAGAAAACAACGCTCAGAGTTAGTAGACAGTTTAGAAATTTATAATAAATTTATTATTGAAAGTAGATGTAAATATGATGTGGATATTGAAAGGCTTCAGGCTGACATCTCAAAGTTACATGACTCATTAAAATCCATGACTACTAAATATAACTCTGCTCAGGACCAAATTAATGAGCACATCCTGGCTGCAAACAAACTCTTAGAATTGGTCAAAACCAACCAAGATTTTAAATTGCTTCCCAATATTAAAATCACCCAGGTATAAGATAAAAGTCTACAGATGGACGCCAGCCGATAGCTGTCAATATCTGCATTTCAGTCTCGATTAGCCTCATGTAAGCCTGTAAGCAATGTAATTGTTTTCTCAGATAGGTTAGGAGTTGGTTACGGCTCATTGTTACACAAGTCAATTAAGTGTAATGTAACTAACCATTGTATGCCAGATGCGTCTTATGATCAAATTATGAAATGCATAGAAAACAGTTCATTTAATAGTCAATCAATACTTGTAATTTTAATTGGAAATAGCAAAAATATAACAAAAAAAAACATCATAAAAAACTTTTCAATATTGTCTAGCCTTAATGAAAAAAAAGTTGTTTTGTGTGCCCTACCGTATTGTAGGTACTAAACAACGGAAAAAAATGTCAAAATTCATTTATTGAATAGTGTATTTTACAATCTAACAGAACGTCATAATGACAAGTTTGTGTTTTTTGACACAAACAAATTTACTAACAATAAATTTCTATTAACGGGCGGCTTTTTACACCTGCCATATAAATTAAAAAAACAAATTGCTACTTTGTTAGCATATAATATTAACAATTTATTATTTAATAAAAAATCAAACTGTGACCAACATATTAGTAGTAGTACTAATTTAAATATTATTCCTGTGACAATCTCAAATAATTTAAACTAAGAGAGCAGACAAAAGCTAAGCCTACCTTTAATATTCTGCACCAAAATATGCAAGGCTTGGCTGGCAAAGAGTTAGAATTAGCCTTATTCTTACAAGATTTAAATGTACATGTTCTATGTTTAACAGAGCATTGGATTAATCAATATGAGTTAATGATAAACATTGAAAATTATAAAATCGGCAGTTCGTTCACAAGGAAGTCCACTACTAAGGTCACTTATACTATTAAATAGTGAGTTAAACTGTAAAGAACGTAAAGATATAGTGTCACTTTCGATTGAACGAACTATTGAAGTAGCATGTGTTGAGCTAGAGCAGTATATAATAATAAGCGTGTACAGCCCCCCATCAGCCAATTACCAGCTTTTTTAATCTAATATGGAAGAGGCTTTGAAAAAAGTCGGTAGTTCTAGTAAGAAAATAGTTGTGTGTGGAGATTTTAATGTCAATATATTAGTAAATTCACCGAATTCAACTCGTTTTCTTAATCTTTTTAAATCGTTTAATTTAATTAACTTATTTAATGAACCAACAAGAGTGACTTCCACAACAGCTACTTGCTTAGATAATATTTTTTGCAATAGCAATGTAATAGATAAATCAGTTATACATTATTTAAGATCTGACCATAGTGGCCAGAGGGCGTCGTTTGAGCACCATCATGTCCGAGAAATTATAGATGCTGTCTGCAGGCCAATAACCGTGAATAGAATAGACCGATTTAAAGAAAAAAATTGTAATGGTATAGATTCATTAAAATCTAGCAGTAGCCATAGTGTTGATCTGTTATATGAGGATCTTTTTGGCTTGATTAAAAATGAATTTAAAAAAAAATAGCAAATAAAGTCAGGTGTAAGTTTAATGAATGGGCTACACCTGGTATTTACAAAAGTAGAAGAACATTATATGACTTGTATAGTCTAAAAGCAAACACTCAGAACCCACAGATCATAGATCATGTTAGAAATTACTCTAAAATATTTAAAAAAGTATGTGCCATTGCAAAATCGAATCATCTTCGAAATATTGTTTTGGGTTCTGATAATAAAGCAAAGGCCACATGGAACATAATAAATAAAGAAACACGTAGGCGTAAACAGAATGATCACTCTTACTCTCTTAAAATTGGGGATAAACTAATTAACTCACATGCAGAAGTTGCAAATGCTTTCGAGGAATTCTTTTCAAATATAGCGCCCTCTACAACTAAAGAACTGGCTTCTTCTGCTGAACTAGCTGAATCCCTTCTCAAGTCGGGTGTTGAGAAGTGCAAAACTCCATTTAATTTTAGACATATTAATCCTGATATACTAATAAAAACTTTCAAGGAATTAAACATGAAAAAAACTGAGGACTTATTGGGGATCTCAGTCAATATTATCAATACAATTATAAATACGATAGCCCCTTATCTTACAATTATTTTTAATAAATGTATTGATGATAAACAGTTTCCTACTTTGATGAAATTTAGTAAGATAATTCCTTTATATAAATCAGGCGAGAAAAATGATCCTTCAAATTTTCGACCAACTTCAATTTTACCAGTACTTAGTAAAGTTTTTAAAAAAGTAATTTTCAATTGAAGATAAATAACACTTGAAAAAAATCATCGACCTCAGGTGGGACTCGAACCTACGTCCCATCGCATACCGGGCGAGTGCTTTGACCACTAAGCTACCGAGGACGTCACGTGACAAGATGAAATTCCTCAAGTGTTTTTTCTCGCTGTCAAAGCCAGCGTATTCTGATCAATGTTGTAGCTATATGTATAGCTGAGTAGTATACTACCGTCAACACCCTATAGACATATTTTTACAAATATTTGACTATTGGTTAAGATCAGAAATGCTTAAACATTGTAAATTTTTGTTTTTAGCAATTCCATGCAAGGTTCAATTGAAGATAAATAACACTTGAAAAAAATCATCGACCTCAGGTGGGACTCGAACCCACGTCCCATCGCAAGATCGCAAGATCTTCATCTTGTCACGTGACGTCCTCGGTAGCTTAGTGGTCAAAGCACTCGCCCGGTATGCGATGGGACGTGAGGTCGATGTTGAGTCCCACCTGAGGTCGATGTTTTTTTTTTAGTGTTATTTATCTTCAATTGAACCTTGCATGGAATTGCTAAAAACAAAAATTTACAAAGTAATTTTCAATCAACTTTTATCACGCTTTGTCCTCAATAAATTGTTACATAGCAAACAATATGGCTTCACGAAAGGAAGAAGCACTACAGATGCTGGAGTTGCACTCTTGAAACACGTGTTTGATGCTTGGGAAAGTAGGCAGGACGCTTTGAGAGTTTTTTGGGATCTTTCTAAGGCTTTTGATTGTGTGGACCATCAAATTTTACTGAAAAAACTTAGACACTATGGTGTTTTATGCGATGCCTCAGATTAAGTAAACTCTTATCTCACAGGCAGAACACAAAAAGTTTGTATCAATGGAGCTGAGTCTTCTGGGTCGCCTCTTACTATGGGCGTGCCGCAGGGATCGATATTAGGGCCTCTGCTCTTTCTAATTTACATAAATTACCTTCCATCTTTTACGAAAAACCTCTGTGAGACAGTGTTATTTGCAGATGATACTTCATTGATTTTTAAAATCAAGAGAGGTAAAGACTCATTTGACGATGTAAATAATGCACTCTCGCAAGTATTGCATTGGTTCACCACCAATAATCTTATGCTCAATGCAAATAAAACAAAGTGCATCAAATTCACAATGCCCAACGTAAAACGTGTCTCAACACATATTACTGTAAAAGATGAACAACTTAATACATCTAGTTCCACTACATTTTTAGGAATCACTTTAGATTCCCGTTTGCAATGGGGTGCGCATATCGAGACTCTGTCGGGAAGACTTAGCTCTGCGGCTTATGCCGTGAGAGAGATAAGACAACTGACTGAAGTTGAAACGGCAAGATTGGTGTATTTTAGCTATTTTCATAGTATAATGTCATATGGAATATTGTTATGGGGCTCAGCAGCAGATATTGAATCTATATTTCAGAAGAGAGCTATACGGGCAATTTACGGCCATGGACCCCGAGACTCCTTAAAAGAACTGTTTAAAGAAATTAATATACTAACAGTAGCATCCCAATTTATTTATGAAAATATAATGTATATCCGCAAAAACCTGTCCTTATTCCTTAAGAAAAGTGATATCATAATCTTAACACCCGGAATAAGAATAAGCTTGCCGTTCCCAATTTCAGACTGCATAAAGTGGGTAATTCGTTTATGGGAAAATGTATTCGCTTTTTTAATAAATTACCAGCGTCTATCGTAGAACTGCCCCTGTTAAAATTTAAATCGCATATTAAAACAAATTTAATGAAAAAAGGATATTATACTGTAAATGATTATATAAATGATAAAAATATTTGGAAATAAATACTGCCCTGCTCGCACAGGTACATTTATCTTGTAATGTAAAATATATACTATTTAAAAAGAGGCTGACAATAGTGACCGAGTTTCTTGCGCTACTTCTTCTCGGCGCTAGCCCAAAATTGTCCCGAAGTAGTGGTAGGGAAAAAAATATATTGGGACGTGAAACGCTTAGTTTAAACCTATTTACAGAAAAAAATTAGTTTCAATGGTTTTTAACTTCTGCACTACATAGCATTTTTTTATCCTATTAAACGCAAATTGATGATTACTTTTCCATTCCCAATGTTTACCTTTTTTAAGTAATTCATATAATACTGCTAATTGGGTACTTAAGTTCTTTATAAATTTTTCGTAAAAGTTAACCATGCCTAAAAACGATTTTAACTCCGATGTATTAGTCGGATGAGGCATATTTAAAATGGGTTAAATTTTTTGTGGGTTAACCCGCACGCCGTCAGTGTCAACAATTAAACCTAAGTATTCCACCCGTTTAGTAAAAAAAATGCATTTGCTCTTTTTTATATTAAGGCCATTGGTTTTTAAAATATCAAGTACATCGTTAACGGATTTTAAGTGACTATTTAAACATTTATTTTGGATCAAAATATCATCGTAAAATATTATCACATCTGGAACCTTTCTAAAGAGGTTTATCATAAATTTTTGGAATATTCCTGGACGCGAAGATAGCCCTTATCCGTTGTATTTAAATAAACCCATGTGAGTATTTATTACCGTGTACCGTTTGGATTCATCATCCAGTTCCAGTTGATTATACGCTTGCGAAAGATCTAACTTAGTAGAATATTTATTACCACACAATTCACTAAATAAGTCATCTACTTTTGGAACCGGGTACCTATCAACCATTAAGACACGATTAAGTGTTACCTTATAATCGGCGCACAAACGAATTCCTCCATCAGCCTTCCTGGCGATCACCAGTGGCGTCGCACAGTCCGAGTGATCCACCGGTTCGATGACGCCGGCGCGCAGCATGGCGTCCAGCTCGGCGTCGACGCGCTCGCGCAGCGCGTACGGCAGCGGTCGCGCTGAGCAGTATATGGGTTTCGCGTCGTCTCGCACCGATAACTTTACACGGCTCCCCGTGTATTTCCCCAACGTCCCATCAAACAGGCTATTGTGTCTGAAAAGGATTTCATTAATCGTTAGGTTTTTACTCATTGTTTTTACTCATCGTGATTCGATGTATTTTAATCAAATGTTGGCAACACTAACTGTCGACCAAGGATAGGACTTGACGTAATTGAGTTGTGGTGGGGAAAACACCGCAGCAGTATCGGGAGAGATCGCTATTCAGTCAGTTGCTCGTCAGCGTTCGAACCAAGCGGTAGCGGAACTAAACTCTTTCGGCCGTAATAGGAATTATAATTAATACAATAAGCATATAATTTGTGAATTACCTAATTAATTATTCTATTCTTATAAAATGTAATCAGTGAGTAGTCAATAGTGGTATTATTTCATAACCCCCATTTTTGGAATTTCTATGTTTAACTCCGACAACCACTGTCGTCCTAGTAGGTTAGTGGATTCATTACTTAATACATACAAGTCCAACATTTTTTAAATTCCTTTATAATACACATCAACTTCTAAATATCCTAACGGTCGAACTACCAAACCGTCATAAAATCTTAGTTTTAAGTTACATGAATTCAAAATTAAGTCGTTAAATAGATCGTTATATGTTGACTCACTGATAAAGCCGACCCAGTATCTATCTCCATACATAAAGCTTTGTTGTGAACTCTTAGGGACATACGTACCGGTTTGTACTTATTTAAGGACATTTGGTATACAGGTTCGTCTTCTTCGCCCGTACTCCCGGGCTCCGGCTCCGGCTCCGGCACGGCCAATGCGCGTCTCGCGCCGCACGCCCGCCCGCACCGGTGCGATTGCCGCGACCGCAACCGCCTCGAGCGCTGTTCACGCGTCCTTCGCGTGACCTCCTCGCGCTCTGCGTTCCCGCCGTTACGCTCGACGTTATGCCTACCCGACTTGCTCGATATGAATCATCACCGTTTTTACTTGGACAAACTCTTCTTAGGTGGCCTGTTCTGTGGCAAAAACTGCACTCAAAGTGTTTGTAGCGACACACGCTAACATGATGACCACTTTTTCCGCACGCTGAACATGTAGCAATGTTTAATTTGTGAACGTTTCCACTTACTTCCGAATCCCAGTACTCGCTAGAATATTTTTCCATTGCTCCCGCGTCTCGCTCCGCAGCTTCAAGCGTATTTGCTTGACTGATCGCTTTTCGTATCTCAGTTCCTCTTTCGCAAATAATCTCTGTCTTATTGTTTCGCTTCGTATGCCGCAAACAAATGGGGAGAAAAACTAACTTTTTATCACGCCAGGGGCGCTTATTGTCTTGTACCTAGATCTGACATAACATCTGTCAGATTGTATGGAAATTTGCAATCATTTCTGTTTGTTTACCTTATTTTCGAGGATTCAAGTCGCAATGCAACAGTGTGGTGCTTTAAACTGTAAAATTGAAGTAGTTCATTTATTCCCTAAGGACTATAAACGCAGAAATCAGTGGGAATTTGCTTTACGGATTAAAAATTGCACGATTACTCACAGCATATTTCATAGAAGAAGACTATTTTGGAAAAAGTATAATATACTAAACGGGTAACAGTTTAGTGAATTCACTGGCACTGAAACAAAAGTACAGAAACCTAAAAAGCCCAAATCATGACAAGCTTCATGGAGCAGTTTTAAACAAACTAATACATTGAAAATCTTAGTTAGTGCTTTACCCTGTCTTCTTCTTGAATTTATGAAGGACTCCACTACTTGCCTGTCTCTCTACTGTAGAGTGCTGTGAACTTTTAACTAAATGACAAAGCGGAGGCAATATAGCCGTTGATAATGGACTTACAAAAGAGACAAAGAAATGTAATAGTTAGAACAGATACCTTCTTTTCATAAATGAAAATCTACTTACTAGGCCTCATTATTATGAAGAACTAAGATATTTTCAAGTGCTGCAATTTTAGGGAATCTATTTATAAAAAAAATCAATAAAAGTCTAGGAAGTTATATCTGTTTTTTTATTATTATTTTCAAATAACCTTTAAACATGTTACTTACTTTAAATATACCATTACTTCATAATGATGATTATAAAAAAAATAACATTTCACAAATGTGAGTATCATACTTATTAATAAAGAAATAGTATCACGACTACATGCTATGCATCAATCAAATTGCAGAATTTCTTACCAGTACAACATAAATATCTATGTTTGTGTGTAGTAAGGAATTTTCTTTTTAAAGGACAACTTTCTAACACTTATACTTAACTAAGGCACAGTAATTTCATAAACCAAGCTTTTTTTTATAAAGACTCTTTAGAAATTGACAATCCAATCCACGCTTGTCCACCACATATCCTAAATACACTTCCCATAATCTGGAGAACTTTCTTGACCTCTGGTATTGAATTAGAGATACATGTTTACATCATGCATACATGCCACTATCCGCAGCGCTCACAATGGTATAAAATTAACTTTCTCCATCCTTGCTTTACATTATCCTTTCATCTATGTGATATCACCAGCAGAGTAGAGGTGAACAGTTAGGAGATGACATGCTTCATACAGAACTTTTTGTTGCTTGCTGTTGTATCTGTAAAACAAAAAGCATCAGATGATGAATACTTATTATTTAAAAAGTGTATTGAATAAATATCAGGAAATTATTTGAATATAAATTCATACTTCATACCTTTCTAAATAAAGATGTATTTCATGTTTTCTTAAGCTAGGATGTGGAAAATAGGCATCAATGTCTCTGAATTTTTCTATCGCCAGAGAGGCATATGCAAGATCATCTGTAATGTTATAGTCAGCACCAAAGTTTCGGTTCCGCTCATTAGCCTCCAATCTAGAAGAAATAACAGATATAGTCCAAATTAACCAGAATTATGCACAGGAAATAGAATGTAACCTTCAATATTTTCAATGCTTACCTCTCTATCAAATCACAACGTTTTCGTTAATTGTTCTGGTCCTTTTACGAAGTCCGCTTTGAAGTTCAGAAAAAGACATTAATGAATACATTTTAAACGCTGAAAAACTTTAAATGCGAAAAAATCGCAAATACACACTTGACACTAGCAGTCAACAGGGTACAAGCGCCGACCGCGCCATCTACAAAAAGCTTTGCGTGTTCCTCCCCATTGGTCACGTAGGTTGTCTTCAAAATTATTTTCAAATTTACAAAATCTAGCTAGTTTTTTTTAAGTCTGCTATGTAGTTAGCAATTGATTCTCCTGCTAGCTGTCTCCTCTGCCGAAATCTATATCTTTCCGCGAGCATTGATGGTGTAGGCTGTAGATTTTTCCTAAGCAGTTCCACTGCTTCATCGTACCTTAATAATTATCTAGAAAGTACATCTCGATCCGCTCCACGTAGGCTGACCAATTTCCACTGTCCATATCAAATTCGGCGATTTTTCCAATCGTGAGACATATACGGCTGTAACTAATAACTTTAGCCTCAAACACACTCTCCGACACTATTACCCCGCTAAATTAAAATTAATTTTCACCAGTCGTCAGTGTTAAACAAAAGACAGTATTCCTAGTGGCTGCTATTTATTGAATGAAGAAGCGATATATTGCGACGGTGACCGAAGTTCAAAACAGAAAAGATTTACCCACTAATCTTATAACAATACACAACAGAAGGCAATTGAATCTTATATTTTAAAGCAACGTTTGAGTATTAATGCACTGCTGGCTGACTGCCGCTAGTAGATTGCTTTATATAAATTTTCAAATAAAACTTGGTAAAAATTATCGAAGATGTCAGGCTCTTGGGGTTGCTGCAGCAGTGATGATGCGGCTGACGAAAGTTTTATTGACTGTAACAACTGCGCTAAAAAATACCATTTTGCATGCTTATCCATGCCGGAAACATCTGATATACCCGACATCTGGAGGTGCCTTGCTTGTACAAGCATAATGCCTTAAACTACTAAAGATGACACTACACCAGCTAGGAATGTGTCTACGTCTAGAGGAAGTAAAAGGATTACTCTTAGTTCGCCTGCCGCAACGTCTCCTCCTGCGGCTGCAGCAACTGTTGATGAAGTGCGCACTATTGTCCAGGATTTATTGAAGCTTGAATTCGATTCTATGTCGAAAAGCTCGCACCAATAAGGGAAGAAATGGCGCAAATCACAACATCAATGTCATTTATGAATTCTAGATTTGACAGCATTGAAGCTGAGCAACAAGTTGCATCTAGTTCTGTGAAAGAACTTAGGCAGACAATATTAAGCTGAATAGTACAGTGGCTCATCTTACGCATCGTCTAAACTAAACTATTTAGAACAACAAACTAAAGCAAAAAACCTTGAAATACAATGTGTTCCAGAGGGCAAGAACGACAACTTGATTAACATTATCTCTTAACTGGGAAACATTATTAAATGCAAGCTAAACAAGAACGACATCATGACTGTACCCGGGTGGCTAAAATCAACACAACATCTGCACGACCCAGGTCAGTAGTTAATAGTTGTACAGTTTGGTTATCCAATAGTTAGAGACAAAGTTCTTGCTGCTACTTATAAATTTAATAAGGAAAATCCAAATGACAAGTTGTGTACGGCACACTTAGGGTTTGGCGGTGATAAAATGCCAGTTTTCGTGGTAGAACATCTGTCTCCCCACAATAAAGCTCTGCATGCTGCAGTTAGGATTCGTGCAAAAGAAAAGTTGTATAAATATGTGTGGGTCATAAGTGGTAAAATATTTGTGCGAAAAAATGATGACTCGGGATATTTACATATTAGGGATATGATTGACTTAAGTAAAATAGTGTAATTGTAACAAACTTAGGTAACTTAATATGCATGAGTAATATTCAATATAATTGTAAAATTCAACAGTCTTAAAATATATTATCAAAACAGTAGAGGCCTTCAAACAAAAACTCACACTTTTTACGATAATATATGTTGGAATAAGATTAATTACTTTTTGACATGGCATAGACTTACACAATGCGTACAAGATGCAACACACCAGTGGCGGGCATTGACTTTATTTCGAGGTAGGCAGGAGCGGCGAACGGCGACGAACGACAGCGAGCAACGTTCGGTTCGCGAGCGAACACCGACGCTCGGCCGGAGAATCACTTTATTATCTTGTGTGCGGTCACTGTATGTTGCATTTAGCCTCGGTTCAGACAAGCGGGAATCGCGCGATTACGAACCGCGCGATTCGTAAACGAAAGGCCTTATTTACCTATAATTTTTCGCAATCGTTCAGACATAACCGCGCGTTTTGTTCACGGTTACCGCGCGATTATCGCCGTGTCTGAACAAGGCCTAAGACTCTTTATTGCACACCACACAAAACAAACAGTACAAAAAAACAAATATATAATATCATTTTGAATGGTACAATTTAGGCGGTCTTATCGTTAGAAGCGATCTCTTCCAGCAACCTTCAGGTAGAGCCTTTGAGAGTTTGGCAGGCGCTGACAAATTTCAAGTTAGCTTAAATCGCGATGTTAACTTAAAAAAAAATTTCGTAATGTCGGTACAGAAAAATAAGTTTTTATTGTTGTTAGACCAAAATTAACCCTGTATCTCGTAATCTCCTCCCCTAAATAGAGCACCCTAAAGTCTTAAAACTTAAATTAAAACCCATTATACCAAATCTATCTTAAAAAAAAATATTTTTATTCACACACAAATCTAGGTAAAACCAAAATGCGAATATAAACAAACAATGTGTGGCTCATTTAAAATTTTAGCAAATTAACGTAATTAAAAATAAAACGTCGCATAACAAGCCGCTCTCGCTTGAATCGACAAGCATCAAGCTGGAAACATACTATCGGACGCGGCTTACGGACGCGGCTTACAGCCGCGACTTAAAGGAATCTAGGTATTGGATTTACACTAAGGTGTGCAAACCAGCGGACGTCAGTCGCGGACGTAACCTTCGCTGACCTTGAGCGCTCGGACGTCCGACAGCAATCTGGCGCGCTGGATGTTTCTGTAAGCCGATAACGTCCGCGGACGGTATGCACGGGGTGCGGACGCGTCCGAGCGTCAGAAGGACGCCGGCTGCGCGAGAGCTCGCACGTGCTTATTGATTGCATGAACATTTTTATTCTAAGATAGCTAGCGATTTGATAACGTATGCGAAAAAGAAACCCGCTTTAGTTAGTTAGTTAGTTAGTTAGTTAGTTTAGCTGGGAGGTGTCCGCACTTAGCCTCTCGATTGGGCCATTGTGCGTGCTGTGTCCTTCCCCTACTCCAACCAGCCCAAGTCATCCCAGAAGGCCAGCAGACCCTTCAGGCTCCTGAATGCCTCCGGGAGTGATCCTGGTGATTGGAGAATCCGTGCCCGTTGTTCTGCCACGCTCTCGCACTCCATGAGCACGTGCCGCGGCGTTTCCTCTGCCTCCATGCATCCTCTGCATGTGGGGCTGTCTGTTACTCCTATGTGGAATAGGTGCCTGTTTAGTGAACAATGACCGGTTATAGTACCTACAACCTTCCGAAGTTCGTTCCGTTTTAGTCTGATGAGGCTGCGGGCGAGCTTTTTTGATGCTGCCGGAATTGCATCTTTTGTTTGCCTGCATCCTACACTGTTCATCCATTCGGTATGGTGGGTTCCTGTTGTTCTTTCACGCAGCCACGTTTTAATTTGGGCCTGAGGTATAGGCAGTAGTGGTTCCGGTCCATGGACTACTACCTTCGATCCTCTTTTGGCCAGTTCGTCTGCGGTGTCATTTCCCAGTGAGTTGCTGTGTCCTTTGATCCATTGCAGAACTACTCTGTTCGTGTTTGCAATGGATTGGAGTGCATTGTGACACTCTAGTATGAGTGCGGAGGTTACGACATTGTTTTGTAGGGCTTGGAGTACGGATGCACTATCCGAGACAATTTTTATGCCAAGATCTCGGACGTCTCTGGCTGCAACCGCCTGTGCCGCTTTGGTTATACCAATGCATTCTGCCTGGAAGATGGAGTTTAACTTGTCTAGTGTGGTCGATATGTTTATGTTTAAATCATTCGAGAAGACGCCGGCTCCGGTACCGTGTGCCGTTTTTGAGCCGTCTGTATATATCCTAACTTCATCGACGCCAGAGTTGTCTTTTGGTTCTTCTGTGAGTTGGATATTGTATCTTCGATCGAAGATGTGTTGACACGGAGTTCTGTCCATGGGCGCCTCGAGGAGTGGTAATTCCTTTAGGACCTCCTGCAGAACTTTTGAGTGTGTTGTTTCTATGTTTTGTTTCCATAGTCCGTTTGCTCTTAGTCTCAGGGCGGCTGACTGTGCTTCCTCCTGTATGATGAGATCTAGCGGTCTCAAGTTTAGGAGGAACTCGAGCGCGGCTGATGGGGTGGTTCTCATGCATCCAGTAGTTGCTACGCTCGCTAGTCGTTGTAGACTCTGGAGTTTTGTTTTCACTGTGGTCAGTTGTGTTCTGGGCCACCATACAACTGATCCATAAGTTATAGAAGGTCTGATAACTGATGTGTAGAGCCAAAGTGTGATTTTTGGATTTAGACCCCAACTTTTACCAACTAGTCTTCTACATTGACAAAATGCTATACAGGCCTTCTTTATTTTTGTATCGATATGACTCGCCCAATTCAGTTTGTTATCAAGGATAACGCCCAGGTATTTCACCTGAGTTGATAGCGAGAGTTCTGTGTTAAATAGTTTTGGTAATTGTAGTGGAGGTAACTTCCTTTTGTTGGTGAAAAGGATAAGTTCTGTCTTTTTCGGGTTTACTGATAGTTGATGCTCGTCACACCATTTTTCTACTATCTGAAGTGCTGAGCGCATAATTCCGCAGAGCAGATTTTCAGCGTTTCCGTTTATCAGTATTGTTAGGTCGTCTGCATAACCAATAGTAGTGTATCCTCTTTCGTTTAGTCTGTACAGTAGGCTATCCACTACTATGTTCCATAGGAGTGGTGAAAGGACACCACCCTGGGGGCATCCTCTTACTACCTTTGCTCTTGTGGTAGTGTTCACCACTATTTGAACCGCCCTTTTACTTATTAGTTGCGTTATCCAGTTTTTTATGACTGGATCGACGTTGTATTTCTGTAGGGCGTGGTTAATGCTGTTGTGCATGGTTTTGTCGAAAGCCCCTTCTATGTCTATGAAGGCAGCTAGGGTTGAAGCTTTATTTGTGATAGCCGTTTCTATTTTATGCACCACCATGTGCAGCGCTGACTCTGTTGATCTGCCTGTTCTGTATGCATGTTGTTGGGGATGTAGTTGCTTACGTTTTAGCGCTCCGTCCCTTAGGTATCGGTCTACTAATCTTTCCAGTGTTTTTAGTAGGAATGATGTTAGACTAATCGGCCTGAAAGCTTTGGCGTGCGTATAGTCTTCCTTGCCTGGTTTTGGCAGGAAGACTACTTTCGCCTCTCTCCATGTTTTTGGTATGTATTTGAATGCAATGCAGGCCCTGTAGATTGGTAGTAGATGTTTTGTTACTTGGTTGGTCTGCCATTGTAGTAGTGCTGGGAAGATTCCGTCCAGCCCTGCCGACTTGAAGGGCTTAAAGCTCTTTAGAGCCCATTCTATTTTATTTGTCGTTACTACCTTGTCTGCAATTTCCCATTCTTGGGTTGTTGGTGTACTGTATTGCTCGTCAGACCATCCGTAGTCTGACGTTATTTGACAGCCTGGGAAGTGAGTTTCCAGTAGTACTGTACTGGTTTCCTCATCTGTGTTTGTATAAGTGCCGTCTTCTTTCTTCAGGGAGCCCAGGAGTTTGAGATCACCTTTTGAAAGGATTTTCTTTATTCTTGCGGCTTGGTTGGTTGAGTTAATGGTATTACAGAAATCATGCCAGCCTTCCGTTCTCCGGAATCTGATTCTTTTCTTGTAGTGTTTTTGTGCTGTTTTGTATTTTTCCCAGTCGTCAGTGGATCTGGTGTTTTTTGCTCGGTTAAAGAGTGTCCTGAGTCCCTTGCGTAGTCGGTCGAGTTCTGGCCCCCACCAGGTACTTTTACCCGAGGTTTTGGGTGTTACTTCAGGACAAGCCAGTTCATAACTGTCTCTAAGGGATTCAGTTAGGAGCTGAACGTTTGATTCTATGTTATCAGTACTAAGTGTTACGTCTGTTAGTTGTACATCACCTAGCGACTTGGTTAGTAGATTTGTGTACCTTGTTATATCTGTTTTGCGGGGGTTGCGATATGGAACAGGGTGTGTTTGTGTGTACTGTATTTGGAAACAGACGCGGCGATGGTCTGCGAAGGAGGGTTCATTTGATACATGCCAACCCTCAATGAGGTCTGCCGCCGCGTGTGTTGCCAAAGTAACGTCTATGATAGATTGATACCTTGAGCTTACGAAAGTGGGTTCTATACCTCTGTTCATAATGTTCAGGTTTGCTTGGTGTAAATATTCGGCTAAAGACTCACCCCTTTTGTTTGTGTCCTTACTTCCCCACAGCGGGTGATGTGCGTTGCAGTCTGCGGAGATGATCAGGTCCCATTCGTGTGCTTCGCAGTGTTGTACCAGTTGGGCTAGTTCCCTTGCAGGAATTTCGCCCTCACTTGGCATATACACCGAAGCTAACACTAGGACGGTTTGTTGTACTGTAGATATCTTCACTGCTGTGAGGTCTCTAGAACAGAATTGGTTAAGCAAGGTTGTTGTTACGTTATTAGGCATGTAGATGCAGGTTCTCGGTTTTTCAACTGAGGTGTCCAGCAGTAACTTACCACCGATGTTGTTTAGACCGCAGACTCTATTATTCCTGATCCAGGGCTCCTGGATCAGAGCGACGGTCTTGTTGTTGACCTCCAGCACTCTGCGTAAAGTTGCCGCTGCTATCTGCTTGTGCTGGAGGTTTGTCTGTATGACATTGAGGGAGCTAAGGGCTACGCAGGACGTCATCTTCGTCGCTGTAGCTCCCCTCAATGTGCAGCGCCGAGTTTACTTCCATCTCGCTCATACCCGGTTGGGGAGCTGAGGTGGATGCCGCTGGGTTGGATGTTATCCCTGCGGCCTCACTCGTCGCTGTCGGTTCCTGTCCGGTTGTTGCGGGCTCGTCCGGAGAGAAGAAGCGGATGTAGCCACTGCCGGACATATGGGCTACTCGGCGATCTCTCTCCAGGATGGTCTGCTTCTGGTCTTCGGGGATTCCTAGGATAAGGTGAATCACCTTTTCCTTGGAATCCTCCTCTCGAGGTTTGTTGTCCACCGTCATATCGTAACACTGCCATGAGTCAACTTTGTACCACGGGTTCTGGGCGCAAAGGACTCGGTGCAGTGTGGCAGCGTCAGTGATACGGGAGTGGACAAGCAGCCCCGCCTTCAGCTTTTTCTTCATCTCTGACTGTTTAATAACAGTCAGAGTGGTGCCCGGTATCGGTGATGGTAGGGTTTTGACCCGGTCGACCAGCCAGCCGAGAGCGTTCGCATCCTCGCACCACATCGCTAGTGCCCCATCCAGAAGGAAGGGGCGTCCGCGGAAGGAAGGAGCTTGCGCGCTCGGAGAGGGTGGAGACAGAACAGCCTGCAGGATACTATCGTCGATAGTCTCCTTGAGCTGATCTGCCTGGGCGGACGAGAGGTCCCTCGGCGGAACGGTGGTAACCGCTACTCTCAGGTGCGATTTATTCGCATCTGCGTAGCTCATCGTCCGCTTTGGTCTCGTGTCGGTTTTTGCGCGTTTGGCTTCTCCCCTGGGTGACTGAGTCTCATCCAGGCGAGCTCGCTTCGAGGAAGTCCGCTCACCCGGGCGATCCCCAGGCCCAGACTGCTCCTTTTCAGGAGCAGGGGAAGCATTCGCAGCATGTGTCCGGCTACGATGACCTCTCGGCTTTCTTCTCCTTTTCGACTGTGCTGGTGGTGGTGGTGGTGGTGGTAGTGTTGGTGGTGGTAGTGGCGGCGGAGCCGGTATAGTCTGTGCCGCTGCCACCTCCGTGGAGGTGGGCGGCGCAGCTACGCGCTGCGTTTCCGCTGCTACGTCGTCGGCTGCCGCTTTGGTAATAGGCTTCCGGGCTTTCCTTTCCGCGCGCCGGTTGTGGCGACTACGTTCCGGTTGTCCCGTTGGCCCTTGGTTTGGTGTGTGGTTTGGTTTGTGTGGTGGAGCCGCTGAGCCAGCCTTCCCCTTTTTCAAGGGGCGCTTGTGGGCGACTACGGTCCACTGGTGTTGTGGTGGCACAGATTCTGTGCCAGTAGGTATGGCCTCTGCGAGGCCTGACAGGTCCAGGCTGGAGCCTGGTCCTGTTTGTGGTAAAGCGCCAGTAACATTCGCCGACGCGGGGGCCTGGTCGTCCACCCCTGCGCGGCCTTCGGTAACAAATTTCACACTCGCAGGCCCGGGTACCTGCGAGCGCCGGGCGTTAGCCGGATCGCATGACATAATCGCATCATTAATTGCACTCATATCATTAACGGGGGGGGGTTTGGGAAATAAACACACAGCACTTTCCCAAGGTGCTGTGGCCGTGCTTTCAGAAGGGATTTAATCCTTCTGGGCTTACGGATGCCTGTGTGTGGTTTTGCGCCGCCACGGTTCGGCTATGCCGGTTTGGAGAGGGAGTTAGGATGGGACTAGGTAAGGATATTTTGGGGTACGGCCAGAGGTTTCTGTTATACCAGTAGCTTAGGGCAATTGGCTAAGAACGGGCAGCAACCTCGGGAAGGATAGTCCACTGGCCTTGTCTACGGGATCTTTGCGACCTGCGCTCCTCCTTAGACCATTCACCAAACCCAGCATCGGGACAGATGCTGGGAGTAAGGGAATTACCAATCAAAGTATTTATTAAAATACAGATGTTGATTGATCTTGCCCTCGCCCAAGAAACCCGCTTATCACCGTATTCAGTAATATGTTACAGGAAATCTCCGGGACCTGGACAAGATTTATTTAGGGTTCCGTACCCAAAGCGTAAATCGGGGGCCTATTACTATTCCGCTGTCCGTCTGTCTGTCTATCTAATGAACCGTGTTAGCTAGACAGTTGAAATTTTCACAGATGATGTATTTTTGTTGCCGCTATAACAACAAATACTAAAAACCAGAATAAAATAAATATTTAAGGGGCTCCCATACAACCAAAGTGATTTATTTTGCTCGTTACTAAGGCTCCGCTGTCCGTCTGTCTGTTTGTCCGTCTGTCACCAAGCTGTATCTCATGCACCGTGATAGCTAGAAAGTTGAAATAAATATTTAAGGGGGCTTCCATACAACAAACGTGATTTTTTTGCCGTTTTTATAGAAAATGGTATGGTAATGGAACCCTTCGTACGCGAGTAAGACTCGCACTTCGCCGGTTTTTACAGATAATGGTGCGGAACCCTTCGTGCGCGAGTTCGACTCGCACTTGGTCGGTTTTTTTTGGCCTGGATAATTGTATTTTGGATTAGCTACTATTTTTCAGAATTTTCTTCCAAAATCTACTAAACGATACAGATTTTCTACTGAAATTACTACTAAATCATCGTCACACTAAAGTGGTCACACCTATGGCGTCGCCATGAGTGTGACCACTTTAAGTAGATTTCTACGTTTTTGGTAGGTTTGTGACAAAGAGGACGATGATTTAGTAGTAATTTCAGTAGAAAATCTGTATCGTTTAGTAGATTTTGGAACAAAATTCTTAAAAATAGTAGCTAATCCAAAATACAATTATCCAGGCCAAAAAAACCGACCAAGTGCGAGTCGAACTCGCGCACGAAGAGTTCCGCATCATTATCTGTAAAAACCGGCGAAGTGCGAGTCGGACTCGCGCACGAAGGGTTCCATTACTATACCATTTTCTATAAAAACGGCAAAAAAATCACGTTTGTTGTATGGAAGCCCCCTTAAATATTTATTTCAACTTTCTAGCTATCACGGTGCATGAGATACAGCTTGGTGACAGACGGACAGCGGAGCCTTAGTAACGAGCAAAATAAATCAATTTAGTTGTATGGGAGCCCCTTAAATATTTATTTTATTTTGGTTTTTAGTATTTGTTGTTATAGCGGCAACAAAAATACATCATCTGTGAAAATTTCAACTGTCTAGCTATCAGATGCCGCACCACATACAGACGGACAGCGGAATAGTAATAGGCCCCCGATTTTCGCTTTGGGTACGGAACCCTAAATAAATCTTGTCCAGGTCCCGGAGATTTCCTGTAACATAATACTGAATACGGTGATAAGCGGGTTTCTTTTTCGCATACGTTATCAAATCGCTAGCTATCTTATAATAAAAATGTTCATGTAATCAATAAGCACGTGCGAGCTCTCGCGCAGTCGGCGTCCTTCTGACGCTCGGACGCGTCCGCACCCCGTGCATACCGTCCGCGGACGTTTTCGGCTTACAGAAACATCCAGCGCGCCAGATTGCTGTCGGACGTCCGAGCGCTCAAGGTCAGCGAAGGTTACGTCCGCGACTTACGTCCGATGGTTTGCACACCTTAGTGTACATTCAATACCTAGATTCCTTTAAGTCACGGCTGTAAGCCGCGTCCGTAAGCCGCGTCCGATAATATGTTTCCAGCTTTATGAAACGCGGAATTTTTATTTCGTATAAATATTGTTTAATCGAATTAACGAAATTAGTAAATTTTACTGTAACGTCATTCGGGACTGGATCGTCCCAGTGGAGCTTGCATAACCACAATTTTTGCAAAAGTATTTTAGCTATGATAACAATAGGCGCAAGAAAACCTAAAGGGTCATAAATTTGTGAGACTACTGACAACATATTACGTTTTGTCAATGGGGACGGATCGACAGCGCTCAGTTGTGTAATGAAATGAAACTCGTCAGTCTTATTATGCCAACCTAGCCCGAGTGTTCTAGTTTGTGTATGCTCGCCTATTGCTAGGTTCTTTGATTGTGACGCAGTAGTGATGTCGTCACAATTGAACGTCCACTTACGTAATGAATAACCGTACTGGTTTAAAATGTGTGATGTTTTTTCACAAATCTCGAACAATATTTTAGGATCATCATGTGATGTCAGAAGGTCGTCTACAAAGAAATTCTCTATAATTACGCGTGAAACTACCTCGTCATCGCATTCTTTTGCGATTTGATGTAAACAACGTATGCACAAGTACGGCGCCGATGCCGTACCGTACGTCACTGTGTTTAGTTGGAAAATGCCTATCGGATCTGATGAATTCTCCCGCCACAATACGAGTTGTAGATTTCGTTGGTCAGGTTGTATAAGTGTCTGTCTGTAAGCCTTTCAGATATCCGCGCATGCTACCGACCTATTTTGTCTAAAACGCAACAAGATTGAAAAAACTTCATTTTGAAGTTTAGGTCCGATCCGTTCGAGTGGCACAGCTTGCATCGAATACAACCCTTAATTTTGTGGTCGAGCTACTATCGCGAAATACCCCATGATGTGGTAGGAAGTAATGTGGCAACGAGTATGTGTCTGCTTTGGCATGTGGCCCAACTCGCGATATTCCCGCATGAAATCCGAATACATACGTTTATATCCAGGTTTACGATCCAGTTTTCGTTCTAAAGCAATAAATCGTTTATAGGCTGTCGCATAAGAATCACCTAATGAGTCAGCAGATTCCTTCTATGGAATCCGAACTGAAAATCTACCGTCTGACTCACGTTTAGTTGAATTTTTAAATATTTCTTCGCATTTACGTTCGTAACTAGTAAGAGTATGTGTTTTAGATAAATCTTCTAGTTCCCAAAACTTTTTTAATTGTACATTTATACCGACGTTTTGGATAAAATTACATTGAACACTATTTTTATTAGACAATTTATTTGTATGAATTTGTCCCGAAATAACCCAACCTAATTTTGAGTCCTGTAAAAATGACCCGGATGATAATCGTATTTTATTTTCGTTTAAAAGACCCCAAAAAACATCTGCACCTATTAGTAAATCGACTTCAGAGGTTACATTATACGTGGGATCCGCAAGTTGAATATTGTCGGGTATTCGAATAGAATCAACGTCGATACACACAGTAGGTAAGAATGACGTGATATTGCATGGCAAAACATAACAACGGATGTTCGTATAAAAATCGTTTACTTTTGATCGTATAGTTAAATCGCATAATTGATTCTATCGTGTTACTGATTGTCCCACTCCCGAAATCTGAACAGTGGACTGTATAAAATTCGTATAATTAATTCGTTTACAAAACGCGTTCGAAACAAAACAATGTTGACTACCGCTATCTAAAAGTGCGCGGGCCGTATGTCGTTTATTGTTGTTATCAATAACTTCGACTAGCGCTGTAGGCAGCAAGACCAGTTGCGACTGCAGCTGACTTGTGTCGCAGGTGTCATCACAATATGGCCCTAATGACGAATGTAATACGGTTGAAGTATTAGATTCGAGCTGAAGTGATGAGTTAGTACTCTTATTTTTATTAGAAACTTCATGCAATAAGCTATTATGTTTAAGCTTACACTGCTGGCAAGGCCCTAACAAACAGTTACTAATTGAGTGACCTCCCCGTAAACAATTACCTACAAAAAAGATTTTTGTCGGTTACTAATTTAATTCTATCCTCAACTGATAAATTAAGAAACATACTACATATGTATAAAGCATGATTTCCGCAACACATCTCACAAGTACGAATACGTTTAGACGTCTTCGAATTACTGGCATGTGGCCGCCAGCTTTGACTATGTGTTTGCACCACCGGTATTTTCGCACTAGGAGATTGTTTATAATTACGGGTATGGTTATTATATTGAAAATTAGGCTGTTTGTTAGAACTATAGGAAATATTCGAGTTATTGTTAGCGTTTATCATTTCCAATAAGTCAGCTCGGTTTCGAAGAAATGTTAATAAATCGTTTAATACTAATTTACGTTTAGGATACTGACTTTGAAACCCAGAAAGAAGACTTCCTTTATAATTTTCCCATTCACGCTCCATAGCAGAATCAAGCTTGCAAACTATTAAATGTATAATTAAAGTGTCCCATGATTCTGTGGGCTCCCCTAATGATTTTAATGAGCGCAAATTCCATAAAATAGAGTCTATTAACTTTATAATAAGCATGGGAGATTCTTTATTTATATTAGGCACTGAAAATAACGCCTTGACATGGTTGTGTACTAAAAGCCGATCGTTTTGAAATCTATTCAGCAGCAGGTCCCATGCGTGGGTATAATTTTCCGCTGTAAATTCTAATGCGCTTATAACCTGGAGTGCACTACCGCTAAGTGATGAACGCAAGTAATAGAATTTATGAATCGAATCTAAATCCGCACGCTCATGAATCATCGTTAAATACGAATTTTTGAACTCTAGCCAGTCATCATAAGAACCAGTAAAGGAGGGTAATTTGATATCAGGTAATTTAAATTGTAACGAAGCATTCCTATCACTTGAATTTTGAATATTTTTCAAATTTTGAATGTCACTGCTTTCTGTTAACGATTTAACTACAGAGAAGCATCGGAAATATTGTTTCTCAAAAATTTCACGGTACTTTATATTTGTTGCAATATCATTTTCATCACAAATTAATTCGATTTTATTCTGTATATTATGAAATTCTTCAAATATTGATTCAAACTTCGGAACTCTTAATTTTATTTCGAACACCTGACACTTTGTAACGTCCAAAATTTGAAATTTTGAAAGATAGTTTTCGAAACAAGTTACACGACTTTTAGTAAGAGACTTTAATATTCCGCTTTGCTTTTTTAGGTCTGAAATAGTTAATTTTAAATCTAAATTAAAAAATCTCTAGAAGGCGAACGACTAACCTCTCTGGACTTTGGCAAGTCGAGCCTCAAAGCACCATTTTCGGTATTCTCAGTCATTTTGGGGAGAAATTAGAAAGCAAGAGTACTCACAGTTGTATAAAACCACCTTGTACAATCGTTGGCAGTGCGATGCGATTTAAGTAGCTGGATGTAACGGTCGCGCCTCCAACTACGATTTGAAAATACGCCAATATTAGCACAAATCGATTAAAATGAAAGGGAAAAGGAATGGAATGACCTGACCGTAATAATCCTGGGCTGATTCGGTTTCTTGATACGTGGCGGGCATCGACTTCCGTGGTATCTTGAATCCTCTCAATCGGTTCGAAGGAACATATTTCGAGCTCAGACTTGCGTTTAAGGATATCGATTATGCTTCAGGAGTATTTTCAGTCAGGTAGGATGCAGGCCTCTTCAATGATGAATACTTTATTTTTTGATTAGAAGAAAAATTCGTTTATTAATAAATATTTAAAGGTAAGTTACAATCGTATAATTGGTACAAGAGCTAAGTAAAGTGTGTGTCGAGATGATTTGCAGAAAACCGCCCGGCGCCGTCCAAATTGGAGTGAGGCGCGATCCCCGCCTCTGGTGACGTCATGTTGTCTTCAACTTCCCTCGCGTTCGATCGATTTGCGTTGTCGTCGATAGGTGGCGTTAACACAATGTTCTCTCGCGAACACAGACAGGCTTTCGCAAAGCTCACAGCACCACTACGGCCTTGCTTCAGGTGGTCGACGACATTTTATTTGCCCAGGATAAAGGCGAAGGCACATTGCTTACTCTTTTAGACTTTTCCAGAGCTTTTGATTGCATAAGTATTCCATTACTGCTGGCAAAGCTGAGATTTTATGGTTTCAGTCCGAAGGCCGTGAACTGGGTTCAAAGTTACTTTGAGCACAGAACGCAGCGTGGTGAGGTAACTGATGAAGGTGGTAATATTCAGTTGTCAAGAGCCAAGACTGTTAACAGAGGGGTACCCCAGGGGTCTATATTGGGCCCTCTTTTATTTATAATCTACAGCGCCGACGTAGTTTCTGAGATACTTAACTGTAAATACCGTGTATATGCTGATGACATACAGTTATATATTTCATGCAACCCAAAAGACCCTCACGAATCTGTGGCCCGTCTTAATCACGACCTACAGCGCATCGCAGACTGGGCTAGATCAAATTCGCTGGTGCTGAATGGCAACAAATCTTACATGATCTTAGGTTCAAAGGATCAGATAATAAAAATTGAAAATAAGGGAGTTAACATAGCAATTAAAGGGGAAATAGAAATAATTTATTTGCATAAAACATGGTAAATGACAGATCATAATTATTTTAAAATACATAGATTCACATGTTTCGCCATCATGGTGGCATGCAAATAAATAAAACTGGAACATTAAACATTTGAACACATTCATTAAATAACCTCCACACATGTCAAAGAAACGACTATAAAAAGAGTAAAAGAAGTCAGGAACTTAGGCCTTCTTATGGATGAAGAGTTGCGCTTTGAAAAACATAGTAACAATGTTGTAGGGAATTGTTTCTATCGTTTGAAAGTGCTATACCAAATACATAAACACATCTCCACTGAAAATCGTATTAAATTGTGCGATTTATTAGTTCTGACAAAATTCAATTACAATGATGTAGTATATGACCCTCGCTTACTGTCGCGCACAAAACAAGCTATACAACGTTTGCAAAACGCCTGTGCAAGGTTTTGTTTTAAAATTCCGCCGCGGACACATATTACACCTTATTTGAATAATGCAAATATACTAAAAATGGATTCTCGCAGATCGTAACACTTCGCTACACTTCTTTTTGGAATAATAAAACACATTGTCCCAGCTTATCTGGTGGAGAAGTTAGTGTGGACGCGAGACGTTCAGTCGTGCAGAACCCGCCACTCAAGTAGTTCCCTCGTCCTTCCACCGCACCGCACGGTGGCTTTCAGATTTGCCGCGTCCGAGTGCTGGAATGACCTGCCACCGCCATTGCGAAATCTAAAAACGTAAGGCACATTAAAAAAAATATATAAGATTTTTGTTCTTGATTGTCAAAAAAAAATTATATAACTACTTAACTGTCCAGAGTTCCAGACGCATAGATATTTGGTTTGAGAAGTGCAAATTACTGCTATGGACGCGGTGGTAAAACCTTCGATAGAGGACGTCGACGTGCGTGTCCGCGTCACCGCGATTCCTACTAGCCTTTTGGGCACATTTCGAATTATCCAAGGTACGATCTTTATAAGAAAAGATTTCATGACTTTCCGATTACGACTTAATTCTATTATATTTAATCATTGTCCTCGTTGACATCACTTACATATTACCATATTTAATATACATTGACATCATTATTATATTATTTTTTCATAGATTAGGTCAGCAATAATTTTGTAATGTTGGATAGTATGCGGCAAAAATGACGGTGGCGATAAAATTAATAAATCCGACCGGTAGGATTGTTGGTGTACCCGCTGTCATACATTGGTTATCCTATACACACACACACACACCCACACACTTAATTTTACACTTTTTTATAAAGTAATTTATGTAACTTTACTATCATTTTTATAATCTATTCTATTTCATGTTGTTATTGTATTTATTTAGTGCAGTCCGTGATCTCACTCGGCAGGGACCACTGAAAACCAGCGTCGTAGCCTACGTAGTGGGCAACGACTTTATGCTGAGTGAGGTCCTATTGCGATGGGCTTCGCGACGCGCATAGCGGTACAGTTAGCGGTCATTATGTTTGTCTTTTTTTTTCTTCTTGCTTTTTTCTCAAGTATGTTCCATGTTTTTATTTTAGTTTTCTAAGTAATTGTTTGCGTTTTGTTTTGTTATGTGTCGTTGTGATGTCCCGCAATAAATGTTCTTTTTTTTATCTTAATAATTATGATGTTATTACCATTACTGAAACATAGCTTAATAGTTCAGTACATAGCTCTTCGACTTTCGTTATGTAGTATATAGGCGGGACAGAGAATCTGTAATCTGTAACATTGTAAAACAAGAATGGGGGTGGTGTACTGATAGCCATTTTAAAGAGCATTTAATCAAAACGAATTCCTGAGTGGGAGAGTTCCTGTGAAGAATTATAATAAATAATAAATAAAGCGTTTATTTTCTCATCACAATTTAGGATTAAAAATAGTACATTCTTTTAGGCTTATTAAGACAATAAGATAGCTCCTATTCATTGTGAGAGACTGGTGCCTGAAGTAGGTTTCAGAAAAACCTGAGACACAGGTCACCAGGACCCCCCCGTTGAGACTTAGAGTACTACGATTACTAGTTGGTAAACATCTTAATTATGCGTAGGCACAGAAACATTTGTGAAAGGGAAAAGACACGATATTTTATATTAAACTAAGATTAACATGTATAAGTAAATATAATTAGACGAATTAAGTGTATTTGTGCGTGTAAGCCATAGTAAGTGAGAAATTGTGTATGGGGGCGTTGATGTGTGTTTGTATGGGTGTGTGTGCATATTATGTTTATGAGTGAGTGAGTTTGTACGTATAAGTGGAAAAGGTGTGTGTGTATGTGTGTTAGTGTTTGGGTGTGTAAGTTTGATTGTGAGGTTACTTGTGAGTGTGGTAGGAGGGGTTTAAAATTAAACTTTTTTGTATTTATTAAAACTTAATATCATGAAGAATATGTACTGTTAATACTCTTAAGATGCTGCAGCGAGCATATCCATGAAAAACTATTTAATAAAAGTAAGTAGCTCCTCAGTTGCTTGATAGTCAAGCGTCTCTAGATAATTAGATACTACTACTTTGCAGGCTTTTTTTGTAAGCGGATACATATTGAGGGTACTATTCAACTTATAGTAGAGGTAAGTGCCTAGGTAACAGAAAAAGTTGTGTGATGTAGCAGTTCGGAAGAGTTTTCTAGGGCAAACTGGGCCTTTCCTGCGTTTATTTTTTACTATGTCAAGGTTATAGAAAAGTAAGGAATGCTTGTTTAGTACAGTGCTGAGTATAAAAGACTGTCTAACTGTGAACACATTCCAGTGCTTGTATACATTCTGCGTGGGGTGGCGGATTGGAAGACCTGCGGCAACCTTAAGAATGCAGCGCTGAGCTCTTTCGACCTAGAGGAGGTGAGATTTAGCGGCACCACCCCAAGAAGATATGCAATAGTCCGTAATGGATTGACCCAGGGCTGAGTAGACCAACTTTACAATCCGTGAATCTGCTGCATGTTTGAGAGTCCTGAAAATATAAATAAGCTTACGCAGCCTGGAGACAAGAGAGTCAATGTGAAAATGAAAGGTCAGATTTTGGTCGATACACACCCCGAGGTATTTTATGCATTCAGTTCTTACGAGACTCGGACAAGTATACAAGGAGCTTTGAGCACAGTTATGGGCCGCTATGTTAAGGTTAAGTGGAGGCAGATAATCTGAACGTAAGGCGAAGGTAATATACTTAGTTTTATTAACGTTTAGGGTAAGAATATTTTGTTTTAGCCACTTTTCCACGATATTAAGCCCCCGCTGCGCCGACACAAACACCTCCTGCCACGAGCCCCCATAAAAAAATAAAGCTGTATCATCGGCAAAGGTAAAGATTTTACCACTGTTGATTTTTAGCTGACATAAGTCGTTGATATACACCATGAATGTTTAATTACCCGAGAAAATTTACTAACATACTCAGATATCGATATACATCGAATTTGGCGAATAAAAAAACACATTTATTTTTATGAGAAATTTATTTAGAAGGTCCCTAACATTCCGTAAAAATATGCACCATAAAAGTCCTGCTAATTCAAATAGTAATCATTATCATTCCAACATTAACGGAACCAAAATCCACCTAATTTGGTCGCGTATTATTGGCGTACGGAAGGAATAACTATGAATGAAAACAAATTTCAAAACCTGCCGACAAAAGACGTTTCTATCTCACTCGGCAAACTCGCGTCTAAGCTCGAAGCTCCACTTCATCAATGAACGGGCGGGCGGAGTCTCACGCGCATCCCCCGCCCGCCCGCGCCATCATTGACCTCAGCTCAGTCCGTCGCGAATCTTAAACGGTCAAGGTTGTGTCACGCAAGGTCACCGGCGCACGCGACCTCCGCACCTGTGTTTACTTTAAAGTGAAGTGACGAATACCGTGATGGCCTATCAGTACTGGCGAGTTCGGAGCGCGGTGGATCGGCCGCGGTGGGCCCGTGCCCTGGCCTCCGCGGTCCCCGGACCTTACGCCTGTGGACTTTTATTTGTGGAGCGAGATCAAGCCCCGAGTGTTTGTGAGTGAACCTACTAGTGTTGGTGATTTGCGAGACCGAATCATTGCGGCTTTTCAAGAGGTTCAAGCTTAAAGAAACGTGCTTATTTCTTTGAAGAATAACTTGCGGAAAAGAGCACGTGTTTGTATCTCGGAGAGAGGAGGACATTTTGAAAAAATACTGCAATACGTGTAAGGTACCGTTGATATTTGTTTTAAGGTTTTTAGGTATTTGTATCATTTGTTAATCTTGTAAATACCTAGTGGATTTCATATTTTAAAATACACCTTAACTAAGTAATTAAAATAAACAATTTATTAAGCAGATAAAAAAAACTCGTGAAAAGTGCTATTTTTATTACTTCGTAATGGCCACGACATACAAATCAACAGATATCACGTTTATTAAATGCTAGTGCAGGATGCGATGCGAACCCGCGATGCTTGGCGATCTTGACAATCGTTAGCACTAGGCGTAGCAGACGTGCATGCGCGGGAGACTGCGCGAGTCTGAATGAATGCATGCGTCTCTCTCTCTCTCATTCAACAAATACTACGAAGATGGTTTTCATGTTTTTGGTGCATTAACAGGATTTATTTGAAATCCTATAAAACGATATTTTTGTATGAACGCTATAATATTTGTGTGCTACTTACTGATATACATATTTTTATCAACGCAAATTTTAGTTTTCTCGGGTAATTAAAAAGTCACGGTGTATATTAAAAACAGAGTTGGGCCGATAATGCTGCCTTGTGGAACGCCAAAACAGCTTCATCACTAGTCCACTCTTCAATCTTGACTCTCTGGGTTCGATTTGTCAGGTAATCTTTAAAGAGTTTCAGTGGAACACCACGTACTCCTATATTTTCTAATTTATAAATAAGGAGAGGTATTGACAAGGTGTCGAAAGCCTTGGCTAGATCAAGGAATACTGTTATGCAATTCTTCTTTTCATCGAGGGTAGTAATGACTAAGTGGACAAGGTCATGGACAGCATCATTAGTTGATCTAGCTAATTATGGGTTACTCTAAAAGTTCATCTTTCACATAAGGTCAATCAGATGGCTCTCTGTGCAGTTGACCTTCCACCACCGGTTGATCTGGCAGCTTTGAGAATGTTTTCTGATAATTGTTGTGACACAATGGAAAAATACGATTCACCTGTATGTATTATTGGCGATTTCAACTTACGCCAAATTAACTGGACTTTATAAGATACTGACATTGATTCCGTTTCCCTGCCTAATATTTGTTAAACCCTAATAGATTTTACTTTAGTTAATAATCTTACTCAATTCAACCAAGTTACGAATAAGTCTGGGTGTATTCTGGATCTAGTGCTAACCAATATATCGTCATGTGTTGTGACTGAGAGTGTGTGTCCGTTAAGCGTAGTTGACAAATACCAGCCACCGATTAATGTTTCGATTACCTACACTAAAGATAAAAGATTACCGTATAATAGCGAAAGTAAAAAACAGATTTGAATTCCATTCGTAAGTATTTCAAAGAAGTTGATTGGATACTTTCATTTCGTAATGACAAAACTGTAGGTAGACGATATGGTTGCTACATTATATAGAGAAGTTAACTATATAATTAAAAAGTATGTACCGGAAAGTAGACTTAAAAGAAACTCCTACCCACCGTGGTTTAGCCTTGGTCTCTTAAAGAAAAAAATAAGTTAAGATTGCGCTATAAAAAGTATCGTAACCCTATGGATGGCGTAGAATTAGATATAGTTTAAAAAAGATGTAGTAAATTGGCCACTCTCTGTTATAAAGAGCACTTAGATAAGCTTGAACAAGGACTCAACGAAAATCCTAAGTTATTCTGGTCCTTGATTAAAAATAAAAAAGGTGGCTCCAGTAGATACCCAGCTAAATTGTCTGACGGACACACCTCTACTTCTGATAGCACGATTATATGTGAATTATTTGCTAATGCCTTCTCGGTTGTATCTGATGATAACAGTGAACTGGAATCAGCGGAGTGCACTGATTCAGACTTTCTCTCAGCACTAAAAGTGAACGCTCTGAGTCTAATGGCGCCAGCGCCTAACCACCAGAAACAAGTAAATATTGTTATTAAAGGCCACACTAATGAATGTTTACATAAAAAAAGAACGAGTGGAATAGACAGCTGTGAGTGTCAGCAACTAGAGCAAGTTGAATCCTTTAAATATCTTGGATTGGCAATAGATAACAAACTTTCATGGAGCCTACATGTCGAACAAACGTGTAAAAAGCTGCGTAGTATACTAGGCAAAATGTATTATTTACAACACATGACAAATAGAGGTATATTATATATGTTGTACCATGCTCTGGCAGAAGCAACTATATGTTACGGGTTGGGTAGCTATGGTCTGACTTTCCCAGTGCACCTAAATAAAATAAAAGCACTACAAACAAGATTTTTAAAAATAATAGCTGGTAATAAGATTAAAAACTCGTGTTACGGAGAATATGAAAAACTATACAAAATTTGTCGAATTGTACCGATCGAGAAAAAAGTTAAATTAATGGTAGTAATAGAACAGTTTGAGAAATCTACTATATAAATTCTAAACTGACTGTTGGTCTATCAACGCACAGCCCAGACCGCTGAACCTAGAGACTTGAAATTTTGCACATAGATACCTAATACAGTGTAGGCATCCACTAAGGAAGGATTTTTGGAAATTCCACCCTTAAGGGCGTAAAATAGGGGGTGAAAGTTTGTATGAAAGTCCGTCAGTTTTGAAGTTAGGATCTCCAAATTTTGTGTTTAGGCTGACGTATAAAAATGAATTAACACCTGTCTCAGCATTTTTGCTAAATTAACCCCCAATGGGGTAAAAAGGGGGAAAAAGTTGTATATTGAAAGTCCGTCGTTTTCAAAGTAAAAATCACTAAAATTATTATTTAGGTGTACGGTTGGAAACTCAGTCAAAGTATATCGTTGTTGTTGGAATTTCAACCCTTATGGGGGTAAAAAGGGGAATTTTTGTATTTAAAGTTCTTTATTTTCTAACTAAAATTCACTCATTTTATTATTTAAGCTTATAGTTGGTAGCTTAGGCAAGGTATATCTATGTTGTTGGAATTCAACCCTTAAAGGGGTGAAAAGGGGATATTTTTTTACTTTAAGTTCTATTATTTCTAAGTAAAAATCACTCAACTTTTATTTAGGCTTACGGTTGAATAACTCACGCAAAGTATGTTAGTGTTGTTGAAATTTTAACCCTAAAGGGGGTGAAAAGGTAATACATTTTGTATTTGAAGTTCTTTATTATATTAGTTAAAATGACTCTATTTTTTATTTAGGCTTATGGTTGAAAACTCAAGCAAGGAATATCCAGGGGCGTGCGGTGCATATAGGCAATAAGGCAGTGCCTACCTGATAAATGAAATGAGGTAGGCAGTAGGTACTACAAATGTGGGTTATTGATGAAAGCCAATGATTTTCATCAAAAAAACATATTACTGCCTACCTCGAAATAAAACCAATACCGCCACTGGGTATATCGTTGTTGTTGGAATTTTAACCCTTAAGGTGGTGAAAATTTTGTATTTGAAGTTTTTTATTTTCGAAGTAAATAAATATACTTATGGTTAGGCACTCACGCAATCGGTGATACCTACAGTGCAGGCATCCACTAAAGAAGGATTTTAGAAATGCCACCCTTATGGGATTAAAATAAGGAGTAAAAGTTTGTATGAAAGTCCGTCAGTTTTGAAGTATGGATCTCCAAATATTGTGTTTAGGCTGACGTATGACAATAAATTAATAGTGTTTCAGCGTTTTTTTATAAATTGACCCCCGATGGGGTGAAAAGAGGGATGAAGTTGTGTGTGGAAATTCCTTCGTTATAAATCACAAAAATAATATCTCTTATAGTTTAAAGCTCTGGCAAAGTATATGGATGTTGTTGGAATTTCAACCCTTAACCCCGTGAAAAGGGGGTTTAATTTCGTATTTGAAGTTCTTTATTGTCAAACTAAAATTACTGAATTTATTATTAGAATAGAATAGAATATTATTTATTTGGCACTCAAAATTGACACAAACATGAAAATGAAAATAACATAGATTGACACAGAACTAATAATAATATTATAAATAAAAATAAATAAACGTGCCAAAAAGGACCCTCGACAGTATTCGCCGTGGCAACTTAAGGCTGCCACGACACTGATATTCTGCGAGGGCCTCAAACAATCAAAAATAATTAAATAAAAAAAATAATAAAATAAATAATCAACAAAATCCCAACAAACAATAACAAAGAAAAGAATATACACCGCACGAAGTAACACAAAAAAGAAAAAAACATTAGACCAGAGACAATGACAACCAGCTCAGCCGATAGCTCAGCACCGATCGTGTGCGTGTGCGCATGCCTTTATAAGCGTCGGCCGGAGTGTTTGCATTGTCTCTGGTTGCACGGCCAAAGAACTTACTACTAAGTGATTATTGAATACTACTGCTCACTCTGTCCGCCATTTTCGCAACACAGGTAATTTGCGTAAAATGGTGTGATGCCACGTAATATGCACATGTTATGACTCATGTGGCATGGTTTATATTTTGAAAAAGCAACATCTTAATGTGTGTAGTGACGACGCATAAATCTCAAAGTGCAAGCAAGCAATGAATGTGCGACGCCGCCCGTCTGCAAGTGAGTACCTACTACGCTGATTTAATAGTGTAAAGTGTGCATTAACATCAATAAATTTCATTGAATGTCCCATTATTTCAATTGCAGAAATTAAATTAAATGCAGAAATTATTGAAATATTTAGGCTTATGGTTGGAGTCTTACACAATAAGAGTTTTCTGAATTACAGCACTTAAAATGGGTTTCAATTTTGTATTTATAAAAAATAATGCATTATCACGTGTTTCGTGTTAACAAATTCTCTAATCTCTACTTCCGCAAGCCTATCCGTCTGTCTGTCTACGACGAGCAAATATCTCAGCTGTCTAGCCATAGTTGAGGTACTTTTGGATATGGAATATGGCGTAGGGAATTTCCCGATACCTCACATGAAAATATTTATAAAACGTGAAAGTTTACAAGTGTAGCAAGTCAGCGATACCTACTTTGTAACATTTAAGAGAACTTAGATCGAAAAATTTAATAAAATTTGACCTTCCCATTTATCTACCCCTACAGCTGATCGGACACTGTATAATTATATAAAATGGCAAACTGACTGACTAGGTGATATATCAACGTGCAGTCCTAACCACTGGACCTAGGGACTTGGGATTTTGCAAATGAATAACTTATAAATAACTAAGCAAGATTTTAGGGAAATTCTGGGATTAGAATAAGTTTATACAAACATCAATCCTAACTAATTTTATTATATAAAGTCGTAAGTGACTTTGTTTGTTGATTGTTTGTTACGCTTTCACGTCTTACAACTCTACCAATTATCATGAATTGTAACACATATGTTGTCTACGGTTCAGAAAAGGACATATATCCAGAAAAAAATACTGTTTCCGCGGAAGAAAAAAATATTTGAAATGGTCGTCCGGCATAACAACTCTGCTTACTGGATGTAAATAAATTGCAACATGATGCCTGTACTGAAAAATGAACAGAGTCCAGAAGGAAATCTAATATCCCTAATAAAATTTTAAAATCGCGAGTTATGTAAGGCAATCTTAAAATAATACTGTAAGCAAACTCACCTTTGTCTATAAACTGTAATTTTATGGTAATTGTCATAACATCTTACTAAAATTATGTCTTTTATGATTACTACTTAAGTGGCACTGCAATGAGCACATTTTAAAACGCGGTATATCTTTATGTTATCAGACTAATAAAAAGTGCTTCGATGTCTCGCGCTACAACCAATACATACAATACGTACCTACGTAATATAATTTTAGCGAATTGATTAAAAACATAATTTTTATGGTTTAGTTATGTGTGTCAAGTTTTATTTGAATATTTTAATTGGATTAGGTACGTTTAAAGTTTATATTGTCCCTTATTTTTAAATCTAGATTAGCGCGAGCGTAGCCGCCGGCAAATGCTAGTCTAAGTATAAAAAACAAAGGGAGTATGGCTACCCAACTCGCCAATCAAAGAAAAGGAAATATGTTGTACCGAGAACCAATAATTACTTCGGTAAACGTTTGAGGCGATGGATTGTACCGACAATACATAACGAGTTACCACAGGATCTACTTAGTGATATTGTCTCCAAATATCACTTGAAAATTGTACTAAAGAAACATTACCTGTCATTGTGCCCATAGGGGGGCTGGCGCGGTGTTGACGTCACAGCGCTGTGTCTGTGTCACGGTAATATTTTCTATATATTGCCGTGGTTGTGTAGTCCCCACCGCGCCCGCCTACCTATCTGTCTGCATAGGTTGGTACCCTAAACGAATAGCTGTATGTAGTGTATGTGGGTATGTATTTGCACTGTTTGGACATCATGAATGTGAGCGCTTGCTATGTAATACCGTAGTAATATTATTAATAGGATATACGATGTAACTTACTTAGATGTAACGATGTAAGTTAAGGCGGGAGTATTTAACTTTTAGCCATCTTTCGACGGATTTATTCACAAAACTAAGGAACTTATAAGAAAAATAAAAATACTATTAAAATATTTGATCTTTTATCTAATGTCTCGGTGAAACCAAAACACGATAATAATAACTTGGCTCGATAGAAAAAATTCTTAAGAATAGGTCGTTTTATGATTTTTGGATCGATTTTATATGATACAAGTATGTAAAAATTAAGCAGTTTACTAAAGCTCAAAATTTTCTAGTGTCTCGGTGTAAAAAAAAAACAATTTTGTTATGTTATTAAGTACCAAAGATTAAAAAACCTCGAAAACCATGCACAAAAGGCGTGCAAGCCGCCCCGCCAGTGTCCAGTAGGACGTCGCCGAGGTAGGACCTGTATTGTGTTGCGCTCTGACTCCCCCCGCCACCCCGCACACCATCGCAATAGCTACAAAATTTAATTCTTGTAAATATTTAGATTTTTTGTGTGGAGCCAGGCATACCTCAACCTCAATTTTACTTGATTTGGTGTTACATCAATGAAAATACAAAATTATTACATGTACAAGAAATACTCTGTAAATTTGTTGTAAGTAATACGGTGATAGTACATACATAATTTACAATTTAAAATGTAAAAGTATATTATATATATATATATAATAATATTATAAAGAGGAAAGATTTGTACCTATTTTTGTATGTTTGTATGTTTGTAATGAATAGGCTCAAAAAGTACTAGGCCGAATTAAAAAAATCTTTCACCAATAGAATGCTACATTCTTCCAATTTGACATAGGCTACATTTCATTTTGAAAAAAATTAGGGATCCTTGGTAAAATTTGAACAATGTAACCGAAGGTGTAGAAAAATGAGTCTTAAAATGTCTTTCGTCGAATGCGCTGCCGAAACTATTAGCGATAATTGTCTACCCCGTGCGAAGCCGGGACGGGCTGCTAGTATATATATATATATATATATATTATAATAATTCGTAATTGCTATGACTAGTAAACAACTGATTATAAACCTCAAATTAGAGGTATCGACTAGTTCTACACGATTCTTAGGTTAATTAGTTTATTGATTTTAATTTGTAAACCAACGATAATAGACCCCTCGTGTTTGGTCTGAAATGAGTCTCAACAAGTTCTACGCGTTTATTTATTTTATTCTTAAGTACAAAATGTGTAGAAGGTGGACTTAATGCCATTGGTCTCAAATGAGGGATCTCAATAAGTCATACAGGTTTCTTACATATTTTTTTTATTTTAATTTATTTATAAAACTAAAATAATATTTACAAACAAAATTTACACGAATCGAATGGCATAGCTTTATAGCTTTACCGCATACCGTTGCCGTTGTATACATATAGATTTAGCTATAATTATTAAACTAACGCTAATGGATCCCTTGACTTTTGGTCTGAAGTAAATTTTGCATGACTAGAGATTCCCGGGAATTCTCAGTACTGAAATAACTGGTAATTCCCGGGAAAATACATTGCTTCAAGTAACCTATGGTTCCCGCTGCTCGGAAGTACCTACAAACAGAAGAACGCCCTTTCCCCTTCGTCAAAGGTGTCATTTAATTTTTTTAAGTGAATAATAAGATTACACAAAAATGGCTATATTTTGTAAATAAATCCTCAGTAAAAATCTGTAATTTACACTGAGCTATTTAACACGAGCACGACTAATCAACACAGTATTATTATCTTGTTTTTTATCCGGTATCGAACGTAACGTATCGAACGTATTCTCGGTATTTCCCGGTACTCGCTGACTACTGTACCGAGGATTTAAAAATCAGTTTCAGCACCGGTACTGCACAGCCTACATTCTACTACTTATCCTACTACTGATCCTTACTTTATTTTTTTGCTGCAATTAGAAAACAAATCTCAAATAAGTATGACCATATACAACAACGTCTTTGGGAAACTTTGCTACAGAATGCGCATGTATTTTGTTTATTGTATAAATTGGCATTATCGTTTGAGGACATATACCCGCCATTCTGACGCGTCTGAACTTACAACTATTATCATATTTATAAGTACTTAAATGACACCGTCCAAATTGTTTGAAGCTCAGGCCGAAGCTCAAGGAAGTCACGGACATGATATTCAGATAAAAATAATCTTATATATAAAATTCTCGTGTCACAATGTTCGTTCCCGTACTCCTCCGAAACGGCTTGACCGATTCTCATGAAATTTTGTAAGCATATTGAGTAGGTCTGAGAATCGGCTTACATCTATTTTTAATACCCCTTAGTGATAAGGGTTGTCCACCCTTAACATTTTTCTTCTTAAAAATTATTTATATGACAAAACAACGTTTGCCGGGTCAGCTAGTATTGTCTTATATGTTTAATTATTGAATGTTACTTTAAAAAATACATATCTCTGTATCACTCAGCTTTTTTAAGTAATTTAGTTTTTATCTGCACTTCATACTGATTTATTCGCCACCGTTAACCAGACATTTTAAGAACGCTGACTTGACTAATTTAGTTATTATTCTATGATAGCGAATAGGGAAATTAGGGAATAGGGAAAAGTATATATAAAATAATTTCAGGTAATATTATATTTCTCTAAAAGAATTGCAAAAAGGGCAGGGAATAGGAGAAGGAAGATTATTTTTGTCTAAACATCTTGTCCACGCGCAGGCCAAAATTGAACATTTTCCTTTTCTCTTTATTTCAATCTCTTTGCATTTTTTCCAGTGCTGTTATAACATGACGGGTTTTTTGTCGATAGATGAATTAATAGCCCCTAAATTATCGCCGGTCGAAACCCAGACACACTGTTTTATTTATTGGCTGGAGGGCGTTAACTCTTGCGCCTAGACGATTTGTGACGACTTTTTAGAATAGCTTATAGACGTTGCTCAGGAGTGTGATCGGTCTGTAGTTCTACAAGAGTTTATCTCCTTTTTTGAAAAACCGAGTAACCGCGCCCTCGCTCCACACCCTCGGCGTAGTCCCATTGCTTAAGACGAGGTTGAACAATCTCCTTAGTTCCCCAAAGATGGGTAGCCCTCTTGCTTTTAGAAGTTCTGAAGTGACTCCAGCTTTGCCTTGCTAAGATGTTTGAGAGCCGACTCAATTTCGTCTATGTCTAGTTCTGGGAAACCATCGCTGTAGTGGCGTATAAGCGTGGCTCTAGGGTCATTCGCGTCAGGTGGAAGTTTCAGGACATGCGAGGCATATTAGCTGCCATAGAAATCCGAGGACTTCTAGATCGAGATCTAGGCGAGAATTTCCGAAACTGCTGTGATGGTTCTGCCATTCTAGGTTTTTAGATTTGTAAAATGCGATCTCCCCATTCTTTGGGAAAAGACTTTTGACACCGGTTTTGCTCAACAACCAAGAATAATGAGTTTACAAATATTTTGCACGGCGCTTTATATCCTATATGAGGCAGGAGTTTCAGCTTTGGAGATCGCGTCTTACCAAGCACCGGATCTTTTTATGGATGGGATCTGACTGGCCTCTAGCGACCCATGAAATATATGTGCCAAAAATAATATTTGTTTTCTTATTAATAAGAAACAATTGATAGAATGATTTATATTGTTTTAATGATTTTACGTACAAATTACCAAAAAATAGGGATAAAATCTAAAATAAATAAAACGGGAATTAACGCGATTATAATTAGGAACAAAATATAACCTCCTTTGCCTGACGTTTTGACCGGGTTACACAGTGGTGGTGTGGTCACAAGCTGACAAAGCCTGTCCTTTTTTTTATGGCTCACCAGTCAACCTGTGACCACGGTCGGTGTAACCCGATCGAAACGTAATTACGGATAAAATCATTATGTGAATCACTTTCTACAAAGTAAGAACCTTTTATAGTATAATTTGTTGATCTATTCTAATATTATAAAGAGGATAGGTTTCATTGTTTGTTTATATGGACTGATTAGGCTCCAAAACTACTGAGGCAATTTCATTCTTTCACCATTAGATCCCTTCATTATTTCTGATGAACATAGGCTACTTTAAAATCCTAAAAAATGCACCATTCTTTAGGAATACGATAAATTTCACAATAACTGGCGCTGAATAATATAAGATGTATTATCCGAAATAAGCAACCGCTGTTATAGTCTTTAATGAACAAATTAAAGACCACGCAATTTTGGTAAAATACTAATTTTACCTCTACCTTTATACTTATTTAAATACTAATTGGTATTATACTAATTTAATAGTTTACTTGCTACCTACTACTATACAACTTAAATAATCGTATTGTTGAGTTACCATTTTTGAGATTAGTTTTATCCGCCGTAAAGTATCGTTACAACAATATCTCTGAAACTGTAATATATTAACAAATACATGCTGTATAATATATTGTGATAACAAGCTATACTTCGACTATACATAGTAAAAATTTGTACTCCTAGGCAAAAGACAGAAGAACTGCACCCAATAATATCTTTTGATGGTGCTCCTGTAAAGTTGGGTTCTAAAACATTATGATAGTTTACGTAGGAGGCATCCAATTGTAGTATCGAAATTCCTGGGAAATACTTCCTATTAGCTTATTTTTGCTGGTATTCGAATCAATGAATTTTCCCGGGAATTTCCGGTTATTTCAGTACCAAGTATTCCGGAGAACAAACCCTACGCGCCCGTGCAAAGCATTGACCAAATGAGTGTGAAGAACGACCCACCACGCAATTTGGTTAAAAATAGGTTTTCCCTGAGTTTCCCGTACGTCACTTCTTCCCAGACTTTGTTCTTATCGACACTATCGAATGGTGTAATAATACCGGCTGTTTTACTTTTTAGGATTCCGTACCCAAAGGGTAAAACGGGACCCTATTAGGTACTGAGGCTCCGCTGTCCGTCTGTCCGTCTGTCACCAGGCTGTATCTCATGAACCATAATACTTAGATAGTTGAAATTTCCAGAGATGATGTATTTTTGTTGTCGCTATAACAACAAATACTAAACAGAATACTTTAAATATTTAAGGGGGCTCCCATACAACAAACGTCATTTTTACGTACGTTCCGTACCCTTCGTGTGCGAGTCCGACTCGCACTTGGCCGGCTTTTTCGATTTCAGTTCGATTGCCAGATAGGAATAAGTTTTTTTTTCAAACATCTAATAATGCAGTTTTAGTTTTCATCAAAATCGGGCCCGAGACAACTTTTGAGTGTTTTTTCTTTATTTCTCATAGTTTTGGATTCGACCTACCACGCCCACGTAAAAAAAAATACACAGTATGAGTATTGAACATATTACAAAACAATATAAATATATCAAAATGAAACAATAATAGGTATAACCTAGCTTTAATATTACGATAAACTTTAATAATATTGAAATTTTGTCATAATTGCCGTGAGTGGATCAGGGGATAACTTATAATTTTAGCTTATAAAATATAAAGGTTACGATGACAAAATATTAAAATAAAAATACACTTCTGAGCTATAGTCTGAGCTCTTTAAGCTTAATGATAGGAAATTTCAAAGCCGATTCCAAATTTGGCGCTCAGTTGCTTACGCGCCGCGCGCGCCCGGCCGCGCGGGCAGCTCCCCGCAGTGGGCGGAGTTACCCACCCCCGCAATTAGAGTAACACGCCGAATACCCTCGCCTTAAATGATAGGATAAAAATTGTAGACGAGAACTACTGCCGACAAACTGCCCCGCAGTTTGGCAGATAATAATAAGTGTAAGTTTTTTATATTAGTGAAATAAACGTTTAAGAAAAAAAGTGTTGCATTGTGACACTGTGTTGGCAAGGTTAGAATCAATAGATGGTAGTAAGGGTGCAGGGCCGGACAATGTACCCCCTTTTTTCATAAAAGTTTGTGCATCAGAGTTAGCTAAGCCTTTGGTCACAATATTCAATGCGTCCCTAGCTGCAGGAGTGTTCCCTTCCACCTAGAAAACTGCTTAGGTAGTTCCAGTTTATAAAACTGGTTACGATAACCTTATTGCAAATTATAGGCGTATATCAATTCTGTCAGCATTTGCTAAGATCTTTGAGTCACTGATCTGCCCGTATCTTCAAAGACATTTTCGACTATACCTAAGCGATTGCCAACGTGGTTTCGTGAGCTCTAGGTCTACTTGCACCAATCTTATCACTTTTACAGAGTATTTGATAAATGCTTTTGACGCGGGTAAAGAGGTGGACTTTATTTTTACAGATTTGAGTAAAGCTTTTGACAGAGTCCCACATGATATTCTAATTCAGAAGCTATCAGATTACGGTATTACAGGATCATTATTGAAATGGCTCGAATCGTACCTCTCTGAAAGAGGGTTCTATGTGGTGATAAACGGCTTTCATTCTGGCATTCGCAACGTGAAATCAGGCGTTCCCCAGAAGTTTCATCTGGGTCCTATTCTGTTCAATTTGTTTATTAATGATCTGCCATGGCATTTGCAGTATTCAGAACTTTTTTTATACGCTGATGATTTGAAAATTGCAAAAATAATTAACTCCGAAAACGATTCTGATCTACTACAGACGGATATTAATACACTAATAAAATGGTGCATTGCAAATAAAATGCAACTAAACCATAAAAAATGTTTTCACATGAAATTTTCGAGGAAAATTAATGAAACGCAATCTAAATACCGGATTAACACTAATATAATTCAAGTGGTTGACACAATGAAGGATCTTAGGGTTACATAATTATAATAAAAAAATAATTTTTGTGCCACATATTGAGAATATCAGCAAAAGAGCTTCTAAAATTGTAGGTTTTGTGCTCAGAAATTTTAAATGTCTTAAACGAAGTAAAACTAAAATTTTCTTATACAATAGTTCAGTACGAACAATCTTGGAATACTGTAGCGCGGTGTGGCGTCCTCACTACTCTGTGTATTCTTTACGACTAGAACGCATACAAAAACGCTTTTTGTGGCATCTTAAGTACGCAGAAGGTAAAGCCAAAAAGATACATTTTGATATTTTGTCATTGGATATATTTACTGGGTAACCCTTTGAATGGGTTTCCGTTACAACAGGTTACCAAATTATAAGGGTTACCGCATCATAAGGGTTTTTAATCAACTTAAAGTAGCCAGTCTCTCAAAATACCCAATCAAAACCCTTTAAGTCACAACGACACATAACAGAACAGTACACAATATTAATAATAATAAAAAAGAAAACATAGTACATATAAAGAAAAAAACAAGAATGGCCCAACAGTGCCGCTATGCGTCGCGAAGCCCCTCGCAAAGTCTCAGCATAAGTTGTTGCCCACTACATAGGCTACGACGCTGGTTTTCAGTGGGCCCGTGCTGAGTGAGATCACGGACCGTACGACATTAATAATAATACTATAAACAAATACATAGACTACTTTTACAAATATGGAAGTTGATTAATTATACTTTAGAAAAGTGAGTTAAATTTAGAAATGTGTTAATAGAGTAAAAGTGTAAAATTCTGCGTGTGGGTGTGTGCAAACGATACTCAGGAATGCAATGTCAGCGGGTACACCATCAAACTTACCGGTCGAGTTCATTCAGTTTTACCGTTACCGTCATTTTTGTCGCATAATTATTTTCTAACTTAAACAGCAATTGCCAACTAATCAAATAAGATAGATCAACATTTATAAAGTGATGATGTCAATGTAATTAATTAATTAAGGGAATAAGCAAGAGATGTCAGATATAGAAATTTACAATAAAATTGAGCCATAATCGTCAAAAAATTAGTTATATTAAAAGTCGTCAATTGGAATTCATAATGTGCCTAAAAATAATAATATTAAGAATCGCGATGACGCGGACGCCCCCCACCGAAGGCCCCACCACCGCGCCCTGAGCAGTATCCTGCCTTGCCCAATCAAGTAATCTGCGTGCCTGGACCGTTATGGTAGGTGGTTATGGAATATTTTTGACAATGGAGAACGAACATCTTGTACTTTTTTTTTAATGTGCCTAACGTTTTTAGGTTTCGCAATGGTGGTGGTAAGTCATTCCAGCACTTGGAAGCGGCAAATCTGAAGCTGCCTCGAAAGGCCACCGTGCGGTGTGGTGGAAGGACAAGGGAACTACCTGAGCGGCGGGTTCTGCACGACTGAACGTCTCGCGTCCATACTAACTTTTCTACCAGATAAACTGGGACATTGTGTTTGATAATTTCAAAAAGAAGTGTAGCGAAGTGTAACGATCTGCGCGAATCCATTTTTAGCATGTTTGCATTATTCAAATAAGGTGTGATATGTGTTCGCGGCGGAATGTTAAAACAAAATCTTGCACAGGCGTTTTTCACACGTTGGATAGCTGGTTTAGTGCGCGACAGCAAGCGGGGGCCATACACTACATCCATGTAATTGAATTTGGACAAAACCAACGAATAGCACAATTTAATACGATTTTTTTTTTTTTTTTTTATTTGAGATGGGCTTACTCTTGACCCCAATCTTGCTCTAGAGCATAGATGGGATCTACGATAGAGCGAGCTTGCCCAGAAGATGCCTATTCACTCTGGACTTAAAGAGAGTCAGGTTATATGCACTCGGAAATACAGACGCAGGCAGGGAATTCCAATCCTTAGCTGTGCGCATTATAAAAGATGATGAGAAGCGCTTAGTGCGGGTTATGGGTATATCAACTAAGAACGGATGGTAGCCGGCCGTGCGTCTGGATGTCCGATGGAAGAAAGGTGACGGTGGTATGAGTTCATGCAGCTCATGAGCACACTCTCCGAAGTACAATCTATAGAAGACCGATAGGCAAGCAACCTTGCGGCGGTGAGCCAGGCTGTGCAGCTTGGACGCCACCAGTTTTTTATCGCCTATTATTCTCTTGGCTCTGCGTTCCACCGAGTCGGACTTGGGCTTTGTAAAGAGTTAAAAGCTGTCCAGGCGTGAAGTACCGCTTGACTTTATTCAGGACGCCCAACTTTCTAGCTGCAATTTGAGCCTTAGACTCGATGGTGGTGCCAAAGTTGAGGTCAGAGGACAACTCCATGCCAAGAAGTTGTAGAGTGCCGGTCACTGGAACAGATGTACCTCGGAAAGTAGGAGAAAGGGTGAAAGGACTCCTTTTTGTGGAAAAAACGATTTTCAAGGGTAAGCGCTGGCGGTCCCTGGATGCAATCGTTTGTCCCAGTTGTTACGGATATACCTTTTACAGTCTGACCAAAACTTTTTTTTGTATTTAAGACTATAAATGAGGCCTAAAAACCATAAAAAATACTTAAAAAATAATTTCCCGTACGGGAAAGCCGGAAAATGGTGTTTGATAAAAGGAACGATAGTAAAATGAACTACCATGAAGTAGATTGAATTGAAGACATGAATGAAAACAGAAATAAAACAATTTTATACTGTATTGCAAACTTTTATTAGATAATGGGTGTTAGAATACCGTTATAGTTAGAACTTTTATTAGTTGCCTACATTACGCAGTATTTATGGTGTGATAAACTTCAAAACATGTTTTCGGGTGTAGGGTAACAGAACATTTCTTACAAAAAAATTGCCATTTTTATGACACAACGCACACTGCAGTTGTTCATTTCGATATTATTTTATATGACCCACATTATCATAGCGAGAACTTTCATGTAAACTTTACGATACACGGCCAGGTTTACGAGCAGTTCCTTTATTGTATGTTTCTAGCAAAGAAGTGGCAACATTCCTTCGAAACTTGAGGTGGTCAATGTCTCCTCCATTGATTTTATATAGCTGCCAAGCGTTTTGAACGGCCATGTCCAAGCAATGGAATAACAATGAAAAATACAACTTTTTGCCTCGGATAGAAGTACAATATAGTCCAATATTTTAATCAGACCTGTCCACGCCGCCCATATTTTCGTTATATGTCTTTATCAAAGCTGGCTGATCAATTTGCACGTATTTTTTATGCTGTTGAGAAAATCTTTTTGTTTTAACAGTTGCTTGAACTTTAGTTGCGTAGGAAGCCACAGTTACGACGCTGTTGTCGTTCCATTTACATACAAGGATTTCTTCAGCCCTGGTAGACATGTATTTGAATGTGCCACGTTCAGATTTCTGTAACTCCTTGTTTTTTGGCAGTGGACATTTGGACAGCCTATTCTCTCTAATTGTTCCAGTAGCTTTCAAACCTCTTTCACGCAATTCATCAATAAGAGAGAGGCTGATTTTTGTGACGTCGATGGTTCAGGTGCAGAACATGATGTACTAGCAGTGGTTAATCTTCGTCGTTTGGCCAAGTCTGCAAATGGAACTACGTAGTCGTCACTTGTATCTGAATCTGACGACGATTCACTGTACTCGTAAGTTATTTCAGCTGGAGCTCTCAATTGTGATCCAGGTAAATTGTGAAGAGACACCAGATTTTCATCTCCAGAATCCTCATCGGTTATTTCAGCATTACAATTTTCAGGAGGAAAGATGGTAATGGTCTCGGGGACAGAATCTTCTTTATCACGTTCTAGCTCTTCGACAATCTCGTTCAATCTCAATGATTTAGATGTACACCTAAAATAAAATAAAATAGCAGTGAATATTACTACTGTTTGATATAAGGAACGGTAACTTTTGTGTAAAAAAAGTCTAAGGAATTCAAGTCTTACAGTTATTATTTTTTACATTCTGATAAAAGACAATAATCTGCTTTGATATTTATATAAAACATTGATAAGTATCTATATTTCAAATGCGTATCATACCTTGACTTATCCATCTCGAAAAACCACAAACTTTCACTTAGCTCACAGAAAACACGTAATACAATTATGGCTTCAAACTACATGTGGGCAATTCACAATGACGCTAAGTAACTGTAGTACCATAAATAAGATTTTAAAACCACCCTAATTTTTGTGCAGTTTTTTTTTTGTCAGCGGATCTTTTTATCAAACGATAGTAACAAGTGGGTTAAATATTTTCCTTAACCGTCTTAGTTAGTAAAATTAAGTGGTTTGTTAGTGGTGATTGTTCTGCAATGTGGGACGTTGGGAGACCAAATAAAAGAGGTGTTTGGCGCGCACTCAGAGTATATAATGATCAATATACGACTAAACCTAAGCTTATATACTAACTTAAGTACCTAGTGTGGGGTGAGGTGATGCACACACTACACCTCCACCGTTTTTTTTTTGAAAAAAAAAATCTTAATATTTTTTTTTTTAAATTTAGGAAGAATCAAATAATTTAAAATAAATAAAAGAAATGTTTAGATCAAAACCATGATATAAAATTCTATTAGGCATATTATAAACTTGGCAAAACAATGTCTTAATTGAACAAATGCAATATTTTTAAAAGCAGAATAGACAAAATACATACACAAAATGTTTTCAAGGATAAACATAACCATCGTACACATTTATTATATCGTCCAAACAGAATTTAAAAACATATATGTATGACATTAATGTATTTTTCTTGATTTATTATTACTTACAGATTTACGTGAACATATAAATATAAAAAATGTTATGGTATTGATATAAAAAGAACTGAAAATACTTAAGATTATATAAACCATGAGCACTACCTAAACATTTGTGGAAAGCTTTTATTGCGTAAATCTATTTTAGAGAGAAAAATAATAATTAAGTAATGTTGTTTATCAAAAGCGCTAAATAAAACTTAAAATAAAATAGAAGTCAAACTTTTGTCAAATAATCAAAGTATCTATTTCCATGTTATTACTATGGAGCTACTTTTACAAGATTTTACATACATTGTTCTTGCATCATAAAATTAGAGAAATGTGTATAAAATTTGCTGTCATAAAATTCATATTTGCAAATGAACATGATTAATAATTTATATTATAAGATATAATTTACATGTAAGTGTAAGTATTACTTAATGAATGTAATTACATTATACCTTATATTTATGTTAACATATAAGATTATTCTTATTTTTAATTAGCTAGACGGGTTAATTATTAACATTATTATGTACAAGAATTTAACTGCAAAGTTATTGATAGATTTCTAACTTAAACAAGTTTTTTTTTAACATCACTTATAATCATAATGCAAAATTACATGTTGTCAGTTATGCTACATATTTAATGGATATTTTAATGTTTTGTTATAGGTATGCCATGTTACTAAACTTAACAGTTGCTATTTTGTAAAAATAAAATTAAATCACTGTATTTTATTATGATTCAAAAACGATTTAAATGTTACTATGTATAACTCACTATCTATCATTGTTGCTTACTTGCTCTTACAATCTCATTAATTACGTAATTATTCGCTCTGGTACCTTACAATCATAAGTCATAATATTTTATTTTACTACGGTAGAAAAATCACTCACACTTTAATAGACTATGTTCATACATATTGGACTCATAGTAATGGTACTTTTTACCCCTTGGGTATTTTTTATTTTTTATATTATTTTTAAGGTACAGTTTATTATTCGTCGACTTTTTAATTTTATAGACATTTAGTCTGTGCACAGCATTTTTTTTTAGTAGGGACATGTTTTAACATCTTTTTGATGTCCAACGATTTACACAGAGAGAAGCTCGTTCTGCACCATGATCAAATTGAAGGATCTGTACCCTATACTGTACCTTGTACCATTTTATTATGTACCTCCGTACGGTCCATCTTTTAAGATTTTTTACTATCTCCAACTGCTTTCACAGAGAAATCTCGTTTGCACCATGATCAAGCCGAAGGATGTGAACCTGTACCCTCTTACTTTGTGTGTTCTACCTTTTATTCTTCGTCTTTCAACATCTAAACACGTACAAAACAAAACTTACTTTAAACTAGCTTCACTTCCAAATTGAATCCTTCAGCACAAATAGTTTTATTTCCTTTTGGTTGATCAGTCCAATCGGTTGACAAAATATTTGATCTGAATTATTCCCAACTAAACAATAACATTTTAACAAACCAAACAACCTTCTACAGTTTTTTCTCATCATCAACTTACATTCAACCTTCTTTACCATATTTCCATTTACTTCGGAATGTAACTAATGTTATCTGGTAACAAAAGATATTAAATACATTCCTATTAATCAATCCAAATGCTTTCCTATCCAATAAATATCTCTTCCTATACTAATTCTCTTTTCTTCTATCTCTATTAGATATATTTTACATCCTGCTGATAAGTTATTAAATCTAAAAACAAAATTTCATAAAATCCTTTAAAATAAATAACTAATAGTTCACGATAGCTTTGAACTAAATAAATCATGTTATTTATTTCTTTGTGATACTAACATCGAATCTTTTGAAACAATGGCATACCTAAAACATGATGTTATTACAATATCAATTTCATTCTAGAAACAACACAGCTCATCCAGTAAGTACTTCGGCGTTCAACTAATATGGAATCGTATAACATTTCGCAACAAGAAACTTGAAAAACAAAATTAGTGCTGATGCATGACATGTGCCGCTGAATACGGTGCGATACGTGAACTAAATTTCATTCCTAATATGACGAAAAAGTATTATTTGTAATGATATCGAATACCTACCAACTCTTCTTTAAAAATGTAAAAAAACAATACAAGTAATAAAGTACTAAAATAAAATAAAACATGCATTGAAATAAATATTCATTTAAAATATTGATTGCATTGAATGTACCTATTTGCTCCAATATTTACATTTAAAACGATTATTGATAATTAAAAGCAGGGCCATTGACTTTTCTACCAGTTAACTAATGATTTAGTTGTATAACTTTTTATTAAATTATTATTTCTAAATGTTATCTTATAGTAAAAAACGTTTCAATTCTTCAGTAAAAAAATATATAGTCAGAAGTATAAAAGAAACCAATAGACACATAATCCCTTTTTCAATAGTCGGTTATTTTTACGAGTATATCAGTATAACACAATATTCATGACAATGTTCTTAACATTCAGTTTTAGTTTTGAATCATTGATAAGTAATTTAAAAATTTTGAATAAAGTATTTAACTTAGTATTTCTGAAAAAACTAAAAATAAACATTGTGATATTCTACTAATTGAAAATAAACAGTAGCTAAACAAACTTGATTAGTATAATAATGTTAGAAAATAACAGTTGATAATATGGATTTATAGTTTTATGAATTACTTTAGTTATTTAATAAATTTGGTACAGTACGTTAAACTTTATTAAAGTGTTCTAACCTGTACAGTTAATTAAAATATATTTTCCATCAATATCCAAAAAATAATAATAGAGATACGCTTTATAGAGCATTCAACCAACAGAGATACGTGGTGATAGGTCTAATTGCGATTGTTATAATTGCACAAATATATTAAAAATTACTATTCATTTTCGGCATTTTAATGTAGGTAAAGACTTTTAAATTAAGACTACAATTGCATCATGAACATTTTCAATTCATAATTAATACAATATTCCAAGAAAAAAAATTTGAATGTGTAAATTATTTAAACAAGAAAGTTTTTAGTACTTGAATAAAACGTACCAGATTTATGTAGTATAATAAATCCGCTCTTAAAAAAACTATCATTTTGATAAAATACCCAATTAGGCAAATATTGAATTATTTTTTTAAAAACAAACCGTGGTGTTCTACCTATATAATAATAGTACCAAAATTTAGAAACACATTTAAAATAATATATAGGAAATATCTACTATGAAACATGATTTTGATCATTCACTAAACAGTTATTTTGGCAGGTAAATTACAACCTTTGATTTAAAACTGTGTAATACTTTCATATATAAATTATTGTAAAACGAATTTAGAAAATGTTGAAAATAAAAAATAAATAATAAACCAATATTTAACACATACCTATGTCATACAAAAGTGTTCTGCTGATAATACATATATTGTATTACCTTGAAATTGCATGGGATATCTAAACTGTTGTTAAGTTAATTAATAAAATTAATTTTGAGCTATCAAAACACAAAAAAAAGGAAATTAAACTCGCCATACAACACTTCATTTGTTCATAAAAAAAGTTATCAATCTTTTAAATTCGTTGTGGCGTATAAAAATATTTTACTTTAAGTAAGCGCAAATAAATTGTCAGACACTATTAAAATAAAAGTTATCAAGGTTTTGTAAAGGACAAAAAAAAAGGATTTTATGTGTTTTTAAATGCCATTAAATTTAAATCTAACCCGTCCAGTTACTTAAAATTAGTGTGTAGTGGCCACTATAAACAATAAAAAACCTATGATTAAAAAAAAAAACGTAAATATGCCGTCGGGTCTCGCTCCTCTATCATCAGGTCGTACTTCCCCAGTCTCATCTTCCTTTCGTACTCCGAACTCCGACTCGTACTCTCCCGGCAGCGAGCAAACACCACCTCCGACACCAACATCACCCGGCTCCTAGCAAACTATCCCGCATCTGACTCCATTTTATCACCCGGCAGCCAGCACATCCACAAATGTTTCACTTTACAAAGTCCATTTATACCAGTATTAGTCTTTTTTTAACTTGTTTTTTTTTCCACTTTCTGGTTTTGCACTTGCGGTCGCTTATTTTTTTTTTTAATAATTCACTAATTCGAATATATTTAATAATTTTGATGCGCAGCACTGCCCAAAGGCAGCACTGGCAGGGTCGCCATGCAATGTGGGACGTTGGGAGACCAAATAAAAGAGGTGTTTGGCGCGCACTCAGAGTATATAATGATCAATATACGACTAAACCTAAGCTTATATACTAATTTAAGTACCTAGTGTGGGGTGAGGTGATGCACACACTACAGTTCATACTGGTGAAATTATTTAACTTTTAAAATTAATTATTCAAGTCATTCTTAATTGATTACTACAACACATACACGTAATTAACGTTTCTAGGTCTTTAGGTAGTAACATCGGTTCCTGTATACCAATACAAATTCACTCTGTACAATAATTTAATATTAGTCACGTAATGCAAATGACAACATAGCTTAAATAATAAAAATATATACCTATTACTTGAGTACATCTAAGCCTATTTATCGAAAATATCTCATCCTCAATAAACACTAGCACTGCACTACTTCGCGAACGGCGCATGCGGCCATACCATGTTATTTTCACAGAGCAGTGGGTATCGGTAGCAACAGAATACATTGCGGTGCCATTAGTAGAGTGCTTGCTTGTTCGTTCACACACTTATTTCAGTGTTTCTCAAAGATTCCCAAGAAGTTTACGCAATGTTTATCTGCAACGGCTGTAGCGTGAAGCATAATGACGGCCCGGTCTGTAGTGTTTGCAAAAACCAGTACGATTATGCATGTTCTGGAGTGACGGAAAGTGGTTACAAAAAACTTGGAGACAGGAAGAACACCTGGCGCTGTCCCAAATGCAAGTCAAGCCCATTACATTTGCCGGTTTCAAACTCCTATGCCTTGGCAGTTGCATAAAATGCAAGAGCAGGTCAACAAGATTTTATTCCAAGTGGCCCCCTTAGCAGCTCTTATGGAAGATGTCAAATCAATCAAGTCTGACATCAGCGATTGAAGGAGTCACTAGATATGGCACACGGACTTATAAATAACTTTCAAGTTTAATAAAATCTCTTAAATCACGTGTGCCAGTAGTAGAAAAGGAGGCAAATGTGACATCCACTCTTCAAGTAGAAATATCCAGACTAAATCGTTAGATTGGCGATAGAGACCAGTGGGCTAGAGCGAATTATGTTGAGGTTAAGGGAATCCCTCAAAAGAAAAGTGAAAACCTGTATGACATAGCCGTGAAGATAGGTAGTCTATGTGATTTTCCTATTAAAAAAGGAAGAAATAAACTATGTTGCCAGAGTACCTACTCGAGTGCCTAACGCCGAGAAGCTGATAATAATATCCTTTAATAATCGATACACAAAAGAGGAATTAAAAACATCGCAAAAACAAGAAACTTAACCTCTCGCATTGGGCTTCTTCACACCTGGAAACTTCTTTATAAATGACTATCTCGCGCGAAGAAATCGGAATCGGTAAAGTAAGGTAAAGTCATTGGCTAAGGAAAAGAATTACCAGTATATCTGGGTAAAACACTCTCATACATCGCCCATAATTTTTATCCGCCATATTTAACTTAGCATAGCAAATCCACTAAGATTTGTAATATCTAACTAAGGTATTAAGTTCAGTGATCAACATAATAAACAATTATTTTGAATAAAAAGTTATATGTAGGTAGGTAGTAGTAAAGATAGAGATAAGATTATTAAGCTTGCCCGTTTTTAGGTACCTACTTGCAAGACACAAAATAATAGGACAACTACATACTGCGCAGTCTTTAATTCACAAATCATTTAACTAAAGAAGAAAACTAAGGTAATGTACTTTAATCTTTTAATATTTTAAATTTTCAATGATTTAAAGTACAACTCAAATTACTGGAAAATATCAAAGTTGTAGATACGTATCCAATAGTTTGTGACAAGATCTTAGTTTTTCACTCCACGTACTTTTCTATAGATTCTATCATAATTGTAATTTGCCGAATTTACATAGTTTTCTCATTACTTGTCCTCATTATTTAAATTAAAAATATAAATTTCCAAATTCAATTTCTTGAATTTGCATAAACTTTGTTTGACAATCTAGAAGTCCGTTCGGAAATCAAAACATCTATATAAGATGTACGTGAATTAGTGTCAGATATTTTAAGGGTAATAAGTTTACGTTATGACAAAAAAAAAATGTAAATATATTTTTTTATTCAAGCTTTAGTTTTAGAGAAAAACACGATTAAAACTTTGATATCAAACGCAACTATCAACACCCTCTAAGCAGCTGATTACTACGTAGCGGACAAGAAGCTACTACTAAAGTACAACAACAAACGCTCGCTTGTTTGTGTGCATGCGCTACTATGATTTATTGCCAACAGCCGCCGAAGAACAGACAACACCCATCCAATTTTAAACTCTAAACTCATGTGATTAGATTTAAATTTAAAAATTGTATCGCATGGGCCGGCATCCTCAAACGCAAATTCAAAGAGAGACCGCCAGAACACAGTCGATACTCAAGTTTAGATTCTAACGCTTTGTCTTAAGGTTCATTTGATTTATTAACCGACTCTGAAGGCGGCGGAAGACACAGGACTTCGGAAATGCCGAAAGTCAAATAGCGAAATGAAAATACCGTTAGCAAAAACAGTTTTATTTTTTTACTATTCTGAGTAATTGGAAAACGGCTGATGAATGACAGAGTAGTTTTACGTGTAAGGTTAAGGTCTTGGATCCGATCCCAAACTAGGCTAGTTATACTGTTGTCTTTTATTTACGCAAACACGATACATTTAAATGAAACTACTTTAACGGATTATTTCGCGATTTATTAACATTTTATTCGAAACTTCAGGTTAAATAAAATGTTAATAAATCGCGAAATAATCCGTAAAAGTAGTTTCATTTAGGCTAGTTATGTTTTGGAATACTCACACTGACCATGCATGATTTAAATCAAAGGGCAAGGGCTCTAATCTGAAATAAACTTCTTTTTAACCTGCTTTCTATTTATTATTTTTGATACGTTTATTTTCTCAGATTTAAAAGTAAAGTCATCCAGGCGTTGATTAGGGCCAAACTGCGGTATTGCCTGTACTACGAATCTGTATTTCGTCCCCCAAACACTTACTGAATAATTTAAAGTATTTTTGTGGTTTGCCTTGACCGGAATTTGAACCCGAAACCCTCCACGCTTAGGGCGAACTCCTTATCCACTACTACACTGCTGGTTTCTAGTGTATTTTTATTTCATTATCATTTTATCATTTCATTACAATTCAAATTTCAAAATAAATCTACCCAATGTAGAAAAATAATCCAATGTTGAGTACTTACGTACTTTCAGGTAGGTACAAGTACCTTGCTGTAGATAATGCTGAATGAGAGCTAAAGAGGGAGACAATCAGCTAGTACCTTTCAAGCTTAACGTTACTAGCTACTAGTTATTACCAAAAACGTGGTGTTGGTTTTCGTAGAACGTTATCTCTGTTTTTGCTTACGCTACACTTACCGTTGCCCTTACGCACGCTTTTTTATTATTAAGTTACAAAAATAAGTCAATCGGCGCTGGACCACCGCTTGAGTTTGACGTTAGTTAAAAATTGTCACCATGCCCTACAATACAAGTATTCGAAACCTGACTACCTCAACTTAACTATGGTTTTGTGCTACCATGAGCCAAACTACAGCCTATCGGAGTCACCACCCGACAGCCAGAACGAGGGATGCTGCTGCAGCCGTCTTCGGTACGTGTGGAACCGCCAAAGAGTGAAGAAAGGAACCCCTACCACTTCACGAGAGTGCAGGAGTGAGGAGCTGAGATCGCAGGACTAACGTGTCACGCACGCGTGGAGTTCTGTCACTGGATTGACAGCACTAGCACTACCAGCAAGACGGCGCGCCCGCGCCTTACGACCGCCGTGTTTGCGAGTACCTGACAGCACAGTTCCAGGGTCGATGGAGTAAACGCGGTGGGCCTATTACCTGGCCTTCACGCTCGCCTGACCTCACTACGCTGGATTTCCACGTGTGGGACCTTATGTATGATCATATCAGCCTGTTGCAGTCCACTGCTGGGCATAGGCCTCCCCCAAAGAGCGCCACAGCGCACGACCTCCCGCCCTTTGCATCCAGTCGCTGCCAGCTGCCTTCTTCAGGTCATCGGTCCATCTAGCCGGGGGGCGTCCTACACTACGTTTGCCTAAGCGTGGCCTCCATTCGAGAACCTTCCTGCTCCACCTCTCGTCGGTTCTGCGACAGACATGGCCAGCTCACTGCCACTTCAGCTTGCTACATTTTTGGACAATATCAGTCACCTTAGTCTTATGTCGTATGACCTCGTTACGAATCTTATCCCTTAGTGAGATCCCCAACATTGACCTTTCCATAGCACGCTGAGTGACGTGTAGTCGGTGGGCCAACTTGACTGCCATGTTCCACGTTTCGGCTCCGTAAGTTAAAACTAGTAGGACGCATTGGTTAAACACCCGGCTTTTCAGGCACTGCGGCAGTGTCGACGTGAAGATATGACGCAATTTCCCAAATGCTGCCCAGCCAAGCTGCACTCTTCTGGCGATTTCCCGCTCGAAGTTGTCTCTACCGAGCTGTAGTAATTGTCCAAGGTAGACGTACTCTTGGACAACCTCGAGCGTAGTGCCCTCGACGGAAATTGGTTCCGGGATGACATGTTCGTTGAACATTACCTTTGTCTTGTCCAAATTCATTCCAAGCCCCACACGTCTCGAGGCAGCATTAAGACTGTGCAGCATTTTTTGCAAATTTTGCAGCGATTCTGCCATAATAACTATGTCATCGGCAAAGCGAAGATGCGTAAGATATTCGCCATTTACATTGATGCCCAGTGCGTTCCAATCCAGCGTCTTGAACACATCCTCCAGTGCGTTGGTGAACAGTTTCGGAGATATAACATCTCCCTGTCTAACACCTCGAAGCAGCTGGATGGGTTTTGTTCGGTGGTTTTGTACTTAGACGGACATTGATGCCATACTGTACAGGCTTCTTAGCACCTTCACGTACCGCCAATCGATTTAGCATCGCTGCAAGGAGTCCAGAACAGCCCAGGTTTCGACCGAGTCGAAGGCTTTCTCATAGTCCACAAAAGCCAGGCACAGGGGCTGGTTACTCTTCGGACTTCTGTATAACCTGCCGCACCGTGTGAATGTGGTCTATGGTACTGTAACCTTTGCGAAACCCAGCCTGTTCCGGTGGCTGGAAAGCGTAAAATCTTGCGGAAAGACGGTTTGTAATGACCCTCGAGAATAGCTTGTAAACGTGACTCAGGAGCGTGATCGGTCTATAGTTTTTCAGGAGACTTTTGTCTCCTTTCTTGAAAAACAATGCCACCAGCTTCTGGAGTTGTCCCATTGGCTATGACGGAGTTAAAGAGCCTCTTAAGTTCGCCAAGCACAGGTTGGCCTGCCGCTTTTAAGAGCTCAGATGTGATTCCGTCTTCGCCGGGAGCCTTCCCATTGCTAAACTGTCCGAGGGCCGCCTCAATCTCATCCTCCTCCACGTCTGGGAGATCTTCAGTGAAGTGGCGGGTAAGCTTGGCTCTTGGATCATTCCCGTCGGGCTGCGGCTGTAGGGAATGCAATGCGTACAATCGGCCGTAAAAGCCTTCGATTTCGGCCAGAATCTCCGGAACCGATGAGACGATTATGCCATCCGAGGTTTTTAGCTTTGTCAGGTGACTTTTTCCAAGTCTTTTAGTTAAGACCTTTGACCCCCGATTCTGCTCAATCGCCTCCTCTATGAGGCGAGTATTGTAGCTGCGGAGGTCGCGTCTCACCAATCTCCGGTTCCTTTTATTGGTGCCAGACAAAGCTTCCTCTGGCATTTCCCGTCGACGTTTCATCAGTTCCAAAGTCCCGCCTGAAAGTTTGGCGTCTCGGCACACTCGCTTTTCCTTAAAGTGCCTGTTTCCCACTTCGCGTATGACTCCAATCACATCATCAAGGTCCCTGTCCACGTTCTCAGTAGTTTCCAAAGCAGCGAATCGGTTTTGGAGCTCCAACTGGAATTTTTTGGATCAGAAATGCTTAAACATTGTTAATTTTTTGGTTTTAGCAATTCTATGCAAGGTTTAATTGAAGATAAATAACTGTTGAGGCCCATGGTGCCTATGTGATTTGTAGTGGCAATCGCAATGCCTTGAAATGTATTTCTAACAAGCGGGTTAGGCGTTCAGATTATTTTTTTTATAAATATCATGTAGGTAGTAACACTTGATCTCCAACCACTGCACTGTAAAGGTTTTCTGCTTCAAATATATCGTTTATCTGAAGATACTTGGATTTTATTCGCCACCATTGTGTAACTAAATACACAAACATGGAGGCACAAGAGGGGAACTAAGAAGAATCCGTGAAAATACAAAGAATTCAGTTTTCTACGTCACAAGAAATTCGAGCACGTCCGCGTGCATGGGCATGAAGGCAAGGATCCAACTTAACCTGGAGTAAGAGTGAATTGACAAGCATTTGGGTTAGGAAGAACCTACAAGGATTATCCATCAATTATTATAAGCGATCAGCGATACAACAAAAGTATCACATCGTATTACGAACTCCTGCAAAAGTTAAGTGTCCCTCCATCGTCTCATTTTTTTTCCCTAAAGTTTCCATAAATCCTTCTGTTGAGAATTTAAATCTATTTGTGCAAATCTATGTCGAAATTGTGTTACATCAATATTAGGTCATTTATAGCTTTCAACAATATCACACTGTTTTAATTAGGCATACTTACCTACCTACATCTCGTAACTTTATTTTCAAAGGGTGAATTAATTTACCTGATTATCATTGTTTTTCATTATAGTCCGACAGAATAATAATCATAAAATCGTAGAACAAGCATTTACGTTAATACTTTCGCCGAAATTTTCAGGCAATTCGGATTAATTACGCCACGCGGCGGTAAGGAATACCTACCCCGTGAATAGTGCACCGAAGTTGACCTTGGCATTGAAGTAACGGGATATCGGTCAGCTGTTCGGCAGTGCACTGTGCAGCGGACGAAATAAGGAGCGTGAGCTATTACATTTATTTATTAATACACTATTCATTGCATAATTTTGTAGATTGACGGTGCTTTAAATTATTGCATTCAATATGTCTAAAGACAATGATTCAAGTAGATCTTACAAGGAGTTGTCTATCAAAAGGTCATCTATTAAGGGACAAATTACTAAATTTAAGAATTATTTAACTAAAATGTCCGAGGAAGCGGAATTAACCAATATACAATTAACTGAATTGAACCTTAAACTCGCAAGGTTTGAAGCACTATCAATGAGGTTTGATGACTTGCAAAATGAGTTAGATGTTTTGAATGCAGACAACATATGCGTTGAAATCGAGGAACGTAGTGACATTGAGCAGGATATCATATTGAGCATAGCTACTGCAAAGGATTTTATTGATCGATATTCTAGAAAATTTGTGTGTGACCAGCGTCGTAATTCAGTCATAGATAATTCATGCTGTGTTAGTCAGCAAGAAATCGGTCTAAAATTGCCACAGATTCAAATTGCTAAATTCGATGGCGCTTATTTCCGTTGGTTGGAGTTTCGCGATACTTTCGAAAATTTGATACACAAAAATGAGCGCATTCCTAGCATTAACAAGTTTCACTATCTCTTATCTTATTTAGAAGGTGATGCAGCCAGAATAATTTCAAATCTAGAAATTTCCAGTGCTAATTATATTGATGCATGGAAGTTACTGTGTAATCGGTATAACAACAAACGTATCTTAATAAATCAACATTTAAACTCTTTATTTAATAATAAGCAGCTTCCGCGAGAATCTGAAAAATCATTGAGATTTTTAGTTGATCATGTAACCAAAAACTTACGTGCGTTGGCGAGCCTAGGCCACGTGGGATGTTCTTATTATTTTCATGTTATCATCAAAGCTAGATTGCACTACGTTGTTAAAGTGGGAGGAATTTCGAAATAATTTAAAAGGTGATGTTCCGACATTGGATCAGTTTTTCAAGTTCATGACCGATAGGGCGGATGTGCTCGAGGCTTTGGGCCGAAATAGAAACGATAGTAGTACTTCTAAGCCCCAGGCTCCGACCGCTCGCAACAACTACAACAATACAAATAATAATCAAAAATTAGGTCAAAATATTTACACAAAATCATTTGCTAACGTAAGCTCTAAGAACAATAAGTCTAGTAATTTCTCCTGCATAATATGCAACGATAACCATAGGATTTATGATTGCCCAACTTTTAAGTCGAAGGGAGTTGATGATAGGATGGATGACGTCACGAAATACAAATTATGCATAAATTGCCTTCGACAAGGGCATCCTGCGGCTGAATGTCGTATGGGGCCGTGTCGCGAGTGCAAGCGCAAGCATAACAGCCTACTTCATCGCCCGACTTCTTCAGTTAACCACATCGTTGCTGTTGACATTAATGACGAATCTGAAGAATCTTTAGTAAATTTTTCAAATCAATGTGCAAATCAAGTTCTGTTGTCTACTGCTATGATAGAAGTATCGAACCTATTGAACCAGCAAAAGGTCAAAGTTCGCGCACTTTTGGACTGCGGCAGCCAGTCAAGTTTCATAACAGAGTCGTTAAAGGCGAAACTGTCACTAAATTCAAAGCCTATTGAATCACTAAAGGTCATTGGCATCGGAAATAATGTTACTAATAATGTTTCCGAAACATGCAATATAAAAATAAAATCAGTACACAATAATTTTAACCTACAAATGTCGTGCTTGATATTAAAAGAATTGACGGGTAGTCTGCCAAAGACTCCAATCAACATTGGCTCGTTAAAGTTGCCGTCCAGCATCCAATTAGCAGACCCGATGTTTTTTCAGCCCGGTCCAATAGACGTGCTCATCGGAGCTGACATTTTCTGGGACATCTTGAGCAACGACCAGAGGTCGATGGGTTCCAACAATCCCAAATTGATAAATTCTAAACTAGGTTGGATCGTATCAGGTCCTATGGGTTCGGCGTCATTGCTTAAAACGACGCATTCTAATCATGCAGCTTTATCTTGCTCACTAAGTGAAGAATTTGAAAATTACATCAAAAAATTTAGTAATTTAGAAGAAGTTCCTAATAGGAAGGTTATCAGTGAAAATGATAAAGTATGTGAGGAACACTTTTTACTACATACCAAGAGGGACGATAATGGTAGATTTTATGTTAAACTTCCTCTAAAGGACACACCTGATTGTCTCGGCGATTCTTATCGTTTAGCCAGAAAACGTTTTGGTTATTTAGAAAAACGATTCAAGCGTAACCCAACGTTAAAACTAGAATATTCTAAATTCATCAGAGAGTACGCTGAACTAGGTCATCTTTCTCGTAGTGACAATAATATAATTCCATCATATTATCTATGCCATCATGCGGTTTTAAAACAAGATAGTGAATCAACAAAACTACGAGTTGTGTTTGACGGTTCAGCTGCGTCTACTTCGGGGTATTCGTTAAATGATTTACTAATGGTGGGTCCAAATATACAAAACACGCTCTTCTCCATATTAGTACGGGCTAGGCAATACAAATATCTATTAACTGGAGATATAGAAAAAATGTATCGCCAGGTGATGGTATCTGAGGACGACCGTAACTTACAGCTAATTTTATGGAGAGAAGACGAGTCTATGCCCGTAGAAACGCTAAAGTTAAACACACTTACCTATGGTACCGCAAGTGCAAGTTATTTAAGCACTAGATGCTTATCACAGTTGGGAATCGAACAGAAGGATGAGTTCATCAAGGAAATCATCCAAAACGATTTTTACGTCGATGACCTAATTACAGGGGCTGATGACGAAAATACATTACATTATATACAAGACTCGGTTGCAAATACATTAATGTCCGGTTGTTTCAACTTACGGAAATATAAAAGTAATCATCCAACAATTTTTAAAAATATCGATATAAATATACAAGATGACTTAATTCTTAGTGAATCGACGAGCACTCTTGGTCTTGGATGGACCCCATCCACTGACACTTTCCATTTTCCAGTAAAAAACTACACGCAAGATAATGAGCTACCAATCACAAAACGATTGATTATGTCAAATTCTTTTAAATTATTTGATCCATTGGGACTGTTAAGTCCAGTAGTTGTACAACCCAAAATATTACTTCAGAAGCTTTGGCAGCAAAAATCAGACTGGGATCAACCGGTTTCCGAAGAAATAAAAAACAATTGGCTTAGATTTAGTGACAGTTTGATGTCACTTTCCGATTTACACATTCCAAGGTTAGTCCTTGGTAATTCTCCAGAAAACGTTGAGTTACATTCGTTTAGTGATGCGTCGCAGGTGGCGTATGGTGCATGTATCTATATGGTATCTCGCACAGCCAGCGGTGACGTCACGGTAAGACTATTGTGCGCTAAGTCGAAAATAGCGCCCGCGAAGCCTACTACGATTCCACGTCTTGAATTATGCGCCGCTCTATTGGCTGCAAAGCTTTGTAAAGTAGTACTCGAATCTATTAGACGCAAACCAAATCGGCTAGTGCATTGGTGTGACTCCAGTACCGTACTAAGTTGGATAAATACTGATGTATCGAAGTTAAAAATGTTTGTAGCTAATCGCGTAAGCGAAATTATAGAACTTACTTGTGCAGCATCCTGGCGGTATGTGCCCACCGCGCTGAACCCCGCTGATCTAATCTCGAGGGGCGTTAATGCGAGAAGACTACTTTCTATGGATCTTTGGTGGTCAGGTCCCGATTTTTTGCGTAAGGGAAGCACTGACTGGCCATTGCCGTTGTTAGTAGATAATGATCAAGCTAGTCTGCCCGAAATTAAGGTACATACTAGTTTAGTTACAGAAAGTATATTACAGTTTGAGAATTATTCATCTTTCAATAAACTACGGAGAATATTCGCATTCGTACTGAGATTTTTACACAATATTAGGCATCCTAAACAAAAACGAGTAGATAGCCTCTCGGTGGACGAGCTACGTGAGTCATTCCATTCGCTCTGCGCCATAGCACAAAGCCAATCATTTTCTTCAGAGCATAAATTGCTTACTAAGGGCAAATCCCTAAACAATAAGAGTAAAATATTATCTCTTTCGCCGTTCTTATCTGAAAATAAATTGATTCGCGTTGGTGGTCGCTTAGACGCCGCTGACTGTAGCTACGAAAAGAAGCATCCAATATTACTGCATGCTTCACATCAGCTAACTAAATTGTATTTTGTAAGGGAGCATGTTATTAATTTCCATAGTGGCCCGCAGTTGCTCCTAGCGCAAGTTAGGCAGACCGTATGGCCAGTCAATGGGAGATTGCTAGCCCGACGTACTGTTTCAAAGTGTGTGGTATGTCGTCGCTTCAGAGGAAAAACGTTACAACCCAAAATGGGAAGCTTACCTGCTCAACGTATAAATCCAGATTTCCCATTCTTGTCTGTTGGTGTGGACTATGCTGGCCCGTTTTTTATTATTAATCGAAAGGGTCGTGGGGCTCGCTTGATTAAATGTTACTTGTGTCTTTTTGTGTGTCTGCGTTACAAATGTGTACATCTTGAAACTGTTAGCGACCTAACAGCAGATGCTTTCATAATGACTTTACGAAGGTTTATATCTCGCCGAGGCAAACCAACGGAAATATTTAGCGACAATGGACGCAATTTTGTGGCTGCTTCAAAAGAAATAGGTAATTTTATTCATCAAAATAAAGAAGCAATAACTGATTTTGCAAGTGAACAAGACATTAAATTCATGTTTATTCCGGTTTACGCTCCTCATTTCGGCGGTATTTGGGAGGCGGGTATTAAGTCGGCTAAGCATCATCTGCGGCGTGTCGTGGGAAATTGTCATTTGACTTTTGAAGAGATATCGACACTTTTTGCACAAATAGAGGCAATTCTTAACAGCCGTCCTTTATGTCCTCTATCATCTTCTCCAAACGACTTTCTACCTCTATCCCCGGGGCACTTTATTATTGGGAGACCATTAACAGCGCTGCCCTCACCTACTCTGCGTGACTGCTGCGAAAACCAACTTACCCGATATGAGAGAATTGAAAGGATACGGCACCACTTTTGGATGCGATGGCAGCAAGAATATCTGTCTGAGCTTCAGCAAAGAACAAAATGGCGCACAGACAAGTCAAAACTAAATGTGGGAGACATGGTGCTCATCTCGGAAGACAATACTCCTCCGTTGGCATGGCGGCTGGGAAGAATTTTGCGACTTATTCCCGGGCCAGACGGCATAGCAAGAGTAGCCGATATCAATACCACAAGAGGGGCTGTACGTCGTTCTCTAACTCGTCTGTGCCCCCTACCAACAGTGGAAGAGCTTCGTGGTTGAAAGCATCCTTTCAACGGCCGGGAAGATGTTGAGGCCCATGGTGCCTATGTGATTTGTAGTAGCAATCGCAATGCCTTGAAATGTATTTCTAACAAGCGGGTTAGGCGTTTAGATTATTTTTTTTATAAATATCATGTAGGTAGTAACACTTGATCTCCAACCACTGCACTGTAAAGGTTTTCTGCTTCAAATATATCGTTTATCTGAAGATACTTGGATTTTATTCGCCACCATTGTGTAACTAAATACACAAACAATAACACTTGAAAAAAATCATCGACCTCAGGTGGGACAAATATTTGTAAAAATATTTCTATAGGGTGTTGACGGTAGAATACTACTCAGCTATACATATAGCTACAACATTGATCGGAATACGCTGGCTTTGACAGCGAGAAAAAACACTTGAGGAATTTCATGTTGTCACGTGACATCCTCGGTAGCTTAGTGGTCAAAGCACTCGCCCGGTATGCGATGGGACGTGGGTTCGAGTCCCACCTGAGGTCGATGATTTTTTTCAAGTGTTATTTATCTTCAATTAAACCTTGCATGGAATTGCTAAAAACAAAAATTTACAATATTGAAGAAATTATTGGAAAGCGTTGCTTTTGGTATGATTAGTTAATATGTAAGATAATCATAGAAAAAATTGTTATAAGTATATTCGCATTAGATTGCGTAAACCTAAAAAAACAAAGAATAACAATTAAATCAATAATAATCTCTTACCATTTTTTTTCTTTCTGGTATGTTTGAGGATTTATTTTACCACCACAGATATCACAAAAATGAATGAAATTAGAACATGTCATTTATCTGATATCCGTAGTGGCTTTGAGAGAGAAAGAGATGAAATTGAAGCTACGATTTCGTTTTGTGTTCTGTTAGAGAGCCCGGTAAAAGCATTTGAACTATTTTGAAGATGTTGCTCTAACACACTATCATATTTTGCTAACAACTCTACCGACTCCACATAATTGCCTTTATTTAAAGACGATTGGGGGATGGAGTGTAGCAAAGGGTGTGCAAGGCGTTTGGGACTTAGAAAATTTTTCATCAAAAATATAAAACATAATAAAACTCAAATCTTTGTTTTTCAATGTATAAGGGGGCTCAAATTAAATGCTTTTTATACTTGTGACTTTTACTTTCCGACGCATGGTTTATTTATCCAACCCGATTGGGTTTCGTCGTGAGCTCTAAATGGCAATTCTTGTTTTCCCAAAAAGCAAGTAATATCTATTAATCGGTAAAAAATACTGCGGTTACAGTCGACTTTGGCGTTATGACGCTCAATGTCGCCTTTTAATTGAACACTCATACCCAATTCTATACGATTTTGCTCGAAAGAAATCATGGCCATACACGATTGAATGTGCTTTTCAGACTGATCATGTTTTTTGGCAAGATTAGTTAAATTGCCCAAATCGACATAGCCAGTATCATTTCATACAGTTTTAATAGTTGAAAATAACATGCACGGCAAACAAAACAAGGAATTTGAATGAGAACACCCGGTGAGCCAACCGTAGGTATCGTAATATTTCAAATTGAAATGTCTCACGTATGAGGCATTTCTTTTTTGCGTTAACGTTAAATTGGGAGTGGGTCTAGAGAATGATACTATTTTTGCCTTGTCCACAAATGAAAATTGATTAAAGGGATTGGCGCGTAATTTGTCAAAACAAATAGAATTTTCATTACATACTGTAAATTGTAGTTTCTCCATTTTATAGAACACAACAACACAACACTGAACGCTGAAATAACTATAATAGCACTCAAAAGAAACAGTTTATGATCCGTAAGAGTAAAAACAACTTTTCAAAACACTCGCAGGATGAAAGCCAAGGCAAACTAAAGAAAAAAAATATGGCCGATCGAAATGATCTCTGTTTACATTATCTTTAGGATAGTTTTAGCAAACAATTAATTATTCGTTTTAAAACTTAAAACTATTTACTATAAATATAATTAGGATGTAAGGGTTTGAAATTTTATTTTAACAAGTTGTAATGTAAAGTTTACTTAAAATAAGACTTTAAATTGGAGCCGGAAATTGAGCACCATCTGGTGCTCAAATTAAGGAAGTGTGCGTGAAATAGTAGGCGGTATCGCGACCGCCTACTGTGGGTCATTTGTATTGAAAGTATTGAAACGAGCGCGTTTTAGTTTGAAAGTTTAATAAAGACGACAAAATGGTAACTTAGACTTTATTATAGATTGTCAATTTGGCAAATAAAGATGGTTAGCTGTCCTGGATTTTTCTTTAGGTAGGCACTGCATAATTGCCTATATGCACCGCACGCCACTGACACTTACACACCCAATGATAATAATAATATGAAACGAGTGAGTGAGATAGAAATAATAACAATGTTTCTATCTCAAAGAGAATTCATTCATAGACACACACTTGCATGGGATCATATTACACACACGTTCATAACTTACTACAAGTTATGAACGTGTGTGTAATATGATTTTTTTGAGTGCATGGATGTGATCCTGGAGAGATTATGAATGGGCTAGCGTTGTGTGAGTAGTCTACTTGTGGTGTTTGGGTTCATGTACAGGATGATGTTGATTCTTTATTTTAAAACTTTTATTTTTTAAAGTTTGGTCAATAATTTTAAATTTATCTCATATGTGATCCATGTGATGATCTAAGTTACTCCTAAAAATATCTGACACTAATTCACGTACACCTTATATACACATCTATATAGATAACATTTTCTTTAAGTTTTTTATTACCTAATCTTATAATCAAAATAAATATCATGTATACCATTTTATTTTTTACTAGCTGTGCCCGCAACTTCGGTTGCGTGGACTACAGTATGTTTGCTATGATGGAACAAAAAACGTTCAATTAAAGAACAATATACCTACGTAAAGAAATATTACAGCAGTCGCCAACGGCTTCGCCCGCGCTAACCTAGATTTAAAAATAAACCATGGAATCGCAAAAAAAAATTCTTATTTCATTGTTTAATCTCATCATCATCATCTCATCTCAGCCTTTTGTAGTCCGCTGCAGGACGTAGGCCTCCTTCAAAGAGCGCCAAAGAGATATATCCCGTTTTTTTTATCCATCTACTGCCAGCCATCTTCCTAAGGTCGTCGATCCATCGAGTCTCCACTCGAGAACCCGTTTACCCAACCTTTCATCGGTTCTGCGAGTCTGCGACAGATGTGGCCATTATAGAAAGATGTTGCTTAACCTATACTTAGAAAATAATGAACTTCAAGTACAAAATTTTACCCGCTTTTCACCCCTTTTAAGGTTTATGATTCCAACAACACTTATATACTTTAAGTGAGTTCCTAACCGTAAGCCTAAATAATCATTTTAGTAATGTTTACTTTGAAAACGAAGGATTTTCCATACACAACTTCATCCCCCTTTTATTTTATTTTTATCAAAAACGCTGAGATCCATGTAATAATTTTCATATGCTTATAACCGTAAACACTTAATTTGGCGATCCTAACTTTAAAACTGAGACTTTCATACAAATTTTGGATCCCCATTTCACCACCTTAGGGGGTGAGTTTTGAAAAATCCTTCCTTAGTGGATGCCAACGTCATAAGAAGAATACGTGTGTGAAATTTCAATTTGAAGTTTGCGCATTCCCTACTTACGTTAGGATGACGTCACTTGCGTTGGCCTATCGAGCTTACGATACGACGACGAAAGTGCTTCGGGCTGCCTACTAACGTTTTACTGTGTAATCGTGTAGTAGACTCGATCCGTTTACGATACGAATACTTTAAATATTCGTGCTCGCTCAACAGTCATCGCATGTAAGTACCGCTGCTATGCAGTTTTATTTCGTGCGTACACGCCTTCATAATATTGTTATAGCGCTTATTATTGTTTGCGCCTCACACAGCTTAAGTTTGCGACCGCTTACGCCTGCGTTCAATTTAACTGTGCGTTTAGTGCATAATTATTACGCATATATCACCTAACACCTTTCTCTGCTGAATCTATACTTCATAGAGTTATTATATACACCGTGAATTTTGAGATACCCGAGAAAATTAACTAACATACTCAGATATCGATATACATCGAATTCGGCGAATAAAAAAATTTTTTTTTTATGAGAAATTTATTTAATAGGTCCCTAACATTCCTTAAAAAATATGCACTATAAAAGTCCTGCTAATTCAAATAGTAATCATTATCATTCCAACATTAACGGAACCAAAATCCACCTAATTTAGTCGCGTAATATTGGCGTACGGAAGGAATAACTATGAATGTTTTTTTTTTTCATTCATGGTTATTCCTTCCGTACGCCAACACCGTACGCTGTTCCGTTTTTTTTATTCGCCAAATTCGATGTATATCGATATCTGAGTATGTTAGTTAATTTTCTCGGGTATCTCAAAATTCACGGTGTATATATCAGTTTTTAAATATGCAAGTACTGTTTGCATAAAATACTTTGTTAAGTATTGTCTACGCATTAGAATCATATTTATTAAATTAATAGTTCGACGTCTTGCAGAAATGGCAACATTTTGGTCTGTATTGTTAAGTCATAAACGCTTAATAAGACGCAATACTACGGGTCTTGTACTTGTGCTGCAAATCTCTTTATGGTTTTAATTTAGAACTAGATATAATAAAAATATAATAAGTATATATGTACTTAAATAATAATAGCTTCTTCAAAAATTAACGCATATTATCAGAATACTCGAGGGCTTCGTACTAAAACACACACATTTAAAAGAAGGCTTCTTCTATCATGCTATGACATCGTCTCGTTAACGGAAACCTGGCTTCTGGAGGGAGTAAATAGTAGTGAGTTATTTGATGAGAAGTATGTTGTCTGGAGGCGGGATAGGAGCTACTCGAAAACAGGTGAGAAGTTTGGAGGTGTGATCCTCTTAGCTATTCGACGTGAGCAGCAACCTGGCAGCTGTTGAGCGCCCGGAATGGCGGTCCTCTGCAGAGGATTTGTGGGTGACCTTATCATTAAATAATAAAAGTCATTACCCAAATAGGATCAAATTACATGTCTGCACTTTGTATCTCTGCAGGGAAAACTTTGGTTATTCTTTTAACACACAATTACAAAACATTACGGAGAGGCTTTCTTTGATCGTTAATTCAATGGGCGATTTTAATTTGAGCGCCGTTGATTGGCATGACGGTTCGTACTTTTTACAGCCAGTGGGCATAACAGGTGGGTCGCAAATCCACTTTTTCACACTTAATTTTAATAAAAACGTCAATAGTCGGATACTTGATTATGTGCTGTGCAATAAAGAAGTGAGTGTTATCTTATGCGACAATCCCTTAGTGCCTGAAGACGTTCATCACAAATCATTAACTGTTGCCCTAAATTTCTCTCAAACTACGCCTTTAAAAAATAAAACTAAACTTAGGTACTATTATGAAAAAGCAGATTACGAATCCATTAATACATCTTTGAGTGATATAAACTGGGAAACTTGCTTGAATAGTAATTCATTGGAGGACACAACTAATGTGTTAAATCAACCATCATCTCAGCCACAGGACGTCCACTGCTGAACATAGGCCTCCCCCAGTGACTTCCAGATCGGCCGATTGGAAGCGGCCTGCATCCAGCGTCGTCCTGCAACCTTTACCAGGTCGTCTGCCCACCTTGTGGGTGGGCGTCCTACGCTGCGCTTGCCGGTACGTGACCTCCATTCCAGAACCTTTCTGCCCCATCGGCCGTCAGTTCTACGTGCTATGTGCCCCGCCCACTGCCACTTCAGCCGGCTAATCCGTCGGGCTATGTCAGCGACTTTGGTTCGTTCACGAATCTCCTGATTTCTGATTTGATCTCGCAAAGAAACACCGAGCATAGCCCTTTCCATAGCGCGCTGTGCAACTTTAAGCTTCTTAATAAGGCCCATAGTAAGAGGCCACGTTTCAGTTCCGTATGTCATCACTGGTAACACACACTGGTTGTATACTTTCGTCTTTAGGCACTGAGGTATTTTGGACGAGAAGATGTTGCGTAGTTTTTCGAACGCCATCCGAGTTAACAAAATACATCCCATATAAGTTAGTATTTGGCAAACTATGCACGTTATCGAGTAATCTTAATGTACCAATTGAACCCTTGTATAACTATGACGATTATCCAAGGCCAAGGAAATACCGTTTACAAAGAGCACAAATGGAAACGAAAAATAATGTTTTAGCTAGTAAGGAAATTAGAAAATTTAACTATGATAAGACATGTAACTCGTCGATTGACCTCTTTCTTAAAATTGGACCTACCCAACTGGATCACTTGTCCCAGGTAAACATATTTGTCAACAATTTCGAGAATAGAGCTCCCAACTGGTACTGGGTAGGGCGCAACATGGGCATTCGACATAATCTTTGTTTTGTCCATGTTCAGTCAGCTCAACGAGGGGGATCACTAATTCTTGTTATAAATAATATTAAGTCAAAAGATCGTAAAGACATCGTGGCACTTTCTATAGAGCAAACTATTGAACTAGCGTGTGCTGAGCTGGAGCAGTATATTATTGTTAGTGTATATAAACCCCCATCTGCCGATTACCTTCTTTTTGAGTCCACTATGGAACAGGTATTAAAAAAATTATCAAAAACGAATAAGAAGATAGTTGTATGTGGAGACTTTAACATTGATTTATTAGAGGTAACTCAAAACTCTATAAGGTTCCTAAATCTTTTTAAATCCTTTAATTTAATTAATCTTTTTAATGAACCTACACGAATTACTCCTACAACAGCTACTTGCTTAGATAATATTTTCTGTAATTGTAAAGTTATGCAAAAATCTATTATAAACTGTCTAAGATCAGATCATAGTGGACAAATAGCCACATTTGAGCACCATCATGTTTCACCAATAGTGGATATTGTTTGTAGGCCAGTCACCACCAATAAATTAGATAGATTTAAGAAAAATATTGATTATGGAATAAATATATTGCCATTCAACAGCGCTAATACGGATGTGTCATATGAAAATTTGTTTGGATTTGTTAAAGATGAGTTTAACAATATATTTAAGCAAAAACACCTTAGAATAAATACAAATAAATGTAAATTCAGCGACTGGGCCACAACCGGTATTCATAAAAGTAGGAGAAAATTATATGAATTATATGAACTTAAAGCTCAAACTCAAGACCCTAAAATTATTGAGCATGTGAAAAAATTCTCTAAAATCTTTAAAAAAGTATGTTCAGTAGCCAAATCAAATTACATTCGTGATATTATTGCTAGCTCCAAAAATAAAATAAAAGCCACTTGGAGCATTATTAATAGAGAAACATGCAAAAATTAACAATTAGATCGCACAATTAGCCTTAACGTTGATAATAAAATTATTCAATCCGACAATGAGGTAGCAAACGCGTTTAAGGATTTTTTTTCTAATATACCTATTGCTACAACTAGTAATTTAAACTCTTCACAAGGTCTTGCGGAAACTTTTTTGAAATCAAATGTCGAAAAATGTACTTCTATTCTAAATTTTAGGCATATAAATCCCGAACTTATTGTAAAAACTTTTAAAGAGTTAAATATGAAAAAAACAGAAGATTTATGGGGCATTTCAGTTAATATAATCAACCATATAATTGATAGTATAGCAACGCATCTTGCTTGTATATTTAATCAGTGTATTGATGAAGGTTCGTTTCCTAATTTGATGAAGTACAGCAAAATCATACCCTTTTTTAAATCCGGAGATAAAAGTGATCCCTCTAACTATAGACCGATATCAATTTTACCAGCTCTTAGTAAAATATTTGAAAAGTTAATCTTCAATCAACTCTTATCACACTTCAGAATAAACAAACTATTGCATAAGAATCAGTTTGGTTTCACAAAGGGGAGAAACACAACTGATGCGGGAGTTGCACTCATTAAGCATATCTTTGATGCATTTGAAAGTAAGCAGGATGCTTTAGGGGTTTTTTGCGATTTGTCTAAGGCTTTCGATTGTGTAGATCACAAAACGTTATTAATGAAATTACGGCATTATGGTGTCTCAAATGAGTCAGGAAAATTGTTAGAGTCATACCTCACAGATAGAACGCAAACAGTTAATGTCAATGTAACTGACTCATCCGGCGCTCCATTACGCATGGGTGTGCCCCAGGGCTCTATATTGGGACCTTTATTATTCCTGATATATATAAATGACCTTCCTTACTTTACTAAAGATCTGTGTGAGATAGTATTGTTTGCAGATGATACGTCATTGATTTTTAAAACTGACAGAGGTGAAACAACCTTTGACGATGTAAATAATGCTCTCTCTCAAGTACTACGATGGTTTACTGCTAACAATCTTTTACTTAATGCAAAAAAAACCAAGCTCATCAAATTCACTATGCCCAATGTGAGGCAGGTCAGTACGCATATTAATATGTCAGACGATCACATAGACGCAGTCGATTCAACAACCTTTTTGGGAATTACTATAGACTCCCGACTGCAATGGGGTCCCCATATAATTGCCTTGTCAGGAAGGCTCAGTTCAGCGGCTTATGCTGTGAGGAAAATAAGGCTTTTAACTGATGTCGAAACGGCAAGACTAGTATATTTTAGTTATTTTCATAGTTTATTGTCGTATGGTCTATTGCTATGGGGCTCAGCTGCTGACATCGAATCAATCTTCGTGTTGCAGAAAATAGCTGTACGTGCAATATATTGTCTTGGGCCTCGCGACTCTCTGAGGGAGGTCTTTAAAGATATTAAAATATTAACAGTAGCGTCACAATACATTTTTGATAATATTATGTATGTTAGAAAAAACATTCGTTCGTTTAGCCTTAAATGTGATTCACATCATTATAATACTAGAAATAAAAATAAACTTGCCGTTCCGAGCTTCAGATTAAAGAAAGTAGGTAATTCTTTTTTGGGGAAATGTATAAAAATATTTAATAAAGTACCACAAACTCTTGTTGACTTGCCTGTTTATAAGTTCAAAAACCACATTAAAAAAATCCTTATGGAAAAAGGATATTACAAAGTTGAAGATTACTTAAACGACAAGAGTGCATGGACTTAATAACCTGCCTAGCTCGCACTTACACTATCTTGTAATTGTATTTCCTGTAATAAAATCAGGCTAACAAAGGTGACTGGGTTTGTTGCGCCGCTTCTTCTCATCACCAGCCGATATGTAGTCCCGAAGCGGTGGTAGGAAAAAAAAATTGGGACATGTAAAAGTGCCATTGATGGCCAATTTGCAAAAATAAATGACTTTGACTTTGACTTTGTTCATCTGAAGACCTACCTGTTGGGAAACTCTATTAAGGCCATCGAGCATTGTACCGAGGTCTTCCAGCGACTCTGCCATGACCACAATATCGTCGGCAAACCGAAGGTGAGTAATGTATTCGCCATTAATGTTGATGCCGAATCCTTCCCATTCCAGGAGTTTAAAAGCATCTTCCAATGCGGCGGTAAACAGTTTCGGAGAAATAACGTCTCCCTGCCTTACGCCTCGCTGCAGAGGAATAGCTTTCGTGCTCTGCTCCTGTACTCGGACCGTCATGGTGGCGTTTTTATATAACATTTCAGCACCTCGATGTACCGATAGTCAATATGGCACTGCTGGAGAGACTGTAGCACTGCCCAAGTCTCGATTGAATCGAAGGCCTTCTCATAGTCCACAAACGCCAAGCATAGTGGTAAGTTATACTCTTCGGTCTTCTGTATAACTTGTCGCAGCGTATGGATGTGGTCTATGGTACTAAAGCCTTTTCGGAAACCTGCTTGTTCGGGAGGCTGGAAGTCATCGAACCTACGTGCGAGACGATTCGTGATGACCCTCGAAAACAACTTGTAGACATGGCTCAGAAGCGAGATGGGTCTGTAGTTCTTCAGCAAGGTGTTATCTCCTTTCTTGAAGAAGAGCAACACCACATATCTGTTCCATGCCTCCGGCGTTATTCCCTCGAGCAAGACGGAGTTAAAGAGTTTCTGAAGGACCTTCAGTACCGGTGTTCCACCCGCTTTCAGAATCTCTGAGGTGGTCCCGTCATCACCCGGCGCCTTGTTGTTCCTGAGCTGTTTGAGAGCCATCCTAATCTTATATAGGCTGATGTCCGGGATATCTTCGGTATAGTGTCGGGTCAGCTTAGCTCTTGGATCTGCGGCTGAACTACTAACAGGTTTAGTGACCGAGGTGTATAACTGCCCATAGAACTTTTCGATCTCCCCCAAAACTTCGGCTTTTGTCGACATTATACTACCATCCTCCGTCTTCAGCTTCGTCAGCTGGCTTTGCCCAATAGACATGTCTCTTGCAAACACTTTGGAGACTTGGTTCCGCTCTATCGCCTCTTTAATACTGTTCGTATTAAAGTTTTGGATATCATGTCGCAAGGACTTCCATATCCGTCTATTGTGCTGCCGATACATACAACTTAGCGTCAACGGAGGACTGCAGCGCCAGTAAACGTCGTTCTGCCATGAGTTTGAGGGTTTGGTCGGTAAGTTTTTGCGGTTTGTCTCTTCGACGGGGCTTAAAAAATTTCGACCCGACCGCCTGGACAGTTTCTACAAACCTGTTGTTAATCTCGTTCACTGACTCGCAGTTTTATAGGCATTCAAAGCGATTTGACAGCTCAAGCTGAAAGCTTTCGGGGCAGTAAATATGGGCATTAGAGGGTCGGAGCGTAGACTTCATCAAATGGGACCTTTCTAGCTTAACGTTGATGTTCAATGTGCCTTTAACCATTCGGTGATCGCTACCGGTTTTCACCCCGTTGATCACGGAGACATCATTAAACACTCGTCGCTCTGTGGTCATGATGAAGTCAATCTCATTTTTCGTGGACCCATCGGGGCTCATCCAGGTCCACTTCCTCTGAGGCGGCTTCTGGAAAAAGGAATTCATCGCGAAGAGGTCCTCCTTCTCCAGAAATTCGGCCAGCCTTTGTCCCCTAGGGTTCCGTTGCCCATATCCAAATCGCCCCACTCTCAGCTCATTATCGCCTCTCATGCCCAGTTTCGCGTTGAAGTCTCCCATAACAACATTGAAGTGGGTTTTAGTAGTATGTATGGCTCTACTAACGTCCTCATACATAGCCTCCACTTCCTCATCGGGGTGTGTAGAGGTCGGTGCATATACCTGTATAACCTTCAGCGAGTATCTATTTGACACTCTGAGTATCAGGTATGCCACCCCTTTTTTTTTTTTTTTGGTGCGCAGGAAAAATGCATTTCGCATACCTACCGCCGCGGGGGCAGCGGTAGGTTATGTGGGACTCCCTCGTCATCTTACAACGGCTTTCGCCGCTGTGCCATGACAAAGTATCACCCACTAAAAAACCTGCGGTGTACCACGCAACGTATGCCAGTAACACATGGGGACCCGTGTTCTGGTTTCCGTCCATGCGTCACAAACGTACGGCATGCTATGCCGGGCCTCAGGCATAGGGAATGGGTGATCCTGTACACACGGGATCACCCCAGACTGGCAGACTGTGCAATGTGAGCTTAGGGCCCCCGTCCCGCACCCACTAGTCCGCTAGAAGGGGGAAGCTGAGCACGGCACAACGCCGTCTCCTCCGCCCTCTTCTACGACTTCGGATCGGGTCAGCAAGGGTTTAAGCTTCCCAGCCCGATCCGTGGCCACCCTTTGCGACGACAAAGTGTCGCAACAAAAGGCCGCCCACGTCTTACTCCCACTCGCTGCCCAGCATAGCTTGAACCATACTGGGAAGCGAGAGACACCACCAACCGCAGGGTCAGCGCCCCGCAGCCAGGTCGCGGGTCATCCCCGCGACCACCGTCTAGGCAGCACGAGTAGGGAGACATCACCCCCCACAAGTGCCGCCCCAAGACGCATCCACGAGCGGGTTGCTCAAGCCCGCCGGGAGCGTCTCCCGCAGATTTTAGCCGTGAACTAGCAATAACCCGAAGGAAATTACTAACCCCCGTTGCCCAGGGTGAACCAGGACAGGATGCTACTCCTTACACCCGATCGTAACCGAATGTAATTAGTAACACCCCGCCGCACGAGGAGGTTACTCTGACACCCCCAGGTATGCCACCCTACTCGATACACTTCCGATAGTGACGATGTTGTTAATGAGGGACTTGTGGACGAGAAACCCGACACCACCTTGGGACAGTTGTTCGCCCTCCCGGTAATAGAGTAGGTTGCCAGATTTCAGGGCTATCGTGTCCTCGCCCTCTCTTCGGACTTCTGATATTCCCACGATACTCCAATGCATCCTACTCAATTCCTCTTCCAGCTCAACGATCTTCTCATCAGTCCTTAGCGTGCGGACGTTGTGTGTTACCAGGGCCAGTCTTCTTTGGGGCTGGTAGCCGAAGTTCCTCCTCCGGGGATTCTTAGCACCCCCTGAACCGCTGTCACCTTGACCGCTACCGTAGCCAGGAACAGCGGGACCACCGGAGACTGGGGGCCTGGTCTTTGTCGTGTCTATCATTGGGGGGTGGTTGCCAGACTCGCCACGCTTGGCAGGCGGGTTGGCGAGCGCAGTTTTTTTATATTGTTTCGCACGCAGACGCTGCTCCCCGTCTCGTGCTACAGGATTAAGTCGCCTCTTACGACACGCCTCCTGCACGGCGGTGGGGAATTGTATTCTTTACGGCCGTCCCCACACGGCACAACGGTTTTATCAACAACTGTACATTATTATAGATAAATATATTCCACATAAGTCAATTATTATTCATTCATTATCTCCCAGAGGGACCCGGTGACGAGTGAAATGCTTCAAATCCTCACTACTATCAGAACCCTCAAGCGGGATTTCATTAAGTGCTCTTCCTACATGGACAAGGTGATCCTTATCATGTCTCACTTTCGACATCATGTCTAAGTTCAATGAGCTACGTATACTTTATTGGAATGCCGATGGTATTCACAAAAAGCAACAGGAACTTGTGGCGTTGGCTGTAAGTGATCTCAATGTTGACATCATCGCACTCAGCGAAACTAGATTGACTAGAAGGCTTACCCTTTGGGTCCCAGGTTTCGCTTGTTATAGACTTGATGGGAGACCTGACGGCTCTGGCCAGGGTGTTGCAATCTTAGTCAGAGCTGATTTAGAACACTGTCTTGTTTCTACCCCACTTACACAAAACTTAGAAGCAATAGGAATATCCCTTAATTTGTCAAGTGGCAATATCACTATTTATTTAGTTTACCAATCGCCAAATAAGACCCATGCTTCCCAGTGACATTGTTACGCTTATGACCTCGGGTATCAAGATTCTCATTATGGGTGACCTAAATGCTAGACATCCCTACTGGTCCCCAGGTTCCATCAACTCCCATGGTAAAACAATCTTCGATTTAATGTTGTCTGCTGAGCTTACCGTCTCTTGCCCCACCGAGCCCACTCTAGTTCACTACAATGGGGAAAGCTTACCAACAAATCCTGCTTTACCCTTAACCAAAAATATACATGCCGTAGAATCAGTTCAAACTGTACATGCACTTTCCTCAAACCATTTACCAGTTGTCGTGAGACTCGCTATAAAGATGCAACGTAAGCCCATAAAAAAACTTAATTTTGCGAAGGCCGATTTGACGGGCTACCGTTATCATTTAAATGCTCACACGCATCTTAATAATAAATATTTTAAAACAACTGAAGATATTGACCAAAACATTACACATTTCCAAAATTCCATAATTTCAGAAAGAGATCGTAATATTCCAATAACTACCCTAAAACCTTGGGAATCAACCCTACCAAGATGTATAAAAAGAAAAATAAGAAATAAAAATCGGCTCCGTCGTTATTCGGCTAATGTAACTGACGGTACTACACGTAAGTTCATCAATCTTGAAGTAAAGAATCTGCAACAAGAAATTAACTCAGCATTAAAAAGCCACCGTGATAACCATTTGGACCGTTAACTAAAAAAGGTAGATAATCCGAGCTCAGATCTTTGGCGCATCGCAAAAGGGCTTAAAACTACAAACTCATCTATAATTCCCCCTCTCAAATCTGGAAATGGTCTCCTGAGCTCAAATATCGAAGAGCAATCAAACATCTTGGCCAACACTTTTTCAAATAATATGCTACTCACCCATAACTGGGCCAGCGATGAACAACTTGCTGTCGATACCTCCTTGGAAACCCTAGATGACCTTCTCCCAGGTAATTCGCAAATTCAATTAGTTAGACCAGCAGAAATAATCAAATGTATCTCAACCCTCAAGATACGCAAAGCAGCTGGACCTGACGCAATCTCGAATAATCTTATCAAACGTTTGCCACATAAATGTATTGTGCTGTTAACAAAAATCTTTAACGGATGCTTGCTTTTGGCCTACTTTCCTAACCAATGGAAAATCGCGAAAGTAATTGCCATTCATAAGCCCGGTAAGGATCCGGCTGACCCCGTTAGTTACCGCCCAATTAGCCTACTACCGTGCTTAGGCAAACTTTTTGAGAAAATTTTATATTCCGGTCTTCGACGGGCCACTGAGCATATTCTGATTGATGAGCAGTTCGGGTTTCGTAAATATCATTCAACTACTCAACAGCTAGCAAGAGTGGCTGAATCAGTGTCCCATAGCCTCAATTTAAACCAATCAACTGGCATGTTTCTCCTCGATATTGAGAAGGCATTTGACATGGTCTGGCATGAAGCACTCATCCATAAACTGCTTAAAATTGGTGTCCCTTTATTATTAATCAAAATCATAAATTCTTATTTAACAAAGCGCTCCTTCAAAGTACAGATAAATAACGCATCCTCTGAACCTAAATTAGTCCCAGCTGGTGTACCCCAAGGTTCTATTCTTGGCCCGCAGCTCTTCTTACTGTACCTAAACGACATACCCATACAAACACGAACCAGTCTTGCATGTTTTGCCGACGATACAGCTTTGTTTACTTCTTCCCCAGACATCAACTTAACAATAGACCGGCTTCAACTATCGCTTGACCTATTAACGACCTACTTCAACAAGTGGAAATTAAAAATTAACGCTTCTAAAACAGAAGCAATTTTGTTTTCAAGAAGACGTTTCCCTGTTCGAACCATAAAAATTGAAGGATTTGAGATCCCGTGGAGTCACTCCGTAAAATACTTAGGTAGAATCTGGCTAACGAAAGATGAGACTGGCTTTTTATTTCGAAAATTTATATGGCAACACTAATAATAATGTCACTGTCACTTTAACCTGAGTTGTTGATGTGTCAAAGTGAAAATTATTTCTGTGATTTTATTGATTTCTAATTGAAAACATGACGAAAACATTGAAAAGCGACTTACGAAAGGTTCTTTTTACTATGATTAGTAATTTTGAAAAGAAACAATTTGAAAGAGATGTAATTTTCAAGGAAAAACAAGAGTGTTTACGTGAAATATCTCAATGCATTGGTTAGTGTGACTTTGTTATATTGATATTTTCATCTTGATTGCATTGCACATTATTATAAGAACGATTTGTTAAATATTTATTATTTTGCAGGTAACATAGATGATACCAGTAATCCAGTTATAGAAACCATTCAAAATAAAAAAATTGAATGATCTGTTCCTTAAAGAATGTTTAAAGACACAAAATCAGTATCTTGACGAGATTTCTTCTATGACCGGTATGTACCTATTTGAGTACCGTCGTTATTTATCAAAACACCTGCACCTAACCGACAAAATACAATGCAATATGAAGTGTTAATTGTTTTACATTTTATGCCCAGTCTGCCTCTTAAATATCCCTTTGTTTATTGTTAGGCCTTTTTATGCGGCGCTTTTGCTGCTAAATATTGCAATACAAAGATATCCATAGTAGTTGTTGTTTTCATAATAAAATTAAGATTTATTTTGTTGCTACAATATTTTATACTTCATAGCAGCGGAAATCTAATTGATTTGTTCTCTTTTTGTAACTCATTGTTTAATCTTCCTATTGGTTTGTTCTTCTCGACTCAAGAATTTTGAATTATAAAAAAAAATACTCTTGTCAATGAATGTGTTATTTATAAACCCTACATTTTTACTTTGCTAAAATTAATTGTATTTAAATATTTGTTTCAGATATCAGTGTTGGCACCCTGGAAAGAATTAAAAAGGAGGGTCAAACAAATGAAGGCACGTGGAACACACCAGGCAAAAAGAGACCACATAAGCCAACAGTATCAGCTTTAGATTCTTTTGATATTGATGTGATTAAAAACAAAATAAATGAGTTTTATATCGTAAAAAACAAATTTCAACATTAAGGTTCCTTTTAAGTGAATTAAGGGATAGTTTTAATTTTACTGGATGTCGTGAAACATTGCGTCGCATCCTATTATCAAATGGATTTGAATTTTAGAAAAACAAGGATGAACGTTCTATTCTTATTGAAAGATATGACATAGCAGCATGGAGGCATCGGTTCTTGCGGACAATCACTACTAAACGTGGAGAAGGCAAAGAAATTGTATATCTTGACGAAACTTATGTCCAGCAAAACTATAAATCAAAAAAATCATGGCAGGGTCCATCCACAAGTGGTGCTGTCACTAATATCTCTTCGGGTAAGAGATATATTATTGTTCATGCTGGCTCAGAAAAAGGTTTCGTGCCAATTGCCAAAAACTCTCTTTTGGTGTTCAGCACAAAATCTAAAAATGCAGATTATCATCACGATATGAACTCTCATTTTAATAAATGGATATCTGATACACTAATCCCTAATTTAAGTGACCCCAGTGTTATTGTTATGGATAATGCTAGTTATCACTGTGTCCAAATCAATAAGGGCCCTACAACAAATACTAGAATAGCTAAAATCCAAGCATGGCTCTCTTCAAATGGTATTTCATATGAAGATTATCTATCAAGGGAAGAATTATTAGTTTTAGCAAAAGAGCATAAACAAGCACCGGTCTACCAAGTTGATGAACTTTTAAAGCAGCATGGACATGAAGTACTAAGACTACCGCCCTACCATTGCGATCTAAACGCTATAGAATTTGTATGGAGTTTGGCGAAACGCAAAGTTGCTAGTTAAAAACATTGGTTTGTCTGCGGAGGATATGGCAAGATTAATAGAAGAATCTTTTAATAGTATAACACCAGAGGACTGGAAAAAAAAAAGGACCATGTTATTCATGTTGAAGAGCAGTACAAAAAACGAGAGGGAATAACTGCAGAAATGGAAGAGTTAATAATAAGAGTCAGAGATAATGATAGTGATAGTAATTTTGACTCTTCATTCGCGGTTGAATTTTTAGATTCCGATTTTGATTATAAATAAATAAATAAATAAATATTGGACAACATCACATACATTGCTCTGATCCTATGGTAAGTAGCTAAAGCATTTGTGTTATAGAAATCAGAAACAACGACGGTACCACAACACCCAGACCCGAGACAATATAGAAAAGTTTGTTTCCTGCATTGACCCGACCGGGGATCGAACCCGGAACCTCAGAGATGGCGACACCATATTAGTCCGGCGGTTTCGCCTCTCGGCTACGGAGGTCGTCAAATTCGATTATAAGTCGATTATAGTGATTAAACAAAATGAAATTGTATTTTTATTATCATGTTTTTTCTTGCTTTCACTCGGTGTTTTTTTTTCTATCTGTATTACTTAACTGTACTATATTACTTAATACATAATATAAAGATGAGGAGTTTGTTTGTTGTTTTTTTTTGTTCGTAAGCAATAAACTCAAAAACTAAAGTATTTCGCCTTTGGAATGCTATTTCAATCCTGAGTGGCACAGGCTATGTATATGTTATGTTTATTTCCTAAAATAATATCTTTGTTATAGTGTAATAAGAGTATAATTTTTATGATTGGTTAGATGCATATTTTACAGAATAAATAGCGACTGGCCCAGGCGTCGCACAGATGTGTGTTATTCATAATATAACCCTTTTCTCTTGAATCGCTATAAACTGTTTGTGTGTTGCGATATGGAGGAGCTACCATATGTTTGCACTCTCAGGCGTGCTATGCACTTGGATTGTTGACCACAAATAATATCTTGAACTGTTTCGTGCTTTCGTGCCTTGGTTCCATTACTATGTGGCAGTCGTGAGGTAAGTCAGATGCCTTTATCCTGTTTGAAAAATCTTAGGCACGACAAGTAACAAATATTATTAAGATAAATAAAAGTATCAAACTATATTTCCAACTATAACCTGAGTTGCCATATGATGATTTTTTGAATTTGCCGCCTTTTTCCAGTCTCATCTTTCGTTAGCCAGACTCTATTATACTAGATAGGAAACTCAACTGGAGCGATAATACCTTGAATTTGAGACTTAAAGGCATTATCGCATTAAATGCTTTAAGTCCTATCCTGGACAGGAACAGGAATGCTTGTCTCAGTAGCCATACTAAACTTAGCATTTATCGCACACTGGTACGTCCTTGCATCACCTATGCATGCCCAGTATGGAGCAGTACATGTCCTACTAATTACAACAGGCTTCAAGTTTTACAAAACAAAGCATTAAAATATGCCTTTCAGAACTTTTAAACCTTCAGAAACTACACACCAAAATCAAATTTCCTACCCTATATGAATTCATTTATAAATTATCTTAGAAGTTTTATCTACACAAAAATCAACATAGTAAAAATAAATTTATATAACATCTGCAAAACACGAAAGAAAAACTTATTATTTATCGATAAATATAATCGATATAAACTACCCTATTACTTGTTTCTCGAGTGCGATGATGTATATAGCTAAGCTTGTAACGTTGCACGTACATTTTCATACAATTTTGCATATTTTATAATAATAATATAATATAATAATAATAATTTAATCCAATTCATAGAAAATAATTAAATTGTGTGTGTTGTGCTATTCCCCGATAGGGGATCCAGATTAGGAGTCATACAGATTTAAAATCAGGAAACGAGACTTCGGACACGGAGGATTGCACCAGCACAGTCTACGGCTAGGCACTTGCCACCTTTGGCCTTCACACCACAGGGAAGTTCGGATCTGCGGAAGTAGCTATCAGTCGGGCCCTTGTAAACCTACATTGTGTTAGCGAGGAATCGATTGATGGGAGCATCCCTATGAGCGGTTCCCGACACTAGCGGTCATCTGTCATCGGGACGTCATTCTACTACGCATCTTCCTTGTGCTTTCGCGCGCTAATACGTATCAATATATTTTATTAGTAATTATAACGTTTTATTTAGAAAATCCCTGTAATAGTATCAGAATTGGGATAGTTACTCACGCGACGCGAGTGTTTAAGCGCCCTTTTAGTGATATTTCAGATTAAAACCCGGCGTCCGATGGCGTCATTTGTTGTGACGCTATGCCATCTAAAAACTTTGGAAATACAAATGCATGTGCAATGGAAGGGTGATAGGATGTAAAACTTACTGAAAGGTAAACCGAGAACCCAAGTTACCCGCAGGTAAAACGAAAAATATTGACTGTAAGTACCTTTTATTGTTAACTGCGTAGACGCAAACACCGCGCCCTTTTGTAGACAAATTGAAGTTGTCTGTACGAAACAAAGGTGTAAATATTAAATTATACTTATGTTGCATGAGGTTTTGAGCTAAATAACCAAGACAAGATAGATAGATAGATAGATAGATACTCTTTATTGCACACCAAACAAAGAAGTTACAGTTGATATTTACAGAAAGATGTACAATTTAGGCGGTCTTATCGCTAAAAAGCGATCTCTTCCAGACAACCTTTAGGCAGAGGACAACTACAAAGAAAGGGGAAAGTGCTGCAGAGTGCTTATTGTGTAATTTTATTTATATACCTACAATGCTAATATCAATAAGTATAAACTACATACACGTACAAAAAATACCTAAAAAATATAAATGCTAACATAAAAATAAACATACATACATACTTAAATATTGTCGTGATTCGGTGTATTTTAATCAAATGTTGGCAACACTAACTGGTCGACCGGGAAAAAGACATGACATAATTGAGTTGTGGTGGGGAAACACCGCAGTAGTATCGATAGAGATCGCTACTCGGTCAGTTGCTCGTGAGCATTTGAAGTAGGCAGTTGCTAAGCAGTTACTATGTCAGTCGAAGTAATCATTAATGTAGGGACATAATTTCTAATTTAGGAGGTGAAGAGTTTGTTATAAGTTAATATGGCAAGTCATGTTAAATAAATCCAAGTAAGAACTTCGGCAGTAGTATCATTTACCACATCTCAGAAGTGGCACCGTGATCTTCAGCCCACATAAGTCAAAGGTATGTTAAATTATTTGAAATTGAATTGTATGTAGGTACCTAAAGAAATTATAAGTTTTAAATACAATTAAGATAGGGAGTGATAAAAAAAATTGCTAGCTAATTCTGAAGGGTAATTTTTAAATTCCTGTGTGCGGTATTGTGCTCCGATCATGGTCGGGGTTACTCTCTGATAGAACGGGCACAATGCACAGCACATGTGTTTGAACTTGAAATTGTGTTCGTATATGGTAATACCCTTTGATAATACTAACATAATTTGATACTCATTTATTTTAATCTACCTATCTAATTATTATTTTATTATAAACCACATTTGTATCTAGAATGTGTTTGGACATGGTTGGGGCTACTTTTCGACAGGACAGTTACGGTACTGAGTACGGTTGTGTTTTAATAATTGTTTGTATGTGATCGGGGTTACCCTCCGATAGTATTTTATTTATTTATTTAAACTTTATTGCACAGATTTAAGAAAAATCATACAATAGGTGGACTTAATACCATGAGGCATTCTCTTCCAGTCGACCATTAGGCTAAACAGAGATGTTTTGTGGGCGGTGCGATAAAGACACACAATTAAACTAATTAACATAATTGAAAACGTATGTTTTTTAGTATATTGTGTTGAGCTTGTATATAGTCGGGGCTATTCTCTGATTATACTTACTCACTTCAAAGCACTCTTATTACGATAATGTAGATAATTATTCTTTCATAATAACTTATTATATATTCGTTTATTCGAGGCTACCCTCTGATCATTTCTACGAAATCGGAAGCGCGATATTTGAAAGATTTGTAACGGGACGCGCTTGCATGTGGTCGGGACTATCACCGCCCATACTGGCACATTCTAGACGCGCTTTAATTTGAAACTACCGAAAGTGTTTGAGTACTAAAGGGGGCTACCTAGTCTCCGACACAATACCGGTATATCTGTATATAAGTTAATTCTTCTTTTGAGGCCCATTAGTGTGTCGATCTTTGTGTTTGGGACTAGTTAAGTGTACTGTTCAAACGAAAATAAGAATTTATAAGTTAACTAAGTAGTCATAATCATAATCTTATATTTATTGCTTTCATTTGGTACATAAGGTCAAAAAAAATTAACATGTCTCAAAATGATCCCTGTTAGGGCATTACAATTTAAGGTAATAGAGACAAAAATACGTAAATTAAAATTTATACAATGCCCAAAAGAAACTTTTTTGCGTCAAGTACTCTTTCAATGTTCTGTGAAATTTAGTATCCTTCTTTATATTTTTTTATATATGGTGGTAATTTATTATAAACCTTTACTGACATAATGTGGAGCACCAGAACTTACTATGTGTAATTTAGTAAAAGGTCTGAATAAACGATTTCGTTGACGAAATTCGCTTAAGTATGTTAGTTCCTCTGATTTAGTTTTAAAGAGTTATAGCTAAGTGGGCTCTATGATGTATATGGAATTTGGAGTCAAACTGATTAAGTACATCGGTCTTTGACCAAAGAAAAAAATATATGAAAAGAGATTGGCTAAGTATACTAATTAATATAGGAGCATCCATAACTAGTTGCAGCAGCAGCAGTTGTGTAAATAGAGTAGTCCAGCTTTTGAGTATTCGATGAAAGCTACAGAGCAGTGAGTTACTACGTTAACTACACGTTAAATAACTACATGTAGTTGTGACGTGTAGCAATGATTTAAGGCCATGTGTGCTACTATTCATTTTATTGCTTTAATAGAATATACACAATTTTGCAACATTTTTGAGCTAAACTAAAGCGCAAAACATGTCTCATCCCTGACTAGGTTTAAAAACTCCAAAAGTCTCAAATAAAACAATGATGATAGTTGTTCCACAAAAAAAAAAGACGGCCTCCGTAGCCGAGAGGCGAGCTCATCGGACTGTCTATGGCGCCGCTGCCATATCTGAGGTTCTGGGTTCGATTCCCGGTCGGGTCAATGTGGAAAACGAACTTTACTATATTGTCTTGGGTATGGGTGTTGTGGTACCATCGTTGTTTTCTGATTTTCATAACAAAAGTACTTTGGCTACTTACCTTACGATCAGCAATGAATGTGTTGTGTGTTTTATGATCCAATATTTAATATTTGCCTTTAAAATATATTTGGATTGGGGTTAAGTATACCATAAATTTTATTGTTAGGCAGGGCGGCTAATTGTGTCGTGCGCCAAGGGTAAGTGTGCCCTAGAATCTAGTAGTTACGCGTAGCGGCTAAGTGTGTCGTACGCCAAGGGTTAAGTGTATCCTAGATTCTTGTAGTTAAGCGTAGCGGCTAGTTGTGTCGTGCGCTAAGGGTAAAGTGTGCCCCAAATTCTAGTAGTTACGAATAGCGGCTAAGTGTGTCGTGCGCTAAGGGTCAAGTGTGCCCTAGATTTTAGTATTAAAACGTAGCGGCAAGGTGTGTGTTTTGCACTAACGGTTAAGTGTGCCCTAGGTTCTAACAGTTAAGCGTAGCGGCTAAGTGCGTAGTGAGCTAAGGGTTAAGTGAACCCTAGAACATATTACGATTTAATCTGCAGTAAGGAATGTTGGTGACAGTACCTATGACGCCGTATAAACTTTTTGTGATGCTACAATTTTAATGCATACATGTAAATCATGATCATCATGAACCTTCAGTTCATTAGGCTAGGTCTATCGCACATTTAAAGCAGAAGCTCTCAATAAAAACGTATTATATGGTTACCGATGTAAATCTCATTATAATGCTTACAATAAGCTTATTAGAAAAGAGCAATTATAAAGCCCTCTACTAAATGTATTCCACTCTGCCTGATTAGGTAATACTATTTTTATTTTTGTCCAGCAGGGACATTAGTTTATAAATCATCAAATTTAGATGTGCCTACTTACATGTTATATGGACCAAAGGTTTAATAATTAGGTTGACTAATTGACTTACCCTTTAAGAATAATGATAAGAATGAGTATATATCTAATGCTTTTGTTTTAATTATTTTCGGGACCATGGATGAGATCTGCTGTTGGCAGAGGCGACTGCAGACACGAGTGAGGTCGCTCGTAGCTCCCTTCAGATCGAGACAAGAAATTTTTATATTGGGATGGGTGTCGAGGGGGTCAGCCCAGCGAGATCCATTCTACCAACACCAGGATGATCCACCCCTACTCATCAATCCTTGAGGTTTACTACAGATCATTTTATGTTGTTAATTACCCCGGTCCTTCATAAAAGTATTGTTGTTACGTGTTTCTAACGAATAATCTTATTATTTGCAGTAGTACTTAGTATAATAGTAATATAACAGTAAGTTGTCTATATGATTGTGTATATTGGCAATTGTCTTGTTTTAAAAATATTTCATCATTAATTTTACTATATTTAAATAGTTTGCTCAATGAGGCCGTACGCCAGCTTACACATTGATCCTCATAGAATATGAATAAATAGATTGTAAAGGCTAACGAGTGCAATAGCATTAATCAATGAAACAGAAGCAGGCCATAAATTTTGCCCTGTACAAATTACATTTTAAAAAATTTTAGACTTAAAAGCCTTTCCAATTGTTCGATATTCTCTAATTAATAAGAAAAGAGGTCCAGTGTCTCAGACTCAAACATTTCATGCAATTGATGGGGTAGGTAAAATGGGTTAAAGTAGGCTAAAATTAATTGCTACATTAGCTAGCCTTCAAAATACTATTATGTATAGCAACTTCTATACACAATAGTATTTTGATAAAAAAAAAAATCATTTATTGATGCTTAATGCTAAGGATCACATTAGGATTTGTGTTGATATGTGATGGGGTTCAGAATCTAAAGGAGACGCTGTTGTTGCTTGCTTGCGATGGGATAATAATATTTTGGAGGGGAGGACTGGAAATTTTAGTCTATTCTATTTTTGAATATAGAAATAGTCTTCCAACTTACTAAACCGAATCAATTATATATTCTTTTAAACTTTCATGGTCACTAACATTAGAATAGTTTGTTACGGGATTGCTACCATGTACCTTATTTTTGAGTTCCCGATATTTCGGCACTGTTGCAAGCGCCATGATCACGGAGTAACTGAAGATCTTGCGGGTAAGTTGTTACGGGCAAACATATCGGTCTACCCTCTTTCGCAGTCTTTTATTGCACGCGTCGGTACCATTGTCTACAAACTCACTATTTTCTCGCACCTGTTCTCGACACACAACACTAACAGTATCTGACCGCGACACAGCAGTTTGTTGTTTTTTCCGGTTTTTGCACATACGAATCACTGGATTCCAGACACTTGACAATTTAAACCCATCCTCACGATTGAAATTTTTGTACTTTGTAATTTCAATCGCTTCCCTGACCATTCTTGGTATGTAGTGGCGTTCTGTCGAAATGATCTGAGGGTTGTGAAACTCAATCCAGTGATTGAGACCTGATTCCAACAAATGTTCCGCGATTGCCGATTTCTGTTTGTCGTTGTTTTTGACCGCTTTTATGTGTTCCTTCATTCGGCACGCTATGGTACGTTTTGTTTGGCCGATATATGAACTGCCACAGCTGCAGTCAATCTTATAGACACCTGGTTTCTCCATTGGGAAACTATCTTTTGGAGATCGTAGACATTGTGTTACTTTTCTTAATGGAGTGAAGACAGTATTAAGTGAGTATTTATGAAGTACGTTTGAGATCTTGTCTGTCACTCCTCTTATGTATGGCAAGAACACAGGTTGCCTGTCTACTGTGTCTTTAAAGTGTCTTGATTTGTGTCTAGATGGTAGCTGCCCTCTATATCCATTATTCTGTAAGACTTTCTGAACATGTTCCAACTCTTGGTTTAAGTGTTCAAGGTCACACAAGTCATAGGCTCGATTTGTCAGTGCAGTTACTACAGAATTAAGATGTCGAGGGTGGTGATGCGAGGTTGCGTTGAGATAGCGGTCAGTGTGAGTGGATTTTCTATAGACAGAGTGACTCAGTGAACCGTCACTCCGCACTTCAATCTTCACATCCAAAAATGCTAGGCTTCTGTTTTCTTCTATCTCGCAGGTAAAATTTATTTTTGGATGGATACCATTTAAATATGACAGGTGAGTTTCTACATCTTGGTTGTTTCCTCTCAATACACAGAATACGTCGTCTACATACCTCTTCCATATTTTGTTTTCGGTGCGGGCGGTGGCCAGGGATTTTTCTTCGAAAAACTCCATCCAAATATTAGCTATAACTGGAGCTACGGGGCTGCCCATCGCGACTCCGTCTATTTGGAGATAGTATTGACCCTGGTATACAAAGAAATTCTTCGACAAACAATGATGTAGAAGTGTGCCATATTCCATCGGGATGTCATTATCTTCCAACTTTACCTTAACCACTTCAAGACAATCTGCTACTGGGACATTTGTGAAGAGTGATTCTACGTCAAAACTGACCATCAACTCATCCACATCAACCTTGTTTTGGTGCAGGATTTCAATGAAGTGACGAGAATCTTTGACAAACGAAGACGTACGGCCCACTAATGGTTGCAAGACTTTAGCTACGTGCTTGGCCAGGTCATACGTAGGTGAGTCTATCTGACTCACAATCGGTCGTAGTGGCACGTTCTGCTTGTGTACTTTAGGCAAGCCATATAGTTTCGGGGGCTGGACATTTCTAGGCCGCAGTAAGTATTTAAAAGTCTCGTCGTCGAAAACGTCCTCGCACTGTCTAATGAGTGAGCGAGTGCTTCGATCCGTTCTCGCCGTCGGGTTGTAATTTACCTTCTTGTATGTATTGACATCACTGAGTAGATTTTGGATCTTTCTATCGTACTCAACGACATCCATTATAACAGTCGCGTTCCCTTTATCAGCTTTCAGAACCAGTATTGTTTCATCTTTTCGGAGTTCATTCAGCGCAGTTGATTCAGAAGAAGTGATATTCGGTTTTGGTGGTGCTACGTGGCGTAATATCACGGCAATATCCTGTCTTAATGTATCCGCGTCTACAGATGGTATTTTATTACGCACGATACATTCTTCAACCGACCCAATCACCTCCTCATAGGGAATACGTTTAGGTGTAATGGCAAAATTCATCCCTTTTTCAAGAACTGATTGTGCAGCAGCAGACAACTCGACACTCGACATGTTGACTACCGTTCGAGTTGCGATCGAGTTCTCGTGGTAGGCCGCTGGCTTTTGTTTTCGTCGTAATGATTCGAACTTACGATCCTGTTTCATAGCACTAAGTTCTCTAGAGCGCTGAGCTTGTAGGTAGGTAACACGATCACAAGTATCAAAATCACTTTTAGAAAGCAACTCACTGCACTTTTGATGTATTTTGTATAACTCACACTGAAACTGGTCAAGTTGGTACCTACAATTGCGTATTAATTTTCGCAATAATTTTACACTCGCATATCGCAGAATACTTGCGGAACCGTGAATGTCAGGTCGAGGTTTTATCCGAACACACACTGGGATAATGTCCGTATCCCGACACTTCACTAGGAATGACAGGGACTCCTTCAAACATTCACACTTTTTCCGCGCGCGTTCTAGGTGTTTTATTGTTTTTGCTGTTTCCGGCCCGTACCGGTTAACAATATATTCTTTTAAACTTTCATGGTCACTAACATTAGAATAGTTTGTTACGGGATTGCTACCATGTACCTTATTTTTGAGTTCCCGATATTTCGGCACTGTTGCAAGCGCCATGATCACGGAGTAACTGAAGATCTTGCGGGTAAGTTGTTACGGGCAAACATATCGGTCTACCCTCTTTCGCAGTCTTTTATTGCACGCGTCGGTACCATTGTCTACAAACTCACTATTTTCTCGCACCTGTTCTCGACACACAACACTAACAGTATCTGACCGCGACACAGCAGTTTGTTGTTTTTTCCGGTTTTTGCACATACGAATCACTGGATTCCAGACACTTGACAATTTAAACCCATCCTCACGATTGAAATTTTTGTACTTTGTAATTTCAATCGCTTCCCTGACCATTCTTGGTATGTAGTGGCGTTCTGTCGAAATGATCTGAGGGTTGTGAAACTCAATCCAGTGATTGAGACCTGATTCCAACAAATGTTCCGCGATTGCCGATTTCTGTTTGTCGTTGTTTTTGACCGCTTTTATGTGTTCCTTCATTCGGCACGCTATGGTACGTTTTGTTTGGCCGATATATGAACTGCCACAGCTGCAGTCAATCTTATAGACACCTGGTTTCTCCATTGGGAAACTATCTTTTGGAGATCGTAGACATTGTGTTACTTTTCTTAATGGAGTGAAGACAGTATTAAGTGAGTATTTATGAAGTACGTTTGAGATCTTGTCTGTCACTCCTCTTATGTATGGCAAGAACACAGGTTGCCTGTCTACTGTGTCTTTAAAGTGTCTTGATTTGTGTCTAGATGGTAGCTGCCCTCTATATCCATTATACTGTAAGACTTTCTGAACATGTTCCAACTCTTGGTTTAAGTGTTCAAGGTCACACAAGTCATAGGCTCGATTTGTCAGTGCAGTTACTACAGAATTAAGATGTCGAGGGTGGTGATGCGAGGTTGCGTTGAGATAGCGGTCAGTGTGAGTGGATTTTCTATAGACAGAGTGACTCAGTGAACCGTCACTCCGCACTTCAATCTTCACATCCAAAAATGCTAGGCTTCTGTTTTCTTCTATCTCGCAGGTAAAATTTATTTTTGGATGGATACCATTTAAATATGACAGGTGAGTTTCTACATCTTGGTTGTTTCCTCTCAATACACAGAATACGTCGTCTACATACCTCTTCCATATTTTGTTTTCGGTGCGGGCGGTGGCCAGGGATTTTTCTTCGAAAAACTCGCCACCGCACGCACCGAAAACAAAATATGGAAGAGGTATGTAGACGACGTATTCTGTGTATTGAGAGGAAACAACCAAGATGTAGAAACTCACCTGTCATATTTAAATGGTATCCATCCAAAAATAAATTTTACCTGCGAGATAGAAGAAAACAGAAGCCTAGCATTTTTGGATGTGAAGATTGAAGTGCGGAGTGACGGTTCACTGAGTCACTCTGTCTATAGAAAATCCACTCACACTGACCGCTATCTCAACGCAACCTCGCATCACCACCCTCGACATCTTAATTCTGTAGTAACTGCACTGACAAATCGAGCCTATGACTTGTGTGACCTTGAACACTTAAACCAAGAGTTGGAACATGTTCAGAAAGTCTTACAGAATAATGGATATAGAGGGCAGCTACCATCTAGACACAAATCAAGACACTTTAAAGACACAGTAGACAGGCAACCTGTGTTCTTGCCATACATAAGAGGAGTGACAGACAAGATCTCAAACGTACTTCATAAATACTCACTTAATACTGTCTTCACTCCATTAAGAAAAGTAACACAATGTCTACGATCTCCAAAAGATAGTTTCCCAATGGAGAAACCAGGTGTCTATAAGATTGACTGCAGCTGTGGCAGTTCATATATCGGCCAAACAAAACGTACCATAGCGTGCCGAATGAAGGAACACATAAAAGCGGTCAAAAACAACGACAAACAGAAATCGGCAATCGCGGAACATTTGTTGGAATCAGGTCTCAATCACTGGATTGAGTTTCACAACCCTCAGATCATTTCGACAGAACGCCACTACATACCAAGAATGGTCAGGGAAGCGATTGAAATTACAAAGTACAAAAATTTCAATCGTGAGGATGGGTTTAAATTGTCAAGTGTCTGGAATCCAGTGATTCGTATGTGCAAAAACCGGAAAAAACAACAAACTGCTGTGTCGCGGTCAGATACTGTTAGTGTTGTGTGTCGAGAACAGGTGCGAGAAAATAGTGAGTTTGTAGACAATGGTACCGACGCGTGCAATAAAAGACTGCGAAAGAGGGTAGACCGATATGTTTGCCCGTAACAACTTACCCGCAAGATCTTCAGTTACTCCGTGATCATGGCGCTTGCAACAGTGCCGAAATATCGGGAACTCAAAAATAAGGTACATGGTAGCAATCCCGTAACAAACTATTCTAATGTTAGTGACCATGAAAGTTTAAAAGAATATATTGTTAACCGGTACGGGCCGGAAACAGCAAAAACAATAAAACACCTAGAACGCGCGCGGAAAAAGTGTGAATGTTTGAAGGAGTCCCTGTCATTCCTAGTGAAGTGTCGGGATACGGACATTATCCCAGTGTGTGTTCGGATAAAACCTCGACCTGACATTCACGGTTCCGCAAGTATTCTGCGATATGCGAGTGTAAAATTATTGCGAAAATTAATACGCAATTGTAGGTACCAACTTGACCAGTTTCAGTGTGAGTTATACAAAATACATCAAAAGTGCAGTGAGTTGCTTTCTAAAAGTGATTTTGATACTTGTGATCGTGTTACCTACCTACAAGCTCAGCGCTCTAGAGAACTTAGTGCTATGAAACAGGATCGTAAGTTCGAATCATTACGACGAAAACAAAAGCCAGCGGCCTACCACGAGAACTCGATCGCAACTCGAACGGTAGTCAACATGTCGAGTGTCGAGTTGTCTGCTGCTGCACAATCAGTTCTTGAAAAAGGGATGAATTTTGCCATTACACCTAAACGTATTCCCTATGAGGAGGTGATTGGGTCGGTTGAAGAATGTATCGTGCGTAATAAAATACCATCTGTAGACGCGGATACATTAAGACAGGATATTGCCGTGATATTACGCCACGTAGCACCACCAAAACCGAATATCACTTCTTCTGAATCAACTGCGCTGAATGAACTCCGAAAAGATGAAACAATACTGGTTCTGAAAGCTGATAAAGGGAACGCGACTGTTATAATGGATGTCGTTGAGTACGATAGAAAGATCCAAAATCTACTCAGTGATGTCAATACATACAAGAAGGTAAATTACAACCCGACGGCGAGAACGGATCGAAGCACTCGCTCACTCATTAGACAGTGCGAGGACGTTTTCGACGACGAGACTTTTAAATACTTACTGCGGCCTAGAAATGTCCAGCCCCCGAAACTATATGGCTTGCCTAAAGTACACAAGCAGAACGTGCCACTACGACCGATTGTGAGTCAGATAGACTCACCTACGTATGACCTGGCCAAGCACGTAGCTAAAGTCTTGCAACCATTAGTGGGCCGTACGTCTTCGTTTGTCAAAGATTCTCGTCACTTCATTGAAATCCTGCACCAAAACAAGGTTGATGTGGATGAGTTGATGGTCAGTTTTGACGTAGAATCACTCTTCACAAATGTCCCAGTAGCAGATTGTCTTGAAGTGGTTAAGGTAAAGTTGGAAGATAATGACATCCCGATGGAATATGGCACACTTCTACATCATTGTTTGTCGAAGAATTTCTTTGTATACCAGGGTCAATACTATCTCCAAATAGACGGAGTCGCGATGGGCAGCCCCGTAGCTCCAGTTATAGCTAATATTTGGATGGAGTTTTTCGAAGAAAAATCCCTGGCCACCGCCCGCACCGAAAACAAAATATGGAAGAGGTATGTAGACGACGTATTCTGTGTATTGAGAGGAAACAACCAAGATGTAGAAACTCACCTGTCATATTTAAATGGTATCCATCCAAAAATAAATTTTACCTGCGAGATAGAAGAAAACAGAAGCCTAGCATTTTTGGATGTGAAGATTGAAGTGCGGAGTGACGGTTCACTGAGTCACTCTGTCTATAGAAAATCCACTCACACTGACCGCTATCTCAACGCAACCTCGCATCACCACCCTCGACATCTTAATTCTGTAGTAACTGCACTGACAAATCGAGCCTATGACTTGTGTGACCTTGAACACTTAAACCAAGAGTTGGAACATGTTCAGAAAGTCTTACAGAATAATGGATATAGAGGGCAGCTACCATCTAGACACAAATCAAGACACTTTAAAGACACAGTAGACAGGCAACCTGTGTTCTTGCCATACATAAGAGGAGTGACAGACAAGATCTCAAACGTACTTCATAAATACTCACTTAATACTGTCTTCACTCCATTAAGAAAAGTAACACAATGTCTACGATCTCCAAAAGATAGTTTCCCAATGGAGAAACCAGGTGTCTATAAGATTGACTGCAGCTGTGGCAGTTCATATATCGGCCAAACAAAACGTACCATAGCGTGCCGAATGAAGGAACACATAAAAGCGGTCAAAAACAACGACAAACAGAAATCGGCAATCGCGGAACATTTGTTGGAATCAGGTCTCAATCACTGGATTGAGTTTCACAACCCTCAGATCATTTCGACAGAACGCCACTACATACCAAGAATGGTCAGGGAAGCGATTGAAATTACAAAGTACAAAAATTTCAATCGTGAGGATGGGTTTAAATTGTCAAGTGTCTGGAATCCAGTGATTCGTATGTGCAAAAACCGGAAAAAACAACAAACTGCTGTGTCGCGGTCAGATACTGTTAGTGTTGTGTGTCGAGAACAGGTGCGAGAAAATAGTGAGTTTGTAGACAATGGTACCGACGCGTGCAATAAAAGACTGCGAAAGAGGGTAGACCGATATGTTTGCCCGTAACAACTTACCCGCAAGATCTTCAGTTACTCCGTGATCATGGCGCTTGCAACAGTGCCGAAATATCGGGAACTCAAAAATAAGGTACATGGTAGCAATCCCGTAACAAACTATTCTAACGAATCAATTATGTTTAGTAGAAATTCTTAAATCAGGTAATGACGAAAGATTAAGGACAGCAAAAATAACTTTGTAAAACAAACATCAGAGTTTATTAAAGTAATGTTTACAGTTCGGTGTAAACATACAATGATATCGACACATACTAATAAATCGTTGTATAAAAAAAAGAAAGTAATCGTGCTAATAGTTTAAGATTATCAATATATTCATGCTACTAATCTAGGTTTCTAAATACGTACACTACGCAAGTTGTATACCTACTTGCACATTATAATAGGAAATTATTATTTATGACACAGGCATAATGGTACCACGTTGGCTATAATTAAATTTTATTTATTTGTACTTATTACATTATAAAGTGCATAAATATTAGAATATTTTAAATAACAAAAAGTGTGCAAGTTACTAAAAATGGTACCGAACTTCACATCTGACTAAGTAGTTAAAATTTTATAACGTTATTAATATCTTTTCAGCTACTATTTTTATAAATTTTTGTGTGCCCTCTTTTGACCAATTTCATTTCAGCCGGGTTTTTTATGTTTAACAGGTCTTTGATAAAAAGGTTTCGTTTATAGTTTTATTTTGAAGTATGAAGAACATTAATGTTTATCTTAAACAGTGGAGAAGGTTCAGACAATAATTGTAGTTGCGCTTCGTCAGTTAGTACGACAATGCGTGGTCCTGTTGGATCTGTGGGTGCTTGTTGCAGGGGTGATGCAAACAAAGATAAAAATGAGCGTATTGCACTTATTAATATATTTCACACTATAAAGTTTTAGAGCCAATATTTTATAAAGGGGACCTTGTTAAAATAACCACGCTAAAATATTATAAAATTGTTCTAAATAGTTGTGAAAATTTGTAAGCCCGTTTAAGATTGTAATGTTGGAAAATTAATTGGACGACCGTCTGGTGTAGTGGTTCCTGCTCCGGACTACAAAGCCTGGCTGCGGGTTCGTATCGCGGGGCAAATGTTTGTGTGATGAGCACAGGTAATTGTGCCTAAGTCATGTACCTAATGAAATAAGTTTATTCATTATCTAGTAACCATAGTTCAAGATTTGCTTAGTTTAGGCCTAGCTAGTTGGTGTGATTGCCAAAACGATTAATTATTATTCATTTTCACCCTAGTAATTATCGGAACACGCTGTTCAAGTTTTTAAAGATGACCTCACGGGCTATTATTTTAAATATATATTAGCATTGTTGCTGCAGATAGGATAAGGCCATGGGTTAACATTAAATTTTAGAGTATAATGAATATTCTCATATTCCTAGAATAGTATACCTACATGAGATTCTAGATAGTTTTTTTTAAAGTGAGCGAAGTACCAACCCTGTCTGAACTGTTGGTTGCATTGCATCTTTACGAAATCCGTCCGATTTATTTTTGTGAGAATCGAGAAAATTAACAGGGCATGTTTAATATACATTTTATTTACCTTAGTAATTATTTATTTTACACATTACAAAACAATAATATGATTAATTAATAGCAGAAAACACATACTAGACATACGCATTCTTATTGACCCTGACGCCATTGTTAGGTTTTTGCGGAATTACCGCATTGATTCTGCCGATTCATAGACTGAGTTTCGATTAGGCAGTCACAGTACCAATCTCGTTACGTTTCGTGTATAAAGTACCTACCATAGAAGATTTTATTTTAATAATTCTTAAGCATTTAAAATGTTTAATTTAATAATAAATTGATCACGAAAGCAAGTGATAGGAACACTAGACCAAAACGGGATGCAAATAGACTAGTGTTCTGCATTACAGTGTGTTTAAAGACATACCTACAATAGCATTCCAGATGACATAAAACAACTAGATCCCAATCAATTAAAATCTACCTATATACTATAAGTGGCTTATTGATAAATTAATAAATGGTATGAAAGATTTTGACTATTTAGGAATAGAATTTGAATTTGAATTTAAATTAGGAATAGTAAATAATAATACAATTGACTTTACCTGACATATTTTATCTTTATTTTAATTTAATTGTAATGAGACACAAAGTCTGTCATATCACTAATTGATAATAAGTAATTAATTAAAAGATTTACTGTATTTTTTTTAATCTTCCATATTACTTGTAATAGCGAAACATGTGCACTCCCTAATCATGCAAGAACCTCAATAACTTACCATGTTTTTCGGAAATAATATTCGTAAAGAATTATTTGTAAAAAAAACGTTTTTTTTAATTGGAAAATATTAAATGATCTAGTTCGTAAGTAGTATATTTGACCAGCAATGTTAAGTGTCACCAAACTCGTAAATTTTCGACTTAATAAAGTAACTAATAAACGCAGATCTAGTTTAGTTATGTTTACGAATGTCGTGATTATGATTTATTATGAGTATTATTGATGTCTGAAATTGTATGTGTTATTTAAGTTATTCATATGTTTCCAATGTTGAATTTACATAATGTATCCAGAATTTAATATATAAATTAGGAAACTATAGTTAAGTCAACTAATTCAGTAGTAGACGTGCTTAATTATTTTCATTGACCTGTTCACAATGTTAAGTAAACATATCCCAGCCTTGTAAATTTAAATAATGTACCCAGAATATAATATTTAAGGTTAAGGAACTATAGTTAAAGCAACTGATTTAGTAGCGGACGTGCACCGGGAGGTTGCACTGTGCCGGATGGCCGAATGTCGTGATTCGGTGTATTTTAATCAAATGTTGGCAACACTAACTGGTCGACCGGGAAAAAGACATGACATAATTGAGTTGTGGTGGGGAAACACCGCAGTAGTATCGATAGAGATCGCTACTCGGTCAGTTGCTCGTGAGCATTTGAAGTAGGCAGTTGCTAAGCAGTTACTATGTCAGTCGAAGTAATCATTAATGTAGGGACATAATTTCTAATTTAGGAGGTGAAGAGTTTGTAATAAGTTAATATGGCAAGTCATGTTAAATAAATCCAAGTAAGAACTTCGGCAGTAGTATCATTTACCACAATATAATACATAAACATACATATACCTATATACCAGGAAATAGCATGACTAACAACCAGTGATATTCCAGAAACAGCAATTCTCAAACCGGAGACGATTTGTTCTCACAGTGCAAGAAAATGTGCTTTAAGCCGACTTTTAAAAACAGAAATTGATTCAGATTGCCGAATTACTAAGGGTAAGGAGTTCCATAGACGGGTTGACTGAACAGTAAACGACCGCGTATAATAGTTTGTAGTATGGAGAGGTAATTTAAGAAGCAGGCTTTTGGATGACCGCATGTCATGACCCCGTGATGACTGCAGAAATTGAAAGCGCTCTTTCAGATACGGGGGTGATTTCGGACTAAACAATATTGTAAAAAGTAAAGAGAGAATATGCATATCCCGCCTAAGTCGGATTGGGAGCCATTTAAGCTTGGACCGGTATTCGCTGACATGGTCATACTTCCGTAGACCAAAAAATATCCGGATACAGAAGTTTTGTAGGCGCTCAAGCTACCTATCACAGCTTGGCTATGAGACCCTTACATTCAGCGAGCTATTTGCAAAGATTTTTACATGGACGATTTTTTGTCTGGCGCCGATTCTGTTAGTGGCACAATTAGTCTATGTAGAAAGTCAATACATTTGTTAGAGTCGGCAAAATTTAATTTGAGAAAGTGGCACTCAAACAATGAAGTAATTTTGAATGCAGTGAAAAGTCACAATCTCAATTTCAGATACGGAGGTGATTTCGGACTAAACAATATTGTAAAAAGTAAAGAGAGAATATGCATATCCCGCCTGAGTCGGATTGGGAGCCATTTAAGCTTGGACCGGTATTCGCTGACATGGTCATACTTCCGTAGACCAAAAACTATCCGGATACAGAAGTTTTGTAGGCGCTCAAGCTTGTTAAGCAGATTCTCGTCCAAATCCAAATAGCAACAATCTGCGTAATCTAAAATGGGAAACAAAAGAGCCTGAACAAGAGCAATTTCAGTGGGTATGGGTAAGAAATTACGAAGCCTATTTAGTGACGCTGCCGCTGCGAACATTTTTCTGCTGACTTCCGCAGTTTGAGTTGTCCAACTGAGGGTGCTATCAATATGGACGCCTAAGTCTTTTACAATTTTGCTGAACGGAATTTACAAGTGAAATATTTAGTAAACAAATAACTGTGTGAAAAGCAATGGCTGAAAGACAATGTATTCATTGTGTGCTGATACATCAGCTGTTGAGCTTAATTAACTTAAAAGCTAAAGGAAGTATGTTTCAAGGGTTTGTGATTTGCACCAAAATTACTTAATTAAACATGAATATGGTTGGGCATTAAGTGTTCTTGCTTATACGTTATTATCACTTTATGCTCTTTAAATTGTTAATAAAAGCTATTTGTGTGGTTTTGTGTTGGAGGACATCAACAAGCATTCATAACAAATTAACAATTAATTATATGCTGGGCTGCACTAAGTGTAATATTTGGTTATACATGTGCTGGTATCGACTTGAGTGTTAATCTGCTTCAAAGGCTTCAATTAATTATAACTTTACTTACTAACATTAGGTTGAAATAACATTGTTTCATTCGCTAAGATTTGAGTTGATATTTAAATGAGTCGAGCTCTCAGGTTAGTAAACCTTTATCTAATTCTTATTTCTTAGCATACAGTATAAATGATGGTAGTTGGGAAATGCCAGATAGGTTCTGAACTTCTGATACCAGATGCCCAGAAGGAACAAGATTTTATGGTATGTAAGCATTTTTGCAATACATGTTAAGCATATGGGTTCGAGGTTGAAATAGTAAACAGAGGATGTTACTGAAGTAAACAGTGTTGAGGCTTACTGTGAGTTGCAGTTTCTACTGGTAAATATCATATCAATTAATGATTACAGTAAATAATTGTGCAAGGAACACTACAGAGTGTAACAAACTGTAATGAAGTGTTGGTTAATTTAACAACTTGATCAGTTATTAATTTTGCTATCTAAATTAATGTTAAACTTAATAAAGTTTCTCAAGGTAAATAAAATAGGATGCAAACATCATTGTGTATTATGAAGTGTGATTATAGTAAGTTGTTTGCAGTGATGTTACATGACTGAATCTCTGAGTAATATTAAGCACCCAAGCAAAAAGGATTATTCACGATAATGTGTAAATCTTATTGCATTATTAAAATATAGTTACCTAAAGGTTCACTAGCCGTGGGCTAAATGATTCCCTCCTCTGGAGTCTTAATTGGATAATGCGGTTCAGCTCCGTGGACATAGTCACTTTAATATATCACAATCCATTGGCTGCGCAGTGAACTGCTGGTAGCCTATATCGTATGCCGACTGGTGATTGATAGCATAAATATAGTGTGCATATTTTAATGATAAATGTTAAGTTTTAGTTGTGCATGTGCGACTGCACTGTGATGCTGCATCTGCATGGATGATGACTAACACCTGCAGCTGATTGTAACACTGTATAGGAATTGTAAATTTTTGTTTTTAGCAATTCCATGCAAGGTTTAATTGAAGATAAATAACACTTGAAAAAAATCATCGACCTCAGGTGGGACTCGAACCCACGTCCCATCGCATACCGGGCGAGTGCTTTGACCACTAAGCTACCGAGAACGTCACGTGACAAGATGAAATTCCTCAAGTGTTTTTTCTCGCTGTCAAAGCCAGCGTATTCTGATCAATGTTGTAGCTATATGTATAGCTGAGTAGTATACTACCGTCAACGCCCTATAGAAATATTTTTACAAATATTTGACTATTGGTTAAGATCAGAAATGCTTAAACATTGTAAATTTTTGTTTTTAGCAATTCCATGCAAGGTTTAATTGAAGATAAATAACACTTGAAAAAAAATCATCGACCTCAGGTGGGACTCGAACCCACGTCCCATCGCATTTTACAATGTTTAAGCATTTCTGATCTTAACCAATAGTCAAATATTTGTAAAAATATTTCTATAGGGTGTTGACGGTAGTATACTACTCAGCTATACATATAGCTACAACATTGATCAGAATACGCTGGCTTTGACAGCGAGAAAAAACACTTGAGGAATTTCATCTTGTCACGTGACGTTCTCGGTAGCTTAGTGGTCAAAGCACTCGCCCGGTATGCGATGGGACGTGGGTTCGAGTCCCACCTGAGGTCGATGATTTTTTTTTCAAGTGTTATTTATCTTCAATTAAACCTTGCATGGAATTGCTAAAAACAAAAATTTACAATGTTTAAGCATTTCTGATCTTAACCAATAGTCAAATATTTGTAAAAATATTTCTATAGGGTGTTGACGGTAGTATACTACTCAGCTATACATATAGCTACAACATTGATCAGAATACGCTGGCTTTGACAGCGAGAAAAAACACTTGAGGAATTTCATCTTGTCACGTGACGTTCTCGGTAGCTTAGTGGTCAAAGCACTCGCCCGGTATGCGATGGGACGTGGGTTCGAGTCCCACCTGAGGTCGATGATTTTTTTCAATTGTTATTTATCTTCAACTGTATAGGAATTCATTGAAGGTTGGCACAGTGTTAATGTGAAGAATCTCAAACTTATTGTAAGTGAGTTTTGAAGTAGAGAGAAGCGCAATGCTTGGTGAGTGATCATTAAATATTGCTGTCTTATTACTAGATCTTGTAATGATCTGCAATATCCTTATTAAAGTTTGACAAAGAATGGTAAACAAACATTGCTCCTGCCAGATTGTGATAGTGAGAACTTGATCTTGCTAATGGTCTTGTTAGTCATCAAGTTGAGCAAGTTAAAAGCTAAGTGTTAGCCTGTTCTTGAAAGTTTTGTTATCTATTGTTGAAGTTATTAAACACTTTAACATTCTTAATTACTATGAAAATTCATCAATTTTACTAGGTTTGGATATACTGACTTTTGGCTTTACTGTTCAAATATTGACAAATGATTAATGACACCATTTTTGTATCAGAAGGACCTAATGCCTTGTGGTGTCCTCTACCAGTCAACCACTGATACTACTGACTGACTGAAAACTGATAAGAGCTTTATTCTATTTCAAGTGACTATATGAGGAAATGAATAACCTAATAGAACTTTGAGCTAAACAAGTTAATTATTATAGGCTGTGTCATTCATACCTAATGTGAAATAACATGTTGATTGAATGTAAAGGAAACTAGAATAAAGTATCTGTAATGGATGTTAGGTTTACTGCTTTAAGGGGAAAGCAGATCAAATAAAGATCTTGTTTCTGTGTTTTATTGTTGTGGCTTGCAGGCGATGGCATGGAGAAACACTGTAACAGTATTGAAAGCTGATGCATTATGACAAAAAAATAAATGCATGGGATGGAGTCCTGTTTGCATAAAAAAGCTGTGATCTATGACTAGCTGACTAAGAAGACCACCTTGGTGGAGTGACGGATATGAGGTATAATGCAGTTAAGACCTATTAGAGTAAAATGGTTTGGTATAAAAACATAAACAGGTCAGTAATGTCATTCGGATTCCTTTAGGGCTTATGAGTTGTCTATTTTCATGTATGTTGGGAGCATGCATCTTTTCATGATGCTAAACTTATATTTTGAGTATTGGAGGATGACAGTACAAGTTAATTTTAATGATACACATTATGGTTGTCATGTTGAACTATTATGTTTCTCATGTTTGTATTGCCAGCATACAACATGTGTTGTTATGTGGACTATTGGAAAATCTGTTGAATAACATAAATTGATAGATACAGGGTGAGTAGCTGTGGTGTATGAGTATGAGAGTATGAGAATGGACTCCCTTTTCCGCACTTAGATTCAAAGTCGGTCCTTTGTACGTGGGGGATGTGATGGTTACGGTTGCAACCAGCCTAGCTCCGCCCAGAAGCGCAGAAGTTTCTTGGGTTTTTCACAGGCTTCGCGGAGCGACCTTGGGTTTTCAAGGATTTCATTGCGATGTGATGCTACCGCCTCGCATTCCAGGACTACGTGGGCGGCGGTTTCATCTGTAGTTAGACAAGCCCTGCAGAGAGGGCTGTCTGTGTTGCCTATGGTATAAAGGTGTTTGTTTAGGAGACAGTGACCGGTCACTGTCCCCACGATTATGCGCAGATTTTGTCTTTCGAGGTTGAGTATACGCCGAGTCAATTCGAGTGTGACCCCTGAGATGGTCAGTTTCGATTGTCTGCATGCTGTACTCATGGTCCATCGTTTGTTTTGTTGGGATAGTGCCCTGTGTCTAATCCAGGCGCGCAGTTGGAAATATGGTAAGGGAAGGATCGGTTGTGGCCCCTCAATGACCATGTCCGAGCTCCTTCTCGCAAATGCATCTGCGGCATCGTTGCCTAAGGAGTTACTATGCCCTTTTATCCACTGCAGTGTAACCTTGTTGACCCTCCCAATCTTTTGCAGGGATAGATAGCAATCGTATACAAGTTTTGAGTTGCTGGTGTAGCTGTCAAGGGCTTTTAGCACTGCCATGCTGTCAGAGAGTATCCGGATGTTGAGGTCAGTGATTTCTCGTCTGGCAATGGCATTGGCGGCTTCGTTGATAGCGACGCACTCGCATTGGAAGATAGAGCTTTGTGTGCCTAGTGTCATGCTTATGTTGATGTTGAGATCTAAGGAGTGGATCCCTGCACCCGAACCTTCTTTGGTTTTTGATCCGTCAGTGTAGACGCGGACTTCCGCGGTGCCTGATTGGTCCTTCTCTGTCTCAAATGGTTGAATCTTATATAATTTCTGTGTTAGATATTTGCTAGGGGTCCTGTCACTTGGTGCCAACAATAGCGGCTGGGCCGTTGTTGCCTGGCTCAGGATTGATGTGTGGCGGCTACTGCAGTTGCCCCATAAGCCTAGGTTTAGCAGCCTGATTGCACTCATCGTCGCTTCCTGTTGAATAAGGAGGTCGAGTGGGCGCAGGTCGATCAGCATTTCCAGGGCGTCTGTGGGTGTACTTTTCATGCAGCCAGTAATTGCAGTGCACGCTAGTCTTTGAAATCGTTGCAGTCTGGTTCTGGTAGTTGTTAGTGTTGTTCTGGTTCACCATACGAGAGCTCCGTAAGTTAGTGTTGGTGTGATTACCGCTGTGTAGAGCCATCTGATGATTTTTGGAGAGAGGCCCCACGTTTGTCCTAGCATTTTCTTGCACTGAAAGAACGATGTACAGGCTTTTTCTAGTTTGAGGTTGTAACGACCATACCCTTTCAAATCAAAGTATGATTTAAGTAATTAATAAAATAAATATTAAATGTTTCTCTTCAAATTATTTCTAACTAAAAAGGGCAACTTATTAAACACCATGCTTTCTTCGTAATTTTTAACCAATTCCAAAACCCTAATAAAACAAGCTTTTAACAGCGGATTGACCGGTATGGACAGTTAAACAATAAAAATAGAAAGATGAAACTTGCAGAGCGTTGCGTGAACGCACGTGGTTATGTTTTGCGGCTGTCGTTGGACATAAGATGCGAAATCGTGGGAAAAGACATTAACAAAAAGCTTTTGAAAAGAAGTTTTAAGTAACAACCACAACAACAAAAAGTGCACCTATAAAAAAGGGAGAAACCTGCATTTGAAACAAAAGGACAGTGGACGCACATTTTAGCACTTAGGGTGATACACCCATGTGCAATCCATAAATTTGAACAATATTTTAGAAACTTTGGTTTTTGTAAGAAGGGCAGGATAGGCCGAAATTCGTTACCCCACCACATTCTGGAAGCATCGTAGTGCTTGGGTATAAGAGGGACTGACGGAACAAGGAGCGGGGCTTTTGAATTGGGATAGGGTTCGATTTGCATCCTGTAGATGCCCGTGTGTGGTCTACGGCAGAGTCCAAGGAGGAGGTAAGTTGGACAGTCAGATTTGGGCGGTCTGACGTAGATGGTCTGAATTGCACCCGGAATGGTGCTCGCGTGTGTCCTTAGAAAAGATGCAGAGGGGTAAGTGTTTTGATTATTACAAATTCCTTTTGAAAGTATTTTAATTAAAATATTTAAAGACAAAGTAACTTTTAAATTTTGATGACGATGATGATGTTGATGCTGATGATAAAGTATTTAATATTGAATTATTTTAAACGTCATTATAATATATTACATAATTCTCTTGTTTTTCGTAATTTCTTATCAAAAGGAATTTAGCAACTTTTTTCATGTCCTCATAGAAAGCGAAATGGGATTTAATTTGATATGATTTAAATAATAATAAATATAACCTAAATAATTGATTTAAATCATAACTACTTATTTCACAGATTTAATGCCAAATAAATTTAAATATTGTCTATTTTGTAGCTTAGTTATTTTGATATTAAAGATTGACATGTTGTTTGCTATTAATTTACCTAATTTCGATGATTGGGTAACATTTTGTGTGTAATGATTTATACTATTAGTTTGAACCCATTTTCTATTTCATGATGACGTGATGCATGTTATTTTATTTCACTTTTTTTGTTGTGTTTTATTTTGAGTGTTTAAAGTTCATCTAACGTGTTAAAAACCTTTGAAAATATTATTTTTTTGAATATGATTTACGTATCAAAACGTTTATTAATTGACGATTTAGCGCTCATTAGAGCCATTAAACTTTGACATATTTCTGTGGTAAATCAAAGGTCATTTGATCTTGTTTTACATAAAAACAATCTCATTTTTATTTAACAAATATGACTGTCGTTTATCTTTTAAATGTTTGCTCGATTATTGAGCCAATTTACAACAAAACAACTTTGAAATCTTCATTTTACATTTTACATTTTACTTATCATTAGTTTACGTCTAAGACTACGCATATTTGACTTATAAACCTGTACGTTTACCAAGTTGACTTACTTGATCTATTTTAACTAACGTTTAGAGAAATATTGAGTTCTCATAGATATCATAATTTTATTGTAGATAACTACAGTTAGGTAGGCAGGTATACGTTCTGACGTTGAGACATCTGACATCAAAAACAAACAAACTTAATTATTTTATATTGTAGGTGGGAAGTAGGTAGGGTACAGTTAGGATTATACGTTTCTTTGTAGGGTTCTAGGTTCGTAAATATGTAGTTCAGGCAGAGGTACCATTAGGTAGGAGTAGGTACCCCTTTTTCCTTAATAACCTATCCTTCCTAATACCTGTTCCATCCTACCTTCTAAAAATAGCTTCATTTGTTTAGGTTAATCGTTGTTGTAATTAGGTAGTTAGGAAAAGGGCTATTTTTAGGGATCCTTATACAAAATCCTATATCCATAAAACTGAGAGAAGAATTTAGTAGAAGTTTTGAGATTATTTTAAAATTAAAATATTTTGTAAATCTTGTAATTCAAGGGCCATAATTTTAAATTCAAAATAATACTGGTTGATGTGGGAGTATCTATGACTTCACATAGGACATAATGCAGACTTCAGGACCCGGTCTTATACGAGTTGTCATAGATACTGTTGGATCATCTTGGTATTGTATTGAATTAATTGCAACATTTATTTCAAATCCAAACGATTTTGATTGATGTGGGAATATCCATCTGACATTACTTGGTGTCATGGATATTGTTAGGTCAATCTATATTTCATATAGAGGGGTTTAGTATAAATATTTTGCTAGTCGGAAAATAACCAGAATCTTTAATCTAAATAATGCTGGTTGATGTGGGAGTATCGATGACTTCACATAGGACATAATTAAGATTTCAGGACCCGGTCTTATACGAGTTGTCATCGATACTGTTGGATCATCTTGGAATTATATTGGACTAAAGGATTCAGATTATTTATTTAGGTAATTAATTTAAGGACCCCGAACCCTTGGTTGACTTATCATGCAGTCAAATAGGTAGATTTTAGTATGTCATATTAAATTCTTTAAACTCAGTTGTTCCCTTAGTTGCGCATAATTACGCTAAATGCGTTTTGTTTCAGATTTAAGTCCTATTCCTGGGGGTGGCAGATTGCTTGTTTGGGATGATTTTTTTTATCACATGGCCACCACTCCTGGTGAGCGTTTGGTGTTGGGGCTCACCAGGCGCCCCTCGGGGCGTTCTTTTTTTCTCTTCCTTGAATGCGCACAAACCCATGAAACTCTCGAGAAAATTTAATCATAACATCCACGTACCTCTAAAAGAATTTGGTTTACTTCTATTAACACAACGTACGGTCCTACCATTTAAACTAGATGATCACACAGCCAATTTAAATTATCACAGCCAAGCGTTATTAACGTAGTCCGTTTCGATCTCAATTAATTATTAATTTCCATATAATTTTTAGAGTTAGACGGAGGTGGTTAGTTACAAGGTCTAGGTGTTTGTTCCATAAAAGTTTGCTGTTAAGTATTACTCCCAGGTACTTAACTTCCGTTTTAAGTGGGATGTCAGTATCAAACAGCTTGGGCAGTCTTAGGTGGCTGACTTTACGCTTGTTTGTGAACATTATTAGTTCTGTTTTTGCTGGGTTAAACTGAGAGGCCGTAGTTGCTGCACCACGACTCAACTGTTTTGAAAGCGGTTCTTATGAGGTCACACAGTGTGCTGTCCGAACATCCAGTGGCTAAGATGGCTAAGTCATCCGCATAACCCACAGTATGCAGGCCGCACCCATTAAGCTTGCGGATGAGTTCGTCAACCGCGATATTCCACAGTAAAGGGGAAAGGACGCCGCCTTGAGGGCATCCTCTGGCGACGATTCCTCTGGGCGTTGTGTTGACAGTAAAACGAATCGCTCTCTGTGTGAGCATGTTGTTGATTGTGTCAGCTAGTGTTGGGTTGACTCCAAAGTTCACTAACGCTTGATTTATACTAATGAAGTTGGTTTTATCGAAGGCACCTTCTATGTCAATGAATGCGCCTAGTGTAGAGTGTTTGTTGGTCAGTCCTTCGCCTATGCGCGCTACGACGCTGTGGAGGGCTGATTCCGTTGATTTGCCTTGACTATAGGCGTGTTGTTGAGGGTGTAATGGTCTGCGTGAAAGAACGTTTTCGCGAATTTCGCGATCGCAGAGTCTTTCTAGTGTTTTGAGTAGGAAGGAGGTTAGACTTATGGGCCAAAATGATTTAGCACTGGTGTAGTCACTTCTTCCTAGTTTCGGTATAAATATTACTTTGACTTCCCTCCAGGCTTTGGGTATATATCTGTGGGCGATGCATGATCTGAAGATAGTTACTAAGTGGTCCACCAGCAGATCCGCGCTCCACCTCAGCAGACCCGGAAATATCCCATCTAGACCCGGGGATTTATATGGTAGGAAGCTGTTAATTGCCCAGAGTACTTTTTCGTGATCAGCAATGGCCTCTGCTGTGGCCCAATCTGAATCAATGGTGGGTGGTGCAGCTTGAGGTTCCCATTCCGTGCTATCGAAGGATCAAGCATCCGGGGAAATGGGTCGCCAAAAGTAGTTCACTTGTTTCTGTGTCGTTGCTGGTGTATGAGTTGTCAGTTTTCTTTAGGCACCCTATCGTGTGTTTGGGTGCACTCGACAGAATACCTTTAACTTTTAATGCCTGACTGGTGTTATCAATGTTAGTACAGAAGCGTCTCCAGCAGTCTGTTCTGCGCTGGCGGATCAGACTTTTGAACGCTTTCTTTTTGGTGTGATAGTTGGTCCAGTCGGTTATTAGTCTAGTGTTCATTGCTCTGTTGAACAGTTTTCTTACCATTCTTCTTAGCTCCTGGAGCTCCTTGTTCCACCAGTGACCTTTAGGTCCTACCCGTGGTTTAGTAAGGGGGCATGAATGCTCATAGCTGTTTATTAGTAAGTTGGTTAGGTTGTTGACATGTTGTTCAATATCATCGGTATTGGAGTTAGTTGTTAGTTTGCTCATGCCATCCAGGGCCGACTTAACCATTCGCGCAAAAGAGCTTCTGTCCGTTTTGCGAGGACGGCGTTTTGGTTCTGGTGGCGGGAGAGTCATGTTTAGGTTAAAGCGTATCCACCTATGATCCGAGCACGAGGCTTATCTAGATACGTGCCAGTCAGAGATCAGGTGGGATGCGGCCTCCGTGGAGAGTGTTAGATCAATTATGGTCTGGGATCTTGAGTTGACAAATGTCGGCTCCGAGCTGTTGTTAATCAGGGTTAGTTTAGTAGAGATAAGATAATTTACCAGTTCATCTCCTCGTTTGTTATTCTCTACGCAGCTCCATAAGGTGTGGTGTGCATTAGAGTCGGTGCAGACAATGAGTTCAAGTTGTTCTTTGTCACAGTACTCGATCAGCGATATAAGCTCCGGTGTTGGGATGTCAGCGTCGCTTGGAAGGTATGCCGATGCGAGCACTAGGTCAAAGTTTGGTTGGTTAGGACCTGCTAGAAACCTAACAGCCGTAAGGTCTCTGGAACAGAAGTCTGTTATTAGAATTTTCTGTATGTGTTTGGGTGTATATATGCAAGTTCTCGGAATGCTTACGTTGGTGTTAAAGAGGAGGTCACCCCCGATGCTGTTTAGACCACAGATGGAGTTCTTCCTGATCCACGGCTCCTGGATCAGGGCTATGGTCGCGGTGTCTGCCTCCAGCGCTCTGCGTAGGCAAGCCGTTGCAGTCTGGCTATGCTGGAGGTTGGTCTGGATGATGCGGAGGGGTTTACTGCTCTGTGAACGGAGAGGAGTCAAGGCAGCTTTCGCTGCACTTGCTCCCCTCGACGTCCCGAAAGCAGTCCTCATCCGATCTGCTACACGAGGGAAGAGGTTCCTCCTCCATCGGAGCGTATTGAGCTGGGGTGTGTAGGGTTCTGGCTGGCGGCAGAAGATCCTCAAGAATTTTGAGATATATGTTGCCACACAGCCAGTACATACTGCGTACACGTCGCAGCAGGTCGAGGTTGTCCTCCGGCACTCGTAGGAGGAGGTGAACGCCAGGTGTGTCAAGGTCGGGCTGCCTCTCGGCCCTGACCAGAGACCAGGAGTTGACGTTCACTCCCTGGTTGTGTGCTGCCAAAAGTTTACGCAGCGTGTTGATGTCCAGCTCGTCGTCATCGGGGACAAACAGGCCGCACAGGTATTTCCGCCGGATCTCGGCCAGTGGCCTGAGCCGAGCACTAGCGCCGAGCCAGCGATGGGCGACTGGATGGAGTCCACCGTTCCACGCAGCCAGGCAAGGGCAAAGTCGTCCTCGCACCACATCTTTAGGACACCGTCACTAAAGTGTGCCCTGCCCCGAAATTTAACCCTGCCGGTCTGCGCGGAGGTCGCTGGACACAGGAGGCTCTCCATCAGCCGCCCCTCGATCGCTTTGCGCAGTGTCGTGGCCTGTTCCGCCGTAAGGTCGTGGTACGGGTCGGTCATTACCGCGACGCACAGCTCGTTAGCTCTGAGGGCCTCTGCGTAGCTGGCAGAACCCTGTTTTGCCCCCTTTCTTCGCACGCTTACTGGCGCCCGTGGGCGTGACTGTGTCGTCGGGTCGGGATCGTTTGCTCTGCTGTGCCGGTCCAGAGGTGAGCTGTTCCGTTGCAGCTGGTGTGGGGCCAGCACCGCGCCCACCTGGGTTTCGGTTCCTCCGCCTTGGACGTCGCCGAGGTTTGGGGCCGCCACTCGTCTTCGGCAGTGCCTCAGACGGGACCGTTTGGGCGGTGTTGCCTTCCCCGGTCGCGGGTTCGTCTCCGGTGTGGAGTCGTCGCCCACTGGGAGCTGCCAATTTCCCCGACTCCACCTTGGCTTTGGACTTCCTCCCAGGCGGGTGGGGCTTGGCCGAGGTGGTCCGCTGCTTCCTCCTAGACTCCACCACGGTCCAGTCGGGCTCTGTCGGAGGTGGTGGGATGGCTTTCATCAGCGCTGAAAGCTCCATGACCGAGGGCGTCGCAGTCTAGGTAGACGCGAGCGGCCCTGGTCTGGTGGTGTTGGTGGGGTTTTTAGGCGTCGCGTCCGTCAAGACGGCCCTGCTCCGGTGCGGCTTAGTCGGAGACCTTGCCTTGCCGGTGCTGGGTGCCTTGTTTGATGCGGCCTTGGTGTGGTTGGGTTGGTTGGTTAGGGAGGGTGCGCTATGAAGCGCAGTCCCTGAAGCACAAGGTGCGTTGTGAAACGCAACCTTGGAGAAGCCCGCTGCGCCCACGGGCGTAGCGGTCTTGGGTAGGGTTGGTGCGTTTGAGGGCGCAACCAAGAAGAGGAGGGTTGTGGGTGGGTTTTTTCTCTCAGGTTCCATGGGTGTGAGGGTTTTTATTTCGTCTGCGTAGCTCTCCACACGCCACGGAGTCCTCAGTCGGGGACGTCGTGCGCTTCCACGCACGATCGCCAGAGCTACTACACAGATATAGGACCCGTGCAATGGATTTGCAGCTCACCCCGTGAAACCAGCGAGGCCGCACGTCGCGAAGAATTCCGTGGTTGCCCGCCACCGAAAGAGAGTGGCGCGCTCGCCTCCGGGTTCCGCGCAACGCCGCCTGCCGTCCCACGGTTAGGGATCCTCGCCGGCTTCCCTCGGACGGGAAGCCACAGCCGATTGATTGAGGATGGCTAGTCCTCAACCGCCCGTGTGAGGTGAAATCCAGGCCAAAGAGGTGTGTTGATCACGGTGTGCAACAACCACAGGCTCACCGATCTCTCAACCTCCAGGTCCCCTTCATCCACCCGTACGGGTTCCTGCGCACGGCACAAACACGCAGGAGGTCATTCTAGCATCCACTATCTTGGTTTTGTAGATAGTGGACACGCCAGGACATGACCTCGGCATCCTGGCGGTACTGCGCCTGAAAATTTCAGTTACGTCTATTTCTTAGGGAATTAGACCAAAAGCAGGGTGGCAACCACGTGCAGGAAACCTCCAGACTTGCCTTGAGAATCATCACGACTGTGGCGCTCTCCCTCAAGGCCGACGCCACCTTACCCGCCGAGAGACGGATAAGGTAGGCCAGCATCTATACTACACAAGCAGCAAAGCAGAAAAGCACTGTGCAGGTTAGGCGACGCAACTATTAAAGCATAAACACTGACCCTCCCTCAAAGCTGCTGTGGTGTATGAGAACAATCACTTTGTACTGTTGGCAAGTTGTCGCAAATACTTGCATTGTACTACATTTGATGATCCGAAATGTGTATTGCCAATAAAGTCTACTTCATCTGTAAACTTGTGACGAAGAACCCTTACGGCTAGCTCAGGCCTGAGTTCCTCGTCAGCATTTTGCAAAGTGGCTTTCGTAGCTATCGTAGCGTAGTAACACTCGTAGCATTATCGCCTACCGTGCGTGTTAGTCACACGTCTCAAAAGTTTTAGGATACTTTTGAACAAGGTTTCTTACTAATGAAGTAATAGTTAAATATTAATTTATATTTTTCTTGTAATTACTTTCATGTGTACTATCACCTGCAACCTTTACCAGGTCGTCTGCCCACCTTGTGGGTGGGCGTCCTACGCTGCGCTTGCCGATACGCGGCCTCAATTCCAGAACCTTTCTGCCCCATTGGCCGTCAGTTCTACGTGCTATGTGCCCCGCCCACTACCACTTCAGCCGGCTAATCCGTCGGGCTATGTCAGCGACTTTGGTTCGTTCACGGATCTCCTCATTTCTGATTTGATCTCGCAAAGAAACACAGAGCATAGCCCTTTCCATAGCGCGCTGTGCAACTTTAAGCTTCTTAATAAGGCCCATAGTAAGAGGCCACGTTTCAGTTCCGTATGTCATCACTGGTAACACACACTGGTTGTGTACAGCAGGACGACGCTGGATGCAGGCCGCTTCCAATCGGCCGATCTGGAAGTCACTGGGGGAGGCCTATGTTTAGCAGTGGACGTCCTGTGGCTGAAATGATGATGATGATGTACTATCACTCCTGAGTCGGGCGTTGCTGTTCAAAACTACATATATTTCACTAAGATCAACACATACATCGAGTTCCTTATGCTAATTCACTCCTAACCCTTAGCCTAGGCCTAATCTGTGACTGCTGCTGTCTTACTTTTTACACACTTATACGGACGAGGCAGAGCGACGGGGATCAGCGCGGTTTCCCTCGGGACGGTATCGCGAGTCACGGACGGCGGCGGAACGTGGCGGGCGTTTTGTTAGTCTCTAATGTAGCTACCGGGAGATGAAGGCTGGCATGCGGAGTCGTCAGCGACACTAGGTCGCGAGAGCGTCCGGGCCGGGGATGGGCTCACCGCAGGAGCGCGGTCAAGGTACGGGAGTAAAGGCTCGGTTCCTACGACCGAAGTCGTTGTCGCCGGTAAGCCTTCGGATCAGGGAACGGGTAGGGTGTCTTAACTAATGTTAACCGGGAAGGTGAGTCGCCAGAGTTCCGACGTTTCCGAGACGCTGGGAGCGGTTCCCACGGGACGGTGTCGCGAGTTACGGACGGCGGCGCGGAGCGTAGCGGGTTGTTCTGTTAGTATCTAATTATAACTACCGGGAGATGAAGGCTGGCATGCGGAGTCGTCAGCAGCACAAGACCGCGAGAGCGACCGGGCCGGGGATGGGCTCACCGCAGGAGCGCGGTCAAGGTACGGGAGTAAAGGCTCGGTTCCTACGACCGGAGTCGTTGTTGCCGATAGACCTTCGGATCAGGGAACGGGTAAGGTGCCTTAACTAGTGTTAGTCGGGAAGACGGGACAGCGAATCGTCAGAGTTCCGATGTTCCGAGACAATAGGAGCGGGTGACGTGCGCGCGCGCGGAGACGTCTTGTCACGGTAACAGAACTCGGACGACTGCTCAGGAGACGTATTTTTGAAGCATTCGAAATGAATCTTGAATTCGAACACAAATACGATTCGTGTGCGAATTCTATTTCTATCACTCCCAATTTTACGCATTTTTGAATCACTCGAATTCTGTGTTCCTGTTATGGTAAAATTCTTTAACTATTTTCGTTTCACGCAGAAAATATTTAAAACCGGAATGCAAAAACTTATTGATTTTAAAAACCGGCAATGAATCGCATGGAACGGAACAGAAAAAAAAGTTTTTAATCTGTGAACCATATGTTTACTTGTCAAAGTCATACTTCTAAACTTTCTACTAGTAGAATCGAAATACGAGTGGGTCGGACCACTCGTTGCAGAATTCACAGAATGAATTTTCAAAAATAGCGATTTTAGTAATTCGCATGCGAATCATGCCATTTCGTATTCGAATTGGAATTCGCATGATTCCAAAATACGTCTGCAGAGCTCCCTCATACTGCGCTTTATATATCGTCGCGGAACGTGTGGTGTGGGCGCGGTGCGGCCGCGTAGGGTTGTCAATTTGCCAGTTCGTGTTTAGGAATGTCGCACCGCCAGATCCTCGTCACAAACTGTAAAGGTAATGTCGTAATATACTATCCATGCTATTATTATGTGAACAGATGTCTTGGTGTGGACCAGTCGTGGCTCGCCAGCTGCCTCAGGGGCTAAGCTGGGTTGTCGCGGCTGACTGCGGGGCCAGAGCTGGAGTATAGCTCCGACTATGCGACTGCCGAGCGGGGCGATGGTCGCGATGTTGTTGGTAGAGCTTTGGATCGCATCAGCCAATATAGTGCAACAATGACTGCCCACAGGGGAATGCATTAGCACTACATCAAAATACAACATGGCTCTGATGATGGCCGCCAGGGGATTGCATCAGTAGCCACAGTGTAACAATGACTGCCCACAGGGGAATGCATTAACACTACATCCAACTAGAACGTAGCTCTGATGATGGCCGCGAGGGGATTGCATCAGTAGTCACAGTAAAATAAAGACTGCCCACAGGGGAATGCATTAGCACTACAGCATACTAAAACGTAGCTCTGATGATGGCCGTGAGGGGAATGCATCAGTAGCCACAGTGTAACAATGACTGCCCACAGGGGAACGCATTTGTACTCGTACTAGAACTTAGCTCTGATGATGGCCGCGAGGGGATTGCATCAGTAGCCACGGTGTAACAATGACTGCCCACAGGGGAACGCATTTATACTCGTACTAGAACTAAGGGGCCGTTCAAGTATTACGTAAGCAGATTTACTACAATTATTTACCCCCCCCTTCCCCCTTGTCAGCAAAAGTAATCTAAGCTCTTCCCCCCCCCCCCCATGGTAACGTAAACATTATTATACATTTTTCTTCTTTTAATGTATTTTTTTTAAATTGATTCATGAGCATTGATTCATGAAAACACATGCTTACACGGTATTCAATATAAGAGTAAGGTACAAATATTATAATTGTTGCTTTTTTTTTAAATAATAATATTTTATAAAATTATATTTTTATATTAGTGACCGTAGCGCCCTTTTAAACCATTAAGCCTGCATCAGGTAGCAGCGTAAGTTGTAATTACGCCTTATATTGTTTGTCCGTGCAATACAGTTTAAAAAAAAAATAAACACGTCAAATCATCAATTGAACTTTGACTTTGATTGACAAATTGTCATATGGAATTCTATTATGGGGCTCAGCAGCAGATATCGACTCTATATTTATATTACAAAAGAGAGCTATACGAGCAATTTATAACCTTGGACCTCGTGACTCGTTAAAACAACTGTTTAAAGAAATTAATATACTGACAGTAGCTTCGCAATTTATTTACGAAAATATCATTTACGTTCGCAAACATATGGATCAGTTCCCTAAGAAAAGTGACATTCATAATTTTAACACCCGGAATAAGGATAAGCTTGCCGTTCCAGATTTCAGACTGCATAAAGTGGGTAATTCGTTCATGGGGAAATGTATTCGCTTTTTTAATAAATTACCAGCATCTATTGCTGAACTGCCCATGTTTAAATTTAAAGCTCATGTAAAAAATATTCTCATGAAAAAAGGGTATTATACTGTTATAGATTATTTAAATGATAAAAATGTTTGGATATAAATACTGCCTTGCTCGCACAGGTGCATTTATCTTGTAATTTAATATTTTGTTATGTATATTTAAAACTTTTTAAAAGAGGCTGACAATAGTGACCGAGTTTCTTGCGCTGCTTCTTCTCGGCGCTAGCCCAAACTTGTCCCGAAGCAGTGGTAGGGAATAAAATAACAATGGGACGTGTAAAAGTGCTTAGTTTAAGCCTATTTGCAAAAAAATAAATTGGTTTTAATTGTACCGAAACGAAACAATAAATTGACGGAAAAAAATTACACAAGTCAGCAGCGCGCAGTAATTCCCCTACTCGCTTCTAAGCGAGTAACGTGTTCATTTATTTGTGGGAATCCCCGAAAATGCCATATATGAGTAAATATTCCTCGTTTGGCAGTCGGTTAAAAAGTATAGTTAATTTCTTTTTACGCGACTGATGCTGACGTAATCATCATCTAGACTCCCCCACCCCCCATGTCATCAAAAATAAGCAAAGCAGAGACCCCCCCGCCCCCCTATAGTGCTTACGTAATACTTGAACGGTCCCTAAGCTCTGATGATGGCCGCGAGGGGATTGCATCAGTAGCCACGGTGTAAAAATGACTGCCCACAGGAGAACGCATTTATACTCTTACTAGAACCAAGCTGTGATGATGGCCGCGAGGGGATTGCATCAGTAGCCACGGTGTAACAATGACTGCCCACAGAGGAACGCATTAGCACGACGTTACATAAGAAAGTAGCTCTGATGATTGCCGTGAGGGGACTCCATCAGGAGCCCGTGTGCAATAGCAAGTGAAGAGAGGGGAACACATTACCAGTATATCATACAAGAAGGTAGCTCTGATGACAGCCGTCAGGGGATTGCATCAGTAGCCAGAGTGCAACAATGAGTGCCGACAGGGAAACGCGTTATCACTATATTTATTACGCAAGAAGGTAGCTCTGATGATAGCCGTCAGGGGATTGCATCAGTAGCCAGAGTGCAACAATGAGTGCCGACAGGGAAACGCGTTATCACTATATTTATTACGCAAGAATGTAGCTCTGATGATAGCCGTCAGGGGATTGCATCAGGAGCCAGAGTGCTATAAAGAATATTGACAGGGAAACGCAAACGCAGGCTGTTAGGGGATTGCGTCAGTGAGCAAGTGTAACCTATGAGACTGGGGACTGCATTGCACTTTCAGTAAACATAGTTCTGATGAATCGCCGACGGAACACTGCATCAGTAGACGATACAAAGTTGGCCGATCGATAGGGATCTGCTAACGTAATACGGAATGCATAAAGACACAGGATAGCCGACAAAAGACTTGTTGACGGAAAACTTGATTCTGATGACTGTAAGTTACTTATAATATTATCTAGAGGTGACATATACCAGCGATGTCGTTTCACCGATGGTGTATGGTGGATGTTGTATCAGTCATCACAACCATGACGTGAGATTACTGAGAAGGTGTGTGAGAAGACGGCAGTTCCACACCCCTAACTACCAATGTTATTGTTGAGGGTGTATGTGTCGCTCAAGACATACAAGTTTAGCCAAGGACAGTTGAAAGTCAGCTTATGCTAAACATAACAGGTATGAGGTAACCAATAACACTACGACTGAATGAGGCATAAAGCAATTACTTTTGGGGGTAGGTTAGTGAATGGGGAGTAGAATCTGAATTGGTCCAATAATAAAGTTTTGTGACTTTTAGATGAATACTCGACGTAACTCTATGCTCAGGTTGGTGTATGTGGAGCAAATCGAATTCAGTTCAATATCAAGGATATGTAACATTTGAGTTAACTTAATGAGTGATGTGACCCTTCATGTGTGTGAGATTTCGCCTGGTAGAATTATTAATCTTGTTGATGATAACTTAACCTACACTTTCTTGTTGTTGGGTGAATAATGAGCTGAATGAGATGTTAGTTAATCTACTTTTGACTATGTTACAGTACAAAGTCTAACAATGTGAGTAAACAAACATGCTATCTGAGGCGCTTGATGTCGTATTTCGTGGTTGAGCAACCACGCTAAGTGTAGTCTCCGAATTTCACTTTGTGATAAATAGCCGCCGCCTTCTGGTGGGAGCAGAAGAGTAAGAAGAAGAAAACAACTTTATCGTGGTGGCTATGGTAACCGAACAACCAGGCGCCCTCGGATACATCGGAGGAAGACGCAACTTCACATCGTGGCGGACCGAGTTCTCCTTCGGGACGAAGGAGCTGCAGGATGGCCGAACTGTTAGCGAGGAATCGATTGATGGGAGCATCCCTATGCGCGCGCTTTTCTCGATCTTATCGTCATTATTCGGTCGGATCGGATGACCCCGTGCGCTAGGCATGTGCGTGAGTGCGGTGTCCTGCGCGGACTACTGTTCCTATTGACGAGCTTACTTGCCAACGACCGCTCTTTTGTTGCCGTTTCGTTTGATATTTTGTGCCCACTAATTGGTTGCTTTAACTTGCTACCTTCAAAAAAATCTCATCGGTTGTATTCTTTTTTTTCTATCTTGTTAAAAATATATAATAGATTATAATGCTAACAAATGTAATGCTAAACTAAAGCTTGCAAAGGCAAATGTTTCGATAAAATAGTAGATTATGATTCGTAGTTATGCATCAATGTAGTAATATATTGTATCTTTAAAAGTTTTAACAAGCAGCAGCTTAATAAACGAATTTATAGTACATATTTTATAACATTCTAGGATTAAAAATGTACACTGGAACTGTTTGACTGTAAATTTACTATAATGAAATAAATACTTCTTGAAATTGAATTGAATTGAATCATTTATCACCCTGGTATAATGCTTCATTAAAGAAAATTCTTAAGAAGAAATTCATGTATTTTAAGAAATACAAAGTTTATGGTAACAGTGATGACTATGACACATTTTGTATTCTACGCGAAAGGGCTAAGCGAATCGAACAGAAGTGATTATTTTTCATGTGATTATGAAATAATCTCGACAAAACGACTCAAAAGGTTAGATCAAACAGGAAAATGGGTCGACAACGAAACTATTCGACTATGTTTTAAAAGCTCCTCCTTGCCTCCATATGTATGTCGTGGCCCGATCTTAAAATTAATCACTTCATGATGTGGCCGACCATTTCATAAAATTGTCGTATTTCATAAAACAGCCAACTAAAACTGGTTATATCGTTTTAACGTCAACGTTTGATGATATGTTAATCAACGTTTGGCCATATCATTAAAATAGGTTAAAATACGTTTACAAGTTACTGGAATTTGTTTAATGTGAGTTTTGAGCGATAGATAAATAGAACATTATAAATATTTGTAATTTTGAAACTAAACTTATAAATAAAAGAGATTGAAATAGTTCAACAAAACATCCAAAATTACATGTCGAAATCCATAAATTTTTGACGTTACAACCGTTTTTTGACTGATTTTCATAAAAATCGCCTAGCTCAATGTTTTAACGATAATTCACTGCACTTTTATCTTCACTTTACACATTATTAAATAAATAAAATAAAATAAAATAGCATTTATTTCAGGCATCTTGGCCCATAACTTCACAACCTTCACACAGATCTTGAAAAAAAAAAACATTAAAATTTAAAATGAAAAATGTAAAATGTCAATAAAATATAAATGTATCAAAAAATAAAATAAAATGGCAATAAATAAGATAAAATGTGATTAAATTATATTAAAATTTGCGAGACAAAATTAAATGCTGACAAACATAAACATACAGACAATATAATTAATATTAAAAACATACGTACCCAGATATTAGATGAGCACTTCAAGAGCCCACCGCCGCCACACCCGACGATACGGCAACATGTCTGTTGCAGCAGTGTCGGATGTAGGGGCAGTCTACTCTATCAGCAATCATCATCAGGACAGTATTGGGGCTGCCCCGGACCCTGCGCACCAAAGACAAGCACCGCTTGCGCATGGTCGCGTGGAAACAGTCTGTGCGCGCCGCCGCGAACATGGCCAAGGCGCTGCAGTAGCGGGGCAGCCCCAGCACGGCCCTCAGGGCATTATTGAACTGCACACGAAGGGCATTGTACGCTTTCTGCGAGTAGTTAGCCCACAGAGCACAGGTGTATAGTGCAGTACAGTATGCTTGAAATAAAGTGATCTTTACGTTTACAGAACACTTCTTGAACCTGCGTGCCAACATGTTGGCTCTACGTGACAAGGCCCTTCTCTCCCTTTCGATATCAGTATGGTCCCTGAGATCAGTAGTAACTATGTGCCCCAAATATTTAAATTGAGTCACTCTATCCAAAGAGATACCGTTTAGTGTGACATGTGATATAACGTTTGGACATCTCGCACCACTGGTCTCAAACACCATGTACTGACTCTTCAAGACGTTGTATTTGAGACCGTGCCTCTGAGCATAGTCTTCACAGACCCTCATCAGCTTATTCAGCCCACAGATTGACGCGCTCAGCAGCACCATATCGTCAGCATAACTCAAGTTATTGACACATACATCGTCTACATGGCAGCCGACACGCATGCTACTGAGCGCGACAATCAGTGCGTCTACGTATATGTTGAACAACGTAGGGGAGGTCAGTCCGCCCTGTCTTACACCACATTCCATTTGATACGGCTCTGACATTGCCCCCGCCCACCTGACGCTATTAACCTGGTTTGCATACCAAAAACGGAAAATATTAATAAATTCATTTGGCAAATGTATGCTTTTCAGCTTCTCCCATAGGATGCTATACGCAACCAGATCAAATGCCTTGGACAAGTCGAGAAAACAGGCATAAACAGGTGTTTTGCGAGCCGTGTAATATCTGACGGTGTGCTTGAGACCCAGTATTGCACTCTCAGTAGATAGCTTGGGCCTGAAACCAAACTGGTTATCGTGCAATTTTATATATTTGTTCAGCTGTGAATCAAGGAGACCGTCAAACATTTTGGCTATTATAGTGGCTAACGATATAGGTCTGTAATTCCCTTTATCCGCAATATCACCTCTTTTATTTTTAAACTACTGGGACTACAACCGTTCTCATGAGATCAGCCGGCAGATAGGAGTGACTTACACATAGCGAGTAGAACATCGCCAATACTCGGGCCGCATGCGTACCGGCATGCTGCAAGTGTTCCACACTCAGGCCGTCATGACCCGGTGATTTGCCTGTAGTCATGCCCTTAATAGCATTAGCAACGTCTTTTGCAGTGATTCTGACGTTGACCTTGCCGTGTAATATCTCGGTATCGCGTGACTCTGAAAGACCCAGGGGAGATCGCACGGAAAAATGATCCCTAAAGATATTCGCAATGCCCTCAAGATCACTCTCACCATCAATACTCACAGGGAGCCCAGGCCTCACATTGATTCTGTTGGTACCATTCCAAAAGCCACGAAAGTCACCCTTGTAATGTTTTGAGACCAGTGCATCCATCTTTACCTGATCCTGATGATCCTGACACCATTTAAGGCGAGATTTAAAAACTTTTCTACTTTCACACATATGTGCATACATAATACCAGCCCTTGGCTTACCGCACGATACCCATTCCCAAAAATCTAATCTGGCCTTCCTGTGAGCCTCGCTGACGTGTTTATTCCACCCCACTATACGAGACCCACCTCGCCTGGTACATGAGTGCCCACGACTCGTCCTAGACGCTTCACGTAAGGCAGACACAATGTCAGAGTACAGTCCGTCAATAATGTGATTATGGTCCGGATCATTACAATAATAATCAGCACATTTTCTGAATTCTATAGGAAAATCAATACATTTCAGACGTTTATGACACTCGGTACCATACTTCTCCACCTGGTCGCTGTCCCTCTCACCCCATATTACGCCCTTATTCATATCTTGTTGTATTTGTGGACATTTTGGGGTTAACAAGTCTAAGTTACATTCTACAAATAAGGGAAAATGATCGGACCATAAAGTATCATATTTCACATTTACATTCAAAACAGCTCGTTTAGCTGCTTGAGTCACTACACACTGATCAAGCCAGCTGCAAGACCCGTGTGCGTCACTGATGAACGTGAACGTACCAGAGTTCTTTCCAAGTAGCTCGACATCAATACATGACAGGCAATGGTCGTTACAAAAGTTATCAAGCTCGAGGTAAAATAGGGCCGTTAAGTCGGCATTAAAATCACCCAAAACGAACACAGATTCTACGTCGTACTCATCTATGATAGCGCTTACCGAACTTAAACAATCCGTAAATTCCGGTAAATTATCCCTTGAGTCTGTAGGCATGTACACACTTATCACTATCACCGGGCGGTCTGACGTTATTAACTTAATAGCACAGATTCGAGCACTATCGCACTTTATCACGGACACTTGTTGGAATACACTATTTTTCCATAACAAAGCGACGCCTCCAAACGGTCGCCCGCGGAGTAGGCCGACGGACGTGTCCACAGCCGAAGTACCCGTGTACCCGAACCCACTATCGATGGTTCCCAAATAAGGTATGTCTTCCGGTAGCAGCCATGTTTCTTGAAGCGCAATTAAGTCACAGCTGCGACACATCTCCTGAACGCAGCTATACGGTCGTTTTATGTTTTTACAGTTAAAGCTAGCGAACCGATATGGGTTTTTACTCATGATTATTTCTACTCATGCCGTCTACAATACATAATCAGTTCGAGCTTCGCTTCTTAAAATGTACAAAGCGCCTAAACACTATGCCTTGCGGCCATAGGTTCTCATCAAGGTAAAATGATAATTTTGATTCGGGCACAAAGAATTTATAGGCTTTGTGACCCTTATCTTTCTTCATAACAATGTTTTGTAAGCACACAGAGTCATGTGTTCTACTGCGTATGTACTTAACAATATCGTCATCAGAGGTGTCACAATGAATATTCGTAATAAATATCGGAATACTTCTTTCGGCAGCCTTGAAGTTACATTCCGCATCTTTTGCTAAGCCCGATTTACCAAAGTATCGATACTTAGTTTTATTTTTCCGATATGAAACTTTCTTCCACCCTTCATGGTTATTATTGTTTATGTGCGCAGGTTTAATATCACAACGCGCAGTATGCGTGAGCGCAGCCTTATCGCATTCCGTCGTAACGGTATCGGCCGCGGTGATCAGCTGACGCGGTGCGGCGCGCACCTGTTCGGTGGGAGCTGCAAGTTGCGACGTCACTGCTAGACTCGGTCTATCTTGCTCGCTCTCGCGTAAAGTCGTCGCACAGCGCGACTCCGCGCAAGCGTTGCCTGTTACCCGCCGTTCGAACTCCGTAGTCGCACATTCTACCTCCAATATTTCTCCGCATTCACTGAGTTCCTTTTCGTTGTACGGTTCGTTATTTGACGAGCAATGTGAAAGTCCCACAGGGCCACTATCTGTTAACCATGCGCCTCTTCTTGTATTTACTTTGAAAGCACTAGTTGGTGGCAGTGAGTCGTACTTTATTTTTAGGAACTTTGCATTTAAATCCTAAATGTCATCTAGCGTGGCGTACGTAGATTTTATCTTAGCTATCTCTGACTGTACTTTCACGATATCCTTCAGGAGCTTCGTGCAATCCAAGTGGTCAAAGGTGATTGGCGGCAATTTTTCCAGTTGTCGTGCCACAAAAACTGGAATTTTGTCTGCTTCGATAGATTTGAACAGATTTATTATATCAGACAAATCTCGTTCCTCCTTTCCTTTATTTTTGCGTGATATTTTACGTTGTTTTGTCGAGATCGAGTCAAAGAAGAGTGATTTTGACTTTTTGATTTCCTCACTGGTAAAAGACGACAGACAGATTCGCACTAACGTCATTTCGTCCACGACCGACACTTTGTTCTGTATATACGACAGCATCTCGTCGATTACAATGTTACAATTATCACATTTCACTAGGTTCGACATTTTCACAGATCAACGCTTTCGAACGTATACACGCAACCGTCGCGGGGGGATGCGCGCGCGCGACTGACTTATTATTCACTTTAAGAACAGAATAATTATCCGCCGCCATGATGTACCACAATAACAAAGCGACATCAGCGCCACTACCGGTGGATAATATAACAGTTTTACGATATGACCACCAACGTTTGGCAATTTCATGAAGTACTCGGTCATATCATTAAACGCTAACTGAATCATTGATCTGGTCTAACCACATCATGATGTGGGCAGCGGGTACAGTGCCGCATCATGAAAAACGTCAATTTTATGAAATGGTTGGCCACATCATGAAGTGATTCATTCTAAGATCGGGCTACGACATGTATACGCATAAGGGTGCAGGTTTAAGGTGGAGCCCTATACTTTTCCTGTAACTCAATGTTCGGGTTGCTGGAAGTTCGGCCATTTAAAACTTGCTTGCCCTACCAAAAAGATTATCTACCCTAAATGTGGAGGGAATAATATCAACTGTGATACAACTATCATTGCATTAATTGCAAAGGTAAACATACTTCCTTTGATAAAAATGCGCTATATTCTTAAAAGAAAAAGAAATACGATCTATAACAGTGCGGGCATTACTTTTATTTCGAGGTAGGCAGTAGGTATTTACTAAGTGTTTTCTTGATAAAAATCGGTGGTTTACATCAATTACGCATATTTTCAAGTACTTACTGACTACCTTATTTCATTCACCAGGTAGGCACTGCCTAATTGCCTATATGCACCGCACGCCCCTGATCTATAATGAGCAGAGATAGCTCTGTACATACAGGAAAAAACTTACCCGAACAAGATGAGATGGAATTTAATACATATGAAAAAAGAGTGATTACAGCAGGACAAGAAAATATGGGAGACGAAATAATTTTAAGTAATAAAAACAATTGTGATAAGAAGAATAGAAGAAACAAAAAACAGTTACAAAAAGAAGATGAAATCATAAACAATGAAGAATATTTAGAAACCCGAATCCCACAACGAGACGAGAGTAACGAGAATAAAGATAAGCCCTTTTTTCTCAAGAGATTCTGTTGGATTATATTTGTAGTGTGGTAACACTGCTCTCTCTCTGTGGTCGATGGCGGACAAGTATACTACTAATAAATGTGTGTTACTAATTAAAGCTCTTTCCAAACTAATCATTGCCATTATATTATTTAAATATAATGGCAATGATTATATAATAAATAGGATACTGGACTTAATCTTATCTGAAATGGACATATACGGTCTGCGAGAAAGTTCAATGCCACTTACCAATGTCGACCTATATCACCCACCTCTTGAATTTGAAATTCAATGCATTACTCCTTTTGTACCGAATTCTCTGAGCAATAATGAACCTAGATTTAAATTTTCAAAAGCTGATTTCATTAACATACTCAAAGAATTAGGCGAGCTGGATTGGCCTGAGCTATTCTCTTGTTGTTGCGATGTTGACTCAATGGTGTCCTCATTTTATAACATTATTCGTGGGATTATAGAGAAACACGTACCCAAACTTAAACCTAAAAATAGAAAATATCCTGTTTGGTATAGCAAGGGTCTTATCGACGTGTTACGTGAAAAAAATAAATATAGAAAACTTTATTTGAAATATAGAAACCCATTAGATAATATTACATTTCAGTTGCTCAAAGAAAGGAGTATAAAACTTACACATAGTGACTATAAAACTTACATTTCTTCTTTAATTGAATCTTCTTTATAACCCAAAGTTATTTTGGTCATTTCTTAAGCAAAAGCGCAGTGGTAGCAGTTTTTACCGAATTGGTTGTGGCTGTGGATCGTGGCATTCCTGTTGACGTTATTTATACAGACTTTAGCAAGGCTTTCGACAAGGTGGACCACCAAATCCTTGTCAACAAACTCTTACTCTTTGGTATCCGAGGCAATTTGTTGAACTGGTGTGCGTCTTACCTTGTCGGAAGACTTTCTAGAGTTGTAGTGGATGGATTTGCATCCGACACATTTTTGTCTGCGTCCGGAGTTCCGCAAGGTTCGCATTTGGGACCGTTATTTTTTAATATATTTATTAATGACGTTAGCTCTTGTTTCCATAACTCGAATATATTTTTATATGCTGACGATCTGAAGATTACCAAATGTTTAAAAGACGATAATGACCGGTGTCTGTTACAAGATGATTTAGATCGTTTTTTAAGCTGGTGTATAGTAAATGGGATGAAGCTAAATGCTGATAAATGCAAATTCGTACATTTTTCTCGAAAAAAGGCTGCTTATTTTAACTCTTATCGAATTAGCAATCATGTAATACAAGAAGTCGTAGTGATCCGCGACCTAGGAATTTATTTTGATAACAAGCTTCGCTTCCATTTACATATTAACAAAATAGTTACAGTAGCGTTCAAACTTTTGGGCTTCATCATACGTAATTGTCGTGAATTAAAACGTGCTTCTAGTAAAATTGCAGTTTTCAATTCTTGAGTTCGTTCAGGGTTGGAGTATTGCAGTGTCATTTGGACTCCCTTGTACGAAGTACACAAACGTCGTATAGAATCAGTTTTAAAAAAAAAATATTTGGCATCTGTCGTACTAGAGTAAGCTGGCTAAAAAACTTCCATCATTCAACTCTCGTCTGACATACTTTAAAATATCTAGTCTGGAAAGTCGTAGAAAGATATTGGATAGCATGTTTTTATATAAGATAACTAACAATCACATTGATTGCTCAGACCTTTTAAAGCAAATAAATTACAATACTCCATATAAACTTGCTTGACTGTCCAGGTATTTGCCATTCAAAGCAAAAGCTTTCAGAACTAAGCTAGGTCACTTTTCCAGTATCGATAGAATTCAGTCGCAATTCAATAGCCTATCCCGATCACAGAGTACAAATATCGACATGTCTTATTCATTAAGAAAATTTAAATTGGCCCTTTCCACCTTATATGTTCAGGATGTGAGATAATGTCCTTAGTAATTAACTTGCTGTCGTTTTTTGCCCATAATTTAGGTTAAATTTAGTATGTGTATTTTTTCTGTATCCAACAATATTTGGATTTGATTGCATGTCGTGGCAACTTGTAATTAAGGCAGCACTGTAAAATAGTTTACTCTAAGTTATTTATCGATCAATGTGTGGTGTATGCTTTGTAAGTTGTCCTTAAATAAATAAACAAATCACAATAGATTCCCTTTCTTCTTCAGAAGGCTAAAGAGATCGCATTATCAAATTTAAAATTAGAAGAAAAAATTACACAAATAAAGTGATTGTTGATGAGCTCACTATACTATGTTTTAAGTCAGTACGAAGGAGCGATTTTGTTACAAAACTTCCCTTGTTAGGTCGCTAAGTATGGAACCAGGGACTGGTTGGCTTACAGCGGCGACTCATGGTGAGGAAGTGGCGAGCTCGTTGACCATGTTAGCTAAGACCTAGCGGTCGTCCAAGGTGGCAGATGATGACTAACCTGCGAGAACTGTCTGGATGGCGTGTGGAAGACGATTTATCCAGATGTTCTTCAGGAAATCATCGTGGACTTCCAGGCCGGCAAGACTCTTGAGATGGCGAAGGAAACTGGAAGGCTTCCGATCCCCAAGCTCCTCATGCATGAGTAATTGCTTAAGCTTCTTTTCATTTGAAGCTGTGAGTCTCTTGATCAACTCAGTCTTGAGCTTTTCGTATTTATCATCAACCGGTGGGTTAATTATAACGTCCTTAACTTCCCTCGAGTACTGATTATCTAGCTGACCGATGACACAGTTGAATTTGGTGATGTTGCTAGTAATGCCAGCAATCGCAAATTGTCCCTCGACTTGGGCAAACCAGATCTTAGGTTCTTTAGGCCAGAATGGTGGTACCCGTGCGGCGACTTTATACACCTCGCCGCGATTTATCGATACGGGCGCCTCACTATTCTCTGCGGGTGCGCCACGTGCATCCTCAAATTCCTTTTTCATTTTGTGTTCAAAATAAGAGGTCACCAATGTGGTAAATGTGTGTACGCAGGAGTTGAAAATAAATAAGTCCGACTCAAGGTTATAGTAGTAGGTATATTGTCAGGATTTCAACAGTCATTCGCACATAAGAATTTACACAATAGAAGGTGTAAGAACAAGGAAGATGTATGGGCACAGCACAGAATAGCGTAAGAAAGTTCAAAGGTGAAAGGAAGATAGCACAAGCATATATAAGCGAATTACAAGCGATTACTACGTAACAACGTTAGCCCGAGCGGCATGCGCTTCGCGTCAGTAGGGAATTCCGACTGGTGCGACGGGTGCGCGTGCGCCGGCGTGCGCTCGTCGGTATATAGCCAATATATACGCGCGCTGCGTTAGGGAGTTCGCAACGTTGTACTCGTATCTGGTATCAATGTTAATAGTGTAGGTGTAAATAAATATGTTAGAAAACTTTTATTAAATATTAGATATACGTAGTGTAAGTATAGTATAAGTGTAAATAGTGTATATGTTGGACAAATGTTAATGTTAATTTGAAATGTAAATACATATTAATTAATTTGTAAAGGTAGGAGTAGCCTACAGACTCTTTATGATGAATTCCTTCTTCAGGAAGTCGCCACATCGTAAATGGACCTGGCAGAGGAACGGTGCTACTAAAAACGAGATACACTTCATCTTGACCGATAAAAGGCGAATATTCAATGATGTCTCCGTGATCAACTCAGTTAAAACGGGAAGCGATCACCGAATCGGAAGAGGCACATTGAATCTTAATATAAAGTCTAAAATAACGCGTCTGATGAAGTCTACGCTCCGACCAGCACCTTCCCAAATCCAAAACTCTGAAAACTTCCAGCTGGAACTGCACAACCGTTTCGATTGCCTAGGGGAGTGTGTCGACGTGGACGACTATAACAATGGGCTCGTGGACACTGTCCTTACGGTTGGGAAAAACTTTATAGGGCCCAAACGTACCAAAAGAACGAAGAAAATCTTCGATTACACTCTGAAGCTCATGAAGGAAAGACGCGCTATGGTTCTGCAGACGTCGGCGGATACATTCCAATATCGGCGGCTCAACAGACAGATCTCTAAGTCTCTGACTCGCGACATACGCGACTTTAATACAAACCGTATTAAAGAAGCAATCAAGCAAAACAAGGGCTCGAAAGTATTCGCACGAGATCTGGCCGTTCGGCAAAGCCAACTGACGCAGTTGAAAACCGACGACGGCAGAATGGTATCGTCCAAACCTGAGCTCCTGAAAGAGATTGAAAGTTCTATGGACACTTGTACGCGACAACGCAACCGCCTGTTAATAGTATAGCGGCAGATCCGAGAGCTAAATTAACCCGACACTATACCGAAGATATCCCGGACGTCAGCCTGTACGAGATTAGAATGGCTCTTAAACAGCTTAAGAACAACAAGGCGCCGGGGGACGACGGAGTTACGGCTGAGCTTCTGAAAGCTGGCAGTACGCCGATTCTATAAGCTTTGCAGAGGCTTTTTAACTCCGTCATCCTCGAGGGCAAAACGCTACAAGCTTGGCACGGGGGCGTGGTGGTGCTGTCTTTCAAAAAGGGCGATAAGTCTTTGCTTAAGAATAACAGACCCATCACGCTTCTGAGTCATGTCTGTAAGCTATTTTCGAGAGTCATTACGAACCGTCTCGCACGCAGGCTTGACGAATTCCAGCCTCCCGAACAAGCCAGTTTCCGTAAAGGCAAGTTATACAAAAAACAGAAAAGTAAAACCGGCCACTATGCCTTGCGTTCGTGGATTTCGAAAAAGCCTTCGATTCGATCGAGACTTGGGCAGTGCTCCAATCTCTTCAGCGGTGCCAAACTGACTACCGGTACATCGAAGTGCTGAAGTCTTTGTACGCAAACGCCACCATGTCAGTACGTCTCCAGGACGAGAGCTCTGAACCGATTCAGCTGCAGTGAGGTGTAAGACAGAGAGACTTAATCTCCCCGAAACTATTCACCGCAGCGCTGGAGGACGCTTTCAAGCTCTTGGACTGGACAGGACTTGGCATCAACATCAACGGCGAGTGCCCGACTCACCTTCGTTTTGACGATGATATCGTGGTCATGTCTGAGACCCTGGAGGATCTCGGAGCAATGCTCGATGATCTCAGTGGAGTCTCCCAACGAGTGGGTCTTAAAATGAACATGGATAGACGTGCTTAGAAATAGAACATAACAGCACTCTGATAAAGCAAAGTAACTTGACGACGTTTTTGGGTGTAATTATTGACATAAACCTCAACTGGAAGGAGCATATCGACAGGGTATGCATAAAGTTGGATAAATTTGTGTTCGCTCTCCGACGCTTAAGCCTGGTTGCATCTCAAGACACTGCCTTGTCGGCATACCATGGATATGTGTCCTCAGTCTTACGATACGGACTAATTTTATGGGGCAATTCGGTTGACATGGAACGTGCATTCAAAGTACAAAAAAAATGCATAAGGGCCTTATGTGGTGCTGGATACATAGACCACTGTACGCCTTCTCAATATCTGCATGTTTGTAAGGAAAAATCCACATGTTTTTCCTTTGCATGACACGGTGATTGAAAAGAAAAACAGCAGAGACATTTATGAGTTGTATATTCCGTCCCAGAGGTTAAAATTATACTCAAATAATGTGTATTGTCGTGCAATAAAGATTTATGATAAACTGTCTATTGAAATTAGAGCATTGCCAATATGTAAGTTTAATTATACACTAACGAACTGGCTCTTGAAAAAACGTTTCTACTCGACCAAAGATTTTTTAGATAATGTAATGGGGGTCATGACATGATGGCTGATAGTAGTAGGAAATTGGGGCTGCTGGATCACAGGAGATCCAGCATCCCCAATTTCCACTTTTCATTGCTACAATATATTTTCATCTATACATTCTATTATTTATCTATTCAAATTTTCAATTATTCACATAAGTATTGCTGTTTTCGAAACACTAGTGAAAGTTCTGTGCCACGTTTTCAACTATTCTAATATTTATTATAGTTTTAATTTTATTCATGACTAATAAAGTTTTTAACGATCACTATTTTGAATATTGTTTCATTTATTTGTGTCATTCACTTACTCAAGTCTTAACAAATATGTATTTTATTAGACATGTATGATCAATAAAGTGAAATGAATTTTAAATGAAATGAAACCACCTTTATCAATATATTTATTTATTTTATATAATTGATTAATTACCTTAAAGAAAAACATTATTTTCTAAACACCAATCGATTAATTAACTTAAAAAACATTATTTTCTAAACACCATTTATTTAGTACAAACACATTTTTTAGAGCACATATATTATTATGAAAAATGCAGCTTGTGATATCAGATGAATTAATATATTTGTCATATAATGTTACTAAACCAGGACAATTTCTATCTTCTAAATTATGAATGTTATTACAGCAAAACATCCCTTTCAACCAAAGCACCTTTTCACTACCTTTCGTAAATATACACTTGTTTTTTAAAAAAGTGTTTAGGATATTCTGATAATTTAGATAAGGAACAAATCCTTCATTCCAATAAATGCTTCTATTTTTTTCTATCCAGGCTACTTGTATTCTTTCTTTTTTTGTTAAGTTATAAAATGGGAATGGTGGTTTTATAAGCATTACAAAAACTTGTCTATTCCATAATATAGCAATTTCCTTAAGAATAAATTCATTTCTTTCAGTCTTGAATCCTTGAACATCTACTATAATATTCATGATAGTTTTCTGACAATGTTACTCAATGGTTTGTATTCAAAGACACGATCGTTTATAATTAGACAGTAAGCTGTGGTATTGTCTGGTATCTCTTCGAAGCATTCAATTTCTAGTCGAACATCGATGGGCCTGATTTTATTGAATCGTTCTGTCGAGAGCAGTCAATAACAAATAACGGGGCTATTTTTTTAAATTGTTGTAAGTCAAGCAATGGATCAATACTGGTGTTAAAATATGACTGACGAAAGTTTGCATACATCTCGTATAATATACTATATTTCCCATCATCAAAATTAAAATTAAGTGAATCATATGGATAGTATTGAGAATTTAAAAATAATTTACTGTTAGTTACATTACAATGATCAATAGATGAACTTTGTGCTGTATCAAGTCTTCTATTTGTTTGTAGACCAAAAACTACGAATCTCGGTTTCTCCAGCTGAGAGACAGTTTTGACTGACCATGAGTGTTTGGTAGTTTTCGGCAATAGTGGGTACTCATACAAATCCCAATTTCGAAATGCTAAGTGCACTGCACGATCTTTTTCCAATTGTTCAAGTAATAATAATTTTGTACGATCTGAAACTTTTATATGAGGCATACGCCATTGTACCTTCGGAATGTCTAGTTCTAAATACTCATTTTTATTCATTATAACACAATTTGCAACGGAACTACTTCGATGTAATATAAGTTCATGTCTACAATTAATAATAATTTTATTATAATCTTCAGCAAAGCCTAATAATTTGTTTAATGGGATAATAACATTAAAATATCCTTTTTTTACTGTCACACCCTTTAAATTCCAACCCCAAATAGCTGCAGCCTTGCTTTCATATTCATTCATGGATATATAAGATTTCATTGTTGTAGTGATTCCAGCATTTTTAATACGATCTATTTCTACGCCGTTTAATTCGTATCGTATATCTTGAAACAAATATGTAATAACATTATTTTCTACAATTTTTCCTGTTGGATCTTTTGTGCATACTTTAGCATAACCTTCTATGTAGATAGAGCTACCTGAAGGTAGCACGTAAATGTCTTGTTGATGGATTGGTATTCTTATTTCATCATTATCTTTAAAGCTGTTATTGTACGGGTTGTAGCTATGAATCTCATAGCTTTCTATAGTATTATCATGATACGGGAGGTCTGTAATTTATAGCATTTCTTAATTTAAATCCGAGATCTTTTAAGAATTTCTTATTTTCCTTTGTAATCTTTTTATTTTTTACAGAAGTTGTACGTCTATCGTCTTTAACTATAGGAAGCGAAATATTACGTTTGGTACTATGAGGTGTACTTTTATTAAACACAATCATGATATATGACTCACTAAAGTATCACATATGAATTATACATATAAGTATTATAATAATAATCAACTAGTTATTGCAATTTATTTATTGTAATGTAATGTTTACGACTGTTGGCAAAGATGAAATGATTGCAATATAGTTTACAAATTTAATATATACTTGATTTAGCGAGAACTAACATAGCATATTATGGTAATTACAATTAACTAGTATTTGTTTGTTTTTATTTTATTGTCCTTCCAAAATAACTTAATAAATTTTAAACATAAATGACCACAGTTATATAAATGATTTTTCTGTACATTATCATAGTTATAATAGATATTGCTCCCGATGTATCTTAAAAATTCTTTAGGTGGTTTTAAATTACCGTAACTGTCGAAATATTCGATGTAATCATATATTTTTCCATAGGCTACCCAATGTGTACCTGTATTTTTCGAAGTGTCAAGATTAATAACTCCACATTCTAAAGGAAAAGGTTTGTGAGGTAATTCGTCTCTCATAAACACACCTCGAAAAAACGGAATGTTTTTTGAATGCTTTATTATATCGATATTAGTCAAAGCTCTATTAGGTAGCCGAGAATTCAGTTTTTTTGCTTTGTAACATAAATGCCAAGACCACTCTTGTAAGGTTTTAGCTGTAATCGTCTACCAATACACACTGCTTCCATTTTCTGGTTATGTCTTTCCAATTCAATCGGTTGTTTTTTAGCTGCTTTATACGCATTCATTGCTTTCGCAATACCTGCAGCACCACCAACTAAACTTCCAGCAGCAGACAAACCAGCAAATATCGGTATTAAAGGAAGAAAGCCTCCTGTTTTAGGTACGGGTATAACCCTTGGTAATTTTATTGGTATGCCTGATGCTAATTCTTGAGCAGTCACATATGCTAATTTCATCAAACCATTTTTACATTTGGGTTTTAACTTTTTAATATGTTTCTTAGTACATGAAACGATTTTCCGAAAAGTTTTTTTTAAACCTTCTCCTTCTTTATGCTTCCTGTATAAATTCCTCGTTCCTAATTCTTTTTCATTTGAATTTTGTTTTTGCTGTCGCTTAAATAACATTCTGGGACTCATTTTAGTAATCAATTATTATATTGATAATGAACTTATACAAAAGTCTTTATTGCCTGACAAACTGATTACGAATGATGTTTCATTATTTAAAAGCTATATTTATATATATTTTTATAATACATCTGTTTTTTTTATCCAACTATTCTCACAAATTGGCAGACCGAGCCATTTAACATAAAGAAGATTACCTTTTCGTTTTAAAACTTTCTCGACTAAGTAAACATTATGATGTTTAGTTTTCTGAAGTTCTAGAGAATAAAAAGCACCTATTATCGGGCGACTCTTTACATCTTCTATTAAATAAGATGGTGGGTTAGTTTTTAGTATTTCAATGATCTTAAATATTTCAGTTGACCAGTTTGGAGTATAACCTTTATCAAAGCAAGCTTTGTATTTACTTATTCTTACATAATCTCCGATTTTTAATTTACATTTATTTATTTTTCTAGAGCAAGCCATTTTTATGTACTTTTGCAATATGCTTGCTTTGTTTCTATGGTTTATAGATGCTGGTGTCTGACCAATAGTTCTGTGAACGGTATTGTTGTATTCGTGTACTTTTGCATTAAGAACTATATTTTTCCATTTATAATTTCCATTTAAGCTAAATTCTTTGTACAACTTATTTTTTAAAGTTCTTATAAATCTTTCTACATTAGATGCTTTTTAGTAGAGTACGTTGAATAATGGTTTATCTTATATTTATCCATAACAGCTTTAAATTGATTATTGTAAAATTCTTTACCAAAATCAGTCTGCAAGTTTTTCGGAACACGTCCATTTTGTAATATTTGTTCAAACGCTTCAGAAACACTTGCTTTGTTTTTTTGCTTTAGCGCAATTACCCATGCATATTTTGAGAAACAATCTATAATTGCAAGTATATATTTAAAACCATAATTAATATGAGAAACTGCTTGCATATCTTTTAAATCTGCTTGCCACAGATCATCTATATCTTTTAGAAGAACATTTCTTCTAACGAAATTTACACGAGCACTTTTATGAAGTTCGTTTACTATATCTATTTTGCTCATAATGTGTATTTAGGTGCCCAGCTATTTCTCTTAAACTAGCTCTTTCTTCAAGATGTTTTATTCGATTAGTTAAATTTTGAATCAATTTACTTATATCCAATATTTTACCAAAAAATTTAATTTCGATTTGATTGATATAATCATACTGAGCTGTAATGCAGGACTCAAGTTCACTTAATGTTGAAACCTTTTTTATGTTCTGAATGTAAGACACAGTTTTTTTATATCTTGTAGCGAGGTGATTATATTTATAGTCATTCATGTTCAGTAGACTTTCATGAAATGACTTCACTGTAGTAGTTTTTATGTTTTTATAATACCTGCTTCCTTCAACTCTTCAATAATTGATAATATTTCATTATCATGATTAGTATTTCCGGCACTTTGTGAAGCAAGGAGTAACTTAAGCCTTTCAATTAATTCATTTGGGTCATCCCAAAATATGTAATCTGTGTTACTTTTATATTTCTTACATATGGGAATATATCCACCACTTTTTGTCAGCGGTAATAGATCAGTAATTTCATCACTGTGACAATTTTGTTCGAATAATAGTGGTTTAATAATATGACAATATTTCATGCCTTTGTCACCTTTGATTTGTCCAGTTGCCTTAAAATCTCGTTTATGAACATTTGTATCATTAAGTATATCTTTATAGACAACTTTATCCTGCTCAGTTACTACTTCGAGATCAGGTTTACTGCGCATGAGAAGTTCTTTTAATCCTGGTGTAAATGTATAATGTTTATTATTAATGGTAACTATATATTTTTTTTCAGAGTTCGGTAAATCATTTTTAAGAGAAAAAGATACTTTTGAATTACCCACCACTAGGTCTTTGTTTTCTCTCCGTATCCCAAATGGAACGTTTATATTATCATCATAAATATCAAGAACATCCTCTTTTTTCAACGACATTAACGTATTGTCAAAGCTATGAGAATCATTTATTTCATCATCACTATAATCGTAATAGTCTGAACTATTATCTAAATTAGCTGTGATTAATTCTTCAAAATCTTTGTTATCTTTTATATTTTCATTTTTAGATAAATCGATAGAGACATTTGATGTTTGTTTATCATTATCATCACCTGCTTTGATGAGTGTGTTTAAATTATCTGTTACGGGTTTAAATATCTTTTTAAATTTTAAAGTATTAGCGTCTTCTTCATTTTGAATTTTTTTAATTTTATTTTTATATTATCAACTGATTTAATAAGCTGTGTTTTTATTTCGTAATCCATAATTCTTGATTTTCTAGTGTCACTTACAAATATCAGAATCAAAATGAATTTTACTTCTAATGTGAAGTTTATATAGGTTTTCGATTATATTTAAGAAAAACTGTTTTAAATGTGAATAAAAGTATCAAAGCCTTTTCTGTATCTTCCTTTATCCATATCACAATCTTTATTAATCAACAAAAAACTATATTTATCTTGCCATATCATAGAACAAAGTTTCTTGAACTCAATCCTGTCAATATCTGTAGTTACGTGTTCATTGTATATGTGTCTCAAATTTTTCTCGTCTTGTTTAAATATAATCAAGAGATTAGCATTGTCACGAATTAATTATTTAGGTATTTTTGAATACGTTTGCGACAAATAAAAACAATCTATTTGCTTATGCCTTCCCATTGTAAAATAACTACGTATGTTAATCTGATTTTCACATACTACATCATCAAAAATTATAATAGAATTTTGTAAGGCATTATGAGGTGGGATTACGTCTTTGTTATGATTGAAAACAAAAAACTTTGCATCAGGAACTCGATTCATAACCTGTTTTAAGAAACAATACTTAGGTTGAAAAGCTGTTTTTAAATACAGATAAATATTTTTAAATTTTAGTCCATTTTTATGTAGTAATAAATCGAGCATAACATTGGTTTTCCCACAATTTGAAGGTCCACACATGATACATCGGACGGTATTGGGTAGTAATATACTATGTTTTTCTCTATATACATTACTTTCGGTTTTTATATTATTCACTTCTAAAGTCTCAGGTTGTTTGATGAGCTTCATTGTGAATGTGACAGAAACTAAACCTTACTCGACTTTATATACTGAGTATAGTATGGATATTATCTTACTACAATAAAAATGTTAGGAAAATAAAACCAACAAACTTTGCATACTTTTATATTTGCATTATTTAAAATATTACAATAAAACAATTTTTAGAATACGTTTTAATACAATAATCTTATTATAAAATTATTTCTACTGAATAACCTTTTTGTTACTATACTAATAGGTTTTACAAGTTAATGGTATTGTCTAATGAATACAGATATCAGTTAGTAAATTAAAATATCGTATCGCAATGACCCCATGGTAGGGTATGAATTTTATCTCTCTGAATCTGTCGTTTATCATCTTTTCCATCAAGAAGTTTTTTATTTATTTGTTGTGTATAAAGCACATGCTTAATAGATCTTATCAATTTCATGCTACATCTTGTATCAGTGTCATTAAAAAGGGTTTTTTTATAGTCCATAATATTTCAATCATTAGTCACTGCTTTAGTTATACCTTTAGCTTTTTTTATATTTGATTTCTCACTTTGAATACTATATAGTTTAGCTCTTAGACCAACAAACTCAGTAATGATGCTACCACCCATTTCATCCTTGAACAATCCTGGTACTTTCTCATTTATCTTTGGTATGTTATACATATTATTGGACACAAAATTACTAGTATCAAATTGTGAAATATTTTCACGCATATCTTCATAAAAATCATCAGTAAATATTAAATATAATAAACTATCAGTGTCTGTGTAACATAGCTGTGCCTTATCTTTGTATTTCTCTTTAATAAAATCATAGTGGAATTGGTACATGTGTTGCTTAGCATACTCTAAAACTGAAAATCCAATATAGATTGGTCTATCCATTACACATTTTTCATGATTAAGCTGAATAGCCACAAAATTTTCTGAAAAAATACTTATACTGTTCAGATTTGGTTTTGTAAGAAACTTTTCAGCGGTAAGATGCTTATTTGTTTTATTCTCACTATCAACCCATCTGGTAACTAACTTAATATCAACTTGTTTTCTTTTATTTTCTATAGTTTTACCGAAAATAGAATTGTTAAGTAATTTAAAAAAATCTTTTTCAAACGTTGTGTTTGATGATTGTCTGAGGGAAGTGTTCAAATCGATGTACGGTTTCAAGAAACTATCTCGTCTAAAACTGAGTATGCGATGTATTTTTATTAATATTAGTCCATGCTGTAAGCATGGACTAATATTAATAAAAATGATTTTAGATGTAAATAATGAATAACATAGTTAAATTTGTCATAGAGATTTGCAATTAATTTTTTACTTTTACCTCCAAGAGGCCTCATTTTTTCCATTGCAAAAGGCAGGTCTTGGTGAGCTTTATGCAAATGATCTGGATATAATCGGAATAAATCAACTTCTAAAATGAAACCATAAGCGTTTTCATTACTAACACTCATAACATCAAAATTATCTATTTCTTTCAATGATAAAAATTTAAACTCTGAGATGGGATAATTTTTCGTCATTGCATAACCATACAAATTATTGCAATCTAAATATACCAAATAAGAAGACTGTTTAGATTTATCATAATTTGATAAGTATTTATTAGAGGCTTTGGCGTATCGTAGAGAGCACTGTGCAAGACCTCCACGTATACCCTTTTCTAGCATTTGATACATTTCATTATCATGAATCAGTTCTAATTAAACTTTAGTATGAAACAGCATTGCATCCCAACTCAAACTAGGTGATGTTATATAATATGCAGGATCAAGTTTGTAATATAACAAACTAACCTTCTAAATTTTTCAAAGATATCACACAATAGTAAAACATCAGATTTCACATATAAATCAGTATATTCACCAAGATTTCTTATATCAAAGCATTTCCATACTGCATGCGCATGCTCATAATCAGAGTCAGATATATGTGATTCATTTAAAGAATTAAAAAAACTAGACTTTAAAGGAAGCTGCGTTTCATCAAATTTAGACCACTTATCCATATAGTCGTATGGATAAATGCCTTTCTTTTGAAGTAATCTGAATTGTTTCTGATCAGTAAACTCATGTGATAAATAATGAGGACAAGTAATAATAAAACTACGTAAATTCGGCAAATAACGATTATAACAGAATCTATAGCAAAGTACCTACGTGGAGTGAAAAACTAAGATCTTGTGTTATTAACCAATAGTTTGTGATGTTTAGGTATATCTATCAACAACTTTGATATTTATTTCCCTGTGATTTAAATTGTAATATAAATTATTGAGAATATAAAATATTCAAAGAATAAAGTACATTACCTTAGTTCTCTTCTATGTGGTTATGATTATTGTTATGTGAATTAAAGACTGCGCAGTATGTATGTAGTTGTCCTATTCTTTTGTGTCTTTGTTGCAAATAGGTACCTACCAACGGGCCAGCTTAACAATTTTCTCTCTATCTTTACTACCAACCTACATATAACTTTTTATTTAAAATGTTTATTATGTTGATCACTGTAAACTTAATAACTTTAGTTTGATTTTACAAATCTAGGTGGATTTGCTATGATAAGCTAATCTACTTAATGATTTTTGAAATATATTTTATGTGATAGTAAATTGTATTTTTTGAAATAAATTTGAATAAAAAAACCGGCCAAGTGCGAGTCGGACTCGCGCACAAAGGGTTCCGCACCATTATTTATAAAAACGAACAAAAAAGTCACGTTTGTAGTATGGGGCCCCCTTAAATATTTATTTTATTCTGTGTTTTAGTATTTGTTGTTATAGCGGCACGGACAGACAGACAGACGGACAAACGGACAAACGGACAAACGGACAAACAGACAAACGGACAAACGGACAAACGGACAAACGGACAAACGGACAAACGGACAAACGGACAAACGGACAGACGGACAGACGGACAGAGAAACAGACCGACAGACAGACGGACAGCGGAGCCTCAGTAATAGGGTCCCGTTTTACCCTTTGGGTACGGAACCCTAAAAACAAGTTGTTTATAAAGTTAATCTAAAAAATATGCGTTAATTTTAATAGAAAAACTGTATCACTTAAAGGGAAGGTACTTGTTTAGAATTACTTAATTTACCTAGTTCCTCTCTTTTCATAATTATTTATATTCGACGACCTCCGTATCCGAGAGGCGAGCACGCTGGACTTAGCATCGCCATCTGTGATGTCCTGGGTTCGATTCCCGGTCGGGTCAATATAGAAAACGATATTTTCTATAATGTCTCGGGTCTGGGTGTTGTGGTACTATCGTCGTTTCTTATTTTTAAAATATAAGTGCTTTAGCTAATTAGCTTACCATTATATGAAGCAAAAAATTATGTGATGTTGTCCTATATTTGTATTGTCCAATATTATTTATCAATCAATTAATATCGATGCATAATAATAAAACAATGTACTACGTTTAACTTTACTCGTTCCTAACATTGTTTTTAGTAAAAATAAGCTTTCATAACAACACACTGGAAATATTTATAAAAACTTATTTCCGACGCAAATTTTCTCACCGACAAATCTTAGGTGACAAAACATTCGTAAGTTCACGATAGCCAGCTATCGTCAGTCACGATATTATACGTCAAAAAAAGGTTTGTCCTCGCAAAGTTAGTTGACATTAACGTTACGATTACCGTACGCTTACTTTACGATACGAAATTCATTCGTGCTGCCAAATTTAGTTTGCTTTACGTCAAATAGAGGCGTTGTCAGATTCGCATACAAATGGTTTACGTTAACGATACGAATACTTTGACGCAAATTATTCGTGCTCGCGCTACTGGTAGTTTTTGTCACTAAAGAGTTGTGATTGTTGGGTTTTGCTATAGGTGGATCATGACGTGATGATGATGTATCAGGCGCCGCACATCTTACTAACCACGGTCGCGCACGCACATACTTGTCGGGCATTATTTTGTAACGTTTAATCTCGTAATAATTACCAGCACCTTACAGTTTTTATCTTTTATTTATCAACCTGTAGGATCCTTCCTAGTATTGGTTAGGCCTTCGGGATCATAATGGTCCTTCAAGCCTCTAAAATTGGCGAGAATTTAACAGTTTTATTTCAATTTTTGTTCTACCGACCTATCTTACGACCAAATATTAGATCGGAAACCGTTATCTGGTTGGAAGAAGTAGCGGCAAGACTCCGTGATCCAGCAGCTTCCAGTGAAAGCAGCGTTTGGTGTTTTCTGAAGCTGAAAACCAGCCAGCAGCGCAGTTTAAGCTGGGACTTTCGTCGTCGTGACGTGCCCCTTCGTAGCCACAAGAACGAAGATATCAATTCGACAGCGTCAGCGCAGGGCTCAGTGAACAAGAGAAGTCATCCACGAAGAAAGAAGACATCCGCGGCATCGCGGGACACCAGGATAAGTTGCGCCATAGCACGAAACCGTGAGATCGATCAAATTTTGCCTCCTTCTTCTCTTTTAATCATTTTCATTAGAAATATTCATGTCTCATTATCATTCCCATTTCATTTATATCATCTTCCACAATCATTCATATCATACTTTCATCTCTTCTGTATCAGTAGTTAGCAAAATCGTGTAAAGTATAACCGTTACGTATTTGAATTTTGTTTAACGTAACGTAAAACTGCTTTCATCATCGTAGTTTAAATTCATATGGTGTTTGTGCTTTGCATAGATTTACGGAAGTAAAATTTTTCATAACGTAGCTTATTTTTGAATGACATTTTCAAAGTAAATAGTAAAATCAGTTTACATATTTTTTTTTCCAGTCAAACATTACGTAATTTGTAGTGTGCCTTGCAATAACATTTCACTAGTTAGGCGCCTACTAATATATACATAATTTACATAATTTATTTTTCATTATTTTTATTTTTTTCCTAGGTCGGTAGACACCGACGGCCCGGGAGTCGTGTACCTCTACGCCAGCCAACGCCCCTCGCCTGGTGCTGAGGCAAAGCAAAGGTGTACCGTTCCTATCTATTTTTTTCACAAAGCTTAATTACCTACTTAATTTCCTAATCATTTATTAAATTGAATTTGCCTGCACACATTTATTTACAATCAATCGTTACTACAAATAAATAATAATCAACCTTAAATTAAAACTTAACATTACTTAGATTATTTTATTTACAATGGCAGAAGCTAAATTATCCCAATTAATTAAAAAAGGAGATTCAATTAAAACCAAGATTACATGGTTTTTTTTTATTACATGTCCACAATACAAAATGTCACAGTAGCTCCGAACTCCACTTCTTTTAATGAAACAAGTTTCGTCTTGAACGGATAGAAGCTTTATATGAGGATTTTGATAATCTTCAGACGGAGCGCGAGGTCATCGAGAGCCAATACTATGGCCCGATTGGCACCGCGAGAGCACTGATCGACACACCTACTGCGGCTTCTGCTCGCGCACTGACTGAACGGTTCTGAGGTGAATTCAAATATTTATTTGCGTCAAACATGGTATAAATAGATATTCAATAGGTAGGTACATTTTAGAATCACATGTTAGGCTACTTGAATTAGCATGCAAATGTCACAAATATTTGTAATAAAATTATAAGACGATTTAAAAATTATTGAATTAATTGATTATAAAATTTGTCAAGAAATCCCAGATGTCCAATTATTTTAAATTATGTTAAATTATAAGTCACATTTGTTTAGATATTTTTAAATAAATTACTTTTTCCAGTCTAAAAATTCTTTAACACTATAAAAACTGTGAACATTAAGCCACCGGAACAAATGCTTCTTGAACAGCGAGGCGTTTTGCATTTTCACCTCATTGGGTATATGGTTATAAATCCTAATGCACATAGCCAGGCAACTCTTACTATATTTTGCTGACTTTGGAACATCATCGAGTATAAGTCTGTGGGGGTCTCTACGTGATCTTGTGTTTTTTAAATCACTAGCCGTCTTAAACAAGTCCTTGTGCTTAAATACAAAATTACTTGAAATTATTTAGTTCCTAATCTACAGGCAATGAAATAAAACGACATAACTACGAGTATGTTCATTTGTTATTAATTTGTAACTAATCAGTACAGTATGAATCAAGAGAAACAAGTTATATATTGAAATTAAAATTCAAGATTATCAAATTTTATATCTTCCATAACTTCATCATAATTCGCAGACGCCGAAACTTCTGTCGACGACGCCGACGTCGATGCAGATGTTGTTGCTTGTGGTTGATTTTTAAATGAGTACTTAGTATTTTTTCCAATAGCTGCGATGACTTCATTTGGTAATTCATAATTGTAACATTTTGCATCAGTAACTTTTAATCTATTTCTGATAAAAAATATCGCATTTAGAAGAGGACCAGCCATCTTGTTACGTAGTTTGCTTTTTACGATGTTCATGACACTGAAAATTCTTTCGATACCCGCATTAGATTGGGGTAAAGATAACGAAGATATGGCAAGATCAACTAGTTCTGCAAAGTCATTTATACCCGCTGCGTTTCGGTAATCATCTACCTCAACCCAAAATTTTATAACATCATTTGTATTTTTCCATTGGATAAAACAGATATTGTGCCACTGATTCAATATCTTGTCAATATCACTAGCAGTATAGCCAAGTTCTTTAGCTAGTTCCGAAATGGAATTGTCCTTACCTTGGTGGAGTATGGTCTCTGGGTCTAATTTTGACATCAATTCCAGCACATTATAATTGGTCGGCAGTCTTTGTTGAATTTCCTTGGCTAGCTTCACATTAAAATCAATACAAATGTTTTATGACTGATGTAGTATCAGCTGTTAACGATGTTTTTTCACTCTCCGATTGAAAGAGGTAGCCCATGTATGGGACCGGGTTAAGGTTTCGGTCGATATCAATATTTAAAAAATCCTTATCTGTAATGGCTGCATTCGGTAACAGTATCCTGTTGCAAACTGAACGTAATAGTGTAATCAGCACATTTAATAATTTAAGAGAATTCGCACTTTCGCTTTCAAAGCTTTTCAATGCGATCTGCACATCGTTTAGTACACTTTTCAAAAATAGCATATACAAATAATTAGATTTATCCTTGTACATAAAATATAATCGATCTGCAGTGTAGCATCGATCTCTCACAAGCCCAAAATGTAAAGCTAGTTCTTTTCATTGTGCCAGAATTCTTTGCACTGCTGGTTCAATGGATAACCAGCGTGTGTCACATACCTGCAAAATTTTTAAAGGTGCTTCACCGCAATTAATAGTTTCGTAAATTTCTTGATATTCATTTTTATGTTTTGTAAAGTGGGAAAACCAATTGTACGTTTCTCTAATCAAGAATTCAATATTTCTTGGTAGCGTATGTTCTGAAGCGTGCGATACTGCAAGTTGTAAAGAGTGGCAAGTGCATCTCATAAGAATTAAATTAGGTATATCATTTTTCAGGATTTTATACACTCCATTAATAATTCCAGTCATGACTGACGCATTGTCTGTTCCCAATCCAACCATTTTATTTTTATTTTATCCATATTTTTGTAAGCAAGAAAGAAGGGCTTTAACAATGCCAACTGCATCGCTGGTTTCAAGTTGTTCTACAGCCAGAAACGAAGAAACTACTTTTTTTAGTTTTCTACTGAAATGCCTGATAACAAGACCAAGTTGCTTACTCGTACTGATGTCAGTTGATTCGTCAATGATGAGACTATATTTTTGCTGTCCTATATCCTTTATAAGTTCTTCAGTAAAATGTGGTGCCAAGACATTTTTAATAACTTCAGCACACTTAGTACGATGCATTTTTAAGTCATCCGTTGCCTTGGAGTCAGGGAAAGCCAATTTCACTAAATCTGTTAGATGATCAATACAGGAAACTGAGCTATGTTCTGTAATGTAAAGCGCGAGCATTCCTTCAGCTTTGCGCGATTTTGGGTTGGCAGTCTTCTCACCATCGGGCTTGAATTGTATAATCTGGTTGCCGGATATAATTTGAATTTTTTGTTTGTGCTTCTTTGATTCAGTATGTCTTCTCAAGTCTACTAATTTCGCTAGTAATTCTGCCTTACAATATGTGCAAAACGCCTTCGTATCATCAGCAGGTAAAGGTTTAAGCCATGATTTGAATTCGTCATGTGATTCCCACTCTTTTCTATATTTTTGTGCATAGTTTTTTTTCTTGAATGGAATTTCCATTATTGGATATTATTAACCGTCAGGACTTCACACACTGTAACCTATTAAAAACGATTTCGAGATTTCAAAAGCACGAACCAAATTCAAAACAGAATGACAAGATTATAAGAAAACATTAAACAATGACTGCGCTAAGGAATTCCCCGGTTATAGAGAAAGCATAGAACAATATGAAATTCTGACTGCGCTTAGGGATTCCCCGGTCATAGAGTAAGCATAGAACAGTATGAAATTCTGACTGTGCTTAGGGATTCCCCGGTCATAGAGTAAGCATAGATAGCATTAGGAAATTCCGGAATGGTAGGTAAAAATGTGTTGAACAAACCGCTAAATACCACTAAAAAAAATAAAAACGCTAAGTTACTAAAAAATACCCCTAAAGGCTTTAAAAAAGCGCCAGTTCTGGCGGAAAAACCACCAAGGTGGCAACACTGGTTACGTTTTTAATTTGATAGATTGCGTAAACAAATTTATTTATTTTATTACAAAGGTTGGTTATGTGGGTTTTCCAGTTCAAATCTTGGTCTAAATAAACCCCTAAGAATTTTATTTGAGACACTTCTTCAATTTTTGAAATATTCAACTTAAAGTTATAATTATGATGTTTTGATTTATTAAATTGAATGTATTTCGATTTGTCTAGATTGATTTTTAAATTATTATTGTGTAGCCATTTGATTATTTTGTCGATTGTTGAGTTAATGTTTGTTTCATGTCTATCAATTGAATGTAGTTTTTTATTAGTTGTCACTATTATGGAAATGTCGTCAGCATATAATATGCCTTCATGTTCCACTGCATCAACTATATCATTTATATATAATATAAAGAGGATTGGACCTAATATGCTTCCTTCCTTTCCACCATTGTTCTTGTTCTTATAGCAAGATGAGTAGAATTTCATTTCATTGTCATGGATTTTATTTATAACAACACACTGAGATCGATTTTGTAGGTAGGATGATAGCCAACGATGTGGCAAGCCTCTGATTCCCATGAGCTCTAGTTTTTGCACCAGTATATTGTGCGATACAAAATCAAATGCCTTAGATAGGTCAAAGAATAATGTAGTGGTTAGTCTGTTGTTGTTAATATTATTTAGTATTGCGTCTATGAGTTTAAAAATCGCTAAGGTGGTAGATTTATTTTTCTGAAACCCATATTGTTCCTTTTTAATGACATTGAATTTGTCACAGAAACCCATTAATTGTTTGTGCATGCATTTTTCGAAGATCGTGGACAGTATCGGAACCATTGTAATTGGACGATAATTACCAATGTCTTCTTTATCACCTTTTTTATATAATGGTTTCACAATCGACAGCTTAAACGTGTCCGGAAAGGTTCCAGACATGAATGACTGATTCACCAGGTGTGTTAGAATCTTTAGCAGTTCATTTATGCATGCTTTAATTATTTTTGTATTGATTTCGTCATAACCTTCAGAATTTGTATTATTCAATGTCATTATTTCTTTTTTAACTTCCTCTTCTGTCAATGGCCTGAAAAACATTGAGTTAGATTTGGTCCTTTAGGTTGACGTGTTCCGCATTACTTTGTGTGAAAAGAATCAATAAAAAAGTCATTAAAATAGTTTGCTATGTCAGTGGGGTTTGTAATTATTACGTCATTTTTTTATCATATTGATGTTATTGTCAAGTTTAAGGTTGCCAATTTCTTTATCGATTATTGACCAAGTTGCTCTACATTTGTTTTTGCTTCTACATATAAACTTTATATTTGAATTCTTTTTTGATTTGTAGATGCATTTTTTAAGAACTGTGGAGTACAATAGGTATTTGTTTTTATCATATGCTGTTTTATATGTGTAATATCTGTAACGAAGCAACCGTTTAGTTCTACAGCTATTTTTTAATCCACAGCTTATCCATTTTTTTATCATTCGTTCTTGTTTTACACTTTATTCTTATTTTAGGAAAGCACAAATTGTAAAAGAAACACAAATTTTCGTGAAATGTCTTAAAGGCAGTGCTAAAATTAGTTTCATCGTACACTTCCAACCACGAAATACTATTTACACAGTTTTTAAACTTTTCGATATTTTCAGGACTATAGTCTCTTATAAGCTTGTAAAGTGATACCGGTTTCATGAGTTTCTTCTTTAAAGGAAAGCTCAACAGCTGCGCAGTATCATGATCGGACAGATACAATGGTAAAATGGTCCCGGTAGCATTCTTAATGTTACTGAAAATATGGTCTATGCAAGAATCTCGTCGAGTGGGCTGGTCAATATGCATTTTCAAATTATAGCTACGACATAAGTCTTTTAAAAATTCTGTAATTTTCCTGACTTTTAAAGTATTGATATTAAGATCACCTGCAATGACAATTTTAGTATTTGGTTTGTATTTTTTCCGTAAATCATGCAACATGTTGTCTAACTTATTGAGAAAAACTGTGGGGTCAGATTTTGGAGTTCTATATAAACAGATTACCACTAGCTTATATAATGGAATTTGCACACCACATACTTCGTTTTTTTTTTTGTGTAGCGTATTTTTTTAGGTGCGTTATTTCAAGGTAGTGTAAATTATTTTTGATTAATATACAGGTCCCGCCCCTACATTTGTCTCTGCAAAATGAAACAGCTAGTTTAAAGTCAATTTTCATATAGCAACCATAGCCTTCTTTTAAGAAAGTCTCCGTAAGACAGATAATATCGGGTTCTTTGTCTATTTCACGTAATTCATTTAATGTGAGTTCTAATAATGTTTGTTTTGAAAGAATGCTAGCGATGTTTTGATGCAGGATTTTAAACTGAGGGGTTGAGTTAATGGTTTTAGAATTTTGAGCGATTTGAATTGAATTTATATTTGCCGACTTTTTATTCCGATTAGGTACGAAAAAAGGTAATGTTATTTGTTGACGTGGGCTTAGTAGTTTTCGATTTAAACTGATTTATTGGATTAGCAAGGTTAACACTATTTTCGATTTATAATTTTAGCTTAGAAAATAATAGTAAAAAAGGTTCGACCCCTCACATCCACTTTAAACATATACGCTAAATACTGTAACCTATGGTACAGCATCAGCCCCATTTTTAGCGACTAGATAGATAGATAGATAGTATTATAAATCAGAAGTGAGGTTGATTTTTATAATAATAATGACCAAAATCACAAAATGAGATTTAATCACGAACAATAATTAATTAGAACCTAGGTACCCTAATGCACAATAACTACGAGCAGAACGACCGTCACATCCAACCGCCACGCTAAAAGTGAGAGAGCATCGAAACCCGTCGCCTGTCGTGCCTCCCACGCACTACTCCCACTTAACCGGGCTGCTACGTCACTGTGACGCGCTGCTTTGCCCCGCCTCTTCGTCGGGAATTGCCAACACGGCCTCTCCTGACCGCGCGGCGTCCCCGACCGCTTCGTCTGATAATGGTTCCTCAGTCACCTCCTCATGACTCTCAGGGACTTCATTTGAGTTATCAGAATGTGAAATGTAACACCTTGTGAGCAACATGTTAAAGTAAAATCAAAAATGAGATGGCTCTAAGGAACATTGCATTATGATGGAAAGCGTGCACTCAAACCATCACAAGCAGGTCTGAAATAAAAAGAAATAGCAATTAGTCTGTTTCCATAACGAAAGGACGAATAATAGATTCCGGATTTCTATTACCATCCCGCATAACTAAAGCATTTGTTTTTTTTTTAATGCAATTGCTATGCCCCGCGACAGAGGCTCCAAAAGTTCGCATGTCACGACTCCTTGACCATGACATAGGCTCCCAAGTTCGCATATCATGGCCACCCTACTCGCATAACCAAAGCATTTCATTACTAAAATGCAACGGCTATGCCCCGCGACAGAGGCTCCAAAAGTTCGCGTGTCACGAATCCTCGACCACAACATAGGCACCCAAGTTCGCATAATGTGGCCTCCGTGACAACCCGTGTCACTTGCGTTGTAGCACACAAACATGTGCTACACCGCCCAAGCAGAGGCTCCACGACCAAGCGACACAGTCAGTACACTTGTCGTCCGGTGTCAGAGGCCCAAAGTTAGCATGGCACACATCAAAGAAGGCTGCGCCAATTGCGCATTCACAGCTGCATCCGAGACGCCACGGATAGCTGAGAACGCCAGACATGCGCACCAAAGCTACGCCAGCGGTGCACCATGAGCACCGCGACAAATGCACGCTTAGAGCGCCGCACAAGCGCACCACAGTTGCGCCAGCAGCGCACCGCAGCTGCGCCAGCAGCGCACCGCCAATAGTGCGCCAGATGCGCGCTGAGAGCGCCGTACGAGCACACCACGGCTGTGCCAGTACAGCACCGCCAATGCTGCGCCAGATTCGCGCTGAGAGCGCCACACGAGCGCACCACGGCTGCGCCAGCAGCGCACCGCCAATACTGCGCCAGATGCGCGCTGAGAGCGCCGTACGAGCACACCACGGCTGCGCCAGCAGCACACCGCCAATACTGCGCCAGATGCGCGCTGAGAGCGCCGTACGAGCACACCACGGCTGCGCCAGCAGCACTCTGCCAATACTGCGCCAGATGCGCGCTGAGAGCGCCGTACGAGCGCACCACGGCTGCGCGAGCAGCGCACTGGAAATACTGCGCTAAATGCACGCTGGGAGCACCGTACAAGCTCATTACGGTTGCGCCAGCTGCGCGCAGAGAGCGCCGCGGGAGCGCATCACGGCTGCGACTGCAGCGCACCACGATTGCCGTGACAGATGCGGGTTTAGAGCGACGCACAAGCGTGACTGACGCACAAAATGATGAATGCGCCGTGCACACGAACTCATTTAGCGAAGCACATGAAACAATAAAAACGACTTAATATTCACTCAACAAGCTCGGCCGTACCTGATGCAAAACACCAACTAAAACTGTTTACAATTCATAACTACCTACCGATCAAAATCGGTGCATTGATGCAATTACCTGGCCGACATATAAGTAAATCTACCTCGAGTGAAACTTCCGGAAACTCAATAATGGTCGTCACGTACGACGTTGGGTCGACTTCCTGGCTTCCTGACGTTAGCGAATTGCCCTTGATCGCACGCTCCGTCTGGACCGTGGTGCGTTCGCTAGCCAGAGTCGATTGAGGATGCTGGCTGGTTGGATACTTCGGAAAAATATTGAACACTGTTACTGACGGTTGCAATCTACCCTCAAGTAAAACAATTAGAGATACAATATTCTCCAACGCATCATCGCGTGCGCTATTTATTACGGCCACCGTATGAGCTATCACGGCGCCTGCAAGAATTACCACGTGGGTTACGTGAATATTCGCGGTTCCTAGTATGACGTGGGGTACGTACACGTCGCCGATAATATGATCTAGCTCAATGCTCACGTCCATTTACCAGCGGCGTGTGGCGTTCGACATTCGTATGACCCCTACAATTAGCTGACCTACTTTTATCGCGAAGCTGCCCACGAGAATAATCACGGTCTTTAGATCTAGCTGAACGCGGTCATGTTAATATTTCTTTGACACTACACTGCACTAATAATAAGATACAAACGAATTAGATGGCAAAAACGGTTAGAACGCGTAGTCGATCCCTCTTCTGATATTATAAATCAGAAGTGAGGTTGATTTTTATAATAATAATGACCAAAATCACAAAATGAGATTTAATCACGAACAATAATTAATTAGAACCTAGGTACCCTAATGCACAGTAACTACGAGCAGAACGACCGTCACATCCAACCGCCACGCTAAAAGTGAGAGAGCATCGAAACCCGTCGCCTGTCGTGCCCCCCACGCACTACTCCCACTTAACCGGGCTGCTACGTCACTGTGACGCGCTGCTTTGCCCCGCCTCTTCTTCGGGAATTGCCAACAATAGATACTCTTTATTGCACACTAAACACAGAAGTTACAGTTGATATTTACAGAAAGATGTACAATTTAGGCGGTCTTATCGCTAAAAAGCGATCTCTTCCAGACAACCTTTAGGCATAGGACAACTACAAAGAAAGGGGAAAGTGCTGCAGAGTGATTATTGTGTAATTTTATTTATATACCTACAATGTTAATATCAATAAGTATAAACTACATACACGTACAAAAAATACCTAAAAAATATAAATGCTAAGATAAAAATAAACATACATACATACTTAAATATAATACATATACATACATATACCTATATGCCAGGAAATAGCATGACTAACAACCAGTGATATTCCAGAAACAGCAATTCTCAAACCAGAGACGATTTGTTCTCACAGTGCAAGAAAATGTGCTTTAAGCCGACTTTTAAAAACAGAAATTGATTCAGATTGCCGAATTACTAAGGGTAAGGAGTTCCATAGACGGGTTGACTGAACAGTAAACGACCGCGTATAATAGTTTGTAGTATGGAGAGGAAATTTAAGAAGCAGGCTTTTGAATGACCGCATGTCATGACCCCGTGATGACTGCAGAAATTGAAAGCGCTCTTTCAGATACGGGGGTGATTTCGGACTAAACAATATTGTAAAAAGTAAAGAGAGAATATGCATATCCCGCCTAAGTCGGATTGGGAGCCATTTAAGCTTGGACCGGTATTCGCTGACATAGTCATACTTCCGTAGACCAAAAACTATCCGGATACAGAAGTGTTGTAGGCGCTCAAGCTACCTATCACAGCTTGGCTATGAGACCCTTACATTCAGCGAGCTATTTGCAAAGATTTTTACATGGACGATTTTTTGTCTGGCGCCGATTCTGTTAGTGGCACAATTAGTCTATGTAGAAAGTCAATACATTTGTTAGAGTCGGCAAAATTTAATTTGAGAAAGTGGCACTCAAACAATGAAGAAATTTTGAATGCAGTGAAAAGTCACAATCTCAATTCACAGAATTTAAATCTAAGTTCAAAAGAGGCAGCCAAAACATTAGGTCTTCATTGGAACTGTTCATCTGACTCACACTCACTCACATTTTCTATTAATATAAATTCTACAGACAAAATTACCAAATGGTTGATTTTATCAACATTGTTTTAGGTCTTTGACCCCTTGGGACCTATATCACCGTGTATCGTTGAGGCTAAATTACTAATCCAACAATTATGGATACAAAAATGCTCATGGGATGATGAAGTACCTAAAGAAATTAAAAATTCTTACATTGAGTTTGCAACCTCACTACCAAGCTTAATTAACCTAAGAATTCCCAGATGCATTAAAATCCATCCATATATTAATACACAAATTCACATTTTCACCGACGCGTCTGAAAAAGCTTATGGCGCCTGCGCCTATATTCGCAGTGTGGATAAGAACGGCGTAGTCAATGTCCGACTTTTGACCTCAAAAAGTAAAGTCGCGCCGATTAAAACAGCCACCATACCGCGATTAGAGCTCTGTGGAGCCCTAATGGGAGCAAGACTGTATGCAAAGATTGTTTCGTCAGTTACCTTTAAATATATCTCCTGTACATGTTGGACAGACTCGATGATTGTCTTGGGCTGGTTGTCTTCCGCTCCTAATCAACTTAAGTCTTTTGTTCGGCATAGGGTCTAAGAGATACAAGATATTTCCCTAGAATGGCGATACGTTCTGTCAAAGCAAAATCCTGCAGACTTAGTTTCCCGTGGCCTGCGAGCAGAGTCCATACAGGACTGCACGCTGTGGTGGAATTGACCTTCATTTTTGCAGCTAGATTGTTGTGATTGGCCTTATATTCCTAATCAAAGTAATAAAACAATTAAAGACCTCTCAGAAACAATAATTAAAAATGTTCATATACAAGAAAATCAAAATATAAATAAAGACAATCAACAAAACTTACTGACTACTTATCTATCTCAGAGTTAGATGCCGCCACTACTATATTGGTACTAGTTTCCCAACAGGAATCATTTCCGGTTGAAGTTTGAACGTCATTCTCTCATCCAAGACAGTAAATTACCTTATAAAAACAGACTTGCATCATTGACCCCGTTCATAGATTCTGATAATCTTATCAAAGTAGGTGGCAGGCTTAGTAATTCTCACTACGATTATAACGTCAAGCACCCAATCCTCTTGTGTAGCAAACACCGTTTGTCGCAGCTGATATTTGAAGAATTACATAAAATATATTTACATTCAGGTCCTCAGTTGCTACTAGCAATATCACGACATAATCATTGGACGTTAGGTGGTACTAGACTTGCGAAACGTATTGTACGAGCATGCGTTAAATGTTGTCATTTCAAAGGTAACACTATTCAGCCTATCATGGGCAATTTACCTACCAGTCGAGTTCATCTTAAATATCCTTTCCTTGAAACAGGTGTCGACTATGCTGGGCCAGTGTTGATAGCAGACCGCAAAGGAAGAGGCTGTAGATTAAAAAATCTTATATTTGTGCCTTTGTTTGTTTAGCCACCAAGGCGCTCATCTGGAGCTTGTCTCAAACCTAACAAAGAAAGCTTTAATTGCAGCATTAAATAGGTTCATAGCACGTCGAGGCAAGCCGCAGAAGGTGTTCTCGGACAACGGGACTACATTCGTAGGGGCATTCAATAAGTTGGCCAAACTTCTACGTGACTCTTCACTATCGTCACACGCTACAGACACAGGTATAAGCATATCTTATATCCCAAAATATACCCTTCATTTCGGGGGCATCTGGGAAAGCAGTATTAAGAGCATTAAGCATCATTTCCATCGGGTATTGGAGTTAACACACTTTACGTTTGAAGAGATGGCGACCTTACTGTTACAGGTAAGAGCTATTCTAAATTCTCGTCCTATTACCCCTATTTCTAATGACCCTTCAGATCTTAGCTGTCTCACTCCTGCCCAATTTCTCATTGGACGCTCGATCGGCTCTTTGCCTTGTCCGCAACTTATTGACTAACGTGTTACTTCCATAAAGTTAATATACAGGAATAGAGGAACAAACGGCTGAGCGAGCGAGATGCTACTAGCAGCAACACTGTATGATAAAAAGAGATGCGTGATCTGTCATAGCAGAACCGTTTTTTGGCAACTGTTTGACAGCTGGCGGCACTTAGAGGCACGCTGAGAATTCGGGCTCTGTAAATTTTCCTGTTTTTACTTCACATCGTGAATATTATTGAGAAATAGTGCTTCATAAATATGCTGACTTGTTCAGTGATTGATTTTGGTACCACACAACGACTTAACCCCGCAAAATATTCATTTCTCAGGTAAATTAATCCAAGTCGACACCTCATAATGTTTGGATTTATTTTTGCTTAAGCGCTTAAAATTTTAAGTGTTCAGTATGATAGTTCTCTTCTAAAACCATTCATTGATGTAAGAAGCAAAGATTGGATACTCTTAATGCAGAATTAACGAATATCTTGTGTAAAGAAATAATTTTCGTTTTACACTAGGGCTGCATCAAGTTATCGATGTTTCGTTTCCACTGTCTAGGTATCACGCGGTAGACGAAAATTAATTTTATGTTTTAAATTACTGTTGTTAAAAGTACCTTTATGAAGTTTAGTTATGAATTATCTGGAAATGTAATCCCACATAAGATACTTAGCCTATACATAGGTATAAGTTTTTGAATGCTGGAATATTAGGCACTTTCTACTACACACACCTACTTAAGAATAGAATAATTTATTTTCTAATTACATGGCTATTAAGAGCTGTTATAATATTAAAAGTAGGTAATTTCATTGGTTATTTATGTATCTTTCAGATTTTCTACTTATTCACCAGGAATATATGGCTTAAAATAATTGATCGTCCAAACTGGATTCCTAAAAAACATTCATGTATATGCAGCAAGCATTTTGAGGATAAATTTTTCAAGACACAAAACGAGGAGCGAAACTATTTTTGATGAAATCTGCAATTCCAACTAAGTTTGTTCTGGTAAACTTAAATAAAATTAATACTATTCTTCTGCTGATAATTAGCACCATGTACCTATAGTTTTTCAAAAGCAATTAAGTAGGTATATTTATAAGTTGGGTGTGCCTTTTACTATCATAACTTTTTAATTTGTATTATTGGAAGTCCGAAAATATTTCTCATACCATTTTACATCGTGATGATCACTCTGGGTAAAAATACGTAATATAAATACATAAAATACTTATGATCGAAACTTAAAATTCATAATATTACTAATAATACACCTGGTTTATATTAATATTTGTTTTCATATATTTTAGAAATTTGAAAGAGACAAATTTTTAACTAATATTTTAATTTAGCGCTCGCCTGCCGCTGTCGTGGCATGCTAGCTACGCTTACCGCTAGCTAGCTAGCTTTGCTAGCTACTCATTTTTTTTCTTTTTCACAGGTCAACATAAAGCTTAGACGCATAGTATCGTCCTAAGTTTATAGAGATATTGTATCAAGTATTGTATAGAGGTTTTTAATCTATCCTTCTGAAGATGTAATAAATGTTTGCTTCATCATCATCATCATCATCATCATCATTACAGCCACAGGACGTCCACTGCTAAATGGGCCTCCCCCAGTGACTTCCAGATCGGCCGGTTGGAAGCGGCTTGCATCCTGCGCATAAAGTGTGAAAAATATTTTAGAGAAAAATAAAAACACATTTTGATTTTGATGAAAAGAAATTTGATAAGAACGTTTTAAATATTATTAGTCGTACTGATTTTAAAAAATATTTTGGTTCCTTGATTTCCCAGTCTTTTGAGCAAGATCCACTTATTAGTCACAAATATCTCATTATAAAATGTATAATAGAAACATATTTACCGTTAAGATTGAGGTACGAAACACAATTGAAAAATGTATCAAAGCGTACTTTAAGAAATTATTTAAACAAAATTCTATTTTCCGAGGGCAATGAGAAATGATATAAGTATATCTTCTGTGTTTTCCTTAAATATTATTACTTCACTTGTTCACCCTGTGTCGTATTTTCAGCCATTCTAAATCCCTTCCCATCCTATTTTAGTTTTAATAATTCTATGACTAACTAATAAGTATGATCGATATCGATATTAATGTGTAATTGTATACATCACTGACACGCATACATAAACAATTTTACACACACAAATGTTTTCCAATTTCGGTTTCGTTTGACAGCTCGCGTTTGTTCCTCTATTCCGTAGGTATATTACCTTTATGGTTACTTCACTGCAGAGATTCCAACGCATTGAAGCACTAAAACAACACTTCTGGGCACGTTTCCATAACGAATATGTTTTGTGGCTACAGAAAAAGACGAAGTGGCACACGTCACGCGAGGAGCTGCAAGAAGGGTCGCTTGTAGGGCATGCAAAACCCGGTCTTGGTTTCTTATTTTGAAACCCGGATTTTGGCCAGGTGAGAACCGGGTAGCCGGGTTTTACCCGGTTTTCTTCTCGTGCAAAGATTTTTTTCTAATCTTGAAGTTATTACTGCATTATATCTATATTTAGGAACTATTATTTGTAATAAAACAAGTTTCAAATTAAATCTCATTATTCGTTCATAATGAATGTAACAATCAGACTACAAATGGCATTTTATAGTCACTATTGCAGGAAATCAATCTATAAACTTTATTACAAGAAATGTTAGTTACCTAGTAATGTGTTGATCCAAGCGTCATTCGCGTCGGAGGACCGCTTGTATTTTTATTGTTGTTACTGGGTAATTATAATAATCTTTTTTTTATTTTGTCACTACGTAAAACTTTTTTTATTCGTGCCTATTAAGTTTTTATTTTATTTTCTATAGCGGTCACCCGACACGATGACGCTTAAATCAAAACATTACTAGGTAACATAAAATTTCTTGTAATAATAAATATTAAAAACTTAATATGCATGTACATACATTTTATTCAAAATAAAAATTAACAAATTTAAAAAATATCATTACTATTCCTCTATAGTACGTTGCTGGGTGGACACAAGATCCAATGAGCTATCATTGACTGGTAGGTTATACTATAAACTTCGTCTTGATTCGGGCATCATAGGGACAATATTTTTTTTTCCTTTTTTTGTGTTGTCACACCTCGTGGATTGGGGATCATTCTTGGTGAATTATAGACACTGAATCGTTTCATCAAAAAATCCATCTCTGTAAATTTTGAGATTAAAATCTGAAAAAAAGGAATGGTTAATATTCATTTGATTTTTATATTGACAGTATTAAGAAACCAAGCTAAGAAGAATCAATGATGAAGAAATAAACAATTATGCTGTCAATTGCAACAACGTTATAACGTTCAGGCTCAGAAGCAAATGATGTGGATGGCTGTGGCTCAAGCAAGTCTATTGATTTATCCCTTTCAGCACAGAATCCTACGAACGTGCGTTCAACTTTGAAAAATTCTATTCAATTATTTTTTCAATTTTACCGCGTCAAAACGCCGTACATCGCTCGTGCGTTTCTCTAAATTCGCCTATGCACGACTGAGGTCATTGAACGGGGCTCAGTCAGTGTTGTGTCGAGCGACAAGTATGGACGTGTACTTGAAGGCGGGAGGTGCGCAAAGTAAGTCCCAATTTTTATTACTTAATGATTGAATTTCAAAATATAGTATGTGTGTTTATTTTAATTGATACGTAAATATTAAGAACCTGTTTAGTTTTTAATAATTTTCTTAAAGATTTGGGTAGTAGGTACTTCTAAAGTTATGAAACACGAACGTGCGAGTCAGGACGCTGTTTGCATTTTGACTTTAATAACTTAATGTAACATTTCGTTTTTTTAAGGGGTTTTGACTTCGGATTTGGTGCATAAACTCATCGGCGATGGTTGTAACTCCGAGATTGAAGAATCAGATGATGAAGAACTTCTAAGCAGAGCAGTTGCAGAAGCAGCCCCTTGTTCAGAGGATGAACTGGACGCAGGTACTAAGTCTACTGTAGAAACTCACGCAGAAGATGTTCCTGTACAAGATTCAGAATTTCTGACGTCGGAGGTGAAGCCGTCAAATAAGCGCCGACGTGTTTCCACTAGCAACCGTTCATTACGCCAACGTAACGCAAATAATGCATCGTCTCCATCGTTGGTTTGTACTCAGTCGTCAACAAATCGTCGTCCATCATCAGCCACTGGAGGCAGATCACAATTAACTCATGGTCAGACCACAGTTCAACGTAGCCAATCTTCTGCTGCACCTACTACTCGAAAACCTACCAGGCAGACAAACCAACGAACACGAAACTGGAGAATAAGGCCGTTTCAAGATAAAGATCACTCCGAATACGCACCTCGCTCCGCAGATAATGTTCTTACACCTATGGAGTATTTTAAGTTTTATTTTGACGATGACTTTTTTGAAAACGCTGCAAATTGCACTAATATATATTATATGATAAAAACTGGCAAGGTGCTTAATACAACAGCAGTAGAGCTAAAAAGGTTCTATGGTGTTCTATTGGTGATGGGATGCATTAGCTATCCAAGAATTCATATGTATTGGCGTCAAGGTATGGATCTGCAACTGATATCTGGTGCTATGACAAGGGACCGCTTTTTCTTGATACGCAACAATCTTCATGTTGTCTCGTCAGATACACCACCACCAAACAATTCAAACCCGCTTTGGAAAGTGCAGCCCGCTATCAAGGCTGTTCGCGATGCTTGTGGCAAAATAGAGAGGGTACCAGGCTACTATAGCATCGACGAGCAAATGATTCCTTTTACAGGAAGATGTCGCATTCGGGTGCTGGTACGCAATAAACCGCGACCTCTAGGGTTAAAAAACTACGTAGTTACTACGAACGAGGGCCTGATGATCAATTTTGAAATATACTATCCCCAGAATCCAGCTTTTGATAGGAGCCTAGGAGAAGGCCCTGGAGTCATTCTGCATTTGGCAAAAAGCATCCCAAACGGTAGTTGCATTTACTTTGACCGGTATTTTAATACAGTACCACTTCTAGAAAAACTTCATGAAATGAACCTACACGGAACAGGGACAATCATGGCGAACCGTATTCCAGACGGAAAAAAACTGAAGCTTTCCGAAAAGGGTGGAATGAAAAGAGGTGACATTGTTCAGTATGTATCTGGGGAAGTAGCTCTTGTTAAGTGGAAGGACAATAACATAGTTTTGATGGCCTCTAACTGCACTGGTGGTGATAATGTCTCTTTTGTTCCAAGGTGGGACAAAAAACAAAAAAGTTACGTGCCTGTAAAAGCGCCAAGAATTGTAATGAATTACAATAAGAATATGGGAGGAGTGGATGTTCTAGACCAGACTATTGAATATTATCGGACGTTCCAGAAAACCAAGAAATGGACGGTGAAGGTACTAATACATTTACTGGATTTGGCAGTTGCTAATGCTTGGCGTCAATTTAAAATGAATTCAGAGGCAGCAGATCCCGGCAACAAAAAAGTAAAGGATCTTCTTTGGTTTAGGTTAGCTATTGCAGATTCTTTGTTGAATACTCCTGACAAAAATAGACGTGAGGAAGCCATGGAAGAAAGTCCTGGCGTAAGTCATGGTGCTGGTGGCTATAAGCCTCCCCCCGCCCCGTCAGTTGATAAAAGGTATGATGGGTATGATCATCTTCCAGTATTTGACACTATAAAAGAACCAAGATGCTGCCGGATGGAAGACTGTAAGTCTCGATCAAAGGTGCTTTGTTCAAAGTGCAAAATTTACTTGTGCCTTTCTCGAGCAAACAATTGTTTTTATAAATACCACAAAATTAATTAATCGTTTTTAGTAATATTATGTTGATTTATTCAAGCTCAATTTCTTTGATCTCTTATAGTTATACTGAAATAATTAAATAGTTCCTGACTTAACTAAGACTGCTTATAATTGTTAATTACTTTTAAAAAGTTGATTAGTTTAAGCTCATTTATATTTTAATAATAGTTCTTGACTGAAATAGGACTAATTATGAATATTATATTACTTTAAGTAAGATTTTGTTTTATCAAACTGATGTACCTAGTTGTGTGCCATGGTTTTCAAATAAAGAAAAATAAATAATGTGCTTTATATTGTAAAATACGCCTTTCATTTACAACATCATTCTTTATCTTTTATAAAATTATTATTCAGAGGGTCGTTACGGATTCATACGATCGTGTTGGGGGTCTGAGGGGGGTTAAAGATCACCCCCGATTTTTTTTTCTATTTTTCCCTATTTACCAAGACCTTTAAGACCCAGGAATTAGGGAATATTTCATTAAAATCTAAAAAAAAAATCCTCGTGCTGAAAGGGTTATACGTGCGATCATGATTTTGTGAACTGAAATAAAAACAAAAAACCCAGAATAAAAGCAAAACCATTCCAGAATGTTAGTGCACTTAAGCAAAACACACACACCGACACAAAACAAATTTAAAGTTAATTTAGGCTTTCGCTATTATTTAGCAGGCTGATTACAACGTTAATAAATAAGGGCAACAAAAATGCATGACATTGCAAAAATAAAACACTATCAGATTCGGTTGCATTGCATCATCTTATTTTAACTATGAAAAACGTAAAATATGTGCCCAAAAGCTCTACTCCAAAGTAGGTACACAAGTAATAATAGGTAGTTAATTATGTAGCAATTTAGTTTAGCAAAATCTACTATCAAAAATAGGTTAAGCTAGAAAAAAAAAATAGGTATGCGAATTGTTGGTGGATTTCGTATCTCGCAATTTTTATTAAATTAATATAGGGTGTTTAAGCACTTGCAAATGCCTTTTTATCCTATCTATCTCCCATCCTTTTCCAACATGTACACTTTTATATAAGGTCCGATTTTATTAGTGTTCATCCTGTTAACCTGTGACTATATAGGTGAAAAGCAATCGTAAAAACCAATTTTCAAATGTGTACCATAAAAACTAAAAAAGTTAAAAATCAACAACATTGACTTCATATTGCATAAACTCGTCCTATCTTTGCTACGTTTAACTATCTGATTATCCGTCTTATTCCTTCCCCTTGTATAGAGCGAGAAAGAGTTGAAGATAGGTAGTTTTATGCAATATGAAGTCGATGTTGTTATTTTGTAATTTATTTTTAACTTTTTTAGTTTTTATGATAGACATTTGAAAGTTGGTTTTTACGATTGCTTTTCACCTATATAGTCACAGGTTAACAGGATGAACACTAATAAAATCGGACCTTATATATGGCCGTCCTTCTCAATGCATCGGTCGCCTGTATTTCGGTGCATTGTGACTGCTTCAAAATCTCTTGTGCTTTTGCGTCTACGCTGAGACGGACGCACGCGTGTGATTATACTATAACGAATTTTCTGTGCGTGACTTTTCACTTTAATAGACTTTTATACGTACAAATATACCAAAGATATCGCCTGCGAAGTGCCTAGGACAAGACAAGTGCTCGTGCCCGACGGATAAAGTGGTAAGTGTGCATGTCCCCTCCATTTTTTTTCCTCGTGTCACTCTTATACTTTTCTTCGTCCATTTTTATTTAAAAAGGTGTTTTGCAAGTTCTTTATCTCTGTGTTTGTATGTTACCGCAGAGATACAGTCCACTATAACCTAGCCTAAGGGTTTTCGAATCTTTTTCTATAAATTCCAGCCCACATTTTCAATCCCCGCCACGTGGAGGTATAAGGCGCCACCATATATTATTTTGGTCACTTCGACCCAGATTTCCATATAAATTAATATTTCTAATCACGCAAATACGTAGTTTTCTTAATAATTACTACAACCCGCAAGATTAGGTATATTATACGGTCGTTGTACCGCGCAAATTAGGTATTGTTGATATATTTTTTATTATTTAACCGCATCGGCAACTATCTATTTTTTATTTTCGCACCGCATTTGCGTGGTATAATATATTGGTATCGTGATTATTCCTAATTTATTATTGGTTCGTGATATGTGTTAGATTCTATATTGAATACGTATTCACATTCCAATACTTGTTCGTTGTTCAGTTAAGTTCTTTTCCGCTAACTCGATCGCACGCGCTGTATCTCGGCGTTCTCGCTACCCGCCATTATTTATTTTACATTACCCGCCAATTTTTACATTCGTCACCGCCAATTTTTACTCGCTATTTAATCACAATTTATTTGTGTAATTTTCAATTTACTTATTAACTTTAACCTTTTCGCTAAATATTATTTACAATGGGTAGATCAAAGAGAAGAGAAAGTGAGGTTTTCGTAGAAGCAACCGTTGATACTAATAAAAATCAGCTAACGCTTTATTCTGTAAAACGCGATGTTATTTAAAGGCTTGGAAAATATTTTCTACCTTGCACAAAAAACTGAACAAAACCCACAAGATTATAAGGTGTTTTGTGCAAGTGCTTCCAATAGCGACAAATTACGTAACGATTATCAGGACGTTTTAGATTCTTATAATATGTTAAACTTGCAAATAAACCCCCACCTGGATATAGATTATGATTCATGGACTTCATTATAAGAAATGTATTCTTATATTAAACAGGTTTTACTCGATATGGAGAAACGTAATGTCAATCCTACTTTACAACCGCAATTTTCTACGAATTCTAAGCCTCACCTTCCACCCATTGACTTGATTTCATTCAACGGAGACATCAAGAATTGGCCCTTATTTTATCAACAATTTAAAAGTATGATTCACGATAACGCATCGCTTACCGATAGTGAAAAGATATTTTACTTGGTAGGTAAATTAACCGGGCAGGCGTCGTGCGTATGCGCAGGGCTGGCTCCCACCGCTGAAAACTATATCATTATCTGGGACGCGCTCGTGCAGAAGTATGACGACCCTCGCTCGCTCGCATGCGCATTAATTAGTTGTTACATTTTAAACCGCTTACAAATACAAGTTCGGTCGGTCTAGATTCATTTATTAATAACTTCGATTCTTCTGTCGAAGCGCTTAAGCAATTAAAGCTTAAAGATTTAACCGATTTTATTTTCTTGCATTTAGACCTGCAAAAGTTAGACACAGAAACAACTAAATTATTTGAAATGATATACCGTAAAAAAAAAAAAACCTACTTATAATAATTTTATTGAGTTCATTAAGGAACAAAGTAAAGTTTTATCTCGCTCTGTGACTACTAATAAATCAGTTAACAATTATTCGCAATCGCAAAACAAACAACACACTAAGCACACCCCTATGCCTTCTACTAAATCTTTTGTGAATACGGACTTAGGGTCGGGTTCACGAAACATAAGCGCTAGCGATAAGTGCGCTCTGTGTAATAATAAACAACATGAACATTTATATTCGTGTCCTTCTTTTATGAAGTTAACTCCGCATGACCGATATACATTTATTAAAAATAATTCTTTCTGTAACAACTGTTTAAGTATTAAACATAAAACTTTTTCTTGTACCTCTAAACATAATTGTTCTCATTGTTCTATGCGACACCACTCTTTATTGCATTTTAATCAGAGGTTCAATCTAATCATTGTAATGTTAGTGCTACGGTGGTGTCCGACCCCGCTATAAAATTTATTTTAATAAATTTTATAGCGCTGACATTTTATTTTAATAATGTAGTATTGTGCTTAATATTTGACATGATTTACATTACTTATTTGACATATTTATTTAATTATTATTTTTCTTATTTGACATTTGCATGCTAGTAAGTTAACGAAACATGTTTGAACATAATATTTCAATGTAACACCTTATAACTTGTACCGTGTTTCATGTAAATAAATGAATTTGAATTTGAATTTAATTTCCGCTACCGCTCATGAGTCAGCCCGCAGTGCGTCGGGCAGTCATGTCTAGTTACCAACTGTGTTTCATTCCCGCGCTGCTATCACCGCATTCGTTAGAAAATAATGCATCTGTTTGTACTGTTTCGTATGATCGTGTTTATCGTTCTCAAACGACTAGTTTATTAGGAACCGCTAAAATTAAGGTTATAGATCGCTATAATCAGACTCACTACTTGAGAATATGTCTAGTGGATCCTGGCTCTCAGAGTGATTATATTTCTTTGAAATGTTGTAAGCGATTATCGCTTCCAATTAATAAACAAACCTGCTATACGGAAATTCAAGGTATAGGAGGAGCTTCACAAAAAATTGTAGGTATCACCGCGCTTAAATTTAGTTCCCGCTTTGATAACAAGTGCGAATATGGTATAACTCCCATGATAGTGGACCAGATTACGTCACAGCTGCCCGACTCGCACGTAGATGCATCGGCTATACATTTTATTCATAATCTTCCGCTCGCTGATGACGAGTTTCACATCCTGGACATATTGACATGCTTTTAGGTGTTAAACTTTATTGTGAAATATTATTATCTGACAAAATTAAAAGCTCAAATGATCATATGCTCTCCGCCTTTGAAACGACCTAAGGTTACCTAATTAGGTGACGCTTCAATTATTTCAGTTCGACCCGCTACTCGCACACTGTGTGCTTTTACTTCTGACCCGCTACATCAGATTGTCGAAACATTTTGGGCGTTTGAGTTGACAATTACCCTCGCGCAAGTTTTTAAGTCCTGACGATCAGCAATGCGAAAATATTTTTACTTCCACGACTGTTCGCAATGCCGACGGAAGCTATTCTGTTGATCTTCCTTTTAAAGATGACCCCCAAAACTTAGGCAATTCGTATACAACCGCTAAAAAACGTTTTTCACTTTTTGAAAAGAAGTTTGCTATAAATCCAGATCTCAAACTTAAATATGACGATATTTTTCTCGAATACCTAAATAAGAGTTCTTTCCCGCACCGCGCCTAAGTCATACGACTCGCCTGGATTTTATTTACCGCACCACCCTGTAGTGCGCGACGACAAGTCGACTACCAAGGTCCGTCCCGTCCTAGATGGCAGCGCTAAGACTGACTCAGGACTGTCACTTAACGACATCTTGTATACTGGTTGCAATCTACAGGCTGATATTTTTCACATTCTTTTGAATGTTCGCATTTTTCGCATTGCTTTTTTTGCAAATGTATTTATGTATACACACTAATTCCCCCCACCGTAAATATCAACGGATTCTATATCGATTTTCTAATACTGACCCGCTTGAAGTTTTTGAGTTTACTAGCGTTACGTTTGGACTAAGATCTTCTCCATTTTTAGCGCTCCGCACTTTACGTCAACTCGCTAGTGACGAAAGGCACAATTGGCCGAAAGCAGCCGCTGTTTTGGAAAGAGATATTTATATGGATGACTTAGCTTCTTCTGCTTCTTCTCTGGATGAAACAGTTAAGATAGCTCATGAGTTAATCCAACTTTTCAAATCTGGTGGGTTTGACTTGGTCAAGTGGACCTCTAACTCACTTGAACTTCTCGAGCATATACCTGAGTCGCACCGGCAGTCTGAATTTAATCCCTTTGATAATGGAAGTACATTTAAGATTTTGGGGTTTCGCTGGTTACCCGCACAAGACACTTTTGTCTTTGAGATTTCGAGTCCGCCACCACTTTGTACTAAACGCGCCATTTTGTCCGCCACCGCACGTCTGTACGATGTTTTAAGACTCGTCGGACCTATTATTCTTTTCGCTAAATTAATTATTAAAGAGCTTTGGCTTCTTAATCTCGATTGGGACGATGTGCCCCCCCCTCCCGCATCATTAATTTATGGCAACATTTTTTTTTTGAACTACCGCAAATATCTCGCATCTCATTTCCGCGCCATGTAGGTATAGATCCCAATTCGAAGGTTTCCTTAGTTGGTTTATCAGATGCCAGTGAATCCGCATATGGCTGTGTTATATATTTGCACGTCATAAACGGCAATCAGCCTCCTATTGTCTCACTTTTATGCTCAAAGCCACGAGTAGCATCCGCTAAACCTAAAATAACTCTCGCTCGTTTAGAACTTAACGGGTTACTATTACTTTCACGGCTTCTTAAAGAAGTCCATGACACTTTGTCGAGCAGGCATAAAATAGATAATATTTTTGCTTTCTCAGACTCAGAGGTCGCTTTATGTTGGTCTGTTGCATCGCCACATAGATTCGATACCTATGTTGCTAACCGCATTTTGCAAATTCAAACTAATCTTTCGCCCGAAAAATTATATCATGTCCCTGGTGTACAGAACCCTGCGGACTGTGTGTCCCGCGGACTTACACCATCGCAATTAGTTCAACATGAACTATGGTTTAAAGGACCGTCTTGGCTTTCTATGCCTAAAGATAATTGGCCTTATTAAAAAAATTGTACCTAATAAATTATCATTACCTGAGAAAAAAACTGTTTCTCATGTAATTAAAAATACCGCTAACGTTGAAAATCCACTCATTTCTCGTAGTTCCACGTGGAACAAGCTTCTTCGCACTACTGTTTATGTACTTAGATTTATGAAAAAGCTACCGCGAAATAATATCATTACCGCTGACGATTGGAACACAGCCGAATTCGAAATAATTCGTGTTGTGCAGTCTGTGAACTTTTCAGAAGATATAAAAAATATTTCTAATGGCCAATTATGTTCATCTAAATTACTAAAATTATTTCTATTTTTGAGTAATGGAATATTGCGCGTCGGAGGTCGCTTATCGAATTCGACACTTGACTATTCTTCAAAACACCCAATTTTAATGCCCAAAAAGGGACGTATTGTTGAACTTTTAATTGATTTATATCACCGCGACAATTGTAACGCTGGACCACAACTTTTAACTGCCATTTTAAAATCTAAATATTAGATTATTTCCGCTAGACGCGTCGTTCGGCAACGTATACATAAATGTAACACTTGTTTTCGGTTAAATCCAAAGTCAAGATTCCCGCCAATGGCTGATTTACCAAAGTGTAGACTAGAACAATGTAAGCCGTTTCTGCACACGGGCGTAGATTACGCAGGCCCGCTGTATATTACTCCTTATCGTAAACGCGGCGTTCGTAGCGTGAAAGCCTACTTATGCCTTTTTGTTTGTCTTGTGACAAAGGCAGTTCATATTGAACTTGTTTTTAATTTAACTTCTGCATCTTTTGTAGACGCATTTAAACGCTTTCTATCACGGCGAGGCCATTGTACTTTCTTATATAGTGACAATGGTACTACCTTTGTCGCATCTAAAACTTATTTTAAGGAACTTTACGAGTTCTGGCTAGCTGACGAGTATTACCAGATGTTTAGCAATGAGCTCGCAAAAAACCGTATTACTTGGCGAATGAATGTTCCCACTGCTAGCCACTTCGGGGGTATTTAAGAGCGTAATTTTAAAAACTGCCAAATCACTGTTATTCCGTACAATTGGAAATCAAATTCTCACTTTTGAGGAGATGTCGACCGTTCTTACACAGATTGAAGCCGTGTTGAACAGCCGACCTCTTTATATTTTAAGCTCTGACCCGTCGGAGCCACTCGCATTTTTTATCAACTGCTCCGCTAGAATACCTACCTGCCGCTGACTTAACTGAAGAACGAACCAGTTTGTTAACACGCTTCTCGTTAATGGATTCGCTTGTTCAATCATACTGGAAGCGATTTAGATCAGAGTATTTATAATTTACAATTGCGTGAAAAATGGAATACGCCTTCAAATCCAATCAAAGTCGGTACCGTGGCCTTACTAAATGTAGAAAACGCTAACGCCCGCACCGCGCCTAAGTCATACGACTCGCCTGGATTTTATTTACCGCACCACCCTGTAGTGCGCGACGACAAGTCGACTACCAAGGTCCGTCCCGTCCTAGATGGCAGCGCTAAGACTGACTCAGGACTGTCACTTAACGACATCTTGTATACTGGTTGCAATCTACAGGCTGATATTTTTCACATTCTTTTGAATGTTCGCATTTTTCGCATTGCTTTTTTTGCAAATGTATTTATGTATACACACTAATTCCCCCCACCGTAAATATCAACGGATTCTATATCGATTTTCTAATACTGACCCGCTTGAAGTTTTTGAGTTTACTCGCGTTACGTTTGGACTAAGATCTTCTCCATTTTTAGCGCTCCGCACTTTACGTCAACTCGCTAGTGACGAAAGGCACAATTGGCCGAAAGCAGCCGCTGTTTTGGAAAGAGATATTTATATGGATGACTTAGCTTCTTCTGCTTCTTCTCTGGATGAAACAGTTAAGATAGCTCATGAGTTAATCCAACTTTTCAAATCTGGTGGGTTTGACTTGGTCAAGTGGACCTCTAACTCACTTGAACTTCTCGAGCATATACCTGAGTCGCACCGGCAGTCTGAATTTAATCCCTTTGATAATGGAAGTACATTTAAGATTTTGGGGTTTCGCTGGTTACCCGCACAAGACACTTTTGTCTTTGAGATTTCGAGTCCGCCACCACTTTGTACTAAACGCGCCATTTTGTCCGCCACCGCACGTCTGTACGATGTTTTAAGACTCGTCGGACCTATTATTCTTTTCGCTAAATTAATTATTAAAGAGCTTTGGCTTCTTAATCTCGATTGGGACGATGTGCCCCCCCCTCCCGCATCATTAATTTATGGCAACATTTTTTTTTTGAACTACCGCAAATATCTCGCATCTCATTTCCGCGCCATGTAGGTATAGATCCCAATTCGAAGGTTTCCTTAGTTGGTTTATCAGATGCCAGTGAATCCGCATATGGCTGTGTTATATATTTGCACGTCATAAACGGCAATCAGCCTCCTATTGTCTCACTTTTATGCTCAAAGCCACGAGTAGCATCCGCTAAACCTAAAATAACTCTCGCTCGTTTAGAACTTAACGGGTTACTATTACTTTCACGGCTTCTTAAAGAAGTCCATGACACTTTGTCGAGCAGGCATAAAATAGATAATATTTTTGCTTTCTCAGACTCAGAGGTCGCTTTATGTTGGTCTGTTGCATCGCCACATAGATTCGATACCTATGTTGCTAACCGCATTTCGCAAATTCAAACTAATCTTTCGCCCGAAAAATTATATCATGTCCCTGGTGTACAGAACCCTGCGGACTGTGTGTCCCGCGGACTTACACCATCGCAATTAGTTCAACATGAACTATGGTTTAAAGGACCGTCTTGGCTTTCTATGCCTAAAGATAATTGGCCTTATTAAAAAAATTGTACCTAATAAATTATCATTACCTGAGGAAAAAACTGTTTCTCATGTAATTAAAAATACCGCTAACGTTGAAAATCCACTCATTTCTCGTAGTTCCACGTGGAACAAGCTTCTTCGCACTACTGTTTATGTACTTAGATTTATGAAAAAGCTACCGCGAAATAATATCATTACCGCTGACGATTGGAACACAGCCGAATTCGAAATAATTCGTGTTGTGCAGTCTGTGAACTTTTCAGAAGATATAAAAAATATTTCTAATGGCCAATTATGTTCATCTAAATTACTAAAATTATTTCTATTTTTGAGTAATGGAATATTGCGCGTCGGAGGTCGCTTATCGAATTCGACACTTGACTATTCTTCAAAACACCCAATTTTAATGCCCAAAAAGGGACGTATTGTTGAACTTTTAATTGATTTATATCACCGCGACAATTGTAAAGCTGGACCACAACTTTTAACTACCATTTTAAAATCTAAATATTAGATTATTTCCGCTAGACGCGTCGTTCGGCAACGTATACATAAATGTAACACTTGTTTTCGGTTAAATCCAAAGTCAAGATTCCCGCCAATGGCTGATTTACCAAATTGTAGACTAGAACAATGTAAGCCGTTTCTGCACACGGGCGTAGATTACGCAGGCCCGCTGTATATTACTCCTTATCGTAAACGCGGCGTTCGTAGCGTGAAAGCCTACTTATGCCTTTTTGTTTGTCTTGTGACAAAGGCAGTTCATATTGAACTTGTTTTTAATTTAACTTCTGCATCTTTTGTAGACGCATTTAAACGCTTTCTATCACGGCGAGGCCATTGTACTTTCTTATATAGTGACAATGTTACTACCTTTGTCGCATCTAAAACTTATTTTAAGGAACTTTACGAGTTCTGGCTAACTGACGAGTATTACCAGATGTTTAGCAATGAGCTCGCAAAAAACCGTATTACTTGGCGAATGAATGTTCCCACTGCTAGCCACTTCGGGGGTATTTAAGAGCGTAATTTTAAAAACTGCCAAATCACTGTTATTCCGTACAATTGGAAATCAAATTCTCACTTTTGAGGAGATGTCGACCGTTCTTACACAGATTGAAGCCGTGTTGAACAGCCGACCTCTTTATATTTTAAGCTCTGACCCGTCGGAGCCACTCGCATTTTTTATCAACTGCTCCGCTAGAATACCTACCTGCCGCTGACTTAACTGAAGAACGAACCAGTTTGTTAACACGCTTCTCGTTAATGGATTCGCTTGTTCAATCATACTGGAAGCGATTTAGATCAGAGTATTTATAATTTACAATTGCGTGAAAAATGGAATACGCCTTCAAATCCAATCAAAGTCGGTACCGTGGCCTTACTAAATGTAGAAAACGCTCCACCCTTACGGTGGCCTTTAGGAGTAATCACAAATTTATATCCTGGCAAGGATGGAGTTACTCGCGTTGCGGAGGTAAAGACGAAAACTGGCACGTATAAACGTCCAGTCGTGCGGCTATGCCCGCTTCCAATTCAATAATCTTCTTAACGTCTTTACTTAGTTTTATTTAGATTATTAATATTTCTCTTTAATAAAAAAAAAAACTTTTATTAATTTGCACAATTAAGGTGCTGCGCTTTATAGTTTCTACTTATAGAGCGCTTTCTTTCTCTTTGCTTTGAAGGGTTTCTTCAAGGCCGGGGGGATAGTGGATTTCGTATCTCGCAATTTTTATTAAATTAATATAGGGTAGTTTAAGCACTTGCAAATGCCTTTTTATCCTATCTATCTCCCATCCTTTTGCAACATGTACACTTTTATATATGGCCGTTCTTGTCAGTGCATCGGTTGCCTGTATTTCGGTGCATTGTGACTGCTTCAAAATCTCTTGTGTTTTTGCGTCTACGCTGAGACGGACGCTCGCGTGTGATTATACTATAACTAATTTTCTGTGCGTGACTTTTCACTTTAATAGACTTTTATACGTACAAATATACCGAAAATATCGCCTGCGAAGTGCCTAGGACAAGACAAGTGCTCGTGCCCGACGGATAAAGTGGTAAGTGTGCATGTCCCCTCCATTTTTTTTCCTCGTGTCACTCTTATGCTTTTCTTCGTCCATTTTTATTTAAAAAGGTGTTTTGCAACTGCTATATCTCTGTGTTTGTATGTTACCGCAGAGATACAGTCCACTACAACCTAGCCTAAGGGTTTTCGAATCTTTTTCTATAAATTCCAGCCCACATTTTCAATCCCCACCACGTGGAGATATTAGGCGCCACCAATTGTTATAAAACCAAATATTTAATTTCAAACCGTAAATACTTGCAATAATACACACTTATTTCAAAACATTCACCCACTGTCTTTTTTGACCATTATTGCACACATAGAAAAAAGTTGTGAGCTTACCCCCTCAGACCCCCCGCGCAAGCACACACATGCTTAAGCATTCGTAAATGTATGGAATTTTGTTCAGTGGCTCGGCGAGTGCGCCAGAGTGACGAGGTCATTATTTTTGTCCCGCCGTCATAGTTTGAACATGCGTTTGTGATATTGTAAGTGATATAATTTTGTTAGGTATGATGTTATCGAGCTAGAGATTTTTTAGCTAAAGAACCGTTAACCATTTCACCTGAGGTTTTACCGCTTGCGATGGTGATACCTACACATCGCACCAGCCGAAGAACCAGTTTTGACTCCCCCCCGCGCCTCGGCGCCGGCGGATTCCATTCAGCCCGTCGCCTACTACTTCTGATCGCGACGTCATTGTGACAACATTCACATTGTTAATTATTTGTCTCAGTACATAAATCATTATTTTACATATCTGGCGTTTAAATATAACATCAACGTCCCGTCTGTGCTATTAGGAAGCTACCTAGTTCAACAATACCAGCGACCTATGGATATAGGGTTGCATTGAACGACATAATCGTGACCTGTAGCCGGAACATTACGTGGACGTTTCGAGAAACAGAATAGACTGAATAAATGGATGAAGCATCACACCTACACGTGACACGTGAGAAGAACCAGCCTTGACAGATTGTGTGTAGCGTTATTGTGAGTTTGTTCCAGTTATTTTTCCCATTACCCGAAGTCTACTTGACTTTTCTTAAAACCTAAAATACATAGATACCTACTTCATTTTCATTCTTTAATTGCAAGTCATTATTTTCATTTTGCTCCTTTATGCAAAAGTAAATACAATTATTTGTTCCTTTATACAAATTATTATACTCGTAGTTAGTTCGCAATCACTAGTGAATTAGTTCATTTCCGTCATAAATAGATTAACTTTAAACTGGTTTTATTCGTACATTTTGGTACTTAACCTGCCCATTGCTATCATTAATTAATTGTTCTTAATATTTATAGCCCCTTAAATGAGTAACAATGTTCACTTGCGGTAAATCATATCGAAAAAAATTGTACATTTTAGCTAACTTGCAACGGGAGTCAAGGGACCGAAAACGCGGTTTGCTGTTCCGTGCGCATACCTACCTTTCTGCATAAAATCGGAGCGCACTGCGCAGCTGCGCAGGACCGGTTTCGCTCGCCTGCGATTCGTTTGCATATCTTTGCTTTCGCACACTTGCCGCATTTCAGCCACGCCATTTGCAAATATAAGTATTTTTATCTATCACTCTAAACATTTCTTAATAAATAATCATAATATTTCTACACCTTTCAGCTAATTCTGCTTGCGTGATACATTTGCCATAGGTATTTATTCTATACATATAAACCTATCTATTATTTAACTACTTGCCATTTCTCATTCATTTAATTTACTTATATTTCTTTATTGTAAAATTAAAAAACATGGATTTTAAAATATTAATAAAAAAGCGAGCTACATGCAAGGCTAAACTTACGCAATTTAAAAGCTATTTAGATACCGCACAAAGCTGTGAAAAGCTTATCAGGCTTCAAATTAACGAGCTTAATGTCCGTTTAACTAAGATTGACGAACTTTACTCAGATTTTGACAACATACAATCTGAAATAGAAAATGTATCCGATATTCCAGAAGACCAGTATCGAGACCGCGAGACGTTCGAGACCCAGTACTTCGGCGCGATCGCGCTCGCTCGAGATGTATTGGTGCGGCACGAGAAATCTACGAGCGCCGAGGCCGCTGACTTCGCGTCGGTCACAGGTTCTACTGCGAATGGAGGTGGGCCAAAAATTAAATTACCAACTATACATTTACCTACTAAAATTTCACGACACCTTTAAGTCTCTTATTCATTCAGGTACATCCATACCTAAAATAAATAAGTTTCATTACCTTCGCGCAGCTTTGAAGGATACCGCAGCTTCGATTATACAATCACTAGATTTTTCAGCTGAAAATTATGATGTGGCGTGGGACATTTTATGTGACCGCTACAATGATAAAAGGCTTTTAGTCAATAACCACTTACAATCTTTTTTTAATATTGAAGCAATAAATAGGCAGTCCTCTAAAGCTTTGCGAAACATTATCGATTCAGTTAATAAAAATTTGAGAGCTTTGCAATCACTGACGCCCTTTGGGCACAGCGTATCTGAATGCAAGTTCGGACCTTGTCGTCTTTGCAATAAGCCGCACAATAGCTTGCTGCATATGCAACATACCACCACTTCAACTCAATCTGCTGCTAGTAGTAATGTCGTCCTCTGCACTGCGCCGTCGTCTTCCTCGCCGCCGCCCCCGCCGCCGCTGCCACAACCTGAAAAAAAACATAAATAAAAATCATAGCAATGATGTAGCTTTGTCTGCAATTAATAAAAGCTGTGTGCTCTTGTCCACTGCTCTAATCCAAGTGCAGGATAGCAGTGGCCAATGGCATACTGTTCGTGCGTTATTGGATAACGGCAGTACCTCTAGCTTTATAACGGAGAGCTTATGTGATAAACTTAACCGTCGTTGAAGGGTTGAATTTGCAGCTTTCTCGTTTAAACAAACGTTGTGAAGTCATTATACTTCACTCAATAGTTCATATAAAGAAAACATAAATTGCTTTATAGTTCTAATAATAACACAAACTTGACCTACTACACAAATTGATTATTCTTTACTAAACATACCTCAAAACATTACCTTAGCCGACCCAACATTTAACATTCCTTCCAAAATAGATATGTTACTTGGAGCAGATATATTTTGGACGGTTCTTTGTTCATCTAACATTTCATTAGGTAAAAATAAATCAACTTTAAGTAAAACCAAATTGGGCTGGCTGATATCTGGCCTAGTCCAGAATCAAACCGGCTCTTCTTCAATTCATTGCAACCATGTAACATTACATGATGATGATCAATTAAATAAACAATTATCTATTTTTTTTTAATGCGAAACTATTTCTAATCATAAACAAATTTCTAAAGAGGAACAAGAATGTGAACAAAGCTTTATAGAAAATACAAAACGCGATTAGGACGGTCGATTCATAGTCACTATTCCATTAGAGGAATCGCCTACAAAATTAGGTGATTCATACAACCAGGCTTTGTCCAGATTTTTGTCCTTAGAACGAAGATTTAATAAAGATCCATTATTTAAAAAAACTTTATTGTGATTTTATCACAGAGTACATTGATTTAGGGCATATGACCGAGAACACAAATAAAGAAAACGACACACACGCTTACCTTTTACCACATCATGGAGTCCTTCGTGAGACGAGCCTTACCACTAAGTTGCGTGTCGTCTTTGGTGCCTCTGCACTGACGACGTCTGGCCTGTCATTTAATGACATACAAATGGTTGGCCCTACTGTGCAGGGTGACCTGTTAAGCATCTTAATTAGACTACGCCAACATAAATACGTTGTCACTGCAGATGTGGAGAAGATGTACCGCATGGTCAAGGTCAAGGAAGAACAACGTCAGCTACAACAGATTCTGTGGAGATTTGAACCTCACGAAGAACTCAAACAATATACACTTAATACTATTACATACGGGACCGCATCTGCTCCCTTTCTTGCCACAAGAAGCTTAAAACAATTAGGATTAGAATGCCTTGATAAAACTGTATCTCAAGTTATACAGCATGATGTTTATGTTGATGATTTGATCACTGGTGCTCCATCTACATATAAATTAATAGACATTTGTAAAACTCTTATTAAAAAATTATAGAGTGCTAAATTTCATCTACGTAAGTGGCATTCTAATCACCCAAACATTATTAATGAAACTTTTTAAACTATCTTGTTGCATTTGTAAACATAATCATTACACTCTAACGGGATTTCATGCAACAATATACCTAAAACGATTTGGTTTTTTGTCCCGACGTTTCGGCTCGGTTACACGAGCCGTCGCGGGTTGACTGGCGTTGCGCAGCGTCGTCTTGAACGAGTTGAAGAATTTTCTCGATGTACCGACATTTCTTCAACATTTTCGTCACTGGTACAGTCAGAACGGCAAAATACACTAACAGTATCGGGAATTGTTTGAGACGGCCTAAACCGCGATTTGCACTTTGAAATCACGGTATTCCACAATAGTGATAATTTAAATCCATCTTCTCGATTGAAATTTTTATGCTTCTTAATTTCAATGGCTTCACGTATTAACCTTGAGTGGTAATGACGATCAGTGGAGAGGATTTTGGTGCATGTAGTTCCATCCAATGGTTTACGTTCGTGTTTAATAAGTGCTCAGCTATCGCGGATTTGCACGTCTGTCGATTCTTCACAGCTGCGATGTGTTCTTTGACCCTTTCCGCGATTGAACGCTTCGTTTGGCCTATATAAGCACTTCCACAGCTGCAGTCAATCTTATAAACACCCGGCGTTTGCAGAGGTACTACATCTTTTGGTGAACGCATCTCCTTCGTGACTTTCGATAACGGAGTATATACAGTCTTAATGGAGTATTTCTTTAGTACTGACCCAACTTTATCCGTTATCCCTTTCACGTAGGGTAGAAAGGCAGGTTTTCTGTTCACCTCTGATAGTTTTTCCCTCTTATTCCTCTTCTGCATATGTGTCTTCTTCACGTTGTAGCCATTCCTTCTGAGTACCTCCTGAACATGATCAAGTTCCACTTTAACATGCTCAGGGTTTGATAAGTTGTGGACTCTGTTAACTAACGAGGAAACTACAGCTTGAAGATGATTAGGATGATGATGAGAAGAGGCGTGCAAATATCTGTCTGTGTGAGTTGGCTTTCTGTACACAGAGTGTGCCAAGGTACCATTTGGCCTCACTGTCACCAGCCGGTCGATTCTCTAAAAAAAAAACGCAACGGACTCGCTCTAAAACTCGACTTAGCCGTACAAACGAACATAGCCTCTATCTTGTTAGTAAGAAGGTTCATATTATTTATCGTTGATGGGCGAGTGCAGCGACGAAGTGAGCGCGGTTTTGTTTACAGAATCGACAGGCAGCACGTCAAGGAAAACCATACTACGGTCCTTTTCTATTTCACACGTGAACTTGAATTTAGGGTGTATGGAGTTAAGATACCTCAAATAATGTTCTACGTCTGTCAGGTCTCCGTTTATGATGCAGAAGATGTCATCCACATACCTCTTCCAGAACTTTACCACACCCGGGCCGCTTGCTAGTGCTTTTTCTTCGAAATACTCCATCCAGATGTTAGCCATTACTGGAGCAACCGGACTTCCCATAGCAACGCCGTCAATCTGAAGGTAGTACTGACCCTGGTATAGGAGGTAATTACCGTCCAAACAATTCTGCAGTAGACCAATATACTCATTGGGCAGTTCATTATCAAAAAGCTTGTCCCCAATAACTTCTAGGCAGTCCTTTAAGGGCACATTGGTGAACAGTGTTTCAACGTCAAAGCTTACTATTATATCACCCTGCTCCATGGTGATGTGTTTAATCATTTCGACAAAATGTAATGAGTCTTTCACGTATGACGACGATCTTCCAACTAATGGTTGCAACACTCCAGCAACGTGTTTTGCCAAACTGTAAGTAGGTGAGTCGATTTGACTCATAATCGGCCGAAGTGGTACGTTGCTTTGTGAATCTTAGGCAGTCCATATTGTTTGATTCTTTGCTAGTGTGTGGACTGCTTCTGGTCGTTATAAATAAGAAGTCCAAGATTGGCACAGTCAAAACTATTTATTTTCACTAAAATTACACGGACACAATGTCTTCGGTTTAACAGCGTCGGAGGAAGTTAGAGTGAACTATACAGAGACAAAATAACTCTACAAAAAACAGACTATGTTAATCATATTATCATAGACAACTTGTGTTGCTAGCAACACATATAGTTTAGGAGCTGTACTGACTTTGCTTTGTAAAGCTTTTCATAAACGTCTTCCGTAAATAACTCGCTGTTGTCATGGACGAGGGCTCGAATGCGCCGTGTAACTGTGGCTGTTGGGTTGCACGTCACTGGCTTGTAAACGGTGGTGTCAGAGAGCAAATTCCTTATTTTATTATCATAATCTTTAGCATTCATCACCACGATGGCGTTTCCTTTATCCGCTTTCAGTACCAAAATGTTGTCATTCTGACGCAAATCTCTGAGTGCCTGACGCTCTTCCGTGGTGATGTTGCTTTTAGGTAGTTTTGACTGACGTAAGATAACTGCGACATCCTGCCGTAGCACGTCTGCATCTGCCGGCGGTACCTTGTTGCATATTAAAGTCTCCTCTACACTACAAATTATGTTTTCATAAGGAACTCTTCTCGGTGTTAATGCGTAATTCATACCCTTTTCCAATACACTCTGTGCGGCTCCGTCCAAGGGGGTATCCGATAGTTTGATAACAGTACGTACATTATTTATTGTGGCTGACTGTATTTGCTCGTTCGAACAATGGCTATATTTTTGTTGGCGGGTACGTAGCTGTTCCAACTTTCGATCGTGTTTAGCTACGCATAAATCACAGAAGCGAGATACTTGCACTGATATAACACGATCACACTGGTCAAAATCCTCCCTAGACCAAATCACACTGCACTCCAAATGTAGCTTGTAAAGTTCACTCTGTACATTATTTAACTGACAGTGCGTATTTTTAATCAGTTGTTTTAACAGACTAACACTGGCGTTGCGTAGAATTCGTTCCGAAAATGCTATGTCACTACGCGGTTTAATACGCACACACGTAGGTATAAAGTCCAAATCGCGACACTTTTTCAAAAATGTAAACGATGTTTGTAGCCGCACTATTTTCTTCCGGAGGAATTCTAGATTTCGTAACTTTTTCAAACATTTCGACCCGTATCGGTTTGAAATATAACTTTTTAAACTATCTTGTTGCATTTTTAAAAATAATCATTACACTCTAACGGGATTTCATGCAACAACATACCTTAAACGATTTGTTTTTTGTCCCGACGTTTCGGCTCGATTACTCGAGCCGTGGTCGCGGGTTAAAATTTTTATGCTTCTTAATTTGAATGGCTTCACGTATTAACCTTGAGTGGTAATGACGATCATTGGAGAGGATTTTTGGGTGCATGAAGAAATGTCGGTACAACGAGAAAATTCTTCAACTCGTTTGAGACGACGCTGCGCAACGCCAGTCAACCCGCGACCACGGCTCGTGTAATCGAGCCGAAACGTCGGGACAAAAAACAAATCGTTTTAGGTATGTTGTTGCATGAAATCCCGTTAGAGTGTAATGATTATTTTTAAAAATGCAACAAGATAGTTTAAAAAGTTATATTTCAAACCGATACGGGTCGGAATGTTTGAAAAAGTTACGAAATCTAGAATTCCTCCGGAAGAAAAAAGTGCGGCTACAAACATCGTTGACATTTTTGAAAAAGTGTCGCGATTTGGACTTTATACCTACGTGTGTGCGTATTAAACCGCGTAGTGACATAGCATTTTCGGAACGAATTCTACGCAACGCCAGTGTTAGTCTGTTAAAACAACTGATTAAAAATACGCACTTTCAGTTAAATAATGTACAGAGTGAACTTTACAAGCTACATTTGGAGTGCAGTGTGATTTGGTCTAGGGAGGATTTTGACCAGTGTGATCGTGTTATATCAGTGTAAGTATCTCGCTTCTGTGATTTATGCGTAGTTAAACACGATCGAAAGTTGGAACAGCTACGTCCCCGCCAACAAAAATATAGTCATTGTTCGAACGAGCAAATACAGTCAGCCACAATAAATAATGTACATACTGTTATCAATTTGTCGGATACCCCCTTGGACGGAGCCGCACAGAGTTTATTGGAAAAGGGTATGAATTACGCATTAACACCGAGAAGAGTTCCTTATGAAAACATAATTTGTAGTGTAGAGGAGACTATAATATGCAACAAGGTACCGCCGGCAGATGCAGACGTGCTACGGCAGGATGTCGCAGTTATCTTACGTCAGTCAAAACTACCTAAAAGCAACATCACCACGGAAGAGCGTCAGGCACTCAGAGATTTGCGTCAGAATGACAACATTTTGGTACTAAAAGCGGATAAAGGAAACGCCATCGTGGTGATGAACGCTAATGATTATGATAATAAAATAAGGAATTTGCTCTCTGACACCACCGTTTACAAGCCAGTGACGTGCAACCCAACAGCCACAGTTACACGGCGCATTCGAGCCCTCGTCCATGACAACAGCGAGTTATTTACGGAAGACGTTTATGAAAAGCTTTACAAAGCAAAGGCAGTACATACAGGTCCTAAACTATATGGACTGCCTAAGATTCACAAAGCAACGTACCACTTCGGCCGATTGTGAGTCAAATCGACTCACCTACTTACAGTTTGGCAAAACACGTTGCTGGAGTGTTGCAACCATTAGTTGGAAGATCGTCGTCATACGTGAAAGACTCATTACATTTTGTCGAAATGATTAAACACATCACCATGGAGCAGGGTGATATAATGGTAAGCTTTGACGTTGAATCACTGTTCACCAATGTGCCGTTAAAGGACTGCCTAGAAGTTATTGGGGACAAGCTTTTTGATAATGAACTGCCCAATGAGTATATTGGTCTACTGCAGAATTGTTTGGACGGTAATTACCTCCTATACCAGGGTCAGTACTACCTTCAGATTGACGGCGTTGCTATGGGAAGTCCGGTTGCTCCAGTGATGGCTAACATCTGGATGGAGTATTTCGAAGAAAAAGCACTAGCAAGCGGCCCGGGTGTGGTAAAGTTCTGGAAGAGGTATGTGGATGACATCTTCTGCATCATAAACGGAGACCTGACAGACGTAGAACATTATTTGCGGTATCTTAACTCCATACACCCTAAATTCAAGTTCACGTGTAAAATAGAAAAGGACCGTAGTATGGCTTTCCTAGACGTGCTGGTGACAGTGGGGCCAAATGGTACCTTGGCACACTCTGTGTACAGAAAGCCAACTCACACAGACAGATATTTGCACGCCTCTTCTCATCATCATCCTAATCATCTTCAATCTGTAGTTTCCTCGTTAGTTAACAGAGCCCACAACTTGTCAGACCCTGAGCATGTTAAAGTGGAACTTGATCATGTTCAGGAGGTACTCAGAAGGAATGGCTACAATGTGAAGAAGACACATATGCAGAAGAGGAATAAGAGGGAAAAACCATCGGAGGTGAACAGAACACCTGCCTTTATACCCTACTTTAAAGGGATAACGGATAAAGTTAGGTCAGTACTAAAGAAATACTCCATTAAGACTGTATATACTCCGTTATCGAAAGTCACGAAGGAGATGCGTTCACCAAAAGATGTAGTACCCCTGCAAACGCCGGGTGTTTATAAGATTGACTGCAGCTGTGGAAGTGCTTATATAGGCCAAACGAAGCGTTCAATCGCGGAAAGGGTCAAAGAACACATCGCAGCTGTGAAGAATCGATAGATGTGCAAATCCGCGATAGCTGAGCACTTATTAAACACGAACGTAAATCATTGGATGGAACTACATGCACCAAAAATCCTCTCTGCTGATCGTCATTACCACTCAAGGTTAAAAAATTAAGAAGCATACAAATTTCAATCGAGAAGATGGATTTAAATTATCACCATTGTGGAATACCGTGATTTCAAAGTGCAAATCGCGGGTTAGGCCGTCTCAAACAATCCCCGATGCTGTTAGTGTATTTTGCCGGACTGACTGTACCAGTGACGAAAATGTTAAAGAAATGTCGGTACATCGAGAAAATTCTTCAACTCGTTCGAGACGACGCTGCGCAACGCCAGTCAACCCGCGACCACGGCTCGTGTAATCGAGCCGAAACGTCGGGACAAAAAACAAATCGTTTTAGGTATGTTGTTGCATGAAATCCCGTTAGAGTGTAATGATTATTATTAATGAAATTATTGCAGAGAATAACAGCGACGATTTATTGAACTTAAGTAACAATGAATATTCAAAAACACTTGGTTTGCTTTGGTCTTATAAAGAAGACTTGTTGTTATTTTCTGTAAGCATAAATCAAAACACTAACATTACTAAACGCACAATATTATCTCTCATTTCACAAATATTTGACCCGTTAGGCATAATAAATCCTTGCATTCTTATCGCAAAATCAATTTTGCAAAGGTTATGGGCTTCAAAGGTATCCTGGGACGACCAGACGACGACAGACAAACCTAAAATAATTGAAATTCATGCATTTTCGGATGCGTCAATACAAGCATATTCTGCTTGCATATATCTTAAATCTATTTCTGAAAATGGTAATGTTTCAGTTCACTTGGTGATAGCAAAAAGTCGAGTGGCTCATATAAAGCCGTCGACAATCCCACGACTAGTGCTCTGTGGTGCCTTGCTTGCCGCACGGTTATCAGAAAAGGTAAATTCATCTTTTAGGCTAACTATCGACATGACTACCTACTGGTGTGACTCCACAATAGTTCTCGCTTGGATAAAATCACCCAAGAGTCATTTGTTAAAGGCCTATGTTTTTAATAGACTTCAAGAGATACAAGAAGTATCTGATCCTTCATCGTGGCGTTACGTGCCCACAAGTCTCAATCCCGCAGATATAGGCTCTCGTGGTACAGATCCCAAGCAGTTGCAGAATTGTCAGTTGTGGTGGGAAGGCCCTCCTTACCTCAAACGTAATGAAGAGGAATGGCCTCAACAACCATCCCGTAGCACTGAAATAGATTTGCCTAAAATGAAAGCTCATTGTAATTTTACCGCTGAACAAACAGATCACAAAACACATTATTCAAACTGCATAAATCGATTTTCTTCTTTTAGTAAGTTACAGCGCGTAATAGCTTATGTTCAACGTTACATTCATAATTATTTTAATCCACAAGATAAACGTACCGCACATCTAAACATTACAGAATTAAATTCATCATTAAATTCATTGTGTCGATTTGTGCAGCTTGAACATTTTGACAAAGAATACAACACATTAAAAAATAAGGGGACCTTACCTGCAAAGTGTCGTTTATTAAATTTTAATTTATTCTATAAAAATAGCGATAACTTGTTACGAGTAGGAGGCAGGCTCTCAAATTCATTTTATGATTTTGATACCAAATATCCAATATTGCTACCTTCATCTCATCACATTACATTACTTTTGTTTAGACATTATCACACAATCTTATTGCATGCTGGCCCGCAATTGTTGTTGGCCACCTTACGACACAAATTTTGGATTCTTGGCTAAAGAAATCTTGCTAGAAAGGTGGCTCATGAATGTACGAAATGCTGTCGTTTTTCAGGAAGGGTAAAACAACCTATTATGGGAAACTTGCCTCCACAGCGATTGCACGCCGACTATCCATTTATTAACACCGCCGTGGATTAAGCCGGGCCAGTTATGATACTAAATTGAAAGGATAGAGGAAGTCGATTAATAAAATCCTATCTCTGTATATTTATATGTATGGCCATAAAAGCAGTTCATATAGAACTTGTCACCGACATGAGCAGTGAGACCTATTTAGCTGCTTTAAGCAGGTTTATTGCCCGTAGAGGAAAACCCGCCAATATCTTCTCGGACAACGGAAGATGTTTCGTAGGAGCTCTAAGCGAGTTATCTAAATTCATTAAGCAAAATTCAGATTACATTAGTGCTTAGGCGTCAGACATGTCGATCAATTTTAAGTTTGCTCCGCCTTATAGTCCTCATTTTAATGGCTTGGTTGAAGGTGCGGTTAAATCTGTTAAATACCATTTAAAAAGGGCAGTATCTGTAGGTAACTTAACCTACGAACAAATGAACACTGTTCTCATCGAAGTCAAGGCTATTTTAAATTCAAGGCCCTTGACTCCTTTATCTTCAGACCCTGTCGATCTAACTGCCTAAACACCATCTCACTTTCTAATTGGACGAACGGTAACGTTGCTTCCCTCTCCTCAAGTCAAGGAGACTGCAGTCACGCACACTCTATCGCAGTACCTGAGGACGCAGCAAATAAAACTCCATTTCTGGAATAGATTCTATAAGGAGTGCATTTCAGAGCTGCAGACCAGACGCAAATGGTGCAAACAAGGACGAGACCTGCAGCTTGGCGAGATGGTCCTAGTAAAGGACGACCAGTTACCTCCAAATCGGTAGCTGCTTGGACGCGTGACTGCACTGCACCCAGGCTCTGACGGCGTGACCCGCGTTGCAGACGTACTCACCACATCAGGGACCCTACGACGCGCATTCAACCGGCTCTGCCCCCTACCAGTAATGACCTAAACCTTCGTTCCGGGGCGGCAGCATGTTACCGCTTGCGATGGTGATACCTACACATCGCACCAGCCGAAGAACCAGTTTTGACTCCCTCCCGCGCCTCGGCGCCGGCGGATTTCATCTAGCCCGTCGCCTACTACTTCTGATCGCGACGCCATTGTGACAACATTCACATTGTTAATTATTTGTCTCAGTACATAAATCATTATTTTACATATCTGGCGTTTAAATATAACATCAACGTCCCATCTGTGCTATTAGGAAGCTACCTAGTTCAACATGAGGCACATTCGTCTGTTTTGCCTGAGAGACTCAGACTATCTCTGCTGACCTGTCTCCACCAAGGTACCGCCATCAATTTCATCTGAGAGACCACAGCCTGTCTCAGCCGGGTTACAGCCTATCTCAGCTGAAGAGCCACTAGTTACCTTAGACGAGAGACCGCCGTCTGCCTTACATAAAGAATCAAGTATTCAAGTTCAAGGATTACGTAATATTTTACATAAATGCATGCCTACATGATGACATGTGTTAGATTATTTATTTACTGATGACACGATACAGAACATTGTCTCGTGCACAAATGCCTATGGCTTAGAATTGTGTAACTCTAAAATATCACATACAAGAGGCTCGCGTAAGACTTCATTATAAACCTACAAATTCCATAGAAATAAAAAAATCCTAGGACTTTGTTTATTGCATGGACAAATAAATTTACCGAACGTTAGAAATCTGTTTACACAATCAGATCCAATTTATTTTCATCCTCTGTTCCCATTTCCCACGTGTAATGTCGAGTAGAAGATCTTAAAAATTACTTCGTTGCCTGTGTATTTACTACAGTTGACTGTCATAGCATTCGGTGTCACTACAATGATTGATCGGTAATATGGATTAATGACGGGACCGCTATAGCATTCAACTGCTCTAGCATTTACTGACAAAATATATGTATTATTAATAGAAACAACGAGACAGAAATGCTATAACAGTTGAAAATTTTATATACCAAAATTGTGTCCAACTACTGTGACATGCTGTCCGCGAACGTGGTTATAAACATCATTTACATTAATGATGTTTATAACTTAAAAATAAAATAAAAGCTATACCTTAATAAAAAGGTGTTAAAATTATCTATAAATGTTATTTTATTTAAAGGCTCTATCTTCTATAATACAATTTAGGGGAGACTGGAATTTTAAAAGTGTGGTACTTACTTTGCAGGCCAGAGTAGTTAATTATTTTTTACTTTTTGTATGTTGCTTTTTAAAGTCGGTTTTTTATATTTATTTATTTTTTATTTAATACTTTTTAGCGTCTGCGTGCGAAATAATATAAAAAACTGCGCTCGCCAACCCGCCTGCCAAGCGTGGCGAGTATGGCAACAACCCCCTAATGACAGAAGTCACTGGGGAATGGCCTATGTTTAGCAGTGGACGTCCTGTGGCTGATATGATGATGATGATGATTAATACTTTGCCCTCCTTGTCCTGTTTTTACACTGTGTACGATTCTGTGCAGTGTTCTTGTCGAGAGCAGCTTCTTTCAGGTCTTTTTCAACCGTCGTCAACCAAGTAGAGGGTGGTCTTCCACGCCCCCGTTTCGTCGTTGGCAAGTCTAGGGCAAGCTTAACCACGAAATCTTGCGGCCCTCTCTGGACGTGCCCGTACCATCGTAGGCGTTTTTTTGACCTTTTCTATTATCGGTGCCACTTTGAAGCTTCCTCTTATATAGGTGTTTCGAACTTTATCCAGCAATGTGACGCCCGCTGACCAGCGTAACATGCGCATTTCGGTTGTGTGCAGTTTGTTGAGGTGTTGTTTGTTCGTCGCCCAACATTCGGATCCGTACAAAATAGCGGGTCTTATTGCTGTTTTGTACATTTTGCCTTTGACTTTAAGCGGCATTTTCCTGTCGCACATTACGCCTGTGAGCTGTCTCCATTTTAACCAGGCTGTTGTTATTCTGTGGGCGACATCGCTGTCAATTTTTCCGTCACTGCTAACAATTGAACCCAAATATTTAAATTGTTTCACGCTTGATATTTGTGAAGCACCAATGGTAATCTGAATATCATCAGGGTCAGTGATACCATCGAAAACGCAGGACTTATGCTCTGTCTTCTTTCGACTAATTTTTATACCATTCTCCTCAAGTGCCTTTGTCCAGTCGTTGAGGTTTTGCTGGAGATCTTTTATACTGTCTGAGATAAGAGCAACATCGTCCGCATATAAGATGTTCCAAGGCAACGGCTTTTGGCACTCCTTTGTCACGTTATCTGACACCTACACGTTGAGACTATTCTTATGAGCCGAAACACGCTTTATCTGCTTTAATTTGCTGAATAGTTAGGAAATCTCGCAGATTCCTTGAAGCTGCAGCATCAGCTTAATGTTTTCATGTCTTGGGAAAACTACTAAAGTAACATTGCATTAAATTTGAAATCAAACGGATGTGTGAAAGCTTGCAACAAACTAATTATCCTTTTATCGAATAGGATGTCACGTTTTATTCAATAGGCATAAATAAAACGGCCAAAATAAGTAAGAAAAGAATATTTTTTAGGTAAAAAATGAGTTCTGAAGCCGTGGGTAGGTTTACAAAAATTAGTTCCACGCAACGCCCTCAGCCTGACTCCCCTGCACAGCTGCTTCCTCCTAGTCGCCGAGATGTCCGAGTCTTGGGCTTAGCTTTTGCTCGATATTGAGTGAGCCCGGTCGTAGTTCCTGCATAAACGTCGGTAGGAATTAATCATAGGATAAAACGAGGACTGGTACTGCCACTAGTCTTGAGTTGATGAATTCAAAGCAGGAGTAATGTAAGCAAAGCCAGGGAAATCAGCTAGCTAGTACTAGAAAAGTCTAGGCATTAAACACCTGACCGTTATTTGAAGCTTAAACATATAATGAGATAGGCCTATCTGTTTTCCGCTCGTCTTACCTCTCTGTCTACCCTAGTAGCTCTCTCTCGCTCGCACACTTTCACTCCACCACCAGTGCTGCCGCTTGGCGAGCTCTCGTCATTGGCGTCCTGTTTTCCGCTGCGCACGGTCGTGCTCAGGACTCAGTAAATTAATTTTGCAATCTTTGCAAATTCATATACATATACACATATTCCTGTTCCACGTAAGTGTTTTACAAGCTTTTCTTACCTTTTCCTGTTTTAACAAGAAATAAGTTAATCAAACGGTGTTGCCGTTCGGTACGTTAAGTACATAGTTTTTGGTATCCACCTACCTACATATTTTGCTTTAATTATTTTTTGTGTGGTATTCTATCCTAGATTTTACAGCTCTTATTAACATGGAAAGTGACGAAAGTGTTTTACATTCGGGCTCGAAAGAACCATGTGCTAGTGCTCCCACTAATAGTGACAATAAAAAACGATCGCGTATTCGTCGTCAGTCTCGAGCTAGGTCTCGTCGTTCGTCGAATAGTAACTCATCCGACTCCTCTAGCAGCTCGAGTTCGTCGTCTTCGGACTCGAGTCCTCGAAGATCCACGCCGCGTCACCGCAACAAAAAAAGGGGGGGGGGGGGGGGGCAAGCGCCGGCATCGACGACACGATTCCCGGAAATTCCGTAAATTAACACGTCAGGTAGATGACCTCCGGAATCAATTAATTTTTTACAACAATAATTCTGTGCCCTGTTCCGCGGCACACTTTAATGAAAATCTAGCTGACGGAAACGTTAGTGGCGATCTTTACGTAGATCCGATTTTAAATGTCGAGGTGTCGGCACCTTTTGCTCAGTCAGATTTTACTTTTGAAATCGAGACGAAATTGAAAGAACCTAGTATTCCGTAGGTGTTTCTCCAAACGTTAAAGGATTTGCAACATTTAGATGGTAGTAATTGGTGCGAGGTTCGTTATGCGGAAACCCAAAAACTTTATAATTCTACCCCCGGTTTTATCGATTTGGAGATGAATGAAGAAATTAAGGCGTATGATTCGTTACGCCATCTTGCTCACGCTGACAAGGCTTTCGCTGCCTTAACGTTTTGCATCCTCCAACAGCGCGAAGCTTTACAAACTTCTGTCAGAAGTTTTTTACAGTGGGCGCGATATTCGGATTTGTCTTACGAGGGTATAACCAAAAAAGTTAACGAACTATGTTTGAGGGGCAATTTTTTCAAAGTTTCTTCCGATCTATTACAATTAACTTGCGGTCATCGTGCGGAGGTCATTCAGATGAGAAGGGATGGCATTACAAACCACGTGCGCGATCCCCTTGTCAAGGCCGTGTTACGCAAGATCCCTCCATCGTGTCAGCACGTGTTTAATGCGGAGTCACTAGCCACAGCACTAGAGAAGGCAGGTGGTGTTCAAAAAGCCTTTTTGCCTTTACAAAAGCTGGGCAGTTCTGCTTCCGTTTCGCAAACGGGTCAAAGCAAGCCCGCACGCCGCCCCTCGCAGGGGCAGGCTTTACGTAACGTACCCTCGTAGGGTACTGTTCATGGATGTTATGCACCTACGCATATTTCCCATGCTTACAATCAACCCTCGCAGGGTTACTGTAATGCCCGACCCTCGCAGGGCCATGGCTCTAATCAAGACGATAATCGCCCATCATTCTCTGGCGGTTCAAGAGGTTCCTTTCGAGGCAGAGGAGGTCGGCAAGGCTACAGACAGCAAGACAGCAAAAATAGCCGCAAGCGAGTCGCATCGCCCTCTGAGAATTACAACCGGAACGAAAAACGTAAGTATTGACTATCAATCCCGAACATTCAGAGCGGGTCGTCTGGTTCGTTTCCAACATCGGTGGAAGGAACTAGGTGCCCCAAGTTATCTGTTAAAGATAATAAAAGGGTATCGCATACCCTTTTTGCATCGACAGCCACTTGTAGTACCACCGTTAAACAAAAGTCCGTTCAGTACGGTTCCATCGGGTGCAATGACGTTCATAATCACCCAAATGCAACACCAGGGTGTATTAGATGTTGTCAAGGCCTCGCCAAGTTTTGTGTCCACAATGTTTCTTGTGCCAAAGGACGACGAGTCGCACCGACCCGTCTTCAACCTAGCTGCTTTGAACGATTACGTAATCACCGACAGGTTCAGATTAATAAATGTCTATCGAGTCCCAGACTTCCTTCAACCAAAAGATATGATGTGCAAAATAGACCTGTCACAGGCCTATTTTCACCTTCCCGTAGCTCCATCTCACAGACGGTTCCTACGTCTAATCTACAAAGGAAAATTAATGGAAATAACGTGCCTCCCGTTTGGTCTGAGCACAGCCCGGTCTGAGCACGGCCCCCAAGGTCTTTGCTTCTCTATCCAAGTCAGCTCTAGCTCTAGCTCAGTCACTCAGGGGTCAAGGGATTCGAATAATCGTCTAATTGGACGAATTTCTGGTTGTACATCAAAACCCACTGATATTACAGACCCATGTCCAAATCACTGTAGAGAGGTTGCAGTATCTCGGTTGGTTGGTGAATTTCGACAAGTCCACACTCACACCTTGTCAATGCCTAGTTTACCTGGGCGTTCAGTGGGACACTCTGTTAAACGAAAAGTCTCTTCCAGAGAAAAAATGCCTGAATCTAACATCCAAAATATCGACAGCCCTAGAAGAGAGAGCTCTCGATTTAAAGGCTTTGCAGAGCCTAGTAGGTCTATTAAACTTTGCAAGTTTTGTCGTACCAAGGGGCAGGCTTCACTTTCGAACACTCCTCTCTTTCCTGAACACAGTCGCCAAGATGCTAGCTGCCAAACAGTTCACGATTCCGGAACATGCCCTGATAGAGTTAACTTGGTGGTTGCAGAACCACCGTTGTCCTTCTCCGATTCATTTCACGTCTCCAACGCATTTCCTAGCGACCGATGCCTCAGACCTTGCCTGGGGAGAGCAACTAAACGACCGTTCGTTCACGGGACCGTGGAACGAACTAGAACAATCGATGCACTGCAATCAGAAGGAACTTCTAGCATTACTCAAGATACTACAGAACCAGGGTCAGTCTCTATGTTGGTCCACGGTTCTATGGCAGTGCGACAACAGAACAGCCGAAGCTTTCATTCGCAAGGAAGGCGGTACAAAATCAATAGCTCTCTTAGACTTGACAAATTCACCTAGCCGCTCATCACATTGCCGGCATATTCAACTCATGCAGACCATCTGTCTCGCTACCGATCCCCCCCCCCCCCCCCCCCCCGAACCTAAATGACTGGAACAGTTCCCAACTGGACCTGCTTTCATCATCCTGGCGTCCCTCTACACGTAGTACATACAGAGCCGCATGGCATAGATGGCTAGGTTGGTGTAAGAAAGAGAAAGCTAATCCATGTCGCCCAACCGGTTCAATTCTAGCAAAATTTTTAGCCGATTTATATTTTAATGAAAATCTATCATACAATACTCTACTATTACACAAATCAGTGGTGTCTACGTTGTGCAATACCGAAATTTCGGGAGTCTTAAGTGCTCATGTACTGGTTAAGCATGTTATGATATCTATTGCATTAAGAAAGCCTGTGCCCCATAAGACAACTATATGGAATGTCAATGTTCTCATTTCCTTTTTGTCTTCATATCAATTTAACGAAAATAACTGTTTCGCTACCGCCGGACATACTGCTATGTTGCTACTATTGGTTTCTGGTAGACGTATCCATGACCTGACCCTTCTGGCAGTCAATCAAGAGCATTTTATTGACAATACTGATCATATCATTCTATGGCCTAGATTTGGCTCTAAAACTGATCGTTCTGATTTCGGGCAATCGGGCTGGAAATAACTGAAAAATGAGATTAGTAAAAACCTCGATCAGTGTATCAAATTATTCAATCAAAAACGTAATTCCTCAAATAATTATTCTTTATTTGTTAATTCAAGAGGTAACCATAAGCCAGCATCGCGAACTGTGATTGCGGGCTGGGTAAAATCTCTCCTATCAGAGGCTGGTATTGTCGCAGCTCCAGGTAGCGTCCGCTCAGCAGTCGCCTCCGGAAGTTGGGCCGATAACGTCTCAGTTGATGATATTTTGTCACAAGGAAACTGGAGATCTGGTGACACATTCCGTCGTTTCTATAGGCGTGAGGTCGTCCAGGCTCCTGTTAGCTCTGCACCCTGAGCCAAATGGCAAACGCTCGGTATCGAATCAAATCTTCGCTTACGCTAACGCTGAATCGAAAACGCTAGTAGATTGGTAGCCAAGATGAACGGAACGCGGCGAACGCTTGTTCTCTTCTAACATTCGCTAAAAATACGATCTTTGTCTATGGTTTCGTTCGACGCCACACATAAATGTCAAAGTCAAGTGTTTGAAATGACGTAAGTTCAAATAAGTTAGAGCGCGCGCGCCGGACGGTCACACGACGGACCCACGTCGTAACTTTTAAAATCTTTTCAAAGTTGTTCTAATTTAATTTTGTATGTGTGAAGGTGATATTTTGTAATATTATATCTATTTGGAAGCAGTGAGTATTACAAAAAAGCATTCAATTACTAACTTTATTCTTAAATTGTTATTTTTGAGTGTTTTGTTTTGGTACAAAATAGTGTTGTTAATTTATGTAATTAGTATTATCATTATGTTTTAGCAATGGAAACAGCGAGATTACGAGCTAGCCCGGAACAATTTAGTGCACTAATAGAATACATGGAAAGGTAGGTCAAATAATCATTTATTTTTTGTGCATAGCACTTGACTCTCCATACGATAAACATTCACGCTCTCAACTTTTGAACCATAACAGGAAGAATGTTAAGTGGCTTGTTTTTGTTTATGTTATAGGCACGGTGACTTAGCGAGGCCCCAGACAGGATCTCAAGGACGATTGCGAGCCGATAGATTATGGCAAGAACTTGCTTCCCTATTAAATTCTATTGGCGGCGGTGTCGAAAAAACTCAGGATAAATGGAAAAAAGTAAGTTAAATCATGCTTTTATTAGTAATACGAGTATTATTCTCATTTCCATGCATCATCTGACACTGCTTTCATAAACATTATTTAGGTATGGGCTGATTGGAAAACCAAAACCAAAAAGAAATATAGTCAGATTAGGCGTCATGCAAGTGGTACTGGTGGTGGTCCAAGCAGCAGGCAATCATTAACCGCTTTGGAAGAAAGGGTGGTGGCTATAATTGGAGTGACTGCTGTTGTTGGTCAGGCGGGAATTCAGGAGCAGGGTTTTAATGTTGGTACCTTTTTTCAAGTCTCTCCTAAACCTCATATAACATCTTGTGTATTTTACATTTGATTATTGATATGATTAGTCAATCATAAACATGTTTACTAATATTTTCAGATACAATCCCAGATAAATGAAGACCCAATCACTGAAGATGAAAGGAATGAAGTGGAGATTTATGACATTAACTGTAAGTTTCTTTTATGTAATTTAAAAAGGTCAAATGTTCAGAATGTATTCCAAGAGTATAATATGTGTGAGTACTGTAACAATGGTAGATTAAGATTAAGAGATTAGAGTAAGATTTTTAAACTACAATTAATTACTGTTACATACATGTAACAGTAATTGATTGTAGTTTAAAAATCTTTGAGCAAATATTAGATTCTACTAACCATTCTACATATATGATTATTGTGTACCTACATAACATATTTCTAATTACTTTACAGTGACTCTACCGCCAGAACCACCATTAACACTACTTTTGGGTCCGGAAGCCACAACAACAACGCAGTCGCCTCTGCTGCGAACCTCTCGGCCAAGTGCTGACCGCCAGGCGCCGCTATCTTCACAAACTGTAGAGTCTCCCCGGCGGCAGCGCTTGCTAAGAGCGCAACGGAATAGAGGGCTGACGCATTCCGACCGAGCAGCCAGCATTTTGGAACCGGAAGCGTCAACATCAACGTTGCCGCCTCTGTCGCGAACCCCTCTGCCAAATACCGACCGCCAGGCGACGCCATCCCCACAAACTGTGACCGAGACTCCTCGACGGCAGCGCTTGCTAAGAGCGCGCCGAAATCGGGGGCTTACGCCTCTCGACAGAGCTGCCAGCGAGTTTGTAGCCGTCGAGCAAAGCCGCCTTCGACTCGAAGAGATGCACGCACGAGCGCGAAATAGAGCGACTAAGACTAGAGGCCCTAAGAATTAAAGTTACCCGCGAGCAAAATGAACTGCTCAGGCAGTTAGCCGTAATTGCTCAAGGGTTGCTTCAAACATTGTCGCATAATAGTAGTTTACCATCCACAGTCGTTATTCCAGATACTGAAAGGAATGGCGATTGTTGATGGTTATATGTTACAGAAATAGGTACAATTTAAAAATGACTCATGATATGTATAATAATAACTTATTTATACCATAAATGGTTTCTTGATTGATTTAATAAATATGTTATTGTAATATGTGTTATAATAACATATTTATTAAATCAATAAAGGTATGCATGAGTTTTTTTTTAAAGAGATTAGCAAATGGTTTGTACAAACTTACAATGACTTATTCACTAAGCTTGTAAAAAGCATTTGCTAATCTCTTTAGACTATAACATCATCATCTTTTTCTATTTTTGTTTTCTTTTATACATTTACATTTTTTTTTATGCATTACTGAGATAGGCTTTTTGTGTTATCGGTTATGTAGTTAGATTTGTGACCTGTGTCTTTATATTTTTTTAATTGTTTAATTTTACTTTAGCAATCTTCTTTTACACATTATTTTTTTGTTTATATGTTTAATTAAATATGGTCTTATCGCTAAAGTGATTTCTAAAAATAACTAAATAGAAAATACTTGTGTGTGAAATAAAATTTTGGTTGTATTGTGCTTAGAATAATTTGTTTTCGAATAATAATATTATCTGCCTTTTTAAATATAATTATTTTATCATGCATTCAGTAAAATTTGTTCTTTGACTTACTAAGAACACTAGCAGTGTTCTTACTTTTCAGTGGATTCATTGATTTACTTAAATAATGTATTCCAATTTGTTTAAAATGTGCTGTCAACATGAGGGTGATAATGAAGTGTACGGTGCTTAAGCAGACATCTCCAACGAGCTTTCAGCAGGCCAAAGCAACGCTCAATGCAATTTCTAGCTTGGACATGTCGCATAGTGTACTCCTCCTCTCTTGACCCTGGCATTGCACTAAGTATTGGAGTCATAAGCTAAGTCTAATAACCAGGTTTGTTCTCCATTCTGGAGAAGTGCTCGCATATACTCTTCGACTCGACTTGATGCCCAAATGAAAGAGTCATGTGTAGCCCCTCCATATTTGGCGTTCACATTTATTATTCTTAGGCTGTGATCACAAATCTGCACAAAAGTTAACAATTAGGGCTGTAGAAAGAAAAGTGCATCAAAATAACTACCAAATTTGGTAAGTCCTAATTTATTTTGACCAAAGGGTCAAATAAAAGTAATGCTTACCATTTGTACATTTAAAGAATGATACCCTTTTCTATTAAAATAAATATGCTCCTCTTCACTTGGCTTGACAATTGCTATATGAGTGCAATCAATGCAGCCTACTACACCAGGCAAATTAAATCTTCTTTGAAACCTTAAAAATAAAATATAAATCAATAAAATTAGACTGCCTAGAAAGAACCTTAGCAAGTTCTAATTAAAATATTCACACAAGTAATAAACATTAGAAAAAAAAACATTAATTTAGAAATCATTGGATATTATTATGTGGCAATTTGATTTTGAAAGTAGGTACATTTAACAAGAATAGATAACTATTCAAATACTTACTCTTGTCTAATTCTCGATCTTTGTTGAAGGGTTTGTGGGAAAACTATCCATTTATTGATTATGTTGGGATGGTTTAGAGCTGCCACAACTTCCCTAATGCAACGGCTTGCTGTTCGCTGTGGCAGATGTTGTGTAACACCCACAATACGCTGATATGACCCCGTAGCCAAGAAACTCAAAGTGCAAAGTAACTGTAATAAATAAATACAATATAGCCATAAGTGATCATCGCTCTATCATTTTTGTGCTTTATCAGCTCTTGTAGTTTTCTAATAAGTAGTAAACATAACCTCTTATTGTCATGAAATAGGTAAACTCTACTTACTTTTACTTCGAAAGGGATTTCTCGAGTTCCTTTTAATGTTGTTTGGCTACGAAGATCGGAGCAAGGTTCGAAAAACACTTCTTGTTTAACCTAAATCTTTGAATAAAAAGTAAGTCCGGAATTTCGGCTATTTGCTCCAAACACTGGCGAGAATTATTTCTCCGTTGACGCCTTAGCCATACTTCCTCATTGTGTGCAGCCCACAATAATTTTAAAGAATGCATTTGTACTATAAAACTCTTTAGATACACAATATTCAAACAATCACACCATCAGCTGATTAAAGAATCGCCATTTTAATTCGTAAGCGTCAAGGGGTTAGCGTTCGCTATCTAACGTAGCAATGATACGCTCATTCAGCGTAGTCGATTGTCAAAAAGCGCCACTTGGCTGGGATAAGCGAACGACTAAAGTTTCGTTCTCTACAATCGAAAGTTTATAGTACACTTGTCTACCAATCTACAATTCGTTACGACTAGGTCACGTGACATGTCAATCGACGACTATTTTCCATACAAATCTTTGAGCGTTTTCGCTAAACGATTGCCACTTGTCTAGAGGTGCTGGGATGTCAAATTGTTTTCGCCCAATTTAATCAAATCCGTGAAGTTAACTAAATTTGATTTATTTTTTATAAATAATTACAATTATATGTTCGCACACTTACAATTTTTATTATATTTTCCCTAAATTAAAATAACTACTAAAACCTTCATTGTTACCTTTTGCGCCTTCAGCGTTTAGGTGTGCATACCTTCACATTGGCGTCCTTCTCCACCAATTCACCAGGCGATAACAAACAGGTCTCATTATATGTTTAAGCTTCAAATAACGGTCAGGTGTTTAATAACAGCGTTTTAACCTACAATAAAACGCTTATTAAATACCTACCTTATTTGAAGCTTAACTTTTATCCTCTGCCTGGTATAATTCGACACAATGACGAGAGCTCGCCAAGCGGCAGCACTGGTGGTGGAGTGAAAGTGTGCGAGCGAGAGAGAGCTACTAGGGTAGACAGAGAGGTAAGACGAGCGGAAAACAGATAGGCCTATCACATTATATGTTTAAGCTTCAAATAAGGTAGGTATTTAATAAGCGTTTTATTGTAGGTTAAAACGCTGTTATTAAAACTTTAACTGGGATGAAGTGGCAGTTCTATGGATAGCAGAGACGGTTACAGTAAACTGATGGCCATACAAATATGTTAACGTATTTCTAACTAAGCAGTATGTTTCTTATTATACCTAGATGTATTGCATACGAATACGAGACTAAGAGTAACTAACTAATAACTAAATTGCTAAGGGACTATACATGAATAAATAAGCTAATAGGCAATTACAACAACACTGGACTGCTACGAACGTTAACTATTATTTAAAGCATAATTCCTCCTACCTTTATCTGGCAAAACAAAATATTAATATGCACAACTTACCCAGATACGGGACTAAAGTTATTTTTAGTCACTGAGTGAGAAGTTAAATCACAAGATACACTCTTCAGATCATCGAGATCAAAGTATAAAATTGCAAATTAGTTCGCGCACCGACAAAAGGATCGCGCGTAGCTTCAAGCGGTACGCGGGTGCTCTGTTACAAGATCAGTAGCGCGAGCACGAATATTTGAAGTATTCGTAACGTAAACGTATCGAGTCTACTACGCAATTACGCAGTAAAACGTTAGTAGGCAGCACGAAGCACTTTCGTCGTCGTATCGTAAGCTCGATAGGCCAACGCAAGTGACGTCATCCTAACGTAAATAGGGATTGAGCAAACTCAGAAATAATGAACGAACGATATGTTCGGAAACAACATGAACCGAGATAATAAATAAAAATTAGTAAAATAAATTATGTTATTGTTGTTAAATCATAAAGAAGGCAATAAAAAATAAAATGGTATTCATTATATTTATTTTTATATAAGATGAGTTAATGCAATTATTGGTCTTTCATTACAATTTTAAAGAAAATGTTATCCGCCTAGATGTTTTGATTTCCGAACGGACTACTAGATTGTCAGACAAAGTTTAAGCAAGTATACAACAAATTGGATTTGAAAATATAAATATTATTAAATAATGAGGACAAGTAATAATAAAACTACGTAAATTCGGCAAATAACAATTATGACAGAATCTATAGCAAAGTAGTACGTGGAGTGAAAAACTAAGGTCTTGTGTTATTAACCAATAGTTTGTGATATTTATTTCCCTGTGATTTGAGTTGTAATATAACTTATTGAGAATATAAAATTGTCAAAGAATAAAGTACATTACCTTAGTTCTCTTCTATGTGGTTATGATTATTGTTATGTGAATTAAAGACTGCGCAGTATGTATGTAGTTGTCCTATTATTTTGTGTCTTTGTTGCAAATAGGTACCAACGGCCCAGCTTAACAATTTTCTCTCTATCTTTAATACCAACCTACATATAACTTTTTATTTAAATATTTGTTTATTACGTTGATCACTGTAAACTTAATAACTTTAATTCGATTTTACAAATCTTAGTGGATTTGCTATGCTAAGATAAGTATCTACTTAATGATTTTTGAAATATATTTTATGTGATAGTAAATTGTATTTTTTGAAATAAATTTGAATAAAAAAAACCGGCCAAGTGCGAGTCGGAATCGCGCACGAAGGGTTCCGCACCATTATTTATAAAAACGAACAAAAAAGTTACGTTTGTAGTATGGGGGGCCCCTTAAATATTTATTTTATTCTGTTTTTTAGTATTTCTTGTTATAGCGGCATCAGAAATACATCATCTGTGAAAATTCCAACTGTCTAACTCCTATATTTGTATTGTCCAATATTATTTATCAATCAATTAATATCGATGCATAATAATAAAACAATTTACTACGTTTAACTTTACGCGTTCCTAACATTGTTTTTAGTAAAAATAAGCCTTTATAACAACACACTGAAAAAAATTATAAAAACTTAGTTCCGACGCAAATTTTCTCACCGACAAATCTTAGGTGACAAAACATTCGTAAGTTCACGATAGCCAGCTATCGTCAGTCACGATACTATACGTCAAAAAAAGGTTTGTGCTCGCAAAGTTAGTTGGCATTAACGTTACGATTACCGTACGCTTACTTTACGATACGAAATTCATTCGTGCTGCCAAATTTAGTTTGCTTTACGTCCAGTAGAGGCGCTGTCAGATTCTCATACAAATGGTTTACGTTAACGATACGAATACTTTGACGCAAATTATTCGTGCTCGCGCTACAGATTAACTTTTTTAACAACTTGTTTTTAGGCTTCCGTACCCAAAGGGTAAAACGGGACCCTATTACTGAGGCTCCGCTGTCCGTCTGTCTGTCGGTCTGTCTGTCTGTCTGTCTGTCCGTCTGTCCGTCTGTCCGTCTGTCCGTCTGTCCGTCTGTCCGTCTGTCCGTCTGTCCGTCTGTCCGTCTGTCCGTCTGTCCGTCTGTCCGTCTGTCCGTCTGTCCGTCTGTCCGTCTGTCCGTCTGTCCGTCTGTCCGTCTGTCCGTCTGTCCGTCTGTCCGTCTGTCCGTCTGTCCGTCTGTCCGTCTGTCCGTCTGTCCGTCTGTCCGTCTGTCCGTCTGTCCGTCTGTCCGTCTGTCCGTCTGTCCGTCTGTCACCAGGCTGTATCTCATGAACCGTGATAGTTAGACAGTTGAAATTTCACAGATGATGTATTTCTGATGCCGCTATAACAAGAAATACTAAAAAACAGAATAAATTAAATATTTAAGGGGGCCCCCATACTACAAACGTGACTTTTTTGTTCGTTTTTATAGATAATGGTGCGGAACTCTTCTTGCGCGATTCGGACTCGCACTTGGCCGGTTTTTTTTAATTCAAATTAAAATAAATTTCAAAAATCATTAAGTAGATATTTAACTTAACATAGCAAATCCACTAAGATTTGTAAAATCGAACTAAAGTTAGTTTTATGTTTACAGTGATCAACATAATAAACAATTTATTAAATAAAAAGTTATATGTAGGTTGGTAGTAAAGATAGAGAGAATATTGTTAAGCTGGCCCATTGGTAGGTACCTATTTGCAACAAAGACACAAAATAATAGGACAACTACATACATACTGCGCAGTATTCACATAACAATAATCAATAACCACATAGAAGAGAACTAAGGTAATGTACTTTATTCTTTGAATATTTTATATTCTCAATAATTTATATTACAACTTAAATCACAGGGAAATAAATATCAAAGTTGTAGATAGATATACCTAAACATCACAAACTATTGGTTAATAACACAAGATCTTAGTTTTTCACTCCACGTACTACTTTGCTGTAGATTCTGTCATTATTCTTATTTGCCGAATTTACGTAGTTTTATTATTACTTGTCCTCATTATTTAATAAAAATTTATATTTTCAAATCCAATTTGTTGTATACTTGCATAAACTTTGTCCGTCAATCTGGTAGTCCGTTCGGAAATCAAAACATCTAGGCGGATAACATTTTCTTTAAAATTGTAATGAAAGACCAATAATTGCATTAACTCATCTTATATAAAAATAAATATAATGAATACCATTTTATTTTTTATTGCCTTCTTTATGATTTAACACCAATAACATAATTTATTTTACTAATTTTTATTTATTATCTCGCTTCATGTTGTTTCCGAACATATCATTCGTTCATTATTCCTGAGTTTGCTCAATCCATATTTACGTTAGGATGACGTCACTTGCGTTGGCCTATCGAGCTTACGATACGACGAAGAAAGTGCTTCGTGCTGCCTACTAACGTTTTACTGCGTAATCGTGTAGTAGACTCGATACGTTTACGTTACGAATACTTCAAATGTTCGTGCTCGCGCTACTGGTCGAGGCTGGCGACCCGCGCACAAGTGTCGCGAAAGCCTGCGCCCGCGGCCACACACGCCCCGCGCCCTTCGCCCCGTGCGTATTTATTATCAAGGAGCATTTTAACCAACTGCAATGAAGCCCAAAAAGAGGGTTTCTTATTACGTTGTCGTCTGTATGTTATTACGTGATGTTTCATAGTAAAATAAATTAGCAATAAGTGCATTAAAAAAATATAATTTGTAAGTATAGTTTAGGGTTTTAGTTTATTATTATTTGATTAATTACTTTTACTTAGTTTTAGGTTTAGTAGTGAATAAATTGTTCTCTAATGATTATACATTTTAGTTCGTTTTTATATTATCTTTAAAATTTCGAAGATAAGGAAAATGTAAGTAACATTAATATGTTACAGTACCCCCTTCCAAGAAAAGATTTTACCTTATTGTAAAATCTGGTATCTTAGATAACTCAATTTCATTATCTAATATTTATGAGTTTAAGATCCTTCATGTGCCATGCTCCCAGGTCACGTCCAGTCATATCTTCAAGAACATATACTAGGGGTGACTTCTTTTGCTTTACTCGACACTTAAGATATTTTGGAGCAAGTTTTTTGGTGAAACGTGCATCCTTGTCACTTTGGAAATAGCAACGCTTCCATACGACATCACTGACATTAAATTCCGCATGTTTTCGTCTTAAGTTATAATGCTGTGTATTTTTTAAATGTGCTTGCCAAAGTGCGAGTTGTACCTTGTCGAAGACACCTGCCAAATTACCCAAATTTTCCGCGTAAGAGTCGCGTGGAAGAAAAATAAGCTCATTTGGGTTATCATTTTCAATATAATGAGACCCACTTGTAACCAATTCTCGACCATGGACGAGGAACGATGGCGTATAACCGGTCGTTTCATTTACTGAGTTGTTCATTGCGAATTGGATTTTTGGCAGATTGACATCCCATGAGCGTTGGTCATCCTGAACAAATGTAGAAACCGCCGTAATTATCGTTTTATTATACCTCTCAACGGTGTTCATTTGGGGAGTATACTTAGGAGTATAGTGAACATTGGGCACGGAATATTTTTTAAATAAAGATTCAATTTCACGACTTGTGAATTGCACACCATTATCCAAAATAATGGTTTGTGGAATTCCATGAACCAAGAAAACATAGTCCTCCAAATTCTTACTTACAAGGTCAGCAGTAGCTCTACGCAACGGAAACATGAGGCAGTATTTAGAAAAACAGCAAGTCACCACGAAAATATAACAGTGCTGTTTCCTTGAAGCCGGTAAAGGGCCGACTAAATCAATAGAAAGCGTTTGAAAGGGTCTGCTGCACTCCTTAGGCCTTCCCATCATACCCAGAGTGCCTTGAGTTGAAAGTTTGTAAGCTAGGCAAATTTCACAACTTGATACGTAATTAACCACATCAGGGTACATTTTAGGCCAGTAGTAGCGAAGTAATAGTCTTTTGTAAGTTTTGAAAATACCAAAGTGACCCGATGTTGGTTCCGAATGATTCTCCTTTAATACACTAAGACGCTGCTCCCGTGGGATTACGAGTTTCCAATCAAATTCGGCTGTAAGCTCATTTTTGCCTTTCATAAAACGATACAGAGTGCCATTTTCAACTCTATAATTGGGAAAACTAGTGGGTGAATTCTGACATCCATTAAATATATTCAGGTACCAAGTGTCTTGTGTTGTTTGGGAGGATTGATCTGAGATCGCCGCAAGGGTAGGCAACCTGGAAAGAAAATCGGGAACAACATTGTCCTTACCACGACGGTGTTTAATGTCAAAGTTAAAGGCAGATAATCTTACACCCCATCTAGCGAGTCTTCCAGTTGGGTTTGAGAGTGAGAGAAACCACTTAATTGCCGAGTGATCGGTGTAAACAGTAAATGGTTTTCCACTCTCTAAATAACATCGCCAGTGTTCAAGGGCTACCAGAACAGCAAGAGTTTCACGTTCAGTGACGCTGTAATTCCTCTCAGGACCTGTAAGTGATCTGCTCATGTAAGCGACTGGGTGTTTAACTCCATCAATTGTCTGAGACAGCATAGCTCCCACACCAAAATTACTAGCGTCAGTATGAACGTCAAAAGAGCAAATAAAAATGAAATTCGGACAAGCGAGAACAGGTGCGTTAACAAGGAGAGATTTAAGTTTTTCGAATGCACTGTCTGACTCGTCCGTCCAGAGGAAAGGCGGTGTTTTCTTTTTAGTAGAGGTCAGCTTGTTTAAAGGTCCTGCAATTGTACTAAAATTCGGAATGAAACGTCTATACCACGAAGCAGTACCCAAAAAACGCTTTACCTCTTTTCGATTTCCAGGAGTTGGGTAGTTCAGAATAGCTTCTACTTTTTCCGGGTCAGTACGGAGCCCCTGAGCATCGACAATATAGCCGAGGTATCGTAGTTGGCTACGGAAAAAATTACATTTACTTAAGTTAACTGTCAAGTTTGCTATACGTAATTTTTCAAGGACACGCTGGAGTAGGGAAACATGTTCTTTAAATGAACGGCTTATGACTATGACGTCATCTAAGTACGCAAAGACCTTAAGCTCAAATTCAGGACCAAAGAGAGTATCTACTAAGCGTTGTTAAGTAGCTGGCGCATTTGAAAGACCAAAAGCTGTAACCTTGAATTTTAGAGTTCCACGACCCGGAACGTAGAATGCAGTCTTCTCTTGATCCTCTTTTTTGATAGGTATCTGCCAAAATGTTTTAGAGAGATCAATACTAGACAGATACTTAGCATCTCTTAAGTTGTCTAGTATTTCGGAGATATAAGGAAGGCAGTAAGCATCTTTTTTAGTGATAGAATTAAGTTTTCTACTATCTAAGCAGAATCGTGGTTTACCGTCTTTTTTATTGACTACTAATACCGGTGATGACCAAGGGCTTTCGCATGGCTCAATGACATCTAGTGACAACATTTCATCAACTTGCTCCGTGACAACCTTTTGTTTTTCTGGAGACATGCGGTAATAGCGTTGTCTTATTGGTTCGGAATCACCGGTATCAATATTATGAGCGATAATATTAGTTCTACCTAGTCCCTTCTCCTCAAAAGAAATTGAACTTAATTCTTTAACCACATCATCAGCAATAACCCTTTCAGGAACACTTAGATTCTCATAGCCGCAAAGAAATACTTCTTTAGAGTCTAGAGAAACATTAAATATAGCAGGTTTATTAGAAAGGTAATTGGTATTATTAAGGTATTTTGGCAAAATTTTAAATTGATTCCAAAAATCTATCCCAAGAATCAGAGTTGAGTCAACTTCTGGAATCACGTGTAACTTAATGACTTGAGTTTGGCCATCAAAAACTATAGGCAAAACCATATAACCTAAAGACTGAAGCCTTTGGCCACCGGCAGCGTTTACCGCTATTTTGGTGTCATCAAGCAGAATGTAACCGAATTCCAACAACGTTTTATAAGAATCATGACCCAGGATACTGACCACTGAACCCGAATCCAGTAAGCCATACATATTAAGATCGTTGTTATTTTCAATTTTTATTTTTACATATGGACGTGGATCATTACTCGGCTTGGAAGTGAAAATTGAAGCAACATTATAAGATGAGAAAAAGTTTTTGATAACCAGCAGCCAACTTTCCCAATCCGAGCTATCAAAGAAATTAGGCGCTGTTTTGCTGCAATTTTCACTTACTAGTTTTTTTTAGTCTGTTCTGTTTTATTATCCTTATTACAGTCGGGGCACTCCGTAGAGCGCACATCTTTCTTACCACATTTAAAACAGAATATGACTCGTTCAGCGGGGCATTCTCTCATACTGTGTTCATCCGATCGGCATCTAAAGCAAAATTTAGGTTGCGAAATAGCATAAACGCTGTTAGAATTCGATTGTATTTTATTAGGATTATGGTTAGGGTAAGATCTAAAATTATTATAGTTTTTAGCCACAAATTTACTAGATGCATTATAAGCAAATTCAGGAGCTAAAGTTTTAGAAGATGACGCTATTGGTTCTTTAAAATTTTCTGAACGGGCCTTTACTTGTTCGTAATTTCGACATAGCGTTTGTAATTTAGAAATAGATGCTACCTCAGGACAATTTGCTAGTACGTTTGAGTAGCATGGGCGAATACTGTGAAGTATGATCTCAAGCTGATCTTTTTCAGACATAGGAGTACTGAGCCGAGAGAACATACCTTTAACTATTGCCAAATAGACAATTATATTTTCTGTTTCACCTTGAGTACGATTACGTATCTCAGTGATCATACGATAGTCATAATCAAAGATATCAAAATCTTGTCGTAGCCGAGTAACTAGATTATCCCAATTTACAACCTCATTCTTAACTGAACGGAACCAGTGGAGAGCATCGCCCATAAAGATTTCATATGCATATGACATAAGTTTTTCATCGGTAACATTTTTTGCTAAGCGAAATTCTTCAAGTTTTTGAATAAAAGATCTAACACACGTCTTACCATCAAATTTAAGTTTAGATATATCTGTGGAGAGTCCACGATCGCAATGCACTGTTACGTTTAAGTTGTCAGTGCTTGAAGTTTTATCTTTATCAAGGGGTGCAGATTCAGAATCTCTAAAGTCTTCTGGTTCTATTATTTTAGAAAAAAGAGTATTATATTCCTCAAAAGCATTTTTAACCACTTTTAATTTTGAAAAAAGATCAGATGTTGGCTCAGGGTCTTCTAGGCGACGAAGCCTATGATGAATGTGGTTCAACAGTGAGCGTGTGCGGTCAACTAGGCTTTCTTCTAATGTCGACGACAAACTTTCTAAATTAACTTTAACTTTATTCAGAGAATCTGAAACTCCTCTTATATCATCGAGTAATTCCAGACAAGAGTCAGCGATGTCACTCGATGGATATATCTGTGTTAATTTACATACTTGACGCCTAAGCTCTAGAACAGTACTAGCCGGTACTTCCCCTCTTATAGTGACCTCATATTGCAACTCAGATTTTTGAAGGTGAAGAAATTTTATAGGATGAGACATTTTATACAAAATATCTGGATATGTTGTGCAAATAAAAGCAGAGAGAAAAAAAAAATAAAAACTAGTCACTAAAACTAGACAAGCACAAAAAAGCCAAATCAGTTAATTCCGTTCTGTCACAATAATCATCTTTGATCTAGAACGATGAAGTAAAAATAAATTCAAAATATATTTACGGTATGTTTTTAAAACTAAAAAATTAGAAATACGTTTAAAACTCACGTAAAAAAATACCTAACCTCACTGCAACAAGCGGGTGGTGCAGACACACTTACCATGGGGTATGCACGGCGCGGATGGGCGTTAGCGGGCCTGTCCCATCGTGAATAATTCCGGCGTCCGGATGAGCCTCGACTCCTCGGTTTCCTCGGCATGGTGCTCTCTAAAACCAGAAAATAAAAACAATCCACTTAATGACGTACTGGACGAGGAACAAGGGAAACCAAGTCAAAAGTAAATACTTACCGGGAGGTGCTGCGCAACATGCTTGCCGAGGTGGGCATAGAGGTTCGGAGCGAAGCGAATCACGCGCGTTTAGAACCCCTAGTAATGAATTGCGCCCATACACGATTCTGACACTCACACGGGTGGAAATCTGCCTCTCTGACGCTCTTTTTCGATAAATTACGTGGCAAACGCATGGTTATTTTTGACATCATATACATACTCTGACTAATCTGTGATCATTTAGCTTGACATATATTAATCTGTGGCTTGACAGTAGTACCTAGTTGGATTTATCCACGGTGGGGCCACTGATCAAATAAGCTGTGGGACAGGCAATGGTACACAGCCATACAGCCAGAAGTAATTAAGTTTGGTTAAGTATGTGTATAATTTTCATTTAGTTATTTGTAAATTTATATGTTTTTTTTTCTTTTTCTTTTTCCGTGGCATTGTCTGTTTATGCAAATGTTGTTGGCAATAGTTTATTGTTTAAAGCGTCCCCGCCTTGCGCACCCTTTTGAGAGACAATCAAAGTCGCATCCATTCTCTTAGGATAACCTAACACTCATATAATTTTTCAAGAGTGTCTCCTCGAAAGGATGCGCAATGCCAACAATGGGTGTCCGCGGAAGACCAGCGTCATGACATGCTTGCAAGCATATCATGACAATTGCTGAGCGGAAGCCTATTTGGCACAGTCTAATTTTGTTTTATAGTCTTCTTTGTAATTTTTTTATGTGTTGTACTGTGTCAATAAAGTTTTTTCTATTCTATTCTATTCTATTCTATTCTATAAAACAGTATCTTTTTTAATGTTAAGTTGACTTATAATCAGCTTAAAATAAAATCTCAAGCTATATGTACCTCTGATTATGAGTTACAAATTACTATGACAGTTAGGTTAGTACTCAAGTTTTTAAAGTAGAAATAAGTTTATGTGTAAGAATTTGCTTAGTAAAATTTTAATAAAAACTATCAGAATGTATATAATTTAATGTTTAAACACATAGCTTGAGAAAGCAAGTACTATCATCGTTTTACAGTGATAACATGCACATAACCATCACCAGAAAAAAGCAAAATAATGAAGAAGCTACGATAGAACCAATCTTGGAACCTTTAAACGATAAGAGTAGGCGCCATTTGTCACGTTTTATTCAATAGGCATAAATAAAACGGCCAAAATAAGTAAGAAAAGAATATTATTTAGGTAAAAAATGAGTTCTGAAGCCGTGGGTAGGTTTACAAAAATTGGTTTCACGCAACGCCCTCAGCCTGACTCCCCTGCACAGCTGCTTCCTCCTAGTCGCCGAGATGTCCGAGTCTTGGGCTTAGCTTTTGCTCGATATTGAGTGAGCCCGGTCGTAGTTCCTGCATAAACGTCGGTAGGAATTAATCATAGGATAAAACGAGGACTGGTACTGCCACTAGTCTTGAGTTGATGAATTCAAAGCAGGAGTAATGTAAGCAAAGCCAGGGAAATCAGCTAGCTAGTACGCGCACAAGTATCGCGAAAGCCTGCGCCCGCGGCCACACACGCCCCGCGCCCTTCGCCCCGTGCGTATTTATTATCAAGGAGCATTTTAACCAACTGCAATGAAGCCCAAAAAGAGGGTTTCTTATTACGTTGTCGTCTGTATGTTATTACGTGATGTTTCATAGTAAAATAAATTAGCAATAAGTGCATTAAAAAAATATAATTTGTAAGTATAGTTTAGGGTTTTAGTTTATTATTATTTGATTAATTACTTTTACTTAGTTTTAGGTTTAGTAGTGAATAAATTGTTCTCTAATGATTATACATTTTAGTTCGTTTTTATATTATCTTTAAAATTTCGAAGATAAGGAAAATGTAAGTAACATTAATATGTTACAAGGAATAGAAAAAACCTTTAAACGACTGATCAGATCTTCATAAAATATAGCCAAGAACAATCCCTGTAATATTAGCTTTCAAACAAAAAAAAAACTACGTCAAAATCGGTCTATTCGTTTGGGCGCTACGATGCCACAGACAGATACACACGCGTACACGTTAAAATATGGAAATATAAAATGCTTAATTGGTCTAATGTTTTGTGTGACGAAATATAAACACAATCTATTTTGCCTCATCTAAAACCGGGTAAACCCGGTTTTGATTCTTCAAAACCGGTCTTTGTCAAAAGAAATACCCGGGTTTTCCCGGTTATTTGAGACCCGGGAAAACCCGGGTGCATGCCCTAGTGACCTAGTCGCTCGTCCTGATCAAGGACAAGGCGAATCCTCTATTGATGTGGCTGCTTGGCCGCGTCCTCCGAACGCTACCTAGGTGCTTCTTCAAGCAAGGCATTATTTGGTAATTTGCGTGGCAATTTTCAACTTTAATATATTTTTTAAATCGAGCTCTGTATCTTAAGTATGCGTAAAAGTAATGTTTTTTATGGAAGAGGCACATAATAGAGCGATATACTTACAGAGATAATCGAAGTTAAAGAATTAGAGACCACGCAAATCACAAAACACTTCACGAAAATGATAAATTTTTAAGCTTTCATTTAAATTTATATTAGAATCAATCGAGCATTATTTATTCTTTGTTAAAGACATGAAATGACAAACCTATATAATTACACTTGAGTTTTCGTCGCTAAGACAGGAGATCACAGCTCTAGTAGTTTTTGTAGTCATCAGTTCTTCGTAGTCTTTGGCCAGGCCTGGAACTTCTATCTCGTCTATCTTTTTGTTCGCAGTGGTTGAAGTCATGAATACTAAATATTTTTCCTTCGGCTTTCCTTTTATAATATCTCGCCGGTTTTTAACCTTGAACTCTTCATTATTTTTAAGCCTCTCTCTTCTTCTTCTTTCAGATAAATTCTTTCTTTCTAATTTTTCCTCTCATGTTTTAGGCATTTTTGGTCTAAAAAATTATTCATTACAATTTTATTACTACGCACCTACAATACTCGCCTCATAGAGGAGGCAATTGAGCAGAATCGGGGGTCGAAGGTCTTCACTAAAAGATTGGGAAAAAGTCACCTGACAAAGCTGAAAACCTCAGATGGCTGAATCGTCTCATCGGTTTCGGAGATTTTGGCCGAAATCGAAGGCTTTTACGGCCGATTGTACGCATTGCATTCCCTACAGCCGCAGCCCGACGCGAATGATCCAAGAGCCAAGCTTACCTGCCACTTCACTAAAGATCTCCCAGACGTGAAGGAGGATGAGATTGAGGCGGCCCTCGGACAGCTTAGTAATGGGAAGGCTCCCGGCGAAGACGGAATCACATCTGAGCTCTTTAAAGCTGCAGGCCAACCTGTGCTTGGCAAACTTGAAGAGCGGACGGAGTTGAAGAGCCGAGTGGCATTGTTTTTCAAGAAAGGAGACAAAAGTCTCCTGAAAAACTATAGACCAATCACGCTCCTGAGTCACGTTTACAAGCTGTTCTCGAGGGTCATCACAAACCGTCTTTCCGCAAGATTTGACGCATTCCAGCCACCGGAACAGGCTGGGTTTCGCAAAGGTTACAGTACCATGGTTCACATTCACACGGTGCGGCAGGTTATACAGAAGTCCGAAGAGTATAACCAGCCCCTGTGCCTGGCCTTTGTGGACTATGAGAAAGCCTTCGACTCGGTCGAAACCTGGGCTGTTCTGGAATCCTTGCAGCGATGCCAAGTCGATTGGCGGTACGTGAAGGTGCTAAGAAGCCTGTACAGTATGGCATCAATGTCCGTCCAAGTACAAAACCACCAAACAAAACCCATCCAGCTGCTCCGAGGTGTTAGACAGGGAGATGTTATAACTCCAAAACTGTTCACCAACGCACTGGAGGATGTGTTCAAGACGCTGGATTGGATCGGACTGGGCATCAATGTAAATGGCGAATATCTTACGCATCTTCGCTTTGCCGATGACATAGTTATTATGGCAGAATCGCTGCAGGATTTGCAAAAAATGCTACACAGTCTTAATGCTGCCTCGAGACGTGTGGGGCTTGGAATGAATTTGGACAAGACAAAGGTAATGTTCAACGAACATGTTATCCCGAACCCAATTTCCGACGAGGGCACTGCGCTCGAGGTTGTCCAAGAGTACGTCTACCTTAGTCAAGTACTACAGCTCGGTAGAGACAACTTCGAGCGGGAAATCGCCAGAAGAGTGCAGCTTGGCTGGGCAGCATTTGGAAAATTGCGTCATATCTTCACGTCGACACAGCCGCAGTGCCTAAAAAGCCGGGTGTTTAACCAATGCGTCCTACCAGTTTTAACCTACGGAGCCGAAACGTGAAACATGACAGACAAGTTGGCTCACCGACTACACGTCACTCAGCGTGCTATAGAAAGGTCTATGTTGGGGATCTCATTAAGGGATAAGATCCGGAACGAGGTCATACGACATAAGACTAAGGTGACTGATATTGTCCAAATATGTAGCAAGCTGAAGTGGCAGTGGGCTGGCCATGTCTGTCGCAGAACCGACGAGAGGTGGAGCAGGAAGGTTCTCGAATGGAGACCACGCTTAGGTAAACGTAGTGTAGGACGCCGCCCGGCTAGATGGACCGATGACCTAAAGAAGGCAGCTGGCAGCGACTGGATGCAAGGGGCGGGAGATCGAGCGCTGTGGCGCTCCTTGGGGGAGGCCTATGTCCAGCAGTGGACTGCAACAGGCTGATATGATGATGATATGATGACAATTTTATTATTTATTAATATAGGTAGCTAATCTGACACTATTTTTACTATAATAAGGTACTTATAAAATTAGAAACCCATCAACTGCATCATTTTAATTGTGATTTAAACGTATTGACATTTCAAACTAAAAATGATCACACAATACTATTACAAAACCCGAAAGTTATTTCATTTGCATGGCCAATAATTGATTTGCGTGGGTCAAAACTACCACGTAAACCACGCAAATCACGACCACGAAAATCAAAATAAATCCTTTATCCTAAAAATATACATAAACCTTTTAAGCAAATAAACTGTGTTTTGAATATAGGTTACGTAACCTATTATTTGATTGAACAAAATTTTATTCAATAAATAAATTTACAGACACCGGAAAATTGTACCACACAAATCCAATTTTTGAGAAACCATACCCATGCAACGAGGTTCTTACCTTAATTTTTCGGACCCTCGACGCGTCGTCACACAAGTACTCTGCCCGGCCGTCGGGGCGCGACTAGTCTTAACGTGAATTAGGATGACGCAACATCCGGTCGCGAAATTCGGGTTTTGCAAGTGAATTTATAATGATCCACGCAAATCAGTAACTACCCCGGGACAGTCACATTTTTATTTTTTTTAGATAATGTAATTCTTTTAGAACAACGATCTAATTTTTCACAGAATTGTCAACTTCTTATGACTTAGTATATTTTTTTTGGTAAGCGTGTACCGTTTAGTTTAAAATATATAGGTAATTTACTAAGTGACCAGATCGGGGTTTGGGACACTCCACAAAAATCAAAGAATCGGGGTGTCTTATTTTTTTTGTGATATAAAATATAAAGATAATTGAATAATAATCAATAACCCAGTTAAGAGAAGAGTGGAAATATACCCGAAAAAAAAAGTGGCTAGCTGGCTTTTCGATTTCCATTATTTTTAGGTGACCCACCGACGACCCACCTGGCAGAGACGGCATCGCCAGGGTCGCCGACATCAAGACGAAGAAGGGCGTCATACGACGCGCATACAACACCATCTGTCCGCTACCTACATCAACATTTAAAGATTCCACTTCAAGGCGGGCAGTATAGTGAACGCAACAGCGGCGGGCACCTGCCCCGCGCGAGCGGCGCGGGGCGAGGAGGCGGTCATATATACGTCTGCTCGCGCGCCGCACATCTCACTAACCACGGTCGCGCACGCAGTGGCGGATTAACCAACTAGCAAGAGTAGCAAATGCTACGGGCCCCGCACTTTAGGGGCCCCGCGCACCAACGCATTCAGATCGAGAAAGAATACAAATTTTAATAAAAATTAGAAGTGTGTTTTGTTTTCAATAATCTAGGTACAATATTTAAAAGACTCTAGATCTTTCATCAAACTGATAAAATTATATTTATAATTTTAGAACATTTATTATAAAAGTAAGCACCGGTCACAAAAAACTATTGTTTTGCACTGCACTGCACGCAAGTTGGTGAAACTGCAAAACACTGTAAATTACTTGATATTCTCATAGAGCTAGTGGTCGAGCTGATGTAGGTATTACTGACAGTAAGAAGCACGAGCTTTAGTTAAATAATTCTTCCGAATCTTGTTTCCCAAACGTAGACATTGATGTGCGCATTTTTTTGTCGATAGACCTACTGTAGAAATCACTTGGCCACCCTTAGAAATCACCCTAAACCTCATTGTTGATCTCTCACAAAACTACGGTTAGTTCAGCTGGACGGCAGTTTAAGGAGAGAGATATTTCAGGTTTTACTAAAAAAATCGCGCTCGCTTCGCTCGCGGATTATGTTTTCTCATGCAATTAATTATTTACCGATTTCTCAAAACTGTCAGTTAATCCTTTATTTATATTTAAATTGTGGCAAGGGTGGAAAAATTAATGTATGGATCAGCAACTTTTTATACGCTGCTTCTGTCGCATTTGCCAATAATAATAATAAATTAGCTTTTTTTATTCCACAGTCACTTGGGTTACAAAGGTAGTTTAAGAATTTCCATTAAGGATGCATTAATACTAATTGGTTTACAAATTTAATTAAATTTATGGTGTTGCAGATTAAAAGCGACGTTTTACCTAATAATAAAACGTTTATTAAACATACTTACCTAATTCAAAGCCTTTTACATGAGAGTAGCACCCGCGTTTCCGGTCCGAGTACTAGATATGACTCATGGTCTGCCCACGTGACCCACGTTTCTGCAGCCCGCCACCGCAGCTATGCAAAACTAGCGCCACCACAGGCAGCTCGAAAGATTGTTCGATATTCGTGTCATTGCGTTTTATTGTCACCAGGCAGGTTTAAAAAGCAGGCTTTGAATAAGGTAAGTATGTTTAATAAACGTTTTGTTATCAGGTAAAACGTCGCTATTAAACAGTACTGTACCGTTATTCAAAGCCTTTTACATGAGAGACGTGTTTATTTATTATCGCCTGGTGGCGCTGTGTACTGTGTAGTCGCCAATGTGATCAATAATAATAAAATATGATGATATTATCTAAGCTCATTAATTAGGTTTTACAATTGCATTATGAATGCAAGCCACTGCAAATATAGTATAAATTTGTATAACTGTGTATCCTTAGCTTCCTAGAAACTATTCATCTAGTTGCTAGTGTGAAATGTGTTAATTTTTGCATAAGTGCATTCAAACATTACGATGTGTTAGTTACTATAAGCCTATAAGTTGTCATTCAGACTAATAAAACAGCGGTTTGTGTATATTTCTAAAATATTGTTGACCAATTAAACTAAACATGTTTGACAGGTCAAGCAAATCTACTTTGCCCGTATGATCTTACGCAGAAGCTTATATAATAGCCCGGTTAGCAGGCTTAGCAATGAACTCGGGACCACAGAGGTGGCGATGCCAAGTCTGGCGTGCTCGCTTATCGGCTACGGAGATCGTCGATTACACCCTCGGATTATCAAAAATATTTTTAGTCTATACTTGGTTAAAAATAAACAGTTTATGAATTTACTTTACAACTTTTTGCTGCTAAGTTATAATGAAGACTGCCCAGCTCGCCTTTAAACCGATATGGTTTAAGATAGTAAATGATATTGCGCTGTGATTAGGCACTGTCTAGAATGCAGTGATATGAGTTTAAGACAGAGCATAAAGTCAAGTAAGCTTGATTCATAAATTAATGCTGTGGCTTTTTGCTACGATGGCAGGTAGCTCGGAGGCTTAGCAAAAATTAAGTGCACTATTAAAGTACTAAATGTTTTTTCTATTGCAAAAGATCAGCAGCGCGTAGGTATTACTTAAGTTTCGCATAGGATGTTCAACTATCCCACATAGCACAATACGAGTGTAACTACTGGTACCAGTTCCATGCCAGTTGCACACATGAACACCTGTCGTACCGATAAACTCATTACATTTCAATCGTGTGTTCTGCTCATGAAATTTTCTATTGTAATATTAGGTATGTTACTTTTTGAGTGAAGGTGTTTTGCCATATGCCTCAGATGCCAAAGATAAGAATTTGAAGTATAAAATTACTCTGTGTTGTTCATCATTCAGTAAGCTAGTATAATAGTTATAATTTAGCGTTACGACTTGTTCAATAACCCGTTTTCGCTATTTTAAACACAAAGTGTATAGAAATGACTGAAATTGGCATGACTAAGTAATCGAATGCGATTACAAATTAAAATGTACTTCACTCACGTACGTATATCAAAACACCTACATGCAAGCGCTGTCTTAATACTGAAAGCGTGTTAATCCAGCTTAAATAAATAACGACGCAGATCATTTGCAAGCTACAACATTTGATTCCTGGTTTATTAACAGGTTTTACAAAAAGAAAATGTTTCACAGAACGCGGCGAAAATCATCGTCAGACAGATTGTACAACGGTAGGTATGTGATAATAGAATGTGATTTTCTATTTTGTGTACTTCTGTTTTGCGACGAAAATCCAAAAGCTACTCAATAAATAAGTCGATGTTTTGGTTTACATCGCATTTTGCCATTCAGCAACAACAGTTGTGTCAGACGATCACAACGGCGAGTATGTAATACTACCCACACTTTTTGTTTGTTTTAGTTGAAATGGCAAAAGAATGTAATAGCTACTTTTTTTAATAATATTGCTAAAAATCATTTATGTAACATGTAGTAGTTGTTACGTAAGTAGGTATAACTATTACTACCAGAAAATTCGGAAACAATTCTTATTAGTGCGCATTTTTTAGGTTTGGATTTGATTAATTTTGCACATGTTGGGAAGGAGACTTTACGATTGTCTGTGGAGATTCTATCCACAATCAAGCTAGACTAGATCTGTTTGTTAAGTCGACTGATCTCAACTGATGTCAATCAACATCATTACAACACGGATGTTGAGCGTGGGCGAAAGATGCTCAGAAGACCATTACGATTATGTGATTGGCTAACGCACACGCATCTTTATGATGATCGTTTCGTGAAATCGCAGAGCGATCCCCACTCTTTGCCCCAGCGCTTAGCATGTAGGTATTACAAGTTTTATCTAAGTAACGGGATTACGGGACACGCTGCATGGTCTTAATCTGCAGCAAACAATGAATATTTGATTGAATTACTATGCAACTATTTACAATTTTACATTATGTATGGTACCTTTGTGGTGTGGTTATCCGCACATTGTTATGCTACAGTTCGTACCCAAATAAATCAGTGTGGTGTCTTCAGCAAGTAGAGGTAGTACTCGCATTTTGCCTAACTTTACGTCATCTTACCGCATCGATGCAAAGCTTTGCACATTAGATGTTACACCTGGCTGATAAAGCTCGAAAGTGTAGTATCCATGATTATCTTTAATCTTGTTTGATAAAAAATTCCGCAACTCGGGGTTTCATACTACGGTATGGTCAACTTCGAATAAATAGCGATTTATTCATGAAATTAAGAACAACGGTGTCATAAAAGTATGACTACTTTTAAAGGCAGGGTAGACTTCCATATGTTTATTGACCGGCCTAGATGTTTTGACATCTACCTTAAAGATATAAGAGGGAATACCTCCTGAGGTATTACACCCTTTGTAAATAGGCAGGGTTTTGAGTTTACCAGAAGGAAGTCGTACTGCCGTTAAAAGATGCATGTGCTACGATCTCTCAGCTCTGAACAGTCAAATTTGTTAATGATGCTAATGTTTAGAGGGCAGCAGGTCATTGCGAAAACTTGTCACGCATTAATTGCCTATTGGTCAAGGGTAAACAAAAATATCATTTTTGTTATCTAGGTTGTTTGTAAAAAGTACGGAATTATTAGAACACGACCGTGATCATAGGTGTAAAATCTAAGTCTATTGGTTTTGTACTTTAAAAACAGATTTTTTTTTTTTTTTACTTGAGATGGGCTTACTTTTGACCCCAATCTTGCTCTAGAGCATAGATGGGATCTACGATGGAGCGAGCTTGCCCAGAAGATGCCTATTCACTCTGGACTTAAAGAGAGTCAGGTTATATGCACTCGGAAATACAGACGCAGGCAGGGAATTCCAATCTTTAGCTGTGCGCATTATAAAAGATGATGAGAAGCGCTTAGTGCGGATTATGGGTATATCAACTAAGAACGGATGGTAGCCGGCCGTGCGTCTGGATGTCCGATGGAAGAAAGGTGACGGTGGTATGAGCTCATGCAGCTCATGAGCACACTCTCCGAAGTACAATCTGTAGAAGACCGATAGGCAAGCAACTTTGCGGCGGTAAACCAGGCTGTGCAGTTTGGACGCCACCAGTTTTTTATCGCCTATTATTCTCTTGGCTCTGCGTTCCACCGAGTCTAGTGCAGCAAGTTGGTATTTCGCCGAGCCGTCCCAAAGGTGGCTGCAGTACTCCATGCAAGATCGCACTTGGGCTTTGTAAAGAGTTAAAAGCTGTCCAGGCGTGAAGTACCGCTTGACTTTATTCAGGACGCCCAACTTTCTAGCTGCAATTTGAGCCTTAGACTCGATGGTGGTGCCAAAGTTGAGGTCAGAGGACAACTCCATGCCAAGAAGTTGTAGAGTGTCGGTCACTGGAACAGATGTACCTCGGAAAGTAGGAGAAAGGGTGAAAGGACTCCTTTTTGTAGAGAAAAGACACGCCTGCGTCTTAGAGGCATTGAAGCTGACGAGATTGTCATCGCCCCACTGGGAGACATTACTTAACGTCAGGCTCGTACGCTCAACCATGGCCTCTCTCAGTCTTTGGACCTCAACTCCACTGGCTCCTGCACTAGACAGATACTTCTCCGTGACAGTACTGTCATCTGCGTACCCAACAATACCTGAAGATAGCAGGTCATTAATGTGCAGCAGGAAAAGAGTCGCAGAGAGCACAGACCCCTGAGGAACTCCGGCGTCAATGGCCTTGAGGTCAGAGGAGCAGCCGTCAATGACTACTCGGATCGACCGTTCTCTCAGGAAGTCAGCCACCCAGCTACAGAAGCCAGTGGGGATACCGTACGCTGGAAGCTTGCTCAGCAGACTCGCATGCCAAACCCTGTCGAAAGCCTTCGAAATATCCAGCGACACTGCGATTGCTTCGCCGTGGTTTTCGATGTGCGGTGTGGGCAAGTGACCCATCAGGTTTCTGCATTGGAGGTAGTGTAGGAAGGCAGAAGTTAGATTCGACTGATTTCGACAGGGACCCGATCGAACCTAGCTTTTCGCAGCACCCTTTTGCAAGACCTGGCGGCTGTATTATATGCTCTCTTCTTTGCTCGCACCTTTCGCGCGCTCGCGGTAAGCTGACTGTTTCCGAGCCTCAGCTCGAGCACAGTCCGCATTGTACCAAGGTCGGGCTTTGTAACCGAGCGGGATGTCGGAAAATGGAATGAAATATTCCATTCCCTGCCGGATAACAGCTGTGATCGCATCAGCGACGCATGAGGGATCTTTCGAAGAGAAACATAACTGCCGCCACGGGTATGATGCAAAGAAAGCTCGCATCTCGTCCCAGTCTGCTGACTCGTATCGCCATACTCTCCTCGTACCCCTAAGGGTGTTATCCGGAGAAGAGCAGATCGATACGGATTTCACTACACAGTGGTCGGACGATCCCAGTGGAGCCGAGACTGAAACCGAGTGTCTGTGTGGATCAGTTGTCAGCAGTAGGTCCAGGCAATTGGGTGTATGATCAGCGATATCCGGTATTCGCGTCGCTTGTTCCACCAGCTGAGTGAGATCTAGCGCCAATGCTAGCTTGCGGGCCTCTCGCCCAGCATGGTCAGTTTTCTAGTATGGGAACAGCCACTCTTTGTGGTGGGCGTTGAAGTCCCCCAGAAAAACAAGTTCTGCTGTTGGATATCGCTGAAGTGCGGAGTCTGCCGTCTCAGCAAGGTATTCCATGAGCCCAGTCGTCTCCCGATCTCCACTGTGCGAACGGTAAACACAAGCGCAGAGAGATTTCTCTACCCCAGTGTCCACCAAAAGCCACAGCACAGGAAATTTTGACTTCTCAAAGCAATGGAGACGCTTACAGCAGATGTCATCGCGAACATACACACAGACCCCTGCACATTTCTTGAACTTATGTTCGAGAGTGTATCCAGGGTAGTTGAGGTATGCCACGTCCGACGGTGTTGCTATCTGCGTCTCCGTTAAGAAGAATAAGTGCGGCTTCTCGGTCTCCAGGTGGTGGTGGACCGGGTCGAGATTTGAGTGCAGACCTCGGATGTTGGTGAGGTGCACTTTGAGTGGGAGGAAGTGTCGCCGTTGATTAAACTTTTTCTTCTTCATTTGCTTTGTCATTTTTTAAGAGTTTTAGTAGGGGAAAGAAAAATATAGTCGAGGCGCTGCTTAGCAAACCCTACTCGTACTTTTCGGCTCAGCCGATCAGAGGGGAACTCGCTTGGAGACTGCGGGGACGCCCGAGCCCCCCCGATACCACTCCACCGGGTCCTCCCATCCAGTCGCCAACTGGCACGGTGGAGCATAACGGGATTTTTCGCAAGTTGGCGGGGCAGCCTTTACGCGTGGCTAGCGCGTAAGTCGGGCCCCCTTCTGACTGCGGTCGGCCAACGGCTGGGACCGTGCTCGGATCCCGCTACCCTCCAGAACGAGTTACCCGATACAGCATCGCCTAAAGACAGAGACCGGTTCCAACAGCGCAACTGACTTAGTTTCAAACCCCCAATGGATCTGTCGAGTCTTTTCATATAGAAAAAAGCTGGGAGTGCGCTCCACTGCTTTTAGCATATTTTGCCAATAGTACGAGTATACATATTAAAACATGTCTGAAGTTTATCCTGATCTAGGTTGCAAAAATAATTAAAAGGTTGAATTATATCATATTAATCCTTTTAAGTAAGAGCTCGTTTCTCCTCACTGTACTGGTCAGTACCTATAATAAATGGCAACGTTAAGCCAGAACTTAAGTTGATCTCCTATCCCGATGGGATCAGGGAGATTAATTAAATTACAAAAGTTTTAAATTTTTACAGGGATGTGCTCTAGTATTGTAAGTAGTAAAAGTAACGTAAGGCTACTTTACGACGACATGACATTAAGTCAGATTATAATAATTTAATATCCTATCCCAGTGGGATAAGCAGGATTATACTCTTTTATTGTTAACGTTTAGAGGATATGGGACGGTGCCCTAGTGTCCCCATTCCAACGGAAAAATAAAGTTGGGTGGTAGTACGGCATGACTGTAGCAGCTACAGTGTAGGCAGACCGTCATTTGATCTCTTATGCTGGCTAGATAAGGGTGATTTTAGCTTCTTATTCTCCATCAGCGGAGGTATAGTCATCGCCGAACAATATACTTTCAACGTTTTGAAAACGTATGGTGGTGCGCTAGTTCCCTTATTTCAACGGAAGAGTAAAATAGGCATTTGATCTTCTATCCCGGCGGGATAAGGAAGATAAGATTTTTTGCTTCTTTACCTTGATCGTCGGAAGTTTTGAGACTTACCCGGTTGGTTTGGATTTCATCAACGAGCAATATACTTTTAACGTTTTGAAAACGTAGGGTGGTGCCCTAGTTTCCATATGTCAACGGAAGAGTAAAGTAGGTATTTGATCTCCTATCCCGATGGGATAAGGGAGATTAGTCGTTTGCTCCTTATACTCCATCATTTAGTTTAGTTTTGATTTCAATGGGGTGCAATATATTTTCAACGTTTCGAGAATGTAGGGCGGAGCCCTGACATTCTCATACCGACGAATAAGCATAGTAGGTAGCTCTTATCCCGGTGGGATAAACGAGAGCAGGTTATGCTAGTCATCTATGAACTGGAATGTAGGGCGGAGCCCTGACATTCTGATACCGACGAAAAAGCATAGTAGGTAGCTCCTATCCCGGTGGGATGAAGGAGACGTTAACAAATTTGGTATTTCCACATATTAGTTCTACCATGTTGGCCACAGGTTTACTTCAGTGTTCACCGTTTCTGAAGCGCGAGGTCTTCAGAAACGGGCAGAGACAACCGCGGGCGGCGTCTGAGTGTGCGCGGCGCGTGGGCTGGCAGGAGAGGGGCACGGGGCCATCGGTCTGACGCGATGCGTCGGAGTGCACGCGCAGCAAGTCCCAGGAGACGACTGCGTGGCAGGGGCAGATTTTAGGCAGCTCTACCCGACCACTGCTTCACTTTTATGACAATGACTTCCTTATCCCCGCAACTTCAACTGAAAGAAAGGTTAATCCACGAAAAGAGGATACGTGAGCATGCATGTAGTTCCTTGCTTATTCTGCTTAATGCAATAAAAATAAAACTTTTCCAACATAGGGTAGAAGAAAGTAGGGTTCGAAGAAAAATATTTTAGCAAAAAAAATATTCACTAAATGATAATTAGGTTTTCTAAATTGTACTCACTCAATAATACAAGCCTTACTTGTTGCAATTACTCGATACAGAACCTTGCATGTTTCACTTTTCATTTTGTTTTTCGTATCCTTCTTCCAGGTTCCCTGATGTTCTTCTTGCACGTGGACAGACCTATATTTACTAAAAACGTACACTTCACTAATGGAAAAAACCGTAAGAGGCTCACGTAATCTAAAAAGAAAATTATATATTAAAGTGAGTAGATTGAGAACAATCTATCTCCAAACGGTAACACCGTTTTCCTTCTAAAAATTCACAGACGTCATCTAACGGGAAACCCGTTACAGACTTACGTTATTCAAGAAGAAAATTCATATATTTTTAAAGTACCTAAGTAGATTGAAACCAATCTATCTAACAATGGTTTAAAAACCATAAAAAACTGAAAACTTACTTGGTGTTTAGAAGTAATTACCAATATCCAGTCGACGCCGTTATTATTGTAACGGCTTAAAGTAAAGATAAAACTTACTCCTTGTGAGGGTAACCACAAAAATTTTGTTACCAAAGTAGTCACTAGTACCAGTGAGACGGCTCCAAACTAGCGAAGCTGTTCTGCGACCGTCTTGAACGAAAACTAAAACACCAATGACACGAATATCGAACAATCTTTCGAGCTGCCTGTGGTGGCGCTAGTTTTGCATAGCTGCGGTGGCGGGCTGCAGAAACGTGGGTCACGTGGGCAGACCATGAGTCATGTCTAGTACTCGGACCGGAAACGCGGATGCTACTCTCATGTAAAAGGCTTTGAATAACGGTACAGTACTGTTTAATGCTTCGTTTTTATTAGTGTGGACACCCTTAGGGTAAAAGCCTCCTCCAAAGAATGCCATTTTTCCCTATCTTTGGCTTTGGTCATCCAGTCTCTTCCTGCGCTGGCCACAATCTCATCCTACCACCGGGCGCACGGACGGCCTCTACTTCTCACGCCATCCGGTCCATTCTATTTTGTTGTGTTGATTGTCCAACGATTATTATCGTATCTCGCAACATGACCAGCCTACCTCCATTTTAAACTTTGAGCGATATCTATAATCTCTATAATAGAGCATCACTCACCTTGGTTCTTTTTCGGATTTCTGTGTTTCTTACTCTATCTCTCAGTTTTATATTTAAACAGCTCCTTTCCATTGCCCTCTCAGTGGTCTGGATTTTATGTCTTACCTTCTGATCGTAAGTCCACGTTTGGCAGCCGTAGCCGTAGGTGAGACAGGGCAAGATTGTCGTGTTTAGAATAATCCTTTTTAATTTGATTGATAGTTTTGATTTGAAAATCTCCTTTTTTTCCATGTAATAGCTACTCTCCTATTTATTTCTTCTATATTTCTTTTTGTCTTTACTAAATGAAATTTGTTTTCCAAGGTAAGTGTAGCTCTCTACGTACTCGAGTACCACTTCGTTAACCAGTACTGGCATCAACTCACTGTTAGTCATGACTTTGGTTTTTTCTAAGTTTATTTCCAGGCCTACGCGATCACTAGCAGTTTGAAGTTCGCTAATCATTGTGTTGAGCTTAAATGGACTTTTAGAAAACACGACGATGTCGTCCGCAAAGCGTAGGTGGCTTAGATGTTTCCTATTCACCTTGGCTCCTTGCTTTGACAATAGAAAGTCTTCCATTACATTTTGTAGAACTGCTATAAATAATTTCGGAGAGAAAGGATCGCCTTGTCTGACTCCTTGGTTAATGCTGATCCTAGTGCTCGCTCTGTCTAGTCTGACTCTACTAGTGCAATTATTATATATATATGTAGGTGTGGGTCTAAATGAAAACACTTTTTGGATGAAAAAACTTGTTATATTCTTAAATTGATTTTTTACACACAACAGTCCTACAGTCATCGATCATGGCGGCGTCAGAGAGAGACCTTTAGTTTTTCTCATTCATCCATCCCGTTCACACACATGCCTCGTTCGGATATCATCAAGTAGAAAAATCCTACAACTCGGCCTTCCTGCAAACCAGTCTGGCCTTAGACTGAAACTAGTTTAATTTACAATAATAATGTCTAACTTAACCATATCTAAACAAGCATTACTGCACAAAAAAATATGTTTTATTTTATTTATAAAGTTTTAACATTGGTAAATGTTAGTATAAGAGATTATATTTAGAGCCTACTCTAAGCTTCTCTACAAAAATGCAAAACTAACATCTAGTTATAATAACCTCCAATTACAATAACAACATGGATTGCTAACTCTTACAAATCTAAATAACTCACACAACCTTTACTATTTGATACACTAGTACTATTCAATTGACGTTAGCTATTATTATGAAGCTACTAGTGACAAGCAATAATTAAATCATTTGGTGATAAGATAGTATACAACAACTTACAACCATTCTAAACAACAAGAAAGATGATTCATAAGTGTTAGTTTACATAGAGATTATTTATAAGATTGCAACTCAGTTTTACACAAGTCAACAAATATAGTATATTATGATAACTATGTAGTATACATTCGTCTTCTCCTTGTGCCTTCTTTATCCTAGCATGTAATTCGATATCAACAACACATATACTTCTGCTCAAAGCATCGACATGCTGCATTTTGTTTCCAACCCTGTGTTCTATGGAATAGTCAACATCTTGAAGGTATAGTATCCAACGGGCCACTTTTGCGGATACCTCTTTTTTGTTTAATGTCTTTTGAAAGGCTTCACAGTTAGTTACAATTTTAAAATGTATTCCAATGAGATATCTTCTAAATTTCTTAATGCCTTCAATCACTGCGAGAGCTTCCAGCTCGTAGCTGCTGCACTTTTGTTAAACTTCAGTAGTTTTTTTGCTCATGTAGTGTACAGAATGTAAACTGTTATCATTGGGATCTCTTTGCATTAGAATTGCTGCGTATGTAGTATACAGTTATTCACACTTAAAAAATCAATGACAATTTAATAATGTAATACCAGGTTGAACTAAAAACAAGATTTTTTTTTATCTTATTTTAAGAACAATTTAGTCAGACAAAAGTTAAGTTGAATCAAGGCCACCTTTTCATACAATCTATACCTGAAGTAGTTCTTATTGGTCCTTCTCTACCTCTGTCTATTTTCTCTACCTCATACCTCTCCTTTCCTAACTCTTTTGTTATTTGATATGGCCCAAAGAATTTTTGCTTTAATATTAATGCATTTCCAAATTGCGTTCGTTGTATGGCTACCAAGTCTCCTTGTTTATACTGCTCTCCTTCTTTTTTATTTTCTTATTGTAAGTCTTTCTGTTCTCTTCTTGGATTCTGTAAATTTGTGCTTTAGCTGCTCTCCTTGATTCATCTCTACTATTCATGAAATTAATTCTGTTTTCCTCTTCAAGAAACTCTAAAATTGATAGATCTTCTTTCATTTTAATTTTCGTTTTACCCCAGTCAGCAATTCAAAAGGTGTCATGTTGATGGATCGTTGGTGCGTGCCATTTATTACCCTCTGTAGCTTGTTCACATGCTTATACCAATGACTAGGTTCTTCGATACACATCTTTGTCAAGGTGGAAATAATAATACTGTTCATCCGTTCTACTTGGCCATTTCCTCTAGGAATTCCGGTTGTGATAGTGATATGTTCGACGCCTTCTTCTTGGCAGTATTCTCGAAACTCATTACCGGTAAAAGCTGTTTCACGATCTGTTATGAATCTTCTTGGGTTGCCGTAGTCTTTCTGATGTAACTTCAGTTTTTCTACTGTCTCCTTTGCAGTCACAGTCTTAACAGGATAAATCCAGACAAATTTTGTATATCCATCAATCACAGTTAGTATATAATTGTACATTTTCTTGGTTGCATCTAAAGGTCCTAAGTGATCACAATGTAAGGTATCTAAAGGCAATTCTCCTTTATCTATTGGATTTAATAAACCTCCTTTTTTATCAGACTTCCTGCTTGCTAACAAACACGGTACACATGTAGAGACTACTTTATCTATTTTACGGTCCAATTGTTTAAAGTAGTAATCCCTTTCTATAATATCCTTGATCTTCTTTTTACCAAAATGTCCTGTTCCATGGGCCCTTTTGATCATTTCTATATCCATCATCTCAGGTAACACTAACTTCTTCTCTACACCTTTATAGACAACCTCATTTTCTAAAAAATAATCTTCATTTTCTTCTAAGATTTTTCTGATTAGCTTCAATCCTTTGTCTTCTCCTTGTGCCTTCTTTATCCTAGCATGTAATTCGATATCAACAACACATATACTTCTGCTCAAAGCATCAACATGCTGCATTTTGTTTCCAACCCTGTGTTCTATGAGATATCTTCTAAATTTCTTAATGCCCTTAATCACTGCGAGAGCTTCCAGCTCGTAGCTGCTGCACTTTTGTTGAACTTCAGTAGTTTTTCTGCTCATGTAGTGTACAGAATGTAAACTGTTATCATTGGGATCTCTTTGCATTAGAATTGCTGCGTAGCCATACATAGAAGCATCTGTATGTAATTCAGTCTCCATTTGTAGATCGAATATTTTCAAAACTAGTTCACAACATAATTTTGATTTTAAGTCTTCGAAAGCTCGCCTTTGTGCTTCTTCAAATCTAAATTCACCTTTCTTTATCAAGTCGCTTAACGGTTTTGCTATCAGTGCATAATTTTGTACGAATTTCCTGAAGTATGAAGTAAGTCCTATGAAGCTGTGAACTTCTTTCAAATTCTTAGGTATTGGGAAAGTCATAACAGCCTTCGTCTTCTCTGTAGATGGTTTCACTGTCCCGTTAATTTATGTAACCTAGATATTTAACAGACCTTTGTAGTATTTGTGATTTTTTCCAATTTAATTCCAGTCCGTATTCTGCAGCCACTCTTAGCACATCTTTAAGCCTTGTGATTCCTTCCTCTTCATTTTTTGAAAGAATAATCAAATCGTCGATGAATATTAAGACCAATCCGTTTCTTATGAAATCTGCAAATATTATGTTAATGTATCGAGTAAAGTACTTAGGGCAAATGGAGAGGCCAAATGGAGCTCTTAAAAAATTCATACTGGCCTTCGGGGTTACTCGTTACAAACGCTGTGTATTTCACTGAGTCTTCTTCAATCGGCAGGTGAAAAAAGCCATTTTTCAGGTCTAGAGTACTGAACACATTCACTTTACATAGTTTGTCTACTTGGTCTTCAATTACTGGCAATGGGTATTCATCTTTCACCATCTTTTGATTCATTTTTCGATATTCAACGCACACTCGTATACTGCCATCTTTTTTTTTTCACTAAAACCAGGGGACTTGCGTACTCGGAGAAACTTGGACGAATTATTCCCTTCGTTAATCAGTCTTCTATTAGCTGCTACACCAACAGTTCTTCAGTTATTGCTTATCTTCTGGGTCGTTGAGTAATTGGTACATCATCTTTTAATACTATCCTTAATTTAATGGGTGCATCTTTAGTCTTCAATGGTGTGTAGTTATCTATAATTTCTTTCACTGCTGTACACTGATCATCATAGCTGAAAAAAAGACAGATTGAATTCTGATATGAACTATCATAATAGGTAGGCCTGACTTCAACTAAACCCCTGTCAATAACTGTAATAGTATTTATTAAAAATGGTTGTCCTAATATTACATCATATGGTATTACATTACTTGGCGCAATATGAAAACAAATGTTGTAACAGTGTTCATCAATAACTAATTCTGTGTCGAACTTACCAATCGAAAATACTTGTGAACATCCCAACCCAGTAAGCAACATTTTCTCGGGTTTGTACACACTATTTAACTTGGAAAACAAGTCAAAAGTTATTAAATGTAAGTCGCTACCCGTGTCAATTAAACAGTTCGTCACAAAACCACTTATCTTTATATTTTTTAAACTCATATTAATGGGATCGCTTTTGTTTACATTCAACAATAAGTTCGAAGCCGAATGACGTTTGCAAGGTTGTCACAAGCTGTCACTGTCACACTCCGACCGAATGGAACGAACCATAGACGAATGAATGGACTCATCATGACCGACACTGACCGAACTTAGGTTAGACGTATGTTTACTCACTCTCATTCGTTTTTCTGGATCGCCGTTCACTTCATTCAGTTCGCCGTTCCCGTTTGCAGCGCCCTCTGCTGACGTCTTGTTTTGAACAACACACATCGACCGTAGGTCTTGATTAACTCCGAACCCACCATACGTTTTCTTCACAGGTTGTTGTCGTACCTCATGCAATGCCTCCTTCTTCGTGCATTCCGAACCGATATGTCCAAACTCGTTGCAACGAAAGCATTTCACACCCTTGAGACAGGAATTCGATAGATGTCCTTTCTCGCCGCAATTGTAACACCGTAGAAATGACTTTACTGCGGTTTCACGTGGAGTTTTCTGCTTTGATGCCGCTTGAGCTGCATCCCGTTATTTGATACTATCCGCCCTCTTTGTTTTCTGCTTAAAAATTTCATATAATGTTATCTTTTCTTTTAGCACGGAATAAGAATTCACGCCGTAAAATAATAATTTGTTCGACTCAAAGTCGGTTATTCCGTCTACTATGTACTGTATGGCGACGTAATCAGGAAATTTAGCCCTTTTTAGATAACTACCAAAATACATATTTGTTAATTGAAACCAAAGTGCAAGAAAATTATGACTAAATAAGCTTACGAGGATTTACCAATAAGACTACCAAGAGTTATACCAGTACCAAAAACTGGAGGTTTTCTACCGTTAATTCCAATATTTGCAGGTCCATCTGCTACAGGTAGTATTGTTGGTGGTGTTGCTGGAATTACAAAAGCCATTAATGAATATAAAGCAGCAAAGAAGCAACTTACTGAACTAAAAAGACATAACCAACAAATGGCAGCATATTGCATAGGAAAAGGGCTACATCTAAGCCCTACAGAGATGGTTTAGGAATTTACATTACTAGGAAAAAAAACTGAAGGCTCGGCTAACCAGGAGAGCTTTAACTAATTTGGATATAATGAAGTTCTTAAAAAAATATTCCTTTTTTTCGTGGTGTATTTATGCGAGATCAATTACCAAAGAAGCCGCTTCTTATGGAATGTGGGATCATCAATCTAGATTCTGCACGAAATTCTGGTACTCATTGGGTAGCCTATGGAAAAATTTACCATCACATTGAATACTTCGATAGTTACGGAAATCTGAAACCACCTAAAGAATTTTTAAGATACTTGCGACATGAGAAAAATGTACGATACAGTTATGATAATCTTCAAGGATCACATTTATATCTTCTTCCCGATCCGGTCCGCGATTGCGCTTGGACGTGTTTACTGACGCGCAGCGCTGGCAACGTCTCCATCGCGAGTGATAAGATCGTAATATTGTGACAATATTTCGCACTAGTGCTACGCCCCGTCATTCCGGTTTCGGCGTATTGTTTCGCGCACCCACCTCATCGAGACCTACAACTCTGTGTCTGTATCGCGCGATCGGAGCTCTCTTTACAGATCTAAGGTGGTAATATCATACCACCACCACCTTAGATCTGGAAAGTGCTCTAGATTTCGTTAGCAGGTGACAGAAAAAACCTCGAAGGGATAGAAGGGACCTAGAAGACTCAGATCAAGGATCCCTTAAGTACGAATTACTCTCAATGTTGACGAACTGGAAGAAAGATCAAGATCAAACTCTGAAAAAGCTATGCGTTGACATTGCTGAACTCAAAGCCCAGAACGCCAATATACAGACTACGAGTTCTGACCTGGAAAAGGCTGTGAATTTTATATCTCAACAGTAAGAGGATATGAAAAACAAGCTCATAGACATGGAAAAGCAAAAGAAGGAGGACTCAGAATACCTACACAGCCGTTTTAGTAAATAAACTAGAGGACGTACAAAAAAGTCTCAAGTTCACAGTTATCGAGTTTTGTAACTTGCCTCCACCACAGAAGCAAGGCAGGAGACACAGCGCGACCAAATAAATATAGTACAGAAAACTTGTGAAGCTTTTAAAGTTCAAGTGAATGAATCTGAGATATAAAAGAATATTGTATCTATCGAGTAAAAATTAAAACGGGAGTTACCACGATTGTGACGGAGCTAACCTCGGCCTTGATCAAGAATAAGATAATAGACGGCGTAAAAGAACCACAGAACTGAGGTATTACTCTCAATATCTTACCAGGATCAAGTCATTGAGCAAGTCAACACATTCTCATTACTAGGAATCACGATGGATGCGTCACTCTCGTGGAAACCACATGTGGAAATAGTAGTAAGTAAGCTGAGTAGCTTCTCGTATGCTCTGCGGGAACACCGCAAAAATACAAGTACTGAGTGTGCGCTCACAGCGTATCACAGCCACGCTGCTGCCTGGATACGTTACGGAATAATATTCTGGGGCAACTCGACTGATGTATCCGCTGTATCTGTATTACAAAAGCGATGTCTCAGAATTATAACGTTCACAGCACCACGAGAGTCATGTAGATTGTTATTTGTAAAATACAAAGTACTTACAGTTACTTGCATTTATATATATGAATTGTGTCGTTTTATAAGAAAACACGGTAAGTATTTCAAACACTTTGATGACATGTCGAGCCGTTATGCCTCGCGCCGCGCAAATGATTACGTTCTACCCGCGGCCCGACTAGCACTGTATAAAAGCGGTCCGTACTATATGGCCGTCAAAGTTTACAATAATTTTCCCAACTCGATTAAAGCCCTCCAAGGTACTAGATTCGATAGCGAGTAAAAAAAAATATTAGTTGCAAAATCGTACTATGACTTGAATGAATATTTTAGAGATAAATTTTAAATTATTATTCTTGACATTTTTTTGACATCTTTACCTCAGTAATTTCATAATATTAATAATTATATATTGACCACCTTTAACTTCATAGCACACAATAAAGCTGGAAACATACTATCGGACGCGGCCTACGGACGCGGCTTACAGCCGCGACTGATAAGTGTGCACGGTCCTCGGACGTTGCTTGCGGACGCCATGAGTGTGACCACTTTAAGTAGATTTTGGTCCGAAGAAGGTTGCAGCGCGCATACCGGAGTACTTGATAGAACTGCCCAGGCTCTGGTTTGCCCAATTTGAAGCGGCGGTGAATCCTTAAAAAACAAAGCGACGAAGCAAAATTTCAACTGGTAATAGCGAAGTTAGGACGCGATGTCATGCAACAAGTGGCGGACATGGTATATAACCCACCGGAAGAGAAAGCCTACAGCAAATTGAAGGAAAGACTAATAGAAATTTATGAAGAATCACCAGAGGCAATTTCAAAGGTTAGTGGGAGAATTAGACTTAGGAGCACAAAAGCCTTCGCAATTGCTGCCACGAATGCTCGAACTAGCACGCAACTGCAAAGCTAGTAAAGACACAGTGCAAAACCTGTGGACATCAAGGTTGCCCAGCTCCGTCAGGGCAGTTCTTGTCCGTCAGGGATAGCAGACAAGGTTTTAGAGAGTCTAAATAGCAGGCATCATGAGGCAGAAGTGGCAGTCGCATGTAATCAGAGCACCAGCATAGCAGCGAATGACACAATGACGGAGTTACTCTCACAAGTAAACAAACTGGGCTTAGAAGTTGCATCGTTAAGAGAGCAACTTAGTAACAGGGGACAGCCAAGCTATAGGAATAGCAGACCACAAAATCGAGGCAGGCAGTTCAGAACCAGGGGGTCTAAAACGGCCGCATAGGATGTTTCATATTCCGTTCATAATATGTTTCATTTAGCAAATCATAAAATGAAATGTTATTTGATGAATCATAAAATGAGCCTCAAACATTTCATATTTGCAGTTCATCTAATTTGACAGTTTTGTATGGAAATTCGTAATATGGTCCACTTATTATGAAATGAGTAATTCATATTAAATGTCAAATTGGTGAAATGTTAGATGTTACTAGGTGACCAAAATTTCAGTTTTAATCGTTATTGTTGTGAAATTTTGTGTTTAAACATTGAAGATTGGAAATTTTTAAGACAATGGCAGACTAAGGACTATATGAAAACTTTATAGAGCGTTCAAGATTAGAAGAAGCCCTTGTGTATAGAAGACACAACGCCGTGGTTCGAAACTTGTAAAAACAATTTCCATATAATTCTTGATTTATTTGTATACAAATTGTATTTGTATCTTGTTTTAATTTCAGATTTTACCAAAAGTTTAGATTCCCAGGTGTGCTAGGCTGTGTTGATGGGACACACATATCTATTGTTAGGCCATCAGAATATGAGGTAAGGTATTTCAACCGAAAGAGATATCACTCAATTAATGCGCAAATAGTAAGATTTTATTAGTATATTTATTAAACATAACAAATTATTATTGAAAAATGTTTGCCTCTCAATCCATTTTCGTGGTTGTCTGCAATTATTTATTATAAGAGATAATGCTTAGGACAGTATTAAAGACAGGTATTGTTTAATTTAAAACATATATTTATTTTGTATCTACACTGAAAAAATAAAATAACAAAGAATATTAATCTTATCTTAAAAATACTCTATATGTACTCATTACTCCAAAGTATGAAATTATTGAATAAATATCTCTTATTCTAGGTCTGTGAAGATTTAAATATTCTTAGTGTGGATGCCAGCCATGGTGGAGCAAGCCATGACGCACATATATGGTCATCCCATTAAGCATTTTCTTCAAAATGTACTTGAATCTGAAACAGAAACATTATGGTTATTAGGTGAAAAAGTCACTTTTTAACAAAGAAAATTCATAAAATAAAAAATATATTTAAAAAGTTTTTTTTCCAGGGGATTCAGGCTATGCCCTTCGCACTAATTTGATGACTCCAATAGTGGACACTGAACCCGATACCCCTCAACGCTATTACACAGACTTGCACTGCAAAGTTAGAAATACTGTTGAGAGGTGCATAGGAGTTTTAAAGTCCCGATGGCGTTGCCTCTTAGTTGATAGGAAACTACATTATCATCCTACAATGGCTGGCTACATAACAAATGCTTGTGTGGTTCTACATAGCATTGTCAATGGTGCGAGACTACCCTTTCCAGAACTCACACCACAAGAAGAATTACAGCAGGCATCTATGCAGGTGCATTTTTTTTTTTCTGATTCAATGTGTCTTATAAAATATAAACAGTTACTGTGATTATTTAAAAACTTTATATTGCAGATAACACAAACGCATTCCGAGCCTGCTTCATCTTTGACTAGAGGTAGCAATAGGTTATTAGCTGCTGGACAAGCTACACGAGACTTATTGATCCAAAGACTTTGGTCAGCGCGATATTTTTTTTTTTTATGTTCAATGTGAATTCATAAAATATTAATATAATTAAACTTATTTTTTACTTTTCATTGTGTACTATTTTCATTCCGTGCAAGGTTCCATCTCTCGACCGCATCTGCTAAACGCCCCAAATTCTGAGCAATCAGATGGAGGGCACGAGCTTGCTCAGCATCTGCTGCTGCTCTTTGCAACTCCACCTGTGACAATATTCTTCGCGCTTCGTCTATTGGTGCCATAGGTCGGGCTGAAACCATTAAGTATACTTTTTATAAATAACTAACAAAGACTTACAGTTTATTTCCATAGAGCTCTAGCTAAATTTCAAATCAAAAGGTATTTATAGTAAAATTTAAGTTTTTTTTTTATTATGCAGTAGAGTTACATGTCTATGATGCCGATAATAATATAAATATGACTAGCTATCTATGTGAACTGTCTGCGACTTGAGAGTAATGAATTTCCTTTACAATTGATAGTAACAACAATATTGATATTAACAATATTGAACACTACCGTAGCCAAAAGGCCAGCACGCTGGATTGGACTTGGTGTCGCCATCTTTGAGGTTCGGGATTCGATCCCCGGTCATGTTAATGTAGAAAACGATCTTTTCTATATTGTCTCGGGTCTGGGTGTTGTGGTACCGTCGTTGTTTCTGATTTCTATAACACAAGTGCTTTAGCTACATACCTAGGATCAGAGCAAGCAATGTATGTGATGTATTAACTTAAATAACATGACAAAGAATTCGAAACATACTACGATAACGAGTGCGACGAGTTCGTCTTTGCAGAGGGCAGGAGCAGTACTAGGAGGCGGAGAGCTCCTGGCACTTGACAGCTGGATATTGCTAGTACTTGGCTGTGGACTTCTGCTGTTAGCTATATTTAAATCTACATCCTCAGCTTGCAATACTCTGAAAACAATTATGCTTATGTTTAAAATAAATAACAAAAACATAGAAGTTGTCCAAAAGAATTCACAAGTAATATGCTTACTCAATTTCTATATTTTGTAGGATTTCTTTTTGTTCTACAGTAGGTTGGTTAATTACTTGCTCAACTTGCTTAAAATGAATAAATTTTTAATAAAATAAGTGAATTAAATATCAATAGGTTTAAGTATATTTTAATGTATACTTTTTTTAAAATAATCCTTTTTACTACCATATTATTGGTGAATGGAATAACCCTCACATTAGGAGTACCCTGGCCGAACCCTGGTCCCATAATAGCCAAAAATCTTTGCTCCGTGTCGGATATTAATTCGGCCAGGGGTGGTCCTCCACCTGTAGCAGTAGCTTCCGTATTAAGGTCGGACAACATCTTCTTCAACTTTGATTTAAAGTTGTTAAAGTACTGTAATAAAGTGAGAAGGCAATATTTTATAATAGACACTACAATTCTAGCAAACCAAACAATATTTTAATACTTACAGTAGCCCATTCCTTAGGCGTTTTAGTGGCGCCCGACCCCTCAGCATTTAAGAACTCGGCAAACTCCCGCCACAGGCGCTGTGATAATTCTCTTCCTCGAGAGCTGTTGTGATAGCCCCTCACAATTGAGGGGTACCGCTCCAAAAACTCCAACGCGATGTCCCATTGGGAGGCGGAAACCCTTGTCGGTCTTTTTTCCATTTCTATAAATGCAAGAATTAAGGTTTAAGTACAGAAGACTGATAAATTAATAAGTAATGTAATTTTATAATACAATGAACACTACGAAAACACTTACTTCTTTCTCTCTGAAACTTATGAAAGAAAAAACGCCCAAAGCATTTAAAACAAATACCAATTTTGTTTTAAAATAAAATCATAGTACCTAAATATACATTGTTATTAGAATAAATGCGTATTACCTTAAAACGTACACAGAATAACACCACACCGTTACAATATACACTTATTTAACTCTCTTCCACCGAAAAAATATGTCGATCCACGTAATAAACTTTTCGTCCTGTAATTTTCTTAACCACATTTTACTTTTGGCGCGCTCTCCCGTGATTGGTCGAGGCTTTTCCTTCGGAATCGACGACCAGTCAGAAGCCGTTGAGTGCTGCCATACATATTTTCAAATCAAAATTTAGAACGTTTATGCCTCGAAAAGTTTTAGCTATAAACAAACAAATTTGAACTTGTTTTTTTTTTATTTGATTTGAACTTGACAAAGGCATTTTCGCACAAAACTTGAGTATTATGAAACATTTTGTTCCTTTGTGTTGTTAAAAACATTCATTTTCACAAAAACTGTAAAGTAAGATTGGACGCTACAATATATTTTTTTAACGTAGCAACATCGTCATCAAATATGATTCATTTGATGAAATCAATTGCATATGATTTATTTATTAATGTGGCCGTTTTAGGGTTTTGCAAAGCATTTCCGCTACATTTCACTAAATGAATCAGATTAAAAATGAAACATCCAATGTGGCCGTTTTAGACCCGCTGATCACCGAGCAGAACACCAGCGAGTCCGGATTGGTTGTGCGCAGGTACCATTACAGGTACGGGCCACAGGCGAACAGGTGCGAGCAGCCCTGTAATTGGAAACCGACGTAGGAAAACTAAGCGCGGCGGGCGGGCCCCCAGGAGGCGGGAGCAGACAAAAATTTTCGACTCACGGCGGAGGTCGGTCTGGACTTTACTAATAAAGTTTTTATTCTTGCACTATCTGAAAGTTAGTACTGTTAAGTAATAAACTTTTTTAGGTACATTTAGTAACAAATATCAACGAATGCGATTTATTTATTTGGGGGTGGTTGGGATCTACCTCCTAGCGGTCCACCCCGGGCAACGTCATCATAATTTGTGATGGCGGCTAAAGATCCCAAAGGCGGTGGTAGGCCCTGGAAGGGGCCGCCTGGCTCGCGACCACCATCCCGCCGGAGTCTGGCGCCAAGCAGCCCTGCTGTGTTTCGTCGGTGTGCGGGAGTAGCAGTGCCATTGGGGGTTTGAAATTAAGTCAGTTGCGCTGTTGGAACCGGTCTCTGTCTTTAGGCGATGCTGTATCGGGTAACTCGTTCTGGAGGGTAGCGGGATCCGAGGCACGGTCCCAGCCGTTGGCCGACCGCAGTCAGTAGGGGGCCCGACTTACGCGCTAGCCACGCGTAAAGGCTGCCCCGCCAACTTGCGAAAAATCCCGTTATGCTCCACCGTGCCAGTTGGCGACTGGATGGGAGGACCCGTCCAGTCCGTAATATCGGGGGGGCTCGGGCGTCCCCGCAGTCTCCAAGCGAGTTCCCCTCTGATCGGCTGAGCCGAAAAGTACGAGTAGGGTTTGCTAAGCAGCGCCTCGACTATATTTTTCTTTCCCCTACTAAAACTCAAAAAAAAAAATGACAAAGCAAAAGAAGAAGAAAAAGTTTAATCAACGGCGACACTTCCTCCCACTCAAAGTGCACCTCACCAAGATCCGAGGTCTGCACTCAAATCTCGACCCGGTCCACCACCACCTGGAGACCGAGAAGCCGCACTTATTCTTCTTAACGGAGACGCAGATAGCAACACCGTCGGACGTGGCATACCTCAACTACCCTGGATACACTCTCGAACATAAGTTCACCAACATCCGAGGTCTGCACTCAAATCTCGACCCGGTCCACCACCACCTGGAGACCGAGAAGCCGCACTTATTCTTCTTAACGGAGACGCAGATAGCAACACCGTCGGACGTGGCATACCTCAACTACCCTGGATACACTCTCGAACATAAGTTCAAGGTGTGTGCAGGGGTCTGTGTGTATGTTCGCGATGACATCTGCTGTAAGCGTCTCCGTTGCTTTGAGAAGTCAAAATTTCCTGTGCTGTGGCTTTTGGTGGACACTGGGGTAGAGAAATCTCTCTGCGCTTGTGTTTACCGTTCGCACAGTGGAGATCGGGAGACGACTGGGCTCATGGAATACCTTGCTGAGACGGCAGACTCCGCACTTCAGCGATATCCAACAGCAGAGCTTGTTTTTCTGGGGGACTTCAACGCCCACCACAAAGAGTGGCTGTTCCCATACCAGAAAACTGACCATGCTGGGCGAGAGGCCCGCAAGCTAGCATTGCTAGATCTCACTCAGCTGGTGGAACAAGCGACGCAAATACCGGATATCGCTGATCATACACCCAATTGCCTGGACCTACTGCTGACCGCTGATCCACACAGACACTCGGTTTCAGTCTCGGCTCCACTGGGATCGTCCGACCACTGTGTAGTGAAATCCGTATCGATCTGCTCTTCTCCGGATAACACCCTTAGGGGTACGAGGAGAGTATGGCGATACGAGTCAGCAGACTGGGACGAGATGCGAGCTTTCTTTGCATCATACCCGTGGCGGCAGTTATGTTTCTCTTCGAAAGACCCCTCATGCGTCGCTGATGCGATCACAGCTGTTATCCGGCAGGGAATGGAATATTTCATTCCATTTTCCGACATCCCGCTCGGTTACAAAGCCCGACCTTGGTACAATGCGGACTGTGCTCGAGCTGAGGCTCGTAAACAGTCAGCTTACCAGGCTTGGGTAAAAGCTCGAGATCAAAAAGTGCGAGCGCGAAAGGTGCGAGCAAAGAAGAGAGCATATAATACAGCCGCCAGGTCTTGCAAAAGGGTGCTGCGAAAAGCTAGGTTCGACCATGTCAGCCGTATTGGGGCGAAACTTGCATCTTACCCACAGGGTAGTAAGCAGTTCTGGTCCCTGTCGAAATCAGTCGAATCTAACTTCTGCCTTCCTACACTACCTCCAATGCAGAAACCTGATGGGTCACTTGCCCACACCGCAACAGAGAAAGCAAATTTATTTACCGATCTGTTTGCAAGCAATTCACGTCTAAACGCTGGCTCGAAACATCCACCCACCATGCCTCACTGTGATTCTTTGATGCCAGAGATCACAGTGTACAAAAAGAGGTTCGTAGATCCCTTCTTGGTCTAGACGTGAACAAGGCCTGTGGCCCAGATGGCATACCAGCAAGAGTACTGAGATATTGTGCGCCTGAGTTGTCTCCCGTACTGACGCGACTGTACCGCCTCTCTCTCACGACAAAAATCGTACCAAAATCTTGGAAGCTTGCCAATGTGCAACCAGTACCCAAGAAGGGTAGCCGTGCCGACCCTGGTAACTACAGACCGATCGCCATCACTTCCGTACTCTGTAAGGTTATGGAAAAAGTCCTAAATTGCAAACTGCTTTCATACCTAGAAGACAATGATCTTCTCAGTGATCGTCAATATGGCTTCCGCCGGGGACGTTCAACTGGGGATCTTCTAGTGTATGTAACGCATTGCTGGGGCGAAGCCATCGAAAACCACGGCGAAGCAATCGCAGTGTCGCTGGATATTTCGAAGGCTTTCGACAGGGTTTGGCATGCGAGTCTGCTGAGCAAGCTTCCAGCGTACGGTATCCCCACTGGCTTCTGTAGCTGGGTGGCTGACTTCTTGAGAGAACGGTCGATCCGAGTAGTCATTGACGGCTGCTCCTCTGACCTCAAGGCCATTGACGCCGGAGTTCCTCAGGGGTCTGTGCTCTCTGCGACTCTTTTCCTGCTGCACATTAATGACCTGCTATCTTCAGGTATTGTTGGGTACGCAGATGACAGTACTGTCACGGAGAAGTATCTGTCTAGTGCAGGAGCCAGTGGAGTTGAGGTCCAAAGATTGAGAGAGGCCATGGTTGAGCGTACGAGCCTGACGTTAAGTAATTTCTCCCAGTGGGGCGATGACAATCTCGTCAGCTTCAATGCCTCTAAGACGCAGGCGTGTCTTTTCTCTACAAAAAGGAGTCCTTTCACCCTTTCTCCTACTTTCCGAGGTACATCTGTTCCAGTGACCGACACTCTACAACTTTTTGGCATGGAGTTGTCCTCTGACCTCAACTTTGGCACCACCATCGAGTCTAAGGCTCAAATTGCAGCTAGAAAGTTGGGCGTCCTGAATAAAGTCAAGCGGTACTTCACGCCTGGACAGCTTTTAACTCTTTACAAAGCCCAAGTCCGATCTTGCATGGAGCACTGCAGCCACCTTTGGGACGGCTCGGCGAAATACCAACTTGCTGCACTAGACTCGGTGGAACGCAGAGCCAAGAGAATAATAGACGATAAAAAACTGGTGGCGTCCAAGCTGCACAGCCTGGTTCACCGCCGCAAAGTTGCTTGCCTATCGGTCTTCTACAGATTGTACTTCGGAGAGTGTGCTCATGAGCTGCATGAGCTCATACCACCGTCACCTTTCTTCCATCGGACATCCAGACGCACGGCCGGCTACCATCCGTTCTTAGTTGATATACCCATAATCCGCACTAAGCGCTTCTCATCATCTTTTATAATGCGCACAGCTAAAGATTGGAATTCCCTGCCTGCGTCTGTATTTCCGAATGCATATAACCTGACTCTCTTTAAGTCCAGAGTGAATAGGCATCTTCTGGGCAAGCTCGCTCCATCGTAGATCCCATCTATGCTCTAGAGCAAGATTGGGGTCAAGAGTAAGCCCATCTTAAGTAAAAAAAAAAAAAAAAAAAGTTTTTATTTTAGTCTTAATGACGACAAAAATGTTTTAGGCGTCTTTGTGTTAAAAAATTATACATTTTATAAGTGTTTTGATTTCTCTAGAAATCCCTTACTTTTGCCGCTACAATAAAACCTAAGTGGTTAAGAATAAAAAAAAACCTTTACGTCTGTAAGTTAGGAATAAAATGTCTGATACAGTTCAATATGGCCTAATTTGTTAAAACAATAGTTAAAACGTCCTTAATTGTTATCACTTATCAGTGCGTGTGTATCTTTAACACACATATTTATTATTATTGGTTTGGACTGAATGAGTTTGATAAAACATTGATGCAACTCGGACTCATAGCCCGATGGAGTGTAAGAGATATAGATGCGTCACAAGCTGAAAGCTTAGGCCGATAGTGCCTCTCTATCGCTTGTTCCGCGCTCTCGCTCGTACGCGAAACGTGAAACTTTCGTGCGTGCAGTCGTGGTGCAGTCGGTCATCGATTTATAAGACGTTATCACGTCAAAAACTTGTGTCACACTCTCGATTTAGTTTAAAACGGGGTGTCAATTCCCAATTCACGTTCCGCTATCAATCAGGCATGTTTTAGTATCTTGCAAATAATCCAATCATAAGCGCATCCCTAGCTGGCGTTTTTTCGGCTTTTACAAAGCGCGCGCGCTGCAGTTTTTGTGTGTGGTGAAATAAATCAGTCTGTCACTCAGTCAGTCTGTTACTTGCTTCCTTGCGTGTGTGACGTGTCAGTCAGGTGCAACACGATGTTCTATCGGTATACGATTTCGACGATCTGCATAACAAATGGTTATGTACTACCCTATTGCCAATTACCAACTTGTTGATGAACTAATTGGCGCAGTATTTTTGGAGCGTCTCAATGGACACAGCTACCTCGAGTGTCTTCAAAGAACCTTGGAGGAACTGCTAGCTAACATCCCTCTTCATCTCCGCCGTGGATTGCAGTACTTCCAGCAAGATGGAGCCCCTGCGCACTACGACCGCGTTGCACGTACGTGCGTGCCTGCTTGCCTGCCTACATCGCATCGGCATCGCGCGAAGGATTGGTTGTGCTGGGCCGGTTCTCTGGTGGGCACGTTTCCTGGTCCCTACGCCTCTCGACTTCCATGAGAAGTGAAGGACTTAGTACGTGATGAAAGTGATCGTAACATTCAAAGTGCGTCACATCACAATAACGAAAGCGAAAAGTGAATTGAAAAGTGGCAGTGACACGTTATTGCGCGTAAAAAAGCTTGTCAGTAGGTGACCTTTGGTGGGCGTCAGTGAAGGATATTTTCATATTTTTTTTTATAAATTGGTGATTTGTAAATGCCTTTAAAGAAACTGACTCCTAATTAAGCAAGGAAAGCATGGATTGGAACCAAGCGGCACCTACTTACTCGATTGATTCGTAATTTATTTAGTTGTTTGTCAAAAAACTTATTTATTAGATAGGTACCTAGGTAGTTACACTTACAACAACGCTTAACTTGCAAGACCGTAGCCTGTGAAAATGTGATAGGGTGTCATAATAAAATAAATGTTATTAAAACCGTATTTTATTTTTTATTTCTATCCGCCTACTGACTCTGCTAAGGAGAGATAATACTTTAAAATTACTTATTGAGTACAACAATTAAAATCAAGTAAATACCTTATCTACTTAAAATAAGGATGCAATCTAAGTCATAAAACATTGAAATTATCTTTTCTTAAGCTTTGAAGTTCGAACAAACAAAAAAACAATGTTGGCTATTAATTTAATTAGCATTGGTTTTAATGTTTGATAACAATCATTATTATTATGTTAAGAAGCGCAAGAGGAGATTACAATTGGTCTGTGATTGGTCGACGAGACAGCCCGGCCGTGCTGCTAAACCAATCGCAGATCAGCTGACTTGACAGTTAGTATACACACAACTAACTTGCTAGTGTGCGCTGTGTACGTACTCTACGTACGTACACAATCTGTAAACTACAGCTTGCACATGTGTTGGAAAAGATACAGAGTGTTTCAGGTTTGACTGTGATTTTATTGATTTATTTTGTTAGAAAACATAACTTTTAAAAATGACTATGAAACAGTACCTTATTTTTTGGCATCGTATTTAGTATGATTTTTAGATACCACCCTATAAAGGAATGTAACTAATTTCGTTAGATCCTGTATATATATTTTTAAATTTATTACTGCATACGTTATCGTATAGCAATGTCATCTGATAAAATCTCATTTGTAAAAATCACTAAGTTATCTCGGACAGACTACAATATTCAACTTAAAGAAAATAAATAAATAATTTTAAACTATTTTGTAAGTCGTCTCAACTCAAAAACTATTTACTTGAGCAAAAAAATTAGAATAAAAGTGCTAATTTATTTATTTTATTTGGTTGGTTATTATGTAGCCGATGCAATCGTAAAAAACAGGTATTTTAGTAGAACAATGAAGTCAATCGAAGCTTTTTAATCGCTGAACACTTTAAACAACATTACAATCATAATCTCGAACTTATAAAAACGGTCATAAAAATTTCAAAGGTCAACATTGGTCATTTGCACTCACTTACTGCTTCTTTTTAGCTATGTTTCTACTCCATTTTTTGGATTCTGCTTTTCTCTTTCGACTGTTTTTATTATCACAGGGGCTCGGAAAACATTCCATCATTGAGTGTATTATGAATAACGAGAAAATTATTAACTATTTCCTGCTTAATTCACTTATTAAATAAACACACCACAAAACAACAACAAAGAAGTCGCCATACTAATGACGTCCAAATAACGTCACCTGATTGGTCGAAAAGGATAATGCTGTCTTTGCGTCAAGCACTTGGGATGATGCTGTTTTTGCTACTAACCTGAGTTTAAAATGTCTCTTTGTATGGGATATTGCTGATTTAGCTACAATTTTATTGTTTTATCGAAATATGTTGACGTTTTACTACAAGACTGCATTTAAAGTTGCTACAGTAAAAAAAGTGGATGTTGCTGACTTTGCTTCTATATGACTCAATTGTTAACTGAGGTATTGGTTGACGTCGGATTATCATTATTAGGAGGTGGAGATTCTACATGATCTGGGGTATATTTCCTTAAAAAATCAGGATCCCAAGGTGGACATTCATTATTCTATAGAAATCTAGAATCGCTACTTTTATTAAACTTTCTTAGGGTATTCCAAATTCGAGATATTGGAGTCAGCCTATTAATATTGGAGCAGAACTCTTTCCAGTTCTCACTTTTTTCAATGTTTATTATACGTTTTTTTAAAGCCTGTAATTTTTTAAAGTTAACATAATTTTCTGGTGAGGAATCTATTTTTAACGTTAAATATGCTTCTTTAGAGTTATGTACGGCACTAGCGCAACGTTCATTCCACCAAGGAACCGAAAGATCTTTAAAATTACTATGATACGTTTGTGAAACGGAACGTTTGGTTTTTTGGTAATTTGGCATTGACATATTTGCAGCAGATTTGATTATGTATGTCACAATTTTTTTTGTATGCAGTGAGAGGACTATTGCTGTAATTATGAATTGGAAGATCATTTAACATTTCATTGACTGGTTCTGAATAGTGTTCCCAGTTTACTAATCGAAGGTTAGGATGATCAGGAATATCAGTTCCTGAAGCCACAAATGTTTGCAATGGTGTACTTATAGCAAATACTTACATTGAAATTAATGTAGGCAAATCATCATCATGTTTGAAAGTTGGAGAAATAAACAACCAAGACAAGATGTCTTCATTGTCTACACTTGTGAAATCACAGGAGATAATAACTTAGGCATATTTTGTAATCAAGAAAGGCAAGGATTAAATCTACAAACATTTGCCCCTTGCGGGATTCGAACCCGCAACCGCCAGGCTTTGTAGTCTTGAGCGCAAACCACTACACCAGACGGTCGTCAATATGTCTATCAAACAAATCCCTGATACAGAGTGAACATATTTAAACCAAAGATATTGTATTATTAAAACCAGAAATTATTGTACGCATAATCTCAAATGCTGTATTATAAATGATGCGACCTAAATTCGAGATTAGTGAAAGCTAATAAACAAGCAAAGTGAACGAACCCTAATTATAATGCACCGCGTCCATTAAAACACCGGGCAATTCTGCGCTGTTACACACAAGTATGCTATTTTAAAATAGACGAGTTACGCCTAACTACTGCGAAAGAGTCGTAAACAGTATGGTCTATATGGCACTAAGGACAATTTCAAAACATTATTTAGCACTGAGCCAGAAACTCATATGACAAATTCGTTTAACTTTATTTTTTATCGTTTTAGTCATACCTAACTCGTTCAACTTAAGTTAATACAGATGGGCATTATCTACCAACACATTCTGTTATTAAACCTAAATCTGTTAACTTAAAGTTACAATAGTTATGCGTGGCCACTCGATAGTGCGCGAAATAGTGAGCGCGTAGGCAAATAGAGGGCGGAGCGTGGGCGCGCGGGAGCGCGCGGGGACGTCCAGCGGGATCTCGGCTTGTTTGTTTACATAATTCATGTCATTACGTGTTATTACTTAACGGAAAGTGCAGCGGTGCTTTTGTTTTGGTGTCCGTGAATAGAAATAGACATTGTGAAGTGATATTTTAAGTGACTAACATGTATAATATAAGAGGAAAGACTTTATTACGTCTAAGCAATGAGAAAAAAGTGATTGAAAATGAGGGTTCACCAACGAATTACTCTCAAATTCTCCACCAAGTCCAAGCCCGTTCGAGAAAAGACCACTCAGTGATCGATTCACAAAATGAAGCAGACATTCGTTTTGATGGCGACAACTCGACAATGATTAATTGTAGGGCGCTTCAACCGGTATCTTTGAATGGATTAGTGTTAGAATCTGATCGCCAAAATTTCTCTTCACCGATTACTATCGCGATCTCCAGCCAGTACCGTTGTACCCACCTGTATTGACGTCTACGCCCATTCCAGAACTACGCAAGGAAGACCTGATTGACTTAGATGGTACGTTTTATGAAAATATTGACTTTAGCGATTTGAATTCCGTGAATGAGAATATTTTACTGGGCTTGTCTTTTCATAAACGACAGACAGTTAGTTACATGATATGTAATGAAAACAACATATTTGATGAAGCGTCATATAATTATAATAAGACAGAAAAAGAAAACATTAAAACTCCTAAAGATACCAGTAACGAGTCAATGAGTCAAAATTGTTTGGAAATGGAGGTAACTAAGAAATATATTATAGAAAAACAAAAGAAGAGCGGCAATTTAGAACAGACTTGTAGCGGCCCTGAAAAGAAACGAAAAATTAGTAATAGCATGTCAAAAAGTGTAGAAAGTCTTGTATCTGAAAAAACCAACAAATCTAAAGGGAACCGAAAGAAGAGTGAAAGTTTTTCAAAAAGTCAAGATAGTCTGGAATCTGAAAACACTAATAAGTGTAACGAGAAACGGAAGAAGAGTAACAGCATGTCAAAAAGTCTGGAAACTGAGAAAATTACGACATCTAAAGGAAAACGAAAGAAGAGTGACAGCTTTTCAAAAAGTAGAGAGAGTCTCGAATCCGAAAACACTGGTAAGCCTAAGGAGAAACGAAAGAAGAGTAACAGTATGTCATAAAGTCTGGAAAGTGTAGTAGCTGAAAAAACCACTAAATCTAAAGGGAAACGAAATAAGAGTGATGCTGGGGCTTCACCTGCGTCTAATGTCGTTAATTAGTGCTTTATTTGACGTAATACGCAGGTGTGGCCGGTCTTTGTGCGCTAATTTGCTTCAATAACATTAGACGTTAGGCGATAGCTCGGACGGCGGTAACTTTTGACACATCAAAGGGATTAAGCGGGCGTTTAGTGCGTTGTTGTGGCTACACCTACTACACTAAACATGTTAAAACACGGTCACATTCAAAAACTATTTGTGAAATAAATGTTAAAGTGCATAGTTATTAAGTTTGGATGGAGTAGACAAAATAAAAAAGTATTGAGTTCTTGGAAGCGTTTTATTTTATTTCAAAGACACACTCACATATCACACGCTAACTAAGTCGCTAGACGCTAGAATTAAACGTCAAATAAGTGTGGCCACGCACTTAGCGCGTAGCTTAATGCTTTAATTTAGTTAACGCTAATCATGCCTTTATTTGAACGTTAGGCGTCACGCAGGTGAAGCCCCAGCATGACAGTTTGTCAAAAAGTCAAGAAAATCAAGAAACTGGAAAAAATTGCAAGCAGTTGACAAATGAAGAAAAGGTTGAGTCGTCGACAGATATATCTAATGCTTCAAATAATAATACATCTGTTAAGTGTAATAAGAAAAGAAGGGAAAGAAATGTAAAAAAAAAGGTTAGCAGAAAAAGAAAATTATAAAATAAAACCGACCTGTGGACAGACTTGTAGGACAAAATGTTCTCCGAGGAAGACAGGCAGCAAATTTGGTCAAATTTTAGGAATTTGACTAAACAGAATCAAAGAAATTTCATTAGCAGGAATGTGATTAAACATCGTAAGAAATATATAACCACGGAAAATTCAAAGCGTCACTGTTGTATTATCTAAACGCAATCCAATTTTGACAGCTGTCTTGTTTGTATTCTCTCTTGTTTCCCTTTCTCGTGTCTTCCGGTGTGCTGCTTGTAGTGTCCGAGCGAATGACATTTTCTTAAATCATAATAAATCTTTGTTCACCCTGTGGGAATCTTTTATTTATGGCCATAACCCTTACGGTTATGGGCCCAGGGTTTCGCGTATATATATATTTTCGATTCCAAGACCATATTTCACATTGCGTAGAATACATCACGGTGGGGCAAAGCTGCCATCATGTCCGTCTCTGCATTAAACATCGACAAACTCAAGGGCATCGATAACTATAGCTCTTGGAAGTTCATGATGAAGATGATTCTCATACAGGAAGAACTTTGGGAATGTGTGGAAAAGAAGGAAACCGATCCGAAGAAACAACAAAAAGCTTTGGCTCGCATTGCGCTAGCCGTGCAACCTTCAGCAATTCCACACATCAGAAACGCCAGATAAGCATACGAAGCCTGGAGCAGCTTGGAGAAGGCCTATGAAGACCGAGGTCTGTGCCGTAGGCTGGGGCTACTTCGGACATTATTCGCTACGAAATTGGACGAGAGCGAAAACATGGAAGGTTACATTAACAAGATCACCGAGCTGTCACAACAATTAAGTGAAATTGGATCACCCTTGGATGACGATTTTGTTGCTGTCATCATGCTCAGTGGGCTTACGATAGACTTCGATCCACTGATCATGGCCATGGAGAATTCCAATGTCAAACTTTCATCTGAGATAGTGAAAGGCAAGTTGTTACAAGAAAATATCCGACGGTGGGACAAAAGTGAATCTGCATCTGCTCTGGTTGTGAGGAAACAACAAAAACAACCAAAGTGTTACAGATGTAAGAAAGTGGGTCACTTTATCAAAGATTGTCCCAAACCTGCACAAAAGAAGACTGAGTAGACTAATATAGACACATCGAAGGCTCTTCTGATTAGCTGTCAGCAAACATCAAGCACGGTCAGTGGTATGTTGATAGTGGTGCCACGGGGCACATGTGCGGCAACATAAACATTATGAGTGATGTGTGTGATGAAAAGTCTATTGAAGTTAATGTAGCTAATGGTGATAAACTGTACACTGCTGGAAAAGGCTGTGTGAAGGTTCATATGAAAAATGGTACTGTAAGGACAATAAGTAATGTTTACTATGTGCCTAATTTAACAGTTAACTTACTCTCAGTTAGTGCATTGGTTAGCAAAGGATTTAGAGTCATGTTTAGTTCTGGCTTTTGTCAAATTTATGATAATAGAACTGTGATAGCCACAGCCACTCAGTGTGGTGGTGTCTATCAACTTGACACAATTAAACCATCACATCTTGATTGTAACTTTACTATGAAGTGCGATACCTCTTTCAGTCCAGATTTAGGTTGTGCTAAGAAGACAAGTTGTGAGGCGAAGCCAGTGGTTGAGCAACCGACAGCATCTGTGATGACAGCTAGTACAAAGGGAGAAACGAAGGTAACACAGCAGGTATGGCATCGGCGTCTTGCACACCTCAATCTACGAAGTATGGAACTTATGAGAAAAGGTATGGTAACAGGCATTTCATATGATAAAAGTGATGTAGAGAAATGTGTAGCATGTGTTGAGGGAAAACAGACTCGGTCATCATTTCCCAAGAGGTCCTTCAATAGAGCCTCGGAGGTACTTGGATTAGTTCACAGCGACCTGTGCGGTCCTATGCCTAGTAAATCTTTTAGTGGGGCTAGATATTTTATTACATTTATCGATGATTATACAAGAAAGACATTTGTTTATTTCTTAAAGGGGAAAGATGAGGTTTTTTGACACTTTCAAATCTTGGAAAACTTTAGTAGAAAATCAAACAAACAAGAAACTAAAAATGATACGAACCGATAATGGAACTGAATATTGTAATTTGAAATTTCAGAATTATCTAAAGGAGAATGGGATTGTCCACCAGACAACTGTGCCATACTGTCCTCAGCAGAATGGAGTTGCTGAGCGAGCCAATAGAAGTATCATGGAGAAGTCACGGTGTATGCTACAGGAAGCGGGCCTTGGACCACAGTTTTGGGCTGAAGCTGTGAATACAGCCGTTTACTTGAAGAATCGGTCGCCGACTATAGCAGTCAGGGACTGTACTCCAGAAGAGAAGTGGAATAATCACAAGGTATCAGTTTCACATTTAATTACCTTTGGGTGCATTGCTTATGCACATGTAAACAATCGAACTAAGTTAGAACCCAAAGCCAAGAAATACGTCTTTGTAGGGTATTGTGAATATACAAAGGGGTATCGATTATTAGACCCCAGCAATCCCATAGACTGTATAAAAGCTTGAAGTGTCACTTTCTTTGAAAATAAATTTTGTAATGAGATTCATGTGTCAGATGATGATAACCATAGTAAAGAGTCATTCACACAAATAACAACTGTGAATAATACGACTCAATCTCCTACAGAAACATTGAGTGACGAAAATAGTGAGGTACATTCTGATGACACACCTTCAAATCAGTGTGGACCGAGATTTAGTATGGTATCTGACAATGAATCTATGGATGAAGATATTTATGGTCCAGATGATCCTTCGGATAAAACTTATGTTCCAGATTTTGATGAGGAGTCGTCGAGTCCATATTCGGAACAAGAATCTAGCCTTGAATCCATGATAGCCAAGCATGTGAAAGAATCAACCTGCACCAGTGACACCGATGAACCACAGACTGTAAGTGAGGCGCTGAGAGCTCCAGATGCAGAAAACTGGAAACAAGCAATGACAGATGAGTATAACTCTTTCAATATCAACAAATGTTGGACACTGACTGACAGAGTCGATGCTCATACTCCTGTAAAATGTAAATGGGTATTTAAAAGAAAACTCGGTGTTAATGGTGAACTCATTAAGTACAGGGCTAGATTAGTAGCTAAAGGATTCACACAACGTTATGGAATAGATTACAATGAGACATTTTCGCCTGTTGTCAGATATTCAAGTATTAGAACACTTTTAGTAGCTGCTGAATATAAAATGAGTATTCAATACTTAGATGTAAAGACAGCCTTCCTAAATGGTGACCTTCATGAATCTGTATACATGGAGCAGCCTGAAGGCTTTGTGATCAAAGGCTGTGAGAATAAAGTTTTCAAACTTGACAAGGCCATCTATGGTCTGAAACAAGCTGCTAAAGCATGGTATGAGAAAGTAAATAGAATACTATGTGAGAAACTAATGTTTACTAAGTCATCATTAGAAGCATGTGTTAATGTAAGTCTAGTCAAGACAAACTTATTACAATTGCTTTGTACGTAGATGACATTTTATTAATGTCAACTTCAAACAATAATGAAGAAGTTATCAGCAAAAAGAACAAACTCAAAAGTGAGTTTGAGATAACAGATTTAGGGCCAGCAAGGTATGTCTTAGGAATGAGGATCACTCAATATGAAGACAAAATAACCCTTGATCAGACTATCTATATTGATAAGGTATTGCAAAAATTTAATATGGAAGATTGTAAGTCTTCATCAACTTCAATGGAACTGGGAATAAAACTTGAAAAGTCAGTAAACAAGAACAGTACCAATTATGATTATAGAAGTCTTATAGGTTCTTTGATGTATATTGCGGTGGGTTCTCGACCAGACATAGCTCACGCAGTTAGCTATCTGAGCCAATTTAATGATTGTTATGATGAAGCAACTTTAATACGAATAGTATTAAAGAGGCGATAGAGCAGAACCAAGGCTCCAAAGTGTTTGCAAGAGACATGTCTATTGGGCAGAGTCAGCTGACGAAGCTGAAGACGGAGGATGGTAGTATAATGTCGACAAAAGCCGAAGTTTTGAGGGAGATCGAAAAGTTCTATGGGCAGTTATACACCTCGGTCACTAAACCTGTTAGTAGTTCAGCCGCAGATCCAAGAGCTAAGCTTACCCGACACTATACCGAAGATATCCCGGACATCAGCCTATATGAGATTAGGATGGCTCTCAAACAGCTCAGGAACAACAAGGCGCCGGGTGATGACGGGATTACCTCAGAGATTCTGAAAGCGGGTGAAACACCGGTACTGAAGGTCCTTCAGAAACTCTTTAACTCCGTCTTGCTCGAGGGAATAACGCCGGAGGCATGGAATAGAGGTGTGGTGGTGCTCTTCTTCAAGAAAGGAGATAACACCTTGCTGAAGAACTACAGACCCATCTCGCTTCTGAGCCATGTTTACAAGTTGTTTTCGAGGGTCATCACGAATCGTCTCGCACGTAGGTTCGATGACTTCCAGCCTCCCGAACAAGCAGGTTTCCGAAAAGGCTTTAGTACCATAGACCACATCCATACGCTGCGACAAGTTATACAGAAGACCGAAGAGTATAACTTACCACTATGCTTGGCGTTTGTGGACTATGAGAAGGCCTTCGATTCAATCGAGACTTGGGCAGTGCTACAGTCTCTACAGCGGTGCCATATTGACTATCGGTACATCGAGGTGCTGAAATGTTTATATAAAAACGCCACCATGACGGTCCGAGTACAGGAGCAGAGCACAAAAGCTATTCCTCTGCAGCGAGGCGTAAGGCAGGGAGACGTTATTTCTCCGAAACTGTTTACCGCCGCATTGGAAGATGCTTTTAAACTCCTGGAATGGGAAGGATTCGGCATCAACATTAATGGCGAATACATTACTCACCTTCGGTTTGCCGACGATATTGTGGTCATGGCAGAGTCGCTGGAAGACCTCGGTACAATGCTCGATGGCCTTAATAGAGTTTCCCAACAGGTAGGTCTTCAGATGAACATGGACAAAACAAAGATTATGTCGAATGCCCATGTTGCGCCTTACCCAGTACCAGTTGGGAGCTCTATTCTTGAAATTGTTGACAAATATGTTTACCTGGGACAAGTGATCCAGTTGGGTAGGTCCAATTTTGAGAAAGAGGTCAATCGACGAATCCAACTCGGATGGGCAGCGTTCGGGAAACTACGCAACATCTTCTCGTCCAAAATACCTCAGTGCCTAAAGACGAAAGTATACAACCAGTGTGTGTTACCAGTGATGACATACGGAACTGAAACGTGGCCTCTTACTATGGGCCTTATTAAGAAGCTTAAAGTTGCACAGCGCGCTATGGAAAGGGCTATGCTCGGTGTTTCTTTGCGAGATCAAATCAGAAATAAGGAGATCCGTGAACGAACCAAAGTCGCTGACATAGCTCGACGGATTAGCCGGCTGAAGTGGCAGTGGGCGGGGCACATAGCACGTAGAACTGACGGCCGATGGGGCAGAAAGGTTCTGGAATGGAGGCCGCGTATAGGCAAGCGCAGCGTAGGACGCCCACCCACAAGGTGGGCAGACGACCTGGTAAAGGTTGCAGGACGACGCTGGATGCAGGCCGCTTCCAATCGGCCGATCTGGAAGTCACTGGGGGAGGCCTATGTTCAGCAGTGGACGTCCTGTGGCTGAGATGATGATGATGATGATGATGAAGCACACTGGAAATGCGCAAAAAGAGTGTTACGCTACCTGCAAGGTTCAAAGGAATTGTGTTTAAATTTTATAAAAGGAGAACTTAATATTACAGGATATGCAGATGCTGACTGGGGCAGATGTGAAGCGGATAGGAGATCCTACACCGGCTATGTGTTTCAGGTTGGCAGATCTATAGTTTCTTGGGAAAGCCGAAAGCAACGAACTGTCGCTTTATCGAGCACGGAGGCGGAGTACATGTCTCTCTCTGACTGTTGTAAAGAGGCATTGTTTCTTCGTAATTTTTTACAGGAAATTTTAGGTATTTTGTGTAAAGTTACAATCTTCAATGACAATCAGTCTGCACAAAAACTATGTAAAACTACAATGTTTCATGCCAGAACTAAACATATAGATATTCGCCATCACTTTATTAGGGATCATGTGTGTAAAGGCTCTATTGATGTTAAAGTTTTATGTACTAAAGATATGTTGGCAGATTTACTTACCAAACCATTGTCAAAAGAATTGCATGAGAAGTTTGTTAAAAGAATAATGAGTAAAGTGTAGACTCTAGGTAACTTACATTGTTTTTGCGAATTGTTTATGTTTGTCATAATGCCACAGTTGTTAAATAATTAAAATATCAACAAGTATTTTAGAGAAATAGCATTTATTGTATATAAATTAATGGAATTGTATTGGTTTAAGGGCCAGTGTTGTATTATCTAAACGCAATCCAATTTTGACAGCTGTCTTGTTTGTATTCTCTCTGTTTCCCGTTCTCATGTCTTCCGGTGTGCTGCTTGTAGTGTCCGAGCGAATTACATTTTCTCAAATCATAATAAATCTTTGTTCACCCTGTGGGAATCTTTTATTTATGGCCATAACCATTCAGTCAGTATACTCTAACGTGGACTTTACGCAATATTAAAGTATGCAAAACTTTTTTTTTTTGAATACTTTGGGGTTATTTAATGCACAGACAGTTATGACAATCCTAAAAGCTAATTATAAATTGGGAGTAACAGATGTACACACGCAAGAAGCAGCGCCAGAACAGCGAGGAACTAAAAAGCCGTGGAACATGTTCCCAGAAGGATATAAGGAAGGAGTTAAGGAATTTATAGAAAATGTGAAACCTACAGTTTCGCATTACAATCTTAAACACGCACCAAACAGGCGATATCTGCCTTGTGGAGTTTCTTTTCGTGATTTGTTTAAAGCTTATATTTTACACTGCGACGAGACCAATTCCAAAAAATGCAGCTGGACTGGATAAGGTGGCATATTCTTGGGCTATGTGAAGTCCGAAGAGAGGGGGAGGACACCGTAACCCTTGAATCGGGCCACCTTATGTACTACCGAGAGGGAGACCAGCTATCCCAGGGTGGCGTAGGGTTCCTGGTACACAAAACCCTCTGTGACAATGTTGTAGAAGTGTCGAGTGTGTCGAGCAGGGTTGCGTATCTCGTTATCAAGCTAACCGAGAGGTATAGCCTCAAGGTTGTGCAAGTTTACGCACCGACCTCGACACACTCTGACGATGAAGTGGAGGATATGTTCGGAGACATATCCAAGGCCTTACACTTCACCACTAAGGCCCACTTCAACGTTGTTATGGGGGACTTCAACGCCAAAGTGGAAGTACAAAATCGCAGCGAATCGGTAGTAGGATCCTTTGGTTTTGGCAGTAGGAATTATAGGGGGCAAATGCTTGTCAACTTTCTCGAGAGAGAGGGGTTTTTTTTTGATGAATTCTTTCTTCAAGAAACAGCCCCAAAGAAAGTGGACATGGCGAAGCCCCTATAATAAGACAAAAAATGAGATCGACTTTATCATGACGGATAAGAAGCATATATTCAGAGACGTCTCAGTGATTAACAGGTTTAATACCGGCAGTGATCACCGACTTTTCCGAGGCTCTCTGAATATCAACTTTAAGCTCGAACGTGTCCGCTTGATGAAGTCCAGGCTCCGTCTTAACCTGCTCCAAGCCATCGTGGGATCCGAAACGTTCCAGACCAAACTGGAAAACCGATTTGCTGCCATGGAAACCACAAATGCTGTTGATACAAACCAGGCCCTCGAAAAAGTGGTCGGAATCCTCAGGGAGGAAGGTACGAGATTTTGCGCAACTCAGCGTAAAGGCAAGAAGTCGAAGTTTTCGAATGAGACTCTTAGGCTTATGAAGGAACGACGTGAGGACCCACCTGTCACTTCGTCCGAACAAAGGGCTCTTAACAAGAAGATTGGCAAACTAGTACGCTACGACCTCCGATGCTCCAATACACGCTCAATTGAACGAGCGAGTGAGCAAAATCGGGGATCGAAAGTGTTTGTCCAGTCTCTCGGGAGAAGCCACTTCAAGGCAGGAGATTCTTTCGGAAATTGAAAACTTCTACAGCCAGCTATACGCCTCGCATGCATCTCAACCTGATCCCGAAAATGAGGATTCCAGAGCCACATTGACTCGCCACTTTACCGAAGACTTGCCAGAAGTCAGCCTAGGCGAAATTGAGATGGCTCTTAAACAGCTCAAAAACGTAAAAGCCCCTGGTGAGGACAGTGTTACATCTGAGCTCCTTAAAGCAGGCGGTAAACCTGTATTGAAGGAACTCCAACACATCTTAAACACTGTTCTCTTTGATGGGAGAACTCCGGAGGCGTGGAGTAGGAGTGTTGTCGTGTTGTTCTTCAAAAAAGGAGACAAGACCCTATTGAAGAACTACCGACCCATTTCGCTCCTAAGCCACGTCTACAAGCTATTTTCTAGAGTCATCACAAACCGCCTTGCGCGAAGACTCGACGAATTTCAACCACCAGAGCAGGCCGGGTTTCGAGGAGGATACGGCACCATAGACCACATCTTCACAATGCGGCAGATTATACAGAAGTGCGAAGAGTACAATCGACCCCTGTGCTTAGCATTTGTGGACTATGAGAAGGCGTTTGACTCTGTCGAGACCTGGGCTGTTCTAGAATCCCTGCAGCGATGCCAAGTCGACTGGCGATATATCCAAGTGTTGAGGTGTCTCTACAATGCAGCCATAATGGCCGTCCAAGTACAGAACCAGCAAACTAAACATATCCCCTTACATCGAGGTGTGAGACAAGGGGATGTCATATCCCCCAAATTGTTCACAAATGCCTTGGAGGATGTGTTTAAAATGCTGGACTGGAAAGGACAAGGCATCAACATCAACGGTGAATACATCTCACACTTGCGATTTGCGGACGACATCGTCATCGTGGCCGAAACGTTGCAAGATCTACAATCCATGCTGAACGGCCTTGCTGATTCTTCTCAACGCATCGGTCTGCGGATGAACCTGGACAAAACCAAGGTTATGTTCAACGACCACATCATTCCGGAACCGATTGCAGTGCAAGGCAGTGATCTCGAGGTTGTTAAGGAATATGTCTACCTCGGGTAAATCTTGCAGTTGGGCAGAAACAGCTTCGAGAGAGAGGCCAGTAGAAGAATACAGCTGGGCTGGGCAGCACATGGGAAATTACGTCGCCCATTCCACAAAGTCTTAAGACGAAAGTTTTCAATCAGTGCATCCTACCCGTCATGACATACGGAGCCGAAACGTGGACACGCTCGATAGGGCTGGTCTACAGATTTAAAGTCGCTCAGCGAGCTATGGAAAGGGCTATGCTCGGAGTTTCTCTGAGGGATCGGATCCGAAATGAGGTAATCCGACAGAAAACTAAAGTCATCGACATAGCCCATCGAATAAGCAAGCTGAAGTGGCAGTGGGCCGGCCATATTTGTCGCAGAACCGATAACCGCTGGGGTAAACGAGTTCTTGAGTGGAGACCGCGTGTCGGCAAGCGTAGTGTGGGACGCCCTCAGACTAGATGGAGTGACGATCTTCGCAAGGTTGCTGGCAGGAGCTGGATGAGAGTAGCCGTGGATCGTGCAGAGTGGCGTGCAATTGGAGAGGCCTATGTCCAGCAGTGGACTAGTGTGGGCTGATGATCAGCTGGACATATTTTCACAAAATAGTTAAAGAAATGAATTTATCCACTGCAAAACCAAGACAAGATTTATGTACAACATGCCAAAAGCATCAAGACATGCATGATGATGAGAACCATATGTGTTCTGAATGCGATTGTGAAGTATGCACAGAATTTCCTACTCATAAGTTGAATTACACTGAATCCCGAAAATGTCTTGACCATGATTTAAAAAATGACAGTACGACAGTTAAAGTTTTTACAGTCGATATGCAAAAAGCAATTTGCATGCCTAAATTAACTATTAAAGACTATTATTTTTCAAGAAAGTTGGTGCTGTTCAATGAAACTTTTGTTTCTCCAGGGAAAAACGAACCGGCGTACTGTATCGTTTGGCACGAAGGAGAAAGTGGGCGAAAAGCATACAATATTGCATCAGCATACACATATTTTATAGTAAATAATGCACGGGACTATAAAGAAATAATTATCTATTGTGATAACTGCTCTGCACAGAATAAAAATAAAATTCTGTTTACTGCTATGATAAGATTAGTTAACTCAAAGGCGTTAGTGAATACAGAAAAAAAATAATTTGTGTACTTTGAACCAGGTCATACATTTATGGCAGCCGATACAGTTCACACAAAAATAGCTAACAAATTTAATAAAGTGAAAGAGATGTATGATTTATCAGATTTCACGGAAAAAATGAAGAAATCACGAGAAAACATGAGCATTCAAACAATTACGCATAAAGACATGATTTTGTTCCAAGATCAATTAGCAAAGAAATTTCCAAAAGACTACAATATAATGGCATTAAAAATTGTAGAATTTCGTCGAGGTTCAACAAGTTTATTTGTTAAAAATTCATATGTTACTGAAGATTATAAGGATATTAAAGCGATGAAGAAAGCATGCTTAAAATTGCATGATAACAATATTGATTTTATCAGTGAAATTCCTAAAGAAGTACATTGTAGAGGTATAAGTAAAATAAAAAAAAAGGAATTGATGGAATTGTGCAAATCAATGCCACTGACACGACAAGGATTTTTCGAAGGCCTTGCTGTAAATGAAAACGTTTGTAATTTGGATACTGTGCATGATAATTCATAATTTTTTCAGTGTTTTTCATTGAAAACTTTAATAAACGAATCACAAAAAGATATATACTTTTTGATTCTCCTAAATCTCGACAACGCTTGCTTATATGTAACACTTGGCAAACACATCTCATCCAACTATTAGATAACACAGATAGGTTTTCCATGCATCGCGTGTTTCTGATTGCACCCAACTCTTCTTACTTTAATTATCACACGACGCGTAACCAGGTTTGTATGAAATGATGGTTTTTCTAAACTCGTTTATTTCGATTTAAAAATTAAGTATTACAGATGTAAAAAAAATTAAATATGTCAAAATGTTCTAGAGACATTCACGAAGCGTAATTACAGCGTTTCAATTTTGTAGTACTTTTTATTAAATATGATACAAGCGAATGTTTATGTAAAACTTCTAAGCCGTTTTTCTCAAAACTGTGTTTTTTGAGATAACAGACTTGTGCGTGACACGGCAGAATTGTTCTCGGCCTTTACTTAACGAAAACAATGGTCAAGTGTGCGGACGACGTTAATGGAAGCAGTGTAGCAACGTAGGTACTTAACACGAATATAAATTCATTAGTAAATTGCCAAAAATTGGTTGTAAAAGACTGGAGTTCTTCAGTAAGTATTAAATTCGAGACTCGAGTTATTTTGCATGACTCGAAACTATTAGTCTTGAGAGTCATAATTTCTTTCGAGTCTTTTCAGTTCTTTGAGTCTTTGTAGATATGATAAGGGTGAATATCATTTTATTGAATAATATTCGGTTTAAGTATTTTATTTCGAGCAGTGGTAACCGTGTGGTAACAAACGCTATTTTAAATCAGTCCCGAGTTCTTTTGAAAACACTAAGTCACGACACGAGTTCTTGTAGTCATGACTCAAGAAAGTCTTTTTCTTGCTACTTCTTAAAACTCAAAGACTTAAGCCTCAACTCATTAAAATGAACTGAGTTTCCAAAAAAGAACCTAAGTACAAATATGTATTACTTAAAATTAATTAATTTTGTATTATAAGCATTGTCTATATTTTAAATTTTCTGTAATGACAAACGAGTATAAATTTTTTAAAAATCTTGTATTTTTAAACAATTTCATTTCCATTTAATAATTTATGCAAAGTAATAAATATTCACTTTTTAATGTTCTTACGACATATTTTGTCACATTCTAACACAGAAAGTGAAGAAATATGAACGCACCTATTTATATTATCTATGCACTTAATCTGTATTGTCTCTGTTACGTTTCCGTCTTCCGGTATGTACTTCATTCCGTCGAATAAACCCTGTCAAATAACGCTCTGCCATTATCTTTATTTATCTCCTAAATAAGATTCCATCCAACTAATACTAGTCAATAATCATAGTTTTCATTAGGTTGTGGGCCCAGACGCCCGATTAGTTTAGTTGTAGGGAAAAGTTTAGTTTGATTTACATACCGCGAGTACAAGTGAGGTTATCCATTTCCAATTCAGTTTGCTCACTCCGGTATTTTCGCGAATAGGCTCTTTTTTCAGCTAAATCAAAGCATCCACAAAATGTCATCAAGTGGCCACATGATTCATGTTGAAAAATTACAAGGACGTGAAAATTACGCCACATGGAGCTTTGCGGTTCGTACGTACCTCGAACACGAGGAGTTGTGGAAATGCGTGACGGATGACGGGGAAGCATTCACCAAAGTTGAGGACACGAAAGCTAGATCGAAAATTGTACTGCTGGTGGATTTTGTTAATTATATCCACATACAGGAAGCAAAACAAAACCAATAACCAATAAAACCAATAAAACCAATTTATTTCTGTAAATAGGCTTAAACTAAGCGCTTTTACACGTCCCAATATTTTTTTCCCTACCACTACTTCGGGACAATTTTGGGCTAGCGCCGAGAAGAAGTAGCGCAAGAAACTCGGTCACTATTGTCAGCCTCTTTTTAAATAGTATTTAGTTTACATTACAAGATAAATGTACCAGTGCGAGCAGGGCAGTATTTATTTCCAAATATTTTTATCATTTATATAATCATTTACAGTATAATATCCTTTTTTCATTAAAGTTGTTTTAATATGCGATTTAAATTTTAACAGGGGCAGTTCTACAATAGACGCTGGTAATTTATTAAAAAAGCGAATACATTTTCCCATAAACGAATTACCCACTTTATGCAGTCTGAAATTGGGAACGGCAAGTTTATTCTTATTTCGGGTGTTAAGATTATGAATGTCACTTTTCTTAAGGAATAAGGACAGGTTTTTGCGGATATACATTATATTTTCATAAATAAATTGGGATGCTACTGTTAGTATATTAATTTCTTTAAACAGTTCTTTTAAGGATTTTCGGGGTCCAAGGCCGTAAATTGCCCGTACAGCTCTCTTTTGCAGTACAAATATAGATTCAATGTCTGCTGCTGAGCCCCATAACAATATTCCATATGACATTATACTATGAAAATAGCTAAAATACACCAATCTTGCCGTTTCAACATCAGTCAGTTGTCTTATCTTTCTCACGGCATAAGCAGCAGAGCTAAGTCTTCCCGACAGAGTCTCGATATGCGCACCCCATTGCAAACGGGAATCTAAAGTGATTCCTAAAAATGTAGTTGAACTAGATGTATTAAGTTGTTCATCTTTTACAGTTATATGTGTCGAAACAAGTTTTACGTTGGGCATTGTGAATTTGATGCACTTTGTTTTATTTGCATTGAGCATAAGATTATTGGTGGTGAACCAATGCAATACTTGCGAGAGTGCATTATTTACATCGTCAAATGAGTCTTTACCTCTCTTGATTTTAAAAATCAATGAAGTATCATCTGCAAATAACACCGTCTCACAGAGGTCTTTCTTAAAAGATGGAAGGTCATTTATGTAGATAAGAAAGAGCAGAGGCCCTAATATCGAACCCTGCGGCACGCCCATAGTAAGAGGCGACCCAGAAGACTCAGCTCCATTGATACAAACTTTTTGTGTTCTGCCTGTGAGATAAGAGTTTACTAAATCTGAGGCATCGCATGAAACACCATAGTGTCTAAGTTTTTTCAGTAAAGTTTGATGGTCCACACAATCAAAAGCCTTAGAAAGATCACAAAAAACTCCCAAAGCGTCCTGCCTACTTTCCCAAGCATCAAACACGTGTTTCAAGAGTGCAACTCCAGCATCTGTAGTGCTTCTACCTTTCGTGAAGCCATATTGTTTTTTATGTAACAATTTATTGAGGACAAAGTGTGATAAAAGTTGATTAAAAATTACTTTTTCAAAAACTTTACTAAGTACTGGTAAAATTGAAATTGGTCGAAAATTTGAAGGATCATTTTTCTCGCCTGATTTATATAAAGGAATTATCTTACTAAATTTCATCAAAGTAGGAAACTGTTTTTCTTCAATACATTTATTAAAAATAATTGTAAGATAAGGGGCTATCGTATTTATAATTGTATTGATAATATTGACTGAGATCCCCCATAAGTCCTCAGTTTTTTTCATGTTTAATTCCTTGAAAGTTTTTATTAGTATATCAGGATTAATATGTCTAAAATTAAATGGAGTTTTGCACTCATCAACACCCGACTTGAGAAGGGATTCAGCTAGTTCAGCAGAAGAAGTCAGTTCTTTAGTTGTAGAGGGAGCTATATTTGAAAAGAATTCCTCGAAAGCATTTGCAACTTCTGCATGTGAGTTAATTATTTTATCCCCAATTTTAAGAGAGTAAGTGTGATCATTCTGTTTACGCCTACATGTTTCTTTATTTATTATGTTCCATGTGGCCTTTGCTTTATTATCAGAACCCAAAATAATATTTCGAAGATGGTTTGATTTTGCAGTGGCACATACTTTTTTAAATATTTTAGAGTAATTTCTAACATGATCTATGAACTGTGGGTTCTGAGTGTTTGCTTTTAGACTATACAAGTCATATAATGTTCTTCTACTTTTGTAAATACCAGGTGTAGCCCATTCATTAAACTTACACCTGACTTTATTTGCTTTAATTTGTTTTTGTGTAAAAATTTTATCAAATTCATTTTTAATCAAGCCAAAAAGATCCTCATATAACAGATCAACACTATGGCAACTGCTAGATTTTAATGAATCTATACCATCACAATTTTTTTCTTTAAATCGGTCTATTCTATTTACGGTTATTGGCCTGCAGACAGCATCTATAATTTCTCGGACATGATGGTGCTCAAACGACGCCCTCTGGCCACTATGGTCAGACCTTAAATAATTTATAACTAATTTATCTATTACATTGCTATTGCAAAAAATATTATCTAAGCAAGTTGCTGTTGTGGGAGTCACTCTTGTTGGTTCATTAAATAAGTTAATTAAATTAAAGGATTTAAAAAGATTAAGAAAACGAGTTGAATTCGGTGAATTTACTAATATATCGATATTAAAATCTCCACACACAACTATTTTCTTACTAGAACTACAGACTTTTTTTAATGCCTCTTCCATATTGGATTCAAAAAGCTGGTAATTGGCTGATGGGGGGCTGTACACGCTTATTATTATATACTGCTCTAGCTCAACACATGCTAGTTCAATAGTTCGTCGTTCAATCGAAAGTGACACTATATCTTTACGTTCTTTACAGTTTAACTCGCTATTTAATAGTATAAGTGACCCCCCCCCTCGTAGTGGACTTCCTTGTGAACGAACTGCCGATTTTATAATTTTCAATGTTTATCATTAACTCATATTGATTAATCCAATGCTCTGTTAAACATAGAACATGTACATTTAAATCTTGTAAGAATAAGGCTAATTCTAACTCTTTACCAGCCAAGCCTTGCATATTTTGGTGCACAATATTAAAGGTAGGCTTAGCTTTTGTCTGCTCTCTTAGTTTAAATTATTTGAGATTGTCACAGGAATAATATTTAAATTAGTACTACTACTAATACGTTGGTCACAGTTTGAATTTTTATTAATTAATAAATTGTTAATATTATATGCTAACAAAGTAGCAATTTGTTTTTTTAATTTATATGGCAGGTGTAAAAAGCCGCCCGTTAATACAAATTTATTGTTAGTAAATTTGTTTGTGTCAAAAAACACAAACTTGTCACTATGACGTTCTGTTAGATTGTAAAATACACTATTCAATAAATGAATTTTGTCATTTTCTTCCGTTGTTTGGTACCTACAATACGGTAGGGCACACAAAACAACTTTTTTTACATGAAGGCTAGACAAGATTGAAAAGTTTTTTATAATGTTTTTTTTTGTTATATTTTTGCTATTACCAATTAAAATTACAAGTATTGATTGACTATTAAATTTACTGTTTTCTATGCGTTTCATAATTTGATCATAAGACGCATCTGGCATACAATTGTTAGTTACCTTACACTTAATTGACTTGTGTAACAATGAGCCGTAACCAACTCCTAACCTATCTGAGAAAACAATAACATTGCTTACAGGCTTACATGAGGCTAATTGAGAGTGAGATGCAGATATTGACAACTGTCTGCTTGCGTCCATCTGTAGACTTTTATCTAATACCTGGGTGATTTTAATATTGGGTAGTGATTTAAAATCTTGGTTGGAATTGTCTAATTCTAAGAGTTTGTTTGCAGCCAGGATGTGCTCATTAATTTGGTCCTGAGCAGAGTTATATTTAATAGTCATGGATTTTAATGAGTCATGTAACTTTGAGATGTCAGCCTGAAGCCTTTCAATATCCACATCATATTTACATCTACTTTCATGTAATTTATTATTATAAATTTCTAAACTGTCTACTAACTCTATCCGTTGTTTTCTTAACAATATATTATTGTAGAAGCATTTCTGTTTTTTAATTAATTTATTGGTTTTTGTAATGAATTTACTTATTTTTATATATTTCTTAGCCTTATTATTACTTGATAACCTAATTTGTTTGTTAGTTTTTAATAATTGAGCAGAATTGCTATTTAAACGTAAGTCTGAAACTACTGCATGCCCACCAGGGCTCCCAATCAACTCCTCGTAAAGGTTCAAGGTCTGCGAGAACTCTTGGTTGTTTTTTTCTTCTTCTAAATGCAATAATGTCCTGTTGGCATCTCGAAGTTCGATCTCCAGTTCATTATTGCGCACAAGTGTTTGTTCGAAGAGATTACTGCACTGGTCAAAGGTGTTGATGGTCTTCAGTAGCTCGTCACGGTGTTCAGTGACTTCCTGGTGTTGGGCATGTAATTCAGCTAGTTCTTTCTTGAGTTGAGAGTTCTTGTCAATAGTTATTTTGATCTCTGCTTCACTCTCATCTCTTTCCCTAAGAAGTTGGTCACAGCTTTCCCTACTCTGTTTCAATTCCTCAAGCGCTATTTTGAGTTTCACCTCGGTGTTTTGTGAAGCCATTCTTCGGGTCATAATTCCACTCCGGGTAGTCATTTTATATGATTAATATTGACTTCACCTGGAATTATTCAAAAAGAAGTGTACAAGAGATGTTTTAAACTTGGGTTTATGTTATGAGCCGGGAAACTAACAGAGTAAGTATCTACTTTGATATTTATTAAAAACGTGGATGGTTGTTTTTACTTTGATAGATAGCTACAAATCTACAATCAAGTCTCTTATATAAAATATAATAATAGGGTTTTAGCACAAAATATACAGATTTACTGTTTTTTTTTATAAATTTTTACTTGAGGGTATTTTTATCCAATACTAAAAATAGTTTATTTAGTTAAGTTATACTAGATTTGTTTTAAATAACTATCAACATCGCCCACTGTTAATTGATTAAATGATTTTGATAAGTGTTAGAAGTACAATATCTGCGGCAAAAGGTTGTTTTCATCAACTTTACTTCCACTATACGTCAAGTAAAGAGAGGCACAACTAGGCCGAATGTGATGAATTGTGACGAGTCTCACTTTCGTGAGGTTTGTGCAGTGTTAAATGTTGTGAAAACAGTATTACAGTAGGTAAATAGTTGATAATTATCACTATGTACGGTTTACTATACTCGTAATTTATAGGTAACCTCAACTTAATTGAATGAGTCAAGATTCACAATCAAGCTAAATATAAATAATAATTGAAAACAGTACTCCCCTGGTCTAAGGTAATCCGTTTAACTCCTTTTAAATTTCGTTGTCAAAGCCGGCGGGCAGCTTTGTCAGATTGTATTATGTACCTAATTTGTATTTTAGGGTTTGTTTACACGTCACTTATTGTTTGTTATGTTTTGTTTTTATGATTTAAGCCTAATTACGGTTAATTTACACAAAATATTAATAAATTTACAATTAAATTTACAACAGCCGTTTTAGCTGCGTCTGACAGGCAGGGTTGCCAGAGCGAAAAAAACAGCTAAGGAAGTATAGTCTAACTTGCAAAAAGCTTTTAATGACTCTGGTCTTACAAGAAAGGTAGGTTTGTTAAGGGAATTAATTACCACAGATCTAGAAAGATGTGGAACTGTTGAAACCTACGTTAATAAGGTAATAACTTGTGCACACAAGCTGCGTAATATAGGATTCATAGTCGATGATGAGTGGCTGGGTACACTTCTTCTCGCTGGACTTCCGGAATAGTATCGGCCTATGATTATGGCAATGAAAAGCTCAGGTGTGACCATAAGTACTGACCTTGTTAAGACAAAAATTCTGCAGGATGTTAAAAATGTAAGCGACTCTGCAGCCTTTTATTCAAGTCATCAAAAGGGTAATGTGAAATATAATAAGCCTTCAGGAAAAGTCCCCGTTGTTTTAAGTGCAATAAATATGGGCATATCTCTAAAAACTGCCGCTCAAGTCAGAATTCAAAGCAAAATCAAAACAACAAAAATAATGAAGATGACAATAATAAAAATAATCTTTCCAGTTTTGTAGCCGCGTTTGCTGCATCCCCCGACTTGAACAGAGGATGCTGGTACCTGGACTCTGGAGCTGCAATGCACATGACAAACAACAGAGACTGGATCTATGACTATGGCCCTGCTCCGGTAACTACCATTAAAGTAGCAGACAACAATACACTAGCAGTAGAAGGTTGTGGCAAAGTAAATTTGAAAAGCTATGATGAAGTAAGCAAGCAATTAATTGGCGTCATACAGGTAAAAAATGTATTGTATGTTCCTGAATTGGCTGTACATTTATTATTATCAATACATCAGATAACTCAAAATAACTGTGAAGTTAAGTTTGAAAAGAATTGTTGTAAGATATATCATGGTTCAAAATTGGTCATGACCGGATACACACAGTAACTTATATGTAATATGCAATGAAACATATGCATTGTTAACTTCAACACACTTGTGGCATCAAAGGCTTGGCCATCTTAACTATCAGAATCTTCAAAAACTTACTGAATCTGCTGATGGTGTTGACATAGAAGTAATACAACAAGATAAACAATTAATATGTAATACATGCCTACAGGGTAAACAAACAAGAAAACCTTTCAAGAATCAAGGCACAAGGGCTTCCAGTCTAATTGAGGTGATACACTCGGACGTATGTGGTCCCATGAAGGAAAAATCCATTGGTGGTGCCAGATATTATGTCACATTTATTGTATTTGTATTGTATTTGTGTACTTAATGCACTCAAAATCTCAAGTCCTAGAAAAGTTCAAAGAATTTAAAAAGCTTGTTGAAAATCAGCTGATCCATCCGTTCTTAGTTGATATACCCATAATCCGCACTAAGCGCTTCTCATCATCTTTTATAATGCGCACAGCTAAAGATTGGAATTCCCTGCCTGCGTCTGTATTTCCGAGTGCATATAACCTGACTCTCTTTAAGTCCAGAGTGAATAGGCATCTTCTGGGCAAGCAAGAGCAAGATTGGGGTCAAGAGTAAGCCCATCTTAAGTAAAAAAAAAAAAAAAAAAAAAAAAAAAAAAAAAAAAAAAAAAAAAAAAAAAAGCTGGAAGCCAAAATAAAAGCTTTGAGATCTGATAATATCTAAACGAAGAATTTGATAAATTGTGCAAAGAGTCTGGTATCAAGCGACAGTTGACCGTGCCATATTCTCCAGAACAGAATGGCATGAGCGAGAGGATGAACAGAACTCTAGTTGAACGTGCCAAATGCCTACTGATTGATGCCAACTTACCTAAGAAATTCTGGGCAGAAGCTGTGTCCACAGCTGCTTATGTGATCAACCGTTCGCCAACAAAATCAATTGATTACAAAACTCCCGAGGAAATGTGGACAGGTGTGAAACCAAACATTGAAAATATGCGAGTGTTTGGCTGTCCTGCAATGGCACACATACCCAAAGAAAAGAGATTAAAATGTGATAGCAAAGCAAATAAATTAATATTTATTGGGTATTGTCCAGAGTCCAAAGGTTACAGGCTATATGATAAAAAGCAAAATAAGATCATAAGAAGTAGAGATGTTCTATTTTTAGAAGAAAGTATTAAAAATAATTTCACTATGCCCATGAGCTGCTCACAGCGAGAAGAGAACAATGAGAGTCTAGAACCAATTAAACCAATAAAACTAATTTATTTTTGCAAATAGGCTTAAACTAAGCACTTTTACACGTCCCATTGTTATTTTATTCCCTACCACTGCTTCGGGACAAGTTTGGGCTAGCGCCGAGAAGAAGCAGCGCAAGAAACTCGGTCACTATTGTCAGCCTCTTTTAAAAAGTTTTAAATATACATAACAACATAACATAACAAATTACAAGATAAATGCACCTGTGCGAGCAAGGCAGTATTTATATCCAAACATTTTTATCATTTAATAGTCTATAACAGTATAATACCCTTTTTTCATGAGAATCTTTTTTACATGAGCTTTAAATTTAAACATGGGCAGTTCAGCAATAGATGCTGGTAATTTATTAAAAAAGCGAATACATTTCCCCATGAACGAATTACCCACTTTATGGAGTCTGAAATCTGGAACGGCAAGCTTATCCTTATTCCGGGTGTTAAAATTATGAATGTCACTTTTCTTAGGGAACTGATCCATATGTTTGCGAACGTAAATGATATTTTCGTAAATAAATTGCGAAGCTACTGTCAGTATATTAATTTCTTTAAACAGTTGTTTTAACGAGTCACAAGGTCCAAGGTTATAAATTGCTCGTATTGCTCTCTTTTGTAATATAAATATAGATTCGATATCTGCTGCTGAACCCCATAATAGAATTCCATATGACATAATGCTGTGAAAATAGCTAAAATATACCAATCTTGCCGTTCCAACATCAGTCAATTGTCTTATTTTCCTCACGGCGTAAGCAGCAGAGCTAAGTCTTCCTGATAGAGTCTCAATATGAGCACCCCATTGCAAACGGGAATCCAAAGTTATTCCCAAAAAGGTAGTGGAACTAGACGTATCAAGTCGTTCACCTTTTATAATTAAATGTGTTGGGACCAGTTTTACGTTTGGCATTGTGAATTTAATACACTTTGTTTTATTTGCATTGAGCAAAAGATTATTAGTAGTGAACCAATGCAATACTTGAGAGAGAGCATTATTTATATCGTCAAACGAATCTTTACCTCTTTTGATTTTAAAAATCAATGAAGTATCATCTGCAAACAACACTGTCTCACAGAGGTCTTTCGTAAAATATGGAAGGTCATTTATATAAATTAAAAAAGCAGGGGTCCTAATATCGATCCCTGCGGCACGCCCATAGTTAGAGGGGAGCCAGAAGACTCAGTTTCATAAATACAAACTTTTTGTGTTCTGCCTGTAAGATAAGAGTTTACCAAATCTACGGCATCATTAGAAACACCATAATGTCTAAGTTTTTTTAGCAAAGTTTGATGGTCCACACAATCAAACGCCTTGGAAAGATCACAAAAAAACTCCCAAAGCATCCCGCCTACTCTCCCACGCATCAAACACGTGTTTTAAAAGTGCAACTCCAGCATCAGTAGTGCTTCTACCCTTTGTGAAGCCATATTGTTTGTTATGTAAAAGTTTATTCAGGACAAAGTGAGATAAAAGTTGATTAAAAATTACTTTTTCAAATACTTTACTGAGTACTGGTAAGATTGAAATTGGTCGAAAATTGGAAGGGTCATTTTTCTCGCCAGACTTAAATAAAGGAATAATTTTACTAAATTTCATCAATGTAGGAAACTGTTTGTCATCAATACATTTGTTAAAAATTATTGCAAGATAAGGGGCTATTGTGTATAGAATTGTATTGATAATATTGACTGAGATTCCCCATAAGTCCTCAGTCCTAAAAAATATTATCTAAACAAGTAGCTGTTGTGGGAGTCACTCTCGTAGGTTCATTGAATAAGTTTATTAAATTATTAAAGAGATTAAGGAAACGATAACGATTTGCATTCTGTGAATTTACTAATATATCATATATATAGACTTGGCTTTTGTCTGCTCTCTTAGTTTAAATTAGAAGAGATTGTCAAATATTTAAATTAGTATTAGTACTAATATGTTGGTCACAGTCTATTTTTTGTTTTAACCAATTATTGTTAATATTATATTGTTTGTTTTTTTTGTTTGTTTTTTTAAGTTATATGGCAGGTATAAAGAGCCGCCCGTTAATACAAATTTATTGTTAGTAAATTTGTTTGTGTCAAAAAACACAAACTTGTCACTATGACGTTCTGTCAAATTAAAAAATAAACTATTCAATAGATGATTTTTTTCATTTTATTCAGTTGTTTGGTACCTACAGTATAGTAGGGCACACAAAACAACTTTTTTTACATCAAGGTTCGTTAGGATAGAAAAGTTTTGAATAATATTTTTTCTTGTTGTGTTCTTACTATTCCCTATTAAAATTACAATAACTGTTTCATTAGTAAATTTACTGTGTTGAATGCGTTTTATAATTTGGTCCCATGACGCATCTGGCATACAAATATTAGTTAAATTATGATTAATAGACTTATGTTATAATGGGCCGTAACCAACTCCTAACCTATCTGAGAAAACAATAACATTACTTTCAAGCTTACATGGGGATACTTGAGTGTGAGATGCAGACATTGAAGACCGCTGGCTGGCATCCATCTGTTGACTTTTGTCTAGTTGTGTGATTTTAATATTTGGTAGTGATTTAAAATCTAAATTAGAATTTTCCAATTCTAAAAGTTTATTAGTAGCCAGGATATGCTCGTTAATTTGTTCCTGGGCAGAGTTATATTTTGTTGTCATAGATTGCAATAATTCATGCAACTTTGAGATGTCAGCCTGAAGCCTTCCAATGTCCACATCATATTTACATCTACTTTCAATTAATTTATTATTACAGATTTCTAGGCTGTCAACTAACTCTGAGCGTTGTTTTCTTAACAATATGTTATTGTAAAAGCATTTTTGTTTTTAAATAATTTGTTAGATTTATTAATGAATTTACTAATTTTTATATATTTTTAACCTTATTATTGCTTGATAGCCTAATGTTTTTGTTTTGTAATTGACTAGTAGAAGCTACTGCGTGGCCCCCAGGGCTACCAATCAACTCCTCATACAGGTTCAATGTGTTTGAGTATTCCTGTATCCAGTTCTTTCTTTCTGTTCCAGATCATTTTCTAATTCATTGCTTCGCAATAAAGTTTGCTCAAAGATGGTGTTGCACTGGTCGAAGGTGCTGATGGTGTTGAGCAGCTCGTCACGGTGTACAGTGACCTCCTGGATTTGGCCATGCAGTTCAGCTAATTCTTTTTTCAGTTGAGAGTTCTTGGCTATTACAACCCTAATTTCTTCTTCACTTTCATCTCTTTCCCTAAGTAGTTGGTTACAGCTTTCTTTACTATCTTTCAGTTCTTCGAGTGCAATTTTGAGTTTTAGCTCAGCATTCTGAGCAGTCATTTTTCGGGTCATGATTCCGGTCCGGGTAGTCATTTTGTTTGTTTAATTTATTGGCCTCACCTGGAAATGTTCAGAGAAAAGTGTACAACAGATGCTTTGGTACAAAATTGGTTGTTGGTTATGATGAGCGGGGAAACTGATAGTATAGGTAGACTCAGATGTTGAATTTATTTATGGTGGATGGTTGTTTTGAGTTTTAAATATATCTTAAATATAGCTAATTATATAATCTCTAAATAAAACTAATAAGATTTAGCAATAATAGATTTTATGTAAAACTTTTTTTATTTTTTTTTACTGGAGGGTATATTAATCAATGTAAAAAGATGTTTTATTCTGTTAAGTTAAACCTAACGATTTCAGATAATTATCAACATCTCCCACTGTAGATTATTTAGAAAGTATTTTGTTAAGTGTTAGAAGTAGAATGTCTGCGGCAAAAGGTTGTTTTCTTCAACTTTACTTCCACTGTACGTCAAGTAAAGAGAGGCACAACTAGGCCGAGTGTAATGAATTGTGACGAGTCTCACTTTCGTGAGGATTGTGAAGTGTTAAATGTTGTGATAATAGTATTACAGTAAGTAAACAGCTGACAACTATCATCAAGTACCAAGTTACAAAGATTGTGTTTACTATGTTTATAACCTCAACATAATAGAATAGGTAATTTAAAAGCCTACATTTACAATTAATGAACCTTAGTGATGCTTCGTTATGAATAAATAACATTGATGAAAACAGTACTCCCCTGGTTTAGGTAATCCGTTGAACTCCTCTTGAATTTGGATGTCAAAGCCGGCAACACAAACTTTGACCGGTTTTATGTAACTATTTTTATATCGTTTAGGTATTTACACTAGCACAAATGATTAAATTTGCTTTGTTTTTGCTATTTAAGCCTAAATTAGGTTTATTTTACACAAAATAACGATAAATTTTAATTAAATTTACAACAGCTGTTTGAGCTGCGTCTGACAGCCAGGGTTGCCAGCGCAAAAAAGTAGATGATAGTGATGATAACAGTTCATATGACAGCGTGAGTACTATAAGGAGTCTGATAGCTCACACGTCACTGATGATGAGGATTATGTTCCTGAACGACCTATCACTTCAAGCCCTCAGCCACTCGTCACTAGAAGTTTGAGACCGAGAAAAGGAAGAAATGCACCTACCTACTTATGTAAAAATGAATCTGATAATATTGTGCTAGTCGAAGACCCTCAGACTGTAAAGCAAGCATTAGAAAGTGATAACAGGCTAGACTGGCAGAGAGCAATGCACAATGAATACAGGTCATTGATTAAAAACAACACTTGGACTCTCAGTGAACTCCCGCCTGGAAAGAAAGTCATACCTTGTAAATGGGTGTTCAAAACCAAATTAGACGCAGATGGCAACATTACAAAATACAAGGCCAGGCTTGTTATTAAAGGCTATGAACAAAAATTTGGTATAGACTATACAGATGTCGACTCACCTGTAGTGCGCTTGACTTCCATCTGATACTTATTAGGAATGGCCGCTAAACACAAGCTTAAAATAGAGCAGTTAGATGCAATCAGCGCCTTTTTACAGGGCGACATTGATGTTGAGTTATATATGTCGCAGCTTCCACACTATGAAAATGGATCAGAACAAGTATGTAAGTTGAATAAGTCTATTTATGGCTTGAAACAAGCTAGCAGAACTTGGAACAAGAGATTAGATAGTTTTCTGTATGAAATTGGATTTAGAAAATCGGAGCTAGACCCTTGTGTATATTATGCTCATAGTTCCAACAATAGCATCTTATTGTTCACTGTGTATGTGGACGACCTTTTGTTAATCTATAATGATGAAAAATTTGCAAGCAAAACTAAGAAGAAAGTAATAGAAAAGTTTGAAATGAAGGAATTAGGAAAAGCTTCATACACTACATTGGTCAGCGAATCACATACAAAAACGAAGGTATTTACATAGATCAGATCAATTATATTAAAAGTACATTGAAACGCTTTGGAATGGAAAACTGCAACCCAGTGGGAACACCTATGGAGACTGATTTGCAATTTTCAAATGACTCTGAAAATATAGAAGAAAAACTCTATCAGGAGCTAATTGGTTGCTTATTGTACATATCACAGGGAACACGACCTTATATCAATTTTGCTGTAAATAATCTAAGTCAGTACAATAAGAACCCCACAAAACATCATTATAATGCTGCAAAAAGAATACTTCGATATCTACAAGGCACCAAGGAACCAAGACTACTATTCAAGAATAATGTTGATGACAAGATAATTGGTTATTGTGACTCAGACTGGGCCTCTTGCAAAGAAGATAGAAAATCTTGCACTGGTTACACATTTATTTTTCAGGGTGCTGCCATATCTTGGAATTCAAAAAGGCAGCAAACTATTGCGTTGTCAACCACCGAGGCGGAGTATATGGCTCTGTCTGCAGCCACACAAGAGGCATTATGGTTGAAACAGCTGCACCACGAGCTGTGGCCTTTTACAGAGACTACAGCTATCACTTTATTCTGTGATAATCAAAGTGCAATAAATTAAACTCACAGGTAACTCTGCTTATCACGCTAGAAGCAAGCATATTGATGTACGTCACCACCATTTACGGGACAAAGTGGCAACTGGTGATGTGGTTGTTAAGTACATCAGCACCAACTCGATGATTGCAGACTGCCTTACCAAAGCCTTACCCAAAGTCTTCACTTCATCACCTGAAGTTCCTGGAAGGCATGGGCTTGCGTTCAAGGGAGGATGAAGAAATATGAACGCACCTATTTATATTATCTATGCACTTAATCTGTATTGTCTCTGTTTCGTTTCCGTCTTCCGGTCTGTACTTCATTCCGTCGAATAAACCCTGTCAAATCACGCTCTGCCATTATCTTTATTTATCTCCTAAATTAGATTCCATCCAACTAATACTAGTCAATAATCATAGTTTTCATAAGAAAGTTGCAAAAATATTTGCATTTTGTTTAAATAACTTTGTCTTTGTGGGATATTATTTTTTTTCAAAACTTTCTAATAACGTAACAAGTAATACATCACATATAATTTTTCTAATAGTCAAAGTGGTAATTCTTTTTGAAATATGTAACTGACAAGTACAGTCAACAGCAAGTCGACCTACCCAAAAACTTAAAAGTTCTCCAACAGATTTTTAACTTTAAGCCTAACGTGTAGGGATCATTTTCATTTGAGAAAATTTAACGATTTTGTGGTAGGTCGACGAGCTGTTGTCTGTACATCCAAATAACATAAAAATAAATAACTTTTTTCAGTTTATCTAGGCCCGCCTCCGAGGTCCCAAAAATATTGCTTTGCCCTACCACGTTTCGGCTACACATAACGTTTATTATCATAAATTATTTTTTCAAAAATATGTATGGGAAAACGAGAAATTACCTACTTCTAAATTTTGATCAGAGGCATTCACCTGGTATCCTCGAGATGTCTTCTAGGAGGTACCTCCAATCTGGTGTCCGGTGTCTCTCGAAGCGATTCGTGTGTACGGTTTGATCATCATCAATCAAAATCATCATTGACTTTCGAGTCACAACTTAATGCCAAACTAGAGCTCACCATAGTTAAATCCAAGCCATTCGGCCTCCAACTGTGAGATCCTACGGTTGTTGCTTTTTGGTCATTTTACAATACTAAGTCTAATATATTTCTACCCGAAGAGTCTATGGAATTACATTCCCAAATTGTGTGGTGAGCATTGAAATCACCAGCCACAAAAATAGGTTTAGGTAAACTATCTATTAAATCTTTAAACTATTTAATGTGAAATCTGGGTGAGCTGTTGTTAGGACTGTAGACTGAAACTATTGTGTATTTCTATTAATTGTTACCTAAATTGCTAGATTTTGTAATGAATTATCAAAAAAAGTTGGGAGTCTAACATACTGAATGCTTTTATGAATTATTAAAGCTACCCCATTATGCTCATTTCCACAGTCATTTCGTTCTATGTGATAACCTTTTATTTTAAATTTTTGGTGAGGCTTGAGCCATGTTTCTGATATTAAAGCTATATCTATATAGTTATTATATAAATATTTTTGGAATAAATTTCGATTGCTAAGAATGCTTTGAGCATTCCATTGCATTATACTTAAATATTGCTCTGTGAATTTAGTTACCTTTCTTTAGTACGGAGAGTTTCAGTTAGAATTCCTATTATGTTTTTTGATGAAATTATTGTTTCATTTGTTTAACTTAGAGTTATTATTTTAATAATTGTTTCGACTAAAAGATTCATGTCTGATGCATCTGTATTTAATATGTCAACTAGGTTAGTTTGAGGCTTTTTGTAATCTTTCACAGTGGTCTTTAATTCTGGGATTTTTTTTATTGCATCTAAAATTGTAGGTACAATTTTACAATTTTGTAGATTTTCCACCATACAATTTGTAACGTTTATTAAACAGGGCCCTGGTTCTCGTCTTCAAAGTCCAAATGTAAAGTTTTCCGGGTTCTCATTGTTTGTTCCAACTGTATTTAGTATTTCTTTCTTACATGTTATTTATACCTACCTTCCTACGCCTCAAAATATGACCGATTATTTCGTTAAAGCCGACTCCCGTAACAACTTACTCAAGGTTAAAAGTGTGATGCTTTTTGAATACATTGCTTATCTAGCGGTAAGCGCAATGTGGCTTAAGGCGAGGGTATTCGGCGTGTTACTCTAATTGCGGGGGTGGGTAACTCCGCCCATTGCGGGGAGCTGCCCGCGCGGCGCGTAAGCAACTGAGCGCCAAAATTGAAATAGGCTTTGAAATTTCCTATCATTAAGCTTAAAGAGCTCAGACTATAGCTTAGAAGTGTATTTTTATTTTAATATTATGTCATCGTAACCTTTATATTTTCTAAGCTAAAATTATATCCCCTGATCCACTCATGGCAATTATGACAAAATTTCAATATTATTAAAGTTTATCGTAATATTAAAGCTAGGTTATACCTATTATTATTTTATATTTATATTGTTTTGTAATATGTTCAATACTCATACGGTGTAATTTTTTTTACGTGGGCGTGGTAGGTCGAATCCAAAACTATGAGAAATAAAGAAAAACACTTAAAAGTTGTCTCGGGCCCGATTTTGATGAAAACTAAAACTGCATTATTAGATGTTTGAAAAAAAAACTTATTCCTATCTGGCAATCGAACTGAAATCGAAAAAGCCGGGCAAGTGCGAGTCGGACTCGCGCACGAAGGGTACGTTACGTACGTAAAAAAAACACGTTTGTTGTATGGGAGGGAGGAAATTTTAACTTTCTAAGTATCACGGTTCATGATATACAGCCTGGTGACAGACGGACAGACGGACAGCGGAGCCTCAGTACCTAATAGGGTCCCGTTTTACCCTTTGGGTACGGAATCCTAAAAAGTAAAACAACCGGTATTATTACACCATTCGAAAGTGTCGATAAGAACAAATTCTGGGAAGTAGTGACATACGGGAAACTTAGGTAAAACCTCATTTTTAACAAAATTGCGTGGTGGGTCGTTCTTTGCACTCATTTGGTCAATGCTTTTAAATGGCACCTTTGACGAAGGGGAAAGGGCGTTCTTCTGTTTGTAGGTACTTCCGAGCAGCGGGAACCATAGGTTACTTGAAGCAATGTATTTTCCCGGGAATTCCCAATTATTTCAGTACCGAGAATTCCCGGGAAAACTCTAATCATGCAAATTTTACTTCAGACCAAAAGTCAAGGGATCCATTAGCGTTAGTTTAATAATTATAGCTTAATCTATATGTATACAACGGCAACGGTATGCGGTAAAGCTATAAAGCTATGCCATTCGATTCGTGTAAATTTTGTTTGTAAATATTATTGTAGTTTTATAAATACATTAAAATAAAAAAATATGTAAGAAACCTGTATGACTTATTGAGATCCCTCATTTGAGACCAATGGCATTAAGTCCGCCTACTACACATTTTGTACTTAAAAATAAAATAAATAAACGCGTAGAACTTGTTGAGGCCTCTCATTTCAGACCAAACACGAGGGGTCTATTATTGTTGGTTTACAAATTAAAGTCAATAAACTAATTAACCTAAGAATCGTGTAGAACTAGTCGATACCTCTAATTTGAGACTAAACACGGTCTATAGGGGTCACACGGTCTATCTCTTATAATCGGTTGTTTACTAGTCATAGCAATTACGAATTATTATAAAATATATGTATAATATACTTTTACATTTTAAATTATGTATGTACTATCACCGTTTTACTTACAACAAATTTACAGAGTATTTCTTGTACATGTAATAATTTTGTATTTTTATTGATGTAACACCAAATAAAGTAAAATTGAGGTTGAGGTATGCCTGGCTCCACACAAAAAATCTAAATATTTACAATAATTAAATTTCGTAGCTATTGCGATGGTGTGCGGGGGGCGGGGGGAGTCCGAGCGCAACACAACACAGGTCCTACCTCGGCGACGTCCTACTGGACACTGGCGGGGCGGCTTACACGCCTTTTGTGCATGGTTTTCGAGGTTTTTTAATCTTTGGTACTTAATAACATAATAAAATTGTTCTTTTTGCACCGAGACACTTGAAAATTTTGATCTTTAGTAAACTGTTTAATTTTTACATACTTGTATCATATAAAATCTTTCCAGAAAATCGATCCAAAAATCATAAAATGACCTATTTTTAAGATTTGTTTCTATCGAGCCAAGTTATTATTATCGTGTTTTGGTTTCACCGAGACATTAGATAAAAGATAAAATATTTAATAGTATTTTTATTTTTCTCATAAGTTCCTTAGTTTTGTGAATAAATCCGTCGGAAGATGACTAAAAGTTAAATACTGCCGCCTTAAATAAGAAGAGCTAAAATGTTTATGGAAGTACAATCTTTAATGTTAGTAAATTATAAATATAACACACCAATTTAATTTTGTCATGTTAAACTCCTGAACTAAAGTATCTAGGTAATAACACAATATTATGTACTTTATTATCAATGATCCAAAAAATCCTTTTTAAATGTTAATCTAACCCACTATAAACTAGAACCAAATGTCACATGTAGTGTAACTGAATTATTCATAAATATTGTCTTGTTTCAGGGTGTGTCTACACTCAGCGGGATCCCATGTCTGGGAGACTTATGAGTGATACAGAGAATTATTTGTTCTACTGAATTATGCTGAAAACAGAATTTGATCCGTATTATAAACGGAAATGTAAGCCTCTCTAACCGACCTCCAGCCAGCGGGATATTTACCAAAACGACGTCTGATGAACTATAAATTGGTATCAACTTTAAGATCTATGTGTTCTGTTCATTAAAAAAAAAACATCCTTCTGTTATACATTCAGTATTGCACCGAAAATAATACCACCAGGATCCAATTTAGCTGCTTTAATCTCTTCCTTGATAATATAATTTTCTTAATAATAAGGTGCCTTACACGTCACTCCCCGATGACTGCTGATGTCAGAATGGCGCTTGATTTCAAATTGGCAAAGAAAAGTAAACCTGTATTTTTATTTTGTTATTCTTAAAAATCGTTTAGTCGCATTTGAATGGGTTGAGAAGTTAATTCTGAAGAAAAATGTCTAAAGGGTGACGGTGACGGCCATTCTGCCGCGGGGATGTCCCTATCCCCGAATTGGGTACTTACTAGACTGTTGTAAAAATAAAATAATAAATTATAGTGGCCTATAAATAATCAATTATTTTAATCATTATTTCAACAAATTGTGTAATCCATTTTTCTTTTTTTAAAAATAAAGCCTTTTTGTCATCTTAAATAATTTGTTGTTAAGTTGAAAACCCCTTTACAAAAATTGACAAGTAGCCAATTCAGCTCGGCCATTCATCAGAAGTAGGGATGACCTCACCTTGCTTATTATATATATATTTTTTTATATAATACATTTGTATTTAATCTAATAACTTATAACACATCAATTATGAAATGGCAGCCTTTTACAACTAAAACTATGTTTATAAAGTAAATATTATTTACAAAAATGTACTTAAAAATAATGTATATAAAGGTTTTCAAAAACTTAAAATCAATATAATACAAGAATATTCACATCAAGAAGATAAATAACACTTGAAAAAAAATCAAAAAAAACTTGAGAAAAAACACTTGAGGAATTTCATCTTGTCACGTGACGTCCTCGGTAGCTTAGTGGTCAAAGCACTCGCCCGGTATGCGATGGGACGTGGGTTCGAGTCCCACCTGAGGTCGATGATTTTTTTTCAAGTGTTATTTATCTTCAATAAAACCTTGCATGGAATTGCTAAAAACAAAAATTTACAATATTCACATCAAGTACATTTGTCAATTTGGCCTAAGTAACAATACAGATTAAGATATACGAATAACGATTTAAGAGAACTTAACCCTACAGCGCATAGTGTGACACATGTGTTGCCTATAATTTGTAACACGACGCTTTTTAACGCCATCTATTAGACGGTACCGTAACTACACACTATAGCACATAACAACATTAGTTTACATTTGTTGCCACGGAAGCGCTGCACTCAGTTAACTATTTTACATTCGCAATACCAGTCAGTTTAAGAAAAAGTTTATCACGTAAAGTTTTACTTCTGAGAAAAAAGTCAAAATTACAGTTTTTTCGTTCGAAAAATAATAAAAGAGGTAAGTTATTGTTTCTAGTTTATTGGTTAATAAGTATTTTATGATATTAGTTACTATCAACGCATATTTTGGATTTTATTTGTATGTGACTGTGCAATAAGGGTAATTATAAGAAACTTGATTGATTTCAGATGAAGCCCCGCAAAAGAGTAACAGAAACCGAAATTGAGCATATTTTACATATACCATCGGGCAGTGAAGATGAACTGGAGGTATCTGATGAAGATAGCGATTATGATATGATTAGACTAAGTGATTTGGTAATTAATGATGTGGAAAAAACGCCGCAATTACTTGAGGATGACTACTTGGACCAGACTTTCAGTGAATCTTTGTCACAGGCGAGTAACTCATTGAACATTACGGTACCTAGCGTTTCTGGTCATATCAGTGCTCCAACTTCAGCAGCACCTTTAAGTAGACCGCTAGTGGAGTGTGTTAGGGCAAGTACATCTTCAGGTCGCCCTGCTCGTCAACCTACTTTGAAGACAACTAGAAAGAAAAGAAGATACATCTGGCGAAAAACAGCTTTCCAGTCACCACCTTCAACATTCATAGGTGATGACAAGTTAGATGAACCTATTTTGGGTTTTAAAACGCCTTTACAATATTTTACGTACTTTTTTGATGAGAATTGACTAAAACATATTGCCGAGGAGTCTACAAAATATAGTATTCAGAAGGATACTTCGAAACCATTTGTTGCCACTCAGAATGAGCTGAAAAAGTACTTAGGTATTTGTCTCCTGCTTGTATTGAATCCTCAGTCCAATATACGCTCGTTGTGGAACTGTGAATTAGGCGTGCCACTTAATTATGACTGTATGACACTCACACATTTTGAGAGAATTCGTAGATTCATACACTTTAATGACAACCTAAATTTTTAACCTAGAGGCGAACCAGGGCACGAATGTCTCTTCCGCATAAGACAAGCATCCCAAAAAGAGAAACGCTCTCAGTAGACGAACAAGTGTGTGCCACCAAAGCGTGTAACTTTTTACGTCAATACCTCCCCAACAAACCGCATAAATGGGGCTACAAACTATTAGTTTTGTGCGATGACACTGGTTTCGCTTATGATTTTGAAATCTATTCTGGCACTGAAAATGACCTTAACCTGAGACCGAAAGATGAACCTGATTTTGGAGCGAGTAGTAATATAGTAGTGCGCCTATGTCGAACAGTTCCTAAAGCACAAAACTACAAAGTTTTTTTTGATAATTACTACAGATCACCGGAATTGATCTCATATTTAGGTCTAGGTACGAACATTCAAATGCCATCTCAGAAAGAGCTATCGAAAGCTAAGACATCTCGCGGGTACTCTGAAGAGTGGAAAACCATAGTGGAGGATGTGCCAGTAGTTGCAGTTATGTGGCTAGATAACAAACCAGTGACACTAGCATCTTCTTTGGTCGGCGAGCAACCTAAAGAGAAGGTAAAGCGATTTTGTAAGAAGAGCAAGCAGTACACTGATGTTCATTGTCCTAACATTATTCGCCGCTACAACAGACACATGGGTGGTGTCGACCTACTTGCCTCATTTATAGGGAAGCTTAAAATAAAAATGCGCACAAGAAAGTGGTACATGCGGTTATTTTACCACTTACTTGACGTGATGCTCATAAACAGTTGGCTACTTTACAAGAAAGTTCAAAAACAACGAGAAAATAATTCAAAATTGCTAAAATTGCGTGAATTTCGACTGCAGGTGGCAAAAGCTCTTTGTTTATCTGGACCCTCACTTATGCGTAAAAGAGGACGACCATCGTCATTCGTTTCTGATATGCTGGAAAAAAGGATGAAAAAAAGCAAAATGCTATCGTGCCACCTAAAGACGCGAGAACTGATGGCATCGACCACTTGCCGTTGTGGTTAACTACTAGACAGCGTTGTAAGTTTCCAGGTTGTAAGGGGAAGACTTTCGTAAATTATGAAAAATGTAAAGTGGCACTGTGCCTAAATAAAGATAAAAATTTGTTTTATGTCATTCCATAAGTAAATTTTATAAACAAAGAGTAATAAAAACGTAAAATTTCATTCAAGAGGAAAGAGACTGAATAATGATTACTGATCATAATAAGTTCCTATTTTCTATTATATTATGGTGTCGTTACTTATTTTATTTGTCAAAATGTTAATTTAATTTTTAATTAAAATATATTGTTAGATACTCTTGTAGGTGTTGTAAGTAGTTGAATAATACCAGTCTTCAGAGAATCACTGTCCATTTATTAAAGTAAATTATGAAATAAAGTTTTGCACACATCCTCCATTGTAGCGATATCCGACCAGAGAGACCCAATCCCAATCCATTACCATAGATAATATAACCAACTCGTCTTTGTCCAAGATACTATAATCTATATATTGCTTATCTTTTAATTTAAATATTATTATTTTATCTTGAGTTTAAATTACAATAATCTAAAACTCTGTGCAGCTATCTTATATAAAATCATATACTCTTAAAGGTTTAATTTCACAACTTTTTTCTTAATTCTTGTACTTCTTCGTAACGAAATGTCCTCCTTCCCCAAGTTACAATTATTTTCTACTTTCTCTGGAAACAACGCCTGACTCTCCTCTCTCTCTGGCAACAAACCTGACTGTCCTCTTCACCTCTCAGAACAGAAGGTTGATTTAATGGTATGTTATCATCATTATGCACAGGGGTTTCATTAACAGGTTTAGCCAAATTGTCTTTAGAGCTTTCAAAATTTGAATTATTTGAATCAACCTTCTCCTCTGCGTTACAAATGTTATTTTTGGAACAGCCATTATAACTAGATAGATCATTAAAAGATCTTGATAACTGTTTTGGTATTTGTCTACCCACTCCTCTAGTCTGATTTACATGTCTGCGCCATTTCTCACCGGTGTCAATTTCAATTTCGTAATGTAATAATCCTAATCTATTAATAATAGTGCCAAATTTCCATTTCTCCTGACCACAGTAATTTCTGGCTATTACTCTGTCCCCTACACTTAACTGTCGTGCTTTAAGATTATGATTTACATTATTCTCATTGGAAACCTGGGGCAATAACAAAGATAACCTTGACCTTATTTTATAAGAAAAAAGCAGGTCTGCTGGCGATTTTTTTTTCATTTCATTTTCATTTCTTAGGATAGCTTACAGCTTACAAATTTACTACAGTTTTAGGAAATTAACAACTAGAAGCTAATAACAAGCTACCACAAATAGATAACAAAAAGTGCAACAACAGTATTGCTTAATAAATATTAAATTTATACTTAAAAATAAAAGCAAAACACGTAAACAAACAGACTAAAGTGCCACGGATTCAGCCGATTTCAAAACTGCCATTTTGATGCTATTAATACTACCATGAAATAAGTCAACATTAACACTAATATTATTAAATGCTTGACAAGCTCTAACTAGACAGCTATTACGCCTATAGTTAGTATGACAAAAAGGAATACTAAACGGTTTATAAACATTATTACGAAGTGCCCGCGAGGGTATTCTAAAAAAGATCCTATTGAGCAAATCGGGACAATCAATTCCACCACTCACCAGCTTTATAAGAAATACAATATCAGAGATATTACGCCTTAAGCTAAGTGGCAAAAGATGAAACCTCATACAACGTTCCTCATACGACAATTTAGGGATACGAAATTTAAAATTTAGAAATCTAGTAAATTTTCTTTGGATCTTTTCGATTGAGGTATTATAAACATCGTAACATGGGCTCCAAATCACACTAGCGTATTCAAGGAGGCTGCGAACATAGGCACAATAAACAATTTTTATTGTCTTCATATTATTATTTTTGTAGTTATGTGTGGGGTAATTCTGTACTGATGTAAAAATAAGTTTAATTTTTCCTAAATGTCACTCTTGTTGGCATGTAACGACTTTAATTTGTTTTTTAAAATTTGCACATGGCGCTCCGCTTGGCCGTTTGTGGCTGGGTTATAAGGTACGGACCTCTTGTGTATTATTCCACGTTGTTTCAAAAACGCTGCAAATTTAGGGTTTACGAATTGAGTTCCATTATCACTAACTAGTACTTTAGGGTAACCGAATCTAGAAAATATATCACCCAAAACTTTAATCGTACTATCTGTATCTATTTTGTCAATAACACATATTTCTGGCCATTTTTAATAAGCATCAATTAGTAACAGGAAATAATGACCTAAAAATTTTTCCTGCAAAATCAATATGTACCCTTTCAAATGGGTGTGAAGGATACTCCCAGTGGTGTTTATCAACTTGTTTAGGGTAACATTTTTGTTGACAACAGGATATACAATTCTCTACCATTATCTTAATATCTTGATCAATGTCTGGCCACCAGCAGAAACTACGAGATAGAAGTATCATTTTGTGGACACCAAAATGTGCATTATGTAAGTCATCTAAAATTCTTTTTCTTAATTTTACTGGTATTACCACTCTATGACCTCTCATGATGCACCCACTTTGAACAGAAAATTCACTTTGATCAATATTAAACCTGTCTTTTTGGGGTTATTTTTTTTCCTAGTAACAGTCCATTTAATAATGTTTGTAATAGAATGTCCTTTTTAGTTTCTATAGCTAGCTCTATAACCGTGACTGGCAATGCTGTAATTTGGTTGATTTCAATAATATCAGATTCTTCAAATAAAGCTTTATCTTCTATATTAATTGGTAAACGTGACAACCCATCTGCATTACTATTTTCTTAAGATGTTTTATATTTAATATCATATTCAAAAGTTGGCAAAAATATGGCATAATGTTGCATGTGTGTAGCTGACACGTGTGGAAGTGGTTTATTTGGTGCAAAAATTTGAACTAAAGGCTTATAATCTGTCAACAAGGTAAACTTTCTACCATAGAGATATTGAAAAAAATTCTTTACACCAAATATTATAGCATATGCTTCTTTATCAATCTGGGACCATTTTCTCTGTGTTTTATTTAGTGTTTGAGATGCCATCTGTATTGGTCTTTCTGTGCCATCAGGCATAATGTGTGATATTACAGCACCAACACCTATTGGTGAGGCATCCGTTGCTAGAATGACTGGCAATTTTGTTGAATAATGTACTAAAAAGCTATCAGATTGCATTTGTTCTTTAATTATATTGAAAGCAATATCACAATCAGTTGTCCATTCCCACTTAGTTTCTGATCTGAGTAATTTATGTAAAGGTTGTAATATTTTTTTTTTTTTTTTAGCAATTCCATGCAAGGTTTAATTGAAGATAAATAACACTTGAAAAAAATCATCGACCTCAGGTGGGACTCGAACCCACGTCCCATCGCATACCGGGCGAGTGCTTTGACCACTAAGCTACCGAGGACGTCACGTGACAAGATGAAATTCCTCAAGTGTTTTTTCTCGCTGTCAAAGCCAGCGTATTCTGATCAATGTTGTAGCTATATATATAGCTGAGTAGTATACTACCGTCAACACCCTATAGAAATATTTTTACAAATACCTCTAATAAATCTTAACCAATAGTCAAATATAGAAGAAGTAGCGCAAGAAACTCGGTCACTATTGTCAGCCTCTTTTTAAATAGTATATAGTTTACATTACAAGATAAATGTACCTGTGCGAGCAGGGCAGTATTTATTTCCAAATATTTTTATCATTTATATAATCATTTACAGTATAATATCCTTTTTTCATTAAAGTTGTTTTAATATGCGATTTAAATTTTAACAGGGGCAGTTCTACAATAGACGCTGGTAATTTATTAAAAAAGCGAATACATTTTCCCATAAACGAATTACCCACTTTATGCAGTCTGAAATTGGGAACGGCAAGTTTATTCTTATTTCGGGTGTTAAGATTATGAATGTCACTTTTCTTAAGGAATAAGGACAGGTTTTTGCGGATATACATTATATTTTCATAAATAAATTGGGATGCTACTGTTAGTATATTAATTTCTTTAAACAGTTGTTTTAAGGATTCTCGGGGTCCAAGGCCGTAAATTGCCCGTACAGCTCTCTTTTGCAGTACAAATATAGATTCAATGTCTGCTGCTGAGCCCCATAACAATATTCCATAAGACATTATACTATGAAAATAGCTAAAATACACCAATCTTGCCGTTTCAACATCAGTCAGTTGTCTTATCTTTCTCACGGCATAAGCAGCAGAGCTAAGTCTTCCCGACAGAGTCTCGATATGCGCACCCCATTGCAAACGGGAATCTAAAGTGATTCCTAAAAATGTAGTGGAACTAGATGTATTAAGTTGTTCATCTTTTACAGTTATATGTGTCGAAACAAGTTTTACGTTGGGCATTGTGAATTTGATGCACTTTGTTTTATTTGCATTGAGCATAAGATTATTGGTGGTGAACCAATGCAATACTTGCGAGAGTGCATTATTTACATCGTCAAATGATTCTTTACCTCTCTTGATTTTAAAAATCAATGAAGTATCATCTGCAAATAACACCGTCTCACAGAGGTCTTTCGTAAAAGATGGAAGGTCATTTATGTAGATTAGAAAGAGCAGAGGCCCTAATATCGAACCCTGCGGCACGCCCATAGTAAGAGGCGACCCAGAAGACTCAGCTCCATTGATACAAACTTTTTGTGTTCTGCCTGTGAGATAAGAGTTTACTAAATCTGAGGCATCGCATGAAACACCATAGTGTCTAAGTTTTTTCAGTAAAGTTTGATGGTCCACACAATCAAAAGCCTTAGAAAGATCACAAAAAACTCCCAAAGCGTCCTGCCTACTTTCCCAAGCATCAAACACGTGTTTCAAGAGTGCAACTCCAGCATCTGTAGTGCTTCTACCTTTCGTGAAGCCATATTGTTTTTTATGTAACAATTTATTGAGGACAAAGTGTGATAAAAGTTGATTAAAAATTACTTTTTCAAAAACTTTACTAAGTACTGGTAAAATTGAAATTGGTCGAAAATTTGAAGGATCATTTTTCTCGCCTGATTTATATAAAGGAATTATCTTACTAAATTTCATCAAAGTAGGAAACTGTTTTTCTTCAATACATTTATTAAAAATAATTGTAAGATAAGGGGCTATCGTATTTATAATTGTATTGATAATATTGACTGAGATCCCCCATAAGTCCTCAGTTTTTTTCATGTTTAATTCCTTGAAAGTTTTTATTAGTATATCAGGATTAATATGTCTAAAATTAAATGGAGTTTTGCACTCATCGCTTTGACCACTAAGCTACCGAGGACGTCACGTGACAAGATGAAATTCCTCAAGTGTTTTTTCTCGCTGTCAAAGCCAGCGTATTCTGATCAATGTTGTAGCTATATATATAGCTGAGTAGTATACTACCGTCAACACCCTATAGAAATATTTTTACAAATACCTCTAATAAATCTTAACCAATAGTCAAATATTTGTAAAAATATTTCTATAGGGTGTTGACGGTAGTATACTACTCAGCTATACATATAGCTACAACATTGATCAGAATACGCTGGCTTTGACAGCGAGAAAAAACACTTGAGGAATTTCATCTTGTCACGTGACGTCCTCGGTAGCTTAGTGGTCAAAGCGATGAGTGCAAAACTCCATTTAATTTTAGACATATTAATCCTGATATACTAATAAAAACTTTCAAGGAATTAAACATGAAAAAAACTGAGGACTTATGGGGGATCTCAGTCAATATTATCAATACAATTATAAATACGATAGCCCCTTATCTTACAATTATTTTTAATAAATGTATTGAAGAAAAACAGTTTCCTACTTTGATGAAATTTAGTAAGATAATTCCTTTATATAAATCAGGCGAGAAAAATGATCCTTCAAATTTTCGACCAATTTCAATTTTACCAGTACTTAGTAAAGTTTTTGAAAAAGTAATTTTTAATCAACTTTTATCACACTTTGTCCTCAATAAATTGTTACATAAAAAACAATATGGCTTCACGAAAGGTAGAAGCACTACAGATGCTGGAGTTGCACTCTTGAAACACGTGTTTGATGCTTGGGAAAGTAGGCAGGACGCTTTGGGAGTTTTTTGTGATCTTTCTAAGGCTTTTGATTGTGTGGACCATCAAACTTTACTGAAAAAACTTAGACACTATGGTGTTTCATGCGATGCCTCAGATTTAGTAAACTCTTATCTCACAGGCAGAACACAAAAAGTTTGTATCAATGGAGCTGAGTCTTCTGGGTCGCCTCTTACTATGGGCGTGCCGCAGGGTTCGATATTAGGGCCTCTGCTCTTTCTAATCTACATAAATGACCTTCCATCTTTTACGAAAGACCTCTGTGAGACGGTGTTATTTGCAGATGATACTTCATTGATTTTTAAAATCAAGAGAGGTAAAGAATCATTTGACGATGTAAATAATGCACTCTCGCAAGTATTGCATTGGTTCACCACCAATAATCTTATGCTCAATGCAAATAAAACAAAGTGCATCAAATTCACAATGCCCAACGTAAAACTTGTTTCGACACATATAACTGTAAAAGATGAACAACTTAATACATCTAGTTCCACTACATTTTTAGGAATCACTTTAGATTCCCGTTTGCAATGGGGTGCGCATATCGAGACTCTGTCGGGAAGACTTAGCTCTGCTGCTTATGCCGTGAGAAAGATAAGACAACTGACTGATGTTGAAACGGCAAGATTGGTGTATTTTAGCTATTTTCATAGTATAATGTCTTATGGAATATTGTTATGGGGCTCAGCAGCAGACATTGAATCTATATTTGTACTGCAAAAGAGAGCTGTACGGGCAATTTACGGCCTTGGACCCCGAGAATCCTTAAAACAACTGTTTAAAGAAATTAATATACTAACAGTAGCATCCCAATTTATTTATGAAAATATAATGTATATCCGCAAAAACCTGTCCTTATTCCTTAAGAAAAGTGACATTCATAATCTTAACACCCGAAATAAGAATAAACTTGCCGTTCCCAATTTCAGACTGCATAAAGTGGGTAATTCGTTTATGGGAAAATGTATTCGCTTTTTTAATAAATTACCAGCGTCTATTGTAGAACTGCCCCTGTTAAAATTTAAATCGCATATTAAAACAACTTTAATGAAAAAAGGATATTATACTGTAAATGATTATATAAATGATAAAAATATTTGGAAATAAATACTGCCCTGCTCGCACAGGTACATTTATCTTGTAATGTAAACTATATACTATTTAAAAAGAGGCTGACAATAGTGACCGAGTTTCTTGCGCTACTTCTTCTCGGCGCTAGCCCAAAATTGTCCCGAAGTAGTGGTAGGGAAAAAAATATTGGGACGTGTAAAAGCGCTTAGTTTAAGCCTATTTACAGAAATAAATTGGTTTTATTGGTAAAAAAAATTCTGTAATATTTTTTGTTTTGGGGCATTTTGTATGGCATTTATTTTAGAAGGCAGTTTATGAATTCCTAATTTATTTACTTTATAACCGCAATACTCAATTTCATTTTGCAAAAAACTAGATTTTGGTAAATTTATTTTTAGCCCATACTCTGCAAGTCTAGAAAAAACAGATTCAAGTCTTTCTAAATGAATTTCATCATTTTCTGCTGTAATTTGAATATCATCAATAAACACAGATACCCTTGGAATGTCTTTTAATATGTTTTCAATTTTTCTTTGCCATTTAGCCGGCGCACAGTTAAGACCATACATTAAACGAGTACATTGATAAAGCCCTTTATGTGTGTTAAGTGTTAAATACTTCTGATCTTGGTCCCTGACTTTCCATTGTAGGTATGCACATTTTAGGTCAATTTTAGAGAATTTTTCGCCACCAGCCAGTCCAGAGAACAACTCTTCTGGAGTAGGTAATGGATGCTCATCAACTAAAATCTGGGAATTTAAACTAACTTTAAAATCACCACCAAGATGCGGACTTCTCCGTTTGGTTTTAGCACTGGTACTATTGGTGTAGCAAACTCACTATAATCAACTTTCAACAAAACACCCATACTTTCCAATCTATCTAACTCCTTCTCTACTTTTTCTCGCAATGCAAATGGTACAGGCCTAGCTCTACAAAATATGGGTTTTGCCCCCTTTTTAAGGTGAATTGAAACCGGTTTACCTTTGATTTCACCTACACATGATTCATCGAACAAGGTTCTGTATTTATCAAATAACCTCCCTAATGTCCTATCATTCTTTAAGTGTTGTTTAAGTGTGAAAGAGACTGCAATTACCTTTAAAATGTTAATTAAGCTACCTCGGGAGAAATAACGCAGCCACTGCCAACCGAACAGAGGAGTGTTGTCAACATTGGACACCACAAACAGCTTCAAGTTCTTCTGTTTTTCGTTATGTACTTCCACTATAACGTAGCGGAGCGTAGCAACTCCTAAAACATTTAAAAAATCATTTGAGTAAGACCGTAATTTAACATGGGTTTTTTCTAATTTTAAATTTGGAAATTTTCTAGAAAACTCAGTTAGACCCATTATCGACACTGCAGCCCCGCTATCAAATTCCATATCTGTAGGTATACCATTTATTTTAATTTTAACAATGATCTTTTTGCAATCTAAATCATTTACCCATCGTACCTGGTATTCTTCTTGTTCCTCTACTACAGAGTTTATTTTAGAAGAACTCTCCCGCTTCATTTTCAGACACGACCGTTTTAGGTGTCCCTTTTTTTTGCAATAGCCACATTCTGCATCTAGGTGGTGACACTTGTTTGCGTAATGCGGCCCTCCGCACCGAAAACAAACTAATTTACTGACTTTATGAGTGAATGCCACGTTTTGATTGTCATTTTTTTTACATTCTGCTCCTAGAGCAATCTGTAATGCCTTTTCAAGTGTAAGATCTTTTATTTCTAAAAGTTTTTCTTGGACCCTTTTGTCCATTATCCCACAGGTAAATTGGTTTCTTAATGCAGATGTTAAAAATGGTCCAAAAGCGCAGGTGGCCGCCATCTTTCTCAAAGCCGCAAGGAATTCGCGCGCCGATTCCCCCTCTTGCTGCTTCCTATGATGAAATCTGAAATATTCTGCTATTTCCAAAGGCTGGGGGTCGAAATGTTCACTAAGTACTCTTGTTAAAGTTTCATACGTTTGAGCTCTCGGTTCCTCGGGTGAGAGTAAGTCGCATAATGTGTCATAGCACTCGGTCCCGATGTAATGTAAGAAGTAAGCAATTTTCTTTTCATTTTCTTGAATCCCGTAAATTGTAAACGCTCCTTCCAGACGATCCATCCATCTTCCGAACTTAACTTTGTTATCGTAAAATTCAATGAAATTTGGGGGAACATGAGCGCGATTCGCCATGTGGCTACCTCCAGCATTTTGTTGTTGCTCCATCCTCGTCGCCATTTGTTAGATACTCTTGTAGGTGTTGTAAGTAGTTGAATAATACCAGTCTTCATAGAATCACTGTCCATTTATTAAAGTAAATTATGAAATACAGTTTTGCACACATCCTCCATTGTAGCGATATCCGACCAGAGAGACCAAGGAACATTACTACCAGAGGAAGAATGTCAACTCCATACATCCATAATAAATTAGGGACATTTTTTACCGCGCCATCTATTGTCAACCCAATAAATATGTTGTGAGGCGGGAAATTTGAAAATAAGGTACTCAATATTATTTTTCATAAAGTAGGTGTCGTTCCTTCTGGTTGTACAAAAGAATGGAAAATTATTTCATTTAAATGAAATAGTTTTTCATTCTTTTGTACAACCAGAAGGAACGACACCTACTAACTAATTCATGCTTTTATATTAATTTACATTAATTCGCCGAATCGGAAAGAAAAATGACTTATTATGAATAAAAATACTAGAATATCCTTAACTCAATTTATTATCATTTAAATGGAGTCAGTTATTACATAATGTTGCTTTAATTAAATAATTATTTATTCACAAGTAAGTATAAGTATTGGACAACATCACATACATTGCTCTGATCCTAAGGTAAGTAGCTAAAGCACTTGTGTTATAGAAATCAGAAACAACGGCAGTAGCAAAACAATAAAAGATTAATACAATCAATTATTATGTGGTTTATAGCCATTAACGAACCAACGTTCTAATCAGTTTAGTTAATCTATTAGCTAAGTAGATTAATGTAAACACAAAAAGATACTTTAAACACACTACACATTGTAAATTAGATACACTAAGTACAGGTCAGCTCCGTTCAAATGCATGCTGACGCAATGAGCTTGCTGCGTCCATATGAGAACAGCTGTGCTGAGCTGCTTTACAAAACATTTTGGGAAAGTAAACATTAGTTTTACTTTTAAAATTACACACATTTTTATAAGATTTTATTTAACCTGATGTTTCGAACACTTTACAGAGTAATATTATAAAATAATAACTTATTAACTACCTCATTTAACAGAATTCTTTTCGACATCAATGAATCATGTCTGCCTGATGTCCTTGGCTCTGGTTTGTTCGGTACATCCATTGAAAGATTGTATGATGAGCTTCGTTTAGGTTTATTCTGAAATTAGAATAAAAATTACATTAATTGTGCAAAAATGACATATTATTTGAGATAGAGGAAGCAAAACTTATTTATAACTGACATTAATTAGTAAAATAATAACTTATTAATCCTCATTTAACAGAATTCTTTCAGACATCAATAAATCATTGCTGGCCAATGACTTTGGTTTGTTTGGTACATCCATTGGAACATTGTATGATATGAAAAAGAAAGGAAGTACAGTTTCTAAGCTTTCATGACAATCCAATATCCATGTGGACCAAACCACAGGGAACATCAAGTATTATTTGTATAGTGTGCGAAATTTTAAGCAGTAGTATAGTGACAAACCTCTTTACAATCCTCAAGAACAGGAAATCTGTGCAACTTCTGAGAACCCAAAGGAAAATCGCTGAAGAAGTCCAAATGCCTGTTGCAAAGCATTCTGTGTTCTATAAAGTTTACGCTGGAATTGTTGGGGCCAGTATTCTTGTTGGGGCCTTCAGGAAACACATACTTTGCCCATAATTCACAACTAAAACACAAAATAAAAATAATACATTGAATCAAAATGAACTTACCCTGAAAGAAGAGTGTAGTAAAAATAGGTACATACCGAAGTGTGTTAGTCTTCCCAGGATTGGGAAAGCGAAACAATTTGATAAATGGACCCTCAGCCGGTGATCGTCTGCACTTATAGCAACGCCGCTTACTTTCCGCCGACATATTATTAAAAAAGAGTCACTATCTCGAAACAAACACTGAGTAAATATCTCAAAACCATTGATGTAAAAAGTAAAGATACGGCTGACAGAACAAATCGCCTTGCATTTCCTCCATACATGACACACTAACCCCATCTGTTAGACTTTGATGTCAACTGTCAAATAGCATCATAGAGTAACCACAAAATTACCCCTAGGTAACCTTGTAAGAGCGGCTATATATCTAACGAAAGAGGAACAAAGAAAAAAGTTTTTGTTTCACAGATGTTATATTTAAAGTAGTATCAGAGTAAATATAACTTTTTGCTTTTTCAAATCAAATACGTCAACATAAATTAAGGTAAAATAAAATATTCTTTATTTGCTTAAACACGATATGCATAGGTAGGTGTTTTAAAATGAACGTACCAAGCTTGTTAAGCTAACACGAGGCATGCAAATTAAATATAAAATTGAACTAAAATAAAATTAATCTAAAACTGCATTAAATTAAATTAGGTACATAGATGTCAGTCATATCATAATTATGTTGAAATTAATATTTATTATTTAATAAACTCCTTTATGGTATGTGAGATAAGCCACTTATTCAATTTTGTTTTAAATTAATTATTATTTAATGTTTTAAATTCATTAGGTATATTATTGAAAAAAAAATTATACTCATTGTTATTGAAGTTTTAGTAGTAACAGGATATTTTGATTTCTTGTGTTCCGTGGATAAATGTCAAATGCCCTATTAAAAATATGCATAATTTGCATTACAAATACACATGTTTAAAATATATACAGGGACGTCAATGTTAGTAATTGCAACTGTGCAAATAGACGACGACATGATGTTCGTGGAGGGACACCGCATATTGCTCTTATGCATCTTTTTTGGGCAATAAAAGCTCTATTTATATTAACTATTATCACATCAGTAAACTGTAGCGTAATTTAGAACCTACAATGCATGATAGGTAGCAATTGCAGTTTTTGTTACAGATCTAACCTGCTTTAAAGCATAAATAAACTTATTGACTCTGTAAGGATAGGTCCAGATCTGGCGAACGCGCCGCGAATGCACAGGACGCGCACAGCGCGCGATTTGCGCGCGAGCTGCACGCGCGCGGCATGCGATCCGTTACTGCAACAGATTGGTGCGCTTCTTTAGCGCAACTCATGCAAGGCTTGTACAGTGCGCGCGATCTGCGCGCGTGCAGTTCTGGTTCACGTTCGAGCCAGTTTAAAGGTCGCGTTCGCGCGGCTCGCGCGCAGCTCTCGCGCTGCGCCTGCTGTACAAACATTATCTTTAAGCGTTTTCCTATTTACGTCTTGTTCTATAGTTAAACCTAGGAACTTCGTTTGTTTTACTTTGTTAATTTTCTTGTCTTTATAATGAATATCAATATTTTTGTTTCTGTTTAATTGTATGTAAGTAATTAGTAAATACTTTAACATTAACATTACTTTTAAATAAAACTTTACTTTTCTTATAAGTTGTAATAATGACTAATCTATACATTGTATATAATTAAAGCTATAAAACAAAAAACTATTTCTCTCTCTATCTCTCAAAATGAAACAAAAGGTATGATTCCGAATTCAGCAGCACGCAGTAGTGCTGGTCTATTTTCTATATGAGTTTATATGAGATTACATCGACAACCATCTGGTGTAGTAGCGCTCCGGACTACAATGCCTGGCCGTTGCGGGTTCGACTCCCGCGAGGGGCAAATGTTAGTGTGATGAGCTGCCACGAGCATTTGCACCGAAGTCATGGATGTTTATAAATGTATTTAAGTAGTTTATAAATATATTTAAGTATGTTTATTATCTGTATCTAGTGGCAATAGCACAAGATTTGCATAGTTTGGGGCTAGATAATTGGGTGTTTGTGGATACAATTTATTATTATAAGTATACGGAATCATACCTTAAAACTTTTCAAAAAAAACTATCCTATCAGATAATTCATATATATGTATTGTTTCAAACTTTTATGGTCACTAACATTAGCGCCATGATCACGGAGTAACTCCGTGATCATGGCGCTTGCAACAGTGCCGAAATATCGGGAACTCAAAAATAAGGTACATGGTAGCAATCCCGTAACAAACTATTCTAATTCATATATTACATTTATTAATTACATTTCACTGTCCTTCGAATAAAACATTTTTTTTTACTTATGCCTTTTGTTATTTTTGACATGTTTTAAATTTTTGACTCGTAGTGCTTTATCACGTTAACTTAAAATAAGTATTCAATAAATCATCATAAAATAAAATATCAATATTACATCGCATGTACTGGACTGCACTCAGTGTACTGTGAGCACTATTATGGCTATACTATAACAATACAACTAATGCACGCCGCTACAAAGTTGTATCGGTTTTGCACGGTAAATATGGCGTTGCTTCGTAAAATTGACAAAGAAGTTAGAAAATTGTTAAAGTAATGTAAATAAGTTTAGTGTTTATCAAATATGCGGCTTATTGGTGAGAAGTAAAATTAGAATTTGTTTTAATGACCTTTCTGTCGTCATTTATGCAACCTTTCAGTGAACATCTAGGCATTTTTATTTTTTCATACAAATGTCAAATCACGATGACCGCCGACCACTGACTACGTCACATCGGCCTCGGTCGGGTCATTTTCGGGTCTCTTTAGGTCCAACACCCAGACGTGTGATCCGCCCTGTCCTTACGAAGTAATATATAAGTCAATGCTCAAAACACAAATACACAGTCACTATCGTAAAATATTTGATCCGCACAAAGTGGAAACAAATTAAAAACACAGCACAGCAATCTATTCAAAATTTCAAATTTTCAAAACCAAACCACACAACGGATGTCACTGTCATCCTGTTTTAAGACCCAAAAATGAATTTTTTAGTCTCTTTTTAGGTCTTGCATAATGTAATTTCAACTCCAGCAACACATCAAACTGCCCAAAGGTAGTGTCTTAAATTCGACAGCTAGAGTTGACGGAGGGTGAGAGAGACCCAATCCCAATCCATTACCATAGATAATATAACAAACTCATCTTTGTCCAAGATACTATAATCTATCTACACAACATATATCATAATAAATAATGCTGTTTTATTTCATTCTAACTGAGAATCGGTCGGACTATACATAAAACTTTAAACACTCTAAACGTATTTTGTGACATATCTGGTACATACTGAAATACTCAAATATTTCCGAAACTAGTGAAAATATATAATGTCCGATTTTTTTAGCACTCATCCTGCTAGCCTGTGACTATATAGGTGAAAAGCAATCGTGAAAACCAACTTTCAAATGTGTATCATAAAAACTAAAAAAATGAAAATAAAAATACAAAATAACAACAACGACTTGATATTGCATAAGCTCGTCCATCTTCAAACGTAAAACCATCTGTGATCATCTGTCTTATTCCTTCCCCTTGTACAGAGCGAGAAAGAGCTAACAGACGTAAAAAATGGCCGGAGTTCATTCATAAACTTATACTACACGGTCAGATGTTTGGCTTGTTTACCTTTAACATTGTTAACTTATAATTAGGGCTTAAATTTAGCTTAGTGCAAATTTTCTAATTTGAAAATCTACATCATTTAGAACAAACCAATTAAAAAAATACAATGTCTTAGCTAAGTAAATGTTAAGTTAGCAGCTTTCCAATGGTAAAACCAGTAAAACAGCCCTCATATCAGCTTATCAAGTAAGTACATACACTGATATTCAGGGGGTTCGTTTCCAGATAAGGTAGTGATTCAAATTTCCCATCACACTTTCACAGGCTGTGGACTGACGAGCTATCCAAAACCATGTTAAGATTGTTTTAGGTATGCGACTTTATTATTGAGAAAGGTAATTAAAACTAACCGAAAACGATAAGTTAGATTATTCTAACTCAATGAAATTCAAAATACCTAACATAATTTTATGATAACTCGGCGTGTTTAAAAATTTGAATCATCTCTCTAGGTACAACGATTGTTTATTTACACTGTTCCTTACTATCGAAAATTGAACACATCATGATTAAAAATACACGAAAACATTCCTCATCTAACTCAAGATTTAGGTATTCTAGTGTCTACATTTTTTATTACACCGACCGACCACTCACACGCACACTCACATTGTGACTTTTTGATGGTTCTACATTGACTAACTATCACAGAACAAACTAGGTTAAAATTGTGTTTTTAATAAATGACAGATTTTGCGATACTACGACGCGCGCGGAAGCCGGAAGCGCGTCCGTATGACGCATCTAAGCGCGACAGGCGCACGACCCGAACTAAAAGAAAGCGAAGCGCACTGCGCAGCAGCGATCGGTCAAAGTGCGGCCGCCAGCGCACCAGACGAAGCATTAGTGATGTAGTATCTATCGAGATAGCGCGGATCGATACACTGTCATTTAATTTTAATACTAACAATTAGAAGAAGTTCAATATCATTTTTGTTTCTGTAAATTAAAAATCAAAAAGTGATTTAATTTAAACGGTGTAAGGCCGGGTATAGCAAAAGTCTCATTAAATGCCACAGGATGATAGCTTGTAGCCGTTTGAGTTTTTGCTTTTGAAATTTAAAACCTACCTACCGTCATGACGGGTGGCCTAAAAGTAGGCCCAGCTCTGGTTATTTTAAACTTTTCTGCTAAGATCGACTGATAAAGAAGGCTACAGAACGTTTGCCTTCCTCTGCACTTTGTTTGTGCTAAATGCAACTGTTCCCAAATTGGCCGCCAGTTGAGAAGTTATAAAAGAAGTATAAAATTATGTTTTTTCTTAGTAAAACAGTCTCGCATAAGCAATCGATCGAAAAGTAAAAGTAATAGTATTCTTTATTTGCATAATACAAATTGCTTTTATTCTTTGATTAATTCGATCATAAGTGAAATTATTACTTATAATTGTTGATATTGTGACGTTTACAACGATATCAATTGCATAGCGAGGTGAATGCCAATAGTTTTACACGTCGATACATTTCCCTTTTGTTACTCATCCCTAGGTGTCTTTAAAATTCCGACAATTTAATTGGCATAGGCTTAGAGCTAATTTGGTCAAAATAAATGATTGCATGCATGGAGGTAGGTCTTGCGTTTGATTCACGGGCTCGATCTTTTTAAATGACACAATAGTCTAGGCAGCACTTCTCAACTGAGGTTGTATGCTCGATTGATAGTTAGTCTAAAAATGATTCAGTCAGTACCCAATGGCCAAAAAAAAAACTACAGGAAATCGGCACAATTTATAAACTAAAGATTTTAATTAAGTACCATGAACTGTGCCAGGAAAAGACCGACATACCTCGTAACTTTATATCGCGCTCAGAATACCCACAATCTAGGTACGAACAGCCTTGGCCAACCTAGAAAGCGCTAAACCGCCTTCAGAGGCCGAACCGCCGCCGGCAGAGGTTGGCCTATACAGATAACATTTGATAAAAAGATAGAATCAAACTTAGGAATCTTAGTAATTAGGATAGGAATAAAAACAAATAATTATTATTATTTCATGAGCCCTGGCAATACGTCAAAATTTTTAGAGATTGGGTACCTCGACGCTTCGAGTCAATTAGAGCGATTGGGAACTTGTATGGCCTTTGCGTAGGTAAAGGATCTCGGAGATAAGATCACTAGCTCCTGGTCTAATTTTAGTCGGTCTTTTCGGTGCATCTCAAACGATCTAGTACAAAGGGGCCGCCGGCCGCCGCGCTTTTCGGCAAGTGTTTTCGCTGCTTGCCGACAAGGCGGCTAATTCAAAGAATGTTTGGCACGTGTCAAGGTAAAGATTCACCTGAATTTTTGTATCGAAAATCTAGTTGCACTAGCAAGACGTGTGATATCGATCACAATTTTACGATCATGCCCTACCGATACTCCAATCAGGAGTACCTTGATATGTGTGTATCGCGCAAAAGGGACGCCATGTACAGCAATTAGTGTAAATAAAGAGTGATTATTTTAGTGTAAATAAACTGAAACCAGTAGTGTAAATATGAGGAACAGTGTGTTAATAGTCGTGTAAATAAACAATCGTTGTAGATAGTGTTGATTCAAATTTTTAAACACGCCGAGTTATCATTAAATTATGCTAATTCATTTTTTTAGTTTAATCAAACATACCTAACTTTAATAAACTTGCATACCCCTAACACAATAAATTCTAGCATGATTTTGGATAGCTCGTCAGTCCACAGCCTGAGAAAGTGCGATGGGAAATTTAAATCACTCCCTGTCTGAAAAATACCTACACCCCTTGAAGATTAGTGTACTCACCTGATAAGCTGATAAGAGGACCGCAAATAGGTAAGCTGACTTAACATCTACTTATTTAAGAATTTTCAAAATTATGTTTTTATTTGTTTGTTTAAAATTATGTCGATTTAATCATTCGAAAATTTGCAAAAGCTACATTTAAGGCATTTTTTTTTATTAACAAGGTTGAAGTTCATTCCTCCTAGTTATTCAAGCCAAACATCTGTGCGTGTTATGAATGAACTCCGGCCATTTTTCACGTGTGTTAGCTCTTTCTCGCTCTTTACAAGGGGAAGAAATAAGACAGATGATCACAGATGGTTTTACGTTTGAAGATGGACGAGTTTATGCAATATGAAGTCGTTGTTGTTATTTTGTATTTTTATTTTCATTTTTTTAGTTTTTATGATACACATTTGAAAGTTGGTTTTCACGATTGCTTTTCACCTATATAGTCACAGGCTAGCAGGATGAGTGCTAAAAAAATCGGACATTATATATAAAAAAATATTATAACTAGTTTTAATTATTTTTCTCTAAATATAGATAACATTTAAAAGTAAATATATTTTTTCTGTTCAAATTAGAAAAATCGTGCGCTATAGGGTAAGGGTTGGTATTACAACAAGGGCCGCACTTTTGAGTTTTTAAATACCATCTGAGACAAAGAAAATAGTGTTTGAAAGTCTGAAAAAAAGACATGTATTAGTTAAGAACCTTCTCTAGCCAAGTTTGCATTCAGTTATATGATCTAATGAACTTCACTCGAAAAAAAAAACCAAAAGATACCTCTTTTTGTAATGTTTTTTCAATTTTATGGCTAAACTTCTCATATTTTACATTTATTTTTTATACTCAATTAAAGCCATTGAATATAGGTAGACAAAACCGCAGTGCTTGAATCGATACAATGTTTGTCTTACTTACTATGCTTAAGTATCAACTAAAAGTGCGAGCGCGGCGGCCCAGCAACCTCGAACAGTCACTTGCTGGCGCTTTTGCAGGAAAACCTGGCCTTAAGCAACTCCTATTTCATTTAATAGGTTCAAAACACACTAAGAGCGTAGCTAATATATGGAACACAGATTCTACTCTATCGAAGATTTTTTTTAAACATAATAATAAATTATTTATTCAATATAAACATTTTTTACATTATCTTTGACAATGGAGTCCCCCTTTAGGCATATAAGGTGTACGCCTGTGTTAGGTGAAACCGCTCTTCCCTTGGACAAACTATGTAGGTATGTTATATGATTTAAACTATCTTATGAAACTAAAATAATCAAAAACAAAAGAAAATAAACTTAACAGATTAAGTTTCCGAACAGACAGGAGACCGGTGATACGATAGAGATCAGTGGTCGGGAATCTCCTTTTTTTTAAATACATGACCTTCAGTATGGCACGCTGCGCGCGTTCGACATCCAAAAACCTTGTTTTTGCTGCACCTCCCGTATCTGAGGAATACAGTATGCTAGAATAGACTGGACCAAAGATACGTATATTTCGTTTAAGGGCAAGATCTTCCAAATCGACCTGTTTTTGGTTGAGTCGTAAGGCATTAAAAAGTCATTTTTATGACCTAGAAAAAACATATGTTGTTGTCCATGAACTGTTCTTGTGTATTCTAAACCTCAAAACACGATAGCGAGCGAGACAGATACAGATTCAGTGGCAGGTTTGTAATCTGACAGTTCGTTTTAAATTTGTAAATAATATTAAAATACAATAGATTCAAAACAGAATAGGTACCTACTACCTACTTATGTATCCGCCCGGATAGCGGAAGGTCGCGGGTTCAATCCCCGCTCGTGCCCGGTCGATTTTTTCTAATGCAAGTATTTTCTTTCGAAAATAGACATAGTGAAAAAAAAACAGTAGTGCAACTACAGAAAATGTAACATTGTAGGTACGATTATTTTTTTATTTAGTTAACGACGGTCATGTTATGATCAAAATTTATACAAAGACACAGTAAAAAAAACACAGAAGTGCAACGTGACTGCAGAAGCAGAACGTAAAATTGTATATTTTTGTTATAATTGTAGTGTTACTTGAAAAATAACCTTACATGTTTTGGTCCTTGCAGTGCCTCAATACCAAGAGACAAAAGAGGATTTAAAAAAAACACAGTTAAAGAGTGAGTCATCTAGTTGGTGTTTCTTTTTTATGAATTTTGCTTTACGCTTGTAGCAATTTTAAGTAGTATTTTAGCAATAAAATTTTATTTCAAGTACCTACTTACTGATACATAGTTTTATTTCAGGATTTCAAGACAAAATGATGACCAACCGTCACTGCAAGTTCATGAGTTATCTACATTTCCAATACTTCCATCAACTGGTGACCAACCCTCATTGTAAGTTCAACTAAATCTCTAATACTTCAATCAACTTTCCAGTTTCAATTAAAAGATTTTTATTACTTTCATTTCTTAAATGTTCAATAATCACTAAAATTAAGAGTATGTGTGCTCGGGCCTGGTTCCGGATCGTCAGTTGGTCTTGGATCCTATTGCTGCAAAGGTTGGACATTTTTATGTCTTCTGACGACAAATTTTGGATAGGCATACTACATTTGTGTCTAATATCAACTAACTCTGATAGTAGTATATTCACAATAAATGTTACCAATTTTAACTCCATGTTAGTGGCCTAGAAGTTGTCATCTTCTTCTATTCTTTCTGTGTGTAAACTGTACTGATACAAAGTTGTGTTTCAGGGTTTCAAGACGAAATGATGACCAACCCTCACTGCAAGTTCTTGGGTCAACTAAATCTGTAATACGTCCATCAACCTCACAGTTTCAGGAGTAAGTCACAAAAATTTATAATTATTCATTATCATTAATCCGCATGAGACCTGATAATTTTCAACAGCTACAACTATTGAATCTTTTTTCATTAATTATTTTTATGTTTTCAATAATACTGAAGAGAATTGCGAGTCACCATTAGTGGTTGAAGAAGAAAATAAAGAAGACTTTCAGTCTGTATCAGGACGGAGAATTATAGATTTGAATTATTTTTTAACAATGTTGCAAGAAAAAGCACGACACAGCAACTTATTTGATTTCAAAGCCAGTAATTTCCGCCTAGTTGGGGAAAAAAGGATAGGATTAATTTCAACATTTAAATTTCAATGTGATATGTGTCAAACAATTTGTTTGATACCGCCTGAAAACACCGATGACACAAAGAAATTAAATCTGAATTTAGCAGCCACAACTGGAATAGTAGCATCTGGAAACGGTTATTCACAGTTCGAAGAATTATGTTCTTCAATGGATATCCCAATATTTTCACCTAATTACTACAACAAATTACAAAATGAAGTTTATGACCAATGTGAAAAAACAGCATGGATATCAATGGAGGCTGCGGCAAAAAGGAAAAGGAATTCGCTAATAAAGAAGGCCGATTAAAAAATGGATACCCAGTCATAGATGTTTATGTTGATGGCTCTTGGTGTGCAAGGTCATATGGTAGTAATTATAAAGCTTCTTCGGGCACTGCAGCGATCATTGGAAGGCGCACTGGACAAATACCTTATATAGGAGTTAAAACAAATATTGAGTAGTATGTGCCAGAGCAGAAAATAAGAACACTACTCCCAAAGAACACATCTGCTTCAAAAATTATGAAGGCTCTTCAAGTTCTATGGAGACAGAAATATTAGCAGAGGGCTTTAAATCTTCAATATCTATGTACGAATTAATTTATAACAGAATGATAGGGGACGGTGACGCATCAACCTATGCTACAATTTTCAACGCTAACCCATATGAAGCACAAAACGTGACCGTTGAGAAGATCGAATGCAGAAATCACATTTTGCGCAATTTTTGTAAAAAACTTCGAGCAGTCAAACTTGAAACCAAATATCAATAAGCATACAGGAAAACACTCACGAATATCAGAATTATATCAATGAGAAAAGTTATCGTCAAAAGCATTAAACACCATAAATCATCAGCTACACAAAAATATGTAGCAGTGTCGCTTCTGCATAACGATATAGTAAACTCATTGGCGCATGTGTATGGAGACCATAAAATGTGTCAGAGTCATTACTGCGACAAAACAGAAAATGAATGTGATGATTTCAAAAAGATTCAAAACTCTACATTTATGTTCAGGATAAGTTCAATTATTGCCAGTGTAGCTACAAAATCACGCAGCCTGATTGAAGATGTCGACACCAATATTGTTAAATGTTTTAATAGCGTGATTGCAAAGTTTATCGGGGGCAAAAGAACGAACTTAGCTCTTAAACAGGGCTACCAAAGTAGATGTTCGGCCGCCGTAGTATCATTTAATACCAAGTCTGCTATTTGCTCCATTCATAAGGCATACACGGAGACAAATCCTGGCGGAAGAATTGAACAAATAGGAAAAAAGAGAGCACTTAAAAGAAAATACGTTGTGGAGCATCCTATAAAGAAAAAAAGAGTATTGTAAGAAAATAATACAATCCAACATAACTATGGCCCTTCAAGTTCTGCCCCAGATATGCGACAGGAGGAACTAGAGGTGGCTCAAAATGAATATTTAAATAGTTTAAAAATGCTTACATCTGATAAAACAGCCATAGAAAGAGCAACAGTTTTACAAAGGGACAGCAGTGAATGGTTGGAAATTAGGAAGAAATTGATCACGGCATCAAATTTCGGATTAATATGTAAAAGGAAACCAACCTCAAATACAGCAAATTTAGTTAAAACTATATTGTACGAGAAAAAATTAGCACATGTATCCTCAATTGCTCACGGGATCGAAAATGAAAAACAGGCGTTGCTCCAATTACAACAGCAAGAAAATGTTGAAATTTTACCATGTGGTTTATTTATAGATCCCGTACATCCATTTATTGGAGCAACGCCTGACGGATTGATAGGTGGTGATACTATTGTAGAAGTGAAGTGTCCCATCACAGCTAGCAAATTAGGGCTATCAAAAGCTATAGCCGAGAATAAAATACAAATTGTGAAATATGATAAAAAGACAAAGTCTCACACTATAAATAAAACCAGTAATTGGTACTACCAAATACAAGGTCAGCTACATGTGACAGGCCGGCAAACATGCTTATTAGGTATTTAGGCTGGAGATAAAGAAAATTTACACCCAGGAAGAATAGAAAAAGATGAAAATTTCTGGACCACTAAAATGGACCCAAAACTGGTAAAATTTTACATGAATATACTACTACCAGAATTAGTTGATAGCCGACACAAACGTGGTATGCCTATTCGAAATTTGTCATCAGAAGACACAGAAAATGTCCAACCGAATTTGCAGCAACAGGATCTAAGGACAGAACATCCGAAACCTGGTCCGAGTACACATACTCTTAATTTTAGTGATTATTAATTATAGTAATAAAAATATTTTGATCTCAATTAATATCTTTTATTTCATACAATATACAATTTTCATAAAAAAAATCAATTAGAACAACATCAGTCTCTTCACTTTCTCGATCTTTATCACTCTCTCTCTCTCTCTCTTGTCGAGTGGGTCACCGAGAACGAATACAATCATTCACATTATTTTAAATTAATACAAGTCTGGCTCCCCGTTCAATGATTTCACCCGCCACTATTTACCAATATTCCCGTGGGAGTAAGATATTTTCCCTTAGTTAAAATTAGCCAAAGTTACTCAGAGATATCAAATGACTCAATCTTGTTGCTATATCTCCCCAGTGCCATTTAAGTATTTACACAATATATTAGTTAATATCATTAAAAACCATAATCATTTATTTACAATCATTCTATTGAATGAATAGAAATTTATTTATTTATTATCAGAATTGCCGCGGGATCCGGACTAAACTGCATACTCTTTATATGAATATTTTATCATGTACATATGATATTATAATTTTAACGGAAACATGGTTGCATGACGATATCTCTGAGAATGAGTTTATAGACAATAGGTATCAGGTATTCAGAGCCGATAGGGATCGGGCGGCCACTGGGCGGCGGGACGGCGGCGGCCTGTTGGTTGCGGTGCTACGTTCGCTATGCGCGACTGCACTTCCTGCTCTGACGACGTCTGTAATGCCTAATATTGAGGCCCTCCCCGTTCCACCGCTTGTTGACCACCTCGTAATTAATGTATCATCTCAGAAGCGTAACTTTATAATAGCTGCGGTATATATACCACCTAACCAATGTCGTGACATATACCAAGCCTACCTAGACAACTTGCAAAATATTTTATATAATTTTGATACTGATTTTCTTGTTGTTGGTGACTTTAACTTATCACACCTTCAATGGTCAGATACAGGATCCTTTTTACGTCCTATTGATGACACAAACACAACCCATTCTCTTCTTACCAATTTTATTAATTTACAAATGTGTTTCCAACTTAACTCATTGCTAAATAAAAAAAATAGAATCTTGGACCTATGCTTAACTAATGAGGTAAATTGCAGGTTGTCAGCTACAATATCTCCGCTACTGCCTATAGATGACCTTCATCCCCCTTTTCATATTTTATTTCCTACTGTCGGAGACTCTCAGGGTTTGCAGAGAAAGTCTCATACAAAGTATTGCTACAAAAAAGCGAATTATGATATAATTAGAAACGAAATACAAAATAAAGATTGGGAGAGATGTTTCTTAAACAAAAGCGCGGAAGAGGCGGTTTGTTGTTTTTATGAAGAATTATATAAAATAATTGATAGACATGTACCTACAAAAGTCGTCAAACCGTCTCCTTATCCATGTTGGTTTACTCCGGAACTGGTTCACCTTTATAATAAAAAACGCCGAGCATGGATAAATATGAAAACATATAGTACCGATTCTAATTATGTTATTTACAGTCTTTATACACCGTGACTTTTTAATTACCCGAGAAAACTAAAATTTGCGTTGATAAAAATATGTATATCAGTAAGTAACACACAAATATTATAGCGTTCATACAAAAATATCGTTTTATAGGACTTCAAATAAATCCTGTTAATGCACCAAAAACATGGAAACCATCTTCGTAGTATTTGTTGAATGAGAGAGAGAGAGAGACGCATGCATTCATTCATACTCGCGCGGCACTCGCGCAGTCTCCCGCGCATGCGCGTCTGCTACGTCTGTAGTGCTAACGATTGTCAAGATCGCCAAGCATCGCGGGTTCGCATCGCATCCTGCACTAGCATTTAATAAACGTGATATCTGTTGATTTGTATGTCGTGGCCATTACGAAGTAATAAAAATAGCACTTTTCACGAGTTTTTTTTATCTGCTTAATAAATTGTTTATTTTAATTACTTAGTTAAGGTGTATTTTAAAATATGAAATCCACTAGGTATTTACAAGATACAAATACCTAAAAACCTTAAAACAAATATCAACGTACCTTACACGTATTGCAGTATTTTTTCAAAATGTCCTCCTCTCTCCGAGATACAAATACGTGCTCTTTTCCGCAAGTTATTCTTCAAAGAAATAAGCACGTTTCTTTGAGCTTGAACCTCCTGAAAGGCCGTAATGATTCGGTTTCGCAAATCACCAACACTAGTAGGTTCACTCACAAACACTCGGGGCTTGATCTCTCTCCACAAATAAAAGTCCACAGGCGTAAGGTCCGGGGACCGCGGAGGCCACCGCGCTCCGAACTCGCCAGTACTGATAGGCCATCACGGTATTCGTCACTTCACTTTAAAGTAAACACAGGTGCGGAGGTCGCGTGCGCCGGTGACCTTGCGTGACACAACCTTGACCGTTTAAGATTCGCGACGGACTGAGCTGAGGTCAATAATGGCGCGGGCGGGCGGGGGATGCGCGTGAGACTCCGCCCGCCCGTTCATTGATGAAGGGAGAGCTGGCCAGCTTCGAGCTTAGACGCGAGTTTGCCGAGTGAGATAGAAACGTCTTTTGTCGGCAGGTTGTGTAATTTGTTTTCATTCATAGTTATTCCTTCCGTACGCCAATAATACGCGACCAAATTAGGTGGATTTTAGTTCCGTTAATGTTGGAATGATAATGATTACTATTTGAATTAGCAGGACTTTTATGGTGCATATTTTTACGGAATGTTAGGGACCTTCTAAATAAATTTCTCATAAAAATAAATGTTTTTTTTTATTCGCCAAATTCGATGTATATCGATATCTGAGTATGTTAGTTAATTTTCTCGGGTATCTCAACATTCACGGTGTAGAAAGAAATTTAAACTTGCATCGAAGCGTTGTTATGAAAACTATATGAATAATGTAGAAGGTAGTATTAAAACCAATCCTAAGTACCTTTGGACATACATAAAAAATCGACGATCCACTTCAGATATACCTGGCACTGTTACTTACAGAAACATTACAGGTAATACACCAAATGAAATTAGCACTTTGTTTTCTGATTATTTTCAATCTGTTTTCGAGCCATCTTCCGTAACTGACAATTTCGACATAGATAATATTAATTTAGACGAAACTCAAACATCTGATAATGTGATTTGTGATATTGTTATTTCAAGGCTTGCAATACAAAAATCGTTGAAGTTGCTAGATGTTTCTAAGGGCGCTGGGGTGGACAATATTCATGGTTGTTTTCTGAAGGCTACTGCTCAGGTGCTTGACGAACCACTTTGCTATTTATTTAATAAGTGTCTTCGGGACGGGGTGTTTCCCTCAATATGGAAAACAGCCAGGATAGTACCAGTGCACAAGGGAGGCCCCAAAGGGACTGTAGAAAACTATCGACCAATATCTATACTACCAACTTTGTCAAAGGTCTTCGAAGCCCTCGTACATGGTATTGTTTACCCATGCTTGCGTAACACTATAATACCGGAGCAACATGGCTTTGTCAAGCAACGTTCTACCGTCACTAATATGCTTTTGTATATGTCATATGTCTTTGGTGGTTTTGAGGTTAACAAACAAATAGATAGTGTCTATACTGACTTCTGCAAAGCATTTGATCGGGTGGATCATAAAATCTTACTAGAAAAAATTGCCTATAATGGTATCAGAGGGAATCTTTGGCGCTGGTTCAAATCATATATCTCAAATAGATTGCAAAGAGTTGTAATAAAGGGACATGAATCAGATTATACGAATATAAGTTCAGGAGTTCCACAAGGTTCTATACTTGGACCCTTGCTATTTATTTTATTCATAAACGACATTTACAAATGCTTCCACTATTGCAACTTCTTATTATATGCCGATGATCTCAAAATATTTAGTGTTATAGATAAACCTGAAGACCATGTTAAATTTCAAGATGATTTAGACCGATTCTCACTATATTGCCATCGTAATAAACTTAACCTAAGTCTGAATAAATGCAAATCCATAACCTTCACGAAAAAAAAACACGTTAGTGACTTTTCGTATGCACTTTGTGATACTGTTTTATAAAAATGTAGCTCGGTGAAAGACCTTGGGATCACACTTGATACAAAGTTACACCTCGATATACACATTGAAAATATTGTCAATGAGGCATACAAGATGTATGGATTTGTCATGCGTTCAGCTGTCATGTTTAAGCAGCCCTCAACATATCAGTATCTTTATAAATCACTTGTAAGGTCGCAGTTGGAGTATGCAGTTTGGTATGGGATCCCTTCTATGATTTAATAAATATAGTAAAATGCTTGAAATGGTTCAAAAAAAATTCCTACGATGCGCGCACTTCAAATGCTGTAAAAAAAGAATGCCATATGTCAATTTACTGAGTGAGTACAAAGTGCCGGACTTGCGATCTCGGCGACGCCAGTTAGAGGCAATGTTACTGTACGATATATGCCATAACAGGTATGACTGCATTGAGCTGACAAATAAATTGAATTATAATGTGCCCACGAGATCGCATAGGCGGGTTTCGCGTCCTTACAAATTGTTTGCTGCATTAAAATGCCGAACTAATGCTGGGCGTAGATGTCCAATAAATCGTATGATGCTAACATTTAATGAGATGTTTAATGAAATAGACATAATTGGCTCGGATCCTAAAACTTTCAAGAGATTGGTAACGCAAGTTTTGACTGACAAAAAGTAGATTATGTAATGTTATTGTTTCCTTACTCAAGATGCATTCTTATTGCCGTTATATTCATAGATTGTCGCCTTAGACTTGTACCTGAGGTATAGAAAATTCCAAACGTTCTGTGCTACTTAAAGTATTTTTATTGTTTTGTTCTATTTTTATTTGTTAAACCAATGTATCTTATAATTTTGTATTCAATCCAATCATCAAATCATTTTGTAACAATCTAATGACTGTTCTGCTATCCTTCTTCGCTACATTCCTGTGCCTCGGTACATTGTTGGAGCAAATGGAATTAGGGTGTTAATAATAACTATTTATTATTATTATTATTTCTGTTCTAGTTTTGCTTAATACTAAATATAGTAATATAGTACGCGCACTGTCAGGGACAGTGGTCGCATCTGTTATGGCAATCATTTTTGTTATTTGTTCGTCTACTATTATTTTTTTTATAAATAACTTTATAATTATTGTTCTATATATTGAACCAATAAATTGGTTTTTAACCAATAAAACCAATTTATTTTTGCAAACTGGCTGAAACTAAGCTCTTTAACTATAGTATTTTATATTCAAATATCTCTTATTTTAGAATGTGACCACTGTACCTTGTTACATTGGATTCGGCTCCACTAAATAGGTATATCTCTTTAATCATGATGTGACTAACTATGTTGGGTTCACAGTAATGTATATTAGTTTATAAGTTAATCTTAACACATATTTCAACTGTGAACTTGTTTGTAGTCCATGTTTATAATTAAAAAAAAAAAAAAAAAGATATGCAGTGTCGTAAGCAAAATCGCTTAAATCCTAAATAACCCCAACCTACAAACCCCAAGTGCAAAAATAAATGATTGTTTGTTGTGCGGCTATTTCGATGATAAAAAAACTGTACTATATGAAAGATACCTCTAAAGATGTAAACTTTATACTTACTCATTTTATTCAAAACAAAATGTTTGTGTTGTAAATTCACTTTCATATATTTTTTAGAAATATTAAGGTTTACTTACGTACTGCTTTTTTATTGTGACGCAAGCAACAAATTCCGCCTCCGTCCGGCCGGCGCGCGATGGCAGCGCGGGGTCAGCGAGTTCACTCGAATCGGGCGTTAGCGAGAGTCCGAGCGAGGGGGGAGAGGCAACGCTAAATACCTAATTTGCTCAAAGATCGTGCCCTTAATAGGCTTTCGGAGTTTTCTTTTCGTTTTCCCGGCACAACATGTCTCAGCACCTTAAATATCCACGTCAATTTTCGAACTCTAGCCATAACTTGTTCTAAATGGGGGTACCAAGACAGGTGTTGGTCAATCATTACACCCAGATATTTTATTTGGTCTACTTTTGTGCTCGTCGTGCAGCTGCAGCTGCTCCAATTTGTGGGTTCATCGCATGTATGAGTTTTTGAATCAAATTCATCTTTTAGTTGCGTTGATTTGTTTAAACTGAAGCAGATATAATTGGTTTTATTCGTGTTAAGTGTCAATAGGTTCTTAACCAGGTCGTCACAACAGCCAGCCCATGTTCTGCGTCAGCCCTAACATCATCCCATGTTCTACCAGTGAAAACAATAGATGTATCATCAGCATAAGATAAGATTTTAGCATTTGGAATTTCCATATTGCACAGATCGTTTATATAAGGTGTACGTGAATTAGTGTCAGATATTTTAAGGGTAATAAGTTTACGTTATGACAAAAAAAAATTTTAAGTATTTTTTTTTTATTCGAGCTTTAGTTTTAAAGAAAAACACGATCAAAACTTTGATATCAAACGCAACTATCAACACCCTCTAAACAGCTGATTACTACGTAGCGGACAAGAAGCTACTACTAAAGTACAACAACAAACGCTCGCTTGTTTGTGTGCGTGCGCTACTATGATTTATTGCCAACAGCCGCCGAAGAACAGACAACACCCATCCAATTTTAAACTCTAAACTAATGTGATTAGATTTAAATTTAAAAATTGTATCGCAAGGGCCGGCATCGTCAAACGCAAACTCAAAGAGAGACCGCCAGAACACAGTCGATACTCAAGTTTAGATTCTAACGCTTTGTCTTAAGGTTCATTTGATTTATTAACCGACTCTGAAGGCGGCGGAAGACACAGGACTTTGGAAATGCCGAAAGTCAAATAGCGAAATGAAAGTACCGTTAGCAAAAACAGTTTTATTTTTTACTATTCTGAGTAATTGGAAAACGGCTGATGAATGACAGAGTAGTTTTACGTGTAAGGTTGAGGTCTTGGATCCGATCCTAAACTAGGCTAGTTATGTTTTGGAATACTCACACTGACCATGCATGATTTAAATCAAAGGGCAAAGGCTCTAATCTGAAATAAACTTCTTTTTAACCTGCTTTCTATTTATTATTTTTGATACGTTTATTTTCTCAGATTTAAAAGTAAAGTCAACCAGGCGTTGATTAGGGTCAAACTGCGGTATTGCCTGTATTACGAATCTGTTTTTCGTCCCCCAAACACTTGCTGAATAATTTAAAGTATTTTTGTGGTTTGCCTTGACCGGAATTTGAACCCGAAACCCTCCACGCTAAGGGCGAACTCCTTATCCACTGCGACTACTACACTGCTGGTTTTTAGTGTATTTTCATTTCATTATCATTTTATCATTTCATTACAATTCAAATTTCAAAATAAATCTACTTGAGTACTTACGTACTTTCAGGTAGGTACAAGTACCTTGCTGTAGATAATGCTGAATGGGAGCTAAAGAGGGAGACAATCAGCTAGTACCTTTCAAGCTTAACGTTACTAGCTACTAGTTATTACCAAAAACGTGGTGTTGGTTTTCGTAGAACGGATAATCTCTTTTAACTACAGCCACGTTCTGTGCCTAGGTACAGATTTGGTTTTAGTACATTAGTACATTGATACAAGATTCGAAATGTTAAGTAAAAAACATCACCGAATATTCTCTTTTTTTTGCTAACGCTACACTTACCGTTGCCCTTACGCACGCTTTTTTATTATTAAGTTACAAAAATAAGTCAATCGGCGCTGGACCACCGCTTGAGTTTGACGTTAGTTAAAAATTGTCACCATGCCCTACAATACAAGTATTCGAAACCTGACTACCTCAACTTAACCTTGGTTTTGTGCTACCATGAGCCAAACTACAGCCTATCGGAGTCACCACCCGACAGCCAGAACGAGGAATGCTGCTGCAGCCGTCTTCGGTACGTGTGGAAACCGCCAAGGAGTGAAGAAAGGAACCCCTACCACTTCACAAGAGTGCAGGAGTGAGGATCTGAGATCGCAGGACTAACGTCACGCACGCGTGGAGTTCTGTCACTGGATTGACAGCACTAGCACTACCAGCAAGACGGCGCGCCCGCGCCTTACGACCGCCGTGTTCGCGAGTACCTGACAGCACAGTTCCAGGGTCGATGGAGTAAACGCGGTGGGCCTGTTACCTGGCCTTCACGCTCGCCTGACCTGACTACGCTGGATTTCCACGTGTGGGACCTTATGTATGATCAAGATGGCCAAACCATCACCTGTGCTGTACAGTTAATGCACGTAGGTATTATTAGTGCTTTCGAAACAATACGAGGTGACCGTGACAGTGAAACATTAGTGCGTGTTAGTAGACACACTTTTAAGGGCTGCCCTCTGCATCCACCAGAATGGGAGGCAACAAAAATCTACCTACTGTGATATGAAAAGTGTGATGGGAGGTCAAAGTTCATTGTCTGCGTTGTGTTATTTAAAATGGTGTTTGTAAAAAGTGTAATGCAAATTTAATAAAAACCATTTTTTTAAATTAAACTGTGTTGTGTTGTTATTTTACTGTAAAATTGGTAGAAGCAATTACCCACTCTACGAACGACTAGTGTAGTTATTTGCGTTTCGGACGACAAAGTCGGGCAGTTGCGGGTTCGAATCCCGAAAGAGGCGAATGTTTGTGTGATGGGCACAAGTAGGTATTTGTGCCTAAGTCAAGGATGTTTTGCTTAATTTAGAGCTAAATAATTGGTGTAATTGTAAAAACAAATTATTTTTAAATAAATTACAGCATAAAGTGATAAATCGTCATCGCATCAGTTGCTGAAAGTATTATTTTCTTTAATGTCTTCTATTAATGTTTATTTATGCATTTTGTGTACTGAAGTTAGGTTATAAACCTGCATTATGGCATCTTTAAAGATAATGAGATTTTCTGCAACTCGCGGGTAATAAAATCTAAAAGATATGCGTCACAGACGCAACTTACACACCCAATGATAATAATAATATGAAACGAGTGAGTGAAATAGAAATAATAACAATGTTTCTATCTCAAAGAGAATTCATTCATAGACACACACTTGCATGGGATGGCGTAGTAAGTTATGAACATGTGTGTAATATGATTTTTTGAGTGCATGAATGTGATCCTGAAGAGATTATGAATGGGCTAGCGTTGTGTGAGTAGTCTACTTGTGGTGTTTGGGTTCATGTACAGGATGATGTTGATTCTTTATTTTAAAACTTTTTATTTTTTAAAGTTTGGTCAATAATTTTAAATTTATCTTATATGTGATCCATGTGATAATCTAAGTTACTCCTAAAAATATCTGACACTAATTCACGTACACCTTATATAGATCAGGAATAATGTAGGGCCCAACACACTTCCCTGGGGAACACCCTATGACACGTCCGCATCCGCACTAATAGAGTTTGCCAGTTTAACTTTTTGCTTCCTATCAGAGAGGTAAATTTTAAATAATTCAAGTGAGGTTCCCCTGATTCCCAACATCTCCAGTTTGTGTACAAGAATGGGAACAGATACCGTGTCAAAGGCTTTTTTCAGGTCTAAAAATACGGCCAGGCACTTGTTTCCTCTGTTTAGATTATGTGTTATAAGTGATGTCAAAGTACCAACCGCATCTTCTGTAGACTTACCTTGTCTAAACCCAAATTGAGACGGAGATAATATATTAAATTTATTTAGATAGTTGAGCACTCTTTTGTTAAGCAATTTCTCTAGAATTTTGGACAAAGCAGGTAGAACTGAAATGGGCCTATAGTTGTTGACGTCATCTCTCATCATCATCATCATCATCATGGGCCTTGATCCATCTTTACAGATGATTCAATCAGCGTCTATTACAATGTCGTTCATGACTGTAGAGCCCTATACGCGAACGACAAATACGGTCGCACACTCGGCATATAAACTGTGTGTTGGCTGGAGTTGCAGCATCACTTTCAGATCTATGCCGCTGAATCGCTTGTCGGCGAGAGAGTCAAACCATGCATTGTCGTGTGATGTGCAACCCTCAGGAAGTAGTCTCTTCCATTCGTCGCGGTCATTCAACGTCATCTCTATCCCCACTCTTATACACCATCGTAATTATAGACTGTTTAAAGGAATATGGAAAAATTCCTTTAGCGAAGCACAAATTTGCAAGGTGTGTGATAATGGGAACAACCTCATTTCTAGCCAGCTTTAGAAAGCCTGGTATTGTTTTTGTAGAGTTATTCACCTTCAACGTATCATTTAGTTTTTGCAATAAATAATCTGTTATTTTATTTGGGTCATCATAAAGAAGTAGGCTTGATAGGTTTTCCTTCTGTAAATATTTAAGCGCACTGTCGTAATCTATGGCTATTTTAGTTTTGACTGGAGTTTGTATCGGCTTTTGTTGCGTTAGGGTAGTCGTGGTTTCCAAGATAGCCACAAAAGCCGACAGTTTACTTTTATTAATTTTTAATATAAAATGATCCAAGCAGGATTCCCTTCGAGTGGGTAAAACATGCCCGGGAAGTATACCGTATACCGAAAGCTTATTTAGATAATTTGTTCTATTGTTGAGTTCATATGGTTGTTCTTCCTGTTTTGGCCTTATATTAATGTTTATGTCCCCCGATATAATAATATTTTTTGCAAAGCTAGAGTTTCTAAGTGTATACTCAAAGAATCAATGAAGTTTTCTGCGTCATTATTTAAGGGTGAACGGTAAACATAAAACAAATTAATTTAATCTAGACAAATGTAACAATAATGATTCATGCAGATTATCATCATCATTTCAGCCACAGGACGTCCACTGCTGAACATAGGCCTTCCCCAGTGACTTCCGTCATCGCGGGGTTGTTGCCATACTCGCCACGCTTGGCAGGCAGGTTGGCGAGCTCAGTTTTTTATATTAATTCGCACTTTATATTATTTTATATATTCATGCAGATACTTAAATCTAATTATATAAATCTACGAGTATTATTAACTGAAATGAATGATAATGAATTTAATAATTTTGAGTGAACCAGTTTTAATTTGATATAAAACACATTTTAAATACAGTAATTACTTGCATGTTATGAATCTCCATAACTTTAACCCCTAAATAGGCATAAGAACCTTACTGTTGGTTAAATATTTTTGTTTTTTGTTGTAAAAACCCCTATTCAAAGACAATAAAGAATTTCAATTTGAATATAAAGCACGTTATTGGTAGAGACTTCACAATAAATTGTTTCATTCGATCCTGGCACTATACATTGTTTTAATTTTACGCGTGATTTATCGCTCGGCTCATTTCGCAACATTGTAAGTTGATCGTCACCTTCCTGTTTGCTAGCTATTTCTGCGAAGTCTAAAGTTGTTGGGCAAGCGATCGCTTCGATGCGCGATAGTGCGTCCGCTACAATGTTTTCGCTTTTTGCCACATGGCGCATTTCTGTTGTATATTCACTAATATTGGCTAACTGTCGTATCCGTATGTCTTTGTCTGAATTTGTTTTGCTAAACGCGAATGTAAGTGGTTTATGGTCTGTATAAATGACTAACTCACGGCCTTCTATCATATTTCTAAAATAGTGTACTGACATATACATGGCTAAAAGTTCCCTTATTCAAATTCAAATTCATTTATTTACATGAAACACGGTACATGTTATAAGGTGTTACATTGAAATATTATGTTCAAACATGTTTCGCTAACTTACTAGCATGCAAATGTCAAATGAGAAAAATAATAACTAAATAAATATGTCAAATAAGCAATGTAAATCATGTCAAATATTAAGCACAATACTACATTATTAAAATAAAATGTCAGTTCTTACATTATACAACACTCCACAGTATCATTCCACATATTAATTACCTAATGCCTGAGTCTGTTCATATAGTCTAAATATTCTTTAACAGAGTAGAAGCACTGTTCCTGTAACCAGAACTTCACTGCCTTCCGAAACTGTTCCGAAACCTATCGTAGGTACTATATTTAGTTTGCGTGTCTGAGAGTTTCTTAGAGAAAAAACCTAAAGGCGTCCATAATTCGCCATTCCATTGCTGTCATACTGCACCAATACAGGTATCTGATGCGTCTGTCATAAGCGAGAGTGGTGCCCTTTCCAAGGGGTGAGCTAAAATAATGGCGCTTTTTAAGCTTACCTTACATTGCTCGAACGCACTCACCGCCGCGTCTGTCCACTCGATTTTGGTCTTGTCATTCTTTTTTGCATTATGTAGGAACTTGTTGAGCTCGCACTGTTGCTCTACGGCCTTGGGCAGGTGCAACCTGTAAAAATTAACCGTACCGAGGAAGCGTCTCAATTGCTCAACATTCTCTGGTCGTCTAATATAGCTGTAACTCTTTCATCTAACGGGCCAATTCCCTGAGTCGTTACGTGATATCCTAGAAATTTAATATCATTTCGTAAAAAGGCGCACTTTGGCAGGTTTACAGTTAGTCCAAAGTTCTTGAACCGTTGGAAAACCATTTTTAGATGCCTTAGTTGCAATTTTTTTTATGTGATGGCACAAATGACGTCATCAATATAACAAAAAAATTGCGAACTCTCACCTTCCTCTTCTTCACCGGTTATTTGTTCGATACCTCTCAGGACTACGTTATCCATGAACCGTTGGAACGTTTGAGCCGCGTTACAGAGGCCAAATGTCATCCGGGGAAACTCAAACAGCCCGAATGGAGTTATTATCGCTGTCTTTTCTATATCCTCTGGATTGATTGGTATACACCACTAATTTTTTTTTGTTACATTAAAAAAAATGGTGTTTGCAGTACCGTTTACTAATCATATTTGTGTGGTCAAAAGCAAAAAAATCGAAGTCCCAAAATTATCCACGAAAATGTGTAAAATTTGGTAAAATCATAATTTAAGGCGAGGGTATTCGGCGTGTTACTCTAATTGCGGGGGTGGGTAACTTCGCCCACTGCGGGGAGCTGCCCGCGCGGCCGGGCGCGCGCGGCGCGTAAGCAACTGAGCGCCAAATTTGAAATAGGCTTTGAAATTTCCTATCATTAAACTTAAAGAGCTCAGACTATAGCTCAGAAGTGTATTTTTATTTTAATATTATGTCATCGTAACCTTTATATTTTCTAAGCTAAAATTATAAATTATCCCCTGATCCACTCACGGCAATTATGACAAAATTTCAATATTATTAAAGTTTATCGTAATATTAAAGCTAGGTTATACCTATTATTGTTTCGTTTTGATATATAAGGTGTACGTGAATTAGTGTCAGATATTTTTAGGAGTAACTTAGATCATCACATGGATCACATATAAGATAAATTTAAAATTATTGACCAAACTTTAAAAAATAAAAAGTTTTAAATAAAGAATCAACATCATCCTGTACATGAACCCAAACACCACAAGTAGACTACTCACACAACGCTAGCCCATTCATAATCTCTCCAGGATCACATTCATGCACTCAAAAAATCATATTACACACATGTTCATAACTTACTTCGCCATCCCATGCAAGTGTGTGTCTATGAATGAATTCTCTTTGAGATAGAAGCATTGTTATTATTTCTATCTCACTCACTCGTTTCATATTATTATTATCATTGGGTGTGTAAGTGTGCATGTGCGTCTGTGACGTACTTACGTACATCTTTTAGATATTATTACCCGCGAGTTGCAGAAAATCTCATTATCTTTAAAGATGCCATAATGCAGGTTTATAACCTAACTTCAGTACACAAAATGCAAAAATAAACATTAATAGACGACATTAAAGAAAATAATACGTTCAGCAACAGATGCGATGACGATTAATCACTTTATGCTGTAATTTATTTAAAAATAATTTGTTTTTACAATTACACCAATTATTTAGCTCCAAATTAAGCAAAACATCCTTGACTTAGCTTAGGCACAAATACCTACTCGTGCCCATCACACAAACATTCGCCTCTTTCGGGATTCGAACCCGCAACTGCCCGACTTTGTCGTCCGAAACTATCAATTTTACAGTAAAATAACAACACAACACAGTTTAATTTAAAAAAATGGTTTTTATTAAATTTGCATTACACTTTTTACAAACACCATTTTAAATAACACAACGCAGACAATGAACTTTGACCTCCCATCACACTTGTCATATCACAGTAGGTAGATTTTTGTTGCCTCCCATTCTGGTGGATGCAGAGGGCAGCCCTTAAAAGTGTGTCTACTAGGGCACTAATGTTTCACTGTCACGGTCACCTCGTATTGTTTCGAAAGCACTAATAATACCTATCCTAGATGTTACCGATAACATCTTAGCGGCAAGAGATGAGGGAAAGGGCACTGTGCTGGTACTGCTGGATTTCTCGAGGGCATTTGATTCGCTGAATATCTCGTTGCTGCTTTCGAAATTAAGATTCTACGGATTTGACAATAGTTCTGTAAAATGGTTCCATTCTTATCTGACAAATCGCAAACAGTATGTTGAGGTGCGAAACAGTGATGGTTCTGTTTCTTGTTCTAGCACAGCAAGAGTCGATAGAGGGGTACCACAGGGATCCGTATTGGGACCACTTTTGTTTGTTTTGTTTAGCGCTGACATAACTAAGGTTATCAAACACTGTAAGTTCCACATTTACGCGGATGACGTACAAGTGTATTTCTCATTTGTCCCGAGTAAGGCAGATGATGCTATAACCAAGATAAATGAGGATCTCGCACGGATCTATACCTGGGCGCAACAGAACTCCCTAGTACTTAATGCAAGTAAAACCAAATATATGGTGTTCGGCTCGCGGGAGCAGATCCGTAAAATAGGTGAGGGTGGTCATCAAATCAGCGTCAATGGTGTGAGCATTGATCGGGTCCCGGTGGCACGCAACCTCGGATTGATGATGGATGAGGACCTCAGATACGAGTCACATATAGCCGATGCCGTCAAAAACAGCTTTTATCGATTAAAAATCTTGTACAAAATTAGAAGGTACATAGGGACCGATCTACGTAAGCAATTGGTGGATGCATTGGTTCTGTCAAAGTTTAACTACCTTAACACTGTGTACGGTCCCCGAATCCATGCCAAGACAGCAAACCTAATCCAGAGAGTGCAAAATGCATGTGCCCGCTTTTGCTACGATATACCTAGTCGAGGTCATGTAACTCCATACTTAAATGGTAACAATGTTTTAAAGATGAAGTATAGGAGGAATTTGCATTTGGCAACGTTGATGTTTGGCATAGTTAAGACTAGGAAACCAACCTATCTATATGATAAATTTTTCTGGACAAGCGATTGTAGCCGTTACCCTAAGCGCGTATGCTCTCACCCACTGTGCATCCCTGGGCACAAAACTGCTGTATTTAAAGGTAGCTTTAGATACGCGGCTAGCAAGTGTTGGAACAATTTACCACCACCGTTGCGTGATTTAACCGTTTTAAACAATTTTAAAACCCATCTGAAGGCAATAATAAATAAATAATAATAATAAAAATGTTTATTCGGTTCATAAATTTTACAACAATTTAAGTGTGGACTTCCTCTATTAAGTACATAAGTACCTGTGTCAGAGGTAGTCACTCTTCCTTAACTAATTAGTATTAACATAGTTAATCAAAACCTTAATTGTAACCTTAATTATATAAGAACAACAAAATCAGTGTGTGTTGTGTGTGTGTGTGTGTGTGTGTGTGTGTGTGTGTGTGTGTGTGTATGTGTGTAAAGGCGTGTGAAAAATAGAGATTTCATGCGTAAGGTAGGTAACTTAATTAACCAATTAATTATGAGCATGACTTTAATATTATTTCAGTCTCATTATAGTCTAGACGCTTTAGCTATTCCATAACTTCTTTTTTACATTCTTTGGTGGTCAGTGAGTAAATTTTTAGAATTTTATTAATTTTATTGTATATTTTTGATGATAAGTGTGTGTACTGGTATTTAGCGAACTGAGTGTGTACATATGTTATTGGGGCTACTTTATCTTTTCTTCGTTTTGTTTTATTAACAGAGCAGAATCCTATAGACTTGTGTTTTTTTAAAACAGTGCTCAGTATATAAAGCTTTCTAACCGTAAGTACGTCTGCAATCAAGTATAAACTTTGAGTAGAAAAACTCCTTTTTTTTAAAAACATTACTTTTAGCAAAGTTCTCTGAGCACGCTCAACCTCAAGAAATTTGGTCTTAAGAGCACCTCCCCACAATGTAATACAATAAATGGTAATAGACTGTGCTAATGCCACATATATTTCCGTTAATAATTTCTTATCAGTAATGTGCCTTAGTTCCTTAAAAACCCAGATCAATTTCCGCAACCTATTTGAAACTAAATCAATGTGACTATGCCAGTTAAGTCCTTGATCTAACATAACTCCGAGATATTTTGTTGATGCTACCTTACTTATAACAGGACATGTACAATATGGGTCCAACGCATGGTCGCACCGATGAATTTTAATCTCAAAAGCTGCATCAGGCTGATACCTATCACATATTGAGAAACACATATAGTTGGTTTTTGAGGTGTTAAGCGTGAGCAGATTTGCTGTTAACCATTTCGCAATTTTGGTTAATGCTTGCTCAGCATGACTCTTCACACAGTTCCATGAATCTCCAGTAAAGACCAGGGCAGTGTCATCTGCGTAGGAGAATATCTTAGTGTTTGGGATCATCATGTTGCAGAGGTCATTTATATAGACTAAGAACAGTGTTGGTCCCAGTACGCTCCCCTGCGGGACGCCGAAGCTTACATTGGCATTACTACTAAGTGTTTTATCGAGCTTAACTCTCTGAGACCTATCATTTAGGTAACTCTTTAAAAGCTTAAGAGGAGTACCCCTAATTCCTACTAGTTCCAGTTTCTGTTGAAGGATGGGAACGGACACCGTGTCGAATGCCTTTTTCAAATCGAGGAATACAGCCAAACATTTTTCTTTGTTATCAAGGCCTTCAGCAACCACAGAGGTCAGCGCTGCCACAGCATCTTCGGTGGATCTACCAGCACGAAATCCAAATTGTGAATTTGAGATAATGTTATATTTGTTTAAATAATTTAGAAGTCTTTTATTAAGAATTTTCTCCAGTATTTTAGATATTGATGGTAAAACCGATATAGGTCTGTAGTTGCCAACGTTTTCCTCATCCCCACTCTTATAAATTGGTGTTACCAACGATTTTTTTAATAAAGATGGAAATATGCCCTTGCTAAAGCTGAGGTTTACAAGGTGGGTAATTATAGGCACTATTTCAAACTTCGCGAGTTTAAGAAATCTTGTGGGTATCTCGTCCCAGCCAGGAGCGCTATTTGTTTTGAGATTCATAAGAGTGGCGTGGACTTCCTCTTCATCAGTATCAAGCAGGACAAAGGAGGATGGGTGCGAAGGAATACAGAACTCAGATATGAGACGAGAGGCTTCAGATTTATCAATGGCATCTGCTAGATTTTTTCCTATATTACTAAAGTAAGTGTTTACAAAATTTGCTGATCCACTTTTGGTAGATTTGATATTTGTCAATTTTGAGGTGTTAGATTTTGTCTTTTTTGAATGAGTAATTGTAGCTATGTTATTCCAGAGACTCTTAGCGTCACCTTTGGAGTCTCGCAGAAGTTGTCGTTCGTAGTCACGTCTTAAGTTCTTAATTAGCCTATTACAAAAAGTGCGGTATCGCCTAAAGGTGATCAAAAGAATCTCATCATGTGGAGAACGCCGGAGTTTCTGTTGCATTCTATTCCTGTTTCGAATACATCTTAGGATCCCCGGGGTTATCCAGGGTTTAATTACTCGTTTGTTTTTAGGAACATGTACATTTCTTGTATTGTCATTTAGGGTCTCGGATATTATGTTTATTAGTCTTTCAGATAGCAACTCAGGATCATTACAGAATAACAGTTGATCGAGGTTCTTATTTCTTAAATCATGTAATGCATTTTCAAAGCTTGTCACTAGTTTAGTTTTTGTACATTTAAATACCGCGTTATTATTATGTGAAAAGGGGAGTTGTAGTAGTACCATTGCATGATCAGTTATCGTGGTATTTAGGACCCTAATCTGAGCGTTTACCTTCTTTCTGTCTATTTTGAGCATAAAGTGATCTAGGCAGGCTCGTTCTCTAGTGGGTAGATTATGCCCCATTAAGACACCATGAGTTCCCAACATGTTGAGATAGTTAGATCTATTGTTTTGGTCAGAGCTAGGTTCATTTTCTCTTGGTAGGATATTTATGTTTATATCTCCTGCTATTACTACTTGTGTATGTACGACTAATGTTTCTAGATAATTATTTAATGAAATGATAAACCTGTCCGTATTAGTGATTGAGGGCGAACGGTATATGGCTAATATTGTGATTTTATTAATTTGAATCTGTATTGAGGTTGCGTCTTGTAATTGTATTTCATTAACTTTTGCACTATGACTATTTTTTATGTAAACTATAACACCATCACTTTTGTTAAAGTAACGAGATGATGAGTATGAGTTATAATTTGTTATAATAGGGATTGGTTTATGATCACAGAGCCAGCACTCGGTTAAAATAATAATATCTGGGTCATAGTTAAGCTGTGATAGTGTTATTAAAAGGTCGTTAAAATTGCAGTAGGCACTTCTAATATTCTGGGTAACTATAGTCAGATCTTTTTCTTTTATTTGTAAAGTGTCTAATACGTCTTCGATGTCACAAGAAATAGCGTTGGCGATTTTTATTTGATCGATTTCACTTATAATATTTAAATTATGGTTCATATGTAAACAAATTAAAATATTCGTGTTTCTGTAAGCTAAAATATTCGTGTTTAAAATACATACCCACTGCCGAGAACTGTTTGTAATGGTTAATTAAGTTTATGTGTTGAAGTGAATGTATGTGTGTGTGTGTGTGTATGAGTGTGTGTATGTCCGTGTTTGAGCAGTATTTAGCATAAGGATTTCGATATAGTGTAGTTATTTTTAAGATACAGGAATATATTTTAGTAGTATTAAGTTTCGTTAACATCTGTGGAAAATCATACAAAAAAGCTATCTTGCACTGCAAAAGAAAGAAAACAAGTAACAATACAGGATAACAGACCGAGGTAGCCAATACAGAACTTCCACAGACTAGTCATTTGTTCATTAGGTGATGTACTTGGGCCTCTGATTTTATTGCTATAATTGGAGAGTTATCGGTTTTTCGGATATACACTTTACCATAGGCGGTCCAGCAGTACTTGTATTGTTGTGTCTTAGCCAGATCTCGGGCGAGAAAGTGCAGACGGGACCCCCTTGGCGTCAGCTGTTCCGATATAAACACCGGCGTGTCCTCTGAGGTACGGAAACCCAAGTGTTTGGCACATATTTTAGACTTTGTTCTGACATTAAAAGCTTTGCATAGTTTCAGGATGTCCGTTTTTACGAGGCTAGAAGAGGTTTTAACTATAATGGGTGGGTTTTGCGATTCCTTTTTTCCCCGCACCCTGTATATGTCCTTGATGTCCTCCTTACGTAAGTTTCCTCCGACAGTAGTGGATAGACGTAAAACCATCTCGATCAGATCCCCATTGGATTCGTTGTTTTTCTTCGGTACATTTTTTATTTCTAGGTTCGCCTTGCGCAAGCCCATCTGAAGGTGTTCCACTTTTTCTTCCAATAAAATTATATACTCCCGGTCGTCCTTGGATTTATTTTCCAACTGGGCTATTTTATTAGTCAATTCTAGGTTTTGCGCCGATAGTAAAGCAATCGAATTTTCAATGTTTGTGTTTGTCTGCTTTATTTCTAGTAAGGTTGGTATAATATTTTTAATTTCTTTCTGTTGCTCCGTCCATAATGATTGAATCATAGTCTTTATTTCCTCCTTAAAGCTGTTTAGATCCTCCGACGTCACATTCCGCGCACGCGCAAATACATATTGCGGCGGGGTAACTTGCTGTTGTGGTGACTCACTCAACTCGCATACAGACATGTCTGCGGCTCGGCTCATAGTACTAGGGTATCACAGAATTGTAAGAGATCACGAGGTGGTGCCGCCCACTGAGAGCGAGACAACTGTTGTATTATATAGCCGTCCTACTCGCCGTAACGGAGTAGGTGTGGTCAATTTGGTACTCACTCGCAGCTGTTGAACAGAGACAGGTATGCGCACGCGCATTCAGCGGGTCGTATTCACTCGGTTATGGGCGTCACCTTAGTAAGTTGGATTACTCTAAGGAGAGAGGGAGGCGAAGAGTGACTCACGGTTTTGATTTGATTCCTGTCTCGCTTCAATAAGAAGCTAGTGTGTGCGCCGGCGCCGTCGATTTATAACTCCTTAGTTTGCTGCACTCCTAATATTTCGCTGTGATTTATTTGCGTGAAACTTGAATATTTAATTTCATAATTTAAAACAACGTAGGTTAGTGGACACGTTAACACTCAAAGCGGTCCGGGAGGGAAGAGGAATATTGTTTGATATTCAAAAGAACTGCACGGCGGTATAGTCGGAGCGAATACCTATATGTCTATCTTATCTTATTAATATTATTTTTATCACTGTACAGCACGCACTGATGTGAAATTTAATTATTTAACAATTCAATGCATTTTTTTTTCCATATCTTATTACCTATTGAAATTCGATTATTATTATTATTATTTTATTTTTTAAATACGATAACGTTATTACAAATGTAGATTAGGTACAAATTATGATAAATGTATTATGCTAAGTTCCCACCACCGGTGATACTAATTAATTCGTAAGGCTGCTTATCTGCTTGGTTTTTGCGGGCTATTGATGTAGTGTGATGTCCATTTTTCTGTTTTTCTTATCCGTCTGACATCGAGCTATGGCTGCGTCTGGAAGCAAAAAGGCATAATTATATTTTTATTTCATTATCGCTAACCTTATGACTTACTCTGTTGACTATTAACACTCACCTTAAGGTCATGACACGCGAGTAAAACTTGATGCCGGTGAACGGGGCGCCGTTGGACCCAGCAAGTCTTTGGGTCTTCGCTGTACTGCATATTAATCTTCAGTATCGGTCTAGTAGGCGATCTGAGATTGAAGTACACCTAGAACACAGAACACACCTTTAAGTAGAGGATCTAGTTGTGGTATAAGTAATTGACGAAAGTGAGAATAAATAATAAAAATACTTACGAAACAGACTCCGATGCTGGCACAATAGCCAGGCAGTGTGGTTATTTGGCTTTTGATTGATTTGAGCTATTGGGTTATACCCTTAGGTCGTACGATAACGGGAACGTTCTTTTTTCTCTGCACTATCACGTAACACTTGATAAATTTTGTTTTACACCACCTAATACTAATGCACTAATGTTCACGTCCACAGTCTTAGTAAATGGATATATTTCATTTCGTTTGCGGGTAGAAGTTTTCGCGTAGAATATATATATGTGTTTGCGGGTAGAATATATATATATATATATATATATATATATATATATATATATATATATATATTGTGCGCCCGATGACGTAATACAGACCACCGCGACAGGCGACCAGTACGGGTGGGGCCGTCGAGACGAAAAACTTCAAATATGTATATATAAATAAATTGGTTATTATATTGCTTATAAAAGTTTATGTATTTATTTATTTTTAAAAGCTAATTATTAGATAGGTATACTTATTGTTATTTAATGTAGTTTACTGAGCACGCAGTAATTACGAACTGGGCCACCTAGGGCTCCAGATGAAAATCAGCGCTGCAATTTTCTGCAGCACATGTTGAGCTGGTGCCCATTAGACACCACATCGATGCGGATCATGGTATGCAATCTTTTGTGCTTTTTCTTGTTATTTAATGTTGTTATTTGTCTGCCTTTTCTTTTTTATGTTTTTTGTATTTTTTATGTATTCTACTTTTGTATTGTTGTGTGTGTCTAATAAAATATTTCTCTCTCTCTCTCTCTCTCTCTCTCTCTCTCTCTCTCTCTCACCTACGTGCATGTAACTGTACAGCACTGGTGATGGTTTGGCCACCTTGATCATACATAAGGTTCCACACGTAATAGTAATAGGCCCACCGCGTTTACTCCATCGACCCTGGAACTGTGCTGTCAGGTACTCGCGAACACGGCGGTCGTAAGGCGCGGGCGCGCCGTCTTGCTGGTAGTGCTAGTGCTGTCAATCCAGTGACAGAACTCCACGCGTGCGTGACACGTTAGTCCTGCGATCTCAGCTCCTCACTCCTGCACTCTCGTGAAATGGTAGGGGTTCCTTTCTTCACTCTTTGGCGGTTTCCACACGTACCGAAGACGGCTGCAGCAGCATCCCTCGTTCTGGCTGTCGGGTGGTGACTCCGATAGGCTGTAGTTTGGCTCATGGTAGCACTAAACCATGGTTAAGTTGAGGTAGTCAGGTATCGAATACTTGTATTGTAGGGCATGGTGACAATTTTTAACTAACGTCAAACTCAAGCGGTGGTCCAGCGCCGATTGACTTATTTTTGTAACTTAATAATAAAAAAGCGTGCGTAAGGGCAACGGTAAGTGTAGCGTTAGCAAAAAAAAAGAGAATATTCGGTGATGTTTTTTACTTAACATTTCGAATCTTGTATCAATGTACTAAACTTTATAATTAAGATTACTTCTGTTACCATTATTACCAAAACAAATCTGTACCTAGGCACAAAACGTGGCTGTAGTTAAGAGAGATAATCCGTTCTACAGAGATAACGTTCTACGAAAACCAACACCACGTTTTTGGTAATAACTAGTAGCTAGTAACGTTAAGCTTGAAAGGTACTAGCTGATTGTCTCCCTCTTTAGCTCCCATTCAGCATTATCTACAGCAAGGTACTTGTGCCTACCTGAAAGTACGTTAGTACGCAACATTGGGTAGATTTATTTTGAAATTTGAATTGTAATGAAATGATAAAATGATAATGAAATGTAAATACACTAAAAACCAGCAGTGTAGTATTCGCAGTGTGTAAGGAGTTCGCCCTAAGCGTGGAGGGTTTCGGGTTCAAATTCCGGTCAAGGCAAACCACAAAAATACTTTAAATTATTCAGCAAGTGTTTGGGGGACGAAAAACAGATTCGTAGTACAACAGGCAATACCGCAGTTTGGACCTAATCAACGCCTGGTTGACTTTATTTTTAAATCTGAGAAAATAAACGTATCAAAAATAATAAATAGAAAGCAGGTTAAAAAGAAGTTTATTTCAGATTAGAGCCTTTGCCCTTTGATTTAAATCATGCATGGTCAGTGTGAGTATTCCAAAATATAACTAGCCTAGTTTGGGATCGGATCCAAGACCTCAACAATACACGTAAAACTACTCTGTCATTCATCAGCCGTTTTCTAATTACTCAGAATAGTAAAAAAATAAAACTGTTTTTGCTAACGGTACTTTCATTTCGCTATTTGACTTTCGGCATTTCCGAAGTCCTGTGTCTTCCGCCGCCTTCAGAGTCGGTTAATAAATCAAATGAACCTTAAGACAAAGCGTTAGAATCTAAACTTGAGTATCGACTGTGTTCTGGCGGTCTCTCTTTGAATTTGCGTTTGACAATGCCGGCCCTTGCGATACAATTTTTAAATTTAAATCTAATCCCATTAGTTTAGAGTTTAAAATTGGATGGGTGTTGTCTGTTCTTCGGCGGCTGTTGGCAATAAATCATAGTAGCGCATGCACACAAACAAGCGAGCGTTTGTTGTTGTACTTTAGTAGTAGCTTCTTGTCCGCTACGTAGTAATCAGCTGCTTAGAGGGTGTTGATAGTTGCGTTTGATATCAAAGTTTTGATCGTGTTTTTCTCTAAAACTAAAGCTCGAATAAAAAAAAAATACTTACATTTTTTTTTTGTCATAACGTAAACTTATTACCCTTAAAATATCTGACACTAATTCACGTACATCTTATATTTATATTGTTTTGTAATATGTTCAATACTCATACGGTGTTATTTTTTTACGTAGGCGTGGTAGGTCGAATTCAAAACTATGAGAAATAAAGAAAAACACTCAAAAGTCGTCTCGGGTCCGATTTTGATGTAAACTAAAACTAAATTATAAGATGTTTGAAAAAAAAAAACTTATTCCTATCTGGCAATCGAGCTGAAATCGAAAAATAATAATAATAATAAGTTTATTTAACAACATTAGCATGGTTTTTACATAGGAAAAAGCCGGCAAAGTGCGAGTCGGACTCGCGCACGCAGGGTAGTTCTGGGAAGTAGTGACATACGGGAAACTTAGGGAAAACCTAATTTTTAACAAAATTGCGTGGTGGGTCGTTCTTCGCACTCATTTGGTCAATGCTTTGCACGGGCGCGTAGGGTTTGTTCCCCGGAATTCTTGATACTGAAATAACCGGAAATTCTCGGCAAAATATTAGCTAATAGGGAGTATTTCCCAAGAATTTCGATACTACAATTGGATGCCTCCTACGTAAACCATCATAATGTTTTAAAAACCAACTTTACAGGAGCACCGTCTAAAGATATTATTGGGTGCATTTCTTCTGTCTTTTGCCTAGGAGTACAAATTTTTACTATCTATAGTCGAAGTATTACGCTGTATAATATATTGTTATCACAATATATTATACAGCATGTATTTGTTAATATATTACAGTTTCAGAGATATTGTTGTTACGGTACTTTACGGCGGATAAAACTAATCAAAAAATGGTAACTCAACAATACGATTATTTAAGTTGTATAGTAGTAGGTAGCAAGTAAACTATTAAATAAGTATAATACCAATTAGTATTTAAATAAGTATAAAGGTAGAGGTAAAATTAGTATTTAATCAAAATTGCGTGGCCTTTAATTTATTTATAAAAGACTATAATAGCGGCTGCTTATTTCGGATAATACATCTTATATTATTCAGCGCCAGTTATTGTGAAATTTCTCGTATTCCTAAAGAATTGTGCAGTTTTTAGGATTATAAAGTAGCCTTTGTTCATCAGAAATAATGTAGGGATCTAATGGTGAAAGAATGAAATTGGCTCAGTAGTTTTGGAGCCTAATCGTCCATATAAACAAACAATGAAACCTATCCTCTTTATAATATTAGAATAGATCAACAAATTAAACTATGAAAGGTTTGTACTTTGTAGAAAGTGATTCACATAATGATTTTATCCGTAATTACGTTTCGATCGGGTAACACCGACCGTGGTTACAGATTGACTGGTGAGCCAAAAAAAAAAAGGACAGGCTGAGTCAGCTTGTGACCACACCACCACTGTGTAACCCACTGTAAAACGTCAGGCAAAGGAGGTTATATTTTGTTTCTAAATTAAAATCGCGTTAATTCCCGTTTCATTTATTTTAGATTTTATCCCTTTTTTTTGGTAATTTGTTTCTTATTAATACAAAACAAATATTATTTTTAGCACATATATTTTACGGGTCGCCAGAGGCCAGTCAGATTCCATCCATAAAAAGATCCGGTGCTTGGTAAGACGCGATCTCCAAAGCTGAAACTCCTGCCCCATATAGGATAAAAGGCGCCATGCAAAATATTTGTAAACTTATTATTCTTGGTTGTTGAGCAAAACCGGTGTCAAAAGTATTTTCCCAAAGAATGGGGAGATCGCATTTTACAAATGCAGCAGTTTCGGAAATTCTCGCCTAGATCTCGATCTAGAAGTCCTCGGACTTCTATGGCCGCTTATATGCCTCGCATGTCCTGAAACTTCCACCTGACGCGAATGACCCTAGAGCCACGCTTATACGCCACTACAGCGATGGTTTCCCAGAACTAGACATAGACGAAATTGAGTCGGCTCTCAAACATCTTAGCAAGGCAAAGCTGGAGTCACTTCAGAACTTCTAAAAGCAAGAGGGCTACCCATCCTTGGGGAACTAAGGAGATTGTTCAACCCCGTCTTAGGCAATAGGACTACGCCGAGGGCGTGGAGCGAGGGCGCGGTTACTCGGTTTTTCAAAAAAGGAGATAAACTCTTGAAGAACTACAGACCGATCACGCTCCTGAGCAACGTCTATAAGCTATTCTAAAAAGTCGTCATAAATCGTCTAGGCGCAAGAGTTGACGCCCTCTAGCCAATAAATAAAACAGTGTGTCTGGGTTTCGACCGGCGATAATTTAGGGGCTATTAATTCATCTTTCGACAAAAAACCCGTCATGTTATTACAGCACTGGAAAAAATGTAAAGAGATTGAAATAAAGAGAAAAGGAAAATGTTCAATTTTGGCCTGCGCGTGGACAAGATGTTTAGGGAAAAATAATCTTCATTCTCCTATTCCCTGCCCTTTTTGCAATTCTTTAAGAGAAATATAATGTTACCTGAAATTATTTTATATATACTTTTCCCTATTCGCTATCATAGAATAATAACTAAATTAGTCAAGTCAACGTTCTTAAAATGTCTGGTTAACGGCGGCGAATATAGAAATCAGTATAAAGTGCAGATAAAAACTGAATTACTTAAAAAAGCTGAGTGATACAGAGATATGTATTTTTTAAAAGTAACATTCAATAATTAAAGATTTTAGACAATATTATTTTTATCTGAATATCATGTCCGTGACTTCCCTGAGCTTCGGCCTGAGCTTTAAACAATTTGGACAGTGTCATTTAAGTACTTATAAATATGATAATAGTTGTAAGTTCAGACGCGTCAGAATGGCGGGTATATGTCCTCAAACGATAATGCCAATTTATACAATAAACAAAATACATGCGCTTCTGTAGCAAAGTTTCCCAAAGTAGTTGTTGTATATGGTCATATTTGAGATTTGTTTTCTAATTGGAGCAAAAAAATAAAGTAAGGATCAGTAGTAGGATAAGTAGTAGAATGTAGGCTGTGTAGTACCGGTGCTGAAACTGATTTTTGAATCCTCGGTACAGTAGTCAGCGAGTACCGGGAAATACCGAGAATACGTTCGATACGTTACGTTCGATACCGGATAAAAAACTAAGATAATAATACTGTGTTGATTAGTCGTGCTCGTGTTAAATAGCTCAGTGTAAATTACAGATTTTTTTACTGAACATTTATTCACAAAATATAGCCATATTTTTGTGTAATCTTTTTAATCACTTTAAAAATTTAAATGACACATTTGACGAAGGGGAAAGGGCGTTCTTCTGTTTGTAGGTACTTCCGAGCAGCGGGAACCATAGGTTACTTGAAGCCATGTATTTTTCCGGGAATTCCCAGTTATTTCAGTACCGAGAATTCCCGGGAAAACTCTTATCTCAGCCACAGGACGTCCACTGCTGAACATAGGCCTCCCCCAGTGACTTCCAGATCGGCCGATTGGAAGCGGCCTGCATCCAGCGTCGTTCTGCAACCTTTACCAGGTCGTCTGCCCACCTTGTGGGTGGGCGTCCTACGCTGCGCTTACCGATACGCGGCCTCCATTCCAGAACCTTTCTGCCCCATCGGCCGTCAGTTCTACGTGCTATGTGCCCCGCCCACTGCCACTTCAGCCGGCTAATCCGTCGGGCTATGTCAGCGACTTTGGTTCGTTCACGGATCTCCTCATTTCTGATTTGATCTCGCAAAGAAACACCGAGCATAGCCCTTTCCATAGCGCGCTGTGCAACTTTAAGCTTCTTAATAAGGCCCATAGTAAGAGGCCACGTTTCAGTTCCGTATGTCATCACTGGTAACACACACTGGTTGTATACTTTCGTCTTTAGGCACTGAGGTATTTTGGACGAGAAGATGTTGCGTAGTTTCCCGAACGCTGCCCATCCGAGTTGGATTCGTCGATTGACCTCTTTCTCAAAATTGGACCTACCCAACTGGATCACTTGTCCCAGGTAAACATATTTGTCAACAATTTCGAGAATAGAGCTCCCAACTGGTACTGGGTAGGGCGCAACATGGGCATTCGACATAATCTTTGTTTTTTCCATGTTCATCTGAAGACCTACCTGTTGGGAAACTCTATTAAGGCCATCGAGCATTGTACCGAGGTCTTCCAGCGACTCTGCCATGACCACAATATCGTCGGCAAACCGAAGGTGAGTAATGTATTCGCCATTAATGTTGATGCCGAATCCTTCCCATTCCAGGAGTTTAAAAGCATCTTCCAATGCGGCGGTAAACAGTTTCGGAGAGATAACGTCTCCCTGCCTTACGCCTCGCTGCAGAGAAATAGCTTTCGTGCTCTGCTCCTGTACTCGGACCGTCATGGTGGCGTTTTTATATAAACATTTCAGCACCTCGATGTACCGATAGTCAATATGGAGAGACTGTAGCACTGCCCAAGTCTTGATTGAATCGAAGGCCTTCTCATAGTCCACAAACGCCAAGCATAGTGGTAAGTTATACTCTTCGGTCTTCTGTATAACTTGTCGAAGCGTATGGATGTGGTCTATGGTACTAAAGCCTTTTCGGAAACCTGCTTGTTCGGGAGGCTGGATGTCATCGAACCTACGTGCGAGACGATTCGTGATGACCCTCGAAAACAACTTGTAGACATGGCTCAGAAGCGAGATGGGTCTGTAGTTCTTCAGCAAGGTGTTATCTCCTTTCTTGAAGAAGAGCACCACCACACCTCTGTTCCATGCCTCCGGCGTTATTCCCTCGAGCAAGACGGAGTTAAAGAGTTTCTGAAGGACCTTCAGTACCGGTGTTCCACCCGCTTTCAGAATCTCTGAGGTGATCCCGTCATCACCCGGCGCCTTGTTGTTCCTGAGCTGTTTGAGAGCCATCCTAATCTCATATAGGCTGATGTCCGGGATATCTTCGGTATAGTGTCGGGTCAGCTTAGCTCTTGGATCTGCGGCTGAACTACTAACACGTTTAGTGACCGAGGTGTATAACTGCCCATAGAACTTTTCGATCTCCCTCAAAACTTCGGCTTTTGTCGACATTATACTACCATCCTCCGTCTTCAGCTTCGTCAGCTGGCTTTGCCCAATAGACATGTCTCTTGCAAACACTTTAGAGCCTTGGTTCCGCTCTATCGCCTCTTTAATACTATTCGTATTAAAGTTTCCGATATCATGTCGCAAGGACTTCCATATCCGTCTATTGTGCTGCCGATACAACTTAGCGTCAACGGAGGACTGCAGTGCCAGTAAACGTCGTTCTGCCATGAGTTTGAGGGTGTGGTCGGTAAGTTTTTGCGGTCTGTCTCTTCGACGGGGCTTAAAAAATTTCTACAAACCTGTTGTTAATCTCGTCCACTGACTCGCAGTTTTCTAGGCATTCAAAGCGATTTGACAGCTCAAGCTGAAAGCTTTCGGGGCAGTAAATATGGGCATTATAGGGTCAGAGCGTAGACTTCATCAAACGGGACCTTTCTAGCTTGACGTTGATGTTCAATGTGCCTCTAACCATTCGGTGATCGCTACCGGTTTTCACCCCGTTGATCACGGAGACATCATTGAACACTCGTCGCTCTGTGGTCATGATGAAGTCAATCTCATTTTTCGTGGACCCATCGGGGCTCATCCAGGTCCACTTCCTCTGAGGCGGCTTCTGGAAAAAGGAATTCATCGCGAAGAGGTCCTCCTTCTCCAGAAATTCGGCCAGCCTTTGTCCCCTAGGGTTCCGTTGCCCATATCCAAATCGCCCCACTCTCAGCTCATTATCGCCTCTCATGCCCAGTTTCGCGTTGAAGTCTCCCATAACAACACTGAAGTGGGTTTTAGTAGTATGTATGGCTCTACTAACGTCCTCATACATAGCCTCCACTTCCTCATCGGGATGTGTAGAGGTCGGTGCATATACCTGTATAACCTTCAGCGAGTATCTATTTTACACTCTGAGTATCAGGTATGCCACCCTACTCGATCCACTTCCGATGGTGACGATGTTGTTAATGAGGGACTTGTGGACGAGAAACCCGACACCACCTTGGGACAGTTGTTCGCCCTCCCGGTAATAGAGTAGGTTGCCAGATTTCAGGGTTATCGTGTCCTCGCCCTCTCTTCGGACTTCTGATATTCCCACGATACTCCAATGCATCCTACTCAATTCCTCTTCCAGCTCAACGATCTTCTCATCAGTCCTTAGCGTGCGGACGTTGTGTGTGTTACCAGGGCCAGTCTTCTTTGGGGCTGGTAGCCGAAGTTCCTCCTCCGGGGATTCTTAGCACCCCCTGACCCGCCGTCACCCTGACCGCTTCCGTAGCCAGGAACAGCGGGACCACCGGAGACTGGGGGCCTGGTCTTTGTCGTGTCTGTCATTGGTTGCCAGACTCGCCACGCTTGGCAGGCGGGTTGGCGAGCGCAGTTTTTTTATATTGTTTCGCACGCAGACGCTGCTCCCCGTCTCGTGCTACAGGATTTAGTCGCCTCTTACGACACGCCTACTGAACGGCGGTGGGGAAGTGTATTCTTTACGGCCGTCCCCACACGGCACTCTCGGGAAAACTCTAGTCATGCAAATTTTACTTCAGACCAAAAGTCAAAGGATCCATTAGCGTTAGTTTAATAATTATAGCTAAATCTTTATGTATACAACGGCAACGGTATGCGGTAAAGCTATGCCATTCGATTCGTATAAATTTTGTTTGTAAATATTATCTTAGTTTTATAAATAAATTAAAATAAAAAAATATGTAAGAAACCTGTATGACTTATTGAGATCCCTCATTTAAGACCAATGACATTAAGTCCGCCTACTACGCATTTTGTACTTAAGAATAAAATAAATAAACGCATAGAACTTGTTGAGGCCTCTCATTTCAGACCAAACACGAGGGGTCTATTATCGTTGGTTTACAAATTAAAGTCAATAAACTAATTAACCTAAGAATCGTGTAGAACTAGTCGATACCTCTAATTTGAGACTAAACACGGTATATAGGGGTTTATAATCGGTTGTTTACTAGTCATAGCAATTACGAATTATTATAAAATATATACATAATAATATACTTTTACATTTTAAATTGTAAATTATGTTTGTACCATCACCGTATTACTTACAACAAATTTACAAAATATTTCTTGTACATGTAATAATTTTGTATTTTCATTGATGTAAGACCAAATAAAGTAAAATTGAGGTTGAGGTATGCCTGGCTCCACACAAAAAATCTAAATATTTACAAGAATTAAATTTCGTAGCTATTGCGATGGTGTGCGGGGGCGGGGGGAGTCCGAGCGCAACACAACACAAGTCCTACCTCGGTGACGTCCTACTAGACACTGGCGGGGCGGCTTGCACGCCTTTTGTGCATGGTTTTCGAGGTTTTTTAATCTTTAATACTTACAAAATAACATAACAAAATTGATTTTTTTTGCATCGAGACACAAGCAAATTTTGATTTTTAGTAAACTGTTTAATTATTACATACTTGTATCATATAAAATCTTACCAGAAAATCGATCAAAAAATCATAAAACGACCTATTTTTAAGAATTTTTCTATCGAGCCAAGTTATTATTATCGTGTTTTGGTTTCACCGACACATTAGATAAAAGATCAAATATTTTAAAAGTATTTTTATTTTTCTTATAAGTTCCGTAGTTTTGTGAATAAATCCGTCGGAAGATGACTAAAAGTTAAATACTCCCACCTTAATCAATGAGTAACACACGCCCCAAGATCATAGTACACGGTACGATTTTTCTTTGGTTTACGTATTCGACCGTCCATTGATACATTTCGGCAAATTCGCGTCAAAGCTCAAGTCTCGCCCACTTTGCCTGGCCCGCGCGCCCCTTGCGAAATGTTGGTAAACAAACAAACAATAACAAACAGACAGTGCCGATTTACTTCCGGAACAGTGCGCACTCGTCATTCGTCCTAAATAAATTGTTGTGTTTACGGTCGCAATGGCTTACTTATACTCATCACGTGAGTATGTGGCTATGCTACGTGTGTACTTTTTGTGTGGTGAGAACGCGAGTGCCGCTGTACGTATGTACAGAGAACAATACCCAAACGCGCGACAACCAAACGTTCGGACCGTGGTAAATACTTATCAGCGTTTACTTGACCATAGTTCATTCCACGCACCGTCCCACAGTCAAGGACGAGGAAGAACGCCCGTATCACAAAACCTGTACGACGATGTGCTGTCGTACTTCGATAAAGATCCTCGGCGCAGCACAAATGACGCGACTCGTCATTTTAAGGCTGTTCCCCTAGCCAATGACCTTGAGCATTTGCTGCCTCTCGTCCCCTCTTCACCGCTGCATTATTTCGTGAAGTGATTGCGGTAGTGAATGAGATAACGCCGCGACATCTAGTTAGCTTACGCCAAACTACGATGTACTCGTGGCATGATTAAGCAAATACAAACGTAAAGCACGGATCGTAGAATAATTATAAGAGGCGGCCAGGCGACAGAGTAAAATAATTTGCTCGCAACTTTCGCCGCCTACACATTATTATTACCTTACGTACATTACATTTTGACAAGTCACGTGGAATATTTTGAAAAAACATAATAAATTAGGTGTGAATAAATAAGGTAACGAAAATACATGAATTATAGCGACAACCACTATAGTTTATTTTGTCAGTTATTAAAATATTTTTGGCAGAACAGAATACTAAAATTTAAATATTGTTTTCTAGCAATTACCTACCATGCTACGTTTATAAATAAATGGTTTTTAATAATACTAGAATTTAAAAGTTTAATTTTTCTTTATTGAATTTAAAAATAAAACAGTATGAATTGAAACAAAATTTACCAACTACAGATGGGATTCGAACCCTCGCCCAATGAATCTTGAATGGCGGGCGAGTGCACTTCCAACTTCGCTACCAAGTCACTAGCTGTTAAGTCGAAATCTTCAAGTGTTTCTCGCAGATTTTTTTTTATCTATGATGCAGCATTGATCAGGCAATTTGCGGATACTCGACCCGATAGAATTATTGTTACAATTTTGTGTGCCCATAAACTCTATCGTGAATTCGTGAGATATTTTATATATAGGTTTTTGTCATTTATATAAAGTATCTGATTTTATGTTATAAATAGTTTCGGTTTTAATTTGTTTTATCTTAAGATTTAAAACTGTTAATTCTTCTTATCAAATCTAAAAGTAAAACATAGTAAAAATTGAAAAAAAAACTTGAAAAAGTTACTGCTTCAAGTGAGATGCGATCCCACGACCTCGGATTACCGGGCGTGTGTTTCCTCTACTAATCTATCCAACCACTAATCAATTTGGCGAAATCTTTCAAGTGTTTCTGTCGAAGCCATCGTTTTTTCTAATCAATGTTGCGGTATACTACCGTAGTTAGCTAAGTATAGAGTGTGGCAATGTGGCCAGCCTTTTGGTGATAATAATCTGATTTTATATTGTGGGCATTTTCGCCAGTAGACGTCCCTTCGCTTTTCATGATGTCTCACGACATTTCACTGTAATTATTAAAAAAACTATGTGGTTTATTAGAAAAATTAAATAATGACATAGCAGGTTGTACATTAATGTGTACTTCTAAACATTTAAAATAGAAGGAATCATGTATTATCATTTAAAAATAAATGTTTAAAATTAAAAGATGGTGATTTTTTGCGTTCCCTATACAGACTAGTCGAAGTTTAAAAGGGTCAATATCAACACATGCGACTTTTTGTCAGTTTTGATGGCAAATTTTGTTTTTAAGTTTTCACACGAAATAAATTGATAATACTAATCTTTAGGGTAAAACATAACATATGTGAAATTGTGCCACCTAATTTTAACATAACGCCACCGAAACTGAATTCCGCCACCGAAACTAAATATCACTAAAAAAAATTCGTTAGATGCTTGTAAGGATCTCAATAGATGACCAGGGGGTCTAGCACGAAATGTACCATCCAAATGTTCGGATCCGACCGATCCCCGACCGAAGGTTCGATTGAAACCTTAACGCGAAACAACATCGAAATCGCGGGATTCCATCGAGGCCACAGACAATTGTAGAAGAGTATCAGAATGAATTATACTGAGTGCTAGTGTAATGCCTATGTATAAAAAATTTACCGGTTTTGTAAAAGTCTCTTGCCAATTCAAAATATTAGCAAACTAATGCGTAAACATGGTTTCTATTAACAGAAAATTTGTTAAAATGAAACTACTTTTACGGATTATTCCGCGATTTATTAACATTTTATTTAACCTGACGTTTCGAACACTTTACAGCGTTCGTGTTTCGTGTTCGCGTAAAATAAAAAGACAGTAATATAGCAAAATGTTTATTTCAATCAATTTTAGATATTCAAACTAAGAAAATTGCAATTGTTTATGACATTTAGAAAAATAAATGCTGGACACATGAAATGTCATTTCTTGCTTATTGATTTTAAAAAATTGTCCTGCGTAACTCGATCGCAAAGTCGTTTGAAAATAATTCGATATTTGGAGTTATGTGGTATAATAAAAAGATTTTTGTAGAAAATGAGTCTTAATTATTAAATAATGCTTTTTAAATTCAGAAAAATAAAAAAACATTTAACGACGTGTTACAGTTTGAAACCAAAAAAAAGTTTGTGTTTGTTATTCTGGTCGGATCAGCTGTCTGTCAGACTGTCAGTGCGAATCCGACCAAATATAATGGTCACTAAGATTAGACAAAATATGCTTGTGTTGCCTACCTATGTTATTTAAATGTATTCGTGGCTTAGTGCTAATAGTGCATTTCTAATAGTTTCATCATAATATCAAAATATGAAGAAATTGTTTGTTATGTCAATATAATATCACACCAAAAATGTATTACAAAATATTATATTTGATACATTTTAAAACGTTTACAATAATTTGTGTCGTAAAATTGTACTTGTTCTATACGGTGGTTATAAAGCTTTAACTTGGAGGTGTGAAACTTGATCTTCTTCTTTGCGTATCGACTCAGGCTTTCATATGTGTGAAGACCAAAACTTAACCACCGATATAGCATTATCGGTGGCCTTGCAAAGATCTTTGCGTGTGCAGGTGTAGGGACACGCAGGGCATGTCAGAAGATGGGATGGGATGAGATTGATAAAATATATCGCATCACGTCCATATTAGGGTGTAAAGTAGAAATACACCCATGGAAAAGCACAAACTTGTCCCTCAATGTAAACGATGCCAGGCGTATGGTCATACCCAGAAATACTGCGCAAAAGAACCAAGATGTGTAAAGTGCACTGGAAAACACCTTACTCAAGACTGCAGAAAACCTGCAGACGAGAAGCCAAAATGTGTGCACTGCGGTGAACAACATCCTGCCAATTATGCTAATAATTATTATTAATGTAAGTAAAAAAAATACCTACGCACAAGCAAAATCAATTATGTACATAACGATGATGCAAATGTACCTACTGATAGTGCTGCGAAATTAGATCAAATCCTAAAACATATGTCTTCGTTTGATGAACGACTAAAAAAACTGGAAAACAGTGCCAAAACTGCGCATCAAAACCTAAAAAATTACTCACAACTTAAAAATTATGACTTGGAATGCCAATGGACTACTCAGAGACCAAAATGAGCTGCAAGTAGTTCTAGTCACACAAAACATTGACATATGCCTTGTATCAGAAACACATTTTACCAAACAATCTCATATAACATTCAAAGGATACGACGTCTATCATGCACTGCACTCCAACAACCGTGCTAGAGGTGGTAGCGCCGTTATTGTAAGAAATAACCTTAGTCATTATGAAAACTTTAAATTTGAAAATTGTAAAGAATTGATTGAGCATTTGACCAGTGACCGTAGTACAGACTACTCTTTATGGAAGGTGACAAAGCAAATAGACAAACCTGTGCAAGCCATTCCTCCCATTAGAGAAATTGATACACCGATATACTTCGGGGAAGGGTTTACGATGCTACTAATGTCAAATGATGATCGGTCGGATCGACTGAAATGCCCGATCCAACCGACCGAGCGTTTGCATTTCATATTAGAAAATGCCCGATGCATCAGTCAGTTTGTTAGTAACAAATGCCAGGCAAAGACCTACCTATAGTCCTACCTACCTACTGGGTGAATCTTGAAATTGGGCGTATTTAATTGATTCCCGTGGAAAATTTTAAATGATAAAGATATGCTAAAATCATGACGTAATATTAAATTTGGATAGTTTTTTAACATATTGATCTAATAGGCACTCATTTTGCACAATTAGTTTCGAAAATATAAGCAATTGAAATTTTGTCTACCACGGGAATCAAAAACAAGGCATGGAAATCAATAAAACAATCTTTATTATAGTTCAAATTAATTGTTGTCTGAAATATGTAAAAGTTTCTATGAATATAAAATTTAATCTAGCTATTTTAGTGTTATTAACAAATCACAAAGTAATGACCCAAATTAAGATTATCTATGAATCACAAATACATTGGCACAGCATCCTTCATTTTATAAAGAAAGATTGATTCCCATGGCATTAAAACCACGGGAATCAATAACACGGGAATCAAAGTTCGTCAATTTTTATCGATTGCTCTTTAACTAACAAACATATATTTTAAATGCAAACTTAAATAAATAATGCACTATCAATAGTTTTTATTTGTTATAAGAAGCGATCTTTAAAAACAATAAAAATATTTTTTTCAATTTCACGGTAATCAACGATGTATAGAAACAATGCCACGGGAATCAAATATTTACCTTCGTAACTCGGCGTGGATATATGCTGCGAAGTGACTGCCTTCCACTACACTTAACTCACGACTGATTCTCGCGCGGCAACGCACACTCGTATCCCTACTTTTTATTACTAGAGCTGCAGGTGAAGATTAGTGTCGTACCACGGGAATCGACTCTCAAATCTAGACAAAATTTTGATTCTAAATTAAAGTATAACTAAATAGTTAAGTGAAGATTCTAATTAACTAATCTATTTACAGACTAATCTTTTTATATAAAAGTAGCATTTTACCATCTGGTTTTATCCCTAAGTTGCAGTTTTTTCTACAGTTTGATCAAAATTTATTGAATGGACACGCCATGAGGATCAAATTTCTTACCCTAATTATTTTTTTACAGTTATTTGCAAATTCAATGAAGCTAAAAACCATGAAGCATTAGTTAGAATACACCTAGAACTAAATAAAAAAATATATTTTGATGTTCCATTATTAAACCTCGGGTACTTTATAACTCCGGACAACGTAATTCATGCGTTTCAAGATTCACCCTACTCAGTCCATTATAATCAGCCCACGTCAGCCTACTGCTGGACATACAGTCGTGGTCAACTAATTAGGGACAGATAGAATACTAAGCAATTTTGAATGTTTACATCCTATTATTGTGAGTTTCCTTCGAGATTACTAACTGTTACTTTGTAAACGTATTTACTATCTAGTACTCTAGTTAACAGAATACAATAACAACAAACAAAAACTTACTTAGAGTTAGTATCCGTGGGAATCTGTTCAAGAACGACCTTGCTGCGCCCAGCAGACGATTTAATATCTCAGCTCGCCCAGCAGACGATAAATCGTCCGGTTTTCAGCAGGGCATAGACCGGGCCCAATTTGCAATGGCCCATTTCGGAACGTGCGCCCGACCTGACACCTCGCTCGATCCACAGTAGCATAGACTCTAAGAGAAAATCATTAAGCATTGCGTGTTTCTAATGATGTCTTTAGTCATGGGATAGTATTGTTATATTAAGAAGAAAGAAGAAACCACCAAAACTGAGCCACCAAAACTATGATTCAATTTCAGAATTAATTATTTAAATATATAATGTCCGATTTTTTTAGCACTCATCCTGCTAGCCTGTGACTATATAGGTGAAAAGCAATCGTGAAAACCAACTTTCAAATGTGTATCATAAAAACTAAAAAAATGAAAATAAAAATACAAAATAACAACAACGACTTCATATTGCATAAACTCGTCCATCTTCAAACGTAAAACCATCTGTGATCATCTGTCTTATTCCTTCCCCTTGTAAAGAGCAAGAAAGAGCTAACAGACGTGAAAAATGGCCGGAGTTCATTCATAACACGCACAGATGTTTGGCTTGAATAACTAGGGGCAATGACCTTCAACCTTGTTAATAAAAAAAAATGCCTTAAATGTAGCTTTTGCAAATTTTCGAATGATTAAATCGACATAATTTAAAACAAACAAATAAAAACATAATTTTGAAAATTCTTAAATAAGTAGATGTTAAGTCAGCTTACCTATTTGCGGTCCTCTTATCAGCTTATCAGGTGAGTACACTAATCTTCAAGGGGTGTTGGTATTTTTCAGACAGGGAGTGATTCAAATTTCCCATCACACTTTCTCAGGCTGTGGACTGACGAGCTATCCAAAATCATGCTAGAATTTATTGTGTTAGGGGTATGCAAGTTTATTAAAGTTAGGTATGTTTGATTAAACTAAAAAAATGAATTAGCATAATTTAATGATAACTCGGCGTGTTTAAAAATTTGAATCAACACTATCTACAACGATTGTTTATTTACACGACTATTAACACACTGTTCCTCATATTTACACTACTGGTTTCAGTTTATTTACACTAAAATAATCACTATTTATTTACACTAATTGCTGTACATGGCGTCCGTTTTGCGCGAAACACACATATCAAGGTACTCCTGATTGGAGTATCGGTAGGGCATGATCGTAAAATTGTGATCGATATCACACGTCTTGCTAGTGCAACTAGATTTTCGATACTAAAATTCAGGTGAATCTTTACCTTGACACGTGCCAAACATTCTTTGAATTAGCCGCCTTGTCGGCAAGCAGCGAAAACACTTGCCGAAAAGCGCGGCGGCCGGCGGCCCCTTTGTACTAGATCGTTTGAGATGCACCGAAAAGACCGACTAAAATTAGACCAGGAGCTAGTGATCTTATCTCCGAGATCCTTTACCTACGCAAAGGCCATACAAGTTCCCAATCGCTCTAATTGACTCGTAGCGTCCAGGTACCCAATCTCTAAAAATTTTGACGTATTGCCAGGGCTCATGAAATAATAATAATTATTTGTTTTTATTCCTATCCTAATTACTAAGATTCCTAAGTTTGATTCTATCTTTTTATCAAATGTTATCTGTATGGGCCAACCTCTGCCGGCGGCGGTTCGGCCTCTGAAGGCGGTTTAGCGCTTTCTAGGTTGGCCAAGGCTGTTCGTACCTAGATTGTGGGTATTCTGAGCGCGATATAAAGTTACGAGGTATGTCGGTCTTTTCCTGGCACAGTTCATGGTACTTAATTAAAATCTTTAGTTTATAAATTGTGCCGATTTCCTGTAGTTTTTTTTTTGGCCATTGGGTACTGACTAAATCATTTTTAGACTAACTATCAATCGAGCATACAACCTCATTTGAGAAGTGCTGCCTAGACTATTGTGTCATTTAAAAAGATCGAGCCCGTGAATCAAACGCAAGACCTACCTCCATGCATGCAATCATTTATTTTGACCAAATTAGCTCTAAGCCTATGCCAATTAAATTGTCGGAATTTTAAAGACACCTAGGGATGAGTAACAAAAGGGAAATGTATCGACGTGTAAAACTATTGGCATTCACCTCGCTATGCAATTGATATCGTTGTAAACGTCACAATATCAACAATTATAAGTAATAATTTCACTTATGATCGAATTAATCAAAGAGTAAAAGCAATTTGTATTATGCAAATAAAGAATACTATTACTTTTACTTTTCGATCGATTGCTTATGCGAGACTGTTTTACTAAGAAATAACATAATTTTATACTTCTTTTAATAACTTCTCAACTGGCGGCCAATTTGGGAACAGTTGCATTTAGCACAAACAAAGTGCAGAGGAAGGCAAACGTTCTGTAGCCTTCTTTATCAGTCGATCTTAGCAGAAAAGTTTAAAATAACCAGAGCCGGGCCTACTTTTAGGCCACCCGTCATGACGGTAGGTAGGTTTTAAATTTCAAAAGCAAGAACTCAAACGGCTACAAGCTATCATCCTGTGGCATTTAATAAGACTTTTGCTATACCCGGCCTTACACCGTTTAAATTAAATCACTTTTTGATTTTTAATTTACAGAAACAAAAATGATATTGAACTTCTTCTAATTGTTAGTATTAAAATTAAATGACAGTGTATCGATCCGCGCTATCTCGATAGATACTACATCACTAATGCTTCGTCTGGTGCGCTGGCGGCCGCACTTTGACCGATCGCTGCTGCGCAGTGCGCTTCGCTTTCTTTTAGTTCGGGTCGTGCGCCTGTCACGATTAGATGCGTCATACGGACGCGCTTCCGGCTTCCGCGCGCGTCGTAGTATCGCAAAATCTGTCATTTATTAAAAACACAATTTTAACCTAGTTTGTTCTGTGATAGTAAGTCAATGTAGAACCATCAAAAAGTCACAATGTGAGTGTGCGTGTGAGTGGTCGGTCAGTGTAATAAAAAATGTAGAAACTAGAATACCTAAATCTTGAGTTAGATGAGGAATGTTTTCGTGTATTTTTAATCATGATGAGTTCAATTTTCGATAGTAAGGAACAGTGTAAATAAACAATCGTTGTACCTAGAGAGATGATTCAAATTTTTAAACACGCCGAGTTATCATAAAATTATGTTAGGTATTTTGAATTTCATTGAGTTAAAATAATCTAACTTATCGTTTTCGGTTAGTTTTAATTACCTTTCTCAATAATAAAGTCGCATACCTAAAACAATCTTAACATGGTTTTGGATAGCTCGTCAGTCCACAGCCTGTGAAAGTGTGATGGGAAATTTGAATCACTACCTTATCTGGAAACAAACCCCCTGAATATCAGTGCATGTACTTACTTGATAAGCTGATATGAGGGCCGTTTTACTGGTTTTACCATTGGTAAGCTGCTAACTTAACATTTACTTAGCTAAGACATTGTATTTTTTTAATTGGTTTGTTCTAAATGATGTAGATTTTCAAATTAGAAAATTTGCACTAAGCTACATTTAAGCCGTAATTTTAAGTTAACAATGTTAAAGGTAAACAAGCCAAACATCTGACCGTGTAGTATAAGTTTATGAATGAACTCCGTCCATTTTTTACGTCTGTTAGCTCTTTCTCGCTCTTTACAAGGGGAAGGAATAAGACAGATGATCACAGATGGTTTTACGTTTGAAGATGGACGAGTTTATGCAATATGAAGTCGTTGTTGTTATTTTGTATTTTCATTTTTTTTAGTTTTTATGATACACATTTGAAAGTTGGTTTTCACGATTGCTTTTCACCTATTTAGTCACAGGCTAGCAGGATGAGTGCTAAAAAAATCGGACATTATATAATTCTGAAAATTCACTGCATAAGTTAAATGTCGTAATAAAGACATAGATTACACTAAATATCAAAATCCTAAATAACCTTATAAATTTTTGTGCGTAAACTAAAAGTCGTACTAAGAATACGACACACCAAATCTTAAAAGTCGTTGAACAAAACGCCACCAAAAAGGTTAGGAAAATTCTGATGGTCAAATCATGCGTAAAGTGACATTTCCAGTCTAAGAAATCGCTAGGGTAGACCAAAGAATTGCAGGTTATATCAAAGTAACACGTTTCGGAGCATTCAATGACGAGCTGACACGACAAACTGAGGCTGAGCGACATGGTGAAATTGCGCCACCAAAGCATAAAATAAAATGACATCCACTTTGTAGTTTTTTTGTGAAGATATTCGCATGGGGGATATTTTTTAGAATTTAAAACTGTTTAAAATGTTAATCAAATTTAAAAACGAAACATAATATGATTTTTAAAAACTTGAAAAAAAAAAAAAACATCACCCGAACCCACCACACACCACGAATGCACGGGGCAAGTGCTTTACCATTCTAAGCTATCGAGTCACTAGCTGTCTCGACGAAATCTTTTACCTGTTTCTCGCTGTTGATAAATAAAATATCTGATTTTATGTAGGTACATAAATAGTTTAGTTTTTTGATTTTGTACATTTGAAAACTGTTAATTATTCTTATCAAATTTAAAATAAAACAAAATATATTATGATGTATTTTATAGTATGAAGGGTTTTTTTGGTGTTTTTATTAAGGTTAATTTATTTCTTTATTTAGTTAGTAGTAATATAAAGTTAAGTTAGATTCTTTTATATTTAATTTGTTAGAATAAATAAATACAACAAGAAATAAAAAACTGCGAAATAAAAAAAACAAAATAGGAATTGAAAAATAAAAACTTATCAAGTGGGATTCGAACTCACGACCATCGGATACACAACCATCGGGAGTGCTTAGACACCTAAGCTACCAAGTCGCTAGCTGCTTTGACGAAATCTTTCAAGTGTCTCTCGCTTCGCTATTAATAAATAAAATATCTGATGAAACAATTTATGTATATAAACATAAATTGTTGTTTTTTTTATTTTTTAGATTTAAAAACTGTTAATTCTTCTTATTAAATTTAAAAATAAAACAAAATATATTATGATATTACATTGTGGTGTATTTTATATTAAGTAGGTTTTTTTTGGTGTTTTTTATTTAGGTTATTTCTTTATTACAGAATTATACTGTAAGGGAGGCACTGCAAGGGATTTTTAGGTGACGAATAGTATAATGTACCTTATATTATGTCCCTAAGGTTGAAATTAATAATTCGGTATTCCTAATTATAACCGCGGCTTGCTAAGACCACTGTCATAGCAAGTTAGTAGTAATCTAAAGTTACGTCAGATTTTTTTATATTTAATTTGTTAATAATACAAATAAATAAATACAACTAGAAATAAAAAAAAACTGCAAAATAAAAAAAACAAAATATGAATTGAAAAAATAAAAACTGAATCAGGTGGGGTTCGAACCCACAACCATTGCATACATAGCGAGTGCTCTGCGACCTAAGCTACCAAGTCGCTAGGTGTTTTGACGAAATCTTTCAAGTGTCTCTCGCTACGCTATTGATAAATAAAATATCTGATGAAACAATTTATGTATATAAACATAAATTGTTTAGTTATTTTTATTTTTTAGATTTAAAAACTGTTATTTATTCTTACTAAATTTAAAAATAAAACAAAATATATTATGATATTACATTGTGGTGTATTTTATATTAATTAGGGTATTTTTTTGGTGTTTTTTATTTAGGTTATTTCTTTATTACTTACAGAATTATACTTGCTACTAAGACTAAACCACTTTCATAGCAAGTTAGTAGTAATATTAAGTTAGGTCAGATTTTTTATATTTAATTTGTTTATAATACAAATAAATAAATACAACTAGAAATAAAAAATACTGCAAAATAAAAAAAAAACAAATATAAATTGAAAAAATAAAAACTGAATCAGGTGGGGTTCGAACCCTCAACCATCGCATACATAGCGAGTGCTCTGCGACCTAAGCTATCGAGTCACTCACGCTAAGTGACGAAATTTTTTAAGTGTTTCGCGCGTGCTGTTTTGTTCCGAGCAGTGATTGATCGGCACGGCGGAACGAGCGACACAGGCTTCCCCTCGGACAGCTAGCGGCACACTGCCTCCCGCTGCCCCGCACAGCACGCCAGAGAATCAGACGTTCGTAGATAATGAATAATAGCCATAACTTTATCAATAATGGATCAATTTAAAAAAAAATTGCGAGGAAATTATAGATTTTTTGATTTCCTACCGATTGGTACAAACCAAATAATAAGATAAGGATTTATTACGGAGGAGACGCACAGAATACATTTTTATCGACGTCGTTTAAAAGCTTGTTTTCGTAACTATTAATTAGAGGAAATACACATTTTAAACGATAATTTTACAGATAAAACTTCAAAGATTACTTTGGTGTCTTTCAATTATCGCTATACGCATCAAATAAGGAGTAGAATGCAGCTAAAAAGTAGGAAAAATCGAAGTTTTGGTGAGGGAACCCTCTTAACATCAGCCAGAAATTAGTGAACTCGGCTGGATTACATCCGTATCACTTTAGAAAGGTTCAAGAACTAACCACCGTGGACCGCGCACCGAGGACAGCGTTATGCAGCTGGATACTAGGAAACATCGAAGCAAATGTGTTATACTCGGATGAGTGTATGTTTACACGAATCGGTTTGGTCAACCAACATAATGAACACTGGTGGACAATACGCAATCCTACGTTAACGCGAGGGAACTCCTTCCAACACAGATTTAGCGTAAACGTCTGGGCGGGAATCCTGAACGACAACATCGTAGGCCCATACTTTATTGAAGGTCGTCTCACTGGAGAAAGTTATTTAACGTTGCTATGGACTATGATATCAACAATGTTGGATGATATCCCGTTGGCTAACCTTCGAAACCTCTGGTTTCAGCAAGACGGCACGCCTCCTCATTACCATACTGCAGTGCGTGATACCTGACGGAGGAGTTTGGGGGTCAGTGGATCGGTCGGGGTGGGCCCGTAGCGTGGCCTCCACGCTCGCCTGATCTCACACCCATGGACTTTTTTTTTTGTGGAGTGAGATAAAGCGAAGAGTGTATACAAGTGAGCCAGCTAGTGTAGAACAATTAAAATAGCGCATATTGGACGCATTTGTGGAAGTGAATCGTCAGAGAAGCGTACTTCTCTCATTAAAAAACAATTTAATAAAACGCGCCCATGTGTGCATTTATAATGGGGGCGGACATTTTGAAGCTCAACTCAAATACTTGTAAGTTTTAAGTGTTGTAAATAAGTTCTAAAATATTGTAAATATCTGCTGATTCTAACTTTTTAAATACGCCAAAATTACTTTTTGTTTTACTGCAAAAATTTAATAAGAACGTTTTTTCTTTGTGCTTTTGTTTATCATTTTCTCATTACTTTATTAATTTTTAAAAAGTAATTTTGCCGGTCCTAAGCCGGGTTAAAGTATGAAGAATGAATTAGAATTTAAGAATAAAGTTTCTACAATTTTTAGGTTAATTTTTTTATTTTCTCTCTATCCTTTTTAATAAGTTAAGATTTTTGTAACTCCACTAAAACAAAGCGCATCACAGTTATAAAATCTCTACTCTCGGCAATGATATTACGAGTGATGCGTCATATGCGCTTCGTAAATTATTTTAATGACTAGTTAGTATTTTTTTCCGTTTCTTTTTCTAATGACGTTCACCTGTCATGACTTTCTACCTGTCGTCCTTATTGTTTTAGTTGCAGTAGATGTTGTGATAACAATGATAACAACTGTTATCTACCATAGACTTAATCCGACTGACGTTTCTTGACTTGAGGTATTCTTACGCGCCAATTTAAACCTTGTCTGCTGAGACATAAAGACATAATACAAAACATGCAAACTGGTTTAGGTTCGTCTGGTTTTAAGGTGGGGCAAGGGCGAGCGAGAGCATGCGAACTCAAAAGCGAGAGAACGATTTGTGAATGGACTGTAAAATACGTCCATAAATTGAGTGTCGTTTTAGGATATAAACCAACGCTAATAACTTTGCCGTTTATTGTTATTATTAATTTATGACTACACACAAATAGAAACAAGGCCTTCTTTAAATAGCCCTTAAAGTTATTGTAGTAAAAAAAAAGTAGTGGTGTATTATGAAATGCTCTGTTAACTTCTTGAAAACAATTGCTTACCTGTTAGTCCATAACTGAAATCTTGCATCCGGGGAATGGGGTAACGATCCGGTTTCGTCATTGCATTGAGCCGCCTGTAGTCGCCGCAGGGGCGGAGATTTCAGTCTTTCTTAGGCACCACATGAAGCGGGCTCGCCCATTCGCTTTTGGATGGCCTGTATATGCCCATGTTTTGCATGTCCTGAAATTTTTTTTTTAAAAAGATTATACCTATCTGGTGGCAACGGCCTTGCTTTAGAGAACACGGGGGTCCCATATGTCTCGATATGGTGATACACATTATGTTTTTGTTCTACTTTTAAATTCAATGGTTTCGTTGTATTTGGAAATTCCTTGAGAAGTTCAAGACACACGTGATCCCTCACATACGTATATATTATAATGAGCATAACTTGATAATGAGCCAATGGTTGATAAATTAGTGACTTTGTCCACTTGGCTATCACGAAGTTCCATCTAAAAGCTCTCCTTAACTTTAAATTTAATTCTAAACTTACAGCTCCAAAATTTCTTATTTCTGATGCATTGGCTGCATATAACTTGTACGTTTCACTTTCACTTATAAGCTTTTTGTCCACTTGATTTAACGACAGCACTGATATGTTCGCGCCGGTATCAATTAGAAAATTTATCCTATTTTTTACACACAACACACGGTGACGATTATTTTCGATGGCGGTAATGTCTGCTCCCGCCTCCTGGGGGCCCGCTGCGCTTAGTTTCCCGACGTCGGTTTCCAATTACAGGGCTGCTCGCACCTGTTCGCCTGTGGCCCGTACCTGTAATGGGTACCATTACACAATTGGGCGCACAACCAATCCGGACTCGCTGGTGTTCTGCTCGGTGATCTGGTTCTGAACTGCCTGCCTCGATTTTGTGGTCTGCTATTCCTATAGCTTGGCTGTCCCCTGTTACTAAGTTGCTCTCTTAACGATGCAACTTCTAAGCCCAGTTTGTTTACTTGTGAGAGTAACTCCGTCATTGTGTCATTCGCTGCTATGCTGGTGCCCTGATTACATGCGACTGCCACTTCTGCCTCATGATGCCTGCTATTTAGACTCTCTAAAACCTTGTCTGCTGTCCCTGACGGACAAGCACTGCCCTGACGGAGCTGGGCAACCTTGATGTCCACAGGTTTTGCACTGTGTCTTCACTAGCTTTGCAGTTGCGTGCTAGTTCGAGCATTGGTGGCAGCAATTGCGAAGGCTTTTGTGCTCCTAAGTCTAATTCTCCCACTAACCTTTGAAATTGCCTCTCTGGTGATTCTTCATAAATTTCTATTAGTCTTTCATTTCAATTTGCTGTAGGCTTTCTCTTCCGGTGGGTTATATACCATGTCCGCCACTTGTTGCATGACATCGCGTCCTAACTTCGCTATTACTAGTTGAAATTTTGCTTCGTCGCTTTGTTTTTGAGGATTCACCGCCGCTTCAAATTGGGCAAACCAGAGCCTGGGCAGTTCTACCCAGAACTCCGGTATGCGCGCTGCGACCGAAATCACTGATAAACTCGCTTGCTCCGCCATTGTTTAACCTGCTCGGAAGCGCAGGGAGCCGTCACCGGTCAAAGCTCGTTTCGCACACTGCACTTCTCAACCGTAACCAGGACTCTTACGTGGAACTAGCCACCACCACTTTAGGGATGCCTGTCTACGGGAGTATTTAATAAAAACAGTTATTACCGAAACCACTTGTTTATTTTACTTTACCTACAGTACATATTATAGCAGATACAATTTCCCGGCGAACGACTAACTATCGGGCGCGGTCGCCCGTTTCTTTCCGCTGCGTATGCACAACGTGACCCCTACAACCGTAATTATATAATAATAATAATAATAATAATATGAATAATAAAATGGCGTCGGGAAGTGACGACCCCATCGCCCACTGGTTGACTAACTGAGTGACAGATAGTTGCTCAACCAGTGCAGTCAGTCAGCACCTTAGCGACTGGTGCGAGAGCCGGTGCCAGTCGCGCTGCCCAGGGAAATGGGTTCATAAAACGGCTCCCTTGGGGGAAAGAGCAAGACCCCGATGGTATCTTGCTCCACCAAACGATGATGGAGCAAAACAGAGATCGCATAGGGCCGCTGCCTGGGGGTGATCGCCGGGGCGCGTCTGGGGCTGGCACTGGACGTGGCAGCATGCGGGCCGCCAGCACTTCCCGTCTAGGCCGACCACCTGCCCAGTCACCGCCATTATAGCCTTCAGTGCGCTTGGCACCAGCAGGGGCTTCACAGTTCCAGCAATTGGTGCCCGCCACTGGAGGTACTAGGCGCATGAGGTGGAATAGAGCTATAAATGCAAACCTCATGCGCGCTTACTACGTAGCGACAGAGGGAAAAACCGGCAGGACAGGCTATCGAGCACGGATGCATCGCATATTTCTGCAGCTGGAGCCAAATTTGTCAGTCGCCGAACAAAACCTGTCGGATAGAGCTCGGTGGATATTGCGGTCTAACATCTTTAGCACCACTGAGCTCGAACAATTGCGAAGCGAGGCTGTTTCCTGCGCGCCATCCGCACCCACTGAGCGGACTGCCACTCCAGAGCCTTCTGGCGGCGAGAATATGGGAGTCGAAGACGAGCCGGTGGAGGCTGATGGCGCGTCGGATATAGTCGCCCAGGACATAGAGCGAATGAGGGGGATTATAGAGGAGTCGATTTTGGAGTACAGTAATACTCCTCTGGAAGAGAGACCTAGGCTTCCGAGGCTACCACTCAGCGTTCGGATCCGGGATGTCGTTGAGGCCGTTAACCAGATACTGCCCCCAGCATTTGGAAAGCATTTCTGGCCTGGCTGATACCAGTACGATTCTCTTCAGTGCAGCAATGACGGTGTGCCGATTCACAGGCTTCCGAGTTGCACCAAGTCCAAGTGCTGCACGTACTACTCACAGGAGTAATACTGTGCCAGCCTGGAAGAGGAGAATCGAACAACGTATCGAGCAAGCCAGAGTCCTCATCGGCAAACTGACGTGCTTCCGCTCGGGCAATTCCAGGCCAAGAATTGTGCGCTTTGTCAGGAGGGAGTTTTCTGGGATGACCATTAATTTGGCTAACCCAGAATTTACCCGAAAACTGACGGAGCGCATCGATGAGCTGAAGCAGAAGATCGCTGCTTGGGCGAAGCGTATCAGAAGGTACTCCGAAAGGGTTGAGAGATACGAGCAGAATCGTCTCTTCGGAAGTGACCAGAGAAAGTTCTACAAACGCTTGGAGAGCTCTGAACCTCGCAACACTGGTGCAAGACCGAACAAGGCCGACGTCGTAAGTTTTCGGCGTGGCCTTTGGTCAACACCGGTAGAGCACAGCGAAGGACCCTAGATCGGCGCGATAGAGGAGGCGTGTGCATCAGTACCCCCGATGAAACCTGTCTTCATCACCGATGAGGACGTAGCCACTGCAGTACGTAGAGCCCCGAACTGGAAAAGTCCGGGACTGGATGGCCTGCAGAGTTACTGGCTAAAAGGGTTCTCGGTATGCCACGCTACCTTGGCCCGCCAATTTCAGGAGGCGCTAGAGATAGGAGCTCTCCCAAACTTTCTTACTACTGGGGTCACTCACCTAGCTCCTAAAACACAAAACACCGCGAATCCAAGTAAATACCGCCCGATAACGTGTCTGCCTACCATCTATAAAACACTAACATCCGTTCTGAGCGCCAAAATTCGTGATCATATAGACGCGAATCGTCTAATGCCTGACACTCAGAACAGATGTCGGGCTGGTAGCCGCGGTTCAAAGGAGCTCCTCCTCATAGATGCTGTCGCTGGCCAACTGGTCGTCAAACGCAATCGCCGGAACTTCTCTGCTGCCTGGATCGACTACAAAAAAGCATTTGACTCAGTCCCCCATACATGGCTAAAGAGGGTCCTTGAACTGTATAAAATTGATTATACGGTTCGACACTTCCTCGGGAAATGTATGAAGCAATGGAGTACAATGCTTAGTCTCCAGGGCGAGAGAATGGCGGATGCTGAAGACCGAATAAGCATTAGGAGGGGTATATACCAGGGCGATTGTCTGAGTCCACTTTGGTTTTGCCTTGCCCTGAACCCTCTAAGCAGATTGCTGGAGAATTCGGAGACGGGCTTTCAGTTTCGGAGAGGGAGAGATCGGGTGTCGCACCTTTTTTACATGGATGACCTGAATCTGTTAGCCCCAACAGCTCTGAAGCTGAGACAGCTACTAAGCATCGTTGTTGATTTTAGTGGCTCCATCAGAATGGAGTTCGGGGTTGATAAGTGTGCGGTTATCCATGTGACGAGGGGAAAGGTTACTCGGTCGCAGGAGGTTAACCTTGGTGTCGTCCAACTGCAAACACTTTCCGAAACGGATACATACCGGTATCTGGGTATGTCACAAAGTATAGGTTTGAGGGAATCGGACGTAAACCAGTCTGTTGGTGAAGCCTTCTTCGACCGCCTTACAAAGGTGCTTAATAGTTCTTTGTCGGGGGTCAACAAGGTCAAAGCCTATAACGGATGGGCTATGCCTATTCTCTTATACACCTTTGGCATTCTCAGATGGACTCGGACCGAACTAAACGCTCTGGATCGGAAAGTCCGCACAACTATGACACTACATAGAATGCATCACCCCAGATCGTCGGTCATGAGGCTGTATATCCCGAGGAAATGTGGTGGTCGAGGCCTGTTAAGTGCTAAAACCATGCACGACCGCGAGGTATCTAGCCTCAGAGCGTATTTCCTGGCAAAGACCGACACAACGATGCATTGTGATGTCATAGAATGTGATGAAGGACTCACCCCTCTTGATCTGGCCAACGAGTCATGGCAGTCGCCGGCGATACTAAGTGTCTCTGATCGCGAGACCGTATGGAAAGGGAAAGAGCTGCACGGACGGTTTTTCAAAGCTTTACACGAGCCCCACGTGGACCGAAAAGCTTCCGTGGATTGGCTGCGCTTTGGAGACCTCTTTGGGGAAACCGAGGGGTTTGCTTTTGCGATACAAGCCCAGGTTATCAGGACGAATAATTACCGAAAGTACATCATAAAGGATGTCACAGTAGACATTTGTCGGGCCTGTCGCCATCCTGGAGAATCACTCCGTCATGTAGTTTCGGGTTGTTCGGCTCTTGCTAACACTGAGTATCTGCACAGGCATAACCAGGCAGCCAAAATTCTCCACCAAGAGCTCGCCCTGAAGTGCGGTCTCGTGAGCTAGAGACTACCCTATCATAAGTACTCGCCGGAGCCAGTACTCGAAAGTGACAGTATCTGGCTCTACTGGGACCGGCCCATCATCACTGACAGGACTATTCTTGCGAATAAGCCTGATATAGTGCTGATGGACCGGGCGCAATCGAAGGTGTTTTTAGTGGACGTCACTATCCCTCATGACGAGAACCTTGTGAAGGCCGAGACCGAAAAGCAACGCAAGTACTTGGACCTAGTACACGAGGTTACCGAAATGTGGGAAGTGGCGTCTACTGAAATCATACCAATTGTTATATCGGCAAACGGGTTAATCCCAGCCACATTAGGTTCACACCTGAAAAGGCTGGGATTCATCGGCGGCTTGCTTCCAGCAAAGATGCAGAAAGCGGTGGTGCTTGATACTGCACGCACCGTCCGCCGATTTCTCTCTCTTTTGCCCTGATCCCGGCCAAATGTGCCACTGCCATTCATTACCGCCCCAGAGGCGAGAGGTTTCGGCCTATAGAAAAATAATAATAATAATAATTGTTTATTTCCATCCACAAACCAAGTATGTTATAGATGCCCTCGAGAAGAAGAAGAAGCAAGGACTGTGGGAGGAGTTGAGCTGTCAGCAGAAGGTCCAGTTTCTATTTTAATGACTGCAAGATGGGATCTGTAGAGGAATCTCGAATTGAGCAATTGAGAAGTTTGGTTTTTGACAGGTTAAGTGTTAATAAGTTACGTGTTAGCCATGCTCTAACTTCATCAAACCCTCGCTGTGCGCATTGATAAGTATCGATCCAAGTGTTCGAAGAGAATACAAGAGCAGTGTCATCAGCGTTAGAAAATATGGCACCGTTTTCCAGCCTAAGATTGCACAGGTCATTGATGTAAACGAGGAATAAACTAGGTCCGAGTATACTGCCTTGAGGAACACCGTGAGTAGTAGGCAGTTCGGAGATAGTAAGTTGTCCTATCTTTACACATTGGGTTCTATCAGTTAGATAACTTTGAAACAATGAAAGTTAAGATCCTCTGATACCCAGAGACTCTAGTTTGGACACTAAGATAGGGATCGCCACTGTATCGAACGCCTTTGTCAGATCTAGAAAGAGCGCTACGCAATGATGTTTTCGGTCAAGTTTCCTAGCTACGTAATCAATTAAGTTATGTACAGCATCTGCGGTGGACTACTTTTTCCTAAAACCATACTGGTGCAGTGATAGTATGTTACAACTTTCTAGGTATGAGATAAGCCTCGTGTTAATAATTTTCTCAAGTATTTTCGAGACGGCTGGAAGGACGGAGATCGGTCTTTTCCATTCCACTCGGCTTCGATCCCCAGATTTGAAGATGGGATGAAGTATAGCTTTTTTTAGCAAATCAGGGAAGATCCCTGTATTTAGACTCAAATTAAAGATATATGTTAATGGATGTATTACAGTGTCTATGTGTTTTTTTTTAAATCTAGACGAGATTCCATCCCAGCCAACTGCAGAATCATTTTTCAACGACATTATTAAGCGCCTAATTTTAGTCTCATCGGTTTTAAGAAGTGTGAAGGAGTTCGTATGAGGAGCGGAATTAGTGTGCAGATTTGCGGAGTTATTTGGGTTAAGGGGAATTATATCGGCTTTATTGTCTACTAATATTAACAAAGTAGGAGTTAACTTTATTAAGAGAGAGAGAGATTGGTTACTATTTGGATCAAGCAGATCCTCCGCCGTTAATTTACGGTAAGCAAGGTTTGTGACAGATTTTATAACATTCCATAACTGTTTTGAATTTTTACCGGCTTTTGCAAATTCGAGTTTTTTATAGTCTATTTTTGCCTTTCTTAAAATATTTGTGCAGAAATTGCGGTATCTTTTATAGGATATTTTGAGTATTTCATTTAAGGGGTCTTTTTTGGCCCGTTTAAATAAATTGTCTCGATGCCGCATACATTTAAGTAGGCCTGTCGTAATCCAGGCTTTCAGAGGTTTACGTCTGCGAGATAGTGAGATTAATTTTGAACTTTCGGTTATATTAAGCATTATAGGGTCAACGAAAAGTTTAGTCGCAAGGTTAGGGTCATTTGTGTTGAAGACAGGGGCAAAGCTAATATTACTCAGGGCCATACTAAGTTTATCTTCGTTGATTTTAGTTTTAGTGGCTGCTCGACTTGTAATGTGAGTTTTATTTTTCCTCAAAGCAAGTGGAACAGCAAAATGGTCTGTAAGTAATAATTCATAATAATTCATTTATTCATCAGACAACATTGATCCAATAATGGTTAGTAACAAAATAAGACTTAAGTGTAAGTAAGTGTCGTCTCTAGCACCAGTACCTTTGCCGGCATCGAGGTTTTCAGATTCGTATGGTCGTAACAGGTATAGCCATGTGTCGGAAAAACATGACCAGGAAAGAGACCGTGGTGGCTAAGAGCATCGAGATAGTCCAGAGTTTGGGTGGTGTGACTGCCTGGAGAGATATCTATATTAATGTCACCTACAAGGACTATATTTTTGTACGACTTATAGTCCGAAAGAATTCGGTCGATAGAATTAATAAAATTAGATGGATCCCTAAAAGCGTATGGCCTATATATAGCAATTATTGCCAGATTATTTCCCATAGTGATGACAAGACAGTTAGAATCCAAGGTTTTAGGTTCGATTACTTTTATATCTGCTAGGTCTCTTTTTACGTACACAACTACTCCATTATTTTAATTATAATTGGCAAGAGTTTTGTACGAATCATACCCACTTAGTACCGGAATGATCGGATTACAGGAGAGCCAACACTCAGATAATACGATGAAATGAAATGAAATGATTTATTCTGTATGTAGGCCCTCGTCCGGGCACTTATACACGTCCCAAAATATAACTTAGCCCTACCACCGCTACGGGACTACATATAGGCTGGTGATGAGAAGAAACGGCGCAACAAACTCAGTCACCTTTGTCGGCCTGATTTTACAGGAAATACATTTTACAAGACAATAGTAAGTGCGAGCTAGGCAGTTTAAGTCCATACACTCTTGTTGTTTAAATAATCTTCTAATTTGTAATATCCTTTTGTCATAAGGACTTTTTTAATGTTGATTTTGAACTCATGGATCGGAAGTTCAACAAGTTTGTGGTAATTTATTGAAAAATTTTATACAATTCCCCATAAATGAATTACCAACTTTTTTTAATCTGAAGCACGGAACGGCAAGTTTATTTTTATTTCTAGTATTATAATGATGTGAATCACTTTTTAGACTAAACAAACTTAGATTTTTTCTTACATACATAATATTTTCAAAAATGTATTGGGAGACAACGGTTAATATGTTGACCTCTTTAAAAATCTCCCTCAGAGACTTTCGAGGACCAAGACAGTATATTTCACGTACGGCTCTTTTTTGCAACACAAAGATTGATTCAATGTCAGCAGCTGAGCCCCATAGCAATAGAACATACGACAACAAACTATGAAAATAACTAAAGTATACTAGTCTTGCCGTTTCGACATCAGTTAACAGCCTTATTTTCCTCACAGCGTAAGCCGCTGAACTGAGCCTTCCTGACAGGGCATTTATATGGGGACCCCATTGCAGTCGTGAGTCTAATGTGATTCCCAGAAATGTTGTTGAATCAACCGCATTTATATGATCGTCTGACATATTTATATGCGTACTGACCTGCCTTAAATTGGGCATAGTGAATTTAATGCACTTGATTTTTTTCGCATTTAGTAAGAGATTGTTGGCAGTAAACCAGCGTACTACTTGTGAGAGCGCATCATTCACATAGTCGAAGGTAGCTTTACCTCTATCAGTTTTAAAAATCAAAGATGTATCATCTGCAAACAATACTGTCTCACAAAGGTCTTTAGTAAAGTAAGGAAAATCATTTATATATATTAGGAATAATAAAGGTCCCAATATAGAGCCCTGGGGCACACCCATGCGTAATGGGGCTCCAGAAGAGTCAGTTCCATTAATACTAACTGTTTGCAATCTGTCAGTGAGGTATGACTCTAACAAATTTCCTGAATCATTCAAGACACCATAATGCCGTAATTTCATTATTAACGTTTTGTGATCTACACAATCGAATGCTTTAGACAAATCACAAAACACTCCTAAAGCATCTTTCTTTTTTTCAAATGCATCGAATATATGCGTAATGAGTGCAACTCCCGCATCAGTTGTGTTTCTACCTTTAGTAAAACCAAACTGCTTCTCATGCAATAATTCGTTAATTCTAAAATGAAATAAGAGTTGATTAAATATAATCTTTTCAAATATTTTACTAAGAGCTTGTAGTATTGATATATATTGATATGTAAGGTCTGTAGTTCGAGGGATCACTTTTATCACCGGATTTAAATAAAGGTATAATTTGACTGTTCTTCATTAAATTTGGAAATGAACCTTCATCAATACACCGATTAAATATACAAGCAAGATGCATTGCTATACTATCAATAATATGGTTGATTATATTAGTCGAAATTCCCCATAAATCTTCATTTTTTTTAATATTCAACTCTCTAAAAGTTTTAATAATAATTTCTGGATTAATATGTCTAAAATTAAATATAGAATTGCATTTGTCGACATTGGATTTTAGAAAATTTTCGGCAAGACCGTGTAAAGAGTTTAATTTACTAGTTGTAACTAAAGGTATTTTAGAGAAAAAATCCTCAAATGCGTTCGCTACTTCACTGTAAGATTTAATAATTTTACTGTCGATATTGAGGTCAATAGTACGATCTGATTGTCTATTTTTGCCTGTTTCTTTATTTATAATACTCCAAGTAGCTTTAATTTTATTTTTGGAGTTTGTAATAATACCACGGATATAATTGGCTTTGGCTACAGAACATACTTTTTTAAAAAATTTGGAGAATTTTTTAACATATTCAAAAATGTTTGGGTCTTGAGTTTGCGCTCTTAGTTCATATAATTCGTATAATTTTTTCCTACTTTTGTGAATACCAGTCGTGGCCCAGTCACTAAATTTATACTTATTTGTATTTACTTTTATATGTTTTTGTTTGAATATATTATTAAATTCATCTTTGACTAATCCAAATAAGTTTTCATATGATACATCTACAGTATCACTGTTTGGTGGTAATACATTTATTCCGCAATCAATATTATTTTTCAATCGATCTAATTTATTAGCAGTGACCGGCCTACAAACAATATTCACAATAGGCGAGACATGATGGTGCTCAAAAGTGGCTATTTGTCCACTGTGGTCTGATCTAAGGCAATTTATAACTGATTTATCTATATATACTGATTTATGATAATTTATAACTGATTTATATATTTATATATATATATTACTTTACAATTACAGAAAATATTATCTAAGCAGGTAGCTGTTGTAGGAGTGATTCTAGTAGGGTCATTAAAAAGATTTATCAAATTAAAAGATTTAGGAACCTCACAGAACTTGGTGTTTCTACTAATATGTTAAAATTAAAATCTCCACATACAACTATATTTTTGTTTGATTTACATAACTTTTTTAATACGAAGGGGTATTAATATAGTGGACTCAAAAAGAAGGTAATCTGCCGATGGGGGTATGTATACACTAACAATAATATACTGCTCTAACTCAGCACACGCGAGTTCAATAGTTTGCTCTATAGAAAGTGCCAAGATATCCTTTCGTTCCTTGGATTTCATATTTTTTAAAATTAATATAAATGATCCACCTCGTGTAGCTGACTCTCTACAGAACAAACTAACAACTTCCCAGTTTTCGATTCCTATGAGCACTTCACATTTCTTAAACCAGTGCTCAGTTATGCATAGGACATGTATATTCATGTCTTGTAAATATAATGATATTTCCAGTTCTTTGCCGGAAAAGCCTTGTATATTTTGATGAACAATATTGAGGCTGTTGGTCTTTTCCTTTGTCATAATGGGCTGACTGCAAGAGATTTCCTCTATTGTCTTATTATTTAATTTAAATGTATATTATTATCATTATTCATATTTAAATTAGTACAAATACTAATATTATCACTGCAAATGGTTTCATTTTTGTATTTTAAATCAATACAGTTAATATTATATGCTAACAAAGTAGCTACTCGTTTCTTTAGTTTATAAGGCAGGTGTAAAGAGCTGCCTGTCAATTGAAAGCTATTATTAATAAATTTATTTGTGTCAAAAAACACAAATTTGTCATTATGACGTTGAGTCATATTATAAATTAATGTATTCAATGAGTGAATACTATCATTTTCTTGCGCTATTTGATTTTTACAAAAAGGTAGGGCACAAAATATTATTTTCCTTACATTTAGGCCGGACAAAATCAAGTAACTTTTAATGATTTTTGTCTTATTAAGGTTTTGACTATTTCCTAGCATTATAACAAGGATAGAGTCGGAGTCTAAATTACTATTTTGTTAACGATTAATTATTATATCAAGTGATGCACCTGGCATACAGTTATTAATAACATTACAACTTAATTTCTTACTTAGTAGAGGACCATAACCAACTCCTAACCTATCTGAAAACATAATTACATTTATCTTGGTATTACTATATTGTGGTGTTGACATTGAAGGTTGCCGGTCAACATTCAACAGATTGGCCCCTGAGATGGTGTTATCTGTCACCTGTGTTACATTTATATTTGGTAGTGATAAGAAATCTGTTTTGGGGTTTCCTATTTCTAAAAGTTTATTTGCGGCCAAGATGTGCTCATTTATTTGTTCCTGGGCAGAAACATATTTGCATGTTATAGATTTTAAAGACTCATGTAACTGTGAGATGTCAGCCTGCATTCGTTCAATGTCAACATTGTATTTAGATCTGCTTTCATACAGTTTATTATGATAGATCTCTAGACTGTCCACTAACTCTGCACGTTCTTTCCTCAACTTAATATTATTATAAAAGCATTTTTGTTTTTAAATTTTTTTTTTTAGTTTTTGTGATAAATTTATTTAATTTTACATATTTATTTAGTCTATTTTTACTAGTTAATTTTATATTATGTTTAGTATCAAATTGACCTATTTTACTTAATTCTAAATCAGAAACTACTGCTGCATGCCCACCCGGGCTCCCAATCAACTCCTCATAGAGGTTCAAGGTCTGCGAGATTTCTTGTTGTTTTTTTTCTTCTTCGAAATGCAATAAAGTCCTGTTGGCATCTCGAAGTTCAGTCTCCAATTCATTATTGCGCAATAGTGTCTGTTCGAAAATATTGCTGCACTGGTTGAAGGTGTTGATGGTATTTAGTAAGTCATCACACGGTGCTCGGTGACTTCTTGGAGTTGGGCATGCAATTCAACTAATTCTTTTTTGAGTTGGAAGTTTTTATTTATAGTAATTTTAATCTCTTCTTCACTCTCCTCTCTTTCCGTAACAAGTTGGTCACAGCTTTCCCTACTCTGTTTCAAATCCTCAAGTGCATTTTTGAGTTTGAGCTCAGTATTCAGCGAAGCCATTTTCCGGGTCATAGTTCCACTCTTGGTGGTCATTTTGCTGGATTTATATGGCCTCACCTGGAATTATTTAAAAAGAAGTGTATAGCCGATGTTTCGATTTAAATTTATGTTAAGATAAGCAAGGAGACTGATAGTAATAGGTACTTATATGCTGAATTTATTAATTGTACGTGGTTGATTTTAGTTTAAAATATATTAAAAATAAGTCTTTAAAATAAAATAATCGATTTTTAAAGAAATACAGATTTACTGTACAATTTTCTTTTATTAACTTATTCCTTGAGGGTATTTTTAACCGACTTCAAAAAAAAGGAGGAGGTTCTCAATTAGTCTGAATGTTGTTTTTTTTTTTTTTTGTATGTATGTTACGCGATTACGCCGTCAATTATGGACCGATTTCAAAATTTATTTTTTAGTTTGAAAGGGTATACTCCCGAGGTGGTCCCATTTCCACCAAGTCAGATTCTGATGATGGGATCCCTGGGAAATCGAGGGCAACCCTCAATTTTTATAGGCACCCATAATGTTTTGCATATATTTTCTGACTCGATGCTGATATTTGGGTCTGGTAATCATGATGTCATGTTGCTGACCTGATGATGGAAGCCACAGAACTCCTTAACGGATAGGAGTTAGAAGATAATACTGCAATTTGTCGACAGAACGTATTTCGCAGTGTGTTGAGCAAACGTGGAGCTTATGAGGTACCAGACCACCAATTTTTATTTACTGGGGGCGTACCCGCACACCCAGTAACGAAAAAGTTCCTTTCTTAATTTAACCTGTTATTTAACGCGAGACTATTACCTTAACCTATGGTAACGACACCAAAACAGCCGCCGTTCTGGTTGGAGTGTAGGTAAACCTTTTTCTTAAGACTTAAAAATTTTCGTCGAAAAATTGACCCTATATAACACCTTATTTTTATCATACCATTGGATGAGGGGTCCATTGAGGACCGTTATAAGTTAAGGTTACTTTGCTGTAAAGTAATTTTTGGCGAAGTTAGGAGGGAAAAATAGAGGACTTAACACTTAAAATTGTAAAATAAAAAAAGTTTAATAAAAAACTAAAAACCGACTTCAAAATGAAACTGAAAAGCGAAAAATAATATTGACTAAAACATACCTAATCAGTTCTTTTTGGAGTCGGTGCCAGCCATCAAAAGTTAAAATTTGTTCATTCGCAACGACTCCAAAAAGAACTGATTAGGTATGTTTTAGTCAATATTATTTTTCGCTTTTTAGTTTCATTTTGAAGTCGGTTTTTAGTTTTTTATTAACAAATATAAAAAGATAATTTATTAAGCTAATTTAACTTAATTACTTAAAATAACTATCAACATTTCCCACTGGTAATTATTTGAATGTATTGTTAAGTGTTAGAAGTAGAATGTCTGCGGCAAAAGGTTGTTTTCATCAACTTTACTTCCACTATACGTCAAGTAAAGAGAGGCACAACTAGGCCAAATGCAATGAATTGTGACCAGTCTCACTTTCGTGAGGATTGTACAGTGTTAAATGTTGTGATAACAGTATTGCTGTAGGTAAATAGTTCCTAATTATCATCAAGTAAGCACCAAAGCTACGCAAGTTACACCTATTGATATAACCTCAACTTAATTGCAATGGTAATTTTAAAGTCTAGATTGCAATCACACTTATTATAATAAAACCAATAAAACCATTAAAACCAATAAAACCAATTTATTTTTGCAAATAGGCTTAAACTAAGCACTTTTACACGTCCCATTGTTATTTTATTCCCTACCACTGCTTCGGGACAAGTTTGGGCTAGCGCCGAGAAGAAGCAGCGCAAGAAACTCGGTCACTATTGTCAGCCTCTTTTAAAAAGTTTTAAATATACATAACAAAATATTAAATTACAAGATAAATGCACCTGTGCGAGCAAGGCAGTATTTATATCCAAACATTTTTATCATTTAAATAATCTATAACAGTATAATACCCTTTTTTCATGAGAATATTTTTTACATGAGCTTTAAATTTAAACATGGGCAGTTCAGCAATAGATGCTGGTAATTTATTAAAAAAGCGAATACATTTCCCCATGAACGAATTACCCACTTTATGCAGTCTGAAATCTGGAACGGCAAGCATATCCTTATTCCGGGTGTTAAAATTATGAATGTCACTTTTCTTAGGGAACTGATCCATATGTTTGCGAACGTAAATGATATTTTCGTAAATAAATTGCGAAGCTACTGTCAGTATATTAATTTCTTTAAACAGTTGTTTTAACGAGTCACGAGGTCCAAGGTTATAAATTGCTCGTATAGCTCTCTTTTGTAATATAAATATAGAGTCGATATCTGCTGCTGAGCCCCATAATAGAATTCCATATGACATAATGCTGTGAAAATAGCTAAAATATACCAATCTTGCCGTTCCAACATCAGTCAATTGTCTTATTTTCCTCACGGCGTAAGCAGCAGAGCTAAGTCTTCCTGATAGAGTCTCAATATGAGCACCCCATTGCAAACGGGAATCCAAAGTTATTCCCAAAAAGGTAGTGGAACTAGATGTATCAAGTCGTTCACCTTTTATAATTAAATGTGTTGGGACCAGTTTTACATTTGGCATTGTGAATTTAATACACTTTGTTTTATTTGCATTGAGCAAAAGATTATTAGTAGTGAACCAATGCAATACTTGAGAGAGAGCATTATTTACATCGTCAAACGAATCTTTACCTCTTTTGATTTTGAAAATCAATGAAGTATCATCTGCAAACAACACTGTCTCACAGAGGTCTTTCGTAAAATATGGAAGGTCATTTATATAAATTTAAAAAAGCAGGGGTCCTAATATCGATCCCTGCGGCACGCCCATAGTTAGAGGGGAGCCAGAAGACTCAGTTCCATTAATACAAACTTTTTGTGTTCTGCCTGTGAGATAAGAGTTTACCAAATCTACGGCATCATTAGAAACACCATAATGTCTAAGTTTTTTTAGCAAAGTTTGATGGTCCACACAATCAAACGCCTTGGAAAGATCACAAAAAACTCCCAAAGCATCCCGCCTACTCTCCCATGCATCAAACACGTGTTTTAAAAGTGCAACTCCAGCATCAGTAGTGCTTCTACCCTTTGTAAAGCCATATTGTTTGTTATGTAAAAGTTTATTCAGGACAAAGTGAGATAAAAGTTGATTAAAAATTACTTTTTCAAATACTTTACTGAGTACTGGTAAGATTGAAATCGTTCGAAAATTGGAGGGGTCATTTTTCTCGCCAGACTTAAATAAAGGAATAATTTTACTAAATTTCATCAATGTAGGAAACTGTTTGTTATCAATACATTTGTTAAAAATTATTGCAAGATAAGAGGCTATTGTGTATAGAATTGTATTGATAATATTGACTGAGATTCCCCATAAGTCCTCAGTTTTTTTCATGTTTAATTCCCTAAAAGTTTTTATTACTACATCGGGGTTAATATATCTAAAATGAAATGGAGTTGTACACTCATCAACACCCGCCCTGAGAAGGGATTCAGCTAGTTCGGCAGAGGAAGCCAGTTCCCTAGTTGTAGAGGGAGCTATGTTTGAAAATAATATAATACTTTCCTATTATGATTAAAATAATGTTGAAAACAGTACTCCCCTGGTTTTAGGTAATCCGTTGAATTGAACTCCTTTTGAATTTGGATGTCAAAACCGGTTGGAAATTTTGTTCGATTTTGTTGTGTAATTAGGTTTATTTACACTAGCACAAATTATGAGTTATACTTTTTTTTGCTATTTAGGCCTAAACTAGGTTTATTTTACACAAATAATCAATAATTAAGAATTAAAATTACACAGCTGTTTCGAGCTGCGACTGACAGCCAGGGTTGCCAGACGAAAAAAAAGGCTAAGGAATTCAAGGTCTGCCTCAATTGTTTACGCTCAAGTCATCCCACTAAAAGGTGTAAATTATCAGGTTGTAGATATTGTAAATCTAGACATAACACACTTTTGCACACTGAATCGACTGAGCTGACTTATCAAGACCCCATGCCGTCTACTAGTGTCGCCTTACCAATCGATACTTTTAACAGTGTCGTCTTATCAGCTGATACTAGACATCAAACTAGTACACCCAATGTATTACTGTCCACAGCTATTGTGAAAGTGGTGAGCTACAGCGGTGAGAAGTTCAACGCTCGAGTACTGCTCGACAATGGCAGCACGGCGAACTTCATCACGGAGAGCCTCTGCACCAAACTGGGTTTGTCACGACGTAATGCGACCTCCACTGTGACAGGTATCAACCAACAGTCGTCTTATAGTACACAGTCTTGCCATCTTAATATTGAGTCTTCTAACGGTGACTATAAGGTTGATTTGGACTGCCTAATTTTACCTGAAATCACTAAAATTTTGCCCTCTTCTTTTGTCAATATTCAGAATATTCCTATTCCATCAAAGCTTTGCTTTGCTGATCCTACATTTAACCTTCAACTGGTGACGTGAATATGGGTCACAGTATTGGTAAGGTGACGTCATTTTGACGTAATACTAAAAAGCCGAAATTCAGGATACTTACAGCATAAGCAATGTGCAAAAATTTTTGACAATATTATGTATGTTAGAAAAAACCTAAGTTCGTTTAGCCTTAAATGTGATTCACATCATTATAATACTAGAAATAAAAATAAACTTGCCGTTTCGAGCTTCAGATTAAAGAAAGTGGGTAATTCATTTTTGGGGAAATGTATAAAAATCTTCAATAAAGTACCACAAACTCTTGTTGACTTACCTGTTTATGAGTTCAAAAACCACATTAAAAAAATTCTTATGGAAAAAGGATACTACAAAGTTAAAGATTACTTGAACGTCAAGAGTGCATGGACTTAATAGCCTACCTAGCTCGCACTTACACTATCTTGTAATTGTATTTCCTGTAATAAAATCAGGCTGACAAAGGTGACTGAGTTTCTTGCGCCGTTTCTTCTCACCACCAGCCGATATGTTGTCCCGAAGCGGTGGTAGGGCTAAGTTATATGTTAGGACGTGTATAAGTGCCCGGAAGAGGGCCTATATACAGAATAAAGAATTTCAATGTAATTAATTACATTATTTATGAGAATATGAGTTTTTTTTCGTAAATAAAACACACTGGTCGCAATAATTATAGAAAATTTTAATTAAATAATGCTTAGAAACATGGCAGTCATTTTTGGTCTGTTTTTGTAGACATGAGATCAATCATAATAGAATTTAAAAAAAAAAAAACAATTAAACAAAAAGTACTCTCTTCTTAAAAAACAATTAAGTAAAAAATAAGAATCAATCATTTTCAGTATTTTGTCCCATAGAAAAAAAAAACAAGATTAATTATGGTAACAAACAACACAATTTTTTTTTAGGCAATCCAGACATGCGGGTTTCTTGCACTTTTTGCAGAGGTATGATGTTCTTTTCTTCTTCTTAGCTGGACATATAGTGCACGTTCCTCGTTTCTCCAGCTTTTCAGATGTTTGGGGGCCAGGGTCTGTATCTTCTATTTTCAAGATTCTCTTAATAGAAGCATGAACGTCGCGAGAAATTTTGGGATTGTTATAACGGCGCAACATGTGAGGTTTACAAAGTTCGTCAGCTATCTCGCTTAGAAAAGTGTATCTGTCAATATTTCTTGCATTTTCTGAGTTTTTAGAGTTATACAGTACATACGAATTAACTGCACATATATCGATCAAACGATAGAAAAGGACTTGTGGCCATCGCTTGGTTCTCCGAATGCAAGAATAGTTACTGCACATTTTATCCAGACCATCAACACCATTTTTAGTGGAATTGTAAAACAAAATAATTTCTGGTTTTTCACCTTCTTCATCATTACACTTGTCATGATGCATGGATGATAAAAGAACGACTGCTTTGTTGCGCTTCGGTACATACGAGATCATAGTCATTTCCTTCGTAAAGCCATAAAGAGTTTCTCCTACAAGTCGTGATCTTTTGGGCAAAAAATCCGCAGGTATTTCTCGTTTGATTTTATTCATAGTGCCCACGTACGTGAGACCATTTTTCTTCAAAAGATTTACTGCCTCAATTGATGTGAACCAATTATCTCCGGTAATCTTCCTGTTTGTATTTTGAATTGGTTTTGTCAGGCGTAAAATACTCTGTGTGGGTTTTGAAATTTTTTTATCTTCATCAGTCAATCCTTGTCCATCGGTGTCTTTTCCACAGTATATATAAGCATCGTAGAGATAATTGGTCGAAGCATCTGTCATACACATAACCTTTATGCCATATTTGCCTGGTTTCTTTGGCATATACATGAGAAATTTATAGCGACAGCGGCATCTAACAAGCATTTCATCGATGCACATATGAGGACCAGGAGTATAATATTTTTGACAGTTTGATATGAAAATATCATACAACTCAGATATATGTGTAGCTGGATCTGTCTTCTTTCTTTCTTCTCTGGGATCATCGAAACGCAAAACCGTCAGTAACATAAGAAAACGCTTTTGCGAAAAAACACGGCGAAATATTTCCCTACCTTTGCCATCTGTTGCAAACAAAGACGCGATATCTTCTTTGTTGCTTTTAAAAATTGCTGTATATAATAAGCAACCGATCAAAGCACGTAATTCTGTAATATCTATGTTTTTCAATTCAGGCCTCTCTTCTCTTTTATACTTCTGTCTCATTTCCTCTAACTTTCGATTGCTATGTAAAACAATTATCTGTAAAATATCTTCACTAAACAAAATGTTCCAGAAGTCTATTTTTTCAGTGCAATCACGCGCTCTGATAGGCCTTTGAACTTCTACAATATTGTTTCTTGGAGTTCTAGCACTGCTACGGTAAGGATCTTTATACCATTTAAACTGCTGTCTATTTCCGACCTTTTTTTCTAAATAGTATTGCCTGTTGCTTGTCAAATTGATTAGAGACTCATCATCAGAGTCAGAGACAAGTGCTGGATCTTGATTTTCTGTGTCGCATAGTTCACTCGCAGTATCATGATCCGATTCTAAGCAGTGAGTGTCGTGTAAAAATCGATCTTCAGTATCGCTGATGTCACTCACATTTTCTTCTAATAATCCTGATACAACACGTTCGAAATCCTCGTCATTTGGATTCATTTTTAACCACAAAATGAAACTAAGTCATGAAATAAATCACTGACACTAATGGTGACGTGACGTCAAATTGACGTTTGGTACCCTCTATCTCAGTAATTAAGCGCGTGCGACGTCCGATTTCAGTCACGGCGGACGCCAAACTAAGAAAGAAGCAGCTACTGAGGGGTGCGGGGGCGGGGAACAAGCCGTTTGAATAATATGTAACTTTTTTCCTGTGCGACGTCAATTTGACGTCACGTCACCAGTTTAAGGTTAATATTCCATCTATAATTGACATTCTTCTAGGAGCAGAAGTATTTTGGAGCGTCGTAGGCACTGCTTCTATAAACTTAGGTAAACAAATGCCAAAGTTATGTGAGACAAAATTCGGATGGATTGTGTCTGGCCCTGTTTACCAAGCAATTCCACCCTCTTCTCAACGCTCACATTTTTGTAATTTTGCCGGCCACTCAGACAAACCAGACTTAACTAAGTTTTGGGAATTAGACTCTGGACGTCTACTACGAAAAACGATATACGATGTTTCGGACGAAACGAAACACGAACGATACGCAAACGATAAGCCTACTACGAAACACTATCGGATTTCAATGCTCCGATCGGATCGATAGACACATTTCGGAATGACTTCGTGAAACGAATGACTAAGTTGCTATTTAAATGAACTTATAGAAAAAAAACGGAAATCATTTAAAAAAAAGCAACAATAAACGTGCTTTTTTATTTTACTGCTTAAAACGATCAATACATCAAATTTTTAAGATTCTATGATATTTATTGTGATCATTAATTTTAAAATAAAACAAATGTCTTCGTCAAACAACGAACGTCGTCGCCGATATCGGATCCGAAACGTTTCATAGTAAGCAATCCGCAAAACGATTATCGTATTGACGGATTTCGTTTTTCGTAGTAGACGTCCTGTTTCTTCTAAACACGCTTTATCTCAAGAAGAAAGAGCCTGCGAATTAAGCTTTCTTGAGAATACATTCCGAACCCATGATAGCAAGTTCGTTGTGACCATGCCTCTAAAGGATGACCCTGCTATCTAAGGCGACTCTTACACTATGGCAAAGCACCGCTTTTTGTCCTTAGAGCGTCGTTTTCAGCGTGATCCTGATTAAAAGGTGAAATACCTTGACTTTATGACTGAGTACGAACGCCTAGGTCACATGACTCAAAATAAAAACAGTCAACAGTCAACGCCACATTCAGGTAATCACGTTGAATACTTCATACCACACCATGGTGTAATTAGAGAGTTAAGTACCACGACAAAATTGCGGAGTGTATTCGATGCATCAGCCCCTTCTTCTTCAGGAATATCACTCAACGATATTCAAATGGTAGGTCCTAAAGTACAAGACGACCTTCTGTCGATCTTATTGCTCTTATCTTATTCGACAGCATAAATACGTTGTCTCCGGTGATGTGGAGAAGATGTATCGTTGCATTGAAGTCGCACAGTCACAAAGATCTCTTTTACAAATTATATATGGCGCTTGCGTAGTGCAGCTCGGGCCGGTGTTTACGTTATTTAATGGACTCAACGGGTTTAATTCAAGATGCGGACGGGATTTATGTCAATTTAACTGTTGAAGGTGTAGAAGAAGAGATGGGAGAAAGATGTATTGAGGAACAAACACAATTAAGAAGGGAAAGTATAGAATATACAGACGATAATTCTAGACCAGACGGAGATACTAGAAAACTGATACGTAAGTTAGATGAGGATGAAATATGGACTCAAGTAACAAGGAGTGGTAAGAAAATAGCACGCGAGAGAAGTGACCGGTCGAGAGTTGCTATTTTCTTACAACGTATTTATGCTGTCGAATAAGATAAGAGCAATAAGATCGACAGAAGGTCATCTTGTACTTTAGGACCTACCATTTGAATATCGTTGAGTGATATTCCTGAAGAAGAAGGGGCTGATGCATCGAATACACTCCGCAATTTTGTCGTGGTACTTAACTCTCTAATTACACCATGGTGTGGTATGAAGTATTCAACGTGATTACCTGAATGTGGCGTTGACTGTTGACTGTTTTTATTTTGAGTCATGTGACCTAGGCGTTCGTACTCAGTCATAAAGTCAAGGTATTTCACCTTATAATCAGGATCACGCTGAAAACGACGCTCTAAGGACAAAAAGCGGTGCTTTGCCATAGTGTAAGAGTCGCCTTAGATAGCAGGGTCATCCTTTAGAGGCATGGTCACAACGAACTTGCCATCATGGGTTCGGAATGTATTCTCAAGAAAGCTTAATTCGCAGGCTCTTTCTTCTTGAGATAAAGCGTGTTTAGAAGAAACAGGACGTCTACTACGAAAAACGAAATCCGTCAATACGATAATCGTTTTGCGGATTGCTTACTATGAAACGTTTCGGATCCGATATCGGCGACGACGTTCGTTGTTTGACGAAGACATTTGTTTTATTTTAAAATTAATGATCACAATAAATATCATAGAATCTTAAAAATTTGATGTATTGATCGTTTTAAGCAGTAAAATAAAAAAGCACGTTTATTGTTGCTTTTTTTTAAATGATTTCCGTTTTTTTTTCTATAAGTTCATTTAAATAGCAACTTAGTCATTCGTTTCACGAAGTCATTCCGAAATGTGTCTATGGATCCGATCGGAGCATTGAAATCCGATAGTGTTTCGTAGTAGGCTTATCGTTTGCGTATCGTTCGTGTTTCGTTTCGTCCGAAACATCGTATATCGTTTTTCGTAGTAGACGTCCAGAGTCTAATTCCCAAAACTTAGTTAAGTCTGGTTTGTCTGAGTGGCCGGCAAAATTACAAAAATGTGAGCGTTGAGAAGAGGGTGGAATTGCTTGGTAAACAGGGCCAGACACAATCCATCCGAATTTTGTCTCACATAACTTTGGCATTTGTTTACCTAAGTTTATAGAAGCAGTGCCTACGACGCTCCAAAATACTTCTGCTCCTAGAAGAATGTCAATTACAGATGGAATATTAACCTTAAACTGGTGACGTGACATCAAATTGACGTCGCACAGGAAAAAAGTTACATATTATTCAAACGGCTTGTTCCCCGCCCCCGCACCCCTCAGTAGCTGCTTCTTTCTTAGTTTGGCGTCCGCCGTGACTGAAATCGGACGTCGCACGCGCTTAATTACTGAGATAGAGGGTACCAAACGTCAATTTGACGTCACGTCACCATTAGTGTCAGTGATTTATTTCATGACTTAGTTTCATTTTGTGGTTAAAAATGAATCCAAATGACGAGGATTTCGAACGTGTTGTATCAGGATTATTAGAAGAAAATGTGAGTGACATCAGCGATACTGAAGATCGATTTTTACACGACACTCACTGCTTAGAATCGGATCATGATACTGCGAGTGAACTATGCGACACAGAAAATCAAGATCCAGCACTTGTCTCTGACTCTGATGATGAGTCTCTAATCAATTTGACAAGCAACAGGCAATACTATTTAGAAAAAAAGGTCGGAAATAGACAGCAGTTTAAATGGTATAAAGATCCTTACCGTAGCAGTGCTAGAACTCCAAGAAACAATATTGTAGAAGTTCAAAGGCCTATCAGAGCGCGTGATTGCACTGAAAAAATAGACTTCTGGAACATTTTGTTTAGTGAAGATATTTTACAGATAATTGTTTTACATAGCAATCGAAAGTTAGAGGAAATGAGACAGAAGTATAAAAGAGAAGAGAGGCCTGAATTGAAAAACATAGATATTACAGAATTACGTGCTTTGATCGGTTGCTTATTATATACAGCAATTTTTAAAAGCAACAAAGAAGATATCGCGTCTTTGTTTGCAACAGATGGCAAAGGTAGGGAAATATTTCGCCGTGTTTTTTCGCAAAAGCGTTTTCTTATGTTACTGACGGTTTTGCGTTTCGATGATCCCAGAGAAGAAAGAAAGAAGACAGATCCAGCTACACATATATCTGAGTTGTATGATATTTTCATATCAAACTGTCAAAAATATTATACTCCTGGTCCTCATATGTGCATCGATGAAATGCTTGTTAGATGCCGCTGTCGCTATAAATTTCTCATGTATATGCCAAAGAAACCAGGCAAATATGGCATAAAGGTTATGTGTATGACAGATGCTTCGACCAATTATCTCTACGATGCTTATATATACTGTGGAAAAGACACCGATGGACAAGGATTGACTGATGAAGATAAAAAAATTTCAAAACCCACACAGAGTATTTTACGCCTGACAAAACCAATTCAAAATACAAACAGGAAGATTACCGGAGATAATTGGTTCACATCAATTGAGGCAGTAAATCTTTTGAAGAAAAATGGTCTCACGTACGTGGGCACTATGAATAAAATCAAACGAGAAATACCTGCGGATTTTTTGCCCAAAAGATCACGACTTGTAGGAGAAACTCTTTATGGCTTTACGAAGGAAATGACTATGATCTCGTATGTACCGAAGCGCAACAAAGCAGTCGTTCTTTTATCATCCATGCATCATGACAAGTGTAATGATGAAGAAGGTGAAAAACCAGAAATTATTTTGTTTTACAATTCCACTAAAAATGGTGTTGATGGTCTGGATAAAATGTGCAGTAACTATTCTTGCATTCGGAGAACCAAGCGATGGCCACAAGTCCTTTTCTATCGTTTGATCGATATATGTGCAGTTAATTCGTATGTACTGTATAACTCTAAAAACTCAGAAAATGCAATAAATATTGACAGATACACTTTTCTAAGCGAGATAGCTGACGAACTTTGTAAACCTCACATGTTGCGCCGTTATATTGAGGAACAAACACAATTAAGAAGGGAAAGTATAGAATATACAGACGATAATTCTAGACCAGACGGAGATACAAGAAAACGGATACGTAAGTTAGATGAGGATGAAATATGGACTCAAGTAACAAGGAGTGGTAAGAAAATAGCACGCGAGAGAAGTGACCGGTCGAGAGTTGCAACTGAGAATAAAATAGAAGTATGCGTCACCAGTAAAGACATTCTTCCTAAACAGTTTGCGTTAGCCCGGCTGCTCGGAGCCGAAAAAATTAAGGAGATATCCAGGGTGAAGTATGTTAACCCTAACAAGGTTGTAATTACGTTAGATACGGAAGAAAATGCAAATTTACTATGTTTGAACAAAAAATTCATAGACAAGGGATGGAAGTGCCAGAAAACACTTGAAGTAGGTCTATCATACGGAGTTTTGAGGGACTGTGAAGCGGAACTAGATGACAAAGAGATTTTAGAGAGCTTATCCTCGCCAATCGCCGATATCATTTCCTTAAAACGACTAAATTACAGAGATGGAGAAGGAAAATGGATACCTAGTGAAAGCGTTTGTATCTCTTTCAAAGGATCAACATTACCCGCATTTGTATATACCCGCATTTATATCCACGGTATTAAAACTAAAATGACCAATTTAAATTTCCCGTAACACAGTGCTCTAAATGCTGGCGATTTGGTCACTCTGGTAAATTGTGTCCGTCACGCAAACTTACTTGTCCGAAATGCAGCAACAGCCATGCAAATTGTGACACTCGGATTTACAAATGCGCAAACTGTAGAGGGAGCCACATGGCACTTTTTAAACGTTGCCCAGCCTATTTGAAGGAAAAAAAAATACGAGACATCATGGCAGAATTTAATTGTGCGTATAAAATGGCACTCAATATGTATATTCCGCCTTCGCCACGGACATCTCCGATGCGAGATACACCAGAAATCTCACAGTTACCATCGACAGCTATTCCCTTAGCAGATACACCTGATCACGAGCCTGTGTTACCCGCTAGCTATTCAAGCGTTGTGAAGCAAGTGCCTAAAATCAAAGGAAAATCCCCCAACAAATCAAAAACTACCCAAAACACAAGGTCCATCCTGAACCTGACTGGGAGAGCTCATCATCTTTATTCGGAGATTCTATAGACGTAAATGACCGTAAAAATGACTGTGAGACAAATAAGCAAACGGATAGATCCAACCTATTGCAGCGTTTGAAGGAGGTTATATTTGTAAAGGACTACGACTTATTAACTAAAATGAAAAAGATAGTTCAATTAATTGGAGAGTGGTTAATATCATACTTAATGAATACCATCCCGGAGATGAAGATCTTTAAAAAAATATTTGATGGTTAAAACATCCAATAAAATAAAGCTAAATTTTCTACAGTGGAATGCACAAAGTTTGAGACCGAAATTGATAGCTTTTGAACAAATACTGTCACAGGAAAAAGTTCACATTGCGGCAATAAGCGAGACCTGGCTGGAACCTGAAAGTCCCTTCAGGGTTAGTGGGTACAATGTTTATCGGCAGGACAGAGATGACTCTTACGGCGGTACTGCTATACTTGTTCATCAATCAATTAAATCACAAGGAGTTCAAGTACAAAGTAACAATAGTGGAATAGAAATAGTAAGTGTTAGGTTAATCAACTGTGAATATGTGGAGAATGTAGTTTCTGTCTATTGTCCATCAAATATACAAACATCACATCAAGATTGGGATCAAATCTTTGGCATAAGTAACGGTAAAACTCTGTTGGTTGGTGATTTCAATGGACATCACACAAATTGGTCTTATAAAACTGATTTTAGAGGTACGCAAATCTTTGACTCATTAATGGACAACAATTTAATATCCTTGAATGACGGTAGCCCTACGCGTATAAGACTGGTAAATGGATCTATTCAAAAATCTTCTCCCGATATATCACTTGTATCATCTGATTTGGCATTAAAATTTCATTGGAAGGTGACTAATGAATCGTTTGGTAGTGATCACCTTATTATTAAACTCTCAACATATATCGAACCTACATCTAAATCTGTAATAAAAAGAAATTTTAAAAAAGCTGATTGGAGCGCATATTCGGGGGACATTCATTTGGCTTTGGTTGGTCTCGTGCTACCTGATGATGAGCAAGAAGCTTATGATATATTTTTAAATACTATTTATTCATCAGCAAACAAACACATTCATAATATAAAAATTAATTTGAACCCTACGACTAAGTTTACTCCGAAACCTTACTGGAACGCTAGTTTATCCAAAGTTATTGCAGAACGAAGGTTAGCTCTATCTAAATTTAGACGCAACCCCTGCCCAGCAAACTTAGATACACTTAAGGAGAAAATTCGAGAAGCTCAAAGACTTTTAAGAAAAGCTAAAAGCGATAGCTGGCAGCAGTTTTGTAGTTCTGCCGACCAATTTACTTCTTCGGCAGATGTTTAGAGAAAAATGAAATGGCTGAAAGGTTATAGGTCTTGTCGGATCAATATTGAAAAAGAAAAAGCTAGCAATCTACTTCAAAGTTTGACCCCTGATTATGTTACTCCAAGCTTACCTACATTCCAATCTAATAACACGTCTTTAGAAGATACTACTACAATTCAGGAACTCGAAAATTCCATTAAATCAAGAGACACCTCGCCAGGCTTAGATAATATATCGTACTCTATGATAAGTAGACTCCCAGACATTGGTAATGTAACGGTTCGTTACACTATCCTAAGATTTACTTAATAAATACTCAAAAATAAACTTAATAACTAAACGTAACTAGTACAATTTCAATGAAAATAAAAAAAAAGTCTTAAGGCTGTTCCCCTAGCCAATGACCTTGAGCATTTAGCTGCCTCTCGTCCCCCCTCCCCCGCTGCATTATTTCGTGAAGTGATTGCGGTAGTGAATGCGATAACGCCGCGACATCTAGTTAGCTTACGCCAAACTACGATGTACTCGTGGCATGATTAAGCAAATACAAACGTAAAGCACAGATCGTAGAATAATTATAAGAGGCGGCCAGGCGGCAGAGTAAAATAATTTGCTCGCAACTTTCGCCGCCTACACATTATTATTACCTTACGCACATTACATTTTGAAAAGTCACGTGGAATATTTTAAAAAAACAAATTAAATTAGCTGTGAATAAATAAGGTTACGAAAATACATAAATTATAGCGACAACCCCTATAGTTTATTTTGTCAGTTATTAAAATATTTTTGTCAGAACAGAATACTAATATAAATATTGTTTTCTAGCAAATACCTACCATGCTACGTTTATTAATAAATGGTTTTTAATAATACTAGAATTTAAAAGTGTAATTTTTCTTTATTATATTTTAAAATTAAAACAGTATGAATTGAAACAAAATTTACCAACTACAGGTGGGATTCGAACCCTCACCCATTGAATCTTGAATGGCGGGCGAGTGCATTTCCAACTTCGCTACCAAGTCACTAGCTGTTAAGTCGAAATCTTCAAGTGTTTCTCGCAGATTTTTTTTTATCTATGATGCAGCATTGATCAGGCAATTTGCGGATACTCGACCCGATGGAATTATTGTTACAATTTTGTGTGCCCATAAACTCTATCGTGAATTCGTGAGATATTTTATTTATAGATTTTTGTCATTTATATAAAGTATCTGATTTTATGTTATAAATAGTTTCGGTTTTTATTTGTTTTATCTTAAGTTTTAAAACTGTTAAGTCTTCTTATCAAATCTAAAAGTAAAACATAGTAAGAATTGAAAAAAAAACTTGAAAAAGTTACTGCTTCAAGTGAGATGCGATCCCACGACCTCGGATTACCGGGCGTGTGTTTCCTCTACTAAGCTATCCAACCACTAATCGATTTGGCGAAATCTTTCAAGTGTTTCTGTCGAAGCCATCGTTTTTTCTAATCAATGTTGCGGTATACTACCGTAGTTAGCTAAGTATAGAGTGTGGCAATGTGGCCAGCCTTTTGGTGATAATAATCTGATTTTTTATTGTGGGCATTTTCGCCAGTAGACGTCCCTTCGCTTTTCACGATGTCTCACGACATTTCACTGTAATTATAAAAAAAACTATGTGGTTTATTAGAAAAAGTAAATAATGACAAAGAAGGATGTACATTAATGTGTACTTCTAAACATTTAAAATAGAAGGAATCATGTATTATCATTTAAAAAGAAATGTTTAAAATTAAAAGATGGTGATTTTTTTGCATTCCCTATACAGACTAGTCGAAGTTTAAAAGGGTCAATATCAACACATGCGACTTTTTGTCAGTTTTGATGGCAAATTTTGTTTTTAAGTTTTCACACGAAATAAATTGATAATACTAATCTTTAGGGTAAAACATAACATATGTGAAATTGTGCCACCTAATTTTAACATAACGCCACCAAAAACTGAATTCCGCCACCGAAACTAAATATCACTAAAAAAAATTCGTTAGATGCTTGTAAGGATCTCAATAGATGACCAGGGGGTCTAGCACGAAATGTACCATCCAAATGTTCGGATCCGACCGATCCCCGACCGAAGGTTCGATTGAAACCTTAACGCGAAACAACATCGAAATCGCGGGATTCCATCGAGGCCACAGACAATTGTAGAAGAGTATCAGAATGAATTATACTGAGTGCTAGTGTAATGCCTATGTATAAAAATTTTACCGGTTTTGTAAAAGTCTCTTGCCAATTCAAAATATTAGCAAACTAATGCGTAAACATGGTTTCTATTAACAGAAAATTTGTTAAAATGAAACTACTTTTACGGATTATTCCGCGATTTATTAACATTTTATTTAACCTGACGTTTCGAACACTTTACAGCGTTCGTGTTTCGTGTTCGCGTAAAATAAAAAGACAATAATATAGCAAAATGTTTATTTCAATCAATTTTAGATATTCAAACTAAGAAAATTGCAATTGTTTATGACATTTAGAAAAATAAATGCTGGACACATGAAATGTCATTTCTTGCTTATTGATTTTAAAAAATTGTCCTGCGTAACTCGATCGCAAAGTCGTTTGAAAATAATTCGATATTTGGAGTTATGTGGTATAATAAAAAGATTTTTGTAGAAAATGAGTCTTACTTATTAAGTAATGCTTTTTAAATTAAGAAAAATAAAAAACATTTAACGACGTGTTACAGTTTGAAGCCAAAAAAAAGTTTTTGTTTGTTATTCTGGTCGGATCAGCTGTCTGTCAGACTGTCAGCGCGAATCCGACCAAATATAATGGTCACTAATGCTTGTGTTGCCTACCTATGTTATTTAAATGTATTCGTGGCTTAGTGCTAATAGTGCATTTTTAATAGTTTCATCATAAAATCAAAATATGAAGAAATTGTTTGTTATGTCAATATATTATTTTGTAATACAAATATTTTGATACATTTTAAAACGTTTACAATAATTTGTGTTGTAAAATTGTACTTGTTCTATACGGTGGTTATAAAGCTTTAACTTGGAGGTGTGAAACTTGATCTCCTTCTTTGCGTATCGACTCAGGCTTTCATATGTGTGAAGACCAAAACTTAACCACCGATATAGCATTATCGGTGGCGTAGGGACACGCAGGGCATGTCAGAAGATGGGATGGGATAAGATTGATAAAATATATCGCATCACGTCCATATTAGGGTGTAAAGTAGAAATACACCCATGGAAAAGCACAAACTTGTCCCTCAATGTAAACGATGCCAGGCGTATGGTCATACCCAGAAATACTGCGCAAAAGAACCAAGATGTGTAAAGTGCACTGGAAAACACCTTACTCGAGACTGCAGAAAACCTGCAGACGAGAAGTCAAAATGTGTGCACTGCGGTGATCAACATCCTGCCAATTATGCTAATAATTATTATTAATGTAAGTAAAAAAAATACCTACGCACAAGCAAAATCAATTATGTACATAACGATAAATAAAATAAATAAATAAATATATATTAGACAATATCACATACATTGCTTTGATCCTAAGGTAAGTAGCTAAAGCACTTGTGTTATAGAAATCAGAAACAGCGACGGTACCACAACACCCAGACCCGAGCCAATATAGAAAAGTTCGTTTTCTACATTGACCCGACCGGGGATTGAACCCGGAACCTCAGAGATGGCGGCGCTATTTACAGTCCGGCGTGCTCGCCTCTCGGCTACGGAGGTCGTCTGAACGAAGTCGAGAACGATGATGCAAATGTACCTACTGATAGTGCTGTTAAATTAGATCAAATCCTAAAATTTATGTCTTCGTTTGATGAACGACTAAAAAAACTGGAAAACAGTGCCAAAACTGCGCATCAAAACCTAAAAAATGACTCACAACTTAAAAATTATGGCTTGGAATGCCAATGGACTACTCAGAGACCAAAATGAGCTGCAAGTAGTTCTAGTCACACAAAACATTGACATATGCCTTGTATCAGAAACACATTTTACCAAACAATCTCATATAACATTCAAAGGATACGACGTCTATCATGCACTGCACTTCAACAACCGTGCTAGAGGTGGTAGCGCCGTTATTGTAAGAAATAACCTTAGTCATTATGAAAACTTTAAATTTGAAAATTGTAAAGAATTGATTGAGCATTTGACCAGTGACCGTAGTACAGACTACTCTTTATGGAAGGTGACAAAGCAAATAGACAAACCTGTGCAAGCCATTCCTCCCATTAGAGAAATTGATACACCGATACACTTCGGGGAAGGGTTTACGATGCTACTAATGTCAAATGATGATCGGTCGGATCGACTGAAATGCCCGATCAAACCGACCGAGCGTTTGCAATTCATATTAGAAAATGCCCGATGCATCAGTCAGTTTGTTAGTAACAAATGCCAGGCAAAGACCATAGTCCTACCTACCTACTGGGTGAATCTTGAAATTGGGCGTATTTGATTGATTCCCGTGGAAAATTTTAAATGATAAAGATATGCTAAAATCATGACGTAATATTAAATTTGGATAGTTTTTTAACATATTGATCTAATAGGCACTCATTTTGCACAATTAGTTTCGAAAATATAAGCAATTGAAATTTTGTCTACCACGGGAATCAAAAACAAGGCATGGGAATCAATAAAACAATCTTTATTATAGTTCAAATCAATTGTTGTCTGAAATATGTAAAAGTTTCTATGAATATAAAATTGAATCTAGCTATTTTAGTGTTATTAACAAATTACAAAGTAATGACACAAATTAAGATTATCTATGAATCACAAATACATTGGCACGGCATCCTTCATTTTATAAAGAAAGATTGATTTCCATGGCATTAAAACCACGGGAATCAATAACACGGGAATCAAAGTTTTTCAATTTTTATCGATTGCTCTTTAACTAACAAACATATATTTTAAATGCAAACTTAAATAAATAAAGCACTATCAATAGTTTTTATTTGTTATAAGAAGCGATCTTTAAAAACAATAAAAATATTTTTTATGGCTATCACGGTAATCAACGATGTATAGAAACAATGCCACGGGAATCAAATATTTACCTTCGTAACTCGGCGTGGATACATGCTGCGAAGTGACCGCCTTCCACTACACTTAACTCACGACTGATTCTCGCGCGGCAACGCAGACTCGTATCCCTACTTTTTATTACTAGAGCTGCAGGTGAAGATTAGTGTCGTACCACGGGAATCAACTCTCAAATCTGGACAAAATTATGATTCTAAATTAAAGTATAACTAAATACTTAAGTGAAGATTCTAAGTGACTAATCTATTTACAGACTAATCTTTTTATATAAAAGTAGCATTTTACCATCTGGTTTTATCCCTAAGTTGCAGTTTTTTCTACAGTTTGATCAAAATTTATTGAATGGACACGCCATGGGGATCAAATTTCCTACCCTAATTATTTTTTTTACAGTTATTTGCAAATTCAATGAAGCCAAAAACCATGAAGCATTAGTTAGAATACACCTAGAACTAAATAAAAAAAAATATTTTGATGTTCCATTATTAAACCTCGGGTACTTTATAGCTCCGGACAACGTAATTCATGCGTTTCAAGATTCACCCTACTCAGTCCATTATAATCAGCCCACGTCAGCCTACTGCTGGACATACAGTCGTGGTCAACTAATTAGGGACAGATAGAATACTAAGCAATTTTGAATATTTACATCCTATTATTGTGAGTTTCTTTCGAGATTACTAACTGTTACTTTGTAAACGTATTTACTATCTAGTACTCTAGTTAACAGAATACAATAACAACAAACAAAAACTTACTTAGCGTTAGTATCCGTGGGAATCTGTTCAAGAACGACCTTGCTGCGCCCAGCAGACGATTTATTGAGCCCGCGCTAACGGTTTAGCGCGGGCTTAATAAATCGTCCGGTTTTCAGCAGGGCATAGACCTGGCCCAATTTGCAATGGCCCATTTCGGAACGTGCGCCCGACCTGACACCTCGCTCGATCCACAGTAGCATAGATTCTAAGAGAAAATCATTAAGCATTGCGTGTTTCTAATGATTTCTTTAGTCATGGGATAGTATTGTTATATTAAGAAGAAAGAAGAAACCACCAAAACTGAGCCACCAAAACTATGATTCAATTTCAGAATTAATTATTTAAATATATAATTCTGAAAATTCACTGCATAAGTTAAATGTCGTAATAAAGACATAGATCACACTATATCAAAATCCTAAATAACCTTATAAATTTTTGTGCGTAAACTAAAAGACGTACTAAGAATACGACACACCAAATCTTAAAAGTCGTTGAACAAAACGCCACCAAAAAGGTTAGGAAAATTCTGACGGTCAAATCATGCGTAAAGTGACATTTCCAGTCTAAGTAATCGCTAGGGTAGACCAAAGAATTGCAGGCTTTATCAAAGTAACACGTTTCGGAGCATTCAATGACGAGCTGACACGACAAACTGAGGCTGAGCGACATGGTGAAATTGCGCCACCAAAGCATAAAATAAAATGACATCCACTTTGTAGCCGGAAGATATTCGCATGGGAGATATTTTTTAGAATTTAAAACTGTTTAAAATGTTATTCAAATTTAAAAACGAAACATAATATGATTTTTAAAAACTTGAAAAAAAAACTTCATCAGGGGGACCCGAACCCACCACACACCACGAATGCACGGGGCAAGTGCTTTACCATTATAAGCTATCGAGTCACTAGTTGTCTCGACGAAATCTTTTACGTGTTTTTCGCTATTGATAAATAAAATATCTGATTTTATGTACTTAGGTACATAAATAGTTTAGTTTTTTGATTTTGTACATTTGAAAACTGTTGATTATTCTTATCAATTGTAAGTTTTTGTTTTTAGCAATTCCATGCAAGGTTTAATTGAAGATAAATAACACTTGAAAAAAGTCATCGACCTCAGGTGGGACTCGAACCCACGTCCCATCGCAAGCCGGGCGAGTGCTTTACCAACTAAGCTACCGAGGAGGTCACGTGACAAGATGAAATTCCTCAAGTGTTTTTTCTCGCTGTCAAAGCTCGCTCGTAAAGCACTAGCCCGGCTTGCGATGGGACGTGGGTTCGAGTCCCACCTGAGGTCGATGACTTTTTTTAAGTGTTATTTATCTTCAATTATTCTTATCAAATTTAAAATAAAACAAAATATATTATGATGTATTTTATAGTAAGTAGGGTTTTTTTGGTGTTTTTATTCAGGTTAATTTATTTCTTTATTTAGTTAGTAATAATATAAAGTTAAGTTAGATTCTTTTATATTTAATTTGTTAGAATAAATAAATGCAACAAGAAATAAAAAACTGCAAAATAAAAAAAACAAAATATGTATTGAAAAAATAAAAACTTAATCAAGTGGGATTCGAACTCACGACCATCGGATACACAACCACCGGGAGTGCTTAGACACCTAAGCTACCAAGTCGCTAGCTGCTTTGACGAAATCTTTCAAGTGTCTCTCACTACGCTATTGATAAATAAAATATCTGATGAAACAATTTATGTATATAAACGTAAATTGTTGTTTTTTTTATTTTTTAGATTTAAAAACTGTTAATTCTTCCTATTAAATTTAAAAATAAAACAAAATATATTATGATATTACATTGTGGTGTATTTTATATTAAGTAGGTTTTTTTTGGTGTTTTTTATTTAGGTTATTTCTTTATTACAGAATTATACTGTAAGGGTGCCCCCCTTACAGTATAATTCTGTAATAAAGAAAGCAAGGGATTTTTAGGTGACAAATAGTAATGTACCTTAATATTATGTCCCTAAGGTTGAAATTAATAATTCGGTATTCCTAAGCATAACCGCGGCTTGCTAAGACCACTGTCATAGCAAGTTGGTAGTAATATAAAGTTACGTCAGATTTTTTTATATTTAATTTGTTAATAATACAAATAAATAAATACAACTAGAAATAAAAAAAACTGCAAAATAAAAAAAACAAAATATGAATTAAAAAATTAAAAACTGAATCAGGTGGAGTTCGAACCCACAACCATTGCATACATAGCGAGTGCTCTGCGACCTAAGGTACCAAGTCGCTAGGTGTTTTGACGAAATCTTTCAAGTGTCTCTCGCTACGCTATTGATAAATAAAATATCTGTTGAAACAATTTATGTATATAAACATAAATTGTATATAAACAACAAGAAACAATTTATGTATATAAACATAAATTGTTTAGTTATTTTTATTTTTTAGATTTAAAAACTGTTAATTGTTCTTATTAAATTTAAAAATAAAACAAAATATATTGTGATAGGTATTACATTGTGGTGTATTTTATATTAAGTAGGTTTTTTTTTTGGTGTTTTTTATTTAGGTTATTTCTTTATTACTTACAGAATTATACTTGCTACTAAGACTAAGACCACTGTCATAGCAAGTTAGTAGTAATATAAAGTTAGGTCAGATTTTTTATATTTAATTTGTTCATAATACAAATAAATAAATACAACTAGAAATAAAAAAAAAAACTGCAAAATAAAAAAAAAGCAAAATATGAATTGAAAAAATAAAAACTGAATCAGGTGGGGTTCGAACCCTCAACCTTCGCATACATAGCGAGTGCTCTGCGACCTAAGCTATCGAGTCACTCACGCTAAGTGACGAAATTTTTTAAGTGTTTCGCGCGTGCTGTTTTGTTCCGAGCAGTGATTGATCGGCACGGCGGAACGAGCGACACAGGCTTCCCCTCGGACAGCTAGCGGCACACTGCCTCCCGCTGCCCCGCACAGCACGCCAGAGAATCAGACGTTCGTAGATAATGAATAATAGCCATAACTTTATCAATAATGGATCAATTTAAAAAATGTTTGCGTAGAAATTATAGATTTTTTGATTTCCTACCGATTGGTACAAACCAAATAATAAGATAAGGATTAATTACTGAGGAGACGCACAGAATACATTTTTATCGACGTCGTTTAAAAGCCTGTTTTCGTAACTATTAATTAGAGGAAATACAAATTTTAAGCGATGATTTTACAGATTTAACTTCAAAGATTACTTTGGTGTCTTTCAATTATCGCTATACGCATCAAATAAGGAGTAGAATGCAGCTAAAAAGTAGGAAAAATCGAAGTCTTGGTGAGGGAACCCTCTTAATAACTAACTACTATTATAATCTAATAAAAATTAATTAATATCTTAAGTCCTACATAATAACAAAATGAATGTTTACAATCAAATAAAAAAAACTATAGGCAAACCCGGGCGCAACCGTATGTTAATAAATATCCGTGCGTAGTGCCTACGAGCTACAAGGAACGATATATGGAAACAGGTTTGGCCGATGCGCGGCAACGAGCAATCCGCGAACATCGCTTTGAGAATTGTCTTCAACAATCCGAGCCACACTAACTAATGGCAAGGACGTACTGGTTACATCAAAAAAATACTTGATCGAAACTACCAGAGTGTGATATTGAATTTGACTATTTTATTAAAATCAGTGTTGTTTACCCCGATATCGGGTGAGTGTTGCAATCTATTCATAATGCCTAGATTTAGTGCCTAGCTTAGTACTTAGTAGTAGATGCCTACATAGGTAAAAGGTTGATATTGCCTGCATGAGTAGTACGCTCAGTAATATTTATTCATCTTTCACTGTATTTACGCAATGTAGAATAAGATCCTTGCAAGAATAAATATTGTATCCATCCACGCACGCAAAATGTCGTGCGTACATGACCTTGCATGACCTTCGATGGTCATTTATTTTATTGTAATAAAATTTATCTTTAGCCTTTTAATTGTAATAAATCACTATCACTATACTTAGTTTTCGTGACTATTAAGCTATTTATTTTTCTTTGAAAACGCGTAGGTAAAATTGTCACCTTAGAAAATAGTAACTTAGATAATTAATTATTATAGTTGGCTGCTTAGTTGTATCTTCATTGTAATTCTGTATGACTGCCACATCATTAATTACTATTTCTTGCATCAATCACTCCATCTGATCCGCTTTTCACCGCTTCCGGCCTGATGTCGCAGTCATACATACGAAATCAGACTTTGCTAAAAGTTTCAGACTTCCAGGATTCCAGGGTCCTTGTTCCAGCTGAGAAATCTACCTGCACGGTCTTCCCCGTACACTTCCTACGTGTCTGTTAGCACGCCCGCCGCCACCTACTCGCCGGTCTACGCTTCTCCGGAACCGGAAGTGCAAAGACAGTGGTTTTTGTTCCTTATGAGACTGGTATCTGTTCGGTTGCAATTATGAACCTACCACTACCCTGAAGATTTGGAAATATACATTGTTAATGTTACTTTAAAATATCTCTTTATTTCCACTTTTTACCTATTCATGTTACCTAACCTGACCTAAAAGGGAAAAAATGGTACAGTAAACACATGTTATTAGTTCTTTACAATAGATTCCTATCCACTGGTTTTGTACCTTCCCAATGGCGTAAGGTGTCAGTAATTCCTATTCCGAAAATAGGACGAGACCCAAATTCATATTCGTCACTTCGACCTATTTCATTAATGTCTTGCATATGCAAAATTTTCCATCACATATTAAACAAAAGAATTGAGTGGTATATAGAGAAGAATGTTTGGTTTACAGAAAACACCGTAGGTTTTAGAAAATTACGATCATGTCTAGATAGTCTTAGTCGACTAGTATCAACTATACAGATTGGTTTTTGTAGGAATCAAGTCACCGTCGGTTGCTTTTTAGATATAAATAACGCCTATAATAACATAGATATAAACGTTCTTATAAGTAAATTAGATAAACTTCGCATTGGGTCAAAAATTTGTCAATACCTGTGGAACTTTTTGAGCAAACGATATCTGCATATGCATATTGAAAATATAGATTTATGTAGAACAACAGGCCGAGGACTAGCTCAAGGAGACCCTCTTTCACCTTTGTTATTTAATATTGCCACTTTAGAGGTATGTACAACAATGGGAAATGTTAACATCTCACAATATGCCGATGATTTTGTTTTGTATACTTTAGTCTGTAATGTAATGGAAGCCAGATATACTTTACAACCAGCTTTAAACGATTTTGTTAAATTATTGAATGAAATAGGTTTGGAATTCTCGCCTGAAAAATGTAAAATGGTCATATTTCGAAAGGGTTCAAAAAGAATGATATTGGATCTTCATATTAATAATTATCACGTACAGTCAGTAGATAATGTTAAATATTTGGGTATGTGGCTGGATAGGTCATTGAGGTGGACAAAACACATAAATGAACTTTCAGAAAAAGTGTTAAGATATTTAAATATATTTAAGGTTTTAGCAGGCCCTGGTTGGGGATGTCACCCTAAACACTTACGAATACTATATATAGCTATTATAAGAAGCCGTTTAGATTATAGCAGCTTCTTGTATGATTCGTGCTGTAAAACTCACCTCGGCAAATTAGATAAAGTACAAAACCAAGCTTTGCGTGTCATAGGTGGCTTTATCAAAAGTACACCTATTCACGTCATGGAAAGCGAATTGAGTCTTTACCCTTTAGAGTTTCGGAGATGGTACTTAGGGGCCAAATTTTGGTTAAAATCAAAGTCATTTTCACAGAATTCTACCAATTCTTTATTAGATAGCTTTAACAGTAATTTAAATTTATGGCGAAGAAAAGTTCCGGTGCTCGTTTCGATAAATGAATATTTAAAATTAAAGCCTGTTAATAACAGTACACAATTAGGAATGTTTACTTTAGATACGTGGGTGAGTAATATAAATTTAAATGAGATAATCAACTATGAAATTCCGGCAATTAACTAAGCTAAAAGCTAAACGTAAATATGACATAGGTTTGCTGAGATCTTTATGTAAAGACTACCTAAATGAAAATTATAGTGACTTTTGGCCAATATACACTGATGGTTCAAAGCAAGAGGACGGGATAGGAGCTGCATTTTTAGATACTGCTGTGACTTGCTCGTTTAAACTCAAAATTGAGACCAATATTTCAACTATGCATGCGGAACTTATAGCAATTGCGGAAGCAATATCATATGTTGCTACATTGGAATCTGACAAATATGTAATTCTAACAGATTCTAAGAGTTCGCTGCAATATTTGGCTCGATGTACCTCGACTGCTCGAGGTCTACCGATTGCCTATGACATACTCAGATCCATTCGTCAACTAGTAGCAAGCAAGTCAAACTGCAGTGGATCCCATCCCACATTGGCCTTGCGGGTAATGAGGACGTGGACGCGCTGGCTAAGCAGGCTTGTTCAGATAGTATGCCCTTTTCTGTCGACCCTTATTACTCAGAACATATTTCTACTATTAAATTAAGATGCTACGAGTTATGGCGAGAGTATTTCGATAAGAGATCGACAGAGAAGGGTATTTGGTATAAAACTATCCAGCCGCATCCATTATCTTCCCCGTGGATTGATTGCTCACTCAATAGAAATGCTACAGTCATGGCCTTGCGACTTCGTTCTGGTCACATCCCCCTTAGCAAGTTCGCGTATATGATGAAAAAAGTCCCATCTCCCAATTGTCAGCGGTGCGGGGTTTTGGAGGATGTGTATCACGTTATGGTTGATTGTGCTCGGAGCGCAGTTGCGAGGAAACAACATTTTGGTAGCCTTCTAAGCAATGTCGGTTATTGAAACGTAGTTCTGGTTTCACCTACAACAAAGCAGGCCGCTCGTTTGTTGGAGATTGTTGGGATTTGCTTTAATGATAGGTCATAACGTGTAATTATTCTAATTTATTTTTAAGTTGATTTTGTTATATATATTTGTAAGAAAATGTAATTGAGCGATATGTTCACATAGTGAACAAGCTCATTAAATAAAGATTAAAAAAAAATATATATATTTTGACCCCAAAAAAACATTAAAAACTTATAGCCTCAACACAGTCACATACGGTACTGCGTCAGCTCCTTATTTGGCTACAAATTTTTTAACCAGCCTAGCCGACGCAGCCTCTACCGATGACGTGAGATCGGCAATATCACGTGACTTTTATGTTGATGATTTTTTTAGGCGGTGGCTCTACCATACAAGAAACCATAAGTCTTGTGAAAGAAGTCACAAACATTTTATCATCAGCTCATTTTTTTTTAAGAAAGTGGCAATCTAATAGTCCTGTAATTTTAAAGGCCATCAGAGGTGACTCATGCGATAAGACTGAATCTACTTCCTTAAGTCTTACTGACCACAACACGTCTTCTAAAACGTTAGGTTTGTATTGGGTGTGTGAGTCAGACTCCCTATCATTTACAATAGATATTGATACCGTAGGAAAGGTCACAAAACGTCACATCTTGTCCGTGATCAGTCAGATATTTGACCCCCTAGGCTTGGTTGGCCCTTGCGTTGTCGAGGCAAAAATAATCATGCAGCGACTGTGGATCGAGAAATGTAAGTGGGACGACGAGGTATCGCATGAAATAAAGAGTATGTGGTCAACATTCGTCTCAACTCTCCCTTTATTAAATAATTTAAAAATACCTCGATGGGTTTCGTTTGATTCATCTATTAAACACGAAATTCACATATTTTGTGATGCGTCTGAGAAGGCTTATGGCGCATGTGTGTATGTCCGATCCATAAGTAGCAATGGCTCTATCAGAGTTCATCTTCTCATGTCCACAAACCATGTATCACCCATAAAATCAGTTACGATTCCTCGACTCGAACTTTGTGCCGCATTACTAGGGTCAAGACTGTGTACAACCGTCCTCGAGTCACTAACAATGCAAATCATGCAATGCTTCTTTTGGTGCGATTCTATGATTGTACTCGGGTGGTTAAATACTTCAACAAATCAACTCAAACCCTTTGTACGAAATAGAGTGAATGAGATTCAGGAAAGCTCTACCGGTCACAAGTGGAGGTACGTACCGTCAAAAGACAATCCGGCAGACCTTGTTTCGCGCGGGGCGAAGGCCGACATAATCGGTGATACCACGCTATGGTGGTCAGGCCCTAGCTTTTTACAAAGTCACGAACGTGACTGGCCTACTACGCCCAATAACGTGAACAGGATCTACCTGCAGTGATTTCAAATTTTATTTACACCAATCAATCACATGATATAATCAAATCATTAATTCATTATCATTCAAATTTCTATCGCTTACAAAGAGTCGTGGCTTATATAAACAGATTTATTTTTAATTTGAAAAATCCTTATTCTAAATAACATGGCTCACTTTCAAGTGAGGAGTTAAATAATTTATTAATGTGTTTACTACGCAGCGCACAAAAAGAGATGTTTCCAGATGAATGCAATTATTTAGAGTCGGGAAGATCTCTACCGCGAAAAAATCGATTACTTTCATTAACACCATTTCTAGATTCTGAAGGAATCGTACGCGTAGGTGGTAGGCTCGACAATTCTCCGTACGATTACAATACTAAATATCCAATACTGCTGCGTAGTAAGCACCATCTAACTAAAATATTATTTTAAATGCAACGTAAAAAATGTTACATGCAGGCCCTCAACTTTTATTAGCACATTTGCGTCTTAATTATTGGCCGCTAGGTGGCAGGAATCTTGCTAAATCGATTGTCAGGCAATGTATAAAATGTTTTAGATACAAATGTAAAAATTTACAGCCTTTATTGGGACAGCTTCCCATGACTAGAACTAGCCTTGAATATCCTTTTTATAATTCTAGCGTTGACTATGCCGGTCCAATACTCATAGCCGACCGTAAGGGTCGAGGCTGTAAGCTCACAAAATCGTACCTGTGCATCTTCGTTTGCCATGCAACCAGAGCAGTGCATCTCGAGCTCGTCACTGACCTCACTAAAGAAGGCTTTATAGCTGCACTCTATCGGCTTATTCCTCGTCGTGGTAAACCTCAAAGCATACTATCTGACAACGGAACGAATTTTGTCGGAGCCAGCAACGAACTACAAAGATTCTTGTCGGACTCTGATGTTGCATCTGAAATGTCTCGAGAAGGCATTAAGTTTGCGTTCGCTCCTCCTTATTCACCTCACTTTAATGGGATGGCGGAATCAGCTGTGCGGTCTACCAAGCACCATTTGGTAGCCTAGCAAGACCTTCAATAATAAGCGGACTGTAGGTAATATAGGTTTAATGAACATAAAGGTCGAGGTAACAAATTATTTGGTGGAACGCGCGCGCGAGTGTCATGGATGCCGCTCGGTAGTGCAGTGGTTTCTCAAGCGCCGGCGCCCCGCGCCGCGTCGCTGTCGGTCCCCGCGTCCCGCGCGCGAACATCCTCCCGCCCCTTGACCTCTTCGAAAGGAAGAGGGCAAATGTTTTTAAATATGTTGGAATTTTTTAAATATGTTGTATCTAATATAAAATATATTACTGCAACGCCCCCTAATGAGTTACTACCGTAAAACCTATTTAAGAACCTACACTAATCAAGCACAAATCCATAACTGAAAACCGCATCCAAATCGTACTAGTAGTTTTGGTTTTGAACAAACAAATGTTTACTGCAGCGCCCCCTGGTGAGTTGTCACCGTAACATCTATCTAAGACCATGCACCAATCATACTTGAACCCAGCACTAAAAACCGCATTAAAATCGTACCTACTAGTAGTTTTGGTTTTGCACAAACAAATGTTTACTGCAGCGCCCCCTAGTGAGTTACTACCGTAACAATTATTTAAGAACCTACACTAATCAAGCACAAATCCATTACTGAAAACCGCATCCACTTCGTACTAGTAGTTTTGGTTTTGCCCAAAAAAATGTTGACTGCAGCGCCCCCTGGTGAGCTGTCACCGTAACACCTTTGAAAGAACATGCACCAATCAAAACTGGACCTATCACTCAAAACCACATCAAAATCGGACTAGTAATTTTAGAGATAATTGGCAACATTGGATTCCACAAACAACCTCTCACCCCAAACGCAAATACCATCTCCGTTCTGTCGTGGGTAAAAATACAAAGTACTTACAGTTATTTGCATTTATATATATGAATTGTGTCGTTTTATAAGAAAACACGGTAAGTATTTCAAACACTTTGATGACATGTCGAGCCGTTATGCCTCGCGCCGCGCAAATGATTACGTTCTACCCGCGGCCCGACTAGCACTGTATAAAAGCGGTCCGTACTAATAGCCGTCAAAGTTTACAATAATTTGCCCAACTAGATTAAAGCCCTCCAAGGTACTAAATTCGATAACGAGTTAAAAAAATATATATTAGTTGCAAAATCGTACTATGACTTTAATAGCGACATTTTACCTGAAAATAAAACGTTTATTAAACATACTGTACCGTTATTCAAAGCCTTTTACATGAGAGTAGCATCCGCGTTTCCGGTTCGAGTACTAGACATGACTCATGGTCTGCCCACGTTACCCACGTTTCCGCAGCCCGCCACCGCAGCTATGCAACACTAGCGCCACCACAGGCAGCTCGAAGGATTGTTCGATATTCGTGTCATTGCGTTTTATTGTCACCAGGCAGGTTTAAAAAGCAGGCTTTGAATAAGGTAAGTATGTTTAATAAACGTTTTATTTTCAGGTAAAACGTCGCTATTAAACAGTACTGTACCGTTATTCAAAGCCTTTTACATGAAAGACGTGTTTATTATCGCATGGTGGCGCTGTGTGCTGTGTAGTCGCCAATGTGATAAATAATAATAAAATATGATGATATTATCTAAGCTCATTAATTAGGTTTTACAAATTGCATTAGGAATGCAAGCCACTGAAAATATAGTATAAATTTGTATAACTGTGTATCCTTAGCTTCCTAGAAACTATTTTTTTTGACTTATTGTGCAATTCATCCAGTTGCTAGTGTGAAATGTGTTAATTTTTGCATAAGTCCAGTCAAACATTACCGATGTGTTAGTTACTATAAGCCTATTAGTTGTCATTCAGACTAATAAAACAGCGGTTTGTGTATATTTCTAAAATATTGTTGACCAATTAAACTAAACATGTTTGACAGGTCAAGCACATCTACTTTGCCCGTATGATCTTACGCAGAAGCTTATATAATAGCCCGGATAGCAGGCTTAGCTATGAACTCGGGACCACAGAGGTGGCGATGCCAAGTCTGGCGTGTTCGCCTATCGGCTACGGAGATCGTCGATTACACCCTCGGATTATCAAAAATATTTTTAGTCTATACTTGGTTAAAAATAAACAGTTTATGAATTAACTTTGCAACTATTTGCTGCTAAGTTATAATGAAGACTGCCCAGCTCGCCTTTAAACCGATATGGTTTGAGATAGTAAACGATATTGCGCTGTGATTAGGCACTGTCTAGAATGCAGTGATATAAGTTTAAGACAGAGCATAAAGTCAAGTAAGCTTGATTCATGAATTAATGCTGTAGCTTTTTGCTTCGATGGCAGGTAGCTCGGAGGCTTAGCAAAAATTAAGTGCACTATTAAAGTACTAAATGTTTTTTCTATTGCAAAAGATCAGCAGCGCGTAGGTCAATGCCTTAAGTTTGGCATAGGATGTTTAACTATCTCACATAGCACAATACGAGTGTAAACTGCTACCAGTTCCATGCCAGTTGCACACATGAACACCTGTCATACCGATACACTCATTACATTTCAATCGTGTGTTCTGCTCATGAAATTTTTTATTGTAATATTAGGTATGTTACTTTTTGAGTGAAGGTGTTTTGCCATATGGCTCAGATGCCAAAGATAAGAATTTGAAGTATAAAATTACTCTGTGTTGTTCATCATTCAGTAAGCTAGTATAATAGTTATAATTTAGCGTTACGACTAGTTTAATAACCCGTTTTCGCTATTTTAAACACAAAGTGTATAGAAATGGCTGAAATTGGCATGACTACGTGCTATGTGCCCCGCCCACTGCCACTTCAGCCGGCTACTCCGTCGGGCTATGTCAGCGACTTTGGTTCGTTCACGGATCTCCTCATTTCTGATTTGATCTCGCAAAGAAACACCGAGCATGGCCCTTTCCATAGCGCGCTGTGCAACTTTAAGCTTCTTAATAAGGCCCATAGTAAGAGGTTACGTTTCAGTTCCGTATGTCATCACTGGTAACACACACTGGTTGTATACTTTCGTCTTTAGGCACTGAGGTATTTTGGACGAGAAGATGTTGCGTAGTTTCCCGAACGCTGCCCATCCGAGTTGGATTCGTCGATTGACCTCTTTCTCAAAATTGGACCTACCCAACTGGATCACTTGTCCCAGGTAAACATATTTGTCAACAATTTCGAGAATAGAGCTCCCAACTGGTACTGGGTAGGGCGCAACATGGGCATTCGACATAATCTTTGTTTTGTCCATGTTCATCTGAAGACCTACCTGTTGGAAAACTCTATTAAGGCCATTGAGCATTGTACCGACGTCTTCCAGCGACTCTGCCATGACCACAATATCGTCGGCAAACCGAAGGTGAGTAATGTATTCGCCATTAATGTTGATGCCGAATCCTTCCCATTCCAGGAGTTTAAAAGCATCTTCCAATGCGGCGGTAAACAGTTTCGGAGAAATAACGTCTCCCTGCCTTACGCCTCGCTGCAGAGGAATAGCTTTCGTGCTCTGCTCCTGTACTCGGACCGTCATAGTGGCATTTTTATATAAACATTTCAGCACCTCGATGTACCGATAGTCAATATGGCACCGCTGGAGAGACTGTAGCACTGCCCAAGTCTCGATTGAATCGAAGGCCTTCTCATAGTCCACAAACGCCAAGCATAATGGTAAGTTATACTCTTCGGTCTTCTGTATAACTTGTCGCAGCGTATGGATGTGGTCTATGGTACTAAAGCCTTTTCGAAAACCTGCTTGTTCGGGAGGCTGGAAGTCATCGAACCTACGTGCGAGACGATTCGTGATGACCCTCGAAAACAACTTGTAGACATGGCTCAGAAGCGAGATGGGTCTGTAGTTCTTCAGCAAGGTGTTATCTCCTTTCTTGAAGAAGAGCACCACCACACCTCTGTTCCATGCCTCCGGCGTTATTCCCTCGAGCAAGACGGAGTTAAAGAGTTTCTGAAGGACCTTCAGTACCGGTGTTCCACCCGCTTTCAGAATCTCTGAGGTGATCCCGTCATCACCCGGCGCCTTGTTGTTCCTGAGCTGTTTGAGAGCCATCCTAATCTCATATAGGCTGATGTTCGGGATATCATCGGTATAGTGTGGGGTCAGCTTAGCTCTTGGATCTGCGGCTGAACTACTAACAGGTTTAGTGACCGAGGTGTATAACTGCCCATAGAACTTTTCGATCTCCCTCAAAACTTCGGCTTTTGTCGACATTATACTACCATCCTATCATGGAGTACTGCAGCCACCTTTGGGACGGCTCGGCGAAATACCAACTTGCTGCACTAGACTCGGTGGAACGCAGAGCCAAGAGAATAATAGGCGATAAAAAACTGGTGGCGTCCAAGCTGCACAGCCTGGTTCACCGCCGCAAAGTTGCTTGCCTATCGGTCTTCTACAGATTGTACTTCGGAGAGTGTGCTCATGAGCTGCATGAGCTCATACCACCGTCACCTTTCTTCCATCGGACATCCAGACGCACGGCCGGCTACCATCCGTTCTTAGTTGATATACCCATAATCCGCACTAAGCGCTTCTCATCATCTTTTATAATGCGCACAGCTAAAGATTGGAATTCCCTGCCTGCGTCTGTATTTCCGAGTGCATATAACCTGACTCTCTTTAAGTCCAGAGTGAATAGGCATCTTCTGGGCAAGCTCGCTCCATCGTAGATCCCATCTATGCTCTAGAGCAAGATTGGGGTCAAGAGTAAGCCCATCTTAAGTAAAAAAAAAAAAAAAAAATCCTCCGTCTTCAGCTTCGTCAGCTGGCTTTGCCTAATATACATGTCTCTTGCAAACACTTTGGAGCCTTGGTTCCGCTCTATCGCCTCTTTAATACTATTCGTATTAAAGTTTCGGATATCATGTCGTAAGGACTTCCATATCCGTCTATTGTGCTGCCGATACAACTTAGCGTCAACGGAGGACTGCAGTGCCAGTAAACGTCGTTCTGCCATGAGTTTGAGGGTGTGGTCGGTAAGTTTTTGCGGCCTGTCTCTTCGACGGGGCTTAAAAAATTTCGACCCGACCGCCTGGACAGTTTCTACAAACCTATTGTTAATCTCGTCCACTGACTCGCAGTTTTCTAGGCATTCAAAGCGATTTGACAGCTCAAGCTGAAAGCTTTCGGGGCAGTAAATATGGGCATTAGAGGGTCGGAGCGTAGACTTCATCAAGCGGGACCTTTCTAGCTTGACGTTGATGTTCAATGTGCCTCTAACCATTCGGTGATCGCTACCGGTTTTCATCCCGTTGATCACGGAGACATCATTGAACACTTGTCGCTCTGTGGTTATGATGAAGTCAATCTCATTTTTCGTGGACCCATCGGGGCTCATCCAGGTCCACTTCCTCTGAGGCGGCTTCTGGAAAAAGGAATTCATCGCGAAGAGGTCCTCCTTCTCCAGAAATTCGGCCAGCCTTTGTCCCCTAGGGTTCCGTTGCCCATATCCAAATCGCCCCACTCTCAGCTCATTATCGCCTCTCATGCCCAGTTTCGCGTAGAAGTCTCCCATAACAACATTGAAGTGGGTTTTAGTAGTATGTATGGCTCTACTAACGTCCTCATACATAGCCTCCACTTCCTTATCGGGGTGTGTAGAGGTCGGTGCATATACCTGTATAACTTTCAGCGAGTGTCTATTTGACACTCTGAGTATCAGGTATGCCACCTTACTCGATACACTTCCGATGGTCTTGTCAGCTTGTCTTGTCAGCAGCGACTTGTCAGAACCTATACAAAAGCCTTTGGTGATGTTGACATCTTTAATGGAACAAAGCGTAGCTTTAGGCAGGATGTTCGGAGGCTGCTTGTAAACGAATTGTTCTGTGTTAGTTCAGTGATACCGCACACTAAAAACACTCTTAGTAATGGATTTGACGCGGAGACCGCGTGCATTTTATTATTATTTCATCTAATTATATCTATCATTATTCTAGTGAAGCAAGGTCGAGGTTCGTTATTACCTGTTATCTATCATAACGATGACAATTTACCACGTGATCTCACGACAGCACTTGTCAATCTCATATACAATATGTTATCATTATCGAACTTCTTTATCGTTTTCAAGTCGTTGATTTAATTGGCTACTATTATCTATACCTAATGTCACACTGGCAGTGTCTGTGTATACGCATGGATACGTAGGTCTATGTGTGTTTGCAATCATTTTTTGTGTATATTTGTATTTATGTGTGTATTTATATATGTTTGTAAAAGTTGTACGTTTTTACCCTTGCTGCTCATCATGGCTTTACCGGTTGCTAGTCATAGCTGATTAATTTGTTAATTTGCACTGTTCTGCTTACCAGCGGCGACACATGTCTACTGTCTACTTTACTTTGTATTATTTCGTGGTCAACTTTTATTGGCTATTCAAGTTATCTTTCGTTTGATATGTAAAATTATGTATGCTGTTGTTGTCCCAAATATATAAAAATAAAAATGGTAACGATGTTGTTAATGAGGGACTTGTGGACGAGAAACCTGACACCACCTTGGGTCAGTTGTTCGCCCTCTCGGTAATAGAGTAGGTTGCCAGATTTCAGGGTTATCGTGTCCTCGCCCTCTCTTCGGACTTCTGATATTCCCACGATACTCCAATGCATCCTACTCAATTCCTCTTCCAGCTCAACGATCTTCTCATCAGTCCTTAGCGTGCGGACGTTGTGTGTTACCAGGGCCAGTCTTCTTTGGGGCTGGTAGCCGAAGTTCCTCCTCCGGGGATTCTTAGCACCCCCTGACCCGCCGTCACCCTGACCGCTACCGTAGCCAGGAACAGCGGGACCACCGGAGACTGGGGGCCTGGTCTTTGTCGTGTCTGTCATTGGGGGGTGGTTGCCAGACTCACCACGCTTGGCAGGCGGGTTGGCGAGCGAAGTTTTTTTTATATTGTTTCGCACGCAGACGCTGCTCCCCGTTGATTTAGCCGCCTCTTACGACACGCCTCCTGCACGGCGGTGGGAAAGTGTATTCTTTACGGCCGTCCCCACACGGCACGGCAATCGAATGCGATTACAAATTAAAATGTACTTCACGTACGTATATCAAAACACCTACATACAAGCGTTGTCTTAATGCTGAAAGCGTGTTAATCCAGCTAAAGTAAATAACGACGCAGCTCATTTGCAAGCTACAACATTTGATTCCTTGTTTATAGCACCAAGTTTTACAAAAAGACAATGTTTCATAGAATGCGGCGAAAATCATCGTCAGACAGATTGTACAACGGTAGGTATGTGATAATAGAATGTGATTTTCTATTTTGTGTTCAATAAATAAGTCGATGTTTTGGTTTACATCGCATTTTGCCATTCAGCAACAACAGTTGTGTCAGACGATCACAACGGCGAGTATGTAATACTACCCACACTTTTTGTTTGTTTTAGTTGAAATAACAAAAGAATGCAATAGCTACTTTCTTAAATAAAATTGCATGTATGTAACATGTAGTAGTTGTTACGTTAGTAGGTATAACTATTACTACCAGAAAATTCGGAAACAATTCTTATTAGTGCGCATTTTTTAGGTTTGGATCTGATTAATTTTGCATATGTTGGGAAGGAGACTTTACGACTGTCTGTGGAGATTCTATCCACAATCAAGCTAGACTAGATCTGTTCGTTAAGTCAACTGATCTCAACTGATGTCAATCAACATCATTACAACACGGATGTTGAGCGTGGGCGAAAGATGCGCAGAAGACCATTACGATTATGTGATTGGCTAACGCACACGCATCTTTATGATGATCGTTTCGTGAAATCGCAGAGCGATCCCCATTCTTTGCCCCAGCGCTTAGCATGTAGGTATTACAAGTTTTATCTAAGTAACGGAATTACGGGACACGCTGCATGGTCTTAATCTGCAGCAAACGATGAATATTTGATTGCATTAGTGTGCAACTATTTACAATTTTACATTATGTATGGTACCTATGTGGTATGGGTATCCGCACATTGTTATGCTACAGTTCGTACCCGAATAAATTAGTGTGGTGTCTTCAGCAAGTAGAGGTAGTACTCGCATTTTGCCTTTACGTCATCTTACCGCATCGATTCAAAGCTTTGCACATTAGATGTTACACCTGGCTGATAAAGCTCGAAAGTGTAGTATCCATGATTATCTTTAATCTTGTTTGATAAAAATGTCCGCAGCTCGGGGTTTCATACTACGGTATGGTCAACTTCGAATAAATAGCAATTTATTCATGAAATTAAGAACAACGGTGTCATAAAAGTATGACTACTTTTAAAGGCGGGGTAGACTTCCATATGTTTATTGACCGGCCTAGATGTTTTGACATCTACCTTATAGATATAAGAGGTAATACCTCTGAAGTATTACACCCTTTGTAAATAGGCAGGGTTTTGAGTTTACCAGAAGGAAGTCGTACTGCCGTTAAAAGATGCATGTGCTACGATTAGGGCTTGCAAATATTCGAAACTTTTTGGTATTCGAATATTCGAATATTTTTGGATGTTATTCGAATTATTCGAATATTATTCGAATAATAAAAAAAACATAAAAAAGGTTAAAATCAAGTTTTATTTGCCAATACTAAGTCTAATTTTCGACTTTATTTATAATCATATTATAATTGCCAAAATCTTAGTTGGAAACCAATTTTTTCTTAATCAAAAGCATATATTTAGGTATGTCTCTATGGTAAATAGGTTTAACACCGGTAGCGACCACCGACTGGTAAGAAGCACCCTAAATATCAACATTAAGCTGGAAAGAAGCCGCATGATGAGGTCGACTCTTCGTCCGACACTGGTCCAGGCCGGCCAAGACTCCAAAACATTCCAGTTGGAGCTCCGAAACCGACTCGCTGCTTTGGAAACTACTGAGGACGTGGACAGGGACCTTGATGGTGTTATTGGAGTCATACGCGAAGTGGTAAACAGGCACTTTAAGGGAAAGTAAGCGTACCAAGAGGCAAAACTTTCGGGCGGGAGTTTGGAACTGATGAAACGTCGACGGGAAATGCCAGAGGAAGCTTTGTCTGGCACCTTTAAAAAGATCCGGAGATTGGTGAGACGTGACCTCCGCATTTACAATACTCGCCTCATAGAGGAGGCGATTGAGCAGAATCGGGGGTCGAAGGTCTTTACTAAAAGACTGGGAAAAAGTCACTTGACAAAGCTGAAAACCTCGGATGGCAGAATCGTCTCATCAGTTCCGTAGATTCTGGCCGAAATCAAAGGCTTTTACGGTCGATTGTACGCATTGCATTCCCTACAGCCGCAGTCCGACGCGAACGATCCAAGAGCCAAGCTTACCCGCCACTTCACTGAAGATCTCCCAGACGTGGAGGAGGATGAGATTGAGGCGGCCCTCGGGCAGCTTAGTAATGGGAAGGCTCCCGGCGAAGACGGAATCACATCTGAGTTCTTAAAAGCTGCAGGCCAACCTGTGCTTGGCGAACTTAAGAGGCTCTTCAATTCATAGCTCATTCATTCTCGTCATAGCCAATGGGACAACTCCGGAAGCGTGGAGTGGGGGCGTGGTGGCATTGTTTTTCAAGAAAGGAGACAAAAGTCTCCTGAAAAACTATAGACCAATCACGCGCCTGAGTCACGTTTACAAGTTGTTTTTGAGGGTCATCACAAACCATATTTCCGCAAAATTTGACGCTTTCAAGCCACCAGAACAGGCTGGGTTTCGCAAAGGTTACAGTACCATAGACCACGGTGCGGCAGGTTATACAGAAGTCCAAAGAGTATAACCAGCCCCTGTGCTTGGCCATTGTGGACTATGAGAAAGCCTTCGACTCGGTCGTAACCTGGGCTGTTCTGGAATCCTTGCAGCGATGAAAAGTCGATTGGCGGAACGTGAAGGTGCTAAGAAGCCTGTACAGTATAGCATCAATGTCCGTCCAAGTACAAAACCACCGAACAAAACCCATCCAGCTGCTCCGAGGTGTTAGACAGGGAGATGTTATATCTCCGAAACTGTTCACCAACGCACTGGAGGATGTGTTCAAGACGCTGGATTGGAAAGGACTGGGCATCAATGTAAATGGCGAATATCTTACGCTTATTATCGCTTTGCCGATGACATAGTTATTATGGCAGAATCGCTGCAGGATTTGCAAAAAATGCTGCACAGTCTTAACGCTGCCTCGAGACGTGTGGGGCTTGGGATGAATTTAGACAAGACGAAGATAATCTTCAACGAATATGTCATCCCGGAACCAATTTCCGTTGAGGACACTACGCTCGAAGTTGTCCAAGAGTACGTCTACCTTGGGCAAGTACTACAGCTCGGTAGAGACAACTTCGAGCAGAAAATCGCCAGAAGATTGCAGCTTGGCTGGGCAGCATTTGGGAAATTGCGTCATATCTTCACGTCAACACTGCCGCAGTGCCTGAAAAGCCGGGTGTTTAACCAATGCGTCCTACCAGTTTTAACCTACGGAGCCGAAACGTGGAACATGACAGTCAAGTTGGCCCACCGACTACACGTCACTCAGCGTGCTATGGAAAGGTCTATGTTTGGGATCTCATTAAGGGATAAGATCCGGAACGAGGTCATACGACATAAGACTAAGGTAACTGATATTGACCAAAAACTTTGAAAGTAATATTTAGTGCATATTAAAGTTTTGAGTTTGGCGTTCAGGAAATTAGTCGAATCTTCGAATATTGCAGATTTGATATTCGAATATTCGACCCACTCTAATATTCGAATTATTCGAATATTCGAATATTCGAATGCAAGCCCTAGCTACGATCTCTCAGCTCTGAACAGTCCAATTTGTTAATGATGCTAATGTTTAGAGGGCAGCAGGTCATTGCAAAAACTTGTCACGCATTAATTGCCTATTGGTCGAGGGTAAACAAAAATATCATTTTTGTTATCTAGGTTGTTTGTAAAAAGTACGGCATTATTAGAACACGACCGTGATCATAGGTGCAACATCTAAGTCTATTGGTTTTGTACTTTAAAATCAGATCTGTCGAGTCTTTTGATATAGAAAAAAAGCTGGGAGTGCGCTCCGCTGCTTTTAGCATATTTCGTGCCAATAGTACGAGTATACATATTAAAACATGTCTGAAGTTTATCCTGATCTAGGTTGCAAAAATAATTAAAAGGTTGAATTATATCATATTAATCCTTTTAAGTAAGAGCTTGTTTCTCCTCACTGTACTGGTCAGTACCTATGATAAATGGCAACGTTAAGCCAGAACTTAAGTTGATCTCCTATCCTGATGGGATCAGGGAGATTAATTAAATTACAAAAGTTTTTTTTTTTTTTACAGGGATGTGCTCTAGTATTGTAAGTATTAAAAGTAACGTAAGGCTACTTTACGACGTCATAACATTAAGTCAGATTATAATAATTTAATATCCTCTCCCAGTGGGATAAGGAGGATTATACTCTTATTTTTAACGTTTAGAGGATATGGTATTTGATCTCCTATCCCGGCGGGATAAGGAAGATAAGATTTTTGCTTCCTAACCTTGATCGTCGGAAGTTTCGAGACTTACCTGGTTGGTTTGGATTTCATCGACGAGCAATACACTTTCAACGTTTTGAAAACGTAGGGTGGTGCCCTAGGTTCCATATGTCAACGGAAGAGTAAAGTAGGTATTTGATCTCCTATCCCGGTGGGATAAGGGAGATTAGTCGTTTGTACCTTATACTCCATCACCTGCAAGATATACTTCGATGGTTTTGATTTCAATGGGATGCAATATATTTTCAACGTTTCGAGAACGTAGGGCGGAGCCCTGACATTCTGATACCGACGAAAAAGCATAGTAGGTAGCTCTTATCCCAGTGGGATGAAGGAGAGCAGGTTATGCTAGTCATCTATGAACTGGGTCCCGTAACGTTAACAAATTCGGTATTCTCAATAATACAAGCCTTACTAGTTGCAATTACTCGATACAGAACCTTGCATGTTTCACTTTTCATTTTGTTTTTCGTATCCTTCTTCCAGGTTCCCTGATGTTCTTCTTGCACGCGGACAGACCTATATTTTCTAAAAACGTACACTTCTCTAATGGAAAAAACCGTTAGAAGCTTACGTAATCTAAAAAGAAAATTATGTATTAAAGTGAGTAGATTGAGAAAAATTTATCTCCGAACGGTAACACCGTTTTCCTTCTAAAAATTCACAGACGTCATCTAACGGGAAACCCGTTACAGACTTACGTTATTCAAGAAGAAAATTCATATATTTTTAAAGTACCAAAGTAGATTGAAACCAATCTATCTAACAATGGTTTAAAAACCATAAAAAAACTGAAAACTTACTTGGTGTTAGAAATAATTACCAATATCCAGTCGACGCCGTTATGATTGTAACGGCTTAAAGTAAAGATAAAACTAACTCCTTGTGAGAGTAACCACAAAAAAATTGTTACCAAAGTAGTCACTAATACCAGTGAGACGGCTCCAAACTAGCGAAGCTGTTCTGCGACCGCCTTGAACGAAAACTAAAACGTCAATGACACGAATATCGAACAATCCTTCGAGCTGCCTGTGGTGGCGCTAGTATTGCATAGCTGCGGTGGCGGGCTGCGGAAACGTGGGTCACGTGGGCAGACCATGAGTCATGTCTAGTACTCGAACCGGAAACGCGGATGCTACTCTCATGTAAAAGGCTTTGAATAACGGTACAGTACTGTTTAATGAATATTTTAGAGATACATTTTAAATTATTATTCTTGACATTTTTTTGACATCTTTACCTTAGTAATTTCATAATACATATTAATAATTCTATATTAATTTTTATTTTTGATATTTGCAATTAATATAAGGACGGAATTGACATCTAGTAATCAATCAGCATAATAGCATTTGACATAATGTATTAAAAATTAGAAAAGAATGTAATTAAGAAAATGTTATAGCATGAATTATATAAGGAATCATGAATGGAATGATATTTAATTTGATTTCAATGTTTGACAATGTTCACGTATGCCTCATGGAGGTCGTAATGTAACTATTGACCACCTTTAATGCTAATGTATATTGTATACAGGATCTAACGAAATTAGTTACATTCCTTTATAGGGTGGTATCTATAAATCATACTAAATACGATGCCAAAAAATAAGGTACTGTTTCATAGTCATTTTTAAATGTATTGTTTTCTAACAAAATAAATCAATAAAATCACAGTCAAACCTGAAACACTCTGTATCTTTTCCAACACATGTGCAAGCTGTAGTTTACAGATTGTTTACGTACGTAGTGTACGTACACAGCGCACACTAGCAAGTTAGTTGTGTATACTAACTGCCAAGTCAGCTGATCTGCGATTGGTTTAGCAGCACGGCCGGGCTGTCTCGTCGACCAATCACAGTCCAATTGTAATCTGCTCTTGTTCATGCACACATTGACCTACATGTGTGTGTAGAATGCCCTTCTTATCATAATAATTATGATTGTATCAAACATTAAAACCAATGCTAATTAAATTGATAGCCAACATTGTTTTTTTGTTAGTTCGAACTTCGAAGCTTAAGAAAAGATAATTTCAATGTTTTATGACTTAGATTGCATCCTAATTTTAAGTAGATAACGTATTTACTTTATTTTAATTGTTGTACTCAATTAGTAATTTTAAAGTTTTATCTTTCCTTAGCAGAGTCAGTAGGCGCATAGAAATAAAAAATAAAATACGGTTTTAATAACATTTATTTTATTATGACACCCTATCACATTTTCACAGGCTACGGTCTTGCAAGTTAAGCGTTGTTGTTGTAAGTGTAACAACCTAGGTACCTATCTAAAAAAATAAGTTTTTTGACAAACAACTAATTAAATTACGAATCAATCGAGTAAGTAGGTGCCGCTTGGTCCCAATCCATGCTTACCTTGCTTTATTAGGAGTCAGGTTTGTTTAAAGGCACAAATCACCAATTTATAAAAAAAAAAAAAAAAAAATATCCTTCACTGACGCCTACAGACCAAAGGTCCTACTGGCGTGCTTTTTTATGCGCAATAACGTGTCACTGCCACTTTACAATTCACTTTTCGATTTTGTTATTGTGATGTGACGCACTTTGAATGTTAAGATCACTTTCGTCACACACTAAGTCCTTCACTTCTCATGGAAGTCGAGAGGCGTAGGGACCGGGGAACGTGCCGACCAGAGAACCGGGCCCAGCACAACCATTCCTACGCGCGATGCCCGTACCTGCCCGTTAGGAGGTAGGCAGGCAGGCAGGCACGCACGTGCAACGCGGTCGTAGTGCGCAGGGGCTCCATCTTGCTGGAAGTACTGCAATCCACGGCGGAGATGAAGAGGGATGTTAGCTAGCAGTTCCTCCAAGGTTCTTTGAAGACACTCGAGGTAGCTGTGTCCATTGAGACGCTCCAAAAATACTGCGCCAATTAGTTCATCAACAAGTTGGTAATTGGCAATAGGGTAGTACATAACCATTTGTTATGCAGATCGTCGAAATCGTATACCGATAGAACATCGTGTTGCACCTGACTGACACGTCACACACGCAAGGAAGCAAGTAAGAGACTGAGTGAGTGACTGACTGATTTATTTCACCGCACACAAAAACTGCAGCGCGCGCGCGCTTTGCAATAGCCGAAAAAACGCCAGCTAGGGATGTGCTTATGATTGGATTATTTGTAAGATACGAAAACATGCCCGATTAATAGCGGATCGTGAATTGGGAATTGACACCCCGTTTTAAACTAAATCGTGAGTGCGACACAAGTTTTTGACGTGATAACGTCTTATAAAGCGATGACCGACTGCACCACGACTGCACGCACGAAAGTTTCACGTTTTGCGTACGAGCGAGAGCGCGGAACAAGCGATAGAAAGGCACAATCGGCCTAAGCTTTTAGCTTGTGACGCATCTATCTCTCTTACACTCCATCGGCCTATGAGTCCGAGTTGCATCAATGTTTAATCGAACTCATTTAGTCCAAACCACTAATAATCAATGTGTGTGTTAAAGATACACACGCACTGATAAGTGATAACAATTAAGGACGTTTTAACTATTGTTTTAACAAATTAGGCCATATTGAACTGTATCAGACATTTTATTCTTAACTTACAGACGTAAAGGTTTTTTTTCTTAGGTTATTAGGTTAGGTAGCTTAGGTATTCTTAACCACTTAGGTTTTATTGTTATATTTTTTTAGCACGAAGATGCATAAAACATTGTTGTCGTCATTAAGACTAAAATAATAATAATAAATCGCATTCGTTGATATTTGTTACTAAATGTACCTAAAAAAGTTTATTACTTAACAGTACTAACTTTCAGATAGTGCAAGAATAAAATCTTTATTAGTAAAGTCTAGTCCGACGACCTCCACCGTGAGTCGAAAATTTTTAGCCCTAAGATCGGATCTAATGTGGGCTGTGGCACATCTCTAGATCGCTTATGCTTTGACCTTGCCCAACACGTGCCCCGGCGGCACGGCGGCCTTTCGCCGCGAGCGACCAGTCGGATAATCTGCGACTTGTTCTTGCCATACTTTTACCCCTAAAATTTATTGAAAAAATAAAGTGGAATTTGAATGGCAAGAAATTCATTCACTTTCCACGCCGTGTCCGGCGACGGCGACTCCCTGCCGCCAAATATCAGGCCGTGATATTATTTGGATGAAATGCTCTGAGGTGACTAGCAAAACCGAACTTAGTTTTGAAGATTCGGTTACATGGAACACAGAAGAGCTGGCCAGCAGCGTTAAAAGTGTAAGTATATGAAGGCTTTGGTTGTGTCTTCCATATTTGGCGTTTTGCATCGAGATGTTCTAGACGTACTTCCTCAAATTTATCCACGTTCTTGAGAACAGTCTGGCGCCATTCCGGTCTGAGAGGTGCGCGCTCTTCCCAGCCATCAGTTGGTATACCGCATGCTATCAGGTTTCGTTTTATCACGTCCTTATAGCAGAGGTATTGACCGCCCTGCCTACGCTTTCCGCATGAGAGCTCCGAGTAGAACACTGCTTTTGGCAATCTACTATCGTCCATGCGTACTACGTGACCTGACCATCTTAGCTGTTGCTTCATAACGAGCGCCTCAATGCCTGACATTCCAGCTCTACGCAGGACTTCCGTGTTTGAAACGCGATCTTGCCATTTAATCCGCAGTATGGATCGGAGACACTTAAGATGGAATATGTCCAGCTGCCTTAGATCAGCTCTGTAGGTAGACCAAGTCTCTGCGGCATAAAGTAGCGTTGGCAAGACAATCGCTTTGTAAACCAGTATTTTGGTTTTAACCTTAAGATCGTGAGAGTTCCAAACACGAGATCTGAGTTTTCCAAATGCTGCTGCAGCTCCTGCTATTCGGGCTGGCAACTCTGATGCCATGGTGTTGTCATTTCTGATTCGGCAACCCAAGTATTTAAATTACCTCTTGGGGGCTGTTTAAGAACTTGAGTCTTACTAGCACTTATAACTAAACCGAATCTACGGCACGAGTTGTTCAGTGAGTCAACATAAGTTTGGAGGGATTCCAGTGATTCAGCCACTAGGCAAACATCGTCAGCGTAAAGGATATCTAGGATGGAAAGCTTAGCAACCTGGCGCTTGGCCCTAAAACGGGAAAGGTCGAAAACGCTTCTATCAGTCCTAGAACCAATCTCGATTAAGCCTTCACAATTTTTTGCGGCATCACGCATTACAGCGCCAAAGTAAAGTGAGAACAAGGTAGGAGCCAAAACACAACCCTGTTTCACGCCACAGGTAACCGGAAATGGGTCCGAGAAAACATTTTCGTGTCGAACCTTCACCATCATGTTGTCATGAAATTGGCGTATTAGATTTAATATCTTCTCAGGACAGCCAGTTTTCTTTAAAACGATCCACAGGGCATCACGCGGAACTCTATCGAAGGCCTTTTCCAGATCTACAAAACACATGTAGAGAGGACGGTATTGTTCCAGGCTTTTTTCTTGTATTTGCTTGACAACAAATATGGCGTCTACCGTACCTCTACCTGGTCGGAACCCACATTGAGTCTCCGGAAGTATAGTTTCCGCGTGATAGGATAGACGGGTGTTTATTATATGAGCCAGGATCTTTCCTGCCGCAGAGAGCAGTGAGATACCTCTGTACGAGCTGCAATCGGCTATGTCACCTTTGCCCTTATACAGTTTGCAAATGGAGGCATCTCTCCAACCCTGCGGGATGACTTCACACTCCCATATTTTCAGCATGATGTCAAATACCTGATGCTTTAGCATTCTTTAACCTCCTTAAGGCCGCGCCAAATTCGTCATGGGATGGAGGCACAGCGAGATCTTCGTTAACTGGTAGATTCTCGAGTTGGTCTACATATAGTAGGTCAGTTGTCTGTGAGCTGGGATTCAGAATATCTTTAAAGTGTTCCGCCCACCGGGCTACCACATCGTTCTGCTCACATAGCCGTTGCGTCCTGTCTCTGCTATATATTGGGGCTATCTTTTTAGCTCTTGGGCCAAAGACCGTTTGAAGTGACTCAAAAAATCTACCTGACTGATTAGTATCAGCGTAGTGCTGAATTTCTTTGGCTTTCTCCACCCACCAACCGTCTTTAAGGTCGCGAACTTTAGACTTCAGACTTTGATGAGCTTTACGCCGCTCAGAGACAACGGATGAAAGAAGAGAACGCCTATGTTCCTTGACAAGATTCTTGATCTCCATGTCAGAGTCGTCAAACCAATCTTGGTTTCTCCGTTTTGGTTTGCCAATCACTCGCGAGGCACAACTATGCAAAGTCTCAGAGTAAAAACGCCATGTTTCTTCAACAGACATGGTTTCCGTTGTCTCTGGCATACTGGCAGTAAAAGCATCATCTAGGTCCTTAGCCAGGCTGTAGTCGTGGATAAGATTCGCGCAGTTTACCTTCGCTGGTAGTTTACGCGTTACTCGACGTGGTGCTTTTAGGTGTAGCCGTAGCCTAGATCGAACAAGGCGATGATCACTCCAGCCCTGGGCACCCCTCATTGCTCGGGTGATGAGGACATCTGCAAGATCTCTCTTTCGAACAATGACATAATCTAAGAGGTGCCAGTGCTTAGATCTAGGGTGCATCCACGTAGTCTTGTATTTATCAGGCAAACGAAAATAGGTATTTGTGATAGAAAGTTCAAATTCCGAACAAAGGGTTAGAAAGTCTAAGCCATTGACATTGCATTTTCCAACTCCTTGGCGTCCCAAAACCCCATCCCAAGCACCACAATCGTTGCCAACACGAGCATTAAAATCGCCAAACAGAAGGATTTTATCCGCTACTGGTATTTTCGATAGGACTTCACGAAGGTCGTAATAGAATTTAGATTTTACTTCATCCGACGACGGCAGAGTGGGGGCATATACACTTATCAGGTGAATATGTGTGTTGTGGCAAGAAATTAGGATTTAATGAAATTGTAATTTTTTGTTTATTATTAAGACTAGCTGTTAAATTAAATGTTATGATAATCTTAAACGACACTTCATAAATTTCGAATGTTAGTAGTTTTGTTTATAAAATTTAATAACTCATTACACAAGTTGGCGGCCGTGATGAATAACTAATTAATCGTGTACCTAAGTGGTTTTATTAAAGCTGATTACGCAACATTACTTGAGCTTGCGACAACAATAAAATAGTAGCTGAACGTTGTCTCCGTGGTTTATTTTTAATAATTCAAAATGATACGTAAGTAAGTACAGCTTTGATTATCAAAGAAAACGAGTGAATCTTTTCGTTTTTTGACGTAAATCAAGTAGCAAGTTCAGATCACACTCTTTGGTCAGTTTGCGGCATCCGAACGTTCGCATCCGACCGATCCTCGACCGAAGTTTCGATTGGAACCTTAGCGCGACACAACATAGAAATCGCGAAGTTCCATCGTGGCCACAGACAATTGTAGAAGAGTATCGGAATGAATGATACTGAGTGCTAGTGTTATGACTACGTATTAAAATTTAACCGGTTTTGTAAAAGTCTCTTGCAGATTCAAAATATTAGTAAACTAATGCGTAAACATGGTTTCTATTAACAGAATTTTTTTTATTTCAATCAATTTTAGATATTGAAACTAAGAAAATTGCACCATTCCAATTGTTTATGACATTTAGAAAAAAAAATGCTGAACACATGAAATGTCATTGCTTGCTTATTGATTTTAAAAGTTGTTCTGAGATACTCGATCGCAAAGTAGTTTGAAAATAATTCGATAGATGGCGTTATGTGGCATAATAATAAGTTTTTTGTAGAAAATGAGTCATATTTATTAAATAATGCTTTTTAAATTAAGAAAAATAAAAATAATATTATAACGACGTATTACAGTTTGAAACCATAAAAAAAGTTTGTGTTTGTTATTCTGGTTTGATCAGCTGTCTGTCACACTGTCAGCGCGAATCCGACCAAATATAATGGTCTCTAAGATTGGACAAAATATGGTTGTGTTGCCTACCTATTGCATTTTTAGGGATTCGTGGCTTAGTGCTAATAGTGCATTTCTAATAGTTTTATCATTAAAGCAAAATAAGAAGAAATGCATTGTTTTGTCAAGCCGGCATACCAAACTATTATATTTGATAGATTTTATAACGTTTACAATAATTTGTGTCGTAAAATTGTACTTGTGCTATGCGGTGGTTATGAAGTTTTAACTTGGAGGTGTGAAACTTGTTGTAAACAATGATTAGGTATGTATAAAATACAAGATTTCTTAGCATGTTAAAAAATATGTCCATTTACGATGGTCAGACGATAGCTATTTAGATGTCGTAAAATTTGACATTAGATCTCCGATAAAACTCTTGTCAAACTCAAATGTTCGGTCGCACCGATACACTTCAGAGTAGGGTTTACGATGCCACTAATGTCAAATGATGATCGGTCGAATCGACTGAAATGCCCGATCAAACCGACCGACCGATTGCATTTCATATTAGGAAATGCCCGAACAATCGGCCGATATATCGGATTTGTCACTTCGCGCTAGACCCCCTGATCCCTTCAATTTTGCGTACCTATTTTCTCAACCGAGTTGGCTACGTGATAGCGTGAACATAAAAATCATGGGTAAAAAACCGTTCGTTAAGTTTTACTGACTTACTATCACAACATTAATTACAAACCTAGCAGTATTTTTCCTTATTACTTTATTGAAAAAAAAAACAACTCAAAAACTTTAATTTACCCTAGAAACAGGGTAATTTTTTTCATGTTGGTATCCCTGACCCGGCATCTCACCTTGACTGCGCTTGATTCTTGGATTTTGAGTTTGCTTGTGTGCGTATTAAGTGTGTCATTGTAGTAGTAATCAGCTGTAAAGGATGTGGAATTTTGTAGTTACGAAATGAGATTGTTATGATGAATATCTCCGAAACTAGCCTGAATTTTTCGCTTAAATTTTGTCAGGCTCCTTGGTATGACGTATAGATACCCCCATTAAAAGGAATGTAACTAATATCGTTAAGTCTTATATAATACTGCTGTTACATTATGAAGTAATTAAATGAATATGAATATGAATAAAACCAATCACAAGAACAAACTCTCCTCTAATACTATTGGTCTCCCAGGGCCCTCTGCTCCGATTTTTGTAGCAGAAAGTTTGACAGCCAGAGACCGCAAACTCTTTGCAATGGCCCGCAACGCAGCCAAAACACTTGAATATAGGTTCTGCTGGACCAGTAATGGGCGGATTTACATGCGTAAAGCTGAAGGTCTACCCCGTATTGAAGTTAAACAAAAAGCGGACCTCAACAAACTGAAGAGAGTCTGACTAGGTATAGTTTTATTATTCCCACTTTTAATTATAATTTCCATGCAAGATTTAACTATTATTATAAATGTCACGTTTACCCTCATTGTTATAATTATTTTATTTTTATATTAACGAACCCAAGCGCACAAAATATTGAATCTTATGTTTACAGCCCGTTATTATATCGCGAACCCGTTTCTGCGACCTATTCAATAGACATAAACGGAGCTTGCCGCCGTGAATAACTGGCAGTCATGCCCTAGACAATGATATCTGTGAAGCGATTGTATGCAGTCCTAACGACTGCCCTTCCTTACTGCCTATGCCGTCATCATCTCACTTACTCATTCTAGCCCAAAACATTCGTAGTGTAGGAGCTACTTTCTCTGGCCTTTTAACTGTGATTGATAGAATCAAGGCTTCATGTGACATCATCTTGTTTGATTTACATAACTTTTTTAATACCCCTTCCATAGTGGACTCAAAAAGAAGGTAATCTGCCGATGGGGGTATGTATACACTAACAATAATATACTGCTCTAACTCAGCACACGCGAGTTCAATAGTTTGCTCTATCGTGGCACCTTCTATAGATAAATCAGTTATAAATTGCCTTAGATCAGACCATAGTGGACCAATAGCCTCTTTTGAGCACCATCATGTCTCGCCTATTGTGAATATTGTTTGTAGGCCGGTCACTGCTAATAAATTAGATCGATTTAAAAATAATATTGATAGCGGAATAAATTTATTACCACCAAACAGTGATACTGTAGATGTATCATATGAAAACCTATTTGGATTAGTCAAAGATGAATTTAATAATATATTCAAATAAAAACATATAAAAGTAAATACAAATAAGTATAAATTTAGTGACTGGTATTCACAAAAGTAGGAAAAAATTATACGAATTATATGAACTAAGAGCGCAAACTCAAGACCCAAACATTTTTGAATATGTTAAAAAAATCTCCAAAATTTTTAAAAAAGTATGTTCTGTAGCCAAAGCCAATTATATCCGTGGTATTATTACAAACTCCAAAAATAAAATTAAAGCTACTTGGAGTATTATAAATAAAGAAACAGGCAAAAATAGACAATCAGATCGTACTATTGACCTCAATATCGACAGTAAAATTATTAAATCTGACAGTGAAGTAGCGAACGCATTTGAGGATTTTTTCTCTAAAATACCTTTAGTTACAACTAGTAAATTAAACTCTTTACACGGTCTTGCCGAAAATTTTCTAAAATCCAATGTTGACAAATGCAATTCTATATTTAATTTTAGACATATTAATCCAGAAATTATTATTAAAACTTTTAGAGAGTTGAATATTAAAAAAACTGAAGATTTATGGGGAATTTCGACTAATATAATCAACCATATTATTGATAGTATAGCAATGCATCTTGCTTGTATATTTAATCGGTGTATTGATGAAGGTTCATTTCCAAATTTAATGAAGAACAGTAAAATTATACCTTTATTTAAATCCGGTGATAAAAGTGATCCCTCGAACTACAGACCTTACATATTAATATATATCAATACTACAAGCTCTTAGTAAAATATTTGAAAAGATTATATTTAATCAACTCTTATTTCATTTTAGAATTAACGAATTATTGCATGAGAAGCAGTTTGGTTTTACTAAAGGTAGAAACACAACTGATGCGGGAGTTGCACTCATTACGCATATATTCGATGCATTTGAAAAAAAGAAAGATGCTTTAGGAGTGTTTTGTGATTTGTCTAAAGCATTCGATTGTGTAGATCACAAAACGTTAATAATGAAATTACGGCATTATGGTGTCTCGAATGATTCAGGAAATTTGTTAGAGTCATACCTCACTGAGAGATTGCAAACAGTTAGTATTAATGGAACTGACTCTTCTGGAGCCCCATTACGCATGGGTGTGCCCCAGGGCTCTATGTTGGGACCTTTATTATTCCTAATATATATAAATGACCTTCCTTACTTTACTTAAGACCTTTGTGAGATAGTATTGTTTGCAGATGATACATCTTTGATTTTTAAAACTAATAGTTTAAGCTCTCACAAGTAGTACACTGGTTTACTGCCAACAATCTCTTACTAAATGCGAAAAAAACCAAGTGCATTAAATTCACTATGCCCAATGTAAGGCAGGTCAGTACGCATATAAATATGTCAGACGATCATATAGATGCGGTTGATTCAACAACATTTTTGGGAATCACATTAGACTCACGACTGCAATGGGGTCCCCATATAAATGCCCTGTCAGGAAGGCTCAGTTCAGCGGCTTATGCTGTGAGGAATATAAGGCCGTTAACTAATGTCGAAACGGCAAGACTAGTATACTTTAGTTATATTCATAGTTTGTTGTCGTATGGTCTATTGCTATGACCTCGCTTTGCTATGAGACGCTCGCGCGCGCGCGTTCACACGAGCACACGTATTTAATTTGGCTCTGTCTGTTTTTATTATTTGTAGTGTTCAAAAGTGTATTAATCGCACAAAAAACTGTACCAATCGATTCCTTTTAAAAAACTATAAAGACTGTGCTAATTTTCTCAATCAACAAAAGTGAGTTTAGTGTATAAAACAGTGCAAACGTGTTTTAATTCATCAAAACAAACAGTCATCTAGTGTCGTTTTGTGTGACTCATCAAGTGACCGTGCTTGAAATCCATTATTACCATATATGGTCACATACTTAGAGACTCAAACAAACTCTGAAGGAGCAGCCCGTACAGACTTTTCGTTACTTTGGACAGTAGTTGCCGTAGCGCTTTGGAGACAGTGTCGAACTGAGACTAAGTGATCTCAGGAAAAGGCGGTTCGAATCCAAGTGACAATTTATTTTTTCTTTTCTTTTTCTAATATTTTTTGTTTTGTTCTATTTTTTTTTTGTTTGCTGAAATGTCATCGACATATAAAAAACCCGCTACAAGGACAAAAAAATGTTACAAATGTAGGAAGGATATAACGAAAGAAGCTGTTAAGTGTTCGTTATGTAAGAATAATTATGACATTTTATGTGGAAACATTACGCTAAGGAAATACAATTTGATGTCAACTGACAGCAGAAGGCAATGGCAATGTAACATTTGCTTGGATAATCGGGCCGTAACAACAAAATCGAGTAAAATTAATCCCGTATATGTAAGTACTCCAAAAGCAAACACATCACAAGCAAGTACAAGTACAGCACAAGAGAATTTATGTTTAATGACTGAAAACATAACTTCAAGAAGGCAATCAATTACGGAGACTGAATATAAACATAAATATGATGACGTAAAAGGTCAATCTCTACTGGTGGAAAATGATAATTCTTTAGCGGATCTCTCATTGTCTCCCAGAAGAAGCCTTCCCGATCTCTCTACTCGTGATTATGACGACGATATATCTTAAACTGAAGCAAAAAATTGAGGAACTAACTAGCAAACTTGACAGTGCACACACGGAAATAGAAAACTTGCACATGGAAAACAATGTATTTCAAAAAAAAGTTAATGAGCAAGAAAATAGGATTCAACACTTAACTACAATATGTTCACCGAGTTCCAGAAAACGCAAATCAAAAGGAAAAAGAGAATCAGCATTTATGCGACAAAACAAATCCCTTGATGATTCCATAATCCAAACAAGCTACTGTCGTGATGTCTCAATACAGGCTGAAGCTCAGGAAGGGAGAAAAGATACGTCATTAAAAGACACCCGGTTACCTAGAAATAATACTGTTGAATCTTTGAACAAAATACATATTTTTGGAGGGCAACAATGTGTAGGTCTAGCTTCTGCCCTGATACGATCAAGAATGAATAGTAAACATAAGAAATATAGTATTACAGCAGATACAAAACCCCTTGCGCCAACGGAAGAAATTCTAAACGGATGCGAAAATATTATATTCAATACTAAAGATAAAATAGTAATTAATGTTGGTGAAAATGACTGTAACCCAACTAGAGTAATATTAGAATTATCTGCATTTTTGAAAAAATTTAATAGCTTTACCATTTTTGTAATAAGTGTACAAAAAAATATTTTTTTGAATGAAAACTTGTTAAATAAGAGCATTCACCTTCTATGTAAAAATTTCGTTAATTGTCATTTTATTCAATTAGACGGTAAAAAGAAACACTTTGACATTTGTACCAAATTAAATTATATGATAGATAGCCTTGACTACAGTGACACATTCTTAAGTTATAACAAACATGACTTAATCAATTTTCCATATCTTCGTGTTAATGAACTAAAAACAAAAAAAATGTCACAGACAACTATTTTAGATTTTTTTGGTTACCCAAAAAAACGCGCTAAGCACCAAAATGAAACAGTTAATGCTAATATCAGACTGGTATCATCTACAGATTCAAAATACGACAACTTTTTTCGTCTCTAAAAACCAAATCCTTACAATTTTTCACCAAAACATAGCCGGACTACTTAATAAAACTGATTTGTTGCAAATTTACATTACCGAATTGAATAAAAAATAGGATCAGATTTAGATGTGATATGCCTAAGTGAATCATTTCCTAAAACGGGAGAAGAAGCGTGTGTGCATTTGGACGGCTACACTATTGCAAACAGTTATTCGAGGCAAGAAATGCGGCGTGGTGGTGTATGTATACTTTGTAAAAATAATATTAATTTTGCAAATCTTACAATAATTAGTAACTATCAAGCAGAAAACACTTTTGAGGTATGTGGTATCGTTATGCCAGACCATCGCTGTTGTATTATTTGCATCTGTAGGATACCTAAATCCAATGTTACAGACTTCTTAAATAAATTTCAGGACATGCTTTATAATGTTAGTAACAAATATGACGACTTTAAAATCATTATGGCCGGAGACTTTAATATTGACACAATAAAATGCACACCAGCTTCTGAATTCTATAAAGACATTCTTCTTAACAATAATCTAACTCTTCACATAAAAAAGCCAACCAGACAGAAAACTTGTATAGATCATATAATAAGCAATGACCGAGAAGCCAAGGGTAACACCCATGAATTGGGGTTATCTGACCATAACACTGGTCAAACTCTTACTATAAAATTTCCAAGTATAAATAAAGATAACATTAACTCATATAGAATATTTAGAAGAGACTATAGCAATGACAATATTATAAAGTTTCAAGACATAATGAAACAGCTGACATTTAGTGACATATATGAAGAATCGGATTTTGACCTAGCTTTTAGTAATTTTCACGACTTAATTAGATTATTTTATGACTTATGCTTTCCAGTGATTAAAATTAAACGTTATATAAAAACTTCTGGTCCTAAATGGATAACAGCAGGGCTTAAAAAGTCTTGTAAAACAAAAAGCAAGCTAAGGTACAAGTATTATACGTCAAGACCTACGGAAAAAGAAGTAAGCAAGTCAAAATATCATCTCTACACTAACATTTAAAAAAAAGTTTTTAGTAAATCCCAAAAAATAAGCAGTTATAAATATGTGCTTGGTAGTAAAAATAAATGCAAGGCTGCGTGGGACATTATCCAAAACAAAACTCAAACTAACAATGTCCCAAAAACTATAAAAGAATTAAAAATCAATAATAGAATTATCAGAGACAAAATAGAAATGGCCGAAAATTTTAACAAAAACTTTATTCATTCGCCGGATAAACACAAGCGATCCAAGAAAACACTAACTAAAAATAATATGACAAGCATTTGCTTACGTCCTACAAATAAATATGAGGTTTTTGCTATACCTACTTATTTATGAATATATTTATATTGAAGTTTAAAATAGTGATGGCAGCCCCCAACGGATTTTCTTGGGTTTTTTATTAAGTACATAGGTAGTTGAATATGATATTGACACATCTATATCTCCGAGAACCAGATAGGTACGAAGGGAAGTGCTATGAAAACTGATACTCTATTGTTCATATGACCGACTCCACGTTAGATCAACTCTAATTTTTCGTTAATTATCTCTCGTTACATACTCAAATCTTTTAGTCGAGGGTTTTTTAAAATAATTTTATCCTTTTTCAATACGTTTTAATAAGCGTCGTGGGTTTTTTCTAAATTTTTAATTTTGCTTTTTATTTCAAACTTTTTAGAGAGCATAGGTGTTATGTACAGTGCCAGTTTTAGCACTACCAGCACTTTGAGCGAGATTTCTACAGCGCCTCCATCTGCCATTCAAAACAAGGCAAGGAATAAAATGAAATACTTAGTCCATGTTAACTTCGACTAATAAGACGTAGGTAACCAAAGGATATTCGTCCGAGGCATTTATCCACTTTTTAAGTAAAGAAGAAGAAGACCTACTATAATTAGATTCTGATGGTGTACCAGCACTAGCGCGAGCGAAGCGAGCGCGCAATACTTTGCGTTTTAAATGTTAGCTATGTATTTTACTACAATTTAACAAGTGTGGTGAAATACTAATTAAATGTAACCGGAAAGACTGCGAGCGCGCAAACGTTAATTATGCATTTTTACGCAAGAGGGCACGGCAACGGTATCGGCATTGGTGAATTCGACTGCAGCAGCAACATGCAGAATGTATGAAAGCCGTGCAATTCTATTGCACTTTTATACATTTATACCTCCACCTTTGCCAGGGATAAAAAGCAAGCGATTTGGACAGGGATGACGCGTAATTAATATTTATTTTCGAAAAGTTTTGAGAAACTGGTGAAACATTTTTCCAATGGTCTTTGATGTAAAGCTCTTTGGTGGGAAGCAAGTATTTATTAACAAAAACAATATTTTCTTAAATAGGTTCGCGCCGTCGTCAGTCAAGTAAATTCCATGTAGTAAAAATATAATCCGCGAGCGAAGCGAGCGCGAAAAATTTACGATGCTACAATGTGTCTTCTTATACTGCCGTTCTTTTGAAGTAAATACTTCGCTCTACCCTAACCCCGCTACTGGTTATGTAATGATACATATCGATATAGTTCATTTAATAGTATTAATATAAATATTTACAACTAAACGTAATTGCGCTCAACGATGGACGACGTGAGTTTTTTTTCTTGAGAATTTTTAGAGTGTCTCCATCACTATTCTCTACAGAAAGATCAGCAACCTGCGATATGCAGATGACACTACACTGTTCACATCGTCCGAGCAAGAAATGGCTCAACTCATTTCTTGAGTGGAATAAGAGAGTGAATTATTTGGCCTCACCATAAACAAGGCGCAGACCGAGTCGTTGGTGATAGACAGACCTAGTACGCTAATTTACTCGAATGAACTCTGAGACCTGGAATTTGTTGACCAGTTCATATACCTTGGCTCTCTTTTCAGCAACGTGGATGGCAGTGAGAAAGAGATATTGATAAGAATCCAAATTTCCAAATCAGCGATGACTAAACTCACTAGGACATGGAAAAACCGCAACATATCCCGCAAAACCTAAGTGAGGCTGGTGGTCTTCTCAATTTTCTTCTATGGCGCTGAATTAAGGACGATAAGACAGAGTGAAATGGCAAGGATCGATGTTTTTGATATGTGGTGTTCGAGGCAGGTGTTGCGAATTCCATGGAATGCACGCCGTACTAACTTGTCCATTCTTAAGGAGCTCGGCATCACCACAAGGTTGTTCGCTATCTGTTTCCAGCGCATTTTCAATTACTCCAGGCACATCGCTCGCAGAAACCCTGACAGAACAGACTACGTTTGCTGATGGTGGTTGGCAAGGTTGATGGAAGAAGCTCACGCGGTCGTGCACCTACCTGCTGGTCAGACCTAGTAAAGTCACTCACTGGCCTATCAATATTAACCCAGGCTATAAAAACTGCCAAGGATAGGAATACGTGGAGAAGCATAGCGCATCGGGTGATTAACACTTCAAGCTAGACACGACTTTCAGCAATGAAGATACCGACTAAAAAGAAGATTCTCTACAGAAATACTTACCTATCTTTTTTTTCAAATAAGTTGTAGCTGATATAAAATATATTACTGCAACGCCCCCTAGTGAGTTACTACCATAACACCTATTTAAGAACCCACACTAATCAACCACAAATCCATCACTGAAAACTGCATCAAAATCGGACTAATAGTTTTGGTTAAGCACAAAAAAAGCTTACCCTGCGGTAAGCTTTTTTTTGTGCTTAACCCTCCCTCTGGTGAGTTGTCACCTGAAAATGCATCAATTAAACCCGAACCCAGTACTCAAAACTGCAAAAAAACCGTACTGGTAGTTTTGGTTTTGCACAAACAAATGTTTACTGTAGCATCCCCTGGTGAGTTGTCCTCGTTACATCTATCTAAGAACACGCACCAATTAAATTTTAATCCAGCATTAAAAATCGCATCAAAATCGTACTAGTAGTTTTGGTTTTGCACAAAAAAAATTGACTGCAGCGCCCCCTGGCGAGCTGCCACCGTAACATCTATAAAAAAACATGCACCAATCAAAACTAAACCTATCACTGAAAACCGCATCAAAATTGGACTAGTAATTTTGGAGATAATTGGCAACATTGGATTCCACAAACAACCTCTCACCCCAAACGCATATACCATCTCCGTTCCGTCGTGGGTAATAAAAAGTGCAGTGCATCTTTCCCCGATAGGGTAAGTGATGAACAATTATTGTTTTAACCGCTTTAGTTAATAAGTAGTTAGCGGATTAGTTACTGTTTTAGTTTTCATGTAAAACTTAGTGTCTCTAAATTTAGAACCGTTTTGTGCCTATTCATGCAGATATACAGGGTGTAAAAAAAGGCTTAACGAAGCCTTAAACCACGAATTCTATATATAAAAGCAAGTAGAATGCAAAAAAAATAATCGCTGGGAAATGACTTTTATTTTTTGGTATCAAAAAAAATAACTTATTTCTAACCCGCAATGTATAGCGCGCACGCCACAGACTATGCCTGTGTGTGTAAGCGGTCGGCGGGCGAGCGGGTGGCGCGAGAGCACTGCGCACGATTCATTGCCGGCTGTGCCCTTTAAAGGCGTTTTATGAAAGAAGCACTGAAAAGTTTTATCATGTTTCTTTGTAAAAAAGTTTAGTATTATCAAACAGAAGTTAATTTTGTAAAAATCTTTCAAAAAAAATTGTAACTTTGACTGTCAATAACTCGGTATCCCGTCATTTCCCAGGTATAGTGTAAAAGAAAAAAATGATCGTAATAATACGTAGAATATGTGGTATTCGGCTTGGTGAAGCCTTTTTTTACACCCGATATATATTATACTTTTGTTGTTTGGCGCTTGCTTCCAAGGAGCAATTAAATATATTATTCATTAGTGTCAAATGAAAGTTTTCATACCAAATAAAATTAATCGCTGTTCGCGTACATATTTATGTATACCCAAATTGTTATTTATTCGCAATTGGCGTAATACTTTGCATAGCCGTACCTACCTTGCTTATTGTTTTCTTCCATGCTTACCCTCCGTTCTGATTGCGACCGTTACATTGCCATTGCCGTTAATTTGCCACCACACCTTCTACTTAATTATTCGAACCCGGCTTGCTTGGCTTGGCTGAAATGGTGGTCGCAATCTACGGAACTCAGATACAGAAGCTTAAGCCAGAATATTTTTCCCCAGGGCACATAGTTTGGGACACGGAAGCGGCCCTTTTCGAATACGGGCTGAAACCTGGGCCGCCTGCCTTATCTACTGCACCCATCTGCTTCGCCCCATACCTACGGCCGCCACCCACCTTCGGCCTCATACTTTAGGGAAGTTTGGGTCTACGGAGCAAACTATCAGTCAGGAATCGAACCCACTCCCAATTAACATTAATTAAAACAATATTTTTTGTGTACGGTTTTGTTATTATTTTTCTACGCAAACGCGACAAATTATTGAAATATTAAGGTTAGGTATTACAAAAGCGGTACTACTACTACTACTTGAATTATGGTCACTATCTGCACTACCACTACTGCTACTGATGTGAGATACTACTTCGTGTAGATCACGCTTCACGACATTGGGCATCGTGGGCCACTCATTCTCATTTTTTAATAAAAATGAAGGTCCAGACCACCATAAATGAGTATCGCCGATTACGTCGGCTCGTAAGCTTCGTGAAACGAGATCCGCCGGGTTGTCCTTCGACGGTACGTAGCTCCAGCGGGTCTAAAACGGCCGCATTCGATGTTTCATTTTTAATCTAAATCATTTAGTGAAATGTAGCGGAAATGATTTGCAAACCCTAAAACGGCCACATTAATAAATGAATCATATGCAATTCATTTCATCAAATGAAAAATTTACGATGCTACAATGTGTCTTCTTATACTGCCGTTCTTTTGAAGTAAATACTTCGCTCTACCCTAACCCCGCTACTGGTTATGTAATGATACATATCGATATAGTTCATTTAATAGTATTAATATAAATATTTACAACTAAACGTAATTGCGCTCAACGATGGACGACGTGAGTTTTTTTTCTTGAGAATTTTTAGAGTGTCTCCATCACTATTCTCTACAGAAAGATCAGCAACCTGCGATATGCAGATGACACTACACTGTTCACATCGTCCGAGCAAGAAATGGCTCAACTCATTTCTTGAGTGGAATAAGAGAGTGAATTATTTGGCCTCACCATAAACAAGGCGCAGACCGAGTCGTTGGTGATAGACAGACCTAGTACGCTAATTTACTCGAATGAACTCTGAGACCTGGAATTTGTTGACCAGTTCATATACCTTGGCTCTCTTTTCAGCAACGTGGATGGCAGTGAGAAAGAGATATTGATAAGAATCCAAATTTCCAAATCAGCGATGACTAAACTCACTAGGACATGGAAAAACCGCAACATATCCCGCAAAACCTAAGTGAGGCTGGTGGTCTTCTCAATTTTCTTCTATGGCGCTGAATTAAGGACGATAAGACAGAGTGAAATGGCAAGGATCGATGTTTTTGATATGTGGTGTTCGAGGCAGGTGTTGCGAATTCCATGGAATGCACGCCGTACTAACTTGTCCATTCTTAAGGAGCTCGGCATCACCACAAGGTTGTTCGCTATCTGTTTCCAGCGCATTTTCAATTACTCCAGGCACATCGCTCGCAGAAACCCTGACAGAACAGACTACGTTTGCTGATGGTGGTTGGCAAGGTTGATGGAAGAAGCTCACGCGGTCGTGCACCTACCTGCTGGTCAGACCTAGTAAAGTCACTCACTGGCCTATCAATATTAACCCAGGCTATAAAAACTGCCAAGGATAGGAATACGTGGAGAAGCATAGCGCATCGGGTGATTAACACTTCAAGCTAGACACGACTTTCAGCAATGAAGATACCGACTAAAAAGAAGATTCTCTACAGAAATACTTACCTATCTTTTTTTTCAAATAAGTTGTAGCTGATATAAAATATATTACTGCAACGCCCCCTAGTGAGTTACTACCATAACACCTATTTAAGAACCCACACTAATCAACCACAAATCCATCACTGAAAACTGCATCAAAATCGGACTAATAGTTTTGGTTAAGCACAAAAAAAGCTTACCCTGCGGTAAGCTTTTTTTTGTGCTTAACCCTCCCTCTGGTGAGTTGTCACCTGAAAATGCATCAATTAAACCCGAACCCAGTACTCAAAACTGCAAAAAAACCGTACTGGTAGTTTTGGTTTTGCACAAACAAATGTTTACTGTAGCATCCCCTGGTGAGTTGTCCTCGTTACATCTATCTAAGAACACGCACCAATTAAATTTTAATCCAGCATTAAAAATCGCATCAAAATCGTACTAGTAGTTTTGGTTTTGCACAAAAAAAATTGACTGCAGCGCCCCCTGGCGAGCTGCCACCGTAACATCTATAAAAAAACATGCACCAATCAAAACTAAACCTATCACTGAAAACCGCATCAAAATTGGACTAGTAATTTTGGAGATAATTGGCAACATTGGATTCCACAAACAACCTCTCACCCCAAACGCATATACCATCTCCGTTCCGTCGTGGGTAATAAAAAGTGCAGTGCATCTTTCCCCGATAGGGTAAGTGATGAACAATTATTGTTTTAACCGCTTTAGTTAATAAGTAGTTAGCGGATTAGTTACTGTTTTAGTTTTCATGTAAAACTTAGTGTCTCTAAATTTAGAACCGTTTTGTGCCTATTCATGCAGATATACAGGGTGTAAAAAAAGGCTTAACGAAGCCTTAAACCACGAATTCTATATATAAAAGCAAGTAGAATGCAAAAAAAATAATCGCTGGGAAATGACTTTTATTTTTTGGTATCAAAAAAAATAACTTATTTCTAACCCGCAATGTATAGCGCGCACGCCACAGACTATGCCTGTGTGTGTAAGCGGTCGGCGGGCGAGCGGGTGGCGCGAGAGCACTGCGCACGATTCATTGCCGGCTGTGCCCTTTAAAGGCGTTTTATGAAAGAAGCACTGAAAAGTTTTATCATGTTTCTTTGTAAAAAAGTTTAGTATTATCAAACAGAAGTTAATTTTGTAAAAATCTTTCAAAAAAAATTGTAACTTTGACTGTCAATAACTCGGTATCCCGTCATTTCCCAGGTATAGTGTAAAAGAAAAAAATGATCGTAATAATACGTAGAATATGTGGTATTCGGCTTGGTGAAGCCTTTTTTTACACCCGATATATATTATACTTTTGTTGTTTGGCGCTTGCTTCCAAGGAGCAATTAAATATATTATTCATTAGTGTCAAATGAAAGTTTTCATACCAAATAAAATTAATCGCTGTTCGCGTACATATTTATGTATACCCAAATTGTTATTTATTCGCAATTGGCGTAATACTTTGCATAGCCGTACCTACCTTGCTTATTGTTTTCTTCCATGCTTACCCTCCGTTCTGATTGCGACCGTTACATTGCCATTGCCGTTAATTTGCCACCACACCTTCTACTTAATTATTCGAACCCGGCTTGCTTGGCTTGGCTGAAATGGTGGTCGCAATCTACGGAACTCAGATACAGAAGCTTAAGCCAGAATATTTTTCCCCAGGGCACATAGTTTGGGACACGGAAGCGGCCCTTTTCGAATACGGGCTGAAACCTGGGCCGCCTGCCTTATCTACTGCACCCATCTGCTTCGCCCCATACCTACGGCCGCCACCCACCTTCGGCCTCATACTTTAGGGAAGTTTGGGTCTACGGAGCAAACTATCAGTCAGGAATCGAACCCACTCCCAATTAACATTAATTAAAACAATATTTTTTGTGTACGGTTTTGTTATTATTTTTCTACGCAAACGCGACAAATTATTGAAATATTAAGGTTAGGTATTACAAAAGCGGTACTACTACTACTACTTGAATTATGGTCACTATCTGCACTACCACTACTGCTACTGATGTGAGATACTACTTCGTGTAGATCACGCTTCACGACATTGGGCATCGTGGGCCACTCATTCTCATTTTTTAATAAAAATGAAGGTCCAGACCACCATAAATGAGTATCGCCGATTACGTCGGCTCGTAAGCTTCGTGAAACGAGATCCGCCGGGTTGTCCTTCGACGGTACGTAGCTCCAGCGGGTCTAAAACGGCCGCATTCGATGTTTCATTTTTAATCTAAATCATTTAGTGAAATGTAGCGGAAATGATTTGCAAACCCTAAAACGGCCACATTAATAAATGAATCATATGCAATTCATTTCATCAAATGAAAAATTTACGATGCTACAATGTGTCTTCTTATACTGCCGTTCTTTTGAAGTAAATACTTCGCTCTACCCTAACCCCGCTACTGGTTATGTAATGATACATATCGATATAGTTCATTTAATAGTATTAATATAAATATTTACAACTAAACGTAATTGCGCTCAACGATGGACGACGTGAGTTTTTTTTCTTGAGAATTTTTAGAGTGTCTCCATCACTATTCTCTACAGAAAGATCAGCAACCTGCGATATGCAGATGACACTACACTGTTCACATCGTCCGAGCAAGAAATGGCTCAACTCATTTCTTGAGTGGAATAAGAGAGTGAATTATTTGGCCTCACCATAAACAAGGCGCAGACCGAGTCGTTGGTGATAGACAGACCTAGTACGCTAATTTACTCGAATGAACTCTGAGACCTGGAATTTGTTGACCAGTTCATATACCTTGGCTCTCTTTTCAGCAACGTGGATGGCAGTGAGAAAGAGATATTGATAAGAATCCAAATTTCCAAATCAGCGATGACTAAACTCACTAGGACATGGAAAAACCGCAACATATCCCGCAAAACCTAAGTGAGGCTGGTGGTCTTCTCAATTTTCTTCTATGGCGCTGAATTAAGGACGATAAGACAGAGTGAAATGGCAAGGATCGATGTTTTTGATATGTGGTGTTCGAGGCAGGTGTTGCGAATTCCATGGAATGCACGCCGTACTAACTTGTCCATTCTTAAGGAGCTCGGCATCACCACAAGGTTGTTCGCTATCTGTTTCCAGCGCATTTTCAATTACTCCAGGCACATCGCTCGCAGAAACCCTGACAGAACAGACTACGTTTGCTGATGGTGGTTGGCAAGGTTGATGGAAGAAGCTCACGCGGTCGTGCACCTACCTGCTGGTCAGACCTAGTAAAGTCACTCACTGGCCTATCAATATTAACCCAGGCTATAAAAACTGCCAAGGATAGGAATACGTGGAGAAGCATAGCGCATCGGGTGATTAACACTTCAAGCTAGACACGACTTTCAGCAATGAAGATACCGACTAAAAAGAAGATTCTCTACAGAAATACTTACCTATCTTTTTTTTCAAATAAGTTGTAGCTGATATAAAATATATTACTGCAACGCCCCCTAGTGAGTTACTACCATAACACCTATTTAAGAACCCACACTAATCAACCACAAATCCATCACTGAAAACTGCATCAAAATCGGACTAATAGTTTTGGTTAAGCACAAAAAAAGCTTACCCTGCGGTAAGCTTTTTTTTGTGCTTAACCCTCCCTCTGGTGAGTTGTCACCTGAAAATGCATCAATTAAACCCGAACCCAGTACTCAAAACTGCAAAAAAACCGTACTGGTAGTTTTGGTTTTGCACAAACAAATGTTTACTGTAGCATCCCCTGGTGAGTTGTCCTCGTTACATCTATCTAAGAACACGCACCAATTAAATTTTAATCCAGCATTAAAAATCGCATCAAAATCGTACTAGTAGTTTTGGTTTTGCACAAAAAAAATTGACTGCAGCGCCCCCTGGCGAGCTGCCACCGTAACATCTATAAAAAAACATGCACCAATCAAAACTAAACCTATCACTGAAAACCGCATCAAAATTGGACTAGTAATTTTGGAGATAATTGGCAACATTGGATTCCACAAACAACCTCTCACCCCAAACGCATATACCATCTCCGTTCCGTCGTGGGTAATAAAAAGTGCAGTGCATCTTTCCCCGATAGGGTAAGTGATGAACAATTATTGTTTTAACCGCTTTAGTTAATAAGTAGTTAGCGGATTAGTTACTGTTTTAGTTTTCATGTAAAACTTAGTGTCTCTAAATTTAGAACCGTTTTGTGCCTATTCATGCAGATATACAGGGTGTAAAAAAAGGCTTAACGAAGCCTTAAACCACGAATTCTATATATAAAAGCAAGTAGAATGCAAAAAAAATAATCGCTGGGAAATGACTTTTATTTTTTGGTATCAAAAAAAATAACTTATTTCTAACCCGCAATGTATAGCGCGCACGCCACAGACTATGCCTGTGTGTGTAAGCGGTCGGCGGGCGAGCGGGTGGCGCGAGAGCACTGCGCACGATTCATTGCCGGCTGTGCCCTTTAAAGGCGTTTTATGAAAGAAGCACTGAAAAGTTTTATCATGTTTCTTTGTAAAAAAGTTTAGTATTATCAAACAGAAGTTAATTTTGTAAAAATCTTTCAAAAAAAATTGTAACTTTGACTGTCAATAACTCGGTATCCCGTCATTTCCCAGGTATAGTGTAAAAGAAAAAAATGATCGTAATAATACGTAGAATATGTGGTATTCGGCTTGGTGAAGCCTTTTTTTACACCCGATATATATTATACTTTTGTTGTTTGGCGCTTGCTTCCAAGGAGCAATTAAATATATTATTCATTAGTGTCAAATGAAAGTTTTCATACCAAATAAAATTAATCGCTGTTCGCGTACATATTTATGTATACCCAAATTGTTATTTATTCGCAATTGGCGTAATACTTTGCATAGCCGTACCTACCTTGCTTATTGTTTTCTTCCATGCTTACCCTCCGTTCTGATTGCGACCGTTACATTGCCATTGCCGTTAATTTGCCACCACACCTTCTACTTAATTATTCGAACCCGGCTTGCTTGGCTTGGCTGAAATGGTGGTCGCAATCTACGGAACTCAGATACAGAAGCTTAAGCCAGAATATTTTTCCCCAGGGCACATAGTTTGGGACACGGAAGCGGCCCTTTTCGAATACGGGCTGAAACCTGGGCCGCCTGCCTTATCTACTGCACCCATCTGCTTCGCCCCATACCTACGGCCGCCACCCACCTTCGGCCTCATACTTTAGGGAAGTTTGGGTCTACGGAGCAAACTATCAGTCAGGAATCGAACCCACTCCCAATTAACATTAATTAAAACAATATTTTTTGTGTACGGTTTTGTTATTATTTTTCTACGCAAACGCGACAAATTATTGAAATATTAAGGTTAGGTATTACAAAAGCGGTACTACTACTACTACTTGAATTATGGTCACTATCTGCACTACCACTACTGCTACTGATGTGAGATACTACTTCGTGTAGATCACGCTTCACGACATTGGGCATCGTGGGCCACTCATTCTCATTTTTTAATAAAAATGAAGGTCCAGACCACCATAAATGAGTATCGCCGATTACGTCGGCTCGTAAGCTTCGTGAAACGAGATCCGCCGGGTTGTCCTTCGACGGTACGTAGCTCCAGCGGGTCTAAAACGGCCGCATTCGATGTTTCATTTTTAATCTAAATCATTTAGTGAAATGTAGCGGAAATGATTTGCAAACCCTAAAACGGCCACATTAATAAATGAATCATATGCAATTCATTTCATCAAATGGATCATATTTGATGACGTTAAAAAAATATAGTGACGCGTCCAATCTTATTGTACGGTTTTTGTGAAAATGAATGTTTTTAACAACGCAAAGGAACAAAATGTTTCAAAATACTCAAGTTTTGTGTGTTCTACAAATATCAATACAAAATAATAATAAAAATAACATTAAAATGGTGGTTCACCAATTTGACATTTAATATGAATTACTCTTTTCATAATAAGTGGACCATATTACGAATTTTCATACAAAACTGTCAAATTAGATGAACTGCAAATATGAAATGTTCGAGGCTCATTTTATGATTCATCAAATAACATTTCATTTTAAGATTTGCTAAATGAAACATATCGTCAATCGTAATATGAATTGCGGTAACCGCCAAATGACAACTTTACAGGAGAGGCAAAAAACAAAATTACAATCGCAAAAACAGTTGTAACTTTTTGTGTTTTTATCCGATTGCAATGCTGTTTCCACCTATTTATGCAAAACGTTGAGATCGTTCAGCCTTAATAAAAGATATTTAGCCTTCTATTTTGGTTTCGAAGATGACATGGTGCTTACGTTATTTTTTTAGAAAAAAAAAATCGTTACCTTAATTTTTGTAGAAAAAAATATTAAGAGCTTTAAAGTTACTCACATTACATGCAACCATAGTTGAACGTATATCACAAACGATATATAATTTCATAACGTATGTGACCACAGTTTTCAAGGCGTAGTAGTAATATAGTAACATACGCTGTAGTAAGGTTATTATAGTATTACTATACTTATTCCCTTATATTCAGGTCCAATATAAAACAATATCGAGATTATTAATGATTTTTGGCTAACTCGAGAAAAAGGGTCGGCATTATAAATATAGCCATTAAAAAGCGAGAAAAACTGTTTTAATAATCTCAGTTATACTATATTAAATTTTGTTTTTAGGGTTCCGTACCCAAAGGGTAAACCGGACCCTATTACTAAGGCTCCGCTGTCAGTCTGTCTGTCTGTCAGTCTGTCCGTCTGTCACCAGGCTGTATCTCATGAACCGAGACAGTTGAAATTTTCACAGATGATGTATTTCTGTTGCCGCTATAACAACAAATACTAAGAAAAAGAATAAAATAAATAATTTAAGTGGGCTCCCATACAATAAACGTGATTTTTTGCTCGTTTTTATAGATAGCGGTGCGGATCCCTTCGTGTGCGAGTCCGACTCACACTTGGCCGGTTTTTAAGTTTAAATCATACGAGATAAATCCATTAGACTCAAAAGTAACAACTGTGTAGGTGTTTCAATTTCAGTTTTCGCATTGTGTCTTTTTGAAATAGTGGACTATAAAGTATCACGTAAGTTACGCATTAAGAGAGATATTTTGGGAGTTTGTAGAAAAATAATGTTTTAAAATTATGTGATTACTGGAAGTATTATATAAATATTTTCTTTTCTAATGCAAGTAATAATAACCAGTGGATAACAGCAAGATACAGGAAACTATCAGTCTTATACCTGACGCTAATGACTCCAGAACTACGCCAATACACCACTATACCGACATCTCCCAAAACTGGACATAGACGAAATTAAGTGGGCGCGGCTCTCAAACAGCTTGGTAGTAGAAAAACGCCCAGGGGAAATGGAGTCAAAGCTTTTTAAGCCAGGGGCCAACCAACGCCAAACGCCAGAGCCAGCCAACTTACGTTCTAAGGAACTAAACAGATTTTTCTGTTCCGTACTTCAGTAACATTGTGGTGGATCAAAAAACTAGATAAAACTTTTCTAAAGATTTACAGACCTCGTCTGCCCTAAGCCATGTCTATAAGCTGTTTTCGAGAGTCGTACCAAATCATCTTAACACAAGATTGAATCCTTTCCAGCTACTAGACCAGGCTGAGTTTAGTAAAGGCTGTACACTAAAGAACATCCAGATCAAGACAAATTATACAGAAGTCAGAAGAATGTAATCAGGCCTCGTACTTAGCCTTTGTGGATTACGAGAAAGCCTTCGACTCCGTCGTGACCTGGACTATTCTGTAATTCTTACAGCGATGCAAATTTTTTGGCGATATCGAAGTGCTATGGAGCCTGCACAAAATTGCATCAGTTACATTTTAAGTCCAAATCACCAGACAAGACCTATCTCGTGAACCGTAACGCTTTGTTGGGGAGGCGCGTGATATAAGTAATAAAAAATCATCTTTAATACAGCATAATTCAAAAAACGTGATCTAAATTTTGTAAAATAAAAGTAAAAACATATTCATGCACAGGATTAATGTTTTACTTAAAAATATATGTCATTGAAATTTAACGTAAGCACCAAAAAATTTGCAAATACATTTAAAATAAATTCAAATTGGTCCTTACGGTAAACTACAAATTGAATTTATTTATAAAATGGACTTAAGTCACAAAAATAAGTGTACCTAAATGAAAAAAAACTACCAAAATTTTGTTAACGTATTCGCCAATTTTTTCAAGATATCGAGATTTTAAAGACACCAATCGATAGAGCGGAAAATTTGCAGTCGAACTGTATGTATAACTCAATATCGCCATTTTGGCGGTTATAGTAATTCATATTACGATATATTATTAACGGAATATGAAACATCCAATGCGGCCGTTTTAGACCCGCTGGTATGACCACTACTACTCTCCTGGATTTCGTTGACTCTGTTTCGCACAAAGGGTTTTAATTGAGTAGCTGGCGTTGACAACCAACCTAGAACTATCGTGAAGTCACACAAAAATCTACATTTTTCTATGTGCAAAGTAAGCGAGTCCACCACCTTTGTACACAGTCTCGCACCCAACAAAGCACCACAAAGTTCAAGCCTAGGCATAGTCGTAGGTTTTATGGAAGCTATACGGTTTTTAGACGCTAAAAGCTGACCGCGTATTGTGCCTGAACTATGGTTATAAGACCGAATATAAAGACAGGCCCCGTAGACCTTTTCGGAAGCGTCAGTGAAAACATGAATTTCATGGATAAGTGAGTTTCATGGATAACCTATTTAAATGAGTTAACGTGTGCTCAAATAGAAACCATAAGTCGCTTATCTCTGTAGAAACCGTGTCGTCCCAATCATATTTGTCTAGCCACAAGCGTTGCATAATTATTTTGGCTTCGACGAGGCACGGTCCAACAAGTCCTAAAGGATCGAAAATTTGGCTAATTACTGAAAGGATGTGACGTTTAGTAACCTTTTTAGACGGTTCTATATTTATGAAAAAGGTAAGCATGTCAGTGTCGCAAATCCAATGTAGGCCCAATGTCTTAGACTGAGTACTGCCTTGGCCTTGCTCAGAGAAGTCTAATAAGTTAGTAGGGTGACCATTCTGTGGCCCACTTATTTGGGATAGTATCTCGGGACTATTTGACTTCCATTTACGTAAATGGAATTGGGCTGAAGACAGGACAGATGCTACCTTTTTAGAAACTTCGACGGTTTCTGAAATTGTACTGGCTTAATGTAGAAAATCGTCGACATAGAAGTCGCGTTGTATGGCCGACTTTACTCGACGTATTCTGTAAAAAAAGCATTTATAGTAGAACGAGTAATCAGAACGATAAAAGGACATCTATTTAAACTTTTTAGTCTACATGGACAATACCAATGGTATATGAATACTATAGATTCAGTAGTACAGGACTATAATAATAGTGTACATCGAACAACTAAATTAAAACCTGCTGAAGTTACTAAATCGAACCAAAATTTAGTATTGTTTAATATTAATAAAACCAAAAAACACAAAAAATGTAAGAGATGTACGTTTCGGGTTGATAATTTAGTACGAATAAGTAAATATAAAGGAGATTTTAATAAAGGTTACACACCAAACTGGTCTCCAGAAATTTTTCGTATTATAAAGGTTAATAAAACTAATCCTCAAACGTATCAAATAGAAGACAAACACAAACAAATTATTTTGGGTTCGTTTTTCGGATATGAATTACAAAGAACAAAGCATCCAGATCTTTACCTTATTGAGAAAGTTATACGAAGAAAAGGAAACAAACTTGTTGTGAAATGGTTAGGTTTAAGTGATAAAGAGAACAGTTAGGTTAACAAAAGTGAATTAGTGCAATAGTATATATAACGCAATATTATTTCTTCTAATCACTTTACAAATATCGATGAAAGAAGGCGCCGGTATATTCAACAAGTTAATAGACAATATAGATTATTAATAGATAATAGATAGATAGATACTTTTTATTGCACACCAAACAAAGAAGTTACAGTTGATATTTACAGAAAGATGTACAATTTAGGCGGTCTTATCGCTAAAAAGCGATCTCTTCCAGACAACCTTTAGGCAGAGGACAATTACAAAGAAAGGGGAAAGTGCTGCAGAGTGCTTATTGTGTAATTTTATTTATATACCTACAATGTTAATATCAATAAGTAAAAACTACATACACGTACAAAAAATACCTATAAAATATAAATGCTAAGATAAAAATAAACATACATACATACTTAAATATATATATATATATACCTATATACCAGGAAATAACATGACTAACAACCAGTGATATTCCAGAAACAGCATATCTCAAACTAAAAACAATTTGTTCTCACAGTGCAAGAAAATGTGCTTTAAGCCGACTTTTAAAAACAGCAATTGATTCGGATTGCCGAATTACTAAGGGTAAGGAGTTCCATAGACGGGTTGACTGAACAGTAAACGACCGCGTTAATTAGTTTGTAGTATGGAGAGGAAATTTAAGAAGCAGGCTTTTGGATGACCGCATGTCATGACCCCGTGATGACTGCAGAAATTGAAAGCGCTCTTTCAGATACGGAGGTGATTTTGGACTAAACAATATTGTATAAAGTAAGCTTGGACCGGTATTCGCTGACATGGTCATACTTCCGTAAATCAAAAACTATTCGGATACAGAAGTTTTGTAGGCGCTCAAGCTTGCTAAGCTGATTCTCGTCTAAATCTAAATAGCAACAATCTGCGTAATCTAAGATGGGAAACAAAAGATCCTGAACAAGAGCAATTTTAGTGGGTATGGGTAAGAAATTACGAAGCCTATTTAGTGACGCTGCCGCTGCGAACATTTTTCTGCTGACTTCCGCAGTTTGAGTTGTCCAACTGAGGGTGCTATCAATATGGACGCCTAAGTCTTTTACAGTTTTGCTGAACGGAATTTGGACACCGTCAAATGTGATAGGTTGCAAGGCCGGCCAGTTTATCCTAGCAATTTGCCTAGAAGCTCCCACAACTATCACCTGCGTTTTATTAGGGTTAACCCTGAGACCAAAAGCCTTGCTCCAGTCTAGTATACGACGAAGGTCGTCGTTAACTACCTCCACAACACTGGAAAGGTCTTCACGGCGCCCTTGAGAATATATTTGAAGATCGTCTGCATACAAGTGGAAAAAAGATTTTAGGTTGTGAGTAATCGAATTAATGAAAAGTGCAAAGAGGAGAGGAGAAGCCACCTTGAGGGATCCCGGCACTGACATTACACCACCCAGAGAAAGAATCCTCAGAACGAATGCGCTGCCGGCGACCATGCAAGTAACTGTGAAACCAGTCAAGCACCGTTGGAGATATGTTAAGAGAATGCAGCAATCCCAGCAAAATGTCGAAATCGACAGTATTAAAAGCGTTGCTAAAGTCGAGTAGTACTAGCACAGTGAGTAGTTGCTGGTCCATACCCTGTCGAATGTAATCTGTAATTTTGACTAAAGCAGTAGTCGTGCTATGGCCTGGACGAAAACCGGATTGGAAAGGATTTAACAGTTCCATAACGTGGGAAAGACACTCGAGGAGAGGGAATGATTAAGGATGTGGGAGATTATTGGAGTAATGACATCCAACAGAGGCAGGATCATGTTGCGGCTCACGCAATCACTTCCGACTGCATTAGAGGCATCACAATCGGCTACTTGACTAAAGCTGAAAGAAGGGTAGTCTGGAGTTGGAAGTGACGAAAGTCTACTGAGAGTACTCATTTTTGTTGCGCTATCAACAGGGATGGAAGTGGAAAAATGCTTATTTAAAAGGTCAGTATTTATGTTTTTAGAGATAGGATCATTACGCGTTTTACCAACTCCAATAGACTTGAGGAACCTCCAGACTTTAGCTGGATCTCCATTTTCTACAGATTTATGGATATGGCGTCTTCGAGCGTCTCTACGCAAAGTGTTACAGCGATTTCGTAGAATTTTATATTTTTCGCGGTTTTTATTGGACGGGTCCATTTTAAACTTCGTTTTTGCAAGGTTTTTCTTATCTCTCAACGACTTCAGTTCATCCGTGAGCCATGGCGCAGGAACATGTTTAATTTTAACAGGACGAACAGGAGCGTGCTTGTCGTACAATTCAAGAAGGAGATTATTGAAAAGCGTGACCTTCTCATCCACACTACTAGCACCCTCAATCACGGACCAGTCTATCTCATACGCATCCTGTTTAAGAGCATCAACGTTCATGCCACTAAAATTGCGTTGCAGGAGAAATTTCGCCCTCGCTTTTGGGGGACGAATCTTATACGATAGGTAAATAAGGTCGTGATAAGAGAAAGCATCTGCATGACATTGACCGTGCTTTTCAACATGGCCAGTGGAGTTGACAATAATCAATCAAGAAGAGAAGGGGCGCAGTTGGGAAAGTAGTGGGTAGCGTTAAGAGTGAGAATATTCAGGTTACAAGACGAAGTTATAGATCTAAGGCGAGAGGAGCGGGAGTCGTTTTTAAATAAACAGGTATTGAAGTCTCCCATCAGTATTGTATGACTGTATAAGGGAGTCAGGTCCTCTAAAGTTTTCTCAAAAGCAGAGAAGTAATCCACCTTTGAAGAAGGGCTATAGAAGACACCGAGAAGAAGCTTTGTGTGGGAAAGACTTATTTCAATAAACAGATGTTGAGCAACATCAGATGATGCGGATGGAGGAGATACGTTAACTATCGTGAAGGGAATTTGTGAACGAATATATATTGCAATGCCACCACCAGATCTAACAATGCGGTCATTCCGTACTAACTGAAAGCCTGGTAAGGAGTAAGATGTTGACGGAAGACAACCGTTCAACCATCACCATAGTGGGCTGGTATGCTTTGCGCGTTGATGTGAACCACATTAAAATTTTTGGAAACATTAGAAAAAGCAGCATCAAGCTCGTCGAATAGAGAGGGTAACGCGGATTGAAAACTGCTGTCACTAGATGATGATGAAGAAGAGAAAGAGAGAAAATGTTCACATGTATCACTAGAAAAGTTCATAAATATTTATGGTATATCTAATATAATATTAAGTAACTTTAAAATAAATAAAATAAATAAATAAAATATTTACGATAGGTACTTAAAATGTACCTACCGATTATACCTCTACCCGCCAGCTGTTTGCAAGAAATCAACTCAAACATCAAATCAAGCACTGCCTGTGTTTAATTTGATATCTGAGTAATACAGAACAATCACAACTCAATAAATTTAACTGAAAAAATGTATATACATCGAAAAACATATGAGAGCAAACAACCTAAATAAAAAATAACGTTATAACGTTATTGCCCCACATTGAATGAGTGTTTCCGAACGTGTCACACAATCAGACAGCTGTCATGTGTCAAATCTGTCATGCGACAACACAAAAACATAACAAACAATCAAACGAATATGAATAACAAATTAAGAAGGAGTTCCGTTCTCGCGAGCGTGGTTACTGCACGTGCTTACAGGAAATTCGTTAAAATTTAGTGTTTAGCAGTTGTTTTTCATAAATATACCTACCTCTAAGCTTAGTTTCCGATAAAACTTAGGTTGTGGTACTGTAGTTAACTATATATCGGGTAAGTTTAACCGGGATTATGGATCCCATACCCCCAGTCCCGCCTGATCCGCCAGATCAGGCCCAATTACAGATGGAATTGTCTCCACCGGTTTTCACACAAGCGCCCCCACTTGACAGAAATGCAGACAGAAAGCGCCATCTGGCTGCCGAAGTGACCGATGAACCCGCTAAGAGGACTATCACTGACGCATCGACCTCTAGTCCACCTATTGGTAGCCAAAACCAGCCCATGTACATTCACCCATCTATAGTCATTGCTCCGAAAGCATATAGTGACCTTGATAAAGGGCCCTTCATAGTACACGGCGGTCTCCCGCCTGGAATCTGACCCGGCATCGCCAACATTTATTCAACCTATAAGGTTCGGCAGATTTTTGGTAACAAACAAAATTCCAAACGTCATCCTAGACGGAGTTAAAAAAATAGGCAGAAATAGGATCTCCGTTGAATTTAATTCATCCAATGCAGCCAATAATTTCATCAACAACGAACTTTTAAACTTATACAAATATACAGCCTCGATCCCAACTTATAATGTGACCCGTATTGGTCTTATCAAAGGTATCCCCACGGACTGGACAATGAAGGAATTAGCAGAGTCCGTGACTGTCCCTGTTGGTTGTGGAATTTTATTAAAGGCTAGACGCCTCAACAGAAAACAGGTAGTAGATCATAAAACATCCTGGATCCCCACTCAATCGGTTGTGGTCACTTTTAAGGGCCAGGTCCTACCGGAAAGGGTATTCTGTTACCCCACATCTATTCCCGTCGAGACGTACCAACTTCCGACTATTTAGTGCATGAATTGCTGTCGGTTTGGACACGTGAAAGCACAATGCCGTTCCAAACCTAGATGCTTTCGCTGCGCACAACCACACTCAGCAGAAGAATGCACCGTACAGGAGGATAAGTCCACTTGCCTCCATTGCTCAGGCCCACATTACGCCTTAAATAAATCGTGTCCGGAACACTATAGACAAAAGTCAATTGAAATAACTATGTCCCAAGATAATGTTTCCTACGAACAGGCTGCCTCACAATACCCAGCAGTTCGCAGATCATACGCAGACACCACTAGATCTCCTCCCTCACATCATTTCACGCCCTCTCAACCTTTCCAATCTTCTTCGCAAAATTCCCCGATTTCATACAGTAAAGCACTTTCTTGTCCGCTTCCCCGCTCTCGGGTACCCTTGGGAAAGAGTTACGACAGGCAGGCTCACCAAGCTATAATAGGTGACATTGCCTCTTCTCTCCCAAATGGATGTGCTCTAAACAACTCTTCTTCCTCCTCTTTTGACGATAATGATAATCTCTTAGACTTGATTTTATCTCTGATAATCCGTATTGTCTCCGGTCAAAGTGACCGAATACCGCCCAACGTCGCGCAAAAACTTGCCCAATTAAGTAACAATAGTCATAAAAATAATGTCATCAACGGTAGTCCAGTGGAACTGCCTAAGCATTAGAAGTAAAAAGCACGAATTAATGTATATCATTAATAATTTTTTTCCGTCGGCCCTAGCCGTCTCGGAGACGTGGTTGGTGCCTGATTCACACTTTTGTGTCTCAGGATACTCATGCCTGCGGGACGATAGGACCGACGGCTATGGGGGAAGTGCTTTACTCGTAAGACGCTTTCTCCCTTACTCTCAAATCCCTCTTCCTGCTCACAGTCAGGATATCAATCTCGTGGCTGTGCGAGTATTCGATGTCTCTCTTCTCTCTATTTATATTCCCCGCCCTAATTCCTCCTCTCTGAACGAACTACGTTCAGCTATTTTAGCCCTTCCTCCGCCAGTTCTTTTGATTCAGAAACGCAAGAAATGAAATGAAATTGAAATGAAATGAAATTGAAATGAAATGAAATTCTTTATTCTGTATATAGGCCCTCTTCCGGGCACTTATACACGTCCCAACATATAACTTAGCCCTACCACCGCTTCGGGACAACATATCGGCTGGTGATGAGAAGAAACGGCGCAAGAAACTCAGTCACCTTTGTCAGCCTGATTATATTACAGGAAATACAATTACAAGATAGTGTAAGTGCGAGCTAGGCAGGCTATTAAGTCCATGCACTCTTGTCGTTCAAGTAATCTTCAACTTTGTAGTATCCTTTTTCCATAAGAATTTTTTTAATGTGGTTTTTGAACTCATAAACAGGTAAGTCAACAAGAGTTTGTGGTACTTTATTGAAGATTTTTATACATTTCCCCAAAAATGAATTACCCACTTTCTTTAATCTGAAGCTCGGAACGGCAAGTTTATGTTTATTTCTAGTATTATAATGATGTGAATCACATTTAAGGCTAAACGAACTTAGGTTTTTTCTAACATACATAATATTGTCAAAAATGTATTGTGACGCTACTGTTAATATTTTAATATCTTTAAAGACCTCCCTCAGAGAGTCGCGAGGCCCAAGACAGTATATTGCACGTACAGCTCTTTTTTGCAACACAAAGATTGACTCAATATCAGCAGCTGAGCCCCATAGCAATAGACCATACGACAACAAGCTATGAAAATAACTAAAGTATACTAGTCTTGCCGTTTCGACATCAGTTATAAGCCTTATTTTCCTCACAGCATAAGCCGCCGAACTGAGCCTTCCTGACAAGGCAATTATATGGGGACCCCATTGCAGTCGGGAGTCTATTGTAATTCCCAAAAAGGTTGTTGCATCGACTGCATCTATATGATCGTCTGACATATTAATATGCGTACTGACCTGCCTCACATTGGGCATAGTAAATTTGATGAGCTTGGTTTTTTTTGCATTAAGTAACAGATTGTTAGCAGTAAACCATCGTACTACTTGAGAGAGAGCATCATTCACATCGTCAAAGGCAGCTTTACCTCTGTCAATTTTAAAAATCAATGATGTATCATCTGCAAACAATACTATCTCACAAAGGTCTTTAGTAAAGTAAGGAAGGTCATTTATATATATCAGGAATAATAAAGGTCCCAATATAGAGCCCTGGGGCACACCCATGCATAATGGGGCCCCGGAAGAGTCAGTTCCATTGACATTAACTGTTTGCGTTCTATCCGTGAGGTATGACTCTAACAGTTTTTCTGATTCATTTGAGACACCATAATGTCGTAATTTCATTAATAACGTTTTGTGATCTACACAATCGAAAGCCTTAGACAAATCACAAAAAACCCCTAGAGCATCTTGCTTATTTTCAAACGCATCGAAGATATGCTTAATGAGTGCAACTCCCGCATCAGTTGTGCTTCTACCCTTGGTAAAACCAAACTGATTCTCATGCAATAAATTGTTCATTCTAAAGTGTGATAAGAGTTGATTAAACACTATTTTTTCAAATATTTTACTAAGAGCTGGTAGTATTGATATCGGTCTATAGTTAGAGGGATCACTTTTATCTCCGGATTTAAATATGGGTATGATTTTGCTGTATTTCATTAAATTAGGAAATGAGCCTTCATCAATACACTGATTAAATATACAAGCAAGATGCGTTGCTATACTATCAATTATATGGTTGATTATATTAATTGAAATGCCCCATAAATCTTCTGTTTTTTTTAAATTTAGCTCTCTAAAAGTTTTAACAATAATTTCGGGATTTATATGCCTGAAATTTAGAATAGAACTGCATTCCTCGACATTTGATTTCAAAAAAGTTTCTGCAAGACCTTGTGAAGAGTTTAATTTACTAGTTGTGGCAATAGGTATAGTAGAAAAAAAATCCTTAAACGCGTTTGCAACTTCGTTGTCGGATTTAATAATTTTATTATCAACATTAAGGCTAAATGTGCGATCTAATTGTTTAGTTTTGCACGTTTCTCTATTAATAATGTTCCAAGTGGCTTTTATTTTATTTTTGGAGCTAGCAATAGTATCACGAATGTAATTTGATTTGGCCACTGAACATACTTTTTTAAAGATTTTAGAGTATTTTTTGACATGTTCAATAATTTTAGGGTCTTGAGTTTGCGCTTTTAGGTCATACAATTCATATAAGTTTCTCCTACTTTTATGAATTCCAGTCGTAGCCCAGTTACTGAATTTACATTTATTTGTATTTATTTTAAGGTGTTTTTGCTTAAATATATTGTTAAACTCATCTTTAATCAATCCAAATAAATTTTCATACGACACATCCGTAGTGTCACTGTTGAATGGTAATACATTTATTCTATAATCAATATTTTTCTTAAATCTATCTAATTGATTGGCAGCGACTGGCCTACAAATAATATCTACCATAGGTGAAACATGATGGTGCTCAAATGTGGCTATTTGTCCACTATGATCTGATCTTAGGCAGTTTATAATTGATTTTTGCATAACTTCACAATTACAGAAAATATTATCTAAGCAAGTAGCTGTTGTAGGAGTGATACGAGTAGGTTCATTAAAAAGGTTAATTAAACTATAGGATTTAAAAAGATTTAAGAACCTTACAGAACAAGGAAGCTGAAAAGAGATACAACCGAGCAATGAATATGAGAACTATGTTTTTTTATAAAAAGACGGCTGCTCAAACTAGGAAGTTCCTGTTGAAAAGGAAAAAAGCAGGATGGATCAGATTTTGCGAGTCCATGTCCCCAAGAACACCTCCTGCAACTGTCTGGAGACAAATAATTAGATTCCGTCAGTCGCTCATACCCTCGAACACCCCGTCAAATGACCCATCAGCCTGGATCAATGATTTCGCTGACAAATTAGCACCTCCTTTCATACCTTTTGTTGATTTATTTCCTTCTTCTACAAGTGCTCTTTCTTCTTCAAATAAATTAGATAGCCCGTTTACTTTTGATGAACTTTTGTTATTCTTAAACGGTTTAGCTGACTCATCTCCTGGTGTTGACGGGATTCCATATTCTTTTTTGATTAAATCCCCAGACAGAGCTAAACTGTATTTTTTCAATTTAGTTAATTCCTTTTTCGACCAGGGAGCCCTCCCGGACTCCTGGAAACAGCAGATTATCATACCTATCCCAAAACCAGGTAAGGACCCTTTAGACCATAACTCTTATAGACCCATAGCTCTTTCTTCTGTCCTTTTAAAAATATTAGAACACATGATCAGAAATCGTTTGGAATGGTTCATGGAATCAAATGGTGTTTTATCTAAATCTCAGTTTGGCTTCTGCAAAGGCTTCAGTACACTTGACAGTCTGAGTATTCTGACAACGGACATTCGGTTAGCCTTTCAAAATAAAGAATACCTGGTAGGACTATTTCTAGACATTTCATCTGCATGTGACAATGTCTTACTTCCAGTGCTCAGGCAAAAACTGCTCCATCTGAGTGTCTCGGAGAAGTTGATACGTTTCATCTGCAACTCATTGATGTCTAGATCAATCTTGGTAAGATGCCAGGATACGGCTATTCCCCCCGTTTAGTTTGGAAGGGCTTGCCCCAAGGCTCAGTGCTTAGTCCCCTACTCTACAACATTTATACTCATGATCTCGATAGATCAGTCAACTCTTTTTGTAACATACTCCAATATGCCGATGACATTGCCCTTTACTTTTCTTCCAAAAACCTACCAGAAATTAGCTCCCGTTTTAATTCTGCTCTGGAGTATCTTGGCGATTGGATGTCAAACCACGGCATTTCTATTTCCGTGCCCAAGTGCAGTTGTGTTACCTTCACTCGAAAACGACAAATTCCAGATCTACAAATTACTTTAAATGGAGATCCTATTTCTTGTAACCCGCAAGTAAAGTTTTTAGGGTTAATTTTTGACTCAAAACTATCGGGTATCCCTCATTTTAATTATATCCTGGACAAAGCAGAGAAAGGGTTGAATATCCTCAGAGCCCTCTCGGGCACCTGGTGGGGTGCTCACCCTTACTCCCAAAAATTACTTTATAATGCTGTTGTACGAAGCCATTTCGATTATGCTTCTTTTCTTTTGGACCCTGGTAATAAATTAGCTTTGGACAAACTTACAAAAACCCAGTCAAAGTGCCTTAGGGTCATATTAGGAGCAATGAAATCCTCTCCCATTAACGCTTTACAAATTGAATGCGTCGACCCGCCGCTCTACCTTAGAAGACAGTACCTCAGTGACAGGTTTTTTGTAAAAGTTGCCCAAAACTCATCCCATCCACTCTTAAAAAAACTGGAACTCCTGTCATCATGCTTTGGCCGTGCTGACCTTAAAAATATTCCGTGCATAATTCTAAGTTCCCAAAAATTTGCTCGTCTACCCACCCCTATGGAAACATTCCCTCTGAATCCCCTTTTTCAAAACAGCTTTGAATCACTAACCTTTAAACCTCACATTATTTTAAATTTTGGCATTTCAAAAGACTCTTGTTCTGCTCCACAAGAATTCACGAACACTATCTCGGAGCATTGGCAAGGCTGGCTAACAATGTTCACAGATGCTTCCAAAATTGCTGAAGATAGATGTGTTGGCGCCGCAGTGTGGATTCCTTCATTTAAAATTATTTTAACCTTTAAATGCCCCCCAGCGTCATCAGTTTTCACTGGTGAATCTATTGCTATACTAGAAGCTATCCTCTACGCAAAATCCCACAACTTGAATAACTCACTAATTTTCACCGATTCTCTAAGCTGCCTTCAAGCTATTTTAGCCAACCCCTTTAAATCTAAAACAAAATATCCCACTATTCTTAATATTCGTGAAGCACTTTTTGACTGCCAACAAAAGGGTATTAATATTATTCTTACTTGGATCCCGAGTCACAGGGGAATCCCTGGCAATGAGACAGTCGATTCATGCGCCAAAAATGCTACTTCCACAGGCTCTTTGGATCATTTTAAGCTCTTTTCACACGATGTCTCCTCCCTCCCACGAACTCACCTGTTTAAATCGTGGAAAACTCATTGGAAAAACTCTAAACGAGCAGCGGGCAGATACTATGCAGATATCCAAAATTCGATCCCCCCTAGACCATGGTTTTTTAAACATCCTGACTTACCAAAAAAAATTGTTTCCACCATATGCCGCCTTCGTATAGGTCATGCATGCACTCCAGTGCATTTGGCAAAGTTGCGGATCAACGACAGTTCCATCTGTGAATGTGGCCTTGATGAAGGTAAAACCAACCACATTTTCTTCAACTGCACTAAAATTGGCTCCTCCTTATTTGAATTCCTCCCTAAAAGCTTTCCCCGGCCATCTAACATTAAGTGTGTCCTTAACTCTATTAATGCTGCTCTCCTTAAATCACTATCTAAATTTATTAACACTAACAAAATTAATCTTTAAGCATTTATAACGGTGACAAGTAGAAATGGATGTTTCACCCTCCATTTTTATATATGTCACCTTCTTTTCAGCTTTACTTCCCCGTACCTATTTCCAATTATCTTATATATATTTTAGTTATTTGTACTGTGTTGTCTCATGTTGTGTTGTCTTTTCGTTTTAGGTGGATAATTTCGCAAAGTTTTTTTTAATTTTTTTTTTCTCTTTTAAAACATTTTTATTATTTATTTTATCCTGTTGCCGTGTATATGCTACTCACTCGACTTTGGCGGGACAGTGTACACACTGCGGTGAAACACACGTCAGTTGCCATATAAAAAAGAAGAAGAAGAACAACAAATTAAGAATTTCGGGTATCTAATTTACTTGTTTTGGAGTTTAACACGGTACTAAATTTAAAAAATAAAAATAAAGAATTAGTGGTTACATCAATCGTTGAAGCTAGGCTGAAAAAGTTGGACTGACCTACCTACACAAATTTAAATTACTCTGACATGAAAAACTGCACAAAGCATATCACTTCTTACGCCTTGATCTGGTGTTAGTGGAGTCGCCCTGACCTACGGCAGAAACTCGCGCAGTGGTGGCTTGTTGTGCCGCAGACGCCGCCGTCGCGGGGACAATCTCGTTCAGCTCCGCCATGGTCGTGATCCGATGGTGTGACCCGTCGGCCGCCGTGACCACGATGATCCCATTCCGCGTCCAACACTTTGAGATGCCAATGCGTTTTCGAGCTTCAAGGAACGCGTCATGACGGGGCTTGGTTAGAAATTCCGAGAGTGTAACCCCCGTGCCCTTGAGTGCTGTTTTAGCAAACCAAAACCTGTCCCGGTCAGCTACACTGCAGAACTTCACCAGTATGGGTCTCGTTTTGTTTTTTGAGAGACGGCCTATTCGATGGCTTCTATTTATTGCGTCCTTAGTAATCTGGACCTGTAGCCGCTCCGATAAAAGCCTCACCACAACCGCTGACACATCCTCAGCCTGGGTCTCAGGAACACCATGCACCAGTAATATTTTGCGACGTCCCTGCATCTCCAACCGATCACACTGTTGGTGTAAGAGATCAGCTTGCCGGCGCAGATTTGACAGCGAAGCAAGAATACATTTTTTGAAGCTGGTAAACTCCGCTGCTAGTGTGGCCACAGTTTTTGTTGGCGTAGCCTGCTCTAAACTCCGCTGAAACTCTGCCATTTGTGTGGCAAAAGATGCCTGCATTCCAATCATGGCCAGCTGTAGTGATGACTCCATTTGTGCAGTTATAAAACAGTGAAGTGTTTACAGAGGATTTGCTGACAGGTATTTTAAGGTATTATTCCATATAATTTGTACAATATTAACTATAAATATAATTAAATTAATTCCGGAGCAAAAATTCGTGTTCTCTATTTCCCGCCTACCCCCAGAAAAACCGTTATATACCCGTTGAGTTACATTTACCTGGCTACCAATTTTGTGGACCTGGCACAAAACTTGAGAAACGCTTACTTAAAGGTGATCGAGGTATAAACAAATCGGACAACGCTTGTATGTACCACGACATTGCTTATTCAAATAGTGATTTGGACGTTCGACATAAAGCTGACCTAGAACTTTTAAATATGGCAAAAAGGAGATTGAAATCAAAAGATGCTAAAAAAGGAGAAAAACTAACCTCGTGGATTGTAAAAAATGCAATGAAAGCAAAACTAAGGGTCGGTGCTGGCATAAAATCGTTTATGACTGGTGTAAAAAAAAAACTCAATTAAAAACGTTAAAATATAAAGACCATCATTCAGTTATTAAACATGCCTATGGAGCTGCTAAGAAAATATTCGCAAATAAAAAAGGATTACGTTTGCCACGCTGTATTCCTATTCCGAAATGTGGAGGACTTTTACCACTTATCCCTATTTTCGCGGGTTTGTTAGCTTTGGGTTCATTGGCCGGAGGCGCCGTTGGTATAGCTAAAGCAGTTAATGATTCTAAAGCTGCACAAAAAAGTCTTCAAGAGGCGGAACGACATAATAAGATGATGGAAGCAGTGGCTCTGGGTAAAGGGCTGTATATTAAACCTCATAAAAAAGGAGCAGGCTTATATTTAAATCCGTCAAAAAACTAAATAAGCGGCTACCCAGGCGAGCACTTACTAATTTGGATATATTAGAACACGTCAGCGACATCCCGTTTTTTCGAGGGGTTTATATGAGAGATACATTACCATCAAAACCACAAAAAGTAGAGTGTGCTATTATGAATTTGGATAGTTCCACAAATCCTGGAACTCGTTGGGTAGCCTTCGTTAAGCAAAACGATTATTAGAATTAATTAAATATTTTCATAACTTACCCATTTATTATAACTATGTACGGCATCAAACTTTGACTACACTACAAGTGGTCACCATTGTATAACATTTTTGAAAAATTATTGGAAAAAACATTTATAAAAGGACTGAAATGAATAAACATATTGCCAGTCTAATCATGTCTTTCACTGTATCTATTACTGGAAGAGGAGCCTGTTTAACAACAGATTACTCACTCACTTTAGAATTATGTGGTGACTACGAATGCGGTCTCTGGTACTTTTCTACATTTAATTCAATTCCAAACATCGATGAAAGAAATAATAAATTCTATTATGACGAAAACGAAGTCATTACAATACCTGAAGGATCATATGAACTTTAAGATATTTGTGATTATTTAAAAAGTAGCATAAAAAATACTGCATTCTGATTAATTTGTAATAACAACACATTAAAGACTACTATTCTTTGTTCTAAAGATATTCATTTCGACAGAAGGGATTCAATTGGTAGAATTTTGGGATTTGGGAAGGAAAAAGTAAAGGCACTTATAAGGACTGAATCTCAGTATCCTGTCAGTATTTTACCAACAACCATCGTGCGCATCGAATGTGACGTAGTTAGTGAATCGTTTGTGAACGGAAAAGCAAGTCTTATTCTTTATGAATTTGTTCCTAACTTACCACCTGGCTATCGGATCATTGAAATACCAAAGAACCTAATATATTTTCCAGTTAACCAAAGTTCAATAACTGCAATCAACATAAAGTTGCTAGACGCTGAAAATAATCAAATCAATTTACGCGGTGAAGAAGTGCAGTTGTATTTGCACTTCAGAAAAAAATGATCGATTTTAATAAAAACCCATCTACCTCGAGTATTTAAGCCAGTCCTAAAAGAGCATCTCATAAAAGAACACCGGTTCAGCTGAAAAAGAAGCTAACTAAAAGCAATAAGGATTTTTTTAAAGTTAATAGGCTTATTAAATAAATATTTTAATTATATCCCAACAAACGTCATACGATAATAGCATTGAAAGTTTCGAATATCATTTTCAACAAGAATGATGAAATACGAATACCTATTAATTAACAAGATTTGTATGTGTTACCCTCACTTAGCACTTTATATATTGAAGGCAAAGTTATTGTTTACAACAGCAAAAAAAAAAGTGACTAACGTGCATTTTGTAAATAATCCGAGTTGATTTAAAATCTATTTAAATTAAAACTAAATTGTAGGTTAAAAACATACAATCAGTAGGCTAAGTTAAAAGGTAACAAAATATTTGATGGGTTATGTACTTAATTAAAATTATTTATTAATAGGTAACAAAATGAGCTTACGAATAGGTCTAGTATATTCACCTTTGGATGTACGGACAGTTGCTGATCTAACTAAGCCATCAGTTTTATTAATATTAATAGAAATTATTCTGCCTAGGGGCCAAAAGGTGGGTGGAGTATTTTCATCCTTAATTATAACAAGATCTCCAATGTTTAATTTTTTCTGAATTTGAAGCCATTTATTTGTAGACTGTAATTCTGACAAATAATTAAAATAGAATTGCTTCCAAAACTTTTGTTTTATTTATATTATTTTTTGATAAACATTGATCCTAGATTCATTTAGATCTAATACATTAGGTTCAGGTAAGTCATTCAAAGCTGTGCCTATAATAAAGTGAGCTGGAGTTAAACAAGTTAAATCATAAGGTAGATCTGTTAACGGATACAGTGCAGCGGTCTAGAGTTAAGTATACATTCAATTTGAGATAATACAGTATACAACAATTCATATGTTAGCTTGGTACTAAACTGATATCTCTTTAATAGGAATTTAACAGATTTTATGCCTGCTTCATATATACCACTCATGTGGCTAGCTAATGGTACAGTAAACTTATATTCTATATAGTTTGAGGACACATAATATCCATTATATCACTGTAACAATTTTCATTTTTAAACATTTTATACAATTCATGTAATTCAGATTTAGACCCTTTAAAATTAGTAGCATTATCTGTATACAAACAAGAAGGTATTCCTCTTCTAGAGATAATCCTTTTCAAAGCACAAATGAAAGATTGAGATGACATATCGGTAACTAATTCAAGATGTATGGCGCGAGTAGACTAACACACAAATAAACAAATGTATTCTTTAGAGTATTTGCAATTTCTAGTCATGGAATTCCTAACAGCTATAGCACCACTGAAATCAATTCCTACATGAGTGCAAGCACGAGTTAAAGTCACTCTAGCTGCTGGAAGATCTGCCATTTGCTGTCCACAGACTCGACCCTTGTACCTAATACATCTAACGCAAGAGTGAATATTTTTTTTAACCTCGCTTCGACTTTGTTTACGCAAAAAATAACAAAACCACATGTTCTGTCGTTCTGTAAATTAGTTGTGATTACTTATTATGACCTTTTTATTGTATTTACTAACAAAAGTCGTCATGCATCACTCAGAAATAGGAAATATAAGACGTACTTTTTCGGGCTTGATTACACTGTTATTATGTTATATTTCCTTCAAATAGTCATTGTAAATCACTCATTGTACACAAAATAATCAATCTTTAGCAATAAACAGTACTTACTTGCGATAATTTAGCAGCAAAACACTTCACAAGACACTATAATCACACTGTGCGCGTCCCGAGATTTGACAGGTCGAAAAACAAAACGAGCACAGAAAATAAATATTTTTCTGCATTGAGACCACAGAAAATATATGAAAGAGCGTATATAGCCAAACTTCCCCATACAAAAGTAATCTCTAACATACTTTAAATAAGGCGTAAAGTCGTCAGCCGAATTCGGCTTAGCGGTGTTTGACGGAATGGCGCGCTGTATGACGACACTGGCCGAATTTGGCCGATAGCGTTTTGAGAGGTGATCGAAATGGACTACGTAAATAAAGTTGGCCTGTGATAATTTAAGGCCGGGGTATTCGGCGTTTTACTCTAATTGCGGGGGTGGGTAACTCCGCCCACTGCGGGGGGCTGCCCGCGCCATCGGGCGCGCGCGGCGCGTAAGCAACTGAGCGCCAAATTTGAAATAGGCCTTAAAATTTCCTATCATTAAGCTTAAAGAGATACTATGGCTCAGAAGTGTATTTTTATCATAATATTATGTCATCGTAATCTTTATATTTTCTAAACTAAAATTATGAATTATCCCCTGTTCCACTCACGGCAATTATGACAAAATTTCAATATTATTAAAGTTTTTCGTCATATTAAAGCTTGGTTATACCTATTAATTATTGTTTCAATTTGATATATTTATATTGTTACAAAATATGTTCAATACTTATACAGTGTAATTTTTTACGTGGGCGTGGTAGGTCAAATGTAAAACTGTGAAAAATAAAGAAAAACACTCAATAGTTGTCTCGGGCCCGATCTTGATGAAAAACAAAACTGAATAATTAGATGTTTGAAAAAAAAAACTTACTCCGATCTGGCAATCGAACCGAAATCGAAAAAAACCGGCCAAGTGCGAGTCGGTCGGACTCGCGCACGAAGGGTACCGCCAATCTATAAAAACGGTAAAAAAATCACGTTTGTTGTACGGGAGCCCCCTTAAATATTAATTAATGTATTCTGTTTAGTATTTGTTGTTATAGCGGCAGCAGAAATACAACATCTCTGAAAATTTTAACTCTCTAAGTATCACGGTTCATAAGATACAGCCTGATGACAGACGGACAGACAGACAGACGGACAGTCAAGCCTCAGTAATAGGGTCCCGTTTTACCCTTTGGGTACGGAATCCTAAAAAGAAAAACAACCCGTATTATTACCCCATTCGATAGTGTCGATAAGAACCAATTCTGGGAAGTAGTGACATACGGGAAACTTGGGGAAAAACCTCATTATTAACAAATTTGCGTTGTGGGTCGTTCTTCGCATTATTTGGTCAATGCTTGCACGGGCGCGTAGGGTTTGTTCCCGGGAATTCTTGGTACTGACATAACCAGAAATTCCCGGGAAAATTCATTGATTCGAATACCGGCAAATTTGAGCTAATAGGAAGTATTTCCCAGGAATTTCGATACTACAATTGGATGCCTACTACGTAAACCATCATAATGTTTTAAAATCCAACTTTACAGGAGCACCATCTAAAGAAATTATTGGGTGCAGTTCTTCTGTCTTTTGCCTAGGAGTAAAAATTTTTACTACGTATAGTCGAAGTATAGCTTGTTAACACAATATGTTATACAACATCTATTTGTTAATATATTACAGTTTCAGAGATATTGTTGTTACGGTATACTTTAAGGTTATTTACGTTGCATAGTAGTAGGTAGCAAGTAAACTATTAAATTAGTCTAATATCAATTAGTATTCAAATAATAAACAGGTAGAGGTAAAATTTGTATTGAACCAAAATTGCGTGGTCTTTAATTTATTCATAAAAGACTATAATAGCGGTTGATTATTTTAGATAAATACATCTTATATTATTCAGCGCCAGTTATTGTGAAATTTCTCGTATTCCTAAAGAATGGTGCATTTTTTAGTATTTTAAAGTAGCCTATGTTCATCAGAAATAATCTAGGGATCTAATGGTGAAAGAATGTAATTGGCTCAGTAGTTTTGGAGCCTAATCAATCTATATAAACAAACAATGAAACCTATCCTCTTTATAATATTAGAAAAGAGCAACAAATTATACTACGAAAGGTTCTTACTTTGTAGAAAGTGATTCACATAATGATTTTATCATTAATTACGTTTCGATCGGGTTACACCGACCGAGGTCACAGGTTGACTGGTGAGCCAGTCAGATTCCATCCATAAAAAGATCCGGTGCTTGGTAAGACGCGATCTCCAAAGCTGAAACTCCTGCCTCATATAGGATATAAGGCACTATGCAAAATATTTGTAAACTTATTATTCTTGGTTGTTGAGCAAAACCGGTGTCAAAAGTCTTTTCCCAAAGAATGGGGAGATCGCATTTTACAAATCTAAAAACCTAGGATGGCAGAACCATCACAGCAGTTTCGGAAATTCTCACCTAGATCTCGATCTAGAAGTCCTCGGACTTCTATGGCAGCTAATATGCCTCGCATGTCCTGAAACTTCCACCTGACGCGAATGACCCTAGAGCCACACTTATACGCCACTACAGCGATGGTTTCCCAGAACTAGACATAGACGAAATTGAGTCGGCTCTCAAACATCTTAGCAAGGCAAAGCTGGAGTCACTTCAGAACTTCTAAAAGCAAGAGGGCTACCCATCCTTGGGGAACTAAGGAGATTGTTCAACCCTGTCTTAGGCAATAGGACTACGCCGAGGGCGTAGAGTGAGGGCGCGGTTAATCGGTTTTTCAAAAAAGGAGATAAACTCTTGAAGAACTACAGACCGATCACGCTCCTGAGCAACGTCTATAAGCTATTCTAAAAAGTCGTCACAAATCGTCTAGGCGCAAGAGTTGACGCCCTCCAGCCAATAAATAAAACAATGTGTCTGGGTTTCGACCGGCGATAATTAAGGGGCTATTAATTCATCTATCGACAAAAAACCCGTCATGTTATTACAGCACTGAAAAATATGTAAAGAGAAAAGGAAAATGTTCAATTTTGGCCTGCGCGTGGACAAGATGTTCAGGGAAAAATAATCTTCCTTCTCCTATTCCCAGCCCTTTTTGCAATTCTTTTTGAAATTATTTTATATATACTTTTCCCTATTCGTCAAGTCAGCGTAAATTAGTCAAGTCAGCGTTCTTAAAATGTCTGGTTAACGGCGGCGAATATAGAAATCAGTATAAAGTGCAGATAAAAACTTAAAAAAGCTGAGTGGTACAGAGATATGTATTTTTTAAAAGTAACATTGAATAATTTAAGATTTTATACAATATTATTTTTATCTGAATATGATGTCCGTGACTTCTTTGAGCTTCGGCCTGAGCTTCAAACAATTTGGAAAGTGTCATTTAAGTACTTATAAATATGATAATAGTTGTAAGTTCAGGGGGTCTACAATGAACACACGAAACCCGTACGAACTCCGTATTTTCGGGCCGTTTCCTACCATGAAAATACTACGGGCCCGTCAACGGAACGAAATCGGAGTTTGACGTTTGTTGTTACGGATAGCTTACCATGAACACTCGAGCCCGACACGAAAATTCGATTTTGACGTAGAGTTTTTCGTGCATTTAGCCGAACTTCTCACGAGAACTCAAGTGCTACCGTAAGCTTTTCGGATTAACATTTTATTCCAGAAATAAGTGATTTATTGATAATTCTATTACAGGTTTCGTACTTTTTTACCACTGGAGTGTACTTTTAAGGGTTTGAGTGTAACAAAGGGTGTGCAAGGCGTTTGGAACTTAGAAAATTTTTCATCAAAAATATAAAACAATAAAACTCAAATCTTTGTTTTTCAATGTATAAGGGGGCTCAAATTAAATGCTTTTTATACTTGTGACTTTTTCTTTCCGACGCATGGTTTAACCGGAAAATGCGATAGAATATAGTGGTTAAAAATCAAAGATTTGAGTTTTATAGTAATTTATATTTTTGATGAAAAATTTTCTAAGTCCCAAACGCCTTGCACACCCTTTGATACACATACATATAATAAATTAATAGTCAAAGTTATGGCATTCGTGGTATAGTTATATAGGTTTAGTATAATTATATAGGTATAGGTATTATGATAATTTAAGATTAAAAGTATAGATGAATATATAGACTTTAGTGTAGAAAACAAATTCTTTGTTTAACTTTGAAGATAATAAAACTCAATTGTTACTTATTAAAATTGTGTTTTTTTTAAATCAAATTATAATATTTATTGATGTTGAGATTGAATGTATATTTGTATTGCATCCACAATCGCCATTCTGAGCTGCCGTAACTCATTTAGAATGGCCTCTTCGGTGGCCACACGCCGCTGATCAATATTTAGGCGTTGCTCCTCAAATGCCATTATCCGGGAGCCCAGAGAGTTGGCTGGCAAACCTCTTCTTGCCCTCAAAACTCTCCTAGCCGGCTGGGCCTGGGACTCTGGAAAAAGATTTCATTTGAGCCAGGGGTATTTAGATACACATTATACCAAGGCCCGTAATCGGGTTGGGCAGAGCCCCTAGCTAGTAGGTGGTCAGGAGACAAACTGCAGCTACTTTTGGCTTTTGATAGATATTAATCAATACAGTATTAATTATTTGTAACTTTCATTATGTATGACATTTCATACTTACGATTCTGTGAAGACGACTCTGCAGGCTGAGAGACTTGAGGTGGAACAGCAGAATGTGGTATCTCACCGAGTTGTTCTTCATCTGCAGGTAGCTCCAACAGGATATCTTTAAAAAATAAGATGTCTTTGAATATCACAATAAATAAAATAAACAATCATCTCTACAGCCCTGCTGGAACCCAATGTTGCCACCAAACAATAGTTTTCTATTGTGTCTAGTTTTATCGGGCTAGACAAGTTTTACCATACTATTCAGTATGTAACACAGTACACATCAAATGTCCCTAGCAGAGTTGCAGTGGGAAAAGAACATCATAGCATTAGCTGTCAGGGCCACAATAGGCAATAATCTGTTTTATACTAACGAGTTTAAAATAATTATGATTACTTACCATCTTGTGGAGCTCCCTCTGGGGGAGCTGCAGTTGATGCAGAAGCAGCTGATGCTGGCTCTCTATCCTGAAAATAACTAAAAAAATAACTAAAAAAATAAGCTTTATAAACGACTATAGGGTTTGAAATTGGCTCTAAAGTTGTTCATAGGGTTTAAATCAATTCATAATAGAATTGATTTACATGATAAATTGTTATTATAAAAGTAAGGTATAATTTTGTGTACAGAGACCATACACAATGCACACTTATAAAACAACTTACAGCATAAAAGGCTGGAACACGGCCTTCCACCTGCCGACTCCCAAATCCCTCACCCATTATTGAAATTATCCAACGGTCAGTGTCGGAAATGGGAGGGGCAGTTGATGGCCCACCACCAGTAGCACTGGCAGATTGTCTGGAAGCGCTGGCAGCTTTCTTTGCCAGATATTTCCTATCTGCCCAGACCTAAAAGCAGATTAATTGCCTAGTATTAGAAACATTTATTAGCTTGCATTGTCGGAAGCATCTAAAACTTCCTAGAAGAAACTGTCTTTTAAAATTTTATTAAGTTATTTTATGTTATTTAAAGGATAATTAATTATTTCATATTACCCTCTGCCACTGCTTCACGGTTTTCACTGTACCACCGCAGGCATTTAAATTGTTTGCAAGATCTTGCCAGAGCTCTCTTGTACGAGCTCGTCCTGAAACATCCCTCAGATGACCTCTGGCAAGATCTTGATGCTCTTGCAGGAAATTTAGTCGCACTTTAATTTGCTCTGCAGTTGGTGGTGCCGACATGGTTGTAGGTACTGCAAAGAGAACTTTAAGTTTAATGTTTCAGAAAAGACTGTACATTTAATACGGACAAGAGGAATATAGTCAAGTTACTTACATGAAAGTCTGATTATGTGTGGTGAATCAATTCTCAGCTCTGACGACGTATGAACACCACATTTAAGAGTTTTACTCCATTAACAGATGAAATATTACAAACACTCATGATTAAGAACACTTAAGAACTCGGTGCGGATTGTAGAAAACACTTGAAAGTTTAACTTTCTACGAAAAAAGCAAAAATTAACTCCGAATCGCATGAAAATGTCATCACAAAACAAACTTAAACAAACAAAGTTATGTGTGTAGTACTGCGGGAAGAAATATCCTCTCAACATCATAATCTTATTAGTGGGACGTGGCATTCTCTATTTGGTTGGCTTATCTTAGGTATTTTAAAGTGTATTCACAAAATTTCTTTGAGAAAAATTTACAATGTTTTAATGACATACGGAGCATTCCGCAAATTTTAACTGTAGTTTATAAAATCTAATTCATAAATATACTAATTGATTGCGTTAAAACAATTCAATTAAAAGTAATTTTAAAATTTTAATGTTATTACCGGTTTTTAGGATAGGCATTATAAATAACCTTTTTCAATCATTCGTTCACGTAACCTTGTCTATGCGTCCGTACTAAACCCGCGAATCCGAAAATAGTTCATGGTAGCTACGAGTCACGTACTTCGTTCGGGTTACGGACGGGCTTGAAATTACGGACGGACGTTTCATTGTAGACCTCCAGACGCGTCAGAATGGCGGGTATATGTCCTCAAACGATAATGCCAATTTATACAATAAACAAAATACATGCGCTTCTGTAGCAAAGTTTCCCAAAGTAGTTGTTGTATATAGTCATATTTGAGATTTGTTTTCTAATTGGAGCAAAAAAATAAAGTAAGGATCAGTAGTAGGATTAGTAGTAATGTAGGCTGTGCAGTGCCGGTGCTGAAACTGATTTTTGATTCCTCGGTACAGTAGACAGCAAGTACCGGGAAATACCGAGAATACGTTCGATACGTTACGTTCGATACCGGATAAAAAACTAAGATAATAATACTGTGTTGATTAGTCGTGCTCGTGTTAAATAGCTCAGTGTAAATTACAGATTTTTCACTGAGGATTTATTCAAAAAATATAGCCATTTTTGTGAAATCTTTTTAATCACTTTAAAAATTTAAATGTCACCTATGACGAAGGGGAAAGGGCGTTCTTCTGTTTGTAGGTACTTCCGAGCAGCGGGAACCATAGGTTACTTGAAGCAATGTATTTTCCCGGGAATTCCCAGTTATTTCAGTACCAAGAATTCCCGGGAGCAAACTCTAGTCATGCAAATTTTACTTTAGACCATAAGTCAAGGGATCCATTAGCGTTAGTTTAATAATTATAGCTAAATCTATATGTATACAACGGCAACGGTATGCGGTAAAGCTTTAAAGCTATCCTATTCGATTCGTGTAAATTTTGTTTGTAAATATTATTTTAGTTTTATAAATAAATTGCAAATAAAAAAATATGTAAGAAACCTGTATGACTTATTGGGATCCCTCATTTGATACCAATGGCATTAAGTCCGCCGACTTTTTGTACTTAATTTGTAGTAATTTTGTACTTAAGAATAAAATAATTAAATGCGTAGAACTTGTTGAGGCCTCTCATTTCAGACCAAACACGAGGAGTCTATTATCGTTGGTTTACAAATTAAAGTCAATAAACTAATTAACTAAGAATCGTGTAGAACTAGTCGATACCTCTAATTTGAGACTAAACACGGTCTATAGGGGTTTATAATCGGTTGTTTACTAGTCATAGCAATTACGAATTATTATAATATATATAAATAATATACTTTTACATTTTAAATTGTAAATTATGTATGTACTATCACCGTTTAACTTACAACAAATTAACAGAGTATTTCTTGGACATGTAATAATTTTGTATTGTCATTGATGTAACACCAAATAAAGTAAAATTGAGGTTGAGGTATTCCTGGCTCCACACAAAAAATCTAAATATTTACAGCAATTAAATTTCGTAGCTATTGCGATGGTGTGCGGGGGGCGGGGGGAGTCCGAGCGCAACACAACACAGGTCCTACCTCGGCGACGTCCTACTTGACACTGGCGGGGCGGCTTGTACGCCTTTTGTGCATGTTTTTCGAGGTTTTTTAATCTTTGGTACTTAATAACATAACAAAATTGATTTTTTTTTCACCGAGACACTAGCAAATTTTGATCTTTAGTAAACTGCTTAATTTTTACATACTTGTATTATATAATTTTTTTCCAGAAAATCGATCCAAAAATCAGAAAACGACCTATTTTTAAGATTTTTTTCTATCGAGCCAAGTTATTATTATCGTGTTTTAGTTTTACCGAGACATTAGATAAAAGATCAAATATTTTAATAGTATTTTTATTTTTCATATAAGTTCCTTAGTTTTGTCAATAAATCCGTCGGAAGATGACTAAAAGTTAAATACTCCCGCCTTAAATTGGCTGTGTGATCGTCTAGTTTTATGGTAGGACCGTACGTTGTGTTAATAATAGTAAACCAAATTCTTTTAGAGGTACGTAAATGTTATAACTAAGTTTTCTCCAAAGTTTACTGGGTTTGTGCGCACTCAAGGAAGAGGAAAAGGAACGCCCCGAAGGGCGCCTGATGAGCCCCAACACCAAACGCCCATCAGGAGTGGTGGCCATGTGATAAACAGTTATCTCCAAGACAATCTGCCACCCCCGGGAATAGGACTTACTCTAAAAGAACGCATTTAGCGTAAATATGCGTAAATAGGGGAACGACTGAGCCTAAGATATTTAATATAAAATACTAAACTAACTACTTAAACTAAAACCTACCTACTCGACTTCATGTAAACTCAACCAAGGGTTTGGAGTCATTAAATTACCTAACCGAAATAAGTAATCTGAATCTTTTAGTCCAATATAATACCAAGATGACCCAACAGTATCTATGACAACTTGTAGAGGACGGGGTCCTGAAATCTGCATTGTGTCCTTTCCGAGAGGGTACCGCGCGCCCCGCGCCGAGCGGTTGTGTTTTGGCAAAAGCTCCGGTATAAATATTTGTTAAATAACATCTTTATTTATTTGCGTATTTGTCACCTGAAGTGTATGTTACGAGTGCAAGCCTCGTCTACGTCACGCGTATATCGTAGTGTTCCGCAAGTGCAGGTGGCTCGATTAAGCAATCGTGTTAAAAAGTGCATAGTGACCTGGGTCTGCAAAAATCGTATCCCATGACCATACCTTTCTCCAAGAAATTGACCTTTACAAGATACAACAACAGATCGACTTGCTACAGACCCAACTAACTGATTTGGCTAGTAGATTATCTAACAAAAATTTTGTCCTATTCAAATATCAAATATTGCATTTATTCAGTAAGCTTAATAAAACTTCACAGGAACTAGAAACTTTTGAACCGAAAAGAGTTAAAAGAGGCCTGTTTAACCCTTTAGAAACTTTTATTAAAAGTATATCGGGCAATCTCGATAACGAAGACGCTCTAAGATTCGATAACGCTCTTAAAATATTGCAAAATAATGATCAAGAGCTTTCTGTTAGTTTTAATAAGCACATTAGTTTATACAAGGAAATGACTCTCCAACAAACTCAAATTTTAAATAATATCACTTACAACCAAAGAAAATTAGAAAAAGCAATAATTTCGATAAGCAATGCATCTGAGATTAATAAGGAACAGATGTACCAATATGCTCAGATTTCTTAGTTATTCAGTATAGTTACTGAAAACGTGCAAGAACTTTCGTTCGAAATTAGTAAATTAGGTAACATTGTAGCTTTTAGTCGCACAAACGTAATGCACCATTCTATACTATCTATAAGCATTTTAAAAAATATGCTCAGCCAGCTTAAAAATCTATACAATCCTGGCGTATTATTAGACTTAGACATTAGGTTCTACTACGATTTAATTACCCTAGGATCGTACTTTACTGATAAAAAAATTATAGTTGTCCTAAAGTTTCCCATTATGTCCTTAGAAACATATGACCTATATAGGCTATGTCCCGTCCCAAACAAAAACTCCGAAATAATCCTTCCACCATCCCCTTATATGGCATCCAATTCCCAGGAATTCGCGTACATGGAGGCTGAATGCCCGAAGATCGACACCTGGTACATATGCAAACAGCAGCTTAGCCATCAAACCCGAACACACAGTGACTGCGTCTACAATCTCATCTATCATCAAGACACAGCGGATTGCCATCCTACGTCTATATCACTCCTAAAGGAAGCACTTCTAGAACTCGACAGTCAGCATTTCATTCAATCAATGCCTAATGAAATCAGAGTACAAATGTCATGCGCACAAGAAAAATACCACCTGCTAAAAGGCAGCTACTTAGCAACGATTCCACGAAATTGCAGCATTCGAACATCAGAATTCACAATTGTTAACACCGACAACAAACTCCACGGACAACCTGTCGAAATAATGACATTCCCGCACTCAATACCGATGTCAGCTAATTCGAAAAAACATCTGCCGCATTATAATTTCACAACAATCGACTTGAACAAATTGCACAATATTCAACATCAATTACTTATGGACCCACCTCTCGAAATTAAAAATGAAAACTTATCCAGCTTATATCACACCACAATACCTACTTATGTCATCATACTATTAAGTGCATTTGCACTCAGTAGTCTGGCTTATTACTTGAGACGACAAATCAATCAAAACCAAATGAAATCGTCACAGCCCCAGGACATTGAAATGACTTCTGCAGTTTCTACACCATCCATTGAAGAAAGAAGAACCGCAACATTTGCTCTTCACCTTCGCAAATAGTTGCTCATCTAGGAGGGGAGGTGTTACGAGTGCAAGCCTCGTCTACGTCACGCGTATATCGTAGTGTTCCGCAAGTGCAGGTGGCTCGATTAAGCAATCGTGTTAAAAAGTGCATAGTGGACAGATTTCGCTCATGTGAACCTTTTGGACTGTTTTCGGATATCTTTGAGCTTCAATCGCGGAAGCACGAGGACGTTAGTTCCTAAGATCTGATCATCGCGATCAATTAGTTATAATCATTTTGTAACCATTTTTATAATAAATATAATTATAATAAATATATAGTTTTTTAAAAATCCTACCCGACGGCTCAATTCCGTAATTTGTATATAAATATGATGGAAAACGTATTTACCATCGAATTGTGATTAAAAACTAGCTATCAAACAATGCAATGAAGTGCAATCGTCAAAAACCTTTTAAAATATATTTGTTTTTACGAAGTGAATGTGACGGTTAACAAGTGCAACAGCAGAAACCAGTGTGTGACTCATCCTTACAATACAAAGTTCAATGAACTATCAGCAAACACTCTTTAACAACTGAACCGTATACAAAATTTCGCCCAACTGATCAAGTTGTGTTTGGCGCAAGAAGTTAGAACGCGTTATACACCGTGAATTTTTAATTACCCGAGAAAATTAACTAACATACTCAGATATCGATATATACATACAATTTGGCGAATAAAAAAATAAAAATATGAGAAATTTATTTAAAAGATCCCTAAAATTCCTTAAAAAATATGCACCATAAAAGTCCTGCTCATTTAAATAGTAATCATTATCATTCCAACATTAACGGAACTAAAATCCACCTAATTTGGTCGCGTAATATTGGCGTACGAAAGGAATAACTATGAATTATTATTTTTTATTCATAGTTATTCCATCCGTACGCCAACGCCGTACGCCGTTCCGTTTTTTCGAGGTTTACGGTTCAAACCACAGTGATTTTTTTTTTATTATTATTATTTAATTATTTTGTTTTTTATTATTATTATTTTATTTTAATTTTATTATTACTAAAATGGCAACAAATGTGACACAGAGAACTAGAAGATCTCAAAAGGAATCAACAATTATCTGCAACAAATGTAAAGTTAGAGTGGACCAACGAGGCATAATTTTTCTAATGTATGCCAAAAAAGGTACGAATTTGACTGTGCAGGGATGTCCAAGAAATTATATTTATTAATGTCAGCTGAAAGAAAAAAACAATGGAAGTGTAAGACTTGTATTAAGAAAATAGCAAAACAATCTAACAACCCGAAGCTCAAACCATAAAATGAAAAATTGATACAAACCCCTTCTAAAAACTATAGCTTATCATCCTCAACAGTAATTAATTCAACTCCAGAAAAAAGTGTAGAAAAACACGTATTTAATGTACCAGTTAAAAACACTTTTGAATTACTGTCAGAACGAGTTGAATCTGATGGCGAAGACGAAGATACTTTTATTTCGCAGCAGAAAGGCTCAATAGAAGTTGCCCTGAATTAACAGCTAACTTGAAAGAGGAATTGGACGTAATGGAAGATAAAAACTCCATGTTACAAAATAAAATGGCTAGTGCTGATAGTCAGATAGAAGAACTATTGCTTGAATACTCGGCTCTTAAGAGACAAATCGTTGAATATAAATTCAAATCAAATCAAATCAATTTATTTGCAAAAATGTGGGTAACAATAAGGTGACAAATATGGAGTATAAATAGCACAAACACATACCTAATCCATCACTGCCTTACAAATTTTGATACATATAAAGTTAAAATGTCATAAATTAATTAAAGTAAATGTCAAATTCTAAAAATACAAATAATTCTCAAGCACAATAGGTACCTAAATAACATTCCAAATTACGACTTATTATATTTTTCATTTTAGCACTCAGATACTGAATAAAAACATCTGTCCAGCAGCCATTGAAACAATCGAGATTTAAATTTATTTGAGGGCAGTTCAACAATATGCCGTGGCAGATTGTTATATATCCTACTCACCATTGTGTAACTACATATTTCTTTGACATACATCTGTTTTAATGAGTGGCAGAACTAATCTGTTTGGTTATCTGGTTCGAAAATTACATACTTGTCTTTTTTTTATAAATAAATCCTGATGTTGTTTAACAAAGTTACACGCCTCGAAAATGTACATACACGGAAGTGATAATATATTCAGTTCTTTAAATAAAGGTTTGCATGTTGTTAAGGGAGGTACATTCATGATTGCTCGAATACACTGTTTTTGTGCAATAAATGCTTTTTGTATCATTGTTGAATTACCCCACAACAATAACCCGTATCTGAGATTAGAAGCTACGTAGCCGTGATAAGCTTTTAAGGTAGTTTGTATGTTGGTTAGCCTCGACAGTCACATTCATTAATTTCGTTATTGTAATCCAACGAGGTATCATCTGGAATTACAATCGATAATTCATCAGCAAATAGGAAACATTTATATTTGGTTAATAAAGGAAGGTCGTTAATATACAAAAGGAATAACAATGGACCTAAAATGCTTCCTTGCGGTACACCAACTCCTTTAGGCTTAATTAAATCTGACTTATGTACTACTTGTTCCATGTTAGAGTTCAAAGCAGATATTTCAACATGTTGGGTACGGTTTATTAAATAACTGGAAAGCCACTTAAGAGCCGTTCCGCGTATGCCATACATTTCGCATTTTACTAATAGTAATTTGTGATACACAAAATCGAATGCTCTCGTCATGTCAAAAAATATTGCTGTGGTGTTGATTTTACTGTTTAAGCTTTGAATAATTTTACTAACAAGCTTAAACGCAGCTAAAGTAGTGGACTTTCCTTTTCTTCTTCTTATCGTGTCGATGGTAAAGCGTCTTAAATTTGTTGTGCCCAGTAATTGGTGACGCGGATTGCTTTGTCGTTGGCACACATAAGTTCTTCTAGCAAGCGTGACTCAGGGCACGCAGGACAAGACAGCAAATGGGACATGTCTTGCGGAGTGAACCCGCAAACACAGGACAGATCAGTTCCATCGGAAAGTCCCCACCTGAACATGGTGTCCTTGCATCTACCCACTTGGGACCGGAGTCTGTTAAGGGACTTCCAAGTAGGCCATGGCAGTTTGTGTCCTGCAGGGAGGTGTTCGGAAGGAGGAACGAAAGGAGCAGTCAGTAAGGGACCGTTCTCCCACAGGACACGTCTAGCAGGAGAGGGCTCGCGGTCAAGAGGGAAAACGGACTTCATGAAGCTTCTGCGGCTTTTAAGTCTTTGGCGGACCGTGCAGTAAGCGTGCATTGGATGAAGTGCGCTCGTCTCCTACTTACGACGCTCCACTCCACTTGCCACTCGTCTGCGAATGTCCGGAGGTGCGATACCAGCTAGTGGATACAGCATTTCTACCGGGGTGGGTTTAAGACAACCTGTAATACTTCGGCAAGTCTCGTTTAAAGCTGTATCCACCAGCTTTGTGTGAGCAGATCGACCCCAAACTGGACATGAGTATTCGCCAACGGAAAACGAAAGGGCTAGAGCGGATGTCCGTAAGACATCCGGTGACGCGCCCCATTAAGTGGAGGTAAGACGACGAATTAAATTGTTGCGGGCATGAATTTTAGCCTTGGTATTCTGGCAGTGTTTTTTATAGGTGAGGGACCTGTCCAGAGTAATGCCCAGATATTTGGGGTGGTCATTGTGTGCTATAGGCACTCCCATCCAGTTGATGTTTAATTTGCGGTTAGCCTCTCTGTTGCGCAGGTGGAAGACACAGGACTCAGTCTTAGACGGGTTGGGTTTTAGTGCATTTTGTGTGTAGTAATGGTCGAGATCTCTTAGGGCAGCAGTTAAGGCTGCCTCAACCTGCACAAAGTTCTCGGCCTGTGAGGTCAGTGCTAAATCGTCGGCGTACAGGAAACGGGTTGTATCTATAGTCATTGGCTGGACGTTAGTATAGATGTTGAACAGCAACGGTGCCAATACGCTCCCCTGAGAAAGGCCGTTTTTTTGTGTTCTCCATCTACTTTTTTCCTCCAAAAGATGAACTTGGAAGCGCCTGTTGTGGAGCAATTCTCTTAGGATCTGCACAAATCTACGGTCTTGAGTAAAAGACTCTACCTTCCACAAGAGGCGTCTGATGTTTACGGTGTCATAGGCCGCTTTCCTTTTTGAAATCCGCTTTGTTCTGGACATAATATCTCGTGTTTATTTAAGAATTCTATTAGTCTTTTATACATAACCTTCTCTATTATTTTTGAAAAAATTGGTATTAAAGCAATTGGCCGATAGTTTGCTGGGTTGCTTTTATCGCCTTTTTTATGTATTGGTTTGATAACCGTATGTTTTAGATTTTCAGGAAATATGCCCTGAGAAAAGGATAAGTTTATGATGTATGCAAGCAGTGGTGCTATAATATGAAAACAACATTTAACCACTTTTGTCGTGACATGATCGTAGCCAGTCGACAAAGTATTGTTCAGAGATTTAATCACTTTTATTATTTCGTCATCATCAGTAGGGAATAGGAATATACTTTTATATATTTTTTTTAATATCATATTCATAAATGTTATCTTTAACGTCAATATTTGTCATATCATTAAAATAATTATTAAATATATTAGCGATGTCAGATGGATTGTCAATTTAAATATCATTCTGTTTGAGTTTATATTCATCATTAAATATTTTTATTTGAAATGTCAATTTGTTAATAATTTTCCATGATGCTGCACAAATGTTTTTAGCTTTGTTAATAAATCTTTCATTCGATAGCTTTTGAGCTGTTGTTTAAAAAATGCATCATCACCGATGCATTTTTTAAACAGTTTCGAGTATTTAAGATATTTAACTTTGTCCAAACAACATTTTGTTCTATAGTATTGAAACCTTAATTTTCGACTTGTCTTTGCAGATTTTTTCATTCCTTTAGATATCCAGGAAGAACGTATATTTCTATTATGAATTTTTATGAGCTTATTTGGAAAGCATAAGCTGTAGTATAAATTAAACGTTTTATGAAAATTATCAAAAGCCGAATTAGCATCATTTTCACTCAAAACGTCTGACCAAGCGATACCACTTATACAATCCAGGAATTTCTCGATATTTTTATTACTTAGGTCTCTTTTTAATTTTCAGTATGGTTTTTGTGATGTTTCAACGTGGGTAGTCGGGATAGTCAACAATTGGCCAGTTTCATGATCCGATAAACCTAATGGTAAGACATCTCCAGAGACATCTGCTATATTGCTAATTATTTGATCGAGACATGCGTTGCGCCTCGTTGGCTTTAAAATATGTAATTTGAAATTGTAGTTTTGTACTATTCTCCTATACTTGTTTGATGCTGGAGATTCCTTCAGAAGATCAATGTGAAAATCTCCTGCTATTATTATTTTCTTTTTTGTTTTAGTTTGAAGCTCATCTAATAACATTTCTAGTTTGTTAAAAAAATCAAAGGATTGCTGTTCGGTATTATATACAAATAAACAATAATGCAATTATGCCCAAGAACCTCGATACCACAGCATTCGAATGTAAATTCTAAACTTAGTTCTTTAGGAAATGGTAGCTTCTTATATTTGAGGTGTTCTCTACAAAGTATACACACCCCTCCGCGTCTTTTCTTAGACCTAGAATACCAATCTGCCAATGAGTAGCCATTTAATATCAGACTGGATTCATTTCCAGATTTAATAAAGGTTTCTGAAAAGCACAGAACATCGACCTTATTTTTATCATCCTGTAAAGAGTTTAACGATATTTGTACAACGTCTTGCTTTCCTAGTATTCCCGCGATATTTTGATGGAAAACTTTTAGGTAACCCTTCTTTTTATCGAAAAAACTTTTTGGGACTATTTGATTTATCTGGTTTGCTTACTGGCAGGAAGTTGTCTAACAGCGTGTTATTCTTTTGTATTGCGGTTTTTTTTCGCAACGTAATCCATTTAAAGGGAAATGAATAAGATGTATTAGATCCACATGCAAACAATTATTTTTCATTACAGTTTTATCATTTGACGGGGCATTACTACTATGATCTAGTAAATAAGTGGTTAATTTATTTAATTCGAATAATACATGATTTAACCCATGGCTATTAAGTTTACCAGATTTCATGTCATATAAATTACCTAGACCATGTGTTTCAATATCCAAAAATAACATATTATTAAAATTTTCCACGCGGAAATTGTGAAGCGTACTGCCACATATATAACTAGGCGCACATATTATAATGTTAGTTAATGAAGCTATTTTTTAAATGGAATCCCGAATATGCCTTATTGTCCTTTGATTCTTGAAAATCTGTTTCCACAATACAAACAATACAACAATCAGTATTTGTGAAATTCTTGACTTTTTCTTCTATATTAGAAAACAGCTCTATGATGCCTGCTCCTGGTTTACGAAAGTGACAATAGTTATAATTATCACCAAAATGTTCAGTGATAGCTTTTAGCGATCTGTTGGATTAAAATGTGCTAATTACTACTATATTTCTTTTCGTAAAGTTTTTATTTTGTGGTGTCTTTTCATTGTCAGTTTTTTCTTTAAACTTAGTGATTAGAAGTTCTGATGCTTTTTCTTGCTCATTTTCTCCAAAAGTGGTGTCATTTGTATTTTGAAGTTTTTCCTTCAGTACTTTAATTTGTTTGTTTAGTACCTTTATTTCTTCTATAGCATCCCGTAATTGTTCTTTTAAATCACAAATTTTCACTTGCATTGCTGATGCTATAATTTCATCATTGATGTGAGAGGGGGTTGAGATCGCTGATCTAGGAGAATAGCATGTTGGTCGGCCAAATTTAATTTTTTTTCTTAACGGTGTACTGGTGGGGGCAGCAAGGTCATGTGCAACTATATTTGCAGCTGTTGTCGACTGGCAAACCTCCTTTAGAACCTTTATTTCCATACGGAGCTTAATTATTTGTCTCTTTAAGTCGTTATTAACAATCATTGTATTTTCCAATTAATTTTGTGTTGTCATAAGGTTGGCCCTGATATCAGTAATTTGTTCGTTGAGTTCATTAATATCGTATAGGCATGATGTCGATGATAGTCTTCGCTTTTTGAAAGTCGTTCTATATTAGATTTATCTGGAGTGCCTTCATCATGCAATTCATAGGAGTCACACATTATAGTTTCTTGTGAATTCAAATCCGCTATCTTTCTTATTATTGTCGACTCCACCGAAGCTAAAGGTGTTTTTTTTCTTTCCGTTTCATTGGACACTTCTGTGACAGTGTTCGCAGACGATTCAAAGAATTCACATATGGCGGTTTCTGGTGAATTCAGGACCGGTGTCGTTTTTGTCATTGCTATGTATTTTGATGCTGTGGCTGTTTTTTCCCTTTCCGTTATGTTGGAAACCTCCATTGAAGTACTTGTTGAAGTTGTATAGGCAGATTTATCATGTTTTACCAATCTTGAGTTTTGAGCACACGAATTGCATTTGATCTTTGCCTTATTTTCAGGCTTCATCATTTTGTACAATTTTTCCGAGAGACCGATGCAATCTAAGTCATATCTTTTACTACACACTGAGCTCAATACGGTTTCTTTCTCTTCTCTATTGTTCCTGCATTTGAAGTACTTCACCATCGTTTTGCTCTTTTTTCTGTCCGACATTTTATCACTATTTTTTTTTTACAAATAAAATTTAAAAACTAAACCAAAAAATAAAATATGTAAACATGCGTTGGTTTGAACTCTTTTCCCCAGGAAGTCAATGGCTAGGTATTACACCACTACACCAAACGTTCACATTTTATGCCTTAAAAAAATAACAACACCAAAGAATAAAATCGAAAAATGTTCTCGCGTAAATAGCAAAGAGCAAATCAATAGTAAACCAAGAAAGCTATGTTTATTAAGCAGTAATGCTCGTGGAATTTTTTTGCAAAGGGCTATAAACATGATAGACCACACGGAAATCTGTCACTACAAGACTCCCGGCGCTGGCATACGGCAACTATTAAAAGGATTAAATGATAAGCTGACTGATTTAACCCTTCATAACTACTGCATAATTTTTGTAGGTGATACAGACTTCGATGAAACTAACAATTATAATGATTTAATATCTTATATAAGAATGACACTACAGGAACTAAATTATACGAATGTTATTCTTGTTATACCATTTGTATCATATATTTAGAATATCTAAAGGTAGGTAACCTTTAGATATTCTAAATATATGATACAATGGTATAACAAGAGAATCGAAATGTTTAACAGCTTGCTGTATTTAGATAACAATATATACGAGTATGCCTACATTTTATATACAAATAGGAATCTAAAGTATACTTCAGAAATGTTTAGACAAGGCATTTTGAAGAATTTTTGTTACAAGATTATTTTCTCTGACCTAAATAAACTAATAACTACTATTAGCAAATTAGGATTTCTGACCAGTAGTAGGGAGGTATTTCCTATAAAAGCAACCGAGAGGGGGAACCGGCTCTCACTCCGTTTGCATTCGTCGCGCGAGGTAGACGTAGGCTTGTTGTGTCTTTTCTGGCGTTCGTTATTTTTTTATTGTATTCAGTAAATAGTTAGTTTCGTAGTTGTAAAATCGAGTAGTTTATTGGGAAAGCCTCTTTTCAGTTTTGGTTCTTTTGTATAGTTTAGGTTAAATAAATTCCTTTTTTTTTAAACTTAACCAGTGTCTGATTTCCAATATCAGAACTGGGATAAAGAATTCATTCCCACTTTCATCTTGCCATCAATTTTTTTTTTACCATTTTTCAAATATTGGCCGTTGGTCGATTTTCCGTTTGTTTACATAATCTCTCTGGCTTAAATCGTTATTGTGTCTGTTTTAACGCATTGCGCCGTGTATTGACGATAATGGACGCGTCGAGTCGATCCCGTTCTCGCCATTTACGCTCACCTGCGTCACGCAACAAACATTCCCGGGATCGAGATCGTTCTAGATCTCGACGCTACCGTACCCGTCACTCGCGCAGTCACTCTCGTACTCAATCACCATGTTCTAGGCGCTCGCGAAACCGGCGTTCGCGGGATCGCCGTTCGCGGGGCCGACACTCGCGTAGTCACTCGCGCACTCAATCGCCACGTTCGAGACGCTCGCGAAACCAACGTTCGCGGGATCACCGTTCGCGGGGCCGACGTTCGTGTAGCCACTCGCGTGGACATACACCACGCTCAAAACGTTCGCGTGGCTATTATTTCGCAGATAGATGTTGTGACCTGGGTCGCAGTGACGATCGTCGGCAGCACGACTATAGCGTTAGCCGTACCAGGGCACTGTCACAGAGCGCGCGCACCCCGCCGCTGCCGCATGTGCCTCCACCATTAAGTAACTGTGAGTCTTGGAGTGCTGTGCTTGCGTGGCTAGAGGCGCTCGAGGGAGGATCTCGCTTGCCAATGTCGGCAGAGCCAACTACCATGGCGCAAGGTACGGAGCAGATTGTAGAAGCCATACAATATCTTAAGCACTGTAAGTACTCATAGTTATTATGTTTCAAACTTCGACCCAAGTATTCATGACGTAGATTTGTGGTTTAGCGAGGTTGATAGGGCTAGACTTGCAAATAAATGGGACCAGCGCGAATGTCTCTCTCGAATAGGTCACTGTTTAACGAGTTAGTCATGGCTTAACGAGTGGGTCTGTAATGACCGTACGTGGACTAATTTTAAATTGGATTTTAAACCATTGTGCGTTAAAAGAATTGACTCAGCCGGAATTTTATTCGAAGTTTTATCCACGAATTCAGATAAATATCAAACCTATGCAGAGTACGCGCGTAGATCGTTACTACGTTTATGCATAGTTAAGGGTATTAGTGATGAGTTAATAACGGAAATCGTTTTAAGAGGTATTGTTGAACCAGTAAGAGCCACTGCGATTAACGCTAACCTGAATTCTTCTGATTTGGTCAATTACTTGTCTACTTTTGTTAAACCCTTCAAAGTGTAATAAATCCCCGTTCAAATGCCCAAGTCTCTTCTAATAAAACTGATGGCGGTATCAGGTCCCAGGGTTTCAGAATGCATTCAATGGGTAGTAGCAAATGTTTCTTATGTGGTGAGCTTGGTCATAAACAAGTTGTGTGTCCTAAGCGCCCTAAGTTTTCTGATCCTAAATCATCTAGTACTGGGCAGATCCCACCTGAAAAGAAACTCGGTACTACCGCGGTGACGTGTGCTTATTGCAAAAAGCCAGGTCATGATATCAAGACGTGTTTTGCTAAGCAACGCGTTGATCAGCAGCAGCGAACTAAAAACAACGTCAATTTCTGCTCTGCTCCTTCGCATAGACGCAAAGACATCGTGGTTGGTGTTGTTCAGGGCATCCAAGTTGACATTTTAATCGATAGTGGTGCTATTGGTGTCTCCCTTATATCCTCGTCAATTGTAAATCATTTCTCTTGTACAAAGAAAGCTACAGATTGTCAAATAAAGGGTGTTGGCGAATCAGTTACACAAATAGATTTGTATGTTACGTTAACAATAGAGTTGGAGGGTATTTCTTTAGAAGTAGATTTGCTAGTCGTGCCCAGTGAATGTATGAATGCTCCTATCATTATAGGCACCGATGTGCTAAATAGAGACGGTGTCATTTATATACGAACCAAGGATACTCAACGTATTGTCCGCAATTCCAGTCCATTAGTGGTGTCCGCTGTGAAGTCGAATGCGCAGCCAGTAGTTAACACCCCCTTAACAGGTGATGATTTGACCAAGTTACAAGTAATTTTAAATGAACACTCGGAACATATGATTTTGGGCACTGCCACGTCTACAGTTACTACTGGACGTATGCGCATTCAACTCAATAGTGATGTCCCTGTAAATTATCGCCCTTATAAGATGTCTTATGACGAAAAAATAAAAGTTCGCAACATTATTTAAGATCTTATATCTAAGGGGATAATACGCAAGTCGGAGTCACCCTATTTGAGTTTTTTTTTATTAGTTAAAAAGAAGGATGGCTCCGACCGTATGTGTGTAGATTTCCGGGCCCTTAATAAGGTGATGGTCAAGGATACCCGTTACCTTTGATCGACGATCATATAGATCGTCTAGGTAGGTGCCGCTACTTCACCACGCTTGACATGGCTACGGGATTTCATCAAATTCGCTTAGATGATGATTCCGTACCACTTACTGGCTTTGTTACCCCGGAAGGGCATTATGAGTATCTCAAAATGCCTTACGGTCTAACCAATGCACCGATGGTATTCCGAAGAATTATTAGTGACAAACTTCTTGATTACATAACAGTTGGAAAGGTTTTGATATACATTGACGATTTTTTGATTTTATCAGACAGTGTTGTGGAGTTCAGGATTAACGAGAGTTGAATAAGACGACTGTTTATGTTAAAATATGCACGATGTATTAAAATGTTCCACAAAATGTTAAAATGTTAATGTTATGAGCGCGCCCGGTCGCGATGACTCCGAGTAATGCACTAATTAGGTGTTTTAGGTAAAATTGATGCATCGCAAACGGGTGCACGAGTCACGTGTTCGGTCATATAATATCACACCGAACATCTTGGCGAGGGCCAAAAGATGGAATGGTATAATACAAAATGAGAAACAGAGTTTAGAAATGATAGAAAACTTAATGTCAATTATAATGTTCATCACGAGTACTCACTAAACACAATTTTTCGTAATACAGTAGAGCCTCGATAATCCGTACCCAGGCTTATCCGAACGCCGCTGTAATCCGAACTGCCCAAAAACTGTCGCTGTCTCTTTCTGTCTCTTACCGTGACCGCTGATCTTTTGTTTTTAGTTGCTATTGACTCGTTACTCAGTGCTAAACTCGCGCGCCACGTGTTTTTGAGGTTATGAAAAAATGGTTCCTACACCGAAACGCAAACATAAAACTTTAACTATATCTGAAAAGTGTGCCATACTGGATAGTTTGAAAGATGGGGTGTCTGGAACTTCTCTTTCTCTTAAGTATGGTGTTGGAAAATCGACAATTACCGATTAGAAGAAAAAAGAACAGAAGATACGGTCGTTTGTAGCTCAAACCGAGAAAGGTCCAGGCTTAAGAAAAACGTTAAAATTGCCAGAAAATCCAGTTCTCGAAGAGGCACTTTTCACTTGGTTTTTAGAGCAAAGACGAAGGCATGTTCCTTTATCAGGCGAAATCGTAATGGAAAAAGCCAGATTTTTTCATAAAAAACTAACAGGGTCTGATTTTAGTGCAAGTAGAGGATGGCTAGATAATTTCAAGAAACGTCATGGCATACGGCAGCTGAAAGTGTCAGGTGAGAAAGTCTCTAGTAATGCGGAAGCTGTTCAACCATTCAAAGAAAAGTTTTTAAAAGAAATAAGAGAAAAAGACCTTTGTCCTGAACAAATCTACAACGCGGACGAATCAGGATTGTTTTGGAAGGGTCTCCCAGATAAAACTAGCCTCTTCTGCTGAAAGTAGTGCTCCTGGATCCAAGGTGTCTAAAGAAAGAATCACTTTTATGCCTTGTGCAAACTCAACAGGAAATCATAAATTACAGTTACTAGTCGTGGGAAAGGCCAAAAAGCCAAGATCTTTTGGATCCGCAAAATTACCGGTACAATATCAAGGACAAAGGCGTGCTTAGGTAACTAGAGATATTTTTCTGGAGTGGTTTAGAGGACATTTCGTTCCGGAAGTTAAACGTCATTTGAAGAAATTAGGTCTACCACAAAGAGCATTGTTACTCCTAGATAATGCGCCCGGGCGTCTAGACGCTGAAGATTTGACTACAGAAGATGGCAATTTTTCCATAATTTACATGCCACCAAACTGCACACCCCTGATTCAGCCGATGGATCAAAACGTAATTCAAAATGTCAAGATTCAAGAAGAAACTTTTGATTCAAGTTTTCGCGCAGCAAGAAGATGACGAAAGCTTAACGCTGCATGATGTTATTAAAAGAATCACAATTAAAGACGCAATTTTTTCACTAGCGGAATGTTGGGATCACGTGTCATCGTCTCTCATCAAAAATCTTGGAAGCCTCTGTGGCCTGAACAATTCAATGAAACAGAAGATGGATCAGATGAAAACGATGGCTTTGATGTGGAAGACGATCTCCCACATAGTCTCCTACGCAACCGTGGATACACAGAAGAAACGATTTCTACTTTCTTGACAATCAACGAAGAGGAGAATTGCACAGAACCCATAACTGATGACGAGATCATAGCCCAACTTACGCAAGAGACTGACGAGACTGAGAATGATGAGTCTCTTATGGATAATATTTCTGCTTTGAATGTCAAGAAAGTTTCTCATTTACAAGCTATATCAGTACTGAATACTTGTTTAAATCGGGCTGACGAAAACGACTTGTCCTTACCCGAAAAGATAATGCTGCGTAATTTGAGGGACAAAGCCTTGGTTCGGTCAATAAATAGAACCCGCCAAACTAAAATTGACGACTTTATTAATAAGTAACTTGTGTAAAAAATGGTTTAAATATGTATCTTAGTAAACCTCAATACATATATTCTATCAAAATATATCTGCATTTTTTTTCGTACTATAATCCGAACGCTCCGTGAGTCCGAACAGTCCGATTTTTTGGTAGTTCGGATTATCGAGGCTCTACTGTACTGGGGTTGAACCCTTATCTTTATAATCGCGCACATTCACAGATACACTCTCACTATTTTCACTTGTTAAGTCGCGAGGGCTCGGCTGTGGACCTGAGCTCGGCCCAGCCGCCGCCTCACCCGCCGCTGCACCTGTTGGCGCTGTTGTCATCTCCGTTGTTTCCGAGTGTCGCTGCCGTATGCAACAACGTCCACAACGTCGGCATGAGACTACGATGGCTGCGATGATTACTACGGCCCACAGTCCACACATTGAGAAATAATAATGAACATCGTGAGCGGAAATATTATTCAACGTTGGCTCATTTTCTTTCAGGCTCTTTATCTTCTGTTCTATATCGAGATGTTGTTGATCCGTCGTCGATGTTTCAGTTACAATCTCGTTCTGTTCGCCTTTGATTGTGATATTTATTATATTATTTATGGGAGCGATTATAGGGACTTCGATTTTGTATGTTAACTCCATTTGGTTTTCTTGTTGTTTGTGAGTAAAAATAGTAAAGTTTTCTGTTTTTACTATACAGTTATTGTCTATATTTATAATGCTAGCTTTAGTCATTTGATGTGCGGTCACTTGATCGTTACAAATGGTTCTTAGCTGACAGTGATCACAGCAAAAGTAAAGGTACTGGTTTATTTTTGACAGACTTATCCACTTATTCTGGCAAACAGTGGTGATAGTTCTACAGTGGTCAGTTTCATCTTTATCACAGAAATCCTTATCAGCTCTCATTTTATAAACAGTAGTCTTCAGTTGACATAAGTATGTTGTGACGTCACGCAGCACGCAGTGTTCTATTTCATTCGATGTAACAGGTAGGTATAAATCTTTTTGTAGGTTCATCGCTACGTAATTTTCAATAGGTACGAGGGTGACCATATTTTTTCCGAATTGGTGTGGGACACTCTGAATGTTATATAATTCATAGTTATCTCTACTGGTCAGAGGAATCCTTATTTCAAATATTAAATACTGTTTTGTTACTTTGGCTTTTACTCGCAACAATTGGTATATATTATGTAAATTTGTATGTTGTCAATTGGCAGAGTAAGATCCTTTAAATGACTTGAAATAATGCTCAACTGATTCTGCAATTGTTGGGGATCGATAAGGTGGATGTTAATCTTTCCGTTGTACACACTTGTAACAGTGTCTAATAAAGTATCTTGTATATTTTTCAGATGTTTAAATGAAACTACTTTTACGGATTATTTCGCGATTTATTAACATTTATATATATTATAGCGATTTTTCAGATGTGCTAATAAGTTGTTAGCCGCCATAGCTGATAAAGTGAATTCGGTCATGTATTCAACTTCGTTTACTTTTGTCTCCAATATTCTCGTAGTGTTATTTAAATGTATTACTTTTCTTTTCTTTTTTTCTTTTTCTGTATTCAAAATCCACAGCTCTTAAAAAAGTTACAATTCACATATATACCTAACCTACAGCCAATAATGGATTCTATATTTATTAATAAACATCTTTAAAAAACAACACAGTCAAAGGGATAATTATTAAGACAAATATTACCTATATAAGAAGAAAAATAAAATCAGACAGAATACTTGCATGTAGGTAAATGTCTGGCTCTGAATGAATGGTGTAATGGGTACGAGTGTGTACGAGTGTTAATGAGTGTAAATGAAATGTGTGTGTGTTTATGTGGGTGGTCGGGTTGTCCTACCGAGCTAACAAATTGCGAACCTCTTTTCTAAAGGATCGTTTGGAGGTGCTAAATAAGTCAACTAAAGCAATTCTTCTGTTATAAGTGCGGTGCGTTCTACTTACTACTGAATTTTGGGCATAGTTAGTTTGAGTTATTGAACTACTAAAAAGCTTAGTGTGTCTGGTTCGGGTGCGAGGCGCTCCGAAGGTAAGCGTCTTAGTAGCGAGGTCGGGACTATCAATGACACTGTTGCAAATATTGTAAAGAAAAGTCATGTCTAATAAACAACGCCGGTTCTCAAGTGCCATGAGATCAAAGGATTGACATGAGTATTCGTAATCAATACACCTACGGTGGTCGCGGAAGCTTATGTGCTTTATGAATTTATGCTGGATTTTTTCAATTTTATGTTTGTGGGTTTTTAGTTTCATTTTGAAGTCGGTTTTTAGTTTTTTATTAAACTTTTTTTATTTTACAATTTTAAGTGTTAAGTCCTCTATTTTTTCCCTCCTAACTTCGCCAAAAATTACTTTACAGCAAAGTTACCTTAACGAATATTGGTCCTCTATAGACCCCCCATCCAATGGTATGATAAAAATAAGGTGTTATAAAGGGTCAATTTTTCGACGAAAATTTTTAGGTCTTAAGAAATGGGTTTACCTACACTCCAACCAGAACGGCGGCTGTTTTGGTGTCGTAACCATAGGATAAGGTCTCGCGTTAAATAACAGGTTAAATTTAAAAAAGGAACTTTCAATTTTTTTTTCGTTACTGGGTGTGCGGGTACGCCCCCAGTAAATAAAAATTGGCGGTCTGGTACCTCATAAGCTCCACGTCTGCTCAACACACTGCGTTACAACAAATACGTTCTGTCGACAAATTGCAGTATTATCTTCTAACTCCTATCCGTTAAGGAGTTCTGTGGCTTCCATCATCAGGTCAGCAACATGACATGATGATTACCAGACCCAAATATCAGCATCGAGTCAGAAAATATATGCAAAACATTATGGGTGCCTATAAAAATTGAGGGTTGCCCTCAATTTCCCAGGGATCCCATCATCAGAATCTGACTTGGTGGAAATGGGACCACCTCGGGAGTATACCCTTTCAAACTAAAAAATAAATTTTGAAATCGGTCCAAAATTGACGGCGTAATCGCGTAACATACATACCAAAAAAAAAAAAAAAACAACATTCAGACGAATTGAAAACCTCCTCCTTTTTTTTGAAGTTGGTTAAAAATAGCCTCATAACCTTTGGTTGTTCGCGCTCCTCTTCCCTTGTTTAATTTCACATCCACAAATCCAGTGTAATCCACTCCAGTGTGGTAGAATGGACTGGCAACGTTAGTCCGCGCAGCAGGTAAGTCACCCATCAACTGTTTTTGCCTCTTTCCATCTCGTTTTCGGCATGTTATACACTTCCTTAATTCTTTCTTCACTGTATTGTTCCCACCGATAATCCAGTACTCCTGCCTCAAAGTAGCTAATGTGAGCCTTGGACCACCATGGAATGTTAACTTGTGCGCTTGGTCAATCAAAAGGCATGCCAGACGCGAGTCACTTGGTATTATTTTCGGGTGTTTCATCTCGAAACCGATAGATGCTTGTGATAGTCGACCACCGACACGTAAGATGTGATGATCAATAAACGGATTTAAAGTTAACAATTTACTTTTAGTTTTAACCTTTCCATGTTTGCGCAAGTGTTCTATTTCCGCTCCGTATTCTATCGTTTGTATAACTTTAATTATTATTAATTTTGCATTACGTAGGTTTTGCAATGTGAGATAGTTCGGCTTATGTTTATGTTTAGGTGTGAATGCCCTTTATATCCACTCGACAATTCTAGTAACTTTATTAAATGAGCTGTGTTTTATTAATAAATCGTTGATCACGTTATTGTTTTCCATATGTTGCACAGTATGCGATTGACCTACTTTTTGTTCTTCATTTGTTTCAAATGTTTGTTTCGAAACTTTTTCAGGTTGGAATGTGGATAGCCAAGAAGGAGCCGACCACCATAGCGAATGTTCCTTTAATTGATTTGGGAATAAACCTCGACTTGCTGAATCTGCCGGGTTTTCCTCTGTTTTTACGTAACTCCAATTTTGTTCTGGCATTACCTCTGTTATTTTTTGTACTCTATTTGCCACAAAGGGCTTCCATCGGCTTGGTTCTCGTCTTAGCCAACCTAGAACGACTTGGGAGTCAGTCCATCCGAAGGTTGCAATGTTATGTTGTTGTAATGCCTGTTTAATTTTGCTCATTAATTTTGTTAATAAATAAGCTCCACATAACTCAAGTGTTAGATTTATAGCATATTATTTGATATTAATCTTATATTTAACGCATAGATAACCATAGCATTATATAAGGTCCGATTTTATTAGTGTTCATCCTGTTAACCTGTGACTATATAGGTGAAAAGCTATCGTAAAAACCAATTTTCAAATGTGTACCATAAAAACTAAAAAAGTTAAAAATTAACAACATTGACTTCATATTGCATAAACTCGTCCTATCTTTGCTACGTTTAACCATCTGATTATCCGTCTTATTTCTTCCCCTTGTACAGAGCGAGAAAGAGTTGGAGATAGGACGATTTTATGCAATATGAAGTCGATGTTGTTATTTTGTAATTTATTTTTAACTTTTTTAGTTTTTATGATAGACATTTGAAAGTTGGTTTTTACAATTGCTTTTCACCTATATAGTCACAGGTTAACAGGATGAACACTAATAAAATCGGACCTTATATAAAGAGAATAATCGAGTATTTAATTCAATTGTGATACTTATATTCTATGATAATTTATTTCTAGTAACGTTATTTCGTTATTTAAATTAAACCGTAAAACCGAGTTATAATTTTACAGTTGGCAACATTTAACTTTTCTTAACCGTCGTCATTATAAAATGTAACACACTTTTTCTGCGAACCACTGATTGTGAAACATCGAAAATAAAAGACTAATCATCGTATTTCGAGGTTTAATTTCTGAAAAAGCCAGGCAAATACTCGCCTTGCTTTTATCAGAAGTGGGATCGGGTAAAAATTACCGATCTCGATGGGGCGAACACGTTCAAAACGCTCACGACATGTGAATAAGCGAAAACGGAAATCTAACGATTACCCAACGGATTCGAGTACTGAGGGCTCTGAAACGAACTATAGCCCTCGTAGGAAGAGAACTCGCAGTCCACGCTCCAGATCTTCAAGACGGCGTCGGTCCCGGAGTACGTTCGAGCGAAGATGTTACACTCCACAGCGGACAAAGAACAACTCTGCGACCGGACGAGATAACGCCAGTGTGCACGAGCGAAGAATTTCGAACCTGGTGAAGAATAATTCAGCGACCGGGCGTGATATAGCCAGTGTGTACGAGCGAAGAACTATCAACCTGGCGAAGAATGGTTCTGCGACCGGACGAGACAACGTCATCCACACATCAGCGGAGACGGGTGACCTGGCAGGTGCAGCGCATCCGTCGACGTGTGGTCACCTTCCACCCGAAACTTCGAGAACACCTACTCCTGCAGTGGCCGATGACCTACCGCAAGTACCACAGCCGAAGACTTCCAGTGAGTACAATAATAGTTCTGCTTCCAATTTGTTAGTGAACTTTAGTGATTTTTCGCAACTGTTGCAGTCTCTCGTTAAGCCTAATATGCCGTCCTCTATTAATTCTACGATGAATATGATACCCGAGTTCGATCCGTCGGTTAAAAGTCATCGAATCGATTTGTGGATAGCAAAAGTTAATGAATGCGCTACAATATATCGTTGGGATGAAACGCAAATTATGCATTTTGCACTCCCTAAACTTGTAGGTAACGCTAAAAAGTGGTATCAAAGTCAAAAGTCTATTTTACACAGTTGGGACGAATGGAAAATACTATTACATAAGGCTTTTCCTACAGAAACGAACTATGGGGTACTTTTATCTGAAATGCTTGACAGGCGAATGAAATTTGGCGATAGTTTAGACGAATATTATTACGATAAGGTCATGTTGTTAAATTCGTGTGATATTGCTGGAAAACGTGCCGTAGATTGTTTAATACATGGGATTGGCGACCGCACAATTCGGGCAGGGGCGTCATCTGCGCGTTTTACGGAACCTGAAGATTTGTATAAGTTTTTAAAGGATGTTTGCAAGGAACAAAAAGACATTTCTAGGACTTCTACTTTTAATAAAAATAGGCAGTCAAGTGTTGTTATTTGCAGTAGGTGTAATGAAAGTGGTCATAAGGCCGCGCAGTGTCATGCAGCCAATTCCCAGGTTAATCAAAATTCAAATCCGTTAACTTGTTTTAATTGCAAGGAGAGAGGATATAAGTTGCAACAGTGCCCAAAACCAGTTGTTAAGTGCGAGGAATGTTTGGACACATCAGCAGCAACTGCTACTTTAGGAAAGATAAAGACAAAGGTACTGATAAACGCGTGTTACTTATTGACAGCATTAATAAGAGTAATTTAAAATACCACAAGCTAGCTGTTATTAACAATAATCGTGAGATAGAATGTTTTATTGACTTGGGAAGTGACTGCACTCTTATTACTCAAGCGACGGTTGAACAATTAGGGCTCACTATAGAGACAGGTTGCTTGCCATCTGTACGTGGTGTTGCCAATGTTAGTATACCATTACTTGGCAAGACACTGTTTAAAATGCATATCGATTCAGTTGAAGCCGATATTGTTGCTTTTGTTATTGATAATGATTATTTACACACGCCTCTTTTAGTAGGACAAAATTTCACGGAGTGGCCTGAAGTAATTATTACAAAAACCTCAAATTCTTTAAACATTTTATCTCAGATTAATCACAGTGAACTACCAAATATAGAACCCGATAATTTAGAAGGTAGTAAGGTCGAATTGTATGTCTCGAATGATTATAAAATTAAAAGTATTGACTTATTAGATTGCTATTGTAAAGATCTAACAGACTCTGATATATACGTGAAAGGAAGCTATCGATCTAATGAAGGGAAAGAATATTGTGTACAGGAAGGAATATATCAACTTAAAAATGGAAAATGTAAGATAGTGATTATGAACATTAACAGCGCAAGTCAGCCTCTCTACTTCTTAAAAGATTCTTTAATAAGCCGAGCATATTCTGCTTGCATTGATGCGACATCTGTAAACGTTATGACCCAAAATGACTTAAATTGTTTTAAAACTTGTTTATTAAATCCTATTGATAAAACCGAAATAAATATTAATCCTAATTTAAATACTGAACAAAAAGACAAAGTTTACAATTTAATTGACAAATATAGAGACTGTTTTGCGCTGAATTTAGCGGAAATAGGTCGTACAAACATTAGTGTGTTAGAAATAAAATTGACTGATGAAACCCCAGTAGTTTATCGTCCTTACCGCTTGAGTATCTCTGAAAAAGAAATAGTAAGCGACATGGTAAAGGAATTGCAAGAAAATGACATAATAGAGGAGTCTGATTCGGCTTACGCAAGCCCTGTACTGCTAGTATCCAAAAAGACAGGTGGTTATCGACTTTGTGTGGACTACAGGGCACTTAACCGTAAAACGGTTAAAGATCTGTATCCACTGCCCAGAATCGATAACCAGCTTGACCTATTGAGTGGTTATAATTTATTTGTGAGTCTAGACATGGCTAGTGGGTACTACCAAATCCCCATTAAAGATACTTGTAAACATCTTACGGCGTTCATTACTCCCAACGGACTTTACCAGTTTAAAAGAGCCCCGTTTGGTCTAGCTAATTGTCCGGCGGTTTTTCAAAGGACAGTTAACAAGATGCTTGGTAGGGCGCAAGAGAAATGCGCTATTGCATATATAGACGATATATTAATTTCGGGAATTTGTTTCGATGACTGCCTTAAAAAACTCGAACAGACATTTGAATTATTAAAAGATGCCGGACTTACATTAAATATCAAAAAGTTTCGTTTCTTTGATACTCAGATTAATTATTTAGGCTTTGAAATATCAGCTGAAGGGGTCAGACCAGGTAACACTAAGATCGAGGCAGTAAAGTCCATTCCCGAACCGAAGAATGTGCTCGAAATTCGTCAGTTTGTTGGGTTGGCAAGCTATTTTCGAAAATTTATTCAAAATTTTGCCGTTATCGCTAGGCCACTGACAGATTTGACCCGACAGAACGTACCGTGGGATTGGGGGCTACGACAGAAAGAGTCTTTCCAACATTTAAAAGATAAATTAATACAACGTCCCATATTAACATTATACAACCCTAAACATACAATTGAATTGCATTGTGACGCCTCCAAAATTGGTTTAGGTGGTATTCTATTTCAAAAAGAACCTAATTCGTCAAAGCTAAATCCAATAGCATACTTTAGTCGGAAAACCACCATAGATGAAGAAAAGTTACATGCATATGAGTTGGAAACTCTGGCTGTCGTCGCCTCCTTAAGCAGGTTCAGAGTATATCTATTGGGTAAACATTTTACTATTGTGAGCGACTGCAATGCCCTTCGATCGACTTTTGCAAAAAGGGACATAATTCCGAGGGTAGCGCGTTGGTGGATGGCGCGTTATTTCGTTATTTAAATTAAACCGTAAAACCGAGTTATAATTTTACAGTTGGCAACATTTAAATTTTCTTAACCGACGACGGAATTTTAATGTATGTTTTGTTCATTGTAATTGTTGATACATTTGTTTAAGTAATGTGTAGTTTGAGGACGTTTGTGAAGTTTGAGGACAAACTCTTTGTGATCAGGATGGCCGAATGTTAGATTTATAGCATATTATTTGATATTAATCTTATATTTAACGCATAGATAACCATAACATTATATAAAGAGAATAATCGAGTATTTAATTCAATTGTGATACTTATATTCTATGATAATTTATTTCTAGTAACGTTATTTCGTTATTTAAATTAAACCGTAAAACCGAGTTATAATTTTACAGTTGGCAACATTTAACTTTTCTTAACCGTCGTCATTATAAAATGTAACACACTTTTTCTGCGAACCACTGATTGTGAAACATCGAAAATAAAAGACTAATCATCGTATTTCGAGGTTTAATTTCTGAAAAAGCCAGGTGTTATGTTTATAATAGATACTACGTATTTCATTCATTGTATCGGTCGCAAAGCAAATTTCGCATTTTAATTAGTCCCAATAAAGTCACCGTATTAACCACACGTCTTTTCGTTACACTCCATACCTGCCATTCGATAGTCAACCTTAAAGCTACACACATACGCAACATAGTGGCCCGTTACGAGCCGGATAATATTGCAGTGAAATAAACAAGTGACCGTGCACCTGGGCGAGTACCGAACAAAAGGCTGCGAGCTAATGGACTGTACCTATTTTTCGTAATACGTGAAGTTGCAAATTAGTTCTTATGGTGAAGATAGTTAAGTTATCGAAGGAAAACTAGAATCCAATTAATTTGTTTACGAGTTCGATTGAAGCCAAGTTACAAGTTACCTACGAAGTTCTTTATAGTTGTTGGAATGCGTTTTAGAGAAATAATATTTCATACTTAAAAATATTTTACGCGTGAAGTGAAACTTTAACAACTACAAATATGGATCAATTACTACTTCAACTTGAGGAAACGGCTTGTTTAATGAGTAAAACGCAAACTAATTTAAGAAAATGTCCTAAAGCTAGGTTGACTAAAGGATACCTACAAACTCGAATGCAGTGTATAGACGAATACTGGAGGTTGTTTACTACCACACATCAAGAACTTGTTAAGATTACGCCTCGGGAACAACGAGCTGATATTTCTTATTTTTCTGAGGACCAATATGACACGTTTGAGGAGTTATACATCTGCATCAAAGGCGACATTCGTGACGCGATTTCGTCGATGGATGAAAAGAAGAGGACTGAACAACAACGAAACTCGCAAGGTCTAATTAATAATGATTCGTCCGAGACGCCAACGTTGCAGTCACAAGTTAAGCTACCTAGTATAACGCTGCCTAATTATAGTGGAAGTTACGAAGAGTGGCCTACATTCCAAGATTTGTTCACGAGTTTAGTACATAACAACAGCACACTCTCCGACGTGCAGAAGCTTCACTATTTGAAGACCAGCCTTGCGGGCGAAGCAGAAGCACTCCTCAGACATGTTCGTGTGACGGAAGCCAATTATGCGGATGCGTGGAATACTTTAAAGTATCGTTACGGCAATAAACGTTTTATAGTACACTCTCTTATAAATAGGTTGTTTTCATATAAAAAGTTAAGTATTCAGTCTGCCAATCAAATAAAATTGTTACTCGATAATACTAACGAATGCATTAATACATTAAATAACTTAAATATTAAAACCGATTCTTGGGATCCTATAATTATATTTCTTGTAATACAGAAATTGGATCAAGAGTCACGTAAAGATTGGGAAAACTTCGCTTTCAAGAGTGACTCGGATTTGTTACCTTCGTGGACTGATTTGAAGTGTTTTTTGGAATCAAAGTTTCGTACCTTAGAGTTTGTTAATCCGACCACGACGGGTACCGCTGAAAAAGCAAGGGAAAAAACCACAAGAGAGAAAACGTTCCACGCAGTAGCTCCTCCGGTAAAAACATGTGTGCTATGTAACGAAAATCATACTTTGTGTCATTGTAAACAGTTTACAAAGATGTCAACTACGGAACGAAATGATTATGCAAAGAAACAAAACCTGTGTTTCAACTGTTTGTGGGCAGGCCATTCTGTTGTGAAGTGCCGAGTACCAATGTGCTGCCGCATATGCCACAGGCGTCATCATACCCTACTGCATCAAGTGAACTCGAATGAGCCTACTGCAAATGCTACTTATACAAATGTAGAAGAGGATGAAATTCAAGTCAATACATTGATGACGTCACACTGCAATACAAACCAGGTTTATGCTCTATTAGCTACTGCAATGGTGAAAGTGAAGAGTGAAACAGGACACACCATGATTCTTCGAGCGCTAATAGATCAAGGATCCCAGGCATCTTTTATAAGTGAACGGGCGACACAGCTACTCAAATTGAAAAAGAAACCAATACGAGGGAACATTACTGGAGTTGGTTCTACAAAGACAAAAATCAATAGCAAAGTTCAACTCCATATACTTTCTACACAAGACAAGGAATTTTGTTTACAATCAGAAGCTTACGTTATATCTAAACACTTAACAACAAAATTACCTTCTACATCAATCGCAGTGAGAGATTGGCCTCATCTACGCTATTTAAAATTGGCAGATCCAGCATATAACAAATCAGCACCAATAGATTTGTTACTTGGGGTAAACGAGTATGCACAAATAATTCATCCTGACATAATAAAGGGACCCCCAGGAACTCCGTGTGCTCAAAAAACTGATCTTGGCTGGATTTTGTTTGGTCAGATAGGTGAGAGAGAACCTGAAACGCCTTCTCTGCTTGTGATGCATCACCAGGTTGATTTAGATGAAATGCTCAAATCAATGTGGGAATTAGACAATGAAAGAGGAAGAAAGCTTACACAAGAAGAAAAACTATGCGAAGAAATTTACGAGAAAACATACAAAAGAAACGAAGACGGTCGATATATAGTAAACTTACCATTTAAAGCAAAAGTTCAGAAATCCTTAGATGGTAACAGTAAAGAGATAGCGTTGAAAAGATTTTTACAGCTTGAAAGACAGCTAGAAAAGAAACCTGAACTAAAACAAAATTACATAAAGGTGATAGAAGAATACTTGAATTTGAATCATGCAGAAGAAATATCGAGAGAAGAATACGAAAACAAGGCAGTTTATTTATGTCATCATGCTGTCATAAGAAGCGAAAGCGAGAGTACTCCAGTTCGTGTTGTTTTCGATGCATCCTGTAAAGGTACGAATGGGATATCTCTAAACGATGAGTTGTTGGTTGGTCCAGTTATGCAAGAAGATCTTCGAAGCATAGTCTTGAGATGGAGAATGCACGCCGTGTGTTTTGTGTCAGACCTAAAAAAAATGTACAGAATGGTGTTAGTAAAGAAGGAACATGCAGATTTCCAACGTATGCTGTGGAGAAAAGATCCTACTGAAGACATAAAAGAATACCGATTACTTACCGTTACGTTTGGAACTGCACCAGCACCTTACCTCGCAGTGAAGACGCTAATACAGCTGGCTGAAGACGAAGGCGATGAATTTCCCGTTGCATCAAAAATCCTGAAAGAAGATTTTTACATGGATGATGTTCTATCTGGATTTGACAATGCCACTCAAGCCATAGAAGCAAGCAAACAAATGATAGAAATACTAAGAAGAGGTGGGTTTGAGTTGCAGAAATGGTCATCCAATAATGCCGAATTCATGAAGTCTATCAAACCTGAAGACCGATCAACAAAAGTACAGCTAAATCTGAAAATTGACGGAACCATTAAAGCGTTGGGTTTACTATGGAATTTAGCAAACGATGAATTCAAGTATGACATAAACTTACCTCCGATTCTTGAGACTTCAATCACAAAACGAAGCATTTTGTCGGAAATTCAAAAGCTGTTTGATCCGCTTGGATGGATAGCTCCGTGCATAGTTACGGCAAAGATTCTGATACAAAAATTGTGGTTGAAGAAGGTTAGCTGGGACGAAGCACTTGACGAGACATTTGTAGAGGAATGGTTAAAGATCAGACAAGATTTTGAAAACGTAAAAGATATTCATATCAACAGATGGCTAGGGTTTTCTATCAAAGACAGTAAAAGAATAGAACTGCACGGATTTTCAGATGCGTCCGAAAAAGCATATGCCTCAGTTGTTTATTGCAGAATAATTAACTTCGATGGCACTATAACCACCAAACTGCTTGCAGCTCGAACTAGAGTCGCTCCTGTTAAGCCGGTTACATTACCAAGGCTAGAACTTTGTGGTGCAGTACTACTTTCCAATTTGTTGAGACATGTAGCACAAGCAATGCGAATACCTGCAACACAAATATTTGCCTGGACAGACTCTTCAATAGTCTTATCATGGCTTAGTGGAGAACCATCGAGATGGAAACAATTTGTGGCCAACCGCGTCGTTGAAATTCTGGATAATGTCAATCCCCAGCAGTGGCATCATGTGATATCAGAGCAAAACCCTGCAGATGTTGCTTCTCGTGGGGCCTTTGTTTCAGACTTGATTACATGTAAACTCTGGTGGGAAGGACCTGAATGGTTATGCAAGGAGGAAATTAAGTTAACAAGACCAAATGTGACACATACTGATTTAGAACGGAGGAACATACAAGCAAATCTAAAGTTCAATGAAGAAAATAAAATAAATTTTGAGGACTTTGACAGTTTAAATGAACTTTTAACAGTGATAGTATACAGCATAAGATTTTTACAAAGCAAAACGAATCCAGAAGCGATTGACAAACCAATAACAACACTCGAACTAGACATGGCTTTGAAGAAATGCATTAAAATAGAGCAAGATGAATTTAACGATGAAATTAAGGATCTAAAAGCAAATAAAAACGTGAAAAGGAATAGCAAACTAAAAACACTAAATCCTTACCTTGATGAAGATGAGATACTCAGGGTAGGCGGAAGATTACGTAACTCTGTCCTACCGGAACACAGCAGACATCCTATAATCCTGAAAAACAAAAGTAAATTAACCTACCTGATTATAGCTGATGCACACAAAAGAACTCTTCATGGTGGAATCCAACTGGTGTTGACTTACCTGCGATCGAAGTATTGGATCCTGCGAGCAAAAAACACAGTTAAGGCTTATAAACATAAATGTGTAATATGTGCTAGGCAAAAGGCCCTTGTTAAAACACAACTGATGGGGGACTTACCTAAAGTTCGCACAACACCGGCACGTCCTTTCCTACACAGTGGTGTCGATTTTGCTGGTCCTTTGAATGTTTTGATGTCGAAAGGACGTGGGGCTAAGCAAAATAAGGCTTGCATTGCCATATTCATTTGTATGGCTACTAAAGCTATCCACCTTGAATTGGTTGGGGATCTTACATCCGAATCTTTCATTGGTGCCTTTCGTCGATTTGTTGCACGCAGGGGAAGATGTTCTCATTTGTGGAGCGATCAAGGCAGAAATTTTGTCGGTGCCAACAAGCAGTTAGCAGAAGCATTTAAAGCCGCAAAACTGGAGCTGCCAGATCATTTGACAGAGAATCTTGCTAAGGAGGGAACCCAATGGCATTATATTCCAGCTTACAGTCCTAACTTCGGTGGGTTGTGGCGGGGGTAAAATCTATTAAATACCACCTTCGAAGAATACTCACATCTAGTCTTACTTTCGAGGAAATGACTACCACACTGTGTGATATAGAGGCTTGTTTGAACTCTCGACCCTTGGTTACAATCGACACTTCAGATCCGGACGCACCAAAACCTTTGACGCCTGGTCATTTCTTGATAGGCGAAGCCCTGATCAATGTACCTACACCCAACTTACAAGATATAAATATTAATCGTTTAAACCGTTGGCAAATAACCCAAAAGCTGGTTAGGGATTTTTGGCACAGATGGCAATCTGAATACTTAACTAGATTACAAACCAGACCTAAGTGGCTTAAAACAATCAGAATTTAATGTAGGTGATATCGTGTTGCTTAAAGACGAACAGTTGCCACCCGGCAAATGGCCGTTAGGAAGGATAGTCGCTAAACACCCTAGACAAGACGGTTGTACCAGAGTATATAGTATTAGGTATCGTAATGAAATTGTGAAACGTTCTCTTAGTAAATTGTGTGAACTACCTATTAACGATGATGATAGATTTTGTGAGTAATCTTAAATAATAATTTCTTGTTGTATTTGAATACATAATTTAAGTGAACCTACTACATTGTATTTGCATTGCATGCATTAGCTACTTACTACTACTTCCCTTTGTATTGCACCTACGAAATATTGAAGTTTGTACTTGTATAATGCTATGTTGTTACATGTATTTTCTATCCTACCTATTCATGGCTACCTACTTTTATGATGTTAAATTAAAAGTCCTGACGAACTTTGGTGGGCGGCATGTTATGTTTATAATAGATACTACGTATTTCATTCATTGTATCGGTCGCAAAGCAAATTTCGCATTTTAATTAGTCCCAATAAAGTCACCGTATTAACCACACGTCTTTTCGTTACACTCCATACCTGCCATTCGATAGTCAACCTTAAAGCTACACACATACGCAACACCAGGCAAATACTCGCCTTGCTTTTACAAGTTTCAGTAATGTTAAAGTCTTTTTGATTGGCACAACCTTTGATTTAGCGGCCACAAGAACAATTTGTTTTTGTTTTTTCATACGAGCATACACAATACACCCATAAGCTTCCATTGACGCATCACAGAATCCGTGCAATTCTATGAAGTCATACTCGTTGCTTAATATCCATCTCTGAATTTTAAAGCTGTTTATAACTTCATTTAACTCTCCACGTAATTTAGACCACTCTTTGTTTATATCTTGGGACACCTCTTCATCGCATTGCGTGTTTGTTTTCCAGACCTTTTGAAATAATAATTTCATTTTTGTTGTAATTGGTACGAGCCATCCTAATGGATCGAAAATTTTTGAAATTTCAAATAACAGTATTCGCTTAGTCAGCTTTGAGGCCTGTGGGGATGATTCATACCTGAATGTAAATTGATCTTCTACAGGGTTCCAGCAAAGTCCGAGGGTCTTTGATGTGTTTTCTGATTTAAAATTGAATATAAAGTTGTTTTTGTCAATGTTTTGATTATCAGAAATATTCGCTAGTATTTCCGGTTTGTTTGTAGCCCACTTCCTTAAGTTAAACCCACCTGTTTTAAGTAATTGATCGAGATCTTTGACTAATTTTATGCTATCTGTTAGAGAATGAGTTCTATGAACCAGGCCATCCATGTAAAATGATTGTTCGAGGACTTGTGACGCTTCAGGGAACTTGTTACGTTCATCTGCTGCTAATCTTTTTAAAGTCACCATGGCCAGAAACGGTGCTGATTTTGTGCCATATGTTACCGTCTTTAACAGGTAAGTTTGTATAGGTAGGTCTAATGAGTCTCAACAGACAATTTTCTGTAAATGTTGTTCATCATCGTTAACTAATATTTGTCGATGTCGTAGCCCGATCTTAAAATTGAACACTTCAAGATGTGGCCGGCCATTTCATAAAATGGTCGTTTTTTATGATATGACCAGGTAAAACTAACCATATCGTCTGAACGTCAACGTTTGATGATATATCAATTCACGTTTGGCCATATCTTAATGTAGGGTGTCCATGATGTACAAAGTGTAATGAAAAAAAATTAGATATTATTTAAATTATTTATGTATTGCTCTTGTAAGTACAAAGTAAAGGTTAGTCCTTAAGATAATTTCTTAATTAAATCTTATAAAAATGTTTCAAAACTGCGACATTTCTACTAATTTACTTAAACATAAATACTTACTTACTGTCTTATTTAGAGTGCATTTACTAGACCGGGACTAAGGTGGAACTACTGATTTTTGTACGTTAGTACGGTGGTTTCACCTTAGTCCCGGACTAGCAAATGCACTTTGAATAAGACAGTTAAATTTGAAAACAAAATTATGGCAAACATTATCATCAGATTTAAGTTGGTCATAAATAAGTATAATATATCAAAATGTCATGAACATTAAAAAGTCTTTTAAATGGTTGGTACTTAAGTACACGTATCTAAAATGATAAAAAAAATAAAAATCAACTATATGAGGCACTATCAATCATTGTTGATGCATGACGAGCTTTGGTAGCACTTTGAGGTACAAAGTCATTAGTTTTTTGTTAGCCCTTAAGATAATTTCTCAAATCTTATAAAAATCTTTCAAAACTGCAACATTTCTGCATACTCTAATAATACAAATTATCACAACTATGGGAGATCTTAGATCTAATTTACTCAAGCTTAATAGATAATTTAAAATGAATAATTTTTGCCATCATTTTGTTTAAGACTTAAACCAAATTTAAGTGTTTATCTTAAACTTGGTTTAAGTCCAACAAAATGATGGCAAAAATTATAAGATTAAAGTTAAGAGTTTGGTCATAAATATATCACAGTAACATGAACATTAAAAATTCTTTTACATGGTACCTAAGAACACTTATCTACCATGATAAAAAATTAAAAATCAACTACAGTATGAGGCACTATCAATTATTTGTTGATGCATGACAAACTTTGGTGGCACTTTGAGGAACAAAGTGATTTATTTTTGAAACATGCACATCTATTTGTGTTACATTGGTTTTTTGAAGGCTTGCTTGAGCATTTTTGAAAGCCTTGACCCCCAAACATAGATTGGCAAGTTACAGCTTGACGCAAGGATATGGGCAGTTCTGATACAACTCTGTTATAATCTTTAGTTGCCACTTGTAGGTCCTGCCGAGAAAACCAGTTTTTTATTGTTCCTGAACTTGTACCAATTTTATAAACTCCATTTCTCAAGTCAACTACCTTTCCTAAAATATTTTTAGTATCTAGAGGGCCACGGTCAATTTTTGGTACATTTAAAAACACAGAATTACCAATTTCTATCAATGGTAGCTTTTTGGCAGTAGCATCGATCATTTTTTCTGCAGCTATCTTGACACCTATATAAGCTTGTTCTCTCTCACTTTCAATAAATTGTTCATTTTGACACAGAAAACATATAACATGGGCTCCGTAACCTTCTTCACCCATAGAAATCCCACATATAACATGTACTGGCTTGGAACAAGAACTACGGGAATGCGCTCCCGACGTTCCCTGCCCGCAGACAGTACACATCTGATCATCGCCTGAGACTGGTTCATTATTTTCTCTATCTAGGACCGGAATGGTCTCCGCAGCACTAACCTTCGTTGACACGTCTTCATTGGCATCTGGAATAAAAATTATATCGGCGACCGTTAAAATTGTTTCAATGTTGTCTGTTATAAAATTTGTTGAGATCTTCCTCCGTACTGATTGATGACATGAGACTTTCTGGAATGTGACATCCTTTCAATATTGTTTTTGGATTAGAACCAAACATTGCTCTGTAAGGAGACCTGCCAATTATGCGGTGGTACGAGGAGTTTTTATAGTATTGAACGAAATAGCAACCTAAAGACCATTTAGTTGTTTGATTGTCTTGCATCCAGCACCGCAACATATTTTCAATGTCCTGATTTGACCTTTCAATACTGCCTTGCGTTTGAGGACGTCTAGGACTACCGTGGATAATTTTACATTCCGGCCACATCATCATGTTCAAATCAAACAACTTTGATGAATATTTTATATCAGATTTATTTCATGAACTTCACAGTTTTCACAATTTGCGATTACTTCGCATAAAAATAATTTATTACTATTCGTAGCAAAAACGGCAAGGGATTTTCCTAGACTTCTGTTCTGTTCGACAGCTCGTAAAACAGTGACTGCGCTGCGGCCTCGTTGCTACCGAGTGCCCTCCCCACCACGCCCCATTGGTGGGGCACTCGTAGAGCGAGGTCGCAACGCTACAATCATAATAAGTACTTTTAAAATAAAATATTCAATAACATTTTGAAAATCCGTACAAAAAAAACTTTATACTTAAGCTAGCATAGAGCATAATAACATAAACGTTTAATATAAGTAATAATATTTTAGGCTCTTATTACTTAGCACTTTAACAGCTCGGCCATCCATCATTTAGCAAGTCCTCTTGCTAAGGTTTAATACAAAAATAATATAATGTATACAAATTAAATCATTGTTAAATATAAATAAACATGCATTACTTGACAGGTAAACATCAATCCGAATTATCTATATTACTCTCATTTTCGTTACAAATACTAGTATCATTATGATTATTACTTGTATGACTTTGATCATTTTCAATATCTTTATTAGCATTACAGTCATTTTCATCATCAGTTTCGTTGTTGCTGCTATCATAGTTAGTAGAAAAGTTTAACCAAGGTTGAATCTTGTCTATTGCCACAATAGCCTCATAACGACGGTTATTCTTTTTTGTTAACGGGGTGTCCTCAATAAGGAACCTATCATTCGGGAGTAATTTAACAATACGATAAGGGCCCTGATATTTTGCTACTAATTTTTTTGATTTGCCGTCATTATAATTTACTATTCGTTCAACGCGAATTAATTCTCCTACTTTGTATGTCCTACCTGTTTTCCTAGTTTTGTCAAATCTAATTTTATCCTTTTCCTGTTGTTCCCTAATCCTATCCCCAGATTGTCGTCTTAAATCTGTTAATTCATCGCCAGAGGTTACATTTAGCGTGTCATTAATTATATCACTTAGTATCGCTTCTGATGAACTAATTAATTTGCATCCGAATAATAGCTCCGATGGACTTTTTTTTGTAGTGCTATGAACCGTAGTATTTAAGCCAATTTGTATGTCCGGAACATAATCATCCCAGGTCCTGTCATCTTTTCCATGGGCTTTAGTAGATAAAGCGTCCAGAATTGTTCTATTGAACCGCTCCACCTGGCCATTGGCTCTAGGTGAAGCTACCGCGTTAAGAATGTGTTTTATGCCAGTTGTTTTAACGAATTTTTGAAACATGTGTGATGTGAAACATGATCCTTGGTCAGTGATAAGACGTGTAGGGGTTCCAAAGTAACTAATATGCTCTCTAAATACTCTTATTGTAGTAATGGCTTTGGTGTTTCTTACGGGGGTTATGTTTATAAATTTGGTAAAACTGTCTATAATGACCAGTAGGTAAGAGTTACCTCGCTTGCTGCGCACGAAAGGTCCCAGGTGGTCAGCGTGGATCGTATGGAAAGGAATCTCTATCTTCGGGATCGGATGTAACTCACCAGCACGAGGACCACCCTGAGCTTTGTGATAAGCGCATTCTAAGCAGGCTGATACGTATTTTTTTACGAAACGGCGTAATTTTGGGAACCAGTAAGACTCTCTTATCCGCGACAACGTTTTTTCAAACCCAAAATGACCTACGTCGTCATGGTTCATTTTAAGTACTTGCCATCTAACAGATTTAGGTACGACCCAACGTAGTTCATTATTTACTTTACGGTAAACGCGATCATTTTTTAAACAGTAATTATTGATTACATCTACAACTTTTTCTGACTCGGGGTTAGCAAGAATATTTTTGATGGAATTAATTTCATCATCTGCCAACTGGACGGTACTTATCCAGTCATCCTTCTCTACAGCCAATACGTCTAAAATATGAGTTTCTGGGATAGCAGGTGCAACCGGGTTTCGACTCAACGCATCCACGTGTGCCATACGGACGCCTGGCCTATATTCAAAACTACAGTCAAACTCCTGCAATTGCACCCACCACCTCGCTATCCTTGGAACTAAATCACGTTTTGTCATTGCCGTACGCAAAGCGTTGCAGTCCGTATAAATTTTGAAAGGTACCCCAAGTAGGTATACACGAAATCTAGCCAGGGATGCTATTACAGCTAGTGTTTCCAGCTCAAAAGAGTGCATCTTCTGTTCGTCTGATGTAGTCTTTCGGCTGTAGAATGATACAGGTCTGAGAACGCCATCGGTATCCTTTTGGAAAAGAATACCCGCGACACCAATTTTGCAAGCATCGGTGTGTAATTCTGTGGTCAGGGATGGATCGTGCAACGCTAAAATGGGACGTTCAACTAAGACAGCCTTCAGAGTTTTGAATGCATTATCTTGCTTGTCGGACCATTCCCAGGGAGAATTTTTCTTTAATAAGTCTGTCAGGGGGCTAGCTATTATCGCGAAATCCTTCACAAATCTTCTAAAGAAGCTCGCCAATCCAATAAATTGGCGAACTTCGTGTTGGGTTTTCGGTATAGGAAAATGACTGACAGCCTCTGTTTTGCGTGACCCTGGACGTATACCATCAGAGCCGACTTCAAAACCGAGGTAATCTATTTTATCATAAAAGAAATGGCATTTGGATAGTTTTAGGGTTAATCCTCCGGAACGCAACAAGTCTAAGACCTCCTGCAAGCGGACCAACCCTTCTGAGAAACTATGGGCAGGAATAAGAATATCGTCCATATATACCATCGCGTATTTAATCTTGGCTTCTGCTAGAATTTTGTTAATAGTACGCTGGAAGACAGACGGTGCGTTTACTAATCCAAACGGCATTCTCAGATATTCAAATTGGCCGTCTGGAGTAACAAACGCAGTTTTTGGTCTAGAGTCTTCTTTAATCGGTATCTGGTAGTAACCAGATGCCAGGTCTAATGTTATGAATAAATTGTGTCCTGCAAGTAGGTCTAATTGGTCCTCTACTCTAGGGAGTGGGTAGTGATCTTTAATGGTTTTACGATTTAAGGCCCTATAGTCTATGCATAACCGTTTTTCTCCAGTTTTCTTTTTAACTAGGACAATAGGGCTTGCGTACGGCGATGACGATTCGCGAATTATATTGGCATCTAGCATGTCCTGAACCATATCCCTAACCAAAGTTCGCTCACTAAGTGCCATCCTATAAGGTCTGTACACTATGGGATCTGAATCAGTCAAACGGATTTCCATTTCCGTGACTGATGTGAAACCAAGGTCTTTTAGATTATTAGAAAAACAGTCTTTATATCTATGCAGAAGGGATTTTAATTCCTTTTTCTGTTCTTCGTTAATGATATTACCACAATTTAGGATATCTTCATTAGTAGTAGAATCAGTTGAAATATCCAGGACATCTTTGGTACTTCGAACAGGCGTGGAACGCGTTATAAGCGAATTAGATAAAAATTTAATAGTACCCCCGGCTACATTTTGCACTAATAACCTACCCTTTCCCTCAATAAGGTCGTACTCACCGGGTAGGAGAAAATATTCCTTACCGACTTTGCCTCTTACGGAACCATGAACATATATTTTCCCAGAATACGGCTTACTACAGATAACGGGGACAGCTTTAATGTCTTGATGTGGAATGGTGATAGTCTTTTGAATGGTGAGACACAATTTTGCGGAACTAGAAGAATCTTCAAAAATTAATTGAGAAGGAGTTTTAGTGATCATTATACTAGGGTGTTCAGTGAAGTTGTGACCCAAAAGGACTGGCTGTTTTATTGCACTGTCATCTATTACGTACATTTCTATAAGGAGCGTGATGCCTTGAACGTTGACGTTAGCTTCAATACGCGATAAAGCCGGAAGACTATTATTACCCACCCCTTTGAGTATTGGCAAGTTATCTCTACTCTGCTCGACCCCTAATTTCAACGCATCAGAATATCGAATAAGGGAACATTCACTCCCTAAATCTACATAACAGTCTAAAGGTTTGTGATTTACTTCAATCGGCATAAAATATTTATTTTTACTTCCTTCACTAACAGACATTGTATTTAAAAGATCATCATATTTAGTATGTATTTTACAACTAGTTTTCTCGACCGATTTATTGTTCACACAAACCCTTAGAACATGTTTTTCCTTATTGCCTGGTTTTTCATCTGTTTGAACTTTGTCGGAGTGTTGTATATTTGGGCATGACGTAATTTTGTGACCAATTCTATGACAACGGCTACACTTTTCGATAGGTTTCGTGCATAGAAAACTAGGGTGTCCCTCTAACCCACAATTAAAACATTTAATAGGAGGTTTATTTGGATTGTGACTATTTTTGTAGCTTGCGGACGCGGTACTGTGTATTTGTCGTTTTTCCGTTCTAGTCCTATTTGAATTTGATGGGAACTCTCTAGGATTTCCTACTTTGACCGTCTTTAAATACATAAGAACTTGCTCTGGAAGATCGAATTGCGCAGCTTGAGCACCTAACCGTATACCCCTATCCTCTATACCGTGTAAGATACAGTCGACCGCTTGTCTACCTTTAATCTTGCATCTATTTAATAAGTTCAATTTGGAATAAAAATATTGTTCTAATGGTTCGCCAAATTTCGCTTTTAAAGCTAGCATATCGGATAAAAGCTCCGCGTAGTTTTCTCGAGAAGGAAATGAATCCATTAACCTTTCTTTCCATTCTCCCCATGAAAAACGGACGCTGGGTAAGCTCTGATACCACGATTTTGCAAGACCGGTAAGTTTAGGTAAAGCGTAATGAATTGTTTCCCGTTCGTCCCAATTATAAATATCGGCACATTCTTCAACCTTAGTTAACCAATTAACAATGTTTTGATTTTTAGACATAGGGTCAAATTCGGGGACTACGTTATTCCCAGCAGTAATCTTATGGCTACCTGATTTAGCGATGTCTTTAAGTGCATTAACGAATTGATTTAAAATATTACTATCAGAGTTATGGAAGGAATTATTAGGGCTTTCATACCTTGTGCGCTGCGTTGGTGGTGGTGAATCATCTCGCCTTGTGGGTCGTGAAGTATTTCTTCTTGGAGGAGTTCTTAATTCAGGGGTGCGGTTCCTTGTTCTCTTTCTTCCCGGCTGGTCTTCACTAGTGGTCTTACAGCTGTAAGTTGTTCTCAATGTCTGGTGTCTATCATTTATACCAAAAGAGCGTCGCTCAGGCTCATCGCTCAGTTGGTCAGTGGTAAAATCTCTCAATATAGATCGATGTCGCTCATCGTATCTACAGTAATTCATTGGACCTCGAGAGTGTCGCTCTGGCTCACCACTCCCGTGTCTCGATACTGAGCGTTGCTCTGGCTCACCGCTCGTGTATCTAGATCGTGACGGACGCCCTAGCTCATTGCTAGTTTGTCTTGATCGTGAACGTCGCTCTGGCTCATCGTTCGTATTTGTCGAATAAGCACGCCGTTGCAGCTCACTTCTCAATAGTCGCCGTCGAAGAATCAGGTCATCATCATCATCAATTGGATTCGATGGAGAACGTGGGGATTCAGGGATCGTTTCGGCAGGTCTCCTTTCAGCTTCATCCATTCTGAAACTCAAATTCAGTTTTAGTAGTTGTTCATAAAGACATTGGTCATAGCATAGATGGTTTGTAAACAAAGAAAGAAAAAAAAAAGAAAAAGAAAGAAAGAAAAGATACAAATGTAACTCGTTTCGATAACTCGTAACAAAGAAAATAAAAAGACTACAAAAAAAATACTAATTAGTCCGATTTGCATGATTGGGATATCTTTAAGACTATTAATCAGATTATTATGAGCACGCATACTATATGAATCTCATCGCATATATTATATTAAAATAATACCCTGCTAAAATAAAAGTATAAGTGTAGTAAGTACAGGGGCGTGCGGTGTATATAGGCAATTAAGCAGTGCCTACCTGATAAATGAAATGAGGTAGGCAGTAGGCACCCACAAATGTGAATCATTGATGAAGACCACTGATTTTTATCAATAAAACACATTTCAAGTATCTTCTGCCCACCTCCAAAAAAAAAACTAATGCCCGCCACTGAGTAAGTATGTAACAAAATGGAAGCGGAGAACAATGATATCAAATTATTAGAAAAGCGTTACTTTTAGGGACTTTGTTTTGTTTTGCGCTACTAACCACGAAGCATCTTATCGATAACCCATTACATATCCAAAGATTAGTCTTAGCAAAATGTAGGTAGGTTTAGGGCCAGAGCCTCGTGGTTAGATCATTATAGCACGATAACAAAAGAGAAAAAAAAAAACTCCCAACTACGCAAAGTTCCATCGATAACCTCCTTCATATCCAAAGAGTAGCCTTGGCAAAATGTAAGTAGGTTTGGAGATAGAACCTCATAGCTGATCTTTGTAGCTTAATAACAATGAGAATAAAATTAAAAACGAATGTAAAAAGGAATAGAATAAGAAGTACTATCCAAGGGCATGCATAGAATGTAAAAATATTACTTACATGGGCGTAGAACGAAGGTTTTAAATCATTTAAACCCTCGATATCCCGCTTCTGAAGTTGTTCAAATCAAACAACTTTGATGAATATTTTATATCAGATTTATTTCATGAACTTCACAGTTTTCACAATTTGCGATTACTTCGCATAAAAATAATTTATTACTATTCGTAGCAAAAACGGCAAGGGATTTTCCTAGACTTCTGTTCTGTTCGACAGCTCGTAAAACAGTGACTGCGCTGCGGCCTCGTTGCTACCGAGTGCCCTCCCCACCACGCCCCATTGGTGGGGCACTCGTAGAGCGAGGTCGCAACGCTACAATCATAATAAGTACTTTTAAAATAAAATATTCAATAACATTTTGAAAATCCGTACAAAAAAAACTTTATACTTAAGCTAGCATAGAGCATAATAACATAAACATTTAATATAAGTAATAATATTTTAGGCTCTTATTACTTAGCACTTTAACAATCACTAGCTCTTCTGTAACATGCGCAGTGAATTCTTTTCCATTATCACTTTGTTATATGGGCATTTCTACGGGCACGACCGATTGACCTACTGGTTCAAAAAAAGTACCTTTAATATTGAATAATGTATCTGAAAAAAATCACACGTATTTATACAACTCTTGGCCTGATGGAGAGCATATCTAGAAGACTGCCTGGTAGTACATATCGCCTGAAAAAAATCTGAAAATTCAAAAACGGGCAGAATTTGGCCTAAAATGGAGTGTCCGTTTTCCAGAATTTACTCGATTTTGCTTCATAATTTTAAAAATAATAACTTGCTTATTATTATACGCATATTCCTATAATAAAGAATAAACAATGAAGCTATATACGTGCTTACATAGATTGTGAATCCTTTAGTTTGAATACAGTGACACATTTAAATTTTGTCCGAAGCTTGTGACTCAATTCGGTGAAATGTACTTTTATATACCTGTAGCACTAACTACGCATAATAGGAACGCGCACTACTTATTCCCGCCATCTGACGGTTGCGCCCGAGCGGCCGAGCAGTGTAGACGGGAGACCTGTAGCACTCAGGAGCAATTTTCAAAGGTACGAAATCATTCGGTGTTTTTGGTACAGGGTAATTTCTCAAATCGGTGTGCCACCTCAATTATGTTTCTAAAGTATTTTAGGAGATTTATGCTGAAATTATCGAGTGTTTAAAAGCTTTATATCGTTACGTTTAGTAGAAATTACTGTAACTCATAACATTATTGGGTACTTTGATGTATTGTGCTATTTTCTCAATTCCATGGATCTCAATTCCGTGGAAAATGGGCCACCGAATTGATAAAACTTTAAATAGACGATGAAATTCCTGAATTACAATCTCTAATTTTTATATCCGACTCACCTTCAGCCCAATATAGGAATCGTAAAATGTTTTTTATCATATCTTCCCTCCACTGGAATTTACCCAGTCTTAATTGCATTGAATGGAATTAAACAGAGCACGGTCACGGCAAAGAAGCGCCTGATCGTGTTGGAGGATGTCTCAAAAGCACAGCAGACAAAATAGTTGCACGTGGGCATGACATACCTGACATGAAAACCTTCATCAATCTTTTGAAAAGACACGTTGACAACGTTAAAATTGAAGTAGTCTGGTATCTTTGAAAAGGAAATGTTGATTCCAGATGACTTAAGTGAATTTCATGGACCACTTAATATTCATCAAGTCATCTGGAATGCAAACGAAAATAAAAAAGCTAGCCATGAGAAAACTAAGCTGCTCTCATGATGATTGCCTGCATAAGCCTGTAGAATGTCCTCATGGGCTGCATACAGGCTTTTACGAATTGAAATGTGCAGACTACACGAAAGATAGACAAAATAAATGTTAAGGTAAACAAGATGTTCACAAAAAATCATCATTAATAATAACAACTGATTTAAGTAATAAACCTAAAATTTTATCATGCCAAATATTTAAACCGGACAATTCAGCCAGAGAATTAATATTGAGAACTAAAAATATTAAAATGAAAAAAAGCTTGATGAAGGATTTTGAAGCCAGATTGTCGGCTATAGAGCTATCAGAAAACGACAGTTCTTGAAAAGCCAATATAGACGTTGAACCCTTAATGACACCAACACTGGGTGATACCAAATTTACAAAGATAAAGGCTGATTCTGATTCTGAAGATGATTATAGCATATTTTAAGATATTTTATATTGAACTTTTGATATGGTTGTTTATAGAAATTAAGTATGAATACAAGTGATCTCTTGACTGTGATTAAAATGAGTATGCTGCTGTAAAGATACACGTAGATACCTACAGGTTGACTTTGTGAACACTGCACAATTTAAATAAACTCCACTCATGAATATTAACAACTTTTTCTCAACTTCACTATTGATCTCATAGTAAAAGTTGTTCATATTTATGAGGGAGTCTATTTTTTAAATTAGGATAATGTGAACAAAGTCAATCTGGAATTTAAAATAGATTAAGTTTTGTGAAATTACTGATAAGGTTACATCAATTCTCAATTCGGATATTCATTTTCTCAATTCGGTGCTTTCTCAGTTCGGTGCCTAACTTTTGTCATAGGTCAATCAACAAAATTTAGGCAAATCGTTTTTTTAAGTTTCAGAATGGAGGAAACTTCATATTTTATCATTTAAACTAATTTAAAATCCAAATTACAAATCAACCACCGAATTGAGAAAAAAAGTACCCTTCTGTAGAAATGCCCATATACATGGCGCGCCAAACTCCAAAAATATTTTCAAAAGTTCCATTGCTACTTCCGTAGCTCTCTTTGTTTTTAGCGAACGAAGGTGTAAAAACTTTGTCGCATGGTCTTGATAGTTCATGAGTCACTTATATTCGCCGTCTGGAGCAGACTGCAGATCCACTAAATCTACTTGACCTCTGGCATTAAAATCTTTGGAAATTATAGGTCGTGTCACAATACCTTTTTTTGGTACTGACCGTTTCATTTCACACACGGAGCAGAGGTCAACAAATATCTCGATGGCTTTTTTTGGAATGTACAACTTATTTTTAATGTTGTAAATCATTTTCTGTCGCCCACCATGTCCAACGGTTTTATGGACTTCCGTTAGTATTGCAAAATATTTTTCCATCGGAACTATGCGAACAGTAGGATCGTCAATGCTTTTCTTTTTAAAAATTAAAAGCTCTTCATCTACCGTTTCCATTATGTCATATCTCGAAATCCAATAATAGTCCATTGATTTTCGTTGCCTGGTCACCCACTCTACTCTACTCTCTTTTATTTGTTGTATAACCTAAAAAGAAAAACACTTTTATTAGTTACTGGCATTCGTTTAGTATTAGAAATCTGGGTTAACAGATTAACAAAACACTTTAAATGACTCACTTTTAAAACGAAAACGAATAAATAATACGATTGAATGGTTGGAACTAACCTGTGAAATTCGTTCCGAAGTCCATGGTTTTTTTACGTTGCGCTCGTTTTTTGAGTGACTTTCGTAAAATTCACGTAGCTTGGTGTCGTAAATATATTTCACTGCACTGTCATCTTCTATTTGCACATTATTATTCGCCTTTTCATCATAATAATTGTCCGCCGCCATGATGCACCACAAAACAAAGCGACATCAGCGCCTCTACCGGTGAATAATGTTACTGTTTAAGATATGGCCACTAATGTTTGACCATATCATGAAGCAGTCATGCGTTTAGCTTGTCATATCATCACACGCTGAATGATTCATTGATCTAGCCGAACCACATCATGATGTGGCCAGCGGGTACTGTGCCGCATCATGAAAAGCGACCATTTTATGAAATGGTTGGCCAAATCATAAAGTGATTAATTCTAAGATCGGGCCACGACATCGATACATTTTTTCGATATCGGCTGTAAATACATACTGATATTTTCTCCATTTCAAAAGCAAAAGTTGCAGGTCTTGTTGCAGGTTGGGCCCTTTGTACATAAGATCGTTAAGTGATCGTCCTGTAGATGTTTTCGATGACGCATTAAATACAACTCTTTACTTTGTTGTTGTTGACTCAGCACGTTCTACTCCGTGATGCGGTAAATAACACTCGACTGATGTAATGATATTGTTATTATCAATTTTCATATGATTTAATTCCTGACATTCCTTCATAAATGTTTTGTATGCAATGGCCAAGTTTTCCTGTCTTTTTAGTTTATTTCCCAAATTATGAAATTGCGCTAACGCTTTTGGTTTTGAGGAGCCAAACTGGCTTTCAAAATTCGGTTTCATAGGTAGTCTAACCACATATTGACCTTGTTCATTGCGTGTTGTTGTGTTTTGAAAGTAATCAATACAGTAAACATCTTCGGAAGACATGTCTTTGTCCTCTGTTATCTCTTCCATCTCCCAAAATTGCTGTATGTCTTTGATATTGTTAATTATGACGTTACACTCAAATGTTTGGGCACTTCCGCAAAGGAGCCAACCTAGTTGAGTTTGTTGTGCCATTGGTTGTGATACGTCATTTCCTTTAATTATTCCTCCTAAAATAATGTTTGTGTAGATATCCGCACCCAGAAGAAGGTCAACGGGGCGGCTTTTGTAAAACTCAGGATCAGCCAAGTTAATGTTCTCAATGTTAGACCAAGTTGGTTTTGCGAATGTTTTGTTAGGTAGTTTTTTATAAGATTATTCATAATAAATACTTCCGTGTTAAATGAGTAGTTATTATACATTGACGCGCATGTTATGTTAATCTTCCCCTTGCAATTACTTTCTTGTTGACCAACTCCAAACACTACTCCCTTACACTTCGTTCGTTTTAAACCTAAGGTTTGGGCAGCGTGTTCTGTTATAATAGATATTTGAGAGCCTTGGTCGATCAATGCCCTCATGTTATGGTAAGTTCCATCTGCTTTGAGTACCTTAAGTTGGGCTGTTGCTAACAGTACTTCCGAATAGTCATCCTGAGATGTGTGTGTGTGTTTGAAGTGATTTGCTTAGATGAAGCTGCAGCAGCATCCGATTTTGTTGTAATTGTGTTAAATACAATGCCCATGAACTGTACTTAAATGTTTTATTCCTAAATAAGTAAATGGCGGTACAAATCCAGACAGAAGACGCGAACAAAAAGCAGAGAGCGGGGGCGGCCGGAAAAGGACACATAGACACGTGATACTTTTTAAATGTAGATTAAAAGACAAGGGAATATGTTTATTCAGCCAACATTCTCCCTTAAACATAATCCCAACTTAAATGAGCAAAACTGCAGCTTCTCATGCGATGTGGCCTTCGTGAGAGCATCTGCAGCCATTTCCGTTGTTTGCTTGTACTGTACTTGAACATGGCCTTCGAGTATTTTGTCTCTTACGAAGTGGTGCCTCACGTCTATATGTTTAGTCCTGGAATGGTAACCATCAGACCCTGAAAGTTTCATACAGCTTTGATTATCACAATATAATATCATGGCTTCATTCTTTAACTGCAACCAAATAGCATTGTGTAATTGCTTTAACCACAGAGCTTCTTGTATACATGAGGTCAGTGCCATATATTCTGCCTCAGTTGTGGACAATGCAACAGTAGGCTGTCTTTTAGAGCACCAGCTTATACATCCTCCCTGGAACACAAAAGCATAAGCAGTACATGAACGTCTGTCATCTTCAGAGTTCGCCCAATCAGCATCACAGTAGCCATGAGGTATATTTTCTTTTGTGTTTTGTTTATATGTAAGTTTGTAATCTTGAGTGCCATTTAAGTATCGCAAGATACGCTTTAATGCGACCCAGTGATGCATTTCAGGCTTGTTATTGTATTTACTTAGAAAATTTACTGCAAAACTTATATCTGGCCTTGTTCCTTGTGCTAGGTACAATAAACAGCCTATCAATTCTTGATAGGGAACTCCATCTAATATTTGAGCATTACAACTTGAGTGAAGCTTAGTATTCATCTCCATAGGAGTTTTGACACTTTTACATTCAGACATTCCAAACTTGTATAATATTTCTTGTATGTATTTACTTTGATCCAAATAAATAATGCCCTTCTGTCTATCTCTCTGAACATGTAATCCAATGCAGTGCTTGACTTCTCCAAGATCTTTCATTTCAAATCTACTGCATAGTTCCTTTTTGACAAGTATTGCGGACTTCTCATTATTTGTAAAAATCAACAAATCGTCTACATACAGTGCAATAAATAATATATCTGTGTCAGTTATTTTATAATAAATACAAGGATCTAGTTGTGACTTGTGTAAGTCCATTTCTTTCAGTGCTGTATCTAATTTCAAGTTCCACTGTCTACTAGCCTGTTTTAAACCATATAGGGACCTTTTTAATAAACATACCATCTGATTACCATTTTCATACATTGGCGGTTGTGTCATATACACTTTCTCTTCAATATCGCCTTGAAGAAATGCAGATACAGCATCCATTTGCAAAATGTCTAGGTTATATCTAACTGCTATAGCAAACAGGTAACGCAAAGATGTCAGCCTCACGACAGGAGAGAAAACTTCATTATAATCTATACCTTTTCTTTGCGCACATCCTTTAATGACTAGTCGAGCTTTATACCTTATTATTTCACCATTCTCATTAGTTTTGCTTTTAAAAACCCACTTGCATGGAATCACACGCTGATCAGGAGGCAGTGAAGTAACTTCCTATGTATTATTTTTTATAAGAGCCTTGTACTCATCTTCCATTGCCTGCTTCCAATGGACTGAGTCAGATCTGGTCATAGCCTCCTCGATGGTGATTGGATCTGAAATCTGTGTGTAACACATAAAATTACCACCCAACTGACGTCTTTGATTAGGCCGTAATGTGATGTTACTTTCAAAAATTTCACTGCTGTCATAATCATCACTAGTGTTTGGGTGATATGATTCATCATTTGCATCTGTGACACAACTATCAAAAGAGGAATTCATTGGTTGCGGAGTCGAGGTAAGCTCAGAATCAGACAATTCAACACTAGGCTGTGTGTTTGTATTAACAACAGTATTGTCAAACTGAATGTTTACAGAGTGTGATATGGGTTCAGGTTCTTGTACTTTATTATGTTCAGACTGTGTATTTTCAATAAAAATAACATCCCTGCTAATTACAATGGACTTTGAATCTAAATTGTATAATCTGTATCCCTTAGAATGTTCGCAGTAACCCACGAAAATCATCTCTTTTGATTTATGATCCCATTTTAATCTTTTTTGCTTAGGAACTTGAACCATAGCTCTTGACCCAAATATTTTGAGGTGTGATAAGTTTGGTTTCATACCTGACCATTTCTCTTCTGGAGTGACGCCGTCTAAAGCTCACAAAGGGGATCTGTTCATGATGTAGGCTGCAGTGACTATAGCTTCAGCCCAAAAACCTTTGTGCAATTTTGCATCAAATAACATACATCGGGCCCGCTCCACTAGAGTCCGATTAAACCGCTCTGCCAAGCCATTCTGTTCAGGTGTGTATGGAGTGCTTGTTTGATGTATGATACCAGAATCTGCTAAAACAAGTGAGAGATCATTATTACAATATTCAGTTCCATTATCAGTTCTGAGGACTTTAATTTGTTTTTCTAATTGATTTTCCACTTCATTTTTGAATCTAGCAAATACAGATTTTATGTACATTTTATTCTTCAAAAAATATACATAGACTTTACGGGTACAATCGTCAATAAATGTTATAAAGTACTTTGCCCCACCTATGGATGCAACCTCCATCGGACCACATAAATCAGAATGAACTCGTTCTAATGGCAATTTAGCTCTGGAACCAACATGGGGAAAGGGACTCCTTGTTTGTTTACCTTCCACACAAGATATACACACTGCCTTCATACCATTCTTAGTTATAGTCACTCCCTCTGCACACAGTTCCAATCTCTTTACATCAGCCATATTCAGGTGACCCAGCCTCCTATGCCAGGTATTTATATCAGCAATATTATTTGTAGAAACAGTGAATGCATTTTCTAAGTGACCAACAGTATTTAATTTGTACATGTTATTTTCAAGGGTGGCAATTGCAACAATTTTGTTCTCTGAATTGTAAATCTCACATCTACTGTCAAGAAATTGAACTCTGCAACCATTCTTTGTTAACTGACTGACCGACAAAAGGTTGGTACTGAGCTCAGTAATGAAAAGGACATTTCTCACCTGGATCAAATGTTCATCATCATGTAAAAAGGTTTTAATTATTACATTACCCATTTTCTTAACTGATATAGTATGATTGTCAGCCACCATTATTTCCTTAATTAAAGGTGATTGAAAATTTTCCATCCAATCTGAACGTCGAGTCATGTGCATAGTTGCCCCCGAGTCTATGTACCAATCGTCTTTGTTTATAGAGTTATAGGCTGAAAATACAGCTGAAAAAACATTATGATTAGGACTTGCACTTTTACTGTTGTCATCACTCATTTTTGCACTATTCTCGTCACATTTTTTATTGTACACTGGTTTTTGTAGTGACCATTTCTGTTACAATAATAACATCAAGGCCCCCTAGGCCTTTGTTGATACTGAGGATTATTTTTGTGTTTAACATAAAACACCGAAGACTCTGAAACCCTTGTCTTGATAAAATCTGAAGAAATCTTGATGCCCGAGCTTTCGATACCCATAATCATTGGTTTATAATTATCAGGCAATCCGGCTAACATAAGGATTCCCAACCACTCGTCATCGACGCTAAAACCTATATTTCTCAATTTATAGGCGGTAGACATAATCTTGTTAACGTATTCTTCAATATTTGCACAATTATCTGATGTGGTATTGATCAAATCCCTTAGCAAACCAACTTTCCTGGACAGCCCGGAGTCTTCGAAAGCAGTTTGTAGTTTTTTCCAGACTTCGCGTGCACTTGTTGCATTTTCAATATGGACGAAGTTTATCGGATCTACTAACAAAATGATTTTTGACTTGGCTTTTGTATCCTTTTTAGAGTCAATTATCTCGGAGGAATTTTCTGGATCCACACATTCCCACAATTCTTCGAGTTCGAGATAAGACCAACCAACCAATTTTTCTATATGCAAGTTCGGTACCGCCATTTTAGCTACAAAAAATATATTATATTTGTTTTTTAGGAAACGCGTAACTTTGCGGCAAAACTATAACAATGAAATGGTTACTGGGCCCATAACCTGTTGTAATTGTGTTAAATAAAATGCCCATGAACTGTACTTAAATGTTTTATTCCTAAATAAGTAAATGGCGGTACAAATCCAGACAGAAGACGCGAACAAAAAGCAGAGAGCGGGAGCGGCCGAAAAGGACACATAGACACGTGATACTTTTTAAATGTAGATTAAAAGACAAGGGAATATGTTTATTCAGCCAACAGATTTAGACTGTTCTAAGGCGTCATGTATTAGAGTGTTGTGTTTTCCAGGACATTTACGACATGTTTTTGTTGAATTACATTGTTTCCCATTATGCGAAAATAAGCAATTTACGCAAATACCTAGTCTGTTTATCGTCATCAGTTTCTTTTCGTTTGACATTTGCAAAAAAGGCCGACAATTATAAATGCCATGTTCATTTTTACAAAGTGGGCATGTGTAACCAGAGACATGAAATGTTTTCGCAATCTGGTTTCCGTTGTTAGGTCGATAGGTATTGAAATGTTGTTTTTTCTGATTAAATGACGTAAAATGTTGAGATCCTGACTGAAGATTGTTAGATTTTTGAGGAGATATTTCTTGTTTACGACGAGATGCTGTTTCTAGCACAGTAAATTTACTCTCGAGTAAGTCTAATAGTTCTTGTAGTATAGGTAATTTTCGTGGATTTTTAACTAATTCTACGTATTCGGCAGAAGTTTCTGCATCTAATTTTTGAGATAAAATATGGACTATTATTGGGTCCCACGTTGTGGTATCCACGCTAAGGTTTTTAATGGCATGAAGTGTTTCGATGGTGACATCATGCATTTTCTTAATGTGGGACAACGAAGCTTGTTGGATTGTTGAAAGACTGAATAGAACATTAATATGTGGCGTAAAAATAAGGCGTTCGTTGCAGGGGCGTGCTTTGAATTTGTACTGGGTAGGCACTAAGTAGTAACATTATTTTAAAAAAATCTACCACATTTTCCGGTTAAACCATGCGTCGGAAAGAAAAAGTCACAAGTGTAAAAAGTGTTTATTTTATGCCCCTCTATACGACTAAAAACATAGATTTGAATTTAATGAAGTTTTATCACAATTTTTTTCTAAGTGTTTGACCACTCTTTATACTCTATCGCATTTTCCGGTTAAACCATGCGTCGGAAAGAAAAAGGCACAAGTATAAAAAGCATTTAATTTGAGCCCCCTTATACATTGAAAAACAAAGATTTGAGTTTTATTATGTTTTATATTTTTAATGAAAAATTTCTAAACGCCTTGCACACTGTGCTACACTCCAACCAAATAAAGACTTACCAGGCATTCTTGCTTTCCGAGGCAAGCAAAGAAAATTGACTGAGTGAAGATTTATATGGAGCACCACAACTATCCAATTGATATTTAGAACGCCTCAACGACATTTCGTGGTTATAACTTTTTCGCGAACTTTGAACATGTCAGTAATCTTTTATCGTAAAATGTTTGCAACGGTAAGCATTATATACTTCATTTAATTCAATAAAGTTGTTAGTTTAGTGACAAAAACTTAACTTGTCTCCGACGTAAACACACACAAAACCGGCGCCCCATCGGCTATTTTGTTGATTTTAACATGGTATTTACCTACTTTTAAGATTGTATTATTTGTTCACCACATTTTAATACACTTTACACTATTAGAACAATTATCTTTAGACAACTTAACACCCGATTATTCACAAATATTTTTAAAAATCTCCTTTAACTGAGGTAAGGTTATGTTACACTCGTAAATATTATAGCCAATTGGCGACAGAATAAACGAGGACATCTCTTTGTTTGTTCCGAATTAAGCTAAAATAAGCTTTAGCGTATTCAAACTATGCAAATAAATGTTAGTTCTATGTGAGATCGATTACGTTACGACTCAATTCGGAACTTAAATTACCCGGCTAATGAAAAAAGGGCTACTAGGCTGTCACTGACTCTTTCATTTAGACGCGGTAGGCGCCGCATTCTTTATGAGGATAAGTTGCGAATGTCAACTGTCAGGTTTTATTGTATGAAAGTAACGTTCTTTTTAATTTATCCGTATTACGATCAACCCAACTCTCAATTTTTTAAGTATTTTAGACGCTGTACGGAGGAGCGTTAATCGCGTGAATTTCGCGCTTACGATGTAGGCGGTCTCGGCATTGCCTACTCACTCGCGGAGCATGACGTAAAGCGCATTGTTAGGTATTAAGGCGAGGGTATTCGGCGTGTTACTCTAATTGCGGGGGTGGGTAACTCCGCCCACTGCGGGGAGCTGCCCGCGCGGACGGGCGCTCGCGGCGCGTAAGCAACTGAGCGCCAAATTTGAAATAGGCTTTGAAATTTCCTATCATTAAGCTTAAAGAGCTCAGACTATAGCTCAGAAGTGTATTTTTATTTTAATATTATGTCATCGTAACCTTTATATTTTCTAAGCTAAAATTATAAATTATCCCCTGATCCACTCACGGCAATTATGACAAAATTTCAATATTATTAAAGTTTATCGTAATATTAAAGCTAGGTTATACCTATTATTGTTTCATTTTGATATATTTATATTGTTTTGTAATATGTTCAATACTCATACGGTGTAATTTTTTTACGTGGGCGTGGTAGGTCGAATTCAAAACTATGAGAAATAAAGAAAAACTCGAAAGTTGTCTCGGGCCCGATTTTGATGAAAGCTAAAACTGAATTATTAGATGTTTGAAAAAAAAAACTTATTTCTATCTGGCAATCGAACTGAAATCGAAAAAGCCGGCCAAGTGCGAGTCGGACTCGCGCACGAAGGGTACGTAACGTACGTAAAAAAATCACATTTGTTGTATGGGAGCCCCCTTAAATGTTTAAAGTATTCTGTTTAGTATTTGTTGTTATAGCGACAACAAAAAAACATCATCTCTGGAAATTTCAACTATCTAAGTATTACGGTTCATGAGATACAGCCTGGTGACAGACGGACAGACGGACAGCGGAGCCTCAGTACCTAATAGGGTCCCGTTTTACCCTTTGGGTACGGAATCCTAAAAAGTAAAACAACCGGTATTATTACACTATTCGATAGTGTCGATAAGAACAAATTTTGGGAAGTAGTGACATACGGGAAACTTAGGGAAAACCTAATTTTTAACAAAATTGCGTGGTGGGTCGTTCTTCGCACTCATTTGGTCAATGCTTTGCACGGGCGCGTAGGTTTTGTTCCCCGGAATTCTTGATACTGAAATAACCGGAAATTCCCGGAAAAATTCATTGATTCGAATACCGGCAAATATTAGCTAATAGGAAGTATTTCCCAGGAATTTCGATACTACAATTGGATGCCTGCTACGTAAACCATCATAATGTTTTAAAACCTAACTTTACAGGAGCACCATCTAAAGATATTAATGGGTGCAGCTCTTCTCTCTTTTGCCTAGGAGTGCAAATTTTTACTATGTATAGTCGAAGTATAGCTTGTTATCACAATATATTATACAGCATGTATTTGTTAATATATTACAGTTTCAGAGATATTGTTGTTACGGTACTTTACGGCGGATAAAACTAATCTCAAAAATGATAACTCAACAATACGATTATTTAAGTTGTATAGTAGTAGGTAGCAAGTAAACTATTAAATAAGTAAAATAGCAATTAGTATTTGAATAACTATAAAGGTAGAGGTAAAATTAGTATTTAATCAAAATTGCGTGGTCTTTAATTTATTTATAAAAGACTATAATAGCGATTGCTTATTTCGGATAATACATCTTATATTATTCAGCGCCAGTTATTGTAAAATTTCTCGTATTCCTAAAGAATGGTGCATTTTTAAGGATTTTAAAGTAGCCTATGTTCATCAGAAATAATATAGGGATCTAATGGTGAAAGAATGAAATTGGCTCCGTAGTGTTGGAGCCTAATCGTCCATATAAACAAACAATGAAACCTATCCTCTTTATAATATTAGAATAGATCGACAAATTATACTATGAAAGGTTCTTACTTTGTAGAAAGTGATTCACATAATGATTTTATCCGTAATTAAGTTTCGTTCGGGTTACACCGACCGTGGTCACAGGTTGACTGTTGAGCCAAAAAAAAACGGTCAGGCTGAGCCACACCACCACTGTGTAACCCGGTCAAAACGTCAGGCAAAGGAGGTTATATTTTGTTCCTAAATTATAATCGCGTTAATTCCCGTTTCATTTATTTTAGATTTTATCCCATTTTTTGGTAATTTGTACGTAAAATCATTAAAACAATATAAATCATCCTATCAATTGTTTCTTATAATAACAAAACAAATATTATTTTTAGCACATATATTTTACGGGTCGCTGGAGGCCAGTCAGATTCCATCCATAAAAAGATCCGGTGCTTGGTAAGACGCGATCTCCAAAGCTGAAACTCCTGCCTCATATAGGATATAAGGCGCGATGCAAAATATTTGTAAACTTATTATTCTTGGTTGTTGAGCAAAACCGGTGTCAAAAGAATGGGGAGATTGCATTTTACAAATCTAAAAACCTAGGATGGCAGAACCATCACAGCAGTTTCGGAAATTCTCGCCTAGATCTCGATCTAGAAGTCCTCGGACTTCTATGGCCGCTTATATGCCTCGCATGTCCTGAAACTTCCACCTGACGCGAATGACCCTAGAGCCACGCTTATACGCCACTACAGCGATGGTTTCCCAGAACTAGACATAGACGTAATTGAGTCGGCTCTCAAACATCTTAGCTAGGCAAAGCTGGAGTCACTTCAGAACTTCTAAAAGCAAGAGGGCTACCTATTATCCTTGGGGAACTAAGGAGATTGTTCAACCCCGTCTTAGGCAATAGGACTACGCCGGGGGCGTGGAGCGAGGGCGCGGTTACTCGGTTTTTCAAAAAAGGAGATAAAATCTTGAAGAACTACAGACCGATCACGCTCCTGAGCAACGTCTATAAGCTATTCTAAAAAGTCGTCACAAATCGTCTAGGCGCAAGAGTTGACGCCCTCCAGCCAATAAATAAAACAGTGTGTCTGGGTTTCGACCGGCGATAATTGAGGGGCTATTAATTCATCTATCGACAAAAAACCCGTCATGTTATTAAAGCACTGGAAAAAATGTAAAGAGATTGAAATAAAAAGAAAAGGAAAATGTTCAATTTTGGCCTGCGCTTGGACAAGATGTTTAGAGAAAAATAATCTTCATTCTCCTATTCCCTGCCCTTTTTCAATTCTTTTAGAGAAATATAATGTTACCTGAAATTATTTTATATATACTTTTCCCTATTCGCTATTATAGAATAATAACTAAATTAGTCAAGTTAGCGTTTTTAAAATTTCTGGTTAACGGCGGCGAATATAGAAATCAGTATAAAGTGCATATAAACACTGAATTACTTAAAAAAGCTGAGTGATACAGAAATATGTATTTTTTAAAAGTAACATTCAATAATTAAAGATTTTAGACAATATTATTTTTATCTGAATATCATGTCCGTGACTTCTTTGAGCTTCCTTCTAAGCTTCAAACAATTTGGACAGTGTCATTTAAATACTTATAAATATGATAATAGTTGTAAGTTCAGACGCGTCAGAATGGCGGGTATATCGTCAATCGTAATATGAATTACTGTAACCGCCAAAATTGAGTTATACATACAGTTCGACTGCAAATTTTCCGCTCTATCGATTGGTGTCTTTAAAATCTCGATATCTTGAAAAAAATGGCGAATACGTTAACAAAATTTAGGTAGTTTTTTTTTTATTTACACTTATTTTGAATATGTTTTTACTGGCGATTAAAACATAAGTAATTAGTATTATGATGTTATTTTAATAAATTTCGATCACTTTTTTTATTATGCTGTATTAAAAATGATTTTTTATTACTTATATCACGCACCTCCCCAGCAAAGCGTTACGGCTCACGAGAAAGGTCTTGTCTGGTGATTTGGACTTCAAATGTAACTGATGCAATTTTGTGCAGGCTCCATAGCACCTCAATATATTGCCAAAAAATTAGCATCGCTGTAAGAATTCCAGAACAGTCCAGGTCACGACGGAGTCGAAGGCTTTCTCGTAATCCACAAAGGCTAAGTACGAGGCCTTATTACATTCTCCTGACTTTTGTTTAATTTGCCATACTCTGGCTGGATGTTCTTTAGTGTACAGCCTTTACTAAACTCAGTCTGGTCCAGTGGCTGGAAAGGATTCAATCTTGTGTTAAGATGATTTGGTACGACTCTCGAAAACAGCTTATAGACATGGCTTAGGGCAGACGAGGTCTGTAAATCTTTAGAAGAGTTTTATCTAGTTTTTTGATCCACCACAATGTTATTGAAGTACGGAACAGAAAAATCTGTTTAGTTCCTTAGAACGTAAGTTTTTTCTACTACCAAGCTGTTTGAGAGCCGCGCCCACTTAATTTCGTCTATGTCCAGTTTTGGGAGATGTCGGTATAGTGGCGTATTAGCGTAGTTCTGGAGTCATTAGCGTCAGGTATAGGACCGATGATTTCTTGTATCTTGCTGTTATCCACTGGTGTGTATTACTATCATTAGAAAATAAAATATTTATATAAGACTTCTATTAATCACATGAATTAAAACATTATTTTTCTACAAGCTTCCAAAATATCTCTCTTAATGCGTAACTTACGTTATACTTTATAGTCCACTATTTCAAAAAGGCACAATGCGTAACTTAAATTGAAACACCTACACAATTGTAACTATTGAGTCTAATGGATTTATCTCGTATGATTTCAACTTAAAAACCGGCCAAGTGCGAGTTGGACTCGCACACGAAGGGATCCGCACCATTATCTATAAAAACGAGCAAAAAATAACGTTTGTTGTATAGGAGCCCCCTTAAATATTTATTTTATTATTGTTCTTAGTATTTGTTGTTATAGCGGCAACAGAAATACATCATCTGTGAATGATGAAAATTTCAAGCGTCTAACTATCACGGTTCATGAGATACAGCCTGGTGACAGACGGAAAGACTGACAGACAGACAGACTGGCAGCGGAGCCTTAGTCCCGTTTTTCCCTTTGGGTACGGACTGGGATTATTAAAACACTTTTTCTCGCTTTTTAATGACTATATTTATAATGCCGACCCTTTTTTTCGAGTTAGCCAAAAATCTTAAATAATCTCGATATTGTTCTATATTAGACCTTAATATAAGGGAATAAGTGTGGTAATACTATAATAACCTAACTACAGCGTATGTCCACACCTTGAAAACTGTGGTCACATACGTTATGAAATTATATATCGTTTGTGATATACGTTCAACTATGGTTGCATGTAATGTGAGTTACTTTAATGCTCTTAATATTTTTTTCTACAAAAATTAAGGTAACGCAATATTTTTTCTAAAAAAATAACGTAAGCACCATGTCATCTTTTAAACCATAATAGAAGGCTAAATATGTTTTATTAAAGCTGAAAGATCTCAACGTTTTGAATAAATAGGTGGAAACAGCATTGCAATCGGATAAGAACACAAAAAACTACAACTGTTTTTGCGATTGTAATTTTGTTTTTCGCCTCTCCTGTAAAGTTGCCATTTGGCGGTTACCGCAATTCATATTACGATTGACGATATGTTCTCAAACGATAATGCCAATTTATACAATAAACAAAATACATGCATTTCTGTAGCAAAGTTTTCCAAAGTAGTTTATATATATGGTCATATTTGAGATTTGTTTTCTAATTGGAGCAAAAAATTAAAGTAAGGATCAGTAGTAGGATAAGTAGTAGAATGTAGGCTGTGCAGTACCGGTGCTAAAACTGATTTTTGAATCCTCGGTACAGTAGTCAGCGAGTACCGGGAAATATCGAGAATACGTTCGATACCGGATAAAAAACTAAGATAATAATACTGTGTTGATTAGTCGTGCTCGTGTTAAATAGCTCAGTGTAAATTACAGATTTTTTACTGAGGATTTATTCACAAAATATAGCCATTTTTGTGTAATCTTTTTAACCACTTTAAAAATTTAAATGACACCTTTGACGAAGGGGAAAGGGCGTTCTTCTGTTTGTAGGTACTTCCGAGCAGCGGGAACCATAGGTTACTTGAAGCCATGTATTTTCCCGGGAATTTCCAGTTATTTCAGTACCGAGAATTCCCGTGAAAACTCTAGTCATGCAAATTTTACTTCAGACCAAAAGTCAAGGGGTCCATTAGCGTTAGTTTAATAATTATAGCTCAATCTATATGTATACAACGGCAACGGTATGCGGTAAAGCTATAAAGCTATGCCATTCGATTCGTGTAAATTTTGTTTGTAAATATTATTTTAGTTTTATAAATTAATTAAAATAAAAAAATATGTAAGAAACCTGTATGACTTATTGAGATCCCTCATTTGAGACCAATGGCATTAAGTCCGCCTACTACACATTTTGTACGTTAGAAGAAAATAAATAAACGCTTAGAACTTGTTGAGGCCTCTCATTTGAGACCAAACACGAGGGGTCTATTATCGTTGGTTTACAAATTAAAGTCAAGAAACTAATTAACCTAAGAATCGTGTAGAACTAGTCGATACCTCTATTTTGAGACTAAACACGGTCTATAGGGGTTTATAATCGGTTGTTTACTAGTCATAGCAATTACGAATTATTATAAAATATATATATATATAATATACTTTTACATTTTAAATTGTAAATTATGTATGTACTATCACCATATTACTTACATCAAATTTACAGAGTATTTCTTATACATGTAATAATTTTGTATTTTCATTGATGTAACACCAAATAAAGTAAAATTGAGGTTGAGGTATGCCTGGCTCCACACAAAAAATCTAAATATTTACAAGAATTAAATTTCGTAGCAATTGCGATGGTGTGCGGGGGGCGGGGGGAGTCCGAGCGCAACACAACACAGGTCCTACCTCAGCGACGTCCTACTGGACACTGGCGGGGCGGCTTGCACGCCTTTTGTGCATGGTTTTCGAGGTTTTTTATTCTTTAATACTTAAAAACATAACAAAATTGTTTTTTTTTTTTGCACCGAGACACTAGCAAATTTTGATCTTTAGTAAACTGCTTAATTTTTACATACTTGTTTCATATAAAATCTTTCCAGAAAATCGATCCAAAAACCATAAAACGACCTACATTTAAGAATTTTTTTTATCGAGCCAAGTTATTATTATCGTGTTTTGGTTACACCGAGCCATTAGATAAAGGATCAAATATTTTAATAGTATTTTTATTTTTCTTATAAGTTCCTTAGTTTTGTGAATAAATCCGTCGGAAGATGACTAAAAGTTAAATACTCCCGCCTTAATATTTCGAGTTTTAATAGGAGTCGGTGTTTTCGTATATGGACTGTTTATATTTTTATGTATTATGTTTATTAGTTAAACATTCATTGTTTTATTATTATTTAGAGTATATTTTTTCAATGACACAATTATTTTTAACCGACTTCAAAGAAAGGAGGAGGTTCTCAATTCGTCTGAATGTTGTTTTTTTATATGTAGGTACTTAAACATCTCTGCCATTAATTTCATTTGGACGGAGGTAGGCACAGCCTAACAGCCTTTATGCAAAGCACGCCCCTGGTTCGTTGTTATAACGATGATTTAAAATGTTCCAGGATGTTATGTAATTGTTTGAAGATATTGATAAATGTTGAATTAGCCTTTCCGATTCATCCTTTAGTTTACTTTTAAAAAAATGCATTTTTTGAGCTTGCGATAATGTTGAGTTTTCGTGAATTGCCTCATTGAATAAATCTTTAAAGGTCACCCACTGTGTGTAGCTGCCGCTGAACACTGGGATATCTAATGTTGGTGTTGATTTTTCTGTGTGCGAAACTGACCACATCTTTTTATTAATGTCTTTCTTTAACATGTTGTACTGTTTTTCACATTTGCTGAACTTGGCTTCAATATAGACAGGCTTTAATATAGACAGGCCACGTAATTGGGCTCAGATTGCTCAGGCTGGGGATGAAGAAACCCGTAATATGATTCAGGCTTTAGAACGGGGGGATCTTGATTCGTCGCGATACGTAGTACGAAATGATGTGCTGTACTATCGGTACAATCAGGTGGGGGAAGAGACGAGGCTCCTCTGTTTTATACCAAAACGTCTCAGCCTTCTCCGAATTTTTCACGATGAGCATGTTATATTGGTACCGATAAAACATTAGACCTAATACTTAAACATTTCTGGTTTCCTGGTATAAGGGCTTTTGTATAGAAATATATACGCCATCGTATTACCTGTATTGCACACAAGCGAGTCCCTCGCGCACCTCTGCAGCCTATATCCTCCTGGCCTAAACCAGATGTGCCCTTCGACACGCTTTATATAGATGCGCTGGGCCCTTTGCCGGAGTCGAAAGGCTTCAAACACGTAATGCTGGTTGTTGATGCCTTTACCAAGTATTGCCTACTTACGCTCATTTGCTGTCAAGACCTCGTGGAACTAAAGCGAGTGTGCCAAACCGTCATGTCTTTATTTGGTACTCCACGTTTAATAATATCAGGTCGAGGCCGGATGTTCGAGTCAGCGGGCTTCAAATCATGGATGCAGGTTCTAGGTGTAGAACTTCATCACATTACACCTGAAATGCACCGTTCTAATGGGCAAGTTGAACGGTATGTTCGCACTGTCCTGAATATGCTCAGGATCGAATTCAATTACAGAAAACATGAATGGGCTGATGAACTGTGGCAACTCCAATTGATTCTCAATTTAACTCGGCAGAAGACTACACAGACCTCCGCATTAAACCTGCTAGTGGGACACGAAAATGCAACACCAGCAATTAGAGCCCTTGTGCGAGATGTGGCACTTGACTCTACTACAGTCAACCGCGAGTCTAGGAGGGAGATCGCAAGGCAAAGGACGGCCGAACGGCTGTCAGAAAACCAAATAGCTATGGACGCTCAGGTTAATCGGGACAGACGATCCTATCGTGTTTTTAAGGAAGGCGATCTTGTCTTTGTAATTAAGTATGCTCAATCCACAGGCAAACTTGATCACGGCATGCGCGGGCCCTACAAAGTGGTTCGTGGCTTGCCTCATGGGCAGTACGAGTTGCGGCTGGTGGCTGGCTCGTATGGGAAGACGACCTATGCTGCTGCACAGTACATGGTCCCTTGGGGAGGTGAATGGACTCCCAAATCTTGTGCCGCTTTCTTCGATGGTAAGTGGCGTGTATTGCGACTTTCCAGAGGGATAGTGCGCCTCGGTTTTGCGACTACTCTGAGGAATGGTGCACTCTGTGTTGCGACTATTCTGAGGAGTAGGGCACTCTTGTCTGCGACTATTCAGATGAGTAGTTCGCCTCTTGTTGAGCTCTGTTGGTGTGGTACACTCAGAAAGAAGGGTGTGCCCACGACTCTTGAAGCTGGTCGGCTTTGCAAACCAATCAGTCGCTGTGAAGTGTACGTTCACAGTGTTGACTATTAAGCATGTTTCCTTATTTAGTTGTGTGATGATAAAATTAGTTATTCGTATGTTTACGCTCTATGGAATTAGAATGCTCTTGCTTATCTATTATCTATCCAACGATAGTTAATTTAATCATAGGCAAATGTGAGTTCCGCTTTAGAGCACGGATATACAGATATAGGGTTTTAGTTTGTAAGGTGTTGTGGACTCAATTATTTTCACGGGGTTGATATGGCCTGTATTTGCGTTTAGTAACGATGTTGCCCTGCTTACAGCTAATGACACAGAAGACGTTGCGGAACAAGACCTATCAGACCATTCAACGGGACCAGAGCAGCACCATTCCATGCCGTTACACGAACCACAACCAGGGCCCTCGTCAAGGCCGGATAACTTACAGTCAAGGCCTGCACGAGGATTAGACATGCCTGAGCTTGAGTAGTAAAGAAAAACCTGACGAGGACGTCAGGAGAGGCCGTATTAGTAAATGAGGATTTCTGACCAGTAGTAGGGAGGTATTGCCTATAAAAGCAACCGAGATGGGGGAACCGGCTCTCACTCCGTTTGCATTCCTCGCGCGAGGTAGACGTGTAGACTTGTTGTGTCTTTTCTGGCGTTCGTGATTTTTTTATTGTATTTAATAGATAGTTAGTTTCGTAGTTGTAAAATCGAGTAGTTTATGAGGCAAGCCTCTTTTCAGTTTTGGTTCTTTTGTATAGTTTAGGTTAAATATTTTTTTTTTTTTTTAAACTTAACCAGTGTATGATTTCCAATACTACAATTTCCAAACATTATGATATGTCTTGCGAATTTGAACTTGACTACCAAAACAAAAGTCCATCCACAGAGAGCGTAAAAAGCGTTAATGATTTTTTTCGAGATTAACAGGCATCATCATAAATTTATAAAATTGTTCCATCAAAACATTGCGGGACTTCTTTCTAAGCGGGATGTGCTGGAAGTCGCTTTAACGGAGTTAAATGACGCGGGTAAGAGACCGGATGTTGTTTGCTTATCTGAGACATTTATAAGGTCTGGTAGTGAATGTTGCATAAACCTATCTGAATATCATGTTGCATCGACATATTGTAGGAAAAATGGTAAAAATAGGAGAGGAGTTTGTATATTAATTAGGAAGGAAATTAAATTCATTGAAATAACGGACATTAAACGATTTGCACAGAATATAACATTCGAATGTTGCGGTATTAAACTACCTAGACACAATATTATCATTATTTGCCTTTATAGAACCCCAAATTCAAATGTCGATACATTCCTGGGGTACCTAGATGAAATTTTACACAAATATCTTAAAAACCCTAAAGTACGGATAATATTAGTAGGAGATATAAATATAAACACCCTCGAATTCTCAAAGAGTACTAAATATCTTATGGATATAGTAAAAAAATATAATCTGCCATTACACATAACTGAATCAACTAGACTAAAATCTTGCATTGACCACATAATTAGTAATATAGACGAAGCTTTTGCTGAATTACATCATTTGTGATGTATTATGGTCAGATATATATCTGACCATAATACATCACAAATGCTACATATTCCAATACAAAGCACCAATGAAATACCGATTCATTATTATATCAATATAAGAGACTATAGCTTTGACAATTTAAATAAATTTCGTGACTATCTAAAGTGTTTATCTTTCTCCAAGATTCTTAATGAGAGTAATGTTAACAAGGCGATGCTTTCGTTTTATAATATTCTGACAACCATGTATGATTTATGCTTTCCTATGAAAAAGGTAAAAATATCAAGTAAGTATAAAAAAACAAGCTGGATAACTAAAGGACTGGTATAAAGCTGTCAGACAAAAAAGAAATTAAGATACGAATACTACAAATCAAAATCAATACACAAAAAGAAAAAATATGGAATATGGAATCTGAAAGGAAAGGCAAATAATGATAATATTGTGTCTAGGTAGTTTAACACCGCAACATTCGAATGTCATATTCTGTGCAAATCGTTTAATGTCCGTTATTTCAATGAATTTAATTTCCTTCCTAATTAATATACATACTCCTCTCCTATTTTTACCATTTTTCCTACAATATGTCGATGCAACATGATATTCAGATAGGTTTATGCAACATTCACTACCAGACCTTATAAATGTCTCAGATAAGCAAACAACATCCGGTCTCTTACCCGCGTCATTTAACTCCGTTAAAGCGACTTCCAGCACATCCCGCTTAGAAAGAAGTCCCGCAATGTTTTGATGGAACAATTTTATAAATTTATGATGATGCCTGTTAATCTCGAAAAAAATCATTAACGCTTTTTACGCTCTCTGTGGATGGACTTTTGTTTTGGTAGTCAAGTTTAAATTCGCAAGACATATCATGATGTTTGGAAATTGTAGTATTGGAAATCATACACTGGTTAAGTTTAAAAATAAAGAATTTATTTAACCTAAACTATACAAAAGAACCAAAACTGAAAAGAGGCTTTCCCCATAAACTACTCGATTTTACAACTACACGGTTTTGTCAAAAATCTTTGGAAAGGCCATGAAGACTCGACTGCTTAGTTATATTGCGAAATTTGATATACTTAAAAATGAGCAATTTGGATTTTAAACAAATAAGTCAACAACACTTGCCATTTTCCATTTGATGCGTGAAGTAAATAAAAATGTAAATGCTAAACTTCCAGTAACAACAGTGTTTTTTGACATGACTCGTGCTTTCGACTTTGTCTCTCATGATTTGCTGCTTCTTAAACTGGAAAACATGGGTGTGAGAGGCATACGATTGCATATAATTAGTTAGTCTTATTTGCGAAATAGAAGACAGGCTGTTGAAATCACAAGCACTGATGAGAATTTCAATATTTTAAATAGCAGATCAGAGTTCTTGGCAAATACTTGTGGTGTTCCACAGGAAAGTGTACTTGGTCCATTACTCTCTTTACTTTACATCAACGACCTTCCTGAAGTAACTAACCACAAATGCATATTATTTGCAGATGATGTTTCGGTAGTAATTCCGTTTAGAAATAATATTAAAGATTATGAATTGGACATAATTACTACAGTTGACAAAGTAATAAAATGGCTTAATAATGATAATTTATTATTATTACTCCATAGGCCGAAAACCTCTCGCCTCTTGGGCGGTAATGACCGGCAGATGCACATTTGGCCGGGTTCAGGGCAAAAGAGAGAGAAATCGGCGGACGATGCGTGCGGTATCAAGCACCACCGCTTTCTGCATCTTTGCTGGAAGCGAGCCGCCGATGAATGATTATTATTATTATTTATTCTTTATTGCACGAAATAAATGTACAATTGGTGGACTTAATGCCTTAAGGCATTCTCTACCAGTCAACCATTGGGCGAGGCAGAAACATTGAATGGCGGTGTGGTAAATTAAAGAGTTTGAATTGAGAAAAAAAAAGAACTAAATATATATAAATCTATATATATAAATTATAAAATATATTATATATTATGCACAAATATTTTAACTATATATAAATAAATTACTAAGATAATATAAACATACATAAAGATAAATATATAAATAGGTACACGCAATATACACAACGGGCGAACAGATCCAGAACCATTTATCAGTAAATTTAAACAAAACTAACTTAATTCAATTTGGCACGAATCGACAAACTAAACTAACATTGAACATTAACTTTAATGGAACAAACATACAAGAAGTAGACTAGACAACACAAATTTTTTTGGGATAACTATAGATGATAGCTGTAGTTGGAAACTCTTAATTAAAATTGATAGAATCAGGCGTTACTTTGCGGAAATCCATAACTAAATAATTATGAAAATGTAATTATTTTGCTTACAACTTCCGCTTAGTTACGCCGGCATAGGAACCCCAATTACACCACCTGTAACCCACAATCTGAGGACAATCACAGGCACATGCAAAGAGCACCGCCCTCCCTCCCTCAAATTGCATGCGAAACAGACGAATGCAAAAGTTAGTACCCAACACCGACATAAAAACCTCGACGCGCGTTTCGCCACTTCACGTGGCATCATCAGGAGAGATGTTGTCGCCTCGGCTGCGCTTCGACGACTAAACTGTGAGACTGGCGAACAGGCCTTTTAAACCCCCTCTCCACCACAAGTTTTAAACGTCACTCGTTACGTTACGAGTAACGTTCATCGTTATTTGACGGTTGTTTCTATTTTGTTGGTTAGAGAAGATATTTAATAGTGGAGAGTTGGCAAAACCGACCTGTTCATTCAACAATGTAAGCGTATTATCTTTATTGTGTTTTATTATTTCTAATTGTTGTGAAAAATTGAAAAAGAATGGTTTTCGGAAATACTATAAAACCATTCTTTTACAATTTTACACACATGCGAAAAAAGTTTAAAACTTTCCATCCTAGAACAATTAGAAATAATAAAACACAATAAAGATAATACGCTTACATTGTTGAATGAACAGGTCGGTTTTGCCAACTCTCCACTATTAAATATCTTCTCTAACCAACAAAATAGAAACAACCGTCAAATAACGATGAACGTTACTCGTAACGTAACGAGTGACGTTTAAAACTTGTGGTGGAGAGGGGGTATAAAAGGCCTGTTCGCCAGTCTCACAGTTTAGTCGTCGAAGCGCAGCCGAGGCGACAAAATCTCTCCTGATGATGCCACGTGAAGTGGCGAAACGCGCGTCGAGGTTTTTATGTCGGTGTTGGGTACTAACTTTTGCATTCGTCTGTTTCGCATCCAATTTGAGGGAGGGAGGGCGGTGCTCTTTGCATGTGCCTGTGATTGTCCTCAGATTGTGGGTTACAGGTGGTGTAATTGGGGTTCCTATGCCGGCGTAACTAAGCGGAAGTTGTAAGCAAAATAATTACATTTTCATAATTATTTACTCCTAATTAAAACTGTACAGGACAAAATAAATCGTTACGTATTTGTTTTAAAAAGATTGCGTCACACATCTACTTTGAAGACTTCTTTGGCGGCATATTATGGTTACATAGGCTCAATTCTGAAGTATAGACTTTTGGTTTGGGAAAATTCCGTTGACTTGAATTTACTATTCAGAGCACAAAAAAGATGCATAGGGCAATTTGTGGTATGTCCCCTCGTGAGTCTTGTGAACCTGTTTTTAGAAGATTAAAAGTTTTGCCGTTACCATGTATGTACATTTTGGAGGTAGCTATGTTTGTCAAAAATAATATAAGATTGTTTAAAAAGCGTAGTGACGGTAATAGTTTCAACTTAAGGAACCCAAATAAATTTGTATGTAATTGTTTACCAAAATTGCAACATTACCAGAGACAATGTGATGCCATGTGTTTTAAAATATACAATGCTATCCCAAATGACATCAAACTTTTACCAAATGTATGTTTCAAAAGAAAACTTGTAGAATGGCTTAGTACTATGAATTTTTATAAAATTAGTGACATATTTAATAAATAATTGATTTTTGATTGAATAAATATGATTAAATAAATTATATTAATGACATTAAGTTTGATATATTATGTAATAGAGTTTTGACATTTATAGTATTGTTACATCAATATTTGCATGCCATATAAAAAGGTGAAACATGAGTACTATCATATTAATGTTAACACCAATATCTCACCATGTTTTTAGCAAATAAATTATTCATTTCATTTCATTTCTTTGTGAAGTCATCGATACTCCCACATCAACTAGCATTATTCGGATTAAAGATTCAGATCACTTTTCTGACTAGTAAGGTACCGACACTCTATACAAAACCTCTTTATATAAAATACAGATTGACCCAACAATATCCATGATATAAGTAATGCCAGATGGACATTCCCACATCAATCAAAACCGTTTGGATATGAAATAAATGTTGCAATCAATTCAATATAATACCAGGTTGATTCAACACTATCTATAACAACTTGTAGAGGACGGGGTCCTGAAATCTGCATTGTGTCCTTTGTGAAGTCATCGATACTCCCACATCAACCAGCATTATTTAATATAATAAATTAATTTAAAATAATGCTGGTTGATGGTAGCCTATTCATGATAGTCGGAAGTAAGCAGTAAAAATTGTATTTTAGGAAGTATATGATTTTAAGGGAAAAGGGTTTTCCCTGCCTAACGGTACCTCTACCTGACCTACATACTTAAGAACCTAGTAACCTTCAAACGAACTTCCTAACTACACCCTATCTACCTATTACCTATAATATAGAATAATTAAGTTGATTTGATTTTGATTAAACGTATAATTTGGAAAGTCAGATGTCACAACGTCAGAACGTATACCTGCCTGCCTAATTGTAGTTAAGTATCTACAATAAATTATAATATCAGTAGGTACTCAATATCTCCCTAAACGTTAGTTAAAATAGGTCAAGTGAGTTAATTTGGCAAAGGTAAAAGGTTTATAAGTCACATATTATTATGCGTAATCTTAGACGTAAAATAAAGATAGGTACGTAATAGGTAAAATAAAGATTTCAAAAGTTGTTTTGTTGTAATTTGGCTCAATCAATCGAACAAAATAATAAGTATTTAAAAGGTAAACGACAGTCATATTTGTTAATTAAAATCACTGGGGTTTTTTTTTTAAATGTAAAACAAGATCAAAAGACCTTGATTTAAACCAATCAAATTGATTTACCGTAGAAATATGTCAAAGCTAAATAGCTTAAATAAGCGCAAACCGTCACGTTTTGATACGTAAATCGTATTCAAATCTGTTAAATATTTTCAAAGAGTTTTAACACGTAGGATAAGCTCAAATAAACTTAAATAATTCGCATTAATTTAGGTACCGCAAATAAATATTTAAAATAAAACACAACAAAAAGTCAAATAAAATTAACATGCACACAGAATCATGAAATTGAAAATGGGTTCATACTAAGATTATAAATTAATGCACACATAATATTACCCAATAATCGAAATTAGGTAAATTAGTAGCGAACAACACTGTTAAAATCCTGATGAAAAGGAATGATGTGAGATAAAAGAACATTTTAATTATCATAAATCAAGTCTAGAATTACTGTCATTTACTGGTTTGAAAAGGATTTTGGCATTAAATATTTGAATTAAAATACACAGTCTTCTTAAAATCTATAGATTTTATCTAAAAACTCACGTTCTCTGCCGTTGAACACTCGTGAACACCACACCCATCCAGATGCAATCAATGCGAAACACCAACTGTCCTGAAGCCTAACCTGCTAAACTCTTTAAGAGGGTTCCCTCACAAAAACTTTGATTTTTCCTACTTTTTAGCTGCATTCTACTCCTTATTTGATGCGTATAGCGATAATTGAAAGACACCAAAGTAATCTTTGAAGTTTTATCTGTAAAATCATCGTTTAAAATTTGTATTTTCTCTAATTAATAGTTACGAAAACAAGCTTTTAAACGACGTCGATTAAAATGTATTCTGTGCGTCTCCTCCGTAATTAATCCTTATCTTATTATTTCGTTTGTGCCAATCGGTAGGAAATCAAAAAATCTATAATTTCATCGCAACTTTTTTTTAAATTGATCCATTATTGACCAAGTTATGGCTATTATTCATTATCTACGAACCTCTGATTCTGGCATGCTGTGCGGGGCAGCGGGAGGCAGTGTGCCGCTAGCTGTCCGAGAGGAAGCCTGTGTCGCTCGTTTCGCCGTGCCGATCAATCACTGCTCGGAACAAAACAGCACGCGCGAAACACTTAAAAAATTTCGTCACTTAGCGTGAGTGACTCGATAGCTTAGGTGGCAGAGCACTCGCTATGTATGCGATGGTTGTGGGTTCGAACCCCACCTGATTCAGTTTTTATTTTTTCTATTCATATTTTGTTTTTTTTTAATTTTGCAGTTTTTTTTATTTCTAGTTGTATTAATTTATTTGTATTATTAACAAATTTAATATAAAAAATCTGACCTTACTTTATATTACTACTAACTTGCTATGACAGTGGTCTTAGCAAGCCGCGGTTATGCTTAGGAATACCGAATTATTAATTTCAACCTTAGGGACATAATATTAAGGTACATTACTATTCGTCACCCAAAAACCCCTTACAGTATAATTCTGTAATAAAGAAATAACCCAAATAAAAAACACCAAAAAAACCTACTTAATATAAAATACACCACAATGTAATATCATAATATATTTTGTTTTATTTTTAAATTTAATAAGAATAATTAACTAGTTTATAAATCCAAAAAATAAAAAAAACTAAACAATTTATGTTTATATACATAAATTGTTTCATCAGATATTTTATTTATCAATAGCGTAGCGAGAGACACTTGAAAGATTTCGTCAAAACAGCTAGCGACTTGGAAGCTTAGGTGTCTAAGCACGGTTGTGTATGCGATGGTCGTGAGTTCGAATCCCACTTGATTAAGTTTTTATTTTTTTAATTCATTTTTTTTTTTGCAGTTTTTTATTTCTTGTTGTATTTATTTATTCTAACAAATTAAATATAAAAGAATCTAACTTAACTTTATGTTACTACTAACTAAATAAAGAAATACATTAACCTTAAGAAATCAGCTCGTCATTAATTGCTCCGAAACGTGTTACTTTGATATAGCCTGCAATTCTTTGGTCTACCCTAGCGATTACTTAGACTGGAAATGTCACTTTACGCATGATTTGACCGTCAGAATTTTCCTAACCTTTTTGGTGGCGTTTTGTTCAATGACTTTTAAGATTTGGTGTGTCGTATTCTTAGTTCGTCTTTTAGTTTACGCACAAAAATTTATAAGGTTATTTAGGATTTTGATATTTAGTGTAATCTATGTCTTTATTACGACATTTAACTTATGCAGTGAATTTTCAGAATTATATATTTAAATAATTAATTCTGAAATTAAATCATAGTTTTGGTGGCTCAGTTTTGGTGGTTTCTTCTTGCTTCTTAATATAACAATACTATCCTAGAATCCTCTTTCTGGTCTTGAGTTGGAGCCTAAAGACTAAAGACATCATTAGAAACACGCAATGCTTAATGATTTTCTCTTAGAATCTATACTACTGTGGATCGAGCGAGGTGTCAGGTCGGGCGCACGTTCCGAAATAGGCCATTCCAAATTGGGCCCGGTCTATGCCCTGCTGAAAACCGGACGATTTATTGAGCCCGCGCTAAACCGTTAGCGCGGGCTCAATAAATTGTCTGCTGGGCGCAGCAAGGTCGTTCTTGAACAGATTCCCACGGATACTAACGCTAAGTAAGTTTTTGTTTGTTGTTATTGTATTATGTTAACTAGAGTACTAGATAGTAAATATGTTTACAAAGTAACAGTTAGTAATCTCGAAGGAAACTCACAATAATAGGATGTAAACATTCAAAATTGCTTAGTATTCTATCTGTCCCTAATTAGTTGACCACGACTGTATGTCCAGCAGTAGGCTGACGTGGGCTGATTATAATGGACTGAGTAGGGTGAATCTTGAAACGCATGAATTACGTTGTCCGAAGTTATAAAGTACCCGAGGCTTAATAATGGAACATCAAAAAAAAAATTTATTTAGTTCTAGGTGTATTCTAACTAATGCTTCATGTTTTTTGGCTTCATTGAATTTGCAAATAACTGTAAAAAAATAATTAGGGTAGGAAATTTGATCCCCATGGCGTGTCCATTCGATAAATTTTGATCAAACTGTAGAAAAAACTGCAACTTAGGGATAAAACCAGATGGTAAAATGCTACTTTTATATAAAAAGATTAGTCTGTAAATAGATTAGTCATTAGAATCTTCACTTAAGTATTTAGTTATACTTTAATTTAGAATCAAATTTTTGTCCAGGATTGAGAGTTGATTCCCGTGGTACGACACTAATCTTCACCTGCAGCTCTAGTAATAAAAAGTAGGGATACGAGTGTGCGTTGCCGCGCGAGAATCAGTCGTGAGTTAAGTGTAGTGGAAGGCGGTCACTTCGCAGCATATATCCACGCCGAGTTACGAAGGTAAATATTTGATTCCCGTGGCATTGTTTCTATACATCGTTGATTACCGTGAAATTGAAAAAAATATTTTTATTGTTTTTAAAGATCGCTTCTTATAACAAATAAAAACTATTGATAGTGCATTATTTATTTAAGTTTGCATTTAAAATATATGTTTGTTAGTTAAAGAGCAATCGATAAAAATTGACGAACTGCCATGGGAATCAATCTTTCTTTATAAAATGAAGGAGGCTGTGCCAATGTATTTGTGATTCATAGATAATCTTAATTTGTGTCATTACTTTGTAATTTGTTATTAAAATAGCTAGATTCAATTTTATATTCATAGAAACTTTTACATATTTCTTACAACAATTGATTTGAACTATAATAAAGATTGTTTTATTGATTCCCATGCCTTGTTTTTGATTCCCGTGGTAGACAAAATTTCAATTGCTTATATTTTCAAAACTAATTGTGCAAAATGAGTGCCTATTAGATAAATATGTTAAAAAACTATCCAAATTTAATATTACGTCATGATTTTAGCATATCATTTAAAATTTTCCACGGGAATCAATCAAAATAGCCCAATTTCAAGATTCACCCAGTAGGTAGGTAGGACTATGGTCTTTCCCTGGCATTTGTTTCTAACAAACTGACTGATGCATCGGGCATTTTCTAATATGAAATGCAAACGCTCGGTCGGTTGGATCGGGCATTTCGGTCGATCCGACCGATCATCATTTGACATTAGTAGCATCGTAAACCCTTCCCCGAAGTGTATCGGTGTATCAATTTCTCTAATGGGAGGAATGGCTTGCACAGGTTTGTCTATTTGCTTTGTCACCTTCCATAAAGAGTAGTCTGTACTACGGTCACTGGTCAAATGCTCAATCAATTCTTTACAATTTTCAAATTTAAAGTTTTCATAATGACTAAAGTTATTTCTTACAATAACAGCGCTACCACCTCTAGCACGGTTGTTGGAGTGCAGTGTATGATAGACGTCGTTTCCTTTGAATGTTATATGAGATTGTTTGGTAAAATGTGTTTCTGATACAAGGCATATGTCAATGTTTTGTGTGACTAGAACTACTTGCAGCTCAGTTTGGTCTCTGAGTAGTCCATTGGCATTCCAAGCCATAATTTTTAAGTTGTGAGTCATTTTTTAGGTTTTGATGGCGCAGTTTTGGCACTGTTTTCCAGTTTTTTTAGTCGTTCATCAAACGAAGACATATATTTTAGGATTTGATCTCATTTCGCAGCACTATCAGTAGGTACATTTGCATCATCGTTATGTACATAATTGATTTTGCTTATGCGTAGGTATTTTTTTTACTTACATTAATAATTATTATTAACATAATTGGCAGGATGTTGTTCACCGCAGTGCACACATTTTGGCTTCTCGTCTGCAGGTTTTCTGCAGTCTCAAGTAAGGTGTTTTCCAGTGCACTTTACACATCTTGGTTCTTTTGCGCAGTATTTCTGGGTATGACCATACGCCTGGCATCGTTTACATTAAGGGACAAGTTTGTGCTTTTCCATGGGTGTATTTCTACTTTACACCCTAATATGGACGTGATGCGATATATTTTATCAATCTCATCCCATCCCATCTTCTGACATGCTCTGCGTGTCCCTACACCTGCACACGCGAAGATCTTTGCAAGGCCACCGATAATGCTATATCGGTGGTTAAGTTTTGGTCTTCATACATATGAAAGCCTGAGTCGATACGCAAAGAAGAAGATCAAGTTTCACACCTCCAAGTTAAAGCACTCTACAACTTCTTGGCATGGAGTTATCCTCTGACCTCAACTTTGGCACCACCATCGAGTCTAAGGCTCAAATTGCAGCTAGAAAGTTGGGCGTCCTGAATAAAGTCAAGCGGTACTTCACGCCTGGACAGCTTTTAACTCTTTACAAAGCCCAAGTCCGATCTTGCATGGAGTACTGCAGCCACCTTTGGGACGGCTCGGCGAAATACCAACTTGCTGCACTAGACTCGGTGGAACGCAGAGCCAAGAGAATAATAGGCGATAAAAAACTGGTGGCGTCCAAGCTGCACAGCCTGGTTCACCGCCGCAAAGTTGCTTGCCTATCGGTCTTCTACAGATTGTACTTCGGAGAGTGTGCTCATGAGCTGCATGAGCTCATACCACCGTCACCTTTCTTCCATCGGACATCCAGACGCACGGCCGGCTACCATCCGTTCTTATTATAGTTGATATAACCATAATCCGCACTAAGCGCTTCTCATCATCTTTTTTAATGCGCACAGCTAAAGATTGGAAAGTCCAGAGTGAATAGGCATCTTCTGGGCAAGCTCGCTCCATCGTAAATCCCATCTATGCTCTAGAGCAAGATTGGGGTCAAGAGTAAGCCCATCTCAAGTAAGAAAAACAAAAAAAAAAAAGCTTTATAACCATCGTATAGAACAAGTACAATTTTACGACACAAATTATTGTAAACGTTTTAAAATGTATCAAATCGATACCTTCAGGTTCAATTGGCGTATAAACCATTTTGGCCAAATCGGGTTATATATTTTTGATCAGAATTTTTTTCTCTATCGATCTGTTTATCCGAAATGTTCAAATTTGCTAAAAAAATGTTTATACACCCCAAAAAAGTATTGCCGAAAAATTAAACAAATTCCTTAAAAACAGTGTAAAAGCCGAATGGTTGTTTTTGGTATTTGTGTTAAGATGTAACGACCATACATTTTTTATGCCAGGACGTAAAACTCTACGATAATTGCGAATGGTTTTTACGTTATAAGACGTATAAAGTTGTATGTCAAGATGATTTGGATTCGATGTCGTAAGTCCACGTGTTCAGTAGGTTGTATTCGTATATACCATGCTCATTCGTTAGTTGATTTCATGAATTGGCGTATTAACCACGTTCATTAATTATTTGATTTCATTAATGATGTATAAACCATGTTCTTTGCGTAAAGTATTTAACAACCAACATACAAGCGCTGAGAGGAGAGAAGCCGTCGATTGTGTCAATTGGCAGTAAGTTAAATTATACATTATGGCAGCGAGGAAAAATCCTAAGCCATATAACGTTAATGTAATGGAGTATTCGGAGTTTCTTAATTGGGATGAGATAACCGCTGATACTTTCACAAACGAAACATGTAAAGGTCTAAAAATACGAAACTTGCGAATTGTTACATCGAAGAAAAAGAATCCAAATGAGATTTATGTTAAATATTCTATAGAAGATATTTCAAAAATCTGTCTGGAAAGGAAAAGCGAAAGGTAAGGGTAAACAAGAAGCCGTAAAGTATTACCTGAACAAACTATGAGCAAATATGGCCACGAGAAGGTGTTGTCTATGTCCCCAACTAAACTTTACACGAACAAACTGCAAATATCTGATGCAAAATATAGGGACTTAAAACGTCTCTGCGATAATGGAGTAATACTAAAGAGATTTCATAATGACTTTTTACAATTATCACACGGAGGTGATGTGGCTGATACTCTAACGCTAACTGATGAAGAAGATGAGGAAGAGCGGATTAACTAGTATTTTTTTTTTCATTTATTCTACATATTTTAAAACCATTAAAACGTATCTGGTTAAAATGGCATAGTTAAACTTTATTCTTTTGAGTTTAACAAAGTTGATTATTTCTACTTGGAATTATTATCATAACTATATGAGGCTGCTTTTTAGGTCCAGTGCCGCTGCCCATATACTTCGACTAAATGTGTTAATTTTAAGACCAATAAACAAAGAGAACAAACCACAGTGTACTCAAGAAAGCAATTTATAACTTTTTGAGCCGCTTTCTAATGAATTTCTTTCTTCACAAGTACCCAAAATTTTGACTATTGCCGCAAATGGTCACTTTTAACAATAATGAAAGTTGGGTTACTTGTAAAGAGATAAATTCACCATAGAACTTCTCAAAAAACTATAAATCCCTCTCCCGAGCACACCATGGCTCTTCTCCTTGTTTAAAAGTCTCAAATTCATAACAACCAATCGAAATCAATTTTATTGGCGGCAGCCCCTAACCGGGAAAGAATTTTTGCCATAATTGCATAAAAAGAACTAAATTAGTTTCATCTTTTTTTTTTTCAAAAATGATGATTTTTCCTACTTAGAATTATTAAAAACTCAATGTTTTGCCATAATTTTGCTGCTGTAAAATAAAAACAATAAAAGAAAGGTATTTTCGTACTCTGGCAATTTTATTTGATCTACATCAACCAAATATAGTAATTGCACTAACAAATATATTTGTATACATTCTCGAAACAATAAAAGTGTGTTAATAGTCAACATTACATTGGTTTAATAATTCATTTAAATAAATCACTTTAATCAACCAAAAAATCTACATATAGATGTAGATTTTTTGTCGGTCTTTACGTCAGCAATTGCAATCTTATGTTTACCAAAAATTCAAATACGACGTAGAAAAAAAGAAATATTTTTAGATCGACTATAGTGGGTCGTATAAGCCACCAAGTATATTTATTAATGACGTAAATCCAAGCTAACTTTAAAACCAAGGAAGATGGGCATGTTTTGAATATTCAGACGTTTTCATCGCAAAATTTTTAAGAATGTTTTCTCTTGGACATTTTTTAAAAACGTCTAAAACAAAAAAGTTATGATTTTTTTATAAAAAAAAAAAAGTTTTTCGGCTCTCCTGAAAAGTGCGGTTTTGGTTTATACGACAATTGAACCTGAAGGTATCGAAATATAATATTTTGTAATACATTTTTGGTGTGCCGGCTTGACATAACAAACAATTTCTTCATATTTTGATTTTATGATGAAACTATTAGAAATGCACTATTAGCACTAAGCCACGAATACATTTAAATAACATAGGTAGGCAACACAAGCATATTTTGTCTAATCTTAGTGACCATTATATTTGGTCGGATTCGCGCTGACAGTCTGACAGACAGCTGATCCGACCAGAATAACAAACACAAACTTTTTTTTGGTTTCAAACTGTAACACGTCGTTAAATGTTTTTTATTTTTCTTAATTTTAAAAGCATTATTTAATAAGTAAGATTCATTTTCTACAAAAATCTTATTATTATACCACATAACTCCAAATATCGAATTATTTTCAAACGACTTTGCGATCGAGTTACGCAGGACAATTTTTTAAAATCAATAAGCAAGAAATGACATTTCATGTGTCCAGCATTTATTTTTCTAAATGTCATAAACAATTGGAATATTGCAATTTTCTTAGTTTGAATATATAAAATTGATTGAAATAAACATTTTGCTATATTATTGTCTTTTTATTTTACGCGAACACGAACGCTGTAAAGTGTTCGAAACGTCAGGTTAAATAAAATGTTAATAAATCGCGAAATAATCCGTAAAAGTAGTTTCAGTTTAGCATTTTTCTGTTAATAGAAACCACGTTTACGCATAAGTTTGCTTATATTTTGAATTGGCAAGAGACTTTTACAAAACCGGTAAAATTTTAATACATAGGCATAACACTAGCACTCAGTATAATTCATTCTGATACTCCTCTACAATTGTCTGTGGCCTCGATGGAATCCCGCGATTTCGATGTTGTTTCGCGTTAAGGTTCCAATCGAACTTTTGGTCGGGGATCGGTCGGATCCGAACATTTGGATGGTACATTTCGCGCTAGACCCCCTGGTCATCTATTGAGATCCTTACAAGCATCTAACGATTTTTTTTTTAGTGATATTTAGTTTCGGTGGCGGAATTCAGTTTCGGTGGCGTTATGTTAAAATTACCCTTTTAAACTTCGACTAGTCTGTTTGGGGAATGCAAAAAATCACCATCTTTTAATTTTAAACATTTGTTTTTAAATGATAATACATGATTCCTTCTATTTTAAATGTTTAGAAGTACACATTAATGTACAGTACAACCTTCTATGTCATTATTTAATTTTTCTAATAAACCACATAGTTTTTTTAATAATTACAGTGAAATGTCGTGAGACATCATGAAAAGCAAAGGTACGTCTACTGGCGAAAATGCCCACAATATAAAATCAGATTATTATCACCAAAAGGCTGGCCACATTGCCACACTCTATACTTAGCTAACTACGGTAGTATACCGCAACATTGATTAGAAAAAACGATGGCTTCGACAGAAACACTTGAAAGATTTCGCCAAATCAATAAGTGGTTGGATAGCTTAGTAGAGGAAACACAGGCCCGGTAATCCGAGGTCGTGGGATCGCATCTCACTTGAGGCAGTAACTTTTTTAAGTTTTTTTTTTCAATTTTTACTATGTTTTACTTTTAGATTTGATAAGAAGAATTAACAGTTTCAAATCTTAAGATAAAACAAATAAAAACCGAAACTATTTATAACATAAAATCAGATACTTTATATAAATGACAAAAACCTATAAATAAAATATCTTACGAATTCACGATAGAGTTTATGGGCACACAAAATTGTAACAATATTTCTATCGGGTCGAGTATCCGCAAATTGTCAGATCAATGCTGCATCATTGATAAAAAAAAACTGCGAGAAACACTTGAAGATTTTGACTTAAGGCTGTTCCCCTAGCCAATGACCTTGAGCATTTTGGCTGCCTCTCGTCCCCTCTTCACCGCTGCATTATTTCGTGAAGTGATTGCGGTAGTGAATGCGATAACGCCGCGAAACTACCACGCTAAGCTTACGCCAAACTACGATGTACTCGTGGCATGATTAAGCAAATACAAACGTAAAGCACGGATCGTAGAATAATTTTAAGAGGCGGCCAGGCGACAGAGTAAAATAATTTGCTTGCAACTTTCGCCACCTACACATTATTATTACCTTACGCACATTACATTTTGACAAGTCACGTGGAATATTTATATAAATAAGGTAACGAAAATACATAAATTAAAGCGACAAAAATATATAGTTTATTTTGTCAGTTATTAGAATATTTTTGGCAGAACAGAATACTTAAATTTAAATATAGTTTTCTAGCAATTACCTACCATGCTACGTTTATTATTAAATGGTTTTTAATAATACTAGAATTTAAAAGTGTAATTTTTCTTTATTGAATTTAAAAAGAAAACAGTATGAATTAAAACAAAATTTACCATCTACAGGTGGGATTCGAACCCTCGCCCATTGAATCTTGAATGGCGGGCGAGTGCATTTCCAACTTCGCTACCAAGTCACTAGCTGTTAAGTCGAAATCTTCAAGTGTTTCTCGCAGTTTTTTTTTTTATCTATGATGCAGCATTGATCAGCCAATTTGCGGATACTCGACCCGATAGAATTATTGTTACAATTTTGTGTGCCCATAAACTCTATCGTGTATTCGTGAGATATTTTATTTATAGGTTTTTTTCATTTATATAAAGTATCTGATTTTATGTTATAAATAGTTTCGGTTTTTATTTGTTTTATCTTAAGATTTAAAACTGTTAATTCTTCTTATCAAATCTAAAAGTAAAACATAGTAAAAATTGAAAAAAAACTTGAAAAAGTTACTGCTTCAAGTGAGATGCGATCCCACGACCTCGGATTACCGGGCGTGTGTTTCCTCTACTAAACTATCCAACCACTAATCGATTTGGCGAAATCTTTCAAGTGTTTCTGTCGAAGCCATCGTTTTTTCTTATCAATGTTGTGGTATACTACCGTAGTTAGCTAAGTATAGAGTGTGGCAATGTGGCAGCCTTTTGGTGATAATAATCTGATTTTATATTGTGGGCATTTTCGCCAGTAGACGTCCCTTCGCTTTTCACGATGTCTCACGACATTTCACTGTAATTATTTAAAAAACTATGTTGTTTATTAGAAAAATTAAATAATGACATAGAAGGTTGTACATTAATGTGTACTTCTAAACATTTAAAATAGAAGAAATCGTGTATTATCATTTAAAAATAAATGTTTGAAATTAAAAGATGGTGATTTTTTGCATTCCCTATACAGAGTAGTCGAAGTTTAAAAGGGTCAATATCAACACATGCGACTTTTTGTCAGTTTTGATGGCAATTTTTTTTTTTAAGTTTTCACACGAAATAAATTGATAATACTAATCTTTAGGGTAAAACATATTTTAACATAACGCCACCAAAACTGAATTCCGCCACCGAAACTAAATATCACTAAAAAAAATTCGTTAGATGCTTGTAAGGATCTCAATAGATGACCAGGGGTTCTAGCGCGAAATGTACCATCCAAATGTTCGGATCCGACCGATCCCCGACCGAAGGTTCGATTGGAACCTTAACGCGAAACAACATCAAAATCACGGGATTCCATCGAGGCCACAGACAATTGTAGAAGAGTATCAGAATGAATTATACTGAGTGCTAGTGTTATGCCTATGTATTAAAATTTTACCGGTTTTGTAAAAGTCTCTTGCCAATTCAAAATATTAGCAAACTAATGCGTAAACATGGTTTCTATTAACAGAAAAATGATAAAATGAAACTACTTTTACGGATTATTTCGCGATTTATTAACATTTTATTTAACCTTGTAACGCGGCGTCTCTTTTACCGTGCACTGCAAGAGTGCGCCTACGTCACACCACTCACACCGCAGCGAGCACTACGCGCGCCGGCCAGTCTGCGTCCCCCACAGCTCCCCCGCGCGCCGTCGGAAATCATATATAAGGCGGCCAGCCGCCGCTGCGAGTCAGTTCACTTCGCGCCGCGCCCCGTTTCCGTAACACGGAACTCGTTGCAAACGATTTGAACGCACACGGCGCGATTGTACGGTCTGCCTACGTAACACGGACGGACCGGGCTATCGTGCTGTATCGTCCCAAACACGCTTCACGTGTTTAGTGTTAACGCTTTCCTAATTTATCCTTAGCTTATTAACCGCTGACTGTTGTTTAATTGCCTTGTATTTTCATGTATAGTTAGATTCACGCTTTGCATAAACCCCTTTATCACGCATTATCAATATCAGCTTTTGCTCATATGTATATCACGATCCATGTTTTAGACTATTTGCTTTAATTTTAATCGTTTATGATAATAAGTGCCATATGTATAAACCAGTCCCTACTTTGCATCTGCTTTACTTTGTTTAAGTATTTTGGACGTATTTACATAACAGTCCTTGCTTTTGCTTGCTTATGGTTTATATAATTTTATTTGAGAGGTTGTCTGTTAGCTTATGTAGTTTACCTAGTTTTTAGATCTTATATAATAAAAAAGAGATACACCCATAATAAATTGGTCTTGGTCATTTATCTCAAAGTAAGTTCCCCTTCTTACAAACTGGCGTCCCAACTCGAGGCTCGAACTAAAACTTATAATTTAAGAACAAGACCTCACAGACAACCCTCGCTTTCGGTTCCGCGTGCTAGGGTAATTATTGACAAACAGACTAAATACACTGACCAAAAAATGAATCTCTCAGAGGCACAGTTCGAAAAACTACTGGCGAAGATGGGAGAACCACGCACTTTGGGTACACTCGCACAGTGCTCTGCGAGATATGGTGGGAGCAATGAGTCGAGTGATGTAGAATCGTTTCTGGCTGCCGTAAATGTGTTCACGAGACTGCACCACATCTGTGAAGTAGACGCCCTAACTAGCTTGCCTTTGGTCTTGACCGACGGTGCTGCCATCTGGTGGCAAGGTGTAAAGGCTCAGACCACAACCTGGGCTGACTTTGAGAGGAAGTTAAGGCACACCTTCGCCCCTAAGAAACTGCCGTACATAATATACCAAGAGATAGTGCAAGTCTGCCAGGAACACCAGAACACGGAGTCATTTATAGCGGAGAAGCGAGCACTAATTGCCCAGCTACCCGAAACCCACAGTTGGTCGAGGAACAGTTGCTTGATCTGGTATACGGGCAACTGAGATTGAATATCCGAGAGAAGATACCGAGAGAACAGGTCTCGACCTTCGACCAACTGCTGGAGAAGTCCAGGACTGCAGAATTGCATATGACGGAGAGGGCGACAAAACGACAGCCTACTAACCCACCGTCTAAATCAAGACGTTGCGCCTACTGTCGCATCCCAGGCCACACGGCGGAGACCTGCAGGAAGAAGGCAAAGGTGGAACAAGGTGAAGCTGCACCTAAACATTCTTCGGCTACCACCACGCAGACGGAAAAGGCCAAATTCTCCTGTTATGGATGTGGAGCGCTTGGCGTGATCCGTAGCCGATGCGAGAAGTGTTCTTCAAGAAGACTCACGACCACGGACGAAGCCACCTTTTGTGGAGTGAAGATAAATGGTGTGGACTTGAGACCCGTAGTCAGGATTCAGGTTGGCCTCATCAAGGGAACGGCACAAATTGACACAGGAGCCAGGACGAATGTCGCATCTTACTCTTTGTACCGACAGCTCCAGAAGAATGGGTATATCTTCGAGGACAAGGTAATGAGCATTACCCTCGCTGACGGCATACCCAAGAAGCAGACAGTCCTCACGGTCAAGGCCCCCATCACCATATTCGGCAGAGTGATACCGTCATCTTTTGTAATTCTCCCTGAAGCGACGAACAACATCACCTTGCTAGGAGTAGGATTCATCTTGGATGCGATGATTGTCCTTAACTTGCCACAACGGACCTGCCGCTTCCTCGACGAACCTTCAGTGGCTTATGAGCTGGAAGAGGAAGATATCAACGATATCATTTTTGAGAAATTGAGAAAGGAATTCACACTTCCACACATGATTTCCCCAGTGGCTAACACGCCTGAGTCCCAGAACTCACTAGAATCTTCCGTGGCCCTTACGGAAATTGTTGACGTCAGAGAAGGCAGTGATCAACCAGAGCCGATGGAAGCTACAATCCCATCACCGAGTGTGCCTGAGAATCATGAGACTGCTCACACAATTAATGTGTCCACCACACCACCGAGGTCATACGGACCATTAATATCAGTGGATGTAACGACTATACCCAACAAGAAGCCGAAGTTGATGTTCGATGGGCACTCGCCTGTAATGGATGCGCTCTAATACGATGCGGAAAACAGCCTTGCCACATACGACGAGGAGACCGATCTATCCCCGGAGTTAAGTTTCTTGTTCGAACGTAGCAGTGATATCGCGTCGATTAGTCTGTTGTGTGATAGGGAACACCAGCAGCTAGAGGAACTCCTAAAACGAAATGAAGACGTCTTCACTACAAATGGTAAGCCAACTATGAAAATAGAACACGTTATTGATACGGGTAATCATAAACCTATTTCGGTAGCCCCCTACAGGTTATCAGCAGCAAGAACTCAAGTTCTGAGGCAAGAAGTGAACAAGATGCTAGAATCAGGTGTTATTCAGCCTTGTCAATCACCGTGGTCAGCACCGGTTGTTATGGTGCCCAAGAAAGATGGAGGAACGCGAGTCTGTGTGGACTACAGATAGTTGAACGCGATCACAACTCCAGATATGTATCCACTGCCACGAATTGATGATTTGCTACATGGAGCTAAGCCCACGCCATTTATGAGCACGATAGATTTACAATCAGGGTATTGGCAGATACAGGTCCAACAGCAAGATCAAGACAAAACATGTTTTGTAACTCCATTTGGAACATATAAGTTTTTGAGAATGCCGTTCGGATTGCGAAATGCACCGGCAACTTTCCAGCGACTAATGGACAGATTCCGAATTTCGCTGAGTCACATAAAGATACTGATCTACATTGATGACGTCATAGTCCTATCTAAAGGTTATAATCGACATTTAAAGGATTTACAAGAGGTATTTGATCGATTACGAGAGTATAACTTGACAATTAACAAAACTAAGTGCAATTTCTGTTGTTCAAAGGTGAAATACCTTGGTCACTACATAACGCCAAGAGGATTAGAAGTAGACCCAGAAAAGGTCACTGCTATCACAGGACAAGCCGAACCGAAGAACGTAAAACATTTGCTAACTTTTCTTCAAATGTGTTCCTGGTATCGAAGGTTCATATCGAATTTCGCGAAGAAATCTGAACCACTAACTCGTCTGACACGAAAAAACGCTGAATGGCGCTGGGAAAAGGAACAAAAAAGTGCATTTGAATCTCTTAAGAATGATTTAGTATCTGCTCCTGTGCTACGTCAAGCTGATGAGAACAAGTCATTTATAATAAAAAGTGATGCAAGCAGCTATGCCATCGGTGCTGTTTTGGTGCAGGGGGAGGGAGAAGATGAACATCCCGTGGAGTATGCAAGTAGGCTACTCACCAAAGCAGAAAGAAACTATAGTACCACAGAAAGAGAAGCACTTGCAGTTGTCTGGGCAATTAATAAATTTCGAGGATATATTGAAGGCTCGCCTATAACAGTTTTAACAGATCATTAAGCACTTAAATGGCTTATGACATTGAAGTCACCTACCGGAAGATTGGCAAGATGGGCATTGCAATTGCAAGCTTATAACATAACAATAAAATACATCGCAGGTAAAACAAATGTTGTAGCCGATGCATTATCCCGCCCTACTTGTAGTCGTGAAGTAGAAGACAACTGCGAAATCTGCAATCTTATAGTAGACTTGCCAACAAGGAGTGCAAAAGAAATAAGAGAAGCTCAATTGGAAGACGAAACCATTAAAAGGATAATCTTAGCCTTAGAAGACATGACTAATGAAGAAAACGGTCAATATTGGAGCAGAAAGGGATATCTCACAGACAATGGATTACTGTACCGCTATAATCCTGACCGTGACACTGATGATTGTCAATTAGTAGTACCAAAATCAGAACAAGATAATATTATTTTAGCTTATCACGATGACCCTATGGCTGGTCATTACGGTGTTGAGAAGACTACTGGAAGAATTTCAAGAAGATACTATTGGAAGGGCATGAGAAAGCATATAGAAAATTACATTAAAGTGTGTGTCAACTGTCAAAGATATAAACCGAGCAATATGAAACCTGCTGGACTTTTGCAAACAACTGCTTTAAATCAACGTTTTGAAGTTATCTCCTTTGATTTGTTTGGACCTCTACCAATGAGCACTGATAACAAGACATGGATATTTATAATAGAGGACTGCGCAACAAGATGGGTAGAATTGTTTGCATTGCATCAAGCAACAGCCCAAGTATGTGCTAGATTACTCCTAGACGAGATAATCCTGAGATATGGAACGCCCCGACGATTCATAAGTGACAACGGTAGTCAGTTCGTCAGTAATGTGATGCAACAGCTAAGTTATTGCCTGGGTATAAAACAGGGGTTTACTCCGCTTTATCATCCAGAAACGAACCCAGTAGAAAGAAGAAACAGAGACCTCAAAACACAACTTGCTATTTTAGTAGGAGATGATCACTCTTCGTGGCCTGAAAAGTTACCAAGCATCAGATTTGCAATGAATACAGCCACTTCATCATCAACTGGATATAGTCCTGCTTATCTTACCTTCGGAAGAAATCTGAGAACTCCCGATGATGTTAATCATGACTTAAAAGCTATAATAGAAAAAGAAAACTTTATACCAGAAATAACACCAAAACTTATACAACTAGCAAATACATTAAAAAAGGCAAAAGAAACACAAGAAATAAAAGAAGAACAAAGAAAAGAATACGTAGATAAAAAAAGAAAAGAATCTCCTAAATATAAACCTGGTGATCATGTAATGGTCGATTCACATGTTCTTAGCAGCTCTTCTCGTGGGTTCAGCGCCAAGCTTGCACCAAGGCGCGATGGACCCTACATGATCTTACGAAATCATGGACCTAGTTCTTTTGAAATTGCAGACCCCAATGTTCCTGACCAGTCCCTGGGCCTGTACCACTCATCAGCGCTTCGCCCGTTCCGGGGCTCTGAGTCAACACCCCTGCCCAGTCCAGCCGCGCCACTCCGAAAGCGTGGTCGGCCAAAGAAGGTGGTGCCTCAACCTGAGTCGCCCGCGCCACTGCGCAAGCGCGGTCGACCGAGGAAGATGCCCACACAATCCACACCAGCCGTGCCATTGCGAAAGCGTGGTCGGCCGAAGAAGATGACAGCCTAAGTCACACCAGTCCTGGCTTCCTCGTCGGGACGTCATCGGAGCCAGAGGGGGAGCCTGTAACGCGGCGTCTCTTTTACCGTGCACTGCAAGAGTGCGCCTACGTCACACCACTCACACCGCAGCGAGCACTACGCGCGCCGGCCAGTCTGCGTCCCCCACAGCTCCCCCGCGCGCCGTCGGAAATCATATATAAGGCGGCCAGCCGCCGCTGCGAGTCAGTTCACTTCGCGCCGCGCCCCGTTTCCGTAACACGGAACTCGTTGCAAACGATTTGAACGCACACGGCGCGATTGTACGGTCTGCCTACGTAACACGGACGGACCGGGCTATCGTGCTGTATCGTCCCAAACACGCTTCACGTGTTTAGTGTTAACGCTTTCCTAATTTATCCTTAGCTTATTAACCGCTGACTGTTGTTTAATTGCCTTGTATTTTCATGTATAGTTAGATTCACGCTTTGCATAAACCCCTTTATCACGCATTATCAATATCAGCTTTTGCTCATATGTATATCACGATCCATGTTTTAGACTATTTGCTTTAATTTTAATCGTTTATGATAATAAGTGCCATATGTATAAACCAGTCCCTACTTTGCATCTGCTTTACTTTGTTTAAGTATTTTGGACGTATTTACATAACAGTCCTTGCTTTTGCTTGCTTATGGTTTATATAATTTTATTTGAGAGGTTGTCTGTTAGCTTATGTAGTTTACCTAGTTTTTAGATCTTATATAATAAAAAAGAGATACACCCATAATAAATTGGTCTTGGTCATTTATCTCATAAAAAGTAAGTTCCCCTTCTTACAACCTGACGTTTCGAACACTTTACAGCGTTCGTGTTTCGTGTTCGCGTAAAATAAAAAGACAATAATATAGCAAAATGTTTATTTTAATCAATTTTAGATATTCAAACTAAGAAAATTGCAACATTCCAATTGTTTATGACATTAAGAAAAATAAATGCTGGACACATGAAATGATTTTAAAAAATTGTCCTGCGTAACTCGATCGCAAAGTCGTTTGAAAATAATTCGATATTTGGAGTTATGTGGTATAATAATAAGATTTTTGTAGAAAATGAGTCTTACTTATTAAATAATGCGTTTTAAATTAAGAAAAATAAAAAAACATTTAACGACGTGTTACAGTTTGAAACCAAAAAAAAGTTTGTGTTTGTTATTCTGGTCGGATCAGCTGTCTGTCAGACTGTCAGCGCGAATCCGACCAAATATAATGGTCACTAAGATTAGACAAAATATGCTTGTGTTGCCTACCTATGGTATTAAAATGTATTCGTGGCTTAGTGCTAATAGTGCATTTCTAATAGTTTCATCATAAAATCAAAATATGAAGAAATTGTTTGTTATGTCAATATATTATTTTATAAAACATTTTTGGTGTGCCCAAAAATGTATTACAAAATATTATATTTAATACATTTTAAAACGTTTACAATAATTTGTGTTGTAAAATTGTACTCGTTCTATACGGTGGTTATAAAGCTTTAACTTGGAGGTGTAAAACTTGATCTTCTTCTTTGCGTATCGACTCAGGCTTTCATATGTGTGAAAACCAAAACTTAACCACCGATATAGCATTATGGGAAGGCTCCCGGCGAAGATGGAGTCACTTCAGAACTTCTCAAGGCAGGGGGAATACCCGTTCTTAGGGAACTGAAGGGACTGTTCAACTCCGTAATAGCCAATGGGACTACCCCGAAGGCGTGGAGCGAGGGCGTGGTGGCTCTGTTTTTCAAAAAAGGAGATAAAACTCTTCTGAAGAACTACAGACCGATCACGCTCTTGAGCCACGTCTATAAGCTGTTTTCAAGAGTCGTTACAAATCGTCTAGCCACAAGATTTGACGCCTTTCAGCCGCCGGAGCAGGCTGGGTTTCGTAAAGGCTATAGTACCGTTGACCATATCCACACAGTAAGGCAGATTATACAGAAGTCAGAAGAGTATAATCAGCCTCTGTGCCTAGCCTTTGTGGACTACGAGAAAGCCTTCGACTCCGTCGAGACCTGGGCTGTTCTGGAATCCTTACAGCGATCCCAAATCGATTGGCGGTATGTAGAGGTGCTGAGGAGCCTGTATAAAATGGCATCGATGACTGTTCAGGTCCAAAACCATAAGACGAGACCTATCCAGCTGCTCAGGGGTGTGAGACAAGGAGATGTCATATCTCCGAAGTTGTTCACGAACGCACTGGAGGACGTCTTCAAGACACTGGATTGGAAAGGAGCGGGCATCAATGTCAACGGCGAACACCTCACGCACCTCCGTTTTGCCGATGATATTGTCATTATGGCGGAATCGCTGGAGGATTTGCAGAAAATGCTGCAAAGCCTCAACGCTGCCTCGCGACGCGTGGGCCTGGGGATGAACTTAGACAAGACTAAAGTCATGTTCAACGATCATGCCATCCCCGGACCGGTCTCCGTCGAAAGCGTGGCGCTCGAGGTTGTCAATGAGTATGTCTACCTCGGGCAAGTGATGCAGTTGGGTAGAGACAACTTCGAGCGGGAAATCGCTAGGAGGATGCAGCTTGGCTGGGCAGCGTTTGGGAAGCTGCGTCATATCTTCTCGTCGCCACTGCCACAATGCCTGAAGAGCAAGGTATTCGATCAGTGCGTCCTACCGGTGATGACCTACGGAGCTGAAACGTGGAATATGACAGTAAAGCTGGCCCACCGACTACATGTCACTCAGCGAGCTATGGAAAGGTCGATGCTTGGGATTTCGTTAAAGGACAAAATCCGAAATGAGATCATCAGGCAGAGGACTAAAGTAACGGACATAGTCCAAAAATGTAGCAAGCTTAAGTGGCAGTGGGCTGGCCACATCTGTCGCAGAACCGATGAAAGGTGGAGTAAACGGGTTCTCGAGTGGAGACCACGCCTAGGCAAACGTAGTGTAGGACGACCCCCAGCTCGATGGACCGATGACCTTAGGAAGATGGCTGGCAGTGGATGGATGAAAAAAGCGGGAGATCGTGCTCTTTGGCGCTCTTTGGGGGAGGCCTACGTCCAGCAGTGGACTGCAATAGGCTGAGATGATGATGATGATGATGATAGCATTATCGGTGGCATTGCAAAGATCTTCGCGTGTGCAGGTGTAGGCACACGCAGGGCATGTCAGAAGACGGGATGGGATGAGATTGATAAAATATATCGCATCACGTCCAAATTAGGGTGTAAAGTAGAAATACACCCATGGAAAAGCACAAACTTGTCCCTCAATGTAAACGATGCCAGGCGTATGGTCATACCCAGAAATACTACGCAAAAGAACCAAGATGTGTAAAGTGCACTGGAAGACACCTTACTCGAGACTGCAGAAAACCTGCAGACGAGAAGCCAAAATGTGTGTACTGCGGTGAATAACATCCTGCCAATTATGCTAATAATTATTATTAATGTAAGTAAAAAAAAATACCTACGCACAAGCAAAATCAATTATGTACATAACGATGATGCAAATGTAACTACTGATAGTGCTGCGAAATTAGATCAAATCCTAAAATATATGTCTTCGTTTGATGAACGACTAAAAAAACTGGAAAACAGTGCCAAAACTGCGCATCAAAACCTAAAAAATGACTCACAACTTAAAAATTATGGCTTGGAATGCCAATGGACTACTCAGAGACCAAAATGAGCTGCAAGTAGTTCTAGTCACACAAAACATTGACATATGCCTTGTATCAGAAACACATTTTACCAAACAATCTCATATAACATTCAAATGATACGACGTCTATCATGCACTGCACTTCAACAACCGTGCTAGAGGTGGTAGCGCCGTTATTGTAAGAAATAACCTTAGTCATTATGAAAACTTTAAATTTGAAAATTGTAAAGAATTGATTGAGCATTTGACCAGTGACCGTAGTACAGACTACTCTTTATGGAAGGTGACAAAGCAAATAGACAAACCTGTGCAAGCCATTCCTCCCATTAGAGAAATTGATACACCGATACACTTCGGGGAAGGGTTTACGATGCTACTAATGTCAAATGATGATCGGTCGGATCGACTAAAATGCCCGATCCAACCGACCGAGCGTTCGCATTTCATATTAGAAAATGCCCGATGCATCAGTCAGTTTGTTAGTAACAAATGCCAGGCAAAGACCATAGTCCTACCTACCTACTGGGTGAATCTTTAAATTGGGCGTATTTGATTGATACCCGTGAAAAATTTTAAATGATAAAGATATGCTAAAATCATGACGTAATATTAAATTTGGATAGTTTTTTAACATATTGATCTAATAGGCACTCATTTTGCACAATTAGTTTCGAAAATATAAGCAATTGAAATTTTGTCTACCACGGGAATCAAAAACAAGGCATGGGAATCAATAAAACAATCTTTATTATTGTTCAAATCAATTGTTGTATGAAATATGTAAAAGTTTCTATGAATATAAAATTGAATCTAGCTATTTTAATAACAAATTACAAAGTAATGACACAAATTAAGATTATCTATGAATCACAAATACATTGGCACAGCATCCTTCATTTTATAAAGAAAGATTGATTCCCATGGCATTAAAACCACGGGAATCAAAGTTTAAATAAAAAACACAAAAAAAAACCTACTTAATTTAAAATACACCACAATGTAATATCATAATATATTTTGTTTTATTTTTAAATTTAATAAGAAGAATTAACAGTTTTTAAATCTAAAAAATAAAAATAACTAAACAATTTATGTTTATATACATAAATTGTTTCATCAGATAATTTATTTATCAATAGCGTAGCGAGAGACACTTGAAAGATTTCGTCAAAGCAGCTAGCGACTTGGTAGCTTAGGTGTCTAAGCACTCCCGGTGGTTGTGTATCCGATGGTCGTGAGTTCGAATCCCACTTGACTAAGTTTTTATTTTTTCAATTCATATTTTGTTTTTTTTATTTTGCATTTTTTTATTTCTTGTTGTATTTATTTATTCTAACAAATTAAATATGAAAGAATCTAACTTAACGTTATATTACTACTAACTAAATAAAGAAATAAATTAACCTTAATAAAAACACCAAAAAAACCCTACTTACTATAAAATACATCATAATATATTTTGTTTTATTTTAAATTTGATAAGAATAATTAACAGTTTTCAAATGTACAAAATCAAAAAACTAATCTATTTATGTACCTACATAAAATCAGATATTTTATTTATCAATAGCGAGAAACAGGTAAAAGATTTCGTCGAGACAGCTAGTGACTCGATAGCTTAGAATGGTAAAGCACTTGCCCCGTGCATTCGTGGTGTGCGGTGGGTTTGGCTCCCCCTGATGAAGTTTTTTTTTCAAGTTTTTAAAAATCATATTATGTTTTAAAGATGATTAACATTTTAAACAGTTTTAAATTCTAAAAAATATCTCCCATGCACAAATATCTTCCGGCTACAAAGTGGATGTCATTTTATTTTATGCTTTGGTGGCGCAATTTTACCATGTCGCTCAGCCTCAGTTTGTCGTGTCAGCTCGTCATTGAATGCTCCGAAACGTGTTACTTTAATATAGCCTGCAATTCTTTGGTCTACCCTAGCGATTACTTAGACTGGAAATGTCACTTTACGCATGATTTGACCGTCAGAATTTTCCTAACCTTTTTGGTGGCGTTTTGTTCAACGACTTTTAAGATTTGGTGTGTCGTATTCTTAGTACGTCTTTTAGTTTACGCACAAAAATTTATAAGGTTATTTAGGATTTTGATATTTAGTGTAATCTATGTCTTTATTACGACATTTAACTTATGCAGTGAATTTTCAGAATTATATATTTAAATAATTAATTCTGAAATTGAATCATAGTTTTGGTGGCTCAGTTTTGGTGGTTTCTTCTTTCTTCTTTATATAACAATACTATCCCATGACTAAAGACATCATTAGAAACACGCAATGCTTAATGATTTTCTCTTAGAATCTATGCTACTGTGGATCGAGTGAGGTGTCAGGTCGGGTGCCACGGGAATCAAATATTTACCTTCGTAACTCGGCGTGGATACATGCTGCGAAGTGACCGCCTTCCACTACACTTAACTCACGACTGATTCTCGCGCGGCAACGCACACTCGTATCCCTACTTTTTATTACTAGAGCTGCAGGTGAAGATTAGTGTCGTACCACGGGAATCAACTCTCAAATCTGGACAAAATTTTGATTCTAAATTAAAGTATACCTAAATACTTAAGTGAAGGTTCTAATTGACTAATCTATTTACAGACTAATCTTTTTTTATAAAAGTAGCATTTTACCATCTGGTTTTATCCCTAAGTTGCAGTTTTTTCTACAGTTTGATAAAAATTTATTGAATGGACACGCCATGGGGATCAAATTTCCTACCCTAATTATTTTTTTACAGTTATTTGCAAATTCAATGAAGCCAAAAACCATGAAGCATTAGTGAGAATACACCTAGAACTAAATAAAAAAATATATTTTGATGTTCCATTATTAAACCTCGGGTATAACTCCGGACAACGTAATTCATGCGTTTCAAGATTCACCCTACTCAGTCCATTATTTTCAGCAGGGCATAGACCGGGCCCAATTTGCAATGGCCCATTTCGGAACGTGCACCCGACCTGACACCTCACTCGATCCACAGTAGCATAGATTCTAAGAGAAAATCATTAAGCATTGCGTGTTTCTAATGATGTCTTTAGTCATGGGATAGTATTGTTATATAAAGAAGAAAGAAGAAACCACCAAAACTGAGCCACCAAAACTATGATTCAATTTCAGAATTAATTATTTAAATATATAATTCTGAAAATTCACTGCATAAGTTAAATGTCGTAATAAAGACATAGATTACTCTAAATATCAAAATCCTAAATAACCTTATAAATTTTTGTGCGTAAACTAAAAGACGTACTAAGAATACGACACACCAAATCTTAAAAGTCGTTGAACAAAACGCCACCAAAAAGGTTAGGAAAATTCTGACGGTCAAATCGAGCGTAAAGTGACATTTCCAGTCTAAGTAATCGCTAGGGTAGACCAAAGAATTGCAGGCTATATCAAAGTAACACGTTTCGGAGCATTCAATGACGAGCTGACACGACAAACTGAGGCTGAGCGACATGGTAAAATTGCGCCACCAAAGCATAAAATAAAATGACATCCACTTTGTAGCCGGAAGATATTTGTGCATGGGAGATATTTTTTAGAATTTAAAACTGTTTAAAATGTTAATCAAATTTAAAAACGAAACATAATATGATTTTTAAAAACTTGAAAAAAAAAACTTCATCAGGGGGAGCCAAACCCACCACACACCACGAATGCACGGGGCAAGTGCTTTACCATTCTAAGCTATCGAGTCACTAGCTGTCTCGACGAAATCTTTTACCTGTTTCTCGCTATTGATAAATAAAATATCTGATTTTATGTAGGTACATAAATAGTTTAGTTTTTTGATTTTGTACATTTGAAAACTGTTAATTATTCTTATCAAATTTAAAATAAAACAAAATATATTATGATGTATTTTATAGTAAGTAGGGTTTTTTTGGTGTTTTTATTAAGGTTAATTTATTTCTTTATTTAGTTAGTAGTAATATAACGTTAAGTTAGATTCTTTCATATTTAATTTGTTAGAATAAATAAATACAACAAGAAATAAAAAACTGCAAAATAAAAAAAACAAAATATGAATTGAAAAAATAAAAACTTAGTCAAGTGGGATTCGAACTCACGACCATCGGATACACAACCACCGGGAGTGCTTAGACACCTAAGCTACCAAGTCGCTAGCTGCTTTGACGAAATCTTTCAAGTGTCTCTCGCTACGCTATTGATAAATAAATTATCTGATGAAACAATTTATGTATATAAACATAAATTGTTTAGTTTTTTTTATTTTTTAGATTTAAAAACTGTTAATTCTTCTTATTAAATTTAAAAATAAAACAAAATATATTATGATATTACATTGTGGTGTATTTTAAATTAAGTAGGTTTTTTTTGGTGTTTTTTATTTAGGTTATTTATTTATTACAGAATTATACTGTAAGGGGGGCAGTGCAAGGGATTTTTAGGTGACGAATAGTAATGTACCTTAATATTATGTCCCTAAGGTTGAAATTAATAATTCGGTATTCCTAAGCATAACCGCGGCTTGCTAAGACCACTGTCATAGCAAGTTAGTAGTAATATAAAGTTACGTCAGATTTTTTTATATTTAATTTGTTAATAATACAAATAAATAAATACAACTAGAAATAAAAAAACTGCAAAATAAAAAAAACAAAATATGAATTGAAAAAATAAAAACTGAGTCAGGTGGGGTTCGAACCCACAACCATTGCATACATAGCGAGTGCTCTGCGACCTAAGCTACCAAGTCGCTAGGTGTTTTGACGAAATCTTTCAAGTGTCTCTCGCTACGCTATTGATAAATAAAATATCTGATGAAACAATTTATGTATATAAACATAAATTGTTTGTTTTTTTTATTTTTTAGATTTAAAAACTGTTAATTATTACTATTAAATTTAAAAATAAAACAAAATATATTATGATATTACATTGTGGTGTATTTTATATTAAGTAGGTTTTTTTTGTGTTTTTTATTTAGGTTATTTCTTTATTGCTTACAGAATTATACTTGCTACTAAGACTAAGACCACTGTCATAGCAAGTTAGTAGTAATATAAAGTTAGGTCAGATTTTTTATATTTAATTTGTTCATAATACAAATAAATAAATACAACTAGAAATAAAAAAACTGCAAAATAAAAAAAAACAAAATATAAATTGAAAAAATTAAAAAACTGAATCAGGTGGGGTTCGAACCCTCAACCATCGCATACATAGCGAGTGCTCTGCGACCTAAGCTATCGAGTCACTCACGCTAAGTAACGAAATTTTTTAAGTGTTTCGCGCGTGCTGTTTTGTTCCGAGCAGTGATTGATCGGCACGGCGGAACGAGCGACACAGGCTTCCCCTCGGACAGCTAGCGGCACACTGCCTCCCGCTGCCCCGCACAGCACGCCAGAGAATCAGACGTTCGTAGATAATGAATAATAGCCATAACTTTGTCAATAATGGATCAATTTAAAAAAAAATTGCGATGAAATTATAGATTTTTTGATTTCCTACCGATTGGTACAAACCAAATAATAAGATAAGGATTAATTACGGAGGAGACGCACATAATACATTTTTATCGACGTCGTTTAAAAGCTTGTTTTCGTAACTATTAATTAGAGGAAATACAAATTTTAAACGATGATTTTACAGATAAAACTTCAAAAATTACTTTGGTGTCTTTCAATTATCGCTATACGCATCAAATAAGGAGTAGAATGCAGCTAAAAAGTAGGAAAAATCGAAGTTTTGGTGAGGGAACCTTCTTAACAGCTAGTGACTTGGTAGCGTAGTTGGAAATGCACTCGCCCGCCTTTCAAGATCCAATGGGCGAGGGTTCAAATCCCACCTGTAGTTGGTAAATTTTGTTTCAATTCATACTGTTTTATTGTTGAATTCAATAAAGAAAAATTACACTTTTAAATTCTAGTATTATTAAAAACCATTTATTAATAAACGTAGCATGGTAGGTAATTGCTAAAAAACAATATTTAAATTTTAGTATTCTGTTCTGCCAAAAATATTTTAATAACTGACAAAATAAACTATACGGGTTGTCGCTATAATTTATGTATTTTCGTTACCTTATTTATTCACAGCTAATTTATTATGTTTTTCCAAAATATTCCACGTGACTTGTCAAAATGTAATGTGCGTAAGGTAATAATAATGTGTAGGCGGCGAAAGTTGCGAGCAAATTATTTTACTCTGCCGCCTGGCCGCCTCTTATAATTATTCTACGATCCGTGCTTTACGTTTGTATTTGCTTAATCATGCCACGAGTACATCGTAGTTTGGCGTAAGCTTACTAGATGTCGCGGCGTTATCGCATTGACTATCGCAATCACTTTACGAAATAATGCAGCGGTGAAGAGGGGACGAGAGGCAGCAAAATGCTAAAGGTCATTGGCTAGGGGAACAGCCTTAAACATCACATTTCTTCCCTGCGTCCCACGCCCCATGTCTTAAGAGATGACGTTCGAAATCTTTCAATTTGCAGGGGTACTCAACCTTCTATGATCCACGAGCCCCATTTCAACATTGCATGACAAATATTCTAACACATACTGTAACTTTCCTAAAGTCCCATTATTTTACTAAAACAAACATAATGACTGGCTATAAATATATATTTACTCCCTTTTCCTTCATTAGAAATTATATAATTATTGCGTATCCATTGCTTACTTACGTATATCAAATTATTTGACATAATGTAAATTACTAAATAAATATAAACTAGCTTTTACGTCTAAGACTTACGCTCATAATGTACATTATTGTGGACAAAGCAAATCTTAATAATTTTTATTTTAGGGTCATTCAAAAGTTGACAACATCTGACTTTAAGCATAGTAGAAACAAAGCTTTAAGTGCTCGTTCCGAAGCGTATGGCATACACATGGGTTTGCCTGCGGTGTTTATGACAATCCTAGCGAGTGTCCGTTTGTTTCATATCCAGTATATTTTTTATATTTGCACATTTTATTTATTACTCTGTTTTTAAAGCTAGCGCTTTGGAACGCGATAATGCACCCTATCTCCCAAGTGTTAAAAGGTAATGACATGACTTTTGTCCATGTGCGTTCGCGCAATGCACTGAAGGGTCTGTTGAACGTCCTATTTTATTGTTTGTCAGACTATTTAGGTCAGTTCGCTGTCATAGTTTATTTTATTAGAGTTTTGGTTTGGTTTGATATAACGTAAAAAGCATGGTGTTTAATAAGTTACCCTTTTTAGTTAGAAATAATTTGCTGAGGATATTTAATATTTATTTTATTAGTCCTTAAATCATATTTTGGGGTGTAAGGGGTGTAAGGGGCGCCGACCTACATCACACGGTGCCCAAGTCAACCTCTCCTGCACGCGGTACACCCTGCTATCTAACGAACGAGGCTCTGACGACAAACCGACTGATGGCGGGATAACCATCACAACTCGAGCGTAGCAATTAAATACACAGACCGGTGTCGGGCAGCAGCGACACCGGTAAAATTAGCTACGCACTGCGATTGCCAACCCGCATGCCCAGCGTGGCAATTATGGGCAAACCCCTCCAAACATGGCGACACAGACCGGACCACGGCCCCTAGTTCCCGGCCGCCCTGCTATGCCTGACCACGGCGGCGGTCATGGTAAGTGCAGGGCAGGGGGTGCGAAGAATCCCCGGGTTACGGAAGGCCGCCATAAACAACTGACCCTGGCAACGTACAACGGACGCACGCTACGGCTCGATGAACACCTGGCACAACTGGAAGAGGAACTCGGACAGATAAGGTGGCATATTCTTGGGCTATGCGAAGTCCGAAGAGAGGGGGAGGACACCGTAACCCTTGAATCGGGCCACCTTATGTACTACCGAGAGGGAGACCAGCTATCCCAGGGTGGCGTAGGGTTCCTGGTACACAAAACCCTCTGTGAGAATGTTGTAGAAGTGTCGAGTGTGTCGAGCAGGGTTGCGTATCTCGTTATCAAGCTAACCGAGAGGTATAGCCTCAAGGTTGTGCAAGTTTACGCACCGACCTCGACACACTCTGACGATGAAGTGGAGGATATGTTCGGAGACATATCCAAGGCCTTACACTTCACCACCAAGGCCCACTACAACGTTGTTATGGGGGACTTCAACGCCAAAGTGGGAGTACAAAATCGCAGCGAATCGGTAGTAGGATCCTTTGGTTTTGGCAGTAGGAATTATAGGGGGCAAATGCTTGTCAACTTTCTCGAGAGAGAGGGGCTTTTCTTGATGAATTCTTTCTTCAAGAAACAGCCCCAAAGAAAGTGGACATGGCGTAGCCCCGATAATAAGACAAAAAATGAGATCGACTTTATCTTGACGGATAAGAAGCATATATTCAGAGACGTCTCAGTGATTAACAGGTTTAATACCGGCAGTGATCACCGACTTGTCCGAGGCTCTCTGAATATCAACTTTAAGCTCGAACGTGTCCGCTTGATGAAGTCCAGGCTCCGTCCTAACCTGCTCCAAACCATCGTGGGATCCGAATCGTTCCAGACCAAACTGGAAAACCGATTTGCTGCCATGGAAACCACAAATGCTGTTGATACAAACCAGGCCCTCGAAAAAGTGGTCGGAATTCTCAGGGAGGAAGGTACGAGATTTTGCGCAACTCAGCGTAAAGGCAAGAAGTCGAAGTTTTCGAATGAGACTCTTAGGCTTATGAAGGAACGACGTGAGGACCCACCTGTCACTTCGTCCGAACAAAGGGCTCTCAACAAGAAGATTGGCAAACTAGTACGCTACGACCTCCGATGCTCCAATACACGCTCAATTGAACGAGCGATAGAGCAAAATCGGGGATCGAAAGTGTTTGTCCAGTCTCTCGGGAGAAGCCACTTGACGAAGTTGACGACGGCCAGTGGCGTAGTCGTTGCTTCGAGGCCGGAGATTCTTTCGGAAATTGAAAACTTCTACAGCCAGCTATACGCCTCGCATGCATCTCAACCTGATCCCGAAAATGAGGATTCCAGAGCCATATTGACCCGCCACTTTACCGAAGACTTGCCAGAAGTCAGCCTAGGCGAAATTGAGATGGCTCTTAAACAGCTCAAAAACGGAAAAGCCCCTGGTGAGGACGGTGTTACATCTGAGCTCCTGAAAGCAGGCGGTAAACCTGTGTTGAAGGAACTCCAACACATCTTTAACACTGTTCTCTTTGATGGGAGAACTCCGGAGGCGTGGAGTAGGAGTGTTGTCGTGTTGTTCTTCAAAAAAGGAGACAAGACCCTATTGAAGAACTACCGACCCATTTCGCTCCTAAGCCACGTCTACAAGCTGTTTTCTAGAGTCATCACAAACCGCCTTGCGCGAAGACTCGACGAATTTCAACCACCAGAGCAGGCCGGGTTTCGAGGAGGATACGGCACCATAGACCACATCTTCACAATGCGGCAGATTATACAGAAGTCCGAAGAGTACAATCGACCCCTGTGCTTAGCATTTGTGGACTATGAGAAGGCGTTTGACTCTGTCGAGACCTGGGCTGTTCTAGAATCCCTGCAGCGATGCCAAGTCGACTGGCGATATATCCAAGTGTTGAGGTGTCTCTACAATGCAGCCACAATGGCCGTCCAAGTACAGAACCAGCAGACTAAACATATCCCCTTACATCGAGGTGTGAGACAAGGGGATGTTATATCCCCCAAATTGTTCACAAATGCCTTGGAGGATGTGTTTAAAATGCTGGACTGGAAAGGACAAGGCATCAACATCAACGGTGAATACATCTCACACTTGCGATTTGCGGACGACATCGTCATCGTGGCCGAAACGTTGCAGGATCTACAATCCATGCTGAACGGCCTTGCTGATTCTTCTCAACGCATCGGTCTGCGGATGAACCTGGACAAAACCAAGGTTATGTTCAACGACCACATCATTCCGGAACCCATTTCAGTGCAAGGCAGTGATCTCGAGGTTGTTAAGGAATATGTCTACCTTGGGCAAATTTTGCAGTTGGGCAGAAACAACTTCGAGAGAGAGGCCAGTAGAAGAATACAGCTAGGCTGGGCAGCATATGGGAAATTACGTCGAGTATTTCATCACCAGCCTATATCAGTCCACTGCTGGACACAGGCCTCTCCAAAAGGAGGATTTTGCCATAATCGCCACGCTTGGCAGGCGGGTTGGCGATCGCAGTTTGGCCAATGGTGGAGAGGAGACGCTGCTGCCCGTCTTCTTGTGGCGGTTCTCCCGTAGTCGCCTCTTACGACACCCATAGGAAGAGAAGGGGTATTTACGTCGCCCATTCCACAAAGTCTTAAGACGAAAGTTTTTAATCAGTGCGTCCTACCCGTCATGACATACGGAGCCGAAACGTGGACACTCACGATAGGGCTGGTCCACAGATTTAAAGTCGCTCAGCGAGCTATGGAAAGGGCTATGCTCGGAGTTTCTCTGAGGGATCGGATCCGAAATGAGGTAATCCGACAGAAAACTAAAGTCATCGACATAGCCCATCGAATAAGCAAGCTGAAGTGGCAGTGGGCCGGCCATATTTGTCGCAGAACCGATAACCGCTGGGGTAAACGAGTTCTTGAGTGGAGACCGCGTGTCGGCAAGCGTAGTGTGGGACGCCCTCAGACTAGATGGAGTGACGATCTTCGCAAGGTTGCTGGCAGGAGCTGGATGAGAGTAGCCGTGGATCGTGCAGAGTGGCGTGCAATTGGAGAGGCCTATGTCCAGCAGTGGACTAGTGTGGGCTGATGATGATGATGAAATCATATTTTGATTTGAAAACGTATGGTCGTTACAACGAGATGCAACAAACATGCTGACAGGCTGCGCAATGTGTAAAGCAGATAGACTGTCGAAGAGGACTGGACCAGAAACCAGAAAACCAAATGTTGTTTCTATGAGATATGGCAAGTTAGGACCTAGCCTTGTGCGACCTGCTTGCATAATAGAATTAAATAGTTCTGCGCCAATGAGCAAGTCCATAGAACTGGGAATGTAGAATGTAGGATCAGCCAATGATTGGGCTTGTTGAGCAGGTATAGGCCATGTTTGTGTAGGTAGAAAAGTGTGGGGCAATGGAACAGTAATATTCTCCATGACAATAAATGAGAGGCTAGCAGTGTAGTAAGTGTAGCGAGATGAAATGGTTGTGTTAGTACTCACTTGTGTTGGTTTCTAGCTATTGCCAACACCCTGTATAAGACAAGCATTGTCTGTTAATTTTAGCTGTAGCAAGGTAACGAGTCTGTGGGTAACAATATTTACTTCACTTCCAGCATTTACTGCACTGCTGGATGCACGAGCGTTTACCCACTTTCCTGTTGCATCTTGTATTTTTATGATGGCTGTGGAAAGCAATATTTGGTTTATATTATTATTAGATAATAACACAGTTGAAGGGATGTTGTTATTTTTAGACATATTACAAGATGACTGTGAGCAGTCGAGTTGACATGTTGTAGTTGGTATAGGTGGTGTAGTAATGGAGGGCTGTTGCCCTTGAGAATTATTATGCAATTTGGATAATGCATGACTAACCTGTTGAGAATGATTTTGAGAATTATCCATGTGTATATTTGTGTGATGCCTACCACGGCACCTTAGACATTTGTATTTGGAACACTTATGATTAGTTTGGTATGGCTGTAAACAGTTAAAACACAAACTTTTGGTTTTAATCAATTGTATGCGATCAGGTATAGACAATTCTAGATAATTGGGACATTTCAATTTCAAATTCAAATTCAAATAGTTTATTGCATGTCACATTAATAGTAGGGTAAGATAGTAGGTACATATGATAGTAGCTAATGTGACGCCCTGCAAGGGCATGGCATTTGTGCAATGCATGCTTGTTTTGATACAATATGCAGGAAGAACTGGGCTAACCTGCACTTAAATAAGCAGTTTTCACACTAAGCTATCATATGACTGCTTGTCATTCAATAATTCAAATGCAGTTCGCCTCAAATTTAAAAAGTCAAGCAGCTCAGACAGGGTTGCAATTGAGTTCTCCTTGCGATTTATTTCCCATGCAGCACGCAGCGAATTGTCAAGTTTTTGGCAAACTAAAAACACAAATAATGTATCCCAACTATCAACGGGCAAATTAATCGCTTTTAAAGAGTCTAAGCTTTGTTGGAACATTACCAAAAAATCTTTCAAGTTAGATTTAAAAATGACATTGAAATTTGTTATAGCTCTTAGATGATAATTAACTACAATTGTTTTATTTTCATACCTTTTTGATAGGATGTCTAATGCCTTGTAGTAATTTTAATCCGTTATGGGGAGTGACGAAATCAGACAGGCAGCTTCCCCTGCGAGTACAGACTTCAGATATTGCAATTTGTTGACTAATGGTAGGTCTGCATAGTCGACTGAAGGGTAGAATATGTTCTTGAACGCTGGCCATTGTTTAATGTCACCGTCGAAACGATGTAGTTCGAGTTGAGGTAGCTTGACACGTGGTTTTTTGGGGTTCTCAAGCAACGTGGTGGAGAGGTTATGATCGACCGATAGATTCACTGCATTTTTGCCCGGTTCTGCGGTTATTTCTTCGAGCTTAGCTTTACAGTTGTAGTATTTCTCTTCAAAGTTTTCACGGTCTTGTTCGTGGGACGTTTGTCGCTCGGGGCCGTTGTCCAATAACTCAATGTTAAGTTGAACCTCTTCAAATCGTTCTAAGATTTGGCCTATCTCGGGATTTCTTGAATGCTGTTTGTGTCAGCGTCGAAACTGTTGATAAAATTGTAGATCCTTGTAAGTTTGCCCTTGATGGAAGCTCGATGCGTTTTGAGGGCGTCGATGTCCATTGTAGTGGACTCTGACTCTGTACCTTTTGATGATAAAATACTTAGTGATTTGGGTTGGAGTAGTTGGGAGACCACAGTATGTGCGATTAACACTTTTTCTAGGGTGTAAAAATAGATAGAATGTAAAGGTAGAAAGTAGCACGTGGTAGTGCGAAAAATATGGCCGGTGTACCGTACCGATAGCGTCGACGACCCGTGACGAAGAGATCGCGTAAGCCCGTCGAACCGTCGATGTCAAAGGGAAGAATGAATGAATGATGAATGAATGTTGAATGTATGTTGAATGAATGTTGAATGGTGAACGAATGTTAAATGAAGCAGCCGCTATTGGGTGGCGTGTGCGCCTCTGAACGATCTGAATGAAATCCAGTGATTTGATTGGCGTTATCGTCGTGAGATATATCCGACAGATGTCGCTTGACGTTGTGGTGCTTGTGGCGCTCGTTCCCATTTCCGTTTCGTTCGTTTCCTCGCTGGTATTCTCCGCCCGCCACACGAATTCACCCGACAAACCACGAAACGAGCCGAAGTCTGAAGGCGATGAAAAGATGGCGTCTTTCTTGGGCGTAGGCGACGATGGACCACTTTAATGTTATGGATAGAAGTAAAACACTGATTGCTACACAAACACCGTATATTGTTCCACATACACAAATACACTTTTAGATAATGTGTTCAAGCTATAAGGTTGCGTTAATTAATTTATTGATTTAAATAATGTGCAAGGACGTGTCACTGTGTTCTTGACAGAGTTGGAAGAGAGTGGGAAAAAGAGAGATACATATTTTTTAAATTGAGACGTTTAGTTTTGAGGTAATACTAAACATTATTGACAGAGTAGTATGTATTTTAAATATACATTTAACAGTCTAACATGCAGTCCTTTTATTGTTTAGCAATCACTCGCACACTTTTTAGATTTTTCTGTAAAATATCGATTGGTGAAAGACAAAATCGATTTACTAACAGCTGGCAACCCCAGCGCCCTATCCGGTACCTCGCGCCATCTTTACTTCATTCTTTTATTGTGCACGCAACGGAACGCACGCGTTCCTACTCGACAACAATGCCAAAGCGTGGTGCTGAAGAACAAATGGCGTACTATTTCAAAAAGATTAGAAAGCCTAAAAATAAAGAAAGCAAATGGATTGCGAAAAAAACTCTGGTAAGCAAACTTAATTTTGGTTACAAACTACCCTCTTTTTGGTAACATATTTTTAAATTGGTAAATTCATACCTCAAGCTATTTTACTCAACTATATTAAGCTTTAGAATTGACCGCGAGTTAACCGAAAAGCATATTTGGCCCTAGAGTTAACAGCGAGTAACCCAAAGGGTATCAGCTAACCCCAGTTGTCCAACCTATGACATTTTCTTGTTTATTCTGATAAAAAACTTTAATAAATATTACATTCACGTATTTTTTATTACGTATACACTTTCTTACGTAAGAAAAAATACGTTTATTTTAGATATCGCGATCGACGAGAACAATAGCAACAATATTCAGTCGAATAATGTTCCGGGGACGTCAGATTTAGATCAGGCGTTGTATTCTAACGAATTGGATCATGTACAATCAAACAATGATCTGAAGACTTCAGCCGCTTCAGCTTCCGATCAAAATTTACCCTCGTTAGACCCCGAGGTACTTATAGCCTTAGGAGAACTTATTCCAGAAGACGTTTCATGTGGAGAGGATATACATTCAGACCTGGCTCAAAGATGGGCCCCAATCCTCGTAAAGATTTGACCGATAAGGAACAAAAATATAAACTTTTTAAGGAATACGCTACACCATTAAATTGTAAGTTAATTAGGGTCCCTCTTTTAAAATTTAAAAATAGCTGCTGCAGTTTCTCACTTTGCTCGAGCCCGGGATAAGAAGATTGAGAGCTCTCAACAACAGTTAGGGGTTGGCCTCACGGCCATAAATAGAGCTATATAACTGTTTTACTTTCGAGCGGCAATTAAATACAAGCTAAATAAACATTTATCAGATGCTTGTAGGGTCTTATCACACCTACACGCCTCAGAGACCCAAACACGAACAAAGTCTTTAACACAGGGCTTGAAAAAATCATTCCTTACCCTAATTCAAGATGTTGAGTGTGATGAGATGCTTTTTGGTGCTGGTTTACCCGAAAAAATCAAAGCATCAAAATCTATCGAGAAACAAGGTTCCCTAATTAAGAAACCTGATAACAAGTCAACAACTCCAGGGCCTTCACAATATTTTTATAGTTGTTGGTGTAATATTACTAAAAATAGACTTGTCCTTAGTTGGATTGGAGATGGTCATTCGATACCATTTTGCGAAAAGTTAAAATAGGTCGAAGACAAGCCTCGTGAATGGCTACCAAGACAGAAACTTTAGATGTCTAAAGCTATTTATAAATTAATAGATCTAGGGGCAATTTCCGAGTGCGAACCATCTCAAAAACAATTTATATCAGACATATTTTTAGCACCTAAACCTAATGGCGATAGTCGATTTATTTTAAATTTAATGTCGTTAAATAAATTCATTGAAAAAGTCTACTTTAAAATGGAAGATTTCATAACGGTCGCTCTCTTGATCTTACAGGGTTGTTTCATGGCCACAATCGACCTTAAGGAATCATATCTGTTAGTCCCGATTAATCCCAAGCATACATTTTTTTTTAAGATTCCAATTTGAAACGAGGATCCACATACAATTACGTACGAATTTAATGCGATGGCTTATGGCCTCTCTGCCGGACCAAGAACCTTCACAAAAATTATGAAGGAAGTAGTAGGTTATCTGTAAGAAATCGTGGTTTTAAGTCCGTAATTTACCTTGACGACATTTTGTGCCTAGGGTCAAGCTATCAGGAGTGCCTAAACAACGTGATTGAGACCCAAAAAATATAAGAATGCTTAGGTTTTGTCATTAATTATGGCAAAAGTCACCTTGCCCCGTAAACAAGTGCCTATATTTAGGTTTTGTTTTTGACTACATAGATATGTCTATTAGCTTACCCGTCGAAAAGCAGAAACACATTTTTAATCTTGTTCAGAAATTCCTGACCCTGCCTCGATTACCTTAAAAGAATTTATACTTATTGGTGTACTTATAGCAGCCTGCCCAGCTGTTAGTTGGATGTATACAAAATTGCTGGATAGGGAAAAACATTTGGCTTTGCTTAAATGTCAAAATAACCATATTACAAAATTTACGCCCTCTATTATCATTATTATCATTAAGAGCCTGTGCTTTTTTATTAGGAACTATTGATAGATGGTACAAATTATAGATATCTTTAGAGATAATCGGAAATTGAAATATAAAAACTATTTGGTTATTGGAATAATATGAGCCTGGTTTAATTATGTCGTAGTATTGTCTCAATTCCAGGTTTATGATTTGATCTTCACCAAAAATGTTCTTAAGTTTACTTATCATTGAATTTAAAATATCGATATCTATCATAGAATTGTGTGTGCTTGATGCACGAATAAAAGCTAAACTATTTTCTAACTTAATTAATTCTTGGACAAGGCTCTCAATATTTTCACCTATTACTTCAAAAAGCTGGGCAAGTCTGGCATATGTAATCAGATTATTTTCCTTATAGGCATTATTATTTAATATTAATTCAAGAGTAGTGTTAATTTTATTTTGATTCTCTATTAACTGCGTTAAAATATTGCTATATTTAGACATCCATTCTTTACTTATGCTTATATGGTTATTAAAATTCAGAGATTATTTTATCTTGGTTATTTTTTAGGAGACTGATTGCTTTATATCTTACAACATCAATGTGGTTTTTATTATAGATCCAAGGCCATCTACTATATCTCGTTTGACTCTATTCGGTTCTAAGGATTTTAACTGTTTTATTACATTGCCAAGTTTGTCAGTTAAAAAAGTCGATTGGCGTCTCGAACAGTAAGTATGTGTTGTTAGATAGTCGTTTTCTGCAATTTTTAGGTGAATAGGCCAAAATTCTGTGATGGTTAATCTTATGTAGTCGTGTGAACTCGAGGAATAACTGGCTTGTGAACTCGGTTCCATTATCAGTTTTGGGTCGATCTCCAAAGGCATTTTTTTTTCGTATCGGGCGGGATAAACCTATTTTCTAATCGAAAGACGTATTTAAAATATTTTTTCATAGAGAGTTCGGTGTCTTATCTACATGGTACATAGCTAATTTTATGCATAAGTTTGTTTTAAATATGTTTAAAAAAAACATTAACCCAAAAATCCTGATCGCTCTGGGTTGACCCAACTCCCGATTAAATGAAAAAATATTTTTTAACTTTGTAATGAGAAGGATCAATATTAAACAACTTACTTAAATGGCATAACAAATAGTTAATCTTCAAAGCCATAATTTTTTTTAAATTATATTAACAATACTTCGGCCACAATTTGAATTTTAAATCGTGACCGGGCCTTTTTTATCATCGCTCTGCGCCGAGACAAAACGTCGCACACAACACTAGTTAGGCGTTATAGACCCTAAATTCCCCTCCTGCGGGGGAACGCCAGTAGTGGTCTAACCGCCGAGGAGGACACATGTGTTTTAGGTTCCCGCGTTCCAACATAACGAAGGTAAGTTTATGATTGCTCTGGTTTTGGTTCTCGAATTTTATGATTGCTATTGCACGTTATTTAAATTCAATAGTAAGTTTGGAAATGTGTTTGTTATGTGAATTAAGTGATCGCAATGGTGTTTTTTATGTGACGTAATCACAACTTTCTGTTTCTTTTAAATTTGGCTATATTTATGATTTTGTGACTTTTTATGATCGCTATGGCTCTGATTGCTCTGTTCAAAAAGACCAGAGCGATGATATTTTGCATTAAGGCTGTTCCCCTAGCCAATGACCTTGAGCATTTAGCTGCCTCTCGTCCCCTCTCCACCGCTGCATTATTTCGTGAAGTGATTGCGGTAGTGAATGCGATAACGCCGCGACATCTAGTTAGCTTACGCCAAACTACGATGTACTCGTGGCATGATTAAGCAAATACAAACGTAAAGCACGGATCGTAGAATAATTATAAGAGGCGGCCAGGCGGGCAGAGTAAAATAATTTGCTCGCAACTTTCGCCGCCTACACATTATTATTACCTTACGCACATAACATTTTGACAAGTCACGTGGAATATTTTGAAAAAACATAATAAATTAGCTGTAAATAAATAAGGTAACGAAAATACATAAATTATAGCGACAACCCCTATAGTTTATTTTGTCAGTCATTAAAATATTTTTGTCAGAACAGAATACTAAAATTTAAATATTGTTTTCTAGCAAATACCTACCATGCTACGTTTATTAATAAATGGTTTTTAATAATACTAGAATTTAAAAGTGTAATTTTTCTTTATTATATTTTAAAATTAAAACAGTATGAATTGAAACAAAATGTACCAACTACAGGTGGGATTCGAACCCTCACCCATAGAATCTTGACTGGCGGGCGAGTGCATTTCCAACATCGCTACCAAGTCACTAGCTGTTAAGTCGAAATCTTCAAGTGTTTCTCGCAGATTTTTTTTTTATCTATGATGCAGCATTGATCAGGCAATTTGCGGATACTCGACCCGATAGAATTATTGTTACAATTTTGTGTGCCCATTTAAACTCTATCGTGAATTCGTGAGATATTTTATTTATAGGTTTTTGTCATTTATATAAAGTATCTGATTTTATGTTATAAATAGTTTGTTTTCATTTGTTTTATCTAAAGATTTAAAACTGTTAAGTCTTCTTATCAAATCTAAAAGTAAAACATAGTAAAAATTTAAAAAAAAACTTGAAAAAGTTACTGCTTCAAGTGAGATGCGATCCCACGACCTCGGATTACCGGGCGTGTGTTTCCTCTACTAAGCTATCCAACCACTAATCGATTTGGCGAAATCTTTCAAGTGTTTCTGTCGAAGCCATCGTTTTTTCTAATCAATATTGCGGTATACTACCGTAGCTAGCTAAGTATAGAGTGTGGCAATGTGGCCAGCCTTTTGGTGATAATAATCTGATTTTATATTGTGGGCATTTTCGCCAGTAGACGTCCCTTCGCTTTTCACGATGTCTCACGACATTTTATTGTAATTATTAAAAAAACTATGTGGTTTATTAGAAAAATTAAATAATGACATAGAAGGTGTTACATTAATGTGTACTTCTAAACATTTAAAATAGAAGGAATCATGTATTATCATTTAAAAATAAATGTTTAAAATTAAAAGATGGTGATTTTTTGCATTCCCTATACAGACTAGTCGAAGTTTAAAAGGGTCAATATCAACACATGCGACTTTTTGTCAGTTTTGATGGCAAATTTTGTTTTTAAGTTTTCACACGAAATAAATTGATAATACTAATCTTTAGGGTAAAACATAACATATGTGAAATTGTGCCACCTAATTTTAACATAACGCCACCGAAACTGAATTCCGCCACCGAAACTAAATATCACTAAAAAAAAATCGTTAGATGCTTGTAAGGATCTCAATAGATGACCAGGGGGTCTAGCGCGAAATGTACTATCCAAATGTTCAGATCCGACCGATCCCCGACCGAAGGTTCGATTGGAACCTTAACGCGAAACAACATCGAAATCGCGGGATTCCATCGAGGCCACAGACAATTGTAGAAGAGTATCAGAATGAATTATACTGAGTGCTAGTGTTATGCCTATGTATTAAAATTTTACCGGTTTTGTAAAAGTCTCTTGCCAATTCAAAATATTAGCAAACTAATGCGTAAACATGGTTTCTATTAACAGAAAAATGTTAAAATAAAACTACTTTTACGGATTATTTCGCGATTTATTAACATTTTATTTAACCTGACGTTTCGAAGACTTTACAGCGTTCGTGTTTCGTGTTCGCGTAAAATATATAGAAAAATGTTTATTTCAATCAATTTTAGATATTCAAACTAAGAAAATTGCAACATTCCAATTGTTTATGACATTTAGAAAAATAAATGCTGGACACATGAAATGTCATTTCTTGCTTATTGATTTTAAAAAATTGTCCTGCGTAACTCTATCGCAAAGTCGTTTGAAAATAATTCGATATTTGGAGTTATGTGGTATAATAATAAGATTTTTGTAGAAAATGAGTCTTACTTATTAAATAATGCTTTTTAAATTAAGAAAAATAAAAAACATTTAACGACGTGTTACAGTTTGAAACCAAAAAAAAGTTTGTGTTTGTTATTCTGGTCGGATCAGCTGTCTGTCAGACTGTCAGCGCGAATCCGACCAAATATAATGGTCACTAAGATTAGACAAAGTTAGTTGCCTACCTATGTTATTTAAATGTATTCGTGGCTTTCTATTAACAGAAAAATGTTAAAACGAAACTACTTTTACGGATTATTTCGCGATTTATTAACATTTTATTTAACCTGACGTTTCGAACACTTTACAGCGTTCGTGTTTCGTGTTCGCGTAAAATAAAAAGACAATATTATAGCAAAATGTTTATTTCTATCAATTTTAGATATTCAAACTAAAAAAATTGCAACATTCCAATTGTTTATGACATTTAGAAAAATAAATGCTGGACACATGAAATGTCATTTCTTGCTTATTGATTTTAAAAAATTGTCCTGCGTAACTCTATCGCAAAGTCGTTTGAAAATAATTCGATATTTGGAGTTATGTGGTATAATAATAAGATTTTTGTAGAAAATGAGTCTTACTTATTAAATAATGCTTTTTAAATTAAGAAAAATAAAAAACATTTAACGACGTGTTACAGTTTGAAGCCAAAAAAAAGTTTGTGTTTGTTATTCTGGTCGGATCAGCTGTCTGTCAGACTGTCAGCGCGAATCCGACCAAATATAATGGTCACTAAGATTAGACAAAGTTAGTTGCCTACCTATGTTATTTAAATGTATTCGTGGCTTTCTATTAACAGAAAAATGTTAAAACGAAACTACTTTTACGGATTATTTCGCGATTTATTAACATTTTATTTAACCTGACGTTTCGAATACTTTACAGCGTTCGTGTTTCGTGTTCGCGTAAAATAAAAAGACAATAATATAGCAAAATGTTTATTTCTATCAATTTTAGATATTCAAACAAAGAAAATTGCAACATTCCAATTGTTTATGACATTTAGAAAAATAAATGCTGGACACATGAAATGTCATTTCTTGCTTAATGATTTTAAAAAATTGTCCTGCGTAACTCTATCGCAAAGTCGTTTGAAAATAATTCGATATTTGGAGTTATGTGGTATAATAATAAGATTTTTGTAGAAAATGAGTCTTACTTATTAAATAATGCTTTTTAAATTAAGAAAAATAAAAAACATTTAACGACGTGTTACAGTTTGAAACCAAAAAAAAGTTTGTGTTTGTTATTCTGGTCGGATCAGCTGTCTGTGAGACTGTCAGCGCGAATCCGACCAAATATAATGGTCACTAAGATTAGACAAAGTTAGTTGCCTACCTATGTTATTTAAATGTATTCGTGGCTTTCTATTAACAGAAAAATGTTAAAACGAAACTACTTTTACGGATTATTTCGCGATTTATTAACATTTTATTTAACCTGACGTTTCGAACACTTTACAGCGTTCGTGTTTCGTGTTTGCGTAAAATAAAAAGACAATAATATAGCAAAATGTTTATTTCAATCAATTTTAGATATTCAAACTAAAAAAATTGCAACATTCCAATTGTTTATGACATTTAGAAAAATAAATGCTGGACACATGAAATGTCATTTCTTGCTTATTGATTTTAAAAATTGTCCTGCGTAACTCTATCGCAAAGTCGTTTGAAAATAATTCGATATTTGGAGTTATGTGGTATAATAATAAGATTTTTGTAGAAAATGAGTCTTACTTATTAAATAATGCTTTTTAAATTAAGAAAAATAAAAAAACATTTAACGACGTGTTACAGTTTGAAGCCAAAAAAAAGTTTGTGTTTGTTATTCTGGTCGGATCAGCTGTCTGTCAGACTGTCAGCGCGAATCCGACCAAATATAATGGTCACTAATGCGTGTGTTGCCTACCTATGTTATTTAAATGTATTCGTGGCTTAGTGCTAATAGTGCATTTCTAATAGTTTCATCATAAAATCAAAATATGAAGAAATTGTTTGTTATGTCAATATATTATTTTGTAATACAAATATTTTGATACATTTTAAAACGTTTACAATAATTTGTGTCGTAAAATTGTACTTGTTCTATACGGTGGTTATAAAGCGTGTGAAACTTGATCTTCTTCTTTGCGTATCAGACTCAGGCTTTCATATGTGTGAAGACCAAAACTTAACCACCGATATAGCATTATCGGTGGCCTTGCAAAGATCTTCGCGTGTGCAGGTGTAGGGACACGCAGGGCATGTCAGAAGATGGGATGGGATGAGATTGATAAAATATATCGCATCACGTCCATATTAGGGTGTAAAGTAGAAATACACCCATGGAAAAGCACAAACTTGTCCCTTAATGTAAACGATGCCAGGCGTATGGTCATACCCAGAAATACTGCGCAAAAGAACCAAGATGTGTAAAGTGCACTGGAAAACACCTTACTCGAGACTGCAGAAAACCTGCAGACGAGAAGCCAAAATGTGTGCACTGCGGTGAACAATATCCTGCCAATTATGCTAATAATTCTTATTAATGTAAGTAAAAAAAATACCTACGCACAAGCAAAATCAATTATGTACATAACGATGATGCAAATGTACCTACTGATAGTGCTGCGAAATTAGATCAAATCCTAAAATATATGTCTTCGTTTGATGAACGACTAAAAAAACTGGAAAACAGTGCCAAAACTGCGCATCAAAACCTAAAAAATGACTCACAACTTTAAAATGATGGCTTGGAATGCCAATGGACTACTCAGAGACCAAAATGAGCTGCAAGTAGTTCTAGTCACACAAAACATTGACATATGCCTTGTATCAGAAACACATTTTACCAAACAATCTCATATAACATTCAAAGGATACGACGTCTATCATGCACTGCACTTCAACAACCGTGCTAGAGGTGGTAGCGCCGTTATTGTAAGAAATAACCTTAGTCATTATGAAAACTTTAAATTTGAAAATTGTAAAGAATTGATTGAGCATTTGACCAATGGCCGTAGTACAGACTACTCTTTATGGAAGGTGACAAAGCAAATAGACAAACCTGTGCAAGCCATTCCTCCCATTAGAGAAATTGATACACCAATACACTTCGGGGAAGGGTTTACGATGCTACTAATGTCAAATGATGATCGGTCGGATCGACTGAAATGCCCGATCCAACCGACCGAGCGTTTGCAATTCATATTAAAAAATGCCCGATGCATCAGTCAATTTGTTAGTAACAAATGCCAGGCAAGACAGACAAAGACCATAGTCCTACCTACCTACTGGGTGAATCTTGAAATTGGGCGTATTTGATTGATTCCCGTGGAAAATTTTAAATGATAAAGATATGCTAAAATCATGACGTAATGTTAAATTTGGATAGTTTTTTAACATATTGATCTAATAAGCACTCATTTTGCACAATTAGTTTCGAAAATATGAGCAATTGAAATTTTGTCTACCACGGGAATCAAAAACAAGGCATGGGAATCAATAAAACAATCTTTATTATAGTTCAAATCAATTGTTGTCTGAAATATTTTAAAGTTTCTATGAATATAAAATTGAATCTAGCTATTTTAGTGTTATTAACAAATTACAAAGTAATGACACAAATTAAGATTATCTATGAATCACAAATACATTGGCAGAGCATCCTTCATTTTATAAAGAAAGATTGATTCCCATGGCATTAAAACCACGGGAATCAATAACACGGGAATCAAAGTTCGTCAATTTTTATCGATTGCTCTTTAACTAACAAACATATATTTTAAATGCAAACTTAAATAAATAAAGCACTATCAATAGTTTTTATATGTTATAAGAAGCGATTTTTAAAAACAATAAAAATATTTTTTATGGCTATCACGGTAATCAACGATGTATAGAAACAATGCCACAGGAATCAAATATTTACCTTCGCAACTCGGCGTGGATACATGCTGCGAAGTGACCGCCTTCCACTACACTTAACTCACGACTGATTCTCGCGCCGCAACGCAGACTCGTATCCCTACTTTTTATTACTAGAGCTGCAGGTGAAGATTAGTGTCGTACCACGGAAATCAACTCTCAAATCTGGACAAAATTTTGCTTCTAAATTAAAGTATATCTAAGTACTTTAGTGGAGATTCTAATTTACTAATCTATTTACAGACTAATCTTTTTATATAAAAGTAGCATTTTATCATCTGGTTTTATCCCTAAGTTGCAGTTTTTTCTACAGTTTGATCAAAATTTATTGAATGGACACGCCATGGGGATCAAATTTCCTACCCTAATTATTTTTTTACAGTTATTTGCAAATTCAATGAAGCCAAAAACCATGAAGCATGAGTTAGAATACACCTAGAACTAAATAAAAAAATATATTTTGATGTTCCATTATTAAACCTCGGGTACTTTATAGCTCCGGACAACGTAATTCAGGCGTTTCAAGATTCACCCTACTCAGTCCATTATAATCAGCCCACGTCAGCCTACTGCTGGACATACAGTCGTGGTCAACTAATTAGGGACAGATAGAATACTAAGCAATTTTGAATGTTTACATCCTATTATTGTGAGTTTCCTTCGAGATTACTAACTGTTACTTTGTAAACGTATTTACTATCTAGTACTCTAGTTAACAGAATACAATAACAACAAACAAAAACTTACTTAGCGTTAGTATCCGTGGGAATCTGTTCAAGAACGACCTTGCTGCGCCCAGCAGACGATTTATTGAGCCCGCGCTAACGGTTTAGCGCGGGCTCAATAAATCGTCCGGTTTTCAGCAGGGCATAGACCTGGCCCAATTTGCAATGGCCCATTTCGGGACGTGCGCTCGACCTGACACCTCGCTCGATCCACAGTAGCATAGATTCTAAGAGAAAATCATTAAGCATTGCGTGTTTCTAATGATGTCTTTATTCATGGGATAGTATTGTTATATTAAGAAGAAAGAAGAAACCACCAAAACTGAGCCACCAAAACTATGATTCAATTTCAGAATTAATTATTTAAATATATAATTCTGAAAATTCACTGCATAAGTTAAATGTCGTAATAAAGACATAGATTACTCTAAATATCAAAATCCTAAATAACCTTATAAATTTTTGTGCGTAAACTAAAAGACGTACTAAGAATACGACACACCAAATCTTAAAAGTCGTTGAACAAAACGCCACCAAAAAGGTTAGGAAAATTCTGACGGTCAAATCATGCGTAAAGTGACATTTCCAGTCTAAGTAATCGCTAGGGTAGACCAAAGAATTGCAGGCTATATCAAAGTAACACGTTTCGGAGCATTCAATGACGAGCTGACACGACAAACTGAGGCTGAGCGACATGGTGAAATTGCGCCACCAAAGCATAAAATAAAATGACATCCACTTTGTAGCCGGAAGATATTCGCATGGAAGATATTTTTTAGAATTTAAAACTGTTTAAAATGTTAATCAAATTTAAAAACGAAACATAATATGATTTTTAAAAACTTGAAAAAAAAAAACTTCATCAGGGGGACCCGAACCCGCCACACACCACGAATGCAAGGGGCAAGTGCTTTACCATTCTAAGCTATCGAGTCACTAGTCGCCTCGACGAAATCTTTTACGTGTTTTTCGCTATTGATAAATAAAATATCTGATTTTATGTAGGTACATAAATAGTTTAGTTTTTTGATTTTGTACATTTGAAAACTGTTAATTATTCTTATCAATTGTAAGTTTTTGTTTTTAGCAATTCCATGCAAGGTTTAATTGAAGATAAATAACACTTGAAAAAAGTCATCGACCTCAGGTGGGACTCGAACCCACGTCCCATCGCAAGCCGTGCATAGGAACAAAGTTTCAAAACGATACAACAAATATTAATTATTAGATCTAACTAGTTTTAAATACACAGTAAGTGACAAGTGCAGCTGTTTAAATACTGTTTTTGAGCCCTGCAAGACACAATACATGAAAACGAACTTTTCTATATTGTCTCTGGTCTGGGTGTTGTGATACCACCGTTGTATCGGATTTCTGTAACACAAGTGCTTTCGCTACTTACCATAGGACCAGAGCAATTTATGTGATGTTGAGTTGACCAATATTTATTTATTTATTTTAATTGAAGATAAATAACACTTGAAAAAAATCATCGACCTCAGGTGGGACTCGAACCCACGTCCCATCGCATACCGGGCGAGTGCTTTGACCACTAAGCTACCGAGGACGTCACGTGACAAGATGAAATTCTTCAAGTGTTTTTTCTCGCTGTCAAAGCCAGCGTATTCTGATCAATGTTGTAGCTATATGTATAGCTGAGTAGTATACTACCGTCAACACCCTATAGAAATATTTTTACAAATATTTGACTATTGGTTAAGATCAGAAATGCTTAAACATTGTAAATTTTTGTTTTTAGCAATTCCATGCAAGGTTTAATTGAAGATAAATAACACTTGAAAAAAATCATCGACCTCAGGTGGGACTCGAACCCACGTCCCATCGCAAGCCGTGCTTTACCAACTAAGCTACCGAGGACGTCACGTGACAAGATGAAATTCCTCAAGTGTTTTTTCTCGCTGTCAAAGCTCGCTCGTAAAGCACTCGCCCGGCTTGCGATGGGACGTGGGTTCGAGTCCCACCCGAGGTCGATGACTTTTTTCGAGTGTTATTTATCTTCAATTATTATTATCAAATTTAAAATAAAACAAAATATATTATGATGTATTTTATAGTAAGTAGGGTTTTTTTGGTGTTTTTATTAAGGTTAATTTATTTCTTTATTTAGTTAGTAGTAATATAAAGTTAAGTTAGATTCTTTTATATTTAATTTGTTAGAATAAATAAATGCAACAAGAAATAAAAAACTGCAAAATAAAAAAAACAAAATATGAATTGAAAAAAAAAAACTTAATCAAGTGGGATTCGAACTCACGACCGTCGGATACACAACCAGCGGGAGTGCTTAGACACCTAAGCTACCAAGTCGCTAGCTGCTTTCACGAACTCTTTCAAGTGTCTCTCGCTACGCTATTGATAAATAAAATATCTGATGAAACAATTTGTGTATATAAACATAAATTGTTGTTTTTTTTATTTTTTAGATTTAAAAACTGTTAATTCGTCCTATTAAATTTTAAAATAAAACAAAATATATTATGATATTACATTGTGGTGTATTTTATATTAAGTAGGTTTTTTTGGTGTTTTTTATTTAGGTTATTTCTTTATTACAGAATTACACTGCAAGGGATTTTTAGGTGACGAATAGTAATGTACCTTATATTATGTCCCTAAGGTTGAAATTAATAATTCGGTATTCCTAAGCATAACCACGGCTTGCTAAGACCACTGTCATAGCAAGTTGGTAGTAATATAAAGTTACGTCAGATTTTTTTATATTTAATTTGTTAATAATACAAATAAATAAATACAACTAGAAATAAAAAAACTGCAAAATAAAAAAAACAAAATATGAATTGAAAAATTAAAAATTGATCAGGTGGGGTTCGAACCCACAACCATTGCATACATAGCGAGTGCTCTGCGACCTAAGCTACCAAGTCGCTAGGTGTTTAGACGAAATCTTTCAAGTGTCTCTCGCTACGCTATTGATAATTAAAATATCTGATGAAACAATTTATGTATATAAACATAAATTGTTTAGTTATTTTTATTTTTTAAATTTAAAAACTGTTAATTATTCTTATTAAATTTAAAAATAAAACAAAATATATTATGATATTACATTGTGGTGTATTTTATATTAAGTAGGGTTTTTTTTTTTGGTGTTTTTTATTTAGGTTATTTCTTTATTACTTACAGAATTATACTTGCTACTAAGACTAAGACCACTGTCATAGCAAGTTAGTAGTAATATAAAGTTAGGTCAGATTTTTTATATTTAATTTGTTCATAATACAAATAAATAAATACAACTAGAAATAAAAAAAAACTGCGAAATAAAAAAAAACAAAATATGAATTGAAAAAATAAAAACTGAATCTGGTGGGGTTCGAACCCTCAACCATCCCATACATAGCGAGTGCTCTGCGACCTAAGCTATCGAGTCACTCATGCTGAGTGACGAAATTTTTTAAGTGTTTCGCGCGTGCTGTTTTGTTCCGAGCAGTGATTGATCGGCACGGCGGAACGAGCGACACAGGTTTCCCCTCGGACAGCTAGCGGCACACTGCCTCCCGCTACCCTGCACAGCACGCCAGAGAATCAGACGTTCGTAGATAATGAAAAATAGCCATAACTTTGTCAATAATGGATCAATTTTAAAAAAAATTGCGTAGAAATTATAGATTTTTTGATTTCCTACCGATTGGTACAAACCAAATAATAAGATAAGGATTAATTACGGAGGAGACGCACAGAATACATTTTTATCGACGTCGTTTAAAAGCTTGTTTTCGTAACTATTAATTAGAGGAAATACAAATTTTAAGCGATGATTTTACAGATAAAACTTCAAAGATTACTTTGGTGTCTTTCAATTATCGCTATACGCATCAAATAAGGAGAAGAATGCAGCTAAAAAGAAGGAAAAATCGAAGTCTTGGTGAGGGAACCCTCTTAATATTACATTATTAAATCTGTTTTAAGTAGTATTACCTGACTGTAACAATGACAAACGATGCGTATGTATACCTTATTTATAACTTTCACCATATCAGCCTGTTGCAGTCCACTGCTGGACAAAGGGCTCCCCCAAGGAGCGCCACAGCGCACGATCTCCCGCCATCCAGTCGTTGCCAGCTGCCTTCTTCAAGTCATCGGTCCATCTAGCCGGGGGGCGTCCTACACTACGTTTGCCTAAGCGTGGTCTCCATTCGAGAACCTTCCTGCTCTACGTCTCGTTGGTTCTGCGACAGACATGGCCAACCCTCTGCCATTTCAGCTTGCTACATTTTTGGACAATATCAGTCACCTTAGTCTTATGTCGTATGACCTTGTTCCGGATCTTATCCCTTAATGAGATCCCCAACATAGACCTTTCCATAGCACGCTGAGTGACGTGTAGTCGGTGGGTCAACTTGACTGTCATGTTCCACGTAGGCTGCGTAGGTTAAACTGGTAGGACGCATTAGTTGAACACCCGGCTTTTCAGGCACTGCGGCAGTGTCGACGTGAAGATATGACGCAATTTCCCAAATGCTGCCCAGCCAAGCTGCACTTTTCTGGCGATTTCCCGCACGAAGTTGTCTCTGCCGAGCTGTAGTACTTGTCCAAGGTAGACGTACTCTTAGACAACCTCGAACGTAGTGCCCTCGACGGAAATTGGTTCCGGGATGACATGTTCGTTGAAAATTACCTTTGTCTTGTCCAAATTCACCCCAAGCCCCTCACGTCTCGAGGCAACGTTAAGACTGTGCAGCATTTTTTGCAAATCCTGCAGCGATTCTGCCATAATAACTATGTCATCGGCAAAGCGAAGATGCGTAAGATATTTGCCTTTTATATTGATGCCCAGTCCGTTCCAATCCAGCGTCTTGAACACATCCTCTAGTGCGTTGGTGAACAGTTTCGGAGATATAACATCTCCCTGTCTAACACCTCGGAGCAGCTGGATGGGTTTTGTTCGGTTGTTTTGTACTTGGACGGACATTAATGCCATACTGTACAGGCTTCTTAGCACGAAGGTGCTAAGAAGCCTGTACATGTACGTGAAGACGTTCGTGAAAGCATGTACGTGAAGACGTACCGCCAATCAACTTGGCATCGCTGCAAGGATTCCAGAACAGCCCAGGTTTCGACCGAGTCGAAGGCTTTCTCATAGTCCACAAAGGCCAGGCACAGGGGCTGGTTATACTCTTCGGACTTCTGTATAACCTGCCGCACCGTGTGAATGTGGTCTATGGTACTGTAACCTTTGCGAAACCCAGCCTGTTCCGGTGGCTGGAAAGCGTCAAATCTTGCGGGAAGACGGGTCATCACAAATGATGACCCTCGAAAACAGCTTGTAAACGTGACTCAGGAGCGTGATTGGTCTATAGTTTTTCAGGAGACTTTTGTCTCCTTTCTTTAAAAACAATGCCACCACGCCCCCACTCCACGCTTCCGGAGTTGTCCCATTGGCTATGACGTAATTGAAGAGCCTCTTAAGTTCGCCAAGCACAGGTTGGCCTGCAGCTTTTAAGAGCTCAGATGTGATTCCGTCTTCGCCGGGAGCCTTCCTATTACTAAGCTGTCTGAGGGCCGCCTCAATCTCATCCTCCTCCACGTCTGGGAGATCTTCAGTAAAGTGGCGGGTAAGCTTGGCTCTTGGGTCGTTCGTGTCGGGCTGCGGTTGTAGGGAATGCAATGCGTACAATCGGCCGTAAAAGCCTTCGATTTCGGCCAGAATCCCCGGAACCGATGAGACCATTCTGCCATCCGAGGTTTTCAGCTTTGTCAGGTGACTTCTTCCCAGTCAGTGAAGACCTCATTTTTTATCATCTTTTTTATAAAATTTTGTTTTCTTTAATTCCTTTTTAAAAGCTACGACTTATGTAACGACTTAATAAGTCAAAATCAATTTTATAACTTGAAAAGACTATTATTATTACATAGTTGCATTCAAAAAGACTTTTAATTTTGGCTGATTTATCTAAAAGTCATTTGTGATTTAATTAAGTCCAAAGAAAGTTTATTTTTATAATTATATTAATAAGTTATTATAGTTATTATTTCGTATAAAATATTCCGTATTTTTTAATATGTATAATTGATAATATGTCTCGGCCTCTTACGTGTACCATTACTTCTTGTCACACGTATGATGTGTTTGAGGTAAATGTGACTGTTTTAGTTCTGTTCAGAATTTTTAGAAAATAACATTTATGTTACCCTTAAAGGGCTATTATATATCTATATCTTCTTTTGTAATATAAATCAATTACTAAAACAGCTAAATAAATAAAATTTTATCAGATTCACTTGTTGTTTCACTGATTTCACCATTTATGATCGCTCTGGCACTAATTATGATTGCTCTGGACGCGATTTTTTTTTAACTTTAATATTTTTATAACCGTTTGTAAAAATTGAAGGCCAATAGAAAAAATATACTATTTGAACCTCTCACTTTTCAATGAGATACATAATTCCCATCGAGTATTAATATCTGAAAAGCACCAGAGCGATCACACGAATAAGCCCGTTTTAGAGATCGACCCTTTTACGGGCACACCGTGGTGGGTACGAAATTGCAGTAAAGCCTGAAGTATACTGAGAGCAGTGCCATCGCGTAAATGGTAAGCTTGGCCATATTTTGTGAAAACATCTATAAAGGTAACGTATTTCTCGGATTGAACAGTGAATAGGTCCATGTGGACTATTTCGAAGGGTTTAGTAGCAGGGGGAACGACTTTAAATTCGGGTCTAACCGGATTCCTGTCGTATTTACCTTGACCGCAGATGGTGCATTCATTTATAAATTTAGTGATCTGATCCTTCATATTAGGCCAGAAATATTTTTGGGATAGAGCCAGATAACACTCGTTGATGCCGCGGTGGTTAGTTTTACCATCGTGGTAGTGGCGAATAATCTCTTGCCGGCGAAGGTATTTGTGCCGGATGACACGTAGCTGGATTTGGTGTAAAGTAGAAGCCAGACGGTCGGATGCCCCGTAGTAACTCAGTGTGAGGGGACGTGAAAAAAAACCGCCTATGTCAGGTCACGGAGTAACAGCCAACCCAATGTTCGAAAAGTGGACTGTATTGTGTGCGGTGAGGTGGCTGTATTTTTCTTCCTAATAGTTCTTCCTAGTGTTCTTCCCAGGGCTTTTCCTATTTTCCTTAGGAGAGGTGATTCTTCTAAGCTGCTGCTCGATCGAATGGTTTGCTCTGATTTCTGCCCGCCTTATATAAAATTATTTTGGCGGGAAAATCCCCACCCACGCAGTCACTGTGTAAGTGGGAGGTCGGTGGGAGCGAGAGGGGAGATGGCATGCGTTTGCTTTTCGCGGTAAAAAGGCAATACCGAAGGGAGAGCCGCATGCCATCTCTTTTTGAAAGAGAGGGAAATAGAGCGGGCTTAAATTTTGAGTCTAAATGGCAATACCGTAAAGAGAGCCGCGCCCTATTTCCTATTATTTTCTAGTCCTCGTTATCCTATACGAGGGTGTGTGCCTACTTAGGGTGTGTGTCCTAAACCCCCGGCTGTTACTTTATTTATTCAAACTTTACAATAATTTTTACAATAAATTTCACAATAAAGATATAACACAAACATAAAGTACTTACAAATCAATTTTACAAACAATTATACTTATAAATCAATTTAACAAATAAATACTATTTTACAATTTGGACGCCGTCCTGTACATTCTTCCGCCGTGAGTCGCAGCGCAGTCGGAGACTCACTCATTTCGTCGAGTGGGCGGCGTCTTTTTTTTCGATTTGCAGGTTGACCAGCTTCTTGGTGGGGCGCCACAGGATGCCTCCTCGGGTCAGCACGTCCACAGCTCGCACGACGCCGTCGGGTCCCGGGTACACGGCGGTAACTCGTCCAAGTGGCCAAGTGTTTCGTGGCAATGTGTTGTCCACGATCAGTATGATGTCTCCAGTCTTCAGTTCTGGGCCGTGGCCGCGCGGCTCCCGTCGGCCTTGAAGTTCGGGAAGGTATTCTTTTATCCATCGGCTCCAGAACATGTCTGCTATTCTCTGGGACGCCCTCCAATGGGTCTTGCCCAGCAGGTCTCTGTCTTCGAATTGTCCCATGGCCGGTTCATGTGCAGGCTCCAGCAGCTGGAAGTGATTCGGCGTCAATGTTTCGGGTTCATCAGGGTCGACCGCAACGTGGGTGAGCGGTCGGCTGTTGACGGTGAATTCCACTTCTGCGAGGACCGTGGCCAGGACTTCGTCGCTGGTGGTACGCCCGTTCATCACTGTCGATAGCGCTGTCTTCACTGTCTTGACTAGCCTCTCCCAAGCACCGCCCATGAATGGCGCGCCCGGCGGTATGAAGCGCCAGGTGATGCGGCGTTTGCTGGCTTCAATTTCAGTCGCGCTGTCGATGGCTCGGCGCAGCTCCTTCTCGGCATCGTGTAGGTTGGGCTCGTTGTCCGAGCAGATCTTCTTAGGGCAGCCTCTTCTCGCGATGAATCGCCTCAGCGCCATTACCGCAGAGTCGGTGGTCAGCGTAGCGGCGAGTTCAAGATGAACCGCCCTGGTCGTGAGGCACGTGAAGAGGGCCACATAGCGTTTGTGCGTGGCTCGTCCAACGGTGACTTGTAGCGGCCCGAAGTAATCAACCCCTGTGTAGAAGAAGGGTCGATGATGATGGGCAAGCCTGCAGGAAGAATGGTTCCCCGTAGGCGGTGCCAACGGTGCTGCTCTTCGTATGCGACAGTGAAGGCACTCCTTGATTATCTTCTTTGTGGTGGGCCGAAGTTGCAGGATGTGGAATCTCTGGCGACACTGGTTGATGGTGGCTTCCACTCCCTGGTGATGACCGGTGAGATGGACGTGCGCGACGTAGAGGCGCGTGACGTGGTGACGTCCATCCAGGATCGGCGGTCTTCGTTCTACTTTGGGTATTCCTTCTGCAGCGTCGATTCCGGACTTCAGAGTGATCATGCCGTCGTTCAATTCAATTGCCAACTTTCTCAGTCGGCTCTGGCGGTTGATGTGATGTCCTCTTCTCATGTTTTCTATGTCTTCTTCAAAGGCGTCTTCTTGGCTCGCCTTGATGAGAATCTTCTCGGCTTCAATGATAAGTTCGGCGGGGATCTTCAAATACTTGTCTTCTTCATGAAACTTTTTAACTAGTTTCTTCGTTCTTCTGTTGACGCGCTGAGTACCCCAAGATGGATCTTTCTTCTTGTTCGGCTTAGTTCTTGAGAAGAATGTTCTGTGCTTCTTCGTCTTCAGCAGGTTGACGAACTGTAGAACCCTGGCTGTCGTGCAGACCAGGCGTTCCCATCTTGAGAACTTGGTCACGTCCGGGACGACTTGTGATGCGGCCGAGTCTTCTCCTTGAGATTCAGCGTTCGCTCCTCCCCTGTAGCTTCCGGAACAGTCTTCTTTTCCTCCGGCCATGTCGTTCGATCTTCTTCTTTTTGTCTTCCTCTTCCCCGCGGACCTCGATCACGAGTAGACGTGCCAAACACTTTATCAACTTAAAATTAAATAATTATAACTAAATCCAACAGTTTAAATGAAGTGAAAAATTAGGAGTGCATAGACTGGCGGGCGTTCATCTAAGCGTAACAAGGACATACATGTGTGTGAAAGTGACGGCTATCGGTTCCCGAGTACACCTACATCGCTGCTGCATGCGCGCACTTCGCACACCCGCGCTGACGCATGCCTCCCTGGTACCTCGACCGCACCATGTCGCAAGCGAAAATCACCTACCCAAGTTACCGAGCAATGTTACTAGCGTGTGTGTGATCTCCTGCGTGGTTCTTGTTGCCTGGTATTTTTCTGAAGAAAAATTGCTACTTCGAGTAAATTTTTACTACTACGCTTTCTGGGATCCTAGTACAGAAGACATTGTAAACATGCCTCTAAACCGTACCCTTCCCGTATCCCCGCTGCGCTGTGAGTCAGAGCCGGACTTGGCGAAACCTGCATCGAGTCATTTTGAAAATATGGGCATTACACTAAGACAGAGACGCCCTAGAGAAGAGATTACTATGTGCGACCCTATGGACAATATGAAATCTATCCTTAAGGATTTCAAGAGCGAGCAGGATCGTAAATTGGACTCACTGCAAACTTCAATAAACGAGTACAGAGAACGACAGGATAATAAGCTAGATTCTCTACAGAGTAAGTTGGACGTAATTTGTAAACAAAACGAAGATATCCAGTTATCTATTGAGTTTCTCTCATAGGAAAATTCAGAACTAAAGTCAAAGGTCAACAAGATGGAGAGTGATCAGAAGGAAAACAGTGCCTATGTTAAACTTCTGGAAGACAAGATAGATAATCTGGAAAGACAAAATAGATTAGCAAGTATTGAAATCCGCAATATCCCGGTACCCAAATCTGAGACGAAAGACGATCTTCTAAACCTTCTTCAGAAAGTCTCAACAGCCTTGAAGGTTGATCTGGCTGCCTCGGATGTTTCTGATGTCTTCCGGGTCAGCACTAAGGTCCCTACAAACAAACCTATAGTCTGCAACTTGAATAGTGTACTCCTGAAAGAGAGGATAATGAAGGGCCTTAAAGATTTTAACAATACTCATAAACAAAACCGATTCAGCACTGAGCACATCCAAATCCAAGGGACCTCACAGCCTATCTTCATCTCAGACAACTTGACACCAAAATGAGAAGACTTTTCTTTCTTGCAAGAGGTTTCGCTAGCTCCAGTGGATACTCATTTTGCTGGACCTCCCGTGGACAAATATACTTGAGAAAAAAAGAAGGTGTAAAAACTATTCGAATTGACTCTGAAGCGGATCTGGCAAACCTAGATAAGCCCACCTGACTAGTTTTAGTTAAAATTTGGTATAGTCTTTATTTTTTTGTACTACTTAGCCTATAGAACTTCGTTTTATAACGTACTACAAACACAAATATTTTTTTAAGCTCTCTCTTATTTCAGCCCACGAAAAACACTACACTCACCCATCAACATAATTCACCTCTTACAATCACTTAACAACTCATACACATCTAATATGTGCGTCTGTCTACCGTATAAATCTTATATTCGTCAATCGTCATTAAATATAGTAAACCAGACTGGACACTTCGTCCATAAGACAGACCAGCCCCCACTGATACTTCACTTTAGTAATGATCACTTTTACTGCATCCATCAAAGCGTATTAATCAATCATGAATAATAATACAATTAAACATTTAAATAAAGAGATTGATAAGTTTCGAAAATTTGATTCCTATTATTGTTCTCCGCAAGATTGTCCATCATATGTGGACCGTAGTATTAACAACTTGAAAATTTTTCACGTCAATGTTAGAAGTGTTAATAAAAACTTTGACGAAGTTCTAATATTTTTATCTAGAATGAATACTGATCCGGATATCATCATCTTAACTGAATCTTGGCTCAGTAAAGTTTATAATCTCCCTGAGCTCCAAGGTTACAAATCGTATCAATCTAATGCACAGAACCAAAATGATGGCGTAGCTGTCTTCATAAAATTAGGCCTAAACTGCGAAGTGGCTGTTACTGATCTATGCGATTCCAGTGGTTTGTTGCTCACTCTTCAGAACACGATTGCAGTTGTAGCTATTTATCGCTCTCCTTCAAACAAAAATATTGTAAACTTTTTGAACTCCTAAAACGATATATTACTCACTTTAAGAAAATATGAAACAACCGCGATTATAGGAGACATAAATATCAACATTTTGTCCGAAGAGCGCGAACCAAAACCTGAACCCTATCTTAATCTTCTGGCATCCCATGGACTCTTACCAGCGCACTCTTTTCCTACTCGCGAATATGGATGTTTAGACCATGTCATGTTTAGGAGTGATAAGAGGATAGTTACACTGGTATTTGATTCCCGCTTCACTGATCACGCTCCCATCCTCACTTGCATTGACCAAACGAAAGCAACTTGCCCTACTAAGCTTATCTCGCGCGTAAATTTCCAAAACGTGGTCAATGAAAAAGGGCTCACAGATTTTTCCGACGTATTAAACACAAGTGACACTAATATCGCGGCAAACCTCTTGGTAACCAAAATTTCGAATCTGATTGTAAAAAATACGAAAACCGTTAAGGTCCAATGCAGAAAGCGAATCATAAAACCATGGATCACTCCTGGCCTATTGCGATGTATCCGGAATCGTGACCGATTACACAAGAAAGCCAAAAGTGATCCTAATAATTATATTGCTACAGTTACCTACATAAGATATCGCAACTTCTGTAATAAGTTACTTACAAAATTAAAACGAATACATGAACAAAACGAACTACAAAAAGCAAAATGCAATCCTAAAGCTACGTGGAATGTCATTAAGTCTATTACTAACCTGCAAACAAAGTCACTCCCATCCACAGAGCTACTAACCCTCGCCACCGAACCCAAGTCTTCTCTGAATCAAGTAAAGGACTACTTTATCGGTGTTGGGACTGATCTGGCGTCCAAAATCCTAGCTAGCCAAAATATAACGAAATTTGCCAATCGATCTCAACTGATAGGTGGCAACACTGAGGGTACTTTTATGGTCTTGCTTGAAACAGATGAAGAGGAAGTTTGGAGTATAATTAAGGGTCTCCGTTCTGACAGTGCCGTAGGTTATGATGGAATCTCATCCACCATTCTAAAATCAGCTAGTAATTTTCTTGTCCCTTTAATTACTCATGTTTGCAATCTCAGTATCTCTACGGGGATTTTTCCTGATGCATTTAAAAAGGCACTGGTGCATCCTATTCATAAAGGTGGGAACAAACGTGACTTAAGTAATTACAGACCCATCTCTGTCCTCACTGCATTGTCGAAAGTCTTGGAGAGGCTTTTAAATAAGAGGTTACTAAGCTATCTACATAAATTTAACCTAATAGCACCAAATCAGTATGGGTTCAGAAGTGGCATGTCTACAGAGGATGGAGTCATGGCACTGACTGAGTTTATAGCCAAATATATTGATAACAAAGCTAAAGTAATTGGAACGTTTCTTGACCTCTCTAAGGCTTTCGACACCGTCTCTGTTCCGGTAATGATTGAAACGTTGGAGCATATTGGTATAAGAGGAACGACATTAAACGTTTTTCGCGACTATCTTACTGGACGAGAGCAGTGTGTCAAACTTGATAATTTTACCAGCGACAACCGTCCTTTAAGCTACGGGGTTCCACAGGGTAGTGTCCTCGGACCTACTCTGTTTTTAATCTATATCAATGGCCTATGCCAAACAACGTTACCAAACTGCAAAATCATAACATATGCTGATGACACGGTTCTGCTTGTACATGGAGATACTTGGGACCATGCTCGTACCTTGACTGAAAATGCCCTACGAGCTGTCGCAAAATGGCTTGATGCTAACTTACTTACTCTAAACGTAGGTAAAACTAGGTTCATCACCTTTTCTGCTTCGCTAACTTCACAACCAGGGAAACCATTCTGTGTAAAAATTCACAAATGTGACATACACGACCAAACCTGTTGCTGCTTGCCGCTGTTGCGTGCTAGTGGCATTAAATATCTTGGTGTTCACCTTGATAGTACGCTTAGCTGGACCACACATATTGTTGACATGACGACAAGACTACGTAAAGTCATGCCAATCCTGAGAAAGCTCAGAAATTCGGCCGATATAGACACCCTCAGGATGGTATATTACGCCCTAGCACAGTCCATAGTATCCTATTGTATCCCTGCCTGGGGTGGGGCCGGAGTCACGCACCTTTCTTAGACTCGAAAGGGCGCTGAGAGCGGTGTTGAAGGTCATGACCGGAAAACCCTTTCGTTATCCAACTGCGCAATTATATGCCAATTGCAAAGTCCTTTCAGTAAGACAGTTGTATGTGCTCCAATTAATGCTACGTAAACACTCCTCTCTTCCCTTGGACGTGACTTTATTAAACCGATGTACGAGATTCAGAGTATGCCGCAGTGTACCTCATAGAACGGCTTTTGCACGAAGACAATATTACGTTCGTAGCTCATACCTATATAACAAAATAAATAAAATCCTAGATATTTACACCTATCCACTAAAAAAATGTAAGTTCATCCTAAAGAACTGGTTGCAAAAACTTACTTACCTTGAAACGGAAGATCTTCTAAAGACACTATAATCGTCTAAAATGGTGCAGAATTAACCTGAAACACATCGAGAACTGAGTAGTTGTTTGTTTTTACAGAAGCAACTGATCCCAAGATCACTATATCGCAGGGCTCTTTTCTCGCTCTTAGATAATAGAAACATATGCAATGCATTCGCACATACAACATTAAAAAAAAAAAAAGTGATGCACTATGACGAACACATACACATACGCACATACAAACACACGCTATCGCGAACACCTCACACACACCACACACACATACACATACACACACACACACACACACACACACACACACACACACATACACACACACCATGTAGTACTTACTTACCTGTAACTAATATCTACAATTATATCCATAAAAATTGTGTTTGGCACTAATAAAACTAAAGATAGATTATTCTAATTAGTGAAAGAATTAGCGTCTGTCACACAGTTATTTAAAAACTAGTATAGACGCTAACAATCCTCATCTTAATTTTGAGATTTTCGTGCAAATGTTATTCTTTGTTAAGATAACTTGTACCGTCTTAAGACACAATAAAGATTTATTATTATTACTCCATAGGCCGAAAACCTCTCGCCTCTTGGGCGGTAATGACCGGCAGATGCACATTTGGCCGGGTTCAGGGCAAAAGAGAGAGAAATCGGCGGACGATGCGTGCGGTATCAAGCACCACCGCTTTCTGCATCTTTGCTGGAAGCGAACCGCCGATGAATCCCAGCCTTTTCAGGTGTGAACCTAATGTGGCTGGGATTAACCCGTTTGCCGATATAATAATTGGTATGATTTCAGTGGACGCCACTTCCCACATTTCGGTAACCTCGTGTACTAGGTCCAAGTACTTGCGTTGCTTTTCGGTCTCGGCCTTCACCTTCGATTGCGCCCGGTCCATCAGCACTATATCAGGCTTATTCGCAAGAATAGTCCTGTCAGTGATGATGGGCCGGTCCCAGTAGAGCCGGATACTGTCACTTTCGAGTACTGGCTCCGGCGAGTACTTATAATAGGGTAGTCTCTGGCTCACGAGACCGTACTTCAGGGCGAGCTCTTGGTGGAGAATTTTGGCTGCTTGATTATGCCTGTGCAGATACTCAGTATTAACAAGAGCCGAACAACCCGAAACCACATGACGGAGTGATTCTCCAGGATGGCGACAGGCCCGACAAATGTCCACTGTGCCATCCTTTATGATGTACTTTCAGTAATTATTAGTCCTGATAACCTGGTCTTGTATCGCACAAGCAAACCCCTCGGTTTCCCCAAAGAGGTCTCCAAAGCGCAGCCAATGCACGGAAGCTTTTCGGTCCACGTGGGGCTCGTGTAAAGCCTTGAAAAACCGTCCGTGCAGCTCTTTCCCTTTTCATACGGTCTCGCGATCAGAGACACTTAGTATCGCCGGCGGCTGCCATGACTCGTTGGCCAGATCAAGAGGGGTGAGTCCTTTATCACATTCTATGATATCACAATGCATCGTTGTGTCGGTCTTTGCTAGAAAATACGCTCTGAGGCTAGATACCTCGCGGTCCTGCATGGTTTTAGCACTTAACAGGCCTCGATCACCACATTTCCTCGGGATATACAGCCTCATGACCGACGATCTGGGGTGATGCATTCTATGTAGTGTCATAGTTGTGCGGACTTTCCGATCCAGAGCGTAATTAATATTATTATTATTATTATCTTCCTTCAGGAAGTTGGGGCCGGTGAACCACCTGTGGGGCTCGTCGAAATCTTCGGGCACGTCGCGTGTTGCGTCGTCGGCTACGTTGAGTTTTGTGGGAACCCAACGCCATTCCTCTGCCTTAGTGTTTTCTTCGAGCTCTGCGATCCGGTGGGCGACGAAGGGCTTAAATGACCGGGCTCCGGTTCTCAGCCAGGTCAAGACCGTCTTGCTGTCAGTCCAGAATGTTCGGGACACTGGCTTCCGGTCGTGTTCCTTGATGACTGCCTGCGCCATCCTGCTGCCCATCAACGCTGCCTGTAGCTCCAGCCTCGTGATCGATGTGACCTTCAGGGGAGCCACTTTCGCTTTAGCCAAGACGAGCGGTGTGTGGATGTTCCCGTCTTCATCTTCAATGCGCCAGTAGAGCGCAGCCGCATAGGCGGCCTCGCTGGCGTCGACGAACATGTGGAGTTCGATGTTGTCGCTGTGACTGTAGTTCGGGTAGCACCGGGGTATGCAGACCTGGTTCAGCCTCTGGAGGTGTGTTGTCGATTGCTTCCATTCCAGGGTCAGGTCTTCTTTCAGTTGCTCGCCCCACGCCGTGCTTCTTCGCCATATCTCCTGGAGGATTTGCTTCGCCCTAATTGTGACAGGCGAGGCTAACCCCAGAAGATCGAATAGTGACATGACGATCTTCAGGGCTTCTCTCTTCGTCGGTCTCTTCTGTAGGATGTCCTCAGGTAGACGCGACAGGTACAAGTTGAAGCCCAAGTAGTCGCTCGACGTTCTCCAGGTGAGACCCAGAACTCGTTCAGTTTTGCTATCTTTTGCTAGGTTCATGTTTTCTTGTTTCTTCCCCGGGTCCAGTTGCTGCAGCACCGCATCAGAGTTCGATGTCCACTTCCTTAGTTCAAAGTGTGCTCGCTGGTGTATGTCTCTAACTTCTTTTGCGATCTTGATTGCCTGTTCTTCTGTCTCTGAAGCTTTGGATGTAGTCATCCATGTAGTGGTTGCGTTCGATGGCACTGGCAGCTTCGGGATGTGTCACGGCGGCTTCTTTCGCGTTGCGGTCCTTAACATAGATCGCTGTGGCAGGGGACGAGGTGGCTCCGAAGATCAGTGACGTCATTCGGTATTCGGTGGGTGGAGCGTCATGATCTGTCCTCCACAAGTAGCGGAGCGCGTCCCTGTCTTCCGGTCGGATTCTCACTTGCAGGAATATTTCGGTGATGTCTGCTGATACTGCGACTCGGTGTTGCCTCATCCTTAGCAGCACGCCGGTAAGTGATTGTAGCAGTTCTGGACCGGTGAGTAGGGTGTCGTTGAGTGAAACACCTTTCGTGGTGGCTGCTGCGTCGTGCACCATCCTGACCTTGTTCGGCTTCATGGGGTTGATCACCGGGAAACAAGGCAGGTACCATGTTCTGTCTTCATTCTTCTGTTCAGGTGCGACTTCAGCGTAGCCCTTTTCAATGAGCGCTTCCATTTGTTCGTGGACCTTGGCCTTCAATGTAGGATTCTTCTTAATTTTCTTCTCGGTGGCACAAAGTCTTCTTAGCGCGTAGTGTCGATTATCCGGCAGCTTGATGTCTGCCGACTTCCATAGAAGCCTGGTCTGGAAGCGGCCGTCTTCGAGGCGTTTGGTCTCCGCATCCAGTATCTTCAATGCCTGAGCTTCAGGTTCGTTCTGTGGTTTATTCGGCGCGACTCCAAATGACTCCAGAGAGAAGAAGTTCTTCAATTGTTCGTCGATTCTCTTTAGTTCTTCTGTTTCCGATGTCACGTGGTTCACGAAGTGGACTCTCTGTCCCAGAGTCCGCGCCTGCGCCCCATAAAGGACCCTCCCCAGCTTCGTTAGGGAAGCGACTGGCTGCTGTCTGTCGCCGACGCGGGTGGTATCTGCCAGGAGAAGTGGCCAGTTGTCTTGGCCGATGAGTATTCCAGGCTTGGCTTGCTCGTAGGTGAGGTTCTTTAGGTCTTCAAGGTGACGGCAGCAGCCAGATCGCGCTTGTCGATGCTCTGCGGGAATAGTCGCAGCTGGTTGATGCTTCTGGCTTGGATGGTGTGGCGCTTCTTCTGGGCTCCCTGGATCGTTAGCTTGAGCCGCCCCGAAGACCCCGGTTCAATTTGCCGTTCACCGATTGCTTCAATGCGTAGTAGTTCTACTGGCCCTCGTAGTCCAGCTTGCTGTGCCAAGTCCTCGTCGATAAGCGTGATGGTAGAGCCGTCGTCGAGCAGTGCGTATGTGTCGATTCTTCTTTTCGGTCCGATGACGGTCACAGGCAGTATTTTTCAAATAAGCTTGAGGCTTCCTCGGCGTCCACGTAGAACTTACTACTTCACTCTTCTTTTCTTCTTTTTTCTGTTCACCACTCTTAGTGCTGTGTAGCAGCTGATGATGTGGATGGGGGCACCCGTCTATATTGCACTTCGTGTTGCGGCAGTGATGTACCTTCTTTCTATACCGCAGGCAACGAAAGCATAGTCTCTTCTCTTTGGCGAGGTCCCATATGTCATTGACGCTCAGCTTCTTGTATTCTTCACAGTTCCCGATGGCGTGCCCTGTCTTCTCACAACATAGGCAGCTGTATGTCTTCTGTTCGGGTTCCGTTGTGTTTGCATTGTAGACCCGTTGCGGCATACTTGTTGACGCGGCGTTGTCTGGTTGTTCAGGCTGTGCGTAGGGGCCGCATCGTTCGGCCTCCTGGTTTAGGAAGCGCGACAGCTTGGCAAGGTCCGGTTCTTCTTTGTTTTGTTCGGCCGCGAAGTCGTACCACCGATATCGCATGGTCGAGGTCAGCTTCTCTATTGTGATCTTCGTGGTCTCCGGGTTGTACAGGTAGTGCCTTATCTTGATGGCACCGAGCGCTACGACGATATTTGAGACCCGGCTGGCAAAAATGCACAAGTCTCGTGCTGTGTCTTGAGGCTTTGGTAGTGTTCGTAGTCGCTCCAGTTCGGACATAGCGATGGCATCCGGACGACCAAACCTTGCTTCTAAGGTTTTCACGACGTCTTCTGGGTTGCCGTTGTACAGCAGGAGACTCTCTACCGCCTCCCTCGCACGTCCTTTGAGGCTTCGGCAGAGGCGGGCAAGGTTCTCTAATGATGTCAACCCGTTCTTCGACTCTTCATAGGCAGCTTTAAAGATCAGCCATTCTTGATGGGACCCGGCGAATATCGGCAGTTCAGTGTTCATCTTCGGGTGACTCGCCCTCGCAGCCTTAGTAATGGCGGCGGCGAGTTGCGCGATGTCACTTCTTGTTGTCTTTTTCCCTCCCGCAGGTGAGACGCCGATATGTGCTGTCTCGCTCACTCCCGCCGGTGAGATGCCGATGTATGCTGTCTCGCTCACTCCCACCTTGGGACACGTCGCGACCTGCGGAGCAGGTGCCTGTGTCGGTATCGGCGGTAGTGGCTCTGAGATGTGTGGTTGTTCGGTGATAGCCAGCATTTGTATGCGACTATCGTCGACCCAGGTGCCGGTGCGCTCGTTGTTGTTGTTGCGCGGCGGCGAGCTGCAGCTGGATGCGCAGGAGCTCTTCCTTGGCCTTCAGTAACCGCTTGTTCTTCCTTGATGTTTCTGAAGACGTTCTCTTTTGCGCATGTGCCGCGGGCGGCTGCACCTGAGTGGGCGCAGCCTGCGGCGGCGCTTGTTGCTGTTCTCTTCTTTCTTCGTGACGTTCTGGCTCAGTAGCCAGTGGACTGGACGCTTGACTCGTGGCCGAGGTGTCTTGCATAGTGGTACCAGTGTACTCAGTCCCCGACGATGTTTCCGTCTCTGACGTAGGCGCTCTCTCTTTTGTGTGAGAGCGAGTGACGGGCATCTTGACAATCTTCAATCTTCAGTCTTCAACATGTAGATCCGGCTCTTGAAGGACCAACAATGTGACGGTCGGATGCCCCGTAGTAACTCGGTGTGAGGGGGCGTGAAATAAAAACGCCTATGTCAGGTCACGGAGTAACAGCCAACCCAATGTTCGAAAAGTGCACTGTATTGTGTGCGGTGAGGTGGCAGTAGTATGTCCTGTCGTTCGTCCCAGCTAAAGCTGGAACTCACTCCAGATGATCTAGAATAGCCCAATTCCGTACTACTTAAAACATTACGCACTGCGCGCGCGATACATCCTTGCACCCATTGAGGCCATTGACAAAGGAAAGAAAATAATGATTTTGGCAGTATTTACATTTATGATTGAAAAATATTAAATTTTATACTAAAGAAGTAAACAGCCAATTATCTGATTGCTTTGAGTTTTTTTAAATGGATTGTCGGACTACAATGCATTCGACCTAAATATTTGGTTTGCTTATCCATTGGTACACTTACAAAACAATAAACCATGACTTACTACGTAGGTGAGGGCATTAAAGGTATTCAGAATAAAACAAAAAGCAAATGGTACTTACAGTTTTTTCTATTTTTAACCAAAATACTTTACCAATGTTCCTCTTTTACAGACAACAATAATCGCATATTGGCGCCATTTTTTTACCAATCATCTCACACCACTTTCCGTTCGGAAACATCACCACTCGTTTAAAAATGGTGCCAAATCTTTGTTTTAAATTAGTCAATCGTGAAATACATTAAATATTAATGAATTAAATATAAATAACTTTAATTTGAAAACAATAATAAAATGACATCGCTTAAAGTTGCAACGTGAAAACGCTACAACATTAAACGATCACCTCTTTTACTCCAAAGCATTAAGCTTATTCTGACAGTCGGCCATCTGACTATTTGTATGTCCTCGTACAATCGTCTACGTAGCTTAATATATAATTAAAATTCTTATTACTTATTATTATCATTACGCATCAGAATCATTGATAGACATTTATTAAGCACACATTGATGCATTGTATTGATTCCTAAAATAATAAAATAATTATAACATTAGCACACATTGATGCTTTACAAGAGGGTTTTTGGCACACATTGATGCCTTACAAACTCATTATTTTTTTATTTTATTTGTATTAATAATTAGTACACATTGATACTTTACAAAATTATAGTTGGCACACATTGATGCCTCACAAACTCATTAATTTATATATGTTTTGTATTTGTATTAATAATTAGTACACATTGATACTTTACAAAATTATAGTTGGCACACATTGATGCCTCACAAACTCATTAATTTATATATGTTTGGTATTTGTATTAATAATTAGTACACATTGATACTTTACAAAGTTATAGTCCAGTATTATTGGCACACATTGATGCCTTACAAAATTAAATACATGTGCTGTACCATAAGTTATGCTTTAATTTGATCTTAACATCAGTTTAGTTATATATTGTTTTAAAATAATTACTTTAGTTAGTTAAATAAATAAATGTTACCTATAACATAAGGTGCATTTCCCTAGAATAATTAAAAATGATTCTAGGGAAATGGAAATATAATAATACAGGTTTTTACTCTTTATCGCTTGTATCAGATTCTTTATCAGATTTGTTAGTTTTGTCTTCATCAGAAGACAAGTCATGAGGTCTGTTAAAATTAAGCCAAGGTTTAATTTTGTCTACGGCAACCACGGTAGAGTAACGTCGATTCCCTTTTTGTGTGAGAGGAGTATCTTCCACTTGATACCGATCAAAGTCATAGATATGTGTAATTTTGTAAGGCCCCTGAAATTTTGGGATTAGCTTTTTACTTTGCCCGGTTGTGGGTACTTGGCGTTCCACTCGTACCAGATCACCGACCGAGTATTTCCTAGCTGCAATCCGTTTTTTGTCATAAGATTCTTTTTGAGCGGCTTGAGTAGCCTTCACATGAGTACTAATATCTTGTCTAATTTGATCGATACTTTGACTGTTTGTCTCATCTGTTATATTATCACGTAGCTCTGCCAATATCCTACTTTCAGTTTCACCAGTCAGCCGTTTACCAAACATGGCCTCTGATGGAGTGCGATTTATACCTTTATTAAATGTGTTGTTTAATCCCCATTGCACATCGGGCAGGTGCTCGTCCCATTTGTTTTCAGCGGAACCAATACATTTTGCCGTTAAAGCATCCACTACTGTCTTATTATAACGTTCCACCTGCCCGTTCGCTCTGGGAGTTGCAACCGCATTTAAGACGTGTTTGATACCCTTCTCAGCCATGAACTTCCTGAATGCGTCACTTGTGAATGAGGTGCCACGATCAGAAATGACCCGTTTAGGGACGCTAAAGATGCCGAAATACTCACGGAATACTTTTATGGACGTAGATGATTTTGTGTTCCGTACCGCTTTGAGGAATATATGGCGAGTAAACGCATCAATCAAGGCTAGAATATACATATTACCCCTAGAGCTGCGTACAAATGGACCAATATGATCAGTATGTAGCGTGTGAAAGGGACAATCAGCTTTATCAATTGGGTGCAGATATCCTGGTCTCTTACCGCTAGACGACTTTGAGTATGCACATTCTAGGCAAGAATCAACATACTTCTTTACAAATAAACGCATATGGGGAAACCAGTAATTAGTTTTGATCTTGACTAGTGTCTTATCAAAGGCGAAATGACCTATATCGTCATGGTTTTTCTTGACAATTTGCCATCTTACGCCCTTAGGAACGACCTATCTATCACCTTCAGGCGTTACCCTGAACAGTTTGTCTCCTTTTAACTTGTAATTATTTTTTATATCAACAACGTCATCTAAGGCTGGATCCCTCAATATTCCTATAATTCGGAGGACCTCTGAATCCGAACCCTGAACTGTAGCTAGCCAGCTAGTCGACGTATCATCTGTGACGGCAAGTACGTGGTGTGCTTCCGGAGCAGGATTACGGCTTAGTGCATCGACATGGGCCATAGACTTCCCCGGGCGATATTCTATGGCGAAGTCGAATTCCTGCATTTGTTCCCACCATCGGGCCACACGAGGTATCATATCGCGTTTTTGGAATGTGGCTCGTAGAGAATTGCAATCTGTCACCACTTTAAAATGCACACCCACAAGGTAAACTCGGAATTTTTGCAATGATGCAACAACCGCAAGTGTTTCTAGGTCGTAGGAAGAATAGTTCTGTTCCTCTGGTGTGGTCTGTCTACTGAAGTAGGCCACCGGCTTTAGAACGTTTTCCTTGTCTTTTTGAAGAAGAATGCCACCCAAGCCTATCTTGCAAGCATCCGTATGAAGTTCCGTTTCGGCTTGTGGATTGTATAGCGCTAGAGTGGGTCTCTCAGTTAATTTACTTTGTAATGTCCGAAACGCCGTATCTTGTTCTGGGTTCCAAGACCACTTGGCGTCTTTTTTTAGCAAGTGTGTTAGGGGCTTTGCTAGCGTGGAAAACCCAGGAACAAATCGGCGAAAGAAACTAGAAAGTCCTAAAAATTGACGAACATTGTGTTGTGACTGTGGTGTAGGAAATCTTTCTACCGCTTCAACCTTCTTAGCACCTGGGCGTACCCCATTCGCAGATACTTCAAACCCTAGGTAATCAACCTTGCGGCCGAAGAAGTGACATTTTGAAAGGTTCAGAGTCAGGCCTGCATTCGCAAAAAGTGTTAATACGGTACGTAACCGGTCCATACCTTCTTTTAGGTCTTTAGATGGTATTATGACGTCATCTAGGTAGGCTAACGCTTCTTTATGACGAGCAGGCCCAAGCAACTGGTTCATTATTCTTTGGAAGGTTGCAGGTGCGTTCACTAAACCAAAGGGCATACGATTGAATTCGAAATGCCCATCTGGTGTAACAAACGCAGTTTTGTATTTGTCCTCTTCCCGAATCATCACCTGATAGTAACCAGAGGCCAGGTCTAACGTGGTGTAAAACTGATTACCTGCCAAAATATCCAGCTGATCATCTATCAGAGGCATAGGATACTTTTCCTTTATTGTTTTTTTATTTAGAGCGCGATAATCGATACACAATCGCAACTCACCGGACTTCTTTCGAACAAGTACTATTGGGCTTGCGTAGGAGGATTTGGATGGGCGTATTATATCCTGATCTAAAAGCTCCGAAATTTTGTCCCTAACATTTTCTTTCTCCTTAATAGCCAGCCTGTATGGTCGATACACCACTGGTTCATTGTCAGATAGGTGTATAGACATCTCACCAGCAGTAGTACACCCAAGTTCAGTTAAATTAAAAGCTATGCACTCTCTGTGACAATTTAAGAGGTTTAAGAGTTCATTCTTGTCTTCTATTGTAATGCTGTCGTCGATATTAATATCCGACTCCTTAATAGGTCGTGAATGAGTTGAAATATCGTCAATATCGATACATGACTTTGTTACATTCATAACTTTCAATGTAACGTCACTAAGAGCCACGAGGCCTCGAGCAATTAGGGTGTCCTTCTTAAAGTTAATAGGTCTACCGGAAGTATTATTTACTACGATCTTTCCTAGTTTCTTAGTAATGTGAAACAGACCAGATAATACCGAATATCGTAAGTCTTTTTCAAATCTGAGTCCTCCTTCAATAAAGATATCGCCCTCGTATTCTGTATCACTATAAACATCAATACTAGTTAAACCTGTGATCTCTACATCGTCCTTACAAAAGAGTTTTATTTTTACAATTGGAGTATCTAAGTCAGTTAATTGAGTAATATTTAAGCTACCACTAGTTTTGTGAATAATTATGTGAGGTTGTTCGGTGAACGTCTGACCGATCATTAGGGGAACATGCATAGCATCGTCGGGTACTACTAAGAGTTCAACTTCAGCTTGGACCCCGTCGATGTTTATGCAAACATTGCATTTGCCTATAGCCTGCACCATTGAATTCCCAAAGCCCTTTAGAGAAGGTAACTGTCTGCAGTCTAGGTCAACACCTACTTTCGAAATCTCCGAAAATTTTATCATGCACCATTCACTACCAAAATCAATGTATGCTATAAATGAGTGATTCATAATTTTTGCCACCTTATAGAATTTTTTATTAGGTCCATTAATATAAATGTTATTAGTATCGTCATCATTGTCAGTAGTCACATCATTTATTGACATAACAGATTTCTCGGGTACGACCTTTGAATAGCATTGCTCCGTTTCGTGTCCTATTCTGGAGCATTTACCACATTTCACGATGGGTTGCGTGCACTGAGATAAAACATGACCATCTTTTTTACAATTTATGCACCTAGCAGCTCGCGGTAATGGGCGTGTTTGGTATGAGTCAGAAGGCTTGGACGTTGACCCATTCTTATTTTTATTGGTGCGATCCAGATTCGGCCTAATGTTCCTAGCGTTCCGTAAATATGGTAAGAGTTTATCGGGATCAACAAACTGCACCGCTTCCGCACCTAACCTGACCGTTCTATCGTCAATGCCATGTAAAATACACTCAACTGCTCTTTTACCAGTAATTCCGCATCTGTTTACTAGTGCTAACTTATCGTAGAAGTATTCTTCGATTGAGTCTGAATACCTGGCACGCTTCGCTAACATGTCACTTAGCATTTGTCCGTAGTTCTCTTCGGACGGGAAAGCTGATAGTAGCTTCACTTGCCATTCCTGCCATGTAAAAAGGACAGACGATAGACCCTCGTACCAACGTTGGGCTACTCCTTTTAATTTAGGTAATGCAAAGTGGACTATTTGTTTTTCATTCCAACCATATATGGTTGCACATTCGTTGACCTTATGTAGCCACATGGTCATAGTCTGTTCCTTTTTACAAGGATCGAATTCGGGTATCGTGTTATGTAGGGAGCCTAATCCTTCCGCCGATCCGCCGTGACGGGATGATTTTAATGCTTGTAGTAGTTGAGCTATATTATCCAACGATATGGAGGTGACACTATCAGTTTTCTGTTCAGTAACTACTGGGGTATGTACCTGGGGATGATTATCCTCAACCGTTTGACGTGAATTAGATAAACGCTCTTCCGTTCGAATCTCCTCCCGGTTGATTGGACGGTTGCTCACTCGACTTCTTGAGCGGTAACTCTGATGATGCGCTGAGTTGTGGCGTGTTGAGCTTTGAGAGCGTCGTCGAATTCGAGAAGGTCTATTAGCCCCAGCTTTTTCTGATGTAGTAGGGTGATTACAATAAGCCCTACCTTTTGAGACATAACTTATGTTACTTGGTGATCGCTGGTTCCTAGCAGGCGAACGTTCATCAGGCTTGACAGAAGATTTGCTAGCTTGACTGTTGTCATGGCTCACCCGACCGCGATCGCGATGACTCCACGAGCGCCAGCTGTTTCGACTGCGCGGGCGGCTGCTGGCCTGGTTGATGCGGCTAATGCGGCCGCGTGAAAGTCCTCTGCGTTGACTCCTTGAGCGCCGTCTCTCTCGACTTCGTGCCTGGTGTCTAGATGCGCTGCGTGACCGCCGACTGGATGCGGTCGGAGACCGACGTTCGGGTGCGCTCGGTGACCGTAGTCTCCTCGAAGCAGATCGCGTAGGTCGCGAGGGGGTATACAACGAGCTCTCCTTAGACTTGCCCATCACGCACGCAATCTGTAACGTAGTCACATTTGGATAAACTGCTCATAACTAAGTGTAGGTAACCGTTATTACCCAATTCAATAATTCGATGTTTTGTTTATTGCAATCCGAATGAATGTATACTATAAACAAAAACCAAAATGTGTAATGCTAAACATATATATATATATTTTGTTATTGTAGTAAGCAAACCAAATTTTTATTTTGTACAAATTCAAAACGTCTTAAAATAGCAAAAGAAAAAAAAACAAACAAAACAGGGTCAGGACGTCGCGTTGTACTGATATGTTTTTAGGATTTATTGTAACTGTGTGATGCGTTCTATCCCACTTCTGATATGTCGGACTACAATGCATTCGACCTAAATATTTGGTTTGCTTATCCATTGGTACACTTACAAAACAATAAACCATGACTTACTACGTAGGTGAGGGCATTAAAGGTATTCAGAATAAAACAAAAAGCAAATGGTACTTACAGTTTTTTCTATTTTTAACCAAAATACTTTACCAATGTTCCTCTTTTACAGACAACAATAATCGCATATTGGCGCCATTTTTTTAACCAATCATCTCACACCACTTTCCGTTCGGAAACATCACCACTCGTTTAAAAATGGTGCCAAATCTTTGTTTTAAATTAGTCAATCGTGAAATACATTAAATATTAATGAATTAAATATAAATAACTTTAATTTGAAAACAATAATAAAATGACATCGCTTAAAGTTGCAACGTGAAAACGCTACAACATTAAACGATCACCTCTTTTACTCCAAAGCATTAAGCTTATTCTGACAGGATAGTGTTTATTATAATTGTTTATTACGAAATTACAAGTTATTCAGCATTTCGCACATAGCTCCCGATGCTCGTGAATTCGTGGCGTCACGCGCAGGAAATGCTACATGACACCATGCTAAAAGTACCTAATATTTGTGCCTCAACGCGCTTGTTTCTGATATTCCATTGTAATCGATAAATAATAATAATCAATCACTAAAAATACATTGGATAAATCTAGTCGTTGCAATATGATATTATATTAAAAACTTAATTGTTTAAATGTATTTAATTAAATATGTAAGTATAAAGTCCATTCTATTTTAATTTAGGTACCTTCTATAACTACTAAGCTATAGCATGTATGCGATACATAATATTAATACGAACTGATGGTTTTTTCCTAAGTTCTTAAGTATTAGAATTTGACCTATAAGATGATAGTAAATACAGAACGTTTTGTTTTTAACCTCAGGTTTTTGAAAGTATTTATGTACCTTGTGGTGGTGATGATATTTCAGAATTAAATCAAGCAAAAATATGAACCCAAATTAAAAATCATGTTTATCTGTTTTTAAAGCGTTTCAGATAAATGCTTCCTAAAATTAAAATAACGGTTTTTATTTGAGTCGACTTAGCTTAGTCGGCGACGCACGGCTAGTTTACTTTTAGATTTATTTCATTCAATTATAAATAAATTTTAATTATTAATAACACCTACCACATTGTATGAGCAATGTTACGACAGTAATATTTTGTTTATTACTGTATGATAAGGTTTATATGGATTAGTGTATAATAGCTTACGAGCAGGCACTATTGCACAGAATAATAGTTGCTTGCAGTTAAGTTCTTTGTAGGACCTTCAATCGAACTGACCTTTGGTTAGGTACCTTGGGGAGATGAATACCAAATATCAGCAATTTTTTTTTTTATATACTTATATCGTATATATGAAACGAAATCACCTATTAAAGTGCATGAGCAATTTCACAACCCATAACGTTTTAATGTGTACTTAAAGTTAAGGCATTCATAGACTAACTAAACATCCCTGGTGTCATTCTATATAAAACTGCTTAAACTGCCATCGGCATCGGATTTGAGACCCTCAATAGGTTGATAGCTTAACGTACATTCATGAATAATGTTTTTCATGATGAAATATCTGATCGATTTAAATTTGTAATGTCCTAATCAAACTGTTCAACTTAATTGTATGATAAAAAAGGTGTTTTCTCAAGTTAATATTTTATTCTTTCATATAAAATTTTATGATCAAACTGTATGTACTAAAATTTAATATTTAGACCCTAGAAATAGTTAAAGCAGTACCTGTATATTAATTAACATAAGGATGTAATTTTGTTTAGTTAAAAGTATATTTTGTTTAGGTCAAAATAAGGTTTAAGCCATTAATGCCTTAAAATAGTTATTTTCGAATAATAATAAAGTAATAAGTTTGATTTTAGTAAATGGAAAATTTCGTAAGTATTTCATTTAGGTCACCAAACATGCCATGTGTTTGCGAAACCGCATGGTTGCAATTCTTGATTTTGTAAAGCAATAGGGCTGGTACAAATCATGTTAGCTTGGGAAAATATTAGATAAACCTTTGCGCTCTGTTTAAAAAAGTGAAAAGTTTTTAATATCTCTATTTTAGAGTTCCGTAGACTAAGGGAATTATGAGTGGTAATCTGCTAACTTATTATGTCAGAAATTATTTACATCTTTTTATGATAGTGATCATAAGGCGTAGAACATTTAAATGTGAAAGCATTTTTTTAATTGCAGTCATATTAAAACAATCTTCAAACAATAGAAAACAAATTATTCTGGATATACTATTTTTTTTTTTCCATCAATTAAGTTTCCTAAAAATCTAACTATTCTCTCCAAATAATTTTAACAGTTGTCAAATTTTATAGAAAAGCCTATGAATATCGTTAAAAGTATTTATAGGTTTATTAACAAACGCCAAAGTTACTCTGCACGAGCAGTCATTTTAAAAAAATATCATAAATTAACATAACCCTCCTTCTGGTGTAGTTGGGTAAAAATATCAAGTAGAACTAATTGTTCCTAACTCGATTAAATTAAAACTATTATTGCTACTATTGGGAATGTTATTCCACACCCATAGTAACAAAGGTGTTCAGCGGCGTTGTAAACCCTATGGAATTTAGCAAACTTAACAATATTTGCGTTATAAAATAGGGTGTTTTGGTGATTGTCACCACATTACTACAACAAGTGATCTACAGCTAATTTCTGCTCAAGTGCTAGTGTTAAGTGCTCAAGAACCGCTGCAAGAAGAATCTCTACTCTATCACCAAGGTAAAATTATGTAAGTTTTTATTTTATATTTCCTTCCATGTCACTCAGTATCTTCAACATTGCCTTAAGGCAGCCATCCATCCTCCTTCAACTCTGCCAGCAACATCGTTCTAAGATCCATGTTCACCAACAGATGTTCGAATATAAAAAGTCTGTTAAATCTTAATCGATCGTTAGTGCTTCGTGAAAATACTATCAAACGTTCGTTTAAGATTTAAACAGCTGGTTAAATTTAGACGTAAGTTGGTGAACTTGAGTTTATGTCTCATTGTATAGTTGTTAACCACGTAGGTATCATGCTAATAGTGCTACTTTAAAATATCCTTCATCTTTACAGGTCTGACTCCGAGATTGAATCACTACTTGGCGGGAGCGTAGCCTCCAGTTCTGTCCCACGTAAATATACTAAGAAGAGGAAGACTTCGCCAACCGCATTAAGGTATCTATAGTGCATCCATTTTCTTGCTATCACTATTCAGTTCAACATTTTTTATCTTTAACGCTCACATCCTAAGTACCTAGGTAACTTTGAGACGAAAAAAATTTAAGATCAGATGCGATCGCATCCTGCCAAATAATTAATATATTTTTGTCCCAACAGATCAGACTCTGAGTGTGAAGCTGTTCGGCTGGCAGTACCGAAAAAGAAACCGGCGTCTAAATCTCGGTAAGTGTTTTGTTTAATGGTATGTGTGTGTGTGTGTAAGTGTTGGTTGAATACTGTCTATTGAAGCTGAATGTTGTAGATGAGGATGAATGAGGCTCAGGCTTCTATAAAAAAAAAAGCAAATATGATTTTTAATTGAAGATAAATAACACTTGAAAAAAAAAAAAAAACCATCCTGAGGTCGATGGTTTTTTTCAAGTGTTATTTATCTTCAATTAAAAACCTTGCATGAAATTGCTAAAAACAAAAATTTACAAAATATGATTTTTTTATTTTCAGAGCTCTATCAAAGAGGTCTAAGGATCTCTTCGGACTGCTATCCGACAAGGACGAGAGTGTCGCGGTCGAGAACTCTCAGCGTCGGACAACGGCTAATCAGCACCTGGACAGCAGCCTGACCACCAAGGTAGCTAACGGCTGCGTGCGGCGCTCCGCTCCGCTCGACGGCGCGTACTACGTGGAGGTGCGCGCCTACAACACTAGCGACGCGCTCAAGGCGTCGCCTGCGGAGCGCTACAAGAAGGCGTTGCTCACCGCGAAGGTTCAGCTAAACACCGGAACTTCGGAATGGCATGATCTCCAGAGGTTGATGAAGACAATCAAGAAATTGTTTGAAGACCAAGAGCCTGTATTTTATTCCAATAAAATAAATAATACGTAGGCAAAGCAAGCGAAAAACTGGTTGGTTGGTTAAAGGTAAGTAACTGGTATTAAAGGTTTAGCGTCTACGAGTAGTACCTAACTAGTACTAGTAGTAACTAGTAAGCTCTCGGTAGGTACATAGTTCACACGTTATGTGAAAAAGACTTGATATGTGGTAAATCTATACTTACTTATTTTTACACAAACATTAATGTTAGTAAGTAATTAATTCGTTTTAGTTCTAGTTCACTATAATCATTATTACGGTTAACTGCACGTGCGATAAACTTGTAACTTTAAAAAAAAATATTTCAGCATAAGGTAGGTAGTATTAAAATCATGCCTTTTTGTACTGCTTGTTCTACACGCGTGGAAAACACGCATTGGGTAGGTCATTTGCAGAGTAATGCGCACAAAAATAAATGTGTGGCTCCAGTAGAGGATGGAGTAGTTAAGGTCTCCTCTGCATTTATAGGCCGTATCGCTTCCTATAGAATACTATCAAATGAGGGACATAACTCTACCTTACCTGATATGTTCTTAAATAGTATACGCACAAAATTGTTAGCTCTCATAGAACAATCATTAAACAAATACACTAGTTTAAAAATTAATGTAGAGTATTTTGCTAATTTTATTTTACTAAAAAATGATTCTCAAGATATAAAGTCATTTGCGACCAAGAATTTGATCATATATCGTAACTTTGAGTATGACCAGATATTCGACTTTATCGTTAGGACATTATGTAAAAAAATTGAAGAGTTTCAGGACCGTGACAGTGGTTGGGCCTTTTTAAATAACATTTATGTGGAAATTAATATCAATAAATTCGATCCGTTGAGTGGAGCAGGGTTCATCATACGTAGATTTACCATTATATATAAAAAAGAAAAAAGCGAGTATTAATATTAAAAACAATGATAACTTTTGTTTTTTATGGAGCGTGGTTGCAGCGCTTTATCCGGCTAAACGCAACGGAGATCGTACGGCATCATATCCTTATTTTGAAGATGTGTTGAATACAAATGATTTAAACTTTCCTGTTACTTTTACAGATATTAAAACATTTGAAAATAATAATGGAAATTTGAGCATCAATGCATATTCCATAAAAAATAAACGCATTGTAGGACCGATTTATAGGTCGGAGTTCAAAAGGAAAACTAGGATCAATTTATTGTTACTTGAAAAGGGAAACAAATCTCACTATGTTTTAATAAAGAATTTATCACGTCTTGTTCGTGCTCAAATCACAAAGCATCATAATAAAATATACTTTTGTGATGACTATTTACTTTTCTTTTCATCTGAAGACAAACTTGATAATCATGTTTGTAGCGGCGTGACCACTGTGCTTCCAGAAAAGGGCAGTTATCTTCATTTCAAAAATTTCAATCGGAAACAAGATATTTCATTTGTAGTGTATGCAGATTTTGAAACTTTACTTAAACCAATAACCACTTGTGAGCCTAGCCCTTCACACAGTTTTACATTAAATAAAAAACAACACATTCCAGCGGCTTTTGCTTATAACATAGTTTGCTCATTTGATAGCAAACTTAATCGATTTGCTTTGTATCGCGGACGTGACTGTGTTCAAAAGTTTCTTAAATGTCTTTATAAAGATGTAGAAAATATTTATAGCATTTTGAACGTTGTGGTGTCAATGGTGTTTAATGAAAATGATGCTAAAAGGCATGCTGAAGCCAATGTGTGTCACATTTGCAAAAATCTATTGCTATTTGATATAGTAAGGGACCACTGTCACTTGACAGGTCACTTTCGTGGTGCTGCTCACCAACACTGCAACTTGCAGTACAGTCTCCCTAAGCTAGTTCCCGTTTTTTTTCATAATTTAGCGGGCTACGATTGTCATCTAGTCATTAAAGAATTGGCTGAAAGTTCGGGTCCCATAAAAGTAATACCGAAGAACAAAGAGAACTATATTTCTTTCACAAAATTTTTAAAGATGCCTGATGGTAAATTAGCTCAAATAAGATTTGTACATTCTTTTAAGTTTTTAGGTACAAGTTTAGAAAAATTAGAAAACGGTTTAGACAAAACAGACTTCGCACACTTAAGGCGGTGTTTTACTAATGAAAACGAATTTCAATTATTGACTCGTAAAGGTGTTTATCCTTACGACCATATGAAATCTTGGAAATCGTTTTCTGAAAAACATCTGCCGCCCAAGGAAAGTTTTTATAATACTTTGACCGATGAAGGTATCAGCAATGCAGATTACATGCATGCGCAATTGATCTGGAATACTTTTAACATTGCGAATATGGGAGAATATACAGATCTTTATCTAAAAACAAATGTTTATTTGTTAACAGATATCTTTGAAAATTTTAGAGCGGTATGTAAACGAAATTATCATTTAGATCCAGCATTTTACTTAACAGCACCGAGTTTATCATTTGACGCGATGTTGCTAAAAACAGGAGTAGAGTTAGAGCTACTGTCTGACTTAGAAATTATACGTCTTGTACAGAAAGGTGTACGGGGTGGAATTTGTCTTTGTTCTTACAGACTTGCCAAGGCAAACAACTTATACATGGATAATTATGATGAAACTAAATCGGATTCTTTTCTCATATATATCGACTGCCATAATCTTTATGGTTACAGCATGTCTCAGTCTTTGCCGGTGTCGAATTTTTGATTTTTAGAACAACACGAAATTGATCGATTACAAATCATGAACGTGTCGACGATGCAGAATCCGGATTTATACTAGAAGTTGATTTATTATACCCCGAAGAATTGCATTGTACTCATAACGACTATCCCTTTTGCGCCGAGAAATTTATACCGCCAGGCGGTAAAACTTCTAAATTAGTACCAAACTTATACTCAAAATACAATTACGTAATACACTACGTTCATTTAAAAACCTGTTTAAGCCATGGTTTAATTTTACAAAAAATACATCGCGTTGTTACTTTTAAACAAAGTATTTTTTTAGCAGAATATATAAATCTTAATACAGAATTGAGAAAAAAAGCAGTAACACCATTCCAGCAGGATTTATTTAAGCTCATGAATAATTCTGTTTTTGGAAAACTTTAAAAGATACTGAGCGTCGAGTAAACATAAAATTAGTGAATCAATGGCAAGACGATACCAATCGGACGAATCGATCTATCTCTGCAGCAAAATTAATTTCACGACCAAACTTTCACAGTGCACCCATTTTTTTCAAAAACCTAGTGGCTGTTCAAATGAAAACGGAAAGAATTATACTAGACAAACCAATTTACGTAGGATTTGCTGTTTTAGAGCTCTCTAAAAGCCACATGTACCAGTTTCATTATTCTGTAATAAAGCCTCACTACGGAGATAGAGTTCAATTATGCTACACAGACACGGATAGCTTTATCTATGAAATACAAACCAAAGATGTATATCGAGACATAAAACAACATTTCTTACAATTTTTCGATACCAGTAATTATGCATCACAAACCAGTATGGTCTTCCTATTAAGAACAAAAAGATACCTGGTCTATTCAAAGATGAGCTTGGTGGTCGTATTATGACTGAATTTGTAGGCTTGAGATCAAAACTGTACTGCATTAAAACTGAATCGGATGTAATCAAAAAGGCAAAAGTGATGGAAATGGAACGCAGCCTTAGCATTTTTATATTGTGTGAACGCACCCATTATTATTCTACCTTGTCTGTGGTCTGTGACTTATGTCTGCTTATCTTTTGTTTTTTTTGGTACAAAATATAACGGCAATATTTTCACTAAAGTATTTCTTTTGTTATTCAAACCTCAACAAGAAGTGTTGAAATCCTTCATGGTAGCAGAGCGTAGTTCTGGTTCTGGAATAATAAACTGAAAGGAAATACTAGTGTAGGAAAGAAATTCCGGCCGACACGAAATCGTCTTCAGCCATTTTTGAAATTCCACCGTCGAAAATTGAAAAATAAAATAAAATAATGTCTTCTAACGGAAATCACAACCCATTTCACATTGAAAAACTGACCGGCAGAGAAAATTACGCGAGCTGGAAGTTTGCAGTGCAGGCCTACTTAGAGTTGGAGGAACTATGGGAATGTGTGACTGGCAAAAATACCGACGCCAAGAAAGACATCCGGGCGAAATCAAAGCTAATTTTACTTTTAGATCCAATAAACTATGTTCACATACAGAGTGCGACGACAACTAAGGAAGTTTGGGAGAATTTGCAACGTGCTTTTGACGATAGTGGATTGACGAGAAGGGTAGCACTACTAAGAGATCTCATCACGACGACTTTAGATTCATCTAAGAGCGTAGAGGACTATGTCAACAGAATTATGTCAACAGCGCATAAGTTGAGGAATATAAAGTTCGACGTAAATGATGAATGGCTTGGAACACTCATGTTAGCTGGCCTACCTGAAACGTACAAGCCAATGATAATGGGCATAGAAAGCTCAGGAATAAAGATCAGTGCAGATGTAATAAAAACGAAGTTATTACAGGAAGTTCAAAACTCGGAGAGTTCCGCGTTCTTCGTTAATAAAAATAATCCTGAAAAACCAAAGCCTAAGGGACCGAGGTGTTTCAACTGCAACAAACATGGCCACATAGCCAAGGTTTGCCGTGCATCGAAGAAGTTACAGTCACCAAACAAAACTGAAGATAACAAAGGTTTTATTGCAGTTTTTTCAGCATCTTCACAGTCTTTGGACCCCGATTTATGGTATGTGGACTCGGGTGCCTCGATGCATATGTCCAACAGTAATAACTGGATGTATGATGTACAAAGCCCACCGATACCCTCCATAACTGTGGCGAGTAGGACACCGCTGTCTGTGGAAAGTATGGGAAGTGTCAATTTGTTGCTCAGTGGGAATAAGATTCAGGTAAAAAATGTCTTATTTGTACCAAAACTTGCCGCTAATCTCCTGTCAGTCAGTGCAATGGTCAGAAATGGCTGTAAAGTAAATTTCAGGCAAGATGGTTGTGATATATATAATATAGAAGGACAGATTGTGTGTACAGCCAAATTAGTAAATAATCTTTATTTATTGAATACACACAGAGAAGTAATTGCCAATCTGACTTCTACAGGTTATTTAAATGATGTTGTCCTGTGGCATCGGCGCATGGGACACTTAAATTTTTCAGATGTAAATAAGCTGCCAGCCTGCACCGAGGGAGTCAGTCTGTCCATGGAAGGAAGTAAGGAACATCTTTCATGTACCACCTGTATTGAAGCTAAGCAACCTAGACTGCCATTCAAAAATATTGGTACCAGAGCTTCACAACCATTGGAACTGATTCATAGTGACCTATGTGGCCCAATGGAAACAATATCACTTGGAGGTATGAAATATTTTCTCTCTTTCATCGATGATTACTCCAGAAAAGTTAATATATATTTTCTCAAAGATAAATTAGGTGTACCAGATGCATTTAAAGATTATAAAAACAGAGTCGAAAATGAATTAGAGAGAAAAATAAAAACATTACGCTCAGATAACGGAACAGAATATTGTAACCAAACCTTCGATAGTTTCTTGAGTAATCATGGAATAGTGCATCAAACAAGCACACCATACTCCCCTCAGCAAAATGGTCTTGCTGAGAGGATGAATAGGACATTAGTAGAAAGAGCTAAGTGCATGCTGTTTGATGCTGGATTACCTAAACAGTATTGGGCAGAGGCAGTAGCTACCGCAGCTTATATCATCAATAGGTCTCCTACGAAAGGGATAGATAGCAAAACACCCATGGAGATGTGGTCAGGTAAAAAGCCAAATCTATCACATATGAAGATATTTGGTTCGGAAGTGATGACACAAATTCCCAAAGAAAAACGTAAAAAGTGGGATCCGAAGTCAAAGAAATTAATATTTGTTGGATACTGTGAGTCTACGAAGGGCTATCGGCTTGCTGATCCTGAAACAAATAAAATCATTAAAAGCAGAGATGTTATATTTTTGGAAAATAAACAAAAATTAGATAAAATATATGTACCTTGTGTTTCTTCAGACAGTGGCAGTGGGACACCTAAGCAGATAGAAAAAGAAAAGACACACGATGACTCCGCAGAACCAGTTGTAACTTCAGACAGATCCAATGATTGTTCGGAAACATCCACTGATGACCTAGATTATCAATCGGGTAATGATGATGACCCATGCTATGTGCCAGAAGAGAGAATATCTTTAAATACACCGAGTCGTAGTAATATTACTTTGCGACCGCGCAACAAAATTACACGATATGTGGAGAAAGATGAGGATGATGACTCTGATTTGACATTTTTTTGTCCAATTTCAAATCTAATTGATCCTGTGACTGTGGACGAAGCTCTGGCGTCATCTCGTTCTGAACAGTGGAAGAAAGCAATGGATGAAGAATATGGCTCGTTAATGGCCAATAATACATGGTCATTAGTAGATTTACCACATGGTAAAAGAGCGTTGCCCTGTAAGTGGGTATTCAAGACCAAGACCAATGAAAAGGGAGAAATAATTAGACACAAGGCAAGGTTGGTTATCAAGGGATTTGCCCAAAGGAAGGGGATTGATTACGATGAAATTTATTCACCAGTAGTAAGGTACACTTCAATACGTTATTTGATGGCACTAGCTGCTAAATATGACCTAGATATCGATCAAATGGACGCTATATGTGCGTTTCTACAAGGAGACATTGATGTTGAAATCTACATGTGTCAACCTGACAGATACTCAACGGGTACAAAAGTCTGTATGTTACACAAGTCACTGTACGGTTTGAAGCAGGCTAGCCGCCAATGGAATTTGAAACTAAACAATATATTGCTGGAAATTGCATTCAAACGGTCTAAAGTAGATTCATGCATATATTATTTCATAAATGAAACGTTAATGATGTTTATTACAGTCTGGGTAGATGATTTATTGATGTTTAGTAATAACGAATCTTACAAAATCAAAATCAAGGAAAAACTAAAACAAAGATTCTCTATGACAGATCTAGGCGAGGCAAAACACTGCATTGGTATTAATATAACAAGAAATCGGAAAGCAGGCATCATTAAACTCGAACAGATAAAATACATCAATGAGGTACTGGAACGTTTTGGAATGTCTGAATGCAGACCAGTTCGTACACCGATTAAAGTAAATGCAAAATTTGACAAAAAAGATAGTACACATGATACTTTCCCATATAGACAAGCAGTTGGTTGTCTTTTGTACTTGGCTCAGGTAACAAGACCTGATATCTCATACGCAGTTAATAAACTTAGCCAATTCTGCAATAATCATGGCAATCAACATTGGCTTGGAGTGAAAAGATTAATGCGATATATTCAAGGAAGCAAAGATCTTGTTCTGTGTTATACCAAGGAAGCTTCAAAGGAAATAACTGGGTTTTGCGATGCTGACTGGGCCAGTGACCCTGTGGACAGAAGATCGTGCACGGGTTATGTTTTTCTGTTTCAGAATGGTAGCATTGCATGGAACTCGTGCAAACAACAAACTGTTGCTCTCTCCACTGCCGAAGCTGAGTATATGGCTATGGCATCGGCGACTCAGGAGGCACTCTGGCTACGTCAACTGCAGACTGAACTGGGGGAAGGTGTGGACAATCCGCTACTTATCCACTGTGACAATCAGAGTGCAATACGGCTGGCGCACACGGACTGTTATAAATCCAAGACTAAACATATAGATATTCGTTTACATTTTCTAAGGGAAAATATTGTTAGATTACTTATCAAGTTTGTGTTTGTAAAGGGTTGTAATATGGTAGCTGATAATCTAACCAAGGGGACAGTTTTTGAGAAACATTTATATTATATTAATAAAATGGGTTTACGTTCAGGTGGGGCTGATGGAAATGGAACGCAGCCTTAGCATTTTTATATTGTGTGAACGCACCCATTATTATTCTACCTTGTCTGTGGTCTGTGACTTATGTCTGCTTATCTTTTGTTTTTTTTGGTACAAAATATAACGGCAATATTTTCACTAAAGTATTTCTTTTGTTATTCAAACCTCAACAAGAAGTGTTGAAATCCTTCAAAAAGGGATTAGAAAAAACGTGATAAAAAATTTGGAAGCATCTGATTATAGTAACGTATTACTGAAGGATAAAATAGTGCGCAGAAAAAATGTTCCGTTTAAATTTATTAAGCATAATATTTTTACCCAAATAGTAAATAAGATCGCTTTGTCAAATGCGGATGACAAATATTTTATAATGTCAAACAAAATTTCCACAATGGCATGGGGGCATAATTCTTTAATTTAATAATTAAATTTACATTATGCTGAAATAAATTTTATCATATTAGATTTAATCATTATCCTTAAGTAACTATTAATCACAGATTTTTTGATAAGATTTGTAGTGTAAGTGTATTAGCATATCCATAATAGTATGTACTTTCAGTTATAAATGACGGTTAATTTAAATAAATAAATATTATATTACATTTTATTTATGGTTTTCTTTAAAGATCCCTATTTAAATAACATTTAGTAAATACTTGTGAATTTAACCTTTCAAAGTTTAATAACCTAATTGGACGTAATAATGTAATTTGTAATAAGTTGATACATGACATCCGTTCATTTTGCAAAGTCAACGATTTTGCGACCTAAATAAAACATATTTTTATTATATTTCACCAAGCATTGAGAGCTCATTCATTCCATATCACTGAATGCCTTCAGACCAGCAAAAGATTACTAAATTATTTTGTAAGTATATCAAGTTCTTATATATCTAATTAGTTTGGTACATTTGTTAATTCTATGATAACCACTAATAATTAAGAATCAAACGAGCTTACCTAGTGAAGTTTGATGTCTAATTATACGAGTGTCTTGACCGAAGATGATTACATAATACATGCAGCAGCACCTGGGATGATGCCGTCCTTATCACACTTTTAAAGAAAATAATATTTTAATACATAGTTTTAAAATGTTAAAAGTAGTTGTTTTGACTCACTACCCATACCTAACCACTCCGCCATTTTTCCCGCCCGTTACTGTCATTATTTTAGAGAACATTTTTTCGATAGGTCTGGGTTTAACGAGGGAGAGGTGGGAGTGTAATCATCTTCGGTCAAGACACTCGTATAATTAGACATCAAACTTCACTAGGTAAGCTCGTTTGATTCTTAATTATACTTCGTATCTCTCCCGAAGATGATTACATAATACATGCAGATGTTTAGAGCATCGAAAAAATTACAACTAAAGAAACGATCAACTTGTTTATATTTCAAACGTAAACGATAAGTTTTACACAGTAAAAAATAATAATACAAGGTTATACAACCATATAACACATAATGAATGTTAGTTTTTTTGAAATAATGAATTGGCAAAATCACAATCTACTGAATTAGTTAAGTTTTTATTGTAGTATTTTATAAATACTTGAGAAGATTCAGTCCAGCCTGCAGCTTTTCTAATTACTTCTAAATTGACACCTGCTCGGTGAGCTGCAGACGTAGACGCATGGCGCGTGCTATGTGCACTATATACATTAATATTAATACCGCTCTTTTCTAAAACATATTTTACCCAATGAGACAATGTCTGTGTAACTACCTTTTTGTGTGGTTTTTGAAAGCTAATATAAAGAAATGGTTCTTCTTTACCTATACTGCTAGTCCTATCAATGTAGGATTTTAGAGTTAATGCTGGACATACTTTATAGTGGTTTGCTCCGGAGCGGAATCTCGAGAACCGGAGAAATTCACCGGTGATTGGCCGATCTCCGGAGAATCTCCGGAGATCTCCGGAGAATTTTGTTGTATAATTGGAAATTTAGCCTCTATTCAGTTAAAAGGATCGTTAATATTGTGAAATTTGAAGCTTTGAGCTTGAAATTGAAAGCTAATGAAAGATATAACTTACATAAATGTATTTAAGGCATTGGACAAAAAAAAGCAGTCAATAAACGAAAATAGTCTTTATTGAATGAAAATTATGATTTTTAAAGGGGAATTATAAAACGAGCGACTAAAAAAATTTTGTGACTTATGATAACATACTGTTTTAAATAACTTGAGCGGTGTGAATTTGAGTGCGAAAAATTAACTTAACTAACGACGAATATTGATTAATAATCAAATCCAGAATTGGCTTGCAAAAATTGGGTTGTGATAAATCAATTTCAGATATTAAAATTCTACCCGTGCGACTAAATTAAAGTAGTCTTGTCTGCCCTACCCCTAGAGTGTAATTTAGAAACGCGTAGGCGCGGAGGGGCGAGGTGGCTCGTGGGTTGAGGAGCCGTCAGGGACTATTAGCACGCGTGGTACAGCTGGAGACCTGCAGCACCGGAGCCGTAACAGAAGCCTTGCATGCTGGTTTCTTGCCTGCATGCATAGTGCATGCTGCTTGCTTGCATGTATAGTGCATGCTGCTTGCTTGCATGCATGCTGCTTGCTTGCTTTTTTTGCATAACGTTTTTAAAACATTACTAAGAAAAAAATAAACATTGAATAACTTGGATTAACTTGAACTTACAACTTTTATTGAAAACAATTTATGTCTTTTGTATATTATTGTTCGATTGTAATATTTATGACAAATACATTTAGGGCATGTTATGTGACATTAAGTTCGGGTATACATTTGACAAATATTGAAAAAAATGCAGGACGTAACGTTGACACCTAAACAAATTTTAGGTCGCTCAAATATTATGAAGCTTCTCATTTTGTATTTTAAGTAACTCGAATTAATGTTTGTAAGTCGCTGTTCTGTTGATTTCTCGTCACTCGCAGTCAGTGGCTCACTTAGTAATACTATAGCGTTAATTAATTATTTTTTACACTTAAAACTTTAATTTACAATCACTCGTTTAAATACAACCCCTTTTAAAATGATAACAAATTATGATTTTGATGCAGGAAACATAACATTTCAACTGCATCATTACGCAGCATATTTCTGCGATTATTTAGTATGTAACCTGCCGATGAAAAGACCCTCTCTGAACGCACAGAACTAGCGGGCACGGAAATGTATTTAAAAGCTATTACATCTAGAGGTTTGAGGTGCTTATTGTAATTTCAAAATTCGACAAAGGTATCCCAGTTATGGTTAATATCTGAGAAATTGGTATCTGTATATATTCTTAGTAGATTAATAGCGGTAGCTGACGATGTATCTGTATTGGTATTTATATTTCTTAGAAAACCAAGTAAACTGGGGCGACCACCGTCCTTTGTACCTGCCGTTGCCGATAGTTCTTCTGGTCGTTCAGCAGGGCTAGCATGCGTGCATCGGTTATTTTATCGATAGACAAGACAAATTTTGTCTTTGACGATAATTTTGTCAATTTCCCTAACCTAACGGATCACAGACGTCTCGAATCCTTTTTCTTAATATTTTCAGGGATTACCGCTCTTCGTAGCCACTTATTTTTACGTTATAACACGGCATTGCCATGATATTTTGGTTTTTTCTTTGTTATCGTCGAAGACAAAATGACATATTTACGTTAAAAGTCGATAAAATGCCACGACAAAATTTTATCGTGGTTCGCAGCCCTGCTGGTGTTTGGCTAACCTGCCTCGCCCTCATTATGTTATTAATTTCCGCTTTAACTGCTTCTTTTGCCGCTTGTTTATTTTATAAGACAATCATAATAACAATAAATAACATGAATATGTACCTAATAAAAACAACGGTTATCAATAAATTAATATTTTTATTAATCGTCTCTAAAAGCCGAAAGAACCGGAGATAAACCGGTTTTTCTCCGGAGATTTCTACGATTACTTTCACCGGTGATTCACCGGAGATTCTCCGGAGATCTATGCTCCGGTGCAAACCTCTAATACTTTAGGGTTTTCTTTAATGTATGGCAATACAATCAATGGTTGATAAGAACCCGGCTTAGAAGTTTTAATTAGCTCATCGATTTTTATTTCAATTTTGTCTGGATAAAACATTATATTATTAATACGTATTAGGCTCAAAGTTTGCATTATTTGTGCAGATGCTAATGCTAAGAGTGTTATAGATTTTACTGTCAAATCTTTTAAGGAAATAGAATCGTTTGGATAACAATTTGAAAGATAATTGAGTACCAAGTTAGGATCCCAGGTAGAATTATATTTGGGAGCAGGTGGCTTAAGACGAAACACGCCTTTAAAGAAACGTTTGATACTGTCATTGGTAGTAATATCTTGACCTAACAGCGTAGATAAAGCTGAGCGATAACTGTTCAGACTACTATAGCTCGAGCCAGAATTAAATTTTTCTGTTAGGAATTCTAACAAGTGTGCTGAATTACAATTACAAAAATCAATGCCTTTAGTTTTGCAATATTGCCACCACAATTTAATAGATGAATTATATTGATTCAGTGTACTAGTCGAAAATGAAGCCATTAGTATGTCGAGAGATGCTGTAGGCACGCCGCGCCTCAGCAGCGACTGCCTGATAATTTGCCTGCCATCAGGGTTAGATTCGCGCTGAGGGGATGCTCGACTCTGAAAGGTGAAAACAGAAGGTCGTTTTTAGGTTCGAAACGTAGGACTTTTGAAATGAGAAGTTTCGACCATAATGGGTACCATGGCTGGGTCGGCCAAAATGGTACCACTACGATACCCTCAGCTTTGTCCTTTCTTATTTTTGTGCAAAACTTTAGAAATGAGACTGAATGGTGGGAACGCATAAAATTTAATATGGCTCCAGTTAAATGTCAATGCGTCAATGATTTCTGAATTAGGGTCTAGTTTCCAGGATGCATATCTTGCACATTTGTGATTTTGAATACTTGCAAACAAATCAAATTCTGGAATGCCAAACGATAGTTTAATTTTCGTATATGCGTAATCAGCTAATTCCCATTCCGTATCAATATTAGATTGACGAGACTCGAAGTCTGCGACAGTGTTTTCACTAGATTGAATGTATGATGCAAAAACAAAAATATTGCGACTTTCGCACCAACTCCATAGATCCCGAGCAATATTATTAAGGTGTGTGTACTGTACGCCACCCATTTTATTAATATAGGCAATAGCTGTCGTGTTGTCTATTCTTAATAATATGTTGCAGTCTGTAAGATGAGATGCGAATATTTTAAGTCCGTAAAACGCAGCGAGTAATTCAAGAGTATTTATGTGCAAAAGTAACTGAGACTGACTCCAATTTCCGTTAGCTGTTTTTTCGTTACACGATGCGCCCCAACCGGTAGTTGAGGCGTCACTAAAAATTACGAGACTGTAATCATCCGATTGAAAAGAACATGATGACGATTCAATATTATCTCTCCACCAAAGAAGATCGTTTTTTAAAAGACTTGGCGAAATCATATGTTTATTGTAGTTATTTGAGTAATTTAGTGCCAAAAACTTTTCACGTTCTAACAATTTCGTGTATACCCAGCCATACTTGACGGCGGGACACGCCGAAGTCAGTAGACCCAAAAACCTAGCAAATTCTCGAATAGAAATGTTTCGAGTCTTTAATAAATTTTCAGCGAATAATTTGATGCGGTTTTTCTTTTCTTTTGGCAATGTTAAGCTCATTGTTATTGTATTAAAAGTAAAGCCTATGAATGTACATTTTTTGCTTGGATACAATTGACTTTTGTCCTCGTTGATTATGAATCCTAATTTAAGAAGTAGTTCTTTAGTAATTTGAACATTATCCCAACATTCTGACCATGAATTACCGATTAATAAAAAATCGTCGAGGTATACTACGGATAGATGTCCTAATGAGCGTAGGTGATGTAAAACCGGTTTAATTAACTTTGTAAAGACATAGGGTGCCGTACAAAGCCCGAACGGTAGGACGTTAAACTCAAACAACTGATTATTAAAAGATTTGGAATTCCACATGAAACGAAGCCATATTATGTCGCTTTCAGCAATTGATAATAAAAAATAGGCGTCTTTTAAATCTAGAGTGGCCATGTAGTAATCATTACCTAGTAGTTTTAGAGCTGTGCGGAAATCCTCCATTTTAAAATGATTGATGTTAATAAATTTATTTAATTCTTTTAAATTTAGAATAAATCTGTATTTTCCGTTTGGTTTTGGTACAGTAAAGATCGGAGAAACAAATTGTTTTTCTTGTGAACAACATGGGGAAATAAAACCTGACTGTAATAAGTCTGAGATGCAACTATCTATTATATCGCTTTCTTCCGGTGTATATGACCTACATTTTGGTATGCTGATTTGACGTGGTTCAGAAGAAAAAGGTATTTTATAACCCTTTATCCAAGACAAAATAGTTTTATCATTTGTTATATTAAGCCATTCATTAAAATAGTAAGTCTGCCAGCAATTAGCACATTAGTGCCTACCTCTGTTGAAGTAATCAGCGTCTCCGGTTCTGTTGACGGTAATTGGGTCTCGGGTTGATCTGGTCGCGACGACGGTCCCGCGGCGCTGGCGCAGCTGGCGGCGCTGGCGGCGGCACCTGGCTGACTTGGCGACGAGGCTGGCCGGGGTTCACTCGCGGCTCGGCGGTCTGGTTTCGCGGTGCCCCCCTCGCGTTTAAAGTCTGACGAGCTACCGACGTGCTGGGCCCAAACTGCTGTTGATTGTACTTGATTTTTAACTCTAAAGCAGACCTTGATATAGCCTTAGATGATTTTAGGTGCTCAGACAGATCTGAGCCAAACCAAAATTCGTCTATTTTTGTATTTTTTATCACATCTCTTTTTTGTTTGCTAATAGAGTTTATGATAGTGTATCTTCTTGAGAGTGATTCTCTGTAATGAGTATCACACAGTAATCGTCCAGCATCGCTCAATGTTCTTACGATTTCTTGTGGGACAGTTTCCGTTTTTGTCAGAGCAAGATTCAATGCTTTGCCAATGGCAGCAATACAACTAGACATCTGATTTTGTTTCTGTTCGCTATATGCGTCCTTCTTATAGCTGATTTCACCAAGAGCTGATTTTACTTCGGGGTTCAGCTTAGGCGCCTTCATGTGAGTACAGTTTTCGGCGGGTAAGTAACGTTTCATTAGGTCACTTTTTTCCTCTTTTGGCAACCCATTTGTCAAAACATGTTGCCAGCGTGTTGCGAGATCTTTGTGAAGATCATCACCAAAGCTTTTATCCTGCGAAGGATCAGTGCCTAATAATGCTAATATATCTGGCTCTAGGTCGGTACTGCCGTCAGCTGGTTCCGCTTCTATGCGCGTTTCGGCGATAGGGATCTCGTCTGTAATACATATAAATAATAGTTTAAGTACTATCCACACACGATAGACCTCGGGAAAGATATCAGTGTCGTATGCACTTCATAAAAAGATTTTACGCACACCCGCCATTGGTCGGGATTATAATTGGCGTTGTACTGATATGCACTTGCCAGCCAAAAAACATATTATCCACACACGATATACGCCGGGATGTTATGGTAGGTTCACTTACACGATTAACATGCGTGTAGGTAGGTAAGTATCCACACACGATTTACGTCGGGATACAAAATAATACCACGGAGGGTAGTAAAAAATAATTATCAAAAATTATTTTTGTGTTGTGAGCACTTAAATTAACGTAATGTAAACACTTACCAGAATGTTCTAGATCACTGGCAAAGCCAAGCTGTGATGATTGCATTGGAAACTGCAATGTACTCGTATGAGCAGGTTCATCGTCCGATGATGACGATGAGATTTTTCGTTTATTACGCACAAGCTTTTTGACCTTTTTTAGCAAACTTTTAACCATTTCACTATCTTCATCCTTCTCGATCGTTTCCTTTTACCCATTTTCAAGAAATTATACGTTGTTGGAAGAATTTAATGAGAACCGTGTGACTCGGACGAACACCAACATAAGTAATGACAGTAACGGGCGGGAAAAATGGCGGAGTGGTTAGGTATGGGTAGTGAGTCAAAACAACTACTTTTAACATTTTAAAACTATGTATTAAAATATTATTTTCTTTAAAAGTGTGATAAGGACGGCATCATCCCAGGTGCTGCTGCATGTATTATGTAATCATCTTCGGGAGAGATACGAAGTATAATTCTTTTTACTTTTCAGATGATGCAAAACTCCAATGATACGAATATCATGCTGTCTCAGTTTACCTACGATCCCTGGGAGGGATTAACACAAGCTTGTCAAGATGTTGTGGACGGAAACCAAATTTGCGAGTCTCAGACAAGGCGAGAAAAGAAAGTTAGACGGAAGACCGAGAATTCGAAAAAGAAGAGACGTAGCTCTGCAAAATCCTACGACATCAACAGGGAGCGAGCTAGAGGCATAAAACTTATTCAAATAAGAGTGTGTGACCTGACTAGTGAGCCTTCCTGTTTAACGGCATGGGAATCGGGCGAACACAGTGAAAGTGGTGACAATGTTGTGCTCAGTGCACAATATGTAGTAACGGAACCAAATGATGAAATAATGGATATGACTGATACAGTGATTAGAAAAATATCGAAAAAGTTGTGTAGTGATAGTTTTTAGTCTTAAGGTGAGCCAATTTTTGTTTAAGTTTATAAATAATAAAGATCATAAAATTAGAAGTGTTTTTTTCATCTCCTCAAATAGGTATTCAAAATCTACATCTAGTTAGTTTTTTATTGAAAGATCGTTAAATTAAAGATAATAAGTATTTTGAATGTTTTTTATTTAAAATCATGCAATTACATTATTATCAGCGCACCATTTCTTTATACAAATTACGTTTTTTAATGCGCAAATTTTCTTATGAGTAAAACAGTTAAATAATATTGAATATCTATATATTAATTATCTAAACAATAAAGTTTACAAAGAGTACTTAAATTAGGAGCGCCTAAATTACTTATTTCTACAATATCATTGTCACCATCACATAGATCTTGCACCCATTTAATCTTTTCATCTCCTTTTATGAAAATCTTTCTACCCTTTAAATAAGGCTTGATAATTCTTTGAAATTCTCTGTAGTCAATATATCTTTCACTCCATCGATAACCCCTGTTCTTCTCGATCCAGCAAACTTGCTTTTTCTCTTCAACAGATAATGAAGTGAACGGGTATGGAGGCTTTATCAAAAATATGTGAGTATGTTCTTGCGTAGCTATAGCAAATTCTTTTACTATAAATTCATTTAAACTATTTTTAAATCCTTGAAGATCTATGATTATTGTTTTTTCATTCATGATAGTTTCTTTACAATATTACTTAAAGGCTTGTATTCAAATATACAATCGTTTAAAATCAGGCAATAAGCAGCTGTATGATCTGGTATTTCTTGATCTGTTTCAATTTCCACTCTAACATCGATCGAACCTTTTAAAGTTTCGTGTTGCCTCGAACAATCGATTACAAATAAGGGTGCAATGTCTTTGAATTCTTTCAAACTCATCAACGGCTCTGGTCGACGTCCGTGATACGACTGTTGAAATCTTGCATACTGGTCATATAATAAAGTAAACTTGTCTTCGGAAAAACTCACGTTCAGTCCTTCATAAGGATAATATGATGAATTTAAATCAACTCTTACATCACGTACGTGACAGTGGTCAAACTCAGCCATTGACAATTGACTGTTATGCTTGCGATCAGTTTGTAAGGCAATTACAACAAATCGTGGTTTCTCTATTTGTGATGAAGTTTTGATGGACCACGTATGTTTACGTGTTTTAGGTAATAAGGGATATTCATATAAGTCCCAATTACGAAGTGCTAATGGAATAGCTCAATCTTTCTCTAAATGTTTTAACAGGTTAATTCTTTCTCGATCTGATACTTTAATATGTGGGACTCGCCATATAATTTTATTAATTATAATATCATCTACTACTTCGCCTGTGTTTAACTTGACTGCGTTGAGATCAGTATTGCTCCTTAGTAATACTAGCTCATGTTTACAGTTTATTATAATTTTTTCATAATCTTCAGCAAATCCTAATATCTTGTTTAATGGAATAATTGCGGAAAATGATCCACCTGCAGCATTGTTTGTCCCAGCTGTTGACCAACCCCAAACTCGAGCACATTTAGACTCATTTTAATTTAAGAACAGATAAGATTTGATTGTCGTCGTAACACCCGCATTCTTAACTTTATCTATTTCTACTCCATTTAGCTCATATCGTATATCTTGAAATAGAAACAGTGCGGGATTATTGATGAAATGCACATTTGATTTTTTTTTTTCTTTATTAGTGCTGTTATACACATTTACTTTCCCCTCAATATATAAACTACTGAGTGAAGGCAGCACGTACAGGTCCTGTTGATTAATAGGAATCCGTATTTCATCGTTCTTGTTGAAACTGGTCACGTATGGTTTGTATGAATGATATTCAAAACTTTCAATTGTGCTATCGTATGATGTTTGTTGAGAAATATTTAAAATATTCATTTTATCAAGCCTACTAGCTTAACTAGCTTAAGAAATTCTTTATTATTCTTTGTTAACTTCTTTTTTAGTTGAAGCGGTGTGCCTTTATGAGATGTTCTCTTAGAACTGACTTGTATACACGACGTGGTAGGGCTTATATTGAAATTTATCATTTTTTTCTAAAATGTAAGTACAGTTGTACTTCTTCATCATCCAATAATCTTATGTTAACCCTTAAGGTCGCATGACATTTTATCTTCATGAAACTTAGAAAAAAACATATTTTTCTCATTATTGGGTTTATAAAATAATAAGAAAAAAAATAAAAATAAATTAGGTGTTTTAGTTTCTGAAATATTTGATGTATATTATACTATACATCACTACCGACACATAAATAAATCTATTATTAGGAATGTATAGTATAATATACAAAGCTACACTTGCTTACTATGTTTTACGAGTGATTTTTACTTGGTTTTTTAATTAATGTTATTACTTTTAGAGTACAAAAGCATTATTAAGGGCAAAACAATTGGAAAATATTATGCGGGAAGAGAAAAAAAAACACGATGAGGTTGAAAACAAATTTTATTATGAAAGTGTATTAAAAAAAATACTTCTTATGGAAAGCGACAAAACAATTTCTTTTCGAAACATAACATAAATGAACATTGCATTTAGTGCAACGAGTGCTAGCCTGTCCTTTTGTGCAGTACTTGCATCTCTGATATTCGGTGTGTTCTGGCCAGTGGTCGACACAGTCATACCTAATAGAATCAACTGGTCTTTTAGCAGCTGGTTTTTTTCTTTTTTTTTCTTCGGCAACTGAATCAAATACAGATGTTGCTACCTGCCGATTATTTTTTATTAAAGCAGCATAAACCTCATATCTGAATTGCTTGAGGTGATCATTTTTCTTTTTAATGTTTGATAATTTGTAAATAATTTGCCGACGGCGAAGTAGCCAGCCGTTGTTGATGCAGATATCTATCATTTGAGAAAATATGTTTAGATACCAACGATGAGTTTTCATGCTAGTCCGATATAGAGCTATGAGCATGTCTGCCAAATCTACGCCACCCATATGCCTATTATAGTGTTTAACTATTTGTGGGCAGGGTATATCGATATGTGCCCGAGACTCTTTGCTGAATCTCTTTACTTTGTCGATTGGAAAAGAGTCAACATAAGAACTGACCAAAGTAACGGGCTTATTATCATACCACTTCACAATAGTAACTTTATTTTTATTGCAGGTTACCTGGCAATGTGCACCACGTCCTTTTTTTTAAGTGCTTTGTCTGAAAGTAATAAATTATTTGCATCTTGAAGTCTGTTTTTTCTGACGGTGCCTAAGCTAAATATGCCGTAATTATTCCTTAATAAATAAATAAGCTCCAATGACGTAAACCAATTATCAAAGAATACTACACATGGGCGGTTTTTGATGGATTTGCATAAAGCTAGAACTGTTTTGGTTCCAACACCTAGATGTTCTTCTTTAGGTTGAAATTCAATGCCTCTAAAAGTATCCCGCAATAACCCGCAATAACCCGTAAGCCCGCATACAACATGACATCGTAGATCAATCCAGAGACTCCTGCCCTGACAAGATTTTTAAATCCCCATTTACATTTCGTCTATACTAAAAGCTTTTTCTTCTTCTACTGAAAGGCATTGGTACCTAACTCGATCAATTAGGGGACGAAGCTTGTAGTAGCGGTCTGTCTCGTCAGCCTGTGTATTGTCAGCGAAGTGAATAAACCGCCTTATTTGTTGAAATCTTTTTATTGGCATGACGTCTGCTATTTTTGGGTATCTGTAGCTTATCTTCCAGTAATCTTTATAAGACGGCAAAACCACAACTCCCATCAATATATTGATGGCAAAAAAATCCTTAATATCTTCTGATGTCACCTTTATCGATCTTCCAGTTTCTTGGACGCTGTATAAATTAGTTTGTATAGTTATTTCATCAATCATGTCTTCGGGAAAAAAGCGATAAAAATAGTCTAAAGCTGTCAAGTCAGGTGAAATAGTTTCCTTAAAATCTTCGACAGGCATTTCTGCTGCATGTTGTAATTTTCTCACCGTCCATTGAAAGAAAAGTTTGAGTTTTTGTATTTTTCTTATTTTAACTTTTTTTGCAATGACAGTTGGAGCCCCACGTTTACGCTGAGTGCGTTTTGTTATAGATAGCGGTGTAAACATTGCAGGTGACGGTGGCACAGATTGTAAGGAGGGTATTGATTCGATGGAAGGTATGGCATTATAATCGCATTCGGTATTCGATGGAAAAACTGTTTTTAGTATAGGAGTGAGAGGGGTTTGGGGTTCAGAATCTGATGCGCTGGGTTTAGGGCTTAAATGTTCAAATTTATCTGATTCTGGGTGAAGCAAGGATCGTGAATCTGCAGTCGAGTCTATACAGGAATTATCTGACGGACTATCCAGTAAATTAAGCCTTTCTAACGATGAATCAATAGATGAAGGAGGGGAAGATTGGCGGCTGTTTATTTCGACTTCGTCACTTGATCCATCATCACTGACATCAGAACCAGCACTGATATCAGGTACATCTCGTTGACCAGGCTAGAACAAAATTTATAAAAGCTTGCAAACAAAGAAAGCCAAACACAAAACATAAACAAATGATCAGGCAAAAGAAAACTCAAAATTTCGCAAAACAATGCACCGAAACTTAATCAATGGCACATATAGGTTATAACACATATTATTCTAGTAAATAAGCACTTTATGTAGGGTTATAACATTTAAAAGTTATAAAAAGATTAAAACCGATAGAGACAGGTAAGGTGGCAATGTATAGAATACCATATACCTAAAACTAGTGTTATTTCAAGCAATCATTCAATGTATAGCAATGTATAGTATGCCATACACTCAAAATGAAGTTCGTAAAAGACATGAAAACAAACGTATTATTGCAATATTTTTGGATTAGTGGAAACCTTTGAGTTTTTTATTGTAAATAAAAAACTATGTATTTTCTTACCTTCACAATCGCAAGATTCCGCCGCATGGTTACGAACTTGTCACACAACTGTCAAACTTTTGACAGACCATGACATTTTTACTTTTTTTCTTGAAGAAGAACGTTCGGAAACTACTTGTAGTTAAAAAACAAAATGACAACTGCTTTAATTTAGCTCAAAGAATTTATTATTTTGGATGTATATTATAATAGACAAAAATACCTTAGGGGTTAATTGCACTTATATAATTTTGATTTACAGGAAAATATATTAAGTTTTTAGGTATTTCAATTATTCGATAACCAGGTGGTACGTTAGGTACAAATTCGTAAATTATATGACTTGCATTCCCATTTACAAATGAACCACTAACTACATCGCATTCGATGCGCACGATGGTCGTTGATAGAATGCTAACGGGATACTGAGATTCGGTACTTACATTGGTATTTATGGTTTTCATACCAAAACCTAAAATTTTACCAAGTGATTCTCTTTTATTAAAGTGAACATCTTTAGAACAAAAAATGTTCGTTTTCAATGTATTGTTGTTACAAGTTAATTTCAACACAGTGTTCTTGATGTTACTTTTTAAATAATCACAAATATCCTGTAGCTCGTAAGACCCTTCAGGAATTTCGATGACTTCATGTTCACCATAATAAAATTTATTGTTTCTTTCGTCTATATTAGGTATAGAGTTGACCAAGACAAAAGACCACATTCGTAGTCTCCTCGCAAATCCAATATTGGTGAATAGTTTGTGGTTAGAGAAGCTCCTGACCCAGTTATGGACACAGTGAAAGACATTTTTATACTGACAATTTTATTTATTTCCATCATGATATAAATGCTTTTTCCAATAATTTCTTAAAAATTTTAGACAGAGATGACCACAGTTTGTGGTACCAAACATTTGATGTTGCACATAATTGTAGTTTATAGGTAAGTTATTTAAATAATGCGTGCCAGGATTTTTGCAGCTATCCAAATTCAGTATTCCATATTCTTTTTTTCTTGGTTTCGAAGGTAATGTATCTCTCATGTAAATACCGCGAAATAATGGTATATCACTGGCATGTTCTAATATATCAAAATTTGTGAGTGCATGTCTGGGTAGCCGTTTAGTTAGTTTTTTGGAGGATTTAGATATAAACCTGCTCCTGTTTTATGAGGTTTTACATACAATCCTTTGCCAAGAGCTACCGCCTCCATCATTCTGTTGTGACGTTCAGACTCCTTAAGACTCTTTTGAGCAGCTTTAGAATCATTTACAGCCTTTGCTATACCTGCTGCTCCTCCCGCCAGCGAACCTAAAGCTGACAATCCCGCAAATATGGGAATAAGTGGTAACAATCCTCCACATTTTGGAATAGGAATACAGCGAGGTAATTTTATTCCTTTTTTGTTTGTAAATATCCAATAATCCAGTCCGACCTCCGCCGTGAGTCGAACATTTTTAGCCCTAAGATCGGATCTAATGTGGGCTGTGGCACATCTCTAGCTCGCTCATGCTTTGACCTTGCCCGAAACGTGCCCCGGCGGCACCGGCGGCCTTTCGGCGCGAGTGGCCAGTCGGATACTCTGCGACTTGTTCTTGTTTGTCATACTTTTACCCCTAAAATTTATTGAAAAAATAAAGTGGAATTTGAATGGCAAGAAATTTGGGTTTAATGATATTGTAATTTTTTTGTTTATTATTGAGACTAGCTGTTAAATTTAATGTTATGATTATTAAACGACACTTCATAAATCTCGAATGTTAGTAGTTATGTTTATAAAATTTAATAACTCATTACACTACAAGTTGGCGGCCGTGATGAATAACTAATTAATCGTGTACCTAAGTGTATTTATTAAAGCTGATTACGCAACATTACTTGAGCTTGCGACAACAATAAAATAGTAGCTTGTCGTGGTCTCCGCGGTTTTTTTTTAATAATTCAAAATGATACGTAAGTAAGAACAGCTTTGATTATCAAAGAAGTGAATCTTTTCGTTTTTTGACGTGAATCAAGTCGCAAGTTCAGATTACACTCTTTGGTCAGTTTGCGGCATCCTGATGATCCCTTCAATTTTGCGTTCCTATTTTCGCAACCGCGTTGGCTACGTGATAGTGTGAACATAAAAATCATGGGTAAAAAACCGTTCGTTAAGTTTTAATGACTTAGAATCACAACATTAATGACAAACCTAGTCATTTTTTCTTATTACTTTATCGAAAAAAAAACAACTTTAATTTACCCTAAAAACAGGGTAAATTTTTTCATGTTGGTATTCCTGACCCGGCATCTCACCCCACCGCTGACCGCGCTTGATTCTTGGATTTTGAGTATGCTTGTGTGCGTATTTAGTGTGTCATTGTAGTAGTAATCAGCTGTAAAGGATGTGGAATTTTGTAGTTACGAAATGAGATTGTTATGATGAATATCTCCGAAACTAGCTTGAATTTTTCGCTTAAATTTTGTCAGGCTCCTTGGTATGAAGTATAAATACCCCCATTAAAAGTAATGTAACTAAAATCGTTGAATCTTATATAAATAATAAAAATGTGTGGATTTAAAACTGCTTAGCTCACAACAAATCTGTAAAAAAATATTTATTTTTAAAAGAGGCTGACAATAGTGACCGAGTTTCTTGCGCTGCTTCTTCTCGGCACTAGCCCACAATAGTCCCGAAGCAGTGGTAGGGAAAAAAAAATTGGGACATGTAAAAGTGCCTTTTATGGCCAATTTACAGAAATAAATGATTTTGATTTCGATTTTGAATTCATTTGGACCGTTCCAGTAAACTAAATCAGTATCCTGCTTAACTTCTTTTAAAATATCAATACCTTCTCCTCGTTGAAGACTTTCTACACTACTTGTATGATTTCTTGTAAACTTAAACAATGGTTTAATCACATGCATATACTTAAATCCTTTGTTACTGTTTATTGGTTTAGATGGATTTCAATTACGTTTGTGTGCATTGGTATCCATAAGTAATAATTTGTAATTTTGTAAATCTTCCTCTGTAATGACATCTAAGTTTGGTACCTTTTTATACTATAATTCATTTAAGCCTAAAGTTTTTTTTAAACTGCGGTTTCCAATTTTTAGGATGCAGTCATCATCGTGAATGCGGGTCTTCCCAAGCATAAGTTTCCCTCGTTCATTCCTAATGCCATAAGGTATATCTTTCATTAATTCAGATGACATGGACCATGATAAGGAATCGTTAGCTATACTTAATGATGATTGAAGAGATTTGAACGAGTTTTCATGGACATCACAATCTCAGAGAGTGTAATTAGCGTTTTATTAGGTGTTTTACACACATCATTATCTGAGGTTACTTCATCTTCAGTTATTTCTTCAAAATCTTCAGTTGAATTATTTGATGATTAGCTTTCAGTGTACTTAGTTCTTTTTACTAAATGGGTGTGGTCCATTTCTTCATTCGCATGACGTTTTTCATCAGTTTTGCTTGTTTTAGTGGGTTTACAATAGGTTTAAATATAGTCTCTAAAGCTGTATCATTTGTATTTTTGAAATCTTTTATCATTTCTACTTTTTTTTTTTACAGCCGCTGCTTTGATTTTTCACAATTTGTTCCTTAAGATTTCGTTCCATGGTAAGGGGTGCTATGGGATTCCACTCGGTTTGACTTCCCTGATGTGATTGATTCTTAAGTAACTAAACAGCTACTTTTATAAAAGCTCAATCCACTACTATGAATGTATCAAACTTCATTCTATAACAGCCTTGGTTTCGTTCACAATGCTTATTAATAACTGTTAGTTCTTCGGTAGCAGGTGGAGGAATAAAAGAGCGGACTGTATTTAAATTAAATATAATATTCAAGTCGACTACAAAACACAAAGGCAGAGAACAGTGACCGCTCACTTTGGTGTAATGGAGAGGAGTGTTCGGCCGAGCATCGGTGTTCGCTCACGAACCGAACGTTGCTCGCTGTCGTTCGCCGCCGTTCGCCGCTCCTCGTTCAGTCCCCGGTCTGTGGTACGATGCCCGTGCGTAGACATGCTCCCCGGGTTGAAGTGGGAACTTCAAGTGATTGGCAGTGGGCATATGTTATTGAAGCCGCGCCGAATGGTCCCCTTCTTGGTCTTCAGTTCAGCGACCCTTACGACGCCGTCGGAGCCTGGGTAGACCTGTACGACGCGACCCAGCAGCCAGCAAAGAGGTGGAAGTGCCTTATCCTTCACCAGGACCAGGCTCCCCACTGTGATATTTCCCCTTGATGAAAACCACTTGGTTTTTTGCTGCAGCAAAGATACATACTCTGTATTAAATCGTTTCCAGAAGTGCTGCTTTATAAATTCCACCCTTTGGAATCGCTCGAGTCGACTTATGTTTCCGCTGTCGGCCACCTGTGGATGCGGAACGGACGTGAGTGACCTTCCAATTAAAAGGTGTGAAGGAGTTAGGGCAGAGAAGTCAAGTGGATCAGAAGAAAGAGGAGTAAGAGGACGGGAGTTGAGAATAGCCTCTATTTGAGTTAGACACGTAGCCATTTCTTCGTACGTAAAATGGGTTAGTTTAAGGAGTCTTTTCAGGTGATGCTTAGTGGAACGAACTGAGGCTTCTGCAAGCCCATTGAAATGCGGGCTGTATGCAGGTGCAAAATTAAAATCAATTCCCTCCTGAGCAACATTATCGGCAATATTAGATTCCTGCAGAAAATGACGTAGCTGATTACAAGAACCGACAAAGGTAGTGCCGTTATCAGACAATATACTGCGAGGCTTGCCACGGCGTGAAATAAACCGGTTTAGAGCAGCCATGTATGCTTCCTTGGTAAGATCCGTAACAAGCTCCAGGTGATCAGCTTTAACAGCCTGACAAACAAAAATGCAAATGTAAGATTTTAGAAGTTTGCAGCCCCTTCCCTTACGGTCAGCGATAAGTATTGGGCCGGCATAGTCGACACTGGAATTCAGGAATGGAAATTCAAGGTTGCTTCGTGAATTAGGAAGTTGTCCCATTATGGGTTGTGTATTTTGTGCCTTGTGTCGGAAGCACACTGTACATTTCTGCACTGTGGCTCTCGATAGATTTCTACCCCCAAGAGGCCAATAATTTTGACGTATGTTTGCCAAAAGTAATTGCGGTCCCGCGTGCAACATTTTACCTTTGTGGACAGTTTCAAATAAGATTTTTGTCAAGTGATGTTTACTGCACAAAAGTATAGGGTGTTTGACATTGTAGTCATAAGGAGAATTATCTAACCTTCCTCCGACACGAATGATGCCGTCGGAGTCAATAAAAGGCGATAAAGAGATGAGACGATTTTTACAAGGCAATGCGTTCCCGGATTTTAAATTAGAATATTCATCCTGGAACATTTCACATTGAGCAGTGCGCAAAATGCAAGTTAATGAAGATTGGATTTCTTGATTTGACAGACAACCCTGTAATTTATTATTTTTATTCTTTAAATTGTAAATATATCTTTTAATGTAGGCTAAGATTCTTTGTAAATAGTTAAAATTTGAATATTTATTAATTAATTCGTGTATAATTTGATTCATTGAATTAGGATTTTGATTAACTGATTGATTTACAAAATTACAATTTAACTCTGGCAGGTCTTGTTTCCCGATATCTTTTGACAACTTTGGCCAAAAACATTCATCTTGCAATAAAAATGTGGGACCTGACCACCACAAAGTAGACTCGCTGATATGATCAGCCTTCACGCCTCGGGAAACCAAATCTGCGGGATTGTCTTTAGTTGGCACATAGTTCCATTTAGACCCAAAAGTAGTATCCTGTATCTCATTGACGCGATGCCTAACAAAAGGTTTAAGATCAGTTGACGGTCTAGATAACCAACTCAAAACGATCGTTGAGTCGCACCAAAATACGCAGCGCCTAACTGGTAAGGTAAGTGATTCCTTCACCTTGGTACACAGTCTTGCACCTAGCAGTGCTCCACACAGCTCCAATCTAGGCATGGTTGTGGGCTTAATAGGGGCAATACGATTTTTAGACGCCAGTAGACGTATTGTGACCGAATTTGAGCTATCAACAGAACGTATGTATAAACAAGTACCATATGCCTTTTCACTGCTGTCCGTAAATACGTGTATCTCATGATAAATTTTGTCGTTACATAGAACCCATCTTGGAATTTTTAATGCATTTAAAAAATGTAATTTGGTGACAAATGATTGCCATTGATCCCTAATGTTTTGAGGTACTTCCTCGTCCCAGTCGCATTTATTGAGCCATAATTGTTGCATGACTATTTTTGCTTCGACTACACAGGGTCCGATTAGGCCTAACGGGTCAAAAATCTGACTAATGACAGACAATATCTGTCTTTTTGTAACAGTTGCATGGATATCAATGTTTAAAGAAAACGACAAAATATCTAATTTGCAAATCCATAACAACCCTAAAGTTTTTGTCGAATAATTGTCAGATAAATCTAAATCGAGGTTCGAGTCATTTTCGACATCGACGATTTCCCTTAAAATCTCAGGGCTATTAGACTGCCATTTTCTTAAATTAAGTTTAGCTGAAGCTAATATAGACTTAACTTCCTGGCAGAGCTCAATTGTACCGCGAATAGTGTCCGAGCCACTTAAATAGTCGTCAACGTAAAAATCGTGCTGTATGCTACGCTTCACCTGTTTGTTATTCGTGACGTCAGCGAGGCTTACGAGACACTTCGTAGCGAGATACGGCGCAGACGCCGTTCCGTAGGTGACGGTGTTCAATGTGTAGGTTTTGAGTGGCTCGGAGGGATCCCTTCTAAATAAAATACGCTGTAATGGTCGTTGAACAGGATTTAAAAGAATGGCCCGATACATTTTTTCGATGTCCCCAGAAACAATGTATTTGTGTTGCCTAAACCTAATCAAGATAGATAAAAGATCATCCTGAACCGTAGGACCCACGTATTGGATGTCATTAAGTGATATCCCAGTACTTGTTTTGGCTGATGCGTCAAAAACAGCTCGCAGCTTTGTAGTGGTGCTTGCTTCGCGCAACACGCCATGGTGGGGTAAAAAATAACTAGTTTTATCATCCCGGTTAGTTGACAAATTTTTGCATTCAGTCATATGTCCTAGGGACTCGTATTCGTCCATGAAATCTACGTACAAATGCTTGAATTTAGGATCGCGCTCAAACCGTTTCTCTAATGATAAAAACCTACGCTTCGCCATACCGTATGAGTCACCGAGAACACTGGGGTCCGCACTGAGCGGCATAGTAACTACAAAACGACCGTCCGAACTACGGGCGGTATTTAAACTAAAACTTGCTTCGCAGGCGCGCTCGTCTAAGGAAAGGCAGTGCTTGGGTGAAATTGAATCTAATTCCCAAAATTTATTTAACTCTACGCCATTTGTTTTAGCAAAGTTACAAAAATGTGGTTGATTTAAAGTCGATTTAGAAGGTACGGAACCCGATATCAACCAGCCCAACTTACTTTCACACAATTTTGGCATATTTTTTCCTAAATTAATGTGATTGCTCTGAATAACATCCCAAAATAGCTCGGCACCTAACAGAATATTGATATCTGACGGAATATTAAAAGATGGGTCCGCTAAAAATAAACCTGTAGGTATTGGAATGCATTCAATGTTTACATAGGAAGCTGGCAATCTCTTTGTTATTTCGGGCAGAATAAAACAGTTAATTTTAACTTTGTAGTTATTGTATGAGGACTCGATAGTTAGGTTGCAAGACTGTGTACTAGTACTAGACAGATTATTGATACCTGTGACCTTGGAACCAGCGTCAACTCGAGACAATCCGATTTTTGTACACAAGCCGTCAGTAACAAAGTGTGCTGTACTGCCGCTGTCAAGTAGGACTCTGGCGTTGTACCTTTCGCCTTTGTCATTTACCACTCTCACCACAGCTGTGGACAGTAAAATATTGTTCTGAGAAGTAGGCAGTATGTTTGTAGATAAGGAGACAGTATTGTACGAGGTAGTAGGCATCGGATAGTTTTGTACTGTATTTTCAGACTCAGATTGATCCAGATGCAACAAGGTATTGTGTTTACTTTTACAGTATTTACAGTGTGAAAATCTACAGCGTTTTTCTGTATGCCCGATACGCAAACAATTCATGCAAACCTTAAAATCCTTTGCTTTCTGTAATCTATCCTCTACAGTTAATTTTCTAAAAGCATCACACGAATAAAGAAAATGATTTTGTGAACATAAAGGACAGGTTATTTTATTTTTATTTTGTACATTATTATTTGATGATTGTTTTTGATTTGATTGATTATTTGATGAATTATTATTAGATGATGTAACAATAAAACTTTTTGATTTATTATAATTATTTGTATGTGTTATTTGTGATTTTTTATTGTCCTCTATTGTTTCAAGTAGATCAGCCTTGTTATTAATGAAAGTACAAAACTGAGCTAAAGTTGGGGGACTAGGCAATGTATTGCGATATTCCTCCCAATTTCTAGATGTGATGCTATCTAATTTTAATGACATCATGTAAATAATGAGAGTGTCCCAATGCTGCGTAGGCTCATTCAACGCTTTTAATGCCCGTATGTTTTTATTTGTAACGTCAACAAGACGACGCAAAGAAATACTAGATTCTATAATTATGGGCTCAGCGTTAAATAATGCCTGAACGTGGTTATTAATTAGAAGGCGACTATTGTTATATCGATCGCACAACAAGTCCCATGCCATCTCATAACTATCTCCTTTAAAATCGATATTTTTTATAATTTCGGCGGCTTTTCCCTGCAAAGATGCGCGTAAGTAATGGAACTTGTTGATGCTATCGATACTGCAATTGTTATGTATTAAGGAAAGGAAGGTGTCCCTAAATTCCAGCCAACACTGATAGCTACCATCAAAGCGGGGTAAATCTATTTTTGGCAAACGAATAAAATTGTTCTTTGTCCCACCTGATACCTCGGAGCCTGATACGGAACCTGCACAAGAGTTGTCCTGTTTTTTGCCAGCAGCCCGAAGCTTTTGTCCCATGGCGATCAAGGGATAATAGATTTCTTCAAATTTAAAGCGCTCGGAGTAGGCATCCTCGGGATTGTCTGATAAAAGCTCGATGTCGGTCTGTAATTCGTTAAATTCGTCGTATAAGCCTTCAATTTTGTTAAATCGACCTTCCAGTTCAAGTAACTGCAGGTCGGACAACTGTTCACAGCTATTTATGATGGTCATGTAATTACTAAAATTAGTGATTCTAGCTTTAATTGAGCTACGTTTTTTAATTAATTTGTCAGCCATATTTTTATTAAAAATTAAGAAACTAAAGAAAAATTAGTGTGTGTGTAAAGTTTATGCGTTAATTAACGTAAAAATTATGCGCTGAATACGATTAATTGTGATGAATAGGCGCACAGCTGATACAAATAACGGGAATGAATGCCTATTAAATCGCTATTGTAATAAAACTTGCTCGTGCGCTATTGATAATATTCATTCAGATGCAGTGGTCGTAGTGCGACCGCCGCTGGCGATGTGGAATGACGTGCGAATTGACTAGCTTGCGCCAACTCAAATAGGACGAAAGAAGTAAAACTGAATTGGACTTATGCAAACTAAGCGCAGTTTAGTGGAAAAAAGATAGTAGTGAGGGAAAATTGGAACGAACTCACTATACGACCGTATCCTTATCCAAATAAATCCACAGGTGACTCAAGGATCTCCAAATAATTTCAAGCAGCAGCAATGACACGGCGCAATAGATCGGCGGGCGTGTGCTCGGGTCCAAAGTCCGTTGCCGTCGTGGTAACCGCAGTCGTCTCAAATATAGCCTCCAACTAGGTTCTTAGTGATGAGATGGACCAATGTTAGTTCTTCGGTAGCAGGTGGAGGAATATGTGTGGATGTGAACGTGTGGATTTAAAACTGCTTAGCTCACAACAAATCTTGTAAAATATTTATTTATTTTTAAAAGAGGCTGACAATAGTGACCGAGTTTCTTGCGCTGCTTCTTCTCGGCACTAGCCCACAATAGTCCCGAAGCAGTGGTAGGTAAAAAATTGGGACATGTAAAAGTGCCTTTTATGGCCAATTTACAGAAATAAATGATTTTGATTTTGATTTTGATTTTTTTTTAATAAAAGAGCGGACTGTATTTAAATTAAATATAATATTCAAGTCGACTACAAAACACAAAGGCAGAGAACAGTGACCGCTCACTTTGGTGTAATGGAGAGGAGTGTTCGGCCGAGCATCGGTGTTCGCTCACGAACCGAACGTTGCTCGCTGTCGTTCGCCGCCGTTCGCCGCTCCTCGTTCAGTCCCCGGTCTGTGGTACGATGCCCGTGCGTAGACAATAACTATATAGTTATAAGGTTTACTCCAAACTGTTGAGCACATTTCACGGAACTGAGACCACGTCATGTCAGATCCTACATGTTCTTCGTAAACGTGTTTCAGATTTATGTCGTCTTGCTTAAACAATATGATGAGGTTAGCATTATCTCTTACTAGTTGTTTGGGTATTTTAGTATAAGTCTGATTGATATAAAAACAATCAATATGCTTATGACGACCCATAGCGAAATAATCGCGTATATTGTTTTGATTTTCACAAGCAACATCGTCAAATATAATAATTGAGTTAGGCAAAGCCTCGTGTGGGCTTACGATTTCACTATTATGATTATACTTGTTATAAGTCGTGTCTGCAACATTCTCCAGTACTTTTTTCTAAAAATACGTATTTAGGCTGATATAAAGACTTTGAATACACATAAAGGTTTCGAAAACGTGGTCCATTCTGGTGTAACAGCAGACTGATAACTAAGTTGGTCTTCCCACAGTTTGAAGGACCGCAAACAATACTGCGTATAGTATTTGGCAACAAATTCCCATGGCGCTTAACCGTGTTTGATGATTCTGGACAAAAACCATTGACTTATATATTACTTCGTAAGGACAGGGCGGACCACACGTCTGGGTGTTGGACCTAAAGAGACCCGAAAATGACCCGACCGAGGCCGATGTGACGTAGTCAGTGGTCGGCGGTCATCGTGATCTGACATTTGTATGAAAAAATAAAAATGCCTAAATGTTTACTGAAAGGTTGCACAAATTACGACAGAAAGGTCATTAAAACAAATTCAAATTTTACTACTCACCAATAATCCGCATATTTGATAAACACTAAACTTATTTACATTACTTTAACAATTTTCCAACTTCTTTGTCAATTTTACAAAGCAACGCCATATTTACCGTGCAAAACCGATACAACTTTGTAGCGGCGTGCATTAGTGCTCACAGTGCACTGAGTGCTCACAGTGCACTGAGTGCAGTCCAGTACATGCGATGTAATATAAATATTTTATTTTATGATGATTTATTGAATACTTATTTTAAGTTTACGTGATCAGGCACTATGAGTCAAAAATTGAAAACATGTCAAAAATAACAAAAGGCATAAGTAAAAAAAAATGTGTTATTCGAAGGACAGTGAAATGTAATTAATAAATATATATGAATTATCTGATATAGTTTTTTTAGAAAAGTTTTAAGGTATGATTCCGTATACTTATAAAAATAAATTGTATCCACAAACACCCAATTATCTAGCCCCAAACTAAGCAAATCTTGTGCTCTTGCCACTAGATACTAGATAATAAACATACTTAAATATATTTATAAACTACTTAAATACATTTATAAACATCAATGACTTAGGTGCAAATGCTCGTGCTCATCACACTAACATTTGCCCCTCGCGGGAGTCGAACCCGCATTGTAGTCCGGAGCGCTACTACCCCAGATGGTTGTCGATGTAATCTCATATAAACTCATATAGAAAATATGGGGACCAGCACTACTGCGTGCTGCTGAATTCGGAATCATACCTTTTGTTTCATTTCGAAAGATAAAGAGAGAAATTGTTTTTTGTTTTATAGCTTCAATTATATGTATAGATTAGTCATCATTACAACTTATAAGAAAAGTATAGTTTTATTTAAAAGTAATGTTGATGTTAAAGTATTTACTAATTACTTACATACAATTAAACAGAAACAAAAATATTGATATTCATTATAAAGACACGAAAATTAACGAAGTAAAACAAACGAAGTTCCTAGGTTTAACTATAGAACAAGACGTAAATTGGAAAACGCATATAGATAATGTTTGAACATCAGGCGCAAGGCGAGACTGCGCGCGAGCCGCGCGAACGCGACATTTAAACTGGCTCGAACGTAAACCAGAACTGCACGCGCGCAGATCGCGCGCCAATGCGCGCGATCTGCAACTTAACTCATGCAAGGCTTGTACAATACAAGCCTTGCATGAGTTGCGCTAAAGAGGCGCACCAATCTGTTGCAGTAACGGATCGCATGCCGCGCGCGTGCAGCTCGCGCGCAAATCGCGCGCTGTGCGCGTCCTGTGCATTCACGGCGCGTTAGCCAGATCTGGACCTATCCTTACAGAGTCAATAAGTTTATTTATGCTTTAAAGCAGGTTAGATCTGTCAGGGGTGCTACAGAGTAACCTCGTGCGGCGGGGTGTTGCTTATTACATCTGGTTACGATCGGGTGTAAGGAGCAGCATCCTGTCCCGGTGCACCCTGGGCAACGGCAGTTAGGAATTGCCTTCGGGTAATTGCTAGCTGACGGCTGAACTCTGTCTGTGCCGCTCCTTGCGCTGCTATGTTAAGCATAGCGGTGCAGAGATGTGGTACGAAGCATACCGTAATCCGCAACGGGCTACCGGCGGGACGGGGGTCCAGTTTACCTGGACCGCGAGGCGGAAACCTCTTTAAATACTACCACGCGCGGCTTAGCCCGCCCATAGTCAGCCGCCGCTGACTGGCGGGTCGCCGGGCAACTCGTTACCCCGTGGGGGCCGAGGGCTGTCGGGGGCACTTCGTCCGGGCCGCGAGGAAGGACCACCTCACTAAAAAACCCAAACATACCGTAACTCACCCTCACGGGTGGGCCGGGGGCTGTCGGGGCTTTTGTCCGGGCCGTGAGGAAGGAAAACCTCTCTAAAAAACCCCTGTATACCGTTACCCCAATCGGGGCCGGGGGCCTTTCGGGGCCGCGAGGATGGTAAACTCAATAAAACTTCCCCCTAGTCCTGGAGTCTGCAAGGGGGCTCCAGGGCGTATGACTGGTAGGGTTACATACCGGTCGATTTCCTTGCATCATACCGTTCTGCCCTTTTCAGGGCGGGGCGGGGGCTCTGCTTGCCAGGGCTGCGGGGAATAAACCCTAATGGGAATGTTTGGGGGCTGGGTCTGTTGCGGCGGAGTGCGGTGGGCTTCTTCGGTGTTGACAGGGTTTTAGAGGTTCTGCCCCTCTCTTGTCAACACTGTCGCAGTCGCTTAGCATCCCAGGACATGCCACCGTACTGTGCCCCTTCAGCCCTTGACCCCAAATATTCCTAAAAAAATCCTTCAATTCCCGTCGTTGGGGCGCCCCATGGGGCCTCGCGTGGCGACGGGGTCTCTGACCTTGCGCGGAGCAGGGCAGAGTGGTTGGCGTAGTGGGATCAACCAGCGAGCGGCCACCCTGAGTGTTGCCCGACCTCTCAGGTGTACATTGGGTTATTTGGCTACTGGGGATCTCTGGCCAGATGGACCTTCTTTTCTCCCCTACTCGTGGGACTCTCATGGATAAATATACTCGGGGTACTTTTGGGGGGGATGTTGTGAGAGGAGAGTGCAGTAAGTCTGCAAGCAGCAGGGCTGCTCGCAGCAAGGTTACGACGAGAGCTACGTCGAATGAGGTTGAGAAAGAGTCCGCGGGAACCTCCCGCACCGTGTCTCCCTCCTTCAGCACTGGCAGCGGTCTCGGAAGTCGGGACAGCTCCGTATCTCGGGCTGGCGACAAGCGCCGGTTGCCCGATCGGGTTCCTGAACCCGAGCTTGAGCTTACCGATGACGACGACGACGATCGTCAATTTATGTTCGGCGGTTGACTCGGCTGAAGCCTCTATTAGAGGCGACAGCCACACCTATTTTGACGGATCCGCGCCTCGGCGCGATGTACAAGGACGTGACAAGAACGCGCGTTTGCGCGACCCTTCGGGCGGAGAGGACGAGAAGACCTTCGGGCTTCCCAAAGTCGCAAAACTGCGAAAGGGCAGGGGCGGTCTACGGCAGGTTTCTTCTGCTGCCGTGCCCCCACCCCAAGACCAGCGGCGACGTCGTTCCCGTTCCCGATCCCGGATCAGGACCGAAGTTGTGGCCGATCAGGCCCAAAATATTGGCTCGGTAGTGGAGCTGGCAAACCGTGTCGAGAAGGACGTTGCGACCATCTTCGACATCGCTGAGAACTCCTTCTCGTTCTCGGATCCGACTGCCCAAATCTGCGGCAATCGTGGTTGAGGTTAAGCCCGAAGGAGAGGCGGAGTTCGCCCGCTACCTAACGGAAGCAAAGGCACTTGCATGCGAGCAAGAACCCAATATAGAGGGGAGACTGCGGTTCAGGCGCTCTCGCACCACAGGGAGCCGTGTCCTTGAGGTCACGGCCCTTGAGGGGGGAAATATGGATGAGGCCTGCGAGAAGGCAGATGCCCTCGCTGCTGTCTTTACTGCTGTATTCCCGCCAGCCACCGTCAAAGTCTCTCGTCCGGTCAAAACAGCCGATCTCCGGCTTCAAGGCTTTGACGAGACAGCGACTGCTTCGGACCTGTCCGCGGCGGTCGCCAAGTATGGAGAGTGCTCGTCGGCAAGCGTACGCGTGGGCAAGATCAGCCGTGGTGGCTCTGGTGACTCTGTCATAGTCAGCTGCCCGGCTTTAGCTGCCAAAAAGATCGCGCAACTCAAGCGCATAAGTGTTAATTGGGTCTTGGTGAGGGTCACCCCTCTGAGACCGAGACCCATGAGGTGCTATCGGTGCCTCGGAGAGGGACATGGCCGGGCATTGTGTAAGGCGGTCGATGACCGCACAAACACATGTCTGAGGTGTGGTGAGTCCGGCCATAAGGCTGCCGTATGCGCAGCCGCGTATAGATGCGCACTCTGCGCGTCCGCTGGCCGACAGGCCAACCATAGGTTGGGGACGGGCAACTGTCCCCGACCGAAAACGGCGAGGAAGCCCTCGGCGGCCCCGAAGACGCCTTTGCGTGGGGACCCCGAGGAGGGGGAGATGTCGGTGGACCCCACTGACCGACGGACCTCGGAGTCCTGTCCTCCCCGCCAACCCAACGCGCGGTTGAGATCCGTCTCCCGCAAACCAACATAACCTGGAGTGGTGCCGTAACGGACAGCGCAGGTATTCGTGTGTATGGGGTGGTGACCCCCATACTCATTGATGCCACACACGCGCAAGAGGCAACCCGGGGGTTTTTACTGCAGCGCAGTTTCCCCCCTTAAAAAAAAAAAACCTTCCATATGGTGCAGATCCTAACCGGGCACGGTGCCTTTGGTTGGTACCTGCACCATATAGCGGGTAGGGAGCGCACCCCCGAGTGCCACGAGTGTGGTGCTGCGGAGGATACAGCTGATCACACCCTCCGGGAGTGCTCAGCATGGGTCCAGCAGCGCCGCACTTTGACCTCGGTGGTGGGAGGGGACCTCTCGCTCCCCAGCATAGTGAGAGCCATGCTGGGCAGCGGTGAGGCTTGGGGGGCAGTGGCTTCCTTTTGCGACGATGTCATGTCGCAGAAGGAGGCCGCGGAGCGGGCCAGGGAGGAAAATCCTCTTGCTGACCCGATCCGTCGTCGAAGAAGGGGGAGGAGGAGACGGCGTTACGCCGCACTCAACTTCCCCCCTCTAGCGGACTAGTGAGCGAGGGGCGGGGGCCCTTAGCTCACATTGCACAGTCTGCCAGTCTGGGGTGATCCCGTGTGTACAGGATCACCCATTCCCTGTGCCTGAGGCCCGGCATAGCATGCCGTACGTTTGTGACGCATGGACGAAAACCAGAACACGGGTGCCCATGTGTCACTAGCATACGTTGCGTGGTACACCGCAGGTTTTTTAGTGGGTGATACCTCGTCATGGAACAGTCGCAAAGCCATTGTTAGATGACGAGGGAGTCCCACATAACCTATCGCTGCCCCCGCGACGGTAGGTATGCGAAATGCATTTTTCCTGCGCACCAAAAAAAAAAAAAAAAAAAAAGGTTAGATCTGTCACAAAAACTGCGATTGCTACCTATCATGCATTGTAGGTTCTAAATTAGGCCACAGTTTACTGATGTGATACTACTTAATATAAATAGAGCTTTTATTGCCCAGAAAAGATGCATAAGAGCAATATGCGGTGTCCCTCCACGAACATTATGTCGTCCTCTATTTGCTCAGTTGCAATTACTAACATTGACGTCCCTGTATCTATTTGAAACATGTGTATTTGTAATGCAAATTATGCATATTTTTAATAGAGCATTTGACATTTATCCACGGAATACAAGAAATCAAAATATCCTGTAACTACTAAAAATCCAATAACAATGCAGTATAAAAAAAGCTGTATAACACTGAGTATAAAAAAAAATTCAATAATATACCTAATGAATTCAAAACATTAAATAATAATCAATTTAAAACAAAATTGAATAAGTGGCTAATCTCACATACCATAAAGGAGTTTTTTAAATAATAAATATTAATTTCAACATAATTATGATATGACTGACATCTATGTACGGACAACAGCACGTCGACCTACCACAAAATGTCAAATTTTATCATTTGAAAATGATCTCTATGTGTCAGGCTTAAAGTTGAAAATCTATTGGAGAATTTTTGACTTTTGGGGTAGGTCGACGTGCTGTTGACTGTACCTAATTTAATTTAATGCAATTTTAGATTAATTTTATATTTAATTTGCATGCCTCGTGTTGGCTAAACATGCTTGGTACGTTCATTTTAAAACACCTATGCATACCGTGTTTAAGCAAATAAAGATTATTTTATTTTACCTTAATTCATGTTAACGTATTTAATTTGAAAAAGCAAAAAGTTATATTTACTCTGATACTACTTTAAATATAACATCTGTGAAATAAAAACTTTTTTCTTAGTTCCTCTTTCGTTATAAGCCACTCTTACAAGGTTACTTAGGAGTAATTTTGTGGTCACTCTATGATGCTATTTGACAGTTGACATCAAAGTCTAACAGATGGGGTTAGTGTGTCATGTATGGAGGAAATGCAAGGCGATTTGTTCTGTCAGCCGTATCTTTACTTTTTACATCAATGACAAAAACATTTCAATTTAAGTAATTCTTTTTGCTTGAGAAAATTCATATCGAAATTTCTTCAAGTTGACCGACGTGGTTAATGTATTTCAATGAAATGATGGTTATTCTACCATGTCAATATTAATAAACGCTTGAAAATTTATTTTTATGGAATTGGACATTCTAGATCATCTGAAGTGAGTTCCAGCGCGGTGCGTAATGTTTGTCGTTCGTCCCAGCTAACGCTGAAACTCACTCCAGATGATCTAGAATAGCCCAATTCCATACTACTGGTGGATGTATTTTTCTTCCTAATAGTTCTTCCTAGTGTTCTTCCAAGGGCTCTTCCTATTTTCCTTAGGAGAGGTGATTCTTCTAAGCTGCTGCTCGATCGAATGATTTGCTCTGATTTCTGCCTGCCTTATATACAATTATTTTGGCGGGAAAATCCCCACCCACGCAGTCACTGTGTGAGTGAGAGGTCGGTGGGAGCGAAAGGGGGGATGGCATGCGTTTGCATTTCGCGGTAAAAAGGCAATACCGAAGGGAGAGCCGCATGACATCTCTTTTTAGAAAGAGAGGGAAATACAATGCTTAAACTTTGAGTCTAACTGGCAATACCGTAAAGAGAGCCGCGCCCTATTTCCTATTATTTTCTAGTCCTCGTTATCCTATATGAGGGTGTGTGCCTACTTAGGGTGTGTGTCCTAAACCTCCGGCTGTTACTTTATTTATTCAAACTTTACAATAATTTTTACAATAAATTTCACAATAAAGATATAACACAAACATAAAGTACTTACAAATCAATTTTACAAACAATTATACTTATAAATCAATTTAACAAATAAATACTATTTTACAATTTGGACGCCGTCCTGTACAGTATTATTTTATATTCTCAATTTCATGTTTGGTTAGGACTAAGTTCATTGATGAACCCTTGAATTTATCTTGTAGAATTGGAATGATGGAATACATCGCGAGTTAAGGAGTAATCAAGAGGGCTGTTCTAACTTTAGGGTTTACATACTCTTTTACAGCGTTTACTACATCTTCTTCAAGGTTTGTTTCTGACAGTTGTATACTTATGCGAGTGTGTGTGTCGAAGGGTTTGGTTACAGTAGGTTTTCGTTTAACGTCATTGACTATGGTGAGACATATCTGTCGATTAAATTTATTTAGAGGTTCGTCTGTAATCGGGATTTCAAGTATGGGATGTTCGTTGCTAGTATGTACAGTCTCAGTCGAAGAGTCTGGTCTAGAAAGTACTGTCTCCGCAGGATTACCTAGCAAGGAATTTAGTTCGTCTATTTTTTATTTTATTTAGTATCACCTAGGTGGATTTTTACGCGAGAAAGAGCGTCGGCATTAGTGTTAATTTTGCCTTTTTTGTACTGTACTGTGAAGTCATATTCGCTCAGTCTTAGTCGCCATCTAGTGAGACGTGAATTTAGCTCTTTCAAATTCATCATCCACTCTAAGGGTTTATGGTCAGTCAATACTTTAAATTTCCTCCCAAATAGATAAGGCCTGAAGTATTTTGTGGCCAAAACTATTGCTAGAAGTTCCTTTTCAATTGTGCTATAGTTCATTTCGCTATCGTTTAGGGTTCGGGAAGCGTAACACACAGGTTTGTCTGAACCTACAGGGCCTCGTGACAACACAGCTCCAATGGCTACGTTTGAAGCATCGGTTGTAAGATTCAACTCCTTGGTGAAATCTGGATATTGGCGGATTGGGTCGTTTATGAGTAAGGTCTTATACTTTTCGAAGCAATTGACATATTCGGGGTCAAGAAATGATTTTTCTACCTTTTTTCAGGCACTGGGTTAAGGGTTTAGTGGTACGAGCAAAGTCTGGGATGAATTTTCGGTAATAACCGAGAAGACCTAGGAACTGCTTGATTTCCTTGGTGGTTTTGGGAATTGGATATTTCTTTATGGCTAAGATCTTATCAGGATTCGGTTTTACACCGTCTCCACTGATTATGTGCCCGAGGTAAGCCGTTTTAAGCTTCATAAATTCCGATTTATCCATCTGAATCTTGAAGTTTGACTCTCGGAGTCTTTGAAATACTTTTTCCAGGTTTACCATATGTTCTTGCAGGGATGTACTGAACACTATTATATCATCGAGATAAACCAAGCAGATATCATTCTAGAGACCTCTAAGGACATTATTCATCACTAGTTGGAATGTAGATGGAGATTTTTTAAGTCCCATGGGCATTCTGAGAAATTCAAAGTGTCCATGCTCGACATTGAACGCTGTCTTTGAAATATCACTGGGGTCCATTTCCACTTGGTATAATCCACTGGCCAGATCGAGGGTGGTAAAGTACTAACACTTTCCTAACTTGTCAAGTACGTTAGTTATATTCGGTATGGGATATTTATCGTCTATTGTCTTTTCGTTGAGCTTACGGAAGTCAACTACAAGTCTTCACTTTTGCTTACCGGAAGCGACTATTTTTTTTGGCACAACCCAGATGGGCGAGCTCCAAGCAGAGTCGGAAGGTCTAATAATATCCTGTTCTAACATCTTTTGTATCTGGTTCCTAACTTATTCACGGTGCACAAATGGATAACGATAAGTTTTAGAGTGCACTGGAACCTCGTCGGTTGTCCTAATCTGATGTTTAATTTTATTTGTAAAAGTTAACTGTTCGCCTTCTATATAAAAAAACATCTACATAACGGGAACATAAAGTGACTAAGTTAGCTTTCTCTTCTGCGTTTAAGTGCTCTGTACGTAAGCGCGAGATGACGTCGTCAGTACGCGTCACCGGTTGTTCAGTGCGTGCGCACTCAATATTAGGTAACTCTGCGTGTGCATATCGAGTGAAAATATTATATTTCGCGGTTGGGTTTTCAATCTCTAAATAGCCGCGATTACTTATTGCTCTCGTAAGGCACTCGTGAACGATGCAATTACAGATAATTTGTTCCTGAATAAATGCGTTACCGTCAGGCACGTCGAGGGGAACCTTAATAATTTTCGAGGAAAAGGCTGGTATAATGCCCTCGTACAGATTAACGTTCTGCGAGTTGTACATCTTAATAGTATTTGAGGCAGAACGGGGTAGTTAGTTTAGCTGGGAGGTATCCGCACTTAGCCTCTTGATTGGGCCATTGTGCGTGCTGTGTCCTTCCCCTACTCCAACCAGCCCAAGTCATCCCAGAAGGTCAGTAGACCTTTCAGGCTCCTGAAGGCTTCCGAGAGTGATCCTGGTGATTGGAGAATCCGTGCCCGTTGTTCTGCCACACTCTCGCACTCCATGAGCACGTGCCGCGGCGTTTCTTCTGCCTCCATGCATCCTCTGCATGTGGGGCTGTCTGTTACTCCTATGTGGAATAGGTGCCTGTTTAGAGAACAATGACCGGTTATAGTACCTATAACCTTCCGAAGTTCGTTCCGCTTTAGTCTGATGAGGCTGCGGGCAAGCTTTTTTGATGCTACCGGAATTGCATTTTTGTTTGTCTGCATCCCACACTGTTCATCCATTCGGTATGGTGTGTTTTTGTGGTTCTTTCACGCAGCCATGTTTTAAATTAGGGCCTGAGGCATAGGCAGTAGTGGTTTCGTTCCATGGACTACTACCTTCGATCCTCTTTGGCCAATTCGTCTGCAGTGTCATTTCCCAGTGAGTTGCTGTGTCCCTTGATCCATTGCAGAACTACTCTGTTCGTGTTCGCAATGGATTGGAGTGCATTGTGACACTCTAGTATGAGTGCGGAGGTTACGACGTTGTTTTGTAGGGCTTGGAGTACGGATGCACTGTCCGAGACAATTTTTATGCCAAGATCTCGGACGTCTCTGGCTGCAACCGCCTGTGCCGCTTTGGTTATACCAATGCATTCTGCCTGGAAGATGGAGTTTAACTTTACTAGTGTGGTCGATATATTTATGTTTAAATCATTCGAGAAGACGCCGGCTCCGGTACCATGTGCCGTTTTTGAGCCGTCTGTATATATCCTAACTTCATTGACGCCAGAGTTATCTTTTGATTCTTCTGTGAGTTGAATATTGTATCTTCGATCGAAGATGTGTTGACACGGAGTTCTGTCCATGGGCGCCTCGAGGAGTGGTAATTCCTTTAGGACCTCCTGCAGAACTTTTGAGTGTGTTGTTTTTATGTTTTGTTTCCATAGTCCGTTCGCTCTTAGTCTCAAGGCGGCTGACTGTGCTTCCTCCTGTATGATGAGATCTAGCGGTCTCAAGTTTAAGAGGAACTCGAGCGCGGCTGATGGGGAGGTTCTCATGCATTCAGTAGTTGCTACACTCGCTAGTCGCTGTAGACTCTGGAGTTTTGTTTTCACTGTGGTCAGTTGTGTTCTGGTGGCCCAGATCACAACTGATCCATAAGTTATAGAAGGTCTGATAACTGATGTGTATAGCCAAAGTGTGATTTTTGGATTTAGACCCCAACTTTTACCAACTAGTCTTCTACATTGACAAAAGGCTATACAGGCCTTCTTTATTTTTGTATCAATATGACTCGCCCAATTCAGTTTGGAATCAAGGATAACGCCCAGGTATTTCACCTGGGTTGATAGCGAGAGTTCTGTGTTAAATAATTTTGGTAATTGTAGTGGAGGTAACTTTCTTTTGTTGGTGAAAAGGATAAGTTCTGTCTTTTTCGGGTTTACTGATAGTTGATGCTCGTCACACCATTTTTCTACTATCTGAAGTGCTGAACGCATAATTCCGCAGAGCAGATTTTCAGCGTTTCTGTTTATCAGTATTGTTAAGTCGTCTGCATAACCAATAGTAGTGTTTCCTCTTTCGTTTAGTCTGTACAGTAGGCTATCCACTACTATGTTCCATAAGAGTGGAGAAAGGACACCACCCTGGGGGCATCCTCTTACTACCTTTGCTCTTGTGGTAGTGTTCACCACTATTTGAACCGCCCTTTTACTTATTAGTTGCGTTATCCAGTTTCTTATGACTGGATCGACGTTGTATTTCTGTAGGGCGTAGTTAATGCTGTTGTGCATGGTTTTGTCGAAAGCCCCTTCTATGTCTATGAAGGCAGCTAGGGTTGAAGCTTTATTTGTGATAGCCGTTTCTATTTTATGCACCACCATGTGCAGCGCTGACTCTGTTGATCTGCCTGTTCTGTATGCATGTTGTTGGGGATGTAGTTGCTTACGTTTTAACGCTCCGTCCCTTAGGTATCGTCTACTAGTCTTTCCAGTGTTTTTAGTAGGAATGATGTTAGACTAATGGGCCTGAAAGCTTTGGCGTGCGTGTAGTTTTCCTTGCCTGGTTTTGGCAGGAAGACTACTTTCGCCTCTCTCCATGGTTTCGGTATGTATTTAAATGCAATGCAGGCCCTGTAGATTGGTAGTAGATGTTTTATTACTTGGTTGGTCTGCCATTGTAGTAGTGCTGGGAAGATTCCGTCCAGCCCTGCCGACTTAAAGGGCTTGAAGCTCTTTGGAGCCCATTCTATTGTATTTGTCGTTACTACCTTGTCTGCAATTTCCCATTCTTGGGTTGTTGGTGTGTTGTATTGCTCGTCAGACCACTCAGAGTCTGACGTTATTTGACAGCCTGGGAAGTGAGTTTCCAGTAGTACTGTACTGGTTTCCTCATCTGTGTTTGTGAAAGTGCCGTCTTCTTTCTTCAGGGAGCCCAGGAGTTTGAGATCGCCTTTTGAAAGGATTTTCTTTATGCTTGCGGCTTGGTTGGTTGAGTTAATGGTATTACAGAAATCATGCCAGCCTTCCGTTCTCCGGAATCTGATTCTTTTCTTGTAGTGTTTTTGTGCTGTTTTGTATTTTTCCCAGTCTTCAGTGGATCTGGTGTTTTTTGCTCGGTTAAAGAGTATCCTGAGTCCCTTGCGTAGTCGGTCGAGTTCTGGCCCCCACCAGGTACTTTTACTCGAGGTTTTGGGTGTTACTTCAGGACAGGCCAGTTCATAACTGTCTCTAAGGGATTCAGTTAGGAGCTGAACGATTGATTCTATGTTATCAGTACTAAGTGTTACGTCTGTTAGTTGTACATCACCTAGCGACTTGGTTAGTAGATTTGTGTACCTTGTTATATCTGTTTTGCGGGGGTTGCGATATGGAACAGGGTCTGTTTGTGTGCACTGTATTTGGAAACAGACGCGGCGATGGTCTGCAAAGGAGGGTTCATTTGAGACATGCCAACCCTCAATGAGGTCTGCCGCCGCGTGTGTTGCCAGAGTAACGTCTATGATAGATTGATACCTTGAGCTTACGAAAGTGGGTTCTGTACCTCTGTTCATAATGTTCAGGTTTGCTTGGTATAAATATTCAGCTAAAGACTCACCCCTTTTGTTTGTGTCCTTACTTCCTCAAAGCGGGTGATGTGCGTTGCAGTCTGCGGAGATGATTAGTAGCGCGAGCACGAATATTTGAAGTATTCGCAACGTAAACGTATCAAGTCTACTACGCGATTACGCAGTAAATCGTTAGTAGGCAGCACGAAGCACTTTCGTCGTCGTATCGTAAGCTCGATAGGCCAACGCAAGTGACGTCATCCTAACGTAAATAGGGATTGAGCAAACTCAGGAATTATGAACGAACGATATGTTCGGAAACAACATGAAGCGAGATAATAAATAAAAATTATTAAAATAAATTATGTTATTGGTGTTAAATCATAAAGAAGGCAATAAAAAATAAAATGGTATTCATTATATTTATTTTTATATAAGATGAGTTAATGCAATTATTGGTCTTTCATTACAATTTTAAAGAAAATGTTTTGATTTCCGAACGGACTACTAGATTGTCGGACAAAGTTTATGCAAGTATACAACAAATTGGATTTGAAAATATAAATTTTAATTAAATAATGAGGACAAGTAATAATAAAAATTATGACAATTACAGACATAAATTATGGCAAATAACAATTATGACAGAATCTATAGCAAAGTAGTACGTGGAGTGAAAATCAAAGATCTTGTGTTATTAACCAATAGTTTGTGATGTTTAGGTATATCTATCTACAACTTTGATATTTATTTCCCTGTGATTTGAGTTGTATTATAAATTATTGAGAATATAAAATATTTAAAGAATAAAGTACATTACCTTAGTTCACTTCTATGTGGTTATGATTATTGTAATGTGAATTAAAGACTGCGAAGTATGAATGTAGTTGTCCTATTATTTTGTGTCGTTGGTGCAAATGCAAGGTACCTACCTACCAACGGCCCAGCTTAACAATTTTCTCTCTATCTTTACTACCAACCTACATATAACTTTTTATTTTAATAATTGTTTATTATGTTGATCACTGTAAACTCAATAACTTTAATTCGATTTTACAAATCTTAGTGGATTTTCTATGCTAAGTTAAATATCTACTTAATGATTTTTGAAATATATTTCATGTGATAGTAAATTGTATTTTTTGAAATAAATTTGAATAAAAAAACCGGCCAAGTACGAGTCGGAATCGCGCACGAAGGGTCCCGCACCATTATTTATAAAAACGAACAAAAAAGTCACAATTTCAACTTTCTAACTATCACGGTTCATGAGATACAGCCTGGTGACAGACGGACAGACGGACAGACAGACAGACAGACAGACAGACAGACAGACAGACAGACAGACAGACAGACAGACAGACAGACCGACAGACCGACAGACCGACAGACCGACAGACCGACAGACCGACAGACCGACAGACCGACAGACCGACAGACCGACAGACCGACAGACCGACAGACCGACAGACCGACAGACCCACAGACCGACGGACAGCGGAGCCTCAGTAATAGGGTCCCGTTTTATCCTTTGGGTACGGAAGCCTAAAAACAAGTTGTTTATAAAGTTAATCTGATAAATATGTGTTAATTTTAATAGAAAAACTTTATCACTTAAAGGGAAGGTACTTGTTTAGAATTACTTAATTTACCTAGTTCCTCTCTTTTCATAATTATTCATATTCGACGACCTCCGTATCCGAGAGGCGAGCACGCTGGACTTGGCATCGCCATCTGTGATGTCCTGGGTTCGATTCCCGGTCGGGAGACACTATAATGTCTCGGGTCTGGGTGTTGTGGTACTTTCGTCGTTTCTTATTTTTATAATACAAGTGCTTTAGCTAATTAGGTTACCATTATATGTGTTAGATTATAAGATTGAGCTATTATATTATCTGTGTAAAATTAGAAAATTATTTAATATGCTCAATTATTTATGTACAATAATTGATAATAAATAAATGTAGGATTGTTAGGAATAACAACTTTTTATCTTTGCTTCCGTTTAAATGTCTATGAAGTGATTGATTTGATAGCATTTAGTTGTTTATTTGACCGCTTTAGATTTTGTCTTTAAAAATGTAATGTTAAAGTAAAATTACGTCGCCTAAAAATACTTAATAATTTAATATTGTAATAAATGATAAAAAACAGAAATATGATGGCTTGAAAGTAATTATTAATGTAATATAAAAGTCATTTGTGATTTTAAGAAGTTGTGCGCTTGACCTTTGTAGTTTATTAATTATTGGGGGAACTGGAAAAAATGGCGGCAAGAGGAATGATTTGTTGTCAACTAAGAATTAACGTAATAAAAGAAAAAGGTCAAGTAAGCAGACTGATAATGACTGATATGGAATAAACAAATGGTGAAGAGTTATTTGGCATTTCATTTACGTGAACAGTATCATATGGACCAAAAAATTTTGTGAATTATGTGATGTTGTCCTATATTTGTATTGTCCAATATTATTTATCAATCAATTAATATCGATGCATAATAATAAAACAATGTACTACGTTTAACTTTACGCGTTCCTAACATTGTTTTTAGTAAAAATAAGCCTTTATAACAACACACTGGAAATATTTATAAAAACTTATTTCCGACGCAAATTTTCTCACCGACAAATCTTAGGTGACAAAACATTCGTAAGTTCACGATAGCCAGCTATCGTCAGTCACGATACTATACGTCAAAAAAAGGTTTGTGCTCGCAAAGTTAGTTGATATTAACGTTACGATTACCGTACGCTTACTTAATGATACGAAATTCATTCGTGCTGCCAAATTTAGTTTGCTTTAGGTCCAATAGAGGCGCTGTCAGATTCTCATACAAATGGTTTACGTTAACGATACGAATACTTTGACGCAAATTATTCGTGCTCACGCTACTGGTCCCATTCGTGTGCTTCGCAGTGTTGTACCAGTTGGGCTAGCTCCATTGCAGGGATTTCGCCCTCACTTGGCATATACACTGAAGCTAACACTACTGTTTGTTGTACTGTAGATATCTTCAGTGCTGTGAGGTCTCTAGAACAGAATTGGTTAAGCAAGGTTGTTGTTACGTTTTTAGGCATGTAGATGCAGGTTCTCGGTTTGTCAACTGAGGTGTCTAGCAATAACTTAGCACCGATGTAGTTTAGACCGCAGACTCTATTATTCCTGATCCAGGGCTCCTCGATCAGGGCGACGGTCTTGTTGTTGACCTTCAGCACTCTGCGTAAAGTTGCCGCCGCTATCTGCTTGGGCTGGAGGTTTGTTTGTATAACATTGTGGGAGCTAAGGGCTACGCAGGACGTCATCTTCGTCGCTGGTGCTCCCCTCAATGTGCAGCGCCGAGTTTGTCTCCATCTCGCTCATACCCGGTTGGGGAGCTGAGGTGGATGCCGCTGGGTTGGATGTTGTCCCTGCGGCCTCACTCGTCGCTGTTGGTTCCGGTCCGGTTGTTACGGGCTCTTCCGGAGAGAAGAAGCGGATGTAGCCACTGCCGGACATATGGGCTACCCGGCGATCTCTCTCCAGGATGGTCTGCTTCTGGTCTTCGGGGATTCCCAGGATAAGGTGAATCACCTTTTCCCGAGAATCCTCTTCTTGAGGCTTGTTGTCCACCATCATATCATAACACTGCCAGGAATCAACTTTGTACCACGGGTTCTGGGCACAAAGAACTCGGTGCAGTGTGGCAGCGTCAGTGATACGGGAGTGGACAAGCAGCCCCGCCTTCAGCTTTTTCTTCATCTCTGACTGTTTAATAACAGTCAGAGTGGTGCCCGGTATGGGTGATGGTAGGGTTTTGACCCTATCGACCAGCCAGTCGAGAGCGTTCGCATCCTCACACCACATCGCTATTGCCCCATCCAGAAGGAAGGGGCGGCCGCGGAAGGAGGGAGCTTGCGCGCTCGGAGAGAGTGGAGACAGGACAGCCTGCAGGATACTATCGTCGATAGTCTCCTTGAGCTGATCTGCCTGGGCAGACGAGAGGTCCCTCGGCGGAACGGTGGTAACCGCTAAGATGCGATTTATTCGCATCTGCGTAGCTCATCGTCCGCTTTGGTCTCGTGTCGGTTTTTGCGCGTTTGGCTTCTCCCCTGGGTGACTGAGTCTCGTCCAGGCGAGCTCGCTTCGAGGAAGTTCGCTCACCCGGGTGGTCCCCAGGCCCAGACTGCTCCTTTTCAGGAGCAGGGGAAGCACTCGCAGCAGGTATCCGGCTACGATGACCTCTCGGCTTTCTTCTCCTTTTCGACTGTGCTGGTGGTGGTGGTGGTGGTAGTGTTGTTGGTGGTGGTAGTGTTGTTGGTGGTGGTAGTGGCGGTGGAGCCGGTATAGTCTGTGCCGCTGCCACCTCCGTGGATGTGGGCGGCGCTGGTTCACGCTGCGTTTCCACTGCTACGTCGGCTGCCGCTTTGGTAATAGGCTTCCGGGCTTTCCTTTCCGCGCGCCGGTTGTGACGACTACGTTCCAGTTGTCCCGTTGGCCCTTGGTTTGGTGTGGTGTTCTGTTTGTGTGGTGGAGCCGCTGAGCCAGCCTTCCCCTTTTTCAAGGGGCGCTTGTGGGCGACTACGGTCCACTGGTGTTGTGGTGGCACAGATTCTGTGCCTGTAGGTATGGCCTCTGCGAGGCCTGACAGGTCCAGGCTGGAGCCTGGTCCTGTTTTTGGTGTGCTGCCAGTAACATTCACCGACGCGGGGGCCTGGACGTCCACCCCTGTGCGGCCTTCGGTAACAAATTTCACACTCGCAGTCCGGGTACCTGCGAGCGCCGGGCGTTAGCCGGATCGCATGACAGAATAATCAGGTTTGGGAAATAAACACACAGCACTTTCCCAAGGTGCTGTGGCCGTGCTTTCAGAAGGGATTTAATTCTTCTGGGCTTACGGATGCCTGTGTGTGGTTTTGCGCCGCCACGGTTCGGCTATGCCGGTTTGGAGAGGGAGTTAGGATGGGACTGGGGGTAAGGATATTTTGGGGTACGGCCAGAGGTTTCTTTTATGCCAGTAGCTTAAGGCAATTGGCCAAGAACGGGCAGCAACCTCGGGAAGGATATTGTTTATGGGATCTCTGCGACCTGCGCTCCTCCTTAGACCATTCACCAAACCCACCAGATGCTGGGAGTAGGGGAATTACCAATCAAAGTATTTATTAAAATACAGATGTTGATTGATCTTGCCCCCGCCCCGCAGAACGGGTTATCAATTGTCATTCTTTCAGATCTATGCACGCTTCCCATTTACTTAACAGGTCTAATCCTATGAGTCCATCGAAATAGTCATAAAACCTATATACAAATAGCTTCATATTATCGTGGTCATTAAACTCGGGGAAGCACGGTAGTGTAATTGAATAGTTGTTTCTACTGGTTGCATGTATGTTTGTAACCTCTAACGGATCAAAGTTAAGGGGAAAGTCAGGAAAAAAATGTTCTACAGCTTCGGGGCTAATAAAAGACTGGTTTGCTCCGGTGTCTATTAGAAGTTTCAAAGGAGGATGAGCTATTTGAATATATGGTAACTGTCTTTGTGTTTGGAGATTTAACTCTATTTTGGCTTTTTTAATGTCGAGTTTTCCTGAAAATTCTGCTCAGCATGGCCAGGACCTGGCTGTGATTGAGTCGCCTCAATCATCTGGTTTTCGTCAGTCACGGCATAATAATTAAATTCGGAAGTAAAGTCAGGTGTATCGCTAGTCTAGTAAGAATAGCCGGTATAGTAATTGTACACCGGCTCATGTTCGTAGTTATTGTAATAATGTGGGTCATCGTATGTCGCGCAATCGTTTATGTTCATTTCGCGAGTTTTAAAATAATTAGTGGGTGGCGGATTCCCTGATTTCGTCCAGTCGTGTCCTGTAATCATTTGGGAATGCGGGAGAGGTCTAGGGGTAAATCGTTGAACTCCACTCATAGGTTGGGAAGCTTGAAATTGTGGTGGGTTGTTCCGAGGCGGGAGACGAAACATGTTACTGCGAGGATTGTAATTAGGGAGTGGTGCACTAAACATCCTTTGAGTATTAGTAAGCATGCGCATAGGCTGTTGGTTTTGGACCGGGAACTTGAAAGGCTGAGGCGGGGCCTCATGGGTTGTTGTCCTATGGGAGCAGGCCAGTTGGAAAATGGTACTGGGAAATTATTAATTCGCGGGGGCTGTAGAAATGATGATGGTCCTGGCAGGGTCGATTTCGAGATAGAGTGAGTTTTAGCGGGTTCATTCCGCTGTTGGAGATATATGATATTAAGTTCTTCCTGGACGAACTCCAGGGCCTTCTCTCTGGTGGCAGGGCGCATACAACGAATGCGAGAACCTAGGGGCTCTTTTAAGCCGCGAACATATGCTTGCATAGTAACCTTTTATACAGTTCCCGTTTAGCTTCTATAGTAGTTAAGACTGATTCATGTAAAATCACGTAAGTCATTATCGTACTGAACAATGTTTGGCAATGGTCATAGAACTCCTGTGGGGTTTTATTTCCTTGCGTAGCAAGTGAGAGGTCATTGTATAAGGCCGTCTCGTCGCGTTGATCAGAGAAATTATTAATAAGTGCAGTTCGAATACCTAACCAGCTGTCATGTATCCCGTTGGAATTTATTGTACATGCAGCGGGTCCTGTTATCTTATTGAGTATGCCATTCAATAGACAAAGGTTAGAAAATTCACTACCTGGCGCGTCATTTAAATATTTTACTGCCAGTTGGTCACATATATTAATAAACCTTGTCAAGATGTTAGGATTCCCGTCAAAGTCCGGGACGAGGCGTAAGGCCTTAAAGATTGTGTCTGGGTCGTGAGACATTTCTGCGTTAAATAAATTATCTAAATTATAATCTATATCTCTATAGTTATCTATAAGTTGTCGGCGAGCCTGTCTCGATTCAGACTCCCGAATACTATTGGCTCTAGGGTGATAAATCTTGAAGTTTAAGATTTAAAGTAAGTTTAAGGTAAAACACTAGGATAAAGGAAGCAACACGAGATCAATTCAAGTGTACTCACATGAATTTCATTTCTGGTTCTGTCATGAATCGAAATCTGGATTCTCCTCCGGGTCTGCAGCAGGTCCGTAGATTCTGGATACTCGATGAAGGCTGGAGAGCTCAACCAGTGGCGTACGATTGGGAGCAAACAATTTGTGAATGCTGGATATGGATATCGCGACGCGCACTGACTCGAATATCCTACCGACTGCGCAAAATACGTTTGCTACAGTCGGAGGATCAAAAAACAAACAAAAATTACTTAAGAATATTTAATTAGAAATTTATAAAAATTACATTAATTAATTCTAAAGAGGTGAGACCTAATAGAGGCGTGATTATGGAATGAGAAAATGACAAATTACAGTTTTAAGGAAATGTTGATTTGACGTCCCTTTACTGCACTTGCACTTCGGACCATTGCACAAAAGTAGGGCAGCAACTCGGCGATCTTCATATTGGGCGATAGCGTAATTATCTAAATCAAAATAAACAAAATAATAATAAAAAACAAAACTTAAACGAAATAATAAAATGTCACTTATGTGCTAATAATCATCTTGTGTATACTTGTGAAACTTTTCGAAACTTGCCTGTTGAAACTCGAATTTCTAAAGTAAAAGAATTTAAACTTTGTTTTAATTGCTTACGTTCAGGACATATAACAAACCGATGTAGATTGTCGCATTGCAAATACTGTAAAAGTAAACATAATACGCTTTTGCATATCGACCAATCAAAACCTACTTCCTTCCAAGATCCTATGCCTAGTTGTTTAGTGTTGCCTTACCAACGCCAAATAATGTCGCCTTATCTAGTGACACTTCTATACATCATACTACTTCTTCGCATACTTTGCTTTCCACAGCGTTGGTGAAAGTGGTCAGCGGCGGCAAGAAGCTCAGCGCAAGAATACTGCTGGATAACGGTAGCACAGCCAACTTTATTACAAGTTCATTTTGCGACAGACTGCGATTGCCTAGACGTAGCGCGAGCTTCACAGTCACAGGTATAAATATTCAGAGTTCTACTAGTACACAGTATTGCAATTTAGTTATTGAATCCTATAACGACATCTATAAGGCACATATTAGCCTCGGTAGCTTAGTGGTCAAAGCACTCGCCCGGTATGCGATGGGACGTGAGTTCGAGTCCCACCTGAGGTCGATGATTTTTTTCAAGTGTTATTTATCTTCAACACATATTAGCTGTTTCATATTGCCTGAGATAACAAAAATACTGCCATCAACATTGATTGATCTAAGTAGCATTCCCATACCTTCAGACCTATATCTAGCTGACCCTTCTTTTTATGTTCCGTCAGCAATTGACATATTAGTCGGTGCCGAGGTATTTTGGAGCGTTCTGGGTAACGCGTCCATTAATTTAGGTAAAAACCAGCCAAAGCTGTGCGACACAAAGGTAGGGTGGATAGTGTCAGGCCCTGTGGCTCTTCAATCACATCCATCGTCCTCGAAGCAGTCGCAATTTTGTAATTTTTCTTCTAGCGAACTAAATACTAATTTATGCAAGTTCTGGGAACTTGATTCTGTTTCGCCTAATAATTTTTTAACCCAGGAAGAACGAGCTTGTGAAGAAAATTTTCATTTAACTACCACTAGGGACGTAAATGGACGGTTTGTGGTCACTTTGCCTCTGAAGGATAATCCAAATGTCCTTGGCGACTCATACGAAATGGCTAAACGTCGTTTTTTGTCACTAGAGCGCCGTTTTGACCGTGACCCCGCATTCAAAGATAGGTACATCGGTTTTATGCAGGAATACGAGCGCTTGGGTCACATGACTGAAACTCGTCGTCAACAGGTAAATCTCATTCAGATGGCAATGTGGACTACTACCTGCCTCCTCATGGAGTCATTAGGGAGTCGAGTACAACGACAAAGCTCCGGGCAGTCTTCGATGCATCAGCATCATCCTAATGGTAGATCCCGCTATCCAAGATGATCTTCTTTCCATTCTTCTCCGTTTTCGTCAGCACAAATATGTCATCTCTGGTGACATCGGAAAGATGTACAGAGCTATTGACGTCATAGCTTCACAACGCTCGCTACAACAAATCATCTTTCGTACTGACCCCAATTTGCCTTTGAAAACTTACAGTCTCAATACTGTTACGTATGGCACAGCATCCGCACCCTACTTAGCTACGAAGTGCCTAGTTAGTTTAGCAGCCGAAACCTCTAACGAGACTGTCAAAAGATCCATCAAACGCGACTTTTACGTCGACGACTATCTGAGCGGTGACAGCTCAATTTCAGGCGTATTGGAACTAGGTAGGTTTTGTCTATTTTTCATTTAAGAAAGTGGCATTCAAACAGCCCCCAAGTCTTGGCTCAAATTAAAGGAGCCTCAGAGGGTTCGAATAGCCTCGATTTATCCGACAACAAAAATGTAGCTTCAAAAACTTTAGGTCTGCACTGGCTTTGTGATACTGATTCATTATCATTTTCAATCGATATCGAAACCAACAAAAAAGTGACTAAGCGCAACATTTTATCGGTCATTAGTCAAATTTCTCGCGGGCTGAAGGCTGACCTTATCAGCGAGTGTTCTTTGTGGTGGTCAGGGCCCCCATTTTTATATAATTCTCAGTTACATTGGCCAAAAATGCCCAATGATAATGTGAAACAGGATCTACCCAAAATCGTGTCAAATCATCTCATCAATAAATCAATCTAATTCAAACAATCATTTAATTTCATTGCATCAATCACATAATAATTCATTCATCACATCATTCATTAAAAAATATTTAAATTTAAATAAACTACAAAGAATTATGGCATATGTACAAAGATTTATTTACAATATAAAAAACAAACAAGATAAAAAAGTTGGTACTATTTCTAATATAGAGCTTAATAATTCACTAAAGGTTTGTGTGTCATGCTCAAATAGAAAGTTTTTCTATAGAATATCCTATCCTTAAATCAAGTAAATCATTGCCTAGAAAAAATAGACTTGTTTCTCTCAGCCCATTCTTAGATGATAGTGACGTCATTCGTGTAGGCTCCCGACTTGATAATTCTCCCTATGACTACAATGTCAAGCATCCTATATTACTATGCAGTAAACATCATTTAACTAAACTCATATTTAGCAAATTTCATTTAGATTTATTACATGCCGGCCCACAATCATTACTAGCTAATATACGGCAATCGTATTGGCCTTTGGGTGGAAGAAATCTTTCTAAAAATACAGTTCGTCAGTGCATTAAATGTTTTAGGTACAAATGTTCGAATATACAACCTTTTATGGGTCAATTGCCTACTTCTAGAACTCAATTAGAATTTCCTTTTTTGAATTGTAGTGTCGACTATGCTGGGCCAGTATTTATAGCTGATCGAAAGGGCCGCCGAGGGTGTAAGCTAATAAAGTTTTATCTGTGTATCTTTGTTTGCCTTGCAGTTAAAGCCGTACACATCGAGCTCGTCACAGACTTGACCAAAGAATTGCAGACTGTTCTGTTAGAGTCAGACATTGCATACGAGGTTGCTTAGCAAGGCATCAAATTTACTTTCTCTCCTCCATATTCACCCTACTTCAACGGCATTGCAGAATCAGCCGTTCGTTCTACTAAGCACTATCTAAAACGGCTGCTAGAACTTACTTATTTTACCTATTTGGTTCGCGCCATAAGGATCGCGCTCTTGAATTCGCTGAACCTGGTAACACTGGCGCCGACATATTGCATTGTAATTCCTAACCTTTACGACATCGCGGGCGCGTCTTCTCGCGTAATTTTGGTGAGGAGTTCGTTTTTCTCCGTGATGGACAGCTGAAAGTTGCCTGAAACTCGTGATAAATACCAAACAGTGATTTGACTATCTGTTTCGTGATAGTGCTTCACGGTGTGAGCTGCTGATTGGATCTGGTGAGGCGTTCCTGAGCTGGTCTGCAGGTTAGTGGGCCAATGGTTTTCAGTGCTGACGACGAAACCATTTCTCTTTCTTCAATTCGCAGGGTGGGTTTCATAGGAATCAACTAAATTATCTACAAACATAATCTTTCATAATTGAGCTCCCCGCGGTTAGCGGCTATTTTTACGCTGCTACACCAGGCAGTATTAAATTCTCGTCCTCTCACCCCACTATCCTCTGATCCACTAGATTTTTCGGTCCTCACGCCTTCACACTTTTTATTTGGACGACCGCTTATGTCTGTTCCGCATCCACAGGTGACTGACATCAACGTGACTCGTCTGGAGCGCTATCAGCGGGTGCAACACATCAAGCAGCACTTCTGGACCCGCTTTCACTTAGAATATGTTTCTCTGCTGCAGCAAAAGACTAAGTGGGCGACTACAACAGGGCAGCAGCTGTCCGTGGGGACACTCGTTCTCGTCAAGGAGAGGGGACAACCGCCACTACTGTGGCCACTCGGGCGCATCACGCAAGTCTTCCCGGGCAGCGACGGCGCTACACGAGTAGCGAAAATGAAGCCCAGGAAGGGTACCATACTGCGGGCATTCAACATGAAGAGGTCAACCCGGGGAGGATGTTCGCGCACCATCGGCCGTGCTCGGCCGGCGCTCGCAAACGCGCGCGGCCTGCGGCCGCCACTTCAGATCACACCACCGACGACACCGCGCGCGATCTTAATTAATTTATTTGTCCATCCACATATTGTACAAGTTATAGATTTCTAGTAAACCTATATTTTACAGTCCATTCCGTTTTTCATTTCTATCCCTGAGCTAGGAACCCAACACAAGGTTTTTTGCTTCCGTGTACGAAACCGCCTGACCTGAGGAACTTTAGCGATTTGACATATCTCGAACAGTATCTCGAGGACGATAATATGATATCTGATATTCGCTTCTCACTTGATACGATAACTACCGCCATAAAGTCACTAGATATTGCTAAGGGCGCAGGTCCGGACGGTATACCACCTCTTTCCTTAAAGTCTACAGTAGATACTATTTGCATACCCCTTTTTATTCTTCTCAACCAAAGTATTCGTAAAGGGTCTTTGCCATCAGCATGGAAAACTGCAAACATAGTTCCTATTTACAAAAGTGGTTCCAGGCATGATGTAGAAAATTATTGACCTATCTCTTTGCTGTCGGCCTTGTCAAAGGTCTTTGAGAAACTTATTCATAATGCAATTTATCCCAGTCTTCATGCGAGAATCATACCTGAACAACATGGCTTTATAAAAAAACGTTCGACCCTTACTAATCTACTATCATATTCTAATTTTTTATTTGAATCCATTGATGTTCGCAAACAGGTAGACTCAGTGTACACAGATTTCTGCAAGGCTTTTGACAAGGTTGACCACGCTTTGTTGTTGCGCAGAATAGCCTACAATGGTATCCGTGGAAATCTCTTTCGCTGGTTTCAATCATACATAACGAATAGGACCCAAAAGGTTGTGATAAATGGTTTTGCATCTTCAAAGATACATGTAACGTCTGGAGTGGCACAGGGTTCTATACTGGGTCCCTTGCTCTTTATTTTGTTCATCAATGACATCAATGACAAGTGTTTTATTAATAGTAGTTTTCTTCTCTATGCTGACGACTTAAAAGTTTATCCATTATTAACTGTGAAGATGACTGCACGAAGCTTCAACAAGACTTAGACCGTTTATCTCTATACTGTAACGATAATAAATTGTATCTTAGTCCACCTAAGTGCAAGTGTAACGACCACACCCTTTCAAATCAAAGTATGATTTAAGTAATTAATAAAATAAATATTAAATTTTTCTCTTCAAATTATTTCTAACTAAAAAGGGCAACTTATTAAACACCATGCTTTCTTTGTAATTTTTAACCAATTCAAAACCCTAATAAAACAAGCTTTTTACAGCGGATTGACCGGAATGGACCGATAAACAATAAGATAATTGTTTAACGGATCCTTCAGTGCATTGCGCGAGCGCACGTTGTAATGTTTTTTGTGCCTGACGCTGGACATATGATGCAAAATTGTGAGCCATAGCATAAAAAAAGAGCTTTTAGGAATTTTAACAAATAGAAATGTGAAACTATACAAAAAAATACTGCATTTGAAACAAAAGGACCATAGAAAGGGACGCCATTAACTCCGCAGGCGAAACTACGCACGTGTATCCCATAGCAAGGCGAGAACACTTGAGGTCAGATGTTGTCAACGTTTGAATGATTTTAAATTATAATATTAAAAGTTATTAAGATTTAATTAAATCATATTTAATGTACTAGTGAGCGTAAGTCTTAGACATAAAAGCTACCTTATATTAATTTAGCTATTTACATTATGACAAATATTAAATAAGAAGGTAAACATGCAATAATATAATAAACAAAAAGGAAGTTAATGTATATTTCCAGACAGTCATATTTGTTTTAGTCCAATATAGTAAAATAATAGGACTTTAGGAAAGATAGAGTATCTGTTAGAATATTTGTCGTGCTATGTTAAAATGGGGCTTGTGGATCATAGAAGGTTGAGTACCCCTGCAAATTTAAAGATTTCGAACGTCAGCTCTTAAGACATGGGGCGTGGGACGCAGGGAAGAAATGTGATGTTTAAATAGTTTAGCAGGTTAGGTTTGAGAGACAGTCAGATTTGGGCGGTCTGACGTAGACGGTCCGAATGGTGTTCGCGTGTGTCCCAAGAAAAGATGCAGAGGGGTAAGTGTTTTGATTATTACAAATTCCTTTTGAAAGTATTTTAATTAAATATTTAAAGACAAAGTAATTTTTAAATTTTGATGACGATGATAAAGTATTTAACATTGAATTATTTAAAACGTCATTATAATAATTTACATAATTCTCTTGTTTTTCGTAATTTCTTATCAAAAGGAATTTAACAACATTATTTTGATGTCCTCATAGAAAGCGAAATGGGATTTAATTTGATATGATTTAAATAATAATAAATATAACGTAAATAATTGATTTAAATCATAACTACTTATTTCACAGATTTAATACCAAATGAATTAAAATAATGTTTATTTTGTAGCTTGGTTATTTTGATTTTAAAGATTGACATATTGTTTGCTATTAATTTACCTAATTTCGATTATTGGGTAACATTTTGTGTGCATTGATTTTTAATATTGGTTTGAACCCATTTTTAATTTCATGATGACATGGTGCATGCTAATTTTATTAGACCTTTTTTGTGTTTTATTTTGAGTGTTTATTTGTGGTATATTAATTAACGCGGACCATTTAAAGTTCATCTTACGTGTTAAAACTCTTTGAAAATATTTGATGGGTTTTGAATATGATTTACGTATCAAAACGTTTATTAATTGACGATTTAGCGCTCATTAGAGCCATAAAACTTTGACATATTTCTGTAGTAAATCAAAGGTCATATTTTGATCTTGTTTTACATAAAAACAACTTTAGTGGTTTTATTTAACAAATAAGACTATCGTTTATCTTTTAAATGTTTGCTCGATTATTGGGCCAATTTACAACAAAACAACTTTGAAATCTTCATTTTACCTTTTACTTATCATTATTTTACGTCTAAGACTACGCATATTTGACTTATAAACCTTTACGTTTACCAAATTGACTTACTTGATCTATTTTAGCTAACGTTTGGAGAAATATTGAGTTCTTATAGATATTATAATTTTATTGTAGATAACTACAATTAGGTAGGCAGGTATACGTTCTGACGTTGAGATATCTGACATCAAAAACAAACAAACTTAATTATTTTATATTGTAGGTGGGAAGAAGGTAGGGTACAGTTAGGATTATACGTTTCTTTGTAGGGTTCTAGGTTCGTAAATATGTAGTTCAGACAGAGGTACCGTTAGGTAGGAGTAGGTACCCCTTTTTCCTTAATGACCTATCCTTCCTAATACCTGTTCCATCCTACCTTCTAAAAATAGCTTCTTTTGTTTAGGGTAACCGTTATAGTAATTAGGTAGTTAGGAAATGGGCTATTTTTAGAGATCCTTATACAAAATCCTATATCCATAAAACTGAGAGAAGAATTTAATAAAAGTTTTGAGATTATTTTCAAATTATAATATTTTTGTAAATCATAAGTAGTTCAAGGACTATTATTTTAAATTCAAAATAATGCTGGTTGATGTGGGAGTATCTATGACTTCACATAGGACATAATGCAGATTTCAGGACCCGGTCTTAAACGAGTTGTCATAGATACTGTCTGATCATCTTGGTATTATATTGAACTAATTGCAACATTAAATCATAAGTAATTCACTGCTCACTTCCGACTGCCAAGGATAGGCTACCAAGGGTCAATTTTACAACATTTATTTCAAATTCAAAATAATACTGGTTGATGTGGAAGTATCTATGACTTCACATAGGACATAATGCAGATTTCAGGACCCGGTCTTATACGAGTTGTCATAGATACTGTTGGATCATCTTGGTATTGTATTGAATTAATTGCAACATTTATTTCAAATACAAATGATTTTGATTGATGTGGGAATATCCATCTGACATTACTTGGTGTCATGGATATTGTTAGGTCAATCTATATTTCATATAGAGGGTTTTAGTATAAATATTTTACTAGTCGGAAAATAATCAGAATCTTTAATCTAAATAATGCTGGTTGATGTGGGAGTATCGATGACTTCACATAGGGCATAATGCAGATTTCAGGACCCGGTCTTATACGAGTTGTCATCGATACTGTTGGATCATCTTGGAATTATATTGGACTAAAGGATTCAGATTATTTATTTAGGTAATTAATTTAAGGACCCCGAAGCCTTGGTTGACTTATCGTGCAGTCAAATAGGTAGATTTTAGTATGTCATATTAAATTCTTTAAACTCAGTTGTTCCCTTAGTTGCGCATAATTACGCTAAATGCGTTTTGTTTCAGATTTAAGTCCTATTCCTGGGGGTGGCAGATTGCTTGTTTGGGATGATTTTTTTTATCACATGGCCACCACTCCTGGTGAGCGTTTGGTGTTGGGGCTCACCAGGCGCCCCTCGGGGTGTTCTTTTTCCTCTTCCTTGAATGCGCACAAACCCATGAAATTCTCGAGAAAGCTTAATCATAACATCCACGTACCTCTAAAAAAATTTGGTTTACTACTATTAACACAACGTACGGTCCTACCATTTAAACTAGACGATCACACTGCCAATTTAAAATATCACAGCCAAACGTAATTAACGTAGTCCGTTCCGATCACAATTAATTATTAATTTCCATATAATTTTCTTAGAGGAAGACGAAAGTGGTTCGTTACACAAGTCAATAACTTTTACTTAAAAACTAAATGTTATACACAATACCTATTACTTAAATAATACACCGTTAGAAAATGTTTCACTTATACGTGACTTAGGAATCCTCTTAGACTCGAAGCTACACCTCAACGCACACGTAGATTATATTACTAGCAAAGCCTATAAACTATACGGGTTCGTTGCAAAGACGTGTACTTCCGGCCGTCTGAGCCAGAGTCCTAGAGTGATCTCGCATATCTAGGCTGATAACGAATCGTAGGTGACGGCGATATACCTATGTTTCATCGTTTGTGACGCAATAGATTGTTTGAAAAATGAAAAAAACCTGGCTCAGACAGCCAGAATTTCACTTTATCCGACACTCTGGATCTCAAATTCTAGAGGGTTTCAGGGCCCCGTTTCTTATCATATGTTTAGTGACGCGATATGTGACGGCATCTAAAGTAGTTTCATCCATTGTGATGCAACGGTTTTCGCAGAATCATGAAAAACGTGTGGTCAGACAGCCTGATATCCGGCCATCTGAGCCATTTTGTTTTTGCAGATATATAACGATATATCACATTTCAGAATCATCTTTTTGGATTTTACTTTAGTGACGCGATATGTGACAGCTCTCGACCAGATTTGATCCTTCGTTACCCACGCATTTAGGAGCCATTCTAAAAAAACTGTTGGCATAGACAGCCGGAATCCGCCTGTCTGAGCCAGCCAGTTCTACCACTTCCAGGTGTTCTACGTAGCTGGAAACTGATCTAACGTTAGTGACGGCGAGTGTTAATACAAATTGTCGTTTGTGACGGCTCTATGTGCCGGCAAACAAAAGATATAAGCAAATCAATTGTTTTCTATACATTGATGCATTAGGGTGACAAACTGACCACACTTCACACGTATTAGGTATGCAAGGGCAAAATTCCCCCGTTTCACGACAGCTGCTTTCCGTGTTCTTTTTAATACGTATTTACACAGACCTATGAAGGACTAATCAACACATGATTATTACTTTTTGGGTTTAGAGTGACTTGTTTAGGCTACCTAAGTAATTCAAGTGGAAATCTACTATATAAAATTCTAAACTGGTCGTTGGTCTATCAACGCACAGCCCCGACCGCTGAACTGAGAGACTTGAAATTTTGCACATAGATACCTTATACTGTGTAGGCACCTACTAAGAAATAATTTTTGAAAATTCCACCCTTAAGGGGTTAAAATAGGGGATTAAAGTTTGTATGAAAGTCCGTCAGTTTTGAAGTTATGTTCTCCAAATTTTGTATTTAAGCTGACGTATGAAAATGAATTAACACGTATCTCAGCTTTTTGATAAATCAACCCCCGATGGGGTAAAACGGGTGATGAAGTTGTGTATTGAAACTCCGTCGTTTTCAAAGTAAAAATCACTAAAATTATTATTTCGGCGTACGGTTGGGAGCTCAGCCAAGTATATCGTTGATGGTGGAATTGCAACCCTTATGGGGGTGAAAAGGGGATTTATGTATTTAAATTTCTTTATTTTCAAACTAAAATTCACTCAATGTATAATTTAAGCTTATAGTTGGTAACTGACGCAAGGTATAAGTTTGTTGTTGGAATTTCAACCCTTGAATAGATGAAAAGGGGATAAATTACATTTAAAGTCCTATAATTTTAAAGTATAAACCACTCATTTTATTATTTTCGAAGTAAATAAATAGACTTATGGTTGGGCACTTACGCAATCGGTGATACCTACAGTGCAGGCATTTACTGAAGAAGGATTTTAAGAAATTCCACCCTTAAAGGAATAAAATAGGGGGTGAATGTTTGTATGAAAGTCCGTCAGTTTTGAAGTATCTCCAAATTTTGTGTTTAGGCTGACATATGGAAATAAATTAATAGTGTTTCAGCCATTTTTTTTATAAATTAACCCCCTACAAGGTGAAAAGAGGGATGAAGTTGTGTGTAGAAATCTGGCTCTGGCAAAGAAGTTTTATGGATGTTGTTGGGATTTTAACCTTTAAGGAGATGAAAAAAGATAAACTTTTGTATTTTATGTTTGTTATTTTCGAGGTTAAAAAAGGTGACTTTTAAGGTTTATACTTTGAAATCACACAAATTGTGTTTTCAGAATAACAACTCCTAAGAGGGTGAAAAGGGGTTGAAATTTTGTATTACTATTCTATAGTTTTGATTTAAAAAACACTTAATTTGTTATTAAGCTTATGTACCGTTATTCGAAGCCTACACATTATTTGAGAGTAGCATTTCCGTTTACGTACTGCGTGTCGGTCATAATACCTGCGTCATACTACGTCACGTCCCGTGCCCCCACTGTCGCCCCCCTACTTTCACCAGGCGGCGAGCGCAATGGCGCGCGTTTCCAACTCATTGGTGTTTCGTATTCCGTAGCGTTAGGTTGTTCCAAAAATCTCTGTCGGATTTTTTGGTAAGTACCTAATTAATATTTTTATAAAACTAATTAATATATTCAATTATTTAAAATATAACGGTGTTACCGTTCGATATTCTTTAATATATTGAAGTTAAAATACTACGTCAAATTTTTAGATCGTAATGGAAGATTTCGAAGTGACATCGAGTTTTTCTTCATCGGAGGACGATGGCGGATAGCACAATCCCGCGGTCTCGGTGCAATCGCAACCCCAGAATGATAAAACTGGTGAAAAAAGAAAAGCCCCTGAGACTGTGACAACAGAACGCCCGCAAAAACGACGCAGATATAGTGAGGCAATAATGTTTCTCACACAACAGGTTAGTAATATTGTGCATACTTTGTCAAGTAATCAAAACTTTCAACCGCGCTTCCATTCCAGTCCATACAACGATGTTTTGGACGCGGATGTAAGCGGCGACTTGTACTCAGAGCCGGAAGACGGTCTACCGACCTCTTGCGTTGCGAGGGCTCCCACTGAACCCTCATTTACGAAGGTTCCTATTAGCACAGTGCTAAAAGAACCTGCTTTGACTTATACATCTGACGATCTGTTGGATGCATTTAACGCTATTCAGCATTTCGATTCTGAAAACTGGTCAAATGTTAGGTATGTTGATGTACAAAAGCACGTTGTTTTAACCCCGGGTATACCGACCTCGAAACTAATGACGAACTCAAGCCTTATGAAAAATATAATAACCTCAGTCTTTGTGAGCGAGGTTTTGAAGCCATTACCCAAGCACTAGTAAGGCAGTCTCGGTCAGCACAGAGTGGCTTCGAGGCCCTCGTATCATGGTCTAGATCTGCCGATCTTTCTCCACAATCAATTCAAGACAAAATCACGGAATTGCTTCGAAAGATGCTTTACAAATGGCTTGTGGTCATCGTGCTGATCTAATACAACAAAGGCGCGATAGTATTTTAAGATCCGTTAAGGACAAGTTTTAAAAGCATCTCTAAGAAAAATCCCACCATCCTGCGAATATCTTTTCAACAAAGACTCTCTTACGTCAACTATCGAGAAAAACGGCGGTGTGACGAAAATTATGTGGCCGCTCAGAGCGCCGACACAAAATAAACCTGATGCGCAAGCAGGTGGCTATTCTCAGCCAAAGTCTAACAATACAGGACCTGCGCAAGGTTCCTACGATTTTCCTTACGGACACGGGTCTTTTCCTGTCCAATTCGGTCCACAACAATGGCCATATCTAACTACATTCCCTGCGCAAGGGAATTTTTGCCCACAAAGACCCAGTGCTCCGCAGAACAAACGCCAACGGGGAAGTCGTGGTCAACCACAAGAAAACCATCCCAGTGGGACCTGGAACCGAGAAAAACCGTCCCGCGCAGGGAGTATCAACCAAAAAGAAAGTTCTGACTCGACGAAATTATTCCAAGCGGGTCTGTTAGCAAAATAGGTCACGCAATGAAGAACGTTAAATGTTCCTCCAGTCCTGTTAAAATAATTCAAGGGTTTCGAATCCCATTTCATTGAAAACGTTACCGTCGAAGGAAATGAAGGTGATTGTGGCCGACATGATAAAAACGGGTGTGCTAGGACCAGTAAGTCCAATCCCCAGCTTCGTCTCGCCAATATATATTTTTCCTACGCCTACATCCATCTGCCAATAGCCAAAGCTCACAGATGCTTCCTACGTTTGGTATTCAAAAACAACCTACTAGCGAACCAAGACCCTTATACCCTCAAAAACCAGGCTGAAGAGGCTCTGATAACTCTCCGACAACTAGGATGGCAGGTGAACTTGAACAAATCTGTTTTGACCCCTTAGAAGAAATGAGAATTTCCGCTTTGGGAACCCCATTTAAATCTCAAAAGTCTCTCTCGAGAAAAACAAGGCATGTTACGGCGAAAAGTGTGGGCTATGATAGCCCGAGGAACTGCCAACCTCAAATAAATTCAAAGCTCGGTCGGATCGGCCAATTTTGCCAGGTACTCCATTCCTCGAGGTCGCGTTAATCACCGTCATCTTTTAAAACACTGTCGGGCACTACTCAGTTCAAACCCCAAAAGCCGGTACCCGATTCCGAAACCAGTATTGGAAGAGCTAAAATGGTGGTTGAGCAATGTAGCAAACTGCTCGGCTATCTACCACCCACCCGTGTCCCATTACCTGGTCACGGACGCATCGGAACTAGCGTGGGGAGCGTAAAACTATCGGGTCAATGGTCCCCGGAGGATTCAAAACTTCACTCCAACCAAAGGGAAATGTTGGTAGTACTATACGTCTTAAAAGATCACTGTCAGCAGCTAGCCGGATTGTCCCTAATGATTCAGACCGACAACACCTCGGTCGGCTCCTATCTAAGACACGAAGGGGGAGTGAGGTCCCCGGATTTGATGGACCTGACATATGCTATACTAGATCAAATATCCATATTCAGGTTCACCATTTACCCGGTCGCTTCAATTGCGAAGCAGACAGATTACGGAAGTCATATTTGCGAAATGGGGTACACCTGACATCGACCTGTTCGCTTCGACGAAAGCTCATGTGGTTCCTGCGTACGGAACATTAGATGTGATAGATCAGGAAGCCTAAGTTTACGACGCGTTCAGCATAACATGGCACTACAAGCTGGCGTGGTTATTTCCTCCCCCATTCCTCATAATTTACATTATAGTAGCTCCACGTTGGCCGAAAGTGTTTTGGAGACCAGACCTGAAAAACCGAGCTGTAGCAACGCCATTCGAGATTCACAACCTGGACAGGGTGCTAATAGACATATCGACGAACAACATGACTATCGAAGTCTGGAGATGTGGGGGTGGACAGAAAGTCTGCATCTCTGGTCTCAAGAGCAAAAAGATTTTATAAAATCTAGCTGGAGAGAATCTACCCTGAAAACGTATAGACCAGCTTGGCAAAAATGGAGTATTTGGTCTCAGCAGAATTCAGTCAACACTACTCGCCCTTCTGGCTCTGATTTAGCAAGATTCCTCATTGATCTAGCTCAAAAAGATGGTTTGTCTTTTAATATATAAATCAGCTGTAGCAAGCCTTTGTGACCCCACTTTAGAGATGAGTTTCAGCTTCAACAGCCTAGTTAGAAGAGCACTAAAAGCTATATCGTTGAAAAAGCCCAGAACAGTGAAACCTCCTATTTGGAATACTGATGCTCTTGTTTCCTGGTTACAAAATAACAGTCATAACGAAAATAGTTTATACGAGTGTTCCCAGAGAGCAGCCGTACTATTGCTGTTATGCTTAGGACGCAGAGTACACGACCTCACCCTACTCGATATTAGCTCCGAGAATTGTACTGTGGCTGAGGGATCAATAGTTTTTTGGCCTAAATACGGGTCTAAAACTGACTCTGACAGGAATATTCAGTCTGGGTGGCGTTTACTCGGAAACCCAGATAGCAGACCCTTGGACCCCTTATTTTGGATTAAAAGAATACTTATTTTATCCGAAGCTAGACGAGAACAATGCAAGAGTAATAGTTTGTTTTTAACTGCCTGTGGTCCACCTAAACCGGCTTCGAGATCAATTATCGCTAACTGGATTAAGAAGGTTTTAATGCAGGCTGACATTCGAGCCAGCGCTGGCAGTATACGCCCAGCGGTTGCGTCTAAAAATTGGATACAGAACTTTAGCATCGAAGATATACTACATATTCTTTAAACATCATTGTACTACCATGTTACAAGCAAATAATAAATTTCTTATTTCTTATTTCTTACTAAGTCGCGGCAACTGGCATTCAGAAAACACTTTCAGAAAGTACTACTAAGTCGAGAAGTCAGACAGATAACCCCCCAGTCTAGTGTATCTAACTTGTTTATGCCATTTTGTGATTAATTTACATAGCATTTACAAGCTGAAATAATAATTAATGTAATTTTCTAATTGTTTGATAAAACCTCTGTGTTCACTGTCGCACTCGTGTGTAATAATAATATATAATACTAATATGATTGTGTTGTAATACCTCAACAAACAAAATAAAACAAAATAATAACAATTAATTCTTTAATTTCAAAACCTTACATTACAGTGTATACCTTTATCACACAACAATAATTAGCATTCATAAAACTGATTTTATTGTTCACTTTTATCACTTGCTGGAAAATTCACATTAGTTTTGTAGCACCAGGCGATAACAAACAGGTCTCAATTAATGTGTAGGCTTCGAATAACGGTACATAAGCTTAATAGCAGCGTTTTACTTAACATTAAAACGCTTATTAAGCGAGTTACCTTATTCGAAGCCTACAATTACATTTCTGCCTGGCGTGATCCAAAATCGGGTACGTCGCCCTACGAAGTCACATACAACATGTGGTTGTTGCTGTTTATTCTCGACGTTTGCACACTCACTTTCACTTGTTGTCAACACTGGGTACATATTTTTCGACGTACCCTCTCTTTTGTTTTTATTTGTTATACCGTTGTAGTGTGTGCATCACTTCACCCCGCATTAGGTACTAAGTTAGTATATAAGCTTAGGTTAAGTCACATTATTAATCATTATTATACTATACAGTGCGCGCCAAACACCTCTTTTATTTGGTCTCCCAACGTCCCACATTGCATGGCGACCCTGCCAGTGCTGCCTTTGGGCAGTGCTGTGCATCAAAATAATTAAATATTTGTAATTAAAAGTTATTTAAAAAAAAACTACTGCGAGTGCAAAACGCGAAAGTGCAAATGAAAAAACAAGTTTAAAAAAAGACAAATATAAAATGGACATTTGAAAAAAAAATATGTGGATGTGCTGGCTGCCCGGAGAAAGCATGGAGTCAGATGGAGGATAAAGTTGCTGGAGGTCGGGTGATGTTGGTGTCAGAGATTTGTGTTAGCTGGCTGCCGGGAGAGTAGGAGTCTGATTGATGGTACGAAAGGGAAATGGGCACTGGAAGAAGCACAAGCTGATGAATGGGAGTTTATACATGGAGCGAGACCCGACGGCATGAATAAATTAACATACTTATTTTTTATTATAAGTTTTATGTTAGTGGCCACTGCAGTAAGTAAAGTTAATAATAAGTAGACCATAATCAATTATTAAGTACTTAACTAGACGGGTTACATTTATAAGCATTTAAAAACTATAAAATTTTCCTTTTACATTTACCAAAACATTATTCTTTTATTTTTGTTTGAAAAAAAAAACTATTTTTCTATGCTTTAATAGTACATACTTAATTAAACGCATTTTTTTTTTCTCATAAGCAAAGTATTACAAGTTTCATTTATTTAAAAATAATAATAAATTAAGCTTTGTGATTTGTTAACTCAATATCAATTTTATTAATTAATTCAACAACAATATGTTTAAAGATATCCTATACAGTCATAAGGTAATACAATGTATGTAATGTCATCAGGACACTTGTGTATGACTCAGGTATGGGTTAAATATTGGTTTATAATTTAAGTTTTATTTTAAACATTTTCTAAATTCGTTTTTAAATCATTTATTTAAGAAAGGTTTACGCAGTTATAAATTAAAGTTTGTAATTTACTTACCAAAATTACTGTTCAGTAAATGATCAAAATCATGTTTCTTAATAGATCTGTTTCTGTATTTAAAATTTATTTTAAGCGTGTTTCTAAATTTTGATATTATCGTTTTATTGGTAAAACGGTTCAATTTTTTTTCCAAAATTCATTACTATTGTGTATTTTAACACAAGGATCGTTTTTTAAAGTGTGGAATTATTATAATACATTTAATTTAAGCACTAATTAATGACTTTCTTGTCTTTGTTTAAACAAAAATAGTTGCAAATTCGGAATTTTGTATTTTGCTTACAAAAATAGAATAAATCATTACTAACATTATTTAAAAGTTGCAAGTGTAGTATAATTTAAAAAGCTTTACATTAAAATACCGAAAAAGAATACTAATTTGTAATAACTTGATAAAGCAGTTATAACAATTTCTCGCAATTAGACATATCTTGATTTTTTTTTCTGGATATTGATGGAAAATATATTTTAATTAACTGTACAGGTTACGGCACATAAAATATTTTACGTACTTTTCCAAATTCATTTAATAACTAAAGTAATACTACAATACTATAAAACTACAAATCCATATCAACTGTTATTTTTTAACAATAATATATTACTCAAGTTTGTTTAGCTACTGTTTATTTTCAACAATGTTCATGTTTAGTTTTTTCAGAAATACTAAGTAAATACTTTATTAATTTTTTTTTTTCAAATTTCTTATCGATGATTACAAAATAAAATGGAATGTTATGTACATTGTCATGAATACTGTGTTATTATAACCAAATACTAATAAAGAGGGATTATGTGTCTATTGGTGACTTAATTATACATCTGACTATATATATTTTTTTTTTTTTTTACTTAAGAATTGAAACGTTGATTACTATAAGATAACATTTAGAAATAATAATTTAATAAAAAGTTATACAACTACATCATTAGTTAACTGGTAGAAAAGTCAAAGGCCCTGCATTTAATTATCAATAATCGTTTTAAATGTAAATATTGGAGCAAATAGGTACATTCAATGCAATCAATATTTTAAATGAATATTTATCTACATTTTTATTTCAATTCATGTTTTATTTCATTTTAGCACTTTATTACTTGTATTGCTTTTTTTACCTTTTTTAAAGAAGAGTTGACAGGTATTCGATATCATTACAAAGAATACTTTTGCGTCATATTGGAAATGAAATTTAGTTCACGTATCGCACCGTATTCAGCGGCACATGTCATGCATCAGCACTAATTTTGTTTTTCAAGTTTCTTGTTGCGAAATGTTATACGATTCCATATTAGTTGAAAGCCGAAGTACTGGATGAGCTATGTTGTTTCTAGAATGAAATTGATATTGTAATAACATCATGTTTTAGGAATGCCATTGTTTCAAAAGATTCGATTTTAGTATCACAAAGCAATAAATAACATGATTTATTTAGTTCAAAGCTATCGTGAACTATTAGTTATTTATTATGAAGGATTTTTATGAAATTTTGTTTTTAGATTTAATAACTTATCAGAAGGATGTAAAATATAGATAATAGAGATAGAAGAAAAGAGAATAGTATAGGAATAGATATTTATTGGATGGGAAAGCATTTGGATTGATTAATAGGAATGTATTAAAAATCTTTTGTTACCAGATAACATTAGTTACATTTCCGAAGTAAATGGAAATATGGTAAAGAAGGTTGAATGTAAGTTGATGATGACAAAAAGCAGTTAGAAGGTTGTTTGGTTTTGTTGAAATGTTATTGTTTAGTTGGGAATACTTCAGTAAAAATATTTTGTCAACCAATTGGACTGATCACCCAAAAGGAAATAAAACTATTTGTGCTGAAGGATTCAATTTGGAAGTGAAGCTAGCTTAAAGTTAGTTTTGTTTTGTACGTGTTTAGATGTTGAAAGACGAAGAATAAAAGGTAGAACACACAAAGTATGAGGGTACAGGTTCACATCCTTCGGCTTGATCATGGTGCAAACGAGATTTCTCTGTGAAAGCAGTTGGAGATAGTAAAAAATCTTAAAAGATGGACCGTACGGAGGTATATAATAAAATGGTACAAGGTACAGTATAGGGTACAGACCCTTCAATTTGATTATGGTGCAGAACGAGCTTCTCTCTGTGTAAATCGTTGGACATGAAAAAGATGTTGAAACATGTCCCTATTAAAAAAATGCTGTGCTCAGCTAGTAAGACTAAATGTCTATAAAATTAAAAAAGTCGACAAATAATAAACTGTACCTTAAAAATAATAAAATAAAAAGGGACCGGCCGGCCCAAAAGAAAAAATACCCAAGGGGTAAAAAGTACCATTACTATGAGTCCAATTTGTATGACCATAGTCTATTAAAGTGTGTGTGATGTTTCTACCGTACTAAGATAAAATATTATGACTTAAGATTGTAAGGTACCAAAACGAATAATTAAAATGATGACGTAATTAATGAGATAGTATGTCCAAGTAAGTAAAAAGCAAGTAAACAAGAATAATAGTGAGTTATACATTGTAACATTTAAATTGTAAATTGTTTTAATATTATAATAAAAAAAATTCAAAAATAATTACTGTTATTTGTTTACTAACATGGCATACTTATAACAAAAAGTGAAACTATTCACTTTATATGATGGACAACTGACAATATCTATGTAATTTTGTTTTATAATTATAAAAATTGAATAAATAAAACAATTTAAATATTAAATAAATAATTGTATTATAATTTGATTTGAGCTACTTATGTATATTGATGAAATAACCCGTCTAGCTGATAGTAAATAATAATAATAGTGTTAAACATAAATTGTATGTAATTGAATTCATAAAGTAATACTTACACTTTATTGAAAGCTTATAGCAGTTAAAATTTGATATAATTTGAAAATATAAATTTATACATACCTATTTCTCTAATTTTATGATACAGGTAAAATGTATTCTTATAGAAGTAGCTTTGTAGAAAAAAATTGCAAAATAGATAGTTTGATTAATTGACAAAACTTTACTATTTCTTTTACTTTATTATTAAGATCTTTCAGATAAACAATGCTATGTACAATTTTATGCTTTTTCTAAAAAACATCAATACAAAAATTGATATTACATTAATTTTCAGGTACTATCACGATTAAAATATCGATTAGTTTGAGTCCTTTTAATTCCTACGCTATAACTCTACAACAAATTATTGTTTTTTTTTCTTCGTAGACGTAAATCTGTAATAATAAAGTAAGATAAAGCCATTAACGTTATATATATAAAGTATTATACTAAATTCTGTTTTGTCGTATTATAGTAATGTTGATTTTTAAAAAACATATTTGTATTATTTAAATTCTTGTATTTTTGTTGTTTTGACACAGTTTATAGTGTTTTATTTTTTTGATAGTGTCCTTTTAAAAAATATTGTTATTTAAAAACATTTCTTCAATTGAATATTGTTTTATTGGCAAAATTAGAATTTTAATTTTATAGACATTTACATCATTGTTTTGTTTGTTTTTTTTTTTTTTTTTGAAAACATAAAAACGATTTTCCCAATTTTGTCTATCCAGAAATGTGAAAAACGTGTTATTTTAAATTTGGTTGATACTAATTTTCTTAAAAAAAAATATGTCTTTAAAAAAAAAAAAAACGGGGGAGGTGTAGTGTGTGCATCACTTCACCCCGCATTAGGTACTAAGTTAGTATATAAGCTTAGGTTAAGTCACATTATTAATCATTATTATACTATACAGTGCGCGCCAAACACCTCTTTTATTTGGTCTCCCAACGTCCCACATTGCACCGTATAAAAACAAAATAAACTTATTTGAGATCACAATGAGTTGAAAACGCGCGCCATTGCGCTCGCCGCCTGGTGAAAGTAGGGGGGCGACAGTGGGGGCAAGGGACGTGACGTAATATGACGTAGGTATTATGACCGACACGCAGTACGGAAACGGAAATGCTACTCTCAAATAATCTGTAGGCTTCGAATAAGGTAACTTGCTTAATAAGCGTTTTAATGTTAGGTAAAACGCTGCTATTTAGGCCTGATGTTTGTAAACTCACGCAATGTTGTTGGTATTCTAAGCATTAAGGGGATAAAAAGGGATATAAAATTATGTATAAATTAAGAAAAAAATAGAAAATTGTAAACTGACTGATTGGTAATATATCAACGCACAGCCCAAAATGCTAGACATAAAAGCTTGGCATTTTGTACATAGATACTTACCCTATACGGTACAAACATTCACTAATAAAGGATTTTTGGAAATTCTACCCTTAAGGGAATAAAATAGGGAGTGAAAGTTTATATGGAAGTCCGTCAGTTTTAAAGTTAGTTTCTTTAAATTGTGTGTTTAGGCTGACCTTAAAAATAAGTTTATAAGAGTATCAGAGTTTTATAAAAATTCTCCCAGATATGGGGTGAAAAGAGTGATAAAGTTGTGTAAGCAATATTCCTAAATATATTATTTTTATACTATCTAAAGTGTAAAGTAGTCCGTTCATTTTATTAAATAATATTGAACTTGACTCGCGCAGTCCGGCTACGTCACACCCGCCCCTACTATGCTAGAAAGCGGGGATCGTCGGGCAGTCTGAACGCTCTGGCATTCTGTTCAAAGTCTCCGCCTAGAGCGGTCGTCTAAAAATTATGCTGTTACTATGCTAATAGTTTAAGCGATGTAAGGGAGGAACTGTCACTTATTAAATACTGTGTGATTATATTTAAAGAATAAATAAGTTTGTTCTGAAGCTGTGGTTTCACTTCTGAAACGATCCTACAGTTGTGTATGGAAAGTCCTGCGTTTTCAAAGTCAAAATCACTAAAATCATTATGGTTCAATATTTAGGCTTAGGTAGAAGTCTTACTCAATTAGAGTTTTCTGAATTACAACACTTTAAAATAGGTTTCAATTTTGTATTGGTAAAAATAATGTGTAGGCACCTATTCTACACTTCTTTCACATAAACACGTGACATACGAGTTTAATTGAAAATAACTTAAACGAACATATTTACTAACTTAAAGTCCTAAAATTCACGAAATATTTATTATATTTCAACATTATTTATTTATACTATTTTACAATTACTTATACCTATATTATTACTTAATCACACTAACACAAATAGTTACTAACGATATGCGATGTGTACTAGATTATCGATATCGATATTGACACGCACCTCGACGTTACGAACTCCCTAGCGCAGCGCTCGCACATAAAGGCTGTGTATTCGGCGAACACGCGCCTGCGTGCGCGCATTGATCCACTAGTCGGAACTTAACTACGACGCGAAGCACACGCTGCCTTAGCCAATTTTTATGCTATCGTACCGCTTTAACCGTTATATACTTCTTTTCTGTCTTATGTACTATATGTAAAATCTACTTCTTGCTTCCTTGGACTATTTCCCGCGTGTGTGTGCTTTCCTATTCTTGCTGTGCCTTCTGAACTTACATACTTTGTGTGTCGAAACTGTTTTGTGAAACGGACATTATAAACTTGGAAACCGTAAGTCGGAGTTATTATTTATCCGCCTGCTACATTACACCGACACACCATTACACTGGTGACCCCGTTGGAACACATGGAGAAGGATTTTGAAGATGCACATGGCTCCGCGGACTTTGAACCCGACGAACAAAATGGCGCGCGAGCTAAACCAAACCAGATGGAGGTCTACAAAGTCGCTGCTCGTGTACCACCATTTTGGCCAGAAGAGCCTGAAATTTGGTTCGCCCAAGTGGAAGGTCAGTTCGACATAGCTGGGATTACAGTTGACTCGACCAAATTTAATTATGTAATTGGCCAACTTGACAACCAGTACTCTCGTGAGGTTAAAGACATTATCATTAGCCCACCAACAACCGGTAAATACGAGAAGTTAAAAGCAGAGCTAATAAAGCGCTTAACAGCTTCCAACGAAAAGAAGCTAAAGCAGTTGCTGATGCATGAGGAGTTGGGTGACCGAAAGCCATCGCAGTTCCTTCGGCACCTGAAAAGTCTCGCTGGAATTGACGTCCCAGACGAATTTTTGAAAACTATATGGATGAGTAGACTCCCACATGGCATCCAAACAGTGTTGGCCGGACAACCATCGACATCGACTATCGATGATCTCGCTGACCTATCAGATCGAGTGAATGATCTTGCCTCATCAACGCCCAGAGTTGCAGCCGTCTGTGATGCCGTCCCCAGTTCCGTGCTCACCGACCTCAAAAAGGAAGTTGCAGAACTAAGGCGACAACTACAGAATATGGCGTCTAACCGAAGCAGCAGACCGCAAAATCGTTCGACTCAACAAGCCAACAGCAGATCCTTGTCCAGACAGCGATCAAACTCCAACTATAGAAAGTACCCGCTGTGCTGGTTTCACAGTAAGTTCGGCGATAAGGCAAAGAAATGCGTACTTCCGTGTGATTTTAAGTCGGGAAACGCCACAGGCAATCGATAATGGCGACTGACGATTGCCCATCCTCTTCTGGTCGCCTGTTCGTCACCGATCGGTCTACAAAGACGCAGTTCCTGGTCGACACTGGGAGCGACCTCTGTGTCTTTCCTCGGTCGGCGCTTCGAGATCGTCGTGCCAGTACCAACTTCCGTTTGTGTGCCGCCAACGGTTCGAACATTGCCACGTATGGTTACGTACATTTTAATTTAGACTTTGGCCTACGTAGGACTTTTAATTGGCGTTTTGTAGTTGCAGATGTATCAAAGCCTATTATAGGAGTAGATTTCTTAAATTTTTATCACCTTATTGTAGATTGTCGCAATAAGCGCTTGATTGATAACACTACTTCTATATCAGCTGTGTGCGCTTTGGCTTTGTGTAAAAACGTACATTCAGTGAAGGTTTTGTCTGGTGAGACTCGGTTTCATAAAATCCTAGCCGAATTTCCCGATATCACACGACCATCTGGTACACATCGCACTACACCACCACACAATACAGTACACCATATACGCACAACACCAGGACCTCCAGTTTCTTCTTCCCCCCGCCGTCTAGCTCCCGACAAATTGAAAATTGCTCGCCAGGAGTTCAATGATATGTTGGCCAATGGTACTCGACCTTCGGAGAGCCCATGGTCCTCACCCCTTCACCTGGCGCCAAAGAAAGACAACGGCTGGCGACCTTGCGGCGATTATAGGATGCTGAACGCCCGCACCGTGCCTGACAGGTACCCCATAAGGCACATCCACGATTTCGCTCACAGCATCGCAGGATGTAAGATCTTCAGCACGCTGGACCTTGTGAAGGCATACAATCAAATTCCTGTTAGCCCAGACGATATCCCGAAGACCGCAATCACCACACCCTTTGGATTGTTTGAATTTCCTTTCATGACCTTCGGCTTGAGGAACGCCGGTCAAACATTCCAAAGGTTTGTGGATGAGATGACCCGAGGACTCGATTTTGTCTACTGTTTCCTTGACGACTTCCTGGTCTTCTCAAAAAGTCAAACCGAGCACGAGGAACACCTTCGCAAGATTTTTTCCAGGCTGCAGGAGTACGGCATGCTGATTAATACGTCAAAGTGTGTTTTTGGGGCACAGGAAGTAACCTTTTTAGGATATTCCATCTCGGAGCGAGGCACCAGACCTTTGGACGCAAGGGTACAGGCCATTAAGGAGTTTCCTACCCCCATCAATGTGCGGCAACTAAGGCGATTTTTGGGCATGATAAATTTTTATCGGAGATTTCTCCCAAAAGCTGCCCAAACCCAAGCACCACTGCATGCACTTTTAACAGGTTCGGTTAAAGGATCACATCCCATAGCCCTGATAGGAGACACCTTAGCTGCTTTTGAAGCCTGTAAGGAAAACCTTGCCCATGCTGCCCTATTAGCTCACCCGAGCTGTTCAACAAAATTGGCGCTGGTCACTGACGCATCTGACATAGCCTTAGGTGCAGTGCTCCAGCAACTCAGCAATAATGGCGTATGGGAACCCTTAGCTTTCTTCTCCCGTAAGCTCAGCCCCGCGCAGGTAAAATACTCTCCCTACGATCGTGAGTTACTTGCAATTTACGAGGCCATCAAATATTTTAGGCACATGCTCGAGGCCAGACACTTCACTGTCTATACTGACCATAAGCCGATCAGTTTCGCATTCCATGAGAGGAAGACGAACTGTTCGCCTAGGCAGTATAGGCACCTGGACTTTATCGCTCGATTCACCACCGATATTTGTCACATATCTGGCAAGGACAATGTCGTAGCTGATACTCTGTCGCGTATTGAAGAATTGAGCGAACCTGTCAGCCTCGAGACATTGCGGAAGCCCAAGCCTCGACCCAGAACTCCGCAAGCTGTTAGACGGAGGTTCTTCTCTGCGCCTAGAGAAGCGGCAAGTACCTGGGAGTCATAGCCCCCTGTACTGTGATATCAGTACACTGAACCCCAGGCCTTTTGTTACAACATTCTTTCGCAGGCAAGTGTTCAACAGCCTTCACTCATTGAGTCACCCAGGTGCCATTGCATCTGCTAAATTGGTTGCAGAGCGGTTTGTTTGGCCCGGAGTTAGGAAGGACTGCAGAGACTGGGCTCGTGCTTGCCTGCCATGTCAACGAGCAAAAGTTATTCGACACGTCAACGCTCCACTAGGTACCTACCACCTGCCACGTGCGAGATTCAAACAGATCCGCATAGATCTAATTGGACCACTTCCACTTTCGCAAGGCTTTCGGTATTGTCTAACTGCCATAGATCGCTTCACGCGATGGCCAGAAGCAATACCGATAGAAGATATTACCGCAGAGACTGTTGCAAAAGCCCTACTTTCATGCTGGATATCCAGATTCGGTTGCCCGACGGACATAACGACGGACCGAGGCCGACAATTTGAGTCCTTTTTATTTCAAAGTCTGTCACAAATAGCCGGATTTGAACACAAGCGCACAACAGCATATCATCCGGCATGCAACGGTCTGGTGGAGCGGTTCCACAGGCAGCTCAAAGCGGCAATAGTCTGCCACGCTGATAGCAGGTGGACCGAATCGCTGCCGTGGGTTCTCCTTGGTGTGAGAACTGCTTTTAAGGACGACTTGCAGTCTTCTTCAGCCGAACTAGTGCACGGTGAGTCGTTAAGGCTGCCAGGCGATTTTTTTGAGCCTACTAGTCCTGCAACTACAGATACATCTGAGTTTACCACTAGGATTCGCAATTTCGCCAATAAGCTACGCCCTGTACCTACTTCACGCCATGGTGATCAAAGAGTCTTTGTCTACAAGGAGTTAGCTACCAGCGATCATATCTTCCTTCGTGAAGACGCTTCGCGTGGCTCACTTACTCCGGCATATTCTGGTCCACATAAAGTCTTGGCTAGAGGAGACAAAGTTTTTAAAATCATCCTTAATGGTAAGGAAGCCACTGTGTCCATAAATCGGATAAAACCAGCTTTTATGTTATCCGACCGCAATGATGAACCGGCGTCCTCTCAAACTGTACAAAAAGACGTTATTATTACACGATCTGGACGTCGTGTACGATTCCCAGATTATTATCGACCTTGACGGTCTCTGGAGGGGGGTGGTGTAGGCACCTATTCTACACTTCTTTCACATTAACACGTGACATACGAGTTTAATTGAAAATAACTTAAACGAACATATTTACTAACTTAAAGTCCTAAAATTCACGAAATATTTATTATATTTCAACATTATTTATTTATACTATTTTACAATTACTTATACCTATATTATTACTTAATCACACTAACACAAATAGTTACTAACGATATGCGATGTGTACTAGATTATCGATATCGATATTGACACGCACCTCGACGTTACGAACTCCCTAGCGCAGCGCTCGCACATAAAGGCTGTGTATTCGGCGAACACGCGCCTGCGTGCGCGCATTGATCCACTAGTCGGAACTTAACTACGACGCGAAGCACACGCTGCCTTAGCCAATTTTTATGCTATCGTACCGCTTTAACCGTTATATACTTCTTTTCTGTCTTATGTACTATATGTAAAATCTACCTCTTGCTTTCTTGGACTATTTCCCGCGTGTGTGTGATTTCCTATTCTTGCTGTGCCTTCTGAACTTATATACTTTGTGTGTCGAAACTGTTTTGTGAAACGGACATTATAAACTTGGAAACCGTAAGTCGGAGTTATTATTTATCCGCCTGCTACATTACACCGACACACCATTACAAATGTATTGTCACGTGTTTGGTGTTATTACTAATTCTCTATTGTCGCAAGTCTATCCGTGTCTTTTTGTCTGCCACGAAAAATCAGTGACTCAGCTGTCTGGAAATAGTTAAGAGACTTGTGGATGTGGAGTAAGGCGTGGGGAATTTCCCGACACCTCACATGATAGGTAATATTTATAAAACGTGAAAGTTTACAAGTGTAGCAAGTCAACCAAATTTTCTCTCCCCATTTATCTACCCCTACAGCTGATCGGACACTATAATTATGTAAAATAGCAAACTGACTGACTATAGGGATATATCAACGCGCAGTCCTAACCACTGGACCTAGGGACTTGGGATTTTGCAAATGAATACATTATAACTAAGCAAGAGTTTTCGGAATTTGTGGGATTAGAATAGGTAATAAATATACAAACTTCAATCCTTACAAATTTTATTTTATAAAGGCGTAAGTTACTTTGTATGTTGATTTTTTGTTTGCGCTTTCACGTCTTATAACTAACAATTATCATGAATTGTATTACAGATTTTGTCTACGATTCAGAAAAGGACTTTATCCAGAAAAAAAAAACTGCTTCCGCGGGATAGAAAAATATCTCTGAAATGGTCGCCCGGCATAACAACTCGGCTTACTGGATGTAAATAAATTGCAGCATGATGCATGTACTGAAAAATGAACAGAGTCCGGAAAAGAAATCTAATATCCCTAATAAAATTAAAAAATCGCGAGTATGGTAGGCAATCTTAAAATAATTACTGTTAGCTAATTCACCTAACCTATCTCTAAAAACTGTTATTTTATGGTATTTGCCATAATTGCAGTAACATCTTACTAAAATGCCTTTCATGATTACCAGGTTTCCACCATATTTTAAAACGCGGTATATTTTTATGTTATCATACTAATAACAAGTGTGTCGATGTCTCGCGCTACAACATATTTATACAATAAATGCAGCATACACTGCCTACTTTGATTAGCGATTTGCTTAAAAACATATTTTTTTACCGTTTAGTTATGTGTGTCAAGTTCAATTTAATATTGTAATAGTTTTTTTTTTAAATTGGCTTACGTTTAAAGTGTATATTATACCTTAATTTTAAATTTAGATTAGCGCGGGCGTAGCCGCGGGCAAATGCTAGTATTGTATAAACACGCTTACGAGTAATTTGTTTTACTGGAAATAAAGCTATTTTTTTATTTGTCAACTTGTCCCACATGCCTACGGACCATTTGGGACAAGATATTCCGCATTTTTTGTTCTACTTAAAGAAATGGGAGATTCTCTCATTTCTTTAAGTAATTCACTAACTCGTCCCACATGCCTACGGCCTATTTCAACAGGTAGCGCGCGGCCGGGTTCTGTTTCCCGGCCAGCATTTAAGTAATTGAACATTATTAGCCAGCTATGGATAATTTGTTATTGTGATTAAGTATAAGAATCGAGAAAAGACTGATTATTGAATTAGAATTAATACTATATTGTTTTAAACTTTCATGGTCACTAACATTAGAATAATTTACCAATGTAACGCGTCGGTACCAATGGTACCGACGCGTGCAATAAAAGACAGCGAAAGAGGGTAGACCGATATGTTTGCCCTTAAGGATGTTCCCCTAGCCAATGACCTTGAGCATTTAGCTGCCTCTCGTCGCCTCTCCACCGCTGCATTATTTCGTGAAGTGATTGCGGTAGTGAATGCGATAACGCCGCGACATCTAGTTAGCTTACGCCAAACTACGATGTACTCGTGGCATGATTAAGCAAATACAAACGTAAAGCACGGATCGTAGAATAATTATAAGAGGCGGCCAGGCGGCAGAGTAAAATAATTTGCTCGCAACTTTCGCCGCCTACACATTATTATTACCTTACGCACATTACATTTTGAAAAGTCACGTGGAATATTTTGAAAAAACATAATAAATTAGCTGTGAATAAATAAGGTAACGAAAATACATAAATTATAGCGACAACCCCTATAGTTTATTTTGTCAGTTATTAAAAAAAAATTGTCAGAACAGAATACTAAAATTTAAATATTGTTTTCTAGCAAATACCTACCATGCTACGTTTATTAATAAATGGTTTTTAATAATACTAGAATTTAAAAGTGTAATTTTTCTTTATTATATTTTAAAATTAAAACAGTATGAATTGAAACAAAATTTACCAACTACAGGTGGGATTCGAACCCTCACCCATTGAATCTTGAATGGCGGGCGAGTGTATTTCCAACTTCGCTACCAAGTCACTAGCTGTTAAGTCGAAATCTTCTAGTGTTTCTCGCAGTTTTCTTTTTATCTATGTTGCAGCATTGATCAGGCAATTTGCGGATACTCGACCCGATAGAATTATTGTTACAATTTTGTGTGCCCATAAACTCTATCGTGAATTCGTGAGATATTTTATTTATAGGTTTTTGTCATTTATATAAAGTATCTGATTTTATGTTATAAATAGTTTCGGTTTTTATTTGTTTTATCTTAAGATTTAAAACTGTTAAGTCTTCTTATCAAATCTAAAAGTAAAACATAGTAAAAATTGAAAAAAAACTTGAAAAAGTTACTGCTTCAAGTGAGATGCGATCCCACGACCTCGGATTACCGGGCGTGTGTTTCCTCTACTAAGCTATCCAACCACTAATCGATTTGGTGAAATCTTTCAAGTGTTTCTGTCGAAGCCATCGTTTTTTCTAATCAATGTTGCGGTATACTACCGTAGTTAGCTAAGTATAGAGTGTGGCAATGTGGCCAGCCTTTTGGTGATAATAATCTGATTTTATATTGTGGGCATTTTCGCCAGTAGACGTCCCTTCGCTTTTCACAATGTCTCACGACATTTCACTGTAATTATTAAAAAAACTAAGTGGTTTATTAGAAAAATTAAATAATGACATAGAAGGTTGTACATTAATGTGTACTTCTAAACATTTAAAATAGAAGGAATCATGTATTATCATTTAAAAATAAATGTTTAAAATTAAAGGATGGTGATTTTTTGCATTCCCTATACAGACTAGTCGAAGTTTAAAAGGGTCAATATCAACACATGCGACTTTTTGACAGTTTTGATGGCAAATTTTGTTTTTAAGTTTTCACACGAAATAAATTGATAATACTTATCTTTAGGGTAAAACATAACATATGTAAAATTGTGCCACCTAATTTTAACATAACGCCATCGAAACTGAATTCCGCCACCGAAACTAAATATCACTAAAAAAAAATCGTTAGATGCTTGTAAGGATCTCAATAGATGACCAGGGGGTCTAGCGCGAAATGTACTATCCAAATGTTCGGATCCGACCGATCCCCGACCGAAGGTTCGATTGGAACCTTAACGCGAAACAACATCGAAATCGCGGGATTCCATCGAGGCCACAGACAATTGTAGAAGAGTATCAGAATGAATTATACTGAGTGCTAGTGTTATGCCTATGTATTAAAATTTTACCGGTTTTGTAAAAGTCTCTTGCCAATTCAAAATATTAGCAAACTAATGCGTAAACATGGTTTCTATTAACAGAAAAATGTTAAAATGAAAATACTTTTACGGATTATTTCGCGATTTATTAACATTTTATTTAACCTGACGTTTCGAACACTTTACAGCGTTCGTGTTTCGTGTTCGCGTAAAATAAAAAGACAATAATATAGCAAAATGTTTATTTCAATCAATTTTAGATATTTAAACTAAGAAAATTGCAACATTCCAATTGTTTATGACATTTAGAAAAATAAATGCTGGACACATGAAATGTCATTTCTTGCTTATTGATTTTAAAAAATTGTCCTGCGTAACTCGATCGCAAAGTCGTTTGAAAATAATTCGATATTTGGAGTTATGTGGTATAATAATAAGATTTTTGTAGAAAATGAGTCTTACTTATTAAATAATGCTTTTTAAATTAAGAAAAATAAAAAACATTTAACGACGTGTTACAGTTTGAAGCCAAAAAAAAGTTTGTGTTTGTTATTCTGGTCGGATCAGCTGTCTGTCAGACTGTCAGCGCGAATCCGACCAAATATAATGGTCACTAATGCTTGTGTTGCCTACCTATGTTATATAAATGTATGGCTCGTCGTGGCTTAGTGCTAATAGTGCATTTCTAATAGTTTCATCGTAAAATCAAAATATGAAGAAATTGTTTGTTATGTCAATATATTATTTTGTAATACAAATATTTTGATATATTTTAAAACGTTTACAATAATTTGTGTCGTAAAATTGTACTTGTTCTATACGGTGGTTATAAAGCTTTAACTTGGAGGTGTGAAACTTGATCTTCTTCTTTGCGTATCGACTCAGGCTTTCATATGTGTGAAGACCAAAACTTAACCAACGATATAGCATTATCGGTGGCCTTGCAAAGATCTTCGCGTGTACAGGTGTAGGGACACGCAGGGCATGTCAGAAGATGGGATGGGGATGAGATTGATAAAATATATCGCATCACGTCCATATTAGGGTGTAAAGTAGAAATACACCCATGGAAAAGCACAAACTTGTCCCTCAATGTAAACGATGCCAGGCGTATGGTCATACCCAGAAATACTGCGCAAAAGAACCAAGATGTGTAAAGTGCACTCGAAAACACCTTACTCGAGACTGCAGAAAACCTGCAGACGAGAAGCCAAAATGTGTGCACTGCGGTGAACAACATCCTGCCAATTATGCTAATAATTATTATTAATGTAAGTAAAAAAAATACCTACGCACAAGCAAAATCGATTATGTACATAACGATGATGCAAATGTACCTACTGATAGTGCTGCGAAATTAGATCAAATCCTAAAATATATGTCTTCGTTTGATGAACGACTAAAAAAACTGGAAAACAGTGCCAAAACTGCGCATCAAAACCTAAAAAATGACTCACAACTTAAAAATTATGGCTTGGAATGCCAATGGACTACTCAGAGACCAAAATGAGCTGCCAGTAGTTCTAGTCACACAAAACATTGACTTATGCCTTGTATCAGAAACACATTTTACCAAACAATCTCATATAACATTCAAAGGATACGACGTCTATCATGCACTGCACTTCAACAACCGTGCTAGAGGTGGTAGCGCCGTTATTGTAAGAAATAACCTTAGTCATTATAAAAACTTTAAATTTAAAATTGTAAAGAATTGATTGAGCATTTGACCAGTGACCGTAGTACAGACTACTCTTTATGGAAGGTGACAAAGCAAATAGACAAACCTGTGCAAGCCATTCCTCCCATTAGAGAAATTGATACACCGATACACTTCGGGGAAGGGTTTACGATGCTACTAATGTCAAATGATGATCGGTCGGATCGACTGAAATGCCCGATCCAACCGACCGAGCGTTTGCAATTCATATTAGAAAATGCCCGATGCATCAGTCAGTTTGTTAGTAACAAATGCCAGGCAAAGACCTACCTACCTACTGGGTGAATCTTGAAATTGGGCGTATTTGATTGATTCCCGTGGAAAATTTTAAATGATAAAGATATGCTAAAATCATGACGTAATATTAAATTTGGATAGTTTTTTAACATATTGATCTAATAGGCACTCATTTTGCACAATTAGTTTCGAAAATATAAGCAATTGAAATTTTGTCTACCACGGGAATCAAAAACAAGGCATGGGAATCAATAAAACAATCTTTATTATAGTTCAAATAAATTGTTGTCTGAAATATGTAAAAGTTTCTATGAATATAAAATTGAATCTAGCTATTTTAGTGTTATTAACAAATTACAAAGTAATGACACAAATTAAGATTATCTATGAATCACAAATACATTGGCACAGCATCCTTCATTTTATAAAGAAAGATTGATTTGATTGAAAAACGAAACATAATATGATTTTTAAAAACTTGAAAAAAAAAACTTCATCAGGGGGACCCGAACCCACCACACACCACGAATGCACGGGGCAAGTGCTTTACATTGTGGTGTATTTTATATTAAGTAGGGTTTTTTTTTGGTGTTTTTTATTTAGGTTATTTCTTTATTGCTTACAGAATTATACTTGCTACTAAGACTAAGACCACTGTCATAGCAAGTTAGTAGTAATATAAAGTTAGGTCAGATTTTTTATATTTAATTTGTTCATAATACAAATAAATAAATACAACTAGAAATAAAAAAACTGCAAAATAAAAAAAAACAAAATATGAATTGAAAAAATAAAAACTGAATCAGGTGGGGTTCGAACCCTCAACCATCGCATACATAGCGAGTGCTCTGCAACCTAAGCTATCGAGTCACTCACGCTAAGTGACGAAATTTTTTAAATGTTTCGCGCGTGCTGTTTTGTTCCGAGCAGTGATTGATCGGCACGGCGGAACGAGCGACACAGGTTTCCCCTCGGACAGCTAGCGGCACACTGCCTCCCGCTGCCCCGCACAGCACGCCAGAGAATCAGACGTTCGTAGATAATGAATAATAGCCATAACTTTGTCAATAATGGATCAATTTAAAAAAAAATTGTGATAAAATTATAGATTTTTTGATTTCCTACCGATTGGTACAAACCAAATAATAAGATAAGGATTAATTACGGAGGAGTCGCACAGAATACATTTTTATCGACGTCGTTTAAAAGCTTGTTTTCGTAACTATTAATTAGAGGAAAAACAAATTTTCAACGAAGATTTTACAGATAAAACTTCAAAGATTACTTTGGTGTCTTTCAATTATCGCTATTCGCATCAAATAAGGAGTAGAATGCAGTTAAAAAGTAGGAAAAATCGAAGTTTTGGTGAGGGAACCCTCTTAACAACTTACCCGCAAGATCTTCAGTTACTCCGTGATCATGGCGCTTGCAACAGTGCCGAAATATCGGGAACTCAAAAATAAGGTACATGGTAGCAATCCCGTAACAAACTATTCTAAAAGAATTAATACTTTAAATAGGTATACTAATTATTGTTTTAGGTCTAAGTGCCAAAGTAAGAAAGAGATCTAAGGAGGTTCCCAAATTACTATTATCTTGTTTTTATACGTCCATATCTGTGATTATTACCACGAATGTGATATTTGATTTAAAAATATTTATGATATTAAGGAAATAGCACTAGCATAGAAATAACATAAATAAATAAAAATAATATAAAATACGAATTTATTATTTTCTGCATCTCGTCCAAAATGAGCCCTAGGCGTGTGGGAAGAGCTGGTGCATTACTCAATGAATCGGGAGATGAGTTCCAAAATAAAGATGTTATTTATATTCATTTTCTGCACCTTGTCCCAAATGGTCCGTAGGCATGTGGGACAAGTTGACAAATAAAAAAATAGCTTTATTTCCAGTAAAACAAATTTCTCGTAAACGTGTTTATACAACATTTCCTCTTGAATTACTTAGGTACCCTAAACAAGTCACTCTAAACCCAAAAAGTAATTATCATGTGTTGATTGGTCCTTCATAGGTCTGTGTAAATACGTATTAAAAAAACACGGAAAGCAGCTGTCGTGAAACGAAGGAATTTGGCCAAGATTTTCTTCTTTATTAGTCCTTGCATACCTAATACGTGTCAAGTGTGGTCAGTTGGTCACCCTAATGCATCAATGTATGGAAAACAATTGATTTGCTTATATCTTTTGTTTGCCGGCACATAGAGCCGTCACAAACGACAATTCGTATTAATACTCGCCGTCACTAACGATTAGATCAGTTTCCAGCTACGTAGAACACCTGGAAGTGGTAGAACTGGCTGGCTCAGACAGCCGGATTCCGGCTGTCTGAGCCAACAGTTTTTAAATGCGTGGATAACGAAGGTTCAAATCTGGTCGAGAGCTGTCACATATCGTGTCACTAAAGTAAAATCCAAAAAGATGATTCTGAAATGTGATATTTCGTTATATATCTGCAAAAACAAAATGGCTCAGACGGCCGGACGGCTGTCTGACCACACGTTTTTCATGATTCTGCGAAAACCGTTGCATCAAAATGGATGAAACTACTTTAGATGCCGTCATATATCGCGTCGCTAAACATTTGATAAGAAACGGTGCCCTGAATCCCTCTAGAATTTGAGATCCAGAGTGTCGAATAAAGTGAAATTCTGGCTGTCTGAGCCAGGTTTTTTTCATTTTTCAAAAAATCTATTGCGTCACAAACGATGAAACCTAGGTATATCGCCGTCAACTGCGATTCGTTATCAGCCTAGATATGCGAGATCTCTCTAGGACTCTGGCTCAGACGGCCGGAAGTACACGCAAAGACTTGCTCTGCATTTAAACGTCCTAGTACATACATATATCTTTACAAATCTCTTAAAAGATCACAGCTGGAATACGGTGTTTTGATATGGAATCAATTTTATGATAAGTATAACAAACAGCTTGAATCCGTCCAACAAAAATTTCTTAGATATGTCAATTTCAAGTGCTACCGTTCTAAAACTTCATATGAAAACTTGTTAGATAAATTTTCACTTCACACGCTGCGGATGAGAAGGTCACTCCTAGGTTCTATGTTTCTGTATCATTTATCCCTTTCGAACCTGAGTCACATGATTGTGAGTTACATTTTCAAAAAAAATTAAATCGGCGCGAAATTTGTTTCTAAGCACCAAACCGAAATCACATCGTCGTGAGTTCGTCGAGCAACCAATAGAATCTCGTTTTCGCGGCAAAGTCTAGTAGCCGTCACGTGCGGGCCGGCAAGATGGCTGCATTCATTGACTCCCGGACAAGACATCGTAAGTTTTACCTATTTTTATTAAATTTTAAGTGTTTTATATCATCCTTAATATGTTTATACATTGTTCAAAGCTTAAGAAATCGAATATTATAAACATCTTGTGTAAAATATATCTAAATATGGAATTGTATCGTTGCAAAATAGGTATAGCACGATCGTGAGCTCAAGGTCGCAATTGTGATCACGCACAATAGTGAGTTAGTCTACTTTTACGTGTTTTCTTAGTATTTTGTTTATTTTAGGATTTCCATTGAATGAAGAGCTCGTGCTTAGCTTGCTACAGGATGGAAACTGTTCGGACTTAGAGGTAGACGATGCTAATGAAGAATTTTTCGGACCGCAGCTTGAAAGTGAAATCTTGGCACCAAACGAAGTACCTTGTGTAGCTGACCCGACACCACCGCGCAAGGGAGGCAAAAAAAGGAAGACTCCTACTATTGATGCTCAAGATAACGATGAGGGAGGACCATCAGCTTCCAAAAAACGTAAGAATCTGATTAAAGTGAAAGTTTCAAAGCGTCCACGTATTTGGAAAAAAACTAATTTTATCGATAAGCTACACGATTACTCTGGCCACCCAGAACCAGTTGTAATTAGATCACCTATTGAATACTTCCAAGATTATTACAATGATGATTTTTTCGAAAACATGTCAGTATGTACAAATATGTATCACATGAGAAAAACTGGCAATATATTAAAAACTACTAAACAGGAAATTAAAATACTGTATGGTATTCACCTTATGATGGGAATTTTATCTTATCCTAGAATCGCTATGTATTGGAGACAAAAAATTAACATTGAAATGATAACGTCTGCAATGACAAGAGACCGACTTATGACGTTGCGAAATAATTTACACGTCGTGGAAACCGATTCTCCACCTATTCAAGCTACAGTTAATCCTCTCTGGAAAGTGCAACCGGTAATTAATGCGGTCAAAAATGGCTGCAAAAACAATTTTAAGAACGCCAGGAAGGTATTCAGTTGATGAACAAATGATTCCCTTCACAGGGAAATGCCACCTCAGGCAATTAGTTAAAAACAAGCCTCGCCCAGTTGGTCTTAAAAATTTTGTTGTCACCACTAGTGAAGGGCTCATGGTTGATTTCGAAATATATTATGGCCAAAATCCCGCACTTTCGCACCCTCTTGGACTAGGACCTGCAGTTGTGTTACGCCTCGTCCAGAGTGTACCTCGTGGAAGCTGTGTCTTTTTTGATAGATATTTTACGACCATCCCTTTGTTGGACGAACTAATAAAACTCGAATATCATGGAACCGGTACAATCATGGCCAATCGTATTCCGCAACGTCAAAAACTGAGCTTTAAAGACGACAAAAAGATGAAGAAGGGGGACATTGAGCAAAGAGTATCTAACGACATAGTTGTGGTTAAATGGAAGGACAGCAAAGCTGTGCTTACAGCTTCAAACTGCACTGGTGGTACAGCAATAGAAATCGTTAAACGATACGAGAAGAAGCAAAAATGCTACGTTGATGTGGATGCTCCAAAGATAGTGACGTCCTATAATGCATTTATGGGTGGTGTAGATGTTTTAGACCAGTCTATGGAATACTATAGAACATTCATGAAAACACGTAAGTGGACTTTGAAAGTTATACTTCACTTTATGGACTTAGCTGTAGTAAACGCTTGGCGACTATACAGATGCGATTCCTTAGCCAAAGGTATTCCAAAAAACCACATTCAAGATCTACTGGCATTTAGATTTGAAATAGCTAAAACCCTTATTAATACCCCTGATAGAGACCGGCTTGAATCGTCTCCACTGGTTGACATCCAAAATAATATGTCAAGTCGATACAAGCCAGCCAACAATCCTTCGGTTGGGAAAAGGTACGATGGCTACGACCACTTGCCTGCATTTGATGACATAAAAGCTCCACGTAAATGTCGTTTCGAGAGTTGTTCTTCACGGTCTAAAATTAGATGTCGCAAATGTGACGTTTATTTATGCCTTAGTCGTGACAAAGACTGCTTTTACCTTTATCATACTAAATAAGACTAAGAAACAATTATTTTAGTTTATATCTTAAAATGAAGACTGAAAACGTACGGCTACGTACTCTACTTAAGGCTAAGATTAGAAGTTATATTTTATTTGCATCGCCGGAAAAGCATTGATTTTTGTTTGTTAAAAAAAATTAAGATATGTTTTTGACTGAAAGACTAAATAATCTGCCTATTTGTTTCCTAATTTTAAGAATAAAATAAGATATAATTGTTTTTAATTTGCCAGAAAGGCATTACGTGCAATATTAACTTGACTGATTTAAAAACTGAAAAATAAATATAATCTTTGTAACTAACTTTTGGTTTCATTTACCCAATCACACGTACGCTTATTTATGTATTTAATGTTTAAAACCAACCCAATTACTATAACTTAAGTGAACATACGTAAATAAATTCAATTTAACTCGTTAATCATTAAATATATAACATTAAATAAGTAACTCACGATCGTGCGCAGGTAGAAGTAAGACCCAGAGCTCACGATCGTGATATGTACTTTTAAGAACTCTGGTTAAAAACAGATTTTTCTTTCTATTTTTCTCATAAATAACATTACCATTTACTACAAAAATCATATAAATTACACTGATCTAAGTTAAAAAAAATCTCAGGTCTGAAAGGGTTATGTCATAATAAGTTTGATTGCATAAATATAATAAATATTATAAATTATCAAGTTCCCAGTCGATCTACAAGAATCCGACAAATGCACCACCATGAATTTATTTTTACTTCCACGCTGTCATACTAATTCCGAAAAGCGAGCACCGCTGTATAGATTAGTGAAGCAGTATAATGCTGATTTACATAGTGTAGACATTTTTGGTCTTTCATTATTATTATATAAAAACATGTCACTCAAATAATTAATAACATTTTTGTACTGTAGGTGTTTTTTTTACGTTACTTTGAATTTGTCTAAAACTTAACTGTATTTAACTTTGTGACGAGGATCCGGCGGCGCGACATCCCTAGCACGCGAACCATCGTATCGACTACCGGCGGCCCTACGCCCGCCGTACCGCGGCGCCCGCGCCCCGCCCGCGACTATGCTATATCAAGCGCGGTGGGAGGAAGCCCCGGAGCAGTTGTCCGTGCTCCGCTACCGTGGCAAGACGTTCTCGCGCGCGCATACGTCACCCGTTCCCCATTGCCTCGGAACATCGGAGTACTGGCGATTGGCTGCCCTTTCTTCCCTACTAACGTAGTTAAGTACCCGACCTGCATCCTAGTCCAGAGGTTTTCCGTGGCCAGCGGCTCGTTCGTAGGCTCGAGACCTCTATCCTAGACCTTGACCGCACTCCTGCGGTGAACCCGTCCCCGGCCCGGGCTCCCACGCGGCTCGTTCGTGTGGCACCGCATGCCAGCCTTCATTTCCAGTAGAAACGAATTAGTTTACTAACCCCCACCTCGCTCGCGTTGACCGTAACTCACCCTCGGGATTCGCGCCGGTTCCCGTCGCACTGCCTCACCCGTCCATACAGATTCAGACAGCTGTCACAGGTTTAGGGATAGAATAAGTGATAGGAAGTGTACTAGTTTTTAAGGAACTTGTGTAATTTGTGAACCTGTGCAATAAATAGTGTGAAAACGTCCCGTTGGTTTCCGTCAATTCCCTGGTAGGATAACCCTCATTTAGGTACACATCCCCTCGCCGCACGCATCGCGGGCTGGGGCCAGTACATATGCTGACGAGGAACTCAGGCCCAGGCTAGCCGGAAGGGTTCTTCGTCACATTGGCGCCCAACGAAAAAACCCATATAATCCCCAGGGAAGGGTACTGACCGAGCCGTCGCACCCAGGAAAAATAATTCCGAAAGAGAGCGACGCCTTGGTAGCAGCCGCCACTCGCCATTGACTGGAAACCAAATCTAATGCCCACATCTTGGATATATAACTTGAAAAAACAAGAACTCGAAGCAGAGTGCAAGAAAAGAAACATAGAAACCGAAAACCTGACAGTGCGAGACCTGAGGCAAAACCTCGCACAAGTGGTAAGGGAAGAAACCACAGACACACCGAAAAACCGATCCGACAAACCTGACCAGTCCTCCAGTGAAAAAGAAGAACTTACAGACAACTCCGACACCGAATTTCAAGACACAGAGATGTCACAAGAAGATATAAACGTAAAACAACTGAAAAACGGTAAGCCACATAATACTAACACAAGCGAGTGCATAGTATCAAGGTGGAACCTACACTTCGATACATACGATGACCCCGTGGAGTTTCTCGAGAGGCTGGACGAATTGGCCGAAACAGGCGAAATAGAAAAAGAAAACCTCCTAAAAGTAATACCAAGACTCCTAAAAGGTAAGGCTGTGTTGTGGTACCGGAATAATAAAGACTCGTGGTCGTCATGGGAAGAATTTATCCAGTGTTTCATCGTAACGTTTATGCCAAACAACTACGAAAACGAACTCCTCAGAAGGATAGTGACGGCAAGACAAAGTTACAACCAAAGATTCACCGACTACCTGATTGATTTACAAACATTAATGCGCAGATACGCAAAAATGTCAAAAGAAGAAAAGTTAAACAGAATTTATGAAAATATGAACCCGAAATACAAGTTTTACATAAAAAGAACCGAATTTAGCACCGTAAATCAACTAATACAACTAGCAAAAGACTACGAAAGTATCACAGATGATCGTCAGATGAGTTTCGACAGACATTTTAATAACAGAAGCAGTATAAACGCTCAAACCGAAACGAAAAACTACCGAGAAACGCATTTCACACAAATAAAACAAGTACCCAGAGAAACGACAAAATACATCTCCAATTACGACCCGAACACATGCTGCTGGAGTTGCGGTGAACCCGGACATACATCCAGAGAGTGCAGGGGAAGTAAAATATTGTTTTGTGGAGGATGCGGCAAAATCGGCGTTTTAAGCATCAAATGTTGCAAGACAAAGAGCAACATAGTGCAGTCCATGATATTGGAAACACTGACGAAAAATGGAGACAACCGCCCGTACATAAAAATAGCAGTTTTAGGCAAAGAATACCAAGCACTAGTCGATACAGGATCGACCAGGTCGTACATAAACAAGGCAATATACGATGAATACTTAAAGAAAAACCGTAAGCCTAAAACCGTGTCAGAAAATGCAAGCACAGCAAGCGGAGCAACCCTGAAAATCACACAAGCGCTGCCACTAGAAATTAAAACAAGAGGAAGGCATATAAGCCATCAAATGTTGTATCACCCGCAAATCACTAAAATAATAATTGGAATGGACCTACTTAGTAGAATAGGGGCAAAAATAAAGTGGACCAATGAAACCGACACACATAACCATGAAGAACAAACAAACCCGATCTGTGCAATCGAAAAAGACATCACAGATTGGACAGAGAAAAAATCAAAAGATATAAACCGAAATGAAAATACCGTTTATAAAACCGAAAACCAGAACCTGTACCGAAAAATAACTAATTACGCCTACGGTCCAAGACTAGAACCGACATCTGAGTGGAAGTTATGTGTGCCCGAAAGAGATAAACACGACGTGTTGAAAGAAAACCACTTCACACCGACAGCAGGCCACCTAGGGATGGCTAAAACACTAAATAGAATATCACAACGATATTACTGGCCAGGCATGTATAAAGACGTCACAAAGTACATTAAGACTTGTAAGACTTGCCAAGTTCATAGGAAAACACAACAAAAAGAAATACTAGTAAAAACCCACGATGATGGAACCAGAAATAAGATCAGCAACCCCGGCCAACATGCACCTACGAGAACCAATACTGGGACCGCCTACGAGACCAGACAACTGCAAGGAGAACCTGAAGGATCTGGAGGGCTAGTCAGAATGGTTACGAGTCGACCACACAAGCGAAGAAAGAAAAAGAAGCGCACCGGACGACCCAGGATATGGATCCAGAACATCCGGGAGCAAGAAGGAACCGAAAATAACTAGGTCGTATCTATCCTTTTTTTAACATAATTTCAAACAACACTTAGGCACCGTTATCCGTAGGATATCATGTTTAAACAGTAAATTATAGATACCATATTAGTATAACTAATATTGTTCAACACGTTACCCGTAGTATATTATATTTATATTATATTTTAATAAAACAAATTATGTTATCCGTAGTACCTACATTTATAAGTACACATTGTAATAATTAATTAACAAGTAATTAGACTGTTAAACCGACTTCTAGAAAGAAGTGCATTACAAATCGTACGCGTAATAAGTAAATAAATGTAGTGAATATCATACCACCGCAATCGCATACCAATCGTTGAAAATATTATAGTTAAACCTTAACGCGTTATAGTACATACGCTAGGTATGTACGCGAACAACTGATAACTGATAGAACGCAAGCGCATCCACCGACCGCTCGCCGCTCGACTCGATAGGCAGAGGCAGTGCAAATCGACCCGCGACGGCGAATGCACGCTCAATTTTTCTTCCGCGCTCGACACGCGACCAGCGCGATGTCCGCGTTTGTAAATCAAATACCGTTTACTTAGTAATCATAATTTTACACACATAAAGTGATAATTTTTTAGTATAAAGTATAAGAAACGTTTATTATCGGCAAATAAACGGACTTCTCAATAATCCGCAATTAGCAATTAGTTAAATTGTCAATCCTATAAACATGTATGTTTAACCGGCTTCTATAAAGAAGTATATTACAAACGTACGTAAATAAGTACAATTGTAAAAGTTAGTAATTAGATGGATTACACTACTAATTAAATAATCATGTTTAACCGACTTCTAAATAAGAAGTATAATAAAGATAGATAATTAAATAGTTATATTGCTAAACCGATAAACATATGTTTAACCGACTTCTAAATAAGAAGTATATTATAAAGATATGTAATTAAATAGTTATATTACTAAACCGACTTCCATAAAGAAGTGTGTTACAAATGTACGTAAATAAGTACACATTGTAAATGTTAATAAGATAAATTACCTAACTGATTAATCAAAGATGTTTTGCCGATCTAGTACAAATAAATATTTGTGAAACTTTGTAAATGAACACCAGTAATTTTAACCGAGTAACAAGCATTGTTTTACCACCGAAATTAAATTAGTCAAATTAATACATTTTATACCTAGTACGACATAATGATTTAACCCCCCGTAAAGACAGTAAATTATAATATTGGTCAAATCTTATTCAGATCATGTAAGCAAATTTTCTATATTAAGGAAAGCTATGAGTTTGTTAGACCGAGTCAGAAATTTTGTCTTTCTTGTATATGGATTATACACCGGACCTTGTGATTTTTACAGGTAAAAATCTCCAAAAGCGGGGAGGAGATGTGACGAGGATCCGGCGGCGCGACATCCCTAGCACGCGAACCATCGTATCGACTACCGGCGGCCCTACGCCCGCCGTACCGCGGCGCCCGCGCCCCGCCCGCGACTATGCTATATCAAGCGCGGTGGGAGGAAGCCCCGGAGCAGTTGTCCGTGCTCCGCTACCGTGGCAAGACGTTCTCGCGCGCGCATACGTCACCCGTTCCCCATTGCCTCGGAACATCGGAGTACTGGCGATTGGCTGCCCTTTCTTCCCTACTAACGTAGTTAAGTACCCGACCTGCATCCTAGTCCAGAGGTTTTCCGTGGCCAGCGGCTCGTTCGTAGGCTCGAGACCTCTATCCTAGACCTTGACCGCACTCCTGCGGTGAACCCGTCCCCGGCCCGGGCTCCCACGCGGCTCGTTCGTGTGGCACCGCATGCCAGCCTTCATTTCCAGTAGAAACGAATTAGTTTACTAACCCCCACCTCGCTCGCGTTGACCGTAACTCACCCTCGGGATTCGCGCCGGTTCCCGTCGCACTGCCTCACCCGTCCATACAGATTCAGACAGCTGTCACAGGTTTAGGGATAGAATAAGTGATAGGAAGTGTACTAGTTTTTAAGGAACTTGTGTAATTTGTGAACCTGTGCAATAAATAGTGTGAAAACGTCCCGTTGGTTTCCGTCAATTCCCTGGTAGGATAACCCTCATTTAGGTACACATCCCCTCGCCGCACGCATCGCGGGCTGGGGCCAGTACATATGCTGACGAGGAACTCAGGCCCAGGCTAGCCGGAAGGGTTCTTCGTCACAACTTAATTTGTATGTTGAACTGTCTGATTACTGATATTTTATTTTTTTCTGATATCTCTGTCTCCGCAACCGCACTGTGCTGTGCGGTTGCGGAGGCAGAGTGTTTAACAGTTTATGGAACTTATCTTGAATTTTTATTTTGCTATGTTTGTTTATTAAAATAAGCCAGCCCGATCGCTTAGGTGTACTGCTGAGCATTCTGGTTCTGCGGTTGTGCTGCAGAGTAGCACGTTATAAATTGAATTATACATTCTGTCAAGAAAGTATCGGGAATTGATGATTTGTTTAAGGTTCCAAATACAAAATTATATTTTTTTTGTTGTTGTTAGTTTGGCACAACTGTTTTTCATTTTGGCGCGGAGTTTGAGTTACATCTGATAATTAGATTAATTACAGTATTGTTTTTAGTTATACCATATGATACTGTTCACGTAAATGAAATGCCAAATAACTCTTCACCATTTGTTTATTCCATATTAGTCATTATCAGTCTGCTTACTTGACCTTTTTCTTTTATTACGTTAATTCTTAGTTGACAACAAATCATTCAAAATTGATAGAATCAGGCGTTACTTTGCGGAAATCCATAACTAAATAATTATGAAAATGTAATTATTTTGCTTACAACTTCCGCTTAGTTACGCCGGCATAGGAACCCCAATTACACCACCTGTAACCCACAATCTGAGGAAAATCACAGGCACATGCAAAGAGCACCGCCCTCCCTCCCTCAAATTGCATGCGAAACAGACGAATGCAAAAGTTAGTACCCAACACCGACATAAAAACCTCGACGCGCGTTTCGCCACTTCACGTGGCATCATCAGGAGAGATGTTGTCGCCTCGGCTGCGCTTCGACGACTAAACTGTGAGACTGGCGAACAGGCCTCTTATACCCCCTCTCCACCACTAGTTTTAAACGTCACTCGTAACGTTACGAGTAACGTTCATCGTTATTTGACGGTTGTTTCTATTTTGTTGGTTAGAGAAGATATTTAATAGTGGAGAGTTGGCAAAACCGACCTGTTCATTCAACAATGTAAGCGTATTATCTTTATTGTGTTTTATTATTTCTAATTGTTCTAGGATGGAAAGTTTTAAACTTTTTTCGCATGTGTGTAAAATTGAAAAAGAATGGTTTTCGGAAATACTATGTCCTGAATCTAAAAGGTGTTTTGCAAAATCACCCAGAAAAATCACATTTTGCAAAACACCTTTTAGATTCAGGACATAGTATTTCCGAAAACCATTCTTTTTCAATTTTACACACATGCGAAAAAAGTTTAAAACTTTCCATCCTAGAACAATTAGAAATAATAAAACACAATAAAGATAATACGCTTACATTGTTGAATGAACAGGTCGGTTTTGCCAACTCTCCACTATTAAATATCTTCTCTAACCAACAAAATAGAAACAACCGTCAAATAACGATGAACGTTACTCGTAACGTTACGAGTGACGTTTAAAACTAGTGGTGGAGAGGGGGTATAAGAGGCCTGTTCGCCAGTCTCACAGTTTAGTCGTCGAAGCGCAGCCGAGGCGACAACATCTCTCCTGATGATGCCACGTGAAGTGGCGAAACGCGCGTCGAGGTTTTTATGTCGGTGTTGGGTACTAACTTTTGCATTCGTCTGTTTCGCATGCAATTTGAGGGAGGGAGGGCGGTGCTCTTTGCATGTGCCTGTGATTTTCCTCAGATTGTGGGTTACAGGTGGTGTAATTGGGGTTCCTATGCCGGCGTAACTAAGCGGAAGTTGTAAGCAAAATAATTACATTTTCATAATTATTTAACAAATCATTCCTCTTGCCGCCATTTTTTCCAGTCCCCCCAATAATTAATAAACTACAAAGGTCAAGCGCACAACTTCTTAAAATCACAAATGACTTTTATATTAAATTAATAATTACTTTTAAGCCATCCTATTTCTCTTTTTTATCATTTATTACAATATTAAATTATTAAGTATTTTTAGGCGACGTAATTTTACTTTAACTTTACATTTTTAAAGACAAAATCTAAAGCGGTCAAATAAACAACTAAATGGTATCAAATCAATCACTTCATAGACATTTAAACGGAAGCAAAGATAAAAAGTTGTAATTCCTAACAATCCTACATTTATTTATTATCAATTATTGTACATAAATAATTGAGCATATTAAATAATTTTCTAATTTTACACAGATAATATAATAGCTCAATCTTATAATCTAACAGCTCGTCCATCCTGATATAAGTTCACGTCCTCGTGAACATGTAAATCAATCTTGCTAGTTGCTAGATACAACAAATACTCGTTACAACTATTGATATTTATATCCTGCATTTTGCGATAGTTGAAAAAAAACGTACATACTCATAGTGATCTAAACAATTTAGGTATATTTAGACCATTCACACATTTTCCTCGTTTCAGATCTCATATTTTGCTTTTAAAGGAATGTTGCCAATTTTACACGCTGTGCTTCATTTAATAATTATATATTAAGAACGCATACGTTATGTACATATTGTTGATTTTTACGAAATTAACTCAGACTGCACACTTTGTGCTTTACAATAAATAAAAATTGCACACTTTGTGCTTTACAATAAATAAAATTTGCACACTTTGTGCATTAATTATAATAATTGCACACGTTGTGCGTAGCACACTTTGTGCTTTACAATAAATAAAAATTGCACACGTTGTGCATTGCACACTTTGTACTTTAAAAAACATAATTGCACACGTTGTGCGTAGCACACGTTGTGCTTTAATCAACTTAGTTGCACACGTTGTGCGTAGCACACTTTGTGCTGTATTTGCGCACTTTGCGCGTTACATAATGTAAGGCTTACTTAGAAGTAAGAGATAATAACATACTAGAGTAGCATCAAATAATCAGAGTCCGTGAAGGCATACCTATTTAATCATTAAATTCACAATTTTCATTGTCTAGAGCACTGCCCGTAACGTGCTACTAGCAGATAGGATCTAGTTACTTTGTTATTAAAACATAGCAAAGGAATCTTTTTTTTTATCTATCACAATATATTACCGTCTTTTGTTATCTTATAAGAAGCCTAATTTTGTTAGTAACTTTCTACAGTTTCCTATACTATGAACAACTTTTTAAATTCTTATTTAAAATCTTTTAGATCCTTTTTTTTACTGTAATATACTTCTTTACTTCAGACGATATTTACCTTTTTTTTTAGTACAACTTCATTTTCTGCCGTCTGTTTACTACTTTAAGGTCTATCATTATATTAATTTTCACATAGTTCAAAATGTGTGCTTATTTTCTTTTTCCTTGGATTCATCAGTTGTGTCATCAGTGATAGCTAAATCATTATTCCAATTGTAATTATTACTAATTCATCATTACCATCACTGTTAAAATTATTACCTACGTGATCGGATTCAATCTCTGAGACAATATTCAATACATTACGACCCTCATGTGTAATATTAAAACTTCTGGTGGAGAGTATTGTATAATCCGGACTGCAATTATTATTGTTACTATTATTTTCTCTGTATATCTGTCTGTATCTTGGCTGCGCATCACGCACGCCAAAACTACTGGATGGATTCAAGTGAAACTTGTTATGATTAGAGTTCGTACTACGAGGTAAGCCATAGAATACTTTATATACCAAAGTTCAGCACGGTTCCCTTGGGAGAGCGAATAAAAGTCAAAATGTATCCTTAGTTATAAATCATTAACGCGTTATTTTTATTTTATTTCAATAATTGTTTTTATTAGAATGTAGGTATTTAACACGTTAAGAGCCATGGTGGTCACCGGTTACCCCCAAATAATAGATTCTATTGTGTATAATTTCGTGGCAGCCAAACTAAGGCTTAAAAATATATTTTTTTATATCTATTAACATTGGACAACATCAAATACATTGCTCTGATCCCAAGGTAAGTAGGTACCCAAAGCACCTGCGCCACAGCAATCAGAAACAATTAAGGTACCGGTATACCCAGACCCGAGACAATATAAAAAAGTTCTTGACCCGACGCCATATTATAAAGTCCGGCGTGCTCGCCTCACAGCTATGGAGGTCGTCGTTGTCTTATACAGGGTGTAAAAAAAGGCTTAACGAAGCCTTAAACCACGAATTCTATACATAAGACCAAGTAGAATGCAAAAAAAATAATTGCTGGGAAATGACTTTTATTTCTGGGTATCAAAAAAAAAAACTCTTTCCTAACCCGCAATGTATAGCGCGCACGCCACAGACTATGCCTGTGTATGTAAGCGGATCATGTTTCTTTGTAAAAAAGTGTAGTATTATCAAACAGGAGTCAATTTTGTAAAAAATCTTTGAAAAAATTGTAACTTTGACTGTCAATAACTCGGTAACCCGTCATTTCCCAGGTATAGTGTAAAAGAAAAAAAATGTCGTAATAATACGTAGAATATGTGGTGTTCGGCTTCGTTTAGCCTTTTTTTACACCCGATATATATTTTAAGATCCTCAGATTTTTCGTAAATACAGAAATTAACCCTAAATAAAGTGTCGAAATAACTTCTTGAATGTTCAAGAACCTTTGAATGTACGGCTCATTTTTAACCGACTTCAAAAAAAAGAAGGAGGTTCTCAATTTGTCTGAATGTTGTTTTTTTTTTTTTTTTCTTTTGTATGTATGTTACGCGATTACGCCGTCAATTACGGACCGATTTCACAATTTATTTTTTAGTTTGAAAGGGTATACACCCGAGGTGGTCCCATTTACACCAAGTCAGATTCTGATGATGGGATCCCTGGGAAATCGAGGGCAACCCTCAATTTTTATAGGCACCCATAATGTTTTGCATATATTTTCTGACTCAATGCTGATTTTTGGGTCTGGTAATCATCATGTCATGTTGCTGACCTGATGATGGAAGCCACAGAACTCCTTAACGGATAGGAGTTAGAAGATAATACTGCAATTTGTCGACAGAACGTATTTTGGTGTGTTGAGCAGACGTGGAGCTTATGAGGTACCCCAGTAACGAAAAAAAATTTGAAAGTTCCTTTCTTAATTTGACTTGATATTTAACGCAAAACCTTATCCTATGGTTTCGACACCAAAATAGCCACCGTTCTGGTTGGAGTGTAGGTAAAGCCTTTTCTTAAGACTTAAAAATTTTCGTCGAAAAATTGACCCTATATAACACCTTATTTTTATCATACCATTGGATAGGGGGACTATAGAGGACCAATATTAGTTAAGGTTACTTTGCTGTAAAGTCATTTTTGGCGAAGTTAGGAGGGAAAAAATAGAGGACTTAACACTTAAAATTGTAAAATAAAAAAAGTTTAATAAAAAACAAAAACCGACTTCAAAATGAAACTAAAAAGCGAAAAATAATATTGACTAAAACATACCTAATCAGTTCTTTTTGGAGTCGGTGTGAATGAACACATTTTAACTCTCGATGGCTGGCACCGACTCCAAAAAGGTATGTTTTAGTCAATATTATTTTTCGCTTTTTAGTTTCATTTTGAAGTCGGTTTTTAGTTTTTTATTATAGGCTATAGCTTGCGTACTTTAAATGAACAGGCCCATTGTCAAAGTTAGATTACTCAAAATCACTGAGATATTTCCAAATGTTTTATTTACTATAAGCAATCTTAGTAGCATTTTTTTTTTCAGGATAGTTCTACTTATTAAAAAATACTATTTCTACTATTTTAATCTTACTCGCCAGATGGACTGGAATGAAATGGAATAGGTACCTACATTTTTTTTTGTGACTAAATGGAACCTTTGTTTTACCTCCAAACGAGGCTTGGCGGAAAGGCACAGTTAACATTTTCAAAGACACGCAATTGGATTCAATATTTCGCACGCCCAGATCAACACTGCACTAAGTCAAAATAGATCATTTTACAGAATTGAGGGAAAACCGTTATCTCATGCTACGTCATAGTTATCGCCAATGTTTCGGGCATTGCATGTGTAAAATACAATCTTTAATAGCATTTTATAGTTTATTAGATTCAAAATCCCTGAGTAAAGTAAAAATTATCCCTTTTTGACCTAATACACTGTTAAGGCAAAAATGAATGACGAAAAAAAGGATTTTTTCGAATTATGTGCCTCTTACTGAATGATTCTGAAATAATGCACTATTATTCTACTGTTTTTTAATTGACATTCAATGGATAATAGCGACTCATTTGTTTTATTTAAAGGAACGGAACTATTAAGAATTAAATAAAAGACAAATGTTACTAAAATCAGTAGGTACTTATATTTTGAACGTAATCAAGTACTAAACACTCTAAAACAAAACATTTTTAATAAAATTGGGTAACAAACAAATGTTAAACACTCTTATTATCTTGTAGCTTACATATTCAAAGTATTACTTAAAATCTAAAGGTATGTTTATACCTACTTAATTTATAAAACCAGTCTTCAGGAGAAAAGTCTTAATAAATCACCATGTATTACAATGTCATAGTATCGACCATTACACGACTATCGCAAACCATTTAAAAAAAAAATCTGTTAATCATAAAACAAAAAATAAAAATGACTATGTTCGTGTCATACAACGTTACATGTAGTCGTAACATGATAATTGAAAAAAACAAAAACAGTGAATAATACACTTATTAAAAACCAAAACTGTTAAAAAACATACTTGTAATACTAGAATCATTTATGGCACATCATAAAAACAAAGGTACTTACTTATTACTAGCGCCAGTCTACCACTTTGAACTTACATTAGCTGTCATATTAATTCTTACTAAAAACAAAACATTTTATTATAAAAGTTGGTAACAAACAAATGTTAGACACTGTTGTTATCATGTAGCTTACATACTCAAAGTATTACTTAAACTCTATATACCTACTTAATATAACCAGTCTTTAAGAGAAAAGTCTTAATAATCACCATGCATTAGAATATCACAGGTAAACTTGTACCATAATATAAACTACCTTTAAGTAAAAATCAACAAATATAACTATTAAGAAATATAACCGCTATAAAAACTTTTTAAGGAACTATAACATTTTTCGGTCATTGCTTCTATTCTAAACGGAGAGCAGTCTTATAATAGGAATTAACATCCTTCCTTCTCAGTCGTAACCCCAGGGATTGGGGATCGTGACCATCAGGAGGTCAAGTCAGGACAGAATTGAGTGGGACCGAGTTAAGCTCTTCCATGTTGCTTTATCAGCGGCGGCGTGGACAGCATCGTGCAGATTTAGTTGTAGGAGTTTGGTTTGGTCACACCACCTGGCTGGAGCTCGGCCCCTTTTTTTTTTCCCTCCACTTTGCCCATCAGTATCGTCCTTTCCAGGGACTCTGGTTCTCTCCGCGGTATGTGGCCGAGAAATTTGAACATGCGGGTGCGGCAAGTGTCTGATAGGCGCGTCGTGATTTTTAGCTCTTTCAGGATACATTCATTCCGTCTGAAGGCTGTCCACGGGATTCGCAGCATCATTCGCTAGCACCACATCTCGAATGCGTCGATTCTCAGCTTCATAGTGGCTTTGATGGTCCATGTTTCGGAACCGTACAGGAATATAGGGAACACCAGCGAATTGACGAGTCTGGTTTTAGTGCGTTTCGTGATCTCCCCGTTTTTCCAGACTTTTTCGAGCTTAGTCATGGCGCTCTTGGCTATCTGAATGCGTCTTACGATTTCTCTGTCGCATTTTCCATCAGAAGTAATGAGGGATCCAAGATAATTGAATTCGCTGACCCGATTCAAACCTTGCAGGTTTATAGCTTTGGTAAGCACTTGTTCACGGTCAACTGTCATCAATTTTGTCTTTGATTTGTTTATCTGTAGGCCTAGTTTCAGACTTTCGCGTTCAATGCGTCTGAACAGAATGGACATCTCCTCTTCGTCAGCAGCAATCAGAGTTGTGTCATCAGCATAACGTAAGTTGCTGATTTTCTTGCCTCCCACGGATACACCTCCCTCCCATCCCTCCAAGGCGGCTCGGATAATGTGTTCGCCATATATGTTAAATAACTTGGGAGAGAGGATGCAACCCTGTCGCACGCCGCGTTCCGGTCGTAATGGGAGTGACATCGTGTCGTCGAGTCGTATTCTGGCGTTACTTTCAGCGTATAGATTCTGAATCAGGTAAGTCAGATGAGTAGGAACCCCCATATCGACGAGGATGCTCAGCATGGATTGCCATCTCACACAGTCAAAGGCCTTGGAGTAGTCAATGAAGCAGAAGACTGCTGGTTTGTTGAATTAACATTATTAGTAGGAATTATATTTTTTTCGATTAACTCCATAATATCTCTTTTTTATTTTCAGCCACAGTTTGTTTTTCTGTATACGCTTTAACTAACAGCGAAGAAAATCCTTGATCTTTGTAGCGCCGTGAACGATTTCGGACACAGACTTTCTTAAATTCAGTTTGTTCGTAGGACGTTTTATAGAAGAAAGTGAAAGGATGTTGCTTATCAACACGTAGTTGTTTAATTTCATTCCATTTCAGTTGATTATTGTCCTCATCTACATTGAAATTATTGCCCCAAACTTCCTGAAGAAGTTTCAGTTCGTAAAAATCGTCGTATGTTAGCTCCTTTAAAAGGTATGGCTTTCCTGTTTTTTTGGCAGTACGAATCAGTGTGGCATATTGCTGTGGGCAATAAATAGGGCCAGATCTTAAGTGTCTCTTTATCTGCTTTTCTATGACGCTGTGGACGTTGTCGCCTTCATTTTGTAAATGTCCGCGAATCAAAAATTTATGGGTTATGGAATTGAATCTTAGATGATTAACTGCATAAGCATAGACGAATAATAAATATTTATTCTTTTGTTGCCCACAGCAATTATCGCTATAAAATATAATGTCAGTATCAGGCCTCTTTTCAATTATCATCTCAATGTATTTAAGAACACAACTTCCTATCTCAACTGCACTGCGCTTTGCCTCGGTTTCGTCCCAGAAAAAACACACAAAATCCTTTACTTTTAAGTTGCTGACAGTAAAGTTCAGGCAGTTAATTCGAGATTTGTAAAAAAAAAAGAGAGACTTGACCTTTAGGGACCTGCATAACGGCCTGCAAGTCGTATACTGCTACAACGACGTCTTTCTTGTTTTTATCGGCAATTTTTTCCAACCTAGACAATTCTTTTTGTTTATGGTGGTTATCATAATTATCACGGACTTTTGCCTTGCCCTCGTCATCGGCATTTTTATAAGTCTCACATAAGTCGCATAGGTCCTTCTTAGGAATATAAAAAGAAATATTAAACTCTTCATTGAATATCCTACTAAAAGTTAAAGCTGAAGCAGGAGTTAAATTATTTTTCTCCCGGAGTGTTTTGTAATCTCTATACAAGTCTGCCAAACATTTATCACTTGCGATATATTCTCGAGAAGTCTGAGCCCTTAGATAATGCGACTCTATTCTAGGAATAGAATTTATGAAATCAATTACACTAGCTTTTATTTCGGATTCTATTTTACGATGATTACCGTGCTTCTCCCGTGCATCAGATTCCATAAAACCGTTATCTGTTTTCTTTAAAAGCGCCGTCTCAATATACCTATCACAGATACTCAATGTTGCCTTGAAAAACTCTTTGCAAACTCTAATTCTATAGTTATTTGTTTCAAAATAGTAAGCAGAGTTTAAAGCCCTCAATTTTTGAGAAGTTATGTACCTATATTTCGGTTTGATTTCCTGTGTATGCCTTACTATGTATTCTCTTTGCTTCTCCAAATCACCTATTTCCCAAAACTGTTTAAAAATGTCTTGTCTAACCGTTTCGTCTATTTTAGTCTTACAATTCAACTTGCATTTGTCACCACAGAAGGACGTATTTGTCGCTGAGCGACCAATTTTGTGGGATTTGTTAAAGAAACATACGCTTTTTCCCGTATTCCGCAATGTTTTAGCTATCTTAGACTTTCAGCCAGCAGGGTTCCGTTTTCTCTTTTTACTTAACTTGGGTTCGCTTTCTGCTGGAGAAGTGTCAATGGCAGTAGAAGTTGTGGGTGTATTTGGTGTAGTAGTACTTTGTTGCGAGGAGAGATCCGGTCCATTTGATTCATCATCACTTGAACTAGGTGACCTGCTAGAGCTGGATGATGATGAGATGGAGCCTGACGATGAGCTTGAGGAGGAATCAGAAGATAATTTTTGAGGGATTACAAGAGGCCGAGATTTTTGCTTAACAGGCACAGAAAAAGTAGGATCCATATCAGAATCGTCAATAAAATCGTCGCTATGTTCAGATGAAACAGGATCGGCTACCTGTCTATCTGATGTTTGATCGGCGAATGCTGCAACCGCTGAGGTCTCGTCGCTTGATACTGCAACCGCTGAGGTATTATCGTTCGATGCTGCAACCGCCGAGTTCTTGTCGCTTGATCCTGCAACCGCTGAGGTCTCATCACTCGATGCTGCAATCGCTGAGATCTCATCGTTTGATGCTACAACCGCTGATGTCTCATCGCTTGATTCTACAACCGCAGAGGTCTCATCGCTCGATGCTGCAACCGCTGAGTTCTCATCGCTTGATGTTGCAAAGGATATGTTTTCGGCACCTTTTTCTGCGCTATTTTATTGAGCAATAGATTGGCTTTTTTCTGTGCTTGCTTCCATTACCTTTTGAAGTAACTGGAGACCACGACCCTTCATCATCTGCCAAATAAAATATTCAAATAATTCAATAACAGTGTATTATCTTTAAAAAATATGTTTATCTCTTTGTTTATAAATAACTATTTAAAATGTAAATATTTTTCTATTAATTTATTAAATAAGTAACAATTCAGAGTATAAAGAAGTATTTAATATGATTATTTAAACGAACTAGGACATAATTTATATCTACCATCAATAGTGCATCATTTAACAGATTTTCACCTTTTACGGACAACACTAAATCATTTTGGAATAATACAAAAAATCTGACTTACCTTCGTCACAAACAGAGTATTATTTCGAAATAATATCAAATAAGTCGTACAAGCGTCGTCACAAATACTGAATTAAAACTAAATAATACACTGTAATTTTATCACATTATTCAACAACACCGCATTATCACGGGCTGCTCTCTAAGGCGGACAAATCGCAACTGGAAATAGTTTCGTGTTTTTTTTTTTTTTTTTTTTTTTTTATTTATTTATTCAAAGAAACAAACAGCTTTTATATTTCTTAGGTGTTAAAAAGACTGTTATATAATACATTAGCCAGAGCAGTTTCCAACTATACAATTTCACATAGCGAAGACTTATGAAATAGGTAAGTTAGGTAATAACTGATTATTTAACAATAATAAAAAAATAATAAGAAAAGAAGTTATAGTTTGAGAGAGAAAGAGAAAGATTTTACATACTGCAAAATACTCATACAAATAACATGATAGAAACGAATACAAACAAACCACTTAAATGTGGTTAACTTGCTTAACAGCCGAAATGTAACCGCGAAGTTTACAGTTGTATATATCTATATGGCTATAATGACAATTATGTGTGTTGCAAGCACGTACAAGAAACCGATTTTTTTAATACTTGGTTTTGCAAAAAGGAGCGGAGAAAACTGCGTTGGAGCTAGCATTTAACCTAGGGCATCTAAATGTAATACGGCTAAAGAGGAACGGAGAATCTATGTAGTTATTTATGATTTTAAACAAAAAGACCTGATCCTTATGTTCACGCCGTAATTCCAATGATTGCAACTGCACTGAATGGTCCCTGAACTTGTAACTCAGTCTTTTTAGGAACCTTTTTTGAATTTTCTCCACCTGATCTATATAAGTAGCATAAATAGGGTTCCACACCGTTGATGCGTATTCGAAATGACTTTTTACTAATGAATTATAGAGCATTATGTATGTGTTTATGTTTTTAAAATCTTTGCATTGTCGGAGGACAAACCCTAACATTTTATAAGACTTAGCGGTAGCCTTGTCGATGTGAGACGCAAAATCAAGTTTATTGTCAAGGTATACTCCCAGATCCCTCACCACGGTCACTCTTTTAATTAAAATGTTATTTAATTTATAATTATAATTATTCGGGCTGTTTTTTCGGGAAAAAGTTATTGTATAGCATTTATCAATATTTAATTTTAGATTGTTAGCTGAGCAATATTCATAAAAGTTATTTAAGTCATTTTGAAATAGCAACGAGTGTTCATCAGATTTAACAAATGTAAAGATTTTGGTATCATCAGCATACAACAATGCTTTGGAATTAAGAAAGCAACGCATGACATCATTGATAAATATATTAAAAAGAAGAGGACCGAGATGAGAGCCCTGAGGCACACCTGAAGTGATCGGTACAAAACTAGAGGTATAGCCCTTTACCGCAACTGCCTGGGATCTGTCACGCAAATATGAGATCAACCACCTTAAGAGATCGCCGTGTATACCGACGTTTCCAAGTTTCGAAATTAATTGATTGTGCGAAATTTTATCAAATGCTTTTGAAAAGTCGGTATACACAGCGTCCACCTGAAAGCCATTTTCCATGGCCTCTAATGTTAAGTCCATAAATTCACATAGGTTTGTTTCTGTGGATCGTCCAGGGACAAACCCGTGCTGACTTGAAGATATTAGCGGCCTAATTGCTGGAAAGAGAGAATCGTACACAGCAGCGCAGTGGAACAGCGCCCCGCAGGCGCAGCGCTCCGCAGCCGCAGCGCTCCGCAGCCGCAGCGCTCCGCAGCCGCAGCGCAGTGGAACAGCGCCCCACAGGCGCAGCGCTCCGCAGCCGCAGCGCAGTGGAACAGCGCCCCACAGGCGCAGCGCTCCGCAGCCACAGCGCAGTGGAACAGCGCCCCACAGGCGCAGCGCTCCGCAGCCGCAGCGCAGTGGAACAGCGCCCCACAGGCGCAGCGCTCCGCAGCCGCAGCGCAGTGGAACAGCGCCCCACAGGCTAGCGCTCCGCAGCCGCAGCGCAGTGGAACAGCGCCCCACAGGCGCAGCGTTTCGCAGCCACAGCGCAGTAGAACAGCGCCCCACAGGCGCAGCGTTTCGCAGCCACAGCGCAGTAGAACAGCGCCCCACAGGCGCAGCGCTCCGCAGCCACAGCGCAGTGGAACAGCGCCCCACAGGCGCAGCGCTCCGCAGCCACAGCGCAGTGGAACAGCGCCCCGCAGGCGCAGCGCTCCGCAGCCGCAGCGCAGTGGAACAGCGCCCCACAGGCGTAGCGCTCCGCAGTCAAACGCGCGCGAGTGATGCCTCGCGAGCGCGACGGATCGCGAACGCCGCGGCGCCGCCGCCTTGCAGCCAAGCGCGTCTTGACATTGTTTAAAACAATAAGTGAACAAACTGAGAACAGGCATAAAGATATTTTATCATTTTCAAATCATCTTAAATAAGTAAGCATAAAAATGTAAAACAAAGAAAAATAAAATGGAAACCAGACTGTCTTTTAATCTTATATCTTGTACTATGAAGTATTAAACATCATAAAAAAATTATCTACTCAATTTATGAAAATAAGACTGCATTTAGGTACTTTATAATTTGCACAGTAATTTGTACTTAAAGTAAAGATGTCATAGACTTAATCACTTATGCAGGGGCGTGCTTTGCATATAGGCTGTTAGGCTGTGCCTACCTCCGTCCAAATGAAATTAATGGCAGAGATGTTTAAGTACATTGTAAAGAAGCACAAATCAAAAACTTTACTTTTTACTTAATAATTGGATTTTATTTGCAAACTGACAGAGTTTTAGCTTGACAAGTGATCGGTACAAAATGATTGACTAAAATGAGCTTGCATGGCGTTATAAAGGCTTGCCCCCACCGACGTCCGCTGCCCAGCTGACTCGGTGGGGACGGCTCGGCGGGAACGTTCCTGATTGGCTGGCGGCATGGCAAGCTTTACAGGCTTGGCTTCGGCGGGAACGTTCCTGATTGGCTGGCATGGCTAGGCTAGCTGCGATTGGCTGCTGCGTTTCGTTACACTCGGCCATCCTGCAACAATTACTCCCGCAATGTGCGAGAAAACAAACAAAAGTTACTAGCTTGTCCAAAAATCAGATGATCAGTTAAATAGTTGCTAGTCCAAATTTCTGGCACTGTCAGATGCAGGAACAACTTATTTATGGATTTAAAAAATAACCGCTTTACTATATACTCCAAAATCTGTATCTGTCAATGCCCAGAATACTAGTTATTATACTTGGACCAGAGAAGACTGCCTCCAACTTTATTATATTGCTGGCTAACAGGCTCGGCGGGGAGACTTGGCGGGAATGCTCGGCAGCTTAACCTTGGCTAGTCGTTTTTGTTCGAAGCTAACAACTAAGTCCTGAATAGATAGCCGCTGTCTTACAATAACTTTATGATACCTCTTTTTTTAAATAAGGAGGATATTACGGCCATACAATGAAAAGTATCTAGGTTATGTCTATCATGCAACACAGTTGCATATCAAACAGCTACATGTCATTAATCTTAATAATATTACGACTACAAGCATTGCTACAAGCCGTTGCTACAGGCCATTGCTACAGGCCATTGCTACAGGTCATTGCTACAGGTCATTGCTACAAGTCATTGCTACAAGTCACAGCTACACGTCACAGCTACATCTCACAGCTACACGTCACAGCCACATGTCACAGCCACACGTCTCGCTGATTAATGTCTCGCTGATCAATGTCTCGCTGATCAATGTCTCGCTGATCAATGTCTCGCTGATCAATGTCTCGCTGATCAATGTCTCGCTGATCAATGTCTCGCTGCCCAATAGCTCACTGCTCAATAGCTCATTTATCTAACATTCAAAGCTAGCCTCTATCCACAGATTTATTAAACGTTTAAATTAATCTACTGCATTTGCCATGCAAGGTTAAAATATAACTTCGAGTTAGGTATCATGATAACTTTGTGCTAAATCAAAACTGGTAAAGTACCTTTTTGAGGGAAAGCATAAATCCACTCCGTTGATAACCCCTACTTCCAAGAATTAGGGGATTATGACTTTAAATCTTACTGTTTTATTCTCTAACTGCGACAGGAGTTAAGATTGACGCTAAACTGGCTGGTTTGTGTTATTAATTTTATGTTTATTCGCGATAAATTGTTGCAATTCTTGCATTTTACTTGCAAACAATCGCTTTAAGAGCACATAGCTCAAATTAGTTATAAAATTAACATTATGACGGCATTTTTCATTTATTAAAAATATTAAGTATGGCACACTTACGAATATTGCTATGACCTTAAGCTAGGCAGTAAAAGCACTTATGTTTAAAAAGAGATTCATTGGTAATAGCTTAACGATTTCTTCGGGAACCGGACAGATTTGTATGCAAAACAATAAAACTTACGTTTCTTGTATGCATGAGCTAACAAGGAATGAACTAGGGTTTAAAATAGCAATAGTTAACAAAATATGAACGGCTGGCAAAATGACTATAGCCGGCAAAATGACAATAGCTAGTAAAATGGTACTGGCTTTCAAAAACGGTAATGGCTAGCAAAAGTAAGCTAATGACTTATCGACTGACCTTTGTCATCTGGCAGTGGTGGTGCCTCGCAGACATCGGTTAAAAGCTTCTCGCCCGGCTGCCAGACAATGTTCTCGGTGCCCATGTTGATAACCTCCATGTAGTGACCGGCAGTGAATGGACGATGCCTTGTAGCTCGAAGTTGCCATTATTGTTCTCAGTAGCACGTTGTCCTTGACCTAGGACAGACACTATTTTAAGCACTAGTAACGAAAAGAGCTGATAAAGCTGTATTGCAAGGCGAGTAAAATAAATTAGCGACAAGGACTATATATGCAATTCTTCACAATGTAGGCATAGGCACCTAGCTACCATACCTTCCAGCGACTGCTGGCATAGGCATAGGTTTAGCATACCGCACCGGTTTTCCATACTGTAGAAATAGCCACAGAGTTAGCGTACCTCTTAGTGAATGCCAGCGTAGGCACATTTTAGCATACTACATACATTTTAAATATTAGTCCGCTGAGAAATAAATGAAGTAAATATCACCAAGCTAAATGAAGGCGGAGCACCCCACAAGCATACTGCAGCTGCACCGTGAGCGCAACACGCCCGATGCTGTCACCACCACAGACGCGCACTAGCTGCGCTGCGCAGGCTCCGCACCACAACACCGAGCTAGATGCGCGCCGAGAGCGCTGCACAAGCGCACCATGAACACTGCGCCTGCTGCACTCCGTGATCGCTGCGTCAACAGGCATGGATACCCCAACCCAAGAGTACCTCATTGGATACTTGTGTGTATACGATTGAGTGCGTAAAACACACAAAGCACGAACTCAAGGCAGTACATGAAACAGAAACAAATTAACAAGCTCGGCCTCCTGATACGAAATACTAAGTAGGACTTTTCAATTTGAAACATCTGGAGGTACCTATAGAGGTAGATACTTACACATTCTAGGAAAGTAATAAATGGTAGATAATTAACTAGTGGTTTTTATTTCCTCAATCGCAATCTCAACAGGAACAGGAATTCCAATTTTAAGTTCTACGTTTTACTTACGTTATGTATTCTGGCAAATAAACAACTGAACAATATCTAAAATCAAACTTTGTTGCAACTTGCAACTAAATAATAATATGTAAGAGGTACCAAACAAGAATTAATATCTAAACCAGTGAACTAAAAACTGTCGTTTTCGATTGTTTCAAAGTAGTAAATTAACTATTATAACCTTGGCTAAGGCTGGGTTGGTTTTAGTTTTAAATAACCTTTATCCAAGGACTACATGGTGTAGACAGTCACACGTGGCCATGCTACTCCTCAAAAGTTAGAAATTAAGCAATTAAATTATTTTTGTTAAAACTTTGCGGGTAGGTATTTTTATCTAATCCTTCAAAAGATTTAATCTAGCGCATTGTATAGCTTAACGTATGCACTTCGCCCATCAGACAGCATCTATGCATCTTATAAGCACTATTTTAACTAAAAATTACAGCCACTTTTGAACAACACCAAAATCGAATCAAACTGTTTAACTGTTTAGGTAAAAGTGCATAAGCATCTCCGCTACCATTATCTCTGGCTGGCTGGCTGGCAGCAGTTATAGTAGGTAGCTCACGCCAACCAGTTATAATTCGCAAAAATCATGATAGTTTTAGGGATTGTCTAAATCGTGGGACATTTAAGTCTCCGAAAAGTACACCAGCTACATTAATCGTCCAGAGCATACATGGGCATTAAACTCGTTAGAATGTTTAAAAATTACTTTACTATCACCAGTAAACCACTTCGGCATTAAGCCTGAGCACGAAATAATTTCCCGTCCAGACAATAAATTATCAATAAGCTAGTCCCAAACTAAGCATAGCTTGTACTATGGCAACTAGATAACGAATAAACATACTTGAATACGTTTATAGACATCCATGACTAAGGTACAAACGATCGTGCTCATCACACTATTATTTGCGGGTTTCGAACACGTAACCACCAGGCTTTGTAGTCCGGATCGCAAACCACTACACCAGACGGTCGTCTAATTGTATCAAAAATAAATCAAAAGTAGTATCACTTACTGACTTTAGCAATAAAATAACTCCGGCTTTGATGATACCTCTGTACTTGCAAATATCTCATTGCCGACGATTGTCCCTCGAGCAGTGTAGGACGCCTCCGTCCCGAGTGCGAACGTACGCGACTGCGACGAGTACTTCTGCTTACAATGCGGCATTGACGCCGCTCTCAGGACCGATTGCGTTTCTTACCGTATTTGAGACCGTTTACTACTACATACTAGTAGTCGCGGAAAAATTACTACTACCCGTACTTTACACGAGAAATTTAAACTAAACAATTGTAACCAAGAAATCTAAACAGTGGGAGTGAAAGTTATCCCAATTCTGATTTGTAAAGAAGCACAAATCAAAAACTTTACTTTTTACTTAATAATTGGATTTATTTGCAAACTGACAGAGTTTTAGCTTGACAAGTGATCGGTACAAAATGAGCTTGCATGGCGTTATAAAGGCTTGCCCCCACCGACGTCCGCTGCCCAGCTGACTCGGTGGGGACGGCTCGGCGGGAACGTTCCTGATTGGCTGGCGGCATGGCAAGCTTTACAGGCTTGGCTTCGGCGGGAACGTTCCTGATTGGCTGGCATGGCTAGGCTAGCTGCGATTGGCTGCTGCGTTTCGTTACAACATATAAAAATATCCTCTAAATAATAATAAAACAATGAATGTTTAACTAATAAACATAATACATATATATATAAAAATATAAACAGTCCATATACGAAAACACCGACTACTATTAAAACTCGAAATATTAATACCTAACAATGCGCTTTACGTCATGCTCCGCGAGTAAGTAGGCAATGCCGAGACCGCCTACCAATGAGGATTTAAATACTACGTAATCAGAGTCGGCGTTCTAGCACTAGCCACTGAACCGATTTATGGAAGAAAATGGTACCGCACTGGTAATTCAAACTTGTACCAACATTTAAAAACACATCTGTCACACTAATTGACAAGATAGGGCGTGACGAAGCTGTATCGAACGATACTATCGATATCGATAAATCCGCGATCAATCGGTAGGTCGGGTGGGTACTTTTTACCATTAAGATTTATGTCAGTTGTATGTACTAAAATAAAAACAACAATTAAATTTTATTACATTATGTAATATAAAACATACCAACGCTATTTTCTTTTTTTACATTAAATGAGTTATTATTACTCTAATGAATGATGTATCTTCGGCGCATGCCACGTGAGCCGTGAAGCTCACTCGTTGTTAAAAATCGCTGTCGGGGCAAAAGCGCGGCTGGTTTGGGGGAGGGAGAGAGTGGGGAGCTTGACTTCTTTCCAACCCCATATTTGGTTGAACTTAAACTGAAAAATAGATAGTTCTCTTAAGTAAGCTTGTACAAAAATCATCCTACATTTTTATCCTTGAGTAGAATTTATCCCTTACTTGGAAAGTTACAAACTCTTACCTCTTATTATTAGTGGAGATTTCCCAAACACTATACACATTTTGTTTTCGTATAGACCATAGCTAACACAAATTGCAGTTTAGTATTTACATCGTAGGTACAACTATTGCTGTATGTGTATAATTATATTTGGTTGACCATAAAACTGAAAAATAGATGAGTCCGTTAAAGTTAGCTTGTACAAAACATCCATTTATCCAGTATTATTGTACTTGATTAGAGTTTATCTCTTACTTGGAAAGTTACAAACTTTTACCTCTTAATATAAGTGGAGATTTCCCACACACTATACACATTTTCGTATGGACCGCAGTTATCAGAAATTGCAGTTTAATATTTACATAGTACAACTATTGTTGTAAGTATATAATTATATTTGGTTGACTTTAAAACTGAAAAATAGATAAGTCCGTTAAAGTTAGCTTGTATAAAACAACCCATTATCCAGCATTTGTATCCTTGAGTTTCCCCTTACTTAATTTAGGGACATCATCTGTGAAAATTTAAACTTTCTATCACGGTTCATGAGATACAGCTTGGTGACAGATGGACAGACAGAAAGACAGACAGACAGACGGACAGCGGAGCCTTAGTAATAGGGTCCCGTTTTACCCTTTGGGTACGGAACCCTAAAAAACAAACATAAAATCAAAAAAAATACCTTTTTTGGTTACCACACAAAATCAATTTTTCATTTAACTTTTGTATAGGTAAATAGGCAACATCTTCGTTTAATTTTACCCATAAACGGCATTTAAAATAAATAGTAAATATTTTGTATCGTCAAATTAGGGCAATTCCACAAAAACGGATTTCTTGAACTATATTAGGCTGAAATCAATAAAAAAAACAAATATTTGAGCAAGGTAACTTACTTTTTATAGTATTTATTTAAACCTCAAATAGACTTTGAAACTAAAATAAAGAAGACTAAAAATTGGATAGAGGCGATTCTGCATCTTATCAGTTGACAGAGGCGGTTTTGCATCGGGAACTACAAGATAGAAGCGGTTTTGCTGCTCTAATGGACGCATGGATGGTTGTATGCAGTAGGTGCCCTGGACATGAAATTCGAACTATGTTAGGTACCTACTGAACAATAACCATACACATGTATACAATTAACTAAATTGAGAATAAATTAGATGGTATAGAAAGTAAATTTCAATTATTTATTAAACTTTTATTAAAAAATGAACTACCTTATATACCAAACAAAATTAAATGCTCAATCCAACTTCTTCTAGGTATTCACAAGGCTTTTCGATTTCGGATTCATTGACGTTTCCGGATTCCAAAATATTTTTGTAAAATACAAGTTGATTCGATCCTAGCTCTGATTTCCAGTTGTCACCAAAATGTTTTAATAACAACTTGTTAACGTCTTCTAGCTTTAAACTAGATATGCGCGCTTGGTATAGCGGTATGATTCTGATCCCAAACTCGGCGGTTGATGATACACCGGTTTTCATTATGCTTTTAGCTGCGCCAAGGTCACTTTTATAATTTACTTCTCCTCTGAGAAAAAACCGTCCGGGTTTATTTTTGACTCTGCTGACATAATACCTCTTACACTCTGCAAATTTAAAATGGTATTTGGCTGGCAGTTTCATTGTTTCATTTGCATATGCCTTCCAATCTTTCACTACACAATCCTCACCCAATTTGCGAACAACACCATAATGGTCATAAATGGCTGTATATTTAGGTGGATCTATAATCACTTCTTTAGTTTTTATTTCTTTTTCGATGTGTCCGAAAATACGATCGGCTGGCATGAATGAATGTCCGGGAACAGGAAAAATAAGTTCGACCGTCTTTACATTCTTCGGGGCAGAATTTGTTAACCAATAACCAACCATAGCGATCATTGTGCTGTTTTTATTTTGCGAGCCGCACCCGTCCGCGCACATACGTACCTTTTTTTTATAAGTAAAATCAGTCTGTGAAAGTAAATCGTATACGGCCGATGCAATCTCATTTGACGACTTAGCATAGACGTTTTCAGTCCACGTATATATGCGAACATTTTCCTTTGGAAACTTGTTTGTGCTTGTGCCAATTACTATTGTAAAATTATAGATATAGAGTTGTCTCGAATAATATGCCACTTGATCAGGAATTTTTGGTAAAACCTGATTTTTTTGACAGTCAAATGATATTGAAAAGGTTTGTTCATCGTATTCCCGCAAAAAAGTATAAAAACAATTTGCTTTTAATTTATGCACCCGCAATAAAGTCATCAATTGAACTTTTTCGTTATCTAGCGATCTTTTGATTTTTTCTAATAGTTCCGTGCATTTAGATCAAGCATCGACCCTCGGCGATCCAAACCCAATGTTATATTTGGTGTTAAATATGTGTCGGAAGAAAGAATGGCGCACTTTGAGACTTTCATCCTCCTGTTTTTCTTCATACATCTTCCACATTTTACGTATGTTCAAATCGGATGATACATATTTTCTTTCTGAAGTACATGATCGGCAATAGTGTGCCTCAATACACTTAAATGATTCGATGAATCGCATCACACTTTCCCTTTTCGCATATTTTTTTCTGGACACTCTGTCTCCGCCTCCGCCAAGTTTGTATGGCAAACGAAACTTACCTTTCTCGCTTTTTTATATTGCGCTTCCACTGATTTTCATCCCGTAGCCGTTTCCTTCCCCTATTACCTTGCACGGGAACAATATTCACTTCCATTTTTAGTCGTTTTTACACTTAAAAACCGAAAAATAAAACAATATTGTGAGCGTAAACAACACGCGGACGCCGTTACACTCCGAACTAAATACTGTGCTGTGATTGGTCGAGCCGCAACAGAAGCGCTTTTTTTACTCAAATTTTACTAGAGGCGGTTTTGCTCCTAACCTCAGAAATGCCACGACGTTTTGTATAGGACAGAGGCGATTTTGAAGCTTTCATATGAAATAAAACCATATAAAGAACACAAACAGAGTACAATCATACAAAGAAGTTAAATTAATTCAAGTCTAGATCGTTTTCCAATAAAAGTGTTCCTAGCATGTTTGAAAAGAAATACCTACTTATATAAGAGTAGACAATTTAAGTTGAAACGATTGGTGCATCACAAAACCTACACAGAACTATTGGTGAGCAGTGAGTTCAGTGCATTAGATAAAAATAATTTCCAAGAGATACAAAGACATGTAAAAATTACAAAGATATTTTCATTAAAGTTCCTAAACAAAACAATGAAGAGACTATGAGTAACCAGCTGAACATCACCTAAGTACTAAAGAGAGCTTTCGGACTGGCAGCAAAGATATCGATATCATATGTTTTAAATCATTTTAATTAAGGCCATTTTGAAGAGTTTCTGCATCATCGCGACTACTGATAGAAGAATACATTTTAAGAACATCAGCATACAATACACTGGGATTCTTGATATTGTCAATTAGTTCATTAATAAAAACATTAAAGAACAAAGGGCCTAAATGAGATCCCTGGGGCACGCCGGAGGTAACGTTGGCTGGTCCCGAGATGTCTCCTCTTAGGGCAACTAGCTGGTTTCTACGAGTCAAGTATGATTCAATCCAACGAAGCAGTGTTCCATGTATGAATGGGACTCCAGTTTCAGGCATACTAGGTCATGATTTACTTTGTCGAAAGCTTTTGAGAAGTCTGTGTAAATAGAGTCCACCTGAATATTCCTAGCAAAAGCCTCACATGGGTAGTTTTTATACTCTAAAGATTAGTTATTGTAGATTTGTTTCTAACAAATCCATGTTGGTGGTCGAAGAGAAGTGGACGAATGTATTCAAGTGTTTATTTGCATACCAAGTGAGTACAGTTCTTAAATTAGGTACAATTGTGCTTAAACTTAGTAACCTTATTTACAGGTGTTGCAAAAATATGGTAAGAGGGCTACATTTTAAAAATTAAGAAATACTATTTTGTTATTAAGCCAACATACAGTCTCAGTACGCCATAAATTAATATTATATCTGTAAATAATAGTTTTATAATGACTTTTTGATAGAGGTAAATGCTATTATGCCCGTAATTATATGCCCGTAAATGCTATTATAGACTATGGATTCGAAGACTTTTAGACAGCAAGATAAGATGCTGATAGGTCTGTAATTTATACATAATGATTTATCGCTGTTCTTAAATATGGGAACGATATAGGCAAGCTTCCAACAGTCCGGAAAAATCCCGGAACTTAATGATTGATTAAACAATACAGACAATGGAAAAGACCATTCGACTGCACAAACTTTAAAAATAAGGGGAGGGATCCCATCAGAGCCGGCACCCTTGTTTGCGTCCAAGTTATTCAACTTTTTGCTTACTCCTTTTTCTGATATCACAATATGAGAGAGACAATTACTTGAGGTAGGTATTCCTGCATACTGGACTGCTTATTAGAGCTTAAAGGATCCTCAAAAAGAGGAGAAGTACTGGGAGAATAGCTCGCACACACCTTTAAGGTCAGATGCCTCGTTGCTGCCGTATTTCATGACTGTAGGAATCGTATTCCTTGACATCCGTTTACTATTTAGACCAGAAATATTTTATGTTTGTTGTTGTTCCATTCTCAACTGAGCTCAATTATTTTCTATAGCACTGATCAATCAAATTTTAACAGCTAGTACGAAGCATAGAGAAAACATCGTAGTCACAAGGATTGTGATATATTTTGTATATTTATGTTTTTCAGCTAGACACCTTATTAAAGAGTTACTAAACCAGTGAGGATACCTTTTAACATTCTTAGATGAGATCGTAGTGTTTTTTGTAATTATGCGTATCAATATCACCAAAAGCAGCCGTGTTTACGTTAATGTCCGATGAGGTTAGTACGGCCAACCAGTCTATGCCTTTAAGGTCAGATTTTATTAAATCAAAGTTGCTTTTCCTGAAATTAAGACGCTTGCAAGGCTTAGGTTTTATGGGTTTAGGATATGTTTGTAGCGTGACAACTATTGCAGGGTGGAGGGGGCGTCCACCAGCACACCGTTTAGGGTACTCAGTGCGAGGTCGAGCTGTCTGTTATTTCCATTAGGTACCGCATTAAATTGATTCAGGCCACACAGTGCCATCGTATCCAACAATAGGACAGAACGTTTGTCCGTTTCCGAAGAAGGAATTAAACAAGATGAATCAGGAGATTTAGACCACTGTATTTTAGGCGTGTTGAAGTCGCCGATACAAAAAAACTCGTCATCATCGATGTGTTCAAGAATAATGTTTATAATAATATTTAGTTATAGGTTATCTTTCGTTATACATATGTCCAGGGATGTAGTAATAAAACTTTAGGAGCAGAATCTACATAAAATTTCATCGACAAAAATACCCCATATCCCCCATATATACAGGATCTAACGAAATTAGTTACATTCCTTTATAGGGTGGTATCTAAAAATCATACTAAATACGATGCCCAAAAATAAGGTACTGTTTTATAGTCATTTTTAAAAGTTATGTTTTCTAACAAAATAAATCAATAAAATCACAGTCAAACCTAAAACACTCTGTATCTTTTCCAACTCATGTGCAAGCTGTAGTTTACAGATTGTGTACGTACGTAGTGTACGTACACAGCGCACACTAGCAAGTTAGTTGTGTGTATATTAACTGTCAAGTCAGCTGATCTGCGATTGGTTTAGCAGCACGGCCGGGCTGTCTCGTCGACCAATCACAGACCAATTGTAATCTGCTCCTCTTCATGCACACATGTACCTACATGTGTGTGTAGAATGCGCTTCTTATCATAATAATAATGATTGTTATCAAACATTAAAACCAATGCCAATTAAATTAATAGCCAACATTGTTTTTTTGTTTGTTCGAACTTCGAAGCTTAAGAAAAGATAATTTCAATGTTTTATGACTTAGATTGCATCCTTATTAATTAGTAATTTTAAAGTTTTATTTTTCCTTAGCAGAGTCAGTAGGCGGATAGAAATAAAAAATAAAATACGGTTTTAATAACATTTATTTTATTATGACACCCTATCACATTTTTACAGGCTACGGTCTTGCAAGTTAAGCGTTGTTGTTGTAAGTGTAACTACCTAGGTACCTATCTAATAAATAAGTTTTTTGACAAACAACTAATTAAATTACAAATCAATCGAGTAAGTAGGTGCCGCTTGCTTCCAATTCACCTTACCTTGCTTAATTAGGAGTCAGTTTCTTTAAAGGCATTTACATATCACCAATTTTAAAAAAAAATATGAAAATATCCTTCACTGACGCCTACAGACCAAAGGTCACCTACTGACGTGCTTTTTTACGCGCAATAACGCCACGTGTCACTGCCACTTTTCGCTTTCGTTATTGTGATGTGACGCACTTTGAATGTTAAGATCACTTTCATCACACACTAAGTCCTTCACTTCTCATGGAAGTCGAGAGGCATAGGGACCAGGGGACGTGCCGACCAGAGAACCGGCCCAGCACAACCAATCCTTCGCGCGATGCCGATGCGATGTAGGCAGGCAAGCAGGCCCGCACGTACGTGCAACGCGGTCGTAGTGCGCCGGGGCTCCATCTTGCTAGAAGTACTGCAATTCACGGCGGAGATGAAGAGGGATGTTAGATAGCAGTTCCTCCAAGGTTCCTTGAAGACACTCGAGGTAGCTGTGTCCATTGAGACGCTCCAAAAATATTGCGCCAATTAGTTCATCAACAAGTTGGTAATTGGCAATAGGGTAGTACATAACCATTTGTTATGCAGATCGTCGAAATCGTATACCGATAGAACATCGTGTTGCACCTGACTGACACGTCACACACGCAAGGAAGCAAGTAAGAGACTGACTGAGTGACTGACTGATTTATTTCACCACACACAAAAACTGCAGCGCGCGCGCTTTGTTAAAGCCGAAAAAACGCCAGCTAGGGATGCGCTTATGATTGGATTATTTGTAAGATACGAAAACATGCCTGATTGATAGCGGATCGTGAATTGGGAATTGACACCCCGTTTTAAATTAAATCGAGAGTGCGACACAAGTTTTTGACGTGATAACGTCTTATAAATCGATGACCGACTGCACCACGACTGCACGCACGAAAGTTTCATGTTTCGCGTACGAGCGAGAGCGCGGAACAAGCGATAGAGAGGCACTATCGGCCTAAGCTTTCAGCTTGTGACGCATCTATCTCTCTTACACTCCATCGGGCTATGAGTCCGAGTTGCATCAATGTTTTATCGAACTCATTCAGTCCAAACCTATAATAATAAATGTGTGTGCTAAAGATACACACGCACTGATAAGTGATAACAATTAAGGACGTTTTAACTATTGTTTTAACAAATTAGGCCATATTGAACTGTATCAGACATTTTATTCTTAACTTACAGACGTAAAGGTTTTTTTTATTCTTAACCACTTAGGTTTTATTGTTAGCGGCAAAAGTAAGGGATTTCTAGAGAAATCAAAATACTTATAAAATGTATAATTTTTTAGCACGACGACGCATTAAACATTGTTGTCGTCATTAAGACTAAAATAATAATAATAAATCGCATTCGTTGATATTTGTTACTAAATGTACCTAAAAATGTTTATTACTTAACAGTACTAACTTTCAGATAGTGCAAGAATAAAATCTTTATTAGTAAAGTCCAGTCCGATCTCCGCCGTGAGTCGAAAATTTTTAGCCCTAAGATCGGATCTAATGTGGGCTGTGGCACATCTCTAGCTCGCTCATGCTTTGACCTTGCCCGACACGTGCCCCGGCGGCACCGGCGCCCTTTCGGCGCGAGCGGCCAGTCGGATACTCTGCGACTTGTTCTTTTCATACTTTTACCCCTAAAATTTATTGAAAAAATAAAGTGGAATTTGAATGGCAAGAAATTTGGATTTAATGATATTGTAATTTTTTGTTTATTATTGAGACTAGCTGTTAAATTTAATGTTATGATATTATTAAACGACACTTCATAAATTTCGAATGTTAGTAGTTTTGTGTATAAAATTGAATAACTCATTACACGACAAGTTGGCGGCCGTGATGAATAACTAATTAATCGTGTACCTAAGTGGTTTGATTAAAGCTGATTACGCAACATTACTTGAGCTTGCGACAACAATAAAATAGTAGCTTGTCGTTGTCTCCGCGGTTTTTTTTAATAATTCAAAATGATACGTAAGTAAGAACAGCTTGATTATCAAAGAAGTGAATCTTTTCGTTTTTTGACGTGAATCAAGTCGCAAGTTCAGATTACACTCTTTGGTCAGTTTGCGGCATCCTGATCCTTCCAATTTTGCGTACCTATTTTCGCAACCGCGTTGGCTACGTGATAGCGTGAACATAAAAATCATGGGTAAAAAACCGTTCGTTAAGTTTTAATGACTTAGCATCACAACATTAATTACAAACCTAGTCGTATTTTTTCTTATTACTTTATCGAAAAAAAAACAACTCAAAAACTTTAATTTACCCTAAAAACAGGGTAAATTTTTTCATGTTGGTATTCCTGACCCGGCATCTCACCCCACCGCTGACCGCGCTTGATTCTTGGATTTTGAGTTTGCTTGTGTGCGTATTTAGTGTGTCATTGTAGTAGTAATCAGCTGTAAAGGATGTGGAATTTTGTAGTTACGCAATGAGATTGTTATGATGAATATCTCCGAAACTAGCCTGAATTTTTCGCTTAAATTTTGTCAGGCTCCTTGGTATGACGTATAGATACCCCCATTAAAAGGAATGTAACTAAAATCGTTGAATCTTATATATATATATATATGTATATATGATAGGGGCTCAATTTTGGTGTTATTTTAAAGGAAAAGGTGTGGTGTAACTAATAAAGTAAATACACGCTACCAAATGACGCCTTTTTTTTATTTGCCAAAAGGAGAAAGTATTTTTTTACAGTTTTTTTACGCATCCGGGAAATTTATTCTTAAATAGTACTAAAATGAGGCCATTGACATACCTTTTTTTTTTAATTATGTAATAGTATTTGAGTTACTTACAAATTGATGTAGCAATCACTGCTCTCGGTCTATTACTTCAAGATTTATTATCGATTAAAAAGACCCCTTCTTCGCGAGCGCACGTGCAGGTAAGCGACCCTCGTCCTTTGTTGCGTCTTGTAAGCACATACGGAAATATTTTTTTTGGGAGTTAGAAAGAGACAACTATCGGATCAAATGGTCTCTTTCAAAGTTCAAAACGTAATCGGCCGGCAAGGTCAGTAAGTCATTTTGTGTCCTACGCTCACGTTGTGTTTAGCTTCGTTTGTGTTGAGTTGATTATGCCACGGGGAGGTTTCGAATATTCTAATGCGCATATTGCCGATATTCATTTCGTTTACGGCCTGTGCAATGGCAACGCAAGTGCTGCGGTGCGAGAATATGCTCGCCGCTTTCCCACACGACCAACACCTAACTTCCGTACGTTTATCAACGTTCACAACAGGTTAGCTCAACACGGGGTTCACCAGTTACCAGTTGAACGTGTTTCTAATATTAGAGACGAAGCAGGAATACATGTGCTAAGTGAAATAGCAAGAGATCCTCGGTTAAGTGTACGCAGACTTGGCATTTACCTTGGCTTATTAAGTACAGTGTGGAAAATACTGAAAAGTGAAGGGCTTCATCCATATCATTTTCGGAAAATACAAAATATTCTGGATGTTGATTACCTGGCGCGATCAGTTTTTTGTGCTTGGCTTAATAGAAATATTAGAATCCATAGACATTTTCTGAGAAGAATAATGTGGACAGATGAAGCGAAATTCACGAGGACGGGTATAACCAATTTTCGCAATTTACACATCTGGGCTGCGGAAAACCCTCACGCAACAAGACCTGCATCATTCCAGCATGAGTTTTCTATTAACGTCTGGGCGGCGATGATAGACGATCAACTCATTGGTCCTATTGAATTACCACCAAATTTGAATGGCGCCAGATTCCTGGAATTTTTAAGAACAGTATTTTCAGCTGAAATGGACAGCTTGCCGCTTGCCTACAGACGCCGAATGTGGCTGCAACTGGATGGTGTCCCTGCACATTTTGCAAAAGCAGTACGTGAGCATTTAAATACACATTATCCTCAGTGGATTGGTCGAGGAGGACCCGTTGCCTGGCCGCCGCGTTCTCCAGACTTGACCCCTTTAGATTTTTTTTTTTGGGGTCACATGAAACAGCGCGTTTATTTTGAGCCCGTTAATACGCGAGAAGAGCTGTGGAATCGAATTGTGTTGGTAGGCAACGAAATACGAGAGAATCCACGTATGGTAAGGAGAGCTACAACACAAGTCGCGCTTAGAGCGACAAATTGTGTAATGAATGGCGGCGGTCATTTCGAACATTTAATTTAAGTGCGAAACATTTGTTTTTTTGTTAGAAATAATTGTTTTAGTAAACGTATGCATCATACATTGAAATTTTTGTTTTATTTTCCATCTCTTTATCCCTCAACTGATTTTTGTTTCTTGTTTTGACTCAAATAAAAAGTGCTAGTAATTTTAATTCAGCTTCGTAGTCATTATGTATCGACCTAGCTGCGCGTAGGCCTGCGAGTAAAGGGGTCTTTTTAATCGATAATTACTCTCGAAGTAATAGACCGAGAGCAGTGATTGCTACATTAATTTGTTAGTTAATTCAAATACTGTTAAATAATTAGAAAAAAAAGGCATGTCAATGGTCTCATTTTAGTACTATTTTAGAATTAATTGCCCGAATGCGCAAAAAAACTGTAAAAAAAATACTTTCTCCTTTCGGCAAATAAAAAAAGGCGTCATTTGATAGCGTGTATTTACTTTATTAGTTACAACACACCTTTTTCTTTAAAATAACACCAAAATCGAGCCCCTACACGACGTGAATCGCAAACCGCCGTTAATTTTACGAGTAAGGAGATTATTGTTAAAATAAAAACAAAAGTCACTGCAGTATAGTGGGGTTTTGGAATTGACCCCCCATATGGGGTATTTTTGGCGATGGAATTTTATGTAGATACTGCTTTTAAAGTTTTATTACTACATCCCTGGACATATTATATGAGAGAATGTAGCATAAAAGTATATTTATACTGCCTTTTCCATCGATATTGGAAAACATAATCCAAATGTCTTCAAGATCAGTCTCCCAGGATAATCTTCGGGTTACATTGTAACCTTTTTTAATAGCTAAAGCAACCCCACCACCGTCCTTTTTAACATTGGTTCAAGTAAATCTATCTCGTCTAAAACATTATATCTTGAATCAAAAATTTCACTATCTGATATATTTTTTATTATCATTATAATATTTTTTATTTTCTTGTCTGTCTTTTATATACTGTTATTCCATTTTTAATTAATGCAGAACACAGCCAACTCATGTGGCTGGTTTATTCTTTATTGTAATTTCGATGAAATAAGCTATTTTGCATAAAACTGTCACGTCAAAAACGCTATTATTGGTATTATGCTAAACGATACGAAATACTGGATAGGATATAAAAAATTGATACACTTTTCCTAATAATTCTCAAATATAAAATAAACAGAAAAGTCATAAATAACTGAAGGGCAACATTTGACAGAAAAACGCTCATAACTCCGTTCGTACTTTTCCTCATATGACTGCTTTCTGCAGAACTAGGTCCAATTTAAGTTCCGAATTGAGTCGTAACGTAATCGATCTCTTATAGAACTAACATTTATTTGCATAGTTTGAATACGCCAAAGCTTATTTAAGCTTAATTCGGAACAAACAAAGAGATGTCCTAGTTTATTCTGTGGCCAAAATATTTACGAGTGTAATATAACCTTACCTCATATAAAAGATATTTTTAAAAATATTATTGAATAATCGGGTGTTAAGTTGTCAAAAGATAATTGTTCTAATAGTGTAAAGTGTATTAAAATTAATGATTAAACGAACTTACCTGTACGTGAAGTTCTATCATAATTATGCGAGAGCTTCGTCCGAAGAGATTAAGTAATACACATGTAGTAACACCTACCGTGTCGCCAGTTAGCACAGATATTTGAGAGCACTATTTATAACAAAAAAAACAAAAACCACTTTTGCTATACCGTACCGTTACAACTCCCAACGTTATCTGTGTCTCGCTTACTTGACGTCATTATGTTCAGAGTTTCGTGATATTTTACTGCTGGGATAGGGTGGGAGGGTTGTTAATCTCTTCGGACGAAGCTCTCGCATAATTATGATAGAACTTCACGTACAGGTAAGTTCGTTTAATCATTAATTATACTCGAGCTTCGTCCTTCGAGATTAAGTAATACACATGTAGACATTGAGAGATAACAAGCCGTAAAATATCACACCACCTAGTAATAAAAAACATTTGTATGAATAATCATCATACATTTTTATTATGCTTTTTACAATAATTAGGAACTTAATAATTCACATTTTATAAAAATAAGGAAAAAACTAACAATTAATCATCTTGTTATGACCCTGATATTATAGATCTAGCAAAAGAAGTCTGTTCCACATTATTAGTAACTTCTCTGTGATAGAACCGCCCAAAGGCATTTGAGCTACCCGTCCACCCTGCGGTCTTCCTAATCAGATCAATGTTGACCCCTAGTTTATGCGCCTTAGAAGTCGCAGCATGTCGAGTGCTGTGCGCTGTAAAAGTGGACACATCTACACCACATTCTTCGAGGGTATTTTTAACCCAACGACTAAGAGTTTGAGATGTAATTTTTGAATGTGGTTTTCTCAAGCTGATAAAGAGATTAGAATGATCAGTGCGTAAGGGTTCAGTGATATTTAGATATGCATTCAAAGTGTTGACGGGGCAGATTTGAGGTTTATTGTGAAAATAAGGCAAAATTAATGTAGGCTGAAGTGACCCGATACGAGAAGTTTTGATAAGGTCAGGAATTTTGATAGCTAGCTTGTCTGAGTGTTGTTCGATATTATTAATATTAATTTTTGATAGGGTTTGGACTCTGTGGGCAGTAATTAGGGCCAATAAAGTAACAAGCTTCTTTGTTATTTTTTCCAAGCTTAGTGATTGGTTGGGATACCACTGAGCTAAATGATCCAATACTAAGGAGGTATCCCAGGTGCAGTTATATTTTGGCAACGGAGGACGCAATCTAAATATGCCTTTGAATAGACGCTTAATTCTGATGTCATTTCCAATCTGAGGTCCGAGTATTAAAGATAGTGCGGACTTACAGCTGTTGAGTGTGCCGTACTGAGCACCGGCTTCAAATTGCTCAGTTAAAAAAAGTAAAATATTTGGAACAGACTCCTCAAACAGACCAAAATCATGAAAGGTACAAAATTGGAACCACTTTTTTAAACATGTGTCGTATTGTTTAATCGGTTTAGGCGCATAATGTCAGAAACGCAAAATGACAGATTCTCAAAATGTCAGAAACGCAATATGTCAGGTGGCGCAAAAAGCCAGATTCGCAAAATGCCAGATTAGCAAAATGCCAGATTCGCAAAAAGACAGATTCGCGAAATGTCAGATTCGCAAAATGACAGATTCGCAGAATGACAAATTCGCAAAATGACAGATTCTCAAACTGATAGAAATGCAGCAACTCTTAAATCAATAAGGAGCCTCTGTTCGCTAGTGAACATGACAGTGCGACTAATTTCAATAAAATACGTGTAATTTGCCTTTTTTTTATTTCTAAATGTAAATGAACTTAAGATGTTCAGAGAAAACAAAAAATATGTAGTTAGGTACAGTCAACAGCACGTCGACCTACCCCAAAAGTCAAAAATTCTCCAATAGATTTTCAACTTTAAGCCTGACATATAGAGTTCATTTTCAAATGAGAAAATTTGTCATTTTGTGGTAACTCGACGTGCTGTTGTACATAGTACATAGTACATTTACCTAAATTTAGTTATATTGTTAATAAATAATTTATTATTAGTGGGTACTAGTAATGGATTATTTATAACACTATAATATTTATTATTTACTGTAGTGTATATGGTAAATTTAAAACAATATTTTGTAATCTACCCTTTAAATTTATAATAATAATATGTATTTTATTATAGACATGAAAAAATCATTTTTTATTATTATGCTCAGATATTCGTATTCTAACCTTTAATGTCTTTAAAATATAATTCATAGGTACCTAGGCTATACCTACTAACATAATTGTATTAAAACTTTTACACGACATAATAATAGGTATAATATTCTACTGTTGTAACACTGATAACTATTATGTTACGATCACATCTCAATAGATGGCGATACCCCCCGGTATTTTAGTGTGATGTTTATTTTTTTAAAGAATCTGTCATTTTGATAATCTGACATTTTGCGAATCTGACATTCTGAGAATCTGTCGTTTTACGAATCTGTCATTTTGCTAATCTGTCTTTTTGCGTTTCTGACCATTTGCGACAATCTACTAACATCTGACATTTTGAGAATCTGTCATTTTGCGTTTCTGACATTATGCGCCTAAACCGTTTAATCGTATTTTCTGACAAGGAGGCCAGAATAATGTGAATTGAAGATAATGGAACTTGTTTCTTAATCATTGATCTGGTGACAAGATTCCGGCAACCAGGGTAAGTCGCTGGTGTACGTTGCGGTTGCTGGAATGAGAAAATATGAGGTTCTGTGATGGTTTAAAAACCAAGGGCTTTGAGACTAGCAATTTATTAAAAACGGGAAACCAAGGTTGAGTTGGCCACCATGGAACAACAAGTATACCTCTGGCTTTATCTCTTATTATTTTACGAATAGTTTTAAGAATCATACTAAATGGCGGAAAGCCATAGAAGAAAAAAATTGTCCACGGTATTGTAAAGGCATTAGTGGCAAATGCGTCTGGATCCCTGTGCCATGAAATGTATCTTGGGCATTTTTTATTTACTCTGCTAGCAAAAATGTCTATGTCAGGTGTTCCGAACGCGTCTTGAATTTTTTGGAATGCAGAGTCTGCTAATTCCCATTCTACGTCAGGGTGTACCCGCCTAGATTCTGCATCGGCTAATGTGTTATCTGCGGAACTTATATATGCAGCAAAGACTATTATATTTTTTGCCTCACACCAATTCCATAATTCACGGGCTATTTGTGTTAGATGGGGAAACTGAACACCACCCATACGATTTATGTATGAGATTGCGGTGGTATTGTCAATTCGAAGCAGGATTTGACAGTTGTTTAATTTACTTGCGAAAACTTTAAGACCTAAAAAGGCAGCAAGAATTTCTAAGAAGTTAATGTGCATAGTCTGTTCATTTTTAGACCAAATACCACTTGCAGTTTCCTCACCACACGCAGCCCCCCACCCTTTAGTAGAAGCGTCACTGAAAATTTCCAAACAGTATTCGTCATACTTTATTTTATTTATTGGGTTCTCCATTGCCTTTGTCCACCAATCAAATTCAGAATTCAAACTTTTCGGAATATTCATATACATATCATAATTTTCATTATTATTTTTCAAACTTAAAAACTTACATCTTTCAAAACTTTTTGTATACAGCCACCCATATTCTACAGCCAAACAAGCAGAATTGAGTAACCCGGTAAAACTTGCAAAGTCTCTTATTTTGCATCTAGATTTACTTTTAAAAAGATGAACTTTATCTTTAATTTTATTAATTTTGTCTTGCGGTAAGCTGATATGGAAATTTTCAGTGTCAATAATATAACCTAAAAATTTACAAGAAGTTTTAGGTTCCATGATACTTTTGTCATAATTGATAATAAAGCCTAAAGCTGTTAATAAGTTTTTGGTGGCATTTAAATTTTCGGAACAATTGGTGTAACTATCTGATATTAACAAAATATCATCGAGATATATAGTAGACATATATCCACACGACCTAAGCAGACTAACAACTGGCTTCATTATTTTCGTAAATACGAAAGGTGCTGTATTAAGGCCGAAAGGTAAAACATTAAATTCGTAAATCTCCCCATTGTCACCAAATTGAAACCGAAGGTATTTTTTATGGTCGTTATGTATTGAAATTAAAAAATACGCGTCTTTAAGGTCGACTGTACACATATAGCTATTTTCAGACACTAATTTTATAGCTGTACGCAAGTCTTCTAATTTGAAGTGTTCTACGTCGATAAATCTATTTAATTGTTTTAAATTGAGTATAAACCGATTCTTTCCATAAGATTTAGGCACAAGAAAATAACTGGAGAGAAACTGATCCTGACATGGCTGGCAAGGAGAGATAGCACCAATAGACAAGAGCTCATTAATACAATCCCGAATTTGTGATTTTTCATAATTAGAATATGATTGACATTTAGGAGGGTAAGTCTGTATGACAGGTCTAGAAAACGGTATTTTATAGCCAGATATCCACGATAATACTATAGGGTCGCTTGTTAATAGAGACCACTGATTATGAAATCTTGTTAGCCTGCCGGCATGGCTCACCGTGTCTAGCGTCGGCTGCGGTTCTTCGGCGGTGGCGCTCGATATGATGCTCTCGTAGAGCTGGCGGGCTGACTCCTCTGAGCAGGCTCTTTCGGCTCCTGGGTCCCCTTCGGCCTGCGATTCTGGGGAGGAGCCTTCCAGTTTAAATTCCTTTGAGGCGTTGAAGCTGGAGCTTGCTTGGTGAATTTTGCAGCAGGAGGCTTAGGTGGTGGAGCTGATTTCAGTTCGGCACCAGATTTGGTAATATTTTTTGCTGTTTTTATGGTTTCGACCAGGTCCGAGCCAAAAAGTGCAGTATCAATTTTAGATTTTTGTAATTGATCCCTCATTTCCTTTTTTAGATTGAAAAGTACAAAATTTCGGCGTGTAAGCGAATCGTTATATTGGCAGTCACATATAATACGACAAGAATCCATTAAAAGCTTAATCAAATCCATATCTTTGTCCTCTTTTGCTAATAAGCTTGAAATAGCCTCTCCAATATAGGTTATTGCACATCCGAGCAGTTTTTGTTTTATCTCGATGCCTTTGTCTCTTTTTAAGACGGTCTCGGAAACAGCAGCTTTGATTTCCGGGTTAAGTATGGGGGCGTCGATGAGCATGCAGTTACTGGGAGGCAGGTATTTGCCTTGTAGCTCTTTACGTGTATCTTTAGATAGGCCGTTAGTTACCATATGCTGGATACGAATTGCAAGCCCAGAATTAATCTCGTTGCCATACGATTTAGTTACAGACGGATCATCGCCTAACAATTCTAGCATAATTTTATTAATAGGCTCTTCCCTTTCAGATTGAGAGGTACTTGGTTGTGACTGTAGCGCGGTAGATGACTGCGGTTCAGTACCTGGTTGTAACTCGATATATGTCGACGCAAGCGCGGCTCTGCTCGTTGATGGTGTAGGGGAAGGTTCGCGTTCTGATCGCGAGGTGTCCGGACCACACGCAGGTATGCAATCATCATTTGTGTTCGCCAAGTCCAACGAAGTGACATCTTTGTCGATGTAAATTGACTCACAAGCAACCATTGAGCCGTCTAAAAAAAATTTAAATTTGTTGATTGTTTACATTCTATTTTTAAAACGTAGGTAATAATGATCGGGAGTACAATATAAGAAGGTGAGTATCAAAGTAACAACCCAAAGGGGGACCCCCATTGTACTTTCTCTTGTGTTGCTTATAAGTAACAGTGACAATGAAGTGACTACCCAACCGGTAGCCCGCAACATCGTATACATAACATGCTTAATAGCTAAGTGACAATCCCAAAAACTGCCCGCAGAGCTAACATATACATGTAGGTTATGATTTTTTCCACTAAAGTGATAACCCAATCGGTTAACCGCAGTTATGGAATTTTTCATAAGTTTATGTGGGTAGAAAGTAAACCTACCTTCTAGGTTTTTCGGCGAAGCAACCGATTGATGCGAATCATTTGACGATGATGATGAGACACGACGCCTTTTCTTGGATCGCTTTAGCTTTTTCTCCAACTTACGTAATTTTTTAACGATATAACCGTAATCGTCTTGATCGGTATGCTTCCTTTTTCCCATCTTTAATCTCTGAAAAAAAAGTTTGTAACGAACGGAAAACGCGTGCGCACTGGCGGAGCACAGAACAGTGAATGACGTCAAGTAAGCGAGACACAGATAACGTTGGGAGTTGTAACGGTACGGTATAGCAAAAGTGGTTTTTGTTTTTTTTGTTATAAATAGTGCTCTCAAATATCTGTGCTAACTGGCGACACGGTAGGTGTTACTACATGTGTATTACTTAATCTCTTCGGACGAAGCTCGAGTATAATGTGGTAAACAAATAATACAATCTTAAAAGTAGGTAAATACCATGTTAAAATCAACAAAATAGCCGATGGGGAGCCGGTTTTGTGTGTGTTTACGTCGGAGACAAGTTAAGTTTTTGTCACTAAACTAATAACTTTATTGAATTAATTGAAGTATATAATGCTTACCGTTGCAAACATTTTACGATAAAAGATTACTGACATGTTCAAAGTTCGCGAAAAAGTAATAACCACGAAATGTCGTTGAGGCGTTATAAATATCAATTGGATAGTTGTGGTGCTCCTTAAAAATCTTCACTCAGTCAATTTTCTTTGCTTGCCTCGGAAAGCAAGAATGCCTGGTAAGTCTTTATTTGGTTGGAGTGTAGCAAAGTGTGCAAGGCGTTTGGAACTTAAAAAAAATTTCATTAAAAATATAAAACATAATAAAACTCAAATCTTTGTTTTTCAATGTATAAAGAGGCTCAAATTAAATGCTTTTTATACTTGTGACTTTTTCTTTCCGACGCATGGTTTAACCGGAAAATGCGATAGAATATAAAAAATTGGTGATAAAATTATAAAACTTCATAAAATTCAAATCTTTGTTTTTCGTCCTTTAGAGGGGCATAAACTAAACGCTTTTTATACTTGTGACTTTTTCTTTCCGACGCATGGTTTAACCGGAAAATGTGATAGATTTTTTTTTTTTATAATGTTACTACTTAGTGCCTACCCAGCACAAAAATCAAAGCACGCCCCTGCACTTATGCAAAGGTCAACAAGCCAAACAAGACAATAATGCAATTTAACCAGACTACTTTGGTATTTTGCCTCTCGAAAAACTTGATGAAATATGATTTTACAAAACTAGTTCCATGCAAATAATGATTACATATCGTAATTTATTCAATATAAAATCAATAAGTATTATTTTAAGTAGGTATGTATATCTCAATTAATTAGGTTAAGTGAACAAAACTATTTTCATTTTATTAGCAACATTTGAATAATCTGTGCATAGTAAATTAATAAGCAAGCTGTTGGAAACAATTTATTACACCAATTCATTTAACCCCAAAGCAAGCAAAGCCTGTGCTATGATGGCTAGATATAACGGATTTAAAACATTTTTCAATACATCCATGACTTAGGCATAACTGCTAATGCTCAACACATAAACACATGCCCTCTGCAAAACTCGAATCAACATCATAATTTATATAAAATAACAAACTCACCTTTGAAAGTTTTATACCAAACCTTTTAACGAACGGCGCGTCCGTACCACTTCTGAAGTTGATACTGTTTACGTAAATGAAATACCAAATAACTCTTCACCATTTGTTTATTCCATATTAGTCATTATCAGTCTGCTTACTTGACCTTTTTCTTTTATTACGTTAATTCTTAGTTGACAACAAATCATTCCTCTTGCCGCCATTTTTTCCAGTCCCCCCAATAATTAATAAACTACAAAGGTCAAGCGCACAACTTCTCAAAATCACAAATGACTTTTATATTAAATTAATAATTACTTTCAAGCCATGCTATTTCTCTTTTTTATCATTTATTACAATATTAAATTATTAAGTATTTTTAGACGACGTAATTTTACTTTAACTTTACATTTTTAAAGACAAAATCTAAAGCGGTCAAATAAACAACTAAATGCTATCAAAATATCAAAATCATTTATTTCTGTAAATTGGCCATAAAAGGCACTTTTACATATCCCAATTTTTTTTCCCTACCACTGCTTTGGGACTATTGTGGGCTAGTGCCGAGAAGAAGCAGCGCAAGAAACTCGGTCACTATTGTCAGCCTTTTTTAAAAATAAATATTTTTTTACAAGATTTGTTGTGAGCTAAGCAGTTTTAAATCCTCACATTTTTATCATTTATATAATCACTAACGGTGTAATAGCCCTTTTTCATTAGAGTCCTTTTAACATGCAATTTGAATTCATATACAGGCATTTCAACAATGGATTGTGGTAATTTATTAAAAAAAACGAATACAATTGCCCATGAAAGAACTTCCTACCTTGTGCAATCTAAACATTGGAACGGCAAGTTTATCTTTATGCCTGGTATTATATACTTATGTATGTTATTATTCTTAGTAAACAAGTGCAGATTTTTGCGAACATACATAATATTTTCAAAAATATATTGTGAAGCGACTGTAAGTATGTTAATTTCTTTAAATAGTTCTCTTAGCGAATCTAGGGGTATAAGATTGTAAAAAGCCCGAACAGCTCTCTTTTGCAGGACAAATATGGTTTCAATAACTGCAGCTGAGCCTCATAACAGTATACCGTATGACATTAAAGTGTGAAAATAACTTAAATACACTAATCTTGCCGTTTCAACATCAGTCAGCTGTCTTATCTTTCTCACGGCATAAGCAGCTGAACTAAGTCTTCCCGATAAAGCCTCAATATGAGCACCCCACTGCAAACGGGAATCTAAAGTTATTCCTAAGAACGTTGAGGAATTAGTCGTATCTAGTTGTTCACCTTTTAAAATAATATGCGTTGAGACCTGTCTCGCATTAGGCATTGTAAATTTAATGCATTTAGTTTTGTTCGCATTGAGCAAAAGATTGTTGGTAGTAAACCAATGCAATACTTGCGAGAGGGCATAATTGACATCATCGAAAGATTCTTGGCCCCTTTTGATTTTGAAAATTATTGATGTATCATCTGCAAACAATACCATCTCACATAGATCTTTTGTAAAGTAAGGAAGGTCATTTATATATATAAGAAACAACAGCGGTCCTAATATCGATCCCTGCGGTACACCCATAGTTAGAGGTGATCCGGAAGACTCAGCTCTATTTGTACATCCTTTTTGCGTTCTATCTGTGAGATACGAATTTATTAAATCGAAAGACTTCTTTGATACACCATAATGTCTCAGTTTTTTAAGTAAAGTTTGATGATTTAGAAAACAGACAGCAATACATAGAGATATCTAAAACTGTTAAAACACAAAATACTCTCGCGAAACACACCTTTCGGTCTGACCTTAAAACTAACAAAACAGGTGTTCCGCAGGGAAGTGTACTCGGTCCTCTTCTCTTTTTATTGTATATTAATGACTTCCCAAAAGCCAGCAGACATGAGTCCATTCTCTTTGCGGATGATACTACTTTAATAATCAAATGCGATGATCGGGAAAATTTTGAAAAAGAGGTAAATGATACTTTTAAAAATGTAATTAAATGGATGGAAAGTAATAACTTGAAAATAAATATTGATAAGTGTAAGCAAATTCAATTTCTATCTTATAATTCCCAACCTCTACCGCTTCAAATTAAATATGAAAATAACACAGTAGACTCAGTTAATGATCATAAATTCCTAGGCATCACTATTGACAAGCATCTAAATTGGAAAGGACATGTAGAGCAAGTGTGTAATAAGCTAAACCGATTTGTTTTTGCATTGCGAAAACTGAGACAAACAGTCTCTGTAGAGGCGGCTCTGACAGCTTATCACGGCTATGTTTCATCCGTTTTGAGTTATCGGTTGATATTATGGGGAAACTCAGTAAACGCTAATCAGGCTTTTAAAATCCAAAAAAAGTGTATAAGAGCCATCTGCAACGCGAAATTTGACGACAGCTGTAAACCATTGTTCAAAAAACTTGCGATTCTATTTCTGCCGTCGCTGTACATTAAGGAAGTCTGTTTGTTTGTATTCTCCAATCCAAAATTTTGGAAAACACGAGCTGAAATAAATAATAGGCAAACTAGAGCTAGAATTATGAACAAATTATATCATCCTACTTGCCATAAACTTTTATATAAGATAAATGTTTATAATATGTGTATTGTGCTGTTCAATAATTTACCAGACGACTTCAGATTAATTCATGACATAAATACATTTAAAACAAAGCTGACAAAATGGTTATTACATCACAGCTTTTACACTGTTAAAGAATTTCTTGAATTTAAAGATAAAATAATAAATTAAATATGCATTAATATTAATTATTGTGATAGTATATTTGCACGCTAATATTAGGCTGAATGCACTGGACTCATTCTATCATTATCACCTGATGTATTTACTGTATTCTTGCAAATAAAACATTTGACTTTGACTTTGACTTTGATCTACACAATCAAAAGCTTTTGAAAGATAACAAAAGACACCCAAAGCATCTTGCTTACTCTCCCAAGCATCAAATATATGTTTCAAGAGTGCAACTCCAGCATCGGTTGTGCTTCTACCTTTCGTGAAACCATATTGTTTATTATGTAGTAATTTATTCAGAAAAAAAATAGATAATAGTTGATTGAACATATTTTTTTCAAATAATTTACTAAGAACTGGTAAGATAGGAGATATTGGTCGAAAATTAGAGGGGTCACTTTTCTCACCAGATTTAAATAAATGAATTATTTTACTAAATTTCATTGTAGTTGGGAATTCTCTATCATCAATACATTTGTTAAAAATGATTGTAAGATATGGGGCTATAGTATTTATAATTGTACTAATGATAGTAACAGAGATTCCCCATAGGTCTTCTGTGCTTTTCAGTTTTAATTCTCTAAATGCTTTAACTATTTCATCGGGATTTATATATCTGTGACGAAGAACCCTTTCGGCTAGCTCAGGCCTGAGTTCCTCGTCAGCATATGTACTGGCCCCAAGCCCGCGGTGCGTGCGGTGAGGGGATGCGTACCCAATTACAGGATCCTAACAGGGAATTAACCAGATAAACTCACGGGACGTTTGCACTCTCTATATTTGATAACACACACAATGTTCCTTATAACTAGGTTCACTTCTTAAATCTACCTAGGCTCTGACTGCTGTCTTATTTAGTCCGTACAGACGGATGAGGCAGGGCGACGGGGATCAGCGCGATTCCCTCGGGACGGATTACGGTCAACGCGTAGCGAGGCGGGTGTTTGTTAGTAACTACTGTTATCTACGGGCAATGAAGGCTGGCATGCGGAGTCGGTGCGACACGAAGCCGCAAGAGCCAAATATTTACCATCTTATTTTGCACTGATTTTGAGTGTCTCGATTTAATAAGCTTAAAACAATGCTTATTACTAAGTTAACACAGTTTTATAGGTATTTATACCTATTTGATCGGTAAACATATTTGATTCATTAGCTACGTAATCTATTTAATTACTGACATTTACGGTGTATGCTTATTTACGTAAGTACAATCTGGAATACACTTCTTTTTCGAAGTTGGTTAAACATAATATATGTTATATATTTATTAACTTTAACAATGTATGCTTATTAGCGTACTATTTGTAATACACTTCTTTTTCGAAGTTGGTTAAACACAATATTTGTTATATATTTATTAACTTTAACAATGTATGCTTATTAGCGTACTATTTGTAATACACTTCTTTTTCGAAGTTGGTTAAACACAATATTTGTTATATATTTATTAAGTTTAACAATGTATGCTTATTAGCGTACTATTTGTAATACACTTCTTTTTAGAAGTCGGTTTAACAATCTAACTAATTGTTAATTAATTATTACAATGTGTACCTTTATGGCAAAATCTTAACGGTTCTTATCAGGATTCGGGTTATTAAGATGTCCGTTAATTCTTTGATTATTTATGTTTTCCTTATACTTTTTACGTTAATTCACTACGAAACTGATTACTTTTGATATCAAATTATTAATTTACAAGAAAACGGTTTTTAATTTGGTAACGATAACATCGCGGCGGTCGCGTGTTGTATGCGGATGAAAAAATTGAGCGTGCGTTCGCCGTCGTGGACCGATTCGCACTGCCTCTGCCTGCCGGGTGGTTGATGGATGCGCTTGCGCTCCATTGTTCGCGTACAACCAGTACAATGTTTTAAAGATGCGTAATGCGATCGCGGCAGTTTGATTGTCACTACATTATTTATTTTATTTAGTGTACTATTTGTAATGCCTCTCTTATTTGAGGTCGGTTAAATGTTTTTATTTGACCTGTTAAACAATCTACCTAATTGATTAACTTGTACAATGTGTACTTATTTATGTAGGTTTAATTTGTTACGTTATTAATTATTGTAAAGAGAGTTTACTGTTCAACTTTGATAATATAATTTACTGTCTACGTTTAATATTCTACATACTGATAACGGCCTCTGTTGTTTAAATTTATGTTAAAATGGAATGAAAAAAAAAAAGAAAGAAGTAGGTACGACCTAAGTAGTCCCGGTGTGCTCGCCCTGCGTGCTCCTCTGGTTGTTCTTCCTTATTCTTCCGGATCGCTTCTTCCTCTTCCCTCGTTTATGTGGTCGACTCCTAACCACTCTGACTAGCCCTCCGGTTCCAGGTCCCCCTCGCTGAAGCCCGGTGCCGTAGGCGGTTCCGGTACCAGGTTTCGTGGATGCCTTTTGGCCGGGGTTGCTGGTCTGGCCGCTCTGGTGCATGTTGGCCGGTGGTGCCAATTTTGTGTTAAAATGACGTCTATTTGCCGCTGAAAATGTGAAGTTTCGTTTCGGTTTCGGTTCTTTCTGGCTTTTATCGTAGCGTTGTTTTTGCTGTCGGAAGCCTGGGTGGTTTTTAACGACTTCGTGGACTTTTATGTGTGTTTGTTTTTGTTGCAGTTTCTTATAAGCTCGGCAAGTCTTACAGGTCTTTACGTATTTTGCAACGTATTTATACATGGCTGGCCAGTAATATCGTTGTGATATTCTATTTAGTGTTTTTGCCGTTCCTAGGTGTCCCGCTGTCGGTGTGTCGTGGTTTTCTTTTACCACTTTGTGTTTATCTCTTTCGGTTACACATAACTTCCATTCTGATGTCGGTTCTTGTCTTAGTTTTTGGTTTTCTGTTTTATAATCGGTGTTTTCTTTTCGGTCTATTTCTTGTAATTTTCTTTCAGTCCAAACTGTGATGTCTATTTCGATTGCACAGATCGGGTTTCTTTGTTTTCCTCGGATTTGTGTGTTGTTTTCATCGGTCCACTCTATTTTTGCTCCTATGCTGCTTAGTATATCCATTCCAATTATTATTTTCGTGATTTGTGGGTGATATAACATTTGATGGTTTATTTGCCTTCCTCTTGCTTTAATTTGTAGTGGAAGAGCTTGTGTGATTTTTAGTTTTGCTTCAGTTGCTGTGCTTGCCGTTTCTGACACGGCTTCAGGCTTATGGTATATCTTTAGGTATTCTTCGTATATTTGCTTGTTAGCGTATGACCTTGTCGATCCTGTGTCGATTAGTGCTTTGTATACTGTGCCTAATACGATTATATTTATGTACGGGCGGTTGTCTCCTTTTTTTGTCACTGTATCTAACGTCATGGACTGTACTAGGTTCTTCTGTTCCTTGCAGCATTTGATACTAAGTACGCCGATCTTGCCGCATCCTCCACAAAACAATATCTTTCTTTCCCTGCACTCTCTGGATGTATGTCCGGGTTTACCGCAACTCCAGCAGCATGTGTTCGGGTTGTAATTGTGGATGTATTTTGCTGTTTCTCCGGCTTATCTTGATTCTTGTTGTATTTCTGTCTGTTCGTTTATACTGCTTCTTTTATTAAAATACCTATTAAAACTCATCTGACGATCTTCTGTGATGCTTTCGTATTCTTTTGCAAGTTGTGTTAATTGATTTACTGTTTTAAATTCAGTTCTTTTTACGTATAATTTGTATTTCGGGTTCATATTTTCGTAGATTCTATTCAACTTTTCTTCTTTTGACATTTTTGCGTATCTGCGCATTAATGTCTGTAAATCAATTAAATAATCGGTGAATTTTTGATTGTAGTTTTGCCTCGATGTCACTATTTTTCTGAGAAGTTCGTTCTCGTAATTGTTCGGCATAAACGTTACGATGAAACATTCAATGAACTCTTCCCATGTCGTCCACGAGTCTTTGTTATTACGGTACCACAACACAGCCTTACCTTTTAGAAGTCTCGGTATCACTTTTAGAAGGTTCTCCTTTTCGATTTCTCCTGTCTCGGCTAATTCGTCCAGTCCCTCGAGGAATTCTACGGGGTCGTCGTACGTGTCGAAATGTAGGTTCCACCTCGATACTATGCACTCGCTTGTGCTAGTACTGTGAGGTTTGCCGTTTTTCGTTTGTTCGACGCTTTTTTCGTCCTGTGACATCTTTGTGTCTTCGAATTCGGTGTCGGAGTTGTCTGTGTATTCTTCCTTGTCGCTGGAGGACTGGTCAGGTCGGTTTTGCGAAGTGGATGGGGTTTCTTTCCTTATCGCTTGTGCGAGGTTTTGCCTCAGGTCTCGCACTGTCAGGTTTATGTCTTCGTATATGTCTTCTCTTGCACTCTTCTTCAAGTTCTTGTTTCTTCAGGTTGTATATCCAAGACGTGGGCATTAGATTCGGTTTCTGGTTAATGGCAACTTGCGGCTACTCCCAAGGCGTCGCTCTCTTTCGGCCTTATTTTGCCTGGGTGCGACGGCTCGGTAAGTACCCTTCCCTGCGGATTCTATGGGTTTTTCCGTTGGGCGCCAATGTGACGAAGAACCCTTTCGGCTAGCTCAGGCCCGAGTTCCTCGTCAGCATATGTACTGGCCCCAAGCCCGCGGTGCGTGCGGTGAGGGGATGCGTACCTAATTACAGGATCCTAACAGGGAATTAACCAGATAAACTCACGGGACGTTTGCACTCTCTATATTTGATAACACACACAATGTTCCTTATAACTAGGTTCACTTCTTAAATCTACCTAGGCTCTGACTGCTGTCTTATTTAGTCCGTACAGACGGATGAGGCAGGGCGACGGGGATTAGCGCGATTCCCTCGGGACGGATTACGGTCAACGCGTAGCGAGGCGGGTGTTTGTTAGTTACTACTGTTATCTACGGGCAATGAAGGCTTTTTAGTTGTAGAAGTAGCTATGTTTGAGAAGAATGTCTCAAAAGTATTTGCAACTCCTATGTCTGAGCTGATTTTCTTATACCTAATTTTGAGAGAGTAAGTGTGATCCCTTGACTTTTGCTTACATGTTTCTTTATTTATAATATTCCATGTGGCCTTTACTTTATTAGTAGAACCTGAAATCAAGCTGCGAAGGTGGTTGGACTTGGCTTTGGCACATACAATTTTAAATATTTTTGAGTCATTTTTGACATGTTCTATAACTAGTGGGTTCTGGGAATTTGCTTTTGTAGCATACAAATCATATAAAGTATTTCTACTTTTGTAAATACAAGGTGTTGCCCAGTCATTTAACTTACAGTTCAGCTTATTTGTTTTTAATTGCTTTTGAGTAAAAATCTGATCAAATTCCTTTCTGATTAAGCCAAAAAGATCTTCATATAATTTATCAACACTATGTCCATTATTAGGCCTTAGTAAATCTACACCATTATTAATATTCTCCTTAAATCTGTCTATCCTACTTACAGTAACCGGCCTATAAACAGCCTGTACTATGTTTGAGACTTGATGGTGCACAAATGATGTCTTTTGTCCACTATGGTCCGAACTTAGACAATTTATAATAGATTTATTTATTAAATTGCCACTACAAAAAATGTTGTCCAAGCAAGTTGCTGTTGTGGGAGTTACCCTTGTGTGTTAAATAAAAAGATTTATCAAAGTATGTGATTTAAAAAGATTTAGAAATCGGACTGAATATTGATTTTTCACTAATATATTGACGTTAAAATCTCCACATACAACTACTTCCTTGTTAGATTTACAGACCTTCCATTAGGCCTCATCCATAATGGATTCAAAAATATGGTAATTTGCAGATGGGGGGCTATATACACTTATTATAATAAACTGCTCTAGCTCAACAGACGCTAGTTCAATATTTCGTTCAGATGAGAGTGACACAGTGTCTTTGCGTTCTTAACATTTTAATTCTTTGTTCAAAACGACGAGCGATCCTCCTCTAGTAGTAGACTCCCTTGTGAACGAACTACCAACTTTATAATTATCAATGTTTAACATTAACTCATGTTTATTGAACCAGTGTTCTGTAATGTAAATTACATTTACATAAAAATCTTGTAGAAATAACCCTAACACTAACTCTTTGCCGGCCAGACCTTGCATGCTTTGATGAACAATATTAAAGTTTCTTTTAGGCCTGGCTTTTGTCTTCCCTCTCAGTTTAAATTCTCAGAGGTAGTCAGAGGTATATTACAATTAGTACAAGTACTAATACGTTTATTATCCAATAATTTGGTTTTATTAATAAAACAGTTAATATTATATGCTAACAGGGTAGCTATTTGTTTCTTAAATTTATAAGGCAGATGTAAAGAGCTGCCTGTCAATATGAAATTATTATTAATAAATTTATTTAGGCATAGGCACAAAAAAATATTTTTCTCACATGAGTCCTGACAAAATAGAATAATTTTGAATAATTTTTGTCTTTGTAACTTTATGACTATCTCCTAACATTATTAATAGTATTGAGTCAGAATTTAATTTACTACTTTGTATGCAATTAACTATTTTATCAATTGATGCGTCCGGCATACAATGGTTAACAATATTACATTTTCATTTTTTATTTAATGTCAAATCAATCACTTTATAAACATTTAAACGGAAGCAAAGATAAAAAGTTGTTATTCCTAACAATCCTACATTTATTTATTATCAATTATTTTACATAAATAATTGAGCATATTAAATAATTTTCTGATTTTACACAGATAATATAATAGCTCAATCTTATAATCTAACACATATCTAGTGTGTATTGCGAATTTCATAATGGACAAAAACATCGAACAAAGAGTTTGCATTAAATTTTGCAATGGGATTTCGTGTTCAGAGTCTCTGAAAATGTAACAGAAGGCTTGCGGTGAATCGACTTTATCAAAAACATTTATGAGTGGTACAAAGCGTTCAAAAGCGGTCGAGATGTGATGGAAGATTTGCCTCGCTCTGGTAGGCCATCAACGTCTGCTACTGAAGATAACATCGCAAAAGTGAAGGAAATAGTGACTGAAAATCTTCATTTAAGTTTGAGAGAGCTAGCCGTCAAACTTTCTGTGTCATACGAGTCGATTCTTACCATTTTAAATTAGCAATTGGGTATGAAACATGTTGCCGCTCGGCTAGTCCCGAAAGACCTGAATTTTCTCCAAAACCTCAATCGCAAAAGAGTCGCTGAGGACATGCTAGAACGAGTCAATTCCGACCCAACATTCATGAAACGCATTGTTACTGGTGACGAGACGTGGGTTTACGAGTTTGACATGCAAACTAGTCAACAAGCTTCGAAGTGGCGCCTTCCAACTGAACCGAAACCGAAGAAACCGCGCCAAACTCGATCGAAAGTCCAAGTCATGTTGACTGTTTTCTTTGACTGTCGCGGTGTTGTGCACTTAGAATTCTTGCCAGAAGGTCAAACGATAAAAAAGAGTATTATTTAAGCGTTATGCGGCGTTTAAGAGAGCAATTAAGACGAAAAGGGTCAGATTTGTGGAATGAAAATTCTTGGATTTTGCACCATGATAATGCGCCTTTCCACAAAACCATCATTGTGAACGAATTTTTGACCAAAAAACTCAACAAATACCCTCGAGCAGCCACCTTATTCACCAGATATGGCTCCAGCCGACTTCTTTCTTTTTCCTGAACTCAAATTACAACTTCGTGGCACCCGGTTTCATTCGGTAGAAGACAAAGGAGAATTCGCGGCAAGAACTGAACTTGATTCCGGAAAAGCGTTTAAAAAATGTTTTGATGATTGGATTATTTGTTGGCGTAAGTGTATCGCTTCTGAAGGAGCATACTTTGAAGGTGATAAAACTAATTTGGATGAATAACTAACATTTTGTGTATTATTAATCTTTTCCTGGTACTTTCTTGACAGAGTAGTATATTGTTTAATAACTTGTTGATAATGATGTTGGTTGTACGATTACGCAAACCATTTGATAAGAGTGTAACGACCATACCCTTTCAAATCAAAGTATGATTCAAGTAATTAATAAAATAAATGTTAATTTTTTCTCTTCAAATTATTTCTTACTAAAAAGGGCAAATTATGAAACACCATGCTTTCTTCGTAATTTTGAAGCAATTGAAAACTCTAATAAAACATGCCGGAATGGATAGATAAACAATAGGATAATACGTTTAACGGATCCTTCAGTGCGCACGTTGTAATTTTTTTTGTGCCTGACGCTGGACATATGATGCAAAATTGTGAGCCATAGCATAAACAAAAGAGCTTTTAGGAATTTTAACAAATAGAAATGTGAAACTATACAAAAAAATACTGCATTTGAAACAAAAGGACAGTGGACGCACATTTTAGCCCTTAGGGTGATACACCCATGTGCAATCCATAAATTTGAACAATATTTTAGAAACTTTGGTTTTTGTAAGGATAGGCCGAAATTCGTCACCCCACCACATTCTGGAAGCATCGTAGTGCTTGGGTATAAGAGGGACTGACGGAACAAGGAGCGGGGGCTTTTTAGTTGGGATAGGGTTCGATTTGCATCATGTAGATGCCCGTGTGTGGTCTACGGGAGAGTCCAGGGAGGAGGTAAGTTGGAATGACAGTCAGATTTGGGCGGTCTGACGTAGACGGTCCGAGTGGTGTTCGCGTGTGTCCCAAGAAAAGATGCAGGGGGGTAAGTGTTTTGATTATTACAAATTCCTTTTGAAAGTATTTTAATTAAAATATTTAAAGACAAAGTAACTTTTAAATTTTGATGATGATGATGATGTTGATGCTGATGATAAAGTATTTAATATTGAATTATTTAAAACGTCATTATAATATTTTACATAATTCTCTTGTTTTTCGTAATTTCTTATCAAAAGGAATTTAACAACTTTATTTTCATGTCCTCATAGAAAGTGAAATGGGATTTAATTTGATATGATTTAAATAATAATAAATATAACGTAAATAATTGATTTAAATCATTACTACTTATTTCACAGATTTAATGCCAAATGAATTAAAATAATGTTTATTTTGTAGCTTGGTTATTTTGATTTTAAAGATTGACATGTTGTTTGCTATTAATTTACCTAATTTCGATTATTGGGTAGCATTTTGTGTGCATTGATTTTTAATATTGGTTTGAACCCATTTTTAATTTCATGATGACATTGTGCATGCTAATTTTATTAGACCTTTTTTGTGTTTTATTTTGTGTGTTTATTTGTGGTATCTTAATTAACGCGGACCATTTATAAACCTTTACGTTTACCAAATTGACTTACTTGCTCTATTTTAACTAAAGTTTGGAGAAATATTGAGTACTCACAGATATCATAATTTTATTGTAGATAACTAGGTACAATTAGGTAGGCAGGTATACGTTCTAACGTTGAGACATCGGACTTTAATCAAAAACAAACAAACTTAATTATTTAATATTGTAGATGGGAAGTAGGTAGGGTACAGTTAGGATTATACGTTTCTTTGTAGGGTTCTAAGTTCGTAAATATGTAGTTCAGGCAGAGGTACCGTTAGGTAGGAGTAGGTACCCCTTTTTCCTTAATAACCTATCCTTCCTGTTCCATCCTACCTTCTAAAAATAGCTTCATTTGTTTAGGTTTACCGTTGTAGTAATTAGGTAGTTAGGAAATGGGCTATTTTTAGGGATCCTTATACAAAATCCTATATCCATAAAACTGAGAGAAGAATTTAATAGAAGTTTTGAGATTATTTTAAAATTAAAATATTTTGTAAATCTTGTAATTCAAGGGCCATAATTTTAAATTCAAAATAATACAGGTTGATGTGGGAGTATCTATGACTTCACATAGGACATAATGCAGATTTCAGGACCCGGTCTTATACGAGTTGTCATAGATACTGTCTGATCATCTTGGTATTGTATTGAACTAATTAAAACATTAAATCATAAGTAATTCACTGCTACTTCCGACTGCCAAGGATAGGCTACCAAGGGTCAATTTTTCAACATTTATTTCAAATTCAAAATAATACTGGTTGATGTGGGAGTATCTATGACTTCACATAGGACATAATGCAGATTTCAGGACCCGGTCTTATACGAGTTGTCATAGATACTGTTGGATCATCTTGGTATTGTATTGAATTAATTGCAACATTTATTTCAAATCCAAACGATTTTGATTGATGTTGATCCATCTGACATTACTTGGTGTCATGGATATTGTTAGGTCAATCTATATTTCATATAGAGGGGTTTAGTATAAATATTTTGCTAGTCGGAAAATAATCAGAATCTTTAATCTAAATAATGCTGGTTGATGTGGGAGTATCGATGACTTCACATAGGGCATAATGCAGATTTCAGGACCCGGTCTTATACGAGTTGTCATCGATACTGTTGGATCATCTTGGAATTATATTGGACTAAAGGATTCAGATTATTTATTTAGGTAATTAATTTAAGGACCCCGAACCCTTGGTTGACTTATCGTGCAGTCAAATAGGTAGATTTTAGTATGTCATATTAAATTCTTTAAACTCAGTTGTTCCCTTAGTTGCGCATAATTACGCTAAATGCGTTTTGTTTCAGATTTAAGTCCTATTCCTGGGGGTGGCAGATTGCTTGTTTGGGATGATTTTTTTTATCACATGGCCACCACTCCTGGTGAGCGTTTGGTGTTGGGGCTCACCAGGCGCCCCTCGGGGCGTTCTTTTTCCTCTTCCTTGAATGCGCACAAACCCATGAAATTCTCGAGAAAGCTTAATCATAACATTCACGTACCTCTAAAAGAATTTGGTTTACTACTATTAACACAACGTACGGTCCTACCATTTAAACTAGACGATCACACTGCCAATTTAAATTATCACAGCCAAACGTAATTAACGTAGTCCGTTTCGATCACAATTAATTATTAAATTCCATATAATTTAATAGCTTAGACGAAGGTGGTTTGTTACAATTGGTGCCGTGACCAGGATTTAAAAAAAAAAACACTGGATCATGTTTAGTAGGCTTTTTAGCCTACAATTGCTGTCTGTGAAATAGAAAGAGGTTGAAAACGTGGATTTTTGATTTAAGTGTATCGGAGTTATTTTGTTGTGCGCATTAAAGGATATTGGAATAGTGGGGGCGAAATGTTTAGGTAATTAATCAAAAACATTAAAATTGAGATAGGTTGATAAAAGATTTATAAATAAAAAAGCTTCATATAATGCATTTATATACTTATAGGTTCATTTACGGAAAAGTTATTTTTTTAACGATAAATTACAATGTTAGTTACTCTTCAGAATTTCATTACAAGTTTAGGTTTGATTAAAATATAATTAAGTTTCGTACGTGTTATAAAAAGAGTGGGGGCGAGATCTTTTATATTTGTTAAAATATGTTTAATTGATTGTATTAGGTCATTTAGTATTTCAATCAATCAATCAATTAGATTCAGTGGTACCTTCTTCGATAGGTTCGATATTATGTTTTACGTAAAATAATAATGTGATTGCTGATTTAAGTAATTCAAGGATACATGGGAATGTATCACTTCTTTTGATAAATAACACAGATCGTAATATTGACTAAATCTATTTTTAGAATGGTCCAGAGTCTAAGAATGCGTTTAGTATTTGTACAACATTAGTGTAGCAAAAGTGTAAGCTTCAACGCATGTCATTTCAGCCAGTTGATCATAACAAGATTACAGCAAGTTCTTTGTTCAAATATCGCCGAATCAGTTCATGGCATTAGTTCATATTTCATTTCTTTAGTCGGCTAGCAAGAGCGGTCACATAAACATTTTGCGTATTATAAACATAGAGAACAAAGATTCAGGTGTCCCATGATCGGCATAGGCATTTTAAAAATGTAATAAGAAATCGAGTTTAAATAAACAAAACTAATTAGCCATAATTTAAATAGCACTCAACATTATCGTTTCGTTGTAGATTTCGAGCGTGTGAGTTAGATTCGAGTGTGTGTTTTTAAAGTTTCAAAACTAACGTTATAAGTGTTTTACATAAATAGTCTTTAGAATTGGCTATTCATATTTTTTTTACCTTGTTGTCACATTTACGTGAAATGTGTTGGAATTTAAAGTGCACTCTTGGTCCTAATGTTGCGTCAAATGGCAATAAATTATAGTTTAGGGTATGTCAAGTGTTACAATGTGGCCAAAACATGCTAATCGTGCGACAATATTTTTTTCCCAAAGTTTGGTTATCGATTCCAGAAACGCTTAAGCTTGTTAATTGATTGATAAAATATTAGAGAGATTTCGTAATATGGTTTCATTTATTTAGATTGCGCACATTATTTTTGAATGATTTATAGTTTAGTTATATCATTCAATTTTTAAACTAATGTATAAAGGTTATTACCCTATGGCTTAGTGGTTATTTAGTTCACGTGGACTCTCGAGTTAGTAGCTTAAATGTAGCTTATTATTGTGGGGGCGATAAAATAATGTAGTTAAAATAAGTACCATAATAATACTTAATAGTAGTTGACTGGTAGATAAAACTTAGAAGCAGGGAATCAATTATTTTTAATTTACTTGTAATTAAGGTTATAGAACAATGATTATAAAATAAAGTTTAGTTTAAATCAATCTATTTGTATCGATAAGTATAAGTGGTTTGCTTTATTTTTGTCTCTAAGCCCCGATGACTTAGTGATTAGGAGAAAAAATAATTCAGTGTGGACCCGGGTTCGATTCCGCGGTCAACAGTAAAATGGTTGTTTTCAGTGTTCGACTACCTGAATAGATTATAGTTTTGTTAAAGTTGTTCTAATAGAGTGGAAGTTATTTTTTTATCTTAGTCCTTGGTTCGATTCCGGGACATGATCAGATAGTTTCTGTAGAAAACTTTCAATTAATTGTAGAGTTTTAGTTTTAATAGCGCAGATGGCTTGTATGTTGTAAGTTCAATTTAGTCACAGTTACGACTTTAGACATGGTCAAATTTTACTTTTACCGGGGGCGATAGTTAATAATAGAAATTACCTAGTTCGGTGGTTGAATGATTAACATGGTCTCTGGTTTTGATTCCAGTAAAAACTGTTTATTTATCATAGGACTGGTTCGACTCCAGCATAGTGTTAAATAGTTATAGGTCATTCAAGGTGTTGAGGTATTTTTAGTTTTGAATATGGCTTAGTGGTTGGGTGAACGACATAGTTTCTGGTTCGATTCCAGAACTATTTATTGATCATGGGTTGCTTCACCTCTAACACAAGGTCAGAGAGTTGTAAGTCACTAAAGGAGATTGAGTAATCACATAAGTGATACATATAGCATAGTGGATCAAAGAGTAACGTAGTATTGAATTCGATTCCAGTACATTGGGCAAATGGATGGTTGATTTATAGCACGTAATTAATTTAAAAAAAAAAAAAGTTAACTTTAGTAATAATTTAGTGATAAGAATTTGATAGATATATGACATCATAGTCACAGGTTCGATTCCGTGACTAGTTACTGGTATCATACTGCGACTGATTTGATTCCGGTACAATGATCAAATGGATGATTGACATAGGAAGGAGTTCGTTTAGATTTAAATTATTAATTAATTTAGATTTAAGTTAGTATTAACTAACTAGGTTATTTTGAGATATGAGTTCAGTGGTTTGGAAATAGCATCCTGACCTGATGCTCACGTGTTTGATTACGGGACTATAGTTATTTATTATAAAGGCGATGACTTAACATTTTAGGGTACCGTGCCCTGGGTGAAACGGGACCCTTTACTAAGATTTCGTGAATCGTGATAGTTGGACGGATGGGATTTTCGCGGATGATGTATTTCTGTTTCTATTGTAGCAGTGAATGCTAGGATCCAGAATAAAATGAATGTTTTAGGGGCTCCCTTGCAACACACATTTATTTTTTCATACGTTTTTATAGATAATGGTTTGGAACCCTGCGTGCGCTTGTCCGACTTGCACTTGGCCAGTTTTATAATTCGCAGCCCTTTATGATCATAGGTTCGATTCCCACTTAAATTGATGTTTACCAAAGTTTTGGTTTGAATATACCTAGTAAGCTTTATAGATTAATAGAAAGAGATAACATAAAAGCTCATAATTTCGCAGATGGGCATAAATCTTATTTTGCAATATCTTACAACGTTGACTGATAGAAAATGACTCATGGTGTTGAGTTTCCCTATTGTATGATTTTTTTTAAATCTGTGCAATGCAATGGGCTAGCTTGAATAAATAAATAAATTACTTAGGATGGACTGACATAACAAGTATTGGCGTATTAAAGTTTAGTTGGGGTTAATTCGGCGTTATAGCGTACATCTTTTGTAGTTAAATAAGTTTTATCAAATTGGAACAACGTTTTGTTGATTTGAAGGCTCTGGATCTTTCAAAAATTTGAAAATTCTTATTCCAGTAAACTGTCTAAGAATTTTGGGGGCGAATGTAACGACCATACCCTTTCAAATCAAAGTATGATTCAAGTAATTAATAAAATAAATGTTAATTTTTTCTCTTCAAATTATTTCTTACTTAAAAGGGCAAATTATGAAACACCATGCTTTCTTCGTAATTTTGAAGCAATTGAAAACTCTAATAAAACATGCCGGAATGGATAGATAAACAATAGGATAATACGTTTAACGGATCCTTCAGTGCGCACGTTGTAATGTTTTTTGTGCCTGACGCTGGACATATGATGCAAAATTGTGAGCCATAGCATAAAAAAAGAGCTTTTAGGAATTTTAACAAATAGAAATGTGAAACTATACAAAAAAATACTGCATTTGAAACAAAAGGACAGTGGACGCACATTTTAGCCCTTAGGGTGATACACCCATGTGCAATCCATAAATTTGAACAATATTTTAGAAACTTTGGTTTTTGTAAGGATAGGCCGAAATTCGTCACCCCACCACATTCTGGAAGCATCGTAGTGCTTGGGTATAAGAGGGACTGACGGAACAAGGAGCGGGGGCTTTTTAGTTGGGATAGGGTTCGATTTGCATCATGTAGATGCCCGTGTGTGGTCTACGGGAGAGTCCAGGGAGGAGGTAAGTTGGAATGACAGTCAGATTTGGGCGGTCTGACGTAGACGGTCCGAGTGGTGTTCGCGTGTGTCCCAAGAAAAGATGCAGGGGGGTAAGTGTTTTGATTATTACAAATTCCTTTTGAAAGTATTTTAATTAAAATATTTAAAGACAAAGTAACTTTTAAATTTTGATGATGATGATGATGTTGATGCTGATGATAAAGTATTTAATATTGAATTATTTAAAACGTCATTATAATATTTTACATAATTCTCTTGTTTTTCGTAATTTCTTATCAAAAGGAATTTAACAACTTTATTTTCATGTCCTCATAGAAAGTGAAATGGGATTTAATTTGATATGATTTAAATAATAATAAATATAACGTAAATAATTGATTTAAATCATTACTACTTATTTCACAGATTTAATGCCAAATGAATTAAAATAATGTTTATTTTGTAGCTTGGTTATTTTGATTTTAAAGATTGACATGTTGTTTGCTATTAATTTACCTAATTTCGATTATTGGGTAGCATTTTGTGTGCATTGATTTTTAATATTGGTTTGAACCCATTTTTAATTTCATGTTGACATTTTGCATGCTAATTTTATTAGACCTTTTTAGTGTTTTATTTTGTGTGTTTATTTGTGGTATCTTAATTAACGCGGACCATTTATAAACCTTTACGTTTACCAAATTGACTTACTTGCTCTATTTTAACTAAAGTTTGGAGAAATATTGAGTACTCACAGATATCATAATTTTATTGTAGATAACTAGGTACAATTAGGTAGGCAGGTATACGTTCTAACGTTGAGACATCGGACTTTAATCAAAAACAAACAAACTTAATTATTTAATATTGTAGATGGGAAGTAGGTAGGGTACAGTTAGGATTATACGTTTCTTTGTAGGGTTCTAAGTTCGTAAATATGTAGTTCAGGCAGAGGTACCGTTAGGTAGGAGTAGGTACCCCTTTTTCCTTAATAACCTATCCTTCCTGTTCCATCCTACCTTCTAAAAATAGCTTCATTTGTTTAGGTTTACCGTTGTAGTAATTAGGTAGTTAGGAAATGGGCTATTTTTAGGGATCCTTATACAAAATCCTATATCCATAAAACTGAGAGAAGAATTTAATAGAAGTTTTGAGATTATTTTAAAATTAAAATATTTTGTAAATCTTGTAATTCAAGGGCCATAATTTTAAATTCAAAATAATACAGGTTGATGTGGGAGTATCTATGACTTCACATAGGACATAATGCAGATTTCAGGACCCGGTCTTATACGAGTTGTCATAGATACTGTCTGATCATCTTGGTATTGTATTGAACTAATTAAAACATTAAATCATAAGTAATTCACTGCTACTTCCGACTGCCAAGGATAGGCTACCAAGGGTCAATTTTACAACATTTATTTCAAATTCAAAATAATACTGGTTGATGTGGGAGTATCTATGACTTCACATAGGACATAATGCAGATTTCAGGACCCGGTCTTATACGAGTTGTCATAGATACTGTTGGATCATCTTGGTATTGTATTGAATTAATTGCAACATTTATTTCAAATCCAAACGATTTTGATTGATGTTGATCCATCTGACATTACTTGGTGTCATGGATATTGTTAGGTCAATCTATATTTCATATAGAGGGGTTTAGTATAAATATTTTGCTAGTCGGAAAATAATCAGAATCTTTAATCTAAATAATGCTGGTTGATGTGGGAGTATCGATGACTTCACATAGGGCATAATGCAGATTTCAGGACCCGGTCTTATACGAGTTGTCATCGATACTGTTGGATCATCTTGGAATTATATTGGACTAAAGGATTCAGATTATTTATTTAGGTAATTAATTTAAGGACCCCGAACCCTTGGTTGACTTATCGTGCAGTCAAATAGGTAGATTTTAGTATGTCATATTAAATTCTTTAAACTCAGTTGTTCCCTTAGTTGCGCATAATTACGCTAAATGCGTTTTGTTTCAGATTTAAGTCCTATTCCTGGGGGTGGCAGATTGCTTGTTTGGGATGATTTTTTTTATCACATGGCCACCACTCCTGGTGAGCGTTTGGTGTTGGGGCTCACCAGGCGCCCCTCGGGGCGTTCTTTTTCCTCTTCCTTGAATGCGCACAAACCCATGAAATTCTCGAGAAAGCTTAATCATAACATTCACGTACCTCTAAAAGAATTTGGTTTACTACTATTAACACAACGTACGGTCCTACCATTTAAACTAGACGATCACACTGCCAATTTAAATTATCACAGCCAAACGTAATTAACGTAGTCCGTTTCGATCACAATTAATTATTAAATTCCATATAATTTAATAGCTTAGACGAAGGTGGTTTGTTACAAGAGCATTGTTTAGTCGAACGATTGTACAATTGTCTTTTATCCCAAATAAATTAAAATAAAATAAAATAAACCAATGTTAAAAAACATTTTAATAATTTAGAAAAACTAACTTCTATAAATTTAAGTACATTGATGGAATTGCTAAAAACAAAAATTTACAATGTTTAAGTACATTTTATTATACGGAAATAGAAATCGACTTCTTGTTTGCATCGAAACTTAATAAGAATGAGTAAACAAGATATAGTAAACGAGCTCCACAAAGCAGCCAGAAGATATTTTTCTCGCCTACATACCATCATCAAAGGGATAGACGATTTATGGCAAGCTGATCTTATGGATTTACAAAAATATTCATCGTTGAATAAAGGTTATAGGTAGGTATGTACTTGATAGATGCGTTATCTAAATATGTATGGGTGAAGCCGTTGAAGTCAAAGTCTAAAACATTTGTTACAAATGAAATGCATATAGCCTAAAAATTTACAGACAGATTCAGGTACAGAATTTTATAATGATTATTTTAAACAATTAATGAAAAGTAACAAGATTAACCACTATTCCACCTATTCCGTTAAAAAAGCCTCCATCGTAGAACGAGTTATAAGAATACTTTTTTTCTCCGCAGAAGTTACATCAATAAACATCTATTGCAAGTTGCTCCCGAGAAATAAATTCTAAAAAGTGTAAACAGTGAACGAAATCCTAATGTCATTAGTGCAAACTGAAGGAAATTGGACAGTGAATCGTTTGATTTAAGTTTGATATAAGACTTGATATAAATTATTCGTGTTTTGTAGAATTTGCAAATGCATAGTGACATTTCATGTGCCCAGTTTTAATAAAAGATTGACCTTTAGACCCAATTAGCTCAACGAAATACTTTACACGCACCGTAAAAGATTGGCTTTTTCTTCGCCCTGTACAAGCCTTTGTTGGTCTAACGGTTTTAACTTTGAACACTAACCTCGAGAGTTACAAGTTCGGTTCCAAGATTTCATTCATAGTTATTCCTTCCGTACGCCAACGCCGTACGCCGTTCCGTTTTTTTTATTCGCCAAATTCGATGTATATCGATATCTGAGTATGTTAGTTAATTTTCTCAGGTAATTAAAAATTCACGGTGTATATATTTATATATATTTATTATTATAGATTTTTTTTATTGTAATTTTTTTTATTATTATTATTTTATTATTTGCAAGGAGTGTACTAAAAGTTATCATTACGCGTGTATGTCCTTGGATGATGCAGTTTTCGAAACGGAGGAAAAGCAGGCTGTATGGAGTTGTCTAAAGTGTATAGGCCACGCTCCGAAAGCAACAAAAAAGAACAGCACACCAGTACCAAATGTCACAACAAGCAGAGGAAAAAAAGGCAGGCACTCTATTTACCGCCATCAAATCAGGAAGATACATCTACCATTACCCGAGAAGATATTTGAGAAGTAGTCAGGAAAGACCAAAATATGAACGAAATGCTATCTAAGATAAACGAAAAACTGGCTTATGTCTTGAATAGAGAACTAAAACCTGTAAAGGCCGAGTTATTGGATATAAGGGAGTCTATGAACTTTATTAACACACAATGTGAGGATATGAAAAACGAATATGAAACCGCCAAACACAGAATGTCCGAACTGGAGATGCAGAATGAAGACTTAAAGCGTAACTGTAAATGATCTAAACATACGGATGAACCAAATGGAGCAACAGACACGTCAGAACAACATTGAGATTAGAGATATAAGATAGAGAGAGAGAGAGAGAGATAAGAATGAGAACCTGATATCAATTGTCGTAGGCTTAGGTCAAGCAGTTGGTTGTACCTTGAAGGACAACGATATCCTGCTCTGCAGCCGCACTGCTTTTCTTCTCGTCCCCGGTCAATAATTGTCCAATTGGGTTCTCTTCGTCTGCGAGACCAGCTTCTGGCATCTTCTATTAAATACAACAAGTCACACCCCCAAAGCAAGTTGAATAGTATGTTACTTGGAATTCCTGGAAACTCCACCACGATATACGTCACCGAACATTTATCGCCAGCAAACATGGCTCTTCATGCAGCAGCCAGAACTAGGGCAAAAGAACTTGTTGGGAATCTAATTTGCAAGGTCTATGGGTTACTATAGAATTGCCATTTTCACTGCAACGCTACTCTTGAAAACTCAACTTTCCACTGTGTTTTAAAACTCAACTTTCACTGTTGTGGTGACTTTAATCTAGGAACTATAGATTGGGGCTTGTATAGTGATGATTCTATTGACTACAATATTCTTAGTTTGTGTGAACCTCTTATTGACTTGTTGCTTATAAATAAATTAAAACAGCATAATAATATTGTCAACAAGTCTAATAGAATTCTTGATTTGGTGTTTTAATAATATGTGTCCACAACACTAGCCAAAAATAATAATACCATGCATGCAAATTTAGTTACAAAGCAAAATAACATTAAAGAAACTTTAATTTATAACTTATTTATATATTTACTACATAAAACTCTATATATGGTGTTGTCCAACTTACCCGCTTGCATCGTGAGCAAGTCTTTTAATACACTGAGCAAAATTGACAAACTACATCCACCTTTAGATATTAATATTTCATGGACTAATAAGTCAAGGCTTTCTTTTAATGGCGAAATTCTAAAGCAAAATTTTTACAAGGTAGATTACGATAGCATACGTACAGAGATGAGAGACTGTAGATGGGAAGAGCTGTTTGGGGGATCTAATAACGTAAATGATATGCTGGATGTGTTTTATGACTCATTGCGAGCTAATATTCGGAAGTATGTGCCAAAGCAAAAACTAAAGAAGTCAAAGTATCCACCTTGGTTTGACTACAATTTAATTAGATTCTTAACAAAAAAGAATAAGGTTAGGAGAAGATTCAAGAAGTACAACAATCCTATGGATGAACTAGAGTTAAGGCTTTTAGGATCCCGCTGCACGCGCTTAGCCAAAAATTGTTACAACCGGTATAAAAACAAAATTGAAAATGAATTGGCAAAAAATCCTAAGCTTTTTTGGGCTTACGTTAAGGCCAAGCGCGGTGGAAAGAGTTCTTATCCGATATCCATGGCAAATGGATCAGTCACTACCTCGGATGGAAAACAAATTTGCGAGTTATTCTCGTCTCAGTTTGCTTCTGTGTACGCGGACAACAGTGATGTTGTTTCTGAAACTTATGTGCATACAACCATAGCCAACATTTGCCTCTGCCTGTTCTGGACTTTGAAACGCTTCTCAATAAGCTCAAAAGTATTGATGTCAACAAAGGCGCTGGACCTAATGGAATTCCGCTGATTTTTATTGTGAACTGTGCTGAAGAACTGGTTCTTCCGCTTCTTTACATTTTTATTAAGTCCCTAAGTAGGGGCGTTTTCCCTAGGGAGTGGAAAATAGGCAAAGTGATTTCCATTCGGGCAGTGAAGACCTAACGCAAAACTATAGGCCTATTGCTATATTATCAACATTAGCTAAAATATTAGAATCTCTTATTGGTCCATACATATCTGGTCACCTTAAACAAATTATAAGTAACGACCATCATGGCTTTGTTCCGTCTAGATCTACGAGCACCAATTTAGCAGACCTCTCCGAATTTTTGGTTGAAGCACTAGATGCTAACAGGCAATGTGACATTGTGTACACGGACTTCAGCAAGGCTTTCGATCGCTTATGTCACTATACAAGCTGAATCTTCATTGGTTTTGGAGCCGAAGCCCACTTTATATAAACACTTAGTAGAACCCAATTAGCTATTAAATAATAAAATATAAGCACAAAAAATGCTAACAAAAATATCAACAAATAAAAACGAGAACACTTAGTAGCGGGCGGTTTTATCAAAGTCAACGACCGGCGCCTGAGTATGCGCAAGCCGACAGAACTGAGTAGGTGCCGCGGCCCGCGGCTCTCACGCGCCGCTGCTACTGGCCGCCGCCCCGTCGCAACCCCCGCGCTCTTTTCCCGCTCTAGCCTTTGCAATGCGCGCCGGCCGGTCTGTCAGTCTCGCTCGCGACGCGAATCTAGGTTCGTGTATTGTGTTGTGGACGCGTGACGCGCTTCGTCGTACGAAAAAGTGACAGAGACATTAAGAAAATTTAATTAAACGTGCGCGAATGTGCATTCAAGTAAGTGGTAGACATTTTGAACAATTGTTGCGGTACAGAGAGGTGTAATTAGTTTTATTCGCGGTGAAGTAACCAGGTACCTAATTTGATTATTAATTATTGTAAATAAGATGATTCCAATTTTTTAAATACGCCAGAAGTAGGTACTGTCTTGATTTGTATAATGGTTGTGCATTAATCTTAAAGCAAAGTACCTTCTAAATTAATTGTTTTTTTTACGTTAACTAGCTATGTAATTTATTTCTGACGGTCCTAAGCCCGTGAAAAGTATGAAGGAAGAATTGGGATCCTACTTAATTAACTTTCCCAATCAGTTGTTTAGAAGATATCGTGTAAAACAAAAATCAGCTGTGTCGCAGCGCACGCTTTGATATTACCTACTTCGAACACGAGTTCACCGGGGTATGGCGCGGCCCGCGCATGTCGTTGATAAGGAGAGCGTTACTAGGTATTCTCGATAGCAAAACACGTTTGCAACAATTTTATCTTAATTCGTAGAAAGATTTTAATCATGTATATGAATACAGGATTTTTTTTCCAACGTAACATTTTCGGCTCACAAAACCAATGAAAATTAGCTTGTATACTGCTAAAAAAAATGAGTGCCTACGAAATATCCAGTGCATTGCTGGGTTGGATTGGTTCTTACTTTGAGCATCGAGGTTTTTTTGTTGTTGTCAATGGGTTCCAGTCTGGTCTGCGGAGGATAGCGTCGGGCGTACCACAGGGTTCACACCTGGGTCCTGTGTTATTTAACATCTTTGTGAACGACATACCTGACGTCATTAGATTCTCCAACACATACATGCTGATGACCTAAAGATCCGTAGGGTTATCAATACCATAGACGACTCCCTTATGCTTCAAAAGGATATATACCAACTTGTCAATTGGTGCTCTCTTAATGGAATGGATCTTAATGCCGATAAGTGTTTCCTCGTACAATATGGTAGAAAAAAGAATATTATTTGTCACGAATACCGAATAGGTCAAAAAATTATAAAACAATTAGACCATATTCGAGATTTAGGGGTGTTATTTGACAGTAAAATGACTTTCGTGCCACATATAGATAACATAGCAAATCGCGCCTCAAAAATGCTGGGTTTCGTAATCATAAATTCAAAAGGTTTTCATTACAGCACAAAGAAGCTTTTATACTACAGTCTAGTACGTAGCATTTTGGAATACTGTTCAGTCGTATGGAGACCACACTACGCAACGCACACTTTACGGCTTGAGCGAATACAAAAGAGATTTCTGCGGCATCTTACTTATTCAAGTGGCATATAAAGAGCAAGTCACTTTAACATGCCCTCGTTAGAGGAACGAGGAATTATACTTGACTTTTGTTTATTTCAAAGATCTTTAGCCATAAAATTGATTGTCCGCTGTTATTGAGTAAGCTAAAAATTTGTGTTCCAGCTAGGTGGTACGTGGTAAAGTGACCCCTCTTAGCCCGTAGTTTCGTAAAACAAAGTTTGGATCAAACTCTCCCATAGCTAGACTGTGCAGGCTAGTAAACCAGTATAGTGACCTTTTGGATATTCATGATGAACGGGTTAATCCCAGCCACATTAGGTTTACACCTGAAAAGGCTGGGATTCATCGGCGGCTCGCTTCCAGCAAAGATGCAGAAAGCGGTGGTGCTTGATACCGCACGCATTGTCCGCCGATTTCTCTCTCTTTTGCCCTTAACCCTGTGACGAGGATCTGGCGGCGCGACACCCCTAGCACGCGAACCACAGTATCGATTCGACAGCCCTACGCACGTCGCCCATGCCTACACACCCGTACCGTACCGTACCGTACGTTTTGGGTGTGACAATGGATAGAAATTGTACATGGAAGTCACACATACAACAAGTATGCCAAAAATTAAATAAATTCTCATACGCTTTATGGCGACTAGTAAACATCACAGATGAAAAAACAGCTCTATTGGCTTATCATAGGTATGTGGCTTCCATTCTTAGATATGGGATCATAATTTGGGGCAATTCCGTCGACATAGACAGAGCATTTATAGCTCAAAAACAGTGCATACGCTCCATATGTAAAATTTCTGTAAGGACTAGTTGTAAACCTTACTTTAGGAGGCTAAGACTATTAACGCTGCCATGCATTTATATTTATGAAATGTGCTGCTTTGTTAGGACTCACAGATACCTGTTTAAGAGTAATAGTGAGGTAGTCATTAAATACCGAGGGCGATATCCAAACCACCTAACATTGCCAACGATGCGTACAACTTTACAAAGTAGTAGTTGCTATCCAATGGCAGTGCGAATTTTTAATAAACTGCCAAAGGACCTAAGAGAGATGCCTATTAACCTTTTTAAGACACGACTATTCCGATATCTGTTGGATAAAGGCTACTCAAAATCAAAATCAAAATCAAAATCATTTATTTCTGTAAATTGGCCATAAAAGGCACTTTTACATGTCCCAATTTTTTACCTACCACTGCTTCGGGACTATTGTGGGCTAGTGCCGAGAAGAAGCAGCGCAAGAAACTCGGTCACTATTGTCAGCCTCTTTTAAAAATAAATAAATATTTTACAAGATTTGTTGTGAGCTAAGCAGTTTTAAATCCACACATTTTTATCATTTATATAATCACTAACGGTGTAATAGCCCTTTTTCATTAGAGTCCTTTTAACATGCAATTTGAATTCATATACAGGCATTTCAACAATGGATTGTGGTAATTTATTAAAAAAACGAATACAATTGCCCATGAAAGAACTTCCTACCTTGTGCAATCTAAACATTGGAACGGCAAGTTTATCTTTATGCCTGGTATTATACTTATGTATGTCATTTTTCTTAGTAAACAAGTGCAGATTTTTGCGAACATACATAATATTTTCAAAAATATATTGTGAAGCTACTGTAAGTACGTTAATTTCTTTAAATAGCTCTCTTAGCGAATCTCGGGGTCTAAGATTGTAAATAGCCCGAACAGCTCTCTTTTGCAGGACAAATATGGTTTCAATATCTGCAGCTGAGCCCCATAAAAGTATGCCGTATGACATTAAACTGTGAAAATAACTAAAATACACTAATCTTGCCGTTTCAACATCAGTCAGTTGTCTTATCTTTCTCACGGCATAAGCAGCTGAACTAAGTCTTCCCGATAAAGCCTCAATATGAGCACCCCACTGCAAACGGGAATCTAAAGTTATTCCCAAGAACGTTGAGTAAAGGAATATTTGACAGATAAAGTGACTCAAATAAACTGACAAAGTCCTGTGTTTGTATAAACAAAAATGATATTTATTGAAATTCTATTGACATTCCTATTTAATTTACTGACATTGTTAAAATAATTGTACCTACTTTAATTTAAATGTGTTATTGACTTAATTAATATGCTCTTAAATATGTAAATTCATCATCATCATCATCATCTCAGCCTATTGCAGTCCACTGCTGGACGTAGGCCTCCCCCAAAGAGCGCCAAAGAGCACGATCTCCCGCTTTTTTCATCCATCCACTGCCAGCCATCTTCCTAAGGTCGTCGGTCCATCGAGCTGGGGGTCGTGGGTAAATTTATAATGTAATTAATTTAATTTTGCATGTCTGAAAAGATTAATTGTGAGATACGATAAAATGTAAAACCATCTTATGTTACCACTCTTATAGCAAAAAAATTATATTCTATTGTATTCTATTCTTCTACCGCGGCACCCGCGCCCGCACCGCGCCCGCGACAACGCTTTATAAGGCGCGGTGGGAAGAAGCTCCGCGGCACTCGTCCGAGTTCCGCAGCCGTGGCAAGACGTCTTCGCGCGCGCGCACGTCCACCGTTCACATTGCCTCGGAGCACCGGAACTCTGACGATTTGCTGTCCCCTGTTCCTTACTAACATTAGTTAAGTACCCGACCCACATCCTGATCCAAAGGTTCGTAGGCCTAGCGGCGAGCACGCGTGACTCGAACCTTTACTCCCAGACCTCGACCGCGCTCCTGCGGTGAACCCATCCCCGGCCCGGACGCTCTTGCGGCGAGCACGCATACGACTCCGCATGCCAGCCTTCCTTACCCGTAGACGAAAGTAGATTATTAACAAATACCCGCCTCGCTACGCGCCGACCGTAATCCGCGATACCGTCCGCGGGAACCGCGCCGATTCCCGTCGCCCTGCCTCGTCCGTCCGTATAAAATAAGTTGAGAGTAAGACAGCAGTCACAGGTATAGGTAGATTAAGAAGTGAACTAGTCATAAGGAACAATTGTGTGTCTTTCAATATAGAGAGTGCAAACGTCCCGTTGGTTTCCTTGGTTAATTCCCTGTTAGGATCCTAAAAATAGGTACACATCCTCTCACCGCACGCATCGCGGGCTGGGGTCAGTACATATGTTGACGAGGAACTAAGGCCTGAGCTAGCCGAAAGGGTTCTTCGTCACATTGGCGCCCAACGAAAAAACCCACATAATCCACAGGGAAGGGTACTGACCAAGCCGTCGCACCCAAGCAAAAGAAGGCCGAAAGAGAGCGACGCCTTGGGAGTAACCACATTCCGTAATTAACCAGAAACCAAAACTAATGCCCACGTCTTGAATATACAACCTGAGAAAACAAGAACTTAAAGAAGGGTGCAAGAGAAGAAAAATAGAACCCGACAACTTGAGGCAAAACCTCGCACAGGTAATGAGAGAAGAAAAACCATCCAGGCCAAAAAACCGATCCGACCAACCTGACCAGTCCTCCAGCGACAAGGAGGAATACACAGACAACTCCGACACAGAGTTCCAGGACACAAAGATGTCACACGACGGGCAGAAGGTCGACAAATCGAAAATTGGTAAGCCACACAGTACTAATACAAGTGAGTGCATAGTATCGAGGTGGAACCTGCATTTCGACACGTACGACGACCCCGTGGAATTTCTGGAAAGACTGGACGAACTGACAGAAATGGGAGAAATTGAAAAAGAGAACCTGCTGAAAGTGATCCCAAGACTTCTAAAAGGTAAGGCTGTGTTGTGGTACCGAAATAACAAAAGACTCGTGGACGACATGGGAGGAGTTCATCGAATGTTTCATCGTTACCTTCATGCCGAACAATTACGAAAACGAACTTCTAAGAAGAATAGTAACATCGAGGAGAACTACACCCAAAAATTCACCGATTATTTAATCGAGTTACAAACACTAATGCGCAAATACGCAAAAATGTCCAAAGAAGAGAAGTTAAATAGAATTTATGACAATATGAACCCTAAGTACAAATTGTACATAAAAAGAACAGAATTTAACACAATAAACCAATTAATACAGCTAGCAAAAGAGTACGAAAGCATCACAGACGATCGTCAGACGAGTTTTAATAGAAATTTTGATCAAAGAAGCAGTATAAACGCCCAAACGGAAACGAAAAACTACCGAGATACGCAATCCCCAAAAATACAAGAAGTACCCAGAGAAACGGCAAAATAAATCGACAGTTACAACCCGAACACATGCTGCTGGAGTTGCGGTAAGCCCGGACATACATCCAGAGAATGTAGGGGAAGAAAAATAATATTTTGTGCAGGATGCGGCAAAATCGGCGTACTAAGCATCAAATGTTGCAAGGAGCAGAACAACCTAGTACAGTCCATGACATTAGACACAGTGACTAAACATGGAGACAACCGCCCGTACATAAATATAACCGTATTAGGCACAGTATACAAAGCACTAGTCGACACAGGATCGACAAGGTCATACGTAAACAAGCAAATATACGAAAAATACCTAAAGAAAAACCATAAGCCTAAAACCGTGTCAGAAACAGCAAGCACAGTAAGCGGAGCAACCCTGAAAATCACACAAGCACTACCACTAGAAATTAAAGTAAGAGGAAGGCAAATAAATCATCAAATGTCAAGTGTCTGGAATCCAGTGATTCGTATGTGCAAAAACCGGAAAAAACAACAAACTGCTGTTTCGCGGTCAGATACTGTTAGTGTTGTGTGTCGAGAACAGGTGCAAGAAAATAGTGAGTTTGTAGACAATGGTACCGACGCGTGCAATAAAAGACAGCGAAAGAGGGTAGACCGATATGTTTTCCCTTAACAACTTACCCTCAAGATCTTCAGTTACTCCGTGATCATGGCGCTTGCAACAGTGCCGAAATATCGGGAACTCAAAAATAAGGTACATGGTAGCAATCCCGTAACAAACTATTCTAAAATCATCAAATGTTATATCACCCGCAAATCACGAAAATAATAATTGGAATGGATATACTAAGCAGAATAGGGGCAAAAATAGAGTGGACCGATGAAAACGACACACAAATCCAGGGAGAACAAATAAACCCGATCTGTGCAATCGGAAAAGACATCACAGATTTTCACAGAGAGAAAGAAAATTGGAAGAAATTGACCGAAAAGAAAACACCGATTATAAAACCGAAAACCAAAAGCTGTACCGAAAAATAACAAAATACGCCTATGGACCAAGACTAGATTCGACATCAGAATGGAAGTTATGTGTGTGTGCGACAGAGATAAACACAACGTGTTAAAAGAAAACCACGATACACCGACAACAGGCCACCTAGGAACGGCAAAAACACTAAACAGAATATCACAACGATATTACTGGCCAGGTATGTACAAAGACGTTGCAAAATACGTAAAGACCTGTAAGACTTGCCGAGCTTATAAGAAACTGCAACGAAAACAAACACAAACTTGGTTAATTCCCTGTTAGGATCCTAAAAATAGGTACACATCCTCTCACCGCACGCATCGCGGGCTGGGGTCAGTTATTTACTGTTGACGAGAAACTCAGGCCTGAGCTAGCCGAAAGGGTTCTTCGTCACAATCCGGCCAAATGTGCATTTGCCGGTCATTACCGCCCAAGAGGCAAGAGGTTTTCGGCCTATAAATTAATGATAATAATTAAGTTTTTAAGGCTCTACACGAGCCTCACGTGGACCGAAAAGCTTCCGTGCATTGGCTGCGCTTTGGAGACCTCTTTGGGGAAACTGAGGGATTTGCTTGTGCAATACAAGACCAGCCTGTCGATTCTGTAAACAAAACCGCGCTCACTTCGTCGCTGCACTCGCCCATTAACGATAAATAATATGAACTTTCTTACTAACAAGATAGAGGCTATGTTCGTTTGTACGGCTAAGTCGAGTTTTAGAGCGAGTCCGTTGCGTTTTTCTTAGAGAATCGACCGGCTGGTTATCAGGACGAACAATTACCGAAATTACATCATACAGGATAGCACAGTGGACATTTGTCGGGCCTGTCGCCATCTTGGAGAATCACTCCGTCATGTGGTTTCGGGTTGTTCGGCTCTTGTTAATACTGAGTATCTGCACAGGCATAATCAAGCAGCCAAAATTCTCCACCAAGAGCTCGCCCTGAAGTACGGTCTCGTGAGCCAGAGACTACCCTATTATAAGTACTCGCCGGAGCCAGTACTCGAAAGTGACAGTATCCGGCTCTACTGGGACCGGCCCATCATCACTGACAGGACTATTCTTGCGAATAAGCCTGATATAGTACTGATGGACCGGGCGCAATCGAAGGTGTTTTTAGTGGACGTCACTATCCCTCATGACGAGAACCTTGTGAAGGCCGAGACCGAAAAGCAACGCAAGTACTTGGACCTAGTACACGAGGTTACCGAAATGTGGGAAGTGGCGTCCACTAAAATCATACCAATTGTTATATCGGCAGACGGGTCAATCCCAGCCACATTAGGTTCACACCTGAAAAGGGATTCATCGGCGGCTAAATATGCAGAAAGCGGTGGTGCTTGATACTGCACGCATCGTCCGCCGATTTCTCTCTCTTTTGCCCTGAACCCGGCCTAAAGTGCATCTGCCGGTCATTACCGCCCAAGAGACGAGAGGTTTTCGGCCTAAAAAGTGAATAATAATAATAATAAATAATAAATCATTTCTTTGCCAAAATATGCTACAAAAGGTAGGTAATATCAATAGATTCCAGCATATTCTATCGTAATGCGACGTGCAAATATTATGTCAACGTGTTAATTACAAAAGTTCTGTCAATTATTATGCGAAATTAAATGTCAAAATTACGGTTTTAAAATTATTATAACATTCTTTAGGACAGCAACATTTCAAACATGCAATTAGATTAAAATTATGTCAAAATCTATATATACTACTCTGTCAAGAAAGTACCGGGAAAAGATTAATAATACCTACCTAAAATCGAGTATTGTTCACAGGTGTGGAATCCGCGGTACGATGTTTACATTAATAGGCTGGAATGCATTCAACGTAAATTCATGAGGTTTCTGCAATTCAAGGGTAGAAATTATTCAATTGATTATGAGGGGAGATGCAGCAAACATCACACACTACCGTTGCAAAAGAGGCGAAAAATCGCCGACTTTGTATTTCTTTTAAAAATTGCTCAATCTAAAATTGATTCCCCACGTCTCCTTTTATTGATCAATCTCAGAGCTCCCGCCAGGACCTTGAGACGACCTTCAAAGCTTGTCGTTCCCCACAGCGCCACAAAGTACAGACATAATTCGTTTTTCCTTCGATCTGCTAATATTTTTAACAACATGGCTGTCAATTCCGAGCTGGATCTATTTAAATCTAACTCAAACACAATTAAAAATAAACTATCTCGGGACTGGTTTGATGTGCACTCTCGATCAGTGAAACAGTGAGTATAAAGTTTATTTTAGATAATCTCTTTATATTTTAATTTTAGTGTTGTTATTATTTCTAATTAGTTAATTGATGTTAAACAAGTTTTTTATGTTTTAAACATTATATGCGGAAACATATAAATGGTAGATAGTTTTCATAAATTGTTAGTAATTAAGCTATTTATATTGTATTGTTTTCCTAAATAAAAATAAAATAAAAATAAAAAATACACAAAATGTTAGTTATTCATTTAAATTAATTTTGTCACCTTTAAAGTATGCTTCTTCAGAAGCGATACACGAATCGAACGCCAGCCGAAGCCAACGAATAATCCAATCATCTAAACATTTTTTAAATGCTTTTTCCGGAATCGAGTTCAGTTCTCGCCGCGAATTCTCCTTTATTTCTTCTACCCACCAAGTCCAAGAAGACCCAAGTGTCAAATACTTGACGTTTCCGATTACGCTTAAAAATAATGACTTCCGTTAGGTATAGAGGGCAGCACCGTGCTGATCTGCGACACGACCATCTTGACATTTCACACGTCCTCGTGTGAAGTCTGGAAAAACGAGAAAAAGCTTACAGAGCAAAAGCTCCCACACGCTCGGTCTACCTGATTTGAATAATCCAACAATTCTTTTTTTGATCTCATTAAATTTGGAATTTAATAGGAATCAAGAATAGTCACATTAGAATCACATTAGACTTAGTAAATCATTTTTTCTAACTCTATACACACAGCTGCTTACTAGGTAAAATTTGTCATGAAATGATCGCACAATCTCTGTCAAACAGTAACAGACCATAAAAGTATAGCTCGAATAGCTATCACCTTCTTACACACCTTCTTGTTAAGCCCCTTTACAAGAAGGGAGGCAAATCAGTACTTGAAAACTACCGGCCCATAACATTGGTTCCAGTTTTGTCAAAAGTCTTCGAGAAGGCTATGAAACTTGACTGCTTAGTTATATTTTGAAATTTGACATACTTAAAAAGGAACAGTTTGGATTTCAATCAAATAAGTCTACAACAACAAGTTTAAGGTTCTGGAATGGAGGCCGCGTATAGGCAAGCGCAGCGTAGGACGCCCACCCACAAGGTGGGCAGACGACCTGGTAAAGGTTGCAGGACGACGCTGGATGCAGGCCGCTTCCAATCGGCCGATCTGGAAGTCACTGGGGGAGGCCTATGTTCAGCAGTGGACGTCCTGTGGCTGAGATGATGATGAAGTCTACAACTCTCGCCATGTTTCATTTGATGCGTGAAATAAATAAAAGCATAAATGCAAAAATTCCTGCAACAACAATTTTATTTGATATGACTCGTGTATTTGTGTAACTCCTCATGACTTTCTACTTCTTAAACTAGAAAATATGGGAGTGAGGGGTTTGGCACAAAACTAGTTCGAATCTTTCTTAAGAAATAGGAAACAGGCTGTAGAAATTGCGAGTCTAGATCGGAATTTCAATGTTATAAATCACAGATCACAGTTTTTGATAAATGCATGTGGTGTTCCACAAGGAAGTGTCCTAGGTCCATTACTCTTCTTATTTTACATAAATGACATTCCTGAAGTAACTAATCACAAATGTATATTATTTGCAGATGATGTTTCTGTAGTAGTTCCTTTTAAGAAAATTCTGAAGTGTATGAATCTGACATTAATATTACAATTGATAAAATAGTAACATGGCTCTATGATAATAATTTGACGGTAAATATAAACAAAACGAACTATATTCAATTTAGTACAAATAGACAGACTAAATAAAAACTTAATATTATTTATAATGGATTAAATATACAAGGAGTTGACAATACAAAATTTTTGGGGATTATAATAGATGATAATTGTGATTGGAAACTACAAATTGGAGCCTTAAGGGATAAAATAAATCGCTACGTGTTTGTTTTGAGAAGACTGCGTCACACGTCTACCTTGCAAACTTGCCTTGCAGCATATCATGGATATATTGGCTCAATTCTGAAGTATGGACTTTTGGTTTGGGGAAATTCCACTGACTTAAATTTTCTGTTTAAAGCGCAAAAAAAGTGCATAAGGGCAATTTGTGGTATGTCCTCTCATCAGTCTTGTGAACCTGTATTTAGAAGTTTAAAAATATTGCCATTACCTAGGATGTACATCCTTGAAGTAGCTGTATTTGTCAAAAATAATATAATGTTGTTCAAAAAGCGAAGGGACGATCATAGCTTAAGGCTCAGAGATCCAAATAAATTAGTGTATATTTTTTTACCAAAACTACAACATTATCATAGACAATGTGATGCTATGTGTGTTAAGATTTACAATGCACTTCCAAATGACATTAAACAGTTACCAAATGTATGCTTTAAAAGAAAACTTGTAAAATGGCTTAGTGATAAGAATTTTTATAAAGTCAGTGACATTTTTAATAAATAAATTAATTTGGTATCCTAAAATATTAGCTTGACATATTATTTGACATTTGGTACTTCAATTTGATTTGTTTTTCGCAATTAATTAAAAAATATTTGAAATCCAATTAACTTGTCATTTGATATTTTTTAATTAGAGATGTTTAAATATTTGCATCCCATGCAAAAAGGTAAAACGTTAATACTGTTATAATAATGTTAACACCTGTGTCACACCATGTTTTGCGCAAATAAATTATTTCATTTTCATTCATTTCATTTCATTTTCATTACAGGTTACTCAAAACAAAAACGATTTAACCGCTACTTAGCGTCTCATAATGACTCAAGACAACCTCCACCCGGCGTCTGATAGTCAGTCGGCCCTTCAAGACAACATCCATCCGGCGTCTGGTAGCCACTCCTACATAAGGCCTTCATTAGGATGCCCAAGTTTCTAACAGTATCACATATTCTGCTACGAGTTTGACAAAACACTGTGCTATCACGACAAGAAACAAAACAAAAGTTCTGTTCAGCAGACATCAAACATTTTCAGATTCAGAGTCGACGTCATCGATGACAAGATGGTTTTCGCTAGTTGACTACTTTGTGCCTCTACTAGTTGACTAACTTGTGACTTTACTCGCGACTATACTCGCGACACTACTCGCGACTCTACTCGCGACTATACACGCGACCCTACTCGCGACTCTACTCGCGACTCTACTCGCGACTCTACTCGCGACACTACTCGCGACTCTACTCGCGACTCTACACGCGACTCTACACGCGACTCTACTCGCGACTCTACTCGCGACTATACACGCGACTCTACTCGCGACTCTACTCGCGAATCTACTCGCGACTCTACACGCGACTCTACACGTGACTCTACACGTGACTCTACACGTGACTCTACACGTGACTCTACACGTGACTCTACTTGTGACTACTTGTAATAGAAACAAAATCACGGAATTAACATCATCTCGGCCTTTACTGACCGAGTTAGAAAAACGATAGAGATAGTCTCACACAAAAGAATTCTTTCACTTCACTTTTTGACAAAGTCCATTATTTTTCAACTTGGTATAAGTTTCAAGATTACTTAATTACAACAATTTGAAAACAAATAATTTCTTAATTAGAACTGGGTTTAAAAGCCTGTGTGCCAGTCACTTAACCAGCGACTTCACATAATACTTGTGCACTAGCTACATAGCTACTTAACTAGTGACTCGACATTATTTGGTTTGTCACTTACCCAGCGACAAACACTTTCACCAGCGTTAATAGACAACATTCACAATTCAGATGCGCACCGAGCACTCTATATAGATACTGCATAAGCTACGGTTACAACGCTTATTCACGCAGTTCATTAAGTTTATCTTCGGGATAATCATCATTAGCAAAGTAAAGTTTCAATGCTCTTTAAAGTAGGTAGTTCACAATCTTAAAGTCAGTATTAAGTTATCAAAGAAAATGCAAACTGAGTTATTTGCATCACAATAATTAACAGTTATTGTTTTTTTAACACGTGAACTATTGGAAGTAAATTAAACCTGTAAGCCATGAGATAACACATCATGACCTATGATAATATTATCGCATTGATTCGTCGGGAAAAACAAGAACTTCTAGAAAAATATCGTCAATTTTCACAACACTCAAAAACTCGTATCGTAAGGTACTAAAAACACTACTGTATCTTTACCAGTCATTTTAAAAGGTAGTGTGAAAACATTTGCCTTTAAACTTTGACGATATTGACTCTAATAAGTGAGCATTTTGCTCCAGAATCATAACAAAATGAAAACGACTCACAGAATGCTGCATGACACTAGCAGGAGCTGCAATAGTGCAGACCTGTCGTTCACCAGTAGGCAGGAAGGTGATGCCCAGGTCTTGAACAATAAGCGCACTTCACAAATGTAGGTGATGGTGTGAATTTGCGCTTTGCATCAGGAAGGTCCCATTTCTTACAAGTGGACTGGAGTGAGCAATCTGAAAATAAAACAATAACCGCAGTAAACGTCCTTCGTCTCGGCCAGGCCTGACCAGACTCAGACAGGCAAAAGAGCAAAGAAAGAAGCTTTTGTTTAATGCTTTAGTGAGAGGGAAATAAAATCTAAATAAAAGTAAGCCAAATTTTCAGTAGGTGTTTAAACCAACATTATAAGTGTATATTAAGATTATAAGAGTACCTCATTCGAAAGAATCGAGCAACTATGTTTCAATTGACTAACTTTCAAACTCAAACTCAGACTCAAACTCAAACGTTCTGTTATCATTTACAGACACACACTCAAAACTCATCGCCTCCATCCGGCGGATACTCAATCATATTATAAAAACAGAACTTAAAAAAAAAATATCCAACTGTACAAAAAACTAAACTTGTTCCGTCATCATTAAGGATTTTATCGTTTTATTATATTTTTTAACGTATCATATCGATGTTCTGTATAAATAGGTTTATGCAGTGACAAAACGCAGCCTTAAAAAGCTGTAATGCGCTCTCTGCCCGCGAGTTGATTTTTTGACAGAAGCTTGAGGGCAGTTGCAATAATGAGTTGCACATTCGACCGCGCCACGAACGCACGTTGCTCGTAACCTAACGCGACCGCCACCGCGTGCTCCCCATATCTTGGGATGTGAGAAGGTGAATAACTCCAAAGAACATTATCCCTGATGTGCTGAGACGTCAAAAACTGCTGTGCCCGACCGAACGGTGGAAGTCATCGATCTTCTTAAAGGTACGTGAGTGCATCATATTTGTTGCTGCGTGCCTAACGTTCAGAACATTGTACATTTCATCGGCGGATTCTAGGATCCGATCCAGGTGTAGTAGAAAGCCACCAATCGTAATTTTGTTGTTAGTGGTGACGTCATCCTTTTTGGTGCCGAAACCCGGGACTTTCCACCAACTACCTACTTGTACTGTACTACGTATCAATTCAGCTGTGGTATTTCTGGTTAAAATTCTTTGTAACACCAAAACCTATTTAACATTCGTTCTGGGTTGCAGAGTTATCCATTTAATCAGCATTTACTAATCGTAAAATCGTTCAGTTTCAGTACTTACGGGCTATCAGTTAACCAACTAATTTTACAAAATAATCGTTAGGTTTTGTTTTAGATTACTGTTAGATCAAATTAAGCAATCATCATTCATTTTCGGTGCTTAATTTACTTTTCGGTTTACATTTGTTGTGATTTTTATTTAAAGTCTATCTTTCTGAGGTAAAAATATATAATTTGTCTTAATCCAGTTTATTTTAATTCATAGAGTAAAAACGAAAATGGTGTCATTTTAATTCATAAATTGTTCCGAGACCGATGTAAGGATTAAAATGTAAGATTTGTGTAAAAGTAGTAAAAAATAATAAAATTTGATTATAAAATATGCATTTAATTAAAATCTAGAAACTAAGTAATTTTCAAATAAAAAGTCTCATTTGATTGTAAAGTGCGCGCCGATTGGCTGTTTGCCATCGTGCGATGTGGAAGGGATATCTCGGCCTCATGGCACGGTGGGGAGCAGCGAGGCGCAAGCTAACTAAGGCAGTCTACTGTGAACTGTGCTACTGAGTGGTCGTGTGAAAATAAAGTGCTGTGAGTCTACTACGTTGTTTCACTCTTCTTCAAGTCAGAAGTGGTGGTTAACCTGCGAGCTATGTCTGACAAAAATCGTAAGTAATTTTTGTTGCAAATAATTATTTCATTTTTTACTAGAAGAAATGCTATTTTTGTTTCGAGCAAATTAATAAGATATTTAGAAATGAATTCTTTCTACATTACACACTATGCATACAGATTACATACACATTGCTCTCCGGAGTCACAGGCACCCCTTGTGGGCACTTAGCACAGAACACAAGCAATCAGTTAAATAGTAATTGATTGAACTAAGCGCACGTACTGTATTTTGGTCGGGGCAACTCTCCGACAGTGTAGTGCGGCGTTTGGCTTATTCGTTACTATTGATATTTAAGATTATTTAGTACCGTATAAAATAGATACAAAACAAAAATAAAAACACATTAACCTTATAACTAGATATCTTAAGACCCTAATGGTAGTGATTACGTTAAATGCACATACTATGTTTTGGTCGGGGGAACTCTCCTATAATATTAGTGCGGCATTTGGCCTATTCGCTATTATTAATATACACTAGTATGGCGAATACATGCGAGTCGAGGCAACTCTCCGATAATATTAGCGCAGTGTCTTAGCTTAATAATTTATTTTTATTTTATGTTATTTATTTGGTATATGAAACATTTTACAGCCATGTAAAAGATCAAAATAATGTTACCGAATAATAAGTTCTAGACCATAAAAACTTAACATGCATACACGCAGAGTATCTTATAAAATTTTTGAGTGGTAAAATAGTAAAAGTTAAAATAAAGATTTAAGTTACAACCTAATGATTTCATGGAGAAGAAGTATAAAGTGAATTTAATTTGATAAGACTAGCTTGATTGTGTTGTGTTTATGCAGTCATGTAGGTGGTCTGCCGTATTATAAAACAGCCGTGTATGTGTGTTGTAGTATCCTGTTTATGCAGCCATGCAGGTGCGCTGCCGCAGCCATGTAGGTGGTCTGCCTTGTTATCAAAACAGCCATGTATGTGTGCTGTAGTATACTGTTTATGCAGCCATGTAGGTGCGCTGCCGCAGCCATGTAGGTGGTCTGCCATGTTGTCAAAACAGCCATGTATGTGTGCTGTAGTATACTGTTTATGCAGCCATACAGGTGCGCTGCCGCAGCCATGTCGGTGGTCTGCCATATTGTCAAAACAGCCATGTATGTGTGCTGTAGTATACTGTTTATGCAGCCATGTAGGTGCGCTGACGCAGCCATGTAGGTGCGCTGACGCAGCCATGTAGGTGCGCTGACGCAGCCATGTAGGTGTGCTGCTAGCGGTATAGGTAACAATGTTAAAGTTTTTCATGCTACTGATAGGATGATTAGTATGAGGGCGTGAGTTATAATATAATGTATCGTATTATTTTGTTATAACAGGAAACTCACATTACATCACTGCCATATGAGTAATATATTGTAATTGCAACGATTGAATTCTTTGGTAAACACAGCAACTATTTACTAGTTAGTCCCGAGTTTTAATTAAGAATAAAGGAGTCAACCAATATCAATTTTTGTAGTAATCCTTCGTTAGATTAACCATGATCACATTAAAGAGCTAGATTTTCATTATTCTGTTGAGAAAGAACAATAACTGCTCGAACTTTTCAGATGTCGACGCCGGGGAAAATACACCCGAGTGTTCCAGACGGCGCCGGAGATCACCATCCAATGAGTCTCTCGTCTTGGAGGCACCGGCAAAGAAGCCCAAGCCTACCGAAGGACTAACAGCGGAGGACCTGCTGAAGTTAATATCTGCACTACAAAAATCTTCAAGTAAGAATAATACTCGTACTACCAATGTCGTCCCAGAATTTGATCCCGATAATAAATCCCAAGACGTCCAAAGATGGTTGAGGAAGGTAAATGAGTGCTCTGTAATTTATGGATGGGATGAAAAACAAACCATCCACTATGCCCTGCAAAAGTTGTGTGGATTAGCGAAGCGTTGGTATGAAGCTCTACCATCTTTGGACTACTCGTGGGAGGAATGGCAGATCAAATTTTCTAAAGCTTTTCCTAATAATGTAAATTTTGGTAAAATGCTTGAAGAGATGTTAAACCGAAAATCTCGCATGGATGAATCTTTGCGAGATTACTTTTACGATAAATTGTCTTTATTAAGTCGTTGCGAGATTGTCGGGCGCAAGGCAGTTGATTGTATTATATATGGTATATCAGATAATTCAATTAGGAATGGAGCTCAAGCTCTGCAGTGTGATGAGCCTGAGGATTTGTTAAATTATCTAGCGTCACAGCAGCCTTCGCAACCAAAAGACACTTTACGGGGGGGTTTCAGAAGGCGGAATTTCCGTCCAAACAGCAATAATCAGAACAAAGCGTCAGGCTCGGGCAAGAGTACAGAGATCGTTTGCTTTAACTGCAACGAGCCAGGGCATACTTATCATTCTTGTGCCAAACCTGTTACTAAATGTGTGAAATGCGGTAGGATAGGTCACAAATTCAGTGATTGCAACCGGAGGCCACTGCAATCATTCGAAAACAATACCCAAAATGTATCAGCAGAGAAAAGGGTTTTAAGAGTGATAACTACTAAGCCTACAAATTTACATTTACCATCTTGCGAAAGTACCAAACCTTCGACCACTAAAAGTAACGATCAGATTTTGGATAGGAACCTTTCTGAAGCATCTAATAAAATCCCCTATAGCAGCACTAATGATAAGTTTCACAAACACGTATGTGTTAATGGGACCATGCTCAACGCGTACATCGATTTTGGAAGCGATTGCAGTTTAATTAGATATTCGGATGCAAAAGCACTCGGCCTTACTGAGTGCAATAGTCGCTTGCCAACCATTAGGGGGTTCGGCAATTCCGCTGTCACTCCTGAATTTTAGTCTTATGTACAAGTAAAAATTGAAGTCGAGACCAACATAACTGTTCTTGCCGTTGAGGACGATTATTTGAATACGCCGATGTTGATAGGGCAAAACTTTACCGAGCTGCCTGCTGTAACGGTAATGAAAGACAACTAACGCCTTGTCTTTTATCATACCCCTTCTGTCGTAAGTGACGAAACAGTTTCGACGCTTGATGTTTTCGTTACTAGAGATATAGACATCCAAAGGGGAGTGGTAGAGGTTTGTACAAAAGAACCATACACCGGTGACGTTTATATAGACGGAAGCACTAGAATGTATCCGAATCAAGAATATTATCTCCATCAGGGCTGCTACGCAATAAATGATAGTAAAGCGCTTATATTTGTATCGGCACTGACTAACAGCTCCCTTAAGTTCAAGAGAGGCACTCTTATTGCTAGAGTCAGTCCCATTGCAGAGGCAAAAACTTTTCTCGTTCAAACTGAAGAGCATTCAAATGAGTTACTCCCTATAGATGAATCTGATATTAAAATAAGTAAAGATATTGATCAGGTTACGCGTGACCGATTGTGTCAACTTTTACAAAAGTACAGGAACTGCTTTGCCAATAATCTTAGTGAGCTGGGTTGTGCCAAAGGTACGGTGATGAATATCGATTTAAACGATAATAGTCCAGTCGTGTATAGACCATACCGCTTATCTCATCATGAGCGTCAAAAGGTAAGGGACATGGTAGAAGACTTGATTCAAAACGACATTGTACAAGAGTCCAGCTCAAACTATGCCAGTCCTATATTGCTCGTGAGAAAGAAAAATGGGGAGCTGCGACTTCGCGTCGATTATCGCGCTTTAAATAGCAAAACGGTAAAGGACAAGTATCCTTTGCCGCTGATCGATGACCAACTTTCGAACCTGAGTGGAAACAAGTTTTTTACAACGCTGGACTTAGCATCTGGTTACTACCAGATACCTATGAGTGAGCAGAGTCGACACTTGACTGCATTCGTGACGCCGGACGGGCACTACCAATTTAAACGTATGCCGTTCGGCCTCGCAAACGCACCATCAGTATTTCAACAATTAATGAATAGCTTACTAGGTTCAAGGAGATTCAGCTCAGCCCTAGCATACCATGGATGACCTCCTTATCCCGTCTTCTACGATCGAAGAAGGCCTCGAAAGACTTGAGGATGTGCTGAAAGTAATTCAGGAAGCTGGCCTGACATTGAAACTCTCTAAATGTACCTTCTTTGACATTAAAATTGAATACCTCGGATACGAGATCTCTTCGGAGGGAATAAAACCAAGCGAAAGAAAAATCTCAGCAGTGAGAGATTTTCCAGCGCCACGCAACGTGCACGAAATGCGTCAGTTCTTAGGTTTGGCGAGCTATTTTCGGAGATTTGTGTGAAACTTCGGTGAAATAGCCAGACCCTTAACTGCGCTACTTAAAAAGGATGCACAATGGCGATGGGATGTTGAAGAGGTAACATCCTTTACTTGTTTGAAGAAACGACTAATAGAGCGTCCGCTTTTGGCGTTATACAACCCAAATTTAGAAACTGAGGTACATACAGATGCGAGTTCTTTGGGGCTAGGGGGAATTTTGATGCAATGGCAAGATTCTCCCAGGGTGTTGAAGCCTGTCGCCTACTTCAGTAGGCAGACCACACCAGAAGAGCGCCACTTACACTCTTACGAGTTGGAGACTTTGGCTGTGGTCTGCCCGCTGAAGAAATTTCGACCATATCTGTTAGGGCTCAACTTTTGCGTGTATACTGATTGCAACGCTTTACGTACGACACTGACGAAACGGGATTAGATACCACGAATAGCAAGATGGTGGCTGTCAATTAGTGAATATAACTTCACTATTGAATATCGTCCCGGATGTCGTATGACCCATGTGGACGCCCTTAGCCGAAACCCACCAACTAGTGATGTTCCTGCTCAAATTGTTAACATTCTTAGCATAAATACAGAAAATTGGATACTTACATTGCAGATGGGTGACCCAGAATTAGAACGCATCGTTAAAATTTTAAAACCAAACTTGGATGAGGAACTTTCAGATATCAAAAAGAATTACATTGTCATAAACCATTCATTATATAGGAAAATTGGCGATGACCTGCGTCTTGTGATTCCCAAAGATGCAAGATGGCAAATTTGCAAGGCCAATCATGACGACGTCGGCCACTTTGGGTTTGCAAAGACTTTGGAGCGGATTCAGAGCAGGTATTGGTTCCCCAAGATGAGACGAATTATAAAAAAATATGTAGCAGCCTGTATTGACTGTGCATATAATAAGGATAACGCGCCTACAAGACCTACCGGCCTCTTACATCCGATACCCAAAGTCGAAGTGCCATTTGATACGCTGCATATGGACCACTTAGGACCATTTGTAAAAAGTAAAACAGGTAACAACTACATACTTACAGTCGTAGATGGATTCACAAAATATATTTTTGCTAGACCAGTTCGGGATACCAAGACAAAGAATTTGATTAAAATACTAGAAAACTTGTTTAATGATTTTGGAGTACCACGCAGAATCATCTCCGATCGTGGCACAGCCTTTACTTCGGCATAATTCAAAGAATTTTGTAACAATAAGGGAATAAAACATGTGCTTAACGCAGTTGCTTGCCCTAGAGCAAACGGGCAAGCCGAAAGATTCAACAGGAGTATTCTCACGGCTTTGTCTGCTCAAAATTTTAACAAAGACGAACGTGTTTGGGACGAGCAACTGGGTAAAGTACAGTGGGGTTTAAATAATACCGTAAATGCGTCCACCAAAAAGACTGCTTCGGAACTAATGTTTGGAATAAAGCTTAATTGCCCTATTGACAATATGTTGACAACTGAAAATCGCGAGAATGAAGCTGTTTCCGCAATAAGTCCCGGTGATGAGTCCAGTAATGATGACCCTATTGCTCAAGTGCCGGTAACATCTGAAACTAGCTCAAGTGCGACTAATACACCGGATGCTCAAAGTTGGGTAGCCCCGGCCTTAAACCCTACAAATATTGAAGAAGTGAGGCAGGAAGCGTCTGAAAATATTAAGAAAAGTCAAGAACGACAGAAAAAAGCATATGACGAAAAGAGGTCCCCAGCATTCACTTATTCTGTAGGTGATTTAGTAAAAATAACCAGGACCAATTTTAAAAATGATGGCAAGAGCAAGAAACTCTTACCAAAATTTGTTGGTCCATACAAGGTTACGAAAAGCTTAGGAAACGATCGATACAGAATTTCCAATGTGCCTGGGTTAAATTCAAAAAAATATGAGTCTGTTGTAGCTGCGGATAGGATGCGTCCGTGGATACACATCCAAGCATTAGAAATTAACGGATCCTCTCGTCCTTCATCCGATTTGGTCAACTCTAGTTCTGACTCTAGCTCTAATGAAGATTAATATGTTTTAAAATGTAATAAGTGTCACTAATGTAGTTTTATCTCTATACAATTGATGTATACCCACCTTGTTATTTTTTTACATATAATGTCCGATTTTTTTAGCACTCATCCTGCTAGCCTGTGACTATATAGGTGAAAAGCAATAGTGAAAACCAACTTTCAAATGTGTATCATAAAAACTAAAAAAATGAAAATAAAAATACAAAATAACAACAACGACTTCATATTGCATAAACTCGTCCATCTTCAAACGTAAAACCATCTGTGATCATCTGTCTTATTCCTTCCCCTTGTAAAGAGCGAGAAAGAGCTAACAGACGTGAAAAATGGCCGGAGTTCATTCATAACACGCACAGATGTTTGGCTTGAATAACTAGGGGGAATGACCTTCAACCTTGTTAATAAAAAAAAATGCCTTAAATGTAGCTTTTGCAAATTTTCGAATGATTAAATCGACATAATTTAAAACAAACAAATAAAAACATAATTTTGAAAATTCTTAAATAAGTAGATGTCTTACCTATTTGCGGTCCTCTTATCAGCTTATCAGGTGAGTACACTAATCTTCAAGGGGTGTAGGTATTTTTCAGACAGGGAGTGATTCAAATTTCCCATCACACTTTCTCAGGCTGTGGACTGACGAGCTATCCAAAATCATGCTAGAATTTATTGTGTTAGGGGTATGCAAGTTTATTAAAGTTAGGTATGTTTGATTAAACTAAAAAAATGAATTAGCATAATTTAATGATAACTCGGCGTGTTTAAAAATTTGAATCAACACTATCTACAACGATTGTTTATTTACACGACTATTAACACACTGTTCCTCATATTTACACTACTGGTTTCAGTTTATTTACACTAAAATAATCACTATTTATTTACACTAATTGCTGTACATGGCGTCCGTTTTGCGCGATACACACATATCAAGGTACTCCTGATTGGAGTATCGGTAGGGCAATTGTGATCGATATCACACGTCTTGCTAGTGCAACTAGATTTTCGATACTAAAATTCAGGTGAATCTTTACCTTGACACGTGCCAAAGATTCTTTGAATTAGCCGCCCTGTCGGCAAGCAGCGAAAACACTTGCCAAAAAGCGCGGCGGCCGGCGGCCCCTTTGTACTAGATCGTTTGAGATGCACCGAAAAGACCGACTAAAATTAGACCAGGAGCTAGTGATCTTCTCTCCGAGATCCTTTACCTACGCAAAGGCCATACAAGTTCCCAATCGCTCTAATTGACTCGAAGCGTCCAGGTACCCAATCTAAAAATTTTGACGTATTGCCAGGACTCATGAAATAATAATAATTATTTGTTTTTATTCCTATCCTAATTACTAAGATTCCTAAGTTTGATTCTATCATTTTATCAAATGTTATCTGTATGGGCCAACCTCTGCCGGCGGCGGTTCGGCCTCTGAAGGTGGTTTAGCGCTTTCTAGGTTGGCCAAGGCTGTTCGTACCTAGATTGTGGGTATTCTGAGCGCGATATAAAGTTACGAGGTATGTCGGTCTTTTCCTGGCAAAGTTCATGGTACTTAATTAAAATCTTTAGTTTATAAATTGTGCCGATTTCCTGTAGTTTTTTTTTTGGCCATTGGGTACTGACTGAATCATTTTTAGACTAACTATCAATCGAGCATACAACCTTAGTTGAGAAGTGCTGCCTAGACTATTGTGTCATTTAAAAAGATCGAGCCCGTGAATCAAACGCAAGACCTACCTCCATGCATGCAATCATTTATTTTGACCAAATTAGCTCTAAGCCTATGCCAATTAAATTGTCGGAATTTTAAAGACACCTAAGGATGAGTAACAAAAGGGAAATGTATCGACGTGTAAAACTATTGGCATTCACCTAGCTATGCAATTGATATCGTTGTAAACGTCACAATATCAACAATTATAAGTAATAATTTCACTTATGATCGAATTAATCAATGAGTAAAAGCAATTTGTATTATGCAAATAAAGAATACTATTACTTTTACTTTTCGATCGATTGCTTATGCGAGACTGTTTTACTAAGAAATAACATAATTTTATACTTCTTTTAATAACTTCTCAACTGCCGCCAATTTGGGAACAGTTGCATTTAGCACAAACAAAGTGCAGAGGAAGGCAAACGTTCTGTAGCCTTCTTTATCAGTCGATCTTAGCAGAAAAGTTTAAAATAACCAGAGCTGGGCCTACTTTTAGGCCACCCGTCATGACGGTAGGTAGGTTTTATATTTCAAAAGCAAGAACTCAAACGGCTACAAGCTATCATCCTGTGGCATTTAATGAGACTTTTGCTATACCCGGCCTTACACCGTTTAAATTAAATCACTTTTTGATTTTTAATTTACAGAAACAAAAATGATGTTGAACTTCTTCTAATTGTTAGTATTAAAATTAAATGACAGTGTATCGATCCGTGCTATCTGGATAGATACTACATCACTAATGCTTCGTCTGGTGCGCTGGCGGCCGCACTTTGACCGATCGCTGCTGCGCAGTGCGCTTCGCTTTCTTTTAGTTCGGGTCGTGCGCCTGTCACGATTAGATGCGTCATACGGACGCGCTTCCGGCTTCCGCGCGCGTCGTAGTATCGCAAAATCTGTCATTTATTAAAAACACAATTTTAACCTAGTTTGTTCTGTGATAGTTAGTCAATGTAGAACCATCAAAAAGTCACAATGTGAGTGTGCGTGTGAGTGGTCGGTCAGTGTAATAAAAAATGTAGAAACTAGAATACCTAAATCTTGAGTTAGATGAGGAATGTTTTCGTGTATTTTTAATCATGATGAGTTCAATTTTCGATAGTAAGGAACAGTGTAAATAAACAATCGTTGTACCTAGAGAGATGATTCAAATTTTTAAACACGCCGAGTTATCATAAAATTATGTTAGGTATTTTGAATTTCATTGAGTTAGAATAATCTAACTTATCGTTTTCGGTTAGTTTAAATTACCTTTCTCAATAATAAAGTCGCATACCTAAAACAATCGTAACATGGTTTTGGATAGCTCGTCAGTCCACAGCCTGTGAAAGTGTGATGGGAATTTTGAATCACTACCTTATCTGGAAACAAACCCCCTGAATATCAGTGTATGTACTTACTTGATAAGCTGATATGAGGGCCGTTTTACTGGTTTTACCATTGGTAAGCTGCTAACTTAACATTTACTTAGCTAAGACATTGTATTTTCTTAATTGGTTTGTTCTAAATGATGTAGATTTTCAAATTAGAAAATTTGCACTAAGCTACATTTAAGCCCTAATTTTAAGTTAACAATGTTAAAGGTAAACAAGCCAAACATCTGACCGTGTAGTATAAGTTTATGAATGAACTCCGGCCATTTTTTACGTCTGTTAGCTCTTTCTCGCTCTTTACAAGGGGAAGGAATAAGACAGATGATCACAGATGCTTTTACGTTTGAAGATGGACGAGCTTATGCAATATCAAGTCGTTGTTGTTATTTTGTATTTTTATTTTCATTTTTTTAGTTTTTATGATACACATTTGAAAGTTGGTTTTCACGATTGCTTTTCACCTATATAGTCACAGGCTAGCAGGATGAGTGCTAAAAAAATTATATAAATTTATTATTATACTCATTGAATAAAAATGAATAAGTGGTATTAGGTAATATTAAATGAAATTATGTTTACTCATGTATTTTTATTCCTATTATGTCTTTAATGTCATATGTCACAAAAAAATGATTATTTGCCAAATGTTGTGAATTTGCGTGCGTGCTACGGAGGTAGCACGCAGTCGGATGGCCGAATGTTGTGACTTTTATTTAAAGTCTATCTTTCTGAGTTCAAAATATATAATTTGTCTTAATCCAGTTTATTTTAATTCATAGAGTAAAAACGGAAAAGGTTTCATTTTAATTCATAAATTGTTCCGAGACCGAAGTAAGGATTAAAATGTAAGATTTGTGTAAAAGTAGTCAAAAATAATAAAATTTGATTATAAAATATGCATTTAATTAAAATCTAGAAAATAAGTAATTTTCAAATAAAAAGTCTCTCATTTGATTGTAAAGTGCGCGCCGATTGGCTGTTTGCCATCGTGCGATGTGGAAGGGATATCTCGGCCTCATGGCACGGTGGGGAGCAGCGAGGCGCAAGCTAACTGAGGCAGTCTACTGTGAACTGTGCTACTGAGTGGTCGTGTGAAAATAAGGTGCTGTGAGTCTACTACATTGTTTCACTCTTCTTCACATTAATTCTATATCAAATACTACTTAATCAAATCATTCGTTTTAGTACATCATATCGTAATCATTGACCGTAAAATATCGTACAATTTATGCAAATCATATTGTAATTCTCGTGTAACAAGTTACGAAATCAGGTAACATTTTTATTCCTCCTTTTGGGTAGTTGTAATGCGCCTCGCCTACCTACCGCTACGCCGGTAATCTCGTAGACACATCGCACCGGCTAACTCGGTGAAGCTACTTCAACGTCATTCAATATCTACAAACACAATTATCTATATTATTAAAAGTTACAATATAACATAATCGTAAACATTTCAATTTAATTCTAAGTTAAAATTAAAACTAATTTGTTTATTCATATCGTTCACATTACGTCAAACAAAATTTGTGTTATCTTAATGAATTTCCTTGCATTCTAAGCAATAACTTGTTTTAAACATCAAGCGCATCTGCATTGAATAGTGCGCGTAGCGTGCAAATCATTATCTCTGTGCGTCGATCGCAGATTCGTAGGTATCATAGTTCTTTGTCAACATTTTTCTTGATAGACGTTAGGGTGGTGTCACACTTAGTGAAACAAATTAATTTTAAACTTTTAATATTTTGTTTTAAACTGTTACTGCGTGACTGATTGACTTTAAAATGTCACTTTTAAGCAAACGAACGCGAAAGTCTAGTGCTTTAAAAAAGTCTAAGTCTAAATCAATGGACCTGGAATTTACTACCCAGGATTTACCATCGTTACGACGAAAGCGAACTATTGCTATTAAACGTTTGAATAAGGCTTTAGAAATCGGTCAATTAGCGATAAGTGACCCATCTCAACGCGACTTATTTTTCTCTTATCATCGGGACATAAAACTAATAACTGAGACTTTTGAAGACGTACATTTTAGTATTTTAGAAGTCTTAGATGATGCCAGCGATGCTGATACTTGTTTACAGGAGAAGTTTGATGACACTTATTACAAAATTGAATCTATTTATCGTAGTTTAACTCGCAGCGAAGAAATACAACAATCGAGAAGCGTTTCGTCGTCGTTTAATATTCGGTTACCAAAAATAAAACTCCCTAATTTTTCTGGTAACATCAAACAATGGCCGGAGTATTTTGATACTTTTAACGCTTTAATTCATAATTCTTCTTCACTCACCGACACAGAAAGGTTTCACTATTTAGTATCATCTCTTAGCGGCGATGCATTATCTGTATATAAAGCATTTCCTTTGACTCATGAACATTACAATGATGCGTACCAGGCCTTATGTGACAGATATAAGAATAAACGCGATCTTGCCTTTACATGTTGGCGCGAAATTCTCAACATTGAATTCAAGTGCAGGGATGCGAAGGATTTTCGTACGTCTCTCGATTCCTTAGATGAAAATTTAAGTATCCTAAAAACTATAAATCTGCCGGTTCAGGGTTGGGACTTTATTTTAATGTATCATATTTTATCTAAATTGAATACCGAAATGCGTCGTAGTTTTGAAGAAAAACATTCTAGTATCGAGTTTCCAACTTATGAGATCAGTTGAAACAATTCTTACAATCTAAATGTGAAGCTTTGATGCGTGATACCCATTTCTTAGATTCACCTAAATCTAATAAATCGTTTCAAAATACAACCAAACGTCTCAGTGTGTCACACGCTTTAGTGGCTGCAAAGGGCGAACCGTCTTCGTCTACAGTCAACAACGATAAGCCTTCATCTTATCCTAAATGGTGTTCGTATTGTAATGAATCGCATTCAATCTCATCGTGTGCGGATTTCCTTAAGAAATCAATCGACGAACGTATAAAAATAGCCGAAGAGAAGAAATGGTGTTATAACTGTTTAAAATCTTCTCACCAATTAAAGAATTGTAATTCTTTCTTTTCGTGTCGTACTTGTAAACGGAAACATCACAGCCTGCTTCATCGTGACTGATCCGACAAACCACAACAGAGAGTGAATTCAGCAGTCTTATTTACAAAATCGCAATCAAGGTCTACCGTGTTACTCGCAACAGCTATCGTGCAGATTCAAGATGCTCACGGTAATATGCAATATTTTCGAGCACTTTTCGATACTGGTAGCCAAAGTAATTTTATCACGGAATCGGCAGTTAAACGTTTACAATTAGTACCTAATCAAACTTCGGCTAGTGTTAGCGGACTTGAAGACGCGTTTGCTCCTATTAGTGGTGACGTAATTTGTTGCGTAGGCACACAAGATAAAATCATTTTTAAGTTAATTATTTTTTTTTTTTTATTTATTTATAAGGTACACCAACAGCGAAACACATAAAACATTAACAACAACACGATAACAAGTATATGGTTAAATATGTTTGCCAATTACAGGTATACACAACATCTACCGTAATGTGTAGCTCAGTTTTAATTAACTGGACTAAAACTAAATTAACTAAAAATAAAACAAACAAAATAACTACTTAAAACTAAATAAATAAATTAAAGAAAAAAAAAACACAAAAGACAAAACTAACTAGGGAATGAGTGTGTGCTGAGAGGGCAAAAGTAAGTGGTCAATTTTTTTTTGAAGCTGCGGGCAGAGTCGCCGAAAATGTCAATGTCCGGTACCTTGATCATAATTTCATTGTAGGTGTTACAAATTCTGGCCAAGGGATAATGCGCGCCTAAATTTGTTTTGTGGCTAGGTATGCTAAATAGTTTGCGAATTGGGTGACGGGGATACCTGTATGGGACATTTAATTTGATGTGATCGAGGAGGTGCTTACATTTAATTTTGTTATGCAGTAACTTGTGGAGAAACATCAAGTCCGCAATGAGACGCCGGTTACGCAAGGTCGCCATTCTGAAAAATGCTAGCCTCTGACTATAGGGGTGTCTATGCGATATGCCTGGAGTTGAAAAAGCAAGGTAGCGCGTAAAGGCTCTCTGAATTGTTTCGATTCGCTGAGAAGACGCAACATAGACTGGGTTCCAGGCGACACTTGCGAATTCGAGATGGCTACGTACTAGTGCATTAAATAGAACCTTCTTGGTTTGGACACATCGGAAACCTTTCGCGTTTCTTTTTAGGAATCCCAACATACGAGCCGCCTTTTTGATGATATTATCCGTGTGAGCAGTCAATTTCAGCTTACAATCCAACAAGACACCCAGGTCCCTAATCTCCCTCACCTCCTCCAGAGTCGCATCACCCAATAAGTAAGTCGCAGTGATGGGACGTCTTTTTCTGGTGTAGCTTATGTGGTAACATTTATTTGGATTTAAAATCATTCCGTTAATTGCACACCAATCCATGAGATTGTTTAAATCAGATTGCAGGAGGTCAGCATCCCCGAGACTTTTGATCGTTCTACTTAATTTGAGATCGTCAGCGAACATAGATACACTACTATTTTTAATAACTGTAGCTATGTCATTAATAAATATTAAAAAGAGAAGAGGACCCAAATGGGACCCCTGGGGAACACCAGACTCAGCCAAAAACAATTCAGACTCAAAACCATCTATAGCCACTCGCTGAGTTCTCTTTGCCAAGTAAGATTCAAACCATTGCAACAGTGATCCCCCTATACCCATTCCTCTTAGTTTAGACAGCAGGGCTTGGTGACCTACCTTGTCGAAGGCACTCGAAAAGTCTGTATAAATTGCGTCCACCTGAAGCCCCCTGTCCACGTCTTGTGCTACCGCGGAAACGAAAGAAGACAAATTAGACTCAACCGAACGACCACGCCTGAACCCATGTTGAAAATCGGATATAACGTTCTCAGTATGGTTGTAGAGTATGGGGTAGACGAGACATTCAAATAATTTAGAAAAACACGATAATATGGAGATAGGTCGATAGTTCGTGACATCGATCTTGTTACCTTTCTTATAAATAGGGATAATTCTGGCTTTTTTCCATTCATCGGGAAATTTTCCTTCGCTTAAAGAGCGATTAAATATTAAAGTTAATGGAAAGGCTAGTGCGGATCCACAGCGTTTCACAAATAGGGGAGGTATGTTGTCAGGGCCAGGTCCCTTTTTTTCATTAAGGTGTTGTATTTTTGTTAACACTTGTGACTCGCTCAATTTAAGCGTAGCAATGGAATTACTCGTATTCGGAATATCGTCACTATGAGAAGCGTTGGCAATGCTTTTATTGGAGCACACGGAAGAAAAATGACTTGCAAAAAGGTTAAACATGCACGTAATTTCTAAAATTTGTAGTGATCAACCAATCGCAGAATTGAATACTTCTCGATGGTCACACATTAAATCGTTAACTTTAGCGGATCCCAGTTTTGATATTCCGGGACCGGTTGACATACTGTTTGCTGCTGATGTTTTCGCTGAATCCTTGTTGGGTGAGCAAATCAAGGGTAGTCAAAATCAACCTTCTGCTTTTAAATCGTTATTTGGTTGGCTTCTCCTTGGCAAAACGTACCTAAATTCTAGTGCGGCATTACTCACATCTTTCTTACCGTCCAGTATCGATACCGAAATAAACTCGTTAGTAAACCTATTCTGGGAACTCGACAACGTACCGAAAGCGACTTCATTGACGCCGGAGGAACAGCTTTGTGAACAAAAATTTGTGTCAGAGCACCACCGCAATCCCTCGGGCAGATATGTGGTCAAATATCCGTTCAAAAATGATTCTGAACCTATTTTCAACGGCTCTCGCTAGGTGGCATTACGACGGTTTCATGCGATTGAAAGAAGACTTTCACAGGATCATGAACTATCTTCTCAATGCTGCGATTTCATGTCCGACTATATTGAGTCCAATCACATGTCACTAGTGCCTCTCGATCAAATGGGTACGGGTAAATATTACATCCCACATCACTGTGTTTTACGTCCTGACTCCACAACGACTCGTCTTCGTGTGGTGTTCGATGCTTCTGCAAAGGATCTTAACGCTAATTCCTTTAACGATTCTCAACTAATCAGTCCTAAATTACAGCCTGATATTTTAAAAATTTTACTTCATTTTCGTGAGCATCAAATTGTTATCATGGCGGACGTACGCCAAATGTATCGGCAGATTCTTGTTTCGCCCGACCACCGCGAGTATCAACGTATTCTCTGGAGACCATCGCCTCACGACGTTCTTCGAGAGTATCGTTTGAATACAGTGACATATGGTGTAGCCTCATCCCCTTATCTCGCTTGCCGTACGTTGCGACAGCTTGCTGATGATGAAGGAGATGCTTACCCTCTGGCGAAGCAGATCATGCTATCGGATGTGTACGTCGATGACGTCGTCTGCGGTTTTCATGATTTTTTTTTTCCTGTGGCAACACTTCCGATAGGATCTCGTCCTAAATGATTTTCATAAATTAATTGTAAAAATTACATTTTTTGGCCAATTAACTGTCGCAGAACGTAACTAAAGGTAAGATAAAAGATAAATAACATTTATTGCGGGACATCACAACGACACATAACAAAACAGAACGCAAACATAAAACTAAAAACTTAAGAAAAAAGCAAGAAGAAACAAAAAAAAAAGACAAACATGATGACCGAACTGTACCGTTATGCGCGTCGCGAAGCCCATCGCAAAAGGACCTCACTCAGCATAAAGTCGTTGCCCACTACGTGACTACGACGCTGGTTTTCAGTAGGCCCCTGCCGAGTGAGATCACGGACTGCACTAAATAAATACAATAACATATATACACGTATACATAGACTACTTTTTGCAGATAAAGATGAAATAGATAGATTATAAAAATGATAGTAAAGTTACATAAATGACTTTATAAAAAAGTGTAAAATTAAGTGTGTGGGTGTGTGTGTGTATAGGATCACCAATGTATGACAGCGGGTACACCAACAATTCTACTGGTCAGATTTATTAATTTACCGCTACCGTCATTTCTGCCGCATACTATCCAACATTACAAAATTATTGCTGACCTAATCTATGAAAAAATAATACAATAATGATGTCAATTTATATTAATTATGGTAATAAGTAAGTGATGTCAACGAGAACAATGATTAAATATAATAGAATTATGTCGTAATCGGAAAGTCATGATTGTCATGAAATCTTTTCTTATTAAGATCGTACCTCGGATAATTCTAATTGTGCCCAAAAGTGCTAGTAGGAATCGCGGTGACGCGGACACGCACGTCAACGTCCTCTATCGAAGGTTTTATCACCGCGTCCATAGCAGTAATTTGCACTTCTCAAACCAAATATCTATGCGTCTGGAACTCTGGACAGTTATGGTAAGTAGTTATATAATTATTTTTTTTGACAATCGAGAACAAAAATCTTATAATTTTTTTTGAATGTGCCTAACGTTTTTAAATTTCGCAATGGCGGAGGCAGGTCATTCCAGCACTTGGACGCGGCAAATCTGAAGCTGCCCCGAAAAGCCACCGTGCGGTGCGGTGGAAGGACGAGGGAACTACTTGAGCGGCGGGTTCTGCACGACTGAACGTCTCGCGTCCACACTAACTTCTCCACCAGATAAGCTGGGACATTGTGTTTTATTATTCCAAAAAGAAGTGTAGCGAAGTGTAACGATCTGCGAGAATCCATTTTTAGTATATTTGCATTATTCAAATAAGGTGTAACATGTGTCCGCGGCGGAATTTTAAAACAAAACCTTGTACAGGCGTTTTGCACACGTTGAATAGCTTGTTTTGTGCGCGACAGTAAGCGAGGGCCATATACTACATCCATGTAATTGAATTTTGACAGAACCAATGAATCGCACAATTTAATACGATTTTCAGTGGAGATGTGTTTATGTATTTGGTATAGCACTTTCAAACGGTAGAAACAATTCCCTACAACATTGTTAATATGTTTTTCAAAGCGCAACTCTTCATCCATAAGAAGGCCTAAGTTCCTGACTTCTTTTACTCTTTGTATAGTCTCCCCTTTAATTGCTTCAATTTTTCTTATCTGATCCTTTGAACCTAAGATCATGAATTTGGATTTGTTGCCATTCAGCACCAGCGAATTTGATCTAGCCCAGTCTGCGATGCGCTGTAGGTCGTGATTAAGACGGGCCACAGATTTGTGAGGGTCTTTTGGGCTGCATGAAATATATAACTGTATGTCATCAGCATATACATGGTATTTACAGTTAAGTATCTCAGAAACTACGTCAGCGCTGTAGATTATAAATAAAAGAGGGCCCAATATAGACCCCTGGGGTACCCCTCTGTTTACAGTCTTGGCTCTTGACAACTGAATATTACACCACCTTCATCAGTTACCTCAACACGCTGCGTTCTGTGCTTAAAGTAACTTTGAACCCAGTTCACGGCCTTCGGACTGAAACCATAGAATCTCAGCTTTGCCAGCAGTAATGGAATACTTATGCAATCAAAAGCTCTGGAAAAGTCTAAAAGAGTAAGCAATGTGCCTTCGCCTTTATCCTGGGCAAATAAAATGTCGTCGACCACCTGAAGCAAGGCCGTAGTGGTGCTGTGAGCTTTGCGGAAACCTGATTGTGTTCGCGGGAGAACATTGTTTTTTTCTATGAAGGATTTAATTTGATCAGCAACTATTCTCTCCAGGACCTAAGACATGCATGGTAAAATACTAACCGGGCGGAGGTCTGACATTGCTGTAGGAAGTGTCTTTTTGGGCACAGGTTTGATCAAAGCTTCCTGCCATCCTCTAGGAAATATTCCGGTTTCAAGCGATTTATTTATGATCGCAGTTATAGCGGAGAGTGAATATGGCAGGGTTGATAATATCATATCAAGGGAAATACCGTCCAGTCTTATAGCATTGGACTTCAAACTATTTAATATTTTCAAAATGTCAGTCTCATTCACTTGCTGTAAATTAAACAAATTATTTTCATCAGAAATGTCACGGTTAAATTCAAAAAAAGTCAATTGGGATAAGCTAATACTATTATGGCCGGGAGTGTTGAGAAAATGATCGTTTATGGAATTTGGATCACGAAACAAGTTTCCTGAAAGATCAGGTTTTGTTTTAATCCGCACATGTTTTTTTATGTGCGACCAAACAACGCGTGGATCATTAAATTTTTTGTTTATATATTGATCAAAATATGCTTTTTTTCTCTAATAATCGCCTGATCCACACAACGTCTCATCTCCTTATAGAATTCTTTATGTTCTATGCGTCCAGAAACGCGTACCCTTGCCCATGCCTCATCACGTCGTTTCATCATCAGTTTTATGTTGTATGTGAGCCACGGGTATTGATGGAATCTTAGAAATATAGTTTTTACCGGAGCGTGGACATCAAAGATATCTATTACATATCGGTTAAATAGTTCAACCATGTCATTCACATTATTTAGTTCCCAAATACACCTCCATCCCAATCCCTCTAATTGTTTTCTAAATAAATCCCAATCTACATCCCCTATAGCCCGGCGTTTAACTTTCATTGGTGATGGCTTAAATCTTCCTATACTAACATAGCACACAACAAACGCGTGTTTGCCGAGGTGAGGTATATAATCTACTAAGACTGTACTCGACCGAATGTCTGTGCATACCAAATCGATCAGTGTCTCGCTATATGAAGTAAAGTGTGTTGCATCTTGTACGCATTGTGTAAGTCTATGCCATGTCAAAAAGTCATTAATCCTATTTCTCCCGCTCTCTCTGCTGTTTAACATATTTACGTTGAAATCACCTAACAATATTATATTATCGCACCAAGCAAACGTTTCTAACGAAGAAGACATGGCATCAAGAAATATATTTAAATTCATCCATGGTCTATTAGGCATAGGCAGTCCCAATTACAATTTTCTTCCCACCCGCCGATAAACATAGCCACATTTGTTCTACACTGTTAGTGGGGGGGTGCACGAGTATTCGGATGGTAATTCCGCGGCGTATATAGAAACCGACCCCACCACCGCGCTCGCGCACATTGGCCGGTCGCGGAACGTGTTTTAGTCGGTAGCCAGGTACGGCGGGCGCGCGTCCCTCCTCGCCCTCTCGTAGCCACGTCTCATTGATCGCGAGTAAATCGACATCGTTTTTCCACAGTTCTAATTAGTTCATCGTGACGCGTACCCAGTGAGCCTGCATTGAATAGCCCTAATTTAAGCTTACGTTTATTAGCTGTGCCTTTTTATTACTGTTAGAACGGTTAAAGCTTGTCCTCCGATCGGTGCATGGCTTCGGATACCTATCTTTTGCGTATGCGTCTTGCAATAAAAACCCAAATAATATTGGACAGTGTTTTGGCTTCTACGTACGTCTAGGGCGAACGTTGCTATTGTTTTATGAGTGTATTGTAATGTGTCGTGTTCTGGTTGTGATATATAGATAAAGTGTGTTAATGAAAGTGTAAATGTGCACATAGTTTTTAAAATCATAATAACAAATAATAAATATAAGACATTACTCGATAAATAACAAAGTGACACGTAACGATACTGGTCGGCCATCATGATAGATCTGACAAAAATAAAAATTACACATATATGCAAAAAAAATAATCTAATTAAACGATTGTAACGATAAGCTTGGTCAGTCACAAACAGTGAGCCTCCCAAAAACCCTCTCTATGTCACCGTTGTTCCTGATTCTCGTGGCGGGTGCGCCGTGCTCCTTTCGCACATATATTCGACCTTCGCGCGTCCAGACGAACCGCCAGCTGGCCTTGCAAGCCAACTCCCTGGCTTGGTTGAATAGGTGCCTATTAATACGCGTTAGCCTCTCGTTCACATACATGGGCCGTGGAGTTGAACGCAGACCTAGTCCTTCTGTAGTGAGGCTCCTCCTGACCCTCGCGGCCTTAATTATCTGATCCCGAAGAGACCGGCGCGCCAGGCGCACCGTGATAGCTCGCGGCCGAAGTGGGACACTCTGTGCGTCTTGCCGGCTTCCGCCAACCCTCACACAGTGAACCAGCTCTTGCTCCTCCAACTGGACTCCCAACTTAGCCGCGCAAGTAAGCACCAAGTGCTGGACGCTCTCACCGTCCTCTTCAGAAATGCCCGCTAAGTCTATGTCATTAAGGAGCAGTTCTTGGTCTCGATCGTTGAGGTCCGTCTTTAGTTGCGAGACTGTGGCTTCAAGTGTCCGAATAGTAGTGACGGTCTCCTCATTCACACACGCAGTCGCCACTTGCTTCTCAATTACTTCGACCCGCTCCTCGAGTTTGGTCATCCTCTCACCCATAGAGGCCATTATCATCCGCAACTCAGCCATCTCTAGCTTCCATGCTTTGCACTCCTCACTTGCCTGCTTCATCTCTTCGCGGAAAGTGCGCATATCAAAGCTGATTTCCTGCATCTCCATTGTTGCGTCCAAAGCCGTCTCGTTCATGCTCTCCTCGGATATTGACTGGTCCATGACCTGCATCTCGCCCGCGCCCTTTACCGGGGTGCTGTCCGCATTCGACCTGGGCAGCCCAGCCCTGCACTCGGGGCACAACCATGAGCTATGAATAAGCACGCCCATGGGAACGCCGACACACGCCCTGTGGCACGTAGCTCTGCATTTGGGACAAGTCACCCCCTCAATCGCCGCCAGGAACCTTCCGCAAGCGTTACACTTCGGTGCCATAACGTATATCTATGTTTCATCAAGACCTCAATAATGCCCAGGACCACATCCTACACCTGGAGACAGAAAAGCAACAGCATATTGACTACCAGACTGATAGTTTATTTCATAAATTAGTTGGCAGTGCGCCCAGCCTTCCTCAAACTTCAAACAATGAACCAACTATCACAATTGATCTAACTAGTGATGAAACTTTAAAATCCCCTAATTCAATTGGCATTTTTAAATTAAGTAGTAATAAAAAAATTAAGAAATATGTAAAAATTAATAGGTTCATTAAGAAAACTAATAAATTAATAAAAAAACAAAAATGTGTGCAGTCTTATAGTAAACAAATAAATGAACGAAGGAGATTAGGTGATAAGTTAGATATATATTCATTATTATTAGAAAAAAATATCTCTGATTATGAGAAAAATGTTAAAAATTTTGAATTAGATATAAGTAAACTTAAGCACTCATTAGATGTTATGACTCAGCGATACACTGGTACTAAAAAAGAGTGTGGTGAACACATTCTAGCTTTAACGAGCCTTATGTCCTCATGTACCTGCAATAATGTGACAATTATTGACAGTTGCTCACTTGGCTCTCAGTTAGGATGTGAGTCACCAGTTACTCAGTTAAAAAACAAAAAAAACATAAACCCAATGAATGTCTCCGTTGGTTCCCAATCAACCCAAAATCATATAAGTAGACCTGTTAAATCTAATATAGTTATGTTCAGCGATGAAATAGGTAAAAACATGGGCCTATTACTAAATACATATTTGGGACAAGGAGTTGTTAACCACTGCATGCCAGGTTCCTCATGCTTTAAAATTATGAACCGAATTATTAATTATAAATTTAATAAAAATACCACTTTATTAATTTTTATTGGTAATAGGGGCAATGTGAGCAAAAATGAATTAGCAAAATATTTAGACACATTACATTTGTTGAACTTAAACAAAATTGTAATGTTTACATTCCCTTATAGTAACAGCTTGCCACAGGAGGAAAATGACATACGATATAAAATGAATTTATTATTAAATACCTTGACTTATAATTCAGAAAAAATGCATGTTATTGACATCAATTATTATTTGAAAAATAAATCAATTTATTTGACCAGAGATAAATATAATCTCAGTGGAAAAATTAAAGGACAGGTAGCTATGTCGCTATCATTTTTTATTGAATGTACAGCCAAGAACTTGGCTAAAAAAGCTGCTTTTGTTGAGCAGCAAAATGACATATTATTTCATACATTGGAACCAGTTCCAATAAATAATAATAATTTAAATTAATTAATAAGACAATAGAGGAAATCTCTTGCACTCCACCTGTATCCACAAAGGAAAAGTCTAACAGTCTTAATATTGTACATCAAAATATACAAGGCTTTTCCGGCAAAGACCTGGAAATAACTCTTTATTTACAGGAAATGAATATACATGTCCTTTGTCTTACTGAGCACTGGCTTAAGAAATGTGAAGTGCTCATAGGGATTGAAAATTAGGAAGTCATTAGTTTGTTCAGTAGAGAGTCAGCGCAACGAGGGGGATCACTAATTCTTATTAAAAATAATATTAAGTCAAAAGATCGCAAAGACATCGTGGCACTTTCTATAGAGCAAACTATTGAACTAGCGTGTGCTGAGCTGGAGCGGTATATTATTGTTAGTGTATATAAACCCCCATCTGCCGATTACCTTCTTTTTGAGTCCACTATGGAACAGGTATTAAAAAAATTATCAAAAACGAATAAGAAGATAGTTGTATGTGGAGACTTTAACATTGATTTATTAGAGGTAACTCAAAACTCTTTAAGGTTCCTAAATCTTTTTAAATCCTTTAATTTAATTAATCTTTTTAATGAACCTACACGAATAACTCCTACAACAGCTACTTGCTTAGATAATATTTTCTGTAATTGTAAAGTTATGCAAAAATCTATTATAAACTGTCTAAGATCAGATCATAGTGGACAAATAGCCACATTTGAGCACCATCATGTTTCACCAATAGTGGATATTGTTTGTAGGCCAGTCACTACCAATAAATTAGATAGATTTAAGAAAAATATTGATTATGGAATAAATATATTGCCATTCAACAGCGCTAATACGGATGTGTCATATGAAAATTTGTTTGGATTTGTTAAAGATGAGTTTAGCAAAATATTTAGGCAAAAACACCTTAGAATAAATACAAATAAATGTAAACTCAGCGACTGGGCCACAACCGGTATTCATAAAAGTAGGAGAAAATTATATGAATTATATGAACTTAAAGCTCAAACTCAAGACCCTAAAATTATTAAGCATGTGAAAAAATTCTCTAAAATCTTTAAAAAGGTATATTCAGTAGCCAAATCAAATTACATTCGTGATATTGTTGCTAGCTCCAAAATAAAATAAAAGCCACTTGGAGCATTATTAATAGAGAATAATGCAAAAATAAACAATTAGATCGCACAATTAGCCTTAACGTTGATAATAAAATTATTCAATCCGACAATGAGGTAGCAAACGCGTTTAAGGATTTTTTTTTCTAATATACCTATTGCTACAACTAGTAATTAAAACTCTTCACAAGGTCTTGCGGAAACTTTTTTGAAATCAAATGTCGAAACATGTACTTCTATTCTAAATTTTAGGCATATAAATCCCGAAGTTATTGTAAAAACTTTTAAAGAGTTAAATATGAAAAAAACAGAAGATTTATGGGGCATTTCAGTTAATATAATGAACCATATAATTGATAGTATAGCAACGCATCTTGCGTGTATATTTAATCAGTGTATTGATGAAGGTTCGTTTCCTAATTTGATGAAGTACAGCAAAATCATCCCCTTATTTAAATCCGGAGATAAAAGTGATCCCTCTAACTATAGACCGATATCAATTTTACCAGCTCTTAGTAAAATATTTGAAAAGTTAATCTTCAATCAACTCTTATCACACTTCAGAATAAACAAACTATTGCATGAGAATCAGTTTGGTTTCACAAAGGGGAGAAACACAACTGATGCGGGAGTTGCACTCATTAAGCATATCTTTGATGCATTTGAAAGTAAGCAGGATGCTTTAGGGGTTTTTTGCGATTTGTCTAAGGCTTTCGATTGTGTAGATCACAAAACGTTATTAATGAAATTACGGCATTATGGTGTCTCAAATGAGTCAGGAAAATTGTTAGAGTCATACCTCACAGATAGAACGCAAACAGTTAATGTCAATGGAACTGACTCATCCGGGGCTCCATTACGCATGGGTGTGCCCCAGGCTTCTATATTGGGACCTTTATTATTCCTGGTATATATAAATGACCTTCCTTACTTTACTAAAGATCTGTGTGAGATAGTATTGTTTGCAGATGATACGTCATTGATTTTTAAAACTGACAGAGGTGAAGCAACCTTTGACGATGTAAATAATGCTCTCTCTCAAGTACTACGATGGTTTACTGCTAACAATCTTTTACTTAATGCAAAAAAAACCAAGCTCATCAAATTCACTATGCCCAATGTGAGGCAGGTCAGTACGCATATTAATATGTCAGACGATCACATAGACGCAGTCGATTCAACAACCTTTTTGGGAATCACTATAGACTCCCGACTGCAATGGGGTCTCTTATATAATTGCCTTGTCAGGAAGGCTCAGTTCGGCGGCTTATGCTGTGAGGAAAATAAGGCTTTTAACTGATGTCGAAACGGCAAGACTAGTTTATTTTAGTTATTTTCATAGTTTATTGTCGTATGGTCTATTGCTATGGGGCTCAGCTGCTGACATCGAATCAATCTTCGTGTTGCAGAAAAGAGCTGTACGTGCAATATATTGTCTTGGGCCTCGCGACTCTCTGAGGGAGGTCTTTAAAGATATTAAAATATTAACAGTAGCGTCACAATACATTTTTGATAATATTATGTATGTTAGAAAAAACATTAGTTCGTTTAGCCTTAAATGTGATTCACATCATTATAATACTAGAAATAAAAATAAACTTGCCGTTCCGAGCTTCAGATTAAAGAAAGTAGGTAATTCATTTTTAGGGAAATGTATAAAAATATTTAATAAAGTACCACAAACTCTTGTTGACTTGCCTGTTTACAAGTTCAAAAACCACATTAAAAAAATCCTTATGGAAAAAGGATATTACAAAGTTGAAGATTACTTGAACGACAAGAGTGCATGGACTTAATAACCTGCCTAGCTCGCACTTACACTATCTTGTAATTGTATTTCCTGTAATAAAATCAGGCTGACAAAGGTGACTGAGTTTGTTACGCCGCTTCTTCTCATCACCAGCCGATATGTAGTCCCGAAGCGGTGGTAGGAAAAAAAAAATTGGGACATGTAAAAGTGCCATTGATGGCCAGTTTGCAAAAATAAATGACTTTGACTATGACTTTAACGTGGCTCAAAAGGCTAAAATACAACTTATCAAACTTTTTAACTCAGGACAATTTCAACTCCGAAAGTGGGTTAGTAATGACTCACAACTTTTATTCGACCTACCCATCGAACATCACTTGCAAGGTTCAGTATCTCTTGATCACACTGAACCCTCACCTCTAAAGGTTCTTGGTCTCAAATGGGATCCTTCATCGGATTCATTTCTTTTCTTTTTTCGGTAAAACCTACAAATCAAACGTGTACTAAACGTTCAATTCTCAGCAAACTTGCTCGGATTTTTGATCCCTTGGGCTTTCCATCACCAATTACAATCCAAGCTAAGTGCTTAATCCAAAAACTTTGGATTCTCGGTGTGGGTTGGGATGAAACGCCACCTATCGAAGTAGTCCGTACATGGACTTCTTATTCGGATCAACTTTCAAAACTAATTGAACTTCGTATACCGCGCAAACTTACGTGTTTAGAATCAAAATCGTACGAACTGCATGGTTTTTGTGACAGCTCTGAGGTTGCTTATGGTGCTGTGATATACTTACGTGTCATCGATGAGGCTGGTGGAATTCAGGTCTTCTTTGTTTGTTCTAAGGCTCGAGTTGTTCCATTGAAGCGTATTCCACTGCCCACTGCCACTGATCTATATAAGTATGTTCATGATACGTACCATTCGCATATTCCAATCGATTCTGTCTTCTTATGGTCAGATGCTACTATCGTTCTGTCTTGGCTACGTTCCCATTCATCACGCTGGACCACTTTTGTGGCAAACCGTGTGAGTCATATTCAAGAAATCGCTCCTCCTGAATGTTGGCACCATGTTTCTTCTGAAGACAATCCTGCTGACATCTGTTCTCGCGGACTTTTTCCCACTGAAATTCTAAATAATTCGCTATGGTGGGCGGGACCAGATTGGCTTTCCCAGGATAAAGATTCATGGCCATCTCATGCTGAAACTACCACTAAAAGGGATGAGGATATCATTCAGGCTGAAGCTCGTAAATCCGTTGCATTGACCACCGTACAGAGAGATGAAAGTAACAATTCAGATCTTTTAACCGATTTAACACATCGCTTTTCATCATTACAAAAACTTCTTAACGTTTTATCGTACATTAACCGTTACATAAATTCAATTCGAAAACGCGGTAACGAGAATAAACATACTTTTATAAACAACATTGAACGTCACAGTGCATTGACTCAATTAGTAAGACACGTGCAAATTCAAGCATTTTCTGATGAAATTTCCAATTTAAAAACTAAAAAACCGTTAACAAAACAATTCCGTAAACTCAATCCGTTTATCAACGATTGCGGTATTCTCGGGGTGGGCGGTAGGCTTTCTCGCTCAGGGTTGGAGTATGAACATAAGCATCCTGCTTTCTTTCCCTCTGATTATCGGCTTACATATCTTATTGTCGATTTCATACATTGTAGTTACTGCCACCCAGGCTTGAATACAACAAACTTTTTGCTGTTACAACAATTCTGGGTCGTCTCAGCCATACGAACAGTACGTCGCATTCTTGCAAAATGTATCAAGTGCTTTCGATTGCACCGGCAACCATTGCAGCCGTTCATGAGCGATCTTCCTTCATACCGCGTTAAACAGGTGAAGCCTTTCTCTGTGGTGGGTGTAGATTTTGGCGGACCGTTCCGAATCAAACTAGGTCAACATCGTGGCGCTAAAATTGACAAGGCCTACCTTTGTTTGTTCGTTTGTCTTGCCACAAAGGCGGTCCACTTGGAGGTCGTCTCCACTTTATCTGCAGATGGTTTTATCGCTGCTCTTCGGTGCTTTATAGCACGACGCGGTCGCTGCAATGTTATTCACGCGGATTGTGGAACTAACTTTGTTGGTGCTCGGAATCAACTTTCTTCTCTAATGCACAATGCTTCTCATGCGGAGAAAATTGAATTCAAATTTAATCCTCCATCCGGGCCTCACTTCGGAGGAGTTTGGGAAATACAGATCAAAGCAGCTAAAACTCATTTGTACCGCGTTGTTGGTGACCAAGTATTAACTTTTGAGGAGCTGACGACACTTTTCGTTCAAATCGAAGCAGTTTTGAACTCGGGACTCTTGTGCCCCGTAAGTGCTGATCCTAATGATTTATCAGCATTAACTCCAGGTCATTTTTTGACCTTAGAACCGTTAACTGCAGTTCCCGATGAAGATCTATCTTCTGTCAATACTAACCGGCTTCATCGGTGGCAGCTGTTATAGTCGTTTCATCAGAATTTTTGGTCCAAATGGAAACACGAATATCTAAATTCATTAACACAACGCGCCAAATGGACCAAGAATTCAAAACCGTTAACCGTAGGATCGATGGTCATAATTAAAGATGACAACCGCGCTCCGTTACACTGGACCCTTGGCAGGGTACAGCAGCTTCTCGCCGGAGCTGACGGAATAGTTAGAATTGCCATGGTTAAGACTGCAATCCATAGCGTAATTCAACGGCCATTGGTAAAGTTATGTCCTCTACCAATAGACGACTAGCTTCCATTGGAATCTCCATCCTCGTAGTTTAACCATATCGTTTTAAGTTTCTTTACATAGTTTATTCTATAATTGTTTTAAGTATCGCACCGTTCATCGCATTTAATTAACCAGAAAGTACCATAGCTATTTTGGTGGGCGGGATGTTCCGTCATTATTAAGGATTTTATCGTTTTATTATATTTTTTAACGTATCATATCGATGTTCTGTATAAATAGGTTTATGCAGTGACAAAACGCAGCCTTAAAAAGCTGTAATGCGCTCTCTGCCCGCGAGTTGATTTTTTGACAGAAGCTTGAGGGCAGTTGCAATAATGAGTTGCACATTCGACCGCGCCACGAACGCAACTTGCTCGTAACCTAACGCGACCGCCACCGCGTGCTCCCCATATTACATCCCCAGTTCAGTTACTACAGATCTATGGACAAACACAAACAATATGAGAAGCTTTTTGAGCTTTACAGCACACTGGTTGGACGATGACATGACATTTCGACATGCAGTGCTCCGGATGAAACATTTTCCAGAGACTCACAACGCTCAAAACATAAAAGAGTGTCTTGAAGAAATTCCTGCCCAATAGGATATAAGTGCTGCCAAAATACATATTGTGCGTGACAATGGTAGGAATGTGGCCAAAGCGATTGATTAATCTATTTTTAAAGGAGTTCCATGTTTTATTCACACCATGCAGTTGCCGATCAACGATTCCCTTAAAACTGAGAATGTAGCTCAATTACTTACAAAATCGAAGCGCATCGTTACTCATTTCAACCACGCGGCGCCAGCTCAAAACAAACTACGTGCCATACAAGACGAACTAAATTTACCATCACATCAGCCCGTTCAAGATGTTTCTACAAGATGGAACTCTTCCTATTACATGCTTTCTCGGCTACTTGAACAAAAACGTTCAGTTTCTTTATATGTGACAGAAAAACCAGTTAATTTTAATACTTTGTCGACCGGCGAGTGGAAGCTACTAGAAAAATGTTTTGCGTTACTCAAGCCGTTTGAAGAGGTTACTAAGGTGATAAGTTCTAGTTGTTCATCCATATCAGAGGTTATTCCTCACCTAAAGAAATTGGAAACATATCTCGAGAACTATATGGATGAGGACCAAGACGAACAATTGATGGAGATAAAAGCAGTATTAGAAAACGGCTTGAAAGCTAGATTTGAAAATTTGGAACAAAATAAATTATTTTCACTCGCTACAATGCTTGATCCTAGATACAAATTACAGTGTTTGAGACTGATAATCTGGTCACTGTTAGATCTCAATTTTTACTAGAAGCTATAAAGAATTCTACTAGTGACGATGATGGCAGCGATACAAATAACGAAAGCAATACAAATAATTCTAAAAACATTACCGAGAGCTCAGAAATGACAGTCCATCGTAACTTTTGGGAGGTTTACCAAGATATTTAGATTAGATTCGCAGCTCGAAACAGCTGTGTAATTTTAATTCTTAATTATTGATAATTTGTGTAAAATAAACCTAGTTTAGGCCTAAATTGCAAAAACAAAGCATAACTCATAATTTGTGCTAGTGTAAATAAACCTAATTACAAAAAAGGTGACAAAATCGGACAAGATTTCCAACCGGTTTTAACATCCAAATTCAAAAGGAGTTCAATTCAACGGATTACCTAAAACCAGGGGAGTACTGTTTTCAACATTATTTTAATCATAATAGGAAAGTGTTATAATAAGTGTGATTGCAATCTAGACTTTAAAATTACCATTGCAATTAAGTTGAGGTTATATCAATAGTTGTATCTTGCGTAGCTTTGGTACCTACTTGATGATAATTAGCAACTATTTACCTACAGCAATACTGTTATCACAACACTTAACACTGTACAATCCTCACGACAGTGAGACTCGTCACAATTCATTGCATTTGGCCTAGTTATGCCTCTCTTTACTTGACGTATAGTGGAAGTAAAGTTGATGAAAACAACTTTTTGCCGCAGACATTCTACTTCTAACACTTAACAATACATTCAAATAATTACCAGTGGGAAATGTTGATAGTTATTTTAAGTAATTTAGTGTAAATTAGCTTCATAAATTATCTTTTTATATTCTTTAAAAATACCCTCAAGGAAAAAGTTAATAAAAGAAAATTGTACAGTAAATCTATATTTCTTTAAAAATCGATTATTTTATTTTAAAGACTTATTTTTAATATATTTTAAACTAAAATCAACCACGTACAATTAATAAATTCAGCATATAAGTACCTATTACTATCAGTCTCCTTGCTTATCTTAACATAAATTTAAATCAAAACATCAGCTATACACTTCTTTCTAAATAATTCCAGGTGAGGCCATATAAATCCAGCAAAATGACCACCAAAAATGGAACTATGACCCGGAAAATGGCTTCGCTGAATACTGAGCTCAAACTCAAAAATGCACTTGAGGATTTGAAACAGAGTAGGGAAAGCTGTGACCAACTTGTTAGGGAAAGAGAGGAGAGTGAAGAAGAGATTAAAATTACTATAAATAAAAACTCCCAACTCAAAAAAGAATTAGTTGAATTGCATGCCCAACTCCAAGAAGTCACCGAGCACCGTGATATTTTCGAACAGACACTATTGCGCAATAATGAATTGGAGACTGAACTTCGAGATGCCAACATGTTAAATAGTGAACGCAACCTTTATTTCCTTGTATTGTTAAGTTGGTAATCGTTTGTTATTTGTTGTTGATGTTGGCAACATTGTTTTTTTTGGCTGTGTCTTTGTAACACTTTTATGGTTGTTCGTTAATACATTCATATTAAATTTCAACATAAAATCTTTTCTTTTTGCTAAAGTAATCACAAAATCCTTCATGGTAGCAGAGCGTAGTTGTACGAAATAAGTGGTTACTCGGAATAGTAAAGTGAAAAGTCCGAAAAGTGAAAAACGGACATTAAATCCTACCGGCGTTGTGTCATACCTACAGTTAACTTTTATTGCGAAAAATGTCTGCAAATACGGCATTTAACATTGAAAAGCTTGTTGGACGGGACAATTATGCAAATTGGAAGTTTGCAACAAAAGCATATTTGGAGCATGAAGATCTCTGGCAATGCGTACAAGATGACAAAGTCGATGGCGCGAAAGATATCAAGGCCAAGTCAAAACTGATTTTGTTAGTGGATGCTATCAATTACGTTCATATTCAAGATGCAAAAACGGCCAAAGAAGTCTGGTTGAATCTGGAACGAGCATTTGACGACAATGGCTTGTCACGAAAAGTGGCTTTGTTAAAAGATCTCATAACAACAACACTGGAATCCTCTAAAAGTGTTGAGGATTATGTTAACAAAATTATGACGTCAGCTCACAAATTAAGAAACATAGGATTTAATGTCGATGATGAATGGCTGGGCACTCTGATGTTAGCGGGTTTGCCGGACCTATACAAACCCATGATTATGGCTATAGAGAGCTCCGGGGTAAAAATCAGTGCAGATAATATCAAAACTAAACTACTACAAGAAGTTCAGAGTTCCGAAACTACTGCTTTTTACTCATTCAAGAAGAAAACTAATGAAAATCTGAACAACATGAAACCTAGAGGCCCAAGGTGTTATAAATGTAACAAATATGGCCACATTAGTAAACATTGTCGGACACAGAAGAAAACTTCAAGTAACAGTGAAGATAAAGGCTTTATAGCAGCATTTACAGCTTCTTCTGTAACAACTGAAAGTGATAAATGGTATGTGGACTCCGGGGCTTCAATGCACATGACCAACCGAAGAGATTGGATGTATGATGTCCAAAGTCCACCAGTTTCAACCATCACCGTTGCTAATAATACCTCGCTACCTGTGAAAGGAATAGGAAAAATCAATTTGGTGTTGCATGGTAACAACAATGAGAACAGACTACAGGTAAAAGATGTTTTGTTTATACCTGAACTTGCCGGAAACTTACTTTCTGTTAGTGCAATGGTCAGTAATGATTGCAAAGTGAACTTTAATAAAAATAAATGTGAAATATTTAGCAGTAATGGAGTGTTCCTATGTTCTGCATTATTAGAAAACAACTTGTACACACTTAATGTTCACAGAGAAATAAATGCTAACCTTAGTATTTCTGATATTTCAAATGATGTTGTCCTGTGGCACCGACGCATGGGACACCTTAATTTTCCAGATGTGAACCGATTACCAGAATGTACAGAAGGAATGAGCTTGACGGACAGAGTGAGACTACCAGTGACTTGTACTACATGCCTAGAAGGAAAACAAACGAGACTGCCCTTCAACCATGCGGGATCCAGAGCCACAGAACTACTCGAGGTGATACATTCTGATTTATGTGGCCCGATGGAGACTCAGTCCCTTGGAGGTATGAGATATTTTATTACTTTTGTGGATGATTACTCCAGATCAGTCTTTATATATTTCCTTAAAGACAAGCTCAGTATCCTTAATGCATTCAAAGATTTTCACAAGAAAGTAGAAAAAGAATGTAACAAGAAAATAAAAATCATTCGTACAGATAACGGTTTAGAATTTTGTAATAAAGATTTTGAGTACTACTTAAGTCAACATGGCATAAAACACCAAACAACCACACCGTATACACCACAACAGAACGGTCTCGCCGAAAGGATGAACCGTACTCTTGTAGAGAGGGCAAAGTGTATGTTGTTAGATGCAAACTTACCTAAACCATTTTGGGCTGAGGCGACTGCTACTGCGGCTTACATAATCAACCGCTCGCCTACCACATCCATTAATAAAAGGACTCCCTATGAACTGTGGACAGGTAAGGTGCCAGATTTGTCCAACATGAAAATCTTTGGTTCCGAAGTCATGATGCAAGTTCCCAAGGAGAAGCGAAAGAAATGGGACCCGAAATCACAAATAATGATCTTTGTAGGTTATTGTGATAACACGAAAGGATATCGTCTTGCTGAACCTAAAACAAACAAAATCATGAAAACTAGAGATGTTGAATTTTTGGAGAACGTTAAAAAGAACAATAATATATACTTACCTTGTGAAGTCAACAGCTCTGCTGATGTCTCACAATCAGCTATATCACCAGCAGCAGCACCTGAAACTGAAAAACAATTGCTAGAATTTACAAATACAGATGATGGTGAGACCTCTGAAGAATATGAAACTGATGTAGACAATGATGAAGAGTACATACCGCAGAAATCAACGGAAGACATACCTCCTAACACCATGACCTTACGATCAAAGAACAAGCCTAGAATGACAGATTGTAGTCCTAAACCCAGTTATTTTTGTCCTGTTAGAAATATAAAAGATCCAGATTCAGTAAAGGAAGCCCTATTCTCTGATAATGCTGAAAATTGGAAAATTGCAATGGATGAAGAATTTCAATCGCTGTTAAGAAATAATACCTGGATACTTACCGACTTACCTCCTGGAGCTCTTCCATGCAAATGGATTTTTAAAACCAAAACTGATGAAACTGGAGCTGTGAACAGATATAAAGCTAGACTTGTCATAAAGGGTTATGCTCAGAAAAGAGGAGTTGACTATGATGAAATATATTCACCAGTAGTTAGATATACATCTGTGAGATACCTCATTGCATTGGCCGCAAGATACGACTTGGATATAGATCAAATGGATGCCATAACAGCATTTTTGCAAGGAGACCTGGAAAACAAAATGTATATGTTACAACCAGAGTTTGATGAGAAAGGAACAAAAGTATGTTTGTTACAAAAGTCCATTTATGGTTTGAAACAGGCCAGCCGGCAATGGAATTTAAAGTTAGATAGTATATTACAGGAAATTGGCCTGACTAGATCAAAAATAGATCCCTGTATTTATTATCACATAAAACTACCCACTATGATATTTGTAGCTGTATGGGTTGATGACCTTATAATTTTTTCAAACAGTAATGATTTGAAGTCTGATATCAAAGAAAAATTGAAGAGAAAATTTCATATGAAAGATCTTGGAGAAGCGAAACAATTTATAGGAATAGGTATTAATAGAGATCGCAAGGAAGGAAGAATAATGCTGGATCAAGAAAACTATGTTATGGAAATATTGGAACGATTTGGCATGTCAGAATCAAAACCAGTGAAAACTCCAATAGAAGTAAATGCTAAATTTGAGACAGGTGACACTGACCATGTGGAAAACATACCATATAGACAAGCGATTGGATGTTTATTGTATTTAGCCCAAGCTACAAGACCAGACATTGGGTTTGCTGTCAATAAGCTCAGCCGATATGTAAGTAATCATGGTCAGCAGCATTGGCTTGGTGTCAAAAGAATAATGAGATATCTCCAAGGCACGAAGGATTTGAAATTGACATTTACCAAAGATGTGTCAAATGAAATAAGAGGATATTGTGATTCAGACTGGGCCAGCAGTCCAGAAGACAGAAGGTCCTGCACCGGCTATATATTTCTTTTTCAGAATGGCGCGATAGCTTGGAACTCCTGTAAGCAAGCTACTGTTGCTCTGTCCACAGCTGAGGCAGAGTATATGGCAATGGCAGCTGCCACACAAGAAGCATTATGGCTCCGCCAGCTCCAGCTAGAACTAAGCCTGCAAGAAGACTGTCCCCTCCCTATTTATTGTGATAATCAAAGTGCGATACGTTTAGCTTCAAATGATTGTTATAAACCCAGAACAAAACATATTTACATCCGCTATCATTTTTTGAGAGACAATGTTAACAGTAAATTTATAAATTTTGTGTACTCTAAGGGATGTGAAATGGTTGCTGACATTTTAACAAAGGGTACTACATAAGAGAAACACTTGTATTGTTTAAGGAAAATGGGTTTGCATTCTAGAGGGGGTGCTAAATAGTGAACGCAACCTTTATTTCCTTGTATTGTTAAGTTGGTAATCGTTTGTTATTTGTTGTTGATGTTGGCAACATTGTTTTTTTTTGGCTGTGTCTTTGTAACGCTTTTATGGTTGTTCGTTAATACATTCATATTAAATTTCCACATAAAATCTTTTCTTTTTGCTAAAGTAATCACAAAATCCTTCACAACAGGACTTTATTGCATTTCGAAGAAGAAAAAAAACAACAAGAGATCTCGCAGACCTTGAACCTCGTTGATTGATGATGATGACGTTGATTAGGAGCCCGGGTGGGTATGCAGTAGTTTCTGATTTAGAATTAAGTAAAAGAGGTCAATTTGATACTAAACATAATATAAAATTAACCAGTAAAAATAGACTAAAGAAATATTTAAAATTAAATAAATTTATCACAAAAACTAAAAAAATAATTAAAAACAAAAATGCTTTTATAATAATATTAAGTTGAGGAAAGAACGTGCAGAGTTATTGGACAGTCTAGAGATCTATCATAATAAACTGTATGAAAGCAGATCTAAATACAATGTTGACATTGAACGAATGCAGGCTGACATCTCATAGTTACATGTGTCTTTATGTGGCCGCAAATAAACTTTTAGAAATAGGAAACCCCAAAACAGATTTCTTATCACTACCAAATATAAATGTAACACAGGTGACAGATAACACCATCTCAGGGGCCAATCTGTTGAATGTTGACCGGCAACCTTCAATGTCAACACCACAATATAGTAATACCAAGATAAATGTAATTATGTTTTCAGATAGGTTAGGAGTTGGTTATGGTCCTCTACTAAGTAAGAAATTAAGTTGTAATGTTATTAATAACTGTATGCCAGGTGCATCACTTGATATAATAATTAATCGTATACGTTATAATGCTAGGAAATAGTCAAAACCTTAATAAGACAAAAATCATTCAAAGTTACTCGATTTTGTCCTGCCTAAATGTAAGGAAAATAATATTTTGTGCCCTACCTTTTTGTAAAAATCAAATACCGCAAGAAAATGACAGTATTCACTCATTAAATACATTAATTTATAATATGACTCAACGTCAAATTTGTGTTTTTTGACACAAATAAATTTATTAATAACTAGCAGCCCGTCCCGGCTTCGCAAGGGGTAGACAATTATCGCTAATAGTTTCGGCAGCGCATTCGACGAAAGACATTTTAAGACTCATTTTTCTACACCTTCGGTTACATTGTTCAAATTTTACCAAGGATCCCTAATTTTTTTTAAAATGAAATGTAGCCTATGTCAAATTGGAAGAATGTAGCATTCTATTGGTGAAAGAATTTTTTAAATCGGCCCAGTACTTTTTGAGCCTATTCATTACAAACATACAAAACTAGGTACAAATCTTTCCTCTTTATAATATTAGTATAGATAGCTTTCAATTGACTGGCAGCTCTTTACATCTGCCTTATAAACTAAAAAAACGAGTAGCTACTTTGTTAGCATATAATATTAACTGTATTGATTTAAAATACAAAAATGAAACCATTTGCAGTGATAATATTACTATTTGTACTAATTTAAATATGAATAATGATAATAATATACATTTAAATTAAATAATAAGACAATAGAGGAAATCTCTTGCAGTCAGCCCATTATGACAAAGGAAAAGACCAACAGCCTCAATATTGTTCATCAAAATATACAAGGCTTTTCCGGCAAAGAACTGGAAATATCATTATATTTACAAGACATGAATATACATGTCCTATGCATAACTGAGCACTGGTTTAAGAAATGTGAAGTGCTCATAGGAATCGAAAACTGGGAAGTTGTTAGTTTGTTCTGTAAAGAGTCAGCTACACGAGGGGGATCATTTATATTAATTTAAAAAAAATATTAAATCCAAGGAACGAAAGGATATCGTGGCACTTTCTATAGAGCAAACTATTGAACTCGCGTGTGCTGAGTTAGAGCAGTATATTATTGTTAGTGTATACATACCCCCATCGGCAGATTACCTTCTTTTTGAGTCCACTATGGAAGGGGTATTAAAAAAGTTATGTAAATCAAACAAAAATATAGTTGTATGTGGAGATTTTAATTTTAACATATTAGTAGAAACACCAAGTTCTGTGAGGTTCCTAAATCTTTTTAAATCTTTTAATTTGATAAATCTTTTTAATGAACCTACTAGAATCACTCCTACAACAGCTACCTGCTTAGATAATATTTTCTGTAATTGTAAAGTAGTAGATAAATCAGTTATAAATTGCCTTAGATCAGACCATAGTGGAAAAATAGCCTCTTTTGAGCACCATCATGTCTCGCCTATTGTGAATATTGTTTGTAGGCCGGTCACTGCTAATAAATTAGATCGATTTAAAAATAATATTGATTGCGGAATAAATTTATTACCACCAAACAGTGATACTGTAGATGTATCATATGAAAACCTATTTGGATTAGTCAAAGATGAATTTAATAATATATTCAAACAAAAACATATAAAAGTAAATACAAATAAGTATAAATTAAGTGACTGGGCCACGACTGGTATTCACGAAAGTAGGAAAAAATTATACGAATTATATGAACTAAGAGCGCAAACTCAAGACCCAAACATTTTTGAATATGTTTGAAAAATTCTCCAAAATTTTTAAAAAAGTATGTTCTGTAGCCAAAGCCAATTATATCCGTGGTATTATTACAAACTCCAAAAATAAAAGTAAAGCTACTTGGAGTATTATAAATAAAGAAACAGGCAAAAATAGACAATCAGATCGTACTATTGACCTCAATATCGACAGTAAAATGATTAAATCTGACAGTGAAGTAGCGAACGCATTTGAGGATTTTTTCTCTAAAATACCTTTAGTTACAACTAGTAAATTAAACTCTTCACACGGTCTTGCCGAAAATGTTCTAAAATCCAATGTTGACAAATGCAATTCTATATTTAATTTTAGGCATATTAATCCAGAAATTATTATTAAAACTTTTAGAGAGTTGAATATTAAAAAAACTGAAGATTTATGGGGAATTTCGACTAATATAATCAACCATATTATTGATAGTATAGCAATGCATCTTGCTTGTATATTTAATCGGTGTATTGATGAAGGTTCATTTCCAAATTTAATGAAGTACAGTAAAATTATACCTTTATTTAAATCCGGTGATAAAAGTGATCCCTCGAACTACAGACCTATATCAATACTACCAGCTCTTAGTAAAATATTTGAAAAGATTATATTTAATCAACTCTTATCACATTTTAGAATTAACGAATTATTGCATGAGAAGCAGTTTGGTTTTACTAAAGGTAGAAACACAACTGATGCGGGAGTTGCACTCACTACGCATATATTCGATGCATTTGAAAAAAAGAAAGATGTTTCAGGAGTGTTTTGTGATTTGTCTAAAGCATTCGATTGTGTAGATCACAAAACGTTAATAATGAAATTACGGCATTATGGTGTCTCGAATGATTCAGGAAATTTGTTAGAGTCATACCTCACTGACAGATTGCAAACAGTTAGTATTAATGGAACTGACTCTTCTGGAGCCCCATTACGCATGGGTGTGCCCCAGGGCTCTATATTGGGACCTTTATTATTCTTAATATATATAAATGACCTTCCTTACTTTACTAAAGACCTTTGTGAGATAGTATTGTTTGCAGATGATACATCTTTGATTTTTAAAACTGATAGAGGTAAAGCTACCTTCGACGATGTGAATGATGCGCTCTCACAAGTAGTACGCTGGTTTACTGCCAACAATCTCTTACTAAATGCGAAAAAAAACCAAGTGCATTAAATTCACTATGCCCAATGTAAGGCAGGTCAGTACGCATATAAATATGTCAGACGATCATATAGATGCGGTTGATTCAACAACATTTTTGGGAATCACATTAGACTCACGACTGCAATGGGGTCCCCATATAAACGCCCTGGCAGGAAGGCTCAGTTCAGCGGCTTACGCTGTGAGGAAAATAAGGCTGTTAACTGATGTCGAAACGGCAAGACTAGTATACTTTAGTTATTTTCATAGTTTCTTGTCGTATGGTCTATTGCTATGGGGCTCAGCTGCTGACATTGAATCAATCTTTGTGTTGCAGAAAAGAGCCGTACGTGCAATATACTGTCTTGGTCCTCGAGAGTCTCTGAGGGAGATTTTTAAAGAGGTCAACATATTAACCGTTGCCTCCCAATACATTTTTGAAAATATTATGTATGTAAGAAAAAATCTAAGTTTGTTTAGTCTAAAAAGTGATTCACATCATTATAATACTAGAAATAAAAATAAACTTACCGTTCCGTGTTTCAAATTAAAAAAAGTTGGTAATTCATTTATGGGGAATGGTATAAAAATTTTCAATAAATTACTACAAACTCTCATAATGTTGATTTTGAACTCATGGATCGGAAGTTCAACACTTCCGATCCATGAGTTCAAAATCAACATTAAAGAAGTCCTTATGACAAAAGGATATTACAAATTAGAAGATTATTTAAACGACAAGAAAACTGCCTAGCTCGCACTTACTATTGTCTTGTAAAATGTATTTCCTGTAAAATCAGGCCGACAAAGGTGACTGAGTTTGTTGCGCCGTTTCTTCTCATCACCAGCCTATATGTAGTCCCGAAGCGGTGGTAGGGCTAAGTTATATTTTGGGATGTGTATAAGTGCCCGGAGGAGGGCCTACATACAGAATAAATAATTTCATTTCTGTTACGTGAGGGCGCTGGCGCTGAAAGGTGGTTGCTGTCTTCAATATAAAACTATACAAAATAACCATTGATTTTAGAATATGACCTTATTTTTTTATTTCAATTACAATTTAAAGTAACTAATTGGTATTAGAATTTTAGTTTAGTTTAATTTTATAAAGCGAGGGAACTGTCATTTTGTGTTTGGGTCGAGGGAAAAAACGGAACGCATATGACAGTTCTATATATGACAGATCGGAAAAACAACTTGTTAATTGTGAAAGACGAGAAAAATCGAGGAAAAATTAATAATAAAGCTAAGTAACAGTAATTGTCATGATCGTTGTAAATTGTAGAATTGATTTAGTATTCATTTTGTCCTTTATTTCTGTTTTCATGTGATTGTAGTAAAGTTGGTACACTGGCAAAAATATAATGTTGAACTCATTTTCTTGTGTTTTATTTATTTGAGCTGTGATATAGCTGGTTAACTTATCTTATCTTTAATAATTTTCAGAAGTGGGATACCAAAATGCCCAAACAAAAGCGAGGAAGAACCACAAATAGATGTGAATTTACAGTTGAAGACTGTTCCAGTGATGGCGGTCCAGACCCTAAGAAGTGGCGGCCTTGGCGGTTACCTCGCCACTGATGGAAACCCAAAACATTCTAGCAGAACCGAATATTGGTGTACACTCAGCCCACAGACCTGGTGAGTCCGTTCCATATTATTATGATGGTGCAATAATGGCAAAAGCAGAGATAATTCCACTATTTGATCCAGAAAAATCAGATATATTTGCAAATCAGTGGGTCAATAAAATTGAACAGCTGGGAGTGATTCATCACTGGTCGGATGACACTAAAAGTTATTATATGCAGTCGAGACTGAGTGGTATGGCACGGACATGGCATGCATCGCTACAAAATTACATGCTTACGTAGGCTGAGTGGAAGAGCGAACTTCTGAAGGCTTTTCCATATAATCTTGATTATGCTGAATCGTTGAGAGAGATGTTGTCCCTAAAAAAGGGTTTTAATGAAAGCATGGCTCAATACTTTTATCAGAAGAACGCTCTTTTTACTAGATTGGAGATAGAAGGTGATAAAGCAGTAGCATGCATTATTGACGGGTTGCCTATACATATGAAGGCTCCAGCTCGAGCTGGCAATTAAACATCACCTTCAGAATTATATTCTAAATTTTTGGCAATGATGGAGGATAAAAATAAGCCAACTCCAAATATTCGTTCAAAATTTGAATCTTACAGAACCGAAACTAATCCCATTCTATCCAACGATAGGGGTCAAAATAAAGAGATCAGAAAGTCATTATCTTGTTTTCTATGTAACGAGAATGGGCATACTGTAAAGCGTTGTCCTAAAAATCTAAATCGACCCCATTGTGATAATTGTCACAAAATTGGCCACGCAACCGACAAGTGCTGGTTTAAGCCACCGACATCTAACCCAATGCGAACCCCATTAGCACCGACTCCTACTACAATTAATGTTATTCAACCTGAGGTAAATAATACATATTTTGCTGAAATTTTGGTTGATAATATAAGGGTTAAGGCTTATTTCGACTCAGGAGCAAAAATAAAGTAATCAACTTATCTATATCAAAAAAACTAAATTCTCCCTTGCTACCCTGTAAACTTTTAATTAGTGGGTTTGGTGGTGGCACTGTGACTGCAATCAGGCAGCATGAGGTCACTTTAGAGGTCAGTGGCATTGAATTCAAGACTACACTCGTCGTAGTTGATTATGACGAGCGCCTTCCTCAAGTAATCTTAGGCCAACCGATTATTAACGATCCTCGAATTAAATTCATCATATCCAGTAATAAACTGTCCATTGAAGAAATACAACATAACTTAGCTGCAGATATGCTACTGATCGATGACGTTAAAACAGATGTTCGCGTTGAAATTCGATGCTCAAGGGATGTTACCGTTCCGCCCCGCACGGTTATGGTCGTAGACGTACTATGTCATGGGAACGGCAACGAAGAATTTGTTTTTGTTGACTCGAGAACACGGTTCTTTAATGGCAGAGATTATTCTATTCCTGCGTCTATTATTAATTCGAAGTTTGCAGTTATCGAAGTACAGAACACATCAGTGACACCCTTGAATCTCAAAGCCGGTGAACTGTTAGCCAGAGGCAGTCAGTGCATCGATGCTGAATACCACCTAGAACCTGAGGATAGGCGAGAGAGCGGACAGGTCCTATCAATTGACTTAGAAGAGATACAATGCGACGCTACTGATCCCGCAATTAGAACAAAATTGACAAACCTATTGCAAGAATATTCAGATTGTTTCTCGTCTAAAACTGAGGACTTGGGATGCACGGACAAAATAAAAATGAAAATAGAGCTCAATTCCGATAAACCTGTATGTTATAGGCCATACAGACTGTCAGAAGCTGAAAAAACCATCGTTAGAGAGAAAATAGCTGATTTAACCAAAAATAGGATAGTCCAGGAATCAAACTCGCCATTCTCTAGTCCTATAGTTCTGGTGCGCAAAAAGAACGGAGATTACCGGCTATGTATAGACTACCGAAAATTAAATAGTATAACGGTAAAGGATCGGTACCCCTTACCAATAATTGAGGAACAGGTGGAAAAATTGGGAAGTAAAAAGATGGTTACTAGTCTCGACATGTCTCAAAGCTTTTATCAGATTCCTTTGGATCAAGAATCTGTTCCTAAAACCGGATTTTCAACACCAGAGGGTCATTACGAGTTTTTACGCATGCCCTTTGGGCTTGCCAACTCACCAAGCGTATATCAGAGGTAAATGGATAGAATTTTGGGTTCTTTAAGACATGAAAAGGTACTCCCTTACATGGATGACCTACTGATACCCTCGGCTAATGAGGCTGAAGCCTTGGAGACACTTCGTAAAATACTGGACATTATTAGAGATGCTAAGCTCACGTTAAATTTAACCAAATGCAGATTTCTGTTAAAAACAATCCAGTACTTGGGCTACGAGATAAATGAGGAGGGGGTGCGCCCTGGTAGCAAGAAGATAGAAGCCGTAACCAAGTACCAGGAGCCTACAAACATTCATGAGCTTCGCATGTTTTTGGGCCTTACGAGCTACTTTAGAAAATTTGTCAAGGGCTACGCTATGATCGCCAACGACTTGTATAAGCTTCTGAAAAAGGGAACGGTTTGGGAATGGGCTCAACCACAACAAAGTGCGTTCGACAGATTGAAAAAAATACTGACAACAAGACCAGTACTTGCGCTATATAACTCGAACGCAGATACCGAAGTTCATACAGATGCGTCTAGTAAGGGCATTGCAGGGATTTTACTTTAGAAGAATGGTGATGCTTTTCGACCGGTTGCCTACTTTAGTAGGAAGACATCTAGAGAAGAAGCAGTCTATCACTCCTACGAGTTAGAATGCCTTGCAGTCGTTGAGTCCTTAAAAAGGTTCCGGATCTACCTGGCAGGGATCGACTTTAAAGTTGCTACAGATTGCTCTGCCGTTCGACAAACTTTCGAGAAGCGTGATTTGTTGCCTCGAATAGCTCGATGGTGGTTGAGCATACAAGAGTACAACTTTACAATAATCCACCGGCCGGGCACAACACACAAGCATGTTGATGCACTTAGCCGGGCCTCAGTAGAAGAAGCAGAAACACCACATGTCATGGTTCTAGATCTTCTAGACTGGGTAGTTTGCATGCAAAACCAGGATTCTAAGCTTCGCATAATACGAGATAAATTAGAGGAAGGCGATGGCGACCTAGATATACAAAATAATTACGTACTAAAAGACAACAGAGTTTATAGGCGCTGTATAAACGACCAACTATGATTAGTAATACCAAAATATTGTAGGTGGAACATTATGAGAAAGTACCATGATGACATTGGTCATCCCGGCCTAAAAAAGTGCAACGTAATTATAAAGGATAATTGTTGGTTTCCTGGAATGACGAGATTTATCCGAAAATATGTTAACGGGTGTCTTGATTGTGCCTTTAAAAGGGGACAGTATGGTAAACACGAAGGGGAACTTCACCCCATTGACAAAATTGAAAAACCACGGACACACTTCACATAGACCATGTTGGCCCATTTTGTAAAAGTCGTAAGGGGTATTCCTACTTACTGGTGGTGGTCGACTCGTTCACCAAATTTGTATGGGCCAAGCCTTTTAAATCAACGAAGTCTATAGAAGCAACTAAAAAATTAATGGAAATATTTTGCGAATTTGGTTACCCAAGAAGAATAGTGTCTGACAGAGGAACAGCATTCACCAGTAAGACTTTTCGGGACTTCTGCAATGCTAACCAGATGGTTCATGTTAAAAACTCCGTTGCTTCACCTAGATCTAATGGTCAGGTGGAGCGATATAACAAAACGGTCGTAGAAGGTATTCACAAGAGTACTCAGGATGAACGATACTGGGATACTTGCGTAACCAAAGTTATGTGGGGACTGAACAACACCGTCAATTCAACGACTGGCTTTACCCCGTACAAATTAATGTTTCAAAGTAGTCGAAGTCTCTTACAAGAAGTTAGAAACAACACTGCAGACTTGATGGAGGAAGCCGCAAATAATGTACAAAATGCTAAGAAAAACATAGAAAAAACCGCGGCTGCTATGAAGAAGAGATTTGATGCAAAGAGAAAGAAACCAACGAAATACAAAGTCAATGATCTTGTACTATGGCGAAAATCAGAGGCTGGTTCGAAAGAAGCTATAAGAAAATTGAAGGAAAAATTTAGCGGGCCATATAAAATTCAATAATATCTTGGAAATGATAGATATATGATAATAGTACATTATGATACAAGTGTGCTACGTTGGTCATTATACACGAGGCATTATTATAAGCGCGAGCCGCAGGCGAGCGCGGTAAGGAAGCCGAGTGTGATAATGATCAATGCACACGAGTTGCATACGACGTTTTTCAACACAATTGCGAGGAAAAAACAAACTAAAATCTAAAATACCTTCTCCGAATATGACTTGGCGTTTTTGCTGTTTTTCTATGCATTTTGGCGGCAACAGGCTATCACTCGCGTTTCGTGCCTCGATAAGTATTTCCGACGGGGTTGAATAACATTTTACTCGTCTTTACTATTTAAAGTAGACATTTTTGATAGTAATTAACCACACAGCAACAACTTTACCAAATAATAATGGAAAATAGCATGCAAGTTTTGTTTTTTTCGTGCGCCGCAATTTCGATGCGCGCGCAGGTTCAATAATGGCAAAGGAAAAACTGGCTGTTCAGCCGAGTAGCAGCAATTTAAAAAATAAAATAATCTATAAATTATTGTTTCTAAAAATGATAGTTAAGTTTGTTTGTGTTTATTAATATACAATTTGATAAAATGAAATATTTATTTGTCATCTTAACCCTTAAATAATTTAATATTGGTAAAATATTCAATGTTCTTAGACACAAACTGTTGCTGGTTTTTTTAAAAAAAAGTTTACATTACCGCACTAGTGCGATAATCTTTTTACAGCACAAGTGCGTAATATGATGTGTTATGAAACTTAAAACGGTGTTATAAGAGTGAATTTACGAGCAACTGTGTTGAAAAATCATTAAAAGGTTTAAAAGGCTATAAAAAGTTTACAGCCACGGTTGCATCTGATGCTTTAAGAAAATTTAACAATGATTCAGATAGTGAGAGTCAAGAAAGTGACAGTAATGTTGACAGTACCGAAGAATTGATGGATCTACTGGAGGGATAATCGGTAATTATAAGTATTAAAAAGGTCAAATAGACTGGATGCAAAACATTTTAAAAAATGTAATATCAGATAATATCGTAAGAAAGTGTACTCTGGGCCACTACCTGAAGGTAGCGATTGTACTTTGGGCCACTACTTGTAGGTAGTGATCGAACTCCGGGCCACTACTTGCCGGTAGTGATTAAACTATGGGCCGCTACCACTTGTAAGTTGCGATTGTACTCTGGGCCACTACTTGTAAGTAGTGATTGAACTCTGGGCCACTACTTGTAGGAAGTGATTGAACTCTGGGCCACTACTTGTAGGTAGTGATTGAACTCTGGGCCACTACTTGTTAGTAGTGATTGAACTCTGGGCCACTACTTGTGAGTAGTGATTGAACTCTGGGCCACTACTTGTAGGTAGTGATTGAACTCTTGAGTCAATTCTTATAGGAAGTGATGTTCCCTGGGTCAATAAGTCTTACTCTATTATTTTTATTACTTTCTTAATTATTACTCTATTATTATTAGCAAGTCATAAACTATATACATTTTAGCTCATTTATCTGGAAATTTATAATGTTGCTGTCTTCAATATAAAACTATACAAAATAACCATTGATTTTATAATATGACCTTATTTTTTTATTGAAGATAAATAACACTTGAAAAAAATCATCGACCTCAGGTGGGACTCGAACCCACGTCCCATCGCATACCGGGCGAGTGCTTTGACCACTAAGCTACCGAGGACGTCACGTGACAAGATGAAATTCCTCAAGTGTTTTTTCTCGCTGTCAAAGCCAGCGTATTCTGATCAATGTTGTAGCTATATGTATAGCTGAGTAGTATACTACCGTCAACACCCTATAGAAATATTTTTACAAATATTTGACTATTGGTTAAGATCAGAAATGCTTAAACATTGTAAATTTTTGTTTTTAGCAATTCCATGCAAGGTTTAATTGAAGATAAATAACACTTGAAAAAAATCATCGACCTCAGGTAGGACTCGAACCCACGTCCCATCGCATTATTTTATTTTTTTATTTCAATAACAATTTAAAGTAACTAATTGGTATTAGAATTTTAGTTTAGTTTAATTTTATAAAGCGAGGGAACTGTCATTTTGTGTTTCGGTCGAGGGAAAAAACGGAACGCATATGACAGTTCTTTATATGACAGATCGGAAAAACAAATTGTTAATTGTGAAAGACGAGAAAAATCGAGGAAAAATTAATAATAAAGCTAAGTAACAGTAATTGTCATGATCGTTGTAAATTGTAGAATTGATTTAGTATTCATTTTGTCCTTTACTTCTGTTTTCATGTGATTGTAGTAAAGCTGGTACACTGGCAAAAATATAATGTTGAACTCATTTTCTTGTGTTTTATTTATTTGAGCTGTGATATAGCTGGTTAACTAATCTTATCTTTAATATTTCATTTCATTTCATTTCATTTCATATAGTTTCACGAAAAGTGCACAATATTTACGACGAAAAATCTAGTTCGGCTCACGAGCTTCATTCTTATTGCGCATTGCCTGTCATCAAACGTCATGAAGACCCATTCAAGTAGTGGCATCAGAACCGTTCCAGATATCCTGAAATGGCTCGTATCGCCAAAGTGTATCTATGTTGTCCTGCCAGCACTGTTTACAGTAAACGTCTCTTTTCGGAAGCTGGCAACATTTACGAGACGAAAAGGAATCGTTTACTTCCCGATCGAGCCGATACACTGACATTCCTCCACCATAACTTGCCTCTAGTTAAGAAAAAAGAAGAGTTTTGATTTTGATATGTGCCTAGGTTATAGAATATTACCCTAGTTTTCTACTGAATTACAGACTGATTACTAAGTTCCTATTACGTTACCTAACTGTTTTTTTGATGATAATAATATATGCGGTTAGTAAAATTGTTGTTTTCATTCATTCAATTTTAGCGCCGATTATAATCGGCACATTCTGCCGAATAGTCACCGACTAGTCGCCGACTACTGATGATGCCGAATAGTCGGCTTTCCCAACTAGTCGGCGACTAGTCGGCCTATCTCTAGCGTTTTCCAAAATTCAACCAAAATAATCATACATATAGATTCATAAATAATCTTTAATCTAAATATATAAAAGAAGAATCTGTCTGACTGACATATCAAAGCACAGCCGCTGGTTCTATAGATTCCAAATTTGCAAAGTATATTTCTTCTAAGGTGCACTAAAAAAGGATTTCTCAAAATTCAACCTCGAGGGGGGTAAAATGAGGGTCCAAAGTTTGTATGAAAGCCCGTCAGTTTTAGAGTTAGGATCTCCAAATTTTGTGTTGTGTAATTCATTCATATTAATCTCGGCGTTTTTGATAAAAAAAAACACCCCTGATATGGGGTAAAAAGGGGATGAAGTTGTGAATGGAAAGACCTAAGTTTTCAAAGTAAATACTACTATTTAGGCTTACGGCTAGGACTCACCCAAAGTACATCGGTGTTGTTGGAATTTCAAGTGCCAACCTCACCTGCCCGTGGTGCACCCTGCTGGACAACGGACGAGGCTCTGGCGACCGAACCTTTGGCGGTTTAACCGACTAAACGCAGAGCCAAATATCTCTGGCCAGTGGCGGGCAGCAGCGTCACTAGTGCGAGGCTCTGTGCTGCGCTCACCAACCCGCTTGCCCAGCGTGGTGAGTACGGGCATATACCCCCCATGAGTAGAGGACAAAAACCACGGCCCCTAGTTCCCGGCCGCCCTACTATTCTGGGTCACGGCAGCGGCCTCGGTTACGGTAGGACAGGGGGTGCGAAGAATCCCCGGGCTACGGACGGCTACCACAAACCACTGACCTTGGCAACGTATAACGGACGCAGTTTACGGCTGGATGAAGACCTGGTCGAACTCGAGGAAGAGCTTAAAAACATCAGATGGCATATTCGAGGGTTGTCAGAAGTTCGAAGACAGTGGGAGGACATGATGACTATTGAATCTGGCCACATTTTCTTTTTCCGAGAGAGAGACCAACTCTCCCAAGGTGGCGTAGGTTTCCTTGTCCACTAAGATCTCCGTGACAACGTGTTTGAGATATCCAGCGTGTCGACCCGGGTAGCGTACCTTGTACTGAAACTGACCGAGAGGTACTGCCTCGAAGTCATACAGGTATATGCGCCGACGTCGACAGGGCATTCGGATGATGTGGTCAAGGCCGTGTATGAAGATATATCTAAGGCCATACACCATACAACCAAGACCCACTTCACCGTTGTCATGGGCGACTTCAACGCCAAAGTAGGAGTACAGGAACTCGACGAATCGTGTGTAGGACAGCACGGCTATGGAACCAGGAACCACAGGGGGCGAATGCTGGTAAACTTTCTGAGTATGCAGGGGCTCTTCTCCATGAACACCTTTTTCCAGAAGAAGCTCCAGAGAAAGTGGACCTGGCTTAGCCCCGATGGTAAGAAGAAGAATGAGATAGACTTCATCATGACGGACAAGAAGCATATATTTAGGGATGTCTCTGTGGTAAATAGGTTTATCACCGGTAGCGACCACCGACTGGTTAGAGGCACCCTAAATATCAACATTAAGCTGGAAAGAAGCCGCATGATGGGGTCGACTCTTCGTCCGACACTGGTCCAGGCCGGCCAAGACTCCAAAAAATTCCAGTTGGAGCTTCGAAACCGATTCGCTGCTTTGGAAACTACTGAGGACGTGGACAGGGACCTTGATGGTGTGATTGGAGTCATACGTGAAGTGGGAAACAGGCACTTTAAGGGAAAGCGAGCGTGCCGAGACGCCAAACTTTCGGGCGGGACTTTGGAACTGATGAAACGTCGACGGGAAATGCCAGAGGAAGCTTTGTCTGGCACCAATAAAAAGATCCGGAGATTGGTAAGACGCGACCTCCGCAGCTACAATACTCGCCTCATAGAGGAGGCGATTGAGAATCAGAGGTCGAAGGTCTTCACTAAAAGACTGGGGAAAAGTCACCTGACAAAGCTGAAAACCTCGGATGGTAGAATCGTCTCATCGGTTCCGGAGATTCTGGCCGAAATCGAAAGCTTTTACGGCCGATTGTACGCATTGCATTCCCTACAGCCGCAGCCCGACGCGAATGATCCAAGAGCCAAGCTTACCCGCCACTTCACTGAAGATCTCCCAGACGTAGAAGAGGATGAGATTGAGGCGGCCCTCGGACAGCTTAGTAATGGGAAGGCTCCCGGCAAAGACGGAATCACGCCTGAGCTCTTAAAAGCTGCAGGCCAGACTGTGCTTGGCGAACTTAAGAGGCTATTCAATTCCGTCATAGCGAATGGGACAACTCCGGAAGCGTGGAGTGGGGGCGTGGTGGTATTGTTTTTCAAGGAAGAAGACAAAAGTCTCCTGAAAAATTATAGACCAATCACGCTCCTGAGTAACGTTTACAAGCTGTTCTCGAGGGTCATCGCAAACCGTCTTTCCGCAAGATTTGACACTTTCCAGCCACCGGAACAGGCTGGGTTTCGCAAAGGTTACAGTACTATAGACCACATTCACACGGTGCGGCAGGTTATACAGAAGTCCGAAGAGTATAACCAGCCCCTGTGCCTGGCCTTTGTGGACTATGAGAAAGTCTTCGACTCGGTCGAAACCTGGGCTGTTCTGGACTCCTTGCAGCGATGCCAAGTCGATTGGCGGTACGTGAAGGTGCTAAGAAGCCTGTACATTATGGCATCAATGTCCGTCCAAGTACAAAACCACCGAACAAAACCCATCCAGCTGCTCCGAGGTGTTAGACAGGGAGATGTTATATCTCCGAAACTGTTCACCAACGCACTGGATTGGAACGGACTGGAAATCAATGTAAATGGTGAATATCTTACGCATCTTCGCTTTGCCGATGACATAGTTATTATGGCAGAATCGCTGCAGGATTTGCAAAAAATGCTGCACAGTCTTAATGCTGCCTCGAGACGTGTGGGGCTTTGAATGAATTTGGACAAGACAAAGATAATGTTCAACGAACATGTCATCCCGGAACCAATTTCCGTCGAGGGCACTACGCTCGAGGTTGTCCAAGAGTACGTCAACCTTAGACAAGTACTACAGCTCGGTAGAGACAACTTCGAGCGGGAAATCGCCAGAAGAGTGCAGTTTGGCTGGGCAGCATTTGGAAAATTGCGTCATATCTTCACGTTGACACTGCCGCAGTGCCTGAAAAGCCGGGTGCTTAACCAATGCGTCCTACCAGTTTTAACCTACGGAGCCGAAACGTGGAACATGACAGTCAAGTTGGACCATCGACTACACGTCACTCAGCGTGCTATGGAAAGGTCTATGTTGGGGATCTCATTAAGGGATAAGATCCGGAACGAGGTCATACGACATAAGACTAAGGTGACTGATATTGTCCAAAAATGTAGCAAGCTGAAGTGGCAGTGGGCTGGCCATGTCTGTCGCAGAACCGACAAGAGGTGGAGCACGCTTAGGCAAACGTAGTGTAGGACGCCCCCCGGCTAGATGGACCGATCACCTGAAGAAGGCAGTTGGCAGCGACTGGATGCAAAGGGCGGGAGATCGTGCGCTGTGGCGCTCCTTGGGGGAGGCCTTTGTCTAGCAGTGGACTGCAACAGGCTGACATGATGATATCATGAAGGGGGTAAAAAGGGGATAACATTTTGTATTTGAAGTTCATTATTTTTTAAGTAAAAATAACTGAATTTAATATTTAGGCTTATAGTTAAAAACTCACCCCGCCGTTTTTTTTGGAATTTAAACCCTGAAAAGGTGTTAAAATGTAGTATTTTATGATTTGATTCTATATTTTCAAAGTTAAAATCACTATATCTGTTATTAAGGCTTATGGTTGTAAACTCACGCAACGCTGTTGTAATTTTAACCCTCAAGGGGGTAAAAAGGGGCATAAATATCTATATAATACATAAAATCATGAACTGACTGATTGATGAATATCCATAGTCCAAACCGCTATACCCAAAGACTTGAAATTTTGTACATCGATACAATATACAGTGTAAGCATCAACCAAGGAAGGATTTTTGGAAATTCCACCCTTAAGATGGAAAATAGAGGGTGACATTTTGTATGAAAGTTTGTCTGGTTTTAAATGAGGGTATTTTTTTTTTGTTTAGGCTGATGTATGTAAATTAATTTATATGAGTCTCAGCGCTTTTGATAAATACACCCCCGGCAGGGGGTTGAAGTTGTGTATGGACGGTCCTTGCGTTTTCAAGGTAATAATCGCTTAAATCATTACTTAAGCTTATGGTTGGAAACTCACGCAAAGTATAACGGTGTTTTTGGAATTTCAACCCTTGAAGGTCAACTCTTCCAAAGGAGATACAATTTTGAATTCGAAGCTCTTTTTTTCGATATAAAACTCACTGAATTAATTTTTTAGGTTTATGGTTGGTAACTCACGCAAGGCATATCGGTGATATTGGAATTTCAACCCTTAAGGGGTTTATAAGGGGATAAAATGTTGTATTTTCAGTTCTTTATTTTAGAAGTAAAGGGGAACTATAAAGGGGTGAATTGTTTATTTAAAGATTATTTTCAAAGTAAAAATCACTGAATTTATTATTTAATTTATTATGGTTGGAAACCAAAGCAACATAGATTGTCGTTTTTTTTACTCATGTTTAAAAGGGAAATAAAGTTTTGTATTATGTAGGCAAAAGTAGTAAATACACGTGTATCGTGTTATTATTAAGCCTCTACTGCCGCCTCTTCTATCCGTCTGACTGTCTGTTTTTCAAGAGAAAATATCTCATTATCATCATCATCAGCCCTTGGAAGTCTACAACGAGCGGCTCTGAGCTGTCTGCATCAAGCAGCTGCCCGTTACCCTGATTTGGTCGGCAGTCCACCGCGTTGTCGGCTTGTCTATCTCCTCCAACGGTTGCCAGTGCTGCGAGCAAAGTGGCCTGTTCATTGCCACATTAGCTTAGCAATTCGAAAATCAATGTAGGTGACTTTGGTTCTTCTCTGTTTGGTCAGGTTTGGGCAAATATCTCAGCTGTCTAGAAATTTTTGAGAAACTTATGGATGGACCTCCGTCCGTCTATCTGTCAGCAGTCTGTCTGCCACGAGCAAATAGCTCAGCTGTCAGCCGCTCAGAGATCATCGATCGACAGTCGAGCGATAGACAAAAGTGCGTTGAGTGCGCGCTTCAACATAAATAATACAGCATACTCTATATTTTCGATTAATTGATTTATTTGCAAATATTGTTTTTTACCGTTTATATACCTGTTTAGCACTATTTTTTATTATTATTTAATAAAACCACCAGTGTTGATCAGGAGTCTGCTTTATTCACATGTGATAAAGATATAATACAGTTAATGGTTAACGACACTTTTTAATTTCTAAATCGACCGTTCACTGTCGCTCTTTACACAAGAATGCCCGCCGTACTGCCGACACCCCACCGAGCTGCGCCCGGCGAAGTGTTGCCAGCACGATATTTTAAAAGTTACACAAAATATCGTTATTGATAACGTTGCCGTTATTTTAAATTACCGTAACAATACGTTTTTCTATAAAATTAATGTTAATAATTATATGTTCACATTATTTATCACAATAATTTAATAACCCTTACATTCGCCCATCCTGACATGGTGCATGTCCTCATGCACTAAATAAGGAATATAGACACTCTATGTAAGATGTAGCTATATACACAGAGTGAGAGCAATAAGAGAAAAGAAAAGAGATTAAAAAAAATATTAGTATTATTGTTTGTAGATGACTCTATTTATCTATACCTTGTGTGTCGATATTCCCGTGACATTAAAAAATATATATTATAAGCTTAATTAATAAATCAAATTAAATTAAATAAACTAGTACAATTATTTATCAACAGCAACCACTTCCAATTGACTACTCTTGGAATCCATCTATTCCCGAAAGAGTACAAAATTAAACACCAACTATGTGATTTTGCAAACCCATCCATTCTTGCGAACCGAAATAAAGCCACATTAATTTGATCACGAACCCATCCATTCTCGTGATCAACCTTATACAAATTCAACAGTACAATGCTTCTGTTTGCAAACCCATCCACTCTTGCGAACCGAAATAAAGCCACATTATTTTAATCACGAACCCATCCATTCTCGTGATCAACCTTATACAAATTCAACAGTACAGAGAACCCATTCCATTCTAACTGTTCTGTATCACACTAGATTAAATATAACCATAATAAAATCATAAATGTAATAATAGCATTGTTAATTAATAATTATCTCCTAATGAAGTACAATCTTTACATCAAATTGAGTTATTATACCTATTATACATAGGTACATACAAACTATAGTTATAATTATCAACCGAATTTTAGTTTAAACTTGAAAAACATAAGTTCTTAATCATTAATATCACTTTTATCGGTTTCACTTTCATCGTACATCTTCATTTACATTTAGCGCGGCAATATTGACCCAAGGCAACAATCTATCAGCTGCAACCGTAGTATGCCGTTTGTTCTTTGACCCTGTTAGGCCGGGGATTGCAGCTAATCTATACCTATCATTTCCCAGTATCGAAACGACGCGATACGGGCCTATATAAGCGGGTTGTAAATTCTTACTTTTACCATCATTCGCAAAAGCAGTTTTTGTAATTTTAACAAGTTGACCTTCGGTGTAGACCTTTGCGGGTCTCCTACCTTTATCATACCTCCGCCTCTGCTTTTCCTGGTCATTGTTTATTGCTCTTTTAGCTTCTTCCCTAATAACGGTTAAGTCACAATTTTCACGTGTTTCAGTACGGATCTCATTAAGCCTAGGATTTATTTCCGAGTCCATACCCGTACCGAACATCATCATCGGATAGCGTTCTACCTAAGGTCTTATGGTTTGTATTGTTCAGTCCCCATTGCACCTTTCCAGCCGTAACATCCCATTCCTTTTCGTCTCGGTTTAAATTTTGAGCAGTTAAAGAGCTAAGGATGGTACGGTTGTACCTTTCTACCTGGCCGTTAGAGCGCGGACTGGCAACAGTGTTAAGAATGTGTTTCACACCTTTATCCAGGCAAAACCTTTCAAACGCATAAGATGTAAAACACGTTCCTCTGTCACTAACAATATGATCTGGTACACGGAATGTATAAAATATGTCTTCTAAAACCTTGATAGCACTTTGGGCTTTTGTATTGCGAACTGGTTTGGCAAATACATATTTGGTGAACCCATCTACAATTACTAGAAGGTGTTTCCTAGTTTTGATTTGACGAAGGGTCCAAGGTGGTCAATGTGCAGCGTATATAAATAACCTTCCTTCGCAGTTTTTTTTTTTTTTTGCATAAGCACACTCTAAACAAGCGTTGACGTACTTCTTAACGAATTTTGACATTTTGGAAAACCAATATGATTTTTTTATGCGTTCTAAAGTCTTTTCTACTCCCAAATGACCGATTTCGTCATGGTTGATGCGGCTCAGTTGCCACCTTGCACCCTTTGGCACGACCCAACGAATATTGTTCTTATCTCCGTCCAAATACCGGTATAGTTTATTGTCTTTAATAATGTAATTATCTGCTATGTATTTAAGATCATTTTCATCCAAACCTGATTCTAAAACGTTACGGATCCTACACAACTCTGTGTCACCTAACTGTAAAGTGTGTAGCCAGTCCTAATTACTGATGCTCATGACGGACGGATAATTTTCTGAAACTTGCGCAGTTTCTTCGTCCGGTATGGGGTTACGTGATAGCGCATCCACGTGGGCCATTTTTGCACCTGGACGATATTCCACGGTAAATTGGAACTCTTGCATAAGAAGATACCATCTCGCAACTCTAGGCAGAATATCTTTTTTTGAGAAAGTAGACCGGAGGGCACTACAATCGGTTACGATTTTAAAATCTTGTCCCAACAAATATACTCGAAACTTTTTCAGAGAACATAATTATCACAGCTAATGTCTCGAGTTCATAAGCGTGAAAATTTCTCTCCTCGGGAGAAGTTTTGCGACTGTGATACGCTACCGGTCTAAATGAATCCTCATCAGATGATTTCTGCAACAAAACACCACCAACTCCCAGTTTGCTGGCGTCAGTATGCAGCTCTGTCTGATAGTCAGGATTGAAAATTACCAGTATAGGTCTAGTTACTAGCTTGTCCTTAAGTGTTTTGAAGGCAATGTCCTGCTCGTGTGACCAGGCCCAGACTGCATCTTTGGTAAGTAATTTTGTCAGGGGGTGTGCCAAGGTAGCAAAATTGTTAATGAATTTTCGAAAGTAGCCTACCAGACCGAGGAACTGTCGGACCGTATGATGATCAGTTGGGCACGGAAAATTCAACACACATTGAATTTTCTTATCCCCTGGTCTTATTCCAGCAGCACTTATCTCATACCCCAAGTAATCGATCTTTTCCATGAGAAACTCACACTTTGCCAAATTAAGTGTGAGATGTGCACTCTCCAGTAATTGAATGACCCTTTCTAGCCTAATAAGGCACTCGTCAATATTTCGGCCGTATATTAACACGTCATCTATGTACGATGTAGCGCCATCATAACGAGCGGTACCTAGAACCTTGTGCATCATGTTTTGGAAGACAGCTGGTGCGTTGGCCAATCCGAACGGCTTACGATTAAATTCGTACTGGCTATACTATTCGTATCGAAGATCCTATACGTATCTGCGTTTTATCGATTGCGTGCCGTTCCGGCAGCTCGTCAATAGACGTGACTATACGATTTACTACTCTAACCTCGGTACCGCGACTCAAAACCATTTCCGCTCTAATTAAACTAGCTGATGACACAGGACATACTAAAATATTGTCGACTCCGTTTCTCACTAGGTAAACGCCTCCTAACACAGCAAATTGCTGAGAGGGCTTACCAACAATCTTACTGGTTACTAATATTTCACCGGTCACCGGGGGTTCCACGATTGTTTTTACACTAGCAAGACCACAGACGTTTATATCCGAAGCTAAAAGTAGTTTAAGGGTAGCATTGCCATTGAGTTCCGTTTGCGAGAAGGGCATTTCATGACCTAAATTAAGAAAACTAAGCTTGTCCGCGGTTTTATAAACAGCAACATGTAACTGCTCAGTAAACGACTGACCTATTAGCATAGGGTGCTTCAAATATTCGTCTTTCACAACATAACAAACTACATCACCAGCGACTCCGTCAACAACCATATTTACACTAACTGTACCGAGAGTGCGAACTATGTCGTTACCAAAACCCTTCAAAACAGTTGTTTCACCGCTACACGTCAAGTCTAATCGTGACAAGTGAGATTGCCTAACTAAGGTTACCTCGTTGCCAAAGTCGATAAAGCATTTTGTGGGAACATTATTTACGGTTATCTCTTTAAAAAACTTTGAGTTTGGAGAAGTGTTGGAAATAGACAGTGTTTTTTGAATGGTGTCAGTTTTATTATCTCTCACACTATTGCTGAAACAATTTTCAGCCTTTTGACCCATTTTGTTGCAATTTACACACCTTAAAATGGGTTTAGGGCACTTTAAAAACGGGTGTCCGTTTTCTTTACAGTTGTAACAAAAAATATTATTATTTGTGTGAGGTATTTTAGCTGTCTTAGTCGAGGTACTGTTATTGTTTGAGTTACTGTTGTCAGTCCCGGACCTATTCTTGTAAAATGTTCTATCAAAGGAGTGAGATTAAGAAGATTCTTTATTGCTCATTAAGAATGTTAACAATTGCTCCGGGTGGGAGCAGCGCAAAGTGACGGCACTAGATTTTATTGTCCTATCCGATAGCCCGTGAATAATACAGTCAACTGCATACTTTCCTTCGATGTTGCATTGGTTCAACAAAGCCAATTTTTTATAAAAATAAACTTCAATGGGTTCGTTTATCCTACTCTTCCTTTTCAGTATATCCTCCAGGATTTGGCCATAGTTCTGTTCGCAAGGGAACGCATTGGATAGTTTAGTTTGCCACTCAGCCCAACTATACAAAATTGATAGTAAACTTTCGTACCTTACAACGTACAAGATCCTTCGTGGTAAATGTAGGACTTGCAGATCTATCTAATCGGGAGGAATGTCGCTCGTTTCGGCTTTTACGAGGTTCAGGACCTTCGTCTTTCTTACTCGGACTGCGCGGGCGTCTACGAGAACGATTTACATGATGATCCGTATTCTCATGTACCGCGGGATGTACAAGGGGTTGATTAGGTTCTCGATGATTACTCACAGTTTTCCGCGATCGGGTACGTTTCTTGTCCAGGTCTTCTTGCAGATCACGAAGTCTTCTGCGTTCACGATCCATTTCTCGCTCCAGTGTGCGAATTCTGTCGTCGTCGCAAGAACTCAGGCTCTCGTTCAGGCAGCTCCGTCGATACTTCGGTGGGCTGTCGCGACGGGTGCGGCTGCGGCTTTGCCGGACCTCTTCATAGTCACGCCCTCGCGAACCCGTGTCACCTGAAGGAGTCTTCAGGCGTCGCGACCGCGACCTCTCCATTGTTCTGGGACTCGAAACAAGACCAACTATGTATTTGTTCAAATGACTTACGAAATGAGCGTAGGATATTTACAAAACTGGTAAAAAATTGCTATTTCCTATTATAAATTTTGAAAACTAGGCCTGCTTGGTGAAAATAACAAAAATTTGCACCTTTGTAGAAACCCTGCACGTGCCAGGCATATGAAGTATATGAAATAATACGCAAATAAATAGTAAATGGATTGGGAAGTCTAGCTCAAGAACGCTGTATTTCAACCGCTCGCTATGCTCGCTCCGGCGCTACGCTGCGCATCGCGCCTCTGAAATACATCGTCTTGATCGAGACTCCCCAATTCATAACACATGCACACGTACCTGCTATTTCAGCAACAGCAACACATTTAAATATCACACACCAATACCAATTATTTCAAACACTATCACCGGTATTATTTGATCACTAATTCTAAAAATTAACTTAACTATTTTGTTTTGTTTATGGATATATTATAATATTGATTTAATGTTTTGTTCATGATTCAGTTTGCAACTATACCAAATTGGGTACCCATTTAGCTGTATCCCGAACTTGCAGGGCACACACTAAGACAATGAAAAAAAATTTTTCGGTAAACGTTACATTTTAATCATAATGCAATTTGACTAGATATGTATCGTTTATGCTTCAGTTTACAACCATACCAAAATAGGGTACTTAATTCTGGCTGTATCCTGGACCAGCGGGGCATACACTTTAGCATTAAAACAATATCAATTTAATCAAAAGAGCTCAGAATAAAACAAAACGTTTACGAATCCTATATTACTTAAAATTTGATTAAGAGATTATCCTCAATGATTTGTTTACAACCATACCGTAATGGGTACTTCTTTCTGGCCGTATCCCGGGCTTGCGGGGCACACACAAATATTGGGAACATGACCATAATTAAAAAGTTAGAATATTAGGTACGTGGTCCTGGATTACTTACATAAATGTGCAAAACAATTCAGTTAATAAAATAAAATAAAATTGTAAGATGATGTGAAGCGAACGGGATTATTGCTTGAACTAAAAGGTAGCTAAGGTCAGCGTAACGTGCACTTGTATGTTACGGGGAGTGAACACTATTGACATCTAAGAATAAAGAGTATGAGTAAACAATAGTAAGTATATTACATATAAATTATATAGGTTTGGTAGCAGGGGTGTGTACTAACCAATTTAAGCTGATCGTTGTTGTGGGTTCCCAGTGGAATGAATAAGAGTTTATACCAATCGTGTATATACCAATTTATTGTTCACGACTCACACACAATACACGAGCACATAACAATCATTGAGTCAGAAGTAAGAAGTCGCACAACAAGAATTACATATAAACATAATATAATGTCCGATTTTTTTAGCACTCATCCTGCTAGCCTGTGACTATATAGGTGAAAAGCAATCGTGAAAACCAACTTTCAAATGTGTATCATAAAAACTAAAAAAATGAAAATAAAAATACAAAATAACAACAACGACTTGATATTGCATAAGCTCGTCCATCTTCAAACGTAAAAGCATCTGTGATCATCTGTCTTATTCCTTCCCCTTGTAAAGAGCGAGAAAGAGCTAACAGACGTAAAAAATGGCCGGAGTTCATTCATAAACTTATACTACACGGTCAGATGTTTGGCTTGTTTACCTTTAACATTGTTAACTTAAAATTAGGGCTTAAATGTAGCTTAGTGCAAATTTTCTAATTTGAAAATCTACATCATTTAGAACAAACCAATTTAAAAAATACAATGTCTTAGCTAAGTAAATGTTAAGTTAGCAGCTTACCAATGGTAAAACCAGTAAAACGGCCCTCATATCAGCTTATCAAGTAAGTACATACACTGATGTTCAGGGGGTTTGTTTCCAGATAAGGTAGTGATTCAAATTTCCCATCACACTTTCACAGGCTGTGGACTGACGAGCTATCCAAAACCATGTTAAGATTGTTTTAGGTATGCGACTTTATTATTGAGAAAGGTAATTAAAACTAACCGAAAACGATAAGTTAGATTATTCTAACTCAATGAAATTCAAAATACCTAACATAATTTTATGATAACTCGGCGTGTTTAAAAATTTGAATCATCTCTCTAGGTACAACGATTGTTTATTTACACTGTTCCTTACTATCGAAAATTGAACTCATCATGATTAAAAATACACGAAAACATTCCTCATCTAACTCAAGATTTAGGTATTCTAGTTTCTACATTTTTTATTACACTGACCGACCACTCACACGCACACTCACATTGTGACTTTTTGATGGTTCTACATTGACTAACTATCACAGAACAAACTAGGTTAAAATTGTGTTTTTAATAAATGACAGATTTTGCGATACTACGACGCGCGCGGAAGCCGGAAGCGCGTCCGTATGACGCATCTAATCGCGACAGGCGCACGACCCGAACTAAAAGAAAGCGAAGCGCACTGCGCAGCAGCGATCGGTCAAAGTGCGGCCGCCAGCGCACCAGACGAAGCATTAGTGATGTAGTATCTATCGAGATAGCGCGGATCGATACACTGTCATTTAATTTCAATACTAATAATTAGAAGAAGTTCAATATCATTTTTGTTTCTGTAAATTAAAAAACAAAAAGTGATTTAAACGGTGTAAGGCCGGGTATAGCAAAAGTCTCATTAAATGCCACAGGATGATAGCTTGTAGCCGTTTGAGTTCTTGCTTTTGAAATTTAAAACCTACCTACCGTCATGACGGGTGGCCTAAAAGTAGGCCCAGCTCTGGTTATTTTAAACTTTTCTGCTAAGATCGACTGATAAAGAAGGCTACAGAACGTTTGCCTTCCTCTGCATTTTATTTGTGCTAAATGCAACTGTTCCCAAATTGGCCGCCAGTTGAGAAGTTATTAAAAGAAGTATAAAATTATGTTATTTCTTAGTAAAACAGTCTCGCATAAGCAATCGATCGAAAAGTAAAAGTAATAGTATTCTTTATTTGCATAATACAAATTGCTTTTATTCTTTGATTTTATTCTTTGAGAGTCTACTTTCTCTACTAGTACTCTCTTCTACCTCTACTGGCGCCGTCTCGGCCTCCGTTTCATTTAATAGACTGCTAGTTACTTCTAATAAAACCTTTTAGTAGGAACTCCTTCTATAAAATACTGAGCATTTTTGTTGAGCAGTTTCTCTAAAGACTCCCTATCTTCACCTACAAGATCATCACAATTGAATCAGAAGTTATCTTATTCGGCGTCAATTCGCAAGAATTCGAATGCTTTTTAGAAAAGAATTTAAGCTGATCTTGATCTATTTGGACGCCTATATCATTTTCTAAAATATCTCTACCTATAATGACAGGTTCCAACAGGCAAGAATCCGGGACTACATGAAAAAGTAAGGTCTGAGTTATGTCCCCTACTTGTACTTCGTTTAAAATTTGAGTATCACACCTTACATCATCCCCCCGATCCCAGTTAGATAAACTAGAGAATTGCACACAGTACCAGAAAATTTACAACGAAAACTCTCTTTAACAAGCGAGCAAGACGACCCACTATCAAATAGAAACGAAACGGGCTCACCGGATGACGTAGTAAGGATGCCTCTCGAAGTGCGCTGTCCACACAGGTTGACCTCCTTGACTGCCGCTCCTCCACCAATCTTCCTGTCGGGGCAACTTGTCGCCACGTGCCCTTGCTTGCCGCACACGTAGCAGGTCACGGCAGATGTCTTATCAGGAAGACGCGAGGAGGCGTCCGCCTGTGCTGTCGATCCGGCGTTTTCACGTCTCTTCCTGCAGTCCGCTTGTTGATGTCCAGGTAACCCGCACCAATGACATTTACCAGGAAACCGTGTATCGCTCATACGAGGTTGTTTCACGTCTAGTTCCTGCGTATCTGATTCAAGGCGCCGTTTCGATGAAATTCCGCCTAAAATCCGGAACAGTTGAGATCTACTACTGATAAGATGAGCATTCAGCTCACGACGTATAACACCGTCTTTTTGGCAAAGCACAGATACCACGAACCCAGTAATCACCTCTTCAGGCATATCGGTCTTGGGTATTCGCTCAATCATGTTCCACAGCCGCATTGCAGATTCAGATGCCGTTTCCTTTATACCAATTTGAAACCGCAATATGTCATCGAAGTAGTCTTGCGGCAATTTCGGTTTTGAAAACTTGGCCAGCAAAGATTGTTTCACTAACGACCAAGACAGCTCGTTGAGATTTAATCTAGTTATGCAAGAGGCTGCTCGGCCTTTCAGTGCACTTGTGAGAGCCATGAGTAGCTTGACACCTTCTAAACGCTTTTTTTGAACAATCATTTCGGTAACGTTACACCATCCTTCTATGTCGGCATCACTATCATCTGGGTTGAACTGTAGAAGTTGGGTGGCAGTTGACCTTGTGCTAGGGATCTGAGACATTGCAACGACTCGCGAGATTAGTGTTTCCATATTGCTTAGTAATTTTGTGGCACTATGGTCATCCGACAATGATCTTGTCTCTTCTGTTCGCAGCCCGAGAGATCCCACTTCTGATGTAGGCGCAGGAAGACCTTCATCAGAATCCGCCATAGTTGGTCAGGCGTGGGTAGTTGGGCAAAGATCCGTAAATCTAATTAACACTCGATATTTGATCAAAGTCACTATAATTTGCGTTAACAAAGCCTGATTAACAAAATAACTATTGTATATTCTAACTACAGTCTTCTAATTATCAAATTCACTGAGATAATCACTTTGCACTCAAAGATGACGCAGAATATTAGTGATTCGTCTAGCGCGTGGTGCACGGTCGGCTCTCGTTCAAAAAGTGAGCTTCAACATGGCCGCCGTGCTCCTACCCGCCCGACGCTCCGCTAGAGTGACAGCCGTCACTCTTATTCTGACGTCTGACGTTGACGTTTGACGTTAGCTGTCACCGACCAGTAGCACCTGTCATCGGTGACAGCTCACAGCAATCACCTAATTAACGACGTTTTGACGATGCGCCGTCATATTTGTTAATAATAATAGCTATCTGTAAATAAATAGTTATAAGATGTTTTTATAAATAATTATATTTTATGTGCATAATGTGTTTGAATAAGCAGGTGTTCGTGTATAAATAGGTAAATGTATGAAAGTCGCCTACATATGTATCAAATGTATTTACGGGAACACTCCGTGAAGTGCAATCGTTGAGGTATTTTAAATAAATATTAATACCTTAACAGATTATTTTTAGCATTAAGTTTGCTTAAATCAAACAGTGGGTAGATAATATTATTGCTTTATTACTTACATTAAAATTTAGTGAAAGATTGAGAATGTAAAATTATTATGGCAGTACCTATTACATAAGTCAATCTTCAATCAAAGTCTATAACTTGTGGTTGTAGGTGTTCTTCCTGAAAATAATTTTCAGACAGTGTATAGGTATGGTGCTTAAAGTTAATATTAAGCTAATTTGCTTCCTTAGCATTTGCAATATGTGTGAACCTAAATCTGCTAACAAGACGTATCTTGTTGCATGTTACACTTGTGGCCAACGCATTTAGCTAGCTAACAACTTGTTGCTATGCCCATGATAAAAATTAACTAAATAGTTGGTCTTTATTACTTCGTCGTTCAATTCTTGAGTGGACTTTATTTTTAAAATGATTTGGTAGTACACCGATTTCATAAATAAAATTACATAATTTACTTACAAGCGAATGAAGGATTAACTGATGGTTAATGCAATGGGTGGTTAATGCAAAGGGTGGTTACTCAATATTAATACTATTAACATTTTTGAACTTTCATTCATAGTTTACAGATATTCTTAGTTTTTAATATTGTAACGTTAAATTGGAGTTCCAATTCTTTGCTCTTAACTGTAAACTATTTTCAATGATCTACGAAGGGTTTTCATAGTATTTTTTAATATATAAAATAGCTAGATTAATAATACTTAACTAGACGTTTTCCGCGGCCTTGCCCGTGAGGAATTTGGTTTGTCACAAAAACTCGGAAACACATATTTTTATTCTGGTTGAAGGCGCAACGTAACAAACAAATAAAATTACTTTCACAGTACGATGTTAGTAGACTTTACTTTATTTCAAAGTTATAGATGTTTCCGCGGCTTTACCTGCGTGGTATTTGGTTTGGCACAAAACTGGGAAACGGTTATTTTTATATGAAAGGTAGTCTATGTAGGTATTCTACTTTTTCCATTTCCCTAACAACGTGTATGCAAATTCCATAGCGATTGGTTCAGTAGTTATGACGTAACGGCAACGCAACAAACAAATTAACTCACTTTCGCATTTATAATATTTGACAACTTCGCCGTTTCCATTGGGAAACCTAGAGAAAGACGTTTCCAAAGTTTGGAAAGCCTGGGCATATCCTGATGACCTGGATCATCCACGGATTTGGGTTAGATAAATTTTATTAGGTAAATTCGTTAATTTATGATTCTCAAATCGTACGACCAGTAATTTATGTGAGTAAGTAATTTATAATCTAATGCAAACGAAGCCGCGCCGCGGGCAATTACTAGTATTTGAAATAATAATTTACTTTAGGGTTAAATAAATTTGCAAAGTTGCTGATTCCAAGTTTACCTACCCGTTTAGTAATAAATTTATAAGTAATTTGAGTAACTTGTTTGTTCATTCAATTAATTGCTGATCGGAATTATTTTCAATGTGTGTATAATTTGACAGTTTTTACACTAATATGTGTGAGTGTGAATTTGGTATAAAATGATCGGTAAGTAAATCAATTGCTATTACTATCAGTGCTTAATACCCGATCGTCTTGCTGCTGAAAACTTCGTGCATCTCCTCTTCAACCTCGTGGAAAAATGTTCGTGAGTTACTTTTATTTTATTATTGAGCTTATAGTGAAACTGTTTGTTTTGTGTCTCAATTAATTAGTCAATGAACCAAGATACCGATCGCACACCCATATCATTTCAAACGCATTTAAAAGTTCTAATTAATAGGTATTAGTTCGTAGAGCTAGAACAAAATAAATAATAATTATACATACGACGTTACATCCTCAAGATTTTATAAACACTATGTAGTTTCACTTCTCCGTGTACTGGCGTCGCACATAATTTTTAGAGCTATAAAAATAAAATAAAAAATAAAAGTAACTTCTGAACGATAATACTGTCACACCACCGCGCCTGTGGCGCCATCTCCGCTACGAGTCATTCTTTTTTTATGTGCGGGCGTCGCAACATCTCAGTTAATTCGAATTTAAATTAGTGCGTTTTAATTGAAGTAAATAGATTCCTTAGCAAGTTCTAAAATGGGAAAAAGGAAAAGTGATCGTTATAACTCCAAGATTCGTCGAAAAATCAGGCGTTTGGAACAAAAGTTACGAGACGCCTCATCGAGTTCCGACGAAGAAGGTTAGTGTGTGTGTTTTATATTATTTCTCCTCATAAGTGAGCACTTAAACAAACATAGTGCATATCATAGCCGTTATTTATCGTAATGTCAGAAAACGCCGCAAACGTTTTTATGTAATTTACAATCGAAAGCAGTATGAAAGTTATTTGGTATTTGTTACGTTTGTTTTTCCAACCTACCTACATTAATTACGATCTTTGTTTCCAATGAAGTTTTTTACCTGCATTCCCGAAATTTAATATCAAAGAATATAATGCGACAATACATGGATTAAGTTCCTGTTGATACTTATATTTTTAATCACATTTTGACATGTTTTACATCTTTTTTTAAATTAGTACACTTTTATTGCCTAAATATAAAATGATTTGGTTTAACGTAATACGTAAGGCCAAGTTATGACCGATACATGTTATACTCCGTGTCATGAGCACGGCTGATAACAATTTAGTCTAGAGACGTACCGTGAGTCCGTACAACGACTTAAAAATATTAGACAGCTTAAGCTGCTCGTCGAATTTACAGTCTAGAAGCGTATCGTGAGTACGTACAATGGCTGTTGTGACGAGAGTCTCCCACGTCATTATTGTTGTTGCACGTTGTTGAGATCACGCCTTGTTGTTGCAGAGTACCAACGCTTCTTTTCAAAGTCGCCGTCTCCGCAACCTGTGCCATTGTCCTCCCTGTCAGACGCATCAGAGGATGAACTTCAATTACGATCTTGCGTAGTAGCTCTTGATGATCCACCAGTGACAAGCAAAAATACAAATCCAGCGACGGATGAAGACCAACCTTCACATGATGCAGAGCATAACGTCCCAAGCGATACGTTGCCCTCAGCTGGACCGGAAGTGCTACCTCCAGAAATTCTGGATGCCTTAGGTGACCCGGTGGGTAAAGAGGAAATCCTAGGTCCAGCAATTAACGAAGAGATTGCTAAACGTTGGGGGAGGGTCCTGGTGGAGGGCTTGACAAAGGAAACTAAGGATGCCATCATAAAGAAAACATTAATTCCAGAAAACTTTACTTTGTCAAAAGCGCCAAAACTCAATTTAGAAATATCGGCAGTTCTCAGCGATAATATGAAACAGCGGGATAAGCTTTTTGAAAAAGCTCAAAATCAACTCGGATTAGACATTGCTGGGCTGTCAAACTTAGCATCTTCACTAATAAAAGAAGATCTCGGAAAGGTCGATATCCTCAAGAGACTATCGGAAATAGGTCAGATCTTTCTAGACTTACATCACGAAAATACAAAACAGCGACGAAAGCTAATAACTTCGTCACTTGACAAGAAATTTAATGCCACAATTACAGATGTCAAAAGAGACGAGTTTCTATTTGGTACTAATCTCGGGGAGAAAATCAGAGCCACAAAAACGGCAGAAAAGTCGGGCCTTCAGGTCAAACGCAGCAACATTGGTGCTCCATCTACATCCAGACAGGCACAGGGAAACTGGAGAGGCCCGCCCAGATATCAAGCGACCAGGCAACCCAAACAGGGCGGGCAGAAACCGAGACACATGAACGCTCAAGGCTACACAGCTTCACAAGCCCGGAGGCCCCAAACATCTTAGACACGAGCCCCTCCAGCTCCAAGAGCGGAGCAGAAGCCTCGCAGGAACAATTAGAGGTACCTCACGCCGGCAGATTACGTTTTTTCGTTAATAATTGGCAATCTATTACCAAAGACCCGGTTGTTTTAGACTATGTCAAAGGTTTTAAAATTCCCTTTGTCAAACCCCCTATTAGGGATGGCGATCTGAAATCGATTAATCGAAGAATCGATTATTGGAGCCAACAAGATCGATTTTTTAAATCGATATGTAGTACTGAATCGATTCGGTGAATCGATATTTCACCCTTGAAAATCGACATTCGATTTTTTTTGGTATAAACCATAAAACTATTTACAATTAATTTAGTTTATCCGTATTATAAGAGTGCTGCCGGTTAAAGAAATAATTATTCAAAAACTCGCGAGATGGCTGTATGTTTAGATTACTTCGCATCTCTTGAATAAAAAAAGTTACGTTTGTAGTCTTTGACTTTTTGTTTGTATTGTATCTGTGACTGGACTGAGTTGCGTCAAGACAGCCATAATTTATTTTTGTTATTTATTATATTTCATTTGTTTATTGTTGACTGATTGAGTGATTCTCGTAAAGCGATATAAATACTAATTTTTATGTAAGTAGTGTTTGTTGCGGAATAATAACTAATTGAGACTAAGTAGGTAAATAAAGCGCTTTATTTTGTTTTTTACTTTCGTGCTATTATTTTCAATTTTATCTATTAGTTGTGATTATTAAACCTAACCATGTATGTAATTCATTTACGTTTAGATACGAATAATCAATATTGGGCATTGAAATAACTAATAAGTAAGTCATATGTGGAATTTTACTGATAAGAGATCGTTAAATTATAATATGTACCTTGCTTTTAATAAAATATTACATTATAAACGAAAACTTGAAAAAAAGATCGATTTTTCGGAAATCGATCCTATAGACCTCGATTTTTTTGTGAATCGATTCATTAGGTCACGATTTGAATCGATTTAAAAATCGATCTTTTTCGAAAAGAATCGCCATCCCTACCCCCTATTCAATGAACCAACGAAACCTAAGTTCAGTGATACTGAAATTGAACAGCTAAAATTATCAATAAATAAACTTCTATCTTCAGGGGCCATAAAAACACGCAAAGACGTACCCGGACAGTTTGTGTCATCAATTTTTTTAATACCAAAAAAGGATGGTGCCTACAGGTTCATCCTTAACCTTAAAATGCTTAACAAATTTATTCATTCGGAACACTTCAAAATGGAAGATATTAGAACAGCCACAAAACTTATTAGCAAGGATTGTTTCATGGCCACCATCGACCTTCAAGAAGCATATTTTTTGGTCCCCATACATGAGTCATCCAAAAAATTTCTTAGGTTCAAATTTCAAGGTTTTACTTACGAATTTCAGTGTTTACCTTTTGGTTTATCCCTGGCACCCCTAGTTTTCACAAAACTAATGAAGCCAGTGGTCACTGAACTTAGGAATCAAGGTTTTCTTCTTGTAATTTTTTTAGATGACATTTTATGTATAAACAGCTCCTATAAAAGTTGCGCAAAAACAATTACCGTAACAGTAGACCTTCTCAATAAGCTAGGTTTTGTGATAAATCAGGAAAAAAGTAATTTAATTCCAAATCAATCACGTATATTCCTTGGCTTTGAGTTGAACTCACAGCAAATGTGTTTAAGTTTGCCCGAGAAAAAACGTCTTAAGATTTTAAAAGAAACCAAACTTATTCGCAATCGACGTACCATATCCATTAGAGACCAAAGTCTCTAATGGCAAACCAAATACTTGGGTTTGCTTTGCTCAGCCTGCCCTGCAGTTTTTTATGGTTGGCTTTACACAAAGCGTTTCGAAAGGGAAAAGTTCCTGGCGCTGCGTAATTCCGATGATAATTATGACAGTAGCATAGACTTATCGACAGACTTAGCTTCAGATTTTGATTGGTGGCAAAACAACATATTAACGTCAAGTAATCCCCTGCGCAGCGGGAATTATGTATTAGAAATTTTTTCGGACGCATCACTTACAGGCTGGGGTGCTTACTGCAACGGGGAGCGTGCCAATGGTTTTTGGGATCATTCAGAGTCAAAAGAACACATAAATTTTCTAGAACTAAAGGCCGCTTTTATTGCGTTACAGCGTTTTGCCAAGGATTTCTATAATAAAGAGATTTTACTCCGCATAGATAATACGACGGCTATAGCTTACATTAATAAATTCGGCGGGGTCCAATATTATCACCTTAATTTAATTACCAGACAAATATTGCAGTGGTGCGAGCAAAGGAAAGTCATAGTGTTTGCTTCGTACATTAAATCGAAAGAAAATAAAGAGGCAGACAAAGAGTCAAGACACTCTAATATCGATACCGAATGGAGTCTTTGCCCTCAAGTTTTCAAAAGAATAAAAAGTGTCTTCGGTACTCCTCAAATCGATTTATTTGCTACGCGGTTAAATACCAAGTGCAAATCTTATGTATCGTGGAAACGAGACCCTACAGCTTTTAATATTCATATTCATTTATTTAATATAGATGCGTTTACTATAAAATGGAAACCTTTCTTTTTTTACGCGTTTCCACCCTTTTCATTAATTCTAAAATGCCTGCGGAAGATCATTAATGATCAAGCAACCGGTATCGTAGTTGTACCTTATTGGCCTAGTCAGCCATGGTACCCTTTGTTTCTTTCTCTTTGCCACAGTGAACCGATGTTTTTTGGGCCTAGGGATTCATTACTTCTATCCCCTTTCAGGACTCAACATCCACTATACAAGCACCTTATCCTGGTGTCAGCAGTATTATCAAGCAAGCATACGTAAGGCAATCATTACCAATGAGCGCGATTAAGATTATGATTTCATCCCTGGCTGATAGCTCTTTAAAACAATATAACGTAGTACTTAAAAAGTGGTGGCATTTCTGCCATAAAAAGGGATGTAATAATATTTTTGATACTAATATTTCAAATATCCTTGAGTTTTTGGTTTCTGAATATCATTCGGGTGCAAACTATTCAACCCTTAACACTTGCCGAGCCGCACTTGCATTAATTCTAGGTAAATGTGTTAGTCAAGATGATCGAGTCATCAGATTTATGAAAGGGGTGTACAGAACTAAACCTTCCCTCCCAAAATATGATCACACTTGGGACCCCAATGTGGTTCTAGAACATCTTACAAAATTTTACCCAAACGAAAGTTTGTCATTAGACTCTCTTTCCAAAAAATTAGTAGCTCTTCTCGCGTTATCTACTGGACAACGTGTGCAGACGCTATCACTAATACGTTTATCTGGTATTAAAGTGAGTAGCTCGAGAATAGAAATCATTATCAGAGACTTAATTAAAACTTCGGCCCCTAATAGATCTGCACCCAAAATGATTTTACCTTTTTTTCCACACAAAGAAGAAATCTGTCCTGCAAAAACATTGTCATCATACATTAATGCCACGCAAAGTTATAGAAACTTACCGCTAACAGATAAACTAATACTCACAACCAGGCAGCCTTTCCACAACGCCAGTGCCGCGACTATTAGTAGATGGATAAAATCCGTATTGGCGGAGAGTGGTATCGATACTAACGTATTCTCGGTGCATAGCACTCGCCATGCTTCGACATCGGCCGCTAAACGCAGTGAAGTATCGATAGATATTATAAAGCGATCGGCGGGATGGTCAGGCAATTCCTTAACTTTTGCCAAGTTTTATAATCGGCCAGTACTATCTGATGAATCCAATGCTTTTGCAGAGGCAATTTATGATTCATAACTACTAATTAATTAAAAATACAGTATGTATAATTTTTTATTTATTAATTATATGCAATTGTAAGTTCTCATTGAAATTAGGAAATTTATTTAAAATGAATCTTTTTGTTTAAAGTGATTAAAATATTTATCCGTTGTAAATTTATTTAATTTACTTGTAAAATCCTTTTTCGATCTCGTTCGTAAGGCGCTAAACTCTACATAGTGTTTATAAAATCTTGAGGATGTAACGTCGTATGTATAATTAATGGTTAAACGAACTTACCTTAAGTGATGTTCGACCATAATTATACTAGACGTTACATCCGAAGAGATTTTAGTCCCACCCGAACCCAAATCTAACAACCTATATATTTACAAACGAGATCAAAGTTTCTAAAATAAAATGACTCGTAGCGGAGATGACGCCACAGGCGCGGTGGTGTGACAGTATTATCGTTCAGAAGTTACTTTTATTTTTTATTTTATTTTTATAGCTCTAAAAATTATGTGCGACGCCAGTACATGGAGGAGTGAAACTACATAGTGTTTATAAAATCTCTTCGGATGTAACGTCTAGTATAATTATGGTCGAACATCACTTAAGGTAAGTTCGTTTAACCGTTAATTATCATTGTGGTTGAATCCTGAACTGAACTGATATGTGTGAACCAGCGGTGGTGGCAGAGTTATTGGCGGGTTTGACTAGTTAATTTGGATATTCCTCCAGTGCTTAACTTTCTAGACCGTAAAGCCTCCCGTAGTAGGAACTAATAGTTATTTTTAACCGACTTCAAAAAAAAGGAGGAGGTTCTCAATTCGTCTGAATGTTGTTGTTTTTTTTTTTGTATGTATGTTACGCGATTACGCCGTCAATTATGGACCGATTTCAAAATTTATTTTTTAGTTTGAAAGGGTATACTCCCGAGGTGGTCCCATTTCCACCAAGTCAGATTCTCAAGGCAACCCTCAATTTTTATAGGCACCCATAATGTTTTGCATATATTTTCTGACTCGATGCTGATTTTTGGGTCTGGTAATCATCATGTCATGTTGCTGACCTGATGATGGAAGCCACAGAACTCCTTAACGGATAGGAGTTAGAAGATAATACTGCAACTTGTCGACAGAACGTATTTCGTTGTACAGTGTGTTGAGCAGACGTGGAGCTTATGAGGTACCAGACCGCCAATTTTTATTTACTGGGGGCGTACCCGCACACCTAGTAACGAAAAAAAAATTGAAAGTTCCTTTCTTAATTTAACCTGTTATTTAACGCGAGACCTTATCCTATGGTTACGACACCAAAATAGCCGCCGTTCTGGTTGGAGTGTAGGTAAACCCTTTTCTTAAGACTTAAAAATTTTCGTCGAAAAATTGACCCTATATAACACCTTATTTTTATCATACCATTGGATGGGGGGTCCATATAGGACCAATATTAGTTAAGGTTACTTTGCTGTAAAGTAATTTTTGGCGAAGTTAGGAGGGAAAAAATAGAGGACTTAACACTTAAAATTGTAAAATAAAAAAAGTTTAATAAAAAACTAAAAACCGACTTCAAAATGAAACTAAAAAGCGAAAAATAATATTGACTAAAACATACCTAATCAGTTCTTTTTGGAGTCGGTGCGAATGAACACATTTTAACTCTCGATGGCTGGCACCGACTCCAAAAAGAACTGATTAGGTATGTTTTAGTCAATATTATTTTTCGCTTTTTATTTTCATTTTGAAGTCGGTTTTTAGTTTTTTATTAAACTTTTTTTTTGTGATTGGAAATAAAGAATTAGTCAATATATAGATGTCAAGTTTAAACTAATTAAAGTTGATTATTTAATTAGATTTGTAATTTATCATTCATGAAATCTCGAATTGTATAATAGCACTTTGTAATTAAAAAATTCTTTAATTTCACCTTGAAGTCATTAAAATGTGATTCTCCTAATGTTAGGGGGAGCTTATCATAAGAGCTGTCCTCGATGTGGGCATACAGATTCTAGTTTTGTAACGACGGCTGAGGCTTACCACATCTGCCCATTTTTTAAATAATTTTGGATTGGCTTTTACAAATAATGCTATTTCCAAAATATAGATGGACGGAAGTGTTAGAATTTTGTGTTTTTGGAAATATGATTTACAGCTATCGGTTGTTTTCAGTCCGAACATAGCTCGTATGCACCTTTTTTACAATTTCCTTATCCGTGGAGTTTCCCCAGAATATAATGCCATATCTCAGGTTTGATGCAGCTAGGCCATGATAGGCTAGGAGTAGGGCATCGGTATTTAGTACAGGGGCTAGTTTAAAGAGTGCGTAGGCACAGTTGCTAACTTTTTTACTAAGATACTCGATGTGAGCTTTCCAATTAAGTTTTTTGTCAATAAATATACCTAGGAATTTGGCGTTGTCGACCTCATATACTTTGTCATCTTTATAAGTTAATTCAATACCCGATGAGTTAGGCGATCTTTGATTAAAATGGATTTGCTGAGTTTTGCTTAGGTTAATTTTTAGATTATTGTTATTTAACCAAGAAATTATCAATGTCAGGGAGTTATTAATGTCATGTGCATAATTGTCAAGTTCTTTACATGCTACTGTTAAAGTGCTGTCATCTGTAAATAGGGTCATAGCGTGGTTTGTCACTTTCGATAGGTCATTTATGTAAATTATGAACAGAAGCGGGCCCAATACGCTACCTTGTGGTACTTTAAATCTAACAGTTCGTTCCGTCGATAAAAAGTCTTCCTATTGTTTGGTTTTAAAATTTATCTTTGAGATTGCTGTTTGCTGTTTTCTGTTTGTCAAGTAAGAGTGTATAAGTTTTGCTAAATTTCCTCTGATTCCATATGTCATAAGTTTATTGATTAAAATGTCATGAGTTACATAAAACAGTCTCGAAAAAAAAAATCATGTCAACATACTCCTGTTAGAAAAAGAAACAAAATATCATTATTGTCTTATAAAGGATTTAACAAAATTAGTTCGCCATCAAATTACAAAACATCATGGTAAATTACATTTCTGTGAAGAATGTTTGTTATTTTTTAAATCAGATCGAGATTATGAAAACCACGTTTGCGGTGGAGTACTCACGGTACTACCCGAAAGTGGTACTATAATGCAATTTAAAAACTATCATTGTATGCAGAATGTACCCTTTGTTATTTACGCTGACTTTGAGACGATATTAGAGCCTTGCTCCGAGAGCACAGGCACATATACAGAAAAAGTACAAAAACATTTACCTGCGGCGTTTGCTTATTACATTGTTTGTCATTACGATAACTCGCTTAATCGCTTGGTGACATATCGTGGAACCGACTGTGCTACTGTATTTGTTAAGCGGTTGCAAAAAGACATAAAACAAATTTACAAACTTATTCAATCTGCGTCTGAAACTCCAGTTTCTATAATTTATGGTGAGGAAGATAAATTGAATTTTAAAAATGCTGAGCGTTGGTATTTGTGTTCTAATTTACTAATTGATGATAAAGTACGAGATCATTGCCACTTTATCGGTGAATACCGAGGTGCTGCTCATTCTTGTTGTAACCTTAAATTCAGAATACCTAAATTTATCCCAGTGTTCTTTCATAACTTATCGGGCTATGACTGCCATTTGTTTATCCGCGAACTAAGTAGGAAATGAGAATTAAAATAATGAGAATTACATTTCTTTTACCAAGTTTATTCCGTTTTCAACCAGCGAATTTATCGCAGTTCGTTTTGTTGACTCTTTCAAATTTTTAGGAACAAGTATAGAACAATTAGCTAAAAATCTGCAGCAAAACGATTTTAATAATTTGCGTGCATTTTGTGACAATAAAAATCAGTTTACATTGTTAAGTTGAAAAGGTGTATACCCATACAATTATATGTCAAACTGGAAAATGTATGAAGAAAAGAATTTACCTTCAAAAGAAAAGTTTCATGTAAATAAATGAAATTGAATTTGAATTTGAATTAATAATCTAACTAATGAAGCTATAAGTAATTCTGACTATGATCATGCACAAAAAGTGTGGCATAGTTTTAATATAAAAACCTAGGTAAATAGGGTAACTTAGCCCGTTTTCGGACAGTTAAGCGGATTCCTGGCTTTGACATTACACCTAGCAATGACATATAAGTCAAAGACTGGCAAACATTTTTTTTTAAACAAAACATATATTTTTCTATCAGATAATAAAGTCATTTGCATGAAAGCAGCATTGACAAAATTACAAAAAATATATACATTCAAAATTAGCGATTTCGCCTGTTTTCGGACATTTACTTGAAAATGTTTATATTTAAATAACAATGACATTATTCATCTTTAACCTTTTTTTACCATTTATTTTAATTTAATTAGAATTTAACGAACTTTTGTTCTCTGTAAGGTTTAGACTGGAAACATTGAAAATAGTTTAAAATTATTGTAGTACAAATTGACTAAAAAATAAACAAATGACCAAAAATTATTGTTATCTTTATTTATTAGGAACATAATTTGAGTAGCAACTGAATGCGAGTAGGTACAGTTATTAAAGTATCCTTAAAGATCTTTAAAATAATCGTATATAATAAAAAAGTTAAATTTGTTATAATTTGAAACAATCAACATTACAGTCTGTAAAACTGGAACTATAGTTAATCATTGATAAAGCCATTGAAACAAAAACGAAACTTAAAAAATCTAAAATATATTAAACTCGAGATCTTCATCATCGTCGTCGAAACTTCCATTTTTGTGTAATCTGAGCTCATCATCATCATCTGAGTATGTTTTTTTCTAATCTTCAGACGTTCCCATCATAAAATCTAGAGCATTTTCATTAAACTTGCTACCACTTGGCCCATCCTAAAATTAAAAGTATTCGTTTTAATATGTTTTGTGACAAGGATCCGGCGGATCGACATCCCTAGCACGTGAGTCATCGTATCGACTACCGACATCACTAGCACGCGAGTCATCGTATCGACTACCGACATCCCTACGCCCGACGCACCGCGGCGCCCGCGCCCCGCCCGCGACGACGCTATATCAAGCGCGGCGGGAGGGAGCTCAGCAGCAGTCGTCCGTACTCTGCAACCGTGGCAAGACGTTCTCGCGCGCGCATACGTCACCCGTTCACCATTGCCTCGGAACATCAGAGTACTGGCGATCAGCTGTCCTGTCTTCCCTACTAACCTAGTTAAGCACCCGATCCGCATCCTGATCCGAGGTTTCGCTGTCGTGCGGCGTGTTCGTTGATACGAAACCTCACTCCTGAACCTTGACCGCACTCCTGCGGTGAACCCATCCCCGGCCCGGACGCTCTCGCGGCGTGATCGTGACGACACCGCATGCCAGCCTTCATCTCCCGTAGAAATATACTAGATTACTAACTAAAACCCGCCACGCACCGCGCCGAAGTATAGTCCGCGACGCCGTCCCATGGGAATCGCGTCGATCCCCGTCGCCCTGCCTCCCGCGATACAAAGTGTATCGATAGTAAGACAGTAGTCACAGATCTAGATAGTTTAAGGAGTGTATTAGCCGTAAGGAACAAGTGTAACGACAAGTAAGACAGTAGTCACAGATCTAAATAGTTTAAGGAGTGTATTAGTCGTAAGAGACAAGTGTAACGACAGTAAGACAGTAGTCACAGACCTAAGAAGTGAATTAGCTTTAAGGAATAGTGTGTGTTGTTAAATACAGAGTGTGCAAACGGCCCGTTGGTTTCCTTGATTGATTCCCTGTAGGATCCTAAAATTAGGTACGCATCCCCTCACCGCACGCCCCGCGGGCTGGGGCCAGTACATATGCTGACGAGGAACTCAGGCCAGAGCTAGCCGAAAGGGTTCTTCGTCACAGTTTTATATAGAGTACACTTTAAAAAGTTGGTTTAATAAAAAAATAAAAAAGTAGGTACCTTTTCAATGGTCGATTGTGTTTCTTCTTCTTCATTATTTTCCATTATCTCGCTATTATTATCTTTGTAATTAACGTTTAACTTTCTTTTAGCTATATATTTAAGTCTTTCGCTCTCTTTATTATATTTACTTGTATTTTTTAATTTCCTTATTCTATTAAAATCAGTCTCTTTTATATTACTCTCAGTCTCATTATTAGTTAACTTTTCTGTGTCAGTATTTCTTGCATCTTTGGTTTGGTAACGGTTTGGGGTGCTCTGCTGAAACTTATTATTATCAGTTTTTGTTCTTTTATTGTTAATTTTGAGTGTTTTCTTATCTCTTTTCGCTTTCCTTTTGTTTTTTTCATCATTCTTAGTTTGTTTTTCTTTTTCTTTAAATTCATGAAAGTTTCTCCATGCTTTTGAGGATATGGCACTGGGAAACTTATTCATATTTTTCTTTTTAGTATTTGAATCGGTTGCGTTACTGGGAAATTTTAAATGTTTTATGAATGGATCAGTTGGCGTGTTGTTTTGAAGTATTAATGGGGTTTCATTTTGTTTACATAATAATTCATCATGAACTTCTGCCTCAACTTGAAAATTTGAAATATATGGTGTATTGATGTCTTGAAGAGGAGTTCTCGTTTGTGTTACATTATGGCCTTTTTCTTCATCAACATCATTTATGGTAATTTGTGATACATTCGAGTCATTAAAGTTAATGTCAGATATTTTAAGTGTTGAAATATCGTTTATGGAAACGAATGATCCGACATCAGGTATGTCTTCAAGTAAGGAAAAACTTTCGCCTTCACCATTACATTTTCAAGTATCGTCATTTATATTTTTAAACGCGTCTGATGTACCAGCTTGCCCAGAAACTTGAAAGAAATCGTCATTTTGGCTATTTACCAATTGTGCGTCACATTGCTTAGGAGGATGCGAAGTAGATGAAGTTGCTACTTCAGTAGACTTACGTGGTGTTTTAGAGGCAGAACGCCGAGTCTTACTGCAAGCAGATTTTGCCAAGCTTATTTCATAGCAGACAGTTTCAAGATTCACGCCCTTCTTTTCCAATTTATTTTTTATCGAAGCAATGACCTTTAAAGCACTCTCGTAGCCTTGTTCCTTTAATCCTACACCTGAAAGCAAATTTCTTTTCCTTTTTTCTTGAAAATGTTTAACTCATTTACTGAAGTCTACTGCCTCTACGTCAAAGGAAAATAGTCCACACTTTCTAAACCCATTTTCAATAGTTTGTGTCATATCTGCATTGAGTACTTCTTTGAACACTGTACAGAAATTAGTTTTAGTCACGGTTTTATTAGCGTTTTCGGGCTTGGCCTGCCAGTCCCTTACAGGTTTTTTTTTTATTCTTGCTTTAATGGGCGAAACACACTGACGTCAGCTGGTTGCATGATATGCGTCGTATTTGCGGGCAGAGCATATAAGATTATGTCGTTCTCGTCGCAAAATTGACTTAAAGGCATAGACATATGTAATTTATGACCATCCACCAATAGTACAACGGGTTTTTTTTATATTGCTATCTTCTAGCCACTTTTTGAAATCTTTCGCAATGTATTCATAAAAAACATCTGAGCGCATCAAACCTGAATCGGTTTTTCCAATTACCCAGTTTTCTGGAACGTTCAACATTTACCTATATCTAAGGTATGTGGTTCTTCTACTTTTTCATTGATGGGGCTCCTACTCAGTGCATCAACGTGAGCCATTTTGTCACCAGCCCGGTATTCAATCTCACAATCGTACTCTAAAAATTGTATCCACCATCTGGAGATACGCGGCACTAGATCTCTTTTAGTAAAGGTAGAACGCAACGCGTTACAGTCTGTGACGATTGTGAACTTGACACCGAGCAAGTACACACGAAACTTGGCTAGTGAAGCCACTACTGCCAAAGTTTCAAGTTCGAACGAGTGTAATTTTTGTTCGTCGATAGTAGTATGTCGACTATAATAGGCAACGGGGTGCCAAGGTTTAGAGCTAGAACGCTGCAGTAACATACCTGCTAAACCTACTTTACTCGCATCTGTATGCAACTGGGTCTCCGCGGTGTTATCGTACAAAGCAAGCACAGGCCTTTCGACCAAGTAGCTTTTTAAAGTTTCAAACGCCTTATCCTCTTCCAACGTCCATCTCCAAGGAGTGTCTTTTCGCAAAAGACCAGTCAATGGCTTAGCTATTAATGCAAAATGTTTTACGAACCTCCTGAAGAAGCTCGCCAATCCCAGAAATTTGCGAACATCGTGTACAATTGTAAGCACGGAATATTTTGAAACGGCTTGAACCTTTTGTAGACCGGGTTTGATTCCATCTTTACTAACTTCAAACCCTAGGAATTCAATACTTTCCTGGAAAAAGTTACATTTTTTCTTCTTGAGAGTAAGACCGCTTTGTTGCAATACATTTAGTACTTCTTCTAAGCGAGCCAGCCCTTCATCAAACGAAGCTGATGGTATCAATATATCATCCATGTAAATGATGACATATTTGACCTTGGCAAGAACTTTGTGCATCACTCTTTGAAACACTGCTGGAGCGTTTGCCAAACCGAACGGCATACGAGTGTATTTGTACTGTCCGTCCGGCGTGACAAAAGCAGTTTTCTCAATGGACTCCTCTGCTATGGGGATCTGATGGTAGCCTGATGCAAGGTGAAGCGTTGTGAATACAGTTTGACCAGATAATCGATCCAGCAAGTCTTCAATACGTGGGAGTGGATAATGGTCTCGCTTAGTTTTATTGTTGAGAGCGCGATAGTCCACGCAGAGTCACTTGTCGCCGGTTTTTTTGTGAACTAAAACTATCGGACTATCATATGGAGATTTCGACTCCCGGACTATCCCGCTCCCAATCATTTCATCTATCATATTTTGTACAAGCTGTCGCTCCAAATGAGACATTCTATAAGGTCTGTATACGACGGGTTCTGAATCTTTGAGTCTAATTACCATTTCTGCTTCAGTGGTATAACCCAAATCATGTAAGCCAGTCGAGAAGCAGGTTGCATACTTATCTAGTAAATCATTCAACCTTTGCTTCTCTTCTGAGGAGATATCTCCACAATTGATTGAAGATTTGTCGATCTGGGTTTCATGATCAGTCATGACTGTAACGTTCTGAACATGTTTTACGGCGTCAAGATACAGTGCTCTAGTAATTAGTGAACCCTTTTCAATAGTTATTGGTTTAGTTCCCAAATTTTGTACCAATAATAGGCAGGTGCCCGAATGGATCTCGTACTCGCCTGGTAGAAGGTAGTATTCACTTCCTACGCACCCCCTTACTGAACCACTGACGTACACATTTCCGATTAATTGCTCATCAGTATTGACTCGAATTGCCTTCATTTTACCTTCATCAATAACAACATGACTTTCAGAGTTTAGCGATAGTTTAGTATCATTGCAGTTACCTACTTTCTCGAATTTTAATTCTGTCGCCGTCTTTACGATGCGTACGTTCGGTCGTTCCGTAAAGGTATGCCCCAAAAGTACAGGTGTGTTTATGAGATGGTCGTCAACCACAAACACGTCTACATCCCATTCACTGACGCCTTGTACATCAATAACGACCTTAGTTGTGCCTAACGGGACATAAGGTATATTACCTAAGCCACGTAAAATGGTCCATTTACCGAGGACTAGAATAATCCTAGGTTTTGTGCATCACTTTTTCGAATAAGTGTAGCTTCACTACCAAGGTCAACTTGACAAAATATTGGTTTACTATTTATCTGAATTCCTATTTTGTATTTGCTGCTCGAATTCTCATTAAGAATGTCCTTATTATGTTGGCCCAAAGTGGACATAGATTCGCTACTTTCCTCTAAATCATTATTGAACATAACCCTTAAAACACTTTGTCATTAGAAACTAATAGTTTAGGAGACTTCTTGGGGCAGTCAGCAATCAAATGGCCAATTAAATGACAATATGAGCACTTAACAATTGGTTTGGGGCATATAGAGCAAGGATGACCCTTTTCTCTACAGTTAAAACATATAACTCTATCTGGGTACTGACGTTGTTAGTCTGTCTGTTAACTATGTGATCATAAGGGTCACAAGATCATTCTACTATTTTTATTATTTTCCGCACTGTCTTTTGCCTGAACTTTTAATGTTTTGAAGAACTGAAGAACTTGTTCGGGTTTTAATGTCGTGAAGAACTGAAGTACTTGTTCGGGTTTTTCAAAATTAGCGGCTTGAGCACCTAACCTTACTCCCCTATCATCTACGCCATGTAATATACAATCTATTGCTTCCTTACCGAAAATTTTGCAGCGATTCAATAGGTTTATTTTGGAAAAGTAATATAATTCAAGAGATTCACCAAAACGGACTCTCTTATTTAGCATCTCAGTTAATAACTCTGCATAATTTTCGGTGGCTGGGAAGGATTGTAATAAAAGCACTTTCCACTCGGGCCAATCTCGTTCAATGGATGGTAAACCCTGGTACCAAAGCTTAGCATGGCCAGCGAGCTTCGGCAGAGCATAGTGAATGGTCTGCCTATTATTCCAATGATATATTCACATTCATCTACCTTACTCAGCCAAACACTTATTGGTTGCTCTTTACACAATGGATCAAATTCAGGTAAAACATTATTTAGAACAGGGAAACTATCGCGTTCATTATTTTGCTTATTCATTACTTTTAACAGTTCTACTAAAAGATAAGATGTTGAGTCATACCTGAACCTCCCGGTCTCATTGTCCCTTTCAGGGCTCCGTTGTTGATGGCTGGATCCACTGGACCTGCGGACCTCTTCATTATCCCCAGGACTCTGTCTCTGAATGCAGAGCTCCAGTTCCCTACGTCGTGAACGCTTGCGATGTTACTGGCGATCACGCTCCCTTTTCAGCTGGCTTCCCATAAGTCGCACTCGCTGTCTCTCTAGCTCTAGTTCCTCTCGTAGTCTGTCGTTGCGCAAGCGACTACGACTACGTGTACGGCTCCGGGTGAGTTTCTGTTCTTTACGGTGTCTGTCGCTACTCAAGGGATATTGTTTGCGACTGTTTGTATCGTGGTGACTACGACTGTGCCTCCTCGACGTTAGACTACGGCCTGTACGGCTCCGTGCACGGCCAGGTCTTGGAGTACTCAAAATCCTTTCTGTCCTCCTTGGCTGGTGGTGTACATCTGCAGTAGTCTCTGTTCTTTGCAGTAGCGGGCTCCTCGAAGACCTCGTCTGCACTTCACCGTCACTAGACAGTTGCTCCTCATCATAGTCCATCTTGATCTGAAACTTTTGTGGGACTTGTGATTCCGATCCAACTTCTGAAGTTGAAAAAGACGTGCACTTAGTCGTAAAGACCAACACTTTCACTAACGTCTCAACAGGGTATATTCGTCTTGGAATATACCCTAGCTAAAATTTAGCTTCCGGCCTTTGTTTGGCTAGCCAAAAAATCCTTCCCTGTTCTAGAAAAATAACGACAAGCAGCATTAGCCGTAGTTTACGATCAACCCAGATAATAATTGTAGTAAAATTAGTTGAGACCAATTTAATACTTTTGTAATTGCTTATTGGCCGAAAACTAAATAGCTACTTTTCACTTCTCGGACATCGAATTTAAGATATGTCGAAAACCAATCTCATAGAAGTGTGTTTTCGGCCTTCAAATACTTAATAAGTTAATAGTGTTGTTCTACAAGTATTTTTTTTAAAATTTGCGTCCGGCTGTTGACCTCTCAATGTAGGAATGAATAGAGTTTAAGAAAAAAAAGTGTCTGTTTAAATAATTAATTCATACACACATGTACAATTTATTAAATTTAATACGTTACACTTTGGTTCTCGACCGGCCGGCCGAGAACTAGATTGCTCCCTAATTCGTGCGATGGTTAGCCGGCCACTAGATTAACTAAATACAAACTATAAATATCACTTATTTGAACCAAAATATAATTAACTGAACCAATCCACAATGTCCTATAACATTTTCAAAACATTTTAAACAATAGTAAGTACTTTTACTTACCTTGCAAGTAGGGCCGTGCACTATTTTTTTGCTTGGTCTCAGCACACCTCCGCACTGCTTCACACTTGGAAGCCCACTGGTAAGGCGTATGAATTATTATTATGATATAAATTTAAAAAGGAATATTCGACAAAATCAAATAGACGTCTAATAATTAACAAGTAGGGTAATGTTTTCTTATCATTGCGATAAAACTGACCAGTGTCCGAAAACGGGGGGTGTCCGGCAAACGGGCTAAACTACCCTACACGGATTTATATGTAAAAAGCGATGTTTTGATTTTAAGCGACATTTTTGAAAAGTTTCGTAAAACGTGTAAGATTAACTATGATTTAGATCCTGCATTTTATCTCACAGCACCAAGTCTCAGCTTTGATGCAATGTTATTAAAAACCAAAGTTAAATTAGAGCTGCTTTCAGATTTAGAAATGATACGAATGATTCAAAAAGGAATTCGCGGAGGTATTTGCCTATGTTTAAAAAGGTATGCGAAATCGAATAATCAATATCAGTCTGATTATGATCACTCCCAACCAAGCAGATATTTAATGTATGTGGACTGTAATAATTTATATGGCTTTGCTATGTGTGGATATTTGCCTTACGCGGATTTTAAGTTTCTCAATGAACAGGAATGTAATGTACTCATCGTTACAAACATTGCTGACGATAATGATTATGGTTATATCCTTGAAGTTGACTTGGAATACCCCGAGAATTTGCATGACTTACATAACGATCTTCCTTTTTGTGCGGAGAACTTTACTCCTCCGGGTGGTAAAAATATAAAACTTATACCAAATTTGTATAATAAATATAACTATGTTATCCACTATGTTCACTTAAAGACATGCTTACAACATGGATTACGTCTTAAAAAAAATCATAAAGGAATATCATTCAAACAAAGTCCGTATTTAAAGGATTACATCGACTTGAATACACATTTGAGACAAAAATCAACTTCATTATTTGAACAAGATTTTTTGAAATTGCTTAATAACAGTATTTTCGGAAAAACATTAGAAGATACTGAACGCAGAGTAGATGTAAAACTAGTTAGTACATGGCGGGATGAGAGAAATAAGACTAAAAAATGTTACGAGTATTTAGCCAAACAACTGATATCACGTCCTAATTTTCATAGCGCATCAATATTTGATATAAATTTAGTAGCTATACAATTAAAACGAGAAAAAGTGGTTCTTGACAAACCCATATACATTGGATTTACTGTATTAGAGCTGTCTAAAAACCATATGTATGATTTTCATTATTCGGTAATGAAAAGTCACTATAATGATAAATTGTCTTTGTGTTACACTGATACTGATAGTCTTTTGTACTCTATAGAGACAAACGATTTTTATGCAGATTTGAAAGAACAATTTTTTATCCTATTTTGATACAGGCAATTACGACATGGATAATTGTTTTGATATTGTACCTAAAAACAAAAAAGTCCCAGGGTTGTTTAAAGATGAGTAAGGATGCAAAATATTATTAGAGTTTGTAGGACTGCGTTCTTAGTTGTATAGTATTAGAACTGATAATAATGAAGTCAAAAAAGCAAAAGGTGTTAAAAAAAAATTACTATGAAATTAAAGTTTTCTGACTATACCAATGTACTATCAACTGATAATGAGTTAAGAGGTAAAAATGTACTTTTTTAAACAATAAAACATCAAATTTTTACTACAGAGCAAAACAAAGTGGCTTTGTCTAGAAAAGATGATAAACGCTTTATTTCAAAAAATAATATTAGCACCCTGTCTTGGGGGCATTATTTTATAACTGTGTAATTTATTTAAAAGGCGGAATAATTAGTATAAGCATAATATAAAGTAAAAATTATTATTTTTATTTGTCTTATTTCACTGTAATGTATAGAACCATTAAAACCATTAAAAACCATTAAAACCAATTTATTTCTGTAAATAGCCTTAAACTAAGCGCTTTTACACGTCCCAATATTTTTTTCCCTACCACTACTTCAGGACAATTTTGGGCTAGCGCCGAGAAGAAGAAGCGCAAGAAACTCGGTCACTATTGTCAGCCTCTTTTTAAATAGTATATATTTTACATTACAAGATAAATGTACCTGTGCGAGCAGGGCAGTATTTATTTACAAATATTTTTATCGTTTATATAATCATTTACAGTATAATATCCTTTTTTCATTAAAGTTGTTTTAATATGCGATTTAAATTTTAACAGGGGCAGTTCTACAATAGACGCTGGTAATTTATTAAAAAAGCGAATACATTTTCCTATAAACGAATTACCCACTTTATGCAGTCTGAAATTGGGAACGGCAAGCTTATTCTTATTCCGTGTGTTAAGATTATGAATGTCACTTTTCTTAAGGAATAAGGACAGGTTTTTGCGGATGTACATTATATTTTCATAAATAAATTGGGATGCTACTGTAAGTATATTAATTTCTTTAAACAATTCTTTTAAGGAGTCTCGGGGTCCAAGGCCGTAAATTGCCCGTACAGCTCTCTTCTGCAGTACAAATATAGATTCAATATCTGCTGCTGAGCCCCATAACAATATTCCATATGACATTATACTATGAAAATAGCTAAAATACACCAATCTTGCCGTTTCAACATCAGTCAGTTGTCTTATCTTTCTCATGGCATAAGCAGCAGAGCTAAGTCTTCCCGACAGAGTCTCGATATGCGCACCCCATTGCAAACGGGAATCTAAAGTGATTCCTAAAAATGTAGTGGAACTAGATGTATTAAGTTGTTCATCTTTTACAGTAATATGTGTTGAGACAAGTTTTACGTTGGGCATTGTGAATTTGATGCACTTTGTTTTATTTGCATTGAGCATAAGATTATTGGTGGTGAACCAATGCAATACTTGCGAGAGTGCATTATTTACATCGTCAAATGAGTCTTTACCTCTCTTGATTTTAAAAATCAATGAAGTATCATCTGCAAATAACACTGTCTCACAGATGTCTTTCGTAAAAGATGGGAGGTCATTTATGTAAATTAGAAAGAGCAGAGGCCCTAATATCGATCCCTGCGGCACGCCCATAGTAAGAGGCGACCCAGAAGACTCAGCTCCATTGATACAAACTTTTTGTGTTCTGCCTGTGAGATAAGAGTTTACTAAATCTGAGGCATCGCATGAAACACCATAGTGTCTAAGTTTTTTCAGTAAAGTTTGATGGTCCACACAATCAAAAGCCTTAGAAAGATCACAAAAAAACTCCCAAAGCGTCCTGCCTACTTTCCCAAGCATCAAACACGTGTTTCAAGAGTGCAACTCCAGCATCTGTAGTGCTTCTACCTTTCGTGAAGCCATATTGATTGCTATGTAACAATTTATTAAGGACAAAGTGTGATAAAAGTTGATTGAAAATTACTTTTTCAAAAACTTTACTAAGTACCGGTAAAATTGAAATTGGTCGAAAATTTGAAGGATCATTTTTCTCGCCTGATTTATATAAAGGAATTATCTTACTAAATTTCATCAAAGTAGGATAGTTTGTAAGTTTAAGTATTTCAATAAATTTGCTAATCAAATACACCTTGCTGAAGAACTACAGACCCATCTCGCTTCTGAGCCATGTCTACAAGTTGTTTTCGAGGGTCATCACGAATCGTCTCGCACGTAGGTTCGATGACTTCCAGCCTCCCGAACAAGCAGGTTTCCGAAAAGGCTTTAGTACCATAGACCACATCCATACGCTGCGACAAGTTATACAGAAGACCGAAGAGTATAACTTACCACTATGCTTGGCGTTTGTGGACTATGAGAAGGCCTTCGATTCAATCGAAACTTGGGCAGTGCTACAGTCTCTACAGCGGTGCCATATTGACTATCGGTACATCGAGGTGCTGAAATGTTTATATAAAAACGCCACCATGACGGTCCGAGTACAGGAGCAGAGCACAAAAGCTATTCCTCTGCAGCGAGGCGTAAGGCAGGGAGACGTTATTTCTCCGAAACTGTTTACCGCCGCATTGGAAGATGCTTTTAAACTCCTGGAATGGAAAGGATTCGGCATCAACATTAATGGCGAATACATTACTCACCTTCGGTTTGCCGACGATATTGTGGTCATGGCAGAGTCGCTGGAAGACCTCGGTACAATGCTCGATGGCCTTAATAGAGTTTCCCAACAGGTAGGTCTTCAGATGAACATGGACAAAACAAAGATTATGTCGAATGCCCATGTTGCGCCCTACCCAGTACCAGTTGGGAGCTCTATTCTTGAAATTGTTGACAAATATGTTTACCTGGGACAAGTGATCCAGTTGGGTAGGTCCAATTTTGAGAAAGAGGTCAATCGACGAATCCAACTCGGATGGGCAGCGTTCGGGAAACTACGCAACATCTTCTCGTCCAAAATACCTCAGTGCCTAAAGACGAAAGTATACAACCAGTGTGTGTTACCAGTGATGACATACGGAACTGAAACGTGGCCTCTTACTATGGGCCTTATTAAGAAGCTTAAAGTTGCACAGCGCGCTATGGAAAGGGCTATGCTCGGTGTTTCTTTGCGAGATCAAATCAGAAATGAGGAGATCCGTGAACGAACCAAAGTCGCTGACATAGCTCGACGGATTAGCCGGCTGAAGTGGCAGTGGGCGGGGCACATAGCACGTAGAACTGACGGCCGATGGGGCAGAAAGGTTCTGGAATGGAGGCCGCGTATAGGCAAGCGCAGCGTAGGACGCCCACCCACAAGGTGGGCAGACGACCTGGTAAAGGTTGCAGGACGACGCTGGATGCAGGCCGCTTCCAATCGGCCGATCTGGAAGTCACTGGGGGAGGCCTATGTTCAGCAGTGGACGTCCTGTGGCTGAGATGATGCTAATCAAATACAGAGTTTTATTTATTTAACCATGTTCATTATTAGAATTTGACCTGTTAGCGATCTAATACGCATAACTATCTAACCTACACACGCTAACAAAAATAACATTAATCATGTTGCAACTTGTTGTGAGAATAAACCTGACACGTGGAATGGTTCGTTACTAAGCTATCAGTTTTGCAATAGTATCATTTTACTTGCACGTCTCATGTGCAATAAACAAGTTGTAACGTGAATAAAGTAAAATGCTGATTTAGTACACGTGTCTTACGGTCAACTGTAAAAGAGCTAGGTTCGCAATTTCTGATCATTGTCTCTTCTAAAACTGTATTTACAAGTACAATTATAATCATACCTCAGTCAGCAGCGTAGAGTATAGCAGCGAATCAGCTCGTGATTTTATGTAAGTACCTACTATGAATTTAGTAAATTTTTATAATTGATTATTTTCGCGAAACACTGTTCATAACAAGCTAACATAATATAACTTTAATTGTTTCAGAAAATGGAAGATTCACCAGATATAATGTTCAGTCAATATGCTCAGGATCCATTAGAAAACTTTACCCAGCAATACCAAGAATTATTAAGGAATCAGCCGATGAAATATGAGAAAAAGCGAAGACAAAAACGTGAAATCATTAAGAAGAAGTCGAACGTTTCCAAGTCTTTCGTTAAAAGTAAGGAGCCGGGGAATTAAAGTCATCAAAATCAAAATATTGGATCTACAGAAAGAATCAACGGTGGAGAGTTCCTGTCAAGAAGAAGACAATGTGGTGCTTAGTGCGCAGTATGTGGTGCAGGATTCTGTAGATGAAATCGAAGATCTTACTGAAGCTTTAGTTAGAAGGATTTCAAAAAAACTCTGTGGTGATTATATTTTATCGTAGTTGTTTTACATTGTTTAATTTTAGTGTTTGATGTATGAATGAACTGTAATATGCAAACTCTTAAAACCCAACAAATAAAGACACATACACATAGTAAATGTTAATAATATTATATATAATAATACATATATAATTGGATTGTATATGCGTGTGTATGAACTTATATATATATATATATTTTTCATTCTTGCACATAGCAATAATAATAACATTAAACTTAAATATAACAAAACTTATTACCTAAGAATTACATATAGTTTCAAATATTAGAAAGAAAATAATAATTAAACAAAACATAAAATATATTTTTTTTCTCTTTTTTGTTTTGCTTGTTGGCCAGTAACTAGCGTTTATTGTTGAATTGCCGCATCCAGTATGCAAGTACGCTCACTGGCTTCCTATATCCGTGGTTGCTTGGCGAGTTCCACCGATTTACATGTCTAGCCGACACATCCTATTATATTGAATATTTTAACGTACGCTCAAATAGATATTTACTATAAAACTATTACTTAAATGACAATGTTTAAATGTTTATTAGTGTTTGTATAGTTTTTAGTAACAGTTTCTTTTCTCTGTAAGTGAATATATATTCTTTAAGAGAAATAAAGTTCTTCTTAAACCGTAAACCGTATTTAAATTATTATAAGTGTCAATAGTGTGTTACTTGAGAAATAAATAAAATGATTAAAGTAACTGAGCATGATATATTTTATTTTAACTACCTACTAAAATCAGATCGAAAATTACACTTGTAAGGGTCATATAAATAAAACAGTAGGTACTTTAAAAATTATTTATTGTTTGCTAAATACCATTTTCTAATACACAAAACATTTTTCAGTGCACAAATATTCTTATGATTAACACAATTAGTTACAAATACATCGTTTTTGTAAAGTTCAGATAATGCTCTTAGATTTGGAATACCTTCATCAGTAATATCTTAAACATTTTGATGACTGCATAAGTCTTGCAACCATTTCACTTTTTCTAAACCTTTTACAATAATTACCCGATCTCTAAAGTAAAGCTTCATTATTTTTACAAATTCTTTGTAGTCAATATATCCATCGCTCCAGAGATATCCTCTGTTCCTTTCTAACCATCGAACACATCTTTTTTCTTCTTCAGTTAGTTTAAAGAATGAATGTGGTGGTTTTACTATAAATATATCTGTATATCGCAAAGTAGCTACAGCCAATTCTTTTACAATAAACTCATTGCGTAGATTTGTAAATCCTTGCACATCCACAATTATTGTATTGTTATTCATGATACCCTTTTGACAATGTTGCTCAGAGGCTTATATTCGAATATACAATCGTTTAAAATCAGACAATATGCTGCTGTCTGATCAGGTATTTCTTGATCTGTTTCAATTTCAACTCTAACGTCAATCGATCCCTTTAAGGTCTCGTGTTGTCGTGAGCAGTCGATAACAAACAAAGGAGCTATGTCTCTGAATTCTTTTAAACTCAACAATGGTTCTGAACGGCGTCCATGATAAGACTGTTGAAATCTTGTGTATTGTTCGTATAATAAAGTAAATTTATCATCTGAAAAACTTACATTCAATCCCTCATATAGATAATATGACGAATTTAAATAGACTTTTACATCACGCACGTGACAATGATCAAACTCAGCCATTGACAATTGGTTACTTTGTTTGCGATTGGTTTGTAAAGCAATTATAACAAACCGAGGTTTCTCAGTTTGGGATAAAGTTTTGATGGACCAAGTATGCTCACGTGTTTTAGGCAGTAACGGGTATTCATATAAATCCCAATTACGAAAAGCTAATGGAATAGCTCGATCTTTCTCTAAATGCTTTAGCAAGTTAATTCTTTCACGGTCAGATACTTTAATATGCGGTACTCTCCAAATTATCTTACTAATTGTAACATCACTTATGACTTCTCCTGTATTTAACTTTATCGCATTAAGATTTGAGTTGCTTCTTAGTAACACTAACTCGTGTTTGCAGTTCATTATAATTTTTTCATAATCTTCCGCAAATCCTAATATCTTGTTTAACGGGATTGATACGGAAAACGTTCCACCACTAACATTATTTGTTCCTTCAGTTGACCACCCCCAAACTCGCGCATATTTTGATTCATTTTCATTTAAGGCTAGATAAGACTTTATTGTTGTAGTAACACCAGCATTCTTAATTTTATCAATTTCTACCCCATTCAATTCATATTTCACGTCTTGAAACAAAAACAATATAGAATTATTAACCAAATGAACATTTGAAACTTCGGTCTTAGTAGTGTTGTTATAAACATTCACTTTTCCTTCGATGTAAAGGCTGCTAAGTGATGGTAACACGTACAAGTATTGCTGATTAATAGGAATTCTTATTTTATCATTCGTGTTAAAACTTGACACATATGGTTCGTACGAATGGTACTCAAAACTTTCAATGCTATTGTCATATGACGTTTGTTGAGATATATTTAAAATATTCATTTTATCAACCCAATTAGCTTAAGAAAATCTGTATTAGTTTTGGTAAGCTTCTTTTTCAGCTTAAGCGATGTGCTTTTGTGAGATGATCTTTGAAGACTGGTCTGGCAAGTCTCTGAGCTGGGGTTTTTATTGAAATTTATTAAAATTTTCTTAAAATGTAAATAAAGTTGCACTTCTTCACCCCGTAAATTTATTTCTTTATTATCAGCGTCCAACAGCTTTATGTTGATAGTACTTATAGAATTTTGATTTACAGGAAAATAAATTAAATTTTTTGGAATTTCAATTATCCGGTATCCAGGTGGCACGTTAGGCACAAATTCGTAAATTATATGCCTTTTTTTTCTATTAACAAATGAACCACTAACTACATCGCATTCAATACGCACAATGGTTGTTGATAGAATGCTAACAGGATATTGAGATTCAGTACTTATATTTGCTTTTATTGTTTCGGTTCCAAACCCTAATATTTTGCCTAACGTATCTTTTTTATTAAAATGTATATCTTTGGAGCAAAATATATTTGTTTTCAGTGTATTGTTATTGCAAGTTAATTTTAACACACTGTTTTTAATGTTATTTTATAAATAATCACATATATCTTGAAGCTCGTAAGATCCCTCAGGAATTTGTATAATTTTATTTTCACCATAATAAAACTTAATATTCCGCTCATCTATGTTAGGAATAGAATTGAATGTTGAAAAATACACAAGGCCACATTCGTAATCTCCTCGGAGATCCAAAGTTGGGGAATAATTGGTTGTCAAAGAGGCTCCTGTCCCAGTTATAGACACAGTGAAAGACATTTTTGTACTGACATTTTTATTTTAATCACTTATTATATATATATTGTTTCCAATAGTTTCTTAAAATTTTAAACATAAATGACCACAGTTATTAGTACCAAAAGCTTGGTGACGAACATAATTATAGTTTATAGGAAAGTTCTTCACATATTTAACAAATTCTAACGGCGGCTTTAAATTACCAAAACTATCATAATATTAAATGTAATTGTTTTGCTTGAAAAGGCCACCCAATGCGTGCCAGGATTTATGTTGCTATCCAAATTCAATATTCCACATTCAATTTTTCTAGGTTTCAAAGGCAATTTATCTCTCATATAAACACCACGAAAGTATGGAATATCTCTGGAATGTTCTTATATATCTAGGTTAGTAAGTGCACGTCTGGGTAGCCGCTCAATTAGTTTTTTGATGGGTTAAGATATAAACCCGCTCCTTTTTTATGAGGTTTAATATATAATCCTTTTCCAAGAGCTAGCGCTTCCATCATTCTGTTATGTCTTTCAGATTCTTAAAGACTCTTTTGCGCTGCTTTAGAATCATTCACAGCTTTTGCTATGCCAGCTGCTCCTCCAGCTAGAGAACCTCATGCTGACAATCCCGTAAATATAGGAATAAGTGGTAAAAGACCTCCTGATTTTGGAAGTGGAATACAGCGGGGCAAGCGTATTCCTTTGTTTTTACCAAATAGTTTTTTTGCAGCTGCATAAGCATATTTAATTGCAGAGTGGTAGTCCTTGTATTTAATTTTCTTCAATTGAGACTGTATTACTTTAACAACTTTCTTAAAAGATTTTATGCCACTGCCTGCCTTGATTTTTACTATCCAAGATGCATTTTTTTCTCCTTTGCCAGCTTCTTTTGATCTTTTGATTTCAACCTCCTTTTAGCCATATCCAAAAGTTCTAAGTCTGCTTTTCGTCGAGAACTTGAGTCTTTGTTAATGTATGCGATATCGTTGTGCATGCAAGCTTCGTCTAATTTGTTTACTCCTCGGTGACCTTTACTTATCCGTTTTTGAAGTTTAGTTCCAGGCCCGCAAAATTGATAGCCAGGCAAATGTAACTCAAACGGTAAATGATCTATCAAGTTATTAATTATACCACTGCCTTCCTTCTTCGATAGGCATGAAGTGAGTTTAAGAAGTATCTAAGCTGTTTATATAACTATTCGAATAAGTCACTTTTGTTTACCCAACTGTTTTCTTCATCACTTAATCCCAACCATTTTACGAACATTTTGTTTCCTTTTCTTTTGATAACCTTTTCTATAAGATAAACGTTTGGAACTTTAGTTTTTTGTAATTCATATCCATAAAAAGAAACTAAGATGTACTTTGTAAATTTTTGTTTTTAGCAATTCCATGCAAGGTTTAATTGAAGATAAATAACACTTGAAAAAAATCATCGACCTCAGGTGGGACTCGAACCCACGTCCCATCGCATGCCGGGCGAGTGCTTTACCAACTAAGCTACCGAGGACGTCACGTGACAAGATGAAATTCCTCAAGTGTTTTTTCTCGCTGTCAAAACCAGCGTATTCTGATCAATGTTGTAGCAATATAAATAGCTGAGTAGTATACTACCGTCAACACCCTATAGAAATATTTTTACAAATATTTGACTATTGGTTAAGATCAGAAAAGTCCCACCTGAGGTCGATGATTTTTTTTCAAGTGTTATTTATCTTCTAAGATGTACTTGTTGTGTTTGTCTTCTAGTTGATACGTCTGGGGATTGGTTTGATTTATTTTGGCAACACTAAATATTTCCGTAGACCAATTAGGGGTATAACCTTTATAAAAAATCTGTTTTGTATTTACTTATACGAACAAAATCACCAACTCGAAAATTAGATCCCTGTTGTATTTTTGGTTGATGGGCTTTCTTAATATTAGATTAAACTATATGCTCATTTGAATGATTAACGTCATTCGGCTTATATTTAGTAATGCGATGGACAGTATTGTTGTAGTCCTGCACAACTGAATCTAAATTATTTTCGAACCATTGATATTTTCCGCATAGACTAAAGGCTTTGTAAAGATGAGATTTTAAAGTTCTAATAACTCGCTCTACAATGGATGCTTTTTTAACAGAGTATGTAGAATAATGATTTATATTATATCTTTCCATCAACTGCTTAAAGTAATAATTATAGAACTCTTTACCTAGGTCTGTTTGCAATTTTTGGGCTTTCTTGTGCATACAGATAACACACTATTCATTGCATTTGTAACACATTGTTTGGATTTTGATTTCAATGGTCTCACCCATACGAATTTTGATAAAGCATCGATTACGACCTAAACATATTTATATCCTTTGTTACATAAAGAATATTTTTGAAAATCCATAAGGTCAGCTTGCCATAGATCATCTAATCCCTTGATGATAGTACATCGACGAACGAAATTTCTTCTTATAGATTTATGAAGTTCGTTTACTACATCTTGTTTACTCATTCTTAGCAGGTTTTGCTGCAACTATGTGATTAATTTCTTTTTTTGTGTAATATAGTTTATTCAAATTGACGGAAGTCAGTTTTTCTAGATTGTTAAGATATTTCTGAATATAACTTTGAATTATTTTCATCTCATTTCTTAGTTCTTGAACACATTTGTCCACGTATTCCTTATTCACAGCCTCATCTTCTTTTTCGGGATTTAGTAGTCAAATAAAAGAAGTAAATCAAAGTCACCTAAATCTGATTTTACCAATGTATCGGTAAGAATATCAGTGAACTCAGTTAGTCGTAAACGCTTGTGAACATGATGACCAAATTTGTCTATATTAATTGCCGTCTTGTTAGCTTCCGTAGTTTAATGATACTGTTCAATCTTCCTGATGGCAGCTTTATATAATGTCCGATTTTTTTAGCACTCATCCTGCTAACCTGTGACTATATAGGTAAAAAGCAATCGTGAAAACCAACTTTCAAATGTGTATCATAAAAACTAAAAAAAAATTTAATAAAAAAATACAAAATAACAACATTGACTTCATATTGCATAAACTCGTCCATCTTCAATACGTATAACCATCTGTGATCATCTGTCTTATTCCTTTCTCTTGTACAGAGCGAGAAAGAGCTAACCAGACGTGAAAAATGGCCGGAGTTCATTCATAAACTTATACTACACGGTCAGATGTTTGGCTTGTTTACCTTTAACATTGTTAACTTAAAATTAGGGCTTAAATGTAGCTTAGTGCAAATTTTCTAATTTGAAAATCTACATCATTAAGAACAAACCAATGTTAAAAATGCAAAGTCTTAGCTAAGTAAATGTTAAATTAGCAGCTTACCAATGGTAAAACCAGTAAAACGGCCCTTATATCAGCTTATTAAGTAAGTACATGCACTGATCTTCAGGGGGTTTGTTTCCAGATAAGGTAGAGATTCAAATTTCCCATCACACTTTCACAGGCTGTGGACTGACGAGCTATCCAAAATCATGCTAAGATTGCTTTAGATATGCGACTTTGTTATTGAGAAAGGTAATTAAATTATTCTAACTCAATGAAATTCAAAATAACTAACATAATTTTATGATAACTCGGCGTGTTTAAAAATTTGAATCATCTCTCTACAACGATTGTTTATTTACACTGTTTCTTACTATTGAAAATTGAACTTAGCATGATTAAAAATACACGAAAATATTCCTCCTCATCTAACTCAAGATTTAGGTATTCTAGTTTCTACATTTTTTATTACACTGACCGACCACTCACACGCACACTTACTGAGACTTTTGAATGGTTCTACATTGACTAACTATCACAGAACAAACGAGGTTAAACTTGTGTTTTTAATAAACGATAGATTTTGCGATACTACAACGCGCGCGGAAGCCGGAAGCGCGTCCGTATGACGCATCTAATCACGGCAGGCGCATGACCCGAACTAAAAGAAAGCGCACTGCGCAGCAGCGGTCGGTCAAAACTCAAAGTGCGGCCGCCAGCGCACCTGACGAAGCAGTAGTGATGTAGCATCTATCGAGATCGCGCGGATCGATACACTGTCATTTAATTTTAATACTAACTATTAAGAAGAAGTTTAATATCATTTTTGTTTCTGTTAATTAAAAATCAAAAGGTGATTTAATTTAAACGGTGTAAGGCCGGGTATAGCAAAAGTCCCATTAAATGCCACAGGATGATAGCTTGTAGCCGTTTGAGTTCTTGCTTTTGAAATTTAAAACCTACCTACTGTCATGTCATGACGGGTGGCCTAAAAGTAGGCTCAGCTCTGGTTATTTTAAACTTTTCTGCTAAGATCGACTGATAAAGAAGGCTACAGAAGTTTACCTTCTTCTGCACTTCGTTTGTGCTAAAACGCATATTAAAAAATTATAAAATAATGTTATTTTTTAGTAAAACAGTCTCGCATAAGCAATCGATCGAAAAGTAATAGTAATAGTATTCTTTATTTGCATAATACAAATTTACTTTTACTATTTGATGAATTCGATCATAAGTGAAATTATTACTAATAATTGTTGATATTGTAACGTTTACAACGATATCAATTGCATAGCGAGGTGAATGCCAATAGTTTTGCACATCGATACATTTTCCTTTTGTTTCTCATCCCTAGGTGTCTTTAAAAATTCCGTCAATTTAATTTAAAAACCCAGTAGAGCCGGATACTGTCACTTTCGAGTACTGGCTCCGGCGAGTACTTATAATAGGGTAGCCTCTGGCTCACGAGACCGTACTTCAGGGCGAGCTCTTGGTGGAGAATTTTGGCTGCTTGGTAATGCCTGTGCAGATACTGAGTGTTAGCAAGAGCCGAACAACCCGAAACCACATGACGGAGTGATTCTCCAGGATGGCGACAGGCCCGAAAAATGTCCACTGTGCCATCCTTTATGATGTACTTTCGGTAATTGTTCGTCCTGATAACCTGGTCTTGTATCGCACAAGCAAACCCCTCGGTTTCCCCAAAAAGGTCTCCAAAGCGCAGCCAATGCACGGAAGCTTTTCGGTCCACGTGGGGCTCGTGTAAAGCCTTGAAAAACCGTCCGTGCAGCTCTTTCCCTTTCCATACGGTCTCGCGATCAGAGACACTTGGTATCGCCGGCGACTGCCAGGACTCGTTGGCCAGATCAAGAGGGGTGAGTCCTTTATCACATTCTATGACATCACAATGCATCGTTGTGTCGGTCTTTGCCAGGAAATACACTCTGAGGCTAGATACCTCGCGGTCGTGCATGGTTTTAGCACTTAACAGGCCTCGACCACCACATTTCCTCGGGATATACAGCCTCATGACCGACGACCTGGGGTGATGCATTCTATGTAGTGTCATAGTTGTGCGGACTTTCCGATCCAGAGCGTTTAGTTCGGTCTGAGTCCATCTGAGAATGCCAAAGGTGTATAAGAGAATAGGCATAACCCATCCGTTATAGGCTTTGACCTTGTTGACCCCCGACAAAGAACTATTAAGCACCTTTGTAAGGCGGTCGAAGAAGGCTTCACCAACAGACTGTTTTACGTCCGATTCCCTCAAACCTATACTCTGTGACATACCCAGATACCGGTATGTATCAGTTTCGTAAAGTGTTTGCAGTTGGACGACACCAACGTTAACCTCCTGCGACCGAGTAATCTTTCCCCTCGTCACATGGATAACCGCACACTTATCAACCCCGAACTCCATTCTGATGGAACTACTAAAATCAACAACGATGTTTAGTAGCTCCCTCAGCTTCGGAGCTGTTGGGGCTAACAGCTTCAGGTCATCCATGTAAAAAAAGTGCGACACCCGATCTCTCCCTCTCCGAAACTGAATGCCCGTCCCCGTATTCTCCAGCAATCTGCTTAGAGGGTTCAGGGCAAGGCAGAACCAAAGTGGACTCAGACAATCGCCCTGGTATATACCCCTCCTAATGCTTATTCGGTCTTCAGCATCCGCCATTCTCTCGCCCTGGAGACTAAGCATTGTACTCCATTGCTTCATACATTTCCCGAGGAAGTGTCGAACCGTATAATCAATTTCATACAGTTCGAGGACCCTCTTTAGCCATGTATGGGGGACTGAGTCAAATGCTTTTTTGTAGTCGATCCAGGCAGCAGAGAAGTTCCGGCGATTGCGTTTGACCAGTTGGCCAGCGACAGCATCTATGAGGAGGAGCTCCTTTGAACCGCGGCTACCAGCCCGACATCCGTTCTGAGCGTCAGACATTAGACGATTCGCGTCTATATGATCACGAATTTTGGCGCTCAGAACGGATGTTAGTGTCTTATAGATGGTAGGCAGACACGTTATCGGACGGTATTTACTCGGATCTGCGGTGTTTTGTGTTTTAGGAGCTAGGTGAGTGATCCCAGTAGTGAGAAAGTTCGGGAGAGCTCCTATCTCTAGCGCCTCCTGAAATTGGCGGGCCAAGGTAGCGTGGCATACCGAGAACCCTTTTAGCCAGTAACTCTGCAGGCCATCCAGTCCCGGACTTTTTCAGTTCGGGGCTCTACGTACTGCAGTGGCTACGTCCTCATCGGTGATGGAGACAGGGTTCATCGGGGGTACTGATGCACACGCCTCCTCTATCGCGCCAATCCAGGGTCCTTCGCTGTGCTCTACCGGTGTTGACCAAAGGCCACGCCAAAAGCGTACGACGTCGGCCTTGTTCGGTCTTGCACCAGTGTTGCGAGGTTCAAAGCTCTCCAGAGCGTTTGTAGAACTTTCTCTGGTCACTTCCGAAGAGACGATTCTGCTCGTATCTCTCAACCCTTTCGGAGTACCTTCTGATATGCTTCGCCCATGCAGCGATCTTCTGCTTCAGCTCATCGATGCGCTCCGTCAGTTTTCGGGTAAATTCTGCGTTAGCCAAATTAATGGTCATCCCAGAAAACTCCCTCCTGACAAAGTGCACAATTCTTGGCCTGGAATTGCCGAGCGGAAACACGTCAGTTTGCCGATGAGGACTCTGGCCTGCACACCGTCATTGCTGCACTGAAGAGAATTGTACTGGTATCAGCCAGGCCAGAGCTGCTTTCCAAATGCTGGGGCAGCATCTGGTTAACGGCCTCAACGACATCCCGGATCCGAATGCTGAGTGGCAGCTTCGGAAGCCTAGGTCTCTCTTCCAGGGGAGTATTACTGTACTCCAAAATCGACTCCTCTAGAATCCCCCTCATTCGTTCTATGTCCTGGGCGACTATATCCGACGCGCCATCAGCCTCCACCGGCTCATCTTCGACTACCATATTCTCGCCGCCAGAAGGCTCTGGAGGGGCAGTCCGCTCAGTGGGTGCGGATGGCGCGCAGGAAATAGCCTCGCTTTGCAATTGTTCGAGCTCAGTGGTGCTAAAGATGTTAGACCGCAATATCCACCGATCTCTATCCGACAGGTTTTGTTCGGCGACTGACAAATTTGGCTCCAGCTGCAGAAATGTGCGATGCATCCGTGCTCGATAGCCTGTCCTGCCGGTTTCTCCCTCTGTCGCTCCGTAGTAAGCGCGCATGAGGTTTGCATTCATAGCTCTATTACACCTCATGCGCCTAGTACCTCCAGTGGCAGGCACCAATTGCTGGGACTGTGAAGCCCCTGCTGGTGCCAAGCGCATTGAAGGCGATGATGGCGGTGACTGGGCAGGTGGTCGGCCCAGTCGGGAAGTTCTGGCGGCCCGCATGCTACCACGTCCAGCGCCAGCCCCAGACGCGCCCCGGCGATCCCCACCACCCCCAGGCAGCGGCCCTATGCGCTCTCTGTTTTGCTCCATCATCGTTTGGTGGAGCAAGATACCATCGGGGTCTTGCTCATTCCCCCCGAGGGAACCTTTTTATGAACCCAGTTCCCTGGGCAGCGCGACTGGCACCGGCTCTCGCACCAGTCGCTAAGGTACTGACTGACTGCACTGGTTGAGCAACTATCTGTCACTTAGTTACTCAACCAGTGGGCGATGGGGTCGTCACCTCCCGACGCCTTTCTTCTTTATTATTATTTTTCGCTTTTTTTTTTATTATTATTATTATTATTATAATGATATCGGCTTCCAGGTTTATTTGGGTCAGGGTGGTTAGAACGCCATCAAAATTATATTCACAATTAATGCTTCTAATGTTCTGTAGGATTATTTTAAGGTTAGGTTCAGGCTTAGGAATGAAAGATGTACATAGTAAGGGGTCACAGGCAAGAGATTCATAGAAATCAGTGTCAATATCTTTACCTAAATCGTTAGCTACGCTACCCGTAAAGTTCGTGCGTAGGATTTTTTGATGTGCGGCGCTCTAGGCGCCTACATAGTCGATAGTACTTAAATATCTCGATTCGGCGCTTTTCTTCGCAGGGCATTGCTCATCACCAGTCGTGTGGTCGCTAGGTTTTTTGAAACGTAGACAGGTAGCGCACTTAGCAGGCTCCAGCTTTTTGGTACAGTCTTTTATGGAATAGCCAACGCAACCACAGTGTCCACATATTGAATCTGATTCCCGGCAATATTTAGCTCAGTGACCATACTGCTGGCATTTATAACACCTGGTTACAAGGGTATAGTCCCGTACGGGGCAGGATGTCCAATTTATGAAAACACGCTCTTGTGGAATAAGTGCTCTCCTTAGGTCCGCGCTTACTTCTGAAACATAATTCCACGTTGAGGCATCCTTTTTGCCAGATTTATGGCTGAGCTTGATGGAGTTCATGAAGGTTTCTCGGTTCATGCTAGTGTGCTTGTCGGTAATGTTTTGCTCGTACAAGCATTCAAAAGCGTCTTTTTCAGTGATACTACACGGGACTCCTAGTAGAATTATTTTAGGTCTACGCTTAGAGGGCTCCTCTAGTATAAGTCCTGATGTTGCAAGTTGTTCCGATTGTAGGTCATCTTTTCTTTCTGTGCTGATTATAATTACACCGTTTTTCGTCTTTCTCATACCACGAATGTGCAGCTTCAGTTCCTCGGGCTTAATTATATTTTGGACCAATTTTCTTGTCTCTTCGCTAGATTTTACCTTATCAGTAGGGTAAATAGCGATACTGCTAGTGCTAGGAGATGGAATTATGGAGGGACCTTTATTTACCATTTCAGCGAAAGAAAATTTGGCAGAGGTTTCCCTTACCGAGCTGTCAACGCGTTTTAGCACCTCTTGGAGCTGATCGGAGGTCTTGTTTTTCTAATAGGTGCTGAATCGTGGAGTGGGCCGATATATATTTTTGCTTAAGAGACTGATAGTGGATGGCCATCTGCGAAGCACTATTAGAAACGTTTCTGCATATGGTACTTATTTTTATCTTTTGTTCACTGTTCAGCTTACCTTCACCAGAAATAATACAGACCTCATTCAATTGTTGGTCTATAAATGAGAGCCATTTCTGAATATCAGGGGTAGTGATTGCTTCCATCGTGCGGGCTGTTGCTGTTGGTGCAGAAGTTTCCTCTTGATGACTGTCGAGTCGTGGTGGGCTGCGAGAGGTCTTAAGACTTCTATTAAATGGACTATCCATTTCTCAAATTTGTATGAAAGCTTGTTAATCCATTCCGTACGCACAGTTATTGACACAAACAAAAGGCAATGTTGAATGCGCTGACACACGTTTGACACACTTTACAGTTTTATATTGTTATTTAAGTAATCGCTGAAAACGCGTCCGTTCTTACGAGCGGATGACTCAAGACCAGAAGAAATAGGTGTTACGGTAGTATCTCACTAAGGGGCGCTGCAGTAAAAAATTGTTTGTGCAAAACCAAAACTACTAGTATGATTTGGATGCGGTTTTCAGTAATGGATTTGTGCTTGATTAGTGTAGGTTCTTAAATAGGTGTTACGGTAGTAACTCACTAGGGGGCTCTGCAGTAAACATTTGTTTTTGCAAAACCAAAACTGTAGTTACGATTTTGATGCGGTTTTTAGTGCTGTGTTCATGTTTGATTGGTGCATGTTCTTAGATAGATGTTACGCTGACAACTCACCAGGGGGCGCTGTAGTAAACATTTGTTTGTGCAAAACCAAAACTACTATACGATTTTGAAGCGGTTTTTAGTGCTAGGTTCGGATTTAATTGATGCATTTTCTTAGATAGGTGACGACTCACCAGGGGGCGCTGCAGTAAATATTTGTTTGTGCCAAACCAAAACTACTAGTCCGATTTTGATGCAGTTTTCAGTAATGGATTTGTAGTTGATTTGTAAGGGTTATTAAATAGGTTTTATGGTAGTAACTGACTAGGGGGCGTTGCAGTAATATATTTTATATTAGCTACAACATATTAAAAAAAATCGATAGGTAAGTATTTCTGTAGAGAATCTTCTTCTTAGTCGGTATCTTCATTGCTGAAAGTCGTGTCTAGCTTGAAGTGTTGATTACCGGATGGACTATGCTTCTCCACGTATTCTTCTCCTTGGCAGTTTTATAGCCTTTGTTATTGATAGGCCAGTGAGGGACTTTACTAGGTCTGACCAGGGTAGGTGAGCGACCGCGTGAGCTTCTTCCATCAACCTTGTGGTGATGCAGAGCTCCTCAAGAATAGACAGGTTGGTACGGCGTGCAGTCCATGGAATTTGCAACACCCGCCTCCAACACCACTCCAATCTCAAAAACATAGATCCTTGCCCTTTCACTCTGTCTTATCGTCCTCAATTCAACGCCATAGAAGAAAATTGAGAAGACCAACGTACCCACCAGCCTTACTTAGGTTTTGCGGGATATGTTGCGGTCTTTCCATATCCTAATGAGTTTAGTCATCGCTGCTTTGGACATTTGGATTCTTACTATATTTTTCTCACTGCCATCAACGTTGATGAGAAGAGAGCCAAGGTATACGAACTGGTCAACAAATTCCAGATCTCGGCGATCATTCGAGCAAATTAGCGTACCAGGTCTGACTATCACCAAAACCTTGATCTGCGCTTTGTTTATGGTGAGGCTCAATAATTCACTCTCTTCTTCCACTCAAGAAATGAGTTGAGCCATGTCTTGCTCGGACGGTGTAAACAGTGTCGTGTCATTTGCATACCGCAGGTTTAGGTCTTTCTGTAGAGACTAGTAATGGAGTCTCTAAAAATTCTCGAGAAAAAAAACCCACTTTGTCCACCGTTTGAGCGAAACTACGTTTAGTTGTAGGTAAATACTTATATAATAATACTATTAAATAAACTATATTATTGATATTTATTATTACATTGCCCTCCCTAGAATTCGTTATTGTTTATTATTAGGCGTCATTTTTCTCTCTTACAAAATGTTGATTACTTCAAAAGAATGGCAGTATAAGAAGAAACATTGTAGCATTCGCAAATTTTTTGCGCTCGCTTTGCACGCGGATTGTATTTTTACAACATGGAATTTACTCTACAGACGACGGCGCAAACATACTTACTTGCTTCTCACCAAAGAACCTTAGACCATAGAAACAAGAACTCACGTTAAAAATGTTTCACCAGTTTCTCAAAACTTTTCGAAAATAAATATTAATTACGCGTCATCCCTGTCAAAAGGGTTTGCTTATTATCTCCGGCAAAGGTAGAGGTATAAATGAATAAAAGTACAATAGCATTGCACGGCTTTCATACATTCTGAATGCCGCTGCTGCAGTCGAATTCACCAATGCCGACGCCGTGGCCATGCCCTCTTGTGTAAAAATGCATAAAAACTTAATACGTATGCGCGCTCGCAGTTTTACCTGTTACATTAAAATAGTATTTCACTACACTTATTAAATTAAAGAGAAATACATAGCTTAATAAGATTTAAAGCGCAAAAAAAAACTGGTATATCATCAAAATCTTATTATAGTGGGTACGTTTGTTAATTCTTTAAGTTCTTCATTCATATTCCCCGATTCTTAATATGTTGATGAATGCCCCGGACGAATATCCTTTGGTTCCCTACGTCCTATTAGTCGAAGTTTACATGGACTATAGGTATTTCATTTTATCCCTTGCCTTGTTTTGAATGGCAGAGAATGGCGCCGTATAAATCTCGTCCAGGGTGCTAGTAGTGCTAAAACTGGCACTGTACATAACACCTTTGCTCTCTAAAAAGTTTGAAATAAAAAGCAAAATTAAAAAATTTGAAAAAACTCACGACGCTTAAAACGTTATTGAAAAAGGATAAAATAATTTAAAAAACCCTCGACTTAAAGATTTAAGTATGTAACGAGAGATAATTAACTTATAAGTAGAGTTGATCTATCCCGGAGTCGTTCATATAAACAATAGAGTATCTGTTTTCATAGCACTTCCCTACGTATCTATCTGGTTCTTGAAGATATAGATGTGTCAATATCATATTCAACTACCTATTAACTTAATTAAAAACTCAAGAAAATCCGTCGGGGGCTGCCATCACTATTTTAAACTTCAACATAAATATATTCATAAATAAGTATAGCAAAAAACCGCATCAAAATCAGAGTAGTAGTTTTGGTTTTTCACAAACAAATTATATTTACTACAGCGCCTCCGTGAGTTGTTACCGTGATACCTATCACCTAAAAACATTCAACAATCAAACCCGAACCCATCACTGAAAACCGCATCAAAATATCTCCAATTATTCATGTTCATTTAATGGCAGCCCCCGACGGATTTTCTGGAGTTTTTTACTAAGTTAATAGGTAGTTGAATATGATATTGACTCATCTATATCTTCAAGAACCAGATAGATACGTAGGGAAGTGCTATGAAAACAGATACTCTATTGTTTATATGAACGACTCCGCGATAGATCAACTCTACTTGTACGTTTATTATCTCTCGGTACATACTTAAATCTTTTAGTCGAGGGTTTTTTAAATTATTTTATCCTTTTTCAATAACGTTTTAAGCATCGTAGGTTTTTTCAAAATTTTTAATTTTGCTTTTTTTACTGGAGGGTATATTTATTTATTTATTTATTTAAAACTTTATTGCACAAACTTACAATAAGTGTACAAATGGTGGACTTAATGCTAAAAGCATTCTCTGCCATCAATGTAAAAGTATGTTTTATTATTTTAAGTTAAACCTAACGATTTCAGATAATTATCAACATTTCCCACTGTAGATTATTTAGAAAGTAGTTTGTTAAGTGTTAGAAGTAGAATGTCTGCGGCAAAAGGTTGTTTTCTTCAACTTTACTTCCAATAACTAATGAATTGTGACGAGTCTCAATTTCGTGAGGATTGTGAAGTGTTAAATGTTGTGATAATAGTATTACAGTAGGTAAACAGCTGCCAACTATCATCAAGTGCCAAGTTACAAAGATTGTGTTTACTATGTGTATAACCTCAACTTAATAGAATAGGTAATTTACAAGTCTACATTTACAATTAATGAAACTTAGTGATGCTTCGTTATGAATAAATAATGATGAAAACAGTACTCCCCTGGTTTAGGTAATCCGTTGAACTCCTTTTGAATTTGGATGTCAAAGCCGGCAACACAAACTTTAACCGGTTTTAAGTAACTATTTTTATATCGTTTAGGTATTTACACTAGCACAAATGATTAATTATGCTTTGTTTTTGCTATTTAAGCCTAAATAAGGTTTATTTTACACAAAATAACAATAAATTTTAATAAAATTTACAACAGCTGTTTGAGCTGCGTCTGACAGCCAGGGTGGCCAGCGCAAAAAAAAAGTCTATTCAAATACAAAGATGACCTAACAGTATCTATGACAACTTGTAGAGGACGGGGTCCTGAAATCTGCATTGTGTCCTTTGTGAAGTCATCGATACTCCTACATCAACCAGCATTATTCGGATTAAAGATTCAGATCACTTTTCTGACTAGTAAGGTGCCGATACTCTATACAAAACCCCTCTATATAAAATAAAGATTGACCCAACAATATCCATGACATAAGTAATGCCAGATGGACATTCCCACATCAATCAAAACCGTTTGGGTATGAAATAAATGTTGTAATTAATTCAATATAATACCAGGTTGATTCAACAGTATCTATGACAACTTGTAGAGGACGGGGTCCTGAAATCTGCATTGTGTCCTTGTGAAGTCATCGATACTCCCACGTCAATCAGCATTATTTTGAATTTAAACTCTATTATGTATTATAAGTTGACCTTTGGTAGCCTATTCATGATAGTCGGAAGTAAGAAGTAAAAATTATATTTTATAAAATACTTATTTTTTAATTTAATCACAAATTAATATTAAATTCTTTACCCAGTCTTGAGGATAAAGGAGTTATGAAAAGGATTTAATAAGGATGGATACCTAAAAATAGCTCATTTCCTAACTACCTAATTACTACGTCCGTTAAGCTAAATAAATAAAGCTATTTTTTAGAGGATTGGATTAGACAGGTATCAGGAAGAATATGATCTTAAGGAAAAAGGGTTTTCCCTGCCTAACGGTACCTCTACCTGACCTACATACTTAAGAACCTAGTAACCTTCAAACGAACTTCCTAACTGCACCCTATCTACCTATAATATATAATAATTAAGTTTATTTGATTTTGATTAAACGTATAATTTGGAAAGTCAGATGTCACAACGTCAGAACTAATACCTGCCTGCCTAATTGTAGTTAAGTATCTACAATAAATTATAATATCAGTAGGTACTCAATATCTCCCCAAACGTTAGTTAAATTAGGTCAAGTAAGTTTATTTGGTAAAGGTAAAAGGTTTATAATTCACATATTATTATGCGTAATCTTAGGCGTAAAATAAAGATAGGTACTTAATAGGTAAAATAAAGATTTCAAAAGTTGTTTTGTTGTAATTTGGCTTAATTAATCGAACAAATAAGTATTTAAAAGATAAACGACAGTCATATTTGTTAAGTAAAATCACTGGGTTTTTTTAAATGTAAAACAAGATCAAATGACCTTGATTAAACCAATCAAATTGATTTACCGTAGAAATATGTCAAAGTTAAATAGTACAAATGAGCGCAACCCGTCACGTTTTGATACGTAAATCGTATTCAAATCTGTTAAATATTTCAAAGAGTTTGAACACGTAAGATAAGCTCAAATGAACTTAAATAATCCGTATTAATTTAGGTACCGTAAATAAATACTCAAAATAAAACAACAAAAAGTCAAATAAAATTAACATGCACACAGAATCATGAAATTGAAAATGGGTTCATACTAAGATTATAAATTAATGCACACATAATGTTACCCAATAATCGAAATTAGGTTAATTAGTAGCGAACAACACTGTTAAAATCCTGATGAAAAGGAATGATGTGGGATAAAAGAAAATTTAAATTATCATAAATCAAGTCTAGAATTTATTGTTTTAAACTTTCATGGTCACTAACATTAGAATAGTTTGTTACGGGATTGCTACCATGTACCTTATTTTTGAGTTCCCGATATTTCGGCACTGTTACAAGCGCCATGATCACGGATCACGCCGTTTTGGTATTTAGTATTTAAATTAAAATACACAGACTTCTTAAAATGTATAACTAACGTTCTTAGCCGTTAAACACTCGCGAACACCACACCCATCCAGGTGCAATCAATGCGAAACACAGTTGGTGTTCCTGAAGCCTAACCTGCTAAACTATCTAAACATCACATTTCTCCCTGCGTCCCACGCCCCATGTCTTAAGAGCTGACGTTCGAAATCTTTCAATTTGCAGGGGTACTCAACCTTCTATGATTCACGAGCCCTATTTCAGTATAACACGGCAAATATTCTAACACATACTCTAACTTTCCTAAAGTCCTATTATTTTACTATATTTTACTAAAACAAACATGACTGTCTGTGAATATATATTTACTCACTTTTCCTTCATTAGTTATTATATGAATATTGCGTATCAATGGTTACCTAGGTATATCAAAATATTTGACATAATGTAAATTACTAAATAAATATAAACTAGCATTTACGTCTAAAATTTACGCTCATAGTGTAGGTGAGGACAAATAAAATCTTAATAATTTCTATTATATTATGATCATTCAAAAGTTGACAACATCTGGCTTTATGCATAGTAGAAACAAAGCTTTAAGTGTCCGTTCCGAAGCGTATGGCATACACATGGGTTTGCTTGCGGTGTTTATGATAATCCTAGTAAGTGTCCGTTTGTTTCATATCCAGTATATTTTTTATATTTGCACATTTTATTTATTACTCTGTTTTGGAAGCTTGTTAGCGCTTTGGCACGCGATAATGCACCCTATCTCCCAAGTGTTAATGACCCTTGACCGGTTTAGGCGCATAATGTCAGAAACGCAAAATGACAGATTCTCAAAATGTCAGATGTTAGTAGATTGTCGCAAATGGTCAAAAACGCAAAAAGACAGATTAGCAAAATGACAGATTCGTAAAACGACAGATTCTCAGAATGTCAGATTCGCAAATGTCAGATTCTCAAAATGACAGATTCTTTAAAAACATCACACTAAAATACCGGGAGGTATCGCCATTTATTGAGATGTGATTTAGAAGTCTGTAATCAACACAAATTCTAATAGAATTGTCTTTCTTTCGAACCAACACCAATGGACTAGCATACTCAGAATAACTGACCTTAATGATGCCATCCTTCAGTTACTGTTCAATCTGCTTGTTGACTTCTTCTTGCTCTTTGATGGACACGCGTCGCGGTCGCTGTGCCACAGGTACATCATCCTTCAAAACAATCTTCAATTCTACTGGTGCTTCTTTAACTTGCTTTGGTTCGTAGTTTTCAATTAAACTTAGGACTTTCTTCTGTGTTTTACTATTTGTTGGACCTATAATATCAACAGTACAGGGAAAACAATTAACTTTTGACAGCCATTCTTCTCCTTTCGGAAACAATGACACAGAGCCCTCATACATCACTGTCACTACATTCTTCAAAAATTACTGCCCAATAATTATCTCATACGGCATACAGAAACTAGGTACAATATGGAAGGTCACTTCATAATATTTACGCTTATCTATTTGAATATTAACTCGAATTTGCCCTAAAGAATTCACCTGTGATTGTCTAAGTCCACTCATCGTAATATTATCATCATATTTTTTCACTGAAAGCTGCGAATACAAGTCCTCGTTCAATAAATTTAGGTCACTGCCTGGAGTCTGGAGACTATTAAAGATTTTACTGTTATGCCGCAAATATTCACGTTTTTCACCGGTTTTTTAATCACTTTTTCACTTTCCGTAACCTTGTTTACGATACGCATAACCTCTCGTGTTTCGTCGTGACATTGACAGCTCCTGTCACTGTCCAGATGGTGCCTCTTCACGCTGCAAGCGCATTGGTCGCCGTTCGAATCCGCCATATTCCGTTCATTCGTTGTCATGGTGCTAACTTCACCGCCATTGGCCGCCGTATCGTCAACCGATCCGAACATCGCGCGTTTCGTAGTTCCCGGCGCTGGCTGATTGGAGCGCCACTGCTGCTGCTCACTCGTTCGCTCGTTCCCGGTCGTTCTTCCGAAGTTCCCCGAAGATGTTGATGCCGATGATGACCGAATGCCGACATGTTTACGCCCGCCGTCTTCAGATTTGCACATACTTGCAACATGGCCGAATCCATTGCATTTGAAACACTTGGTACCTTTTTCTCTTTCGGGACAGGTAGATGATGTATGCCCCAATGCACCACAATTATAGCACCGCGTAGATTGATGAGTTTCTCGCTGCTTCGACGTAGTACTTGATGAAACTCGATGATAGTTTTGTTGACGTTCTTGCTCGTTTTTTGTTTTGGATTTGATTAACTCGTATACTTTCATTTTTTCTTTCAGATCTGGATATGTTTTGACCCCATATAACATGACTTTGTTCGATTCAGAGTCTATAATGCCGTCTACTATGTATTTAATGGTAACATAGTCGGCAAGTCTTCCGCGCTTTCCCATTTCTTTCATGATAAGTAGGTAATCGAGACAGCTTTCGTTGCTCTTTTTCTTTCTAGCGCTTATCATCTCGTGTATGGCTTTAGTATCACACGTACCCGGAAACTCTTTGGCAATTTCGTCTTTTAATGAGTCCCACGTCTTATAGGGCTTCTCTGACTTCAGCCATAACTCTGCAGTACCCGTCAACGATCGCCGCGCCACAAGTAGTGTTTGCAACGGTGTCCACATAAAGATCTCGGCGTTGTCCTCTACTTCCTGGATCCATTTGTAGACAGGGTAGTTGTTGTCCTGACCACTGAACTTCGGCACCAGGTCCGCAGTCATGTGCAACATCGAAGGTTGATGAGGTTGATCTTCCCTTCACTTCCATCGCTGTTATTTTCCTTCTTTCTCGGCATTTTTGTGTTTCGTCGTGTAGTCGTCGTTTATTAGTCTTCCGTCTTGTGTTTATTTCGTTGAATCGTCTTCTTGCTTCGTAATTTTTGAAAACGGATGGCCGGTAACAAGATGTCCACCAACGTGCCGCCAGCTCAAAAAATAGGACGAGCCCCCAAATTGTGAGGATGAGGGTGTGGACTCGTTGTCGAAACAAACACTTTGTCTTAAGAAATCTTGTTTTATTTTTCTAATTAACTCAACAGTCTTTACAGTTATTGCAAAAATTATTACTAGAGCTAACATTTGCACGTCTTTTCTCTTCATCCACACCGCTCACTCTCTCCCACATCGGTCCACTCTCATTCGTTCATCTCCGTTCAGAAATACACTCGAGACAATCCGTTCAGAAATCCATTCCACATATATATATGTATATAAATAATTAATAAAAAAAATATTAATTACTTATAATAATTTAACTTAAAACTATTCACAAGTAAATAAATTAAACAACATGTAATTACAATAACAACTTATACCTAGACATAGTAGTTTATTGAACAACATAAAACATAATAGCAAAGGGTTCGCCTACATGTCGCGCGGTACCCTGAACTGGTGTCTGTTCGCGACATCGTATGATGTTTGTGGGCGGGACTTACGGCTGCGTCCGAGGCGCCCGCGGCCCGCGATGTCCAGCGAGCGAGCCTGCTGACACATAAATTGACGATACGAGTAGTAGCACGGATACCTAGTATCTACTAAAGTACGATAGTGCCTACTTTTAGTTATTATAATAATATAATATATTAAGATTAACTATCTAATTAAAATTATTTATTAATATTGTGCAGTGCATTATACTCCCCGACAGGGTAAGTGATGAACCAATGTTTCTATCTTTGCGTTTTAGTTTGTAAGTAGGTAGTTTGTAATTTAGAGCTTTTTGCAAAGTCATTCTTCTAGTGCTTTCACAGTAGTTATTAATTTTCTGTTTCCTTTTAACCTTTGAATACCTATTATTCACTCATCTGATTAATTAACATTATTAATTAATCACCTGTTTTAATTACCTAGACTATTTCGTCTACCATTTACCGCTATTGGCGTAATAGTTTTTATCTACAAATTGTACATTAACCCGACGAGGATGTGCAAGGGTCAATTTGACCCCGCTGTTTTTATTATGTGCACAGCTATTTGGCCCTGCGCTTTTGAACGTCTCAGTAGCTGTAGTTATTGAACTTCGCTCCACACTGCACGCCACTAGTCAGTCGACCGCCGCCAGCATAAGGAGATAGACGCCGGCAAACGTGAATAGGGTAATTATGACCCATCCACAACCGCGATGTTGCATTTTTGTTTCATTTTTCCCATCATAGAGGATCTAATAGATAAAGTGTCAAATTCAAATGTGTTTACAACACTAGATTTGAAAAATGGGTATTTTCATTTAAAAATTAATGAAGAGTGTACAAAATACACTGCTTTCGTCACCATGACAGGACCATGAGTTCATGAGAGCTCCGTTTGGTCTGGCTACATGTCATAAAGTATTCATGAGATTCATAACATATATGTTCAGAGATCTAATTACGCAAGGTATTTTCATAGTATTTATCGATGATTTATTAATTCCAGCCGAAAATGAGGGACAAGGAATTGAACGCCTGAGTGTAGTGCTAAAGACATGTTCAGAATATGAACTGAACATCAATTGGAAGAAGAGTCAGTGTTTAGTCCGAAGAGTAGAGTACCTCGGGCATGTCATTCAAAATGGGTTAGTTATGCCTTCACCAGAGAAGATTGAAACTGTCATGAAGTACCCAGAGCCAAAGAGTCTAAAGCAGCTGCACAGTTTTTTGGGACTATGTTCCTATTTTAGAAAATTCATAGAAGGATATGCGCAGATAGCACAACCACTGACAGACTTATTGCGGAAAAAAAAGTGTGTCGAATTCACTGAAGATCATCGACAGGTATTTAGAAAATTAAAAAAAAAACTTACAACAACTCCAGTACTAAAGATTTATAATCCATGTGCAGATACAGAGCTTCACACCGACGCTTCCAGTGTGGCTTATTCAGCGATTTTGATGCAGAGATGCAATAAAGACGGAGAGCTACATCCTGTACACTATATGAGCCGAAGAGCATCAGAGGCAGAGAGCAAATACACGAGCTACGAATTAGAGGCACTGGCTATAGTAGAAGGAGTCAAGAAGTTTCGTCACATTTGCATGGAAAATACTTTAAGATTGTGACCGACTGTAAGGCATTCCAGATGACACTAGATAAAAAAGACTTGGCTATGTCGACTAGAGTTGCAAGGTGGATTCTACTTCTACAAGATTATGAGTTCACAGTTGAACACCGAAGTGGCAGCAAGATGAAGCACGCAGACGCCTTGAGTCGAGTTCAATATGAAGTTGCTGTAATTACAGATCTCCACAAAGAGTTGCAGTGTGCGCAAGAGAGTGATGATGGTCTAAAAGCAATTATGGATGTGCTGAATAAAGGAAAGTCATACCAAGACTACTACATGCATCAAGGCTTACTGAGCAAAGAGGCGGAACAATCTCTGGTAATACCCAGAAAAATGGAGGATGAAATTATAAGAAGAGCGCATGAAAATGGACATTTCGCTAAAAAGAAGACTACACCACTACTTTTTTTTACTACAATAACTTCAAGGGCTATTTAAAGAAGGCTTTGTTTCTATTTGTGTGAAGTCATAAATTAATAATAACAATAAACGGCAAAGTTATTAGCGTTGATTAATATCCTAAAACGACACTCAATTTATGGACGTATTTTACAGTCTATTCACAAATCGTTCTCTCGCTTTTGAGTTCGCATGCTCTCGCTCGCCCTTTCCCCACCTTAAAACCGGACCGAACCTAAACCAGTTTGCATGTTTTGTATTAAGCTTTATGTCTCAGCAGACAAGGTTTAAATTGGCGCGTAAGAATACCTCAAGTCAAGAAACGTTAGTCGGATTAAGTCTATGGTAGATAACAGCTGTTATCATTGTTATCAACATCTACTGCAACTAAAAATAAGGACGACAGGTAGAAAGTCATGACAGGTGAACGTCATTAGAAAAAGAAACGGAGAAAAATACTAACTAGTCATTAAGGCGGGAGTATTTAACTTTTAGTCATCTTCCGACGGATTTATTCACAAAACTAAGGAACCTATAAGAAAAATAAAAATACTAATAAAATATTTGATCCTTTATCTAATGTCTCGGTGAAACCAAAACACGATAATAATAACTTGGCTCGATAGAAAAAATTCTTAAAAATAGGTCGTTTTATGATTTTTGGAACGATTTTCTGGAAATATTATATATGATACAAGTATGTAAAAATTAAGCAGTTTACTAAAGATCAAAATTTGCTAGTGTCTCGGTGCAAAAAAAATCAATTTTGTTATGTTATTAAGTACCAAAGGTTAAAAAACCTCGAAAACCATGCACAAAAGGCGTGCAAGCCGCCCCGCCAGTGTCCAGTAGGACGTCGCCAGGGTAGGACCAGTGTTGTGTTGCGCTCGGACTCCCCCCGCCCCCCGCACACCATCGCAATAGCTACGAAATTTAATTCTTGTAAATATTTAGATTTTTTGTGTGGAGCCATGCATACCTCAACCTCAATTTTACTTTATTTGGTGTTACATCAATGAAAATACAAAATTATTACATGTACAAGAAATACTCTGTAAATTTGTTGTAAGTAATACGGTGATAGTACATACATAATTTACAATTTAAAATGTAAAAGTATATTATATATATATTTTATAATAATTCGTAATTGCTATGACTAGTAAACAACCGATTATAAACCCCATATAGACCGTGTTTAGTCTCAAAATAGAGGTATCGACTAGTTCTACACGATTCTTAGGTTAATTAGTTTATTGACTTTAATTTGTAAACCAACGATAATAGACCCCTCGTGTTTGGTCTGAAATGAGAGGCCTCAACAAGTTCTACGCGTTTATTCATTTTATTCTTAAGCACAAAATGTGTAGTAGGCGGACTTAATGCCATTGGTCTCAAATGAGGGATCTCAATAAGTCATACAGGTTTCTTACATATTTTTTTATTTTAATTTATTTATAAAACTAAATTAATATTTACAAACAAAATTTACACGAATCGAATGGCATAGCTTTATAGCTTTACCGCATACCGTTGCCGTTGTATACATATATATTTAGCTATAATTATTAAACTAACGCTAATGGATCCCTTGACTTTTGGTCTGAAGTAAAATTTGCATGACTAGAGTTTACCCGGGAATTCTCGGTACTGAAATAAGTGGGAATTCCCGGGAAAATACATGGCTTCAAGTAACCAATGGTTCCCGCTGCTCGGAAGTACCTACAAACAGAAGAAAGCCCTTTCCGCTTTGTCAAGGGTGTTATTTAAATTTTTAAAGTGATTAAAGGGATTACACAAAAATGGCTATATTTTGTGAATAAATCCTTAGTAAAAAAATCTGTAATTTACACTGAGCTATTTAACACGAGCACGACTAATCAACACTGTATTATTATCTTAGTTTTTTATCCGGTATCGAACGAAACGTATCGAACGTATTCTCGGTATTTCCCGGTACTCGCTGACTACTGTACCGAGGATTCAAAAATCAGTTTCAGCACCGGTACTGCACAGCCTACATTCTACTACTGATCCATACTTTATTTTTTTGCTCCAATTAGAAAACAAATCTCAAATATGACCATATACATAAACTACTTTGGGAAACTTTGCTACAGAAGCGCATGTATTTTGTTTATTGTATAAATTGGCATTATCGTTTCAGCTTACAACTATTATCATATTTATAAGTACTTAAATGACACTGTCCAAATTGTTTGAAGCTCAGGCCGAAGCTCAAAGATGTCACGGACATGATATTCAGATAAAAATAATATTGTCTAAAATCTTTAATTATTGAATGTTACTTTTAAAAAAACATATCTCTGTATCACTCAGCTTTTTAAGTATTTCAGTTTTTATCTGCACTTTATACTGATTTCTATATTCGCCGCCGTTAACCAGACATTTTAAGAACGCTGACTTGACTAATTTAGTTTTTATTCTATAATAGCGAATAGGGAAAAGTATATTATATAAAATCATTTCAGGTAACATTATATTTCTCTAAAAGAATTGCAAAAAGGGCAGGGAATAGGAGAATGAAGATTATTTTTCCCTAAACATCTTGTCCAAGCGCAGGCCAAAATTGAACATTTTCCTTTTCTCTTTATTTCAATCTCTTTACATTTTTTCCAGTGCTGTAATAACATGACGGGTTTTTTGTCGATAGATGAATTAATAGCCCCTAAATTATCGCCGGTCGAAACCCAGATACACTGTTTTATTTATTGGCTGGAGGCCGTCAACTCTTGCGCCTAGACAATTTGTGACGACTTTTTAGAATAGGTTATAGACGTTGCTTAGGAGCGTGATCGGTCTGTAGTTCTTCAAGAGTTTATCTCCTTTTTTGAAAAACCGAGTAACCGCGCCCTCGCTCCACGCCCTTTGCGTAGTCATATTGCGTAAGACTGGGTTGAACAATCTCTTTAGTTCCCCAAGGATAATAGGTAGCCCTCTTGCTTTTAGAAGTTCTGAAGTGACTCCAGCTTTGCCTAGCTAAGATGTTTGAGAGCCGACTCAATTTCGTCTATGTCTAGTTCTGGGAAACCATCGCTGTAGTGGCGTAAAAGCGTGGCTCTAGGGTCATTCGCGTCAGGTGGAAGTTTCAGGACATATAAGCGGCCATAGAAGTCCTTAAAGAAGAATTTAAAATAAACAAATAAAAACATAATTTTTAAAATTCTTAAATAAGTAGATGTTAAGATAGCAGCTTACCTATTTGCGGTCCTCCTATCAGCTTATCAGATGAGTACACTAATCTTTAAGGGGTGTAGGTATTTCCAGACAGGGAGCGATTCAAATTTCCCATCACACTTTCTCAGGCTATGGACTGACGAGCTATCCAAAATCATGCTAGAATTTATTGTGTTAGGGATATGCAAGTTTATTAAAAAGTGAGGTATGTTTGATTAAACTAAAAAAACAAATTAGCATAATTTTATGATATCTCGGCGTGTTTAAAAATTTGAATCAACACTATCTACAACGATTGTTTATTTACACGACTATTTACACACTAATTACGGAATTGAGCCGTCGGGTAGGATTTTTAAAAAAACTATATATTAATTATAATTATATTTATTATAAAAATGGTTACGAAATGATTATAACTAATTGATCGCGATGATCAGATCTTAGGAACTAACGTCCTCGTGCTTCCGCGATTGAAGCTCAAAAGATATCCGAAAACAGTCCAAAAGGTTCACATGAGCGAAATCTGTCCACTATGCACTTTTTAACACGATTGCTTAATCGAGCCACCTGCACTTGCGTAACACTACGATATACGCGTGACGTAGACGAGGCTTGCACTCGTAACACCTCCCCTCCTAGATGAGCAACTATTTGCGAAGGGGAAGAGCAAATGTTGCGGTTCTTCTTTCTTCAATGGATGGTGTAGAAACTGCAGAAGTCATTTCAATGTCCTGGGGCTGTGACGATTTCATTTGGTTTTGATTGATTTGTCGTCTCAAGTAATAAGCCAGACTACTGAGTGCAAATGCACTTAATAGTATGATGACATAAGTAGGTATTGTGGTGTGATATAAGCTGGATAAGTTTTCATTTTTAATTTCGCGAGGTGGGTCCATAAGTAATTGATGTTGAATATTGTGCAATTTGTTCAAGTCGATTGTTGTGAAATTATAATGCGGCAGATGTTTTTTCGAATTAGCTGACATCGGTATTGAGTGCGGGAATGTCATTATTTCGACAGGTTGTCCGTGGAGTTTGTTGTCGGTGTTAACAATTGTGAATTCTGATGTTCGAATGCTGCAATTTCGTGGAATCGTTGCTAAGTAGCTGCCTTTTAGCAGGTGGTATTTTTCTTGTGCGCATGACATTTGTACTCTGATTTCATTAGGCATTGATTGAATGAAATGCTGACTGTCGAGTTCTAGAAGTGCTTCCTTTAGGAGTGATATAGACGTAGGATGGCAATCCGCTGTGTCTTGATGATAGATGAGATTGTAGACGCAGTCACTGTGTGTTCGGGTTTGATTGCTAAGCTGCTGTTTGCATATGTACCAGGTGTCGATCTTCGGGCATTCAGCCTCCATGTACGCGAATTCCTGGGAATTGGATGCCATATAAGGGGATGGTGGAAGGATTATTTCGGAGTTTTTGTTTGGGACGGGACATAGTCTATATAGGTCATATGTTTCTAAGGACATAATGGGAAACTTTAGGACAACTATAATTTTTTTATCAGTAAAGTACGATCCTAGGGTAATTAAATCGTAGTAGAACCTAATGTCTAATTCTAATAATACGCCAGGATTGTATAGATTTTTAAGCTGGCTGAGCATATTTTTTAAAATGCTTATAGATAGTATAGAATGGTGCATTACGTTTGTGCGACTAAAAGCTACAATGTTACCTAATTTACTAATTTCGAACGAAAGTTCTTGCACGTTTTCAGTAACTATACTGAATAACTAAGAAATCTGAGCATATTGGTACATCTGTTCCTTATTAATCTCAGATGCATTGCTTATCGAAATTATTGCTTTTTCTAATTTTCTTTGGTTGTAAGTGATATTATTTAAAATTTGAGTTTGTTGGAGAGTCATTTCCTTGTATAAACTAATGTGCTTATTAAAACTAACAGAAAGCTCTTGATCATTATTTTGCAATATTTTAAGAGCGTTATCGAATCTTAGAGCGTCTTCGTTATCGAGATTGCCCGATATACTTTTAATAAAAGTTCCTAAAGGGTTAAACAGGCCTCTTTTAACTCTTTTCGGTTCAAAAGTTTTTAGTTCCTGTGGGAATTTAATTTAAGCTTACTGAATAAATGCAATATTTGATATTTGAATAGGACAAAATTTTTGTTAGATAATCTACTAGCCAAATCAGTTAGTTGGGTCTGTAGCAAGTCGATCTGTTGTTGTATCTTGTAAAGGTCAATTTCTTGGAGAAAGGTATGGTCATGGGATACGATTTTTGCAGACCCAAGTTTAAAGGGGAGAATTCCAGGTCCGTCGGACAGGTCATCAAGTCGGATCATGTTTTGAGTTAGTGGACCTGCTTGTACTCGGTCCAGGCCCGTCATGATTTGGAGGATCCTGTAACAACGTATTGTCTTTATTTTTCTTTTCCCGTTTTAGTCTAGTCTTAGCAACTGGGCCTCGTTTTCTGGATGTGTAAATGTGGATAGGCAGATTAGTAATTACTTTATCGTGAGTATAGCGGGGTGCAGTTTTCTGCCTAGTAGCAGCTGGATTTTTAACGTAAACTGTTTGATCCTGATTATACTGAATTTCAGGTTCGCGGTCTAAGTTACGGCGCTCCATTATTGCTGAACGCTCGGCATATGATGTGTCATGTATAATGTTATATACTGTATCCATTTTAGTGCGATGTTCTTGTGAGTACTGTTGCAAAAGTCGTTCTGATAAATTTAAGTCAGTCGGGTTCCTAGGGTCAAAATGTCCAGTTATAAGGTCGAATGGTCTGCACTTTGTCAGGCTGTGGATAGAGCTGTTATAGGCAATAATTGCATATGGTATTAAATTTTGTGTCGGTTCGTTTTTGTGTTGCAATTTTAATAGGCGAACATGTTCCAAAAGAGTGCTATGGAAACGTTCTATCATTCCATTTTCATTGGGAGCATGAGCAGCTATTTTGTGATGCTGCACCTTGTGTAATTTCAAAAATTCACTAACTACCTGATTCGTAAATTCTGTACCTTGGTCTGTAACAAGACACAGTGGGAATCCGTGATGCGCGGAAAACGTTAAGAGTGCTTTTACTATATTAGGGGCAGTGCAATCTGGTAATCGGTATACTTGTGCATATTTTGTAAAAGCGTCTATAACTGTAAGGTATTTATCCTGTTCTATTGTGAGTACATCCACATGGGCTACTTGATATGGCTTATGGGGTGGTGGTACAATTTGAAACTTGGGTTGCAAGGGGTCGCGATCGTATTTCGCGCGATTACAAATGTCACATTGATTAATGTATTTGGTTATACTGTCTCTTAATCTTGGCCAAAAGTAACGTTCGGATAATGCTAAATGAGTCTCATTGATGCCTCTGTGGTTAGTTTTTCCCTCATGGTATTTTGATATTGTCTTGTTGGTTGAGAAAATCACGAACATCCTGAATTTCCTTTTTGACAAGCACTAAATTTACTGCATTATTTTTAAAATATTTTTGTAAAATGGGTACAATTTCATACATTTTATTTAGTGGCTGTACTAGGATTGCTGTACGCAATTTCGGATCTATGTGATTTTTAACGACTGATAAAATATCCTGTTCAAGATTGTTTTCAGAAATTTGAACTATTGTTTTTCGAAAGTTCTCAAAAGGAATAGTTGTCTTTGGTCTGGCGTCGCAAGCGTTAGTATTAACTTTTATGATTAGCTGTCTTTTGAATTTATTTAAGGGGTCCTCTGAGACTGGTAATTCAAGTACAGGATGTTCAACGCTAGTGTGAGCTGTGCCGTCATCTAAGTCTGGTAAAAACGGTAAGTCGTTGTTATTTTCAGGGGCTGGACTGTAAAGTGGTCGCATGCTTGGTGCTGTATCAGTTGAAGATTGACTGATTAGGGGCCTATCATCAGGAGCGGTAACAGTCGAAGATGACGAGTCATCAATCTGGACAATGGGTATCGATGACGAAGAGTCGCTGATGTTAACGACAACGGAATCTAACTCTTCGTTGTGAATTTCAACGCGAGACAGTGCGTCCGCGTTGGTGTTTGCTTTGCCTTTTTTATAAATAATTGTAAAATTATATTCTGCCAATTTAAGTCGCCATCGAGTAAGACGGGAATTTGGTTCTCTTAAATTGAGAAGCCATTGAAGAGGCTTATGGTCTGTGATTATTTTGAATTTCCGGCCAAATAAGTACGGTCTAAAGTATTTTGTTGCCCAGACTATTGCAAGCAATTCTTTTTCTATAGTTGAGTAATTCATTTCACTGTCATTTAGAGTTCTGGATGCATAAGCGACAGGTCTATCTGTGCCTATGGAACCCTGCGATAAAACAGCTCCAAGTGCGACGTTGGAGGCATCTGTAGTCAATATAAAGTCTTTGGAGAGGTCGGGGTACTGTAATATTGGGTCATTTATTAATAAAGTCTTGCAGTCTTCGAAACATTTGACATAGTCGGGGTTCAGAGAAATCTAGATCCTTTTTTAAGGCACGCAGTTAGGGGTTTTGTTAACCGGGCAAAATCGGGTATAAAACGTCTGTAATACCCAATGAGGCCTAAAAATCCTTTTATTTGTTTGGTGGTTCTTGGAATGGGGTATTTTAAAATTGCTGCGATTTTATCGGGGTTGGGTTTAACGCCTTCAGGTGTGATTATGTGCCCTAAATACGGAGTTTCATGCTTTAAAAATTCTGATTTATCCATTTGGACTTTAAAATTTGAGTCTCGAAGCCTATCAAAGATTTTACGAAGGTTTATCATGTGTTCTTGTAGAGAGGTTGAAAATACTAAAATATCATCCAAATAGACAACGCAAATAACATTCTGTAAGCCCCTTAGCACATTATCCATAACGCGCTGGAACGTAGATGGACTATTTTTGAGTCCCATGAGCATTCTCAAAAATTCGAAGTGTCCTTGGCCGTCTGCCACACTAAAGCCTGTTTTGTGGATGTCATCAGGGTGCATTTCCACCTGATAAAAGCCACTTGCCAGGTCCAGAGTAGTAAAATATTGGCATTTGCCTAGCTTATCTAGGATGTCAGTCAAGTTAGGAATAGGGTATTTGTCGTCCACGGTCTTTTCGTTGAGTTTTCTAAAGTCAACTACTAGTCTCCATTTAGTTTTGCCCGATGCATCTGCCTTTTTAGGGACAACCCAAATAGGCGCACTCCAGGCTGAAGAAGAAGGTCTTATAATACCTTGGTCAAGCATTTTTTTTATTTGTGACTGAACTTCTTGCCTGTGCACAAAAGGATATCTATATGTTTTACTATGAACAGGGATCGTGTCAGTAGTTGAAATTCTGTGCTTAATTTTGTTCGTGAATGTCAAGGGTTCGTCATCAAGATAAAATATGTCTGAATATTCCTTACATAATGCAAGTAAATTGGCTCTCTCTTCGGCGTTCATATGATCCGTTCGCAACCGTGACAAAACTTCTCGGAAGCGCTCGGCGTCGTGAGTCATACAGTCCATTGTTACGGGTAAGTCAGTTTGTTCATTAAATATTTGCACCTGCAAAGGTTCTGATAACGTAAAAATTATATCGTTTTGGGAAGGGTTTAAAATTTCTATATAGGCTTGACTGTTTTCTGCGAATAAAAAGCAACATGTAACATTGCAACCGCATATGATTTGGGGTTCAATACAGATATCACCCTCAGAAATATTGGTTGGGACTTTAATTAACTTCGTTGATTGCGCGGGAATGACGGTCTCAAATAAATTTAGACTTCCAGATTTATACATTAAGATTGGATTTTCTGCGTACTGCGTCTTTAAAATGCGAGAGCCTAAGTCTATTTTAGATTGCCATTGTTCTAGGAGATCTAGACCAATCAAACCATCGAAATATTCATGGAATCTGTAGACATAGAGTTTTATAGGATTTTGGTCATTAAATTCTGGAAAACATGGGACAGCGACAGAATAGTCATTTTTCATCGTTGCGTGTATATTCGTAACAACGAAAGGGTCATATTTCAATTCGTAACATGAAAAAAATTTTTTTACCGCTTCTGGGCTAATGAAAGATTTGTTAGCACCAGTATCTATGAGAAGCTTCAAGGGAGGGTTCTGAATCTGGATAAACGGTAGCTGTCTTTGATCTTGCAGATGTAACTCTATTCTGGGGACGTCTGATCCGGGGTCAAGGAAAAATTTGTCTGTTCAAAATAGTCAGCTGTTTCAGTCACTTCTTCGGTCTGAAAGTTATTTTCATGTTCTGTCACATTTGCTTGCTGATAATAGTCAAGGTCAGGGTGATAAAAGGTTTCAGCGTCGCATAACTCGTTCATGTTAATTTGTGGGCGCGTATTCTGTTGAGTGGGGGGTAATATGCGAGCAGCTGGATGGCTAACGCCACTCATAGGCGTCGGAAAGTTTGCTCTGGGAGGGATTCTAAATCCAGTAGACATGTTTGAACGCGGCAAGGCTCTCATAATTTGTTGAGTCCTTGAAGGTCCTTGCTGATGTGCAAAATTTTGCGATGGCATAGTAGGCCTAAAATTGTTATTAGGAAACGTGTTATTTGGCATGAAATTATTCGGTAAATTATTTTGTTGCACCGATGGGTAACTAAAAGGTCTGAATTGCCGTGTAGGTATTGCGAAATTAAATTGTCTCGACGACGCGGGTGAGTCATGTAAGTTAAAAGGTGAGTAATTAAATTGGCTATTGTTATTTGATTTCTTAGAATTCAGCGGGTTCCCGGCTTTACTTTGCAGATATAAAACGTTTAATTCTTCCTGTGCAAATTCTAAAGCCTTTTCTAGCGATTGGGGACGCATGCACCTAACGCGCGAGCCCAAGGGCTCGGATAGGTCTCTTGTGTAGGTTTGGAGAGCTAATTTTTTGTAAAGTTCGCGTTTTGCCTCAATAGTAGTTGTAATGGTTTCGTGTAACTCTACGTAGGTCATTATTACACTTAACAAATTTTGAACACGTTCATAAAATATCCGCGGTGTGTCGGAACCTTGAGTTAACATAGACATATCAGTGTACAGAGCGGACTCATCTCTGTGATCCGAAAAGCTGTTAATAAGAGCATTTCTAATACCATTCCAGTCTTGGGGAATGCCATTTGTCGCTAGAGTTTTAGCGGCCTGTCCGGTTATTTTATTTAAAATGCCATTAATTAAGGCAAAGTTATTTAACTCATTTCCCGGGGCTGGATTGGCATAAGTTAAAATAAGCTGGTCACAAATATTTAAAAATCTGATTAAAACATTAGAATTTCCAACAAACTCAGGCACTAATCTTAAGGATTTCCAGATCCTTTCTGTCATATCTATGGAAACATTCGAAACTGATTGTTGTTCAGTCGCCATTTCTTCTTCTATGCTTTCTAAAGTAGATAAATCGATTTCGCGATGAAACCTATGTTCTCTAGAATTAGGTCGGATACTGCGCCGTAGATTCGGCCCAATATCTCTATCTTTCCTTGGGAAAAAAATCTTGGATACTAAACTAGACTAAATAACTAAAAAAAATAGCTAGGTTTATTACTTATTACGCCCTACAAGTGACAGGAAAGGAACCGCTGGCAACCAATAGGAATGCGTAACTAATAGTATAATATAACTCACAGGAGCAGGGTGCTTAGCATAGTTTGGTAGTGGTAGGCCATCGATTTTTGGATGAGCGCTGTTCTCCGAAGACGATTCTTCTCCGTCCGACGACTGCTTCGCGTAGATTCGGGATACTCTTCTGTGACGCGATAGCCACACGGGCGGCTCGTAGGTACGATCTCGGAAATCTTCCTAGACGTAACGCGAACGCGACCGCGAGTATCCTACCGACTGCGCCAATTACGGAATTGAGCCGTCGGGTAGGATTTTTAAAAAACTATATATTAATTATAATTATATTTATTATAAAAATGGTTACAAAATGATTATAACTAATTGATCGCGATGATCAGATCTTAGGAACTAACGTCCTCGTGCTTCCGCGATTGAAGCTCAAAAGATATCCGAAAACAGTCCAAAAGGTTCACATGAGCGAAATCTGTCCACTATGCACTTTTTAACACGATTGCTTAATCGAGCCACCTGCACTTGCGGAACACTACGATATACGCGTGACGTAGACGAGGCTTGCACTCGTAACACACTGTTCCTCCTATTAACACTACAGGTTTCAGTTTATTTACACTAAAAAACTCCTGATTGGAGTATCGGTAGGGCATGATTGTAAAATTGTGATCGATATCACACGTCTTTGTAGTGCAACTAGATTTTCGATACTAAAATTCAGGTGATTTTCTACCTTGACACGTGCCAAACATTCTTTGAATTAGCCGCCTTGTCGGCAAGCGGCGAAAACACTTGCCGAAAAGCGCGGCGGCCGGGGCGGCCCCTTTGTACTAGATCGTTTGAGATGCACCGAAAAGACCGACTAAAATTAGACCAGGAGCTAGTAATCTTATCTCCGAGATCCTTATCTGTATGGGCCAACCTCTGCCCGAAGGCGGTTTAGCGCTTTCTAGGTTGGCCAAAGCTGTTCGTACCTAGATTGTGGGTATTCTGAGCGCAATATAAAGCTACGAGTTACGTCGGTCTTTTCTTGGCACAGTTCATGGTACTTAATTAAAATCTTTAGTTTATGAATTGTGCTGATTTCCTGTAGATTATTTTTTGGCCATTGGGTACTGAATTATTTTTAAACCAACTATCAATCGAACATACAACCTCAGTTGAGAAGTGCTGTCTAGACAATTGTGTCATTTAAAAAGATCGAGTCCGTGAATCAAACGCAAGACCTACCTACATGCATGCAATCATTTTTTTTACCAAACTAGCTCTAAGCCTTTGCCAATTAAATTGACGGAATTTTTAAAGACACCTAGGGATGAGTAACAAAAGGCATGTATTGATGTAATGTATCGATGTGCAAAACTATTGGCATTCACCTCGCTATGCAATTGATATCGTTGTAAACGTTACAATATCAACAATTATGAGTAATAATTTCACTTATGATCGAATTCATCAAGGAGTAAAAGTAAATTTGAATTATGCAAATAAAGAATACTATTACTATTACTTTTCGATCGATTGCTTATGCGAGACTGTTTAACTAAGAAATAACATTATTTTAATTTTTTAATAAGCGTTTTAGCACAAACGAAGTGCAGAAGGAGGTAAACTTCTGTAGCCTTCTTTATCCTTCTTTATCAGTCGATCTTAGCAGAAAAGTTTAAAATAACCAGAGCTGGGCCTACTTTTAGGTCACCCGTCATGACATGACAGTAGGTAGGTTTTAAATTTCAAAAGCAAGAACTCAAACGGCTACAAGCTATCATCCTGTGGCATTTAATGGGATTTTTGCTATACCCGGCCTTACACCGTTTAAATTAAATTACCTTTTGATTTTTAATTTACAGACACAAAAATGATATTGAACTTCTTCTTAATTGTTAGTATTAAAATTAAATGACAGTGTATCGAACCGCGCAATCTCGATAGATACTACATCACTACTGCTTCGTCAGGTGCGCTGGCGGCCGCACTTTGAGTTTTGACCGACCGCTGCTGCGCAGTGCGCTTTCTTTTAGTTCGGGTCATGCGCCTGTCGTGATTAGATGCGTCATACGGACGCGCTTCCGGCTTCCGCGCGCGTCGTAGTATCGCAAAATCTATCATTTATTTAAAACACAAGTTTAACCTAGTTTGTTCTGTGATAGTAAGTCAATGTAGAACCATTCAAAAGTCTCAGTGAGTGGTCGGTCAGTGTAATAAAAAATGTAGAAACTAGAATACCTAAATCTTGAGTCAGATGAGGAGGAATGTTTTCGTGTATTTTTAATCATGCTAAGTTCAATTTTCAATAGTAAATAATAATAATAACAATAAAAGCCTTTTATTCGCTGACTGTTTTACAGGTTTGAACTTATTCACTAATTGTAGAATCAATATTCTTAACTTAACACGTTTTTTATAACAACTTTAATAAAATATTAAATAATAATGTTTTTAACTTAATTTATGATAGATTTTCAGCACCCATTTAGTTAGATTAGATATATAAGGTCCGATTTTTTTAGCACTCATCCTGCTAGCCTGTGACTATATAGGTGAAAAGCCATCGTGAAAACCAACTTTCAAATCTGTATCATAAAAACTAAAAAAATAAAAATACAAAATAACAACAACGACTTCATATTGCATAAACTCGTCCATCTTCAAACGTAAAACCATCTGTGATCATCTGTCTTATTCCTTCCCCTTGTACAGAGCAAGAAAGAGCTAACAGACGTGAAAAATGGCCGGAGTTCATTCATAACACGTACAGATGTTAGGCTTGAATAACTAGGGGGAATGACCTTCAACCTTGTTAATAAAAAAAAAATGCCTTAAATGTAGCTTTTGCAAATTTTCGAATGATTAAATCGACATAATTTAAAACAAACAAATAAAAACATAATTTTGAAAATTCTAAAATAAGTAGATGTTAAGTTAGCAGCTTACCTATTTGCGGTCCTCTTATCAGCTTATCAGGTGAGTACACTAATCTTCAAGGGGTGTAGGTATTTTTCAGACAGGGAGTGATTCAAATTTCCCATCACACTTCCTCAGGCTGTGGACTGACGAGCTATCCAAAATCATGCTAGAATTTATTGTGTTAGGGGTATGCAAGTTTATTAAAGTTAGGTATGTTTGATTAAACTAAAAAAACAAATTAGCATAATTTAATGATAACTCGGCGTGTTTAAAAATTTGAATCAACACTATCTACAACGATTGTTTATTTACACGACTATTAACACACTGTTCCTCCTATTTACACTACTGGTTTCAGTTTATTTACACTAAAATAATCACTATTTATTTACACTAATTGCTGTACATGGCGTCCGTTTTGCGCGATACACACTGCTGCACGTCTTTGGGCGTGCAATCCAACACGCCGCAGTGCGTCACGATCGCGGCGCATCACACGAAAGGCCCGTTTAATACGACTTCTTAAATTGTCCACCGTCCGTATTTCGTGGCCATCGCGTCCATAAACAAGGTCTTTAAGACGACCCCAGACATGAAAGTCCATGGGCGTTAGGTCTGGGGAACGAGGGGGCCAAGGAACCGGCCCTCCGCGGCAATCCAGTGATCGCCATGCTCATTTGTTAAATACTCACGAACCATCCTGGCGTAGTAAGCTGGGCAACCATCGTCCTGGAAATAAAAATTTCTCAGCAACGCCAGCGGCACTCGCTCCAACATACGCCGGACCCGAGAATTTAGCAAATGCACATAGCTCTCCCCGTTTAACCACTCGAGAAAAACAGGCCCCAACAACCTATCGCCCAATAACCCAGCCCACACGTTGACACTAAATCTCACTTGGAAGTGATTCGGCCGCACTGCGTGTGGGTTATTTTCTGTCCAAAAGTGGGCATTGTGTTGGTTGAAAAGGCCAACTCTCGTAAATGTTGACTCGTCAGTCCACAAAATGTTTCGAGTCGCATCCGCTAACAACCACTGGCAAAAGCGGACACGGGGCTGAAAATCGGTAACCTCTAGTTCTTGCACCCGGGTGAAGTGATACGGGTAAAACCCTTCCTCCCGCAAAAGTCTCCACACATAAAAATCACTGACTCCGAAGACTATGGCCGCGTCCATGGTGCTAGTCATGGGGTGTCTGGTAAAAAAATCCAGCACTTTCTCTTCTAAGGAGGCTGAATAGCGTGGCCGGCCGGCGTCAGCAGCTGGCGGTCGGAACGTCTGCCAGTCACGATGCCGCTGCACTGCTCTCAAAATAGTCTGCCGGGCAGGCAGAACTCCTCCATTTCTTTCCGCAAACAGTTCTGAGGCCGCGGTTAAATTAAAGCCGGTCTCATTGTAGCAGAGTACCATATCAAGGTACTCCTGATTGGAGTATCGGTAGAGCATGATCGTAAAATTGTGATCGATATCACACGTCTTGCTAGTGCATCTAGATTTTCGATACTCAAAGTCAGGTGAATCTTTACCTTGACACGTGCCAATCATTCTTTGAATTAGCCGCCTTGTCGGCAAGCAGCGAAAACACTTGCCGAAAAGCGCGGCGGCCGGCGGCCCCTTTGTACTAGATCGTTTGAGATGCACCGAAAAGACCGACTAAAATTAGACCAGGAGCTAGTGATCTTATCTCTGAGATCCTTTACCTACGCAAAGGCCATACAAGTTCCCAATCGCTCTTATTGACTCGAAGCGTCCAGGTACCAGGTAGGTAATTTTGACGTATTGCCAGGACTCATGAAATAATAAATATTATTTGTTTTTATTCCTATCCTAACTACTAAGATTCCTAAGTTTGATTCTATCTTTTTATCAAATGTTATCTGTATGGGCCAAACGCTGCCCGAAGGCGGTTTAGCGCTTTCTAGGTTGGCCAAGGCTGTTCGTACCTAGATTGTGGGTATTCTGAGCGCGATATAAAGTTACGAGGTATGTCGGTCTTTTCCTGGCACAGTTCATGGTACTTAATTAAAATCTTTAGTTTATAAATTGTGCCGATTTCCTGTAGATTTTTTTTTGGCCATTGGGTACTGACTGAATCATTTTTAGACCAAATATCAATCGAGCATACAACCTCAGTTGAGAAGTGCTGCCTAGACTATTGAGTCATTTAAAAAGATCGAGCCCGTGAATCAAACGCAAGACCTACCTCCATGCATGCAATCATTTATTTTGACCAAATTAGCTCTAAGCCTATGCCAATTAAATTGTCGGAATTTTAAAGACATCTAGGGATGAGTAACAAAAGGGAAATGTATCGACGTGTAAAACTATTGGCATTCACCTCGCTATGCAATTGATATCGTTGTAAACGTCACAATGTAACGAACATGCCCTTTCAAATCAAAGTATGATTAAGTAATTAATAAAATAAATATTAAATTTTTCTTTTCAATTTATTTATAACTAAAAAGGGCAACTTATTAAACACCATGCTTTCTTTGTAATTTTTAACCAATTCAAACCCTAATAAAACAAGCTTTTTACAGCGGATTGACCGGAATGGACAGATAAACAATAAGATAATTGTTTAACGGATCCTTCAGTGCATTGCGCGAGCGCACGTTGTAATGTTTTTTGTGCCTTGCTTTGTGCTGGACATTGGATGCAAAATTGTGAGCCATAGCATAAAAAAGAGCTTTTAGGAATTTTAACAAATAGAAATGTGAAACTATACAAAAAAATACTGCATTTTAAACAAAAGGACCATAGAAAGGGACGCCATTAACTCCGCAGGTGAAACTACGCACGTGTATCCCATAGCAAGGCGAGAACACTTGAGGTCAGATGTAGTCAACTTTTGAATGATACTAAAATTAAAATTATTAAGATTTGATTTGTCCTCAATAATGTACACTATGAGCGTAAGTCTTAGACGTAGGAGCTAATTTATAGTCATTTAGTAATTTACATTATGTCAAAACTTTTAATATACCTAGGTAAACAGTGATACGCAATATTCATATAATAACTAATGAAGGAAAAGGGAGTAAATTTATATTTCCAGACAGTCATATTTGTATTAGTCCAATAGAGTAAAATAATAGGAATTTAGAAAAAATATAGTATGTGTTAGAATATTTGTCGTGCTATGTTGAAATAGGGCTCGTGGATCATAGAAGGTTGACATAGATTGCTTTGACATATTTCTGTGCTAAATCAAAGGTCATTTGATCTTGTTTTACATAAAAACAACCCCAGTGGTTTTATTTAACAAATATGACTGTCGTTTATCTTTTAAATGGTTGCTCGATTATTGAGCGAATTTACAACAAAACAACTTTGAAATCGCCATTTTACCTTTTACTTATCATTATTTTACGTCTAAGACTACGCATATTTGACTTATAAACCTTTACGTTTATCATAGAAGAATGAGTACCCCTGCAAATTGAAGGAATTCGAACGTCAGCTCTTAAGACATGGGGCGTGGGACGTAGGGAGGAAATGTGATGTTTAAATAGTTTAGCAGGTTAGGCTTCAGGGACAGTCAGATTTGGGCGGTCTGACGTAGATGAATGAATATGTAGTCTGAATTGCACCCGAATGGTGTTCGCGTGTGTCCTAAGAAAAGATGCAGAGGGGTAAGTGTTTTGATTATGACAAAGTCCTTTTAAAAGTATTTTAATTAAAATATTTAAAGACAAAGTAACTTTTAAATTTGGATGACGATGATGATGTTGATGCTGATGATAAAGTATTTAATATTGAATTATTTAAAACGTCATTATAATATTTTACATAATTCTCTTGTTTTTCGTAATTTCTTATCAAAAGGAATTTAGCAACTTTTTTTTTCATGTCCTCATAGAAAGCGAAATGGGATTTAATTTGATATGATTTAAATGAATATAACGTAAATAATTGATTTAAATTATAACTACTTATTACACAGATTTAATGCCAATTAAATTTAAATAATGTTTATTTTGTAGCTCAGTTATTTTGATTTTAAAGATTGACATGTTGTTTGCTATTAATTTACCTAATTTCGATTATTGGGTAACATTTTGTGTGCATTGATTTTTTAATATTGGTTTGAACCCATTTCTAATTTCATGATGACATGGTGCATGCTAATTTTATTTGACTTTTTTTTGTGTTTTATTTAGAGTGTTTATTTGTGGTACCTTAATTAACGCGGACTATTTAAAGTTCATCTTACGTGTTAAAACTCTTTGAAAATATTTAATGGGTTTTGAATATGATTTACGTATCAAAACGTTTATTAATTGACGATTAGCGCTCATTAGAGCCATTAAACTTTGACATATTTCTGTGCTAAATCAAAGGTCATTTGATCTTGTTTTACATAAAAACAACCCCAGTGGTTTTATTTAACAAATATGACTGTCGTTTATCTTTTAAATGGTTGCTTGATTATTAAGCGAATTTACAACAAAACAACTTTGAAATCGCCATTTTACCTTTTACTTATCATTATTTTACGTCTAAGACTACGCATATTTGACTTATAAACCTTTAAGTTTACCAAATTGACTTACTTGATCTATTTTAACTAACGTTTGGAGAAATATTGAGTACTCACAGATATCATAATTTTATTGCAGATAACTACAATTAGGTAGGCAGGTATACGTTCTGCCGTTGAGACATCTAACTTTAATCAAAAACAAACTTAATTATTTAATATTGTAGGTGGGAAGTAGGTAGGGTACAGTTAGGATTATACGTTTCTTTGTAGGGTTCTAGGTTCGTAAATATGTAGTTCAGGCAGAGGTACCGTTAGGTAGGAGTAGGTACCCCTTTTCCTTAACAACCTATCCTTCCTAATACCTGTTCGATCGTACCTTCTAAAAATAGCTTCATTTGTTTAGGTTAACCGTTATAGTTATTAGGTAGTTAGGAAATGGGCTATTTTTAGGGATCCTTATACAAAATCCTATATCCCTAAAACTAAGAGAAGAATTTAATAAAAGTTTTGATATTATTTTCAAATTAAAATATTTTGTAAATCATAAGTAATTCAAGGGCCATTATTCTAAATTCAAAATAATGCTGGTTGATGTGGTAGTATCGATGACTTCACATAGGACATAATGCAGATTTCAGGACCCGGACTTATACGAGTTGTCATAGATACTGTCTGATTATATTGGTATTATATTGAACTAATTGCAACATTAAATCATAAGTAATTCACTGCTCACTTCCGACTGCCAAGGATAGGCTACCAAGGGTCAATTTTACAACATTTATTTCAAATTCAAAATAATGCTGGTTGATGTGGGAGTATCTATGACTTCACATAGGACATAATGCACATTTCAGGACCCGGTCTTATACGAGTTGTCATAGATACTGTTGGATCATCTTGGTATTGTATTGAATTAATTGCAACATTTATTTCAAATCCAAACGATTTTGATTTTGATTGATGTGGGAATATCCATCTGACATTACTTGGTGTCATGGATATTGTTAGGTCAATCTATATTTCACATAGAGGGGTTACTATAAATTTATTTACTAGTCGGAAAATAATCAGAATCTTTAATCTAAATAATGCTGTTTGATGTGGGAGTATCGATGACTTCAAATAGGACATAATGCAGATTTCAGGACCCGGTCTTATACGAGTTGTCATCGATACTGTTGGATCATCTTGGAATTATATTGGACTAAAGGATTCAGATTACTTATTTAGGTAATTTAAGGACCCCGAACCCTTGGTTAACTTATCATGCAGTCAAATAGGTAGATTTTAGTATTTCATATTAAATTCTTTAAAGTCAGTTGTTCCCTTAGTTGCGCATAATTACGCTAAATGCGTTTTGTTTCAGATTTAAGTCCTATTCCTGGGGGTGGCAGATTGCTTGTTTGGGATGATTGTTTATCACATGGCCACCACTCCTGGTGAGCGTTTGGTTTTGGGGCTCACCAGGCGCCCCTCGGGGCGTTCTTTTTCCTCTTCCTTGAATGCGCACAAACCCATGAAACTTTCGACTTAATGATAACATCCACGTACCTCTAAAAGAATTTGGTTTACTACTATTAACACAACGTACGGTCCTACCATTTAAACTAGACGATCATACAGCCAATTTAAATTATCACAGCCAAGCGTTATTAACGTAGTCCGTTTCGATCTCAATTTATTATTAATTTCCATACGTTTAGAGCAGACGAAGGTGGCTAGTTACAACAATATCAACAATTATGAATAATAATTTCACTTATGATCGAATTCATCAAAGAGTAAAAGCAATTTGTATTATGCAAATAAAGAATACTATTACTTTTACTTTTCGATCGATTGCTTATGCGAGACTGTTTTACTAAGAAATAACATAATTTTATACTTTTTTTAATAACTTCTCAACTGGCGGCCAATTTGGGAACAGTTGCATTTAGCACAAACAAAGTGCAGAGGAAGGCAAACGTTCTGTAGCCTTCTTTATCAGTCGATCTTAGCAGAAAAGTTTAAAATAACCAGAGCTGGGCCTACTTTTAGGCCACCCGTCATGACGGTAGGTAGGTTTTAAATTACAAAAGCAAGAACTCAAACGGCTACAAGCTATCATCCTGTGGCATTGAATGAAACTTTTGCTATACCCGGCCTTACACCGTTTAAATTAAATCACCTTTTGATTTTTAATTTACAGAAACAAAAATGATATGGAACTTCTTCTAATTGTTAATATTAAAATTAAATGACAGTGTATCGATCCGCGCTATCTCGATAGATACTACATCACTACTGCTTCGTCTGGTGCGCTGGCGGCCGCACTTTGACCGATCGCTGCTGCGCAGTGCGCTTTCTTTTAGTTCGGGTCGTGCGCCTGTCGCGATTAGATTCGTCATACGGACGCGCTTCCGGCTTCCGCGCGCGTCGTAGTATCGCAAAATCTGTCATTTATTAAAAACACAATTATAACCTAGTTTGTTCTGTGATAGTAAGTCAATGTAGAACCATCAAAAAGTCACAATGTGAGTGTGCGTGTGAGTGGTCGGTCAGTGTAATAAAAAATGTAGAAACTAGAATACCTAAATCTTGAGTTAGATGAGGAATGTTTTCGTGTATTTTTAATCATGATGAGCTTAATTTTCGATAGTAAGGAACAGTGTAAATAAACAATCGTTGTACCTAGAGAGATGATTCAAATTTTTAAACACGCCGAGTTATCATAAAATTAGGTTAGGTATTTTGAATTTCATTGAGTTAGAATAATCTAACTTATCGTTTTCGGTTAGTTTTAATTACCTTTCTCAATAATAAAGTCGCATACCTAAAACAATTTTAACATGGTTTTGGATAGCTCGTCAGTCCACAGCCTGTGAAAGTGTGATGGGAAATTTGAATCACTACCTTATCTGGAAACAAACCCCCTGAAGATCAGTGCATGTACTTACGTGATAAGCTGATATGAGGGCCGTTTTACTGGTTTTACCATTGGTAAGCTGCTATCTTAATATTTACTTAGCTAAGACACTGTATTTTTTTAATTGGTTTGTTCTAAATGATGTAGATTTTCAAATTAGTAAATTTGCACTAAGCTACATGTAAGCCCTAATTTTAAGTTAACAAGGTTAAAGGTAAACAAGCCAAACATCTGACCGTGTAGTATAAGTTTATGAATGAACTCCGGCCATTTTTCACGTCTGTTAACTCTTTCTCGCTCTGTACAAGGGGAAGGAATAAGACAGATGATCACAGATGGTTTTACGTTTGAAGATGGACGAGCTTATGCAATATGAAGTCGTTGTTGTTATTTTGTATTTTTATTTTCATTTTTTTAGTTTTTATGATACACATTTGAAACTTGGTTTTCACGATTGCTTTTCACCTATATAGTCACAGGCTAGCAAGATGAGTGCTAAAAAAATCAATGATCTCTGCCTTACCTCTATCACAAATTGCGACATCTTTACTTATGCCGACGATACCGCCCTACTTGTATGTGATAAGACCTGGGAAAGTGCCTCAATCAGCGCACTGAGGGTGGTAATGGAATGGCTGTCCAAGAACTTGCTTACCCTTAACATTGATAAGACCAAAGTCATGCGTTTCACTTTACCAAACTTGACGTCACTCTCTCTTTCGTCTTCCATCAGAGCCCACACATGCGATGGTACGCAGATTCACTGCTCTTGTTTGGAGCTATCTTTGGTCCCCAATGTAAAGTACCTCGGTGTGTTTATTGATGAAAAATTGGACTGGCGTACTCACATTGAGACACTGTGCACTAGAGTAAGGAGACTCATATACATCTTTAAAACGCTAAGACGCTCTGCAGACACTGACACATTAAAACTAGTTTACCTTAGCCTGTGTCAATCCATCCTAACCTACTGCATCCCTGTGTGGGGTGGAACTTTCAAAACGGTAATGCTAGCCTTGGAGAGAGCCCAAAGAGCAATTCTGAAGGTAATGCATTTCAAACGCAGTGACTATCCAACCACTAGCCTGTACCAGGATTTCCAGGTGCTCTCTGTGAGGCAATTGTACATATTGCGTACTATTCTTCGACGCCGCTCTATGGTTCTACTGGATCCCGATGCCTCCCACAGACGTCGAGGTAGACCGGTCCGAATAGGTTGCTCTTGTCGCACTGCTTTCGCGGGTCGGCAGTTCAATGTCCTGTCATCCCGCTTGTACTACAAAATTAATGCCGAACTACCCTTGTATATTAGAATAGTTTGTTACGGGATTGCTACCATGTACCTTATTTACAAACTATTCTAATGTTAGTGACCATGAAAGTTTAAAACAATATACCCTTGTATACTTTAAATAAGTACGAGATAAGACGTAAACTTTCCAACTGGTTGCAGGGCTTGACTTACGATAATGCCGAGAGTTTCCTTGTGAAAGCATCCTAGTTTCACTGCTGTATTGTTTCTATGAATACATTCGCACACTACACACGCACAAACACATGATCTCTCACACACACACACACACACATACACACACACATAGATGTAAAAACAATAATAATTCATTATAAATTCCTTAACCTTTATGTAAATGACACAATTAATCTTTATTATTATACAATTAAATTAAAATCAATTAAATTAAAATAATTTATATTAATATTATAAATTTTGCATCCACTCTATTAATTTTTAATATATTGATCTATATGTCTTTCTATAAATTAATTCAATTTAAGTTGTCGTTATATTGCTCACATATCTCGCCACAATTTATTATTGTTACTTAATACTTCAATCCTTGTTCAATTTGCTAATTAATTCAAAACTTGTACAAATTTATGTTTGTATCTAACCGAATGGTGGAAGCCTGATGACCTGTAACACAGGTAATTACTTACCTAGCTCAGGCATCAGTCTCACACATACTTCTAGTGATCTTTACCTCTGACATGTATGTACAATTTCAATTTGTGTGAGAAAATAAAGAAATATTATTATTATTATTCTTGTAGTGAAGCGTAGCGGCTAGTTGTGACGTGCGCTAAGGGTAAAGTGTGCCCCAGATTATAGTAGTTACGAATAGCGGCTAAGTGTGTCGTACGCTAAGGGTCAAGTGTGCCCTAGATTTTAGTATTAAAACGTAGCGGCAAGGTGTGTTGTGCACTAAAGGTTGAGTGTGCCTTAGATTCTAGTTGTTAAGCGTAGCGGCTAAGTATGTTGCTGTGAGTGAGCTAAGAGTTAAGTGAACCCTAGATCACTTAGTCAAACTACTCTTTGACGTCGTCTTGTGATATTAACATTACGATTTAATCTGCAATAAGGAATGTTGGTGACAGTACCTGCTAAAATTATAATGCACGCATGTAAATCATGATCATCATGAACCTTCAGTTCAGTAGGCTAGGTCTATCGCAAATTTTAAGCATAAGCTCTTAATAAAAACGTATTATAATATGGTGACCGATGTAAATCTCAATATACTTGATGCTTACAATAAGCTTATTAGAAAGAGCAATAATTAAGCCCTCTACTAAATGTATTCCACTTTGTCTGATTAGGTACTACTATTTTTATTTTTGTCCAGCCGGGTCATTAATTTATTAACCATCAAATTTAGATGTACCTTCATGTTATATTTACCAAAGGTTTAATAATTAGGTTGACTACTTGACTTACCCTTTAAGAATAATGATAAGAATGAGTATATATCTAATGCTTTTGTTTTAATTATTTTCGGGACCATGGATGAGATCTGCTGTTGGCAGAGGCGACTGCAGACTCTACACAAGTGAGGTCGCTCGTAGCTCCCTTCAGATCGAGACAAGAAACTTTCATATCGGGATGGGTGTCGAAGGGGTAAGCCCAGCGAGATCAATTCTACCAACACCAGGATGATCCACCCGTACTCATCAATCCTTGAGGTTTCCTACATTAAATTTAGTTAATTACCATGCTCCTTCATAACAATATTATTGATACGTGTTTCTAACGAAATAATCTTATTATTATTTGTAGTTGTACTAAGTATAATAGTATGATAACAGTAGCTTGTCAATATGAGTGTGAATATTGGCAATTGTCTTGTTTTAAAAATATATCATCACTTATTAATTTTACTATATTTATATAGTATGCTCAATGAGGCCGTACGTCAGCTTACATATTGATCCTCATAGAATATGAATATATAGATTACAAAGGCTAACGAGTGCAATAGCATTAATTAATGAAACAGAAGCAGGCCATAAATTGCTCATGCACATGGTCAAGGGGTTTAGGCGCATAATGTCAGAAACGCAAAATGACAGATTCTCAAAATGTCAGATGTTAGTAGATTGTCGCAAATGGTCAGAAACGCAAAAAAACAGATTAGCAAAATGACAGATTCGTAAAACGACAGATTCTCAGAATGTCAGATTCGCAAAATGTCAGATTCTCAAAATGACAGATTCTTTAAAAAAAATAAACATCACACTAAAATACCGGGGGGTATCGCCATTTATTGAGATGTGATCGTAACATAATAGTTATCAGTGTTACAACAGTAGAATGGTTTAGGCGCATAATGTCAGAAACGCAAAATGACAGATTCTCAAAATGTCAGATGTTAGTAGATTGTCGCAAATGGTCAGAAACGCAAAAAGACAGATTAGCAAAATGACAGATTCGTAAAACGACAGATTCTCAGAATTTCAGATTCGCAAAATGTTAGATTCTCAAAATGACAGATTCTTTAAAAAAAATAAACATCACACTAAAATACCGGGGGGTATCGCCATTTATTGAGATGTGATCGTAACATAATAGTTATCAGTGTTACAACAGTAGAATATTATACCTATTATTATGTCGTGTAAAAGTTTTAATACAATTATGTTAGTAGGTATAGCCTAGGTACCTATGAATTATATTTTAAAGACATTAAAGGTTAGAATACGAATATCTGAGCATAACAATAAACAATGATTTTTACATGTCTATAATAAAATACATATTATTATTATAAATTTAAAGGGTAGATTACAAAATATTGTTTTAAATTTACCATATACACTACAGTAAATAATAAATATTATAGTGTTATAAATAATCCATTACTAGTACCCACTAATAATAAATTATTTATTAACAATATAACTAAATTTAGGCAAATGTACTATGTACCTAACTACATATTTTTTGTTTTCTCTGAACATCTTAAGTTCATTTACAATTAGAAATAAAAAAAAAATTGGCAAATTACACGTATTTTATTGAAATTAGTCGCACTGTCATGTTCACTAGCGAACAGAGGCTCCTTATTGATTTAGGGTTGCTGCATTTCTATCAGTTTGAGAATCTGTCATTTTTCGAATTTGTCATTCTGCGAATCTGTCATTTTGCGAATCTGACATTTCGCGAATCTGTCATTTTGCGAATCTGGCATTTTGCTTATCTGGCATTTTGGGAATCTGGCATTTTGCGCCACCTGACATATTGCGTTTCTGACATTTTGAGAATCTGTCATTTTGCGTTTCTGACATTATGCGCCTAAACCCTACCCATCATAGAGGATCTAATAGATAAAATGTCAAATTCAAATGTGTTTACAACACTAGATTTGAAAAATGGGTATTTTCATTTAAAAATTAATGAAGAGTGTACAAAATACACTGCTTTCGTCACCATGACAGGACAGTATGAGTTCATGAGAGCTCCGTTTGGTCTGGCTACATGTCATAGAGTATTCATGAGATTCATAACATATATGTTCAGAGATCTAATTACGCAAGGTATTGTCATAGTATTTATCGATGATTTATTAATTCCAGCCGAAAATGAGGGACAAGGAATTGAACGCCTGAGTGTAGTGCTAAAGACATGTTCAGAATATGGACTGAACATCAATTGGAAGAAGAGTCAGTGTTTAGTCCGAAGAGTAGAGTACCTCGGGCATGTCATTCAAAATGGGTTAGTTATGCCTTCATCAGAGAAGATTGAAACTGTCATGAAGTACCCAGAGCCAAAGAGTCTAAAGCAGCTGCACAGTTTTTTGGGACTATGTTCCTATTTTATAAAATTCATAGAAGGATATGCGCAGATAGCACAACCACTGACAGACTTATTGCGAAAAAAAAAATGTTTGTCGAATTCACTGAAGATCATCGACAGGTATTTAGAAAATTAAAAAAAAAAACTTACAACAACTCCAGTACTAAAGATTTATAATCTATGTGCAGATACAGAGCTTCACACCGACGCTTCCAGTGTGGCTTATTCAGCGATTTTGATGCAGAGATGCAATAAAGACGGAGAGCTACATCCTGTACACTATATGAGCCGAAGAGCATCAGAGGCAGAGAGCAAATACACGAGCTACGAATTAGAGGCACTGGCTATAGTAGAAGGAGTCAAGAAGTTTCGTCACATTTGCATGGAAAATACTTTAAGATTGTGACCGACTGTAAGGCATTCCAGATGACACTAGATAAAAAAGACTTGGCTATGTCGACTAGAGTTGCAAGGTGGATTCTACTTCTATAGGATTATGAGTTCACAGTTGAACACCGAAGTGGCAGCAAGATGAAGCACGCAGACGCCTTGAGTCGAGTTCAATATGAAGTTACTGTAATTACAGATCTCCACAAAGAGTTGCAGTGTGCGCAAGAAAGTGATGATGGTCTAAAATCAATTATGGATGTGCTGAATGAAGGAAAGTCATACCAAGACTACTACATGCATCAAGGCTTACTGAGCAAAGAGGCGGAACAATCTCTGGTAATACCCAGAAAAATGGAGGATGAAATTATAAGAAGAGCGCATGAAAATGGACATTTCGCTAAAAAGAAGACTACACCACTACTTTTTTTTACTACAATAACTTCAAGGGCTATTTAAAGAAGGCCTTGTTTCTATTTGTGTGAAGTCATAAATTAATAATAACAATCAACGGCAAAGTTATTAGCGTTGATTAATTTCCTAAAACGACACTCAATTTATGGACGTATTTTACAGTCTATTCACAAATCGTTCTCTCGCTTTTGAGTTCGCATGCTCTCGCTCGCCCTTGCCCCACCTTAAAACCGGACTAACCTAAACCAGTTTGCATGTTTTGTATTAAGCTTTATGTCTCAGCAGACAAGGTTTAAATTGGCGCGTAAGAATACCTCAAGTCAAGAAACGTCAGTCGGATTAAGTCTATGGTAGATAACAGCTGTTATCATTGTTATCAACATCTACTGCAACTAAAAAAAAAAAAAGGACGACAGGTAGAAAGTCATGACAGGTGAACGTCATTAGAAAAAGAAACGGAGAAAAATACTAACTAGTCATTAAGGCGGGAGTATTTAACTTTTAGTCATCTTCCGACGGATTTATTCACAAAACTAAGGAACCTATAAGAAAAATAAAAATACTAATAAAATATTTGATCCTTTATCTAATGTCTCGGTGAAACCAAAACACGATAATAATAACTTGGCTCGATAGAAAAAATTCTTAAAAATATTTACTTAATAAAGGTCGTTTTATGATTTTTGGAACGATTTTCTGGAAATATTATATATGATACAAGTATGTAAAAATTAAGCAGTTTACTAAAGATCAAAATTTGCTAGTGTCTCGGTGCAAAAAAAATCAATTTTGTTATGTTATTAAGTACCAAAGATTAAAAAACCTCGAAAACCATGCACAAAAGGCGTGCAAGCCGCCCCGCCAGTGTTCAGTAGGACGTCGCCGAGGTAGGACCTGTGTTGTGTTGCGCTCGGACTCCCCCCGCCCCCCGCACACCATCGCAATAGCTACGAAATTTAATTCTTGTAAATATTTAGATTTTTTGTGTGGAGCCATGCATACCTCAACCTCAATTTTACTTTATTTGGTGTTACATCAATGAAAATACAAAATTATTACATGTACAAGAAATACTCTGTAAATTTGTTGTAAGTAATACGGTGATAGTACATACATAATTTACAATTTAAAATGTAAAAGTATATTATATATATATTTTATAATAATTCGTAATTGCTATGACTAGTAAACAACCGATTATAAACCCCTATAGACCGTGTTTAGTCTCAAAAAAGAGGTATCGACTAGTTCTACACGATTCTTAGGTTAATTAGTTTATTGACTTTTTTTTTTTTTTTTTATTATTTTTTTTTTTTATTTGAGATGGGCTTACTCTTGACCCCAATCTTGCTCTAGAGCATAGATGGGATCTACGATAGAGCGAGCTTGCCCAGAAGATGCCTATTCACTCTGGACTTAAAGAGAGTCAGGTTATATGCACTCGGAAATACAGACGCAGGCAGGGAATTCCAATCCTTAGCTGTGCGCATTATAAAAGATGATGAGAAGCGCTTAGTGCGGGTTATGGGTATATCAACTAAGAACGGATGGTAGCCGGCCGTGCGTCTGGATGAAAATTGAGAATTGGTCTGAAATGAGAGGCCTCAACAAGTTCTACGCGTTTATTCATTTTATTCTTAAGTACAAAATGTGTAGTAGGCGGACTTAATGCCATTGGTCTCAAATGAGGGATCTCAATAAGTCATACAGGTTTCTTACATATTTTTTTATTTTAATTTATTTATAAAACTAAATTAATATTTACAAACAAAATTTACACGAATCGAATGGCATAGCTTTATAGCTTTACCGCATACCGTTGCCGTTGTATACATATATATTTAGCTATAATTATTAAACTAACGCTAATGGATCCCTTGACTTTTGGTCTGAAGTAAAATTTGCATGACTAGAGTTTTCCCGGGAATTCTCGGTACTGAAATAAGTGGGAATTCCCGGGAAAATACATGGCTTCAAGTAACCAATGGTTCCCGCTGCTCGGAAGTACCTACAAACAGAAGAAAGTTCTTTCCGCTTTGTCAAGGGTGTTATTTAAATTTTTAAAGTGATTAAAAGGATTACACAAAAATGGCTATATTTTGTGAATAAACCCTTAGTAAAAAAATCTGTAATTTACACTGAGCTATTTAACACAAGCACGACTAATCAACACTGTATTAATATCTTAGTTTTTTATCCGGTATCGAACGAAATGTATCGAACGTATTCTCGGTATTTCCCGGTACTCGCTGACTACTGTACCGAGGATTCAAAAATCAGTTTCAGCACCGGTACTGCACAGCCTACATTCTACTACTGATCCATACTTTATTTTTTTGCTCCAATTAGAAAACAAATCTCAAATATGACCATATACATAAACTACTTTGGGAAACTTTGCTACAGAAGCGCATGTATTTTGTTTATTGTATAAATTGGCATTATCGTTTCAGCTTACAACTATTATCATATTTATAAGTACTTAAATGACACTGTCCAAATTGTTTGAAGCTCAGGCCGAAGCTCAAAGATGTCACGGACATGATATTCAGATAAAAATAATATTGTCTAAAATCTTTAATAATTGAATGTTACTTTTAAAAATACATTTCTCTGTATCACTCAGCTTTTTAACCCTAGATAGCTAACGTTCGTCAAAATGACGACCACGTAACAAATATCATCCTGTCTCTTTCTAATTATTGTGCGTACGGTTTTGTGCTTTCGCGCCAACTTAATGACCGCTAGACTGCGCTGTGTGATGGTCGTGTTTAGCCGGTAAGTAATTTTGTTTACGAGATATTGGGTGCATGCTCGTCATTTTGACGAATAGTTAGCTTTTATGTAACTTTTGTTTCTTTGTTATGTTTTATGCTGTGTGTTGATTTTGCTTTTATTTTTTTTAGTTATTACATAAATTGTAAAAAATGGCTACGAGGTCGATTATCACTGACGAAGAAATAATTCGTGCATTAGAAAATGAAGATTGTGGTGAGGATTGTTCTTCTGGAAGTGAAAATGAAGACGACTTATTGGTCGACGACGTGCAGAGTGATATTCACGATGAACCTTCTGACAATATGATATGATAGAGTTTTATAATGCCACAAAAAGTGGAGTGGACACATTTGACCAAATGTGTGCACATATGTCATGCAACCGTAAGACCAACCGGCGGCCTATGTGCATATTCTATGATATGCTCAATATAGCGAATTTCAACTCTTACATCATCTATTGCCATAATGTTTTGATATCTGGAGGTAAGCCACTGTCACGAAGGGGATTTATGAAGAAATTGCACGAACAGCTTGTTGAACCATGGCTAAAACATCGACTTGAAATACCGACAATGCCTCGAAATATAAAGGACAAAATAAGAGATGTCTTGTGTTTGAACCAGAAAGAGCGCGGTGAAGGTCAAGGTGAAGGTCAAGTTGCAACCCCATCAGGTTATGGAAGTTCTCTGACAGCTGAAAATATCTCTGTAAGGAAAAGAAAAAGCTGCAGTTTGTGTTCCTATAAAAAAGGCGTATGACAAAGAACCAATGTAACAGTTGCAAAGCTCCTATTTGTGGGAAGCATACGGTTGACTTTTGCCCAACTTGCGCCAAAAATTTTTAAGTCATTTGTCATTTATTACTAATTTTGATATGTGTTCTTAAAACTAACCCAAAAAAAAAATGTTTTCTACTTAACAGTTCCTAATTTAGTCTTTGTAAGTTTAAGTGCCTTATAGATCTCATTATTATAGGTGCCATTTAAATTTTGTGATTTATAAGATTAAAACTTTAATAAAATGTTATTTTTTAAATAATTATTTTAAAATGTATACCCTAAAGTTAAAATAAAACAATAAAACTAATTAAAATATAAACCCATTTTAATAAAATAAGCAAATAAAATATACTCGTCAAAAAGTCGAATGGTTAGCTTCTCAGGTAGTCTATGAACGTTAGCTATCTAGGGTTAAGTATTTCAGTTTTTATCTGCACTTTATACTGATTTCTATATTCGCCGCCGTTAACCAGACATTTTAAGAACGCTGACTTGACTAATTTAGTTTTTATTCTATAATAGCGAATAGGGAAAAGAATATAAGGTCCGATTTTATTAGTGTTCATCCTGTTAACCTGTAACTATATAGGTGAAAAGCAATCGTAAAAACCAACTTTCAAATGTCTATCATAAAAACTAAAAAAGTTGAAAATAAATTACAAAATAACAACATCAACTTCATATTGCATAAAACTACCTATCTTCAACTCTTTCTCGCTCTGTACAAGGGGAAGGAATAAAACGGATAATCAGATGGTTAAACGTAGCAAAGATAGGACGAGTTTATGCAATATGAAGTCAATGTTGTTGATTTTTAACTTTTTTCGTTTTTCTGGTACACATTTGAAAATTGGTTTTTACGATTGCTTTTGACCTATATAGTCACAGGTTAACAGGATGAACACTAATAAAATCGGACCTTATATATAAAATAATTTCAGGTAACATTATATTTCTCTAAAAGAATTGCAAAAAGGGCAGGGAATAGGAGAATGAAGATTATTTTTCTCTAAACATCTTGTCCAAGCACAGGCCAAAATTGAACATTTTCCTTTTCTCTTTATTCAATCTCTTTACATTTTTTCCAGTGCTGTAATAACATGACGGGTTTTTTGTCGATAGATGAATTAATAGCCCCTAAATTATCGCCGGTCGAAACCCAGATACACTGTTTTATTTATTGGCTGGAGGGCGTCAACTCTTGCGCCTAGACGATTTGTGACGACTTTTGTAGAATAGGTTATAGACGTTGCTTAGGAGCGTGATCGGTCTGTAGTTCTTCAAGAGTTTATCTCCTTTTTTGAAAAACCGAGTAACTGCGCCCTTGCTCCACGCCCTTTGCGTAGTCCTATTGCCTAAGACGGGGTTGAACAATCTCTTTAGTTCCCCAAGGATAATAGGTAGCCCTCTTGCTTTTAGAAGTTCTGAAGTGACTCCAGCTTTGCCTAGCTAAGATGTTTGAGAGCCGACTCAATTTCGTCTATGTCTAGTTCTGGGAAACCATCACTGTAGTGGCGTATAAGCGTGGCTCTAGGGTCATTCGCGTCAGGTGGAAGTTTCAGGACATATAAGCGGCCATAGAAGTTCGAGGACTTCTAGATCAAGATCTAGGCGAGAATTTCCGAAACTGCTGTGATGGTTCTGCCATCCTAGGTTTTTAGATTTGTAAAATGCGATCTCCCCATTCTTTGGAAAAATACTTTTGACACCGGTTTTGCTCAACAACCAAGAATAATAAGTTTACAGATATTTTGCATGGCGCCTTATATCCTATATGAGGCAGGAGTTTCAGCTTTGGAGATCGCGTCTTACCAAGCACCGGATCTTTTTATGGATGGAATTTGACTGGCCTCTGGCGACCCGTAAAATATATGTGCTAAAACTAATATTTGTTTTGTTATTAATAAGAAACAATTGATAGGATGATTTATGTTTTAATGATTTTACGTACAAATTACCAAAAAAAGGGATAAAATCTAAAATAAATGAAACGGGAATCAACGCGATTATAATTTAGGAACAAAATATAACCTTGAAGATAAATAACACTTGAAAAAATCATCGACCTCAGGTGGGACTCGAACCCACGTCCCATCGCATACCGGGCGAGTGCTTTGACCACTAAGCTACCGAGGACGTCACGTGACAAGATGAAATTCCTCAAGTGTTTTTTCTCGCTGTCAAAGCCAGCGTATTCTGATCAATGTTGTAGCTATATGTATAGCTGAGTAGTATACTACCGTCAACATCCTATAGAAATATTTTTACAAATATTTGACTATTGGTTAAGATCAGAATGCTTAAACATTGTAAATTTTTGTTTTTAGCAATTCCATGCAAGGTTTAATTGAAGATAAATAACACTTGAAAAAATCATCGACCTCAGGTGGGACTCGAACCCACGTCCCATCGCATACCGGGCGAGTGCTTTGACCACTAAGCTACCGAGGACGTCACGTGACAAGATGAAATTCCTCAAGTGTTTTTTTCTCGCTGTCAAAGCCAGCGTATTCTGATCAATGTTGTAGCTATATGTATAGCTGAGTAGTATACTACCGTCAACATCCTATAGAAATATTTTTACAAATATTTGACTATTGGTTAAGATCAGAATGCTTAAACATTGTAAATTTTTGTTTTTAGCAATTCCATGCAAGGTTTAATTGAAACCTACACAACACTAAGCTACCGAGGACGTCACGTGGTGGTGGTGGTGGTGGTTACGAGTGGTCAAAGCACTCGCCCGGTATGCGATGGGACGTGGGTTCGAGTCCCACCTGAGGTCGATGATTTTTTCAAGTGTTATTTATCTTCAATTAAACCTTGCATGGAATTGCTAAAAACAAAAATTTACAATGTTTAAGCATTCTGATCTTAACCAATAGTCAAATATTTGTAAAAATATTTCTATAGGATGTTGACGGTAGTATACTACTCAGCTATACATATAGCTACAACATTGATCAGAATACGCTGTCTTTGACAGCGAGAAAAAACACTTGAGTAATTTCATCTTGTCACGTGACGTCCTCGGTAGCTTAGTGGTCAAAGCACTCGCCCGGTATGCGATGGGACGTGGGTTCGAGTCCCACCTGAGGTCGATGATTTTTTCAAGTGTTATTTATCTTCAATTAAACCTTGCATGGAATTGCTAAAAACAAAAATTTACAATGTTTAAGCATTCTGATCTTAACCAATAGTCAAATATTTGTTAAAATATTTCTATAGGATGTTGACGTTAGTATACTACTCGGCTATACATATAGCTACAACATTGATCAGAATACGCTGGCTTTGACAGCGAGAAAAAACACTTGAGGAATTTAATCTTGTCACGTGACGTCCTCGGTAGCTTAGTGGTCAAAACACTCGCCCGGTATGCGATGGGACGTGGGTTCGAGTCCCACCTGAGGTCGATGATTTTTTCAAGTGTTATTTATCTTCAATTAAACCTTGCATGGAATTGCTAAAAACAAAAATTTACAAAATATAACCTCCTTTGCCTGACGTTTTGACCGGGTTACACAGTGGTGGTGTGGTCACAAGCTGACTCAGCCTGTCCGTTTTTTTGGCTCACCAGTCAACCTGTGACCACGGTCGGTGTAACCCGATCGAAACGTAATTACGGATAAAATCATTATGTGAATCACTTTCTACAAAGTAAGAACCCTTCATAGTATAATTTGTTGATCTATTCTAATATTATAAAGAGGATAGGTTTCATTGTTTGTTTATATGGACGATTAGGCTCCAAAACTACAGAGCCAATTTTATTCTTTCACCATTAGATCCCTACATTATTTCTGATGAACATAGGCTACTTTAAAATCCTAAAAATGCACCATTATTTAGGAATACGAGAAATTTCACAATAACTGACGCTGAATAATATAAGATGTATTATCCGAAATAAGCAACCGCTTTTATAGTCTTTTATAAATAAATAAAGACTACGCAATTTTGGTTAAATACTAATTTTACCTCTACCTTTATACTTATTTAAATACTAATTAGTATTATACTTATTTAATAGTTTACTTGCTACCTACTACTATACAACTTAAATAATCGTATTGTTGAGTTACCATTTTTGAGATTAGTTTTATGAAATGAAATGAAATAGTTTATTTCGGACACACATGATATCCACATAAGTTGTTAGTATGACTTAATAACTATGTTAGTAATTATGTTTTACATGTAGGTACATCGGGTGTTACGTGGATTGCCACCCAATGTGCACGTATAGGGCTATCAGGTTTGCTAGCAATTACCTTCAGGAGAGTGTTGGTGCTGCCCCGCACTCTGCCCCACAGAGAGGCCGCACGCTTGCGCAGCACGGCGTGAAAGCCGTCGGTGCGGCAGTCGGCGAACATCCTAGAGGCGCTTCAGCGCCAGGGCAACCCCAACAGCCCCCTGAAGGCGTTGTTGTACTGAACACGCAGCGCACTGAAGGCTTTTTTGGTGTAGTTGCTCCATAAAGTTACACGTGTACAATGTTTGGCAATATGTTTTGAATATTGTAATTTTTACCTCTCGAGAACAGCGTGCAAACCTGCGAGATAGCATATTTCCCCTCACCGACAGTGCCCTGCGTTCCCTCTCCATATCCAGGTTATCTCTGAGTTCGTCTGTGACCCAGTGACCCAGATATTTAAATTGCTTGACGGTTTGTAGAGGAGTACCATTTAGTGTTAAAGGCGGAATCGATTAAGTTTTTGTGCCTGATTTAAAAACAAGTAACTCACTCTTTTTAGCATTATATTTGAGTCCATGGGTCCCAGCATACCTTTCACATATTGATAGCAATATTTTTAGTGCATTGACTGATGGGCTCAGCAGTACCATGTCATCGGCGTAGCTAATATTATTAAAGAAACAGCCATCGACCGAACAATCGACTCCGGCACTGCTGAGCTCTTCAATCAACCCATTTACATAAATATTAAATAACGTGGGTGAGGTTAAACCCCCTTGTCTCACACCACATTTTAACTTGTAAACCGTTGAGTGCTCCCCTGCCCATTTAACCATGTTTGACTGATTGTCATACCAATATTTAAACACATTAGTAATTTCAGCTGGTAAAGTGCTGGTATACAATTTTTTCCATAACCTATCATAAGACACTAGGTCAAATGCCTTCGACAAGTCCAGGAAACAAGCATAAACTGGTGTGTTTCTGTCAGTATAGTACCGAACAGTGTGCTTAAGGCATAAGATTGCAGATTCGGTTGAAAGCCCCGGTCGAAAACCGAACTGGGCATCATGTAGTTTTATATGCTGGCTTAAATGCTTATTAGGCACACTGTCCAGCACTTTAGCTAATGTAGTAGCCAAAGAAATAGGTCTATAGTTAGACTTATCGGAGGCATCGCCCGTCTTGCACTTTACAATAGGCACTACAATTGTCCTCATAAGGTCATCTAGTAAGTAGCTATGTCGGATACAGAAAGTGTAAAACATTCCAAGAACCCTTGGCAGGTGAACCCCCGCGTGTTGCAGGTGCTCGATGCTAAGTCCATCGTGTCCGGGTGACTTGCCTCTAGTCATTTGTCTGATAATCTCAGAGATTTCAGCTGCAGATACTCTTATTAAACTGTCACCCACACGCCTCTCAGCCCCAAGCACCGGAACACCAGGGTCCACCGGCAAAGGCTTCTCTTTGAAGTGATTCATAAAGATTCATAAAGAGGTCGGCTACATCACTGGATTTACTGACACCTTCAACACTAGCTGGTAGGCTTACCTTTGGGTTTAGTTTATTGGTAGCTTTCCAAAACTGTACAAAATTTTTAAACTTGTGGTGTGAGGCAATTATGTCCATCTTTATTTGGTCTTTATGACTTTGACAGAATTTAAGTTTTGATTTAAATTGTTTTCTGGACGAATACATTTCGTCATATAGTCGCCCAGACTTAGGCTTACCATATAAACACCACTTTCTCCCCATACTACTCCCTTCATCAAATTCCTATTACTGTCCTCGCTATGTGTAATTATATTTTTGAGTACACTCTTTTGCAAATTACAAACCACTTCTACAGGTATATGGTCTGACCAATACACATCGTAAAGTATTTTAACATTCTCAATTGTATGCTTGGCTGCAACTGTAGTGACGCAGCGGTCCAGCCACCTCCTGCATCCGTGGCTATCACTCACATAGGTATACGAGTCCACTGGCAGTAATTCATATCAAAGACATATCAATGTGCGCATTAAAATCGACTAGCAAATATACAAGATCCACACCTTCACTGTCAATAATCGCGTACATTTCACTTAGACAGTCTGTAAATTCAATTAAATTTTTACGTTCATCATTTGGCATGTAAACCGAAAAAACAATCATGGATCTATCACTCAAGTTAATCTTAATAGCTATAAGGCGTACACTTTTACACTCTATAATAGAAACGCACGGAAACCGGTTCTTTCGCCACAGGAGCGCAACACCCCCGTATGAGCGACCACGCAGAACTCCCGCCGATAAGTCCACGGCTGTGTTGCCTGTATATACAAAGTTTTTATCAACTGTACCTAGTAACGGTATATCATGCTGCAGCAGCCACGTTTCCTGAAGAGCGACAATGTCCGCCGTTTTACATAGTGTCTTAACACATTCCATTGATCTAGAGAGACCTTTACAATTAAAACTTAGTAGTGTGCATTTATTATCGGTACTATCCATTGTTCTGAGTATCATTATCCTTCGTATTATTTTTCGTAACAGGTTGTTTGTCCGCAGTTCGGTACTTCCAGTGTACAAATCGACGAAAAACAATCCCTTTAGGCTACAGCGTTTCATTCAGAAACATATGCATCGTATGACTCGGTACAAAAAATTTGTATGCATTATATTTATTTTCATTTTTAATAGATAATTTTATAAGTAACACTTTTTCTCCCGTCCTTTTCAATACATAGTCAGTAATGTCTTGTGGACATGTTTCTTTATGTACATTACTAATAAAAATAGGAACTTTTTTTTCTGCCGCTCTAAAATTCAGTTCAATGCCTCCGGTTGCAGTTCCAACTTTTCCTAGAGAATAATTCTTGCTCTTACGTCGTTTTTGCACCTGGGTCCATTCACTGTCATCGTTTAATGTGTTACTTTTCACGTTCTCCTTACGCACCACCTCCGCCATAGATAGTCCTCTATTTGGGGACCGAGTAGTACGAGTCAACCTCACACAGCAGTGCTATCATTACGTAACACCGACGCAGGCGGCAGTGGCGGTTGCGGTGACTCAGGTGATGCACACGGATTTTTTGAAGTACCCGACGTAGTTTTTTCGCACTGACTGTCGGCAATAATCGGTGTACTAGATAAACTATTTAATTTACTTTTTGTTTCGCTGTTATTATGGTCCATTAGTAGCCCCATCGGTCCGCTATCACAATCGTTGCACTCGTTTATCACGAACCCTCCTCTTTTGGTGTTTACAAAATTGTTGACGATTGATGCATGTTTCATATTATCGAGCTCAGATTGTATCTGGTTTACTTGCTGTACTGTAGCAAACTCGCTTCGAAGTGACTTTATTTCATTTTGCAATAAAATAATGTCTTTTAACAGCTTTGTAACATCAATATTGTCAAAAGTGATCGGAGGTAGACGATGGAGTTCTTTTGCCACAAAAATTGGAATATTTTCGGGATCCATTCTTTTAAGGGTTCCGATTATATCTTCTAAGTTACGCAGACTTTTTCCTTCCCCTTTTCGCGTCGTTTTCTTGACTGCAGTTAGCGAATCAAACAACAAGTCCTTAGCCGCTTCAATTTCTTTCTCCACGAAAGCCGTAGTGCACAGGCGAACTATGCTCTCTTCATCCATGACGTCCATTTTAGACTGAATGAACGCTAGGACCTCGTTAATCACTATATTACAGTGTTTACATTTTACAACAGACGAAGACATTGTCACTCGCTATTCATAATGCGTGATGCGTGTGCGCACGATACGACGTCACGCGCCTGACTGACTTTATACGCCGTAAAGTACCATAACAACAATATCTCTGAAACTGTAATATATTAACAAATACATGCTGTATAATATATTGTGATAATAAGCTATACTTCGACTAAAGATAGCAAAAATTTGTACTCCTAGGCAAAAGACAGAAGAACTGCACCCAATAATATATTTAGATAGTGCTCCTGTAAAGTTGGGTTTTAAAACATTATGATGGTTTACGTAGGAGGCATCCAAGTGTAGTATCGAAATTCCTGGGAAATACTTCCTATTAGCTAATATTTGCCGGTATTGGAATCAATAATTTTTCCCGGGAATTTCCGGTTATTTCAGTACCAAGAATTCCGGGGAACAAACCCTACGCGCCCGTGCAAAGCATTGACCAAATGAGTGCGAAGAACGACCCACCACGCAATTTTGTTAAAAATTAGGTTTTCCCTAAGTTTCCCGTATGTCACTACTTCCCAGAATTTGTTCTTATCGACACTATCAAATGGAATAATAATACCGGTTGTTTTACTTTTTAGGATTCCGTACCCAAAGGGTAAAACGAGACCCTATTAGGTACTGAGGCTCGTCTGTCCGTCTGTCACCAGGCTGTATCTCATGAACCTTGTTATTTAGATAGTTGAAATTTCCAGAGATGATGTATTTTTGTTGTCGCTATAACAACAAATACTAAACAGAATACTTTAAATATTTAAGGGGGCTCCCATTCAACAAACGTGATTTTTTTACGTACGTTACGTACCCTTCGTGCGCGAGTCCGACTCGCACTTGGCCGGCTTTTTTGATTTCAGTTCGATTGCCTGATAGGAATAAGTTTTTTTTTTCAAATATCTAATCATTCAGTTTTAGTTTTCATCAAAATCGGGCCCGAGACAACTTTTGAGTGTTTTTCTTTATTTCTCATGGTTATGGATTCGACCTACCACGCCCACGTAAAAAAAATTACACCGTATGAGTATTGAACATATTATTATTACAAAACAATATAAATATATCAAAATGAAACAAAAATAGGTATAACCTAGCTTTAATATTACGATAAACTTTAATAATATTGAAATTTTGTCATAATTGCCGTGAGTGGATCAGGGGATAATTTATAATTTTAGCTTAAAAAAATATAAAGGTTACTGAGCTCTCTAAGCTTAATGATAGGAAATTTCAAAGCCTATTTCAAATTTGGCGCTCAGTTGCTTACGCGCCGCGCGCGCCCGGCCGCGCGGGCAGCTCCCCGCGGTGGGCGGAGTTACCCACCCCCGCAATTAGAGTAACACACCGAATACACTCGCCTTAAAAATAATTTACGAAGCGCATATGACGCATTACTCGTAATATCATTGCCGAGAGTAGAGATTTCATAACTGTCATGCGCTTTGTTTTAGTGGAGTTACAAAAACCTTTACTTATTAAAAAGGATAAAGAGAAAATAAAAAAAAATACGTGAAAATTGTAGAAACTTTATTCTTAAATTCTAACTCATCCTTCATACTTTAACCGGGCTTAGGACCGGCAAAATTACTTTTTAACAATTAATAAAGTAATGAGAAAATGATAAACAAAAGCACAAAGAAAATACGTTCTTATTAAATTTTTGCAGTAAAACTAAACAAAAAGTAATTTTGGCGTATTTAAAAAGTCAGAATCAGCAGATATGTACAATAATTTTAGAACTTATTTACAAAACTTAAAACTTACAAGTATTTGAGTTGAGCTTCAAAATGTCCGCCTCCATTATTAATGCAGACATGGGCATGTTTTATTAAATTGTTTTTTAATGAGAGAAGTACGCTTCTCTGACGTTTCACTTTCACAAATGCGTCCAATATCATCATATCAGCCTGTTGCAGTCCACTGCTGGACATAGGCCTCCCCCAAGGAGCGCCACAGCGCACGGGAGATCGTTGGCTGTGGCGTCGCCCTTTGCATCCAGTCGCTGCCGGCTGCCTTCTTCAGGTCATCGGTCCATCTAGCCGGGGGGCGTCCTACACTACGTTTGCCTAAGCGTGGTCTCCATTCGAGAACCTTCCTGCTCCATCTCTCGTCGGTTCTGCGACAGACATGGCCAGCCCACTGCCACTTCAGCTTGCTACATTTTTGGACAATATCAGTCACCTTAGTCTTATGTCGTATGACCTCGTTCCGGATCTTATCCAATATGCGCTGTTTTAATTGTTCTACAGTAGCTGGCTCACTTGTGTACACTCTTCGCTTTATCTCACCCCACAAAAAAAAGTCCATGGGTGTGAGATCAGGCGAGCGTGGAGGCCACGCTACGGGCCCACCCCGACCGATCCACTGACCCCCAAACTCCTCCGTCAGGTATTCACGCACTTCGCTATGGTAATGAGGAGGCGCGCCGTCTTGCTGAAACCAGAGGTTTCGAAGGTTAGCCAACGGGATATCATCCAACATTGTTGATATCATAGTCCGAAGCAACGTTAAATAACTTTCTCCAGTGAGACGACCTTCAATAAAGTATGGGCCTACGATGTTGTCGTTCAGTATTCCCGCCCAGACGTTTACACTAAATCTGTGTTGGAAGGAGTTCTCTCGCGTTAACATCGGATTGCGTATTGCCCACCAGTGTTCATTATGTTGGTTTAACAAACCGATTCGTGTAAACATACACTCATCCGAGTATAGCTCATTTGCTTCGATGTTTCCCAGTATCCAGCTGCATAAAGCTGTCCTCTGTGCGCGGTCCACGGTGGTTAGCTCTTGAACCTTTCAACAGTGATACGGATGTAATCCAGCCGAGTTTACTATTTTCCAGGCACAGTACTGGCTGATGTTAATGTAATGTCGGTATACCGATATAAGCAAATAATGTGGGTAGAAAATTAAGATCCTTCTAGATTGTTCGTTAACTTTGTATCGCCAGTCTACGAATAAACGAATTGGATTAAGACGTGTTTTGCTGCTTCCTCCTACTTACCGCGTGCAGATACCTACCTAGCTCCATATTTAACAGTGGCGACGACGATTTAAATTGGACTAACGTGTGCATAATTTAATTTTTTCTTCGCTATTACGATGCCTATCGGGAAAATTAGGGAGTTTGACGTGAACAAAGACGATTGGAAACTGTATATAGAAAGAGTGGAACAATATTTTATTGTTAACGCAGTGGAAAGTAAGTTTCAAGTGCCGACATTAATAACTGTGATGGGGACAGAAAGCTACGAAATGTTGGTGAATTTGTGTACACCGGTAAAACCTAAAGATAAAACATTTCAGGAAATTGTGGACGTTATGGAAAAACATTTACAACCCAAACCTAGTGAATTGGCAGAAAGATATAAGTTTAGACATCGGACACAAAACAGGGGTGAGGGTATCTCGGAGTACGTAGCGGTATTGAAAAGAATGTCCAAGTCATGCGGGTTCGGCAGCTGGCTTGAGGAAAGTCTACGGGACCAGTTAGTGTGCGGTATTAGTAGTGAAAGCATTCGACAACGATTATTTGCGGAAGCAAAACTCGATTTCTCAAGAGCGTACAGTATCGCAGTTAGCATGGAAGCTGCAGAAAAAGATGCCGCCATCGTGGAAGGTCATTGAAGGCCACCGTGTGAGGCAACGGTCGAGTGCCAAGCAATCTCGGCGGGAACACGGCGGCGGGGTGCGGCCACAGCGGCAACGGCGGCGCGCGATAACGGTGGAGCGGCGCGGGAGGCCGCTTGGCAGGGTGCTCGGCGGCCAAGGGACTTGCGCGCACCATCGGCATCCGTACCTACCCGCCCGGGGGAGCGAGCGCAGCGGCATCAATGTGTGTGGCGGCTCACACGACGCTGCTAGCTGCAAATTTCGTCGTTACGTCTGTCGCGTATGTAATCGGCCCGGGCACTTGCGGCGTGTGTGCCCTTATTTATCATCGGATCAGCACTGCATGAAGGCTACGGCAGACGAAGGTGGAGTCTGTGCTAGTGAAAGTGACAGTAGTGAAGAGGTAACTTTTATCGATTTTAATAAATTAACTTTGAACGATTGCAAACCGATATTGATTCCATTAAATATTGACAGTAAATTGCTTAATATGGAATGCGACACAGGGAGCGCAGTATCTTGCATTAATCAGGAGATGTATCAAAAATATTTTAGCAATTTTAAAATTAATCCAGATAAGCCTGAAACTTTTTTACTCCTAGAAAGTTGTGGTTTTTTTATATATGTTTTAATATAGCCCCAATATCACAGGAAAAATATTTAAAAAAAATAACTCACCTCCGGAAAAGCTGGAAAATTATATCCCATATAAGGTGTACGTGAATTAGTGTCAGATATTTTTAGGAGTAACTTAGATCATCACATGGATCACATATAAGATAAATTTAAAATTATTGACCAAACTTTAAAAAATAAAAAAAATAAAAATAAAGAATCAACATCATCCTGTACATGAACCCAAACACCACAAGTAGACTACTCACACAACGCTAGCCCATTCATAATCTCTCCAGGATCACATTCATGCACTCAAAAAATCATATTACACACATGTTCATAACTTACTACGCCATCCCATGCAAGTGTGTGTCTATGAATGAATTCTCTTTGAGATAGAAACATTGTTATTATTTCTATTTCACTCACTCGTTTCATATTATTATTATCAATGGGTGTGTAAGTTGCGTCTGTAACGTACATCTTTTAGATTTTATTACCCGCGAGTTGCAGAAAATCTCATTATCTTTAAAGATGCCATAATGCAGGTTTATAACCTAACTTCAGTACACAAAATGCAAAAATAAACATTAATAGACGACATTAAAGAAAATAATACTTTCAGCAACAGATGCGAGGACGATTAATCACTTTATGCTGTAATTTATTTAAAATAATTTGTTTTTACAATTACACCAATTATTTAGCTCCAAATTAAGCAAAACATCCTTGACTTAGGCACAAATACCTACTCGTGCCCATCACACACACATTCGCCTCTTTCGGGATTCGAACCCGCAACTGCCCGACTTTGTCGTCCGAAACGCAAATAGCTTCTACCAATTTTACAGTAAAATAACAACACAACACAGTTTAATTTAAAAAAAAATGGTTTTTATTAAATTTGCATTACACTTTTTACAAACACCATTTTTAATAACACAACGCAGACAATGAACTTTGACCTCCCATCACACTTGTCATATCACAGTAGGTAGATTTTTGTTGCCTCCCATTCTGGTGGATGCAGAGGGCAGCCCTTAAAAGTGTGTCTACTAACACGCACTAATGTTTCACTGACACGGTCACCTCGTATTGTTTCGAAAGCACTAATAATACCTACGATCATTAACTGTACAGCACTGGTGATGGTTTGGCCATCTTGATCATACATAAGGTCCCACACGTGGAAATCCAGCGTAGTCAGGTCAGGCGAGCGTGAAGGCCAGGTAATAGGCCCACCGCGTTTACTCCATCGACCCTGGAACTATGCTGTCAGGTACTCGCGAACACGGCGGTCGTAAGGCGCGGGCGCGCCGTCTTGCTGGTAGTGCTAGTGCTGTCAATCCAGTGACAGAACTCCACGCGTGCGTGACACGTTAGTCCTGCGATCTCAGCTCCTCACTCCTGCACTCTCGTGAAGTGGTAGGGGTTCCTTTCTTCACTCTTTGGCGGTTTCCACACGTACCGAAGACGGCTGCAGCAGCATTCCTCGTTCTGGCTGTCGGGTGGTGACTCCGATAGGCTGTAGTTTGGCTCATGGTAGCACAAAACCATGGTTAAGTTGAGGTAGTCAGGTTTCGAATACTTGTATTGTAGGGCATGGTGACAATTTTTAACTAACGTCAAACTCAAACGGTGGTCCAGCGCCGATTGACTTATTTTTGTAACTTAATAATAAAAAAGCGTGCGTAAGGGCAACGGTAAGTGTAGCGTTAGCAAAAAAAAGAAATATTCGGTGATGTTTTTTACTTAACATTTCGAATCTTGTATCAATGTACTAAACTTTATAATTAAGATACTTCTGTTACCAATATAACCAAAACAAATCTGTACCTAGGCACAGAACGTGGCTGTAGTTAAGAGAGATTATCTGTTCTACAGAGATAACGTTCTACGAAAACCAACACCACGTTTTTGGTAATAACTAGTAGCTAGTAACGTTAAGCTTGAAAGGTACTAGCTGATTGTCTCCCTCTTTAGCTCCCATTCAGCATTATCTACAGCAAGGTACTTGTACCTACCTAAAAGTACGTAAGTACTCAACATTGGATCATTTTTCTACATTGGGTAGATTTATTTTGAAATTTGAATTGTAATGAAAATGATAAAATGATAATGAAATGTAAATACACTAAAAACCAGCAGTGTAGTAGTCGCAGTGGATAAGGAGTTCGCCCTTAGCGTGGAGGGTTTCGGGTTCAAATTCCGGTCAAGGCAAACCACAAAAATACTTTAAATTATTCAGCAAGTGTTTGGGGGACGAAAAACAGATTCGTAATACAGGCAATACCGCAGTTTGACCCTAATCAACGCCTGGTTGACTTTACTTTTAAATCTGAGAAAATAAACGTATTAAAAATAATAAATAGAAAGCAGGTTAAAAAGAAGTTTATTTCAGATTAGAGCCTTTGCCCTTTGATTTAAATCATGCATGGTCAGTGTGAGTATTCCAAAACATAACTAGACTAGTTTGGGATCGGATCCAAGACCTCAACCTTACACGTAAAACTACTCTGTCATTCATCAGCCGTTTTCCAATTACTCAGAATAGTAAAAAAATAAAACTGTTTTTGCTAACGCTACTTTCATTTCGCTATTTGACTTTCGGCATTTCCAAAGTCCTGTGTCTTCCGCCGCCTTCAGAGTCGGTTAATAAATCAAATGAACCTTAAGACAAAGCGTTAGAATCTAAACTTGAGTATCGACTGTGTTCTGGCGGTCTCTCTTTGAGTTTGCGTTTGACGATGCCGGCCCTTGCGATACAATTTTTAAATTTAAATCTAATCACATTAGTTTAGAGTTTAAAATTGGATGGGTGTTGTCTGTTCTTCGGCGGCTGTTGGCAATAAATCATAGTAGCGCACCCACACAAACAAGCGAGAGTTTGTTGTTGTACTTTAGTAGTAGCTTCTTGTCCGCTACGTAGTAATCAGCTGCTTAGAGGGTGTTGATAGTTGCGTTTGATATCAAAGTTTTGATCGTGTTTTTCTCTAAAACTAAAGCTCGAATAAAAAAAAAAAACTTAAATTTTTTTTTGTCATAACGTAAACTTATTACCCTTAAAATATCTGACTCTAATTCACGTACACCTTATATATGGGTCGGTCGGCTTGACTATTACTTTTTACTTACAAGCTTTGATTAATGCAAGGAAACATAAATAAAACACTTTTTAGTGAAAGAAAAGTATTATTTATTATCAGTAATAGTAATAAAATATAAACTTAAGTTGAATGGTAACTAAAAAAACATTCTTTGGGATGTATGTTACATTTTACGCAAATGTAATTGCAGTTTTTTTTACATAATTTACATTTTAAAATTTTGCTGACGTAGTTTACTAGGTGGCCCAGTTGATCGTATCTTGAATATTCAAGGTGGCTTTTTGGTACAGGGCAAGGTCCACGTTTTTCACACCTTTTAGAAGTTTCTAATAAGGCTCTAGTAACAGACCTGCGAAAATTGAGGTGATCAAGTTCTCCACCATCAAGACGATACAATTGCCATGAATTATGCAGTGCCATATCGATACTGTGACAAAACAAAGGAAAGTACCATTTTTTGCCTCTGATGCAGGTTCTGTACAGGCCTACATTCTGATCGAAACGATCAACGCCTCCCATGTTTTCATTATATATTTTGACAACGTACGGTTGATCAACCTGTATATATTTTTTTAGATGTTGGGAAAAACGCCTTGTTTTTTGTAATGGCTCAAAGGACTCTGCATTAGAGGCAACAGTAACAACACTGTTGTCATTCCACTTGCAAACAAGTATCTGCTCCTCTAAACTTGCTTTGTAAGCAAAGTTACCACGGTTATTTTTCTTGAAATCCTGGTTGGATGGTAATGGACACTTTGAGATACGATTTTCACGAACTGTGCCAGTCGCCCTCAAGTTCCTGTTTTTCAGTTCGTGTAAAAGAGGAATAGATGTGAAATAATTATCAAAGAAAAGATGAAAAACGTTTTCGGGGTACATTCTTTGAAGAGTATTTGCGTACTGTAATATAACACTACCGCCTAGTCCAAATTGCTTGTAAATAGATGGTATTTGTGCGGACTGGCCTTGATAAGGTTCAAACCAAATTACAAATCCTAGGCGTGTAGCCCCAACCCAATACTTGTTACCCCATCTTATTGGTTTACCCCTGATGAATTGCTTACAACTATGACCCCCATAGTAAGGGATCATAGCCTCGTCGATACTGTGCATCTCTTCGACAGGTGCGTTTTCTTGGAAAACAGAGTTTAGTAAAACAAATAACGGCCTCATTTTAGCGAATTTATCACTTTGTGCCTGAATCAAAGAGTTGTCACAACAGTGCAAATGGTTCATGATGTATGTAAATCTGTCACGAGACAGTGATCGATTCACAAGAGAAAATTTACAATCAGACGAGTTCTCCCAATACATACGACGTCTTGGCAAGGATACGTATCCACTTTAAAGTAGTATTCCAATGAAGCATTTCATTTCTACATTTTATTTTTTAGTATATTCTACAAGCAAGTTGATAATAGCGTCATTGAATAATTGCTCAAAATAGTTTAGTGGAGAACGTAAATCGTTTTTGGGACCCTCCAGAGGTTGGAAACTAGGAAACTCGTTTGATCTATGTCGATTCCTCCATTGGTAAGTTTTATTTTGCACAGATGTAGGGCGAATTAGAGTATCATCCAGTGTGGTAGATGTAGATGGCTGTGGCTGTTGAATGGGTTGTTGAATTGGCTGTTCAATGCGAGATCTCTTTTGTAAACTAGCCAAAGGAGTATCATCTTCACTTTCCGATTCAGAACTAGTCAGATTGCCATAACTAGCTTCAGCAGGTGCACGTAAGATGGAACCAGGTAAGTTATGTATGGCAATATTATCATCTTCTCCTGAATCTTCATCAGTAACAGCAGCATTTGCATTATCTGGTGGCTCAAATGTTATGAATTCTGGGACCGGATCATCACCATTCTCTAACTCGTTCAAAATTTCGTGCAACGATAAAGGTTTTGATCTGAAATAACACAAACACATAAATTAATTTTCTCAAACCAATGTAATAAATGATTACTAATGATTGTGCCAACGGGACCATGTATGGGTTCATGGAATTTGACACCTAATAAAATTATAAAAAATCTCAAATTTAAATATTTTGTTTGCAATAAAGTAATTGTAATGTTGCCTATTTTTTATTTATTCCTTAGTATTTTTGCGATTACAACTATTTTGTAATATAAACTTACCTTTTTGATGACATCTTTTACAATTTCCAATTCCAACTTTTTTACTCACAAAAAATAACTAGAAATGTATCTATTCACTTCGTTATTTGTCACTACAATAAACAGTTTACGACTAAACCCTCCAAAACTATATGCAACTTCTCTAAAATAATTCAAATAATGAGGGTAGATTTTTTTATTTCTCAAAACCCATGTATGGGTTGGTAGGTTCATCTGGGTTAAACAATGTAACTTAATTTTAAGATACTATACAGGGGAAGTCGTAAGACCTATCGGAATGATAAAACCCCGCGTTAGGTACAAAGATGTAACTAAAATGTTAGACTTGTATGTGATTAAGAATGGAAAAACGGCTTTACTCGGAAGACAATGGCTTGCAGAATTAAATATTCAATTACCAAAGTTACAGTGTAATATGTTAAACGTTTTGAGTAGTGAGTCATTGTTGTCCGATCTCAGTTCCAGATATTGTAACGTGTTCGCGGAGGGACTGGGCCGCTACACCGGGGGCCGGTGGGCATCCATGTGCGCTCGGGCGCGCGGCCCGTGTTCCTGCGCGCGCGGCCCACGGAGCAGCACGTGCGGGACGGCATCCTCACTCCGGTCGAGCGCTCCGACTGGGCCACGCCTATAGTACAGGTCGTAAAGAAGGACGGTAGTATCAGGATTTGTGCCGATTATAAATTAACGTTAAATAAAGTCATAGAAATTGATCGTTATCCACTACCACGGGTTGAGGATTTGTTAGTGCGCCTACATGGGGGACAGCGCTTTAGCAAAATCGACCTGTCCCAGGCTTACGCGCAACTAGTGCTAGACGACTCAAAGAAATACACAGTGATTAACACACATAAGGGTTTATTTGTTTACAATCGCTTAGTGTACGGGCTAGCATCGAGCCCAGGCATATTTCAGCGACGCTTAGAGGAAATGTTTGCAGATTTGTCCAGTGTTGGTGTATTTTTAGACGATATTATAATTACGGGTAAAACTACATCTGAACATATGGATAATTTATATAAAGTATTTGAGCGGTTACAAAAATATGGGCTTAAAGTAAAAAGAGAAAAGTGCGAATTTTTTACAGAATCTATAAGTTATCTCGGTCATGTTATAAGCAAAGATGGTGTACATACATGTCCAAACAAAATTAAAGCTATTGATAATACACCCGCTCCATTTAACGTGTCGGAACTTCGGGCATTTATAGAAATGGTTATGTATTATTCTAAATTTGTACCTAATGTTAGCACCCTTCTGGCGCCATTATACAATTTACTAAAAACTGGTGTTAAATTCCAATGGAGTGATCAATGTCAGAGAGCATTCGAGGGGCTCAAGGCTAAGCTGGTTAGTAGCGAGGTGCTGGCGCACTACTCGGGCTCGCTGCCGCTGGTGCTGACGGCGGACGCGAGCGCCGTGGGCGTGGGCGCGGTGCTGTCGCACGTCACGCCGGCCGGCGAGCGCCCGGTGGCCTACGCCTCGCGCTCGCTCTCGCCTGCGGAGCGACATTACGCGCAAATTGACCGGGAGGCCCTTGCTATCGTCTTTGGTATTCGAAAATTTCACCAGTATCTATATGGAAGGCGTTTCATATTGAGAACATACCACAAACCGCTAACCTATATTTTAGGAAATAAGGTAGGCATACCGGTTATGGCGGCATCGCGTTTACAGCGTTGGGCTGTCCTCTTATCGGGATACCAGTATGACATTGAATATGTTGCATCTAAGAAAAATTGCGCTGATGCGTTATCGAGACTCCCGCCGAAGGTTAAAGGCAGAGAGTCCAAAGTAGAAGAGGTCACCTACAGTAATTTTGTTGAAAACTTTTTGCCAGTGACGAACAATGACGTGAAAATGGCTACTGCGAAGGATAGGACTCTGAGTAGAATTAAAGTTTACATAGAATCTGGTTGGCCGCCATCTTGTCCGGAAGAAGCAATCAATCCCTATTTTATGAGGCGTAATGAATTATATTTAGACAATGGGTGTATAATGTGGGGATATAGGATGATAATTCCGGAGTCATTAAAATCTGTTGTTTTAAAACAACTGCATATTAGTCACATGGGCATTGTAAAAACGAAAGGTATAGCCAGAAGTTACGTGTGGTGGCCTGGCATCGATCACAACGTAGAGGAGCAGTGCCGCGCGTGCGAGACTTGTGCGCGGGAGGCCGCGGCCCCGCCGCACGCGCCGCCCCAGCCCTGGCCGTACGCTCCTCAGCCATGGACTCGTATACATATTGATTTTTTAGGACCGTATAGGAATTTATCATATTTAGTCTTGGTTGATTCGAGTTCGAAGTGGCTGGAAGCTTTCGAAATGAAACAAAAGACGGCGGCTTGTGTCATAAAAATACTTAGATCTACCTTTGCCCGATTCGGTTTACCCGTCGAATTAGTGTCTGACCAGGGTCCGCCAAGTGTAGAATTTGTAAGCTTTTTAAAAAATAATGGTATTAGACAAACCTTTTCACCAGCTTATCACCCGTCATCAAACGGCGCTGCTGAAAATGCAGTCAAATTGTGTAAACAGGCAATCAAGAAAGCATTACGAGATAAGGTAGATGTAGATGCAGCCCTACAAACCTTTTTGTTGGCTTACAGAAATTCAATACATAGTACTACGGGGGAAACTCCGGCTAGGATATTACAAAAACGTACTTTACGCTCGCGACTAGACCTACTTCGAAGTCATTTTACGGTAGAAGATCGGGTCAGGCTTGCACAAGATAATCAAATAAAATTCGCCGGAGGTATCGAGCGTAGTTTTAACAGTGGAGATTCTGTATGGGCCAGGGGCTACGAAACACAGGATAAATGGGTAAAAGGAAAAATTTTAAACAGAGAGGGCTCCCGTAGGTGCATAGTGGATAGTGGTAACGGTCAGTTTATTAAAAGACACATTGATCAAATACGGCGCAGGTCTAGACTATCTGATGTTCCATATCCAGAATCATTTGACGAGAAACAGTTAACAAACCGAGAGGAGGATGTCGTTCCTGTCGAAGATGCGGTGGTGGATGGGAGTTGTGGTGTCAGTTTAACAGATCAAAAGGAACATGAACTCGTTCCAATTGGGCGCGATAACATAGTTGAGAAACCTTTACCCGATCCTGTGGCAGAGTGTAGTACTACATCGGACGCATCCCATACACCACAGCAATCGGCACCCCGGTACCCTACTAGAATTCGAAAGCCAGTTGTACGCTATGGTTTTGAAATAGATTAACAACAATGTACCTAATACCTATAGTTAATTATTTGTAATAGTATAGTTAAGTAATTAAGTTATACACATTTATTTGTAGGGTTTGATTTAGTGGTGGAGGTGTAATGTCGGTATACCGATATAAGCAAATAATGTGGGTAGAAAATTAAGATCCTTCTAGATTGTTCGTTAACTTTGTATCGCCAGTCTACGAATAAACGAATTGGATTAAGACGTGTTTTGCTGCTTCCTCCTACTTACCGCGCGCAGATACCTACCTAGCTCCATATTTAACAGTTAAAATGACGAGCCGCGTCATTTGTGCTGCGCCGAGGATCTTCATCGAAGTACGACAACACATCGTCGTACAGGTTTTGTGATACGGGCGGTCTTCCTCGTCCTTGACTGTGGGACGGTGCGTGGAATGAACCATGGTCAAGTAAACGCTGATAAGCATTTACCACGGTCCGAACGTTTGGTTGTCGCGCGTTTGGGTATTGTTCTCTGTACATACGTACAGCGGCACTCGCGTTCTCACCACACAAAAAGTACACTCGTGGCATACCCACATACTCACGTGATGAGTATTGGTAAGCCATCGCGACCGTAAAAACAACAATTTATTTAGGACGAGTGACGCGTGCGCACTGTTCCGGAAGTAAATCGGCACTGTCTGTTTGTTATTGTTTGTTTGTTTACCAACATTTCGCAAGGGGCGCGCGGGCCAGGCAAAGTGGGCGGGACTTGAGCTTTGACGCGAGTTTGCCGAAATGTATCAATGGACGGTCGAATACGTAAACCAAATAAAGATCGTACCGCGTACTTATGATCTTGGGGCGTGTGTTACTCATTGATTAAATTATAATTTTACCAAATTTTACACATTTTCAAGGATAATTTTGGGACTTCGATTTTTTACTTTTGACCACACAAATATGATTAGTAAACGGTACTGCAAACACCATTTTTTTTAATGTAATAAAAAAAAAGTAGTGGTGTATAGAGTTGATAAGCAAAGATTACTTTATAGAAAACTTGGAAAGAAAAGTAACAGAGTTCATTAAGACGTGTGTTCCTTGTATTCTAGGAAGTAGAAAAGAGGGCAAGCAAGAAGGATTTCTCCACCCTATTTCTAAAGAAGATGGACCACTACATACTCTACATGTGGACCACATTGGCCCACTAGCAGAAACAAAGAAGAAATACAACTATATACTGACAGTTGTGGATGGCTTTACAAAGTATGTTTGGATTTTTCCTGTCAAATCTGTAACAGCAAAAGAAACAATAGATAAAATGGTAATTTTACAGCAAATGTTTGGAAATCCAGCTAGAATCATCAGTGACAAAGGAACAGCCTTTACCAGCAAAGATTTTGAAGAGTTCTGCACCAATGAAGGTATCCAACATTGTAAAATCACCACTGGAGTACCCAGAGGAAATGGGCAAGTAGAGCGCATTCATCGGACTATAATATCTGTGCTCACCAAGCTGAATGTCAATGAGCCAACACATTGGAACACGATATACGAACATGGTATAAGCACACTAGTAAGCTACAGAGAGCACTGAATAGTACCTATCATAAGAGTATCAGCACAACCCTGTTTCAACTACTAACAGGTGTGAAAATGAGGCAGAAGTAAGATCTACAGTTGCTTGAAATGCTGGAAGAGGAATATGTTTCTAATTTCATGGCAGAAAGACAAAAACTAAGAGAAATAGCAAAGGAACAAATATTAAAATTTCAAGAGGAAAAATTTTGATAAAAAAAAAAGAAGAGCACTACATACAAAGTTGGAGATTTAGTGGCAATAAAAAGAACACAGTTTAGAACGGCCATGAAATTAAAAACAAAGTTCTTGGGACCATACAAAGTCACCAGAGAAAATGGAAAAGATAGATATGATGTAGAAAAACTATCTGATAAAGGAGAAGGACCTAAGAAGACATCTACTTGTGCTGAATACATGAAACCATGGTCTACAGGAGGCTAAGAACTGGTAAGCAGTTTGATTAAGTGTTATGTTCTTATTTGTTTTGTTTTTGTAAAGTTAATAGAGTCAGTATGTAGATATGATAGAGACATGAGTGAATAAGTGTTATTTTTTTATATAAAATTGTATCTAAGAAAAAAGGAAGGTGTCACTTTAACATTGTAAGCTTATCAGTGTATAAAGAGTTCTATGCTGAAATAATTTGTTATGTAAACTGTGTGGGGTTTCTATATATATTTTTTTTAATATTTAGATTAGGTATGTTTTTGAACAAAACTTGAATTTGTAATAAAGATAATTCTTGTTTAAAGTGAAGAAAAGACTTGTTATTTTTGAAAAAGGTTGTTGCTATGTTACTCTTTGTAGTATGTAACGAATTATATACTTACCTTTCTATGCATAAAAATTTTACCTCATATGTAACTAAGTAAATAATGTTAAGAGTTTATTATGTAATGTACAGTTTATTTGTTATGATGTGCTATGAGTATTTAAGTATGTATGTATGAATATGAGTGTGAAGTGTATAAGGTGTTGTATGATTTTTTGTGTATATGTGTGTATGCAAATGAGTAAGATGTTTATGAGTAATAGCACAACTGAGGCTAAGTGTATGAGTGTGTCTGGGGTCAGACACAATGCAGGAAGGCCGAGTGTGGAATGGATTTCTGAACGGATTGTCTTGAGTGTATTTCTAAACGGAGATGAACGAATGAGAGATAACCGATGTGAATGAGAGTTGACCGATGTGGGAGAGAGTGAGCGGTGTGGATGAAGAGAAAAGACGTGCAAATGTTAGCTATAGTAATAATTTTTGCAATAACTGTAAAGACTGTTGAGTTATTTAAAAATAAAACAAGATTTCTTAAGACGAAGTGTTTGTTTCGACAACGAGTCCACACCCTCATCCTCACATATATGTACGTGAATTAGTGTCAGATATTTTAAGGGTAATAAGAATACGTTATGAGAAAAAAAATTGTAGGTATTTTTTTTTATTCGAGCTTTAGTTTTAGAGAAAAACACGATCAAAACTTTGATATCAAACACAACTATCAACACCCTCTAAGCAGCTGATTACTACGCAGCGGACAAGAAGCTACTACTAAAGTACAACAACAAACGCTCGCTTGTTTGTTTGTGTGCATGCGCTACTATGATTTATTGCCAACAGCCGCCGAAGAACAGACAACACTAATGTGATTAGATTTAAATTTAAAAATTGTATCGCAAGGGCCGGCATCGTCAAACGCAAATTCAAAGAGAGACCGCCAGAACACAGTCGATACACAAGTTTAGATTCTAACGCTTTGTCATAAGGTTCATTTGATTTATTAAACGACTCTGAAGGCGGCAGAAGACACAGGACTTCGGAAATGCCAAAAGTCAAATAGCGAAATGGAAGTACCGTTAGCAAAAACAGTTTTATTTTTTTACTATTCTGAGTAATTGGAAAACGGCTGATGAATGACAGAGTAGTTTTACGTGTAAGGTTGAGGTCTTGGATCCGATCCCAAACTAGGCTAGTTATGTTTTGGAATACTCACACTGACCATGCATGATTTAAATCAAAGGGCAAAGGCTCTAATCTGAAATAAACTTCTTTTTAACCTGCTTTCTATTTATTATTTTTGATACGTTTTTTTTTCTCGGATTTGAAAGTAAAGTCAGCCAGGCGTTAATTAGGGTCACACTTCGGTATTGCCTGGTACTTCTGTTTTTCGTCCCCAAAACACTTGCTGAATAATTTAAAGTATTTTTGTGGTTTGCCTTGACTGGAATTTGAACCCGAAACCTTCCACGCTTAGGGCGAACTCCTTATCCACTGCGACTACTACACTGCTTGTTTTTAGTGTATTTACATTTCATTATAATTCTTATCATTTCATTACAATTCAAATTTCAAAATAAATCTACCCAATGTAGAAAAATAATCCAATGTTGAGTACTTACGTACTTTCAGGTAGGTACAAGTACCTTGCTGTAGATAATGCTGAATGGGAGCTAAAGAGGGAGACAATCACCTAGTCCTTTCAAGCTTAACGTTACTAGCTACTAGTTATTACCAAAAACGTGTTGTTGGTTTTAGTAGAACGTTATCTCTGTAGAACGGATTATCTCTCTTAACTACAGCCACGTTCTGTGTCTAGGTACACATTTGTTTAGGTATCATTGGTAACAGAAGTAATTTTAATTATAAAGTTTAGTACATTGATACAAGATTCGAATTGTTAAGTAAAAAACATCACCGAATATTCTCTTTTTTTGCTAACGCTACACTTACCGTTGCCCTTACGCACGCTTTTTTATTATTAAGTTACAAAAATAAGTCAATCGGCGCTGGACCACCGCTTGAGTTTGACGTTAGATAAAAATTGTCACCATGCCCTACAATACAAGTATTTGAAACCTGACTACCTCAACTTAACCATGGTTTTGTGCTACCATGAGCCAAACTACAGCCTATCGGAGTCACCACCCGACAGCCAGAACGAGGGATGCTGCTGCAGCCGTCTTCAGTACGTGTGGAAACTGCCACAGAGTGACGAAAGGAACCCCTACCACTTCACGAGAGTGCAGGAGTGAGGAGCTGAAATCGCAGGACTAACGTGTCACGCACGCGTGGAGTTCTGTCACTGGATTGACAGCACTAGCACTACCAGCAAGACGGCGCGCCCGCGCCTTACGACCGCCGTGTTCGCGAGTACCTGACAGCACAGTTCCAGGGTCGATGGAGTAAACGCGGTGGGCCTATTACCTGCTGGCCTTCACGCTCGCCAGACCTGACTACGCTGGATTTCTACGTGTGGGACCTTATGTATGATCAAGATGGCCAAACTATCACCAGTGGTGTACAGTTAAATGCACGAAGGTATTATTATTGCTTTCGAAACAATACGAGGTGACCGTGACAGTGAAACATTAGTGCGTGTTAGTAGACACACTTTTAAGGGCTGCCCTCTACATCCATCAGAATAGGAGGCAACAAAATTCACCTACTGTGATATGACAAGTGTGATGGGAGGTCAAAGTTCATTGTCTGCGTTGTGTTATTTAAAATGATGTTTGTAAAAAGTTTAATGCAAATTTAATAAGAACCATTTTTTAAGATTGAACTGTGTTGTGTTGTTATTTTACTGTAAAATTGATAGAAGCAATTACCCAATCTACGAACGACTGGTGTAGTTTTTAGCGTTTGGGACGACAAAGTCGGGCAGTTGCGGGTTCGAATCCCGAAAGAAGCGAATGTTTGTGTGATGGGCACGAGTAGGTATTTGTGCCTAAGCTAAGTCAAGGACGTTTTGCTTAATTTGGAGCTAAATAATTGGGGTAATTGTAAAAACAAATTATTTTTAAATAAATTACAGCTTAAAGTGATTAATCGCCATCGCATCAGTTGCTGAAAATATTATTTTCTTTAATGTCGTCTATTAATGTTTATTTTTGCATTCTGTGTACTGAAGTTAGGTTATAAACCTGCATTATGGCATCTTTAAAGATACTGAGATTTTCTGCAACTCGCGGGTAGTAAAATCTAAAAGATGTACGTAAGTACTTCACACACGCACATGCACTCTTACACACCCAATGATAATATGAAACGAGTGAGTGAGATAGAAATAATAACAATGTTTCTATCTCAAAGAGAATTCATTCATAGACACACACTTGCATAGGATGGCGTCGTAAGTTATGAACATGTGTGGAATATGATTTTTTGAGTGCATTAATGTGATCCTGGAGAGATTATGAATGGGCTAGCGTTGTGTGAGTACTTGTGGTGCTTGGGTTCATGTACAGGATGATGTAGATTCTTTATTTTAAAACTTTTTATTTTTTAAAGTTTGTTCTATAATTTTAAATTTATCTTATATGTGATCCATGTGATGGTCTAAGTTACTCCTAAAAATATCTGACACTAATTCACGTACACCTTATACAGGGTGTAAAAAAAAGCTTAACGAAGCCTTAAACCACGAATTCTATTACATAAAACCAAGTAGAATGCAAAAAAATAATTGCTGGGAAAAGACTTTTATTTCTGGGTATCAAAAAAAAAAACTTATTTCTAACCCGCAATGCATAGCGCGCACGCCACAGACTATGCCTGTGTGTGTAAGCGGTCGGCGAGCGGTCGGCGAGCGGGTGGCGCGAGAGCACTGCGCCCGGTTACGGCGCGCGCACCATATGAGTATTTACTTAAATAACACAACAAAACGAATATCACATGTACATGTTTCGGTCTGGATACCGGTCGGGTCAATGTAGAAAACGAACTTTTCTATATTGGCTCGGGTCTGGGTGTTGTGGTATCGTCGTTGTTTCTGATTTCTATAACACAAGTGCTTTAGCTACTTACCTTAGGATCAGAGCAATGTATGTGATGTTTTCCAATATTTTTATTTTTATTTTATTTTATTTATATTAGTATCATCACAATGAAACGTGAGTAATTTATCAGAAAGGATTGTAAGTTTGTTTGAAGGTGGGGAAACATAGGTGCTACAGTTTTGAGAATTGGGCTGTTTTGAAAATTCATTAAAATCTTCATCTTCAGTTTCTATTTTATATGAACTGTCATCAGATTCTGCGTATGTCACATCCGAGTCTTCCGGTGTAGTGGATTCACTAATTCTTCGATTCTTGGATGAGGCTTTAGGTACTTTGCTCTTTTTTTTGGGTGTTGTTAATAGATTACTAGTGGTAGCCAAACAGCCCCGTCATATTATGCTTTATTGATTACACAAAAGCCTTTGACTGTGTACAATGGGATAAACTGTGGAATGTGATGCTTGAAATAAGAGCTCCTGAACAACTCGTTGCTTTGATCCAAAGTCTGTACACTGAAAATCGCTCTTTCATCAGAATAGGAAATGAATGCTCCAATATGTTCCAGGCTAAAAAAGGAGTGAGACAGGGCTGTATATTGTCTCCAGCACTTTTCAACATTTATGGAGAGCACATTATTCGTAGGACTACGGAAAACTGGGAGAAGGGTTTCCCTGTGGGTGGTAAGAGACTTTCAAATCTCCGATATGCCGACGACACCATTCTTTTGGCAACATCCATGGAGGATATGAACGAGTTGTTCCAAAGACTCGAGCTTGAAAGTGGAAACATTGGTCTAGCAGTGAACAGAGCAAAGACGAAGCTCATGATAGTTGATCGAGCCGGAAAGTTAACAAATGTCACCTGCAACATTCCTGGCATCAACAAAGTCGATCACTACATATACTTGGGCTCCCAAATCAACAGTGATGGCAGCTGTGTCCACGAGATTAAGAGGAGAATCGGTATGGCAAAAGATGCAATGTCCCGTCTAAACAAAATCTGGAAGAAAAGAGGAATTGGTATCAAAACCAAGGTCAGACTGATACGAGCCTTGGTATTCCCTATCTTTCTGTATGGAGTAGAAACGTGGACAATCCTGGCTCGAGAAAGGCAAAGGATTGATGCATTCGAGATGTGGTGCTGGAGACGAATGCTGAGAATACCTTGGACTGCAAAACGCACCAATGCATCAATTCTAACCCAGCTCCAAATAAAAACTCGCTTGTCCACCGTGTGCCGACAACGTATTCTCTCATACTTTGGCCACACCATGCGCAGAGGCGACAAAAATCTTGAAAAATTGATCATGGTTGGGAACACTGAAGGCAAAAGATCGCGCGGTCGTTCGCCAACAAGATGGGCCGATCAAATAAAAGACTCGTCATCTGGATTTTACTCGGTTGTAAGAGACGCGCTGGACAGAAACCGGTGGAGGCAGATCATCCGCTCCAGATGCAACCCTGATGCTGACCACGATCCTCAGACATGAGGGACCGACCCGAGAGAGAGAGAGTGGTAGCCAATTGAAAATCTGTACAATTAGGTAATTGTTCGTTGTTTTTCACCAGGTTATGTTTCCTTACACCAAAACAAGAACAAAGACCTTTTGCAGGGCCACAGAAACAGCTAACATCCCGAAAATAAACGTTCTCATTACGAAAAATTACCTGGTGAATGTTCATAGTTCCGGGTACGGGAACTAAATAATTAGGTATTTTATTTTGTTGCTCTCTGATTTCTTTTTCTGATACAAAAAAAAATACTGTTTTTGAATTTTCTTTTAAAATACGAACGGCTTCATCGACTTCTAAGATATCTTTTCCGAAAGCCACCTGGTCGTCAAGCATTCTTTTAAGTGATCCACCTACACTATCCGCGGCACTTTTACCATGACCAGCTTCTGAAAAGGACCATGTACCGAATTCGAAGCCATGATCTCTTATCAATTTATTTGTCATGTAGAAGTTTTTTTTCTGTCGGTATTGTGTCGATGGTCCATTTGAGAAGACATGAATAACATTTATGTTACGATTTTCTTCCTTTATATATTTGATGACTGGTTCAAGATGAGCTCTTATTGCCCCAGGGTCATGATCATTACATCCTGAAAGCGGAGCAAATGATTTGGCTTTGGCATCTTTTAAATAAAGAACACCTGTATGTATCGTGAACTGCTGTTGAGATGCTCCAAAATGGCATGACTGGATAGCTTGATTGAATTTGCAAAGATAATTTTCAGCAAAGTCCACTAAAATGCAAGCTTCATTTTCGTTTAAGCTGCTGATGATTTTTCTATAGTTCGATTGGTGATTGATAATATTACAATAATGTATTTTGAACTGCAGTAGTTCTTTCACAAATGTTTGTTGCAGATCTCTTAATTTACCACGGACAACGTCTTTAATATATCTTTTTGTCTTTGTGTTCATTATTGACCCATCTTTGCCCCGTTTGCCATATTCATAATCTTTTCGAACCCATTTTTCCTCACTTGAACAAGTATTATTGTCAAACTTCGGTATCTGGTTTTTACAATGTGTACATTTGCCGTACATGCAGTCATAATTCTTTGAACTACATGACACTAAATTCACTAAATCCTCGAGATCAGAAGTCTTAATAACATTAAGCTTCTTTAATTTTATTGCTTTGAGTAAAAGGTTACAATGTCTGATGCATGCACAGGTGTCTCTATCACTCAGTGTCGGTTTTCTCACGTTATTCGGTTTTCCTTTGCAAAAAGTAGCGAAGGAAACTATACCCCCTTCTGTTTTATATTTAAAAAAAAAGCTTTTTCATGCTCCGTAAGAGAAAACGTTTTTGTACTTTATTTTTTCCATCTTTTACGAACTCTTTTTTTTCCCAGCTGTATTCCTGCTATTATCATCTCTATAAAAAAACGCAATAATTAATTGACGTTCCTTAAGTTCACGCTTCTTGTTATTGTACTGTGAGCGTTTACATATTTTTCCCTTGAGACCTAAACTCTGCGACAAACGTGTCTTTAATTTATATTTTGTTATAGAGCTAAAGATACTCTTTGAAGTTATCTTCATTAGTAGCCGCATCTATCTTTGTTTTCGTATTTTTTCTTTTACGTCTGTAAATTTGTTTTTTGAGCCTTTGGGTTTCTTTCGTCAATTTTTCTATTACATTTTTCTGGTTTCTTATTTCTTTTTTTAGTTCCATAAATTCTTGGACATAATTTTTCACAATTATTACGTTATCTAAAGATGTACTTGGAGCTGTAGCTTCGCCTTTCTTATCTTCCTTTTCAATATTTTTGTTTTTCTCAGCCTTCTTCTTCTCACTTCGCTTCTTATTAGCTTTCTGCCACTGTTCTCGTATCTTATTCTTTTCTGCTTCAGATACAAGGTTTATAGGCTTTCTGTTTTTCATCCTCTCCCTCTGCTTTTGTTTTACCTCTTCATGTTTTTCAGGGTTATTTTTAATTTTTTCTCGAAACTTTCTTTGCCGTTCTGCTGCTGTCATCGGCATCTTAAAAAATAAAGTATTGAATAAAACAAGTGTTAAAAGATAAGGATTCGAAATACAACAACGCGACTATCCATATGTAAGAAAAATGGCCACAAATAATGACATGGCATATTAGAAAGCCATATCTTACAAAGGCCTCAAACTAATACTTATTCGCTCCTATTGCTATTTTTGTTATTACAAGCTATTGAGTTTCAAAAAGTAAGAATATTTCGTGTATTCGTAGCCCAATATCGAAAACTTTTCACTTTTTGAAGTCGGTTAAAAATATCTCAAAACTAAAGTAAGAATAGGTATGTAGGTAAGAAAATATAATAATAAGTAGTTACGCACATGTAGATACATGTGCGTAACTACATTGGAATACATCCATGTAGAGGCGCCTTAACTTCTCCGTGACGCACATGTTTGTGACGCTCATGTTAAATAACCTATAAAATCTCTTTTGTAACCAAAATAAACAGCTTAGTCTTGATTTTTCTTACCTTTGTTTCAAAAGACTTAAAGCACTTTCGAAAGTATCAATTAGAAAACTCAAACCACTTATACTTTTGAAGAAATTTTCGCGCTAAGCACATGTAAATTATTTTCAAAATAACAAGACATTAAGTAATGCACGCACTCGTCATAGAATTTTGACACGTAAATTCAAAATGGCGTCCTTCAACATCGGTCAACGAGCAAAACAGGGTTGCCATAACAGAAAAATCGGTCCATTTAGTAGATTATTTTAATTTTACAGTTTTTAACGACCAAATTTTTTTTTCTGTTACGCACATGTTAAAATAGATGTAAAAACATGCAAATTGTATAGATAATTCAATATTAATTAAATATGAAAAGGACACGAATTTAGTCAATAAGTACACTTTTTTTGAGACAAACCCTAATAGTGTGGATGAGAAGGTCACGCTTTTCAATAATCTCCTTCTTAAATTGTACGACAAGCACGCTCCTGTTCGTTCTGTTAAAATTAAACATGTTCCTGCGCCTTGGCTCACGGATTGTTAGGTTCCTTCGATGGTTTAGTTAATTGAGATGTTAAGTAAAAAGCGGACTGTATACATATAAAGGTATACTACTCTGTCAAGAAAGTACCAGGAAAAAATGTTAGTTATTTCATCCAAATTTATTTTATCACCTTCAAAGTATGCTCCTTCAGAACTCTACTAATCAAATCACTAACAATCTTAATAATGAAGTCTAAAGTCTCAAGATTGAACCCGTACAAAAAGTAACGAGACCATAGATTACAAATGACAGGAACAAAGATATAGGTATCTCAAAACCTATTAATCAAAAAACTTGAAATCTAAATAAAAATGCTTTAGAAAAGTTATAATTGGTATCAAAACTAGAATCTTCTAGGCACTTACCTAGGTGCTTTGCTGTGAAATTGTTGAAAGCAGTTGCGATTGCGGGTAAGATATAAATTAATTTTGCATGACATGCACCTTATTTTGAACTTCTTTTTACATCCATCACGACAACAAAATTTTTGCTCCTCACCAACTTCAGGCATATGCACTGCTCCTTCATAACGTGCCTTACTTATCTGAAGGAATAGGAACAGGTATGCACCTTTTTCTGAATTTAGAGTGCTGCTGCTCATACTCTTCGTCTTGCTTTTCTTCCTGTGACTCTTCCCTCTGTTCTTCAACAGTATTTTTTAGCATTGTTTTGGCAATATCTAATTTAAATGGCCGAAGCTGTTGAATCGATTTGAGTCTTCTACCTTTATTAAGTTTATTGACGGTATAATATCCACGAATTGATTACGGTCAAATCAAGAAAGAGGGCAATAGTCCGTTGTGTCCATTTTTTTGTTCGGTAGCGATACGGGCATACTGATAACATCCTATCAGCTAAATCGACGCCACCCATGTTCTTGTTATAAAGTTTTACAACTTCTGGTCTTGGTATTGTGACGTATTTTTTTTCCTTTTTTGACCAGCGTTCGCAGGAATCCATGGTTTTATCAGCGTGTGTGGTTGACATAAAAGTCATAGGCTTACTGTCCACCCATTTCGTTATAACAATTTTGCCACGATCCCCTTGTCTTCTTTTTCATAACTTGATCGTCTGGTATAACGTGTCGGGCAGATGGCGGAACCCTATTTTTCATCAAAGTAGATCACAAAACGTTATTAATGAAATTACGGCATTATGGTATCTCAAATGAGTCAGGAAAATTGTTAGAGTTATACCTCACAGATAGAACGCAAACAGTTAATGTCAATGGAACTGACTCATCCGGGGCTCCATTATGCATGGGTGTGCCCCAGGGCTCTATATTGGGACCTTTATTATTCCTGATATATGTATATAAATGACCTTCCTTACTTTACTAAGGATCTGTGTGGAATAGTATTGTTTGCAGATGATACGTCATTGATTTTTAAAACTGACAGAGGTAAAGCAACCTTTGACGATGTAAATAATGCTATCTCTCAAGTACTACGATGGTTTACTGCTAATAATCTTTTACTTAATGCAAAAAAAACCAAGCTCATCAAATTCACTATGCCCAATGTGAGGCAGGTCAGTACGCATATTAATATGTCAGACGATCACATAGATGCAGTCGATTCAACAACCTTTTTGGGAATTACTATAGACTCCCGACTGCAATGGGGTCCCCATATAATTGCCTTGTCAGGAAGGCTCAGTTCAGCGGCTTATGCTGTAAGGAAAATGAGGCTTTTAACTGATGTCGAAACGGCAAGACTAGTATATTTTAGTTATTTTCATAGTGTTGCAGAAAAGAGCTGTACGTGCAATATATTGTCTTGGGCCTCGCGACTCTCTGAGGGAGGTCTTTAAAGATATTAATATATTAACAGCAGCGTCACAATAAATTTTTGATAATATTATGTATGTTGAAGATAAATAACACTTGAAAAAAATCATCGACCTCAGGTGGGACTCGAACCCACGTCCCATCGCATACCGGGCGAGTGCTTTGACCACTAAGCTACCGAGGACGTCACGTGACAAGATGAAATTCCTCAAGTGTTTTTTCTCGCTGTCAAAGCCAGCGTATTCTGATCAATGTTGTAGCTTTATGTATAGCTAAGTAGTATACTACCGTCAACACCCTATAGAAATATTTTTAAAAATATTTGACTATTGGTTAAGATCAGAAATGCTTAAACATGGGACTCGAACCCCACCTGAGGTCGATGATTTTTTTCAAGTGTTATTTATCTTCAATTAAACCTTGCATGGAATTGCTAAAAACAAAAGTTTACAATTATGTATGTTAGAAAAAACATTCGTTCGTTTAGCCTTAAATGTGATTCACATCATTATAATACTAGAAATAAAAATAAACTTGCCGTTCCGAGCTTCAGATTAAAGAAAGTAGGTAATTCATTTTTGGGGAAATGTATAAATATATTTAATAAAGTACTACAAACTCTTGTTGACTTGCCTGTTTAAAAGTTCAAAAACCACATTAAAAAAATCCTTATGGAAAAAGGATATTACAAAGTTGAAGATTACTTGAACGACAAGAGTGCATGGACTTAATAACCTGCCTAGCTCGCACTCACACTATCTTTTAATTGTATTTCCTGTAATAAAATCAGGCTGACAAAGGTGACTGAGTTTGTTGCGCCATTTCTTCTCATCACCAGCCGAAATGTAGTCCCAAAGCGGTGGAAGAAAAAAAAATAGGGCCATGTAAAAGTGCCATTGATGGCCAATTTGCAAAAATAAATGACTTTGACTTTGATACAAGACATTATCATCTGAATAGCTATGTAAGTTTTGCATTCTTCACAAGTTAAGTTTAATGCCCGCATGTTTCTAGAAAAATAGCTCCAGTTCGACTTATTTACGATATTTTCGATAACTTTGTCATCGATATACTGATAAAAGTAATCAATCTTAGTAAAATGATCTCTTTGTAAAGGCAAATAAGCTGGTTGTATAAATGGCACGGTTTCTGGATCAAAATTACAATCTCCCCATTCGGGATCTCCCAAATCGTCAACATTTTCGGATGCATTTAATACATCAGCTGGACGTAAGACTGATCGCCCCCGAACCCGACTACGACTTCTACGAGATCTACGAGCATTTTGGACCTGTCTTCGCGATCTTGTTCGTCTGCGGCACCTACCTCTATTCGGTTGAACTACTGGTATATCATTTTCAGATTCTTCAGAACTTGAAGAGCTTTCTTGGTTTTGGTTTATGTTGAAATCCTCATCTGCAACATCATCATCTCCAAATGGTTCATTCTCTTCTATATCTGACTGACTTAATACTTCTAAAGCTTCTTCGATTTGCTCATCTCGCATTAGGTTACCTTAAAAGGATTGATTACTCATAAATATTCTGTACCACCTGTACTAAATAATGGACATAATGAAGGAGAAAACGGTCAAAGTCATACGATGCAAAAACAAATTCAATTGATTAGTGGTATATTCCCTTATACCTTTTAAAATCTATGAATATGTAAATACTCTTATACCTTTTAAACGGTGACCGGATTTAACGAGGTTATTTTACATGTTTATGCTTTATTTTCGCATGAATCTTCGTGAAATTGTAATATTTACATATTTTTCAAAAAGCAGAGTAACATACTTTCAGTTAAAATACCTAAGATTACATCAATAATCATGGATTTACTTACCACGTCCTCTACGTCTGTCCATCTTGACTGACATTTCGCCGGAAATGACAGATATTTTATTTTTCTGTTGGCACTTTTGCTTAACCATAGACAAAATCAGACTTTCCAGTAGCCGAATAGAAAACGTCAATAGATTTGCCGCGTTATTTTAAATGTTATGGTGCGTTCAAATCAGATACCTTTTAAAAGGTAGTGTAGGCGTTTATATCATGAATATGGACAACGTCTTGGGCCCGTACCACTTTCGAGCTACATACCTTTTAATAAAGATATGGGACCAATATCAAAATCACAAAAAAAAAAACATTGACCTCTCTCTCTACAAACCGATGTCAATCAGCTCCCATGGTTGCGACACTTCTGTTAATAACGATCTTTTTAATCGACATCTACATATAATGATTGATCCTCAATTGGACGATAAAGTTTTGTTAAAGTCCTAACACTAAAAATAGTGAAACAAAAAAAAGTTTTGTAAAACTAAGAACTTATCTAAAACATACCGAAATCAGTTATTTTTGGAGTCGGTGCGAATGAACACATTTTATAACTCTCCATGGAGTACCGACTCCAAAAATAGCTGATTAGGTATGTTTTAGTTTAGATTTTTTTTCATTTTAGTATATTTTTGAAGTCGGTTCTTAGTTTTTTTAAACTTTTTTTGAATTGATACTTTGAAACGAATCACAAAATTGTAGGTGATAATGGTAAGTACTCATATTGTTCTCGTCATAAGCATGAATTAAGTGCATAAGTATCAGGTCGGTGTTTAGTTTTTTATAAAACTTATTTTATTACACAATTTTAAGTGTTAAGTCGTTTCGTCGTACGTTAGTTCAGACTATGGTGTCGCAAAGGGTGTGCACACGCTCGCTTCGCTCGCTCGCCTTTGCGCGATGTCAGGTCACTGTTCTAACGTAGGAAACCTAACCCAGATGATTGGGATCCAGCTAATTCACTGGCAAACAGTGGTTAGGGTGGAAAACCATCCAGTAAAAATGAACTTGTTACACTCCAACCCGATGCCTTAACAAAAGAATAAGGTCTTGCGTTTAATACCAAGCCAATTTGAGAAAGGAACTTTTAAATTTTTTTCGTCACTGGGTGTGCTGGGGTGTTTTTACGTCCCCAGTAAATAAAAATTGGCTTATCTGGTAGGTACCTCATAAGCTCCACGTTTGTTCAACACACTGCGAAATACGTTCTGTCGCCAAATTGCAGTATTATCTTCTAACTCCTATTCTCTATTAATGAGTTCTTGGCTTTCATCATCAGGTCAGCAACATGAGATGATGATTAATAGACCCAAAAATCAGCATTGACTCAGAAAATGTATGCAAAACTCCAATTAACTTTAACTTTAATTTAACTTTAATTCCAAACATATATTTATAAAATTGCGCGTTTTGTATATATATAATTTGTTTTGGAGATAACATAAAAATTATTAAAATGTTTACAAACACCTATACCATAAAACGGAAGTAAACTTACTGCAAGAATAACTGCTCCATTCTTCTATAATTCGAAAATAGTAGCGGCTGTGGCAGCGCTTCCACGCGCAAGCAGATATTCGCCATAATGGGGGCGACGCCGATTCTGATTCCGATTCTGTCGTCACCGTTGTTTCTATTTGGTTTTCATACCTATTCTGTACTTCTTTCTCTTGTTCTTCTTCTGTTGTTAGCGACACGCACTTTGCATTATACTCCTGCTGCATAAGCCTACAATAGGCTGCGTGCACCCAAAGCACCTTTTGGGCATCCACATCCACAATCAGGTGTTGTCTGTCGCTTGCGACGCCGATTGTGATTCTGATTCTGTCGTCACCGTTGTTTCTATTTGGTTTTCATACCTATTCTGTACTTATTTCTCTTGTTCTTCTTCTGTTGTTAGCGACACGCACTTTGCATTATACTCCTGCTGCATAAGCCTACAATAGGCTGCGTGCACCCAAAGCACCTTTTGGGCATCCACATCCACAATCAGGTGTTCCCTTAGGCTCGAACAACGAGGCTCGACTCTTAGTCGTATGATTTCATCGTACACCTCCGGCCTTGATGAACCACTTCTACGTTTATTGTCAAATGACAATAGCCGTGGAAAAGTTTGCGATGTGACTGGAGAGGATAAGTTCCTGGCATCTGTCTCTAACCGTGAAAGTGGTGGCAACGTAACCTGGGGTCTAACTAAACTTCTTGCAAAATTGCTAAATCTGATTTCTTTCTATTTAAGTAATTTTTTCAATAAACTAAGAAAAGTAACATGAATCAACCCGTTTAAAATTATCAATTAAACAAAATAGGTAAGTATGTAAAATGTGAAGTTTAAACTATATCTTGAGAAAAATGTCCTTATTGCTGACTAAATCCAAAAATCCTAAAACTTTAATGTAGGTTAATATCAATGCGCAAAGCATACCAGCCCACTATCCGGATATGCTAGCAGCTTTTGACAACAGAAACCTACATGCTGTCCTGGTATCGGAGACATGGTTAAACGCCTGTCTTGCGTCAACATCGTACTCCTTACCAGGCTTTAAGTTAGTACGGAATGACCGCATTGTTAGATCTGGTGGTGGCATTGCAATATATATTCGATCACAAATTCCCTTCACGATAGTTAACGTATTTCCTCCATCCGCATCATCTGATGTTGCTCAACATATTTTATTGAAATAAGTCTTTCCCACACAAAGCTTCTTCTCGGTGTCTTCTATAATCCTTCTTCAAAGGTGGATTACTTTTCTACTCCGGTCTTACTACTTTCGGTCTGTATGTTATGAAAGTGCGGGGTACCTCTGACACAGGTACACATAGTAAAACCAGCAATTACCCAATCTACGAACGACTGGTGTAGTTATTAGCGTTTGGGACGACAAAGTCGGGCAGTTGCGGGTTCGAATCCCGAAAGAGGCGAATGTTTGTGTGATGGGCACGAGTAGGTATTTGTGCCTAAGCTAAGTCAAGGACGTTTTGCTTAATTTGGAGCTAAATAATTGGGGTAATTGTAAAAACAAATTATTTTTAAATAAATTACAGTTTAAAGTGATTAATCGTCATCGCATCAGTTGCTGAAAATATTATTTTCTTTAATGTCGTCTATTAATGTTTATTTTTGCATTCTGTGTACTGAAGTTAGGTTATAAACCTGCATTATGGCATCTTTAAAGATACTGAGATTTTCTGCAACTCGCGGGTAGTAAAATCTAAAAGATGTACGTAAGTACTTCACACACGCACATGCACTCTTACACACCCAATGATAATATGAAACGAGTGAGTGAGATAGAAATAATAACAATGTTTCTATCTCAAAGAGAATTCATTCATAGACACACACTTGCATAGGATGGCGTCGTAAGTTATGAACATGTGTGGAATATGATTTTTTGAGTGCATTAATGTGATCCTGGAGAGATTATGAATGGGCTAGCGTTGTGTGAGTACTTGTGGTGCTTGGGTTCATGTACAGGATGATGTAGATTCTTTATTTTAAAACTTTTTATTTTTTAAAGTTTGTTCTATAATTTTAAATTTATCTTATATGTGATCCATGTGGTCCACCTTATACAGGGTGTAAAAAAAAGCTTAACGAAGCCTTAAACCACGAATTCTATTACATAAAAAAAATAATTGCTGGGAAAAGACTTTTATTTCTGGGTATCAAAAAAAAAAACTTATTTCTAACCATCAATGCATAGCGCGCACGCCACAGACTATGCCTATGTGTGTAAGCGGTCGGCGAGCGGTCGGCGAGCGGGTGGCGCGAGAGCACTGCGCCCGGTTACGGCGCGCGCGCCATATGAGTATTTACTTAAATAACACAACAAAACGAATATCACATGTACATGTTTCAATTAAATAAAGTACCTCTTATGTTTATACATTGTTTAGCTACTTACCTCTCAATCAGTGTCGTCCAGATCAGGCCTCTCCATACGAATCAGTTGTGGTTCGAACTGTCGACCTCCCATTTCCAAACAAACACGCGCTCGTTATAGCGTGTTTTGATGCACTCGCTCCAAAATCCCTTCACGCACTGATCGTTGTTTTAATTCATCAAATACGTCGATAAGTTTTTGACGCATTTGAGCACTATTTTCACAAGGACGGTCAAAAACCCTGTCTTTGACGAAACCCCACAAAAAAAAGTCAAGGGGAGTTAGGTTAGGTGATCGCGCAGGCCACGCGTGAGGCCCATACCTCCCGATCCAGTGGACACCAAATAACTCCGTAAGCCGCTCTCGAACCGGTCTCACGATGTGAGGCGGCGCTCCATCATGCTGGTACCACGTCTCTCGCAGCTGGACTAGTGGCATGTCTTCTAAATTATCCGTTATATAACCGTTAATTAAGCTAAGATAAGCAGTCCCATCCATTCTTGGTGGTAAAAAAATTGGCCCAAGGATTTGGTTTCCGACCAAGCCTGCCCAAACGTTATGCTTCCATCGTGTCTGGAAGCCAGTTTCTTGTTTTTGATTCGGGTTTTCCGAAGACCAATAGTGAGCGTTTCGGCGGTTCCACATTCCGTTATTGGTAAACGTGCTTTCATCAGTAAAAATGACGTTTCTCACAAACCCTCGGTCCTGACTCAGTAAACATTTGCAATAGTCCATGCGACGTTGAGTGTCGCCTGGCACGAGAGCATGTACGCGATGGATTTTGTAGGGTCTTTGCCTATCCCTTTTTAAAACCTTGTGCACAGTGGTATGGGATAATGGGACACAACATGCCTAGCACGATGACCTCGCCTTCTCCGCAGCACTTAAGCAGCTGTTCGCACGCCTAAACGTGGGTTTTCCCGCATGAGGTTTAAAATGGCTTGTTCCGTGGTAGAGCGTATTGACCCGCACCCCGTCTCCGAAACGGGTACAATCGGCTGATTATCCAACAGACGCTGAACAGCCCGAGTGATCACTCGCGGATCACGAGGGTGATGCGCATCAGGATATTCACTCGCGTAAATACGCAATGCTTATGACGCATTTCCATGGGCCATACCGTAGCAGTAAACCATGTTTACATACTCGAGAGCACTAAACTGATGCCAAGGCATCTTCACAAGCACTCCACGATCACACCAATCTCAACCACTACAACACAAACTGTAAGAGGAAACAGTAAAAATCACAAGTAATAAGCGCATTCGATGAAGTTAAAAACCGAACTAAATTTTCACAAATTCTTCTTCTTCTTCGGCTTTGATTTCGCCGTCGCCGCTCGCGCAAACTCCCCCGACCCCGCTGGGCACCGCCCCGCCCGCACCCCGCGCCTTGTACTCCGCGCCCCGCTCCCATCACGCACGGAGCGAGCCTCACAGGTTTCGGTGTAAAATTTTCAATTTTTAAGTCAACAGTCAACACGTAACGAAAATAATACGTTATACGTTTTGAAAACAATGATATCGGCTTTGTTCTTAGCCAATTTAGCTTTGCTCTTGGTAAATCAGACGACCCATGTCAATTCTTTCTGAAATGTTTTATTTAAGGTCCGCGACCAAACTACGCCTTAGTGGTTTAGTGGTTAGATTTTTGGAAGATCGTGGGTTCAATTTTAAAGCGGGAACGCAAAGTTAGTAAGTTTCCAATTGGTTAGTTATAATTTAGAAATTACAGGCTTGAATCCACCAGATTGTCCGATATGAGATCATTCCATGCTTCAAAGGGCACGACAAGCTTTTGGTCCTGGCTACAGTAGGCAGTACCTCTGGCATCAGTCGTTAGTAGTCGTTACATGAGTCATTTCAAACGCCTGTGGCACTAGAGTTGCTTATAAGATAAGAAGAAGACAATTAATTTTTATGCTTTGTGTGCAAGCGCCTGGAAATCGAATTCAGAACCTCCGGGTCGGGAGGTTCAACCATTGAATAACTAAACAACGGGGACCTTACAAAAAACTTTGTGAAGTTTTTTTTAAGGTGCTTCGTTTTTCATATTTTATGGGAAAATAAAGGGACTTTTATTTGAAATCTTGCTCAAATTTCAATTAAAGTTATTATTATTCCAACAGGAAATGCTATGTGAAAGTACGAGCCTAACTAAATGAAATTGGTTTGATTTATCCGTTATAAAAAATTGGTATTTTTTTCTTGTAGGGCTTTTTATCAACAAAACTTGGAACGTTTATTCCTTTGTCAGTAAGATTTAACTTGGGTACTTATCGTAAAATGACTGATGCCATATTCAACAATTAAAACAATTAATTGTTGTGTGTTTAATTAATATTCGATAATAAAACAAGCAACTTGTGATTAGGAATTTGTAGTAGACTGCACTTCTCTGTCTTGTAAATCTTCTAATGGTTAGAGTGTTGGCTCTGGATTCGGAGGTCCTGCGTTCGATTCTTAGGTGGCCACACAAGTAAGAAATAAATACCTTGTCAGGGTCAGGTGGTTCCCAGTTTGGTTAGAATATTGATAACCAGGCCTGAATATTAGACTCGATTATCTGACTGGCTTGTTTTCGGTACGTTTAATTGCTATTCGGAAATAAAAGAAACAACTTGTGTTCAGGAGTTTGTAGTAGACTGCTGTACGCCTCTGTTTTCTAATGGTTAGAGTGTTGGCTCGTAATCCGGAGGTCCTGCGTTTGATTTACAAGTGGCCCACACGATAGGGAGAAGCAGACTTCGTCTTAAATCTAAGACCTTTCGATGTACAGACAACAGCTCATCAACCTACCACAAAACGTCAAATTTTCTTAATTGCTCTTTTATTTATCTCTACGCGTCGAACTTAATGTTAATTAACAGTTTAATGACCTTTAAGTTTTGGGTAGGTTGACCTGCCGTTGTCTGTACATTGAAACAACATCAGTCTTTAAAAACTTATGTTTTCTTCTCAAATTGATATGTACGTTAAATGATATGTTGATGGTAATAAATAAATAACAGATAATGTAATGCCAGTCATAAAATTCCTTATTTCGACCAATTTCATAAGATGGATTAAGCCAATCGACCTAATAAGACTATGAGCGAGTCAGTACAAGGCAAGGCGTCATTGAACTCGATAACTGCTAACAGCTGATCGCGCGCACGTGAGTGAGCGCTATACAGCGAGCGCGCATGCACATTTAAAAGACAGCGTAGTTGTGTGCGTGCGCACGATTCATTGCCGGCTGTGCCCTTTAAAGGCCTTTTATAAAAGAAGAACTGAAATTTTTTATCATGTTTCTTTGTAAAAAAGTTTAGTATTATCAAACAGAAGTCAATTTTGTAAAAATCTTTGAAAAAAAATTGTAACTTTGACTGTCAATAACTCGGTAACCCGTCATTTCCCAGGTATAGTGTATAAGAAAAAAATGATCAAAATAATACGTAGAATATGTGGTATTCGGCTTGGGTAAGCCTTTTTTACACCCGATATATGTCGTGGTCCGATCTTAGAATTAATTACTTCATGATTTGGCCAACCATTTTATAAAATGGTAGGTTTTCATGATGCGGCACGTAACACGTTTTTTTCTTTTACACTATACCTGGGAAATGACGGGTTACCGAGTTATTGACAGTCAAAGTTTCAATTTTTTTTCAAAGATTTTTACAAAATTAACTTCTGTTTGATAATACTACACTTTTTTACAAAGAAACATGATAAAAAATTTCAGTACGTCTTTCATAAAAGGCCTTTAAAGGGCACAGCCGGCAAAGAATCGTGCGCACGCACACAATTATTTTGTTTTGATACCCAAAAATAAAAGTTATTTCCCAGCAATATTTTTTTTTGCATTCTACTTGGTTTTATGTATAGAATTCGTGGTTTAAGGCTTCGTTAAGCCTTTTTTTACACCCTGTATATATAAATATATATTTTTAAATATTAAATGACTTGTTGATTTTAGAACTTTTATTTATTAGTGTAAATATATAATATGTTTTATTTTGTATGTTTTATTATTTTTTATTGTCATAATAAGTAGGCATGTAACGCACAACGTTACACCCTATAATAACAATAAAATCGGAAGCACAGGTTCAGCAACTTGTAAATAATGATTGACTATGTATAGTTATTTTTTTATGGTTTTAGGTAGCATATTATCACTTATGTATATGTAATCCACTACAGACACACCATAGGTCTTGCGAGGTTTTATCGACACTAGTCTGCCTTCATACTCTGAGAAATGTATTTGTACCTTCTTCATCAAATTGTCTGCAGGAGGAATATGACTTAATGTCCTAGGTCCCCCAGATGGGGCAGAGGGCGTCCACAGTAGTCCTCCCTCGCGTTTGGTCTTGAGCTTCGCGTTTGATTTCACTCCAAGTCTTGCCGATCTTTTTCGCCTCATCTGCTAACTGTAGCAGACGAGGCGAACTGTTGCACTGGTGACGCTAAGTCTGCTTGGGGCGACCACGTTTGCGTTTTCCTTGGGGATTTCGATCCAGAGCCTGTTTGGGAATATGATCGGGATCTCTCCGGAGAGTGTAGCCAATCCAATTCCACTTGCGGCGCTTGATCAGCTAGTCGATTGGGGTTTCGTGGCAGCGTTCCAACAGGTGTTCGTTGGAAATTTTCTCGGGCCAGTACACACCGAGGATTTGGCGAAAACAGCGGTTGGTGAAGACCTGGAGTTTGTGCAAGATGGACTTGGTGACCTTTCACGTTTCGCACCCGTATAGCAATACGGATTTGACGTTGGACCCGAAAATCTTGATCTTAATCTTTCGAGTCAGTTTCCGTGACCGCCATACGAGCCTTGGCAATGCGCGAGTGATGTCCTCTTCCGTGCCTCCAGTTTCTGACACGACGCTCCCGAGGTAAGTGAAATTAAGGACTCGTACCACATCCTTTGCACCAATCCGTAACGGTGTGCGATTCTCCACTCCAGATCGCATCTCTTAGGTCTTCCGGCAGTTGATTTTGAGCCCTGTAACGCCCGCCTCTCGATGTAAGTCGTCGATCTTGGACTGCATGTCGCGGTGCGTGTGGCTCAGCAGGCAGATATCATCGGCATAATCTAAGTCCTTTTAGACATCGGTTATGCCCCATGTCTATCCCACGTCGCTTAGTTTCGTATGAGCGATGCATAATTCCGTCGAGGACAACCAAAAAGAGGAGAGGCGAGAGCAAGCAGCCTTGACGGACACCCGCATGCATCTCGATGTCTTCGGAGATGAGGCCGTCGTGAGTGACTTTACAAGAATATTTCTTGTAGATGGCCTTCAGTAGCTCGATGATCTTTGGCGGGACACCAACATTAGATAAACGGGACCATATGCTTGTCCATTTCAACGTATCTAGTATATCCTGGGTATTTAGGATAAGAAATGATACGCGTGTTACGTGTGTGCAGTACAATATTTATTGCCGAACTGGCGGGCATACAAAAGGAGCTACCCTCTAATATTTACATAGCAATAATCTTGACTTACCTTTCTAACAACTTCACCCTTATTTAAACAACAAAATTCATATTCATTTTACATCGTAACTATTTTAATGTTTAAGCAATAAAAATACATTTCACACTTATAACTATAAAACTATTATCGACTTACAATCTATCATTACATTATATTATACGAGTATATATATAAGAAACACAGTATCTATTCAAACCCGAAACGGACTAGGTGGTCTACCGATTTTGTGCAAATAAAAAACCTACAGGAAAAACGTCGTGCCTATGTAATGTGGCCATAACACAATACATGATTTTGTTTTAGATGTGCCTCACATCACGCACTACAGACATTATGGCCGCGCGTTTCGGTCTATCTAGTCAACAAATAAAAATCGTAAATTTATTTTATATAAACTATAAATAATTGATAAATTGTAAATATTGTTTACTAAACTAACTATTACTAAACAGATAAAATGACGTAGGTTATGAAAAAAATGTAGTCAGCTCCTGGTCTATGCACAAAAAATAATTTAAAAACTCAGATGCTTTCTATGCATTTTCACAATTGAATAAACTATTAATTTATTTAAAGGTAGGCAAAGTAAAAGAACATAGATTATAACATGAATAAAATAGGTACCTCTAAAGAATACTTAAAGACTAGGTACACAATTAGACACATTCTGATTATAGCTGCACACGACATTTTGATAAGGTAAAAGAGAAAAAACGACTATTTAAACATCAATAAATTATGCAGAAGTGTTTGGTATTATTTCAATAAGCGACAGCCCTACAAGTTTAGGTAATTATCGCTCGCTCGGGGCTCGAGTTGGCGTACTTTTCCGATTCTACTATGGTAATAGGGTCCCGTTTTACCCTTTGGGTACGGAACCCTAAAAAGAAAAACAACCGGTATTATTACACCATTCGATAGTGTAGATAAGTACAAATTCTGGGAAGTAGTGACATACGGGAAACTTAGTGAAAAACCTCATTTTTAACAAAATTGCGTGGTAGGTCGTTCTTCGCACTTATTTGGTCAATGCTTTGCACGGGCGCGTAGGGTTTGTTCCCGGGAATTCTTGCTACTGAAATAACCGGAAATTCCCGGGAAAATTCATTCATTCGAATACCGGCAAATATTAGCTAATAGGAAGTATATCCCAGGAATTTCGAGACTACAATTGGATGCCTCCTACGTAAACCATCATAATGTTTTAAAACCCAACTTTACAGGAGCACCATCTAAAGATATTATTGGGTGCAGTTCTTCTGTCTTTTGCCTAGGAGTATAAATTTTTACTACGTATATTCGAAGTATATTATTATCACAATATGTTATACAACATATATTTGTTAATATATTACAGTTTCAGGGATATTGTTGTTACGGTACTTTACGGCGGATAAAACTAATCGCAAAAATGGTATCTCAACAATACGATTATTTACGTTGTATAGTAGTGTGGTAAATAATACTACCATGGAAAATTTTACAAAACCTACTTTTAATATTGTTATAAAAATACTTATATTAACACACTATAAAGAAAGAAAAACAAAAAAATATTGGAAGTTGGATTTTTAGGGGTGTACTAAATTTAGTACAATGGGCGCTCAGGAGTGCTTATTGAGCGAAGCATCCCCTATCAAGGCACAATATTTTCATGCATTTTTACATGGGTTTTTAACTCGGTTGGAGCACACGATACATCTAAGTTGGTTTGTATTTTTTTGATGTTATGACCACTATTCTTCTATCTTCTTCGTTAACTACAGAGGATCACTTCCTGGTTTTATTGTTATTTTTGTGGCCCAATTCGTGCGTGCTATATGTCTGCAAAACGCTAGGTGATCCATGAGATCATTCGGTATGCAATGCAGTGTAATCTCTATGCATTTCACTGGGTAATTTATGGTATCCAGTAATTATATGTATCCCCAGGAATTTTCGCAGTTCCACTAGGGTAAGGACTTTACCGTGCCTATTGTTTTGTCCAGCATATAATGACGTGATTTGAGTTGCAATAATCACTAGCACCTGATCGTCACAAAGGTACTAAAGGACTGTCACAGGGGTCATACCTTTAAGTATATGTGATTTTTTTTATTTGAGATGGGCTTGCTCTTGACCCCAATCTTGCTCTAGAGCATAGATGGGATCTACGATGGAGCGAAAAATTAGAACCTTGTTCTGCAAACGATATTTGATGTGGATTAGACTGAGAATCAGAGTAAAAAGGCACGCATTGTCTCCAAGTTGGCAATTCAGCATAAGTTTCGTCTCTTCTTTTCTTTGGAACATTTCGTGAAGTAGATATCGCGAATGTTGTAAGGAGTTCATCATCACTGCTGCTCCATTCATCTTCAACAGTAGTGCGGTGCGGTTCTGCGGGTGACAACTCCTATGTTACCAGGAAAATCTTGAGGTAATTCCTTTACATACAAGTCGTCGTCTCCACCTTCCTTTTCGTCTGTGATAACGTCTAGATTGGATTGCAGCATAAACACGTCGTAAGTAGCAGTATCATCACTTTCTTGACTAATGTCATGTATAGCTTCTTGTAAACAAAAAAGGATTTTTACTGCGTAAAAGTACGTCGATTATCTATGATATTTATTATATTTGAAGTAGATTTCTTTTGCCGCCTAAAAAGAATGTAAATAAATCGTCACCTTTTGTGAAAAAAACAACAAAAACACGAGTGAAAACTGCGACTAAAAAAAATAATACAATAATAAACATGTATTCACTACACTATCTTATGCGCCCATTGTACTAAAGATAGTACAGCAACTTTTTTTTTATATAGTATGAAAAACCTTATACACATTCAACTTTTTTATATATTTTATATTAGAATATGATGTTATAGAGTAAACAACAAATCTTTGTAACAATTTATAAAGCTCAATCCTGTATAAATAAAATATAGAAGTACTCAGCGGCAGACACGATAAAAACACTCGCAAAAATCGGGACTCCTATCTTATTATTTTATAAATTGCGTTTTGTTTTAAGAATAAGAATAAGAATAAGAATCTTTATTTGCCATAAAACACGGTAAATGGAGGTCTTATAGCATAAATGTGAGCATTCATGTTTTGCTAATTAAGTTATAGCATGCAAATTTAAACAATTATTAAATTATCAATTGCAAATACATTAAATTAAATATTAAATTTGTAAATAATAACACAAAAAAACAAATTCTATAAACATTACAAACAAGGAAGATATAATAAGAATAACATTATAATACAAAATACTCATTATTAAATTAAACTAAACAAAGGGCCATATTATTAATTAAGTATTAATAAAATTAAAAATTTAAAAATATTATCGTACTTTATTTTATCATTCAAATAATCCTCAATTTTATAATAACATTTGCTAGCAAAAAAAGAAAAAAGAGATTTTTCAAAATCTTTGGGATCAAGTTGATGTAAATATTCTGGAAGTTTATTGAATAACTTTGGAGCCATACCAATAAGACTTTTCCTCATGAGTGCAGTTTTACAAATTTTAGGCTCTATTCTAAGTTTCCTAGGCCGAACAGAGGGTATTGTATCTTCTTTTTTAAATATTAAGGGATTATTTTTTACAAACAGACAACATTCCAAAATATATAAACTTGGGAAAGTAAGAAGTTCCATTGACTTGAATATTGGCATACAACTGTCTGTTCGTTTCAAACCAAATATAGCTCTGACACATCGTTTTTGTGCCCTGAAAATTATCTCTCTGTAGGTTGAGTTGCCCCAAAATACTATTTTAGCTATTGCCTTGTTGCGTGGACTTTTATTGACCGGTTAAAAAGGTTGCTAGAGTGAAAAAACTTATAACATTGCTTATATCTTAACTTGAAATAGTGTAGTGTTTTTATAGTAAAGCAGGCGTTAATGGGTTAACATGACTTGCCATATTAACTTATTACAAACTCTTCATCTCTTAAATTAGAAATTATGCCCCTAAATTAATGATTACTTCGATTGACATAGTAACTGCTTAGGAACTGCCTACTTCAAATGCTCACGAGCAACTGACCGAGTAGCGATCTTTACCGATACTACTGCGGTGTTTTCCCCACCACAACTCAATTACGTCATGTCTTTTTCCTGGTCGAACAGTAAGTGTTGCCAACATTTGATTTAAAAATACATCGAATCACGACATTCGGCCATCCGGCACAGTGCAACCTCCCGGTGCACATCCGCTACTAAATCAGTTGCTTTAACTAACTATAGTTAACTTTAAATATTATATTCTGGGTACATTATATCAATTTACAAGGCTGGGATATGTTTAATAACATTGTGAACAGGTCAATAAAAATAATTAAGCACGTCTACTACTGAATTAGTTGACTTATCTATAGTTTCCTAATCTTACATATTTTATGTAAATTTATAAGGTTGGGTTATGTTCAACATTAGAAACATATCAATAAAAATTCTTAATGGTTTAAAATAACTTAAATAACACATAAAATTTCAGACATCAATAATACTGTGCACATAACAAATCATAATCACGACATTCTAAACATAACTAAAATAGATCTGCGTTTCTTACTTGACTTTATAAGTCGAAAATTTACAAGTTCGGTGACACTTAACATTGCTGGTTAAATATACTACTAACGAACTAGATCATTTAATATTTTGAAATTAAAAAAAAAACGTTTTTTTTACAAATCAATGATCATTGCAATAATCTTAAAAATATTGACAGGGAAAAATTCATTCAGAATCAGAATATTATTTCCGAAAAACATAATAAGTTTTTGAGGATACTGCACGATTAGAAAGTGCACATGTTTCGCTATTACAAATAATATGGAAGATTACAAAATTACAGTAAATGTTCTAATTAATTACTTATTATCAATTATTGATATGACAGACTTTGTGTCTCATTACAATTAAATTAAAATAAAGATAAAATATGTCATGTAAAGTCAATTGTATTATTATTTACTATTCCTAAATCTTTCATGTCATGTATTAATTTATCAATAAGCCACTTATAAAATAAAGATTTGAATTGATTGGGATCTAGTTGTTTTATGTCATCTGGAATTATATTGTAGGTATGTCTTTAATCAAACAGATTGTAAGGCAGAACACTAGTCTATTTGGATCCCGTTTTGGTCTAGTGTTCCTATCACTAGCTTTCTTGATCAATTTATTATTAAATTAAACATTTTAAATGCTTAAGAATTATTGGAATAAAATCTTCAATGGTTGGTACTTTATACATGGAACATAACGTTCTTTAAGATATTGGTACTGCCAAATCGACACTCAGTCTATGAATCAGCAGAATCAATGCGGTAATTCCGCAAAAACCTAACAATGGGCGTCGGGGTCAATAAGAATGCGCTAGTATGTGTTTTCTGCTATTCATTAATCATATTGTTTTGTAAAGTGTAAAATAAATAATTACTAAGATAAATAAAATTTTTATTAAACTTGCCCTGTTAATTTTCTCGATTGTCACAAAAATAAATCGGACGGATTTCGTTAAGATGCAATGCAACCAACAGTTCAGACAGGGTAGGTACTTCGCTCACGTTTAAAAAAAACTAGAATCACATGTAGGTATACTATTTTAGAGATATATGAGAATATTCATTGTACTTTAAAATTTAATGTTCACCCATGGCCTTATCCTGTCAGCAGCAACAATGCTAATATTAATGATAACAAATAGTCAGGTCATCTTTAAAAAATGGAACAGCGTGTTCCGATAATTACTAGGGTGAAAATGAATAATAATGAATTATTGTTTCGGCAATCACACCAATTATTCAGCCCCAAACCAAGCAAAGCCCGTACTATGGCTACTAGATATCGAATAAACTTATTTCATTAGGTACATGACTTAGGCACTAATACCTGTGCTCATCACACAAACATTTGCGATTAGGATACGAACCCGCAGCTAGGCTTTGTAGTCCGGAGTGCAAACCACTACAACAGACGGTCGTCCAATTATTTTCCACCATTACAATCTAAAACGGGCTTACAAATTTTGACAACTATTTGGAACAATTTTATAATATTTTAGAGTGGTTATTTTAACAAGGTCCCCTTAAATGAAACTACTTTTACGGATTATTTCGCGATTTATTAACATTTTATTTAACCTGACGTTTCGAACACTTTACAGCGTTCGTGGTCACAGGTAGACTAAGGTGTTATTCGTCTTTACAATATTTTGAAAAAACTATAAACTACCGTCACTCAGTTAATATTAATTTGTGTTCCTATCTACGCAAAAAGAGCTAACTGTATCTAGAGGTCTTGCAGTGCGGGGCCTAGCATGGGATTTCGTTAAAACAGGATCCCATGCTGGTGGTATTTTCCAACCATCTTCTCTGTTGAAATTCGGGTGTCTTCTAATTTCAATTGCCTCCCGTAACATGCGAGGAACAAATCGTCGTTCTCTTGCAAGGACTTTAGGCTGGTCAAATCGTATGAAATGGTTGGGTGTATCTAAGGCATGTTCACACACTGCAGACTTAGTATTCCGTCTATGTTTGATGTCGGCTATATGTTCTTTTACCCGCACGCCTATACTTCGTTTTGTTTGACCGATATAGTGTAGATATAAAGTGTTCGAAACGTCAGGTTAAATAAAATGTTAATAAATCGCGAAATAATCCGTAAAAGTAGTTTCATTTAAATGTATCGTGTTCGCGTAAATAAAAGACAACAGTAAGGTCCCCTTAATTAAAATTTGCATGGAATTGCTAAAAATCAAACATTTTTAAGGTAAAATATTGGCTCTAAAACTTTATGGTGTGAAATATATTAATAAGTATTAAGTGCAATACGCTCATTTTTATGTTTGTTTGCATCACCCCTGCAACAAGCACCCACAGATCTAGGACCACGCATTTTCGTACTAACTGACGAAGCGTAACTACAATTTTATTGACTTTGAACCTTCTCCACTGCTTAAGATAAACCTTAATGTTCTTTATACTTCAAAATAAAACTAAAAACGAAACTTTTTTTATAAAAGACCTGTTGAACATAAAAAACCCGGCTGAAATTAAATTTGTCAAAAGAGGGCACACCAAAACTAATAAAAATAGTAGCTAAATTTAAGTTATTAATAACGTTATAAAGATTGAACTGCTTAGTCAGATGTGAATGTAGTGTATGCACTATGGCATGCATACGCTGTCTCGTGTGCCCCTGTGTTGGTAAGCAAACGTCACTGTCACGGCTGTCACTCGCACCGCGGGAACCGTGTGTGGATCGTTGTTCATATGATACCGAATACGTGGGCATTGTCGAGCCAGTGTACTTAGTAGATAGTATTTAAACAATCCCTACAAGTGGCGACGAGCTAAAAGGTAATTACATTTCATTAAACTAAAGTATTACGAAAGAAAAACACCCAATTTCAGTACCTACATTTTGAGGTTAAAAACGAGGTACCTGAACAATATTTTCGTAATTCATTCGATATACAACCTATAATCAAGCAACACGATGTGTATCGTAAGTTAAACTAATGATTCGCAACAATAACTCGGTAATAATAGGTAGGTACATGATATACTTATGTACAAACTTAAAGTGCTCGACAAGAATTACTGCAAGTAGGTAATCTACTTACTAGCATTAATGTAAACAAATGAAGTAGCTTGATTGACGGCCTAGACGTAGATGGATAACAACAACAGTTGATCGCAATAATTCCATGTTCAATGGGATACTCACTTGCTATTTATTTACTAAATTGGTGATAACAAGGTATTGCAATTTTGCAATATTAGGAAACAAACTGTTTAATCAGATGCACATACTTCATATGGTTATAGTACTTAGTTGAGTTTTAGTAAACTGATTTACCCAATTCATTAATTTTCCCTAATTATTTTTAACTACTCGCTAATGCATAAAAGAATATATTTTTCATCTTTTACCACTGGACCTAATTAAAGTTATTTTAAATGATGTGACGATACCTTGTGGCAGTGTTGTTAGTATGCATCTATTAACATAATAACTTAAATAATCAAATATTAATTATTGATAAGTTATCAATTATATTAGTGTTAAGAAGTGGTGAGTCAAACAAATTGAAGAAAACTTAGGCAGTCCTGATAGATACTACACCTTTATAAACATTTTAAATGTGCAAAACAAAAGAAACATTTAACCCTTAGTGCGTACTAATTAAAGTAAAACATATGTTAACCCCTAATGAGATTTAAATATTTTAAATAATCAAATATTATTTAGGTGTATTAACCCATAGCACGCTATAATTCAAATAAATATTAAGATTTTATTAACCCTTTAATGCACAATGTGGGTTATATGTAAGGAACCAATTTAAGAAATAAACAAAAAATAAATAACATTATTGGGCTAGTGTAAATACTTAATATTTAATTTAAAATTGTCTGGTAGTTCAAATGAATGCCTCCATTTAATTGGATTAGGTTGACAAAACCTCCATTAAATTGGGAATTGTCCGGTAGTTCAAATGAATGCCTCCATTAAATTGGATTGGGTCGACAAAACCTCCATTAAATTGGAAATTGTCTGGTAGTTCAAATAAATGCCTCCATTAAATTGGATTGGGTCGACAAAACCTCAATTAAATTGGAAATTGTCTGGTAGTTCAAATGAATGCCTCCATTAAATTGGATTGGGTCGACAAAACCTCCATTAAATTGGAAATTGTCTGGTAGTTCCAATGAATGCCTCCATTAAATTGGACTGGGTCGACATAACCTCCATTAAATTGGGAAATGTCTGGTAGTTCAAATGAATGCCTCCATTAAATTGGAAATTAAATTAAGTTTATTAACTTAGGAATTTTGGTGATTCAAATGAATACATTACTAAATTGATTGATATGTCATCCATTAAAGGAATTGTCAGGTAATTCAAATGATTACCTCCATTAAATTGGACTTTTCAGGTTACCCAACGGAAGAAATTATGGCACAACAACCTTTGATGACTCTAGAGGGACTGGACTTGGATGGTGACAGGGCATCCATCGGCTGCAAATGGGAGAGATGGAAAAGATCGTTACTTATATATCTAGACGCGGCGGAGATCAAATCGTCACAGAGGAAACGAGCAACGTTGCTGCACTACGGTGGGACTAGCTTACAAGATATATTTTATAACGTACCTGGCGCAAATGTTGAAGCCACCGAAGGAGTCGACGTTTTTGAAGTTGCCATCAGTAAACTTGATGAATACTTTCTTCCCAAACAAAACCGCGTGTTTGAACGCCACATGTTCAGACTCATCAAACAAGAGAACAACGAGAAGTTCGAAAGTTTTTTGGTACGGTTACGGAAACAAGCCGAAAAATGCAACTTTGACAAAAACGAGGATCATTTGATTGATCAAATCACAGAGAAATGCACGTCAGCTGAATTACGTAGAAAAATCCTTACAGTCGGTGACAACATAACCTTGGATAAAATCGTGACTGAGGCCAATACCCTAGAAATTGTTAATGAGCAATTAGAAATATATGAAGACAAAAAACAAGGAATTCAAGACAGGGAGCAAAGAAACCAAGAAGTGAACGCCATATACAACAGAAATAAAAAAGAAGGAACTCACAAACCTAAGCGAGTATACAATAAAAATATAAAATCATGTAGACGATGTGGAAGTCAAAGCCACCAATCAGATTGCAAAGAATGCCCTGCTTTAGGAAAAACATGTTACACATGTGGCAAGATGGGTCACTTCCGACAGTACTGCATGACAGGGAGCCTAAAAAGGAAAGCCGACGAACAAAGGAAACCTGGAAATCCACGAAACAAAAAAGCGAGAGTTGAAGTAGACTATGTATTCAACATTGACGATGACGCAACGGTTGAGTGTACCCTAGGTGGAGTCAAAACTAGAATGTTGGTAGATTCCGGCTGCAAAGTCAACTTGATAACTCAAGAAACATGGGAGACTTTAAAAAGCCATGGAGCTATAGCTGTCACCCAGAAACCTAAACCAAACAAGACTCTTTTAGCATACGGCAGTCGTATTCCGCTAAATGTTATCAAATCAAATCAAATCGTTTATTTGCTTTAAATAGGTGGTTACAGAGCTCCGAAGATATTATACAGATATTTGTGTTGCTTAAGACCTATTTAGCCATAATCTATGACATGCAAAATTTAAAAAAAATGTATTATAAAAATATTAAAAGTTATTTTAAGGTAAATTCTACGCATCAACAATAATATAATGTCAATTTTTGTGCTCAAGAAACTCATCTACCGAATAAAAGGTGTTTTTTATTAGCCATTCACGCAGAGCAGCTGCAAATCTATTATAACTAAGCTCTTTAATGTGCCCGGGTATATGGTTATATATTGTTATACACATACCGGAGCCGTTTTTATTACACCGCTTTGTTTTTGGAAACATGCCTAGTACAAGCCTATCCGGATTTCTGAGCTGCCTATCTGTTCGGTCTTTTGCTTGGATGAATTTGTCCTGGTTCTGTTTTACAAATTTACCTATCTCAAAGATGTAGAGACACGGTAGCGGGAGTATTTTGAAATGTCGAAAGTACGGCCTACATGAGACATCTGGCGCTATATGACATATTGCACGTATGCAGGCTTTTTGTGCAATAAAAGCTTTTTTATTTTCCGTGCCTTGGCCCCATAGAATTATTCCGTATCTCAACACGGATTCGACATGGGCAAAGTAAGTAGTTAACGCCGTGTTCCTACATGCAACGATTGACAGCTTGTGCAGAGCGTATGCAAAGCTATTTATCTTATTGCAAACTTTTTCTATTTGCTCCTTCCAGCTAAATTTTGTGTCAATAATTATGCCTAGGAATTTCACGCAAGTAGCATTCTTAAGAATTTGTCCGTTAAATTGAATGTCAGTGTTTTTATATTTAAAATTATTAAAATTAATTAAATGCGTCTTAGTTAGGTTGATTTTAAGATTATTATTTTGAAGCCAATTTGTTATTTCAGTCAATGTATTAATTATATCGGTTTTATGTTGCTCGACAGACGAATTTTTGTCTGATGTCACCACAACGGAGATGTCATCCGCAAACAGGATGGTTTCGTGCTTAGTTATATTCGTAATGTCATTTATGTAGAGCAGAAACAGCAATGGCGAAATCACACTGCCCTGTGGAACGCCATATTTATTTTGCATTACGTCAGATCTAACTGTAATGGTATTTTTATCTGAATCCAGACAGTCTATCTCTATACACTGATTTCTGTTTTTTATATATGAGCTAATCCAGTGGAACGCTGGGCCCCTAATACCGTAATTTTCCAGTTTTTTGAGTAGAGTGTCGTGGCAAACAAGATCAAACGCTGAGGACATGTCAAGGAACATAACCGACGTGGTTTTTTTATCGTTTACGCTGTGCAAAATCTTGTTTACTAGATGGAAAGCTGCGTGTGTAGTGCTTTTGTTTTTCTGAAAGCCGTATTGGTTCTTTTGTATAATTTTATGACAATTTAGAAAAGAACTAAGCTTATTGTACATTGCTTTCTCAAAAATTTTTGAGAGTATCGGTACAAGAGTAATAGGCCGATAGTTGGCCGCATCCGTTACATCACCTTTTTTGTGTAACGGTTTCACAATAGAATATTTTAATTTATCTGGGAATATTCCTTTTTCCAATGACATGTTGATTAAATGAGTTAAAATAGGCAACAGATTTTCTCTACACGATTTGATAATCTTGGTATTTATTGAATCGTAACCTTCTGATTTAGTATTTTTTAAGGACATTATAATTTGGCTTATGTTTTCCTCACTAACCGGAGTCAAAAAGATTGAGTTTTGGTTGCGCTTAAAGTGCGTTTGCTTTTGTAAATGGTCATTTACGGTGTTATTTTTGTTGATAAAATGTTTATTAAAAATGTTTGCTATGTCAAAGGGTTTCGAGATGTCAGATCCGCTGTATGTCAGTTTGTGTATATGTCTCCTAATGCTATTTTGGGTCATTTCATTTTTTATAACAGTCCATGTTGCTCTTCCAACGTTTCGACTATTCATGACAAATTTCCTATTTGCTAACTTTTTTGCATATATTGTACATTTTTTAAGTAGTTTTTTAAGTTAAAGGATCATTTGAGACCACAATTGGAATAAACAACCGAGAAGAACAAAGCACTGTTTATGTCATTGCTGGTGGTACGAGAGACTTGCTGGGGAAAGAAACTGCCACACTTCTAGGAATTTTAAAAATAGGTATTGATATCAACAAAATTGATGAAAACATTGAAAACCAACATTCTCAACCATTCCCAAAGCTCAAAGACGTATTGGTGGAAATCCCTATCGATGAAAAAGTACAACCAGTATCACAACCATATCGGAGAATACCGCTGCCTATTGAACAAAAAGTGGAAAACAAGATTCAAGACCTACTCGACCGAGACATAATCGAAGAAGTATGGTATAAATGGTACCTATCATAAAAGAAAATGGCGACTTGCGATTGTGCGTCGATATGCGTCGCGCTAATGCTGCTATTATGCGAGAGAACCACCCGTTGCCCTGCATGGATAAGTTTTTGCCGACAATAGGTAAAGCTAAATATTTTACAAAGCTAGACATTAAAGACGCTTTCCATCAGCTGGAACTACACCCTGATTGCAGACACATAACGACGTTCATAACGGCTAAAGGGCTTTACCAATATAAAAGGCTTATGTTTGGGATCAGTTGCGCTCCAGAGATATTTCAAAAAATACTGGAAAAAACCCTAGTAAAATGCGATGGAGTTGTTAACTTCATTGATGACATACTGGTGTTTGGCGACAATGAGAAACAACATGACTCACGACTGGGAAAAGTATTACATGTACTCAAAGAAAATGATGTACTACTTAATGAACATAAGTGCATATACAAAGTGCAGAAGGTAAACTTTTTGGGACACGAATTATCATCGGACGGAGTAAATCCGCTACCAAAATATATGGATAGCATTGCCAATTTCAGGGCCCCGAAAACCATAGAAGAGTTACAAAGTTTTTTGGGGTTGGTGAATTACGTGAATAAATGGTTACCTAACCTCGCTACCAAAACCGAACCCCTAAAAGAACTGTTAAGGAAAAAACTGGGAAAGAAGGCTGATATCGAACTGTTTTGGACGAGTGAGAAAAACAAAGCGTTTATGGAGTTAAAAGAAGCACTTACCCAAATACAATCTCTGGGATACTACGACATCAAAGATAAAACACAAGTTATCGCAGACGCTAGTCCCGTAGGTCTTGGTGCTGTTTTGGTTCAGACGGATTCAAATGGTCCACGAATAATCGCATATGGAAACAAGACCCTCACAGATTGTGAAAGGAAATACAGCCAAACAGAGAAGGAAGCTTTAGCCCTAGTTTGGTCTGTAGAACATTTTAATATTTTTCTTTTTGGCAAAGTGTTTGATCTCATTACTGATCACAAACCGCTAGAAATATTGTTTGGACCAAAGTCAAAGCCTTGTGCGCGCATAGAACGATGGGTGCTCAGATTACAATCTTACAATTATAATGTGATCTACAAGCCAGGTAAAGTAAACATTGCTGATCCGCTTTCTCGACTTTGCGGACATTTTAAATCTCCATCTAAGGGACGAGACGAACATGTACATCACATCGTAGAGCAAGCAAGACCACGTGCAATCTCAATGACAACTATTGTTGAAGCTTCTGGAGGCGATAAAGAAATCGACGATGTCAAGAAAGGAGTCTATGAAAAAGAATGGCAAGATTCTGTTAAAGGCTATAAAATATTCGAGAACGAGTTATGTTTCTACGGAAACATTTTACTTAGAGGAAACAGAATTGTGATCCCGCAGAAATTGCGCAAAGACGTACTTGATGCCGCACACGAGGGGCACCCCGGGATTGTTGCCATGAAAGGAAGGTTAAGGTCAAAAGTGTGGTGGCCAAGAATTGGCCAAGGATGCAGAAAAACTAGTTAAATCTTGCAAGAGCTGTACCTTAGTGGGTTTACCGAGTCCTCCAACAGCAATGAAAAGACGCGAAATCCCTATAGCTCCTTGGATTGACGTTGCTATGGATTTACTTGGTCCCCTACCTACCAACGAGTACCTTCTTGTAATGGTTGACTATTTTAGTCGCTACAAAGAAATCAAAATCACTAAAATAGTGACCAGCTCCCAAATTATAAAATTACTCAAGGAAATTTTTAGCAGACTAGGGTATCCGGTCTCCATTACTGCAGACAATGGGAGACAATTTGTAAGTGAGGAATTTAGATCGTATTGTGAAGAATGCAACATAACTCTGCACAATACAGTGCCATACTGGCCACAACAAAACGGGGAGGTCGAAAGACAGAACCGCGACATCATGAAGCGCCTCAAGATCAGCCATTTGGAGAAAAAGGATATGAAAGATAGCCTAATGGAGTACCTTCTAATGTACAATAGTACACCTCATGCAACTACAGGCAAGTCACCATCGGAGCTGTTCTTCAGACGGCTGAACAGGGACAAAATTCCGTCAATCGATAGACTAGAAAGTCAAGAAATGGATCTTGATGTGCGAGACCGCGACAAGATTCAAAAGGAGAAGGGAAAAGAGTATGGGGATACAAGGAGAGGAGCCACTGAATCGGACTTGACAGAAGGAGACAAGGTCTATATAAAGAATATGAATAAGGTAAACAAGCTTAGCTCAAACTATGACCCAACGCCTCACACTGTGCAGAGCACTCATGCAGGAGATATCACAGTAAGAAACGACCAAACCGGACAACTACTGCGGAGAAACGTTGTTCATCTGAAAAGAGTTGAAGGACAGTGGAAAGCGGTTCAGGAGAAGGACCAAGAAGAAAAAGCTGAAGAGGTAGACGAAGGAAATGAAAATTAATATTTAAAGTTGTGATTTACTAGGTTCAAAAATATAATTACTTAATGCTAAAGAGATGTTACGATTGTTAACTAATTCATTACTGTTGTTTAATTGCATTACTTAGGGTATCTATTACCACATAAATGAAACCTGATAAATGATAGTACCAATAATAGGTGTTTAATGTTTTGTGATACAACTAGAAAGACTGATTAAGTATGAAGCTATAAGTAAAAGAATGATTCAACTAATCTGTTGTTTGTTTATCTAATTTATCATTAAGGGAGGGATGTAGTGTATGCACTATGGCATGCATACGCTGTCTCGTGTGCCCCTGTGTTGCTAAGCAAACGTCACTGTCACGGCTGTCACTCGCACCGCGGGAACCGTGTGTGGATCGTTGTTCATATGATACCGAATACGTGGGCATTGTCTAGCCAGTGTACTTAGTAGATAGCATTTAAACAATCCCTACAGTGAAGTTCGGTTCTATTTTTAGTAACTTGCACACTTTTTGTTATTTAATATATTCTAATATTTATGCACCTTATAATGTAATAAGTACAAATAAATTAAATTAAATTATAACCAACGTGGTACCGATATGCCTGTGTCATAAATAATAATTTCCTATTATAATGTGCAAGCATACAACTTGCGCAGTGAAAGTATTTATCAACCTAGATTAGTAGCATGAATATATTGATAATCTTATAGGTACTATTAGCCTGATTACTTTCTTTTATAAACAACGTATGTTTACACCGAACTGTAAACATTACTTTAATAAACTCTGGTGTTTCTTTTATAAAGTTATTTTTGCTGTCCTTGATCCTTCGTCATTACCTGATTTAAGAATTTCTACTAAACATAATTGATTCGATTTAGTTAATTGGAAGACTATTTCTATATTCAAAAATAGAATAGACTAAAATTTTCAGTCCTCCCCTCCAAAATATTAATATTCCAACGCAAGCTAGCAACAACAGCATCTTCTTTAGATTCTGAACCCCATCATATATTAACACAAATCCTTATGTGATTCTTAGCATACAACACCAATAAATGTTTTTTTTTTTATCAAAATACTATTGTGTATAGAAGTTGTTAAATGATTATAAAGAAATAATTCAAGATTAAAGGCTAGCTAATGTAGCAATTAATTTTAGCCTAATTTAACCCATTTTACCTACCCCATCAATTGCATGAAATGATTGAGTCTGAGAAACTAGTTTTTTTATATTAATTAGAGAATATCCAACAATTGGAAAGGCTTCTAAGTCAAAACTTTTTTTTAAATTTAATTTGTGCAGAGCAAATTTATGGCTTGCTTCTGTTTCATTAATTAATGCTATTGCACTTTTTAGCCTTTGTAATCTATATATTCATATTCTATGAGGATCAATATATATGCTGACGTACGGCCTCATTGAGCATACTATATAAATATAGTAAAATTAATAAATGATGATATATTTTCAAAACAAGACAATTGCCAATATACACACTCATATAGACAACTTACTGTTATCATACTATTATACTGAGTACTACTACAAATAATAATAAGATTATTTCATTAGAAACACGTATCAATAATATTGTTTTGAAGGAGCAGGGTAATTAACTAAAGGAAAATGCCCACTCCTGTCTTTCTTTTTTTAAGCCGAGTATAAGCATTAACTAAAATTCAAAATTTATCTCATATTCTTATAAATTATATGCGTTAATGACAGATGAAAAGTTTGTGGGGTTTTAGTTTTCATCTTAATTAATTATGTACATGACTAACTCATATTTTGAGTGCATTTACAAAGATAGGTAAAGTTGAAAATCATAAAATGACATTAAATCACAATAGACATGAGCCCGATATATCAAAACGTATCTTATATCGGCTATCAGTTCAATATCATATCGTATCGATATACGATTTTACGTAACCGATATTTCAAAAACTATAATATCAACCAAAACTCGAAACTGTATATCGAAAAACTGCAACGAAACAACAAAACTCATATCGCCGAAACTATTCATAACCGAACGTACTATCGATCGATATCCTTGTTCAGTTGATATTCGCTTCGTCTCTTTCTAAGTCGGTATGCTTACATTGGAGTAAAAGAGATGACGCGGTTATTCAGATAGTGTGGCGTGACGAGAAGGCGATTTCCGCTCTTATTTGCTAGCAATAAGAGATAACTGTTGTCTTTTATTTACGCGAACACGATACATTTAAATGAAACTACTTTTACGGATTATTTCGCGATTTATTAACATTTTATTTAACCTGACGTTTCGAACACTTTACAGCGTTCGTGGTCACAGGTAGACTAAGGTGTTATTCGTCTTTACAATATTTTGAAAAAACTATAAACTACCGTCACTCAGTTAATATTAATTTGTGTTCCTATCTACGCAAAAAGAGCTAACTGTATCTAGAGGTCTTGCAGTGCGGGGCCTAGCATGGGATTTCGTTAAAACAGGATCCCATGCTGGTGGTATTTTCCAACCATCTTCTCTGTTGAAATTCGGGTGTCTTCTAATTTCAATTGCCTCCCGTAACATGCGAAATAATCCGTAAAAGTAGTTTCATTTAAAAATAAGAGATAATTTATCTTGTATCGATTATGTTTTGAAGATAAATCTCTCTTTTCATTAAAACTCTCAAATTTGTTACTTTGCCGTAACTGAATAACCGTATCGTATATCTGCTCTTAGTTATCAAACCGACTACAACTAGGCAATATCGATATCTGAGCCGTAACTGAATAAACCGTATAACCATCATAACTGAATAAACAGTATATCGTATCGATATGTGATATCGGATATCATATCCGATATTAAAACTCCATATCGGTTACAAATGGGTTACTGTAAAATATCGAAAACGCCCATGTCTAAATCACAAGCTGCTGACACATAAAAGAAGAGTTTTAGTTATTCATATAACAAACATTTTAATTATTAATTATTTTTCTATTCATCAGAATCATAATGACTATTTCTAAGACCATTAACATAGTTCAGGTCTTGTGGTTGCAGTATTCGTAACGCACCCCGTAAACGGCAAAATGATATTTCCAAGTTAAAAAAAGGTAAGCTGTCAATGTCAGACGTCTGTCATTCATTCAATTGTGTAAAACAACCAGTGGAGTCCCGTTTCGCGAGTGACAGTTGCAACACGAGTGAACAGGATTTTAGTGAATTTTTTTGGAGTTACAGTGCATAGTTTCCAATTTTTTACCCTCTAAGCTTGTTTTCCAAAGGTGTTGGGTATACTAACTCTATAGATAACTGGTAAGTCGTAACAAATATGGACATCGTACCTCCCGACCCGGTTCCCCCGGACCGGGTAACATCCCCAATAGATTCCTCGCCCCCGTTATTCACCCCAGCAGGATCGAAGCGCCGATCTGATATAGTTGACTCAGCCAATCCTCCTAAGAAAACCATCACAGATTTGCCAGTAGAGACATCGTCGCCTAGCCAACCCATGTACACCCACCCGTCACTCGTTATCGCGCCAAAAGCATACACCGATGCCGACAAAGGTCCGTTTATAGTCCACGTATCACGAATTGAGTCCGACTCTTCGGCTCCAACTTTCATTCAACCGATAAGGTTCGGTAAATTTCTAGTTACCAACAAAATTAAAAACGTGATTGTAGATGGAGTGTAAAAAATAGGTCGAAACAGAATATCTGTGGAATTCACCTCAGCCTCTGCAGCCAACTCATTCATCAACAACGACTTGTTAGGTCTGTGTAAATATGCAGCATCAATCCCGACGTACAATGTGACCCGTATGGGCTTAATTAAAGGAATTCCATCAGATTGGACACTGGATGAGCTAGCCGAATCTATTACAGTACCAGAATGTTGCGGAATTCTTCTAAAGGCTCGTCGCCTAAACAGAAAAGTTACTTCCGAAGGCAAAACTTCCTGGGTACCAACCCAATCAGTAGTTGTTACCTTTAAGGGACAGGCATTACCCGAGAGAGTCTTTTGCTTTTACAATTCTATCCCTGTTGAGACGTACCAGCTTCCAACAATTCAATGTATGAATTGTTGTCGCTTCGGACATGTTAAAGCTCAGTGCAGATCCAAACCGAGGTGTTTCCGTTGTGCTTAACCCCATTCTGCAGACAGCTGTAATATTCAAGAGGAAAAAGCTACCTGCCTTCATTGCTCAGGCCCACACTTTGCGTTGAACAGATCTTGCCCAGAGCACTGGCTCCAAAAATCAATAAAAATTACGATGTCACAAGACAATGTCTCCTATGAACAGGCCGCTTCTCAGTACCCAACAGTCCGAAGATCATATGCAGACATGGCTAAATCGCCCGCAACTCAGCATCCTACTCAGTATCCTCAACAACAACCTACTCAGCCCACATCGTCAACATCTTATAGAAAAACAATCTCCCGCCCTGTGCAAAATTCCCGCTCTCCGCTGGGAAAGAGCTATGACAGACAGGCACACCAAAACCTCATAGGTGACTGTGCCTCCTCTCTCCCAGATGGATGTGCTATGAACATCAACTCATCTCCTACTTCCCCTGAGGATAGTGACAATCTCCTTGAACTTTTTCTATCCTTAATCCCTTGCATTGTTTCTGGTCAGAATGACCGCCTACCGCCCAACGTTTCTCAAAGACTTTCCCAATTCTCTCAATTTTCTGTACGTAATAGTAATGACATCAACAGTAGTTCAGTGGAACACCCAAAGTATTAGACCCAAAAAACATGAAATTACATTTATTATAAATAAATATTCCCCATCGGTCCTTGCTGTCTCGGAGACGTGGCTTGTTCCGGGGTCCCACTTCCGGGTTTCTGGATACTCGTGTCTCCGTGATGACAGAGACGATGGTTACGGGGGTAGCGCTTTACTTGTTAAGCGCTCCCTATCTTATTCCCAACTTCCTCTGCCCCCGCATAGTCAAGATATAAATGTCGTGGCTGTACGAGTACTTGACATTTCTTTCCTTTCTGTATATATACCTCGACCCTCCTCTTCTTCTCTTAACGAGCTACGCTCAATTATTACTTCTCTCCCTACCCCTCTCATTATATTGGGTGACCTAAACTGTCATCACATTTCATGGGGATGTCACCACACTGACTCTTCTGGTTCATTGCTGTTGGACCTTTTGGATGACCTCAATCTATGTATTCTGAATGATGGTAGACCAACAAGGAGGTGTCGTCCTACCCAAAATTCTGCTTCTGCTGTAGATGTTTCAATATGCTCCCCAAATTTAATGTCTCTTTTATTGTGGAATGTCCTTAACAGTACGTTTGGCAGTGACCATTTTCCAGAACACCATCTTCAGTAGTCTGGAAGCAAATCCGAAGATTCCGCCAATCCCTCAGCTCGGCTAATTTAACTTCAAACGATCCTGCATCCTGGATCGACGCTTTCACCGATAAACTGGCCCCTCCTTTTGTCCCACCATTGGATTGTTTTTCTACTAATAGTAACACTGTGACCCCTTCTAGTAACAATTTAAATGACCCATTTTCTTTTGAAGAACTCCTTTCAGCCTTAAATGGTTTGTCCGATTCCGATTGACGGAGAGCCTATCCCTCTCAATAACCAAGTAAAGTTTTTAGGGTTAATTCTAGACTCCAGACTAACTGGCATCCCCCATTTTGATTTTATTGTCAAGAAAGCAGAGAAAGGGATTAACGTTCTCCGAGCACTTTCTGGTGTTTGGTGGGGCGCTCATCCATATTCGCAGAAGCTACTGTACAATTGCATCATCCGCAGCCACTTTGATTATGCCTCCTTTTTCTTGGACCCATGTAACAAAGCTGCCCTTGACAAACTAGCTAAGACCCAGTCTAAGTGCTTGCGGATTTTTCTGGGAGCTATGAAGTTATCCCCCATTATTGCTCTGCAAATTGAATGTGTTGACCCTCCTCTCTATCTCCGTAGACAGTAACTAAGTGACCGTTTTTATACTAAAGTCGCACAAAATTCTTCTCACCCCCTATTGGAAAAATTAGAACTTCTCTCTTCTTTAAGTAGTTTATCTAATTCTCTAAGTTTCTCAAAATACCCCATGTATTCTCTTAAGCTATCAAAAATTTAACCGTCTTCCGACTCCTATTAATAAAGTCCCCTTGAACCCACTATTCTCAAACAGCTTTGAATCATTAATATTTCAACCTCCTGTCATTCTTAGCTTTGGAATTTCTAAGGATTCTTCTTCTGCCCCCCAAGAGTTTCGTAATATCATGTCTGAACACTGGCAAGACTGGCTTCCGATGTACACAGACGCGTCCAAACTCGCTGATGACGGTTGTGTCGGCGCAGCAGTTTGGATTCCTGAGTACAAAATCGCCCTGAGTTTTTAATGCCCTCCAGTGTCATCAGTTTTTACAATCACACTGTATAAACAAATGTATAATTTTCACCGATTCTCTAAGCTGTCTACAAACTATTTTGGCTAATCCCTTTAAATCTAAGACTAAATTCCCTACCATCCTCAAAATCAGAGAAGAACTTTTTATATGTAAAAAAAATGGCCTTAGCATAGTACTAGCCTGGATCCCCAGTCACAGAGGGATTCCCGGCAACGAATCGGCTGACGCTTTTGCCAAAAATGCAGTGTCATCAGGCTCCTCAGACAAATCTTGGAATATACATTGGGAAAACACTAAAAGAATGATCGGTAGGTACTATTCAGACATACAAAACGAAATCCCTCCTAGACCTTGGTTTTTCAACCATATTAACCTACCGAAACGAGTAGTCTCCATAATCTGTCGACTTCGTATAGGACATGCTAGTACTCCGGTCCATCTGGCGAAATTGCGCATTAAGGATAGTTCCATTTGTGAGTGCGGTCTCGATGAAGGAACAGCAAACCACATTTTTTTCAACTGTCCCACTATCGGCGCTTCCCTAATTGACTCCCTTCCCAAAAGCTTTCCTCGCCCAACTAATATTAAATGTGTACTAAATTCATTAAACCCCCCGCTTATAAAATGTCTGTCAAAGTTTATTATGTCCAAAAATATTCACCTGTGACGGCAAGTAGAAATGGATAGGAATCACCTTCCGTTTTTATTTGCCTCTTCTTATCGCAATCCCCTTTTTACTTCCCTTACTTCCATCTCCATCTCCAATAATAATAATTTTATTCCTCCCAGTTACTTACTAATTTATATGTGTTGTGCCGTACATTGTGTTGTTTTTGTTTTAGGTGGACAAAATTCGCTTAGATATTTTAATTCAAAATTTTAATTCGATATATCCTTACCGTGTAAATGCTGCGCACGTGATATTGGCGGGACAGTGTAACCCATTGGTGGTGAAAATGTGTTTTTCACGTGGGATTGCGATAGGGGGTCGTTCGTCGCCAAACAAAAAGAGAAGAAGAAGAAGAAGAACAACCAGTGGTTAGGACTGGATCGTTGGTCTCTGTGGGACTGACACACGTTTGTGAAAGTGCGTTGTGTATTTATAGTTTTCGTGACTTTTTTCACCTAAATTGAATTTGTGTGTTGTTTGCTGGTCGTAAGGTATTTACATCTAATTGTAGTTTATATATTTATTCAAATCTTTTCCTTCCTAACCTTTTTCGGTCGGGGTGATGGACATCCCGCCTGATCCGCCTGACCCTCCGGACGATCCGTCGTCGCCGCCGGTCTTCACACCAGATGCCAGTGAGAGAGGAAAAACGGAATCACGCAAGCATAAAATCCTGTTAGAAACCTCCAATTCCATATCTAACCAAGACAAACGTGTCCGCAATACTCGCGATATCGATTTATCTGTATCACAACAAACAGTTTATACTCACCCGAGCTACAATGAATCCCGTGAATATAGTTAAAATGATAACGGACCATTCATTGTCCACATCTCCCTCACTGAATCTGATAGTACAACAGGTTCGTCTCTGCGTCCCATTAAATTCGGTCACTTATTAACCCGTTATGGAGTGAAGGGCATTGCCAGAGATGGTGTAAAAAGTGCTGGGCCCCAATTCTGCCAATTTAAAAGTTGCATTATTGTATAATTATTGGATCGTATTGTATTTTTTTTACACATTTGGTATTCTGCTACAAATTTTAGACCATTGGTCATTCCATTGTATTGTCATTGAACTTTTTGGGTAGTCTGCTCCCTTATCGTTTTACAATATAACACGATAGTGACTTAAAATGGTATTCTTCTCTTATTTTGACGTTTTGGCCGATGGACTTTACGTGTCAATTTGACTATAGACGTTCGATAGTGCAACAACACCTTTCGGCTTGGATTTGTTGAATTGTTTCTGTGATAAAATCTATAATTATGAGCCAAAGAGAGAAAGGCAACGACGAGATTAAGTCAGTCAACCCAAGGAAATAGAAGAACTAGAAAAAGAAACACGAAGAATGTCAATCCGGCTCAGCATTTGTCGTCGGTAAAGCCGAAACCGCAACGAGGCTGATTTTCAGCGAGAACCCTAACATTAGGACATACAGCGAGTCACATATATTATTATATGACCACCAAAGTGAAACAACCCTGAAGGAATCTTCAGCAGACTCCGAGCCCGGCGGGGTCGCTCGAAGAAACCAGGCACTGGCAGGATCCGATGGACCGACAACCGAACCGCTAAAGCTGCCCACATACAGGTACATACGGTTGCTTTGTTTGCATGAAGTTACTCAAGAAAATGGGCAGTTGCAATGTGTATTATTGTGATAATAATAAAATAATAATTTAGCCATTTATTTCAAATCTCTATAAAGTTACATTTCAGAAGTTGTTAGTAGTTGGTTAGTAAGTTACTTAATAAAATACTAGGAGTTGTTTTAGTATGGTTAGTTTAGTCTGCTTCTGAGATTTGAACCCTTTGGGCAAAGGCCTCCTCCAGTTCCATCCATGACACTCTGTCTTTGCTCAAAGTCATCCACTTTGTCCCAGCAATTTGGACTAAGTCATCAGCCCATCGTCTTTTCGGCCGGCCGACACACCTTTTTCACGGTGGTCCTTTCCATTTTGTTGTAGCGATTGACCATCTTTTGTCTGTGTAGCGTGATATGTGGCCAGCCCATCGCCACTTTAATTTTAAAGCATGATTAAGAGCATCGACAATTTTTGTCTTTTGTCTTATATTTTTACTTCTTATTTTGTGAATTTTCTTTATTTTTAAGATGCTTCTCTCCATTGCTCTTTGAGTTCTCTGTATTTTTGATTTAACTCTTTTAGTGAAAACCCATGTTTGGCAGCTGTATAATAGGCACGGTAAGAGACAGGTGTCCATCACAACTCTTTTCATGTGTAAGCTGTAGTTCCCTTTCAGAATTTCTTTCAACGACCAAAATCTTTTCCAGGTTGAGTTTACTCTTCTAGTAACTTCATCCTCATTATTTGTACTGCTAAATGACACCTGCTTCCCCTAGTATATGTAACTTCCGACATATTCTATACAATTGCCCTTTACATTGAAAGGTCTTTTGTGGCTATTAGTCATAATTTTGGTTTCGGTGATGTTCATTTCCAGGCCTACTTTAGAGCTTTCTTCGTCGAGCGATATAATCATTAACTCCAGGTCTAGCGGTGTCGCAGCAAATACGGCAATGTCGTCTGCGAATCTAAGGTGACTTAAATTGCGACTCTCAATTTGGATACCCTTGTGTGACCAGTCCAGCTTGCGGAATATATTTTCAAGAACTGCGATAAAAAGTTTGGGTGACAAGGGATCGCCTTGTCTCACTCCTCTTTCTATGTTGAATGAGTCCCCTCTGGTTTCAAGTTTTACCCTACTTATGCTGTTGTTGTATATATGTTTTATAATGTTGATATATTTTTGTTCCACCTTGAATAGACTCAGTGCGTTCCAGATTGAGCTGTGGCTTATGCTGTCAAAGGCCTTGCTGTAGTCTATAAAAGCCACATACAAGGGCCTAATAAACTAGCTATATTTTTCCATTATTTTTTCTAGTGCCTGTATGTGGTCTGTGGTACTGTAGCCTGAGCGGAAGCCTGCTTGCTCTATTGGTTGCGAGTTGTCGATTACACGGGCAATTCTTCTTAGGACTATAGAAGCAAAGAGTTTGTATATGCTTGCTAGTAAGCTAATCGGTCTATGGTTTCCTATATCTAGTGGGTCGCCTTTTTTAAACAAAAGTATTATGTCTGATGTACACCATTGTTCTGGTACAATTTCTGTGTCTAATACCATGTTGAATAGTTGGGTTAGGTGATATGTTAGGACTGGTGCTCTAAGCTTAATGGCTTCGTTGCTCAGTCCGTCTGGGCCGGGACTCTTTTCTGTTTTAAGTTGTTTGATGTGGTAGTTCACTTCGTTTTCAGAGATTGGTTCGATCTGGTTTTTTGTAGTTTCAATTCTGCTTGGTTCATCGTTTCTTTCCTTGTCTCTTCTTTTGTACAGTTCCTTGTAGAATTTTGTTGCATGGTCCTTGACATCTTTCCTTGTTTTAGTTTTTCCCGAGACGTTGTGTAGTTGTTGTATCCAGGTTTTATATGAATTTAGTTCTTTTAATGCTCGCTTTGTGCTTCTATATTTGTTTAAGTTTCTTGTTATCACTTCTTGTCGGTGGTGTTCGAAATCTTTTTTATTAATTTTCTTGTTTCGCTGTATAGTCTTCGCAGTTCGTTTTTCTTGTCCTTGTTTTTATTTTTGGTGTGTATAAGTTCGGTTCGTTTCTTTATGAGTTCTTCTGTTTCTTTGCTAAATATTTTGTTAGTTTTATTTGAACCCGTATTGATTTTTTGTAAACTGTCTGCCATTGATTCCGTTAATAAGTTGTAATATGATTGGACATTTGTTGGTTTTATTATTGCGTTATCAGTCTGCATTTTCAGATTGTTTCTATAGATTTTAATTTCATCTTTCGTTTTTGGGGTAGCAGTATGAGCTCTGAAGTTCTTTCTGCTCTTTTTAGGTAGTCTCAGCTGTAACGTTGCTCTTAGTGGTCTGTGGTCCGAGGGGAATTTTATTTTATTCAGAACTTCTACATTTGTTATTAGTCTCGGGCTGTTAGTCAGTACGAAGTCTATTTCGTTCTTGGTTTTTTGGTCCGGTGAGATCCAAGTCCATTTGCGACTCTCTTTTTTTTTTTAAAAAGGTATTCATTATCGAAAGTTTATTTTCCAGTGCATATTTTATTAGTCGCTCGCCCCTATCGTTCCGTTCTCCGTAGCCAAATTTGCCCATGCTAAGAATTTCTTCTTCTTTTGGGAGCCCTATTTTGGCATTGAAGTCACCCATCACCAGCACTATCTTGTCATTCGATAGAGAATGTGCCTTGTCAATGTCGCTGTAGAACCGATTAATCTCATCTTCGGATGATTTGTCTGTGGTTGCATATGTTTGGATTAGTGTGATAGAGATTTCTTCAAATGCTAATTGGAGTAAGGCTACTCGTTCTGATATTCCTTGAAAGCTAGTAATTTTGTCTTTGTGTATTTTTTGAACCAGAAAGCCAACACCGTGAAGACCCTTTGATTCTCCATAATAGCATAGAATGTGATCTTTGTATTCTTGAATGTTGCATCCCAACTTTCTGACTTCTGAAAGGCCTATTATGTCCCATTTGATGTTTTCTAGAGCGTGGTGAGTTCGATGTGTCTTTCTATCGAGGCTAGGGATCTCACGTTGTATGTCCATATTTTTACGGATTTGAAATAATGTTCTTTGTCTTTTTTCTTATTGATATTGTTGTTGTTATCTTTTGTATTTGGAGGGTGGTGGTCTAAATTCCCGCGATGACCAGTCGTGTTGGGAATTGAAGTAATGTTGTTTTTGTTTGTTGGTGCATTTTGTTTAGTTTTCTTGCAATTTCGGCTGTTTGTTTTTGTAACTAAATTTTTGAAATTTCGTAAAGTAAAGTCGATTGTATAATATTTGTTTCTAATATATTTTGGACTTTCGTTGATGTTTTTAGTGCCTTTATTTTTACACTCTGTCCGAATGTGTTCTCGGGAGAAATAAATCGTAATTTTTGCTTATCTTGCTTGGCCCTGCTAAACTCTCATTTTGAGTTCCCTTGGGTGACTTTGTTGGTAATCTTTTCCTCCTGTAGTCAGTAGTTTCTCCATCCCCAGGGTTGTTGCTTACGCTGGGCAGTGCCTTGTCCTGGTTTCCATGTTCTTTTATTATAAGTCTGTCATATTTAAGGATAGCTTTATTTCCTTTCTTAATTTCTTCATTTTGTTTGGCCTTTAGTTCTTTCCTGATTTTTAAGATGTCTTTTGGAAAGTCTTCCGTCGCGTATGTGTTTTTGGGGAAATACTTGTTATTTTTTAAAATTTCTCCACACCAAGGTGAGTTCCACTAATATAGGTCTTCGCTTCTTGTCTTCTTTTTTTCCAAGTCTGTAGAACTCACTTATTTCCCACGTGTCGAAATTTTCCATTCTTCCCTCTTTACCGGCCTCATTGCAAGAATTCATCACCAGTTCTAGCAATTCAGCGTTGCTTTTTTCCGTTTCTTCTAAGCCGTGTAATATGACATTGTTTTTCCTAGTTTCTCTTTCTAGTTTGTACACTTTTTCTTTTAATGTCTTCACTTCTTTGTTTAGTTTAGCATTTTCCTCAATTAGTGGCCCCAGTTTTTCTTCAATAGTAGACGCCATTTTCGAAGCTAATGTATCATTATGTGACTTAAATTCTTTCTTCAGTTCATTCATCTTCTTGTTTATGTTTTCGTTTATTTTTTCTAGCAGCATTTCCATCTGGTTTTCCATTTTCTACCAAATTCTGTAAATTTTATTAATTGGCGACACTTGCTATTTTAATGGAGTTCCTCAGTGTGTATACACCCTAATATCTTAGTCTATGGCAGACGTCAGTGTCACCGGTCAAACTGACATATGTCAGTTGTCAGAAGAAATTGCTTAGTTTATTTGAGGGTACTGGCGCAAAATGTTTTCTTTTATAGTTATTGTTATGTATAGAATCTCACAGATTTTTTCCACTTATCTTTGTATTCTGATGGATATTTTGCTGTTATTCACTGTTAATCCGTTGCTTGAGGTGTTTATCTTGACACTGGTTACGTTTTGGAGTGTGATAATGTGTTTTTCACGAAGAAAACTAATAAAGTATAGGACCCTAACGACAACGCACTTTACTTGACAGACGCCAACCGGAAATGCTTGTGATGATTGGGGCAAATTATTCCATTGTTAAAAGAGACAGTAGGTAATTCAAATGTGTAGGCCTAAACTTGGCTAGTCGGTGATAGTTTTGTGATTTGACTACATAATTTCACTCAATTAGATAATTGGGCAGTTTACTATGTAATACTATAAAGTTGCATTTGAGAGTAAGTAAATAAAATTAATATAACTAACACTAAATTGCTCATATGAAATATGTTAAAATGAGCACATGATATATTAAGGTATTTCAGTACTTAAGTTGCTGTGTGACATAGGCATGGCATGGTTATCTTGTTTCGATTTTTTTAATCAACATAGGTACTTTAACTTTTGTAATTTCGGTCAAAGTGTACTTTATAGTATGAAACACTTTTCATTTTATTTCATACAAATATAAAGCCTTTTAAATTGTACAGAGTTATAAAAAGCATTTAAAATTGTACATTATAGTATATACACCGTGAATTTTGAGATACCCGAGAAAATTAACTAACATACTCAGATATCGATAAACATCGAATTATGTTAGTTAATTTTCTCGGGTATCTCAAAATTCACGGTGTATAGAGTTTTGGTCCTGAGGTATGTTGCTAAGGCATTTGTGTTATAGATATTGGAAACATAGACCCACGGCATAGACCATACTGCAACACCCAAGCTTGATACAACATAGAAAAGTTAATTTTCTACATTTATCCGGCAGGGAACTAAACTTGGGGCTTGCAAATATCAATGCAAAGTCACCTCTCAGCTATGGTGGTCATCCTGTTGCCTGTCCATTATTGTCTGTCTAGACTATTGAATTCAATACACTAAAAACAATAAATAAAATTGATTTATCTATTTTCACAGTTTAAAACAGAAATAAATGCAGCAGCGGCAGGACAGCAACAAGAGGGAAATCCACAAAGTGTAACCTCTGATCTCCGCAGAGGAAAAATACTACGAAGGCACTCATTGAAACAATATGGCGGGGACCTAATTTTAATATTTAATTAAAGGTTAAGCTGACAGAAGATGCTTTCTTATTGTTTAAATAAAACATTTTTATTTTGAAATTCTTTTTAATTATAAAAGATTATGATTAATTATTAATCCTCTATTCACTATCAGAATCACAAATAACTCCACTTGGATTCTGCTGATCGGTCACCGCTGGTAACTGAGTGTTCATAGAGCCGTTGTTCCTGAAAAAGAGTAAATTATTTTGAGTAGATGTTAAAATAAGTAAATTATTAAAGAGCAAGCAAATTATTTTTTATATAAAATGTATAATTTGAAATATATTTCAATTCATCTATATGAATAAATACTTTTATTTGATCAATTAACAAACGAAATTATAATTTTCTTTTTGATTTCTAGAAACTTAGAATGGAAAAGCACGACTTAAACTACCATACTCCTCATATACTATCAGAATAATGTAGAACAGTATAGTGAAAACTTTAAGCTTTGTTTTAATACAAATATTTACTTAATTGTGTGTAGTTTTATAACCGACTTCAAAAAAAAGGAGGAGGTTCTCAATTCGTCTGAATGTTGTTTTTTTTTTTTTTGTATGTATGTTACGCGATTACGCCGTCAATTATGGACCGATTTCAAAATTTATTTTTTAGTTTGAATGGGTATACTCCCGAAGTAGTCCCATTTCCACCAAGTCAGATTCTGATGATGGGATCCCTAGGAAATCGAGAGCAACCCTCAATTTTTATAGGCACCCATAATGTTTTGCATATATTTTCTGACTCGATGCTGATTTTTGGGTCTGGTAATCATCATGTCATGTTGCTGACCTGATGATGGAAGCCACAGAACTCCTTAACGGATAGGAGTTACAAGATAATACTGCAATTTGTCGTCAGAACGTATTTCGCAGTGTATTGAGCAGACGTGGAGCTTATGAGGTACCAGACCGCCAATTTTTATTTACTGGGGGCGTACCCGCACACCCAGTAACGAAAAAAAATTTGAAAGTTCCTTTCCATATTTAACCTGTTATTTAACGCGAGACCTTATCCTATGGTTACGACACCAAAATAGCCGCCGTTCTGGTTGGAGTGTAGGTAAACCCTTTTCTTAAGACTTAAAAATTTTTGTCGAAAAATTGACCCTTTAAAACACCTTATTTTTATCATACCATTGGATGGGGGTCCATAGAGGACCAATATTAGTTAAGGTTACTTTGCTGTAAAGTAATTTTTGGCGAAGTTAGGAGGAAAAAATAGAGGACTTAACACTTAAAATTGTAAAATAAAAAAAAGTTTAATAAAAAACTAAAAACCGACTTCAAAATGAAACTAAAAAGCGAAAAATAATATTGACTAAAACATACCTAATCAGTTCTTTTTGGAGTCGGTGCGAATGAACACATTTTAACTCTCGATGGCTGGCACCGACTCCAAAAAGAACTGATTAGGTATGTTTTAGTCAATATTATTTTTCGCTTTTTAGTTTCATTTTGAAGTCGGTTTTTAGTTTTTTATTTGTGGTAAAGTCCTAAGTAAGTACTTATTATAACTCACCATTTGCTGTTGTTCTCAAAAATAATAGTGATTAACTCTGTGAGCTGTCAGCATCTCGATTGCTGCAGGTAGCCCGTTTGTGGCCTCATGTTGAGCACTTCATTGTTCCATGGCCTCCTGCCTTTCAGTTGCCCTTCGCTTGCCTTGATCTTCAGATTCTATAAAACAACAAAGTTTATTTTATCATATTGTGAAAGAGTAGGTAGGTACATAATTAATAATATGAAGTATGTGCACATACAACACACACAACCTTTCTGGGAATTACAATAGACTCCCGACTGCAATGGGGTCCCCATATAATTGCCTTGTCAGGAAGGCTCAGTTCGGCGGCTTATGCTGTGAGGAAAATAAGGCTTATAACTGATGTCGAAACGGCAAGACTAGTATACTTTAGTTATTTTCATAGCTTGTTGTCGTATGGTCTATTGCTATGGGGCTCAGCTGCTGATATTGAGTCAATCTTTGTGTTGCAAAAAAGAGCTGTACGTGCAATATACTGTCTTGGGCCTCGCGACTCTCTGAGGGAGGTCTTTAAAGATATTAAAATATTAACAGTAGCGTCACAATACATTTTTGACAATATTATGTATGTTAGAAAAAACCTAAGTTCGTTTAGCCTTAAATGTGATTCACATCATTATAATACTAGAAATAAACATAAACTTGCCGTTCCGAGCTTCAGATTAAAGAAAGTGGGTAATTCATTTTTGGGGAAATGTATAAAAATCTTCAATAAAGTACCACAAACTCTTGTTGACTTACCTGTTTATGAGTTCAAAAACCACATTAAAAAAATTCTTATGGAAAAAGGATACTACAAAGTTGAAGATTACTTGAACGACAAGAGTGCATGGACTTAATAGCCTGCCTAGCTCGCACTTACACTATCTTGTAATTGTATTTCCTGTAATAAAATCAGGCTGACAAAGGTGACTGAGTTTGTTGCGCCATTTCTTCTCATCACCAGCCGATATGTTGTCCCGAAGCGGTGGTAGGGCTAAGTTATATGTTGGGACGTGTATAAGTGCCCGGAAGAGGGCCTATATACAGAATAAAGAATTTCATTTCATTTCATTTCATTTCATTTCATTTCATTTCATTTCATAGTGTGCAAACTGACAATAATAGTTGTGTTAGAAACTTACTGGTGATTCGCAGGCTGTCCATCCTCTCTTTGGAGCGTGAGCAGCGCCCAAGGGATAGCTCCGGCTGCCCTTCTAAGAACTCTATGGGTGCCTCCAATGGCTGGATCCTCATCTTATTCGCCTAAAAGAATTCATTACATTTTACAAAACCGATTTATAAAACTAATTATGTAGGTACTCACTAAAGTAAATTTTCAGTGTGTTTTATGTAATTTTGCAATAACTTACCGAATTGAAATGTAAAGAAAATTATTAAAATTATTTGTAATTGAATCGCAGAAAAGCAAAAAAACGATTATTTTAAATAAAATTATGATTCGTTCACTCACGTAGTTCCTTGGTAGTTTTTATAGGGCAACACCAACAACTTTGCAACTGCGAACCCATAACGAGACTATTGCTATAACCGTTAAAATTTAGCAGAATACCTATTTTTTCTCCATAGAACAAACCTTGACATTGATTGGAAACTGTATATCAATAGAATTTGATTTTTACAAAATTAGCAGACTTGGGGCCCTGGTCAGAATAGGGTCTTAGTTGAATTTAAATCTGGTCAAGATGCAAACACATTTGTTTCGGCTCAGTTCATAACATCTAATGGCTACAAAGCCATCATCCCAACATTTAATATAACCCGTATGGGCATTGTACGTGGGGTCCTAGTCGATTGGACTTTGGATGAGTTTATTGACTCTCTGGAACTCCCTGAAAAATGTGGTCATGTTTTAAAGGCAAGGAGATTCAATCGAAAAGTCACATCTAATAGTAACACTATCTGGGCACCTACTCAAACAGTTGTTTTAACCTTCGCTGGACAGATTCTACCTAAAAAAGTTTATTCATTCCACACCTCACTTGTTGTTGAAACATACCTTCTTCCAACAATTCAATGCCACAACTGTTGCCGGTTTGGGCATGTTAAGAGCCAGTGCAGATCTAAGCCAAGATGTTTCAGATGCGCTCAGCCTCATTCAGGTGACACTTGTGTCGTGCCTGAAAATACAGCTTCATGCCTTCTATGCTCCGGTGGGCATTCGGCTATTGATAAGTGTTGCCCAGAGCAGTTTAGACAAAAAAGTATAAAGCTGTTAATGTCACAAGAGAACATTTCTTATTTGGAAGCATCCACCAGAGTGCCATCTGTAAGACGCCCATAGAGTGATGTTGCAAAATCAGTACCTGTTACTAGTTCAATTCCTCAATCCCATCCTTATGTTTCACAATCTTTGCGTTCTCCTGTAGCATCTCACAAAAAAACAGTTTACCAAGTTCCCCGCCCCCGGGCCCCTCTGACCCGAGGATATGATTAACAAGCCCATCTGGCCATCATAGCTGACCCACCTTCATCAATGCAAAATGGCTGCTCTCTCCAATCTTCTACTCCTAAAAATGAAAATTTAATTAAATCTGCTATTGCTTTTGTAATACAAATAGTCTCAAAATTTAATGATGCTTTACCGTTCAACGTGGCTTCACAGTTATCAGAACTGTACAGTTTAGTCCCACCAGAAACCCTTTCTAAAAGCTCCAGACACAACCATGGCGACGGAGACTTGTCAGATCCTTCAATGGAACTGTAAGAGTATCCGTCACAAAATAAGTGAACTAATATATATTTTTAACAAATTCTCTGTAACAGTCGCTGCTATCTCTTTAACATGGCTGATCCCCGGTTCCCAATTTAGGGTTTTGGGTTACGCCTGCCTTAGGGATGACAGAGATGATGGTTACGGCGGTTGCTCTTTGCTTATTAAAAGATCCCTCAAATATTAATTGCTCTCTATTCCGTCTCATAGCCCAACATTTAATGTTGTGGCAGTTAGAGTTATGAATATGTCCTTTTTATCTATTTATATCCCTTATCCCACCCTTTCGCTTCTCCCCGAATTACGCTCAATTTTTTCTTCCCTTCCTCCTCCAATCCCTATTCTCGGGGATTTTAATGCACACCATATTGCCTGGGGATCCCCCGCGTGCGACTTATTCTCAACCTAATTCATGGATCTGCTTGAGGATCTCAACCTTTGCCTTTTAAATTATGGTTCCCCAACTAGAAGAGTATCACCCTCCCAGGATCCACGTTCGGCGGTGGACCTTTCAATATGCTCTCCTGATCTCTCATCCCTCTGTTCATGGATGGTAATATCTCAGTCCCATGGTAGTGATCATTTCCCGATTGTCATCTCTTAACCTCTTTCTGTTACACCATCTCCATCACCCCCTCCCCTCCTTAAGTATAAAACCCTGGATGCTGATTGGACTAGATTTTCAACATCGGTTGATGACCTTCTGTCTGATTTTGTAGATAATCCTCCTAGCAATCTAGACGAAAGGTATTCTATGCTTGTGGAGGCTTTGATTTTAGGCAGCCAATGCGAGCATCCCTTTCAAGAAACGTAACCGTAAAAAAAAATGCATCCCCTCCTTGGTGGGACCCCGAATGCACGAAGATGGTTTCTCTTCGAAGGGAGGCTGAAAAGAGATACAATTCTTCCATCAGCATAGAAAACTATTTAAACTATAAGAAGATTGCCGCTCGAACGAAGAGGCTCTTATATAAGAAAAAGAAAAAAGGATGGATAAGCATCTGTGAAAGTCTATCACCACGAGCCTCTATTTCAGCAATCTGGAAAAATATTCGTCGTTTCCGCGGGTCGCTTACTGGACCATCCCCATCATCAAACGACCCCTCAATTTAAATCGATGATTTCGCCGACAAGTTGTCCCCTTCCCTTGTTCCAAACTTAAACTGTCTTCCCTCTATTTCTCTCCCCCTTTCAGATGACAATAGATTTGACCGACCTTTCTCCCTTTCTGAATACCACTGCGCAATCCGAGGTCTCAAGGACTCCGCTCCAGGCGAGGATGGCATACCATATTCCTTTATTACCTACCTGGGTTCAACAGGGGAGCGCTATTGTCTAAACTTGCTGAATTCCATCTTTATCTCCGGCCTTATCCCAGAACAATGGAAGTCCCAGATTGTCGTTCCGTTGTTAAAACCAGGTAAAGAGGGTCACCACTGCTTCGTCTTACAGACCTATTGCGTTGTCTTCCACCCTGTGCAAAGTCTTTGAGCATCTGATAAAAAACCGACTGGAATGGATTGTAGAGAGTAGGAACATATTAGCAAATAGCCAATTTGGGTTTCGCAAAGCCAGAGGAACTATCGATAGTTTAGGCATACTCACATCTGACATTAGATCTGCATTGACCAAAAAAGAAGATCTTGCGGGCGTTTTCTTGGACATAGCATCTGCCTATGATAGTGTTTAACTTCCGGTACTCAGAGAGAAGATGCTTCGATTGAGTCTTCCTGCGAGGTTATTCCACTGTGCAACTAACTTGCTGATGGGCAGAACTCTCAAAATTCGTTCTTTTGACCTTACCTTACCTCCAAAGAACGTCCGGCAAGGCTTGCCACAGGGTTCTGTGCTGAGTCCTATTCTGTTCAGCATTTACACATACGATCTCGAGCAATGCGTTTCGTGCTTTTGTAATGTCCTCCAATATGCCGATGATCTCTTTTTATACTCATCTGGTAAGTCAATAGAGGATATTAGCTACCGATTAAATTCAGCCTTGTATTACCTTAACACCTGGTTGGAAGAACACGGCTTGTCTCTATCCGTTCCGAAAAGTAACATTGTGGTATTTACAAGGAAAAGATCTATACCTGAAATCGAAGTCTCATGTCATGCCGAGACAATCCCTGTAGTAGATAAAGTCAAATTTCTTGGTATTCTCCTCGACTCTAGATTGACCGGCACTCCCCATTTCAATTATGTTGCTCAGAAATGTGAGAAGGGTATTAACATCTTAAGATCACTCTCAGGCGTTTGGTGGGGTTCCCATCCTTATAGTCAAAAACTGCTCTACAATGCCATCGTTCGAAGCCACTTAGATTATGGCACATTCCTTCTGGAACCTTGCAACAAAGAAGGCTTAAATAACCTGGAAAAGATTCAAATGAAAGGATTACGTATCATTCTAGGCGCCATGAAGTCTTCTCCTAAAAACGCACTGCAGGTAGAAGCAGTTGACCCTCCTCTTAAACTCCGTCGCCAATACCTCTCAGATAGATTCAATACCAAAACAAACCAATGCCTGAATCACCCTCTTCTATCCCGCCTTCAAAATCTATCTGATTTGATATCTGACCCCTCTCACAAATATTGGACCCATAAAGACACCCCAGACATAATTAAAAGTTATAAAAACCTCTCTACCTTGTCATACCCAATGAAACAGTTTCGAATGCATCCTCTATTTGATATCCCATATGATGCCTTGATCTTTGAACCCAGTATTATTCTGGACTTTGGTATCCCAAAAAATGATCCTTTAGCTGACCAAAAACTGAATGAATGCCTTAACAGAGACTGGCAACAATGGTTAACTGTGTTCACAGATGCCTCAAAAACTTCAGATGGTGGCCCAGTTGGCAGAGCAGTATGGATCCCAAAGTTTCGCGTCTTATTGAGTTCTAGATCTCCACAGGAATCGACGGTATTTACAGGAGAAGCTTTAGCTATTTTAGAAGCCGTTTCATATTCCCTGTCACACAAATTAAATAAAACAATTATTTTTTCAGACTCCAAAAGTTCCTTTCAAGCTATTAGAAGCAATTTTTTTAGAGCAAAATTTATACACCCATTTATTTTAAAAATTAGAAATTCTTTGTTTGAATGTGCTAGACAGGGCATTGAAATAGTTTTAGTTTGGATCCCTGGCCATAGCGGCATACGCGGTAATAAACAAGCGGACTTTTGGGCCAAAGAGGCTATTCAAACTGGCTCACCCCAAGATATTAATTATGCATCCGACGTCTTACCTCGTTCTTCACAGAAATTAGCAGATAACTGGCAGAGATGTTGGAACCAATCTTCTCAGATCAAAGGTCGTCACTACAGAAGCCTCCAACCCACCATCCCAAATAGACCGTGCAAACATAAGGCCTCTGATAAACTTGCCATATCTGTGATTTCCCGACTGCGCCTCGGTCACGCCTGCACTCCCGTGTTCCTTCACAAACTCCATATTAAGGACAGCTCTCTGTGCGAGTGTGGCCTGGACGAGGTCCTACCCTCTAAAATTCCCCGCCCTTTTAACTTTAACTATTTACTAACTCTAATCTGTACTCCCTATATGAAGTATATATTTAAGTATATTGTAGTTTATAATAATTATGTTTATCTTTACCCTACAATGTAAATATTACTAACCCGTGTTTGTGTTGTCCGTCTTCAATGTGTCGTCTTTTTTGTTTTAGGTGGTGCATGAACAACAAATTCAATTTACCTACATAAGATTCTCGCTTTCTCACCGGTCAAATTAATTAACCACCACATCGTGTCTCTTTAACACTTGACATTGGCGGAACCAGTGTGCCACAGAGCCAATTGCTGCCATAAAATAGAGATTGAATTGAATTGAACCAGTGGTTATCAAATTATTTTTCGTTTGTTGCCACTATTTTTGACTTTTATGCTGTTACTATTCGTGTTGAGTTGAGTTTTAATAATTCCTCTACGTTTTTGTACTCTTTCGTGCAAGTGCTGCTGCTGTTCTGTGTTGTGTCGAACGTTCTTACGTTCACCGTTCAATATCCGCTGCCTCACCGTCGAGTGACAGAGGCAAGCGATGCTATGCTTAGCATTTTGAGCTCCTGGATAAACCCGACAATTGTAAGTGTTAAGTACTTTCTGCATTGAATTTGACATTCGGTGATAATACAATAATATTTTGACACCATCATGCTGATCTGGATAATGGAGTCAGGATGTGGATAATGAAACTCTTCAACAACTACTAGTAAACCTTCATGTTTGTGCTCATTTGATTAGTTTTGACGAATTAAATACAATATATATGTGTGTTTTTTAAACTACTAGCTGTAGCCCGCGACTTCGTTCGCGTAGTCTTTAGTTTATTACATATAAACCTTCCTCTAGAATATCTATTGTATTGTATATAAATAGCTGAAAACTACATTAAAATCTGTTGCGTAGTTTAAAAGATCTAAGCGAACAGACAGTGGAAGCGACTCCATTTTATACTATGTTAAGATATCAATTCTGCCAAGATACAATTATTTTAAAACTGGTTATCCGTTACCTAGTACCTAGTTTAGGACTAGATTATTCGTGTGAATGTTAAACCAATTTATGTCATTATAAAACTAATAATCATTTTGCGTTGAATGGCATTTTATTTGGGTGCTTATAATTGTTTCCTTTTTTTAGGTCACTGAAGATGATAAACTCTGTCAAGAATGTTTTGTTATACTTCAAAATGAATCCATAACTTTCTCTACTGGAGCTGAAGTAGCAAGAGCCTTTGGTCACCCGCAGGTGTGCCTCATATGTGGAAAGTCCATAATGAGAGCTAGGACACATCAAGTGCCAGAAAATAGTTCAGAGAGAAATGTTATGATATCATGCATTCCTGTTCATCAGGTATATTATAATTGTTTACTTTAATTTTATTTTTATTTATTAATCATCATAAAAAAATGATTTCAATTTAAAAGTATTTTAAAATATTTAAAGTATATTTAGGTATACTTGAAAATATTTTATTAACAACTTATTTATAATTTCAGATTAACAGGCTTGAAAGAGTCTTTTTACCCTGTTGGTCAAAATGTCTATAGAAGTGTGAGACGACATGCTCTAATTGAAGATAAATTACACTTGAGAAAAATCATCGACCTCAGGTGGGACTCGAACCCACGTCCCATCGCAAGTTTTCTCGAGTGTTATTTATCTTCAATTAAACCTTGCATGGAATTGCTAAAAACAAATATTTACGACATGCTCTAGTTGACCAGAATAGACAAGAGAATGTGCTGGAAGAAGCTGCCATATCACATGAAGATCTGGATGCTTCTATGTCTTCCTTGAGAAGTTTAACGGAGTCACCAATACCAGTACCACCTCCATTACCAACCTCTCAGCCATATGTTTATACTGGTATGCGTAATGTTCCTAAAATTTTTTCTCGAACTTACAAACGTGCTGCTGCTACTTTCGAGACATTGTATTTTCCCTGAGTGTCAGCATATTGAACGTTTACTGATACCATCAGTTATAAAAGAAATGTTACTTTTGGAAAAAAAAATGTTTGTACCTATTAGCGCTCGAATATGTCTTCATCATCTAAACAATGGACCTTGGAATGAACTAAGTTTCAATTATAATGATTTTACTGGTAATCAGATGGATGACATGATATCAGTTATGGAAAAGGCTAGTCGTATTTAGACTTTTCTAACATTAGAGAAATGAATCCTCATCTCTGCCACTATTGGTTAGGCATTAATTCTAAAGAATTTCATGATTTGCTGTCACATATACCACAGTTATTAAATGAAGTTCCATGCCCTAGTGTGGCATTTAGTATAATATTGGTTAAGCTCAGAACAGGAGAAACTAATGAACGACTGTCAACTTTGTTTAATCTTCCAAAAAGTACATTAGAAAGATACATGACAAAAGCTAGAAATTGTTTGACCTATTCATTTGTGCCATTATTTTTGGGATTAGGTTGTTTGTCAATCCAAGATGTAGCTCTGAGAAATAAAATTATTTCAGAAGGCTTATTTGGTAATCCAGACTTACCAGAGCATATTAAGCCTGCAATTGTCATTTGTGACGGTACATATATATATATGTTCAAAGCAGCAGTAATTATTTGTACCAGAAAAAAACTTACAGCTTGCATAAATACTGTAATCTGGTTTAACCATTTCTTTTTGTATGTTGTGATGGTACTATATTACAATCACTTGGTCCGTTTCCAGAAACTGAAAGCGACTCTGATATTACGTCCAATGAATTCCGTAATGAAAATAGTACGTTTAGAAATTATTTTAGGCGTGATGACGTTTTTATTTTGGATAGAGGATTTAGGGATGTAATAGGACTGTAGGAACATGCATATAACCTGAATTACTCCCGAGCTGCGCGCATTCGAAAACATAAACCATGACCGGTGCTGTAACGTCATAGTAGGCTACGTGCTACACAAGATTGGTGCCAGGACATGCGCGCGCACGCCGACCGGTTCCAGAGCCTGCGAGCGAACGGACTTCAATCCGCTAACGCTCGGTCAGCCGCGGCAGTCGCGACACCACATCGACGGCGAATGCACGCCAGTTTAGCTAGCCAATTTTCCGCTTGGAAGTCTCGATCTTACCTAATATTTAATTATTTCAACTGTTAGCTATCTTTCTCTGTATTTTCATATTCTTTCCTAAACCAGTGGTCTTCTGGTGTATTTCTACTCTTCCTATCTGTGTTTAATGTTCCAAATTAAACGTAAGTAAAAATAACTGTTTAGTTTAATTGCAACTCATTGTAGGTCCCCTATAGCTAGGTACTCGCCACACTTACACACGTTCACAGCTATAGGTCATTCCACAACTGGTGACCCCTCCAAGAACACAATTATGTCGGACTATGATTCAGGTGAAGAACAACCAATACGTCAGGACGGAAGAAAGGTGGCAGAAAGACGCGATCGCAACGTATTTAAGGTAGGCGTGAGAATGCCGCCATTTTGGCCAGACGAACCCGAGCTATGGTTTTCACAACTTGAAGGTCAGTTTATCCTTTCTGGTATTACTCAAGATACGACAAAGTATTACTATGCTTTGTCACACCTAGATCCGTGCTATTCGACTCATGTGAAAGACGTAATACGTTGTCCACCGGATTCTGGAAAGTTCGATAAACTCAAAGACGAGCTAATTAAGCGACTGAGTGCATCGAAAGAAAAAAAATTAAAGCAATTATTCATGCACGAAGAGATGGGTGATCGTAAGCCTTCACAATTTTTACGCCATCTTAGAAACCTAGCTGGCCCATCTGTCGCTGATGATATTTTACAAACATTGTGGACTGGTCGATTGCCTCATGCTTTACAGACCGTAGTCGCTTCGCAAGCTAAATTGCCTTTAGATGATATAGCAGAACTGGCAGACAGGGTTCATGAGATTGCTGCACCTACCCCTTATCATAGCGTAGCGAGCGCTTCAGCTTCATTGCCATCCGCTTATGAGAAACTTAATGAACAGATTTGTGCCCTAACCAAACAAGTTGCTAAGCTTTCATCGGAAGTTTACAGAAAATCCCGATCGCAGTCTGTATCACAACAAGATGGCCGCCGTGACCGCAGCCGCCAACGCAGCCAATCGCGCAATCGCCAGCCTCCTCCTGACCACCCACATTGCTGGTATCATTTTAATTTTGGAGCAAAAGCTAGAAAATGCAACCAACCCTGCAGTTTTTCGGAAAACTTTACGGGCAGCCGGAAGTAGCGGCTAACGACTGCCTAGCAACGACAGGCCGTCTATTTATCACTGATCGACCGACTAAAGTACAGTACCTTGTGGACACAGGCTCGGACTTGTGCGTTTTTCCTCGATCGGCTAACAGGATGCCCTGTACTCAAACTAAATACGACTTATCCGCAGCTAATGGTACTATTATACATACACATGGACCACTGCAGCTACATCTTGATTTTGGATTGAGGCGAAGATTCTCTTGGCAATTCATCATTGCCGACGTATCAAGACCGATCATAGGCGTGGATTTTTTGAGCTACTATAATCTCCTTGTTGATTGCAGGAATCAGCGACTCATAGATGGCGTTACCTCGATGTCAGTCTCCGTTCCAATGCTTAAGATTCCGGAAAACATAGCTTCAATAAAAACAATATCGGGAGACAGTGAGTACCATGACATCATCCGTGAGTATCCCGAAGTGACAAGACCGGCAGGTATTTCTCGAACAATAAAGCATGATACAGTACATCACATAAGGACAACTCCAGGACCACCGGTGCATTCCAAGCCCCGCCATCTAGACCCTTTACGTCTTAAGGCCGCTAAGAAAGAATTTGATGACATGCTTAACGATGGAACTGCTAGACGCTCTGAAAGTCCCTGGTCCTCAGCATTGCATATGGTAAGAAAGAAAGATGATGGCTGGAGGCCATGTGGAGATTATAGGGCTCTTAACTCTCTTACAATTCCGGATAGATATCCCGTCCGTCATATACATGATTTTTCTCACCAACTGTCGGGATGTACTGTCTTCTCTAAAATCGATTTGATTAAAGCATATAATCAGATACCTGTTCATCACGACGATATTAAAAAGACTGCCATCACAACGCCGTTCGGAATGTATGAATTTCCATTTATGGGGTTTGGGCTTCGCAATGCAGCTCAAACATTTCAAAGATTTGTAGACGAAGTTCTTCAGGGCCTCGAAAGTTTTGCCTATGGGTATGTTGACGATATTTTGATTTTTTTCCTCTCCACTAGCCGCCATAAAGAGGATTTGCGCAAAGTGCTAGATCGCCTAAAGCAATACGGAGTTCTGATCAATACAGCTAAGTGTGATTTGGGTCAAAAAGAGGTAACATTTTTAGGATACCAAGTAACCAGTGCTGGAGTGAGACCAATTCCAGACAGAGTCAAGGCAATTCAACAATATCCTGTACCAAAGACGGTAAAAGAGCTGAGAAGATTTTTAGGAATCGTTAATTTCTGCCGCAGATTCATCCCTAAAGCAGCTCAGCTACAAGCGCCACTCAACGCTCTCCTGGCTGGTCCTAAAATAAAAGGTTCACATCCAATTAATATGACAGCTAACCTTCTCCAGTCCTTCGAAAACTGCAAACAATCACTCTCCAAAGCAGTACTATTAGCACATCCTGAGCTCGAAGCTGAACTCTCAATTGCAACTGATGCCTCTGACGTTGCCATCGGTGCCCCTCGCATTTTTCTCCCACAAGTTAACACCGACCCAAGTAAAGTACAGCCCATATGATAGGGAACTGCTTGCAATTTATGAAGACGTCAAATATTTCAGATTTATGATAGAAGCCAGAAGTTTTTACATATTTACTGACCATAAGCTTCTCACATTCGCTTTCTCCTCATCAAAAGAGACCTGCTCACCACGTCAATATAGATATTTGGATTTTATTAGTCAGTTTACCACGGATATAAGATACATTCCTGGTAAGGAGAACGTCGTTGCAGATAGCCTATCCAGGATCGAAGCAGTCACACAAGCTGTTGACTACAAGTTACTTGCAGAGCAACAAAGTAATGATCCAGAGCTACAAGAATTACTACAGAATAGGTCGTCACTTAGGTTACAGCAAGTACTCATGCCTGATTCTGATATAAAGGTTTATTGTGACGTATCAACTCACGCTACACGCCCGTACGTCACACCATCAATGAGAAGGCAAGTTTTTAATATGATTCATAACCTAAGTCACCAAGGAGAACAGCTACAGTGCGACTGGTTGCACAGCGATTTGTATGGCCAGGGGCATCCCTGGCAAGCAATGTAGAGAATGGACAAGAGAATGCCTGCAATGCCAAGGCACTAAGATTACCCGTCACACATCTGCTCCCCTTTCCTCTTTTCCTGCACCCACATCAAGATTTTCCCATATTCACCTTGATATCGTAGGGCCATTACCAATTTCTTCTGATTTCAGGTACTGCCTCACTGCCATTGACAGATTTACGCGTTGGCCTGAGGCGTACCCCATCAAGGGCATCACAGCCGAGACCTGCGCCATGGCTCTCGTCTCTGGATGGATAGTCAGGTTTGGCTGTCCTGCCAAGATCACCACCGACCAGGGACGGCAGTTTGAATCGCATCTATTCAAAGCTATCTCGTCATTGGTAGGTGCACACCACTATCGCACTACCGCCTACCATCCTGCGGCAAATGGAATGGTGGAGAGACTGCATCAACAACTGAAGGCAGCCATCATGTGTCAAGCTACGCAGCATTGGACTGAGGTTCTTCCCCTAGTACTTCTGGGTATTCGAAGTGCGTGGAAGACCGATATTGATGCTTCATCAGCAGAACTGGTATACGGCGAAACCTTACGACTACCAGGTCAATTTCTCACTCCAACCGATTCGCACAAGACAGTTGACGTCACGGATTTGACTACGCGGTTACGCAGTTTTATGGCCAAGCTTTCACCAACGCCCAGTTCATGGCATAGAAAAGGTCCCTTCTACATACCTCATGACCTTAAGGATGCTCCCTGTGTTTTCTTGAGGCAGGATACTGTCCGGAGACCTCTGGAACCACCATATTCTGGCCCCTATAAAGTATTAGAACGTCATCCTAAATTTTACAAGTTGGACATACGAGGGAAACATGTAACCGTCAGTATAGATCGCCTGAAACCTGCATATATAACCCACGAAACAAAAGATCCGCCACAGCAATTATCTCCTTTGCGGCCAGTGGACGAGCTGCCAGAGAAGACAACGAAAAGTGAAAGAAGAGTACGTTTCCCAGATTGTTATCGCCCACAGTAGTGGTCTCGGTGGGGGAGTACTGTAGGAACATGCATATAACCTGAATTACTCCCGAGCTGCGCGCATTCGAAAACATAAACCATGACCGGTGCTGTAACGTCATAGTAGGCTACGTGCTACACAAGATTGGTGCCAGAACATGCGCGCGCGCGCCGACCGGTTCCAGAGCATGCGAGCGAACGGACTTCAATCCGCTAACGCTCGGTCAGCCGCGGCTGTCGCGACACCACATCGACGGCGAATGCACGCCAGTTTAGCTAGCCAATTTTCCGCTCGGAAGTCTCGATCTTATCTAATATTTAATTATTTCAACTGTTAGCAATCTTTCTCTGTATTTTCATATTATTTCCTAAACCAGTGCTCTTCTTGTGTATTTCTACTCTTCCTATCTGTGTTTAATGTTCCAAATTAAACGTAAGTAAAAATAACTGTTTAGTTTAATTGCAACTCATTGTAGGTCCCCTATAGCTAGGTACTCGCCACACTTACACACGTTCACAGCTATAGGTCATTTCACAGGACAATTGCACACATATGGCTATAAAACGTGCATGCCAGGATTCCGTTCTAGAAGGTGAAAATCAGTTGACAACTGAACAGGCAAATCGGTCCAGATCGGTTACAATCTGTCTTTGGGTCGTTGACGTTGTAAATGGACGAATAAAACGGGATTTTAAGTTATTCCGTCAAGAATACTTCAACCGTGCCTCAACGCACCTGATGTCAGATTTTAATATAGCATGTGCATTATTAAACAAGTTTCAACAACCTATACAAGATAGACCCGATGCCCGCCAGTTCTTGGAAATAGCTCAAACCAATCTTAACACTATAATTCATTTAGGGTAATTTGTAATAAATGAAAATGTTAATAGACGAAGAGCTATTTTTGTTTTAATTGATGATGCTGCGCACTCGCATTTAGAATCTTTCCCAAAATTATCATTACATGAATTGATGACGGTGGCTTTGGGATCTTATCAAGTAAAACAGGCACGGTCGTATTACGGAGAGCACGTTCGTAGGAACGGAAAATACGAAATTGAAGTTGCGAACGATACTATTGAAGATGATTTACCATTGTGTCTGGGGACAGACAAGTGTCTTTTAAGAGGCAGAATAAAGTCACGGCATGTCAGCAGTAGGACCTACTATGCTTATATCTTATATAACAGAGTAATAACAAACTCTGCACATGTCATGACCATACATGGTACCTTATGTTAGCTTTAAGACATTTTTGTCCAGAATTAAGAAAATTATATTATCGAGGAAGAGATTAAAGCAGCTAAATTGGATCCTGGTGGTATTATTTTCGGTGCAATCCTGATTGTACAATAAATCAGAAGTGGTGAGAACGTTGCAGTAAAACTGATGATATGTACGTATATTCTTTTAAGTGAACATTTCCATACTTACCCATAATTTGATTTCGCTTACACGGCTTAGTACTTAGTAAATACTGTTTTGTTGGAATAAGTAATGTTACATAATACTATGTACTTGTTGTATTATGTAACATTACTTATTCCAACAAAACAGTATTTAACCGAAATCTGTGTACCTGTATACCCGTGTACAAAACTGAAATGAACTCGTGAGGCACACTATATGTCCACGCTAGCGTAATAATTTTACTTTTTTGCTAAGATAGTATTTTTTAAATACCTACATTACAAGTAGATTTACTCGCATATTTGAATGTTCCCTTCTTTTGTTGTTGTTGAGAAAACAGATGATTATTGTTTCATTGCAAAACTTACATACTCAAAATAAGTGCTATAAAAACCAACAAGCTATAAGATAATTAACTCTCAATTGTGTTTTTATAATGCCGATCCAAATACGTGATGGAACATTAATAAATCCCGGCAATATTTTGGTAATCACTGAAATAAATAATCTAATTTCTCAACACCGCATTATACATCACGGTACGTATTATATTATACGGGTTCGAATCCCGCGAGGGGCGAATGTTGGTGTGGTGAGCACGAGCATTTGCACCTAAGTATAGTCGCCATAGCACAAGCTTTGCTAGGTTTGGGGTTAGATAATTGGTGTGATTGTGGAAACAATTTATTTATTATTTATTTATTTATACCTCAATATTAAACTTGATTAAGCACCAATAAAGCAGTTAATAACTAAAAGCTATATAACTAAACAGCTTGTTATACAGGGTGACTTGAAGATGGGTGCAAAGCTTGGAGGTGAAAGTAGTATAGACCATTTAGAACCATTTGAGCCATGGTTGTCTTAGACGAAGTTTCACAATTTTTTTTTAAATACTTATTATGTTTTTTTTATAAAAAACCTAAACTTTTACAATTAATTGCTAATAATGGCCAATTTTAATGATAAGTGAGTATTTTTTTATTTTTCTTAATTAAAGTAATGTGTAAGCAATCTAACAAAACATGTTCTAAGCATTCATGTGATCAAACATTTTTTTACAGACATTTAAAGTCATGAAAATTTCGAAGATTTGTTAAAACCGTTTTTTTGACGGCATTTAAAAAAAAAACGGATAGGGTTTTTTTTGTTCAAACCTTTTAAAAACATGTGTAGTTATTTCTCTTTCTTTTGAGGTATCACTTATGCGGATATCTCACAAATTATTGAAATTAGGACCTGCAAACTAAATGAGGGACAAATTATTTTTTTAAAAACAACATTTTCATTGAAATACTTTATGAAATGAAATAAAATGAAATATTTTATTTGCGCAAAACATGGTGTGACACAGGTGTTAATATTATTATACAGTAGTAACAGTACTCACGTTTTACCTTTTTACATGGCATGCAAATATTTATAAGTAATTGCGAATAATAAAACAAATCTAATTAAAAAATATCAAATGTCAAGTTAATTGGATGTCAAATATTTTTTTTAATTTATTGCGAAAAACAAATCAAATTGAAGTACCAAATGTCAAATAATATGTCAAATAATATGTCAAGCTAATATTTTAGGATATCAAATAAATAAATTAATTAAAAATGTCACTGACTTTATAAAAATTCTTATCACTAAGCCATTTTACAAGTTTTCTTTTAAAGCATACATTTGGTAACTGTTTAATGTCATTTGGAAGTGCATTGTAAATCTTAACACATATAGCATCACATTGTCTATGATAATGTTGTAGTTTTGGTAAAAAAATATACACTAATTTATTTGGATCCCTGAGCCTTAAGCTATGATCGTCCCTTCGCTTTTTGAACAACATTATATTATTTTTGACAAATACAGCTACTTCAAGGATGTACATACAAGGTAATGGCAATATTTGTAAACTTCTAAATACAGGTTCACAAGACTGACGAGAGGACATACCACAAATTGCCCTTATGCACTTTTTTTGCGCTTTAAACAGAAAATTTAAGTCAGTGGAATTTTCCCAAACCAAAAGTCCATACTTCAGGATTGAGCCAATATATCCATGATATGCTGCAAGACAAGTTTGCAAGGTAGACGTGTAACGCAGTCTTCTCGAAACAAACACGTAGCGATTTATTTAATCCCTTAAGGCTCCAATTTGTAGTTTCCAATCACAATTATCATCTATTATAATCCCCAAAAATTTTGTATTGTCAACTTCTTGTATATTTATTCCATTATAATTAATATTAAGTTTTTGTTTAGTCTGTCTAATTGTACCAAATTGTATGTAGTTCGTTTTGTTTATATTTACCGTCAAATTATTATCATAGAGCCATGTTACTATATTGTCAATTGTAATATTAATGTCAGATTCATACACTTCAGAATTTTCTCTAAAAGGAACTACTACAGAAACATCATCTGCAAATAATATACATTTGTGATTAGTTACTTCAGGAATGTCATTTATTTAAAGTAAAAAGAGTAATGGACCTAGGACACTTCCTTGTGGAACACCACATGCATTTATCAAAAACTGTGATCTGTGATTTATAACATTGAAATTCCGATCTAGACTCGCAATTTTTACAGCCTGTTTCCTATTTCTTAAGAAAGATTCTAACCAGTTTTGTGCCAAACCCCTCACTCCCATATTTTCTAGTTTAAAAAGTAGCAAGTCATGAGAAACAAAGTCAAAAGCACGAGTCATATCAAAGAAAATTGTTGTTGCAGGAATTTTTGCATTTATGTTTTTATTTATTTCACGCATCAAATGAAACATGGCGAGAGTTGTAGACTTATTTGCTTGAAATCCAAACTGTTTCCTTTTTAAGTATGTCAAATTTCAAAATATAACTAAGCAATCTAAGTTTCATAGCCTTCTCAAAGACTTTTGACAAAACTGGAACCAATGTTTAGTTTAGTTTAGTTTAGCTGGGAGGTGTCCGCACTTAGCCTCTTGATTGGGCCATTGTGCGTGTTGTGTCCTTCCCCTACTCCAACCAGCCCAAATCATCCCAAAAGTTCAGTAGACCCCTCAGGCTCCTGAAGGCTTCCGGGAGTGATCCTGGTGATTGGAGAATCCTTGCCCGTTGTTCTGTCACGCTCTCGCACTCCATGAGCACGTGCCGCGGCGTTACCTCTGCCTCCATGCATCCTCTGCATGTGGGGCTGTCTGTTACTCCTAAAATCGCATCTCTCATGGAACCAATGTTATGGGCCGGTAGTTTTCAAGTACTGATTTGCCTCCCTTCTTGTAAAGGGGCTTAACAATAGACAGCTTTAATAATTCAGGAAAGCAGCCTGTCTCAAAAGATAAGTTAATCAAGTATGTAAGTGGTTTGATTAGCTCGTCAGTGCAGTGCTTTATGACTTTTGTGCATATTCCATCATAACCAGTTGCACTTGTATTGTTCAGTGATTTAACTATGGTTCTTACTTTTCTTGCGTCGTAAGGCTCCAAAAATATGCTATTGATCAACTTAGTTTTATTTGTATTTTTAAGTGTTGTTTTTTTATTTGTTAATTTTATGAAGTAATCGTTAAATTCACTCGCTATACTAGATGGATCATTAATCGTTTTATCTTTAATTACTATTTTGTCAATTATTCTATCATCATCTAAATTTTTTGTCTCATTTTTAATAATTTTCCATGTCGTCTTGCATTTGTTTTTTGCGTTTGTTACAAGCTTCTGGTTATATTTTTTTTGAGATATACTAAAACATTTGCGGAGAAGCTTTGAATATAGTTTATAGTGTTTCTTTTTAGCAGTAGATTTTGCTTTGTAGTATTCAAATCTTAACTTTCTTTTTGTTTGACAACTTTTTATCAGCCCGTTAGTTATCCAACATGGTTTTTTATATTTACAAGATAATTAAATTCTTTTTATGGGAAAGCATAAATTATAGAGGGTAGTCAAAACATTATGAAATGAAAGCATTGCTTTGTTAATGTCAGACTCTGTCAGAATCTCAGAGAAAGACAAACACTTTAGGTGGTGTCGAAACTTATTTAAATTTTCAGAGCTGTAGTCCCTCTTGTTTATAATTATAAAATAATGAGCCGGCTTATCATTTGGGTTTTGGATTGGTATATGTAACATTTCTGATGTATTATGGTCAGACAGATATAAATGATGTAATTCAGCAGTGGCGTCGTCAATGTTACTAATTATATGGTCAATGCAAGATTTTAGCCTAGTTGGTTCAGTTATGTGTAATGTCAGATTATAATTCTTTACTATGTCCATAAGATATCTAGTACTATTCGATAATTCAAGAGTATTTATATTTATGTCTCCTACCAATACTATTCGCGCCTTAGGGTTTTTAAGAAATTTGTGTAAAATTTCATCTAAGTACGACAGGAAGATATCGACATTAGAATCAGGGGTTCTGTAAAGACAATTAATGAAAATATCGCATCCAAGTAGTTTAATACCACAACATTCAAATGTCATATCTTGTCCGAATTGTTTGATGTCAATTATCTCACTAAATTTAAGTCCTTTTCTAATTAAAATACATACTCCTCCCCTATTTTTACCATTTCTTCTACAATATGCCGATGCAATATGATAACCAGCTAGGTTTATACAGCACTCGCTGCCAGCCCTTATAAACGTTTCGGATAAGCAAACAATGTCAGGCTTCTTTCTTACCTGTTTCATTTAACTTTGTTAATGCAATTTCCAACACATCCCTTTTAGAAAATAGTCCCGCTATGTTTTGATGGAACAATTTTAAGGCACGTTGGTTAGCCACGAAAAAACTCCCCCCCTTTGCCTACGCTCTCCGTTGATGGACTTTTGTTTTGGTTGTACATGTAATGCTTCGAAATTTTAGCTATCAGTCTATTCAGGTCAGAAAATATAATTCGATAACAGACATTTTTTAAATTTCCATGAAAACCAGTAAACATTTCTGGAGTATATCTTTCTATTTGAGTCTAAAATGTAGGCATACTCATGTATGGTATTATCCGAAAAAAGTAATTTTCCAAACATCTCAATTCTTCTATTAAATAAAATCATATGTTTTGAAAATCTAAATGTAGGTAGGCAAATTATAATGTTTGTATGGGATATTTTTTGTAATGTCATGCGTATAAAATTTATTGTATCGTGGTAATTATTAGTTTCATTAAAGTCGGCATCGCCGATAAAAATTACACAGAAGTCCCGAAGGGTAAAATCATCAAGAGCAGTGTTCTCCAGCAATAGTTCTTCAATCTGGCTATCTGCACTGGCCAGTTTGTTTTGTAACAGAACATTCTTATTTTCCATTTCTTTTAGCTCTTCCTTGAGGTTGACTCTTATTTCTGGACAACTTCTGTTATGTTTTCCTGGCTGCGATAAATATGTGTCCTCTTCTTCACCATCTGATTCAATAGGCTCTGAAAGTGATTCAAACGAATTCCCAACTGCTAAATTGTATACGCTCATGTTGGCACTTTTCTCTGGAGTTGAATTTATTAGACCAGACGATGACAAGCTCAGGTTTTTAGGTAAAATTTGTATGAGCTGCTTATTTCTTGTCTGTAACTTTGGTGTAATTTGTTTATATTTTTTCAAACAAGCTTTGCACTTCCATTGCTTTTTCTTTTCTCCAGACATTAATTGGTACAATTTCTCTCATATGCCTGCACAGTCAAATTCATATTTTTTTTGGCATAAATTACACAATATTGTGCCCCTTTGGTCTACTCTCACTTTACATTTGTTGCAGATTACTAAAGTTGTATTTTGAGTTCTTCTCATTCGTATGTGATGCCATTGTAATATATTTACTAAGTGCAAGTCTTCTATTTATTATAATTGTTTCTTAATTCAATTAATAATAAATTTATAATAAAAATGTCAATTTCATAAAATTTATGTCAAAATTGCAATCGAAATAAGTAAAAAAAAAAAAAAGTCATATCATGGATCCGATCTTGGTGTCCACAGATGTTCACGCAGCCCGATATAGAAGGACGTCCACTAAACCAGACGTGTTGTATCATAAGTGATGAATTTATTAGTTACTATCTATTTGTCAATTTTTGTATGTCTTGGAACCGTTGATAGATGTCGCTACTGCATGCTGCAATAGCAGATAAATGTCGTCAATAAGTTTGTTAAAGTTCATACGTGATCCACTGGATGGCGCTTCAGAAAACAAATGTTGCAAAAAGACGAAGGTTAGGTTTGAAATATGGTTCTGACGCATATTTACAGTCTCACGCTTACACCACTAGACCAAATTGACCTTTACGTATTTGATGAAATGTTAATACAGATTGTTCGTATCGTAAGTTTAAATTCGTCAAAGGCGGTTATTATTAGTCATGCTAATGGAATTTTGCACTATTCAACGAGTCACTGTGAATGCACTTTTTTTATGATTTTCGACTTTACTGTTTATAAAGTTCACTTATCACAAGTTTGTTTTTACACATAAATGTTTAATGTTATACGCTTTTCCACTATTTAAGGTTTGTTTACATTATTTACGCGCCACTTGTCACTTTTTTTTGTATTGTTATATTTACATGATGTGATGATTTGTACCTTCTGCTAACACTCACTCATAAACTAAACTTTATTTACAACTGTTTTAAATTGTTTTATGGTCCAGATTGGATGATTTATTATTTTTATTTTTATTTAACACACTGAGCCGTAGTTAACGTGACGGCAGCGCCATCTTAAGTCATTTTTCATGTTCAAAATGTCCGCCGCCATTCCTAATACAAGCACGAGCCCGTCTTCTCACTTCTGTTGTGGTTATTTTCAGCATCACCTCCATCTTCATTGTACTAAAAGCTGCATTTATTCTCTCTATCAATTCCTCTCTTGTGTTTATCTCGATATTTGTGTATACCAGTTCTTTGGCCCGACCCCAAACAAAAAAGTCAATTGGGGTCAAGTCTGGTGACCGAGCAGGCCAAGGGATGGGCCCGTCTCTTCCAATCCAGCTGTTAGGGAAGCATTGATTTAAGTGTTCCCTTACAATTAAAGTCCAATGCGCTGGACAGCCGTCTTTCTGAAAGGTAATCTCTCGCTCGGTTTCAAGTATCGGGGCACCAGATTCTCCTAAAAGCACTGGAGGTCATCTTGTAAAAAATGCAAATAGTTGTTTCCATTTAAAGTGTCCGGTAAGATGTGGGGCCCAATCAATGTTCTGCCAATTAGTCCAGCCCACATTGACCGAGAATTTCCTTTGGAACGACACCTGCTTTTTCCAGTGTGGATTCTCGTCGTTGTTGGCCCAATAATGGAGGTTGTGGAAGTTCGTAATGCCCTCCCTAGAAAATTTACTTTCATCAGTCCACAAGATTGATTTCAGAAACCACCCATCTTCAATGTCTGCGTTGAGAAGGAAACGGCAGAATTTAATCCTCCTGGGGTGGTCTTCCGCTTCCAAACCTTGCACTTTTGTGCCATGGAACGGTTACTTGTTATTTTGGTTCAATGTACTCCAGACCTTCCATTGGGAAAGGTTTAAATTTCGAGCTATAGCTCTGGTGCTGGTGCGAGGATTGGCTGCAAATTCTGCCAAAATGTCTTCTTCCACGCTAGGGTCGTGTCTGCCTGGGTTGACACCAGGTTCCACGTGGTGTATTCCGTCTTCAGCGAGCCGGCGAAATGTGTTGTAAAACACTCTGACATTCGGCAACCTGCGATTTGGAAAGCGCTCTTGATACATCCGCCGTGCCAAAGATCCGTTGCCATCCGCTCTGCCATACATAAATACGATATCCGCATATTATTGATTAGAACAAGTAGCCATTGCCGCTTCACAACACAATTAAAAAACGACGTAGGAGCGCAGTAAATGTCTACTCAGTTATTAAATAGTCCAAAATCAACACAGTGAAATAAAAACGTCCAATACTAATAAAATCAACACACACGTGCAGGAGCGCGAAGGGCTACAACTGGACACGGTGAATTATTGTAATCAAAACGAATAAGTAACAAACAGTCTCGAGAGCAGTTATTACTTAACTACTTATGCGCGGCGTGCGACTCTGCACTTTGCAGGAATGCGTCCCTCTCCCGCGACCCCGCGCGGCGTCCCGCGTTCTCCACGTGCGGTCAAGTAGTGATAGAGATAGCGTCAGTATTACGTCACAGCACGAAGTGCAAAAAAGTCGCAACGGTTGTAACTTACCAAGAGATGACGTGTCCTTTCAACACCGGTTACTTAAAAAAACGAAAAAACGCCCTTATTTTTTATCATCTAAGACAAAGTTACTGTATCCAATGGGCGCGCTGCTACCTAAGAACAGTCGCCTCACGTGCGCCGCCTTGCTTTTAGCCCCTTTTGTAACAATTCTTAGAATTTAGAACACAAAAAGAATTTTACTGTAGCAAAAATGTTGTTCAAAAATTTTCTCCCTCATTTAGTTTGTAGGTCCTAATTTTAATAATTTGTGAGATATCCGCATAAGTGATACCTCAAAAAAAGAGCACTAACCACAAATGTTTTCAAAAAGGTTTGAACAAAAAAAAACTATCCGTTTTTTTTTTAAATGCCGTCAAAAAAAAGGTTTTATTAAATCTTCGAAATTTTCATGATTTTAAATGTCTGTAAAATAAATTTTTGATCACATAGATGCTTAGAACATGTTTTGTTAGATTGCTTACACATTACTTTAATTAAGAAAAATAAAAAAATACTCACTTATCATTAAAATTGGCCATTATTAGCAATTAATTGTAAAAGTTTGGGTTTTTTATAAAAAAAATCATAATAAGTATTTAAAAAAAATAGTGGAACTTCGTCTAAGACAACCATGGCTCAAATGGTTCTAAATGGTCTATACTACTTTCGCCTCCAAGCTTTGCACCCATCTTCAAGTCACCCTGTATATTCGCTCTTCCGTTTATCTTGATTATCTTTTCTCAATAACTTAATAACTCTTGTAATGACTGGTTCGATTCCCGGATGTTTTAGAATACAGTCACCACTAAATCGTTTTGACAACGTGGTTATTAGGCCGCTCTAGATACACACCACTGTGTTATGAATGATTTGATTTTATCCTTATCCTGAAAGCTGTCACCTTCTTGAAACAGTTTTTGACATCTATGTTTAGATCATTTTATTTACCATGACTGATGACTCATTCTATGTCTGTTTGTTTCTTCCTTACTAACTATGCAAATTATAATAATTTGGGCTGTGGCCTGAAATAAGCTTATAAGATGGGCATCGGCGAAAACGTGCCATAGCAGATCGCGAAGGCGATCCTCGAAATATTGAATGTAGCTCTGCCTAACCAAACACGCAAGCACCTCACGCGAATGGTACCGGTTGACATATGAAATGCCAACGGCATACCAGACCTTCAACGTCTTGAGACTATGATACATATACAGTAGTTTATTTGATCAGTGGTACATAATAGCGATAAGACCGCTTAAATTGTACATCTTTATGTAAATATCAACTGTAACTTCTTTGTTTGGTGTGCAATAACGAGTATCTATCTATCTATCTATCTACATACTTCAGAAATTAACACAACTAATTAAATCGGTATCCAAACGACTAGTCAGGTTTCCAAATTAAATCGGTACCTATGCAAACGACCAGGCAGCCATTTATCTGCAAAAGTAAAGTAAATATGACTGTCACAATTTACAAAAGTAGTGATAGACAAATACTATTATTATCGTAAATTTGCTATTAGTAAATTATCTGGCTATAAAGAGCTGAGTTCATGTACCAAAAATAGTAATTTAATCGCTATACATTTTAATACGACATGTTAAGTATAGTTTCTTTTAACAGTATTTTTTATTAATTCATTGTACCATGCTATTAAACAGTACTGTACCGTTATTGAAAGCCTTTTACATGAGAGAGTAGCATCCGCCTTTCCGGTTCCAGTACTAGACATGACTCGTGGTCTGCCCACATGACCCACGTTTCCGCAGCCCGCCACCGCAGCTATGCAACACTAGCGCCACCACAGGCAGCTCGAAGGATTGTTCGATATTCGTGTCATTGGCGTTTTAGTTTTCGTTCAAGACGGTCGCAGAACAGCTCCGCTAGTTTGGAGCCGTCTCACTGGTACTAGTGACTACTTTGGTAATAAAATTTTTGTGATTACCCTCACAAGAAGTAAGTTTTATCTTTACTTTAAGCCGTTACAATAATAACGGCGTCGACTGGATATTGGTAATTATTTCTAACACCAAGTAAGATTTCAGTTTTTTTATGGTTTTTAAACCATTGCTAGATAGATTGGTTTCAATCTACTTAGGTACTTTAAAAATATATGATTTTTCTTCTTGAATAACGTAAGTATGTAACAGGTTTCCCGTTGGATGACGTCTGTGAATTATTAGAAGAACAACGGTGTTACCGTTCGGAGATAGATTGTTCTCAATCTACTCACTTTAATATATAATTTTCTTTTTAGATTACGTAAGCCTCTAACGGTTTTTTCCATTAGAGAAGTGTACGTTTTTAGAAAATATAGGTCTGTCCGAGTGCAAGAAGAACATCAGGGAACCTGGAAGAAGGATACGAAAAACAAAATGAAAAGTGAAACATGCAAGGTTCTGTATCGAGTAATTGCAACTAGTAAGGCTTTTATTATTGAGTGAGTACAATTTAGAAAATCTAATTATCATTGTTAATTTTTGTTTTTTTTTTATTTTAGCAATTCCATGCAAGGTTATTTATCTTCAATCTAATTATCATTTAGTGAATATTTTTTTTGCTAAAATATTTTTCTTCGAAAAATATATTCATAAACTACCCTATGTTGAAAAAGTTTTATTTTTATTGCATTAAGCAGAAATGAGCAAGGAACTACATGCATGCTTACGTATCTTCTTTTCGTGGATTAACCTTTCTTTCAGTTGAAGTTGAGGGGATAAAGCTTGTCCTGCCCTATTTGTACAAGAATAATATTCGAACAACCAACATGGTAGAACTAATATGTGGAAATACCGAATTTGTTAACGTTACGGGACCCAGTTCATAGATGACTAGCATAACCTGATCTCCTTTATCCCACCGGGATGAGAGTTACCTACTATGTTTTTCGTCGGTATGAGAATGTCAGGGCTCCGCCCTACATTCTAGTTCATAGATGACTAGCATAACCTGCTCTCCTTTATCCCACCGGGATAAGAGCTCCCTACTATGCCCTACATTCTCGAAACGTTGAAAATATATTGCATCCCATTGAAATCAAAACCATCGTAGTATGTCTTGCAAGTGATAGAGTTTAAGGAGCAAACGACTAATCTCCCTTATCCCACCGGGATAGGAGATCAAATACCTACTTTACTCTTCCGTTGACATAAGGAAACTAAGGCACCACCCTACGTTTTCAAAACGTTGAAAGTATATTGCTCGTCGATGAAATCCAAACCAACCAGGTAAGTCTCGAAACTTCCGACGATTAAGGTAAAAAAGCAAAAAAATCTTATCTTCCTTATCCCGCCGGGATAGAAAATCAAATGCCTATTTTACTCCTCCGTTGAAATGAGGAAACTAGGGCACCACCCTACGTTTTAAAAGGTTGAAAGTATATTGCTCGTCGATGACTATACCTCCGCCGATGGAGAATAAGAAGCTAAAATCTCCCTTATCCAGCCAGCATAGGAGATCAAATGTCGGTCTGTCTACACTGTAGCCGCTACAGTCATGCCGTACTACCATCCAACTTTATTTTTCCGTTGGAATGGGGACACTAGGGCACCGTCACATATTCTCTAAACGTTAAAAATAAAAGAGTATAATCCTCCTTATCCCACTGGGATAGGATATTAAATTATTATAATCTGACTTAATGTCATGAAGTCGTAAAGTAGCCTTACGTTACTGTTACTACTTACAATACTAGAGCACATCCCTGTAAAAAAATTAAAACTTTTGTAATTTAATTAATCTCCCTGATCCCATCGGGATAGGAGATCAACTTAAGTTCTGGCTTAACGCTGCCATTTATCATAGGTACTGACCAGTACAGTAAGGAGAAACGAGCTCTTACTTAAAAGCATTAATATGATATTATTCAACCTTTTAATTATTTTTGAAACCTAGATCAGGATAAACTTCAGACATGTTTTAATATGTATACTCGTACTATTGGCACAAAATATGCTGAAAGCAGCGGAGCGCACTCCCAGCTTTTTTCTATATCAAAAGACTCGACAGATCTGATTTTAAAGTACAAAACCAATAGGGTTAGATTTTACACCTATGATCACGCTCGTGTTCTAATAATGCCGTACTTTTTACAAACAACCTAGATAACAAAAATGATATTTTTGTTTACCCTCGACCAATAGGCAATTAATGCGTGGTCGCTATTCAATTACAAGTTTTCGCAATGACCTGCTGCCCTCTAAACATTACCATCATTAACAAATTGGACTGTTCAGAGCTGAGAGATCGTAGCACATGCATCTTTTAGCGGCAGTACGACTTCCTTCTGGTAAACTTAAAACCCTGCCTTTTTACAAAGGGTGTAATACCTCAGAGGTATTACCTCTTATATCTATAAGGTAGATGTCAAAACATCTAGGCCGGTCAATAAACATATGGAAGTCTACCCCGCCTTTAAAAGTAGTCATACTTTTATGACACCGTTGTTAATTGTTGTTCGAAGTTGACCATACCGTAGTATGAAACCCCGAGTTGCGGACATTTTTATCAAACAAAATTAAAGATAATCATGGATACTACACTTTCGAGCTTTATAAGCCAGGTGTAACATCTAATGTGCAAAGCTTTGCATCGATGCGGTAAGATGACGTAAAGGCAAAATGCGAGTACTACCTCTACTTGCTGAAGACACCCCACTGATTTATTCGGGTACGAACTGTAGCATAACAATGTGCGGATACCCACACCGTATAGGTACCATTCATAATGTAAAATTGTAAATAGTTGCACACTAATGCAATCAAATATTCATCGTTTGCTGCAGATTAAGACCATGCAGCGTGTCCCGTAATCCCGTTACTTAGATAAAACTTGTAATACCTACATGTTAAGCGCTGGGGCAAAGAGTGGGGATCGCTCTGCGATTTCACGAAACGATCATCATAAAGATGCGTGTGCGTTAGCCAATCACATAATCGTAATGGTCTTCTGCGCATCTTTCGCTCACGCTCAACATCCGTGTTGTAATGATGTTAATTGACGTCAGTTGAGATCAGTCGACTTAACAAACAAATCTAGTCTAGCTTGATTGTGGATAGAATCTCCACAGACAATCGTAAAGTCCCCTTCCCAACATATGCAAAATTAATCAGATCCAAACCAAAAAAATGCGCACTAATAAGAATTGTTTCCGAATTTTCTGGTAGTAATAGTTATACCTACTTACGTAACAACTACTACATGTTACATAAATGATTTTTGGCAATTTTATTTAAGAAAGTAGCTTGCATTATTTTGCCATTTAACTAAAACAAACAAAAAGGTGGTATTACATACTCGCTGTTGTGATCGTCTGACACAACTGTTGTTGCTGAATGGCAAAATGCGATGTGAACCAAAACATCGACTTATTTATTGAGAAGCTTTTGGATTTTCGTCGCAAACAGAAGAACACAAAATAGAAAATCACATTCTATTATCACATACCTACCGTTGTACAATCTGTCTGACGATGATTTTCGCCGCGTTCTGTGAAACATTTCCTTTTTGTAAAACTTGGTGCTATAAACCAGGAATCAAATGTTGTAGCTTGCAAATGAGCTACGTCGTTATTTACTTTAGCTGGATTAACACGCTTTCAGCATTAAGACAGCGCTTGTATGTAGGTGTTTTGATATACGTACGTGAAGTACTTTTTAATTTGTAATCGCATTTGATTACTTAGTCATGCCAATTTCAGCCATTCTATACTTTGTGTTTAAAATAGCGAAAACGGGTTATTAAATTAGTCGTAACGCTAAATTATACTATTATACTAGCTTTCTGAATTATGAACAACCCAGAGTAATTTTATACTTCAAATTCTTATCTTTGGCATCTGAGCCATATGGCAAAACACCTTCACTCAAAAAGTAACATACCTAATATTACAATAGAAAATTTTATGAGCAGAACACACGATTGAAATGTAATAAGTGTATCGGTATGACAGGTGTTCATGTGTGCAACTGGCATTGAACTGGTACCAGTTTACACTCGTATTGTGCTATGTGGGATAGTTGAAAATCCTATGCGAAACTTAAGGCATTGACCTACGCGCTGCTGATCTTTTGCAATACAAAAAACATTTAGTACTTTAATAGTGCACTTAATATTTGCTAAACCTCCGAGCTACCTGCCATCGTAGCAAAAAGCTACAGCATTAATTTATGAACCAAGCCTACTTGACTTTATGCTCTGTCTTAAAATTATATTACTGCATTCTAGATAGTGCCTAATCACAGCGCAATATCATTTACTATCTCAAATCATATCGGTTTAAGGGCGAGCTGGGCAGTCTTCATTATAACTTAGCAGCAAATAGTTGCAAAGTAAATTCATAAACTGTTTATTTTTAACCAAGTATGGACTAAAAACATTTTTCATAATCCAAGGGTGTAATCGACGATCTCCGTAGCCGATAGGCGAGCACGCCAGACTTGGCATCGCCACCTCTGTGGTCCCGAGTTCATAGCTAAGCCTGCTATCCGGGCTATTATATAAGCTTCTGCGTAAGATTATACGGGCAAAGTAGATGTGCTTGACCTGTCAAACATGTTTAGTTTAATTGGTCAACAATATTTTAGAAATATACACAAACCGCTGTTTTATTAGTCTGAATGACAACTAATAGGCTTATAGTAACTAACACATCGGTAATGTTTGACTGCACTTATGCAAAATTTAACACATTTCACACTAGCAACTGGATTTATTGTACAATAAGTCCAAAAAATTAGTTTCCAGGAAGCTTAGGATACACAGTTATACAAATTTATACTATATTTTCAGTGGCTTGCATTCATAATGCAATTGTAAAACCTAATTAATGAGCTTTAATAATATTATCATATTTTATTATTATTGATCACATTGGCGACTACACAGTACACAGCGCCACCAGGCGATAATAAAAGGCTTTGAATAACGGTACAGTACTGTTTAATAGCGACGTTTTACCTGAAAATAAAACGCTTATTAAACATACTTACCTTATTCAAAGCCTGCTTTTTAAACCTGCCTGGTGACAATAAAACGCAATGACACGAATATCGAACAATCCTTCGAGCTGCCTGTGGTGGCGCTAGTGTTGCATAGCTGCGGTGGCGGGCTGCGGAAACGTGGGTCACGTGGGCAGACCACGAGTCATGTCTAGTACTCGAACCGGAAACGCGGATGCTACTCTCTCATGTAAAAGGCTTTGAATAAGGTAAGTATGTTTAATAAACGTTTTATTTTCAGGTAAAACGTCGCTATTAATATTATAATATTTAAATTTAATATAGCTAGACACCATTGGCCAAACTGCGATCGCCAACCCGCCTGCCAAGCGTGGCGATTATGGCAAAATCCTCCTTTTGGAGAGGCCTGTGTCCAGCAGTGGACTAATATAGGCTGATGATGATGATGATGATGAAAATAGCTAGACGCTCACTCAAGGATCAATTTCATTGGTTTCTATTTAAATTCAGATTACTTGTCATAAATAGCTTAGCACTGGCAAGCGTGGTCTCATTAGGAAATTAGTTAGATCCGTTAGAAACGGTAATGTCGTAGTTGAGTATTGTCTAAAATGTGGTAATCAGTATGTTTTATTTTATGATGTCCACTAGTATAAAAAAAATACGGGTCAGGTTATATTATAAATTCCACAAACAAGCAGTTCTATTTTAAAAGTAACAAACTCAAATGTCCGACGATTATTAACCATACATAATAATAGTAAGTCGGGCTGAGAATCTGCGGATCCAAGAAAGGTCAACTGATTTTTGGGATACTAGCTTTACGATTTTTGGGATTGTTCCGCTCTAAAAACTCATAATGAAATGCACTCGTAATTCATGGTGCTTATAAACACATACAACTGAATGATTGTAAATACCAGTTTCTTTTGCTATTCATCTACTCACACGTTTTAATTTTCAAGTTAAGACTTTGATGTTTAAACAGATCAGACCGATAGATTATCCTTAACAAGGAAGGTTACTTAGGTATGCATAAAATAGGACATTATTTAAACTTCATGAGGTGGCTAAACACTGAAGCAAAGTTTAATTTAAGTGTGTTATACGATTGATATCGTGTTACATCATTTATGCTGAACTGTCTGGAAAATTACTTCGTGTAATATGATATTCACATTTTGCCAGTAATTACTAAGAACGTAGCATGTAGGTGTAATACGTGTGTCGAGACCCGTCTCGAAAACATTCCGAAAGTGACGTTATGGACAAATTACTCAATGCCAAAAAATGCACTTTCGGCTTATATAAGTATTAAAAAAAAACTCAATAAATAATATTACCGTAAGATAAATAAAATATGTTATCTTCTATATAATACGCGGAGTATACATTTACAGAACCAATATTAAGAATTAATATAATATGTATAATGCCTTTATTAGCACGAGAGCTCTATGATTTATAAACAAAATGTATATTTCTTGGTTTTAAACGCTATCTTATCGAATTTTTGCAACACTACTAAATAATCACAATTGTACCTGCCATAAGAACTGTACACATTTGGTTTGTAAATAAAAACTTGAATAGTTGCAACAAAAAGCCAATATCTAAGGTTACGGAGCTATATATAGTATGAAGTACCTTTTACAGAATGTAAAATACCTACATTTTGTGTCTATTGGATCTGCGGTGCTTTGATCATCAACGATCGTATGAATTCGAATAGTACCTACCGACCGATACTCTGCATCCCTTTCAGAAGGGTGGTTAGAGCTATTTTCTACAATATTTATATGAACCAGCTACGTCGAAAAATAAGTATTAATTGTTATATTTGGGGATTACTGATACATTTAGCAAAGTAATTAACTCTTCCACTATTAAGGTTATAGAAAATATTTCCTCAAACAGAGTACCAATTCAACTCTAAAGAATTCAAACTAAATCAAAATCATTTATTTCATAGAATATGGCTACAGATTTAAGTCTTAAAGCTAAATAATATTCTACATACTCTGGCGCTGAAATACAAATAACACATGTGATTAATTTTAACAATTTCAATTAAATATAAATTAAAATAATATTAAAAATTAATCAAATATAATTAATTATTAAAAATTAATTAATTATGAAGTATCATTTTAGTAATAGTATAATGTCAAAGATAAATTATTGGTCTCTCTACTCGTCACAAATAGCACTACTGGTGCGAATGGCTTCAAACTTCAAATTGAAGGGTACCGTTCCCTTGCTTGCACTATTTTGAACTCACTTGTAGGAATTAACCATGGTCAAGATGAAAGGAACTGTTAAGTATCTGGGTAGGCTACAATGGAATTGTAATAACAGACAGACAATAAAGGTAAGGGGAGATCACTAGCCGATTTATTAGGCCGAATAGCCGAATTATATTTGGTCAAGGACAGGTACGAAGTATCAGTAACGAGGAATAGATTGATGGGAACGTCCCTATGAGCGGTTCCCGGCACTAGCGGTCATCTCTCACCGCCATCGGGACGTCATAATCATAATATCTTTATTGAGGAGCACAGGAGTACAATAATGGGTTTACAACAATACAAATAGTAATTTGTCTATAGAGCTAGCCGTGCCCTGCCCTTTTGGCGTACAATTAAACACAAGTTATAGAAATTAGAAGTCAGTATAACATTTAAATTACAAGAGATATCATTTAATATTGAATACATGCAAGTCAACTCAGATATTGATTATTTAGTTTACCAGTCATAAAATTAATATTGAATTCAAGCATTTGTCCAATAAATATTACTAAGTTTGGGTTTAAAAGTATGTATGTGGATGTATCGAATCTGGTATCCAGTATACGAGGAGCATTACAAAAATTGGCCTGATTAGTTACTGGGGTTAGCTCAAATGTAACACGGTTTCTTTTTGTGGCGAAAGCGTTCTTCGTTCTACGCATCGTACTAGTGCTTTCGCGCGTTTTTTTTTATTTTTTTTATTCAAAATCCACAGCTCTTAAAAAAAATACAATTCACATATATACCTAACCTACAGCCAATAATGGATTCTAAATTTATTAATAAACATCTTTAAAAAAAACACAGTCAAAGGGATAATTATTAAGACAAATATTACCTATATCTGCCGTCTATAAGCTAAAAGGCCGCTAAATGACAAAAACGAATTTTGAGCTAGAGCCAAAAAAGGCGGCAAAATTTTCAAACCGATGCTACTCAGTTTCTATAAACATTAAGTCATGTTGCCATATACCAAAAGAAAGGTTTTTTTTTCAACCTTCACATGAAATCTTTTAATTTTGATAAATATTAATATTTATGTAAATAAATACATATTTTTCTTTCTAATCTTGTAAAATTTTAAAGATCGCTTCAAGTGTGCATAACTATATAGCGGCTAAAGGTTCATAACTGCTTTATAGTTATGGATTTATTGATAACTGCCAAAAGAGTTTTTTGGGACAGGAAGTTATCGATCTTATCCATAACTATAAAGCGGCTAATTACACATAGCCGCCTTTTAGCCAAGTAGATATCCCTTCACTTCTCTTCCATAATGTATTAACAACTTTTATTACAGCCTTTGCATATCTTAAAAGCAGTTAATTACTAAACCTTTTCATATAACTGCTTTTTAGGCTAGCATTATCCTAGCATTTGTGTTATGAATCCTGCAAAATTATACGTCAACTTATAAAATCCAGCAAATTTTTTTCAAAGACATGTGCTTTCCACAAAACTACCAGGCATAAGACATTATAAAATAAAAAAATATTACCTCTTCTAAACAAATTAAATTTGAAATAATACTTTTTAAGAACTAAGAACCAAAAATAGCATGGCTAATCAAAAAATATTTCAGAAATTGAAATTTCACGTATTAGATAGGAAGTCTCACTTAGTAATAATAATTATAATCATTCATCATTATCGATGTTTACATTAATTGCAATCTATGTAACAGAATCATACTTATACAACCCGCAGTAGTAACAGTTTTAGCATGCACTAAAATTTCTATTTTAATTTTAGTTTCACTCTGTTATTGTAAAACAGTCCGTATTTATTCGCGTCTAAACTCATTAAAAATATTATCAAATAAAGTTTGTATTAAAATTGTGGACATCCTGTCGCAAGGACTTCCATATCCGTCTATTGAGCCACCGATATGCCTTAGCGTCAACGGAGGTCTGCAATGCCATTGAACGTTGCTCTGCCATGAGTTTGAGTGTATGGTCGGTATATTTTGCGACCTGTTTCTACCACGGGGTTTAAAAATTTCGACCCGACCGCCTGGACAGTTTATACAAACCTATTCTGAATCTCGTTCACTAACTCGCAGTTCTCTAGGCGTTCAAAGCGATTTGACAACCCATGCTGAAGGCATTAACAGGTCGGAGTGTAGACTTCACATGATACCCATCTAGCTTGACATTAATGTTTAATGTGCCTCTAACCATTTGGTGATCGCTTCCGGTTTTCGCCCAGTTGATCACGAAGACATCATTTAACACTCGTCGCTTTGTAGTCATGATAAAATCAATATCATTTTCGTGGACCCATCGGGACTCATCCAGGTCAACTTCTTCTGAGAAAAGGAATTCATCGAAAGAGGTTTTCCCTTTTTCAGAAATTTGGCCAGCCTTTTTCCCCTGGGGTTCCGTTGCCCATACCCAAATTGCCCCGCTCTCAGCTCATTATCGCTTCGCTTGCCCAGTTTCGCGTTGAAACCCCCATCACAACATTGAAGTAAGTTTTAGTGGTTTTCATGGCCTTACTGATATCCTAATACATAGCCTCCACTTCCTCATCAGGGTATCTAGTGTAGAGGTCGGTGTATAGAGCTGTATCACCTTCAGCGAGTATCTATTCCATACTATAAAGTATCAGGTATGCAATGGGTTGCATACCTGACAATAGTTTGGTTGCACAATGTTTGGTTGTTGACGAGGAACTCGACACCACTTTGAAACAGTTGTTCTTATTGTTTCGCCGTGTACATCAGTTTTAAAGAATTCATCAAAAATTAATTTAAAAACTTGCCAGACTTCACTTTACCCGTATTAATTTACACGATTATAAGTATACTGGTGAAGCAGCGTGTAAATATGTATAAAAGAAAGAGAAATGTTTCGTCGTCAGCACCGAAAACTATTGGCCCACTAACCTGCAGACCAGCTCAGGAACGCCTCACTAAGCTCCTCTCCGCAGTTCACACCGTGAAGCACTTCACGAAACAGATTGTCAAATCACTGTTGGGTATTTATAACGAGTTTCATGCAACTTTCAGCTGTCCATCACGGAGAAAAAACGAACTCCTCACCATAATTACACGAGAAGACGCGCCCGCGATGTCGAAAAAGTTAGGAATGCAAAACGCAATGGTCGGCGCTCGGTGAACGGTAGCCAAAACTATGGCGCTGGTGTCACCAGGCTCAGCGAATCCAAAAACGCGATCCTTATGGCGCGTGAACCAAATAGCCTCAGATACTAACTTATAGAAACCATTTAAAAATAATAAATTATTATTAAAGAAATTACCTATTACTTAGGTTTAGTAATAATAAATATTTTAAAAATTAATTTGGGTCACTTGGGCACCTTAGCCCAATTATGCTGCCTGCCTTGGAAAATCGCAGAACTTTCAAAAGGAGACAAATTAATAGAAGTAAATGAGTTATAGTTGTTAGAATTATGTTTATTATTATTTTTTTTTTATTTATTCTTTATTGCACGAAATAAATGTACAATTGGCGGACTTAATGCCTTAAGGCATTCTCTACCAGTCAACCATCAGGCGAGGCAGAAACATTGAATGGCGGTGTGGTAAATTAAAGAGTTTGAATTGAGAAACAAAAAAAGAACTTTAAATATATATAAATCTATATATACAAATTATAAAATATATTATATATTATGCACAAATATTTTAACTATATATAAATAAATTACTTAGATAATATAAACATACATAAAGATAAATATATAAATAGGTACACGCACTATACACAACGGGCGAACAGATCCAGAACCATTTAAGAATTGTCAAAGTAAAAAGTAAACAGCTCATCAGAGCTGACTATTAGAGGCAGAAAAATACAAATCGCGGATAGACCTTTTAAAGATGAATTTAGAGGAGGACATTTTTACAGAGTCAGGAGTCGAATTCCAGAGTCTGATAGCGGAAAGAGTAAAAGAGTTGGACACATACGAGGTCTTGTGAAGGGGTGTGCAAAGCTTCAGAATACAATTGGAACGGAGATTTCGGGAACTCACGTCGTCCTTAAACTTAAATTTGCTTTTGAGATAGTCAGGAGAATTTGGATCACTGAGGATACTGAAGAGGGAACAAAGTATTCTGAGGTTTCTACGCTGACGAATGTTAAGCCATTTGAGGCGAGAGCGGAAAGGGGAGATGTGGTCGTACTTTCTTACGCCAAAAATAAATCGGATGCAGTTATTTAGGAGACGATCGAGTTTATCGAGAAACTGTTGAGATAGGTTTGAGCAACAGACGTCAGCGTAATCAATCACGGGTAGAACCAATGACTGTATCAGCAGAATCTTGGTGCTAAAGGGTAAAAAACTTTTAAACCGGTACAATGTGCGCAAAGTAAACGACACCTTCCTGCTAGTCTCGGAGATCTGTTTGTCCCAGGTTAGTTTGCTGTCCATGAATAATCCAAGGTTCTTGACGTGGGGACTGAACGGGATAGCTATTCCGTTATAGGACAGACAAACGCTCGATCCATCAATCTTCGCCAACTGACGTGGGCTACCAATGACAAGGGCCTGGCACTTGGACGGGTTTACTGATATGCCATAACGCTTTGACCATTCAGAGATGCGTACAAGGTCGTCATTCAGTGCACTGATAGTCGCATCAAAAGATTTTACGTCTGCCTGAGCATAAAGCTGCAGATCGTCCGCGTAAAGATGGTAAGAGTTGCCAAGATCATGGGTAATAAAGTTAATAAAAATGGCGAAAAGAAGAGGGGAGGGAATACCACCTTGCGGTACACCAGCGGCGAGATCCCGCCATTTGGAGAGGTTCTGTTCAACCCGAACGGCCTGTTTCCTATCACTAAGATAAGAACTAAACCATTCAAGTGCCGGTGGTGAGATGCGAAGGTGAGAGAGCATCGCTAGCAGTATTTCGTGATTGACGACATTGAAGGCATTCGAGAAATCGATGAGCACAAGCACAGTGACTTTGGTGTTTTCAAGACCAGCTCTGACATCTTCAATGACCTTTAAAAGAGCGGTGGTAGTACTATGTGCAGGTCGAAAGCCGGACTGAAAGTCACTGATAAGGTTATTCGAGAAAACAAAAGCAGATAATTGCTTGTGCACAACGGCCTCGAGAATTTTAGAAAGAAAAGGAAGTATAGAAATAGGACGAAAATGGCTAAGGAGACTAGGGTTAGAGACTTTTGGCAATGGGCGGACGAAGGCTTTACGCCATATAGATGGAAACACCCCTGAATCGAGAGAAAAGTTTATGATGTGTGCAATAATGGGAACCAAGTGATCGATAATAGGGGTAAGCATGTTTCGGCCAATGTCATCACACCCAACTGCTTTGGATTTGATTGAAAAGATTGTTTTGCGGATGCCGTCGTCAGTTACAGGATCAAAATTGAATTGATCGATGGAGGGCGATGGGAGAGAAGAGATGTCACAGATAGTGGAAGCTTTCACTGAATCTGTTAGTACGGGCGTACTGGAAAAGTGTGTGTTCAAGTCATCAAGGGAGTGATTAATATTAGCATTATTGACAGCGGGCTTTCCAATACCAATTGAGTTGAGAAACTTCCAAGTTCCGGCGGGTGATGTTTGGACTAGGTTTTCATGAAAGTGACGTCTCTTGGCGGCTCTCACCATCTGGTTACACCGATTTCTTGCGACTTTAAAAAGAGACCAGTGGTCATCCGTACGCTTCTGTTTGAACAGCCTGAAAGCACGATCACGTTTGGTCATAGCAATCCTGATGGGCCTCGTAAGCCATGGAGCCGGAGGACGTCGTAGTTTGACCGAGCGTAGCGGGGCGTGGACATCATATAGTTTCAGAACAGCGGAATTAAAAAGAGATATTTTCTCGTCAACTGTAGAAGCCGTAAGCACCGCTGACCAATCAATGGACGACGCATCAAGCTTCAGGGATTCATCGTCTATTTTAGAAAAGTTCCTGAGGCAAACAACCTGAGGAATTGGTTTTGGAGGCTTTATTTTATAAGATATAAATATCAGGTCGTGGCGCGAGAAACCTGGAGCAGGAAGCTGTCCATGACTGATCACATGGTCAGGAGAAGAAGTGATAAGGAGATCTATCCACGAGTCGTCGGTGTCAGAATTGTGGTGTGTGGCATTAAGAGGAAGTATGGTGAGATTTGCTGATTCAATGATGGAGCACAGCCTGGTGGATTGAGTGGTGCTCTTTATGAGATTAACGTTGAAATCACCCATGAAGATGATATGCTCATATTCACAGGTGTGTTTCTCCAAGAGGGTTTCCAAGTCTGAAAAGAAATCAACCGTAGGGGGACAGTAGAAAACACCCAGTAAAGCCCTGACACCTTTAATCATGATGGAGAGAAGGAGAAACTCCATGGATCGAGAGTAAAGGGAAGGGGATGCATCCAAAATTGTGTATCCGATATCACTGCGGAGATAAACAGCAACACCCCCACCTCCCTTACCCGTACGATCATTGCGGACAAGTACAAAACCGGGTAGGCCGTAGCTAGTAGACGAAAGGCCAGGCTTTAACCATGACTCAGACACCAGTATTGCGTGAACATTACTTCCCGAAAAAGAATCTAACAGTTCAGTATGGTGGGAAGGGATACTCTGGGCGTTGATGTGACATACGTTGAGGTTATGATTATTTTGGAAAAGCGACTGGATGTGATCACGAAGTGTATTGATCTGAAGAATGGTGTCATCTAAAGAATGAAACGATGTGCTGGATTCATGGGCAGAGAAAAAATGTTCATCGTCTGACATCTCCACCCAAACAAATATATAATAAGTGGTAAAGTGCGTGAAAAATATAATATTACAAATATATATAAGTTAAATTATAAAAAGACTCAAAATCTCTGCACAGCCTGCCGGCCAACTGTTCACAAAGGGCTACACAAAACGATCAAACAACATTATTCAAACAAACAACATACAACTAACTTTTCATTGAATTTAAAAGCAAACAAGAATAACAAAAGAGGAATACCGTTATAACGTTAAAAAGAATGTGATGGCTTAAAATGTTTTTTCAAGGCCGTAGCAGCAAAAAAAATTTAAAAAGTTAGTGAGCATAGACAAATATGTGTCAGTGTCACTAGTTGATTGTAAACATTGGAATATGTGTAGGTAATGTTTAATTAATTATGGAGTAACCTGTGGTATTAACAAAGCAGTAAAGCAGACTCATTGAGGGTAATCTATAGAATTGTCGAGGAGGTGTGAAAGAAAATTATCGTGATATGTGGGTGAACAAAATAATCACTTGCGAGTGGACCGCTTCAGTCGGGGTGGCTCGGATTTGTTGGTGGCACTTGGCTGCTTTGGCTTCGACGAGGATGATGATGAAGCAGATGAGGTGGTATTACTGCCGCTCGGGATGGCCCGGGAGACCGCATGCGATATTTCGTGTGCGGCGGCCAGCCCATCTAGGTCAGCAGTTGTAAAAATTCGCCGGCGGGTCCCATTGGGCAAAAGGATAGATATGTTGCCGTCCTGAGTCCAAACATTACGCATTCCGAAGTGCTTACGCGCAGCAATAAAGAGAGACTGACGATGGCGTGTGAGGAATTCGGTCAGCACGAAGGAGGTCCCTTTAAAACGTGACTTGTTCTTCCACACAGCACTCCTCATATTCAAATCCACGAATTTGACCAGCAGTGACCGGGGATGACCCTCCCTTGCTGCACCCAGCCTATAGCATGACTTGAGATCTGCACTGGTGAAGGCCTGCAGGTTCAAGTTTTTCTGAACAATATTAACAGAAGCCAATGTTGGATCTTCGTTAGCCAATTCTGGAACACCGCTCAGGACGAGGAATTTCCTTCTCTGACGCATTTCGGCGACATCCATGGTCTTGTTGACCTCTGCGATCTGCTGTTGAAGTAGTTTGAGGATGTTCCAAACGGTGTTTTTAAAAGAATTAAATTCAGTACTTAACTGTGATACATCGACTGCTGCGGTCAACTTAGCAGTGTCAAGCTGAGCTTCAAAATCAGCCATCCTTTTGCTAAGACTGGACTCAAGGGCCTCTGCAATCTCCTCCAGGCTTCGTCTTGGTGTGTTTTCCATGATAATGTAGAAATAAAGTGGTGCTGTGAGAGAACTGAGATTTTTGAACTGAACAGTAGGCGGCAGGTATGTGCTTCTCAGTGTTTAGTAGTGCATTAGGGCTGTCTACTATTTCATCTATCAATTACACTATACTGATTAACTTGCTGATATTTGTAACTTTATTTAGTGAATAATACAATTTTAAATAAATTTCAAAATAGGAGCTCTTATGTATCAAGTTTTGACAACTACCGCCAAAAAAAAAAGATTTAAATTAATTATATAACTAAATAGGAGTAAAGAGATGATATTCTTATTGAGTTGGTATCAGATACAGTTTTACAACCGGACGCTTGAATATTCCACATTTAGTTCTAACCGTCGCGACACGAACGACTCTATTAGAACCGGGATGAATTTCTGTGATTACACCTAATGGCCAACTTAAAGGATCATCCTGTCCAACAAGTACGACAGTTCCGATTTCTATGGGACGGTCAGGAGAGGTCCACTTCTGTCTGTCTTGCAGCGTGTGCAGATATTCCAAACGCCACTTTTTCCAGTAAGACTGAACCATGCTATCTAGTAATTGCTTGCGTTAAACAAGATTAATGTGCACGTCTTTTAAGTCTACAGCAGGCAAGTACTGCAATGAGGTTGACATTAAAGAATGCGCAGGGGTTATCACTTCTGGTGAAGGATCAGAAGACACATCAGTAAGTAGGCGAGAGTTCATAATGCACTCTATCTGAACCAATACTGTCTGCAACTCCTCATAAGTGAGAAGCTGGTTTCCTATCACACTGTGAAGGTGAGTTTTTAAGCTCTTAATGTTCCCCTCCCAAATCCCACCGAAATGTGGGCTCCGGAGTGGGATCATCTTCTACTTTATTCGGCGTGTGCTAAGCTCCTGCTTAAAAGCAGATTGAAATTCAGAGTCAATCAGAAATTGAAAGATATTATCCAATTGTGCCTTTGCACCTACGAAATTGGTGCCATTGTCGAAGTATAAGCATGAGACAGAGCCACGCCGAGAAATAAACCTCTTAAATGCAGATAAAAAGGCATCCGAATTTAGCTCCGAGACTAACTCGATATGTATGGCTTTAGTTACAAGGCAGACAAATAAGCAGATATATGCCTTCTGTGAATGCTGTCCTCTTATACGAGTAAGCATTATACGTAGAGGGCCTGCGTAATCAACGCCTGTATAAACAAAGGCTTTAGCTTCCGACACACGATATGACGGCCAATCTGTCATCGTGGGCTTGGGGTGTGATGGGTTTACTCTGAAGCAGTAGTTGCATTTCCGCACCCTAACCCCTGACAACGGTCCTGGCGTTCAATATCCAGAAACGTTGGCGCAAAATGGAAATAAGCAGACCTGGGCCTGTATGACAGTTCATAACATGAAAATGATCAATTAAAAGATCCACCACTGGGTCATGCTCAGGGAGCAAAAGAGGATGCTTAGCCTCAAATGACAAGTCAGAATTAGAAAGTCTACCTCATATGCGCAACAGCCCATCTTCGTCAAGAAACACGAATAAGCTTTGCAGCTTTTTTGAAGGCAATTTATCTTTATTAAGAGCTTTAATATCTTCTGCAAAGTGAACTCTTTGAACAGAACGAATTACAGCTTTTTCCGCAGTCATAAGATTATTGACTGTGGCAGAAGAAGAAGAAACTTTCTTTACAAAACGAAGGATATAAACGACAATCCTAAGAAGCTTATCCCAAGAGGATATACGCTGAGCTAATTCATTAGAATCAATGGTTCCCTTGCCCTGTGTTCAGGCAATTGACCTGCATTGGAAAGGGTAAAAGGTTTTACGGGCCATTCCGAATCCACGATGGGCCGTTCCATCACAAGTCATGCGACAAGAGCTGCGAGGGTAACATACCACGCGAAAGACAGTCGCTCGAGTTCTCACACCCGGCGACGTAATAATAATTTTCAGGAGGTAAATTCTCCTGACACTGGGCAACGCGGTTGCTGACAAATACTGACCAACGGTGCGGTGAAGAATGTATCCATGAAAGAGCGATGGTAGAATCCGAGAACGCGAAAGTTCCTGCAATAGGAATACGCGCACGATAAGTTTCATGAACTATACGTTGTAGTATGTAGCTCACTTCAGCCCAAACGCATCTAGTATTTAAGTACATGTAAACCTTATTATTACGACATTATATTGGTGTAACTAGACAGATAAACTGTGTTTCCCTTACTCGACGGTCCCAACCTTACATGGCGACCCTGCCAGTGCTGCCTTTTGGGCAGCGCTGTGCAATAAATTAAATATAAACTATTTGTGTCTTGATTAAAATTAAATCATTCAAAATCTGTGAAACAAAGGACAAATCAGTAAATATGAAAAATAGAGCGGTGATGAATTGACGGTGACAAAGTAACGCTTAATAAATAAAGATAATAAAAAATGCTGGCTGCCGGGCGATGATGGCGCCAGATGGAAGAGAAGAAGGTGCTGGGCGCCGGGAGTCGTTGGCGTCACAGAGGTACTTTTGATGATGCTGGGCGCCGGGAGAAGTTGGTGTCAAGGTATGATGATTCACTGGGTGCCGGGTGATTTTGGTGTCGGCCCAGGGACATGGCAAGGATGACACGGCAATTACTGATAGGTTCATCTTTTATATTGTTTTTTTTTTCGTTAACATAGTTTATTACATGTGGCCACTGTAACTTAATTACCTATTATTAATAATAGATTTAAAACATACAAATGTTAAAATAAAATAAAATAAAACGAGGACGAGTCAAATAATATTATGAATTAATAAATTATTAATTTATTTAATAACATTTTTACTAATTTCGATGCTATAATGTGTTTTTGTGATCTAATTTAATGAAATAACTGAAACATTTTATTATATCATCGATTTTAACATAAAAGTAAAGCCATAAGTGATAAGCTGCTTGTTTTACAGTTCTCTGGCACTACATTTTCTATTTAATATAAAAATAAATAAATTCCAAATTTCAATTATAATTTTAGTTAGTTAGTTTAACTGGGAGGTATCCGCACTTAGCCTCTTGATTGGGCCATTGTGCGTCATATAATTTTAGTGTTAAAACGCATAATTTACTGTAAAGGTTTAACCTACCTAAAATACTGTTTTAAATTTTGTTTGCGATTTATTTTTCTCTTTGATATACTTCAGCTACTTAATTATTACTTATATTAATTTATTTACACTTTTTACCACTTAGCGTCTTAGCGTCTTAAAAATTACGTTATATATCAAAAAGAAATTTATGTCAGAATATACGGCTGCACATTTAAAAATACAGCTTATTTTAATAAAATATTCATGCAAATTAATGTTATTTTAAATACTTCCAGTTTTATCGATTCCACTGTGTTAATGCATTTTTATACACTTTAATAATTGAACATATTAATTTAATTGTACCTAATATTTGTTACCAGGTAGTTAGTTAATCGTCATATTCATTGCACCATATTTAGATGTGTTCGCGGCACTTGTTAACGCATTAGCATATTAAGTGACCGATGAACTCCTCGAAAGATATTTGAAACTGTTCTTATTAGGTAAACGTACAATAACAACTATCGTAATATCAGAAGTTGTTTTGTGTATCAACATTTTATCTGTTCTTTGATATTGATTTTTGACGTGATTTGTTTTCCTTATTTGGAGTCATATGAAGATGACTTGCCTTATTCAGTGTGGTATCTAACAAGCTTAGTTAAATAATTTTGTGATTTAATTACTGGATACCTAATATGTATGTACAAAAAAAAAGATTGTTTATAGATACATTTTAAAATAAAATGTCAGATAAATGGATTGCGATTAGAAATGTATTAAATAGCTTTTGTACAGATAGAGTGCATTTAGTTACATTTCGTAGGACTTATAAATAAAAAGGAAAGTTGAAAATGAGATTGAAACGAGAAAGATTTACGAGTGTGTTTAAAAGATAGGTTGGTTGACTGTAAAGAGCTATTTCTAGAAGCAGGGAATACCTTAGTAAAATTGTTTTGTCATACGATTCGACTGATCACCCAAGAGTAAACAAAATCACTTATGCTAAAGAATTCATTTAGGTAGTGTTGTTTTATTGTAGATTTGGAATTTGCGAGTACGTTTGAATGTTGTGTATGAACGAAGGATTACAGGTAGGGCACACAAGGGGTACAAAACGGAGTCGAATCCTTCAGTTTGATCATGGTGTAAAGGAGATTTCTCTGTGAAAACCGTTGGAGATCAAAAAGATCTTAAAAGATGGTCCGTTTAAAGGTATTAAAAATATGGTACAAGGTACAGTCTAGGGTACAAATCCTTCATTTGATCATGGTGTAGACGAGCTTCTCTCCGTGAAAATGGTTGGAGATCAAAACAAATTACGATCTTAAAAACATGTCCCTAGTAATAAATAAGTCTGTGCATAGCAAATGGTTAAGGACTAAAATGTCTTCTAATAAAAGTCGACTATAAAATAAATACTGTACCAAATAAAATAAAAAATAATGAAATAAAAATGGGGCCGGCCCAAGGTATTCATTATGTACCAAATAAATATTATTACGTGTAATTTTACCCAAAGAGGTAAAAAGTACCCATGCTACGTCGAATGACCTTAAAAAAAAGAGTGCCTACCTATGAATGATGAATTTAATGAATTGGATATTGAAAAGTATTGTCATATTTATAAGTATCAAATATATAATTGAAATAGATAACAAATATTAATGTGCGAATCTTTAAGAACTATTTTAGATTTGTTTTATATTTAAATTGGTCAATTTTAGAAAATTAAATTAAAATATAATGAATTGGTTTAGACATTATGCATTCAATTAGTATTTTTGTGTTGCAACTTGTTAAATACCCACGAATACCATCTTAACCTTATTAGTAAGTAACTATAATTATTATTTCAATTTAAAATATTTTGTTAAAAATAATAGTAGTAATAGTAAAATGTATTTTTCACGGAAATATCAAATTCAGTACAACATTCAGTTAATTTATCAATGCTATGAAAAACATAAGTTAAATTTCTGTTAGTTTTCTATTAGTTTGTTATGTATATAACTTCATATTATTATGCTCAATCAAAAGGATTTGTAACTTTTAGGATTTCTTTTAATATAAAAATTGTGTTGGTAATTTCAATTTTGTTTTAAATTATATTAGTGTAAAAAGAAAAAAGATTTCTTTTTTTCTTAAAAACAACGGGGGAGGTGTAGTATGTAGCTCACTTCAGCCCAAACGCATCTAGTATTTAAGTACATGTAAACCTTATTATTACGACATTATATTGGTGTAACTAGACAGATCAACTGTGTTTCCCTTACTCAACGGTCCCAACCTTACAACGTATCAGCTTGGACATAAGGACCGCAGCGCAAGCGAGCAAGTGTGGTCACTTTGGTAGGGGAAACCTTTGATTTCGCACACAATAAACTCACTGTGATATTCCCAGCAGGATCAGTAGTGTGTAGGTATATGACACATCCATACCCGTTCATACTGGCGTCACAGAAGGCAACGATTAGCACAGTGCTATCACGTAAGACACCTACATGCCGAGGAATTTTCAGAGATGAAATTAATGGAAATTCTTGTATGAACGCCGAAAACTTTAGAATAATGCATTCGGGAGGAGTGTCATCCCATTCAATATTGGACGACACAGGCACAGCTCTTTGATAAGCAGCTTGGCATATAAAATTGTAGGGGCTACTAAGCCGAGGACATCAAACAATCGAGCGACTACAGAAAGTATGCTCCGCTTAGTACATTTCTCTTCTACATTAAGAGTCGTGAAGAAAAAGCTGTCATCGACCGGTGCCCATGAAAGGCCTTATAACTTCGAAGCATTGTTAGAAGAATCATCACAAAAGTCTACTGTACTGCGATGCGAATCCGGAAGATCATCAAGTAGCGCATGAGAATTACTCGTCGACTTTACTAAATCAAAAGCGCCGGACTTAAACAACGAGATCAGTTCTCGTGAAAGAAGAATGGCGCTGGATTCAGCTGCAATAGAATAAACGAAATCGTCCATATAAAGTTTAGACTCTGCCACAGTGGCAGCATCCGGGAAATGTGGCCTCATATCCTAGGCTAATTGGCGAACGGTCCGCATTGCCAAGTATGGACTTGACTTGAGTCCAAACGGGACCCGTTTAAATTCAAAGGTTCGTATTAAATCATTTTGACTGAATCTATATAAGATTTTCAAATATTTACGATGTTCATCAGGGACTTCAATCTGCAAATACATTTGCTTTATATCCGCAGTCATAGCGACAGGGAAAAGACGAAAATCAAGCAATAGCAAGAATAAATCTGCCTGCAAGTTGGGACCGGTATGTAACACATCGTTTAATGACAATCCGGTGTGAGTCGCGGCACTAGCATCAAGTACGATCCGAGGCATCGGCTTATCCAGACGGATAACAGCATGATGCGGGATGTAGTATCCCTCGTCAGTAATATCGGACTCGGCGACTTGTGACAACTTACCCTTATCGACATACTCATTTATTACGTCATTATAGTTTGTTTGTAAGTCAGGCGACTGTTTGAACTTGCATTCCAAGGCCATCAATCGACGTTAAGCAGCAGTGCGAGAATTACCCAGTGCAATCGGGTCTTTAGAAAAAGGTAACGCGACAGAATACCGCCCATCATCAGCGCGAGTGACCGACGATGCAAACAAGTTCTCACATTCGGTTTCTTCTGGGCTTAAAAATTGCATATTAGGTATTTCTTTCAGTTGCCAGAATTTTGCACTAAATCATTAAGTGCGAGTGCAGAAAAAGAAGTTTTATTAATTTTATTTTGAGACTCATTACAGGGATAGTTACCCATCAACACGAAACCGAACGCGGTCAATAAAGCGGGGGGCACATTGGTGCCAGACTCCACTTTGTTGCCTAAGTAAATATACGGAAACAATTGCGCACCTAGTACGACGTCCACGTTCCCGGGAATATTCCACGTCAAATCAGCAAGGGGCAATCCCTTTAAATAGCCGACATTACCCTTGGTTATATAGTGAGTAGGCAGCTGATTTGTTATACAGTCAACGACAAGTGCATGTATCGTGTATTTATTATTTGGGTATACGCGAGACTCAATGTCTAAATTAACGTACCCTAATATGGGCCGAGACGCGGGGCCAATTCCCTTAACAAAAGAATTACTTAAGGGAATTACAACTAAGTTAAGCGCCTTGCAACAATCAGCGGTTATCAAATTATTTTGAGAGCCATTATCAATAAGGCATCGTATTATTATTTTATTACCATTATTAGATTTCGCGTAAATTTGCGCGGTTGACAATAATATAGAAAAAGTAGGTCTATTTCAGCACTTAATGACAGCGAAGGAATACCGGAGAAAACATCAACACTATGATTCGCGTTATCGATGCGCAGCGCAGGCGAAACAGGTGCGCTGTTATCAGCCAAGCAATTTTTCATAACACACGAGTCTATGTTTACGTCGGCCTGGCCGGACGGAGCGCGCGACGGAACCACAGGTGATGTCAATGACCCTTGACCGGTCGGGAGTTGAGACACTTGAGCGTAAATATTTGACCTAATATTATGATCTTTTATATCAAAGTGTAAGTAAGTGTGATGTCTTTTCTTGCATAAATCACAAACATGTGTAGATTTCCAAGACGTAACTGTGTGTGACCCACTTAAACCATTAACACAACCATGTTTTGATTTAGTGAAATCCAATCGCGCGCACGAAGAACTTAAGTTTTTAATCTGAGAAGAAGCGTAAATTAAATGATCGGTTTTGTTACAAAATTCGCACGATTTTGTCGGCGAAGTAGTAGTAGGCACACTCATTACTCGCCACGAACGACTTGTAGGTATGATAGCGGGACCACTGATTAGTGGACGGCTTACTTGCGCTCGCGCCAGCATTCGATGTCCGCGTCGAGTTATTGTTTAAACGTTGCAATATTTTTGCTTGATCTTGTACGAAAGATACCAAGTCATTATAAGACGGCACTTACACAAACACAGACAATGAAACCAGTGCATTACATACAATTCAACAAAAACAAAAATATTAATCTTGATATTCATTATAAAGACACCAAAATTGACGAAGTAAAACAAACTAAATTCCTAGGTTTAACTATAGAACAAGAAGTAAATTGGAAAACGCATATAGATAATATTTGTAACAGAGTCAATAAGTTTATTTATGCCTTAAAGCAGGTTAGATCTGTGACAAATTTAAAAACTGCGATTGCTACCTATCATGCATATGTTGGATCTATATTACGCTACGGTTTACTGATGTGGGGCAATGGCACTAATATAAATAGAGCTTTTATTGCCCAAAAAAAATGCATAAGAGCAATATGTGGTGTTTCTCCACGAACATCATGTCGTCCTCTATTTGCACAGTTGCAATTGCTAACATTGACGTCATTGTATATTTTTGAAACATGTGTATTTGTAATGCAAAATAAGCATCATTTTAAAAGGGCATGTGACATTTATCCACGGAACACAAGAAATCCAAATAGACTGGTAATACCAGAAACCCCAAAAACAATGCATTATAAAAAAAGCTGTATGACTATGAGTATAAAAATCTTCAGTCATATACCTAATGAATTCAAGACATTGAATATAAATCAATTTAAAACAAAACTGAATAAGTGGCTAATCTCACATACCTTTTATGATTTAAAGGAGCTTTTTAAATAATTAATATTCATTTCAACATAATCATTATACGACTGATATCAGAATCTATGTACCTAATTTAATTTAATCCAATTTTTAGATCCAATTTTATATTTAATTTCAATTTAATTTTTTAATTTGCATGCCTCATGCTGGCTAAACATGCTTGGAACGCTCATTTTAAAACACCTCTGTATACCATGTTTAAGCAAATAAAGATTATTAGATTTTTATTTTATTTTATTTTTACTACTGGAAACACATTTTCCAGGCTGTCAAATCACGTCAAGCCCGAGTGGTCTGACGAGCAGTACAGCACACCAACAACCCAAGAATGGGAAACCGCAGACAAGGTTGTCACGGTAGATAGAATGGAATGGGCTCTAAAGAGCTTCAAGCCTTTCAAGTCGGCAGGGCTAGATGAAATCTTCCCAGCACTACTACAATAGCAGACAAATCAAGTAATAAAACATCTACTACCAATCTACAGGGCCTGCATAGCATTTAAATACATACCCAAATCATGGAGGGAGGCGAAAGTAGTTTTCCTACTAAAACCAGGTAAGGAGGACTACACGCAAGCTAAATCTTTCAGGCCCATCAGTCTAACATCATTCCTTCTTAAAACACTGGAGAGACTAGTAGATCGATACCTTAGGGATGGAGCGCTCAAAAACAAGCAACTACATCCCCAACAACATGCCTATAGGAAAGGCAGATCAACAGAGTCAGCGCTGCACATGTTGGTGCATAAAATAGAAACGGCTATCACAAACAAAGCCTCAACCCTAGCCGCCTTCATAGACATAGAAGGGGCTTTTGACAAAACTATGCACAAAAGCATTAACCACGCCCTACAGAAATGCAATGTTGATCCAGTCGTTAGAAACTGGATAACAGAACTAGTAAACAAAAGGGCGGTTCAGATAGTGGTGAACACTACCACAAGAGCAAAGGTAGTAAGAGGATGCCCCCAAGGTGGTGTCATTTCACCACTACTATGGAACATAGTAGTGGATAGCCTACTGAACAGACTAAACGAAAGAGGATACACTACTATTGGTTATGCAGACGACGTAGCAATACTGATAAACGGAAACGCGGAAAATCTGCTTTGCGGAATTATGCGTTCAGCCCTTCAGATTGTAGAAAAATGGTGTGACGAACATCAACTGTCAGTAAATCCGAAAAAGACAGAACTGATCCTTTTCACCAACAAAAGTCCGTCCTTATACTGGAGTGTCACAATGCACTCCAATCCATTGCGAACACCAACAGAGTAATATTCTGCAATGGATCAAAGGACACAGCAACTCACTGGGCAATGACGCAGCAGATAAATTGGCCAAAAGAGGATCGAAGGCAGTAGTCCATGGACCGGAACCACTACTGCCCATATGGCTAAATCAAAACGTGGCTGCGTGAAAGAACCAGAGAAATACACCAAACACAATGGATAAACAATGTAGGATGCAGGCAAACAAAAGATGCGATTTTGGTAGCATCAAAAAAGCTTGCCCGCAACCTCATCAGACTAAAGAGAGACAAACTTTGCAAGGTTATAAGTCTTATAACCGGCCACTGTTCTCTAAACAAACACTTGTGTAACATAGGCGTAACAGACAGCCCCATATGTAGAGGATGTATGGAGGCAGAAGAAACGCTACAGCACGTGCTTATGGAGTGCGGGAGTGTGGCAGAACAACGGGCATGGATTCTCCAATCACCCGGATCACTCCCGGAAGCCTTCAGGAGCCTGAACAGGCTGCTGACCTTCTGGGACGACCTGGGCTGGTTGGAGTGAAGGCAAATGATGTAGCACGCACAATGGCCCAATCAAGAGGCTAAGTGCGGAAACCTCCCAGCCAAAACAAACAAACAATCTCATACACCTACGCACAAACCTGTCACACGGTCCAGGATGGTTACTGATTTTGAAAATGCTTGCAAAACTCTTTTATCCACCGAAATTTCTTGTATAGAAATGCTCTCTCTAATTGATTTAATTAGGTCAACTATCCAAAACAACTTGAAGGTAATTCACTTCTCGAACAATAAAAGAATTTTAAAACCATAGCTAACTCCGGGGGCTCGGAAATGTATAAGACTCAGAAATAGTATGCAACTTAAGCTCAGAAAGAATATTAGATCTTACTTACAAAAGGTTCCGCAACTACTGTTCCAATCTTATTAATAAACTCAAGCGCCAATACCATAGTGAACAAATCAAGAATTCTGTTAACAGCCCTCGCAAATTCTGGAGTATAGTAAACGATATCACTCAGTATAAACCACCCCAGGCTAATAATGTAGCCTTACTGGACCTGAAACCGTTACCAAATAATTCTGTCAATTACGTCAATAACTTTTTTGTCAGTATCGCAGACCTAGCTGATATCATTGTTAAACGGTCGGAACAAAACGGACATGCATCACAATCTTTTACAAGTTACCAAATACTCATCCTTCATCTTTCGTTCTGCTAAACACTGACGTCAAGGAAGTCGAATCCATTCTGTTTAGTCTGGACTCAGGGAGTGCTTCGAGTTGGGATGGTATTAGCACTGCCTTCCTAAAACATGCTAGAGACTTTGCTGTCCCCCACATCTGTACTCTTGCTAACCTCTGTTTCAGCACAGGAGTTTTCCCTAGCTCTTTAAAAAGGTCAATAGTAACCCCTGTGTATAAGAATGGGGGAGAACTGATGTGAACAATTACCGGCCTATTTCTGTCCTTACTTCAATTTCTAAAATCATTGAGAAGCTCCTAAACAAAAGATTAATCGATTACTTAGATAAATTTAAAATACTTTCTTGCTCACAGTATGGTTTCTGAAAGGGCTGCCATTCTCGATCTCACCACCACTATAACTAGAGCAGTTGATAAAGGTGATGAATGTCTAACTGTCTTCCTAGACCTAAAAAAGGCTTTCGACACCGTTTCTGTGCCCATTCTTTTACACAGGTTGGAGAGTATAGGGATCAGGGGTATTCCACTCTTGCTTTTTGCCAGCTATCTCCAAAACAGAACACAAAAAGTGAAAATTGATAATTTCCATAGTAAAAAAGTAAATGTCATCTTCGGTGTTCCGCAGGGAAGCGTCCTTGGCCCGACTCTCTTTGATATTCTCCTTTATTCTCCTTTGATATATATAATAATGAGCTATGTAGTCTACGGGATGTCGGGGGCAGGATATACTCCTACGCGGACGACACTGCCATCGTCTTCACTGACAGTACATGGAATGCGGCTCGTGTGCAGGCTGAGAGGGATCTATGTAAAATATCTAATTGGCTCAGAGAAAACCTCCTAACATTTTAAATTCAGAAAACAAACTATATCTGTTTCTCTCCTTTTGTTAAATCACAACCAAACGATGAGTTCCAAATTAAGATCCACACATGCCCAAGCCCTGGAAGTAGTGATTGCACCTGCACCCCTGTCAACAAAGTAGTTCAAACCAAGTACCTCGGTATAATTCTGGATCAACACCTTAGTTAGCACCCATATCTGGAGCTGCTAACAGGTCGAACAAGGAAACTCATATGGGTCTTCAAGTTACTGAGACAGGTAATGTCTAATAAACTTAAAAACAGAATTTACATAGCCCTAGCTCAGTCTGTTCTCAACTACTGCATCTCGGTATGGTATGGAACTTCTAAAACTCACGTTCTCGGATTGGAGAAAGCACAGAGATCTCTAATCAAAGTTATCCACTCAAAACCTTATCGGTTTCCTACTGATTCCCTCTATAGAATAAGTGGTCTCCTTACAGTCAGAAAACTCTATATTCTCCACCTTATACTACTTTGTCATAAGTCACTTACTTATGTTGACCATACCCATAAAAGGAGGAAAAATGTTGTAGCTCCTGCTTGTAAGGACGAGAGAAATGAAACGTCTCGAAGTGGGATACAGACTCAATTTATTAATCAAATAAATCAGATTATATAGGTGATTACATAGTCCACTAGTATAGTTATGATATACAGGGTGTTCATACAGTACACCTCCCACGGCATTTTTAAAAATAAAATAAGTTTAGTGCAAGCTTATTTTATTTTTAACTATTATTTATAATTCTAAATAAAAGGATCCATTATACGAGTATAATAATACGCTAGTTAAATCTGTCATATTTGTAACATTTTTGCATATTATAATTTATTGTTATTGTTATTGTTGAAATAAAATAAATGTTATAAGCTTATTATCAACTCAATTAATCATTAAAATTTTAAGTACTTACATACCTAAATACATTTTTACAATACAATTACTTTTTACTTATTTTTTATAAAATAGTTTTGTTCGATTTTTATGAACGATGTCTATTTTACCGTCTTTTATAATGTGTACATTTGGAGAAACATCTTTGTATACAACATAAGGTCCAGAGTACACTTCTGAGAATTTATTACCAGTTTCATTTTTTATCAAAATTAAGTCATTTTCCTTATAAGTGATTTGATTTAAATATTTACCATATTTTTCTTTACGAACTAATTTGCTTTGTATTAAATTCTTACGAGCGTCGCTTTGGGATTTCTGTAATCTAAATTTTAATTCTAAGGGGTAGTCATCATAGTTGTAAAGAGGTTCGATATCTCTAACCAAGTTACTCGGCAAGTTACATTTTCTTCCATAAACTAATTCAAAAGGTGTATAATGAGTTTCACTATGTACTGACGTATTAAATAAAAAAGTCCAAAAAGGTAACCAGCTGCTCCACATGTTTGGTTGGTTTTCAGTTTGGATGCGTAAATATGCACCTAAATGCTTATGAGTATTTTCCAATCCTCCAATACTTTCGTGATGATATGAAGTAGAATTAAGCTTATCAATTTGTAATAAATTGCATACCTCTTTGAATGTTGAAGACATAAATTCGGTTCCTCGGTCTGTTGCTATGACTCGTGGGATTCCATGGCGAAGTATAAAATTATTTACAAATGCTCTTGCAACTTCCACACTAGTTTTATAAATAATGGGTATGCTTCCACATATTTTGACAATTCACATTGAATCGTTAGGATGTACGAATAATTATTCATATCTTTATCTAATGGCCCTACAATGTCTAAATACAACTTTTCAAACGCTGTGCCAGCTGTAGTTGTGATATTCATCGGTTCTTTTATATGAATTGAATGTTTTTGCTTTTGACATTGATCGCAACGTTTGACAAACTGTATAACATCTCTCTCTAAGCCTGGCCAAAAATAGTATTTTTTTATGTTGTTTAACATTCGTCTGATACCTGCGTGCCCGCTTGTAGGTAATAAATGAAAGTCGTTAAGTATTACCGTTTTATCATTAGGATCACATATTCTTTCTACATCACTTAAAATGCAAATTCGTGGCCCGGACCACATTTCAAAATGTCTTATTTCATGAACGATTAACTTAAGGAATTTTTCATTACCCTTCATTTTAATAAAATATACTTCTTGAACATTTAGTTTCTTACAAAACTTTTCCAAATCTCTCACAAATTCACATGGTGATATCTGTGATCGAGATTCTGGATTTATATAGATTGTAAGATTTTTATTTGAATAGGAAAATATCTTACTTTCTACAATAATCTCATTATTTTAACGTAGTTTATTTAATTCTGCCTGTGAAACATATCTCATTTCAACCGACCCCTTTGGTTTAGTATGAGTTTCTACGATTTTTGGCTGAGCAGGTAAATCTTTATTGGTACTCATATCGGGAGGTGAAACAATTTGCTCTAACTTTTTCTTTTGTGCTCTTGTAATAACATTCATCACGCACTCATTCATAGCTTTCAATTCTCGACTGGTCATATTTATTCTTGATAATGCGTCTGCTGGCGCGTTATCAGATCCTTTGACATACTCCACAATAAAATCATGTTCTTCTAAAGCAATTCTAAATTTCAATAGTCGACTAGATGGATCTTTCATGTTAAATAAATACACCAGTGGTTTATGATCAGTCCTAATTTTAAATTTACGGCCATATACGGCCATTTTAAATTTATAGACCAAACAATGGCAAGAAATTCCTTTTCTATTGTAGGATAATTAATTTCAGCTTTATTAAGACATCTACTGGCATAAGCGATCGGTTTGTCATTGCCGTTTGAAAGCACTGCCCCGATCGCATAACCTAATGCATCAGTCTGAAGAATAAATTTATTTTCATTAGAAAAAATTGGATACTGAAGTACAGGTGGAGATATAAGACTTTCTTTTATTGATTCGAACGATTTTTGGCATTGTGAACTCCAAAGGAATTGTTCATTTTTCTTACACAACTTATTTATAGGATTTGTTATTGCTGCAAAGTTTTTAATAAATTTTCTGTAGTAGTTAGCGAAAGCTACAAATCTCCTTACCTCGTCGGCAGTTGTAGGTATAGGGTAATTTTTTAAAACAATTATTTTTTCGGGATCGGGTAAAATTCCTTTATGTGAAACTACATGACCCAGGTAGAGAATTTCCTTTTTAAGAAAATCGCATTTATTAGGGTTCAACTTCAAATTTACCTCTCTTAGTTTATTTAAAACATCCTGAAGGTTTTTATTGTGGCAAAATAGACTTTTTTCAAAAACAATAAGGTCATCTAAGTACACAAAACATTTATCATATGTTAGTCCAGCCATGGCCATGGTCATCATTCTAGAGAAAGAATTTGGACTAGTCTTAAGCCCCATGGGCATTCTGGTCATTTGATATTGGCCTGAGCTGAACGCGGTATATTTTCTGCTTTCAGGTTTCAATTCGATGTTATAATATCCTTGTTGGAGGTCTAAATGAGAAAAGAAACATTCAGAAAGAGAGTCTAATATCTCGGTTATGTTTGGAAGAGGGAACTTATCGTCTTGTATGCAATTATTGATTTTTCTGTAATCTATTACCAATCTAATTTTTTTATTTCCTGTGCTATCTGGTTTTTTAGGCACTAAAAGGATTGTACTAGACCATTCACTTGTTGTTGGTTCGATTATACCTTGTTTTAACATTTCATGTATTTGTTTTTTAATTTCTGGTTTTTGGGAGTGCGGTAGTCTGTATTGTTTTGTAAAAATTGGATCTACACTTGGTTTTAATGAAATTGTGTGTTTATAAATATTTGTCGTAGTTAGTTTATCTCCTGGTAGATAAAAAACGTCTGAATATTTTGCAATTATATTTTTTATAGTTATTTTTTTTTTCTGTATTCAAATGATCTAATTGTAATTCTGTAAATTCTTTTTGTACTCTTTCCGCGTTATTTAGGCTTTCATCAAAGTTACAAATCACGTAATCACTCGCTCTGAATATATTTGGTATAATATTACTTAGCGTAACAGTGTTTTCAGTAGTATTTAATATTCTAATTGGAATCTTGCCATTGTTTGGTTTTACTAAGGCACTTGCTATGAAAACACCATCACACAATTCTGATGCCGAAATCACACATTCATCATCTAAATCAGTATCAATGAAATGAATAGACTCGGATCTGGAAGGAATTATTAATGAATAAATATTCTCGTTGGTCCTCAAATCTAAAATTACCTCAGAATTTGTGGAAGTAACTAGAGATAATGTCATATTATCAAAGTTGATGTGTGAGTTATATTTCTTTAAAAAGTCAAAGCCTATAATGCCGTTCGTTTTACATGGTAAATAATGAAACACATAAAATGTATGTTGGAATGTTACGCCCTTTGTTCGAAGTAACAACCACACGTATCCGACTGCCTTTACTTTTCCACCGATGCCATTTATAGTAGTGTCACACTCTTGTATCGGAATGTTTAATTTTACAACGTCTTCATATTTGATAGCTGATATTGAAGCGCCTGTGTCAACAAGCCAGTCATAGGTTTGTCCATATAAAGAAAATGGAATGCGTAAGTTATTATTACAGGAGAAAATAAATGCATTACTTTTAGGCTCGAAAAAACTCGTCTAGTTGCAAATTTGTGTCTAAATTATGTACGTTATCCTGATTATTTTGGGATTCATTATTTTCGTTACCTTGTGATTGAGTCATTGCCTGAAGGGTGTGGTTATTACCCGAACTTCCTTGACCCCTATTATTGTTGTAAAAGAACCTACCTCTTGTCGGGTACGATGGTGAGTTACCTCCCGTACCACGATGGTTCTGCCAAGACGAGCGGCCCCTCTGCTGATAACTTACGCGGCGTTGTTGTCCTCCTCGTGTATAATTCTGTCCTCTTGGATGAGAGTATCTCCGTGACTGAAATCGTCCTCTACCACCTCTATAATAAGAATTGCCCTCGTAATAATTAGAATTAAAAACATCGTAAGATGATGACGATGGAGACATTAGTTCCTCATCTACAGCTACAGTAAAAGATTTGCTTCATAAAATTTTTTCTCGCAAGTTTTTCCTTCCCTTCTAGCAGGTCCAATTTTTATTAAATATACTCTAATTTGCAAAAGTTCATCATATAATTGTTTAACGAACTCTGCCATGAATCAGTAATTAATAAATACTGTGAGTTTTAATTACCACGAAACACATAAGTACTAACTAATACACATAATATTACTATAATAATAAATACCTGTTATTATATGACAGTCTATATAGATAGCGGTATACGTTTATTCATGTCTTTATTTTATTTGGCCACGTAGTATTATTCTGCACACATACCGTTACACTTTATTTTTATAGCACTTAACACTTGAAGACGACAAAGTTAGGTAGGTGTCACTCACACTTTTTCACTGGTGGACTCGATGAAAGGAGTTAGCCATGGTTTCTTTACAAGAAATTTCGGTGGATAAAAGAGTTTTGCAAGCATTTTCAAAATCAGTAACCATCCTGGACCGTGTGACAGGTTTGTGCGTAGGTGTATGAGATTGTTTGTTTGTTTTGGGTGGGAGGTTTCCGCACTTAGCCTCTTGATTGGGCCATTGTGCGTGCTACATCATTTGCCTTCACTCCAACCAGCCCAGGTCGTCCCAGAAGGTCAGAAGCCTGTTCAGGCTCCTGAAGGCTTCCGGAAGTGATCCGGGTGATTGGAGAATCCATGCCCGTTGTTCTGCTACACTCCCGCACTCCATAAGCACGTGCTGTAACGTTTCTTCTGCCTCCATACATCCTTTACATATGGGGCTGTCTGTTACGCCTATGTTACACAAGTGTTTGTTTCGAGAACAGTGGCCGGTTATAAGACTTAAGACTCTGATGAGGTTGCGGGCAAGCTTTTTTGATGCTACCAAAATCGCATCTTTTGTTTGCCTGCATCCTACATTGTTTATCCATTGTGTTTGGTGTATTTCTCTGATTCTTTCACGCAGCCACGTTTTGATTTAGCCATATGGGCAGTAGTGGTTCCGGTCCATGGACTACTGCCTTCGATCCTCTTTTGGCCAATTCATCTGCTGCGTCATTGCCCAGTGAGTTGCTGTGTCCTTTGATCCATTGCAGAATATTACTCTGTTGGTGTTCGCAATGGATTGGAGTGCATTGTGACACTCCAGTATAAGGACGGACTTTTGTTGGTGAAAAGGATCAGTTCTGTCTTTTTCGGATTTACTGACAGTTGATGTTCGTCACACCATTTTTCTACAATCTGAAGGGCTGAACGCATAATTCCGCAAAGCAGATTTTCCGCGTTTCCGTTTATTAGTATTGCTACGTCGTCTGCATAACCAATAGTAGTGTATCCTCTTTCGTTTAGTCTGTTCAGTAGGCTATCCACTACTATGTTCCATAGTAGTGGTGAAAGGACACCACCTTGGGGGCATCCTCTTACTACCTTTGCTCTTGTGGTAGTGTTCACCACTATCTGAACCGCCCTTTTGTTTACTAGTTCTGTTATCCAGTTTCTAACGACTGGATCAACATTGCATTTCTGTAGGGCGTGGTTAATGCTTTTGTGCATAGTTTTGTCAAAAGCCCCTTCTATGTCTATGAAGGCGGCTAGGGTTGAGGCTTTGTTTGTGATAGCCGTTTCTATTTTATGCACCAACATGTGCAGCGCTGACTCTGTTGATCTGCCTTTCCTGTAGGCATGTTGTTGGGGATGTAGTTGCTTGTTTTTGAGCGCTCCATCCCTAAGGTATCGATCTACTAGTCTCTCCAGTGTTTTAAGAAGGAATGATGTTAGACTGATGGGCCTGAAAGATTTAGCTTGCGTGTAGTCCTCCTTAAATGCTATGCAGATTGGTAGTAGATGTTTTATTACTTGATTTGTCTGCTATTGTAGTAGTGCTGGGAAGATTTCATCTAGCCCTGCCGACGTGAAAGGCTTGAAGCTCTTCCCATTCTTGGGTTGTTGGTGTGCTGTACTGCTCGTCAGACCACTCGGGCTTGACGTGATTTGACAGCCTGGAAAATGTGTTTGCAGTAGTAATGCACTGGTTTCATTGTCTGTGTTTGTGTAAGTGCCGTCTTATAATGACTTGGTATCTTTCGTACAAGATCAAGCAAAAATATTGCAACGTTTAAACAATAACTCGACGCGGACATCGAATGCTGGCGCGAGCGCAAGTAAGCCGTCCACTAATCAGTGGTCCCGCTATCATACCTACAAGGCGTTCGTGGCGAGTAATGAGTGTGCCTACTACTACTTCGCCGACAAAATCGTGCGAATTTTGTAACAAAACCGATCATTTAATTTACGCTTGTTCTCAGATTAAAAACTTAAGTTCTTCGTGCGCGCGATTGGATTTCACTAAATCAAAACATGGTTGTGTTAATGGTTTAAGTGGGTCACACACAGTTACGTCTTGTCAATCTACACATGTTTGTGATTTATGCACGAAAAGACATCACACTTACTTACACTTGGATATAAAAGATCATAATATTAGGTCAAATATTTACGCTCAAGTGTCTCAACTCCCGACCGGTCAAGGGTCATTGACATCACCTGTGGTTCCGGCGCGCGCTCCGTCCGGCCAGGCCGACGTAAACATAGACTCGTGTGTTATGAAAAATTGCTTGGCTGATAACAGCGCACCTGTTTCGCCTGCGCTGCGCATCGATAACGCGAATCATAGTGTTGATGTTTTCTCCGGTATTCCTTCGCTGTCATTAAGTGCTGAAATAGACCTACTTCTTCTATATTATTGTCAACCGCGCAAGTTTACGCGAAATCTAATAATGGTAATAAAATAATAATACGATGCCTTATTGATAATGGCTCTCAAAATAATTTGATAACCGCTGATTGTTGCAAGGCGCTTAACTTAGTTGTAATTCCCTTACACGACTCCCAAAAATTAAATAGCAATAACTTTATAAAAAATTGTGAAAATAAATGTATAGCTACTGGGAAAGTGATCTCTTCTTCAATTTCAGACAAAACATTTAATAATGACATTTCTCAAATAAGATTTAGAGAAAAAGTTTACTCGGATCCTCTTGACATATGTAATATTGAAGATATATAACACTTGAAAAAAAATCATCGACCTCAGGTGGGACTCGAACCCACGTCCCATCGCATACCGGGCGAGTGCTTTGACCACTAAGCTACCGAGGACGTCACGTGACAAGATTAAATTCCTCAAGTGTTTTTTCTCGCTGTCAAAGCCAGCGTATTCTGATCAATGTTGTAGCTATATGTATAGCTGAGTAGAATACTACCGTCATCACCCTATAGAAATATTACTAATTTACAAATATTTGACTATTGGTTAAGATCAGAAATGCTTAAATATTGTAAATTTTTGTTTTTAGCAATTCCATGCGAGTCCCACCTGAGGTCGATGATTTTTTTTAAGTGTTATATATCTTCAATTAAACCTTGCATGGAATTGCTAAAAACAAAAATTTACAATATGTAATATTTTCAATAATTATTTCATTGACCTAACGACTACAAATTTTGAACCTAATAATAAGACATCATTACTTGACAATTCAAATGTACTTACGATATTCTTAAGACCAGTAAATGAAAGAGAAATATATAATATTAAAATGACACTAAAAAATTGCAAATCGTGCGGCTACGATAACATATCGACTAAAAATTTAAAGAATGTTGCTGCCCACTTAAGTTACGTGCTAACTCACGTAATTAACCTCTCCTTTGTTGATGGTATTTTCCCAGAGAGGTTAAAATTATCGCTAGTCAAACCACTCTACAAAAAAGGAGACAAACTTGAGCCTAACAATTATAGGCCAATAACATTATTCCCTGTTCTATCTAAAATCTTTGAAAAGGCGTATCTAAGCCGAGTAAATGATTTTTTGTCCAAATACCATATTTTGCACCCACAACAATATGGTTTTCGAAAAGGTAGCTCAACGACACTTGCGTGTTTCGACTTTTTGAAAATCGTTACTGACCGCTTGAAAAAGAGTGTACCTCTTGTGTCCATATTTCTGGACATGAGTAAGGCTTTTGATTTCGTTAATCATTCTTAACTTTTAAACAAATTACATATTTATGGTATTAGGGGTAGGGCACTGGATTGGGTGGCGAGTTATTTAGAAAACAGACAGCAATACATAGAGATATGTAAAACTGTTAAAACACAAAATACTCTCGCGAAACACACCTTTCGGTCTGACCTTAAAACTAACAAAACAGGTGTTCCGCAGGGAAGTGTACTCGTTCCTCTTCTCTTTTTATTGTATATTAATGACCTCCCAAAAGCCAGCAGGCATGAGTCCATTCTCTTTGCGGATGATACTACTTAAATAATCAAATGCGATGATCGGAAAAATTTTGAAATAGAGGTAAATGATACTTTTAAAAATGTAATTAAATGGATGGAAAGTAATAACTTGAAAATAAATATTGATAAGTGTAAGCAAATTCAATTTCTATCTTATAATTCGCAACCTCTACCGCTTCAAATTAAATATGAAAATAACACAGTAGACTCAGTTAATGATCATAAATTACTAGGCATCACTATTGACAAGCATCTAAATTGGAAAGGACATATAGAGCAAGTGTGTAATAAGCTAAACCAATTTGTTTTTGCCTTGCGAAAACTGAGACAAACAGTCTCTGTAGAGGCGGCTCTGACAGCTTATCACGGCTATGTTTCATCCGTTTTGAGTTATGGGTTGATATTATGGGGAAACTCAGTAAACGCTAATCAGGCTTTTAAAATCCAAAAAAAGTGTATAAGAGCCATCTGCAACGCGAAATTTGACGACAGCTGTAAACCATTGTTCAAAAAACTTGCGATTCTACCTCTGCCGTCGCTGTACATTAAGGAAGTCTGTTTGTTTGTATTCTCCAATCCAAAATTTTGGAAAACACGAGCTGAAATAAGTAATAGGCAAACTAGAGCTAGAATTATGAACAAATTATATCATCCTACTTGCCATAAACTTTTATATAAGATAAATATTTATAATATGTGTATTGTGCTGTTCAATAATTTACCAGACGACTTCAGATTAATTCATGACATAAATACATTTAAAACAAAGCTAACAAAATGGTTATTACATCACAGCTTTTACACTATTAAAGAATTTCTTGAATTTAAAGATAAAATAATAAATTAAATATGCATTAATATTAATTATTGTGATAGTATATTTGCACGCTAATATTAGGCTGAATGCACTGGACTCATTCTATCATTATCACCTGATGTATTTACTGTATTCTTGCAAATAAAACATTTGACTTTGACTTTGACTTTGAAAACTAACAAAAATTTAACTTATGTTTTTCATAGCATTGATAAATTAACTGAATGTTGTATTGAATTTGATATTTCCGTGAAAAATACATTTTACAATATAAACGGTTAAACTGGATAGTAAAATAAAAACACTTAGTACATCAAATCGCTAATAAAAATTTAACAAAAATTTTGGAAAACATCACATTGTTCATTCAACATAGGTATATAAATTAAAATACTAACAAAATTTCTAATTTTAACAAACGGAGACGAGTCAAACTTTTGGCATGATTTTAACTTCTAAGTACAATTAGCTATTTAAAAAAATACAGAAAATTGATATAGAGTAATATTTTTAACAAAATATTTTAAATTGAAATAATAATTATAGTTACTTACTAATAAGGTTAAGATGGTATTCGTGGGTATTTAACAAGTTGCAACACAAAAATACTAATTGAATGCATAATGTCTAAACCAATTCATTATATTTTAATTTAATTTTCTAAAATTGACCAATTTAAATATAAAACAAATCTAAAATAGTTCTTAAAGATTCGCACATTAATATTTGTTATCTATTTCAATTATATATTTGATACTTATAAATATGACAATACTTTTCAATATCCAATTCATTAAATTCATCATTCATAGGTAGGCACTCTTTTTTTTAAGGTCATTCGACGTAGCATGGGTACTTTTTACCTCTTTGGGTAAAATTACACGTAATAATATTTATTTGGTACATAATGAATACCTTGGGCCGGCCCCATTTTTATTTCATTATTTTTTATTTTATTTGGTACAGTATTTATTTTATAGTCGACTTTTATTAGAAGACATTTTAGTCCTTAACCATTTGCTATGCACAGACTTATTTATTACTAGGGACATGTTTTTAAGATCGTAATTTGTTTTGATCTCCAACCATTTTCACGGAGAGAAGCTCGTCTACACCATGATCAAATGAAGGATTTGTACCCTAGACTGTACCTTGTACCATATTTTTAATACCTTTAAACGGACCATCTTTTAAGATCTTTTTGATCTCCAACGGTTTTCACAGAGAAATCTCCTTTACACCATGATCAAACTGAAGGATTCGACTCCGTTTTGTACCCCTTGTGTGCCCTACCTGTAATCCTTCGTTTATACACAACATTCAAACGTACTCGCAAATTCCAAATCTACAATAAAACAACACTACCTAAATGAATTCTTTAGCATAAGTGATTTTGTTTACTCTTGGGTGATCAGTCGAATCGTATGACAAAACAATTTTACTAAGGTATTCCCTGCTTCTAGAAATAGCTCTTTACAGTCAACCAACCTATCTTTTAAACACACTCGTAAATCTTTCTCGTTTCAATCTCATTTTCAACTTTCCTTTTTATTTATAAGTCCTACGAAATGTAACTAAATGCACTCTATCTGTACAAAAGCTATTTAATACATTTCTAATCGCAATCCATTTATCTGACATTTTATTTTAAAATGTATCTATAAACAATCTTTTTTTTTGTACATACATATTAGGTATCCAGTAATTAAATCACAAAATTATTTAACTAAGCTTGTTAGATACCACACTGAATAAGGCAAGTCATCTTCATATGACTCCAAATAAGGAAAACAAATCACGTCAAAAATCAATATCAAAGAACAGATAAAATGTTGATACACAAAACAACTTCTGATATTACGATAGTTGTTATTGTACGTTTACCTAATAAGAACAGTTTCAAATATCTTTCGAGGAGTTCATCGGTCACTTAATATGCTAATGCGTTAACAAGTGCCGCGAACACATCTAAATATGGTGCAATGAATATGACGATTAACTAACTACCTGGTAACAAATATTAGGTACAATTAAATTAATATGTTCAATTATTAAAGTGTATAAAAATGCATTAACACAGTGGAATCGATAAAACTGGAAGTATTTAAAATAACATTAATTTGCATGAATATTTTATTAAAATAAGCTGTATTTTTAAATGTGCAGCCGTATATTCTGACATAAATTTCTTTTTGATATATAACGTAATTTTTAAGACGCTAAGACGCTAAGTGGTAAAAAGTGTAAATAAATTAATATAAGTAATAATTAAGTAGCTGAAGTATATCAAAGAGAAAAATAAATCGCAAACAAAATTTAAAACAGTATTTTAGGTAGGTTAAACCTTTACAGTAAATTATGCGTTTTAACACTAAAATTATATGACGCACAATGGCCCAATCAAGAGGCTAAGTGCGGATACCTCCCAGTTAAACTAACTAACTAAAATTATAATTGAAATTTGGAATTTATTTATTTTTATATTAAATAGAAAATGTAGTGCCAGAGAACTGTAAAACAAGCAGCTTATCACTTATGGCTTTACTTTTATGTTAAAATCGATGATATAATAAAATGTTTCAGTTATTTCATTAAATTAGATCACAAAAACACATTATAGCATCGAAATTAGTAAAAATGTTATTAAATAAATTAATAATTTATTAATTCATAATATTATTTGACTCGTCCTCGTTTTATTTTATTTTATTTTAACATTTGTATGTTTTAAATCTATTATTAATAATAGGTAATTAAGTTACAGTGGCCACATGTAATAAACTATGTTAACGAAAAAAAAAACAATATAAAAGATGAACCTATCAGTAATTGCCGTGTCATCCTTGCCATGTCCCTGGGCCGACACCAAAATCACCCGGCACCCAGTGAATCATCATACCTTGACACCAACTTCTCCCGGCGCCCAGCATCATCAAAAGTACCTCTGTGACGCCAACGACTCCCGGCGCCCAGCACCTTCTTCTCTTCCATCTGGCGCCATCATCGCCCGGCAGCCAGCATTTTTTATTATCTTTATTTATTAAGCGTTACTTTGTCACCGTCAATTCATCACCGCTCTATTTTTCATATTTACTGATTTGTCCTTTGTTTCACAGATTTTGAATGATTTAATTTTAATCAAGACACAAATAGTTTATATTTAATTTATTGCACAGCGCTGCCCAAAAGGCAGCACTGGCAGGGTCGCCATGTAAGATTGGGACCGTCGAGTAAGGGAAACACAGTTTATCTGTCTAGTTACACCAATATAATGTCGTAATAATAAGGTTGACATGTACTTAAATACTAGATGCGTTTGGGCTGAAGTGAGCTACATACTACAACGTATAGTTCATGAAACTTATCGTGCGCGTATTCCTATTGCAGGAACTTTCGCGTTCTCGGATTCTACCATCGCTCTTTCATGGATACATTCTTCACCGCACCGTTGGTCAGTATTTGTCAGCAACCGCGTTACCCAGTGTCAGGAGAATTTACCTCCTGAAAATTATTATTACGTCGCCGGGTGTGAGAACTCGAGCGACTGTCTTTCGCGTGGTATGTTACCCTCGCAGCTCTTGTCGCATGACTTGTGATGGAACGGCCCATCGTGGATTCGGAATGGCCCGTAAAACCTTTTACCCTTTCCAATGCAGGTCAATTGCCTGAACACAGGGCAAGGGAACCATTGATTCTAATGAATTAGCTCAGCGTATATCCTCTTGGGATAAGCTTCTTAGGATTGTCGTTTATATCCTTCGTTTTGTAAAGAAAGTTTCTTCTTCTTCTGCCACAGTCAATAATCTTATGATTGCGGAAAAAGCTGTAATCCGTTCTGTTCAAAGAGTTCACTTTGCAGAAGATATTAAAGCTCTTAATAAAGATAAATTGCCTTCAAAAAAGCTGCAAAGCTTATTCGTGTTTCTTGACGAAGATGGGCTGTTGCGCATAGGAGGTAGACTTTCTAATTCTGACTTGTCATTTGAGGCTAAGCATCCTCTTTTGCTCCCTGAGCATAACCCAGTGGTGGATCTTTTAATTGATCATTTTCATGTAATGAACTGTCATACAGGCCCAGGTCTGCTTATTTCCATTTTGCGCCAACGTTTCTGGATATTGAACGCCAGGACCGTTGTAAGGGTTAGGGTGCGGAAATGCAACTACTGCTTCAGAGTAAACCCATCACACCCCAAGCCCACGATGACAGATTGGCCGTCATATCGTGTGTCGGAAGCTAAAGCCTTTGTTTATACAGGCGTTGATTACGCAGGCCCTCTACGTATAATGCTTACTCGTATAAGAGGACAGCATTCACAGAAGGCATATATCTGCTTATTTGTCTGCCTTGTAACTAAAGCCATACATATCGAGTTAGTCTCGGAGCTAAATTCGGATGCCTTTTTATCTGCATTTAAGAGGTTTATTTCTCGGCGTGGCCCTGTCTCATGCTTATACTCCGACAATGGCACCAATTTCGTAGGTGCAAAGGCACAATTGGATAATATCTTTCAATTTCTGATTGACTCTGAATTTCAATCTGCTTTTAAGCAGGAGCTTAGCACACGCCGAATAAAGTGTAAGATGATCCCACTCCGGAGCCCACATTTCGGTGGGATTTGGGAGGGGAACATTAAGAGCTTAAAAACTCACCTTCACAGTGTGATAGGAAACCAGCTTCTCACTTATGAGGAGTTGCAGACAGTATTGGTTCAGATATAGTGCATTATGAACTCTCGCCTACTTACTGATGTGTCTTCTGATCCTTCACCAGAAGTGATAACCCCTGCGCATTTTTTAATGTCAACCTCATTGCAGTACTTGCCTGCTGTGGACTTGAAAGACGTGCACATTAATCTTGTTCAACGCAAGCAATTACTAGATAGCATGGTTCAGTCTTACTGGAAAAAGTGGCGTTTGGAATATCTGCACACGCTGCAATACAGAGAGAAGTGGACCTCTCCTGACCGTCCCATAGAAATCGGAACTGTCGTACTTGTTGGACAGGTGATCCTTTAAGTTGGCCATTAGGTGTAATCACAAAAGTTCATCCCGGTTCTGATAGAGTCGTTCGTGTCGCGACGGTTTGAACTAAATGTGGAATATTCAAGCGTCCGGTTGTAAAACTGTATCTGATACCAACTCAATAAGAATATCATCTCTTTACTCTTATTTAGTTATATAATTAATTTAATAAACATAATTCTAACAACTATAACTCATTTACTTCTATTAATTTGTCTCCTTTTGAAAGTTCTGCGATTTTCCAAGGCAGGCAGCATAATTGGGCTAAGGTGCCCAAGTGACCCAAATTAATTTTTAAAATATTTATTATTACTAAACCTAAGCAATAGGTAATTTCTTTAATAATAATTTATTATTTTATATAATAATATAAAATATTATATTATAATAATATATCATAAGGATCGCGCTCTTGGATTCGCTGAGCCTGGTGACACCAGCGCCATAGTTTTGGCTACCGTTCACCGAGCGCCGACCATTGCGTTTTGCATTCCTAACTTTTTCGACATCGCGGGCGCGTCTTCTCGTGTAATTATGGTGAGGAGTTCGTTTTTTCTCCGTGATGGACAGCTGAAAGTTGCATGAAACTCGTTATAAATACCCAACAGTGATTTGACAATCTGTTTCGTGAAGTGCTTCACGGTGTGAACTGCGGAGAGGAGCTTAGTGAGGCGTTCCTGAGCTGGTCTGCAGGTTAGTGGGCCAATAGTTTTCGGTGCTGACGACGAAACATTTCTCTTTCTTTTATACATATTTACACGCTGCTTCACCAGTATACTTATAATCGTGTAAATTAATACGGGTAAAGTGAAGTCTGGCAAGTTTTTAAATTAATTTTTGATGAATTCTTTAAAACTGATGTACACGGCGAAACAATAAGAACAACTGTTTCAAAGTGGTGTCGAGTTCCTCGTCAACAACCAAACATTGTGCAACCAAACTATTGTCAGGTATGCAACCCATTGCATACCTGATACTTTATAGTATGGAATAGATACTCGCTGAAGGTGATACAGCTCTATACACCGACCTCTACACTAGATACCCTGATGAGGAAGTGGAGGCTATGTATTAGGATATCAGTAAGGCCATGAAAACCACTAAAACTTACTTCAATGTTGTGATGGGGGTTTCAACGCGAAACTGGGCAAGCGAAGCGATAATGAGCTGAGAGCGGGGCAATTTGGGTATGGGCAACGGAACCCCAGGGGAAAAAGGCTGGCCAAATTTCTGAAAAAGGAAAAACCTCTTTCGATGAATTCCTTTTCTCAGAAGAAGTTGACCTGGATGAGTCCCGATGGGTCCACGAAAATGATATTGATTTTATCATGACTACAAAGCGACGAGTGTTAAATGATGTCTTCGTGATCAACTGGGCGAAAACCGGAAGCGATCACCAAATGGTTAGAGGCACATTAAACATTAATGTCAAGCTAGATGGGTATCATGTGAAGTCTACACTCCGACCTGTTAATGCCTTCAGCATGGGTTGTCAAATCGCTTTGAACGCCAAGAGAACTGCGAGTTAGTGAACGAGATTCAGAATAGGTTTGTATAAACTGTCCAGGCGGTCGGGTCGAAATTTTTAAACCCCGTGGTAGAAACAGGTCGCAAAATATACCGACCATACACTCAAACTCATGGCAGAGCAACGTTCAATGGCATTGCAGACCTCCGTTGACGCTAAGGCATATTGGTGGCTCAATAGACGGATATGGAAGTCCTTGCGACAGGATGTCCACAATTTTAATACAAACTTTATTTGATAATATTTTTAATGAGTTTAGACGCGAATAAATACGGACTGTTTTACAATAACAGAGTGAAACTAAAATTAAAATAGAAATTTTAGTGCATGCTAAAACTGTTACTACTGCGGGTTGTATAAGTATGATTCTGTTACATAGATTGCAATTAATGTAAACATCGATAATGATGAATGATTATAATTATTATTACTAAGTGAGACTTCCTATCTAATACGTGAAATTTCAATTTCTGAAATATTTTTTGATTAGCCATGCTATTTTTGGTTCTTAGTTCTTAAAAAGTATTATTTCAAATTTAATTTGTTTAGAAGAGGTAATATTTTTTTATTTTATAATGTCTTATGCCTGGTAGTTTTGTGGAAAGCACTTGTCTTTGAAAAAAATTTGCTGGATTTTATAAGTTGACGTATAATTTTGCAGGATTCATAACACAAATGCTAGGATAATGCTAGCCTAAAAAGCAGTTATATGAAAAGGTTTAGTAATTAACTGCTTTTAAGATATGCAAAGGCTGTAATAAAAGTTGTTAATACATTATGGAAGAGAAGTGAAGGGATATCTACTTGGCTAAAAGGCGGCTATGTGTAATTAGCCGCTTTATAGTTATGGATAAGATCGATAACTTCCTGTCCCAAAAAACTCTTTTGGCAGTTATCAATAAATCCATAACTATAAAGCAGTTATGAACCTTTAGCCGCTATATAGTTATGCACACTTGAAGCGATCTTTAAAATTTTACAAGATTAGAAAGAAAAATATGTATTTATTTACATAAATATTAATATTTATCAAAATTAAAAGATTTCATGTGAAGGTTGAAAAAAAAACCTTTCTTTTGGTATATGGCAACATGACTTAATGTTTATAGAAACTGAGTAGCATCGGTTTGAAAATTTTGCCGCCTTTTTTTGTTTTCAAAATTCACCCCCTAAGGTGGTGAAATGGGGATCCAAAGTTTGAATCAAAGTCTCTCAGTTTTAAAGTTAGGATCGCCAAATTAAGTGTTTACGGTTATAAGCATATGAAAATTATTACATGGATCTCAGCGTTTTTGATAAAAATAAAATAAAAGGGGGATGAAGTTGTGTATGAAAAGTCCTTCGTTTTCAAAGTAAACATTACTAAAATGATTATTTAGGCTTACGGTTAGAAACTCACTCAAAATATATATGTGTTGTTGAAATGAAATGAAATGAAATGAAATGAAATGAAATGAAATTCTTTATTCTGTATATAGGCCCTCTTCCGGGCACTAATACACGTCCCAACATATAACTTAGCCCTACCACCGCTTCCGGACAACATATCGGCTGGTGATGAGAAGAAACGGCGCAAGAAACTCAGTCACCTTTGTCAGCCTGATTTTATTACAGGAAATACAATTACAAGATAGTGTAAGTGCGAGCTAGGCAGGCTATTAAGTCCATGCACTCTTGTCGTTCAAGTAATCTTCAACTTTGTAGTATCCTTTTTCCATAAGAATTTTTTTAATGTGGTTTTTGAACTCATAAACAGGTAAGTCAACAAGAGTTTGTGGTACTTTATTGAAGATTTTTATACATTTCCCCAAAAATGAATTACCCACTTTCTTTAATCTGAAGCTCGGAACGGCAAGTTTATGTTTATTTCTAGTATTATAATGATGTGAATCACATTTAAGGCTAAACGAACTTAGGTTTTTTCTAACATACATAATATTGTCAAAAATGTTAATATTTACGACGCTACTGTTAATATTTTAATATCTTTAAAGACCTCCCTCAGAGAGTCGCGAGGCCCAAGACAGTATATTGCACGTACAGCTCTTTTTTGCAACACAAAGATTGACTCAATATCAGCAGCTGAGCCCCATAGCAATAGACCATACGACAACAAGCTATGAAAATAACTAAAATATACTAGTCTTGCCGTTTCGACATCAGTTATAAGCCTTATTTTCCTCACAGCATAAGCCGCCGAACTGAGCCTTCCTGACAAGGCAATTATATGGGGACCCCATTGCAGTCGGGAGTCTATTGTAATTCCCAAAAAGGTTGTTGCATCGACTGCATCTATATGATCGTCTGACATATTAATATGCGTACTGACCTGCCTCACATTGGGCATCGTAAATTTGATAAGCTTGGTTTTTTTTGCATTAAGTAACAGATTGTTCGCAGTAAACCATCGTACTACTTGAGAGAGAGCATCATTCACATCGTCAAAGGCAGCTTTACCTCTGTCAATTTTAAAAATCAATGATGTATCATCTGCAAACAATACTATCTCACAAAGGTCTTTAGTAAAGTAAGGAAGGTCATTTATATATATCAGGAATAATAAAGGTCCCAATATAGAGCCCTGGGGCACACCCATGCATAATGGGGCCCCGGAAGAGTCAGTTCCATTGACATTAACTGTTTGCGTTCTATCCGTGAGGTATGACTCTAACAATTTTTCTGATTCATTTGAGACACCATAATGCCGTAATTTCATTAATAACGTTTTGTGATCTACACAATCGAAAGCCTTAGACAAATCACAAAAAACCCCTAGAGCATCTTGCTTATTTTCAAACGCATCGAAGATATGCTTAATGAGTGCAACACCCGCATCAGTTGTGCTTCTACCCTTGGTAAAACCAAACTGATTCTCATGCAATAGTTTGTTCATTCTAAAGTGTGATAAGAGTTGATTAAACACTATTTTTTCAAATATTTTACTAAGAGCTGGTAGTATTGATATCGGTCTATAGTTAGAGGGATCACTTTTATCTCCGGATTTAAATATGGGTATGATTTTGCTGTATTTCATTAAATTAGGAAATGAGCCTTCATCAATACACTGATTAAATATACAAGCAAGATGCGTTGCTATACTATTAATTATATGGTTGATTATATTAATTGAAATGCCCCATAAATCTTCTGTTTTATTTAAATTTAGCTCTCTAAATGTTTTAACAATAATTTCGGGATTTATATGCCTGAAATTTAGAATAGAACTGCATTCCTCGACATTTGATTTCAAAAAAGTTTCTGCAAGACCTTGTGAAGAGTTTAATTTACTAGTTGTGGCAATAGGTATAGTAGAAAAAAAATCCTTAAACGCGTTTGCTACTTCGTTGTCGGATTTAATAATTTTATTATCAACAGGCTAAATGAGCGATCTAATTGTTTAGTTTTGCACGTTTCTCTATTAATAATGTTCCAAGTGGCTTTTATTTTATTTTTGGAGCTAGCAATAGTATCACGAATGTAATTTGATTTGGCCACTGAACATACGTTTTTTAAAGATTTTAGAGTATTTTTTGACATGTTCAATAATTTTAGGGTCTTGAGTTTGCGCTTTTAGGTCATACAATTCATATAAGTTTCTCCTACTTTTATGAATTCCAGTCGTAGCCCAGTCACTGAATTTACATTTATTTGTATTTATTTTAAGGTGTTTTTGCTTAAATATATTGTTAAACTCATCTTTAATCAATCCAAACAAATTTTCATACGACACATCCGTAGTGTCACTGTTGAATGGTAATACATTTATTCTATATCAATATTTTTCTTAAATCTATCTAATTGATTGGCAGCGACTGGCCTACAAATAATATCTACCATAGGTGAAACATGATGGTGCTCAAATGTGGCTATTTGTCCACTATGATCTGATCTTAAGCAGTTTATAATTGATTTTTGCCTAACTTCACAATTACAGAAAATATTATCTAAGCAAGAAGCTGTTGTAGGAGTGATGCGAGTAGGTTCATTAAAAAGGTTAATTAAACTATAGGATTTAAAAAGATTTAAGAACCTTACAGAGTTTTGAGTTACTTCTAATAAATCAATGTTAAAGTCTCCACATACAACTATTTTCTTATTAGATTTTGATAATATATTTAATACCTGTTCCATGGTGGACTCAAAAGGAAGGTAATCTGCCGATGGGGGTTTATATACACTAACAATGATATACCGCTCTAGCTCAGCACATGCTAGTTCAATAGTTTGCTCTATAGAGAGTGCCACGATGTCTGTGCGTTCTTTGGACTTAATATTGTTTTTAATAAGAATTAGTGATCCCCCTCGCTGAGCTGACTCTCTACTGAACAAACTAATGTTGGAATCATAAACCTTAAAAGGGGTGAAAAGCGGGTAAAATTTTGTATTTGAAGTTCATTATTTTCTAAGTATAGGTTAAACAACATCTTTCTGTAATGGCCACTTCTGTCGCAGACTCGCAGAACCGATGAAATGTGGGGTAAACGGGTTCTCGAGTGGAGACCACGCCTAGGCAAACGTAGTGTAGGACGTCCCCCAGCTCGATGGATCGACGACCTTAAGAAGATGGCTGGCAGTAGATGGAAAAAAAACGGGATATTGTCCTCTTTGGCGCTCTTTGAGGGAGGCCTACGTCCTGCAGTGGACTACAAAGGGCTGAGATGAGATGATGATCATGAGATTAAACAATGAAATAAGAAGTATTTTTTGCGATTCCATGGTTTATTTTTAAATCTAGGTTAGCGCGGGCGAAGCCGTGGGCGACTGCTGTAATATTTCTTTACGTAGGTATATTGTTCTTTAATTGAACGTTTTTTGTTCCATCATAGCAAACATACTGTAGTCCACGCAAACGAAGTTGCAGGCACAGCTAGTTTTAAATAAAATTATGATTCGTTCACTCATGTAGTTCCTTGGTAGAGACTTTGCAAAGAACTGCGAACCCATAACGAGTCTATTGCTATAACCGTAAAAATTTAGCAGAATACCTATTTTGTCTCCATAGAACTGACCTTGACATTGATTGGAAACTGTATATCAATAGATTTAAATGAAAAAACTTTTACGGATTATTTCGCGATTTAAGAAAGAACATATAGCCGACATCAAACATAGACGGAATACTAAGTCTGCAGTGTGTGAACATGCCTTAGATACACCCAACCATTTCATACGATTTGACCAGCCTAAAGTCCTTGCAAGAGAACGACGATTTGTTCCTCGCATGTTAAGGGAGGCAATTGAAATTAGAAGACACCCGAATTTCAACAGAGAAGATGGTTGGAAAATACCACCAGCATGGGATCCTGTTTAACGAAATCCCATGCTAGGCCCCGCACTGCAAGACCTCTAGATACAGTTAGCTCTTTTTGCGTAGATAGGAACACAAATTAATATTAACTGAGTGACGGTAGTTTATATTTTTTCAAAATATTGTAAAGACGAATAACACCTTAGTCTACCTGTGACCACGAACGCTGTAAAGTGTTCGAAACGTCAGGTTAAATAAAATGTTAATAAATCGCGAAATAATCCGTAAAAGTAGTTTCATTTAAATGTATCTTGTTCGCGTAAATAAAAGACAACAGTATGTATATCAATAGAATATGTTTTTTACAAATTTAGCAGACTTGGGGCCGTGTGCGTGGTTTCTCACCCAACATGGTACATACTTTGCTACTGTTACGTATTATCTCATCCACTCGAATGTTAAAAACCGGCCAAGTGCGAGTCGGACTCGAGCACCAAGGGTTCCGTAACAATATCTATGAAAAACGGCAAAAAAAATCACGATTTTTGTATGGGAGCCCCCTTAAATAATTATTATATTCCGTTTTTTGTATTGTTCTTAAAGCGGCAACAGAAATACCTACTACACTATCTGTAAAAATTTCAACTCTCTTACTATCACGGTTCATGAGATACAGCCTGGCGACAGACGAACAGACAGACAGACAGCGGAGCCTTAGTAATAGGGTCCCGTTTTACCCTTTGGGTACGGAACCCTAAAAATGATTGTTTTTGTGTGTAGTTATTTAATTTTATTATTGTCCGAACATATTTAGTCTTTCAAAGAGTAGAATAACTGTTTCAAAGATAATTCATACTGTGGCTTTCATATTTTGTAAGTTGTTTCTCAAAGTGAACGTGAACGTGTACACATCACACGACTAGTAAACATAACGCTTTTTGGTGCATTGCAAGAGATTGCAAGAATAAGCTAAGGATTTTAAACCTGCTAATTTACAAATGTTTTACCCTTATTTCCGTAAGCATAAATCATTAATTTTCCCCACTTTCAAACAGATGCCGCTACACGAAGTTTGGTCCAGAAAGCGCAAGTATTGATTATGAATGTTACAGGGGCCTAGCACGAAAGTGTATCTTTCGTGAGGTCGTATAAACCTAAATAATTAAAATGGCCAGTCTTATGTGTCAATCCTTTGATAAAATATGACCAACTTAATCTAGTCGTGTATAAAACCCGACCGTTTTCATTTGTTCATAAATTGTCAAACCTTTGGTACGGGGGAATGGATGTTTTAATTTGATCGGATAATACGACCGTCCGTACGATGCGCTTTCGTATTAGACCTCCTGGATAACGTGGTTTTGTTTTCCAGCATGAACGGAATGGTGAGTTTTGCAGACATTTACAACCCTCCACTAGAAGGCGCTTTTTGAATTTTAACATTTTTAACTAGCTGGGATCAATAACATTTTACTACCATGTCTAGTAGACATTGTCTACCAGACATGGTAACGGAATTATTAAAAATATTTTTTATTTTTATTATCTAATTTTATTCAAGGAAGGTTTTTTCTTAATAGAAGAAGTCACCTTCATAGAAAACACAAATTACATGACACCATGATACTTCTTACTAGCTATTTCTATAATTCATACCCTTAATTACTAGTTTATACAGAGATCTGGCTGTATCCGAAATAGGAGCAGCCAGTAAACTATTACACACTCCTACATCAAATTCTATAATACAGTTTTCGTAGAAAAATGACCGTCGTTCAGCTTCATCACGAACACATTGCATGAGAATGTGATACGTATCCTCTACAACATGGCACTTAGTGCAGTTGGGAGATTTCGTTTTGCCCATTTAAATTTTGGCATTTCGAAAGATTCCTGTTCAGCTTCACAAGAATTCACGAACATTATCTCGGAGCACTGGCAAGTGCAACGACCATACCCTTTTAAATCAAAGTATGATAATAAGTAATTAATAAAATAAATATTAAATTTTTCTCTTCAAATTATTTCTAACTAAAAAGGGCAACTTATTAAACACCATGATTTCTTCGTAATTTTAAACCACTTTCAAACCCTAATAAAACAAGCTTTTTACAGCGGATTGACCGGAATAGACAGATAAAAAATAGGATAATATGTTTGATGGATCCTTCAGTGCATTGCGCGAGCGCACGTTGTATTGTTTTTTGTGCCTGATGCTGGACATATGATGCGGAATTGTGAGCCATAGCATAAAAAAGCTTTTAAGAAATATTAACAAATAGAAATGTGAAACTATACAAAAAATACTGCATTTGAAACAAAAGGACCGTAGAAAGGGACGCCATTAACTTCGCAGGCGAAACTACGCACGTGTATCCCATAGCTAGACGAGAACACTTGAGGTCAGATGTTGTCAACGTTTGAATGATTTTAAATTATAATATTAAAAGTTATTAAGATTTAATTAAATCATATTTAATGTACTAGTGAGCGTGGGTCTTAGACATAAAAGTTAACTTATATTCATTTTTTCTATTTACTTTATGACAAATCTGGACCTTAAAGGCATAAGGTCGGATCTGCAAAATGACAGGTTTTCAGGAGAGCCAAAACAAAATTGAGAAATATATTTGCCAATTTTTATTGAAAAAAAACAGAAAAAAAACAGTTTTTTGTAACATATATGTAATAACTAATAATATCTTTCATATTTCAGTATTCAGACAAATCAAAACAATAAAAAACAATTTTAAAATAATTGTTTTTCAATTTTCGCCCACATACACTTTCTGCTTGAAATAATTACTTAAATACCGGCTTCGCGGAGGAGTATCTGTGATACGATGTTTTGCTTACGATTATTATTGTAAAATTATATTCGCAAATTAAGATATAGCATTATGTTATTAATTACCCAATGACAGCATACGTCGGAAGTCAGCTTATATTTTTGAATAACAAATAATTATTTCAAGCAGAAAGCTGTAAAGCATTAATAAATAACAAGGTACAAGACCTCTAAGAAATAAAAACTTATAATTGCTAGTTTGCTTTCTAAACATATAACAAAAACGTTAATATTCAGAGCTCTCATTATTAATGAACTTCTTAATAATAAAATTATAAAAACCGGAAAATTTGTTTTAAAACAAAACATATTTATAAAATATAAATCTAATCAGCCTTAGGAAAATCAGTCTCATTATCATTGTGTTTCAATTTTTTGTAATACCCGTGAAATTCTAAAGGCACCCATCGCAAAAGACTCATTAGATCTTTATATTTTGCAGAAGATATCGGCTTTTCATCATTTCGTATAGCAGGTAGTTCAGCAGGCAATTGACATCCTTTAGCAACATTTCGTATTAAGGATATTTCGTTGAATTCGCCTGAAAAGGTTTCTTTGTAGAAAAGAACACCTAGGTGTTCTCGTCTTAACTGCAAGAATACACATTCCGATATTTTGAAGTCATTTCCATCCTTGTTCTTCTTTCTTTGTACTAAAGATCCGTTTCTTTTATACAGCGAAGTAAGGTCTTTAAAATCCGCCAATGTCATATCAAAAACATTGAAATTTCGTTTACCTCCACCGCATGTTCGTATAAACTGAGACCAATCCCTTGGTATAGCTATTTGCATAGTTTTAAGTTGTCTCTTTTTTCTCTCAATCTGAGCATGTATCTGGTCTACCTCCATGTGAGTATGGCCGTTTAACATAAATTTGTGATTGATGACTTTAAGTTTGTAAATTGGCCCAGCATCCAAAAGTAAGCAGTCACTATTATGAAACTTCTGTTTTAACCAGCGCAATTGTCAGACCAAAAGGTTAGTTCCTCAATGCTTGCTATTTTCGATCTGTTCTCATCTGCCCAACGAAGGAGACACGAAGCGATTGCATTGCCTCCTCTTCCGCTAATGTTTTTAGACCATACCAGGTTCGTCGCAGTATTTTCAGTTGCATCAAACATGGTTAAATTTAACGTCCATAGTTTACGCATGTAGAACGATTTTGTGTTTGTAAGATTGGGAGTCACCAAACACTTTTGTAAATCATACATAAGAACTTTTTTCTTCTGAGAATTATTTGTTGCTTCTTCTTTGTCTTTCTTTTTCAATGTATATCTCTCTTCGGCTAATTTATTATAATATTTATGCTCTTCTTCTATTTCTTTTCTTTTAGTTTCATCTATCTCGGTTTTAAATTTATTTTGGTAGGCATCACAATCGTCACATGTGTCTTTCGAAGGTAGTTTGAAGCTAAGGTTAAATTCAGTATGGAATTTGCCGAATGTATTATTTAAACGCAGACTTAATATTTGGCTAAGAGACAAGAACTTTTATAAAATCAGTGACATCTTCATTAAAAATCATCACATTAGGACATAAATATTATTTTTGACATTACAATGAATTGACTAGATAACAATATAACTTTTGACATTATATTTGAGTAAAATTTATATTAAGTCGATTTTTTTTTTTTTCTTTAATAAATGATGACCAGATGACATTATCTTAATTAAAATTTGCATGCCACATTATGGTAAAACATAAGCTCCTATATTCATTAATATAAATTGTACCACCACTATAACCATGTTTTGAGAAAATAAATTTTCATTTTCATTTTCGAATATACGCCTATAAATCCATTCTTTTGCTATCAGATTTTCTGGCGTTTCCTCTTCTTCCATTTTTATTTTATATTGAGCATACAAAGTAGCAATATTTAAGTCTGATCCTAAATACTTTTTCTTACTTTTTTCACGTGCGCAATGACTCTCATAAGATGGGTAAGATTTAATATGATCGATCACTGTCTTAATCATATCTTTCGGTGATTTATTGGCTGGATCATGCTTTCCTCTCTGATCTCCAATTATTAAGCCTCCCTCTTGTTTTTTTTCCATACTCACAGTAATAAACTTTTCTCTTGTTGACAGTGTGTTCATATACATGACTTTGCATACCTTTTCCTCGAAACCTTCAAACTGAAGTGTGTAAATATATGAGAACTTCCTTCTGTCTGTTTCTAAATTGCCGCTAGTGTTTATTATTCGTTTAAGATCCTTTCTTACAGTGCTAACAATAAATTGTCTTCGCTGATCCCAACTTTTACATTGTTTCCAAAATTGGTAATGTATTAGCTGTCTTTGGTCTTCGGTTATCTTTAAATAACATTTTGATTTACATGAGCAAGGTGCTTTAAGCACACGGCCTTCGACTTCGATATTTTTTTAGCTGCTGTGGAATGATATGGAGATCCTTTCAATCTTGATGTTTTCGATATATTCCTTATCCATTTAGATGAATTCACAATTTTTTTGTACCTTTTTGGGACATTTCTGAATCTATTCTTGAACCAGCCCCTGAAGCATTGCAGTTATTTATAAAATGAGGCAAATAAATTGTGCCATCGCAGTCCACAGCCAAGACTTCATACGCAGGCGTATTTGTGTTGTGATACATGTTCTTACTTCCACTTGAAATCTCATTTTTTCCAGTTGCCGAGGATGTAACAGATAATACATCACTGTTATTTGGTTGAAAGGGAACTAAAGCTTTTGAACCTTGTAATCGTAGTGATGAAAAGAAACTCTCGCCGTAATCAGAATTACTACTCAAATCACCATTTTCATTAACATTCACGATAACTTTATCCAGACAAGGTTTTTTTGTAGGCGATGAAAAATTACTAGGATTTGCTGTTACGTTATTCAGCGGGCCTATAAGGTCTTCCAATGTGACTAATTCAGAATCATTCATATTTACTGGAGGGTCATGTTCATATAGAGTATATCCTATATTACGCTTCGATGATCGGCCATTATTTTCGTCTAGTTTATCTGGAGAAAAAATGCGCCTTTTTACTTGACTACTTTTTAATAAATTAGATGAGGTTTGTGTCGGAGAGTTGCTTATTTCGCTCCAGCTAGAACTGTACTCATCGTTATAAGGTTCATAATTTTTATCCAAAACAGAATCGTCGCTATCGTAGTCGAGATTAATTTGTTCATCCAATCCACCTGAAATGATAATAAAGGTCATAGCACATTACACTCAAACAGCAAGAACGCACAAATTTAATAATTACACATTACACGTTGACATCAGTAATTAGTATGTCGTTTCGTTTAATTACATATGAAAATAATTAATCTCATCTAAAAGGTACTTACCAGTAATAGTTTTAGGAGGGATATTTCTTAAAGTACAGCTCAACATCAGGGTAGACTGATCTTCCGTCAAATTACCTAAAAAGAAAACATGATATTACTGTGAATTAAATCCTTTACAATTAATTAATTAAAAAAAATTCAGTTTCCACTTGGGTTTAAAGTACCCATAAATTATCTAAATTAGCAACTCACCGCTTGTAACTTGTTCGGTAGAATTAGTATTTTGACAAATCGAAATATTGGAATCTTCTCCTTTTTTCTGATGGTTTTGGTTACCTGAAAAGATTTTTATTTTGTTATTATTTAATTGATGGTTGAAAAAAATTGGCAAATACATTTTAACGTTGCTGGACCAATTTTCAACAGATAATATGCTTATTAAATTGCTCTCTTAAATAACTAACACCAGAAGTCCTCCGCGAATTCGTCCACGCAATAAAAAATCCACACTCTATTTTTAATCCAAATAAAATATAGCTTATAAGATTCAAGGATAACGTAGTTTTCTATGGGTCAAATGATTTTAAAATCGGTTTAGTAGTTCCGGAGATTATACCTTACAAACCATAAACGCAGCAATTCACAAACTTTGTCACTTTCTTACATTCACACTACACTTTGATACACCACAACGCAGAACGGAGAGTAACCTACACGGATTATTTTAAAATCTAAAATATACTTACCTATGTCATCATCACTTTTATTTGTTCCTCGAGCTATAATAACTCTGCTGCGAAGTTCGTTGAGTACGCGACGTTTTTCAACTAATGTGGACAACAGAACTTTCTGCAATAAAGTTTACTAACGCTACACTCTGACCAAATATGAAACACTGACCTTAATTATCTAATTAAAATAACAATTCTAAATATCCTCACCTTATAGTTATCCTCCATATTGAGAAATAATCACTAACATTATACTCACTATCACAGAAATTAACTTTAAACTTATTTTCTTTCCACGACCACTTGTTTACGCGCAAAATTTGCTGTGTTTATGTTCAATCAATCAAGAAATGACCGGTCACCGGCCAGCTACGTGCACGTTAGATTTAGCACTGGCGCACTAGTTTCATCTCGCTTTGTCACGCGCAATAGAAACGGTGGAAGAGAGAGACAAGCAATACATTTGACTTCCTGCACATTTGCCTACATGCAACGTCGCATTGCGTAAAGTTTTGGCGGTATTTTTAACTCTAGCCATTTCGTTTGCTCACTCGGTCTTAAAAGCGATGGATAGAGACAAAAATACTGTCGTCGGCATACAAATTAGGACTTTAAAACTGCTCGCTCGACGATTTCTAAAGACTTGGTAATTGGAAAATATTCGAACTATCTACAGTACCGACTATAATGGGACCACATTTTCACGAAATGTTTGACGGCATAAAAGTATGTTAAGTCATACGACCGAAAAAAATTGCGTAATGTTGCTTTATTACAGGAATAATACTTGATATTTACTTTCGACTCTATGCGTTTGTAGTAAAGGTCGAATTATTTCTAGCATAATGGTGTATCTTGAGATCCAATAATTACATTGCTTGCAACGATTAGAAGCAGAAAGGTGTATCTGTGAATACACCCAACGTGAATCACAGAAAAGACTGACACTTCATAAAGGCATAATGGTTGATGTCGATATACGTATACTATTCAGTATTGGTTATTTGTGCAAGAAAGGTATATTTATAAATATGCTATTATGCAATTTAGCCATATTGTGAATTCGTCAAAAACATTATAAATCACCTTTTGTATCTCTGCAATGAAACAAGATAGAAATAAAAGAGTTAGTTTGCCAGAAAGAGCAAGAAAAGTAAAGTTCAAAACTGGCAAAAAGTGTTTTTGGGTGTATCTTGAGATTCGACCTTATGCTTTTATGGTCCAGAAATATTAAAAATTAAATAAGAAGGTAAACATACAGATATGCATTAATATAATAAACAAAAAGGAAGTAAATTTATATTTTCAGACAGTCATATTTGTTTTAGTTCAATAAAGTATAATAATAGGACTTTAGGAAAGATAGAGTATGTGTTAGAATATTTGTCGTGCTATGTTGAAATGGGGCTCGTGGATCATAGAAGGTTGAGTACCCCTGCAAATTGAAAGATTGCGAACGTCAGCTCTTAAGACATGGGGCGTGGGACGCAGGGAAGAAATGTGATGTTTAAATAGTTTAGTAGGTGAAGCTAGAGGGACAGTCCGATTTGGGCGGTCTGACGTAGACGGTCCGAATGGTGTTCGCGTGTGTCCTAAGAAAATATGCAGAGGGGTAAGTGTTTTGATTGTTACAAATTCCTTTTGAAAGTATTTCAATTAAAATATTTAAAGACACAGTAAATTTTAAGTTTTGATGACGATGATGATGATGATGCTGACGATAAAGTATTTAATAATAAATTATTTAAAACGTCATTGTAATATTTTACATGGTTTTCCTGTTTTACGTAATTTCTTATCAAAAGGAATTTAACAACTTTATTTTCATGTCATCATAGAAAGCAAAATGTGATTTAATTTGATATGCTTAAAAAAATAATAAATATAACGTAAATAATTGATTTAAATAATAACTACTTATTTTACAGATTTAATGCCAAATGAACTTAAATAATGTTTATTTTGTAGCTTGGTTACATTGATTATAAAGATTGACATGATGTTTGTTATTAATTTACCTAATTTCGATTATTGGGTAACATTTTGTGTGCATTGATTTTTAATATTGGTTTGAACCCATTTTCAATTTCAGGATGACATGGTGCATGCTAATTTTATTAGATTTTTTTTTGTTGTGTTTTATTTTGAGTGTTTATTTGTGGTACCTAAATTAACGCGGAATATTTAAAGTTCATCTTACGTACGTTCATTTGGGGTGTAAGGTTCATTTGGGGTTAAAGGGGGCACACGCACATCTTCTGCCCCAAGTGCCAACCTCACCTGCCCGTGGTGCAACCTGCTGGACAACGGACGAGGCTCTGGCGACCGAACCGTTGGCGGTATATCCGACTGAACGCAGAGCCAAATATCTCAGGCCAGTGGCGGGCAGCAGTGTCACTGGTGCGAGGCTCTGTGCTGCGCTCACCAACCCGTTTGCCCAGCTTGGTGAGTACGGGCATATACCCCCCATGACATGAGTAGAAGACAAAAACCACGGCCCCTAGTTCCTGGCCGCCGGCTACTATTCTGGGTCACGGCAGCGGCCTCGGTTACGGTAGGACAAGAGGTGCGAAGAATCCCCGGGCTACGGACGGCTGCCACAAACCACTGACCTTGGCAACGTATAACAGACGCAGTCTACGGCTGGATGAAGACCTGGTCGAACTCGAGGAAGAGCTTAAAAACATCAGATGGCATATTCGAGGGTTGTCAGAAGTTCGAAGACAGGGGGAGGACATGATGACCCTTGAATCTGGCCACATTTTCTTTTTCCGAGAGGAAGACCAACTCTCCCAAGGTGGCGTAGGTTTCCTTGTCCACAAAGATCTCCGTGACAACGTGTTTGAGATATCCAGCGTGTCGACCCAGGTAGCGTACCTTGTACTAAAACTGACCGTGAGGTACTGCCTCAAAGTCATACAGGTATATGCGCCGACGTCGACAGGACATTCTAAGGCCATACACCATACAACCAAGACCCACTTCACCGTTGTCATGGGCGACTTCAACGCCAAAGGAGGAGTACAGGAACGCGACGAATCGTGTGTAGGACAGCACGGCTATGGAACCAGAAACCTCAGGGGGCGAATGCTGGCAAACTTTCTGAGTATGTAGGGGCTCTTCTGCATGAACACCTTTTTCCAGAAGAAGCCCCAGAGAAAGTGGACCTGGCTAAGCCCTGATGGTAAGACGAAGAATGAGATAGACTTCATCATGACGGACAAAAAGCATATATTTAAGGATGTCCCTGTGGTAAATAGGTTTAACACCGGTAGCGACCACCGACTGGTTAGAGGCACCCTAAATATCAACATTAAGCTGGAAAGAAGCCGCATGATGAGGTCGACTCTTCGTCCGACAATGGTCCAGGCCGGCCAAGACTCAAAAAAATTACAGTTGGAGCTCCTAAACGATTCGCTGCTTTGGAAACTACTGAGGACGTGGACAGGGACCTTGATGGTGTGATTGGAGTCATACGCGAAGTGGGAAACAGGCATTTTAAGGGGAAGCGAGCGTGCCGAGACGCCAAACTTTCGGGCGGGACTTTGGAACTGATGAAACGTCGACGGAAAATGCCAGAGGAAGCTTTGTAAAGATCCGGAGATTGGTAAGACGCAACCTCCGCAGCTACAATACTCGCCTCATAGAGAAAAGACTGGGAAAAAGCCACCTGACAAAGCTGAAAACCTCGGATGGCAGAATCGTCTCATCGGTTCCGGAGATTCTGGCCGAAATCGAAGGCTTTTACGGCCGATTTTACGCATTGCATTCCCTACAGCCGCAGCCCGACGCGAATGATCCAAGAGCCAAGCTTACCCGCCACTTCACTGAAGATCTCCCAGCCTTCGACTCGGTCGAAACCTGGGCTGTTCTGGACTCCTTGCAGCGATGCCAAGTCGATTGGCGGTACTTGAAGGTGCTAATAAGCCTGTACAGTATGGCATCAATGTCCGTCCAAGTACAAAACCACCGAACAAAACCCATCCAGCTGCTCAGAGGAGTCAGAAAGGAAGATGTTATATCTCCGAAACTGTTTACCAACGCACTGGAAGATGTGTTCAAGACGCTGGATTGGAACGGACTGGGCATCAATGTAATTGGCGAATATCTTACGCATCTTCGCTTTGCCGATGACATAGTTATTATGGCAGAATCGCTGCAGGATTTGTAAAAAATGCTGCAGTCTTAATGCTGCCTCGAGACGTGTGGGGTTTGGGATGAATTTGGACAAGACAAAGGTAATTATAGGTAGGTGAAGTGTGAATTATGCAATATGAAGTCAATGTTGTTGATTTTTAACTTTTTTAGTTTTTATAATAAACATTTGAAAGTTGGTTTTTACGATTGCTTTTCACCTATACAGGGTGTAAAAAAAGGCTTAACGAAGCCTTAAACCACGAATTCTATACATAAAACCAAGTAGAATGCAAAAAAAATAATTGCTGGGAAATGACTTTAATTTTTGGGTATCAAAAAACATAACTTATTTTTAACCCGCAATGTATAGCGCGCACGCCACTGACTATGCCTGTGTGTGTAAGCGGTCGGCGGGCGAGCGGGTGTCGCGAGAGCACTGCGCACGATTCATTGCCGGCTGTGCCCTTTAAAGGCCTTTTAAGAAAGAAGGACTGAAAATTTTTATCATGTTTCTTTGTAACAAAGTTTAGAATTATCAAACAGAAGTCAATTTTGTAAAAATCTTTGAAAAAAAATTTTAACTTTGACTGTCAATAACTCTGTAACCCGTCATTTCCCAGGTATAGTGTAAAAGAAAAAAATGATCGTAATAATACGTAGAATATGTGGTATTCGGCTTGGTGAAGCCTTTTTTTACACCCGATATAGTCACAGGTTAACAGGATGAACACTTGAAGATAAATAACACTTGAAAAAAATCATCGACCTCAGGTGGGACTCGAACCCACGTCCCATCGCATACCGGGCGAGTGTTTTGACCACTAAGCTACCAAGGACGTCACGTGACAAGATGAAATTCCTCAAGTGTTCTTTCTCGCTGTCAAAGCCAGCGTATTCCGATCAATGTTGTAGCTATATGTACAGCTGAGTAGTATGCTACCGTCAACACCCTATAGAAATATTTTTACAAATATTTGACTATTGGTTAAGATCAGAAATGCTTAAACATTGTAAATTTTTGTTTTTAGCAATTCCATGCAAGGTTAATTGAAGATAAATAACACTTGAAAAAAAATCATCGACCTCAGGTGGGACTCGAACCCACGTCCCATCGCATACCGGGCGAGTGCTTTGACCACTAAGCTACCGAGGACGTCACGTGACAAGATGAAATTCCTCAAGTGTTCTTTCTCGCTGTCAAAGCCAGCGTATTCCGATCAATGTTGTAGCTATATGTACAGCTGAGTAGTATGCTACCGTCAACACCCTATAGAAATATTTTTACAAATATTTGACTATTGGTTAAGATCAGAAATGCTTAAACATTGTAAATTTTTGTTTTTAGCAATTCCATGCAAGGTTAATTCCATGCATACAAGGTATGCGATGGGACGTGGGTTCGAGTCCCACCTGAGGTCGATGATTTTTTTCAAGTGTTATTTATCTTCAATTAACCTTGCATGGAATTGCTAAAAACAAAAATTTACAATGTTTAAGCATTTCTGATCTTAACCAATAGTCAAATATTTGTAAAAATATTTCTATAGGGTGTTGACGGTAGCATACTACTCAGCTGTACATATAGCTACAACATTGATCGGAATACGCTGGCTTTGACAGCGAGAAAGAACACTTGAGGAATTTTATCTTGTCACGTGACGTCCTCGGTAGCTTAGTGGTCAAAGCACTCGCCCGGTATGCGATGGGACGTGGGTTCGAGTCCCACCTGAGGTCGATGATTTTTTTCAAGTGTTATTTATCTTCAATTAACCTTGCATGGAATTGCTAAAAACAAAAATTTACAATGTTTAAGCATTTCTGATCTTAACCAATAGTCAAATATTTGTAAAAATATTTCTATAGGGTGTTGACGGTAGCATACTACTCAGCTGTACATATAGCTACAACATTGATCGGAATACGCTGGCTTTGACAGCGAGAAAGAACACTTGAGGAATTTTATCTTGTCACGTGACGTCCTCGGTAGCTTAGTGGTCAAAGCACTCGCCCGGTATGCGATGGGACGTGGGTTCGAGTCCCACCTGAGGTCGATGATTTTTTTCAAGTGTTATTTATCTTCAATTAACCTTGCATGGAATTGCTAAAAACAAAAATTTACAATGTTTAAGCATTTCTGATCTTAACCAATAGTCAAATATTTGTAAAAATATTTCTATAGGGTGTTGACGGTAGCATACTACTCAGCTGTACATATAGCTACAACATTGATCGGAATACGCTGGCTTTGACAGCGAGAAAGAACACTTGAGGAATTTCATCTTGTCACGTGACGTCCTCGGTAGCTTAGTGGTCAAAGCACTCGCCCGGTATGCGATGGGACGTGGGTTCGAGTCCCACCTGAGGTCGATGATGTTTTTCAAGTGTTATTTATCTTCAATTAACCTTGCATGGAATTGCTAAAAACAAAAATTTACAATGTTTAAGCATTTCTGATCTTAACCAATAGTCAAATATTTGTAAAAATATTTCTATAGGGTGTTGACGGTAGCATACTACTCAGCTGTACATATAGCTACAACATTGACCGGAATACGCTGGCTTTGACAGCGAGAAAGAACACTTGAGGAATTTCATCTTGTCACGTGACGTCCTCGGTAGCTTAGTGGTCAAAGCACTCGCCCGGTATGCGATGGGACGTGGGTTCGAGTCCCACCTGAGTTCGATGATTTTTTTTCAAGTGTTATTTATCTTCAATGTACCTTGCATGGAATTGCTAAAAACAAAAATTTACAAGGATGAACACTAATAAAATCGGACCTTATATGTAGATTGAAGTCAAGGTAAGCATATTATATTTTACGAAGTATGGCCTACAGCTGTCTATGTTTTTTATGTGTGCGAGTATACGTACACACTTTTTTTGTAAAATGAAAAGGTCGTCTATATCGGGGCTATTTCCCCACATTATTATACCGTACGTTAAGCAGGCGTCGCTATACGCGTAGTACGCTGTTAACGATGTGTTGAAATCATTGTTTCTTTTTAGTGCTCTTAAAGCATATATAAACTTAGACATTTTAAGCTTAAGTTTTTTGTTATGCTCTTTCCAGTTTAAATGGGTGTCAATATTCAATCCTAATAGGGTAAATGTGCTAACAGTATCTAACTTATGGTTATTAAATGAAAAGTCAATATTTAATTCTGTTTTTTGGTAGGGTCTAAATTCTAAGATTTTTGTTTTGGAGAAGTTTATTTCTAAGTTATGGTCATCCATCCACGAGGCAATACCTTGGAGTATGGCAGAAAGGTCATCGTTTAGAGCAGAGGAAGAGCGACATGGTGTTACTATGGAAAGGTCGTCCGCAAACAGCACGCAAGGCGAATTACATATTTTTGGGAGATCATTTATGTAGATCAAGAAGAGTATACAGCCCAAGACACTACCCTGGGGTATAGAGTTGTTAATGGGCTGCTTATCTGATCTGCAAGTACGAACTCTTCCCGATTCATGGTCGTAGTGTTGAATTTCGACGTATTGTTCACGGTTTCGCAAGTAGGATCTGAACCAATCGTGAGCTAGCCCACGGATTCCTATGTCATACAACTTGTTTAATAGTAATTTAAATTGTACTCGGTCGTACGCCTTGGTCATGTCTAACATAACACCCACTGCATACTGTTTCGCTTCCAAAATGTTTAATACCTCCCGAATGTATTTAAAAACAGCAAGAACAGTGGAGCGATTACACCTAAAGCCATTTTGGCATTCATCAAAGATAATAAATTTCTCACAGAATGAATTTCGACAATCGTAATATGAATTACTGTAACCGCCAAAATGGCGATATTGAGTTATACATACAGTTCGACTGCAAATTTTCCGCTCTATCGATTAGTGTCTTTAAAATCTCGATATCTTGAAAAAATTGGCGAATACGTTAACAAAATTTAGGTAGGTTTTTTTCATTTACACCTATTTTTTGGACTTAAGTCCATTTTATAAATAAATTCAATTTGTAGTTTACCGTAAGGACCAATTTGAATTTATTTTAAATGTATTTGCTAATTTTTTGGTGCTTACGTTAAATTTCAATGACATATATTATTAAGTAAAACACTAAACCTGTGCATGAATATGTTTTTACTGGCTATTAAAACATAAGTAATTAGTATTATGATGTTATTTTAATAAATTTAGATCTCGTTTTTTGAATTATTCTGTATTAAAGATGATATATCACGCGCCTCCCCAACAATGCGTTACGGTTCACGAGATAGGTCTTGTCTGGTGATTTGGACTTAAAATGTAACTGATGCAATTTTGTGCAGGCTCCATAGCACCTCGATATATCGCCAAAAAATAGTATCGCTGTAAGAATTCCAGAACAGTCCAGGTCATGACGGAGTCGAAGGCTTTCTCGTTATCCACAAAGGCTATGTACGAGGCCTGATTACATTCTTCTGACTTCTGTATTATTTGCCTTACTCTGGATGTTCTTTAGTGTACAGCCTTTACTAAACTCAGCCTGGTCCAGTGGCTGGAAAGGATTCAATCTTGTGTTAAGATGCTTAGGGCAGACGAGGTCTGTAAATCTTTAGAAGTTTAGTTTTTTGATCCACCACAATGTTACTGAAGTACGGAACAGAAAAATCTGTTTAAGTAAGTTGGCTGGCTTTAGCGTTTGGCGTTGGTTGGCCCCTGGCTTAAAAAGCTTTGACTTCATTTCCCCTGGGCGTTTTTCTACTACCAAGCTGTTTGAGAGCCGCGCCCACTTAATTTCGTCTCGTGTCCAGTTTTGGGAGATCATAATCATAATCATAATCATAATCATTTATTTCTTCATAAACATAGGTACATACAAAGGTTGTGGGTTGTTTAAATGCGAACTCTATGCTTCACCCTTTCAGGTATATGAAGTAGGTATTTACATTTTAATTAAAACTTAGTATGTATAACAACATACTATATTACAAAAAATTGCAAACTATAAACATTAATTTTATCATTTTCATTATCAAATCTATTCTAATTATACCAATTAAATCATAATTAAATTATATCCATTGAAGCTACATATATATTACACATTTAATCATTTATTTCTGGGTCTAAAAGGTATTCATTAACAGTATAATAGCATTTTTCAATGAGAAACTCAGTTAACCTTATTTTGAAATGTCTAAATGTGCTATTCTTTATTGTTTCTGGTAGTTTATTAAATATTTTTGGTGCCATTTCAATGACACTGTTTTTCATGAGTGCAGTTTTACATAAATTAGTGCGAATTAAGGGTCTCCTTGGGCGAAGAGGTCGGTTAGGTGCCTCCACTAATGGAAACAAGTCCGGATTACACTTAACAAAAACGCAACGAGATGTCGGTATAGTGGCTTATTAGCGTAGTTCTAGAGTCATTAGCGTCAGGTATAGGAGTATAATAGTTTCCTGTATCTTGCTGTTATCCACTGGTTATTATTACTGGCATTATAAAAGAAAATGTTTATATAATACTTCCATTAATCACATAATATTAAAACATTATTTTCTACAAGCTCCCAAAATATCTCTCTTAATGCGTAACTTACGTGATACTTTATAGTCCACTATTTCAAAAAGGCACAATGCGAAAACTTAAATTGAAACACCTACTACACAATTGTTACTATTGAGTCCAATGGATTTATCTCGTATGATTTAAACTTAAAAACCGGCCAAGTGCGAGTCGGACTCGCACACGAAGGGATCCGCACCATTATGTATAAAAACGAGCAAAAAATCACGTTTGTTGTATGGGAGCCCCCTTAAATATTTATTTTATTCTTGTTCTTAGTATTTGTTGTTATAGCGGCAACAGAAATACATCATCTGTGAAAATTTCAACTGTCTTACTATCACGGTTCATGAGATACAGCCTGGTGACAGACGGACAGACTGACAGACAGACAGACTGACAGCGGAGCCTTAGTAATAGGGTCCCGTTTTACCCTTTGGTACGGAACCCTAAAAACAAAATTAAATATAGTGTAACTGAGAATATTGAAACAGTTTTTCTCGCTTTTTAATGGCTATATTTATAATGCTGACCCTTTTTCTCGAGTTAGCCAAAAATCATTAATAATCTCGATATTGTTATATATTAGACCTTAATATAAGAGAATAAGTATGGTAATACTATAATAACTTTACTACAGCGTATGTCCACGCCTTGAAAACTGTGATCACATACGTTATGAAATTATATATCGTTTGTGATATACGTTGAACTATGGTTGCATGTAATGTGAGTTACTTTAAAGCTCTTAATATTTTTTTCTACAAAAATTAAGGTAACGCAATATTTTTTCTAAAAAAATAACGTAAGCACCATGTCATCTTCGAAACCATAAAAGAAAGCTAAATATGTTTTATTAAAGCTGAAAGATCTTAACGTTTTGCATAAATAAGTGAAAACAGCATTGCAATCGGATAAGAACAAAAAAGTGTGTAATTTTGTTTTTCGCCTCTCCTGTAAAGTTGCCATTTGGCGGTTACCGCAATTCATATTACGATTGACGATTTACTCTGTTACACATAACTTTTTCAAAGATTTTTGCAGAAGTGGGCAGTAGCGCGATGGGGCGGTAGTTGCTTGGGTCTAATTTACTTGGGTCTAGTTTTTTTATGAATAGGTTTAACTATAGATATTTTTAATAAATCTGGGAAAGTGCCTTCTGAAAACGACTGGTTAACTAACAAGCAGAACGGCACCGTTAACTCATCTGCGCATTGTTTAATCAACACGGGTGGCAGCTCATCAACTCCGTAGCTGTATTTACTTAAATTACGTATTATTATATTCTTTTAAACTTTCATGGTCACTAACATTAGAATAGTTTGTTACGGGATTGCTACCATGTACCTTATTTTTGAGTTCCCGATATTTCGGCACTGTTGCAAGCACCATGATCACGGAGTAACTGAAGATCTTGCGGGTAAGTTGTTAAGGGCAAACATATCGGTCTACCCTCTTTCGCAGTCTTTTATTGCACGCGTCGGTACCATTGTCTACAAACTCACTATTTTCTCGCACCTGTTCTCGACACACAACACTAACAGTATCTGACCGCGACACAGCAGTTTGTTGTTTTTTCCGGTTTTTGCACATACGAATCACTGGATTCCAGACACTTGACAATTTAAACCCATCCTCACGATTGAAATTTTTGTACTTTGTAATTTCAATCGCTTCCCTGACCATTCTTGGTATGTAGTGGCGTTCTGTCGAAATGATCTGAGGGTTGTGAAACTCAATCCAGTGATTGAGACCTGATTCCAACAAATGTTCCGCGATTGCCGATTTCTGTTTGTCGTTGTTTTTGACCGCTTTTATGTGTTCCTTCATTCGGCACGCTATGGTACGTTTTGTTTGGCCGATATATGAACTGCCACAGCTGCAGTCAATCTTATAGACACCCGGTTTCTCCATTGGGAAACTATCTTTTGGAGATCGTAGACATTGTGTTACTTTTCTTAATGGAGTGAAGACAGTATTAAGTGAGTATTTATGAAGTACGTTTGAGATCTTGTCTGTCACTCCTCTTATGTATGGCAAGAACACAGGTTGCCTGTCTACTGTGTCTTTAAAGTGTCTTGATTTGTGTCTAGATGGTAGCTGCCCTCTATATCCATTATTCTGTAAGACTTTCTGAACATGTTCCAACTCTTGGTTTAAGTGTTCAAGGTCACACAAGTCATAGGCTCGATTTGTCAGTGCAGTTACCACAGAATTAAGATGTCGAGGGTGGTGATGCGAGGTTGCGTTGAGATAGCGGTCAGTGTGAGTGGATTTTCTATAGACAGAGTGACTCAGTGAACCGTCACTCCGCACTTCAATCTTCACATCCAAAAATGCTAGGCTTCTGTTTTCTTCTATCTCGCAGGTAAAATTTATTTTTGGATGGATACCATTTAAATATGACAGGTGAGTTTCTACATCTTGGTTGTTTCCTCTCAATACACAGAATACGTCGTCTACATACCTCTTCCATAGTTTGATTTCGGTGCGGGCGGTGGCCAGGGATTTTTCTTCGAAAAACTCCATCCAAATATTAGCTATAACTGGAGCTACGGGGCTGCCCATCGCGACTCCGTCTATTTGTCGAAGAATTTCTTTGTATACCAGGGTCAATACTATCTCCAAATAGACGGAGTCGCGATGGGCATGGATGGGTGTCTATAAGATTGACTGCAGCTGTGGCAGTTCATATATCGGCCAAACAAAACGTACCATAGCGTGCCGAATGAAGGAACACATAAAAGCGGTCAAAAACAACGACAAACAGAAATCGGCAATCGCGGAACATTTGTTGGAATCAGGTCTCAATCACTGGATTGAGTTTCACAACCCTCAGATCATTTCGACAGAACGCCACTACATACCAAGAATGGTCAGGGAAGCGATTGAAATTACAAAGTACAAAAATTTCAATCGTGAGGATGGGTTTAAATTGTCAAGTGTCTGGAATCCAGTGATTCGTATGTGCAAAAACCGGAAAAAACAACAAACTGCTGTGTCGCGGTCAGATACTGTTAGTGTTGTGTGTCGAGAACAGGTGCGAGAAAATAGTGAGTTTGTAGACAATGGTACCGACGCGTGCAATAAAAGACTGCGAAAGAGGGTAGACCGATATGTTTGCCCTTAACAACTTACCCGCAAGATCTTCAGTTACTCCGTGATCATGGTGCTTGCAACAGTGCCGAAATATCGGGAACTCAAAAATAAGGTACATGGTAGCAATCCCGTAACAAACTATTCTTACGTATTATTGTTTTAATTTCGCGCGGACTAGCTGGGCTTAAAAACATAGTATTCGTTGTAGGTCGCAGCGCCGGGCGGCCAGCGGGTGGCTCCCCACTACGCGCGCCCGCGCAGCTCCCGATCGACGCAAAGTACTCGTTGAAAGTGTTGGAAGCAAGTTTTGGATCAGACGACGTAATATTATTGTGGATATGAAGTTGAATGTTTTGGTTAATGGGTTTTCTAACATTATTAGTATTTTCGTTAATGATTTTCCACATACTTTTAACCTTATTTGAAGACCTTGCCATGCGTTGTATATTAGCAAGCGTTTTGATTTGTATTTTACTTTTTTAAGTAGCTTAGCATATTTTTTGTAGTAGTTAGTGATAGTTTTGTTTTTAGAAAAGGTTACCAGTATTTTTAGTAGTCTTTTGTTTTTGCAAGAGGTTTTTATTCCTTTTGTAAGCCAATTTTTTATAGATTTACTGTTCTTTATACTATGTAATTTTTTAGGTATACATTGATTTAGTTTATCCTGTAGTGTTTTCAAAAATAATTTATAATTTTCATTAATAGATTTATTTTCTTTGATAATGTCACGCCAATCGATTGATTTTAATTGATTTTTAAATAGAATTATATATTTGTTATTAAATTGTCTCGATTCGATTTTCCAATGTATTATTTTAGGTTTTTGTAAAGCCAATGTCAAAGTGGTACTTCTATGGTCAGAGAATCCAAGCTCTTCTGCTTTAGTCTGTATGTTATGTGAATTAAAGTTTGTAAATATTAAGTCCAAACAGGAACTACTTGTACTTGTTCGATTTTCCAATGTATTATTTTAGGTTTTTGTAAAGCCAATGTCAAAGTGGTACTTCTATGGTCAGAGAATCCAAGCTCTTCTGCTTTAGTCTGTATGTTATGTGAATTAAAGTTTGTAAATATTAAGTCCAAACAGGAACTACTTGTACTTGTTACTCGAGTAGGTTCTTTTATGTGTTGATGGAAATTGTATTCCGAAAAAGCGTTTATCAAAGTAGTTGCTTGTTTGTTGTTTTCTAAAAGATCGACGTTGAAATCTCCCCCTAAGACGATATTTGATTTAATATTTTTAGTAATTAATAATTCTAATAGTTTCCTTAACTAGCTATAAAAGGTATCGGTCTCCCTGCCATTACAGTAAAGTGTTATTACAATTAAATTCAATTTTAATATTTCTATTGCACAAAATTCAACAAGATACTCAATTGACATATCCATAATGTCCTTACGTTCAACAAATTCGAGGGAGTCCTGCAACAAGATGCACACGCCCCCATCTACGTGATTTTTACGACAGTATGATGCCGCGACTCGGTAGCCGGTGACGTTCAGTAGATCCAGTTTGTCTTGCGTTAACCAACTTTCCGTTATGCATAGTACCTGGTACTCGGTGTAGTTATGTTCTAAAAACTCTTCTAGTATGTGGACTTTGTTGTTAAGGCTTTGCATATTTTGGTATATAATTTTAAAACTGTCTTTTGTCCCGAAATCGATGGGTTTGATCCAAAAGCGGCGTAGATGGTGTGTCTTGTATGGTTTGATTTATTGTAGTTCGTGCCGCGGATTGGTCATGTTGTGGTTCCCCTGACACACGGCTCGGTGCGGTAGTTTCTCCGTCAATGACCAGCCTATTGTTTCTTATGTAGGCGCGTTGACCGTTTTGTCGGGCGAGTCTAAGTTTTTCCTGCAGTTTTTCCTATCTGCCAAAGAGTCCTCGTTCAAATACTCAGATATACGTAAGCTAGTGGTTTTAAAAAATATTCCGTTTTTAATAATATACCGGACCATTCTTTTGCTTAGTAATTCGACTATGACAGGTCTTCGCGATACATTTCGGCTGGGTTTTCCTATGCGAGTTATTTCCTCTATGTATCCTGTGAGGTCCAGACTTACAGGTTATGTAATTCGGACTCAGTTTCCCTATAATTGTACTCAGAGAGTCCATAAATTACAAGTTTTCTGCTATTGTCTTTAGGTTGTGGTCTGTTGCTAGCGGTTTTAGAGTCAGAGTTTGTAATATATCTTGCTGTAGGCAATTTTTTTCTAATTCTAGTGTTAGAATCTTTTTAGATAAAGTGGAGATTTCGTTTTGTAGATTTTTTGTTGGCTGTATAATATATTTGTATTTTAAGTTACGTCACATTTTAATTTACTTATGGCTTTATTGATTTCTGCGTGTATTGTGTCTTTTAAATTGGTAATTATTGTTTCGTTATTCTCTTTTAGTTTTTTATCCAACATTTTGCTTAGCGTTTCCAGTGTAATCATCCCGGATTGAGTGCATTGATAGCCCGCACCCGTGACGTCCAAGTCAGCGGGAGGGGACTGGTCTGCACCACTGTCCAGGATATCGTCGATTGACATAGTAGTCTCGTTTAGGTTTGGTTGGTGTTTACTTCTGGCTGGAGTATCGTCGGTCCTCAAGCGACGCGTAACATTAGTGCACGGAGGACAGCACCAGGTGCGCTCTAGCTCCGCTTTATGGCTTAGGTAATAGGCAGATGTTATATTTACACAGGAATAGTGGTATGTGCCAGAACATCCCTTGCATCTTACTTGCTTGCTGGGGTAATCAATCGTATTATTACAGGCTAGGCAAATCGTTACAGGAGGCATTTTTCGGTAGGGTACTTTCTTGTGCAGCAGCACAGGTAGTCGAATGAGCGAATAGGAGCGTTCGAAAATGACGTTACAACCAATAGGCAGCTCTTTTGGCGGTGGCGCGCAGGCGCACTAGAGTCGCACTGGTAAACAGGTAGCTAGTAATGTAACGTTTGCACTCACAGTTAATTGTTTTATAGTTTTATGTTCTATTTAATATGTAAAGCCACATAAGAATCAGTTCACTGCAATCCTTAACAGTTTCACTTTACACCGTTGTTAACGCGTACGCGTGTTATCACTTTTAATCTTTATTTATCGCTTAAAATCGAAAAGCAAATTTTAAACTGTGTCGCGTATTAGGCAGGCGACTACCCTCCATATACCTGCTCCATCCTACCTTCTAAAAATAGCTTCATTTGTTTAGGTTAACCGTTGTAGTAATTAGGTCTACATTTTACTCTGAAATCTTCGTTTTCTTTTTGGCCCTAACCCTTCAGGTTATGGGCCCAGGGTGTCTGCCTCTGTTGCGAGTAGATATTTTTTCAACAAATCGTGTTTTGGTGAAAATTGTGCATACGCACATAGCCTCACGATGGCTACTGGCAGTGACAAGGCGAATTTTCCTATTGAGAAATTGCGTGGAGTTCAAGACTATCATAATTGGAAATTTGCTATGAAGATGATATTGGTGCATGAAGACCTATGGGAATGCATTGAGCCAACTGACACAACAAAACCTGATGGCAAACGTGACATGAAAGCGCTGGCAAAAATATGTTTGTCCGTTCATTCTTCGGCGAATCCTCATGTACGAAATGCAGCGGGAGCCAAGGCTGCGTGGAACAATTTGAAGAACGCGTATGAAGATAGAGGACTGAGCAGACGTTTGAGTCTCCTTCGAAGTCTTTTCGCTACGAAACTTGAGGGTAACATGGACAATTACTTATCCACCGTTACCGAGTTAGCTCAACAGCTCTGTGAAATAGGCTCCCCGCTAGACGATGACTTTGTAGCTGTGATTATATTGAGTGGTCTGCCACAAGAGTACGATCCACTTATTTTGGCTCTGGAAAACAATAACGCAACTTTATCGAGTGAAATTGTTAAGGCAAAGCTGCTACAAGAATACCAATGTCGTGATGACAAGACGATGGTGAGCGCTTTGGTTGCTAAGGAGACATTGAAGTGTTTCAAATGCAAGAAACCAGGCCATGTAATAAAGAATTGTCCACAAAAGATGAAGAAAGACAAGAACGGGATGTCAAATGAGAAGAATGGTCAGTGCAAGTCTAAAGTACTGATTTCAGCACTATCAACGAATTTAAGTAGTGATGTTTGGTATGTGGACTCGGGGGCAACACACCATATGTGTTATAACAGGTCGGTTATGAGTGACTTTAATTCTAAGAATGTGTTAACAGTGAGTGTAGCGAATGGTGATGAACTGTCGACTGCAGGTCACGGTAATGTGACAATTTCACTAAAAGACTGTAAGAGAACAATTACAAATGTTTATTATGTTCCTAAGTTGTCGCATAATCTGTTATCTGTAAGTGAATTAACTCGAAAAGGTTACAATGTAACGTTTGACAATAAAATGTGCAAAATATATGACTGTAAAGAAATTTTAGCCACTGCTACATATAGTAACGGTGTTTATCACAATAGATAATATAGAGAATAGATACAATAGGGTTTGCACTAAGTTGTAGTTCACAATCTATAAATAATGCTGAGCCAAATGTGAAACCTCTGTGCTTGACAATGACACGGGGCGATGATGAGGAATGTTCATACAGTTCTCAACAGGTCACTGGCAGGCAACCTCTGGACACTCAAGAGCTGTGGCATCGACGTCTGGCACACTTGAATTCAAGAAGCATGAAGTTGATGAAATCAGGTATGGTCAATGGAATTAATTATGATAATTCTCAATATCAATCATGTGAGACTTGTGTTAAGGGGAAGCAAACTAGATTACCTTTTCCTATAAAGTCTGAAAGTAGGTCCAAAGAGATTTTAGGCCTTGTGCACACCGATTTATGTGGCCCAATGCCATGTGCATCTTATGGTGGGTGTAGATATTTTTTACAGACGATTTTACTAGAAAGTCATTTGTTTATTTTCTGAAATCCAAGAATGAAGTGTTTGAGAGTTTTATTAAATTCAAAGCTCTTGTAGAAAATCAAACTGGGATGAAAATAAAAGTTATAAGAAGTGACAATGGTCTTGAATATGTGAATAAAAAAATTACAGTTTTCTGGTGAATTATGCCGTGCTGTTCCAGCAGCACGGCATAATTCACCAGAAAACTGTTCCATATTCACTGGCTCAGAACGGAGTCAGTGAAAGAGCCAATCGGACGATTGTAGAAAAAGCACGCTGTATGCTGCAGGATGCTGGTCTGAACGAGCGCTTCTGGGCTGAGGCAGTGCACACAGCGGTATACATCAAAAACCGAACACCGACTAAAGCAGTAATGGGAGCCACTCCGGAAGAAAAGATTACAGGAAAGAAGGTAAATGTCAGTCATTTTAAAATATTTGGATGCAGAGCATATGCCTTAATTTCAAAGAGGAAGAAACTAGATCCTAAAAGTAAACTATACACTTTTATAGGATACTGTGAAGAGACTAAAGGCTATAGGCTTGTAGATCTTGATTATCCCAGGGCAATAGTGATAGCCCGTGATGTTGTTTTCTTCGAGAATAAATTTATTGAAAATGATACCTGTAAAAATGATGCTATAACGACACATGATGATAATCTTGACTTTATCTCGCCCGCTGTATTAGTAGAAACTACTAATAGTAGTGGAGAGCAATCAACTGGCCAACTTCACTGTGAGCCAGGGTCATTCAATGACAACCAGTCCCAAACTGGTTCTGATAATATAAGTCTATCTGATGATGATTATAACTATAAGCAAAAGCAGAGGAGACAAGAGACAATCCATCTATGGTTTAAAGCAAGCTGCCAAATGCTGGTATGATAAAATAAATAAAGTACTGATAAGCAAAATGCATTTTCAGAAATCATCAGTTGAACCTTGTGTTTATTTTAGATATGAGCAGAGACAGCTGACGATCATTGCTCTGTATGCTAATGACATTTTATTATTCTCGTCTTCAAAAAAAAGATAAAGAAGGAAGTCTAGGACCAGTTGATGAAAGAATATGAAATGAAAGACTTGGGAAGGGTTCATGAATTTCTTAAAATGAGAATTTGTACAGAAAAAGAAAATGTCATCACTCTTGATCAAACTGATTACATAAAGTCTGTTTTGAAAAGATTTCAGATGGAAGACTGTAAACCGGTATCCACACCGATGGAAGTTGGACTGAAATTACATAAAGAAGAAAAGAAGACTGAAAATATAGAATATAGAAACTTAATAGGATGTCTCATGTACATTGCTGTGTGTACTAGGCCCGACATAGCTCATTCTGTGAGCTTCCTGTCTCAGTTCAACGACTGCTACTCTGATGCTCATTGGAAAGCCGCGAAACGCATCTTGAGGTTAGTGTTGCCCAAATTCAGTCTTGGTCTTGCAGTCTTGGTCTTGTTCTTGCGTTTTTGCAAGACTAAGACCAAGAACAAGACCGCGTATTTTTAGCAAGACCAAGACCAAGACTGACCGTGCAAGACTTGAGCAAGAACAAGACATAGCCTGCAAGACTCTTGCGTCTTGCAGCTAGGACTTAGCGCTATTTCACTGAGTAGTTAGGTGTAACAGTTCGGTGTATAGGTAGGTACGCTTAGGAATTCTATGAGACGCAAAAAACTGTATCAAAGAATATGAAAAACTGGACCTATGCGCATTACGACTAATACCATAAACATAGCGAATAAAAAAATATCTATTAAAATCAAACTGAGTGCATGCATAGTTATGTTTTAACCATCGGCACTTTGATAATGCGGCATCAAAGGTTTTGTACTTACTTCTCAAAGAAATTTGCCGCTTTTCGGAAGTACATGGTTATGATACACGCGCCGGCGGCTTCTTTTGAAATCTAAAACAATCGTTGCCGCCACGCCGAAATCATAACATTTGACACTATTTGATTGCCGCCATAGGGCGTAGGTATACTCATGCAAAATAATTTCGAATTTTTTTAAGAGTACCTACAGGTGTTCCAAAGAATAAATAAGTTTCAGAGTGCTTAGAATGAAAATGAATACATTATACTGATCACGCAAGTAGTATTATGATTAGGATAAAATGGTAAGGATAGGTAGTAGATGTCATATTAATTCATTCTAGTAAGTATATATTATAATATTGATTACTTATATGGTTTTAAACTAATTACTTAGGTACTATTATTGTACATTTAGTCATTATATTTCTTAAGTTTTTACAAGAAAAAATAGCAAAAAAGTGTTCAAATATCACCCGTTTAATAAATATTGTAGCCACTTTTAAATATACTTGAAACGCGTAAAAAAATTCTACAAAACTAATAAAATAATATAAAAAGCGTAGGTACTTACCTACTAATAAAATAAAAAGCCTGCGATAAGAGTTTTGTATTACTTACCAGCCCGAATATCTCTGAGAGAGATGATGAGAGTAAGTATTTACTAGCTGTGCCCGCGACTTCGTCCACGAGGAATAGTAACTTTGGAGGTATAGTGACGTTCAGGACTTATTTATTTATTTTAAAACTTCTGTCATTAAATAGCGATGCGAAGCGAATGAGCTGTGCTTCGAGTCTAACTTAATAATTGTTTTTACTAATTCTCGTTGTTTTCTAAAAACGTATCACGTGTACAATTTAATATGAGTGACGAAGATTCAAATTATTCTAGTCCGAGTAACGAGAGTTTGAGTCACAGATCTAAAAGACCCAAAAGCAAATTTGAGGAGTTTTTCGAAATAATTCATGCATCCCAAACTGCCTTCTGTAAATTGTGCCAACATAAAAAGATTGAAATAAAAATGAAAAACAGAAACACTTCAGGCTTAAGGAAACATCTAATATCTTTCCACAAAAAGGAATCAGAAATATTTCTTCCTGTTAAACCAAAATTAAGTGGAGATATCACAAGCTTTTTAGTAACCGCTGGAAGAAGTGGACAGGTAAGAATATTTTTACAAGCTTTTATTTAGTTTCACCTGTCCCGTTGTCTGTAATCAAATCTTGCAAGTTAAATTTTATCCACTTCTCGGTTACCGGTTGAGCTGAAATTTTGCAAACATGTGTAAACCGCGTGACAATGCAATATTATGATAAAATAGTGCTGATCTGATGATGGAGCTGGAAGGTGGCCATAGGAACTTCACAATGAAATGAAACAACCTCATCGAGTTTGGGCTCGTTTGAATCGTCTTGACGAGCAGTTTGTATTTTAATGGTAACCAGGGTCTGATGATGGAGCTGAAATGTGGTCATAGGAACTCTGTGCAGAAACGACGAAACCCCATCGAGTTTCGGTTCGTTTAATTCGTCTTGACGAGTACTTTATTTTATGATGGTTACCAGGGTCTGATCTGATGATGGAGATGGAAGTTGGTCATAGGAACTCAGTAAAGAAACGACGCAATCCCATCGAGTCTCAGCTTGTTTGATTCGTCTCGACAAGTACTTTGGTGCTAGATGGTAACCAGGGTCCGATGATGGAGCTGGAAGATGGCCATAGGAACTCAGTAATTAAGCGATATAACCTGATCGTGTTTGGGCTCTTTTAATTCGTCTTGACGAGTACTTTGGTGCAACGTGGTAACCAGGGTCTGATGATGGAGCCGGAAGGTGTCCATACAAGCTTGTATTTAGTTTCACCTGTCCCTTTGTCTGTAATCAAATCTTGCAAGTTAAATTTTATCCACTTCCCGGTTACCGATGAGCTAAAATTTGCATACATGTGTAAACCGCGTGACAATGCAATATTATGATGAAATGGTTTTAATCTGATGATGGAGCTGGAAGGTGGCCAATGCCATTAGAACTTCACAATGAAACGAACCAACGTAACCAGGGTCTGATGATGGAGCTGGACGGTGGTCATATGAACCCTGTAATGAAACGACGCAATTCGATCGAGTTTAGGCTCGTTTAGTCCGTCTTAGCGAGTACTTTGATAATATATGGTAGCCAGGGTCTGATGATCGAGCTGGAACATGGCCATAGAAACTCCGCAATGAAACGACGCAACCCCATCGAGTTTGGGCTCGTTTAATTCGTCTTGACGAGTACTTTTATGATATATGGTAACCAGGGTCTGATGATGGAGCTGAATTGTGGCCACAAGAACTCCGCAATTAAACGACGCAAAACCATCGAGTTTGGGCTCGTTTAGTTCTGCTTAGCGAGTACTTTGATAATATATGGTAATTAGGGTCTGATGATCTAGCTGGAACATGGCCATAGAAACTCCGCAATTAAACAACGCAACCCCATCGAGTTTGGGCTCGTTTAATTCGTCTTGACAAGTACTTTGATGGTATATGGTAACCGGGGTCTGATGATGGAGCTGAAACTTCGCCGCAAAAAAACCGCAATCAAACGACACAAAACCCATCGAGTTTGGGCTCGTTTAAATCACCTTGACGAGTACTTTAATAATATATGGTAACCAGGGTCTGATGATGGAGCTGAAACGTGGCCATAGGAACTCCGTAATTAACTAACGTAACCCCATCGAGTTTGGGCTCGTTAAATTCGTCTTGACGAGTACTTTGATACTATATGGTAACCAGGGTCTGATGATAGAGCTAGAAGGTGGCCATAAGAACTCCGTAATTAAACGACGCAACCCTATCGAGTTTGGGCTCGTTTGATTTATCTTGACGAGTATCTTGTTTGGCGTGAATATGCATCTCCAACAAATTTGTTAAATAAGTTCGTTCCGTTTGTTATGAATGTCAATTATGTCTGATTGATTAGATGGATGACCCAATGCGAAGTTGAGCACATGCCGAAGGCTGAATGGTATGAGGGTGTATAAACATATACTAAAAAGGTAAAAATAAAATTAAATAAAAAAAACCTTTCTTAAAAACAAGCTTTTATTATTTGTTAATAAAATGAACTAAAAAGTTGAAAATAAATTAACCTGATGAGAAAAATACCATTACAATATAGGTAGCATTTTTTTTATAAATAAAAGCATGTTACATTGTGATTGCAGCAGCAAAATAAGTACCTAGTAAGCTAAATGTTCTTCAAATGTTCCATTAAAATGTAACACGCTTTTATTTATAAAAAAAATGCTTCCTATATTGTAATGGTATTTTTCTCATCAGGTTAATTTATTTTCAACTTTTTAGTTCATTTTATTAACAAATAATAAAAGTTGTTTTTAAAAAAGGTTTTTTTTTATTTAATTTTATTTTAACAGTTAAAAGAATTTTAACTCCGCGTAGCTATTCATGCGATACTTTCAAAAACGCCATTAACTTACGTAAGTATTTTTGAGTTAGTGGTGTTTTCATCTAGGGGTGCGACATATTAAGTATGTAATTATCGTCTTAAATATTTTTTATAAACACCCATATTTTCATTTAATCGGCCAGTAACAACTAAGTACTTTATTTTGGTAAATTACAGTACAGTGCAACCTTAATATAACAAATATCAATTTAACGATTTTCTCGATTTAACAACAACAAACCTCCTCCTCTTATACGCTCAAACCTAGTATGTTTTAAATAATAACACAAGATTTATTGTTTTGTTTCAGTCGGAAAACAGCAGTGACAACATCACGACAGCTACAGTTGATTGGGTGGTGAAAAAATATCTTCCCTTCTCATTTTTCGATGACGAAGCTACACAAGTATATTTTCGACGTATTTGCCCTAATATGGTGTTTCCTAAAAGGTCTACACTTCGAAGGAAAGTCAAAGAGCGATTTGAAGAGCTCCAATTGAATCTCAAGGAACAATTCAACAATTATCATCTAAAATGTCTTTTACCATTGATGGGTGGACGTCAATTGCTGGTAGGAGTTACTACGGGGTTACTATTCATTATATAGACAACGAATGGAAGTATCAATCTGTAGTTCTTGATTTTATACCATCACGCGGTCGACATACTGGGGAAGATATTGCAACGATTTTCCATGAATGTTTATTGGAATATGGCATAATTGATAAAATACAAGGTATCACGGTCGACAACGCCTCTGCAAATACCAAATTTATGTATGAACTGGGCAAACAGCTGCCGCCACACTTTGATTCAGACAATCAACATTTCCGGTGCTTTGCTCACATTTTAAACCTTGGTGTACAAGATTTTTTAAAGACCTTAGCATTACACTGTGAGTCTGACACTAACGCGCAAGATCAGCAGTACGAAGACTATGCAGACGAAACTGAGGATGAGGAAGATGAAGAATCTGCACCAAATATTGCTGACTCGCGTACATCTGTAACAAAGTTACGCAGTATTTCCAGTAAAATAAAAAGAAGTGAGATAGTGAAGAAGAAGTTTCAGTCTGCTTGTGAAGCAGCTGGCGTGCCATCAAATCTAAATGCCATTCTTGACTGTCCAACGAGATGGAATTCCACACATGATATGATTGGATTTGGTTTAAAAGTGAGAGCGGGCATTGACATATTGTGCAGTTCTGTCACCAAATTAAATGATTTTCAAATCACAGCTAATGAATGGCAGGTACTCGAAAAATTACATAAATTTCTAATAAACTTTAAACTTTTAAGTACAAAACTTGGTGGAGACAAATATGTTACATTACCGCTAGTCATTGTATCATTCAATCTCTTGCTAGATAAAATTGAATCCATGGTAAAACAGTTAGATGAGAAACGTAATCGATCTGAAGTGGATGAAAGGCTCATTCTAGCTTTCCAAGCAGCTCGAGACAAAATGCTTAAACATTACAAGAAGAGCAACTGGATTTATTGTACTTCTTTAATTTTAGACCCAAGGCATAAGGCTCAGACTTTTGACCTGACAATGTGGGGGAAGCAACTTAAAACAGAAAGTCTGCGCAAGTTCAATGAACTTTATGAAGAATATAAAAGTCTACACTCACTGAACAAATCTCTGGAATTACCAGAAAAAGCAAATAAAGTATGTGATGAAGATGAAGACGTAATAGACTTTGATAAACTCTATGAATGTCTCTCGACGTCATCTGGATCTTGTCTTCAAGGCTTAGTGGTAGACGAGTTGGAGGAGTACCTGAGAAAACCAAGAACTGCCAGCTCGGAAGACATTTTAGATTGGTGGAGGACGCATGAGACAGAGTATCCGATTTTATCGAAAATGGCCCGTGATTTTCTCTCAATACCTGCAACTTCAGTACCTGCTGAGAGGTTATTTTCTAAAGCATCATTAGTAATTAGAAAACATAGAAATAGGTTAAGTGATGAGTCAGCCAGATGGTTACTTTGTATTAATTCTTGGTCAAAAAAATTGATATAAAGTATCATAACCTAATGATAAAGCTGTTGATTTGTGTTGTATTTTATTTTTTATTCAAATAAATGATAAATCGTAAAACTCTTTTATTAAATTTCTTATAAGTTGAGGGTTCAATCTCTTTCTAGACAGATAATTATTGTTCTTTAAAATACAGTCAAGTTAGTGTAATTAATTTGTTTTTTTACATGTTTTAGCAAATGTAAGCTTATAAATCATAAATGTTTATTAAGAAACAGTTACTTCCATGGAAAACGACATATAGGTCAGTTGATTTTTCGAATTTCTTATCAAATCTTCAGTTATTTATTAATCTGCTTGATCTTTACTATGGCTATGTTAATTCAAGCTCACAATGTTCCAATTCTAATACGTTTTTCTAAGATTTAAAGTAAACTTTAATAAATAGTAATAGACTAATAGGTAATTGCAAGACTTGCAAGACTCTTGCTGCAAGACCAAGACCAAGACCAAGACTGGGAGCGCAAGACCAAGACCAAGACCAAGACCAGGTGTATTGGCGCAAGACCAAGACCAAGACCAAGACTGGCTAAGTCTCGTCTTGTTCTTGCATTTGGGCAACACTACTTGAGGTACCTAAAAGGAACTATCAATTACCGCCTGGTGTATGAAAAATCCGGACTCAACGTGCGAGGTTACGTCGATGCGGACTGGGCCAGCTGTGAAGTTGACAGGAAATCGTACACAGGGTATTTATTTAAAATAGGTAATTCCACAGTGTCATGGGAAAGTCGAAAACAGAAAACTGTTGGAAAGGCGGAATACATGGCTCTTGCTGATGCTTGTAAAGAATCGTTATTCATTCGTGCCTTTTTGAAAGAATGTTTAAATATAGACTGTGTAACTACTTTATTTAATGATAATCAGTCAGCGCAAAAATTAAGTAAAAATTGTATGTATCATGCGCGTACAAAGCACATAGATTTAAGACACCATTTTATTAGAGATGTTGTTGAGAATAGTTTGGTAAAAATTAAACATTTGTCTACTGAAGACATGACAGCTGATTTGTTGACAAAACCTTTGTCAAGTGTTAAGTTTAATAAGTTTGTGTCTCAGCTTAACTTTAGAATCTCTTCTTAGAACTGAAACTGTTGTAAAATAATTGTACCTATTCAAAGAAATCTATCTTGGAGATCTGGTTCTGTTTTTATCCGATCACATGATAATATGTTTGTTATATAAACTTAATGTTAGTACATTGTATGCGATTTTTGTTTGAATTTTAACGTAGGTACTTGTTTAAATTTTATTTCAAGTTATTTTTGGCGTTTGTTTTAAGGGCAGGTGTTTGAATGTAAAACCAAACGCAATATTTAGCAGTATAATAAAACGCAAACTGACATTGACATAATATGTTTTTGTCTCTGTCTAGCTTTAAACCCTCTCTCTCATGTCGGCCTCCGTGTATGTATCATCTTGTGCTGTTGGTCGTAGTAATAAATATCTACATTTTACTCTGCAATCTTCGTTTTCTTTTTGGCCCTAACCCTTCATCTATCTTACTCACTCGTTTCATATCATTGGGTGCGTAAGTGTGCATGTGCGTGTGTGACGTACTTACGTACATCTTTTAGATTTTATTACCCGCGAGTTGCAGAAAATCTCATTATCTTTAAAGATGCCATAATGCAGGTTTATAACCTAACTTCAGTACACAATATGCAAAAATTAAACATTAATAGACGACATTAAAGAAAATAATACTTTCAGCAACTGATGCGATGACGATTAATCACTTTATGCTGTAATTTATTTAAAAATAATTTGTTTTTACAATTTCACCAATTATTTAGCTCAAGCAAATTAAGATGCAGCCTGCCGCTCTAGTAATAAAAAGAAAGGATACGAGTGTGCGTTGCCGCGCGAGAATCAGTCGTGAGTTAAGTGTAGTGAAAGGCGGTCACTTCGCAGCATGTATCCACGCCGAGTTACGAAGGTAAATATTTGATTCCCGTGGCATTGTTTCTATACATCGTTGATTACCGTAATAGCCATAAAAAATATTTTTATTGTTTTTAAAGATCGATTTAAAATATATGTTTGTTAGTTAAAGTTAGTTATTTTCAAATAAAGAGCAATCGATAAAAAATGACGAACTTTGATTCCCGTGTTATTGATTCCCGTGGTTTTAATGCCATGGGAATCAATATTTCTTTATAAAATGAAGGATGCTGTGCCAATGTATTTGTGATTCATAGATAATCTTAATTTGGGTCATTACTTTGTGATTTGTTAATAACACTAAAATAGCTAGATTCAATTTTATATTCATAGAAACTTTTATATATTTCAGACAACAATTAATTTGAACTATAATTAAGATTGTTTTATTGATTTCCATGCCTTGTTTTTGATTCCCGTGGTAGACAAAATTTCAATTGCTTTATATTTTCGAAACTAATTGTGCAAAATGAGTGCCTATTAGATCAATATGTTAAAAAACTATCCAAATTTAATATTACGTCATGATTTTAGCATATCTTTATCATTTAAAATTTTCCACGGGAATCAATCAAATACGCCCAATTTTAAGATTCTCCCAGTAGGTAGGTAGGACTATGGTCTTTGCCTGGAATTTGTTACTAACAAAATGCATCGGACATTTTCTAATATGAAATGCAAATGCTGGGTCGGTTGGACCGGGCATTTCAGTCGATCCGACCGATCATCATTTGACATTAGTAGCATCGTAAACCCTTCCCCGAAGTGTATCGGTGTATCAATTTCTCTAATGGGAGGAATGGCTTGCACAGGTTTGTCTATTTGCTTTGTCACCTTCCATAAAGATTACTCTGTTCTACGGTCACTGGGCAAATGCTCAATCAATTCTTTACAATTTTCAAATTTAAAGTTTTCATAATGACTAAGGTTATTTCTTACAATAACGGCGCTGCCACCTCTAGCACGGTTGTTGGAGTGCAGTGCATGATAGACGTCGTATCCTTTGAATGTTATATGAGATTGTTTGGTAAAATGGGTTTTTGATACAAGGCATATGTCAATGTTTTGTGTGACTAGAACTACTTGCAGCTCATTTTGGTCTCTGAGTAGTCCATTGGCATTCCAAGCCATAATTTTTAAGTTGTGAGTCATTTTTTAGGTTTTGATGCGCAATTTTGGCACTGTTTTCCAGTTTTTTTAGTCTTTCATCAAACGAAGACATATATTTTAGGATTTGATCTAATTTCGCAGCACTATCAGTAGGTACATTTGCATCATCGTTATGTACATAATTGATTTTGCTTGTGCGTAGGTATTTTTTTTACTTACATTAATAATAATTATTAGCATAATTGGCAGGATGTTGTTCACCGCAGTGCACACATTTTGGCTTCTCGTCTGCAGGTTTTCTGCAGTCTCGAGTAAGGTGTTTTCCAGTGCACTTTACACATCTTGGTTCTTTTGCGCAGTATTTCTGGGTATGACCATACGCCTGGCATCGTTTACATTGAGGGACAAGTTTGTGCTTTTCCATGGGTGTATTTCTACTTTACACCCTAATATGGACGTGATGCGATATATTTTATCAATCTCATCCCCATCCCATCTTCTGACATGCCCTGCGTGTCCCTACACCTGTACACGCGAAGATCTTTGCAAGGCCACCGATAATGCTATATCGTTGGTTAAGTTTTGGTCTTCACACATATGAAAGCCTGAGTCGATACGCAAAGAAGAAGATCAAGTTTCACACCTCCAAGTTAAAGCTTTATAACCACCGTATGGAACAAGTACAATTTTACGACACAAATTATTGTAAACGTTTTAAAATGTATCAAATATAATATTTAGTAATACATTTTTGGGCACACCAAAAATGTATTACAAAATATTATATTGACATAACAAACAATTTCTTCATATTTTGATTTTATGATGAAACTATTAGAAATGCACTATTAGCACTAAGCCACGAATACATTTAAATAACATAGGTAGGCAACACAAGCATATTTTGTCTAATCTTAGTAACCATTATATTTGGTCGGATTCGCGCTGACAGTCTGACAGACAGCTAATCCGACCAGAATAACAAACACAAACTTTTTTTTGGTTTCAAACTGTAACACGTCGTTAAATGTTTTTTATTTTTCTTAATTTGAAAAGCATTATTAATAAGTAAGACTCATTTTCTACAAAAATCTTATTATTATACCACATAACTCCAAATATCGAATTATTTTCAAACGACTTTGCGATCGAGTTACGCAGGACAATTTTTTAAAATCAATAAGCAAGAAATGACATTTCATGTGTCCAGCATTTATTTTTCTAAATGTCATAAACAATTGGAATGTTGCAATTTTCTTAGTTTGAATATCTAAAATTGATTGAAATAAACATTTTGCTATATTATTGTCTTTTTATTTTACGCGAACACGAAACACAAACGCTGTAAAGTGTTCGAAACGTCAGGTTAAATAAAATGTTAATAAATCGCGAAATAATCCGTAAAAGTTGTTTCATTTTATCATTTTTCTGTTAATAGAAACCATGTTTACGCATTAGTTTGCTAATATTTTGAATTGGCAAGAGACTTTTACAAAACCGGTAAAATTTTAATACATAGGCATAACACTAGCACTTAGTATAATTCATTCTGATACTCTTCTACAATTGTCTGTGGCCTCGATGGAATCCCGCGATTTCGATGTTGTTTCGCGTTAAGGTTCCAATCGAATTTTCGGTCGGGGATCGGCCGGATCCGAACATTTGGATGGTACATTTCGCGCTAGACCCCCTGGTCATCTATTGAGATCCTTACAAGCATCTAACGATTTTTTTTTAGTGATATTTAGTTTCGGTGGCGGAATTCAGTTTCGGTGGCGTTATGTTAAAATTAGGTGGCACAATTTCACATATGTTATGTTTTACCCTAAAGATTAGTATTATCAATTTATTTCGTGTGAAAACTCAAAAACAAAATTTGCCATCAAAACTGACAAAAAGTCGCATGTGTTGATATTGACCCATTTAAACTTCGACTAGTCTGTATAGGGAATGCAAAAAATCACCATCTTTTAATTTTAAACGTTTATTTTTAAATGATAATACATGATTCCTTCTATTTTAAATGTTTAGAAGTACACATTAATGTACAACCTTCTATGTCATTATTTAATTTTTCTAATAAATGACATAGTTTTTTGAATAATTACAGTGAAATGTCGTGAGACATCGTAAAAAGCGAAGGGACGTCTACTGGCGAAAATGCCCACAGTATAAAATCTGATTATTATCACCAAAAGGCTGGCCACATTGCCACACTCTATACTTAGCTAACTACGGTAGTATACCGCAACATTGATTAGAAAAAAACGATGGCTTCGACAGAAACACTTGAAAGATTTCGCCAAATCGATTAGTGGTTGGATAGCTTAGTAGAGGAAACACACGCCCGGTAATCCGAGGTCGTGGGATCGCATCTCACTTGAAGCAGTAACTTTTTCAAGTTTTTTTTTTCAATTTTTACTGTTATACTTTTAGATTTGATAAGAAAAATTAACAGTTTTAAATCTTAAGATAAAACAAATAAAAACCGAAACTATTTATAACATAAAATCAGATACTTTATATAAATGACAAAAACCTATAAATAAAATATCTCACAAATTCACGATAGAGTTTATGGGCACACAAAATTGTAACAATATTTCTATCGGGTGTAGTATCCGCAAATTTCCTGATCAATGCTGCATCATTGATAAAAAAAAATCTGCGAGAAACACTTGAAGATTTCGACTTAACAGCTAGTGATTTGGTAGCGTAGTTGGAAATGCACTCGCCCGCCTTTCAAGATCCAATGGGCGAGGGTTCGAATCCCACCTGTAGTTGGTAAATTTTGTTTTAATTCATACTGTTTTATTTTTAAATTCAATAAAGAAAAATTACACTTTTAAATTCTAGTATTATTAAAAACCATTTATTAATAAACGTAGCATGGTAGGTAATTGCTAGAAAACAATATTAAATTTTAGTATTCTGTTCTGCCAAAATATTTTAATAACTGACTAAATAAACTATTATATAGGGGTTGTCGCTATAATTTATGTATTTTCGTTACCTTATTTATTCACAGCTAATTTATTATGTTTTTTCAAAATATTCCACGTGACTTGTCAAAATGTAATGTGCGTAAGGTAATGACAATGTGTAGGCGGCGAAAGTTGCGAGCAAATTATTTTACTCTGCCGCCTGGCCGCCTCTTATAATTATTCTACGTGCTTTACGTTTGTATTTGCTTAATCATGCCACGAGTACATCATAGTTTGGCGTAAGCTAACTAGATGTCGCGGCGTTATCGCATTCACTATCGCAATCACTTCACGAAATAATGCAGCGGTGAAGAGGGGACGAGAGGCAGCAAAATGCTCAAGGTCATTGGCTAGGGGAACAGCCTTAAGGTTGATTTGTATTTTTAAACGACTTTATTAAATACTAAAGGCGGCGGAAGACACAGGATTTCGGAAATGCCGAAAGTCGAATGCTAAAATGAAAATACCGTTAGCAAAAACAGTTTCCTTTTTTTTACAATTCTGAGAAATGAAAAAGGCTGATGAATGATACAGTTGTTTTACTAGGTAGTTATGTTTTGTTATTTACACTGACCATGACTTAAAGGGCAAGTGCGCTAATCTAAAATAAATAAACTTCTTTGTTCCCTGCTTTCATAATAAGTAATTTTGATACGTTATGTGTTGGTTTATTTACTCAGATTTATGATTTGGGCCAAACTGTGGTATTGCTTGTAAGTTACTAGGAAACACTTTTTCCTTCCCAAACACATAAACGCGGTATGATTTAACGTGATTTGTGAAGTTCTTGACCGGGATTTGAACCCCAAAACCCTCTGCGCTTGCCTTACTAAGTACAAGTTATTTGTAATTAGTACAAAACGCATGATGTCGGTTTTCGTAGAACGTCATCTACGTAGCACGGGTTATCTCTCTTTACTGTCGTCGCCACGTTCATTGATACCAGAACTAATTTTAATTATAAAGTTTTTTGGCGGCTGTACATTCTCCAGCGAGTACTCTCGCCATGTCTCGCCGAGAGCATTACGCGAGATATCGAGTGACGAGTGCTTCCCTGTACGCTCTCATTTATTCATTATACGGTTCGAGCATCGAGAAGATGGAAGCGTTCTAAGTTACGGTGGTTGCTGCCCTATACGCAATCAGTTACTACAATTACGTGATCTTTACTCTTTTACTTAATTGACCCAAATACAAATGCATACCACACATGTCCACCACAAATGAGAAAATCGTCTACCTGATTAGAATGTTTGTGCCAAACTGAGTGCGAGAGAACGAGAGTGTAACGTGATGCACTTGCATCGCCTCGAGAGGGCAAGCGAGGCCCTTTGACTCGCGCACAAAATACCGATTTTGAGCGGAGAGCAAACGGGGCGAGAAAAGACTCTCAACCGCCATTATGGCGGCTGTACACTCTTGTCGAGGGACCGCGAGACTTCACGAGTGCGAGAGTGTACATGCTACACTCGCTATGTCTCGCCCCGCCTCTTTTGCTCTCCACTCAGAGTCGGTATTTTGTGTGCGAGTCAAAGGGCCTCGCTTGCCCGCGCGAGGCGACGCGAGTGCGTCACTGTACACTCTCGGTTGAGTGGTTCAGTTTGGCACAAGAATTCTAATCGGGCAGACGCCTTTCTCATTTGGGACATGGGTTAGATGCATTCGTATTTGGGACATTTGTGTGTGTAAAGATCACGCAATTGTAGTAACTGATAGCGCATAGGGCAGCAGCCGCCGCAACTTAGACAACAACGCGTCCATCTTCTCGACGCTCGAACCGTATACTGAATTAAGGCGAGGGTATTCGGCGTGTTACTCTAATTGCGGGGGTGGGTAACTCCGCGCACTGCGGGGAGCTGCCTGCGCGGCCGGGCGCGCGCGGCGCGTAAGCAACTGAGCTCCAAATTTGAAATAGCCTTTGAAATTTCGTATCATTAAGCTTAAAGAGCTCAGACTATAGCTCACAAGTGTATTTTTATTTTAATATTATGTCATCGTAACCTTTATATTTTCTAAGTTAAAATTATAAATTATCACCTGATCCACTCACGGCAATTATGACAAAATTTCAATATTTTTAAAGTTTATCGTAATATTAAAGCTAGGTTATACCTATTATTGTTTCATTTTGATATATTTATATTGTTTTGTAATATGTTCAATACTCATACGGTGTAATTTTTTTTACGTGGGCGTGGAAGGTCGAATCCAAAACTATGAGAAATAAAGAAAAACACTCAAAAGTTGTCTTTGGCCCGATTTTGATGAAAACTAAAACTGCATTATTAGATGTTTGAAAAAAAAACTTATTCCTATCTGGCAATCGAACTAAAATCGAAAAAGCCGGCCAAGTGCGAGTCGGACCACGCACGTAGGGTACGTAACGTACGTAAAAAATCACGTTTGTTGTATGGGAGCCCCCTTAAATATTTAAAGTATTCTGTTTAGTATTTGTTGTTATAGCGACAACAAAAATTCATCATCTCTGGAAATTTCAACTATCTAAATATCACGGTTCATGAGATAGCCTGGTGACAGACGGACAGACGGACAGCGGAGCCTCAGTACCTAATAGGGTCCCGTTTTACCCTTTGGGTACGGAATCCTAAAAAATAAAACAACCGGTATTATTACACCATTCGTTAGTGTCGACGTGCGGTTGAGGCTTTTCGTTCCGGTCAGTGGCGGGGCCAACTATATTCTGAGCCCTCCTGCCGAGGCAGGGATATATGGAGCAGTCGTAGTACCATGCCGCATTGCTCGCACACGCCCTGAGGGTGGGATGAGGTTAGCTTCGCATAGCTGATATCGTGTTTACTCTTATTCATACAACGAAATAAATTTGTTTAGGCTTACCGCTGGGTTCTACCGGCCAGGTGGATGGTATGGTACCTATATTGTAATCTGAACCCATTCTACCTTTGGAAGGGACCACTGTATTTCAATATTTATGCACTGTGTAATATCTAGCTGGTTGTGTACGTGAAGTACTTCATGCCTGTTTTCGTTCTACTAACCACAAAGAACTTTCTATTGATTAAATAAAACATAATGTTCTGATCTCCTAAGATCCGCACGGTCAAGCACATGCCGGATATTGTTGGCATTTTTATTGATTACCCACTTTACCAACAAATTAATTGTGTGTGCGGCCGGACAAAAAAAGTATCACCCACCATGAATTAGGGCGAGGTACGCACACTGATCAAATAAACTACGGTACGCACCACTGATCAAATAATAGTAGGGTGACATATGTCATTCGGAGAGAGTTCCGAATTGGGCGAAACTGTTCTAATTATTTATTATTGTGGCTCAAAGAAATAGTGATGCTTCTTTTGTCTGGCAGAAGTGAGGCTTTGTATGTCATCTTGTATTAATGTCTTTTTCTGTCTGTTAGTATTTTGTCTAATGTTATTGTTTGTCATGCTATTTTTTTTTCTCTTTTCTTCTTCTCTCTGGTGCCGTGCTTCGTACCTCTCTGGCTCGGTCTAGGCTCTGCCGGAATCCGCTCAAAATCAACCTTTTTGCTTAGCGATGGATTGATTCCGCGCTAACCAAGTCGGGTTTCCGGTCGGGTATGGTCCGAGCCTACCGTCAGGGTCCCTGCTGAAAACCAGCGTCGTGATACGTCCCTGACTGTCACGACAAATGCTGAGCGGGGGCCTTTTTGACACATACTGCTTTTTATTATCCTGTAAATGTTTTTTTTTTCCTTTTGTATTCTGTGTGTGTCAAATAAATCTTTTTCTATTCTATTCTATTCGAACAAATTCTGAGAAGTAGTGACATACGGGAAACTTAGGGATAACCTAATTTTTAACAAAATTGCGTGGTGGGTCGTTCTTCGCACTCATTTGGTCAATGCTTTGCACGGGCGCGTAGGGTTTGTTCCCCGGAATTCTTGGTACTGAAATAACCGGAAATTCCCGGGAAAATTCATTGATTCGAATACCGGCAAAAATTTGCTAATAGGAAGTATTTCCCAGGAATTTCGACACTACAATTGGATGCCTTCTACGTAAACCATCATAATGTTTTAAAATCCAACTTTACAGGAGCACCATCTAAAGATATGATTGGGTGCAGTTCTTCTGTCTTTTGCCTAGGAGTACAAATTTTTACTATCTATTGTCGAAGTTTAGCTTGTTATCACAATATATTATACAGCATGTATTGTTAATATATTACAGTTTCAGAAATATTGTTGTTACGGTACTTAACTCAATAATACGATTATTTAAGTTGTATAGTAGTAGGTAGCAAGTAAACTATTAAATAAGTATAATACCAATTAGTATTTAAATAAGTATAAAGGTAGAGGTAAAATAAGTATTTAACCAAAATTGCGTGGTCTTTAATATATTCATAAAATACTATAATAGCGGTTGCTTATTTCGGTTAATACATCTTATATTATTCAGCGCCAGTTATTGAGAAATTTTTCGTATTATTTAGTATATTAAAGTAGCCTATGTTCATCAGAAAAAATGTATGGATCTAATGGTGATTTTAGATTTTATCCCTTTTTTTGGTAATTTGTACGTAAAATTATTAAAACAATATAAATCATCCTATCAATTGTTTCTTATTAATAACAAAACAAATATTATTTTTAGCACATATATTTTACGGGTCGCCAGAGGCCAGTCAGATTCCATCCATAAAAAGATCCGGTGCTTGGTAAGACGCGATCTCCAAAGCTGAAACTCCTGCCTCATATAGGATATAAGGCGCCATGCAAAATATTTGTAAACTTATTATTCTTGGTTATTGAGCAAAACCGGTGTCAAAAGTCTTTTCCCAAAGAATGGGAAGATCTCATTTTACAAATCTAAAAACCTAGGATGGCAGAACCATCACAGCAGTTTCGGAAATTCTCGCCTAGATCTCGATCTAGAAGTCCTCGGACTTTTATGGCCGCTTATATGCCTCGCATGTCCTGAAACTTCCACCTGACGCGAATGAACCTAGAGTCACGCTTGTACGCCACTACAGCGATGGTTTCCCAGAACTAGACATAGACAAAATTGAGTCGGCTCTCAAACATCTTAGCTAGGCAAAGCTGGAGTCACTTCAGAACTTCTAAAAGCAAGAGGGCTACCCATCCTTGGGGAACTAAGGAGATTGTTCAACCCCGTCTTAGGCAATAGGACTACGCCGAGGGCGTGGAGCGAGGGCGCGGTTACTCGGTTTTTCAAAAAAGGAGATAAACTCTTGAAGCACTACAGACCGATCACGCTCCTGAGCAACGTCTATAAGCTATTCTAAAAAGTCGTTACAAATCGTCGAGGCGCAAGAGTTGACGCCCTCCAGCCAATAAATAAAACAGTGTGTCTGGGTTTCGACCGGCGATAATTTAGGGGCTATTAATTCATCTATCGACAAAAAACCCGTTATGTTATTACAGCACTGGAAAAAATGTAAAGAGATTGAAATAAAGAGAAAAGGAAAATGTTTAATTTTGGCCTGCGCGTGGACAAGATGTTTAGGGAAAAATAATCTTCCTTCTCCTATTCCCTGCCCTTTTTGCAATTCTTTTAGAGAAATATAATATTACCTGAAATTATTTTATATATACTTTTCCCTATTCCCTATTTTCCCTATTCGCTATCATATAATAATAACTAAATTAGTCAAGCCAGCGTTCTTAAAATGTCTAGTTAACGGCGGCGAATATAGAGATCAGTATAAAGTGCAGATAAAAACTGAATTACTTAAAAAAGCTGAGTGATACAGAGATATGTATTTTTTAAAAGTAACATTCAATAATTAAAGATTTTAGACAATATTATTTTTATCTGAATATCATGTCCGTGACTTCTTTGAGCTTCGGCCTGAGCTTCAAACAATTTGGACAGTGTCATTTAAGTACTTATAAATATGATAATAGTTGTAAGTTCAGACTTCAGACGCGTCAGAATGGCGGGTATATGTCCTCAAACGATAATGCCAATTTATACAATAAACAAAATACATGCGCTTCTGTAGCAAAGTTTCCCAAAGCAGTTGTTGTATATGGTCATATTTGAGATTTGTTTTCTAATTGGAGCAAAAAAAATAAAGTAAGGTTCAGTAGTAGGATAAGTAGTAGAATGTAGGCTGTGCAGTACCGGCGCTGAAATTGATTTTTGAATCCTCGGTACAGTAGTCAGTGAGTACCGGGAAATACTGACAATACGTTCGATACGTTACGTTCGATACCGGATAAAAAACTAAGATAATAATACTGTGTTGATTATTCGTGCTCGTGTTAAATAGCTAAGTGTAAATTACAGATTTTTTTACTGAGGATTTATTCACAAAATATAGCCATTTATGTGTAAATTTTTTAATCATTTTAAATATTTAAATGACACCTTTGACGAAGGGCAAAGGGCGTTCTTCTGTTTGTAGGTACTTCCGAGCAGCGGGAACCATAGGTTACTTGAAGCAATGTATTTTCCCGGGAATTCCCAATTATTTCAGTACCAATTAATTCCCGGGAGCAAACTCTAGTCATGCAAATTTTACTTCAGACCAACAGTCAAGGGATCCATTAGCGTTAGTTTAATAATTATAGCTAAATCTATATGTATACAACGGCAACGGTATGCGGTAAAGCTATAAAGCTATGCCATTCGATTCGTGTAAATTTTGTTTGTAAATATTATTTTAGTTTTATAAATAAAGCAAAATAAAAAAATATGTAAGAAACCTGTATGACTTATTGAGATCCCTCATTTGAGACCAATGGCATTAAGTTCGCCTACTACACATTTTGTACTAAAGAATAAAATAAATAAACGCGTAGAACTTGTTGAGGCCTCTCATTTCAGACCAAAGACGAGGGGTCTATTATCGTTGGTTTACAAATTAAAGTCAATAAACTAATTAACCTAAGAATCGTGTAGAACTAGTCGATACCTCTAATTTGAGACTAAACACGGTCTATAGGGGTTTATAATCGGTTGTTTACTAGTCATAGCAATTATGAATTATTATAAAATATATATATAATATACTTTTACATTTTAAATTGTAAATTATGTATGTACTAACACCGTATTACTTACAACAAATTTACAGAGTATTTCTTGTACATGTAATAATTTTGTATTTTCATTGATGTAACACCAAATGAAGTAAAATTGAGGTTGAGGTATGCCTGGCTCAACACAAAAAATCTAAATAAATAAATCTAAATATTTACAAGAATTAAATTTCATAGCTATTGCGATGGTGTGCGGGGGGGCGGGGGGAGTCCGAGCGCAACTTAACACAGGTCCTACCTCGGCGACGTCCTACTGGACACTGGCGGGGCGGCTTGCACGCCTTTTGTGCATGGTTTTCGAGGTTTTTTAATCTTTGGTACTTAATAACATAACAAAAATGATTTTTTTACACCGAGACACTAGCAAATTTTGATCTTTAGTAAACTGCTTAATTTTTACTACCTGTATCATAGATTTTTTTTCCAGAAAATCGATCCAAAAATCATAAAACGACCCATTTTTAAGATTTTTTTCTATCGAGCCAAGTTATTATTATCGTGTTTTGGTTTCACCGAGACATTAGATAAAAGATCAAATATTTTAATAGTATTTTTATTTTTCTTATAAGTTCCTTAGTTTTGTGAATAAATCCGTCGGAAGATGACTAAAAGTAAAATACTCCCGCCTTAATGAGAGTGTACAGGGCGTGTGACTACTGCTACAGTAGTCACACGCCCTCTCGCGAGAGCACTGGCTGGAGAATGTACAGCCGCCATTAAACGGTAGTAGAAGATTAGAATAATTAGTCTACCTGTGACCACGAACGTTGTAAAGTGTTCGAAACGTCAGGTTAAATAAAATGTTAATAAATCGCGAAATAATCTGTAAAAGTAGTTTCATTAGAAAAAAAAAGAATAATTAAGTAAAAAAAACAAGACTGAATAATCGTGTTTTTTTTTTGCTAACGCCACAATTACACTTGCCCTTACGCACGCTTTTTTATTATTTCTTTTGCAAATTGCAAAATAGTTACAAAGATCGGTCAGTCGATGCTGAACCTCCTCTTGTGTTTGACGCTAGTAACTAATTCGAAATAATTGTCACCATGCCCTACCGGTATTCAGAATCGGACTACCTAAACATGGTTTTATGCTACCATGAGGCAAATTACAGCCTACCGGAAGCGGTGAGGCTGTTCCACGAACAGCACGGCATACGCGTGTGTCCACGGACGATCTTGGGGGCCGAGCAACGGTTTCGTGACAGCGGTAGATTTATGCCTGCGGGTGACGCTGGCAGACCGCGCCTTTCGCTACGGCTCGAAGAAAGCGTTTCAAGCTTTTTCGATTTTCATTCGACAGCGAGTACGAGGGATGCTGCAGCCGTCTTCGGTATTAGCCACATGTACGCATGGAAAGTGCTGAAGAGTGAAGAAAGGCACCCATACCACTTCACGAGAGTGCAGGAGCTGATGCCACAGGACTACGCGCCACGCGTGGAGTTCTGTCACTGGATCCGTCGGAACAGCGCAGCTAACATCTTGTGGACAGACGAGTGTACCTTCACCAGAGTGGGTATGTTCAACATCCACAATGCCTGGTCTGAGGAGAACCCACATTTGGCGCGTTCAGATCACTTCCAGACGCGGTTTAGTGTTAATGTTTGGGCTGGACTTCTGGGGCATAAACTACTGGGACCAGTGTTTTTTAATCGGCCGAATGGGGCCGTCTACATGCAGTTCCTGGAAAGAGAGTTAGTGGAGCTGCTAGAAGATGTGCCACTTAACCTCATGCAGCAGATTTACTACGAGCATGACGGCGCGCCCGCACATTACGACGGCCGTGTTTGCGAATACCTGACGGCGCAGTTCCAGGGTCGCTGGATTGGACGCGGTGGGCCAATTGCCTGGCCGCACGCTCGCCAGACATAACACCGCTGGACTTTCACGTGTGGGGCCGTGCTAAGGACCTTGTGTATGGGCAAGACGGCCACACCATCACAAGTGCTGAACAATTAAAAGCACGTATAATTAGTGCATTCGAAACGATGAGAGGTGATAGTGACACTTTAGTGCGTGTAAACAGACACATTTTAAAAAGGGCTGCCCTCTGCATCCAACAAAATGGAAGGCACTTCCAACAATTAGTGTAAATAGTTTTGTAAATAAGTGACTGTGATTTTGTAAATAATAATGAACTACTTTTAAACACGCCAAGTAAGAATAAGTAAATAATGAACACTTATCATCTGCATTAACTCACAGAAAAGCCTAGTGGTTAAAATATCTCCATAGAATTATGTTGCATTAAATCAGGTGATAGGAAATAAATTATTTTACCCTTACTTGCCAGTCCAAAGCCTGGAAAAGTGTGATGGGAGGTCCAAGTTCGTTGCTTGTATTGTATTATCTAAACTGGTGTTTGTAAAAAGTGCTTTACTTATCTGTATGTAATTACTAATTGAGCAAATGTAATAAATACATTTTTAAAATTAAATAGTGTTTTTATTTTACTGTAAAATTTGATAGAAGCAATTAGCAGCTCCACGACCGACTAGTGCAATGGTGTAGTGGTTTGCGCTCTGGCCGGAAAAGTGGTTGCGGGTTCGAATCCCAAAATGAGCAAATGTTTGTGTTATGAGCGCGAGTACCTATTTTTGCCTAATCAATGATGTTTTGCTTAGTTTGGGGCTAAATACTTTGCTTATATAAATTGATTAACCGTCAGTTGCTGAAACATTTTTTTTAAATATCGTTTATTAAATTCTGCAACTCACGCAAAATAAAATCTAAAAGATTTGTAGGTAGGTACGTCACACATGAACATGAACACACACACACACACACCCTATTGAAAAAAATGAGAGAGATAGAAATAATAACAGTGTTTCTATCTCAAGGAAAATTCATTCATACACACACATCTGCATACTAGGATGTCGTCTTGCATGAGCTTGTGTGTCGTATGATTTCTTGAGTGTATGAGTGTGATCCTAGAGATTATGAATGGGCTAGCGTTGTGTGAGTAGTCTACTTGTGGTGTTTGGGTTCATGTACAGGATGATGCAGATTCTTTATTTTAAAACTTTTTACTTTTTAAAGTTTGTTCTATAAATTTAAATTTATTTTATATGTGATCCATGTGATGGTCTTAGTTACTCCTAAAAATATCTGACACTAATTCACATACACCTTATATAGTTATCATATAAATATTTTTGAAATAGATTTCGATTGCTAAGAATGCTTTGAGCATTCCATTGCAATATATTTAAATATTGCTCTGTGAATTTATTGACCTTTCTTTAGTACGGAGAGTTTCAGTTAGAATTCCTATTATGTTTTTTGATGAAATCATTGTTTCATTTGTTTTACTTAGAGTTATTATTTTAATAATTGTTTCGAATAAAAGATTCATGGCTGATGCACCTGTATTTAATATGTCAACTATGTTAGTTTAAGGCTTTTTGTAATCTTTCACAGTGGTCTTTAATTCTGGGGTTTTTTTTTATCAAACAGATTTGCATAGGTGCTTTGTGTTTAATTCTGTTTTCTTGAATTTTCTTTTGTTTGATAGGACATTGTCCAGAAATACTTATGTGATTACCATTACAATGGGCGCAAACAGCATTTTCTTTAGTGGTTGTACAGTCTTTATAATTGTGGTTATTGTTGCAGATTGAACTTCGCTCATCATTTTTGCAGTATTTAGAAATGTGTCCCTACCTCAAGCAGCGATAACACTGTTTTACCGGTGGTATATATTGCATGATGTTATCTCTCCATTCCTCGAGGTCCACATAGTCTGGCAGTGAGGTAGCAGCGAATGTGATGGCGACTGTTGGTGTTGGCTGACGGATAAAACCATTTGCTGTAGCAACTTTTCTGAAAAAACGACGGATGCTTATGATTTTCTTAGTGCTGCTTAGAAGAGTGTATATTTTCTTGTTTGTGTATTTTACTGGAACATTACGAATAATGCCAGTTCTTTCTGTTGATGTTGTTGGTATTGTGGCTGTAAAGTTGGAGGCAGTACGGCCTCCAACTGCCCCTCCCCGATGGGCCTCGGGTGACTGACATGGGGGTGTCGGCCGTCCGTTAAAAGAGGCCCGTGGCGGTGTTGCGCGTGTCCCGCGCGCCGTTTTACTGAAGACCGGGGAGAAGACCGTTCTCCCTGAAGCCGGGTGGCGCTTGCTAGCAGCGAGCCACAGCCAGAGGCGGAACTGCGGACGAATGCCCGGGGTAAACGCCCGGGGCGCTGACCCGTAGTTACTACTCACTTAATGGCACCGGTGGACACCGTCAGGTTTTTGGTGGGTATAGGACTCTCACAGCAGAGGTCCGGAGTCCCACATAACCCCCAACCGCCCCCGCGGCTGGTGTGGTGTATTTTCCTGACGAAAAAAAAAGAAAAAAAAAAGGTACTTAACACCCTTGTTATATTTTCTTAAGCAGTTTGAAATGGTGAGAAGATCTCTACTGCCTATTGGTTTCTTACTGCCTACTGATTGTACAAAGACGACAAACTCGGTTGCATTGGAGTCTTCTGGATACATTCGAGTATTGTCTGTTACATAATATGGGGCATGGTTACTTTCCTGTTCTCCCTCGTCCTCCGCCTCCGATGTTGTGCTGATAAGGTCTCAGTTGAGACTCTCCGAATCTTGATTAGGAACATCGTCTTTTTTCCTTTTTTTACCTGCTCGCCTCCCCATCGTTCTAATTGCAGTTGAAACCTTAGTTCAACAACTGTTTTTTATTTTTAAAATTTAAAGTTTTAAGGAGCCAACCTTTACTCTTCGAAGTTCCCGCGCTTTTCTTGACGCAGCCAATTTGACATTGACACTTTGATTGACAGACATAAAACCAGTCCGAATTGAGCCAAAGTTGGTTTTAACGTGCCTAAACTCTAGTTTTAATAAACTAAAACCGATAAAGGCTCTATTCGGAACAAATGAAGGAATAATGTTGTGACGAAGAACCCTTACGGCTAGCTCAGGCCTGAGTTCCTCGTCAGCATATGTACTGGCCCCAGCCCGCGGTGCGTGCGGTAAGGGGATGTGTACTTAATTAAAGGTTATCCTACCTGGGAATTGACACAGAAACCAACGAGACGTTATATGATATATATTTCACTGAGATTAACACATACATCGAGTTCCTTATGCTAATTCACTCTTAACCCTTAACCTAGGCCTAATCTGTGACTGCTGTCTTACTTTTCACACATTTATACGGACGAGGCAGAGCGACGGGGATCGGCGCGGTTCCCACGGGACGGTATCGCGAGTCACGGACGGCGGCGGAACGTGGCGTGTGTTTTGTTAGTGTCTAATGTAGCTACCGGGAGATGAAGGCTGGCATGCGGAGTCGTCAGCGACACAAGGCCGCGAGAGCGTCCGGGCCGGGGATGGGCTCACCGCAGGAGCGCGGTCAAGGTACGGGAGTAAAGGCTCGGTTTCTACGACCGGAGTCGTTGTTGCCGATAGACCTTCGGATCAGGGAACGGGTAAGGTGTCTTAATTAGTGTTAGTCGGGAAGACGGGACAGCGAATCGTCAGAGTTCCGATGTTCCGAGACAATAGGAGAGGGTGACGTGCGCGCGCGCGGAGACGTCTTGTCACGGTAACAGAACTCGGACGACTGCTGCTGAGCGAGCTCCCTCCCACTGCGCTTTATATATCGTCGCGGAACGTGTGGTGTGGGCGCGGTGCGGCCGCGTAGGGTTGTCAATTTGCCAGTTCGTGTTTAGGGATGTCGCACCGCCGGATCCTCGTCACATCTCCTCCCCGCTTTTGGAGATTTTTACCTGTAAAAATCACAAGGTCTGATATATAATCTACAAGAAACAAAGTAAAAAAAAAATCTCGGGCTTGATCTAACATCTGATATATCTACTTTTAAACTTTCGCGTTGCATAATTTAAAACTCAATGAAAGGTTTGCCTGACGTTTCGATCGGGTTACAAAGACAAAGACATCCTTCGGTATGCCTTACGTGAAAGGAGTGACTGATAAAATTGGCTCCCTGCTAAAGAAATGGTCCATTCCCACGATTTACACCCCGGGGTTAAAAGTATAGACTTTACTAGGCACACCGAAGGATGTCTTGCCGTTACAAACACCAGGTGTTTACAACATAAACTGTAGCTGCGGGAGTTCCTACATAGGCCAAACGAAACGAATCATCGCTGAAAGGCTTAAAGATCATATAGATGCTGTGAAAAACTGCCAAACTGCGAAATCAGCGATTGCCGAACACCTTCTTGAATCGGACACTAATCACTGGATTGAATTTTATCAAACGCAAGTTCTTTCCACGGATCGCCACTTTTATTCAAGAGTTGTGCGTGAAGCTATTGAAATCAAAAAGTATAAAAATTTCAATCGGGAAGACGGTTTCAAACTATCCGCGACATGGAATCCAGTGATTAAAAATAAAAAATCTCGTTTTGTTTCGCGATCGAGTTCTCACCTGAATACGGACGCGGCAGTTAGTGTGCAGAATAGGGACACAGTGAGTGTAGTGTGTGACGGTACTTGGCGTGAAAATAATATTATGAGGGTAGATGAAGAATCTGCCTGTCATACGGAGTGAAGACATCGCTGTTCCAGTCAGCCTGTGACCACGGTCGGTGTAACCCGATCGAAACGTCAGGCAAAAGAGGTAACATTTTGTATCTAAATTATGATCGCGTTAATTCCCGTTTAATTGAGTTTTAAATCTGGTATATCTATTTATTATATTAATTATAATTTTTTCCTTTCTGTTACTAACAAACATATGGACACATCGTCTGAAATAAATCATTTTTTTTTTTTTATAAAGTTAGCTAAGACAATATCTATGTTTAAATAATTTACTGTATGTTCTGAACAATGTTATAATTTATTAAATTTACGGGGGCCAAATATTACTAACAAATGTGTTGTTCTGATCTGATTGATTTAATTGCGGTGGTTAGAACAATGCTTGTATTTAAGTTAACGACGGGGGTTAAATACGAAGTTTTACATTTATATTTTCATTCTTGGTACGGTTAATTACTGACTTATTTATATTGGGTACAATTTACAATACACTTCATACTAGGAGACGGTTAAACATAATTATTTAATTAGTTAATTAATTCATTTAATTACTAATTTTTACAATGTGTACTTATTTGCGTACTTTTTAGAAGTCGGTTTAACATCTATGTTTATCGGTTTAACAATTTAATCAATTGCTAATATTATATTACAATGTGTGCGTTTGTAATACATACACTTCTTTCTTAAAGTCGATTCTACATTTAATATTTTATTAGTAAAGTAATTATATCTATCTAATTATTTACATAATAATACGAGTATGCTCCTTTATAGAAGTTGGTTAGACATATTTGTTTATTCGGTGTAACAATTTAACTAATTGCTAATTAATATTATTACAATGTGTGACTTTGTAATACACTTCTTTCTAGAAGTCGGTTACACATATTTGTTTATCGGTTTGACAATTTAGCTAGTTGTTGATTAATATACAATGTGTAGGTATCTTTACGGCCAACTTTAAACGATTCTTGTCAGGATACGGATAATTGAGAAGTCCGTTTATTTGCCATTAATAAACGTTTCTTACATTTTAATACTATATTTGTAACAAAAAAATGATTACATAATTACGTGAAATGATGGTTAATGGGAAAACGGTATTTTGACTTACTAATATGAACATTGCGGTGGTCGCGTATTGTGTGCGGGTAAAAATTTGAGCGTGCATTCGCCGTCGTAGCCCGATTCGCACTACCTCTGTCTGCCTGCTGAGCGGTTGATGGGTGCGCTTGCGTTCTATTGTTCGCGTACAACCAGCGCATGTACTCTCAGTTATCACGAATTGAAGTTCAATTTTAATAATATGTTTAAAGATGGGTGTAAATGCGATCGCGGACGGTTAGAACTTAGATGGTCACTACATTTTATGTTCAATGTACTATTCGTAATACTCCTCGTATTTGAGGTCGGTTAAATTTATTTATTTTACCTGTTAAACAATTGAATTAATTGCTTAATGTTTACAATGTTAGTGAAATGAGTTTAATTTGTATGGTTTATTATAACGGAATATACATATACTTTGCTATTTTAGCCTATGATGTTATGTTTTACGGTAAAATCTATTTAAATTTAAGTTACGGAGACAAAATAATTAGAATGGAGAAATACGACCTATACGGTCCCGGTGTGTTCGCCTTGTCTGTTTTTCGGGATTCCTTTTCGGGGTTTTCCGGTCCGCCTTTTCCTCTTCTTCCCTCGTTTGTGTTGCCGACTCCTAACAACTCTGACTAGCCCTCCAGCTCCAGGTCCTGTCCCGTAGTCGGTCGCGGTGTCGGGTCTCGTAGGTGCAAGTTGGCCGGGGTTGCTAGTCTGGTCGCTCTGGTGCATGTTGGCCGGTGGTGCCAATGTTGCGTGAAAATTATTGTTTGCTTTTGATATTGTGAAGGTTCGATTCTTAGCTTTTACGACGTGGACTTCGTGGACTTCTGCTGGCGTGTATCTAATTTCATGGACTGTACTAGGTCCCTCTGTTTCTTGCAACATTTGATGCTTACGCCAATTTTGCCGCATCCTGCACAAAATATTATTTTTCTTCCCCTACATTCTCTGGATGCATGTCCGGGTTTACCACAACTCCAGCAGCATGTGTTCGGGTTATAATTGTAGATGTATTTTTCCGTTTCACTGGGTACTGGTTGTTCTTGTGTGGATTGCGTTTCTCTGTAGTTTTTCGTTTCCGTTTGTACGTTTACGTTGCTCCTGTTATCAAAACGTTTGTCGAAACTCATCTGACGATCATCTGTGATACTTTCGTAGTCTTTTGCAAGTTGTGTTAGTTGATTTACTGTGCTAAATTCGGTTCTCTTTATGTAAAATTTGTATTTCGGGTTCATATTTTCGAAATTCTGTTTAACTTTTCTTCCTTTGACATTTTTGCGTATCTGCGGATTAATGTTTGTAAATCAATTAGGTAATCGGTGAATTTTTGACTGTTATTCTGCCTAGCTGTCACTATTTTTCTGAGAAGTTCATTTTCGTAATTGTTTGGCATAAACGTTACGATAAAACACTCTATGAATTGAAGATAAATAACACTTGAAAAAAAATCATCGACCTCAGGTGGGACTCGAACCCACGTCCCATCGCATACCGGGCGAGTGCTTTGACCACTAAGCTACCGAGGACGTCACGTGACAAGATGAAATTCCTCAAGTGTTTTTTCTCGCTGTCAAAGCCAGCGTTTGCGTATCAAAGCACTCGCCCGGTATGCGATGGGACGTGGGTTCGAGTCCCACCTGAGGTCGATGATTTTTTTTCAAGTGTTATTTATCTTCAATTAAACCTTGCATAGAATTGCTAAAAACAAAAATTTACAATGTTTAAGCATTTCTGATCTTAACCAATAGTCAATTCCAAAGAACCTGTGGAAGTAGCACTTTTAGCGCAGGTATCGACCGTCTCATTGCCAGGGATTCCCCTGTGACTGGGGATCCAAGCAAGGATAATATTAATACCCTTTTGTTGGCAGCCAAAGAGTGCTTCACGAATATTTAGAATAGTAGGAAATTTTGTTTTAGATTTAATGGAGTTGGCTAAAATAGCTTGGAGGCAGCTTACAGAATCGGTGAATATTAATGAGTTATTCAAGTTGTGAGATTTTGCGTAGAGGATTGCTTCTAATATAGCAATAGATTTACCAGTGAAAACCGATGACGTTGGGGGGCATTTAAAGGTTAAAACAATTTTGAATGAAGGTATCCACACTGCGGCGCCGACACATCTATCTTCAGAAATTTTGTAAGCATCTGTGAACATTGTTAGCCAGCCTTGTGTAACAACCCACCGGCGTCTTACTCTAAGCATATATGGAAATTAATTATTAATTGAGATCGAAACGGACTACGTTAATAACGTTTGGCTGTGATAATTTAAATTGGCTGTGTGATCGTCGAGTTTAAATGGTAGGACCGTACGTTGTGTTAATAGTAGTAAACCAAATTCTTTTAGAGGTACGTGTATGTCATAATTAAGTTTTCTCGAGAGTTCCATGGGTTTGTGCGCATTCAAGGAAGAGGAAAAAAAACCCCCCAAGGGGCGCCTGGTGAGCCCCAACACCAAACGCTCACCAGGAGTGGTGGCCATGTGATAAACAATTATCCGAAACAAACAATCTGCCACCCCCAGGAGTAGGACTTAAATCTGAAACAAAACGCATTTAGCGTAATTATGCGCAACTAAGGGAACAACTGAGTTTAAAGAATTTAATATGAAATACTAAAATCTACCTATCTGACTGCATGATAAGTCAACCAAGGGTTCGACGTCCTTAAATTAATTACCTAAATAAATAATCTGAATCCTTTAGTCCAATATAATTCCAAGATGACCCAACAGTATCGATGACAACTCGTATAAGACAGGGTCCTGAAATCTGCATTATGTCCTATGTGAAGTCATCGATACTCCCACATCAACCAGCATTATTTAGATTAAAGATTCTGATTATTTTCCGACTAGTAAAATATTTATACTAAACCCCTCTATATGAAATATAGATTGACCTAACAATATCCATGACACCAAGTTATGTCAGATGGATATTCCCACATCAATCAAAATCGTTTGGATTTGAAATAAATGTTTATTTTTTATAATACCAAGATGATCCAACAGTATCTATGACAACTCGTATAGACCGGGGCCTGAAATCTTCATTATGTCACATGTGCAGTCATAGATACTCCCACATCAACCAGCATTATTTTGAATTTGAAATAAATGTTGTAAAATTGACCCTTTTTAGCCTATCCTTGGCAGTCGGAAGTGAGCAGTGAATTACTTATGATTTAATGTTGCAATTAGTTCAATATAATACCAAGATGATCAGACAGTATCTATGACAACTCGTATAAGACCGGGTCCTGAAATCTGCATTATGTCCTATGTGAAGTCATAGATACTCCCACATCAACCAGTATTATTTTGAATTTGATATAAATATTTTAAAATTGACCCTTGAATTACTTATGATTTACAAAATATTTTAATTTGAAAATAATCTCAAAACTTTTATTAAATTCTTCTCTCAGTTTTACGGATATAGGATTTTGTATAAGGATCCCTAAAAATTGCCCATTTCCTAACTACCTGAAGGGTAAGGGCCAAAAAGAAAACGAAGATTGCAGAGTAAAATGTAGATATTTATTACTACGACCAACAGCACAAGATGATACATACACGGAGGCCGACATGAGAGAGAGGGTTTAAAGCTAGACAGAGACAAAAACATATTATGTCAATGTCAGTTTGCGTTTTATTATACTACTAAATATTGCGTTTGGTTTTACATTCCACCACCTGCCCTTAAAACAAACGCCAAAAATAACTTGAAATAAAATTTAAACAAGTACCTAAGTTAAAATTCAAACAAAAATCGCATACAATGTACTTACATTAAGTTTATATAACATACATACTATCACTCGGACTTGGCATCAACATTAACGGCGAGTGCCTGACTCACCTTCGTTTTGCCGATGATATCGTGGTCATGGCTGAGACCCTGGAGGATCTTGGAGCAATGCTCGATGACCTCAGTAGAGTCTTCCAACGAGTGGGTCTTAAAATGAACATGGAAAAGACAAAAATCATGTCTAACTCCCATGTCGCACCCACTCCTCTTATGGTTGCAGGCTCTACTCTGGAAGTCGTTGACCGCTATATTTACCTTGGACAAACAGTCCAGCTAGGTAAGTCCAACTTCCAGAAAGAGGTCGATCGTCGAATCCAACTCGGATGGGCAGCGTTCGGGAAGCTACGCCTCAAGACCAAGGTATGGAATCAATGTGTGTTGCCAGTGATGACATACGGATCTGAGACGTGGCCGCTAACGATGGGCCTCATAAGAAAGCTCAAGGTCACTCAAAGGGCGATGGAGAGAGCAATGCTCGGAGTTTCCCTTCTCGATCGAATCAGAAATGAGACGATCCAAAGACGAACCAAAGTCACCGACGTAGCTCTCAGAATCGCAAACCTTAAGTGGCAGTGGGCGGGGCACATTGCTCGCAGGACTGATGGCCGTTGGGGCAGGAAGGTCCTTGAATGGCGGCCGCGGGCCGGAAGGCGTAGTGTTGGTAGGCCGACAAGGTGGACCGACGACCTGGTGAAGGTTGCGGGAAGCCGCTGGATGCGGGTGGCACAGGACCGATCTTCGTGGAAATCCTTAGGGGAGGCCTATGTCCAGCAGTGGACGTCTTTCGGCTGATGGATGGATGGATGGACATATTATCATGTGATCGGATAAAAACAGAACCAGATCTCCAAGATAGATTTCTTTGAATAGGTACAATTATTTTACAACAGTTTCAGTTCTAAGAAGAGATTCTAAAGTTAAGCTGAGACACAAACTTATTAAACTTAACACAAGTGTTACCAAAAACCTTTCTCAAGACAAAGGTTTTGTCAACAAATCAGCTGTCATGTCTTCAGTAGACAAATGTTCAATTTTTACCAAACTATTCTCAACAACATCTCTAATAAAATGGTGTCTTATATCTATGTGCTTTGTACGCGCATGATACATACAATTCTTACTTAATTTTTGCGCTGACTGATTATCATTAAATAAAGTAGTTACACAGTCTATATTTACACATTCTTTCAAAAAGGCACGAATGAATAACGATTCTTTACAAGCATCAGCAAGAGCCATGTATTCCGCCTCCGTGCTTGACAATGCAACAGTTTTCTGTTTTCGACATTCCCATGATACTGTGGAATTACCTATTTTAAATACATACCCTGTGTACGATTTCCTGTCAACTTCACAGCTGGCCCAGTCCGCATCGACGTAACCTCGCACGTTGAGTCCGGATTTTTCATACACCAGGCGGTAATTGATAGTTCCTTTTAGGTACCTCAAGATGCGTTTCGCGGCTTTCCAATGAGCATCAGAGTAGCAGTCGTTGAACTGAGACAGGAAGCTCACAGAATGAGCTATGTCGGGCCTAGTACACACAGCAATGTACATGAGACATCCTATTAAGTTTCTATATTCTATATTTTCAGTCTTCTTTTCTTCTTTATGTAATTTCAGTCCAACTTCCATCGGTGTGGATACCGGTTTACAGTCTTCCATCTCAAATATTTTCAAAACAGACTTTATGTAATCAGTTTGATCAAGAGTGATGACATTTTCTTTTTCTGTACAAATTCTCATTCCAAGAAATTCATGAACCCTTCCCAAGTCTTTCATTTCATATTCTTTCATCAACTGGTCCTTGACTTCCTTCTTTATCTTGTTTGAAGACGAGAATAATAAAATGTCATCAACATACAGAGCAATGATCGTCAGCTGTCTCTGCTCATATCTAAAATAAACACAAGGTTCAACTGATGATTTCTGAAAATGCATGCTTATCAGTACTTTATTTATTTTATCATACCAGAATTTGGCAGCTTGCTTTAAACCATAGATGGATTGTCTCTTGTCTCCTCTGCTTTTGCTTATAGTTATAATCATCATCAGATAGACTTATATTATCAGAACCAGTTCGGGACTGGTTGTCATTGAATGACCCTGGCTCACAGTGAAGTTGGCCAGTTGATTGCTCTCCACTACTATTAGTAGTTTCTACTAATACAGCGGGCGAGATCAAGTCAAGATTATCATCATGTGACGTTATAGCATCATTTTTACGGGTATCATTTTCAATAAATTTATTCTCGAAGAAAACAACATCACGGGCTATCACTATTGTCCTGGCATGATCAATATCTACAAGCCTATAGCCTTTAGTCTCTTCACAGTATCCTATAAAAGTGTATAGTTTACTTTTAGGATCTAGTTTCTTCCTCTTTGAAATCAAGGCATATGCTCTGCATCCAAATATTTTAAAATGACTGACATTTACCTTCTTTCCTGTAAACTTTTCTTCCGGAGTGGCTCCCATTACTGCTTTAGTCGGTGTTCGGTTTTTGATGTATACCGCTGTGTGCACTGCCTCAGCCCAGAAGCGCTCGTTCAGACCAGCATCCTGCAGCATACAGCGTGCTTTTTCTACAATCGTCCGGTTGGCTCTTTCACTGACTCCGTTCTGAGCCGGTGAATATGGAACAGTTTTCTGGTGAATTATCCCGTGCTGTTCCAGATAAACCTGTAATTTTTTTATTCACATATTCAAGACCATTGTCACTTCTTACAACTTTTATTTTCATCCCAGTTTGATTTTCTACAAGAGCTTTGAATTTAATAAAACTCTCAAACACCTCATCCTTGGATTTCAGAAAATAAACAAATGACTTTCTAGTAAAATCGTCTGTGAATAATAAAAAATATCTACACCCACCATAAGATGCACATGGCATTGGGCCACATAAATCGGTGTGCACTTTCAGACTTTTTAGGAAAAGGTAATCTAGTTTGCTTCCCCTTAACACAAGTCTCACATGATTGATATTAAGAATTATCATAATTAATTCCATTGACCATACCTGATTTCATCAACTTCATGCTTCTTGAATTCAAGTGTGCCAGACGTCGATGCCACAGCTCTTGAGTGTCCAGAGGTTGCCTGCCAGTGACCTGTTGAGAACTGTATGAACATTCCTCATCATCGCCCCGTGTCATTGTCAAGCACAGAGGTTTCACATTTGGCTCAGCATTATTTATAGACTGTGAACTACAACTTAGTGCAAACCCTATTGTATCTAACTGATAAACACCGTTACTATATGTAGCAGTGGCTAAAATTTCTTTACAGTCATATATTTTGCACATTTTATTATCAAACGTTACATTGTAACCTTTTCGAGTTAATTCACTTACAGATAACAGATTATGCGACAACTTAGGAACATAATAAACATTTGTAATTGTTCTCTTACAGTCTTTTAGTGAAATTGTCACATTATCGTGACCTGCAGTCGACAGTTCATCACCATTCGCTACACTCACTGTTAACACATTCTTAGAATTAAAGTCACTCATAACCGACCTGTTATAACACATATGGTGTGTTGCCCCCGAGTCCACATACCAAACATCACTACTTAAATTCGTTGATAGTGCTGAAATCAGTACTTTAGACTTGCACTGACCATTCTTCTCATTTGACATCCCGTTCTTGTCTTTCTTCATCTTTTGTGGACAATTCTTTATTACATGGCCTGGTTTCTTGCATTTGAAACACTTCAATGTCTCCTTAGCAACCAAAGCGCTCACCGTCTCCTTGTCATCACGACGTTGGTATTCTTGTAGCAGCTTTGCCTTAACAATTTCACTCGATAAAGTTGTGTTATTGTTTTTCAAAGCCAAAATAAGTGGATCGTACTCTTGTGGCAGACCACTCAATATAATCACAGCTACAAAGTCATCGTCTAGCGGGGAGCCTATGTCACAGAGCTGTTGAGCTAACTCGGTAACGGTGGATAAGTAATTGTCCATGTTACCCTCAAGTTTCGTAGCGAAAAGACTTCGAAGGAGACTCAAACGTCTGCTCAGTCCTCTATCTTCATACGCTGCATTTCGTACATGAGGATTCGCCGAAGAATGAACGGACAAACATATTTTTGCCAGCGCTTTCATGTCACGTTTGTCATCAGGTTTTGTTGTGTCAGTTGGCTCAATGCATTCCCATAGGTCTTCATGCACCAATATCATCTTCATAGCAAATTTCCAATTATGATAGTCTTGAACTCCACGCAGTTTCTCAATAGGAAAATTCGCCTTGTCACTGCCAGTAGCCATCGCGAGGTTATGTGCGTATGCACAATTTTCACCAAAACACGATTTGTTCAAAAAATATCTACTCGCAACAGAGGTAGACACCCTGGGCCCATAACCTGAAGGGTTAGGGCCAAAAAGAAAACGAAGATTTCAGAGTAAAATGTAGACCTAATTACTACAACGGTTAACCTTAACAAATGAAGCTATTTTTAGAAGGTAGGATGGAGCAGGTATATGGAGGGTAGTCGCCTGCCTAATACGCGACACAGTTTAAAATTTGCTTTTCGATTTTAAGCGATAAATAAAGATTAAAAGTGATAACACGCGTACGCGTTAACAACGGTGTAAAGTGAAACTGTTAAGGATTGCAGTGAACTGGTTCTTATGTGGCTTTACATATTAAATTGAACATAAAACTATAAAACAATTAACTGTGAGTGCAAACGTTACATTACTAGCTACCTGTTTACCAGTGCGACTCTAGTGCGCCTGCGCGCCACCGCCAAAAGAGCTGCCCATTGGTTGTAACGTCATTTTCGAACGCTCCTATTCGCTCATTCGACTACCTGTGCTACTGCACAAGAAAGTACCCTACCGAAAAATGCCTCCTGTAACGATTTGCCTAGCCTGTAATAATACGATTGATTACCCCAGCGAGCAAGTAAGATGCAAGGGATGTTCTGGCACATACCACTATTCCTGTGTAAATATAACATCTGCCTATTACCTAAGCCATAAAGCGGAGCTAGAGCGCACCTGGTGCTGTCCTCCGTGCACTAATGTTACGCGTCGCTTGAGGACCGACGATACTCCAGCCAGAAGTAAACACCAACCAAACCTAAACGAGACTACTATGTCAATCGACGATATCCTGGACAGTGGTGCAGACCAGTCCCCTCCCGCTGACTTGGACGTCACGGGTGCGGGCTATCAATGCACTCAATCCGGGATGATTACACTGGAAACGCTAAGCAAAATGTTGGATAAAAAACTAAAAGAGAATAACGAAACAATAATTACCAATTTAAAAGACACAATACACGCAGAAATCAATAAAGCCATAAGTAAATTAAAATGTGACGTAACTAAAAATACAAATATATTATACAGCCAACAAAAAAATCTACAAAACGAAATCTCCACTTTATCTAAAAAGATTCAAACACTAAAATTAGAAAAAAATTGCCTACAGCAAGAGATATTACAAACTCTGACTCTAAAACCGCTAGCAACAGACCACAACCTGAAGACAATAGCAGAAAACTTGTAATTTATGGACTCTCTGAGTACAATTATAGGGAAACTGAGTCCGAATTACATAACCTGTAAGTCTGGACCTCACAGGATACATAGAGGAAATAACTCGCATAGAAAAACCCAGCCGAAATGTATCGCGAAGACCTGTCATAGTCGAATTACTAAGCAAAAGAATGGTCCGGTATATTATTAAAAACGGAATATTTTTTAAAAACACTAGCTTACGTATATCTGAGTATTTGAACGAGGACTCTTTGGCAGATAGGAAAAACTGCAGGAAAAACTTAGACTCGCCCGACAAAACGGTCAACGCGCCTACATAAGAAACAATAGGCTAGTCATTGACGGAGAAACTACCGCACCGAGCCGTGTGTCAGGGGAACCACAACATGACCAATCCGCGGCACGAACTACAATAAATCAAACCATACAAGACACACCATCTACGCCGCTTTTGGATCAAACCCATCGATTTCGGGACAAAAGACAGTTTTAAAATTATATACCAAAATATGCAAAGCCTTAACAACAAAGTCCACATACTAGAAGAGTTTTTAGAACATAACTACACCGAGTACCAGGTACTATGCATAACGGAAAGTTGGTTAACGCAAGACAAACTGGATCTACTGAACGTCACCGGCTACCGAGTCGCGGCATCATACTGTCGTAAAAATCACGTAGATGGGGGCGTGTGCATCTTGTTGCAGGACTCCCTCGAATTTGTTGAACGTAAGGACATTATGGATATGTATGTCAATTGAGTATGTTGTTGAATTTTGTGCAATAGAAATATTAAAATTGGATTTAATTGTAATAACACTTTACTGTAATGGCAGGGAGACCGATACCTTTTATAGCCAGTTAAGGAAACTATTAGAATTATTAATTACTAAAAATATTAAATCAAATATCGTCTTAGGGGGAGATTTCAACGTTGATCTATTAGAAAACAACAAACAAGCAACTACTTTGATAAACGCTTTTTCGGAATACAATTTCCATCAACACATAAAAGAACCTACTCGAGTAACAAGTACAAGTAGTTCCTGTTTGGACTTAATATTTACAAACTTTAATTCACATAACATACAGACTAAAGCAGAAGAGCTTGGATTCTCTGACCATAGAAGTACCACTTTGACATTGGCTTTACAAAAACCTAAAATAATACATTGGAAAATCGAATCAAGACAATTTAATAACGAAAATATAATTATATTTAAAAATCAATCAATTGGCGTGACATTATCAAAGAAAATAAATCTATTAATGAAAATTATAAATTATTTTTGAAAACACTACAGGATAAACTAAATCAATGTATACCTAAAAAATTACATAGTATAAAGAACAGTAAATCTATAAAAAATTGGCTTACAAAAGGAATAAAAACCTCTTGCAAAAACAAAAGACTACTAAAAATACTGGTAACCTTTTCTAAAAACAAAACTATCACTAACTACTGCAAAAAATATGCTAAGCTAATAATGCTAAGTTAAAAAAGTAAAATACAAATCAAAACGCTTGCTAATATACAACGCATGGCAAGGTCTTCAAATAAGGTTAAAAGTATGTGGAAAATCATTAACGAAAATACTAATAATGTTAGAAAACCCATTAACCAAAACATTCAACTTCATATCCACAATAATATTACGTCGTCTGATCCAAAACTTGCTTCCAACACTTTCAACGAGTACTTTGCGTCGATCGGGAGCTGCGCGGGCGCGCGTAGTGGGGAGCCACCCGCTGGCCGCCCGGCGCTGCGACCTACAACGAATACTATGTTTTTAAGCCCAGCTAGTCCGCGCGAAATTAAAACAATAATACGTAATTTAAGTAAATACAGCTACGGAGTTGATGAGCTGCCACCCGTGTTGATTAAACAATGCGCAGATGAGTTAACGGTGCCGTTCTGCTTGTTAGTTAACCAGTCGTTTTCAGAAGGCACTTTCCCAGATTTATTAAAAATATCTATAGTTAAACCTATTCATAAAAAAACTAGACCCAAGTAAATTAGACCCAAGCAACTACCGCCCCATCGTGCTACTGCCCACTTCTGCAAAAATCATTGAAAAAGTTATGTGTAACAGAGTAAATCGTCAATCGTAATATGAATTGCGGTAACCGCAAAATGGCAACTTTACAGGAGAGGCGAAAAAAACAAAATTACAATCGCAAAAACAGTTGTAACTTTTTTCTTATCCGATTGCAATGCTGTTTTCACTTATTTATGCAAAACGTTGAGATCTTTCAGCTTTAATAAAACATATTTAGCTTTCTTTTATGGTTTCGAAGATGACATGGTGCTTACGTTATTTTTTTAGAAAAAATATTACGGTACCTTAATTTTTGTAGAAAAAAATATTAAGAGCTTTAAAGTAACTCACATTACATGCAACCATAGTTCAACGTATATCACAAACGATATATAATTTCATAACGTATGTGATCACAGTTTTCAAGGCGTGGACATACGCTGTAGTAAAGTTATTATAGTATTACCATACTTATTCTCTTATATTAGGGTCTAATATATAACAATATCGAGATTATTAATGATTTTTGGCTAACTCGAAAAAAAGGGTCAGCATTATAAATATAGCCATTAAAAAGCGAGAAAAACTGTTTCAATATTCTCAGTTACACTATATTTAATTTTGTTTTTAGGGTTCCGTACTAAAGGGTAAAACGGGACCCTATTACTAAGGCTCCGCTGTCAGTCTGTCTGTCTGTCAGTCTGTCCGTCTGTCACCAGGCTGTATCTCATGAACCGTGATAGTTAGACAGTTGAAATTTTCACAGATGATGTATTTCTGTTGCCGCTATAACAAAAAATACTAAGAACAAGAATAAAATAAATATTTAAGGGGGCTCCCATACAACAAACGTGATTTTTTGCTCGTTTTTATAGATAATAGTGCGGATCCCTTCGTGTGCGAGTCCGACTCGCACTTGGCCGGTTTTTAAGTTTAAATCATACGAGATAAATCCATTGGACTCAATAGTAACAATTGTGTAGTAGGTGTTTCAATTTAAGTTTTCGCATTGTGCCTTTTTGAAATAGTGGACTATAAAGTATCACTTAAGTTACGCATTAAGAGAGATATTTTGGGAGCTTGTAGAAAATAATGTTTTAATATTATGTGATTAATGGAAGTATTATATAAATATTTTCTTTTCTAATGCCAGTAATAATAACCAGTGGATAACAGCAAGATACAGGAAACTATTAGGCCTATACCTGAAGCTAATGACTCTAGAACTACGCTAATAAGCCACTATACCGACATCTCCCAAAACTGGACACGAGACGAAATTAAGTGGGCGCGGCTTTCAAACAGCTTGGTAGTAGAAAAACGCCCAGGGGAAATGAAGTCAAAGCTTTTTAAGCCAGGGGCCAACCAACGCCAAACGCCAAAGCCAGCCAACTTACTTAAACAGATTTTTCTGTTCCGTACTTCAGTAACATTGTGGTGGATCAAAAAACTAAACTTCTAAAGATTTACAGACCTCGTCTGCCCTAAGCCATGTCTATAAGCTGTTTTCGAGAGTCGTACCTAATCATCTTAACACAAGATTGAATCCTTTCTAGCCGCGGGACCAGGCTGAGTTAAGTAAAGGCTGTACACTAAAGAACATCCAGAGTAAGGCAAATAATACAGAAGTCAGAAGAATGTAATCAGGCCTCGTACTTAGCCTTTGTGGATAGCGAGAAAGCCTTCGACTCCGTCATGACCTGGACTGTTCTGGAATTCTTACAGCGATACTATTTTTTTGGCGATATATCGAGGTGCTATGGAGCCTGCACAAAATTGCATCAGTTACATTTCAAGTCCAAATCACCAGACAAGACCTATCTCGTGAACCGTAACGCATTGTTGGGGAGGCGCGTGATATATCATCTTTAGTACAGCATAATTCAAAAAACGAGATCTAAATTTATTAAAATAACATCATAATACTAATTACTTATGTTTTAATAGCCAGTAAAAACAATATTCATGCACAGGTTTAGTGTTTTACTTAATAATATATGTCATTGAAATTTAACGTAAGCACCAAAAAATTAGCAAATACATTTAAAATAAATTCAAATTGGTCCTTACGGTAAACTACAAATTGAATTTATTTATAAAATGGACTTAAGTCCAAAAAATAGGTGTAAATGAAAAAAACCTACCTAAATTTTGTTAACGTATTCGCCAATTTTTTCAAGATATCGAGATTTTAAAGACACTAATCGATAGAGCGGAAAATTTGCAGTCGAACTGTATGTATAACTCAATATCGCCATTTTGGCGGTTACAGTAATTCATATTACGATTGACGAAATTCATTCTGTGAGAAATTTAATATCTTCGATGAATGCCAAAATGGCTTTAGGCGTAATCGCTCCACTGTTCTTGCTGTTTTGTCTAAGTTGTCTAAGTTTATATATGCTTTAAGAGCACTAAAAAGAAACACTGATTTCAACACGTCATCGTTAACAGCGTACTACGCGTATAGCTACGCCTGGTTAACGTACGGTATAATAATGTGGGGAAATAGCCCCGATATAGACGACCTTTTCATTTTACAAAAAAAGTGTGTACGTATACTCGCACACATAAAAAACATAGACAGCTGTAGGCCATACTTCGTAAAATATAATATGCTTACCTTGACTTCAATCTACATATAAGGTCCGATTTTATTAGTGTTCATCCTGTTAACCTGTGACTATATCGGGTGTAAAAAAAGGCTTCACCAAGCCGAATACCACATATTCTACGTATTATTACGATCATTTTTTTCTTTTACACTATACCTGGGAAATGACGGGTTACAGAGTTATTGACAGTCAAAGTTAAATTTTTTTTTCAAAGATTTTTACAAAATTGACTTCTGTTTGATAATTCTAAACTTTGTTACAAAGAAACATGATAAAAATTTTCAGTCCTTCTCTCATAAAAGGTCTTTAAAGGGCACAGGCGGCAATGAATCGTGCGCAGTGCTCTCGCGACACCCGCTCGCCCGCCGACCGCTTACACACACAGGCATAGTCAGTGGCGTGCGCGCTATACATTGCGGGTTAAAAATAAGTTATGTTTTTTGATACCCAAAAATTAAAGTCATTTCCCAGCAATTATTTTTTTTGCATTCTACATTAATTTCTAAATTATTTGGTTTTATGTATAGAATTCGTGGTTTAAGGCTTCGTTAAGCCTTTTTTTACACCCTGTATAGGTGAAAAGCAATCGTAAAAACCAACTTTCAAATGTTTATCATAAAAACTAAAAAAGTTGAAAATCAACAACATTGACTTCATATTGCATAATTCACACTTCACATACCTATAATTATCTTTGTCTTGTCCAAATTCATCCCAAACCCCACACGTCTCGAGGCAGCATTAAGACTGCAGCATTTTTTGCAAATCCTGCAGCGATTCTGCCATAATAACTATGTCATCGGCAAAGCGAAGATGCGTAAGATATTCGCCATTTACATTGATGCCCAGTCCGTTCCAATCCAGCGTCATGAACACATCTTCCAGTGCGTTGGTGAACAGTTTCGGAGATATAACATCTTCCTGTCTAACTCCTCTGAGCAGCTGGATGGGTTTTGTTTGGTGGTTTTGTACTTAGATGGACATTGATGCCATATTGTACAGGCTTATTAGCACCTTCAAGTACCGCCAATCGACTTGGCATCGCTGCAAGGAGTCCAGAACAGCCCAGGTTTCGACCGAGTCGAAGGCTGGGAGATCTTCAGTGAAGTGGCGGGTAAGCTTGGCTCTTGGATCATTCGCGTCGGGCTGCGGCTGTAGGGAATGCAATGCGTAAAATCGGCCGTAAAAGCCTTCGATTTCGGCCAGAATCTCCGGAACCGATGAGACGATTCTGCCATCCGAGGTTTTCAGCTTTGTCAGGTGGCTTTTTCCCAGTCTTTTCTCTATGAGGCGAGTATTGTAGCTGCGGAGGTTGCGTCTTACCAATCTCCGGATCTTTACAAAGCTTCCTCTGGCATTTTCCGTCGACGTTTCATCAGTTCCAAAGTCCCGCCCGAAAGTTTGGCGTCTCGGCACGCTCGCTTTCCCTTAAAATGCCTGTTTCCCACTTCGCGTATGACTCCAATCACACCATCAAGGTCCCTGTCCACGTCCTCAGTAGTTTCCAAAGCAGCGAATCGTTTAGGAGCTCCAACTGTAATTTTTTTGAGTCTTGGCCGGCCTGGACCATTGTCGGACGAAGAGTCGACCTCATCATGCGGCTTCTTTCCAGCTTAATGTTGATATTTAGGGTGCCTCTAACCAGTCGGTGGTCGCTACCGGTGTTAAACCTATTTACCACAGGGACATCCTTAAATATATGCTTTTTGTCCGTCATGATGAAGTCTATCTCATTCTTCGTCTTACCATCAGGGCTTAGCCAGGTCCACTTTCTCTGGGGCTTCTTCTGGAAAAAGGTGTTCATGCAGAAGAGCCCCTACATACTCAGAAAGTTTGCCAGCATTCGCCCCCTGTGGTTTCTGGTTCCATAGCCGTGCTGTCCTACACACGATTCGTCGCGTTCCTGTACTCCTCCTTTGGCGTTGAAGTCGCCCATGACAACGGTGAAGTGGGTCTTGGTTGTATGGTGTATGGCCTTAGAACGTCCTGTCGACGTCGGCGCATATACCTGTTTGACTTTGAGGCAGTACCTCACGGTCAGTTTTAGTACAAGGTACGCTACCTGGGTCGACACGCTGGATATCTCAAACACGTTGTCACGGAGATCTTTGTGGACAAGGAAACCTACGCCACCTTGGGAGAGTTGGTCTCCCTCTCGGAAAAAGAAAATGTGGCCAGATTCAAGGGTCATCATGTCCTCCCCCTGTCTTCGAACTTCTGACAACCCTCGAATATGCCATCTGATGTTTTTGAGTTCGACCAGGTCTTCATCCAGCCGTAGACTGCGTCTGTTATACGTTGCCAAGGTCAGTGGTTTGTGGCAGCCGTCCGTAGCCCGGGGATTCTTCGCACCCCTTGTCCTACCGTAACCGAGGCCGCTGCCGTGACCCAGAATAGTAGCCGGCGGCCAGGAACTAGGGACCGTGGTTTTTGTCTTCTACTCATGTCATGGGGGGTATATGCCCGTACTCACCAAGCTGGGCAAGCGGGTTGGTGAGCGCAGCACAGAGCCTCGCACCAGTGACACTGCTGCCCGCCACTGGCCAGAAATATTTGGCTCTGCGTTCAGTCGGATATACCGCCAACGGTTCGGTCGCCAGAGCCTCGTCCGTTGTCCAGCAGGGTGCACCACGGGCAGGTGAGGTTGGCACTTGGGGCAGAAGATGTGCGTGTGCCCCCTTAAACCCCAAATGAACCTTACACCCCAAATGAACGTACGTAAGATTAACTTTAAATAGTCCGCGTTAATTTAGGTACCACAAATAAACACTCAAAATAAAATACAACAAAAAAAATCTAATAAAATTAGCATGCACCATGTCATCCTGAAATTGAAAATGGGTTCAAACCAATATTAAAAATCAATGCACACAAAATGTTACCCAATAATCGAAATTAGGTAAATTAATAACAAACATCATGTCAATCTTTATAATCAATGTAACCAAGCTACAAAATAAACATTATTTAAGTTCATTTGGCATTAAATCTGTAAAATAAGTAGTTATTATTTAAATCAATTATTTACGTTTTATTTATTATTTTTTTAAGCATATCAAATTAAATCACATTTCGCTTTCTATGATGACATAAAAATAAAGTTGTTAAATTCCTTTTGATAAGAAATTACGTAAAACAGGAAAACCATGTAAAATATTACAATGACGTTTTAAATAATTTATTATTAAATACTTTATCGTCAGCATCATCATCATCATCGTCATCAAAACTTAAAATTTACTGTGTCTTTAAATATTTTAATTGAAATACTTTCAAAAGGAATTTGTAATAATCAAACCTCTGCATATTTTCTTAGGACACACGCGAACACCATTCGGACCGTCTACGTCAGACCGCCCAAATCGGACTGTCCCTCTAGCTTCACCTACTAAACTATTTAAACATCACATTTCTTCCCTGCGTCCCACGCCCCATGTCTTAAGAGCTGACGTTCGCAATCTTTCAATTTGCAGGGGTACTCAACCTTCTATGATCCACGAGCCCCATTTCAACATAGCACGACAAATATTCTAACACATACTCTATCTTTCCTAAAGTCCTATTATTATACTTTATTGAACTAAAACAAATATGACTGTCTGAAAATATAAATTTACTTCCTTTTTGTTTATTATATTAATGCATATCTGTATGTTGACCTTCTTATTTAATGTTTAATATTTCTGGACCATAAAAGCATAAGGTCGAATCTCAAGATACACCCAAAAACACTTTTTGCCAGTTTTGAACATTACTTTTCTTGCTCTTTCTGGCAAACTAACTCTTTTATTTCTATTTTGTTTCATTGCAGAGATACAAAAGGTGATTTATGATGTTTTTGACAAATTCACAATATGGCTAAATTGCATAATAGCATATTTATAAATATACCTTTCTTGCACAAATAACCAATACTGAATAGTATACGTATATCGACATCAACCATTATGCCTTTATGAAGTGTCAGTCTTTTCTGTGATTCACGTTGGGTGTATTCACAGATACACCTTTCTGCCTCTAATCGTTGCAAGCAATGTAATTATTGGATCTCAAGATACACCATTATGCTAGAAATAATTCGATTGTCCTGGGATGATCAAGATCTACAAGCCTATAGCCTTTAGTCTCTTCACAGTATCCTATAAAAGTGTATAGTTTACTTTTAGGATCTAGTTTCTTCCTCTTTGAAATTAAGGCATATGCTCTGCATCCAAATATTTTAAAATGACTGACATTTACCTTCTTTCCTGTAATCTTTTCTTCCGGAGTGGCTCCCATTACTGCTTTAGTCGGTGTTCGGTTTTTGATGTATACCGCTGTGTGCACTGCCTCAGCCCAGAAGCGCTCGTTCAGACCAGCATCCTGCAGCATACAGCGTGCTTTTTCTACAATCGTCCGGTTGGCTCTTTCACTGACTCCGTTCTGAGCCGGTGAATATGGAACAGTTTTCTGGTGAATTATCCCGTGCTGTTCCAGATAAACCTGTAATTTTTTTATTCACATATTCAAGACCATTGTCACTTCTTACAACTTTTATTTTCATCCCAGTTTGATTTTCTACAAGAGCTTTGAATTTAATAAAACTCTCAAACACTTCATCCTTGGATTTCAGAAAATAAACAAATGACTTTCTAGTAAAATCGTCTGTGAATAATAAAAAATATCTACACCCACCATAAGATGCACATGGCATTGGGCCACATAAATCGGTGTGCACAAGGCCTAAAATCTCTTTGGACCTACTTTCAGACTTTTTAGGAAAAGGTAATCTAGTTTGCTTCCCCTTAACACAAGTCTCACATGATTGATATTGAGAATTATCATAATTAATTCCATTGACCATACCTGATTTCATCAACTTCATGCTTCTTGAATTCAAGTGTGCCAGACGTCGATGCCACAGCTCTTGAGTGTCCAGAGGTTGCCTGCCAGTGACCTGTTGAGAACTGTATGAACATTCCTCATCATCGCCCCGTGTCATTGTCAAGCACAGAGGTTTCACATTTGGCTCAGCATTATTTATAGACTGTGAACTACAACTTAGTGCAAACCCTATTGTATCTAACTGATAAACACCGTTACTATATGTAGCAGTGGCTAAAATTTCTTTACAGTCATATATTTTGCACATTTTATTGTCAAACGTTACATTGTAACCTTTTCGAGTTAATTCACTTACAGATAACAGATTATGCGACAACTTAGGAACATAATAAACATTTGTAATTGTTCTCTAACAGTCTTTTAGTGAAATTGTCACATTACCGTGACCTGCAGTCGACAGTTCATCAACATTCGCTACACTCACTGTTAACACATTCTTAGAATTAAAGTCACTCATAACCGACCTGTTATTACACATATGGTGTGTTGCTCCCGAGTCCACATACCAAACATCACTTCTTAAATTCGTTGATAGTGCTGAAATCAGTACTTTAGACTTGCACTGACCATTCTTCTCATTTGACATCCCGTTCTTGTCTTTCTTCATCTTTTGTGGACAATTCTTTATTACATGGCCTGGTTTCTTGCATTTGAAACACTTCAATGTCTCCTTAGCAACCAAAGCGCTCACCATCTCCTTGTCATCACGACATTGGTATTCTTGTAGCAGCTTTGCCTTAACAATTTCACTCGTGGATCGTATTCTTGTGGCAGACCACTCAATATAATCACAGCTACAAAGTCATCGTCTAGCAGGGAGCCTATGTCACAGAGCTGTTGAGCTAACTCGGTAACGGTGGATAAGTAATTGTCCATGTTACCCTCAAGTTTCGTAGCGAAAAGACTTCGAAGGAGACTCAAACGTCTGCTCAGTCCTCTATCTTCATACGCGTTCTTCAAATTGTTCCACGCAGCCTTGGCTCCCGCTGCATTTCGTACATGAGGATTCGCCGAAGAATGAACGGACAAACATATTTTTGCCAGCGCTTTCATGTCACGTTTGCCATCAGGTTTTGTTGTGTCAGTTGGCTCAATGCATTCCCATAGGTCTTCATGCACCAATATCATCTTCATAGCAAATTTCCAATTATGATAGTCTTGAACTCCACGCAATTTCTCAATAGGAAAATTCGCCTTGTCACTGCCAGTAGCCATCGCGAGGTTATGTGCGTATGCACAATTTTCACCAAAACACGATTTGTTCAAAAAATATCTACTCGCAACAGAGGTAGACACCCTGGGCCCATAACCTGAAGGGTTAGGGCCAAAAAGAAAACGAAGATTTCAGAGTAAAATGTAGACCTAATTACTACAACGGTTAACCTAAACAAATGAAGCTATTTTTAGAAGGTAGGATGGAGCAGGTATATGGAGGGTAGTCGCCTGCCTAATACGCGACACAGTTTAAAATTTGCTTTTCGATATTAAGCGATAAATAAAGATTAAAAGTGATAACACGCGTACCCGTTAACAACGGTGTAAAGTGAAACTGTTAAGTATTGCAGTGAACTGATTCTTATGTGGCTTTACATATTAAATAGAACATAAAACTATAAAACAATTAACTGTGAGTGCAAACGTTACATTACTAGCTACCTGTTTACCAGTGCGACTCTAGTGCGCCTGCGCGCCACCGCCAAAAGAGCTGCCCATTGGTTGTAACGTCATTTTCGAACGCTCCTATTCGCTCATTCGACTACCTGTGCTGCTGCACAAGAAAGTACCCTACCGAAAAATGCCTCCTGTAACGATTTGCCTAGCCTGTAATAATACGATTGATTACCCCAGCGAGCAAGTAAGATGCAAGGGATGTTCTGGCACATACCACTATTCCTGTGTAAATATAACATCTGCCTATTACCTAAGCCATAAAGCGGAGCTAGAGCGCACCTGGTGCTGTCCTCCGTGCACTAATGTTACGCGTCGCTTGAGGACCGACGATACTCCAGCCAGAAGTAAACACCAACCAAACCTAAACGAGACTACTATGTCAATCGACGATATCCTGGACAGTGGTGCAGACCAGTCCCCTCCCGCTGACTTGGACGTCACGGGTGCGGGCTATCAATGCACTCAATCCGGGATGATAACACTGGAAACGCTAAGCAAAATGTTGGATAAAAAACTAAAAGAGAATAACGAAACAATAATTACCAATTTAAAAGACACAATACACGCAGAAATCAATAAAGCCATAAGTAAATTAAAATGTGACGTAACTTAAAATACAAATATATTATACAGCCAACAAAAAAATCTACAAAACGAAATCTCCACTTTATCTAAAAAGATTCTAACACTAGAATTAGAAAAAAATTGCCTACAGCAAGATATATTACAAACTCTGACTCTAAAACCGCTAGCAACAGACCACAACCTAAAGACAATAGCAGAAAACTTGTAATTTATGGACTCTCTGAGTACAATTATAGGGAAACTGAGTCCGAATTACATAACCTGTAAGTCTGGACCTCACAGGATACATAGAGGAAATAACTCGCATAGGAAAACCCAGCCGAAATGTATCGCGAAGACCTGTCATAGTCGAATTACTAAGCAAAAGAATGGTCCGGTATATTATTAAAAACGGAATATTTTTTAAAAACACTAGCTTACGTATATCTGAGTATTTGAACGAGGACTCTTTGGCAGATAGGAAAAACTGCAGGAAAAACTTAGACTCGCCCGACAAAACGGTCAACGCGCCTACATAAGAAACAATAGGCTGGTCATTGACGGAGAAACTACCGCACCGAGCCGTGTGTCAGGGGAACCACAACATGACCAATCCGCGGCACGAACTACAATAAATCAAACCATACAAGACACACCATCTACGCCGCTTTTGGATCAAACTCATCGATTTCGGGACAAAAGACAGTTTTAAAATTATATACCAAAATATGCAAAGCCTTAACAACAAAGTCCACATACTAGAAGAGTTTTTAGAACATAACTACACCGAGTACCAGGTACTATGCATAACGGAAAGTTGGTTAACGCAAGACAAACTGGATCTACTGAACGTCACCGGCTACCGAGTCGCGGCATCATACTGTCGTAAAAATCACGTAGATGGGGGCGTGTGCATCTTGTTGCAGGACTCCCTCGAATTTGTTGAACGTAAGGACATTATGGATATGTATGTCAATTGAGTATGTTGTTGAATTTTGTGCAATAGAAATATTAAAATTGGATTTAATTGTAATAACACTTTACTGTAATGGCAGGGAGACCGATACCTTTTATAGCCAGTTAAGGAAACTATTAGAATTATTAATTACTAAAAATATTAAATCAAATATCGTCTTAGGGGGAGATTTCAACGTCGATCTATTAGAAAACAACAAACAAGCAACTACTTTGATAAACGCTTTTTCGGAATACAATTTCCATCAACACATAAAAGAACCTACTCGAGTAACAAGTACAAGTAGTTCCTGTTTGGACTTAATATTTACAAACTTTAATTCACATAACATACAGACTAAAGCAGAAGAGCTTGGATTCTCTGACCATAGAAGTACCACTTTGACACACTACAGGATAAACTAAATCAATGTATACCTAAAAAATTACATAGTATAAAAAACAGTAAATCTATAAAAAATTGGCTTACAAAAGGAATAAAAACCTCTTGCAAAAACAAAAGACTACTAAAAATACTGGTAACCTTTTCTAAAAACAAAACTATCACTAACTACTACAAAAAATATGCTAAGCTACTTAAAAAAGTAAAATACAAATCAAAACGCTTGCTAATATACAACGCATGGCAAGGTCTTCAAATAAGGTTAAAAGTATGTGGAAAATCATTAACGAAAATACTAATAATGTTAGAAAACCCATTAACCAAAACTTTCAACTTCATATCCACAATAATATTACGTCGTCTGATCCAAAACTTGCTTCCAACACTTTCAACGAGTACTTTGCGTCGATCGGGAGCTGCGCGGGCGCGCGTAGTGGGGAGCCACCCGCTGGCCGCCCGGCGCTGCGACCTACAACGAATACTATGTTTTTAAGCCCAGCTAGTCCGCGCGAAATTAAAACAATAATACGTAATTTAAGTAAATACAGCTACGGAGTTGATGAGCTGCCACCCGTGTTGATTAAACAATGCGCAGATGAGTTAACGGTGCCGTTCTGCTTGTTAGTTAACCAGTCGTTTTCAGAAGGCACTTTCCCAGATGTATTAAAAATATCTATAGTTAAACCTATTCATAAAAAAACTAGACCCAAGTAAATTAGACCCAAGCAACTACCGCCCCATCGTGCTACTGCCCACTTCTGCAAAAATCATTGAAAAAGTTATGTGTAACAGAGTAAATCGTCAATCGTAATATGAATTGCGGTAACCGCCAAATGGCAACTTTACAGGAGAGGCGAAAAAAACAAAATTACAATCGCAAAAACAGTTGTAACTTTTTTTGTTCTTATCCGATTGCAATGCTGTTTTCACTTGTTTATGCAAAACGTTGAGATCTTTCAGCTTTAATAAAACATATTTAGCTTTCTTTTATGGTTTCGAAGATGACATGGTGCTTACGTTATTTTTTTAGAAAAAATATTGCGTTACCTTAATTTTTGTAGAAAAAAATATTAAGAGCTTTAAAGTAACTCACATTACATGCAACCATAGTTCAACGTATATCACAAACGATATATAATTTCATAACGTATGTGATCACAGTTTTCAAGGCGTGGACATACGCTGTAGTAAAGTTATTATAGTATTACCATACTTATTCCCTTATATTGAGGTCTAATATATAACAATATCGAGATTATTAATGATTTTTGGCTAACTCGAGAAAAAGGGTCAGCATTATAAATATAGCCATTTAAAAGCGAGAAAAACTGTTTCAATATTCTCAATTACACTATATTTAATTTTGTTTTTAGGGTTCCGTACCAAAGGGTAAAACGGGACCCTATTACTAAGGCTCCGCTGTCAGTCTGTCTGTCTGTCAGTCTGTCCGTCTGTCACCAGGCTGTATCTCATGAACCGTGATAGTTAGACAGTTGAAATTTTCACAGATGATGTATTTCTGTTGCCGCTATAACAAGAATAAAATAAATATTTAAGGGGGCTCCCATACAACAAACGTGATTTTTTGCTCGTTTTTATAGATAATGGTGCGGATCCCTTCGTGTGCGAGTCCGACTCGCACTTGGCCGGTTTTTAAGTTTAAATCATACGAGATAAATCCATTGGACTCAATAGTAACAATTGTGTAGTAGGTGTTTCAATTTAAGTTTTCGCATTGTGCCTTTTTGAAATAGTGGACTATAAAGTATCACGTAAGTTACGCATTAAGAGAGATATTTTGGGAGCTTGTAGAAAATAATGTTTTAATATTATGTGATTAATGGAAGTATTATATAAATATTTTCTTTTCTAATGCCAGTAATAATAACCAGTGGATAACAGCAAGATACAGGAAACTATAAGTCCTATACCTGACGCTAATGACTCTAGAACTACGCTAATAAGCCACTATACCGACATCTTCCAAAACTGGACACGAGACGAAATTAAGTGGGCGCGGCTCTCAAACAGCTTGGTAGTAGAAAAACGCCCAGGGGAAATGAAGTCAAAGCTTTTTAAGCCAGGGGCCAACCAACGCCAAACGCCAAAGCCAGCCAACTTACTTAAACAGATTTTTCTGTTCCGTACTTCAGTAACATTGTGGTGGATCAAAAAACTAAACTTCTAAAGATTTACAGACCTCGTCTGCCCTAAGCCATGTCTATAAGCTGTTTTCGAGAGTCGTACCTCATCATCTTAACACAAGATTGAATCCTTTCCAGCCACTGGACCAGGCTGAGTTTAGTAAAGGCTGTACACTAAAGAACATCCAGAGTAAGGCAAATAATACAGAAGTCAGAAGAATGTAATCAGGCCTCGTACTTAGCCTTTGTGGATAACGAGAAAGCCTTCGACTCCGTCATGACCTGCCATGCAATTCTCTAATATAAGCTTTGTCGCTGCGCTCACCGCTGTGATCACGGAAATCACAGCCTTCACATCAACGGCTGTGGTCACGGCATTTTATTTGGTATTCTCTAACCAATATTAGCTCGCCGACGATCTCTCGGCTGCGTCAGCGCTCGGCTGTTGGCAAGGCTGTGCTAGAGGGGTGACGCAAACTTATTTTGTACAATCGAAAATTCTCGATTAGTAGGTTTTGATTATTTATTTATAATAAAAATGTATAAATACAATTATTTCGCTTTAAAAAGACTTATAGTAGTAACTTGAATGTTAATTCATAATAAAATAACATAAAATGTCTAATTATTACGGCAAATTAGTAAGGCCATAGCCATAGTCAGTTGTTAAAAAAAAAATTGCTATACTTGGAGAGTTGAAGTTTGGCTGTATGGACCTAGTTCAAAGCCGTTAAAATATTAATTTAAAAAAAAAGAGTTGAATGAAGTTTCGGAAAGTCAGCAGAACTAAAATCTAATTTGTTTGTGTACAAATAAAATAACAAATTCAAAGAATTCAAGTGTGTTGAGATTTTTTGCAACGTACGTTCTATATTTTATGTTAACTTCACATCCAGACTTTTGTTGTAATCTTGCAAAAAGCTAACGAATGTGTTTGTAATCGTATGTAAAACAAACAAGTAAGTAATTTAGTAAACAAAACCCATTTTACCATCATTTATTTATTTTGAGTGAATAGCGTAACCTAACTCTAACATTTATTTGTTATAGTGACTCGTAACGCACCGATTTGAGCCCAAACTGAGAAGTTGGTTGTGCTGATGAAAACTACGTCCAATCTTGGCACTAGACATGTCAACATAGCTTATTCCAGGACCCGGATCCAAAATTGATGGTCAGAAATCGCCAGGGCCTTAAATAGTGACAGCAACAGGTATGTAAAAGATTGGAAACAGTGGGCTAAGTTATGTATTAACAAATTTACATATGGTAGGTACTTATACATGTACAGTCCAACCATGTGTGACCAAATAGTTCTGAACAATTTAAATGTCAATTAGTTCCATACACTAGAAGTTACCATTAATATCTGAACATACATTATTTCATGTATATCTAAGCAGATGCTAGTCATTAACTTCTATACACACAACTAACCAGTAACATCTGACTGAACAACAGCTAATGTCAAGTGGTAGATGCAGATGGAGTGGTCTTAATATCTGTGCAGTTCAGAAGAAATCGCAGTAGGAAGTGCTTTCAACTTTACTATAAATACTATTTTAATTGGATCTCTTTTAATCATTTATATAGTAAGATGACTTTGATTCCAGTCCATCATCTGCACTCACACATCCGCTGTTACACTTGACTTGTAATAAGTTTTCAGATATTATTGGTTAGTTGTGTGTATAGAAGTTAATGACTAGCGTCTGCTCAGATATAAATGAAATAATAATGTTTAAATATTAATAGTATATAATATATTGAAATATTTTTTTGCAATTAACCCTGTTTTTATTTTAGGAAAACCCTGGACACTAGGGATCCTATGTTATGATGGTCATTGAAGATGAGGCTCCACAATCTACCGATACGATCAACAAACAATTGACGCCATTCAACATCATAGAACTCCCAACTGACTAATGAGATCTTGTGATTAAATTTTTGGTGTTTTTATGTGATTAATATATAAATTCTAATAAAAATAAATCAATTTTACTAAATAGTGTCTTTTCATTGTCCCATGAAGAAAATAGTTTACATCTGTAGGGACACATGTATGATGAAAGTTGCGTGTCAGCGATTTGTAATGTTTGTGTGATGTATGAGCGGGAGACTGCCAGTTACTGTGCACTGACCGAGTCGAGTAAACATGTTTAGCTTTTGGGAAATAAACAACATACTATATTAACAAATTATCATATATTATTGAAGGTCAGTGGCGGTAACTCCCAGGGTAGATAGGGTCCTCACACTTGACAATTAAAAATTAAAGGTGTCAGTTTTAATAAAAATTAGGTATTCACTCAATTTTCAGACATTCATAAATTTCAGACTAGAACTAGGCACACTAACATGTGGGTGTTTCATTAAGAGGCACCCACGCATACACATCTATTCTTAGAACTTGTGCTTAGCAACTTGAATTAAGTGATTACAACTTCTATTATAAATTCTAATAAATATTAGACAGCATGATCACAAAAAGACTTTGTAAATTTTTGTTTTTAGCAATTCCATGCAGGGTTTAATTGAAGATAAATAACACTTGAAAAAAAATCATCGACCTCAGGTGGGACTCGAACCCACGTCCCATCGCATACCGGGCGAGTGCTTTGACCACTAAGCTACCGAGGACGTCACGTGACAAGATGAAATTCCTCAAGTGTTTTTTCTCGCTGTCAAAGCCAGCGTATTCTGATCAATGTTGTAGCTATATGTATAGCCGAGTAGTATACTACCGTCAACACCCTATAGAAATATTTTTACAAATATTTGACTATTGGTTAAGATCAGAAATGCTTAAACATTGTAAATTTTTGTTTTTAGCAATTCCATGCAAGGTTTAATTGAAGATAAATAACACTTGAAAAAAAAATCATCGACCTCAGGTGGGACTCGAACCCACGTCCCATCGCATACCGGGCGAGTGCTTTGACCACTAAGCTACCGAGGACGTCACGTGACAAGATGAAATTCCTCAAGTGTTTTTTCTCGCTGTCAAAGCCAGCGTATTCTGATCAATGTTGTAGCTATATGTATAGCCGAGTAGTATACTACCGTCAACACCCTATAGAAATATTTTTACAAATATTTGACTATTGGTTAAGATCAGAAATGCTTAAACATTGTAAATTTTTGTTTTTAGCAATTCCATGCAAGGTTTAATTGAAGATAAATAACACTTGAAAAAAAATCATCGACCTCAGGTGGGACTCGAACCCACGTCTTCAATTAAACCTTGCATGGAATTGCTAAAAACAAAAATTTACAATGTTTAAGCATTTCTGATCTTAACCAATAGTCAAATATTTGTAAAAATATTTCTATAGGGTGTTGACGGTAGTATACTACTCGGCTATACATATAGCTACAACATTGATCAGAATACGCTGGCTTTGACAGCGAGAAAAAACACTTGAGGAATTTCATCTTGTCACGTGACGTCCTCGGTAGCTTAGTGGTCAAAGCACTCGCCCGGTATGCGATGGGACGTGGGTTCGAGTCCCACCTGAGGTCGATGATTTTTTTCAAGTGTTATTTATCTACAAAAAGACTTGTTGTGTTTCCGAAGACTTAACACTTACAACCACCATTATTATTATTTTATACAACTTTGCATTTTATGTGGTTCACAAAATAAAAAAGAACTAGGAATATTTACTACCAATTTTATTACGGTTCCGTATCCAAATGATAAAAGGGGACCACCCTATTACTAAGACTTTGCTGTCCATTTGTTTGTGTTTGTCTGCTGGTTTCCAGGAGTATCTCATAAACCGTGATAGTTCCTCTTCTTTATCCGTATCACTCTTGACAGAGTGGTTGTGGTCATCCCTTCAGGTGTACCAGCCTAGGTGGCTAGCTTCACAACACGCCGCCACTCCTCTCTGATGGCTGCCTTCCTTCAAGGAATTGTGCATTCATATAGTGATGATGAGCTATTTACTGCCGCTTTGATGAGTGATAATTAGATAGTTGATTTTTCACAGACGATGTTTTTCTGTTGCCGCTATAACAACTTAAACTAAATAACGGAATAAAATAATTGTTAGGGGGCATCCCATACAAACGTATTTTTTTGCCGTTTTTATAGATAATGGTACGGAACGCTTCGTGCGCAAGTCCAACACTAACTGTGCCGGTTTTCGTAATAAAATCTGCTTATAGGACATCAAATTTCAATAAATTGATACAAATATTCAGTAAAATCCATGTTATCAGCCACAAAATGCAAGCTTTCACTTTGACATTAAATATCGTAGGCGTAAGGCGAGGCTGTCGGCGAAGTTGTAAGGATTTTTTGCTACAGAATGCCGATTTCATAGCAGAAATGTCAAATTATTGATTCCTTATCACGGCGTCCACAGCCGTGCGGTGCTAATGTCGAACAGCGTTAAAAAGTAAATAAGAGAATACCAATTGTGCGTTGATCGCTGTTCCAGCGGCTGTAACCGAGGCTGTAGTAACATTTGCGCTTAGAGAATCGCACTGCTGGACTGTTCTGGAATTCTTACAGCGATACTATTTTTTTGGCGATATATCGAGGTGCTATGGAGCCTGCACAAAATTGCATCAGTTACATTTCAAGTCCAAATCACCAGACAAGACCTATCTCGTGAACCGTAACGCATTGTTGGGGAGGCGCGTGATATATCATCTTTAGTACAGCATAATTCAAAAAACGAGATCTAAATTTATTAAAATAACATCATAATACTAATTACTTATGTTTTAATAGCCAGTAAAAACAATATTCATGCACAGGTTTAGTGTTTTACTTAATAATATATGTCATTGAAATTTAACGTAAGCACCAAAAAATTAGCAAATACATTTAAAATAAATTCAAATTGGTCCTTACGGTAAACTACAAATTGAATTTATTTATAAAATGGACTTAAGTCCAAAAAATAGGTGTAAATGAAAAAACCTACCTAAATTTTGTTAACGTATTCGCCAATTTTTTCAAGATATCGAGATTTTAAAGACACTAATCGATAGAGCGGAAAATTTGCAGTCGAACTGTATGTATAACTCAATATCGCCATTTTGGCGGTTACAGTAATTCATATTACGATTGACGAAATTCATTCTGTGAGAAATTTAATATCTTCGATGAATGCCAAAATGGCTTTAGGCGTAATCGCTCCACTGTTCTTGCTGTTTTGTCTAAGTTGTCTAAGTTTATATATGCTTTAAGAGCACTAAAAAGAAACACTGATTTCAACACGTCATCGTTAACAGCGTACTACGCGTATAGCTACGCCTGGTTAACGTACGGTATAATAATGTGGGGAAATAGCCCCGATATAGACGACCTTTTCATTTTACAAAAAAAGTGTGTACGTATACTCGCACACATAAAAAACATAAACAGCTGTAGGCCATACTTCGTAAAATATAATATGCTTACCTTGACTTCAATCTACATATAAGGTCCGATTTTATTAGTGTTCATCCTGTTAACCTGTGACTATATCGGGTGTAAAAAAAGGCTTCACCAAGCCGAATACCACATATTCTACGTATTATTACGATCATTTTTTTCTTTTACACTATACCTGGGAAATGACGGGTTACAGAGTTATTGACAGTCAAAGTTAAATTTTTTTTTCAAAGATTTTTACAAAATTGACTTCTGTTTGATAATTCTAAACTTTGTTACAAAGAAACATGATAAAAATTTTCAGTCCTTCTCTCATAAAAGGTCTTTAAAGGGCACAGGCGGCAATGAATCGTGCGCAGTGCTCTCGCGACACCCGCTCGCCCGCCGACCGCTTACACACACAGGCATAGTCAGTGGCGTGCGCGCTATACATTGCGGGTTAAAAATAAGTTATGTTTTTTGATACCCAAAAATTAAAGTCATTTCCCAGCAATTATTTTTTTTGCATTCTACTTGGTTTTATGTATAGAATTCGTGGTTTAAGGCTTCGTTAAGCCTTTTTTTACACCCTGTATAGGTGAAAAGCAATCGTAAAAACCAACTTTCAAATGTTTATCATAAAAACTAAAAAAGTTGAAAATCAACAACATTGACTTCATATTGCATAATTCACACTTCACATACCTATAATTATCTTTGTCTTGTCCAAATTCATCCCAAACCCCACACGTCTCGAGGCAGCATTAAGACTGCAGCATTTTTTGCAAATCCTGCAGCGATTCTGCCATAATAACTATGTCATCGGCAAAGCGAAGATGCGTAAGATATTCGCCATTTACATTGATGCCCAGTCCGTTCCAATCCAGCGTCATGAACACATCTTCCAGTGCGTTGGTGAACAGTTTCGGAGATATAACATCTTCCTGTCTAACTCCTCTGAGCAGCTGGATGGGTTTTGTTTGGTGGTTTTGTACTTAGACGGACATTGATGCCATATTGTACAGGCTTATTAGCACCTTCAAGTACCGCCAATCGACTTGGCATCGCTGCAAGGAGTCCAGAACAGCCCAGGTTTCGACTGAGTCGAAGGCTGGGAGATCTTCAGTGAAGTGGCGGGTAAGCTTGGCTCTTGGATCATTCGCGTCGGGCTGCGGCTGTAGGGAATGCAATGCGTAAAATCGGCCGTAAAAGCCTTCGATTTCGGCCAGAATCTCCGGAACCGATGAGACGATTCTGCCATCCGAGGTTTTCAGCTTTGTCAGGTGGCTTTTTCCCAGTCTTTTCTCTATGAGGCGAGTATTGTAGCTGCGGAGGTTGCGTCTTACCAATCTCCGGATCTTTACAAAGCTTCCTCTGGCATTTTCCGTCGACGTTTCATCAGTTCCAAAGTCCCGCCCGAAAGTTTGGCGTCTCGGCACGCTCGCTTTCCCTTAAAATGCCTGTTTCCCACTTCGCGTATGACTCCAATCACACCATCAAGGTCCCTGTCCACGTCCTCAGTCGTTTCCAAAGCAGCGAATCGTTTAGGAGCTCCAACTGTAATTTTTTTGAGTCTTGGCCGGCCTGGACCATTGTCGGACGAAGAGTCGACCTCATCATGCGGCTTCTTTCCAGCTTAATGTTGATATTTAGGGTGCCTAACCAGTCGGTGGTCGCTACCGGTGTTAAACCTATTTACCACAGAGACATCCTTAAATATATGCTCTTTGTCCGTCATGATGAAGTCTATCTCATTCTTCGTCTTACCATCAGGGCTTAGCCAGGTCCACTTTCTCTGGGGCTTCTTCTGGAAAAAGGTGTTCATGCAGAAGAGCCCCTACATACTCAGAAAGTTTGCCAGCATTCGCCCCCTGTGGTTTCTGGTTCCATAGCCGTGCTGTCCTACACACGATTCGTCGCGTTCCTGTACTCCTCCTTTGGCGTTGAAGTCGCCCATGACAACGGTGAAGTGGGTCTTAGTTGTATGGTGTATGGCCTTAGAATGTCCTGTCGACGTCGGCGCATATACCTGTATGACTTTGAGGCAGTACCTCACGGTTAGTTTTAGTACAAGGTACGCTACCTTTTTTTTTTTTTTTTTGGTGCGCAGGAAAAATGCATTCCGCATACCTACCGCCGCGGGGGCAGCGGTAGGTTATGTGGGACTCCCTCGTCATCTAACAATGGCTTATAGCGACTGTTCCATGACGAAGTATCACCCAACTAAAAAACCTGCGGTGTACCACGCAACGTATGCTAGTGACACATGGGCACCCGTGTTCTGGTTTTCGTCCATGCGTCACAAACGTACGGCATGCTATGCCGGGCCTCAGGCACAGGGAATGGGTGATCCTGTACACACGGGATCACCCCAGACTGGCAGACTGTGCAATGTGAGCTAAGGGCCCCCGCCCCTCGCTCACTAGTCCGCTAGAAGGGGCAAGTTGAGTGCGGCGTAACGCCGTCTCCTCCTCCCCCTTCTTCGACGACGGATCGGGTCAGCAAGAGGATTTTCCTCCCTGGCCCGCTCCGCGGCCTCCTTCTGCGACATAACATCGTCGCAAAAGGAAGCCACTGCCCCCCAAGCCTCACCGCTGCCCAGCATAGCTCTCACTATGCTGGGGAGCGAGAGGTCCCCTCCCACCACCGAGGTTAAAGTGCGGCGTTGCTGGACCCATGCTGAGCACTTCCGGAGGGTGTGATCAGCTGTATACTCCGCAGCTCCGCACTCATGGCACTCGGGGGTGCGCTCCCTACCCGCTATATGGTATAAATACCAACCAAAGGCACCGTGCCCGGTTAGGATCTGCACCATATGGAAGGTAAGGGAGCCGTGCTTCCTTGCAATCCAGTCATCGAGGACCGGGCAAAATGCACTTATAGTGTGATTCGCCGGGCCCCCATAATGACTGGATTCCAGCCTGTGAGACCAAGCCCGCATCAGGTGCTCATGAGAGCGGAGTCTGATGCGAGCAGCCTCTTCTAACGACGGAATTTCTCCCTCCATTCTTCGTTCCTTCCGCCAAAAGTAGGTGGCGGCAAGGACACACGCCTCTAAATCCCAGGGGGGAAATCCCACGAGGACTAAGGCCACATCATGCGCTACGGTGCGGTACGCCCTGATGACCCGCAGCGCGATGATTCGCTGTGGCCTTCGGAGCAGAGTCCTCGCTTCCCTGTTAAGTGGGTGCTATACTGGAGCCCCGTATAGCGCCATGCTTTTAAGAACCCCAGCGTATAGCTTGCGACAGCTGACGCTGGGGCCCCCGACGTTAGGCAGAAGTCTGCCCAGGGTGGCTGCTGTGTTGACGAGGCGCGGCTTCATCAGCGCGAAGTGGCCCTCGAATTTCCATCTGCCGTCGAGATTGATGCCCAGATATTTCATCTGGGTCCCAATCCCGACGGTGACTCCCTCCACAGTTATGTGGGCGCCCGGCGGTGGGCCCTGACGAGGGCCATGAAATAACATGGCCTCAGTTTACAAGGTACGCTACCTGGGTCGACACGCTGGATATCTCAAACACGTTGTCACGGAGATCTTTGTGGACAAGGAAACCTACGCCACCTTGGGAGAGTTGGTCTCCCTCTCGGAAAAAGAAAATGTGACCAGATTCAAGGGTCATCATGTCCTCCCCCTGTCTTCGAACTTCTGACAACCCTCGAATATGCCATCTGATGTTTTTGAGTTCGACCAGGTCTTCATCCAGTCGTAGACTGCGTCTGTTATACGTTGCCAAGGTCAGTGGTTTGTGGCAGCCGTCCGTAGCCCGGGGATTCTCTCGCACCCCTTGTCCTACCGTAACCGAGGCCGCTGCCGTGACCCAGAATAGTAGCCGGCGGCCAGGAACTAGGGGCCGTGGTTTTTGTCTTCTACTTATGTCATGGGGGGTATATGCCCGTACTCACTAAGCTGGGCAAGCGGGTTGGTGAGCGCAGCACAGAGCCTCGCACCAGTGACACTGCTGCCCGCCACTGGCCAGAGATATTTGGCTCTGCGTTCAGTCGGATATACCGCCAACGGTTCGGTCGCCAGAGCCTCGTCCGTTGTCCAGCAGGGTGCACCACGGGCAGGTGAGGTTGGCACTTGGGGCAGAAGATGTGCGTGTGCCCCCTTAAACCCCTAATAAACCTTACACCCCAAATGAACGTACGTAAGATGAACTTTAAATAGTCCGCGTTAATTTAGGTACCACAAATAAACACTCAAAAAAAAATCTAATAAAATTAGCATGCACCATGTCATCCTGAAATTGAAAATGGGTTCAAACCAATATTAAAAATCAATGCACACAAAATGTTACCCAATAATCGAAATTAGGTAAATTAATAACAAACATCATGTCAATCTTTATAATCAATGTAACCAAGCTACAAAATAAACATTATTTAAGTTCATTTGGCATTAAATCTGTAAAATAAGTAGTTATTATTTAAATCAATTATCCTGTCAGACCAAGGTCAAGAGACACAATAAAAAATCTATTATGTGATCCAACCGGTGGGGCAATTGAAGCTTGATAGGTTATTTACGTTTTATTTATTATTTTTTTAAGCATATCAAATTAAATCACATTTCGCTTTCTATGATGACATGAAAATAAAGTTGTTAAATTCCTTTTGATAAGAAATTACGTAAAACAGGAAAACCATGTAAAATATTACAATGACGTTTTAAATAATTTATTATTAAATACTTTATCGTCAGCATCATCATCATCATCGTCATCAAAACTTAAAATTTACTGTGTCTTTAAATATTTTAATTGAAATACTTTCAAAAGGAATTTGTAACAATCAAAACACTTACCCCTCTGCATATTTTCTTAGGACACACGCGAACACCATTCGGACCGTCTACGTCAGACCGCCCAAATCGGACTGTCCCTCTAGCTTCACCTACTAAACTATTTAAACATCACATTTCTTCCCTGCGTCCCACGCCCCATGTCTTAAGAGCTGACGTTCGCAATCTTTCAATTTGCAGGGGTACTCAACCTTCTATGATCCACGAGCCCCATTTCAACATAGCACGACAAATATTCTAACACATACTCTATCTTTCCTAAAGTCCTATTATTATACTTTATTGAACTAAAACAAATATGACTGTCTGAAAATATAAATTTACTTCCTTTTTGTTTATTATATTAATGCATATCTGTATGTTGACCTTCTTATTTAATGTTTAATATTTCTGGACCATAAAAGCATAAGGTCGAATCTCAAGATACACCCAAAAACACTTTTTGCCAGTTTTGAACATTACTTTTCTTGCTCTTTCTGGCAAACTAACTCTTTTATTTCTATTTTGTTTCATTGCAGAGATACAAAAGGTGATTTATGATGTTTTTGACAAATTCACAATATGGCTAAATTGCATAATAGCATATTTATAAATATACCTTTCTTGCACAAATAACCAATACTGAATAGTATACGTATATCGACATCAACCATTATGCCTTTATGAAGTGTCAGTCTTTTCTGTGATTCACGTTGGGTGTATTCACAGATACACCTTTCTGCCTCTAATCGTTGCAAGCAATGTAATTATTGGATCTCAGGATACACCATTATGCTAGAAATAATTCGACCTTTACTACAAACGCATAGAGTCGAAAGTAAATATCAAGCATTATTCCTGTAATAAAGCAACATTACGCAATTTTTTTCGGTCGTATGACTTAACATACTTTTATGCCGTCAAACATTTCGTGAAAATGTGGTCCCATTATAGTCGGTACTGTAGATAGTTCGAATATTTTCCAATTACCAAGTCTTTAGAAATCGTCGAGCGAGCAGTTTTACGGTCCTAATTTGTATGCCGACGACAGTATTTTTGTCTCTATCCATCGCTTTTAAGACCGAGTGAGCAAACGAAATGGCTAGAGTTAAAAATACCGCCAAAACTTTACGCAATGCGACGTTGCATGTAGGCAAATGTGCAGGAAGTCAAATGTATTGCTTGTCTCTCTCTTCCACCGTTTCTATTGCGCGTGACAAAGCGAGATGAAACTAGTGCGCCAGTGCTAAATCTAACGTGCACGTAGCTGGCCGGTGACCGGTCATTTCTTGATTGATTGAACATAAACACAGCAAATTTTGCGCGTAAACAAGTGGTCGTGGAAAGTAAATAAGTTTAAAGTGGTTAAATTTCTGTGATAGTGAGTATGTTAGTGATTATTTCTCAATATGGAGGATAACTATAAGGTAAGGATATTTAGAATTGTTATTTTAATTAGATAATTAAGGTCAGTGTTTCATATTTGGTCAGAGTGTAGCCTTAGTAAACTTTATTGCAGAAAGTTCTGTTGTCCACATTAGTTGAAAAACGTCGCGTACTCAACGAACTTCGCAGCAGTTATTATAGCTCGAGGAACAAATGAAAGTAATGATGACATAGGTAAGTATATTTTAGATTTTAAAATAATCCGTGTAGGTTACTCTCCGTTCTGCGTTGTGGTGTATCAAAGTGTGAATGTAAGAAAGTGACAAAGTTTGTGAATTGCTGCGTTTATGGTTTGTAAGGTATAACGTCCGGTTTTCAGCAGGGCATAGACCGGGCCCAATTTGGAATGGCCCATTTTGGAACGTGCGCCCGACCTGACACCTCGTTCGATCCACAGAAGCATAGATTCTAAGAGAAAATCATTAAGCATTGCGTGTTTCTAATGATGTCTTTAGTCATTAGGCTTCAACTCAAGACCAGAAAGAGGGATCCTGGGATAGTATTGTTATATTAAGAAGCAAGAAAGAAAGAAATCACCAAAACTGAGCCACCAAAACTATGATTCAATTTCATAATTAATTATTTAAATATATAATTCTGAAAATTCACTGCATAAGTTAAATGTCGTAATAAAGACATTGATTACACTAAATATCAAAATCCTAAATAACCTTCTAAATTTTTGTGCATAAACTAAAAGACGTACTAAGAATACGACATGCCAAATCTTAAAAGTCGTTGAACAAAACGCCACCAAAAAGGTTAGGAAAATTCTGACGGTCAAATCATGCGTAAAGTGACATTTCCAGTCTAAGTAATCGCTAGGGTAGACCAAAGAATTGCAGGCTATATCAAAGTAACACGTTTCGGAGCATTCAATGACGAGCTGACACGACAAACTGAGGCTGAGCGACATGGTGAAATTGCGCCACCAAAGCATAAAATAAAATGACATCCACTTTGTAGCCGGAAGATATTCGCATGGGAGATATTTTTTAGAATTTAAAACTGTATAAAATGTTAATCAAATTTAAAAACGAAACATAATATGATTTTAAAAAACTTGAAAAAAAAAATTCATCAGGGGGACCCGAACCCACCACACACCACGAATGCACGGGGCAAGTGCTTTACCATTCTAAGCTATCGAGTCACTAGCTGTCTCGACGAAATCTTTTACGTGTTTCTCGCTATTGATAAATAAAATATCTGATTTTATGTAGGTACATAAATAGTTTAGTTTTTTGATTTTGTACATTTGAAAACTGTTAGTAAGTAGGGTTTTTTTGGTGTTTTTATTAAGGTTAATTAATTTCTTTATTTAGTTATAAGTAATATAAAGTTAAGTTAGATTCTTTTATATTTAATTTGTTAGAATAAATAAATACAACAAGAAATAAAAAACTGCAAAATAAAAAAAACAAAATATGAATTGAAAAAATAAAAAAAATGAAAGTGGGATTCGAACTCACAACCATCGCATACACAACCATCGGGAGTGCTTAGACACCTAAGCTACCAAGTCGCTAGCTGTTTTGACGAAATCTTTCAAGTGTCTCTCGCTACGCTTTTGATAAATAAAATATCTGATGAAACAATTTATGTATATAAACATAAATTGTTGTTTTTTTTATTTTTTAGATTTAAAAACTGTTAATTATTCTTATTAAATTTAAAAATAAAACAAAATATATTATGATATTACATTGTGGTGTATTTTATATTAAGTAGGTTTTTTTTGGTGTTTTTTATTTAGGTTATTTCTTTATTAAAGAATTATACTGTAAGGGGGGCACTGCAAGGGATTTTTAAGTGACGAATAGTAATGTACCTTAATATTATGTCCCTAAGGTTGAAATTAATAATTCGGTATTCCTAAGCATAACCGCGGCTTGCTAAGACCACTGTCATAGCAAGTTAGTAGTAATATAAAGTTACGTCAGATTTTTTTATATTTAATTTGTTAATAATACAAATAAATAAATACAACTAGAAATAAAAAAAACTGCAAAATAAAAAAAAACAAAATATGAATTGAAAAAATAAAAACTGAATCAGGTGGGGTTCGAACCCACAACCATTGCATACATAGCGAGTGCTCTGCGACCTAAGCTACCAAGTCGCTAGGTGTTTTGACGAAATCTTTCAAGTGTCTCTCGCTACGCTATTGATAAATAAAATATCTGATGAAACAATTTATGTATATAAACATAAATTGTTTAGTTATTTTTATTTTTTAGATATAAAAACTGTTAATTATTCTTATTAAATTTAAAAATAAAACAAAATATTTTATGATATTACATTGTGGTGTATTTTATATTAAGTAGGGTTTTTTATTTAGGTTATTTCTTTATTACTTACAGAATTATACTTGCTACTAAGACTAAGACCACTGTCATAGCAAGTTAGTAGGATTATAAAGTTAGGTCAGATTTTTTATATTTAATTTGTTCATAATACAAATAAATAAATGCAACTAGAAATAAAAAAAAACTGCAAAATAAAAAAAAAACAAAATATGAATTGTAAAAATAAAAACTGAATCAGGTGGGGTTTGAACCCACAACCATCGCTTACATAGCGAGTGCTCTGCGACCTAAGCTATCGAGTCACTCACGCTAAGTGAAGAAATTTTTTAAGTGTTTCGCTAGCGGCATACTGCCTCCCGCTGCCCCGCACAGCACGCCAGAGAATCAGACGTTCGTAGATAATGAATAATAGCCATAACTTTGTCAATAATGGATCAAGTTCAAATTTTTTTGCGATGAAATTATAGATTTTTTGATTTCCTACCGATTAGTACAAACCAAATAATTAGATAAGGATTAATTACGGAGGAGACGCACAGAATACATTTTTATCGACGTCGTTTAAAAGCTTGTTTTCGTAACTATTAATTAGAGGAAATACAAATTTTAAACGATGATTTTACAGATAAAACTTCAAAGATTACTTTGGTAAATTATCGCTGTCCCATCAAATAAGGAGTAGAATGCAGCTAAAAAGTAGGAAAAATCGAAATTTTGGTGAGGGAACCCTCTTAAGGTAAGACGTGAGAGTCTAAATTTGAATATCGAATTTATGACCGAGGCCGGCCGAGGCGGTGTCTTTGAGTTCGCGTTTGACGATGCCGGCCTTGCAATATTTTTTTTAAATTTAAATCTAATCACATTGGTTTAGAGTTTAAAATCGGATGGGTGTTGATGGTTGTTAAAAATTGTATCACAAGAGCCGGCATCGTCAAACGCAAATTGAAAGAGAGACCGTCTGAACACAGTCGATATTCAAGTTTAGATTCTAACGCTTTGCCTTAAGGTTCATTTGATTTATTAACCCACTTTATTAGACTCTGAAGGCGGCGGAAGACACAGGACTTCGGAAATGCAGAAAGTCAAATGGCGAAATGAAAGTACCGTTAGCAAAAACAGTTTTATGTTTTTACTATTCTGAGTTATTGGAAAAGGGCTGATGAATGACAGAGTAGTTTTACGTGTAAGGTTGAGGTCTTGGATTCATTCATCCGGGTGGTCAAACTAGGCTAGTTATGTTTTGGAATACTCACACTGACCATGCATGATTTAAATCAAAGGGCAAAGGCTCTAATCTGAAATAAACTTCTTTTTAACCTGCTTTCTATTTATTATATTTGATACGTTTATTTTCTTAGATTTAAAAGTAAAGTCAACCAGGCGTTGATTAGGGTCAAATTGCGGTATTGCCTATACTATGAATTTGTTTTTCGTCCTCCAAACACTTGCTGATAAATTTAAAGTATTTTTGTGGTTTGCCTTGACCGGAATTTGAACCCAAAACCCCTTCACGCTTAGGGCGAACTCCTTATCCACCGCGACTACTACACTGCTTGTTTTTAGTGTATTTATATTTCATTATAATTTTTATCATTTCTTTACAATTCAAATTTCAAAATAAATCTACCCAATGTAGAAAATTAATCCAATGATGATTACTTACGTACTTTCAGGTAGGTACAAGTACCTGGCTGTAAATAATGCTGAATGGGAGCTAAAGAGGGAGACAATCAGCTAGTACCTTTCAAGCTCAACGTTACTAGCTACTAGTCATTACCAAAAACGTAGCGTTGGTTTTCGTAGAACGTTATCTCTGTAGCATGGATTATCTCTCTTAATTACAGCCACGTTCTGTACCTAGGTACAGATTTGTTTTGGTATCATTGGTAACAGAAGTAATATTAATTAAAAAGTTTAGTACATTGATACAAGATTCGAATTGTTAAGTAAAAAACATCACCGAATATTTTCTTTTTTTTGCTAACGCTACACTCACCGTTGCCCTTACGCACGCTTTTTTATTATTAAGTTACAAAAATATGTCAATCGGCGCTGGACCATCGCTTGAGTTTGACGTTATTTAAAAATTGTCACCATGCCCTACAAGTATTCGAAACCTGACTACCTCAACTCAACCATGGTTTTGTGCTACCATGAGCCAAACTACAGCCTATCGGAGTCACCACCCGACAGCCAGAACGAGGGATGCTGCTGCAGCCGTCTTCGGTACGTGTGGAAACTGCCAACGAGTGAAGAAAGGAACCCCTACCACTACCTACCACTTCACGAGAGTGCAGGAGGGAGGAGCTGAGATCGCAGGGCTAACGTGTGTGGAGTTCTGTCACTGGATTGCTAGACAGCACTAGCACTACCAGCAAGACGGCGCGCCCGCGCCTTATGACCGCCGTGTTCGCGAGTACCTGACAGCACAGTTCCAGGGTCGATGGAGTAAACGCGGTGGGCCTATTACCTGGCCTTCACGCTCGCCAGACCTGACTACGCTGGATTTCCACGTGTGGGACCTTGTGTATGATCAAGATGGCCAAACCATCACCAGTGCTGTTCAGTTAAATGCACGTAGGTATTATAAGTGCTTTCGAAACAATACGAGGTGACCGTGACAGTGAAACATTAGTGCGTGTTAGTAGACGCAGTTTTAAAAGGGCTGCCTCTGCATCCACCAGAATGGGAGGCAACAAAAATTTACCTACTGTGATGTGACAAGTGTGATGGGAGGTCAAAGTTCATTGTCTGCGTTGTGTTATTTAAAATGGTGTTTGTAAAAAGTGTAACGCAAATTTAATAAAAACCATCTTTTAAGATTGAACTGTGTTGTGTTGTTATTTTACTGTGAAATTGATAGAAGCAATTACCCACTCTACGAACGACTGGTGTAGTTATTTGCGTTTCGGACGACAAAGTCGGGCAGTTGCGGGTTCGAATCCCGAAAGAGGCGAATGTTTGTGTGATGAGCACGAGTAGGTATTTGTGCCTAAGTCAAGGATGTTTTGCTTAATTTGCTTGAGCTAAATAATTGGTGAAATTGTAAAAACAAATTATTTTTAAATAAATTACAGCATAAAGTGATTAATCGTCATCGCATCAGTTGCTGAAAGTATTATTTTCTTTAATGTCGTCTATTAATGTTTAATTTTTGCATATTGTGTACTGAAGTTAGGTTATAAACCTGCATTATGGAATCTTTAAAGATTGAGATTTTCTGCAACTCGCGGGTAATAAAATCTAAAAGATGTACGTAAGTACGTCACACACGCACATGCACACTTACGCACCCAATGATATGAAACGAGTGAGTGAGATAGATGAAGGGTTAGGGCCAAAAAGAAAACGAAGATTGCAGAGTAAAATGTAGATATTTATGACTACGACCAACAGCACAAGATGATACATACACGAAGGCCGACATGAGAGAGAGGGTTTAAAGCTAGACAGAGACAAAAACATATTATGTCAATGTCAGTTTGCGTTTTATTATACTACTAAATATTGCGTTTGGTTTTACATTCCAACACCTTCCCTTAAAACAAACGCCAAAAATAACTTGAAATAAAATTTAAACAAGCACCTAAGTTAAAATTCAAACAAAAATCGCATACAATGTACTAACATTAAGTGTATATAACATACATATTATCATGTGATCGGATAAAAACAGAACCAGATCTCCAAGATAGATTTCTTTGAATAGGTACAATTATTTTACAACAGTTTCAGTTCTAAGAAGAGATTCTAAAGTTAAGCTGAGACACAAACTTATTAAACTTAACACAAGTGTTACCAAAAACCTTTCTCAAGACAAAGGTTTTGTCAACAAATCAGCTGTCATGTCTTCAGTAGACAAATGTTCAATTTTTACCAAACTATTCTCAACAACATCTCTAATAAAATGGTGTCTTATATCTATGTGCTTTGTACGCGCATGATACATACAATTCTTACTTAATTTTTGCGCTGACTGATTATCATTAAATAAAGTAGTTACACAGTCTATATTTAAACATTCTTTCAAAAAGGCACGAATGAATAACGATTCTTTACAAGCATCAGCAAGAGCCATGTATTCCGCCTCCGTGCTTGACAATGCAACAGTTTTCTGTTTTCGACTTTCCCATGACACTGTGGAATTACCTATTTTAAATACATACCCTGTGTACGATTTCCTGTCAACTTCACAGCTGGCCCAGTCCTCATCGACGTAACCTCGCACGTTGAGTCCGGATTTTTCATACACCAGGCGGTAATTGATAGTTCCTTTTAGGTACCTCAAGATGCGTTTCGCGGCTTTCCAATGAGCATCAGAGTAGCAGTCGTTGAACTGAGACAGGAAGCTCACAGAATGAGCTATGTCGGGCCTAGTACACACAGCAATGTACATGAGACATCCTATTAAGTTTCTATATTCTATATTTTCAGTCTTCTTTTCTTCTTTATGTAATTTCAGTCCAACTTCCATCGGTGTGGATACCGGTTTACAGTCTTCCATCTCAAATATTTTCAAAACAGACTTTATGTAATCAGTTTGATCAAGAGTGATGACATTTTCTTTTTCTGTACAAATTCTCATTCCAAGAAATTCATGAACCCTTCCCAAGTCTTTCATTTCATATTCTTTCATCAACTGGTCCTTGACTTCCTTCTTTATCTTGTTTGAAGACGAGAATAATAAAATGTCATCAACACACAGAGCAATGATCGTCAGCTGTCTCTGCTCATATCTAAAATAAACACAAGGTTTAACTGATGAAGGTTTAACAATTTCTATTTTTTCTATAATATGCACATTGCTTGATTGTATGGCTTGAGTTCACGTTCCCCTCTTTAACATGTATTTTATTTATTTTATTGTATATAATGTAAATCCAATACTGGCTGTCTGCTTTGTAATAAGAAAATGTTTTATGTACCTACTTAAGAGCTGTGGATTTTGTAAATAAATAAAATAAAATAAAATAAAATCCAAATATTTTAAAATGACTGACATTTACCTTCTTTCCTGTAAACTTTTCTTCCGGAGTGGCTCCCATTACTGCTTTAGTCGGTGTTCGGTTTTTGATGTATACCGCTGTGTGCACTGCCTCAGCCCAGAAGCGCTCGTTCAGACCAGCATCCTGCAGCATACAGCGTGCATTTTCTACAATCGTCTGGTTGGCTCTTTCACTGACTCCGTTCTGAGCCGGTGAATATGGAACAGTTTTCTGGTGAATTATCCCGTGCTGTTCCAGATAAACCTGTAATTTTTTTATTCACATATTCAAGACCATTGTCACTTCTTACAACTTTTATTTTCATTCCAGTTTGATTTTCTACAAGAGCTTTGAATTTATTAAAACTGTCAAACACTTCATCCTTGGATTTCAGAAAATAATCAAATGACTTTCTAGTAAAATCGTCTGTGAATAATAAAAAATATCTACACCCACCATAAGATGCACATGGCATTGGGCCACATAAATCGGTGTGCACAAGGCCTAAAATCTCTTTGGACCTACTTTCAGACTTTTTAGGAAAAGGTAAGCAAACTAGATTTGCTTCCCCTTAACACAAGTCTCACATGATTGATATTGAGAATTATCATAATTAATTCCATTGACCATACCTGATTTCATCAACTTCATGCTTCTTGAATTCAAGTGTGCCAGACGTCGATGCCACAGCTCTTGAGTGTCCAGAGGTTGCCTGCCAGTGACCTGTTGAGAACTGTATGAACATTCCTCATCATCGCCCCGTGTCATTGTCAAGCACAGAGGTTTCACATTTGGCTCAGCATTATTTATAGACTGTGAACTACAACTTAGTGCAAACCCTATTGTATCTAACTGATAAACACCGTTACTATATGTAGCAGTGGCTAAAATTTCTTTACAGTCATATATTTTGTACATTTTATTGTCAAACGTTACATTGTAACCTTTTAGAGTTAATTCACTAACAGATAACAGATTATGCGACAACTTAGGAACATAATAAACATTTGTAATTGTTCTTTTACAGTCTTTTAGTGAAATTGTCACATTACCGTGACCTGCAGTCGACAGTTCATCAACATTCGCTACACTCACTGTTAACACATTCTTAGAATTAAAGTCACTCATAACCGACCTGTTATTACACATATGGTGTGTTGCTCCCGAGTCCACATACCAAACATCACTTCTTAAATTCGTTGATAGTGCTGAAATCAGTACTTTAGACTTGCACTGACCATTCTTCTCATTTGACATCCCGTTCTTGTCTTTCTTCATCTTTTGTGGACAATTCTTTATTACATGGCCTGGTTTCTTGCATTTGAAACACTTCAATGTCTCCTTAGCAACCAAAGCGCTCACCATCTCCTTGTCATCACGACATTGGTATTCTTGTAGCAGCTTTGCCTTAACAATTTCACTCGTGGATCGTACTCTTGTGGCAGACCACTCAATATAATCACAGCTACAAAGTCATCGTCTAGCAGGGAGCCTATGTCACAGAGCTGTTGAGCTAACTCGGTAACGGTGGATAAGTAATTGTCCATGTTACCCTCAAGTTTCGTAGCGAAAAGACTTCGAAGGAGACTCAAACGTCTGCCCAGTCCTCTATCTTCATACGCGTTCTTCAAATTGTTCCACGCAGCCTTGGCTCCCGCTGCATTTCGTACATGAGGATACGCCGAAGAATGAACGGACAAACATATTTTTGCCAGCGCTTTCATGTCACGTTTGTCATCAGGTTTTATTGTGTCAGTTGGCTCAATACATTCCCATAGGTCTTCATGCACCAATATCATCTTCATAGCAAATTTCCAATTATGATAGTCTTGAACTCCACGCAGTTTCTCAATAGGAAAATTCGCCTTGTCACTGCCAGTAGCCATCGCGAGGTTATGTGCGTATGCACAATTTTCACCAAAACACTATTTGTTGAATAAATATCTACTCGCAACAGAGGTAGACACCCTGGGCCCATAACCTGAAGGGTTAGGGCCAAAAAGAAAACAAAGATTGCAGAGTAAAATGTAGATATTTATTACTACGACCAACAGCACAAGATGATACATACACGGAGGCCGACATGAGAGAGAGGGTTTTAAAGCTAGACAGAGACAAAAACATATTATGTCAATGTCAGTTTGCGTTTTATTATACTACTAAATATTGCGTTTGGTTTTACATTCCAACAATAGAAATAATAACAATGTTTCTATCTCAAAGAGAATTCATTCATAGACACACACTTGCATAGGATGGCGTCATAAGTATGAACATGGGTGTAATAAAAAATTTTGAGTGCATGAATGTGATCCTAGAGATTATGAATGGGCTAGCGTTGTGTGAGTAGTACTTGTAGTGTTTGGGTTCATGTACAGGATGGTGTAGATTCTTTATTTTAAAACTTTTTACTTTTTAAAGTTTGTTCTATAATTTTAAATTTATTTTATATGTGATCCATGTGATGGTCTAAGTTACTCCTAAAAATATCTGACACTAATTCACGTACACCGTATATAGATATAGCTTTAATATCAGAAACATGGCTCAAGCCTCACCAAAAATTTAAAATAAAAGGTTATCACATAGAACGAAATGACTGTGGAAATGAGCATAATGGGGTAGCTATAATAATTCATAAAAGCATTCAATATGTTAGACTCCCAACTTTTTTTGATAATTTATTTCAAAATCTAGCAATCCAGGTATCAATTATTAATAAGAAATACAAAATAGTTTCAGTCTACTGTCCTAACAACAGCTCACCCAGATTTCACATTAAAAAGTTTAAAGTTTTAATAAATAGTTCACCTAAACCTATTTTTGTGGTCGGTGATTTCAATGCTCACCACACAATTTGAGGATGTAATTCCATAGACTCTTGGGGTAGAAATATATTTGGTTAATTTAGATGACTATGACTTAGTATTGTTAAATGACCAACAAGCAACAACCGTAGGATCTCACAGTTAGAAGCCGAATGGCTTGGATTTAACTATGGTGAGCTCTAGTTTAGCATTAAGTTATGACTGGATAGTCAATGATGATCCTTTAGGTAGTTATCATTTGTCTACATTAACTTCAATGAAAGTATTTGCTATAAGTACACCATTGCAAACATTTGTGGCTTCAGGAACTGATATTTCTGATCATCCTAACCTTCGATTAGTAAACTGGGAATACTATTCAGAAACAATAAAATGTTAAATGATCTTCCAATTCATAATTACAGCAATAGTCCTCTCGCTGCATACAATTTTTTTGTGACATAATCAAATCTGCTGTAAATATATCAATGCCAAATTACCAAAAAACTAAACGTTCCGTTTCACAAACGTCTCATAGTAATTTTAAACATCTTTCGGTTCCTTGGTGGAATGAACGTTGCGCTAGTGCCGTACATAACTCTAAAGAAGCATATTTAACGTTTAAATCAGATCCCTCACCAGAAAATTATGTTAACTTTAAAAAATTACAGGCTTTAAAACAACGTATAATCAACACTGAAAAGAGTGAGAACTGGAAAGAGTTCTGCTCCAATATTAAAAGGCTGACTTTAATATCTCGAATTTGGAATACCCTTAAAAAGTTTAATAAAAGTTGCGGTTCTAGGTTTCTACAGAATAATGAATGTCCACCTTGGGTTAATGATTTTTTAAGAAAATATACCGCAGATCATGTAGAATCTCCACCTCCTAATAATGATAATCCTACGTCAACCAATACCTCAGTTAACAATTACTTGATAAACATGTTTAGCTTATCTGAACTAATCTCAGCTATTAAGTCCCGAAAGGACACTACGTGCGGCTTAGATTATATTTCTTACAAGATGTTTAAAAAACTTACAAAAGACAATTAAGCAAAATTGCTTTTTATTTTTAACGGGTTATGGAAGAGTAATACAATCCCTGAAGAGTAGAAGGTTGACTGTTTAGTTCCAGTTCTAAAACCAAATAAAAATAAAGATAGTTCTGATTCATATCGTCCAATTGCACTCACGTCATGCGTAGGTAAATTATTTGAGCAGTAACTAAAACTACGTCTAGAGTGTTTCATTAAAAGCAATCACTTGCTTCCTAACAATCAATTTGGATTTAGACGTGGTCGCTCGGCCCGCGAGAGTTTAGGTTGTTTATTTATAGATATACAAAAATCTTTAGCTGAAAAGAATTATTTCATATGTGTGTTTTAGATATTATAGGTGCTTTTAATAACGTTAATCTTTCAGTTTTATCAACTACGCTACTCTCTTTAGGAATTTCCAATGCTTGTATCAATTCTTAAATAAACGTTTATGTCAAGATAAATAATAAATTGTATGGACCTAGGCTGTCTTACAAAGGAGTCTGCCAAGGGGGCATTTTGAGCCTCTTATTGTATATTTTATATATTTATAGATTAAACGAAATTTTGGGACCTGATCCTGACATCACGAATTTGCAATTTGCCGATGATTTAGCTATTTACACTCAAGGTTCAGACCACTAATATTATAGAAAAAATAAATGGCGTGCTAGCTAAACTTCACCCGTATTTATCTTATTTAAACTTAGATGTCAATACAAGCAAAAGCAAAGTTGTAGTGTTAAAGAAACGTAACGTTTAATTGCCGATTACTGCTAAAGTAAAATATCATAAAGAAGAGTTGCCGACAGAAGTAAGTGCAAGATTTTTAGGTTTTATTTTCCAACAAAACTTCTTCTGGAAAATGTATGTTGATTGTCTCATAGAACGATCTCTCAGAGCTACCCATCATCATCATCATCTCAGCCACAGGACGTCTACTGCTGAACATAGGCCTCCCCCAGTGACTTCCAGATCGGCCGATTGGAAGCGGCCTACATCCAGCGTCGTCCTGCAACCTTTACCAGGTCGTCTGCCCACCTTGTGAGTGGGCGTCCTACGCTGCGCTTGCCGATACTATGCTATGGAAATCCGCTATGGAAAGGGCTATGCTCGGTGTTTCTTTGCGAGATCAAATCAGAAATGAGGAGATCCGTGAACGAACTAAAGTCAGAGCTACCAATATTCTTAAATCTCTTACTGGCACTCAATCAAAATCAAAAATCAAAATCATATATTTCTGTAAATTGGCTATAAATGGCACTTTTACATGTCCCAATTTTTTTTTCCTACCACTGCTTCGGGACTATTGTGGGCAAGTGCCGAGAAGAAGCAGCGCAAGAAACTCGGTCACTATTGTCAGCCTCTTTTAAAAATAAATAAATATTTTACAAGATTTGTTGTGAGCTAAGCAGTTTTAAATCCACACATTCTTATCATTTATATAATAACTAAAGGGCTATTACCATAAAGTTAATATACAGGAATAGAGAAACAAACGGCTGAGCGAGCGAGATGCTACTAGCAGCAACACTGTATGATAAAAAGAGATGCGTGATGCGTCATAGCAGAACCGTTTTTTGGCAACTGTTTGACAGCTGGCGGCACTTAGAGACACGCTGAGAATTCGGGCTCTGTAAATTTTCCTGTTTTTACTTCACATCGTAAATATTATTGAGAAATAGTGCTTCATAAATATGGTGACTTGTTCAGTGATTGATTGTGGTACCACACAACGACTTAACCCCGCAAAATATTCATTTCTCAGGTAAATTAATCCAAGTCGACACCATATAACTTTGGATTTATTTTTGCTTAAGCGCTTAAAATTTTAAGTGTTTAGTATGATAGTTCTCTTCTAAAACCATTTATTTATGTAATGCAGAATTAACGAATATCTTGTGTAGAAATAATTTTCGTTTTACACTAGGGCTGCATCAAGTTATCGATGTTTCGTTTCCACTGTCAAGGTATCACGCGGTAGACGAAAAATAAATTTATGTTTTAAATTACTGTTGTTAAAAGTAGCTTTATGAAGTTTAGTTATGAATTATCTGAAAATGTAATCCCACATAAGATACTTAGCCTATACATAGGTATAAGTTTTTGAATGCTGGAATATCAGGCACTTTCTACTACACATAGGCCTACTTAAGAATAGACTAATTTATTTTATAATTACATGGCTATTAAGAGCTGTTATAATATTAAAAGTAGGTACTTTCATTGGTTATTCATGTATCTTTCAGATTTTCTACTTATTCAGCAGGAATATATGGCTTAAAATAATTGATCGTCCAAACTGGATTCCTAAAAACATTCATGTATATGCAGCAAGCATTTTGAGGATACATTTTTCAAGACACAAAACGAGGAGCGAAACTATTTTTGATGAAATCTGCAATTCCAACTAAGTTTGTTCCGGTAAGCTTAAATAAAATCAAAACTATTCTTCTGCTGATAATTAGCACCTACCTACAGTTTTTCAAAAGCAATTAAGTAGGTATATTTATAAGTTGGGTGTGCCTTTTACTATCATAACTTTTTAATTTGTATTATTTGAGGTCCGAAAATATTTTCTCATACCATTTTACATCGTGATGATCACTCTGGGTAAAAATACATAAAATACTTATGATCGAAACTTAGAATTCATAATATTACTAATAATATAACTGGTTTATATCAATATTTGTTTTTATATATTTTAGAAATTTTAGAGACAAATTTTCAACTAATATTTTTTTTAGCGCTCGCCTGCCGCTGTCGTGGCATGCTAGCTACGCTCGCCGCTAGCTAGCTAGCTTTGCTAGCTACTCATTTTTTTTCTTTTTAACAGGTCAACATAAAGCTTAGACGCATAGTATCGTCCTAAGTTTATAGAGATATTGTATCAAGTATTGTATAGAGGTTTTAGTCTATCCTTCTGAAGATGTAATAAATGTTTGCTTCATCATCATCATCATCATCATTACAGCCACAGGACGTCCACTGCTAAATGGGCCTCTCCCAGTGACTTCCAGATCGGCCGGTTGGAAGCGGCCTGCATCCAGCGCATAAAGTGTGAAAACACATTTTGATAAAAATAAATTTGATAAGAACGTTCTAAATATTATTAGTTGTTCGGGGTGAGCCGAAACAAATAAATGATAAACTGGTTATGATAAAACTGATATATTTGGAGACTAAAAACTTGGTACAAAAATGGACTTATGATAAAATGAGTGAGTACGCGCGGCGCTCTTGATGGCTAAATGCGAACTGATTTGTTAGAGTGAAATATGAATTACTGGTAAATGAGGTCAAAGTGTAAAATGATGATTTTACTAAAATGTATGTTCCTTGCTCGTACATATTGCCGGGCGAGAGAAAGTGAGGCTGTTAGTAAAGTTAATGATGATAAGCATGATCTTATCTAATAACAAGATGATAAAACAATATATTTACTATAACTAACATGCAATGAACGCTTTTATTAGTACTTGAATGATTTTACAAGGTGATATTAACAATTCATTTAAACTTTAATCAATTGAGTCTGGAATTGTAAACACTGAACGAAGCACAGGCGTTGTGCTTTTATTTTGCTTTAACACACGCGCACTTTCTTTTGGGAACTCACTTAGTTGGGTTACACTACACTGCACTTCACTGACACTAGCTCGGGCGGAAGGCTGCGGAGCCGCGGCCGCGGCTGCTGCGGGCGCGCGCCGGCAGCGCCGCCACGCGAGGGCTGCGGCGCCCCCCGCCACTACTGCGAGTAGGACGTATATTGCCACATAATGGTGGACATCATGATAGGAAACGCTTTCTGCTATGGGTTCACTGCGTTTCATGAGGTCTAACTGCTGTCTGATCTCTTGTAGTTGAAGATTATGGGTCACGTTATCAGGTTCGTTGTTCAATATATGCTGATCTGGTAGAGATATATTGAAAATACGGTTTATAGGCGAGATTTCTGGTGCTTGTATTTTGGAGCTGATAGTCATTTTGCTTATCTCTTGCTTATGTGAATATACAAAGAAATCAGCTGACTTAATAATGCAACCTTGACCGATATTAAATAGGCCAGCGGCGGTCAGTTGTACTACGGTAACTTGATCTTCACATAGCAACTTCAGCTGACACCGATTGCAACAATAATAAAAATATGTATTTATTCTCTGTAACTCTGTCCATTGATTAAAACAAAGACTGCTAATTGTTTGGCATTTTCTTGAATACGGCAATCTCTTACACAAACTGTGATCATCTTGAATGTGATAGATGGGCTTCTTAAGATAACATAGAATTATTTTAGAATTTCGATTTAAGCATGAGTCGAAATCTGTTTCGGAAAGGGGCACGAACGCGTCTTTCTTAAGGCTTATAGCGATATACTCAGATATAGGAATTATAGTTTTTTGATTGAGGTTATCTCCTGAATGAGGTATCGGTATGGGTCTTATGACTTCGTACGTGTCTCGACTGATAAGCGGGATCTTGATCTCGAATATGATATAACTGTATGTTACTCGAGTCCGCACTTGTAATAAGTTGTAAATGTCAGAAAAGTCATAATTATCTACTGGAAGCGATAAATCTTTTGGGAGTTGACCTGCTATGACATTGAGCTCTTGTCTGATCTGATCTGGCGTCAATAGGTGGAAATTGAACTTGCCATTGTATGCATTCGTTATCGTATCTAGTAACGTCTGTTGGATATTGTTAAGGCTGTTTAGAAGATTATTGGCCATCATGGCTGTGCCTAGAAAATCAGTAGTGAGAGAAATGTTTTGTAATGAAATATTTGCTTGATTTATTACATTTTCAACTGATTAATTCTTTTATTAATGATCTTGTGGTGTTTATCCATAATGCCTTCAGTGCGTTTTAATAGGTTGAATTCCGCCTCCACAACAGAAGTCTGATTTTTCTACAAGGAAGCCAAATGCTTCTGATTCTCCTTGATAAGACTGATATCTTGCTCATACTTCTCGGCGAAGCGTTCATCTAAAACGCCGAAAAGGCTATTTGCAATATAGCCGACACCGTCTATGAGGCCGCGGCGGCGCCGGCGCGAGCGCGTATCCGATTTCTGATGCATTAGAATATTGTTATAATATTGCAGTTCCGCGAACTCGTGCTGCACTTGAGACATTATTTCTCGGCAATGCGATTGTTCTCTTATATTCAAGCACAGGTGATTGAGATACTGTATGTATTTACTTAGTGTTGTGTTACCGCCTTGATAAGGACGGGTGTCGTAGTAGACAACTAGGCGCCAGTCGTCTCGAATTAAATGCATGTTCGTAATGCTATCAAAATAAAGGCTATTGTTTTGTAATGGTGTCATGTTATATGAACACTGTGCTGGAGATATAATTGTCATGAAAAATAATAGTAGAGCTGTAGCTAGTGATACAAAACTGTGTCTGTTCTTACAGGTCGATGCCCTCTGCGACTGTGACTTTAAATCAGAGGATTTATTTTCTTGTTTAGTTGATGTTTGATTTTGTTTTTCTTGATTTTCCTCTTCTTGGTTGTCACGGACTGGTAGTACGGAGAGCTTTACAATTGGACGCTGCATTAGACCATTCTTAGTTTTGAGTGTAACGACTCTGACGTAACCATCGCTACCGGGGTGAAGCTGCACAACGCGTCCTAAAGCCCATTTCCCAGGAGGAAGATTGTCTACTACGACATCGTTCTCTATAATGTTACGTTGTGGCTTTCTCCATTTACTTCTGGCTGCTAATAGGGTAAGATACTCGTTTGACCATCGATCCCAGATATCTTTGTATATTTTTTGGGTCAGGTGCCATCTTGTTCTCATATCTGTTTCTGTTTCGTAAATGGTCAATGTAGGACCACTTGCCAGGAAGTGTGCTGGCGTGATGGCGTCTAAGTCATTAGGATCTTCTGTTAACGGGCAAAGCGGCCTTGAATTGAGACATCCTTCTAACTGACTCAGGATGGTGCTATACTCTTCAAATGTGAGTTTTTGTTCGCCTATTACTCGCTTGAGGTGGTATTTTAAGCTTTTGACACTACTTTCCCACAGGCCTCCGGCGGAAGGGTTTGAAGGAGCGTTAAAGTGCCACTCAATGCCAATACTTATCACTTCTGGTAGAAACTCTTGGTCGATTGTGGTACATAATGTTTCATGCTCCTGTTGAAGAATTTTGTTGGCGCCTATGAAGTTACGGCCTTGATCGCTATAGATGTGACCGGGCACACCTCTTCCAGCGGCCATTCGACGCAGAGCTGATAGAAATGCTGATGCTGTGAGATCCGAAACTAGCTCCAGATGTACAGCTTTAGTGGCCATGCATACAAACACAGCGACATATCCTTTTGTGGTCTTGATTCCACGGCCCTTGTTGGCTTTGATTAGGATGTGGCCGGTGTAGTCCACCCCGGTGTGATAAAAGGGGCGAGACGGATTGCTATTTTTCTCTTTTTCACTTCTTCATCAGTGGTATACTGAGTTGGGTTTTTCTCAGTCGTGGGTTGGTATGTGGACAGCCATTCTGGACCTTGCCACCAAAGCTTGTAGTCTTTTAATTTCGTTGTTGCGATACCTCTACTGGCGCAATCCGCAGGGTTGTCCTTTGATTTGACGTAATGCCAGCAGTCTGATGGCATTGAACCTGTCACTTGTTTTACTCGATTGGCCACGAATGGTTTCCACATGTCTGTGTCACCGTGGAGCCATCCTAAAACTGCCATTGAGTCTACCCAGCCGTAGATCTTGATATCATGGCTATCGAGACATGCGTTGACCTTGTTCATCAATTTTGATAGTAGCACTGCACCACTCAGTTCGAGTCGAGGCAGTGATATAATCTTGTTTACAGGAACAAGTTTGGATTTGCCAGCGACCAGTGTTATTGATTTTCTATTTTCTTGATTAATTCGACAGTATATGACACAAGCATAAGCCTTGGTGCTTGCATCACAGAACCCATGTAGTTCAATACAGTCTTGTTTCGTTGCTCCTAGCCATCTAGGCACTTTATAGTCACCGATTACACCTAAGTCGGCCTTGATTTTAATCCATTCCTCGTACATATCCTGTGGCACTTGCGCGTCCCATTGAATATTAGTTTTCCAGATGTCTTGAAAGAGGATTTTTAATTTAGTGGTGATAGGAGCGAGCGAGCCTAACGGATCGAAGAGTTTGGAAATGTCGGATAAAAGCGATCTTTTAGTGGGTCGTGTTGATTTGTTATCTATTTTTGATTGAAAGATGAAGTGATCAGATTTGGAATTCCACCCGAGTCCTAATGTCTAGGTTGACTCCGCTTGTTTGAAGTCGAAAATATCTTGATTATTTTCTTCAACGATTGTGCCATCTAGTACCTCAGGTAGGTTGGATTTCCACTTTCTCAGATTAAATCCACCTGATTTCAAAAGATTGATCATGTCATCTTTTAATTTCTTAGCTGATTCTATGGAATGTTCTCCGTGGATGAGGTCGTCCATATAAAAGCATTCTTCAAGGACACTGGGCGCTGAACTGTCTTGATAGTTCACCTTCTCATCTCTAGCTAACTGCTTGAGAGTCATCATAGCTAAGAAGGGCGCCGACTTTGTGCCGTACGTGACTGTTGCTAACTGAAAAACTTTTAATTTTTGCAATTGATGATTTCTCCAAATAATTTTTTGTAGTTGTTGATCTTGATCGGGAAGCCATATTTGCCTAAACATTTTTTCTATGTCAGCTGTGAAGGCGTATCTGTATTGTCTCCACTTGATTATGAGACTTTGCAAGTCTTGTTGTAGATTTGGACCTCGACACATTACGTCATTTAAACTGTGGCCACTTGATGTTTTGGCTGACGCGTTAAAAACTACGCGAAGTTTTGTCGTCGATGAATCAAGTCGCGTGACGCAATGGTGAGGTAAATAACATTCGAGTGTCGAATCGCTGACAACGATTGCAGGTTTCATATGTCCAAGAGCTAAATACTCGTTAATAAATAACCTGTAGTCTTGCGCAATATCCGCTTGTTTATTGAGTTTTTGTTCTAATGAGTAAAATTGACCGATTGCTTTATGTTTTGATTCCCCCAAATTATCTTGATAATTTGGCTTCAATGGCAATCTGACTCGATATCTACCGTCTTCTTGCCTGGTTGTAGTCGACTGATAATATTCAATGCATCGCTGGTCTTCTGATGATACGTCAGATGGCTCTGAAATATCTTCAATTTCCCAAAATCTCTGGATGTCATCGAGATTGTGTAATACGACATTACATTTAAATGTTTTAACGTTACCACTTAATATCCAGCCCAACAGTGTTTGTTGGGCAGTTGGTAAGGTGGAATTTACTCTGCATATACCATCTAGTAAAATAGTAGAATATATGTCGGCGCCTAGCAGGATGTCTACGGGGCGACTAACATAAAAGTCAGGATCTGCTAACTTTATGTTGTCTAGGTATGACCAATCTGGTTTTGAAAAGGATGAACTTGGTAGATTTTTAATTAAGTTTTTCATGATTAATACGTCAGTCTCAAATGTGAAGTCACTGATAACTGACATACATTTTAAATTCAGCATCCCCTTGCAACTGCTTTCTTTATCACCGACCCCTGATACTATTCCCGTGCAACTTTTTCTTGGTAACCTTAATAGCTGGGCTGCATGTTCAGTGATCAAGGAAACTTGAGATCCCTGATCTAGAAGAGCCCGCATTGTGTGGTATGAACCATCCGCTGATTGGACCTTGATAATAGCGGTTGGTAACAATATTTCAATCGGTTCATGCGGCAGAGACACGTGTGAACTACTTTTTACTTGTTTTCCTGAGTTGACATTTGCGCTAGCCGCACTCCCCGCGCCCGTTTTCGTTGTAACATTATCCGATTGCGTAAATGCCTCGTGCAATAAACTATTATGATCTTTATTGCATTCACGGCAACGATAATTTGATATACATGCTTTACCTGGATGATTGTTAAGACAATTATGACACAGATTTAATTTGGTGATGGTCTTACGTTTATTAAAGGATGTCATTTCTAAGAATTTTTGACAAAAGTATATTCCATGGTCATTACTCTTGCATAGCGAACACTTGTATCTCGCTGTTGCCAGCCCTACCTTGTTGTTAGGCTGTTGTGTAATCACACTTGAAGACAATGCATTTTTATTGAAAGTAGGTTTATTAAACTGGTTGTTATATTTAAAATTACCTTGATTTCTAGTCGTAGGGTTGTCTTGTTTCCTACGAGATGATGATTCTAGAGTTGTAAACTTTGTCTCTAAAAAGTCTAGAAACTCTTTCAGTACTGGTAGTTCTCGCGGCTGCTTTATTGATTCGATATAATCAGTAAACGACTTCGTATCTAATTTCTGCGATAGGATGTGCACAATCAAAGGGTCCCATGTACTGATATCGACTCCTAAGCTCTTGACTGCATTGAGACATTCTATAGTCGTGTCATGCATGCGCTTGATATGATTTAATGATTGATGTTGCGCTGCCGGGAGATTAAGCATTAAGCTAATTTGCGACGTAAATAGTAGCTTTTTGTTGTTGTACCTTTGGTTCAAAATTTCCCAACAGGTGGTGTAGTTGTCGGAGCTTACAGTTAGATGGTGAATTAACCGTTCAGCTTCGCCTCTGACCTTGGTTTTAAGATATTGCATCTTTTGAGCATTTGACATCGATGGGTTGCTATGTATAATTTCAGTAAATAAATCTTTGAATGAAATCCAGCTGTTATAGTTGCCACTAAAGGTAGGTATTTCCATCTGTGGTGTGGATTTCTCCCTGTGCGCCAGAGACCACATTTTCTTATTTATCTCCTTCTTAATTCTGGTATACTCCCTTTCATAGCTAGAATAAGCATCTTCGTACTTCTTGTTTGACTCATCCAATTCGCTGTCCAGCTCCCAGTGTAGCGCGTCGATGGTTGCCCAACGCGTCTGGAGAGTACGCAATATGTCGTCAAATTCCCATTTTTCTGATAAGGAATCTATGTCTATGTTTGTTGCGCAGCGATGGAAGGCCTTAAAGTTGCTTTGTTGTTTTTTGAGCATATCATCTGTTTTGCTCGCCGTTGCTTTTGATTCCAACGGTAGTTGATAATCGGTTACCTTGCCGATTGAGGTTGGTTTGAAGGTTGCCGCTTTAAGTACCGGAGTACTTGGCCTTTCACTGGTTGTAGGCAGCTTGTATTCTGATATACTCGCCCTAATCTTACCGTATCTCTCTTTTACTCTTTCATACTCGTTGTTTTCGAAATAAGGTAAGTCTTCACCGAACTCTGATAACCTAGAATGATTGTGTTCAAATTCGACCCAATACTTGTCTAGCATCTCTACGCGACGCTGCAAATAGTCTGGAGTCTTTCTGTCGGAACCATCTTTTTTGAAGTTGCTCCAGGCCTGCTCAATAGCCATGGCCAGTTGTTGCTGAGTAACCATAATGTCGTCAACAGAAGACATGGTTATGGAGATTAAAAAGGACTGATCTTACTTGATACTGGTTTGCCGATGATGATGCGGCTGATGCTGAGGTGGAGGTCTTGATGCTCCAACCTAGGTGGTTGCTGATAGTGGATGCAAGGGTCTGCGAGTGGACGCGCCCTTAGCACCTGCTGACTCCTGATGACCCAAAACCTTGGTGTTTTAGGACTAGGCGTGCCCCCTGATGGCACTCCTTCTGGTTAGGTGATGTGTCACAATGTCTTGTTAGCACAGCAACACTCACTGACTTGATAGTACACTTTGCCACGTGCACTTTTCCTTCCGATAGGTTCAGCGGAACCAATGACACGACTACAGGTCACTGACAATCCAAAACGCGTATAGGTCCCGCCTTTTACGGAAGACTCGAAGGACCAATATTCGGGGTGAGCCGAAACAAATAAATGATAAACTGGTTATGATAAAACTGATATATTTGGAGAGTAAAAACTTGGTACAAAAATGGACTTATGATAAAATGAGTGAGTACGCGCGGCGCTCTTGATGGCTAAAGGCGAACTGATTTGTTAGAGTGAAATATGAATTACTGGTAAATGAGGTCAAAGTGTTAAATGATGATTTTACTAAAATGTACGTTGCTTGCTCGTACATTAGTCGTACTGATTTTGAAAATTATTTTGGTTCCTTGATTTCCCATTCTTTTGAGCAAGATCCACTTATTAGTCACAGATATCTCATTATAAAATGTATAATAGAAACATATTTACCGTTAAGATTGAGGTACGAAACACAATTGAAAAATGTATCAAAGCATACTTGGGCAGTGAGAAATGATATAAGTAGGTACCTTTAAAGCATTGATAAAAAAATGATTTAAATATCTTCTGTGTTTTCCTTAAATATTATTACTTCACTTGTTCACCCTGGGTCGTATTTTCAGCCATTCTAAATAACTTTCCATCCTATTTTAGTTTTAATAATTCTATGACTAACTAATAAGTATGATCGATATCGATATTAATGTGTAATTGTATACATCACTGACACGCATACATAAACAATTTTAAACACACAAATGTTTTCCAATTTCGGTTTCGTTTGACAGCTCGCGTTTGTTCCTCTATTCCGTAGGTATATTACCTTTATGGCTATTACACTACCGGTGTAATAGCCCTTTTTCATTAGAGTCCTTTTAACATGCAATTTGAATTCATATACAGGCATTTCAACAATGGATTGTGGTAATTAATTAAAAAAACGAATACAATTGCCCATGAAAGAACTTCCTACCTTGTGCAATCTAAACATTGGAACGGCAAGTTTATCTTTATGCCTGGTATTATACTTATGTATGTCATTTTTTTTTGTAAACAAGTGCAGATTTTTGCGAACATACATAATATTTTCAAAAATATATTGTGAAGCGACTGTAAGTACGTTAATTTCATTAAATAGTTTTCTTAGCGAATCTCGGGGTCTAAGATTGTAAATAGCCCGAACAGGACAGGACAGGACAGGACTCTTTTGCAGGACAAATATAGTTTCAATATCTGCAGCTGAGCCCCATGACAGTATGCCGTATGACATTAAACTGTAAAAATAACTAAAATACAGTAATCTTGCCGTTTCAACATCAGTCAGTTGTCTTATCTTTCTCACGGCATAAGCAGCTGAACCAAGTCTTCCCGCTAAAGCCTGAATATGAGCACCCCACTGCAAACGGGAATGTAAAGTTATTCCTAAGAACGTTGAGGAATTAGTCGTATCTAGTTGTTTATCTTTTACAATAATATGCGTTGAGATCTGTCTCACATTAGGCATTGTAAATTTAATGCATTTAGTTTTGTTCGCATTGAGCAAAAGATTGTTGGTAGTAAACCAATGCAATACTTGCGAGAGGGCATATTGACATCATCGAAAGATTCTTGGCCCCTTTTGATTTTGAAAATTATTGATGTATCATCTGCAAACAATACCATCTCACATAGATCTTTTGTAAAGTAAGGAAGGTCATTTATACACCGTGAAATTTTTTACTACCCGAGAAAATTAACTAACATACTCAGATATCATACATAGATACATCGAATTTGGCGTATAAAAAAAAAAAATTTTTTTGAGAAATTTATTTAAAAGGTCCCTAACACTCCGTAAAAAATATGCACCAAAAAAGTCTTTCTAATTCAAATAGTAATCATGTAACGACCATACCCTTTCAAATTAAAGTATGATTTAAGTAATTAATAAAATAAATATTAAATTATTCTCTTCAAATTATTTCTAACTAAAAAGGGCAACTTATTAAACACCATGCTTTCTTCGTCATTTTTTACCAATTCCAAAACCCTAATAAAACAAGCTTTTACAGCGGATTGACCGGTATGGACAGTTAAACAATAAAAATAGAAAGATTAAACTAATAGAGCGTTGCGTGAACGCACGTGGTTATGTTTTGCGGCTGTCGTTGGACATAAGATGCGAAATCGTGGGAAAAGACATTACAAAAAACTTTTGAAAAGAAGTTTTAAGTAACAATGTGCACCTATAAAAAAAGGAGAAACCTGCATTTGAAACAAAAAGACAGTGGACGCACATTTTAACACTTAGGGTGGTACACCCATGTGCAATCCATAAATTTAAACAATATTTTAGAAAATTCATTTTTTTGTAAGAAAAGAACAGTGGACGAACACTTTAGCACTTAGGGTAATACACCCATGTGCAATCCATAAATTTGAACAATATTTTAGAAACTTTGGTTTTTGTAAGAAGGGCAGGATAGGCCGAAATTCGTCACCCCACCACATTCTGGAAGCATCGTAGTGCTTGGGTATAAGAGGGACTGACGGAACAAGGAGCGGGGGCTTTTAAGTTGGGATAGGGTTCGATTTGCATCCTGTAGATACCCGTGTGTGGTCTACGGCAGAGTCCAAGGAGGAGGTAAGTTGGAGTGGACGGTCAGATTTGGGCGTTCTGACGTAGACGGTCCGAATGGTGTTCGCGTGTGTCCTAAGAAAAGATGCAGAGGGGTAAGTGTTTTGATTATTACAAATTCCTTTTGAAAGTATTTTAATTAGAGTATTTAAAGACACAGTAACTTTTAAATTTTAATGACGATGATGATGTTGATGCCGATGATAAAGTATTTAATATTGAATTATTTAAAACGTCATTATAATATTTTACATAATTCTCGTTTTTCGTAATTTCTTATCAAAAGGAATTAAGGCGGGCGTATTTAACTTTAAGTCATCTTCCGACGGATTTATTCACAAAACTAAGGAACTTATAAGAAAAATAAAAATACTATTAAAAAATTTGATCTTTTATCTAATGTCTCGGTGAAACCAAAACACGATACTAATAACTTGGCTCGATAGAAAAAATTCTTAGAAATAGGTCGTTTTATGATTTTTGGATCGATTTTCTGGAAAGATTTTATATGATACAAGTATGTAAAAATTAAGCAGTTAACTAAAGATCAAAATTTGCTAGTGTCTCGGTGTAAAAAAAAATCAATTTTGTTATGTTATTAAGTACCAAAGATTAAAAAACCTCGAAAACCATGCACAAAAGGCGTGCAAGCCGCCCCGCCAGTGTCCAGTAGGACGTCGCCGAGGTAGGACCTGTGTTGTGTTGCGCTCGGACTCCCCCCGCCCCCCCGCACACCATCGCAATAGCTACGAAATTTAATTCTTGTAAATATTTAGATTTTTTGTGTGGAGCCAGGCATACCTCAACCTCAATTTTACTTTATTTGGTTTACATCAATGAAAATACAATATTATTACATGTACAAGAAATACTCTGGTAATTTGTTGTAAGTAATACGGTGATAGTACATACATAATTTACAATTTAAAATGTAAAAGTATATTATATATATATATATATATATATATTTATAATAATTCGTTTGCTATGACTATAGTAAACAACGGATTATAAACCCCTATAGACCGTGTTTGGTCTCAAATAAAAGGTATCGACTAGTTATACACGATTCTTAGGTTAATTAGTTTATTGACTTTATATTGTAAACCAACGATAATAGACCCCTCGTGTTTGGTCTGAAATGAGTCTCAACAAGTTCTACGCGTTTATTTATTCTTAAGCACAAAATGTATAGTAGGCGGACTTAATGCCATTGGTCTCAAATGAGGGATCTCAATAAGTCATACAGGTTTCTTACATACATATTATTTTTATTTTTATTTATTTTTAAAACTAAAATAATATTTACAAACAAAATTTACAAGAATCGAATGGCATAGCTTTATAGCTTTACCGCATACCGTTGCCGTTGTATACATATAGTTTTAGCTATAATTATTAAACTAACGCTAATGGATCCCTTGACTTTTGGTCTGAAGTAAATTTTGCATGGCTAGAGATTTCCCGGGAATTCTCAGTACTGAAATAACTGGTAATTCCCGGGAAAATACATTGCTTCAAGTAACCTATGGTTCCCGCTGCTCGGAAGTACCTAAAAACAGAAGAACGCCCTTTCCCCTTCGTCAAAGGTGTCATTTAAATTTTTAAAGTGAATAATAAGATTACACAAAAATGGCTATATTTTGTAAATAAATCCTCAGTAAAAATCTGTAATTTACACTTAGCTATTTAACACGAGCACGACTAATCAACACAGTATTATTATCTTAGTTTTTTATCCGGTATCGAACGTAACGTATCGACCGTATTCTCGGTATTTCCCGGTACTCGCTGACTACTGTACCGAGGATTCAAAAATCAGTTTCAGCACCGGTACTGCACAGCCTACATTCTACTACTTATCCTACCACTGATCCTTACTTTATTTTTTTGCTCCAATGAGAAAACAAATCTTAAATATGACCATTTACAACAACGTCTTTGGGAAACTTTGCTACAGAATGCGCATGTATTTTGTTTATTGTATAAATTGACATTATCGTTTGAGGACATATACCCGCCATTCTGACGCGTCTGAACTTACAACTATTATCGAAATGAAATTATTTATTCTGTATGTAGGCCCTCCTCCGGGCACTTATACACGTCCCAAAATATAACTTAGCCCTACCACCGCTTCGGGACTACATATAGGCTGGTGATGAGAAGAAACGGCGCAACAAACTCATTCACCTTTGTCAGCCTGATTTTACAGGAAATACATTTTACAAGACAATAGTAAGTGCGAGCTAGGCAGTTTAAGTCCATACACTCTTGTCGTTTAAATAATCTTCTAATTTGTAATATCCTTTTGTCATAAAAACTTTTTTAATGTTAATTTTGAACTCATGGATCGGAAGTTCAACAAGAGTTTGTGGTAATTTATTGTAAAATTTTATACCATTCCCCATAAATGAATTACCAACTTTTTTTAATCTGAAGCACGGAACGGCAAGTTTATTTTTATTTCTAGTGTTATAATGATGTGAATCACTTTTTAGACTAAACAAACTTAGAGTTTTTCTTACATACATAATATTTTCAAAAATGTATTGGGAGGCAACGGTTAATATGTTGACCTCTTTAAAAATCTCCCTCAGAGACTCTCGAGGACCAAGACAGTATATTGCACGTACGTAGTAAGAGATTGTTGGCAGTAAACCAGCATACTACTTGTGAGAGCGCATCATTCACATCGTCGAAGGTAGCTTTACCTCTATCAGTTTTAAAAATCAAAGATGTATCATCTGCAAACAATACTATCTCACAACGGTCTTTAGTAAAGTAAGGAAGGTCATTTATATATATTAGGAATAATAACGGTCCCAATATAGAGCCCTGGGGCACACCCATGCGTAATGGGGCTCCAGAAGAGTCAGTTCCATTAATACTAACTGTTTGCAATCTGTCAGTGAGGTATGACTCTAACAAATTTCCTGTATCATTCGAGACACCATAATGCCGTAATTTCATTATTAACGTTTTGTGATTTACACAATCGAATGCTTTAGACAAATCACAAAACACTCCTAAAGCATCTTTCTTTTTTTCAAATGCATCGAATTGTATGCGTAATGAGTGCAACTCTTGCATCAGTTGTGTTTCTACCTTTAGTAAAACCAAACTGCTTCTCATGCAATAATTCGTTAATTCTAAAATGTGATAAGAGTTGATTAAATATAATCTTTTCAAATATTTTACTAAGAGATCATATTTATAAGTACTTAAATGACATTGTCCAAATTGTTTGAAGCTCAGGCCGAAGCTCAAAGAAGTCACGGACATGATATTCAGATAAAAATAATCTTATATATAAAATTCTCGCGTCACAATGTTCGTTCCCGTACTCCTCCGAAACGGCTTGACCGATTCTCATGAAATTTTGTGAGCATATTGAGTAGGTCTGAGAATCGGCTAACATCTATTTTTCATACCCCTTAGTGATAAGGGTTGTCCACCCTTAACATTTTTCTTCTTAAAAAATATTTATATGGCAAAACAACGTTTGCCGGGTCAGCTAGTATTGTCTAAAATCTTTAATTATTGAATGTTACTTAAAAAAATACATATCTCTGTATCACTCAGCTTTTTTAAGTAATTCAGTTTTTATCTGCACGTCATACTGATTTATTCGCCGCCGTTAACCAGACATTTTAAGAACGCTGACTTGACAATTTATTTATTATTCTATGATAGCGAATAGGGAAAATAGGGAATAGGGAAAAGTATATATAAAATAATTTCAGGTAATATTATATTTCTCTAAAAGAATTGCAAAAAGGGCAGGGAATAGGAGAAGGATGATTATTTTTCCCTAAACATCTTGTCCACGCGCAGGCTAAAATTGAACATTTCCTATTCTCTTTATTTCAATCTCTTTGCATTTTTTCCAGTGCTGTAATAACATGACGGGTTTTTTGTCGATAGATGAATTAATAGCCCCTAAATTATCGCCGGTCGAAACCCAGACACACTGTTTTATTTATTGGCTGGAGGGCGTCAACACTTGCGCCTAGACGATTTGTGACGACTTTTTAGAATAGCTTATAGACGTTGCTCAGGAGCGTGATCGGTCTATAGTTCTTCAAAAGTTTATCTCCTTTTTTGAAAAACCGAGTAACCGCGCCCTCGCTCCACGCCCTCGGCGTAGTCCCATTGCTTAAGACGAGGTTGAACAATCTCCTTAGTTCCCCAAGGATGGGTAGCCCTCTTGCTTTTAGAAGTTCTGAAGTGACTCCAGGTTTGCCTTGCTAAGATGTTTGAGAGCCGACTCAATTTCGTCTATGTCTAGTTCTGGGAAACTATCGCTGTAGTGGCGTATAAGCGAGGCTCTAGGGTCATTCGCGTCAGGTGGAAGTTTCAGGACATGCGAGGCATATTAGCTGCCATAGAAATCCGAGGACTTCTAGATCGAGATCTAGGCGAGAATTTCCGAAACTGCTGTGATGGTTCTGCCATCCTAGGTTTTTAGATTTGTAAAATGCGATCTCCCCATTCTTTGGAAAAAGACTTTTGACACCGGTTTTGCTCAACAACCAAGAATAATAAGTTTACAAATATTTTGCACGGCGCCTTATATCCTATATGAGGCAGGAGTTTCAGCTTTGGAGATCGCGTCTTACCAAGCACCGGATCTTTTTATGAATGGGATCTGACTGGCCTCTGGTGACCCGTAAAATATATGTGCCAAAAATAATATTTGTTTTGTTATTAATAAGAAACAATTGATAGGATGATTTATATTGTTTTAATGATTTTACGTACAAATTACCAAAAAGAAGGGATAAAATCTAAAATAAATGAAACGGGAATTAACGCGATTATAATTTAGGAACAAAATATAACCTCCTTTGCCTGACGTTTTGACCGGGTTACACAGTGGTGATGTGGTCACAAGCTAACTCAGCCTGTCCTTTTTTTTTTGGCTCACTAGTCAACCTGTGACCACGGTCGGTGTAACCCGATCGAAACGTAATTACGGATAAACTCATTATGTAAATCACTTTCTACAAAGTAAGAACCTTTCATAGTATAATTTGTTGATCTATTCTCATATTATAAAGAGGATAGGTTTCATTGTTTGTTTATATGGACTGATTAGGCTCCAAAACTACTGAGGCAATTTCATTATTTCACCATTAGATCCCTACATTATTTCTGATGAACATAGGCTACTTTAAAATCCTAAAAATGCACCATTCTTTAGAAATACGAGAAATTCCACAATAACTGGCGCTGAATAATATAAGATGTATTATCCGAATTAAGCAACCGCTATTATAGTCTTTAATGAACAAATTAAAGACCACGCAATTTTGGTAAAATACTAATTTTACCTCTACCTTTATACTTATTTAAATACTAATTGGTATTATACACATTTAATACTTTACTTACTTGCTACCTACTACTATACAACTTAAATAATCGTATTGTTGAGTTACCATTTTTGAGATTAGTTTTATCTGCCGTAAAGTATCGTAACAACAATATCTCTGAAACTGTAATATATTTACAAATACATGCTGTATAATATATTGTGATAACAAGCTATACTTCGACTATAGATAGTAAAAATTTGTACTCCTAGGCAAAAGACAGATGTACTGCACCCAATAATATCTTTAGATGGTGCTCCTGTAAAGTTGGGTTTTAAAACATTATGATGGTTTACGTAACAGGCATCCAATTGTAGTATCGAAATTCCTGGGAAATACTTCCTATTAGCTAATATTTGCTGGTATTCGAATCAATGAATTTTCCCGGGAATTTCCGGTTATTTCAGTACCAAGAATTCCGGAGAACAAACTCTACGCGCCCGTGCAAAGCATTGACCAAATGAGTGCGAAGAACGACCCACCACGCAATTTTGTTAAAAATTAGGTTTTCCCTAAGTTTCCCGTACGTCACTACTTCCCACACTTTGTTCTTATCGACACTATCGAATGGTGTAATAATACCGGTTGTTTTACTTTTTAGGATTCCGTACCCAAAGGGTAAAACGGGACCTTATTAGGTACTGAGGCTCCGCTGTCCGTCTGTCCGTCTGTCACCAGGCTGTATCTTATGAACTTAGATAGTTGAAATTTCGAAGAGATGATGTATTTTTGTTGTCGCTATAACAACAAATACTAAACAGAGTACTTTAAATATTTAAGGGGGCTCCCATACAACAAACGTGATTTTTACGTACGTTACGTACCCTTCGTGTGCGAGTCCGACTCGCACTTGGCCGGCTTTTTCAAATTCAGTTCGATTGCCAGATAGGAATAAGTTTTTTTTTTCAAACATCTAATAATGCAGTTTTAGTTTTCATCAAAATCGGGCCCGAGACAACTTTTAAGTGTTTTTCTTTATTTCTCATAGTTTTGAATTCGACCTACCACGCCCACGTAAAAAAAATACACCGTATGAGTATTGAACATATTACAAAACAATATAAATATATCAAAATTTTTAAATAAATAAATATTGGACAACATCATATACATTGCTCTGATCCTATGGTAAGTAGCTAAAGCACTTGTGTTATAGAAATCAGAAACAACGACGGTACCACAACACCCAGACCCGAGACAATATAGAAAAGTTCGTTTCCTACATTGACCCGACCGGAGATCGAACCCGAAATGAAACAATAATACGTATAACCTAGCTTTAATATTACGATAAACTTTAATAATATTGAAATTTTGACATAATTGCCGTTAGTGGATCAGGGGATAACTTATAATTTTAGCTTACAAAATATAAAGGTTACGATGACAAAATATTAAAATAAAAATACACTTCTGTGCTATAGTCTGAGCTCTTTAAGCTTATTAATAGGAAATTTCAAAGCCGATTTCAAATTTGGCGCTCAGTTGCTTACGCGCCGCGCGGGCAGCTCCCCGCAGTGGGCGGAGTTACCCACCCCCGCAATTAGAGTAACATGCCGAATACCCCCGCCTTAACCAACTTTTTTTCATGTCCTCATAGAAAGCGAAATGGGATTTAATTTGATATGCTTTAAATAACAATTAATGTAACGTAAATATTTGATTTAAATCATAACTACTTATTTCACAGATTTAATGCCAAATGAATTTAAATAATGTTTATTTTTAACCGACTTCAAAAAAAAAGGAGGTTCTCAATTCGTCTGAATGTTGTTTTTTTTTTGTATGTATGTTACGCGATTACGCCGTCAATTATGGACCGATTTCAAAATTTATTTTTTAGTTTGAAAGGGTATACTTCCGTGGTGGTCCCATTTACACCAAGTCAGATTCTGATGATGGGATCCCTGGGAAATCGAGGGCAACCCTCAATGTTTATAGGCACCCATAATGTTTTGCATCTATTTTCTGACTCAATGCTGATATTTGGGTCTGGTAATCATCATGTCATGTTGCTGACCTGATGATGGAAGCCACAGAACTCCTTAACGGATAGGAGTTAGAAGATTATACTGCAATTTGTCGACAGAACGTATTTCGCAGCGTGTTGAGCAGACGTGGAGCTTATGAGGTACCAGACCGCCAATTTTTATTTACTGGGGGCGTACCCGCACACCCAGTAACGAAAAAAAATTCAAAAGTTCATTACTTAAATTGACTTGGTATTTAACGCAAGACCTTATCCTATGGTTACGACACCAAAATAGCCGCCGTTCTGGTTGGAGTGTAGGAAAACCCTTTCCTTAAAACTTACAAATTTTCGTCGAAAAATTGACCCAATATAACACCTTATTTTTATCATACCATTGGATGGGTGGTCTACAGAAGACCAACATTTGTCTAGGTCACTTTGCTGTAAAGTCATTTTTGGCGGAGTTAGGAGGGGAAAAATAGAGGACTTAACACTTAAAATTGTGAAATAAAATAAGTTTAATTAAAAACTAAAAACCGACTTCAAAATGAAACTAAAAAGCGAAAAATAATATTGACTAAAACATACCTAATCAGTTCTTTTTGGAGTCGGTGCGAATGAACACATTTTAACTCTCGATGGCTGGCACCGACTCCAAAAAGAACTGATTAGGTATGTTTTAGTCAATATTATTTTTCGCTTTTTAGTTTCATTTTGAAGTCGGTTTTTAGTTTTTTATTAAACTTATTTTTAGTTTTTTATTAAACTTATTTTATTTCACAATTTTAAGTGTTAAGTCCTCTATTTTTCCCCTCCTAACTCCGCCAAAAATGACTTTACAGCAAAGTGACCTAGACAAATGTTGGTCTTCTGTAGACCACCCATCCAATGGTATGATAAAAATAAGGTGTTATATTGGGTCAATTTTTCGACGAAAATTTGTAAGTCTTAAGGAAAGGGTATTTCTACACTCCAATCAGAACGGCGGCTATTTTAGTGTCGTAACCATAGGATAAGGTCTTGCGTTAAATACCAAGTTAATATAAGAAAGGAACTTTTACATTTTTTTTCGTTACTGGGTGTGCGGGTAGGCCCCCAGTAAATAAAAATTGGCAGTCTGGTACCTCATAAGCTCCACGTCTGCTCAACACACTGCGAAATACGTTCTGTCGACAAATTGCAGTATTATCTTCTAACTCCTATCCGTTAAGGAGTTCTGTGGCTTCCATCATCAGGTCAGCAACATGACATAATGATTACCAGACCCAAAAATCAGCATTGAGTCAGAAAATATATGCAAAACAATATGGGTGCCTATAAAAATTGAGGGTTGCCCTCGATTTCCCAGGGATCCTATCATCAGAATCTGACTTGGTATAAATGGGACCACCTCGGGAGTATACCCTATCAAACTAAAGAAAAAAATTTGAAATCGGTCTATAATTGACGGCGTAATCGCGTAACATACATACAAAAAAAAAACAACATTCAGACGAATTGAGAACCTTCTCCTTTTTTTTGAAGTCGGTTAAAAACCGACTTCAAAATGAAACTAAAAAGCGAAAAATAATATTGACTAAAACATAGCTAATCAGTTCTTTTTGGAGTCGGTGCGAATGAACACATTTTAACTCTCGATGGCTGGCAATACTGCACAAATGCTATACATACCAATTAAAAGAATAAAAGAAACTCCAGTGCATTATTTTATAGATGTTAGGGATTACAGTGAGGAAAATCTCAAAAAATATAAAAATTATCTTAAGTGTTTATCTTTTTCTGAAACATATAATGAATCTGACCTTAATAAAGCGGTTTCTTTATTTCATAATCTTTTGACATCTTTATACAATTTGTGTTTTCCTATTAAAAGAATAAAAATATCTAATATGTATAAAAAACCAGCTTGGATTACAAAGGGCTTAGCAAAAAGCTGTAAAACGAAAAGGAGACTTAGGTACAAATACTACTCACTAAAGACAAATAGTAATAAAAAGCAATACAGATCTTATTATAAAGTACTGCGCAAATGCTGTAAATTGTCACAGAGAATACATAACAACAAAATAATAGCTAACGCTAAAAACAAATGTATGGCTACATGGAAAATTATTAAAAACGAAACAAATATCTTAAATGGAAATAAATTTATTGATAAACTGATAATTAACGATAAAGTAATAAATGATCCATTACACATTGCAGATGCCTTTAACAATTATTTAATAAAATTGACCAACAAAACTAAGGATACATTAAAAAATACAAATGGGACTTGTCTTCAAAATAGCATATTTCTGGAACCATTTCACCCGAACGAGATCAGAGCCATAATTCAATCACTAAATAACACAAACGCAACCGGTTATGATGGCATATGTACCAAGGTAATAAAATTTTGTATTGAAGAACTTACCTTGCCACTTACATTTTTAGTAAATTTATCGCTAGAAAAAGGTATTTTTCCAGAATTGTTAAAGCTCTCAATTGTCAAACCTCTATATAAAAAAGGTGAAAGAACCTCTATTGACAACTATCGCCCTATCACATTAGTTCCTGTGCTGTCAAATTTTTTTGAAAAGGCGATGAAAGCAAGGCTGATGAATTTTATCTTGAGATTTGAAATACTGAAAAAGGATCAGTTTGGTTTTCAAAATAACAAGTCCACTGCATTAGCAATGTTTCATCTTATAAGTCAAATAAATGAAAATATTAACTTAAGAATACCTACAACGGTTGTTTTTTTTGACATGACACGCGCTTTTGATTTTGTTTCCCACGAACTATTACTTCTGAAACTAGAATACTTGGGTATTAGAGGTTTGGCGCTTACTTGGCTGGCTTCCTATCTTCGAAATAGAAAACAAGCTGTTGAAATCACAAGTATAGACAACAAATCGAGGGTCGTTCATAATAGGTCACAGTATATGACTAACGCATGTGGTGTTCCACAAGGAAGTGTATTGGGGCCTTTGTTGTTTCTTTTTTATATTAATGACATTCCTGACGTAATTACCCACAGAAGTATTTTATTTGCTGATGACATATCCATAATAATTCCATGGAATAAAAATCCTGTAATATATCAAGCTGACATAAATGACACAATTGAGAAAATAATTAATTGGCTTAGTAGTAATAATTTGACAGTTAACCTAAATAAGACAAAATTCATACAATTTGGCACACACAGACAAACTAAATTAGATCTTCAAATTAGCTATGAAGGGATAAAAGTTGAGCAAGTAAGTAACACAAAATTTTTGGGTATAATAGTTGATGAAAATTGTAACTGGAAAAAACAGGTAGAGAGTGTGCGAGATAAGCTAAATCGTTACGTATTTGTACTAAACAGGCTTCGTTGCACATCTGCCATGCAAACATCGCTAGCGGCATATCATGGATACGTCGCATCACTGCTTAGATATGGACTTCTGGTTTGGGGAAATTCAACTGACTCTAATATTTTATTTAAGACACAAAAAAAATGTGTAAGAGCCATCTGTGGTAAATCACCTCGACAGTCTTGTAAGCCACTATTTAAAGAGTTAAGAATACTACCTCTTCCTTGCATGTACATACTAGAAGCTGCCAGTTTTGTAAAACAAAATAGTCACCTGTTTAAAAAAAGGCAGGACGTAAATGATAGGAACTTAAGACATCGAAACAGGCTTGTATATAATAGTGCCCCAAGACTGACTTTCTATCAAAAACAGTGTAATGCAATGTGTATTAAAATATTCAATGCCATTCCAAATGAAATCAAAGATTTACCTAGTACATTGTTTAGACGAAAACTAGAAACATGGCTCCATAACAAAAACTTTTATAAAATAAATGACATTTTTATCAAATAATATATTAATTATGTGAAATTATAAATAACTGTAGAAATTCCTATTTTAGATTTAATATGTGTCTATTGGTTGTAAGACACAAAAATTATTAATTTGTTGACATTTTAAATATTGTAATTTTATTTTAATTAATAATTTTAATTAGTTATGTGTACTGTTTGCATGCCACAACATTGGTAAAATATGAGAAACTATACTATTTTAATATCTTGTAAACCATATTTTAAGCAAATAAATTATCTTTATCTTATCTCTTTATCTCTTAGTCAATATTATTTTTCGCTTTTTAGTTTCATTTTGAAGTCGGTTTTTAGTTTTTTATTAAACTTATTTTTGTAGCTTGTTTATTTTGATTTTAAAGATTGACATGTTGTTTGCTAATAATTTACCTAATTTCGATTATTTGGTAACATTTTGTGTTGATTTATACTATTAGTTTGAACCCATTTTTAACCGACTTCAAAAAAAAGGAGGAGGTTCTCAATTCGTCTGAATGTTGTTTTTGTATGTATGTTACGCGATTACGCCGTCAATTATGGACCGATTTCAAATTTTATTTTTTAGTTTGAAAGGGTATACTCCCGAGGTGGTCCCATTTCCACCAAGTCAGATTCTGATGATGGGATCCCTGGGAAATCGAGGGCAACCCTCAATTTTTATAGGCACCCATAATGTTTTGCATATATTTTCTGACTCGATGCTGATTTTTGGGTCTGGTAATCATCATGTCATGTTGCTGACCTGATGATGGAATCCACAGAACTCCTTAACGGATAGGAGTTAGAAGATAATACTGCAATTTGTCGACAGAACGTATTTCGCAGTGTGTTGAGCAGACGTGGAGCTTATGAGGTACCAGACCGCCAATTTTTATTTACTGGGGGCGTACCCGCACACCCAGTAACGAAAAAAAATTTGAAAGTTCCTTTCTTAATTTAACCTGTTATTTAACGCGAGACCTTATCCTATGGTTACGACACCAAAATAGCCGCCGTTCTGGTTGGAGTGTAGCTGTAAACCCTTTTCTTAAGACTTAAAAATTTTCGTCGAAAAATTGACCCTATATAACACCTTATTTTTATCATACCATTGCATGGGTGGTCTGCAGAAGACCAACATTTGTCTAGGTCACTTTGCTGTAAAGTCATTTTTGGCGGAGTTAGGAGGGGAAAAATAGACGACTTAACACTTAAAATTGTAAAATAAAAAAAGTTTAATAAAAAACTAAAAACCGACTTCAAAATGAAACTAAAAAGCGAAAAATAATATTGACTAAAACATAGCTAATCAGTTCTTTTTGGAGTCGGTGCGAATGAACACATTTTAATTCTCGATGGCTGGCACCGACTCCAAAAAGAACTGATTAGGTATGTTTTAGTCAATATTATTTTTCGCTTTTTAGTTTCATTTTGAAGTCGGTTTTTAGTCTTTTATTAAACTTTTTTTATCTACTTCATGATGACGTGATGCATGTTATTTTATTTGACTTTTTTTGTTGTGTTTTATTTTGAGTGTTTAAAGTTCTTCTTACGTGTTAAAAACCTTTGAAAATATATAATGGGTGTTGAATATGATTTACGTATCAAAACGTTTATTAATTGATGATTTAGTGCTCATTAAAGCCATTAAACTTTGACATATTTCTGTGGTAAATCAAAGGTCATTTGATCTTGTTTTACATAAAAACAACCCCAGTGGTTTTATTTAACAAATATGACTGTCGTTTATCTTTTAAAACGTTGCTCGATTATTGAGCCAATTTACAACAAAACAACTTTGAAATCGCCATTTTAACTTTTACTTATCATTATTTTACGTCTAAGACTACGCATATTTGACTTATAAACCTTTACGTTTACCAAATTGACTTACTTGATTTATTTTAACTAACGTTTGGAGAAATATTGATTATTTACAGATATCATAATTTTATTGTAGATAACTACAATTAGGTAGGCAGGTATACGTTCTGACGTTAAGACATCTGACTTTAATAAAAAACAAACTTAATTATTTAATATTGTAGGTGGGAAGTAGGTAGGGTACAGTTAGGATTATACGTTTTTTTTGTAGGGTTCTAGGTTCGTAAATATGTAGTTCAGGCAGAGGTACCGTTAGGTAGGAGTAGGTACCCCTTTTTCCTTAACAACCTATCCTTCCTAATACCTGTTCGATCCTACCTTCTAATAATAGCTTCATTTGTTTAGGTTAACCATTGTAGTAATTAGGTAGTTAGGAAATGGGCTATTTTTAGATTATTATTTTATTTTCAAATTAAAATATTTTGTAAATCATAATTAATTCAAGGGTCAATTTTACAATATTTATTTCAAATTCAAAATAATACACATAGAAATCATCATTTCGTCATATGACAATGAATGAAAAATAGCAATCATTGCCATGCCTTATAGATACTGTCTGGTCATCTTGGTTTTATATTGAACTAATTGCAACATTAAATCATAAGTAATTCACTGCTCACTTCCGACTGCCAAGGATAGGCTGCCAAGGGTCAATTTTACAATAGTTATTTCAAATTCAAAATAATGCTGGTTGATGTGGGAGTATTTATGACTTCACATAGGAAATAATGCAGATTTCAGGACCCGGTCTTATACGAGTTGTCATAGATATTGTTGGATCATCTTGGTAATATATTGAATTAATTGCAACATTTATTTCAAATCCAAACGATTTTGATTGATGTGGGAATATCCATCTGACATTACTTGGAGTCATTGATATCGTTAGGTCAATCTATATTTCATATAGAGGGGTTTAGTATAAATATTTTACTAGGCGGAAAATAATCAGAATCTTTAATCTAAATAATGCTGGTTGATGTGGGAGTATCGATGTCTTCACATAGGACATAATGCAGATTTCAGGACCCGGTCTTATACGAGTTGTCATCGATACTGTTGGATCATCTTGGAATTATATTGGACAAAAGGATTCAGGTTACTTATTTAGGTAATTAATTTAAGGGCCCCGAACCCTTGGTTGACTTATCATGCAGTCAAATAGGTAGATTTTAGTATGTCATATTAAATTCTTTAATCTCAGTTTTTCCCTTAGTTGCGCATAATAACGCTAAATGTTTCTTTCAGTTTTCGTTTTGTTTCAGATTTAGGTCCTATTCCTGGGGGTGGCAGATTGCTTGTTTGGGATGATTGTTTATCACATGGCCACCACTCCTGGTGAGCGTTTGGTGTTGGGGCTCACCAGGCGCCCCTCGGGTCGTTCTTTTTCCTCTTCCTTGAATGCGCACAAACCCATGAAACTCTCGAGAAAACTTAATTATAACATCCACGTACCTCTAATATAATTTGGTTTACTACCTTTACCACAACGTACGGTCCTACCATTTAAACTAGACGATCACACAGCCAATTTAAATTATCACAGCCAAGCGTTATTTATGTAGTCCGTTTCGATCTCAATTAATTATTAATTTCCATATAATTATTAGACTCTGACGAAGGTGGTTAGTTACAATTGTTACCGTGTTCCAGGATTAAAAAAAAACACTGGATCATGTTTAGTAGGCTTTTTAGCCTACAATTGCTGTCTGTGAAATAGAAAGAGGTTGAAAACATGGATTTTTGATTTAAGTATATCGGAGTTATTTTGTTGTGCGCATTTAAGGATATTGGAATACTGGGGGCGAAATGTTTAGGTGATTGATCAGAAACATTATTGAGATAGGTTGAGAAAAGATTCATATATAATAAAAAAACACCATACCAATACCATCGCATAATGCATTTATATATCTATAGGTCCATTTACGGAAAAGTTATTTTTTTACGATAAATTACAATGTTAGTTACTCTTCAGAATTTCATTACAAGCTAAGGTTTGATTAAAATATAATTAAGTTTTGTACGTGTTATAAAAAGAGTGGGGGCGAGATCTTTTAGGTATTTGTTAAAATATGTTTAATTGTTTGTATTAGGTCATTTAGTATTTCAATCAATCAATCAATTAGATTCAGTGGTACCTTCTTCGATAGGTTCGATATTATGTTTTACGGAATATAATAATGTGATTGCTGATTACATTATTTAAGTAATTCAAGGATACATGGGAATGTATCACTTCTTTTGATAAAATAACACAGATCGTAATAATGACTGAATCTATTTTTAGAATAGTACAGAGTCTAAGAATACGTTTAGTATTTGTACAACAATAGTGTAGCAACAGTGTAAGCTTCAACGCATTTCATTTTAGCCAGTTGATCATAACAAGATTACAGCATGTTCTTTGTTCAAATATCGCCGAATCTGTTCATGGCATTAGTTCATATTTCATTTCTTTAGTCGGCTAGCAAGAGCGATCACAAAACATTTTGCTTATCATAAACATAGAGAACAAAGATTCAGGTGTCCCATGACCGGCAACAGCACTCAACTTTATCGTTTCGTTGTAGATTTCGAGCGTGAAAGTTAGACTCGAGTGTGTGTTTTTAGAGTTACAAAACTAACGTAATAAGTGTTTTACATAAATAGTATTTAGAATTGGCTATTCATATTTTTTGTACCCCGTTGTCACATTTACGAGAAATGTGTTGGAATTTAAAGTGCACTCTTGGTCCTAATGTTGCGTCAAATGGCAATAAATTATAGTTTAGAGCATGTCAAGTGTTACAATGTGGCCAAAACATGTTAATCGTACGACAATGTTTTTTTCCCAAAGTTTGGTTATCGATTCCAGAAACGCTTAACACGCTTAAGCTTATTAATTGATTGATAAAATATTAGAGAGATTTCGTAATATGGTTTCATTTATTTAGATTGCGCACATTATTTTTGAATGATTTATAGTTTAGTTATATTATTCATTTTTTAAACTAATGTATAAAAGTTATTACCTTATGGCTAAGTGGTTATTAAGTTCACGTAGGCTCTCTAGCTAGTAACTTAAATGTAGCTTATTATTGTGGGGGCGATAAATTAATGTAGTTAAAATAAGTACCATAATAATACTTAATAGTAGTTGACTGGTAGATAAAACTTAGAAGCAGGGAATCAATTATTTTTAATTTACTTGCAAGTAAGATTATAGAATAAGGATTATAAAATAAAGTTTAATTTATATCAATCTATTTGGATCAATAGGTATAAGTGGTTTGCTTTATTTTTATCTCTAGGACCCGATGACTTAATGATTAGGAAAAAAAGATGCAGTGTGGACCCGGATTCGATTCTGCTGTCAACAGTAAAATGGTTGTTTTTAGTGTTTGACTACCTGTATAAATTATGGTTTTGTTAAATTTATTATAATCTAATAGAACAGTAGTTAAAGCTTTATCTTAGTCCTTGGTTCGATTCCAGGTCATGGTTGTACAGATTTTTTTATTAACATTTTAATCATTTTAGAAATTAAAGATTCCAATTAATAGCTCGGTGGTATAAAGGTTGACTAAGTCCTCGGTTCGATTCCGGGACACGGTCATATTGTTTCTGCAGAAAACTTTCAATTAATTGTAGTGTTTTATTTTTAATAGCGCAGATGGCTTGTTAATTGTAAGTCCAATTTAGTCACAGTTACAACTTCAGACATGGTCAAATTTTACCTTTACCGGGGGCGATAATTAATAATAGAAATCACTTAGTTCAGTGGTTTAATGATTAACATAGTCTCTGGTTTGATTCCAGTAACAACTGTTTATTTATCATAAGATTGGATCGACTCCAGCTTAGTGTTAGATAGTTATAAGTAATTGAAGGTGATTAAGTATTTTTAAGTTTTGCATATAGCTTAATGGTTGGGTGAACGACATAGTTTCTGGTTCGATTCCGAAACTATTTATTGATCATGGGTTGGTTTACCTCTAAAATAAGGTTAGAGAATTATAAGTCACTAAAGAAGATTGAGTTATCACATAGTAAAACATATAGCGTAGTGGATCAAAGAGTAACGTAGTATTGGGTTCGATTCTAGTACATTGGTAAATAGATGGTTGATCTATGACACCTAATTAATTAAAAAAGTTAACTTTAGTAATAATTTAGTGCTAAGAATTTGATAGATATAAAACATCATAGTCACCGGTTCGATTCCGTGACTAGTTACTTGTATCATACTGCGACTGGTTTGATTCCGGTTCAATGATCAAATGGATGATTGACATAGGAAGGAGTTTGTTTAGATTTAAATTATTAATAAATTTAGATTTAAGTTAGTAGTAAGTACTAGGTAATTTTGTGATAGGCGTTCAGTGGTTTGGAAATAGCATCAGGTCAGGTCACGTGTTTGATTACGGGACTATAGTTGTTTATTGTAAAGGCGATGACTTAACATTTTAGGGTACCGTGCCCTGGGTGAAACGGGACCCTTTACTAAGTTTTCGTGAATCGTGATAGTTGGACGGATGGGGTTTTCGCAGGTGATGTATTTCTGTTTCTATTGTAGCAGTGAATGCTAGGATCCCGAATAAAATGAATGTTTTAGGGGCTCCCTTGCAACACACTTTTATTTTTTCATACGTTTTTATAGATAATGGTTCGGAACCCTGCGTGCGCTGGTCCGACTTGCACTTGGCCAGTTTTATAATTCGCAGCCCTTTATGGTCATGGGTTCGATTCCCACTTAAATTGATATTTACCAAAGTTTTGTTTTGAATATAGTTAGCGCTTTATAGATTAATAGAAAGAGATAACATAAAAGCTTATTATTTCACAGATGGACATAATCTTATTTTGTAATAACTTAAAACGTCGACTGATAGAGAATGACTCTTGGTATATCAGGATGACAATTAAGCAATGCAACTAGCGTTGTGTCTGTGCATAGTAGGTATTATATTCATTTTCATAGCATTTTTGCGTTACTAAGCTAATTAATAAAAGCATTTTGCTTAGAATTAGCATAATGTCAAATTAAAGTCAAATTAGTTTTGTTGACATTTCTTATGTGAATGGATTGCCTGACGATAGACTAGCTATACATAGGTTGATTGGAGGCTCAGAATTTGCTAGCTGAAATTAAAGAAACTAACTCTAATATTGAAAAATCTATGGCTTTCCTCGCCGCACAAAACGAAGAGTTAAAGAAGAAAATGGATCAATTTGAGCAACAATCCAAGAAAGACAGGGAGTACATCACTCTTTTGGAAGAAAGAGTGAAGGACCTGCAGAGAGACAGTAGGAAAAATAACATTTAAATCAAAAATGTTCCGAAAATTAATAACGAAAACGAACACGAATTAATCAACATGGTTGTAAAGTTGTCGGAAAACATATGCCGTCCCGTCAAAGGGTCAGATATTAAAGATATTTATAGATTAAGAAGTAAAAGAGAAGAGAACAGCTCGATAGTAGTTGAACTATCATCTACTATTTTGAAAAAAGACTTTCCTTAGAAAGTCCGATCTTAATCGGCAAAGACATTTAACATCAGGCATAAAGAAAAACTATGTGCAAAACATTTAGGCCACACGAAAAACGAATACACGCCTATTTACATCTCGGAACAGCTGACTGCGAAATGCGCCCGACTTCACTTCATCTCACGAGATCTGGTAAAATCAAAAGACTATAAATATTGTTGGACGGCTCACGGCCGTGTCTATGTGAGAAAGAATGAAAACTCACCTATCATTTTAGTGAAAAATGAACAACAAGTACAACAATTATTACTTTCTCAATGACTAGAATTTAATAACAACTGTATATTTTTGCTGTTTTTCTGCGTAGATTTAGTTTACTGTTCCTTATTTACTGTTCTTATACACTACACCTTTATTTTTATTTATTTTTATTTATTTATTTATTTATTTATTTATTTCTTTCTTTATTTCTTTATTTCTGTATATAGGCCCTCTTCCGGGCACTTATACACGTCCCAACATATAACTTAGCCCTACCACCGCTTCGGGACAACATATCGGCTGGTGATGAGAAGAAACGGCGCAAGAAACTCAGTCACCTTTGTCAGCCTGATTTTATTACAGGAAATACAATTACAATATAGTGTAAGTGCGACCTAGGCAGGCTATTAAGTCCATGCACTCTTGTCGTTCAAGTAATCTTCAACTTTGTAGTATCCTTTTTCCATAAGGATTTTTTTAATGTGGTTTTTGAACTCATAAACAGGCAAGTCAACAAGAGTTTGTGGTACTTTATTGAAGATTTTTATACATTTCCCCAAAAATGAATTACCCACTTTCTTTAATCTGAAGCTCGGAACGGCAAGTTTATTTTTATTTCTAGTATTATAATGATGTGAATCACATTTAAGGCTAAATGAACTTGGGTTTTTTCTAACATACATAATATTGTCAAAAATGTATTGTGACGCTACTGTTAATATTTTAATATCTTTAAAGACCTCCCTCAGAGAGTCGCGAGGCCCAAGACAGTATATTGCACGTACAGCTCTTTTCTGCAACACAAAGATTGACTCAATATCAGCAGCTGAGCCCCATAGCAATAGACCATACGACAACAAGCTATGAAAATAACTAAAGTATACAAGTCTTGCCGTTTCGACATCAGTTAAAAGCCTTATTTTCCTCACAGCATAGGCCGCCGAACTGAGCCTACCTGACAAGGCAATTATATGGGGACCCCATTGCAGTCGGGAGTCTATTGTAATTCCCAAAAAGGTTGTTGAATTGACTGCATCTATATGATCGTCTGACATATTAATCTGCGTACTGACCTGCCTCACATTGGGCATAGTAAATTTGATAAGCTTGGTTTTTTTTGCATTAAGTAACAGATTGTTAGCAGTAAACCATCGTACTACTTGAGAGAGAGTATCATTCACATCGTCAAAGGTAGCTATACCTCGGTCAGTTTTAAAAATCAATGATGTATCATCTGCAAACAATACTATCTCACAAAGGTCTTTAGTAAAGTAAGGAAGGTCATTTATATAAATCAGGAATAATAAAGGTCCCAATATAGAGCCCTGGGGCACACCCATGCGTAATGGGGCCCCGGAAGAGTCAGTTCCATTGACATTAACTGTTTGCGTTCTATCTGTGAGGTATGACTCTAACAATTTTTCTGATTCATTTGAGACACCATAATGCCGTAATTTCATTAATAACGTTTTGTGATCTACACAATCGAAAGCCTTAGACAAATCACAAAAAACCCCTAGAGCATCTTGCTTATTTTCAAATGCATCGAATATATGCTTAATGAGTGCAACTCCCGCATCAGTTGTGCTTCTACCCTTGGTAAAACCAAACTGATTCTCATGCAATAGTTTTTTCATTCTAAAGTGTGATAAGAGTTGATTAAACACAATTTTTTCAAATATTTTACTAAGAGCTGGTAGTATTGATATCGGTCTATAGTTAGAGGGATCACTTTTATCTCCGGATTTAAATATGGGTATGATTTTGCTGTATTTCATTAAATTAGGAAATGAACCTTCGTCAATACACTGATTAAATATACAAGCAAGATGCGTTGCTATAATATCAATTATATGGTTGATTATATTAATTGAAATGCCCCATAAATCTTCTGTTTTTTTCAAATTTAGCTCTCTAAAAGTTTTAACAATAATATCGGGATTTATATGCCTGAAATTTAGAATAGAACTGCATTCCTCGACATTTGATTTCAAAAAAGTTTCTGCAAGACCTTGTGAAGAGTTTAATTTACTAGTTGTAGCAATAGGTATATTAGAAAAAAAATCCTTAAACGCGTTTGCTACCTCGTTGTCGGATTGAATAATTTTATTATCAACATTAAGGCTAAATGTGCGATCTAATTGTTTAGTTTTGCATGTTTCTCTATTAATAATGTTCCAAGTGGCTTTTATTTTATTTTTGGAGCTAGCAATAGTATCACGAATGTAATTTGATTTGGCCACTGAACATACTATTTTAAAGATTTTAGAGTATTTTTTGACATGTTCAATAATTTTAGGGTCTTGAGTTTGCACTTTTAGGTCATACAATTCATATAATTTTCTCCTACTTTTATGAATTCCAGCCGTAGCCCAGTCACTGAATTTACATTTATTTGTATTTATTTTAATGTGTTTTTGCTTAAATATGTTGTTAAACTTATCTTTAATCAATCCAAACAAATTTTCATACGACACATCCGTAGTGTCACTGTTGAATGGTAATACATTTATTCCATAATCAATATTTTTCTTAAATCTATCTAATTGATTGGCAGTGATTGGCCTACAGATGATATCCACCGTTGGTGAAACATGATGGTGCTCAAATGTGGCTATTTGTCCACTATGATCTGATCTTAGGCAGTTTATAATTGATTTTTGCATAACTCCACAATTACAGAAAATATTATCTAAGCAAGTAGCTGTTGTAGGAGTGATTCGAGTAGGTTCATTAAAAAGGCTGATTAAACTATAGGATTTGAAAAGATTTAAGAACCTTACAGAGTTTTGAGTTACTTCTAATAAATCAATGTTAAAGTCTCCACATACAACTATTTTCTTATTAGATTTTGATAATATATTTAATACCTGTTCCATGGTGGACTCAAAAAGAGGGTAATCTGCTGATGGGGGTTTATATACACTAACAATGATATACCGCTCTAGCTCAGCACATGCTAGTTCAATAGTTTGCTCTATAGAGAGTGCCACGATGTCTGTGCGTTTTTTGGACTTAATATTGTTTTTAATAAGAATTAGTGATCCCCCTCGTTGAGCCGACTCTCTACTGAACAAACTAATGACTGTCCAATTTACAATCCCTATGAGCACTTCACATTTCTTAAGCCAGTGCTCAGTAAGACAGATGACATGTATATTCATGTCTTGTAAATATAATGTTAATTCCAGTTCTTTGCCAGAAAAGCCTTGTATATTCTGATGAACAATATTGAGGCAGTTAAACTTTTCCTTTGTCATTGTAGGATGACTGCAAGAGATTTCCTCTATTGTCTTATTATTTAATTTAAATGTATATTATTATTACTTGGAACGGATTCCAAGGTGTGGCTTAACATGTCATTACTCTGTTCAATAGAAGCAGATTTGGTAGCCAAGTTCTTGGCTGAATAATTAATATAATATGATAGCGACATTGCTATCTGTCTTTTGATTTTTCCACTGAGATAATATTTATCCCTGGTCAAATGATATTGATTTTTTTTAATGTAATTATTTATGTCAATAATATGAAATTTATCAGAATTATATGTCATGGTATTCAAACAAAGATTCATTTTGTAGCGAATATTATTTTCTTCCTGTGGCAAACTGACGCCATAGGGGAGTGTAAACATCACAATTTTATTTACATTTAACAATTGCAATGAGTCTAAATATTTTGTCAAGTCCTTTTTGTTTACATTGCCCCTATCACCTATTAATATCAGTAAAGTTGTATTTTTATCAAATTTATATGTGCGGGACGCGACGGTTTCGGCTCAACGTCCCTTTTGCACCTATTTCTGGATTGCGCCTTGAAGTCTTGTGCTCCTGTAGCCACGTTACTGCGGGGTGCGGGGGGTCGCTTCAGCTTCGGAATTGAAATAAAAGACCCGGATATTATGAAGCTGGCAACCACTGAAGAGAGTCAGGACTGCTGCTATTTTCTTCCTATTATTTCTTCCTATTATTGCTCCTATTCTTCTTGTTTTCTATCTGACTGCTGGCTGTGGACTGTGTCTCGGCTTGATTTGGCCGCTATACTTGTGGCCCATTTCCCACCCACCACTAGTGACTAAAGCCGGCTATTACTATTTGTCTATTCCGCGCTCTGTCTAGCGGAGCGAGAGTCACTGTGGGAGTGGGATGGCACTATCTATTTGCTATCCTGGCGGCAATACCGTAAAGAGCCGAGCGGCTCTATTTTGCTAATCCTATGTCCCCATACCGGGGGTGTGTACCTGTCTCTTTCCTATCTGTTGCCATCTTTATTCAATCAAACTTATAACTATTTACAATAATCAACATAATTTACAAAACAATAATCAAACTTAATGCTATAAATAAAACTATACAAAAAACAATAAAAATAAAAAGGAAACAAACATAAAGAATCAAATCTGAGAAAACTAATCGTCCGGAACATTCTCCCGCCGTGCGTCGCGACGAAGTCCTGGGCTCGCGACGCATTACTTTGGGGGTAGGACGGTTGTCTCTGGCTCCGCTGTCTGTAGTACCACCAGCTTCTTGGTCGGTCTTCGGAGAACGCCGCCTTTGGTCTGTACGTCGACTGCTCGCACGATGTCATCACGGCCGGGGTACGTTGCTATTATTCTCCCCAGCGGCCAGGTGTTGCGAGGCAGCGTGTTGTCTGCTATTAGCACGACGTCTCCCAGCTGTAGCGGTGGTCCTCTGCCGTGGGGCTCCCGCCGGTACTGGAGCTCGGGTAAGTACTCTCTCACCCATCTCGCCCAGAACATGTCGGCCAACCTTTGCGCCGTCCGCCAACTGTGTCTTCCCTGGAGATCTTGCGGTGTTGCTTCGCCCATCGGTGGTTCGTAGGCTGGCCCCAACAGAAGGAAGTGGTTGGGGGTCAGCGTCTCCGGGTCTTCAGGGTCGACCGAGACGTGAGTGAGCGGGCGACTGTTGACGGTCATTTCGACCTCGGCGAGTAGGGTGGCGAGCGTTTCTTCCGACGTGGGCCTGCTATCCATGACGGCTGCTAGTGCGGTCTTCACTGTTCTTACGAGGCGCTCCCACGCTCCACCCATGAACGGGGCACCGGGAGGGATGAAGCGCCACGTGATTCTTCTTCTTGATGCTTCTGTTTCTGTCGCTGCGTCGATTGCTTGCCGAAGTTCTTTCTCGGCGCCGTGCAAGTTGGTCCCGTTGTCGGACCAGATCGTCTTGGGGCAGCCGCGCCGAGCGATGAATCTTCTTAGAGCCATGATTGCGGAGTCTGTGGTGAGTGATGCTGTCATCTCTAAGTGCACTGCCCTCGTGGTTAGGCATGTGAACAGGGCTACGTAGGTCTTTTTGGTTGCTCGTCCCATCGTAGTGAGCAACGGTCCGAAGTAGTCCAGTCCTGTGCAGGTGAAGGCCCGTTGGTGATGAGCGAGCCGACCAGCGGGATGGTTGCCGGTCGGAGGCTCAGGGGGCGCCCATCTTCTTCTTCGGCAGGGCACACATCGGTGGATAATGTAGCGCGCCGTCGTTCTGAGTCCCAGGATGTGGAAACGCTGGCGACACTGATTAATGGTCGCTTCCACTCCTTGGTGATGACCGACGCGATGAATGTGCTCGATGTATAGCCGAGCGATGTGGTGGCGGCCATCTAGGACGGAGGGCCGCTTTACGTCTTCTGGGACGCCCGTTGCTGCTTCTATTCTGGACTTCACTGTGATGACTCCGTTGACTATTTCTGTGGCTATCTTCTTCAGCTTGCTGTTGCTGTTGACGCGTCGACTCTGTGACAGGCACTCGATCTCGTCCGCGAAGCTTTCCTCTTGGCTCGCTCGGACGATGATGTCTTCGGCTCGTAGAAGGAGTTCTGTTGGTATTCCTCTGAATCTGTCTTCTATTTTCACTATTTCCTTGCAGCGCCCCGTCTTCTTCTTTTCCTGTTTTCCCCAGGTGGGACCGGCCACTCTGTTCGCCTTCGTTCTTGCGTATGCTGCTCTATTGTTCTTTGGTCTGCATAGTTCTATGTATTGCAGAACTCTGGCTGTCGTCCTCACGAACCTTTCCCATCTGGAGAACTTGTTGAAGTCAGGGATCGCTGACAGAAGCGAGGGTTTCTTTTCTTCTATCTTCAGTGTTCTCTCTTCTCCCGAGGCTTCTCTTGGTGTCACTGTCTCTATCGGCCAGGCTGCTGGTTCTTCTTTTAGGAAGCTGGGACCGCTGAACCAACGATGATCTTCGTTGAAGTCCTTGGGCACGTCCCTGGTTCCGTCGTCTGCTACGTTGATCTTCGTAGGAACCCAGCGCCATTCTTCTGTTTTCGTGTTCTCTTCTAACTCTGCTATTCTGTGCGCGACGAACGGCTTGTAAGACCGCGCGCCTGTTCTGAGCCAGGTCAGGACCGTCTTACTATCTGTCCAAAAGGTCCGTGACTCCGGCTTCCTGTCGTGTTCTTCTATGACGCAGCTTGCCATTCGTGCGCCCATGACCGCTGCCTGCAGCTCGAGGCGGGGAATCGAGGTGGTCTTCAGTGGTGCAACTCGACTCTTGGCTAGAACCAGGGAGGTGTGCACTTCCCCGTTCTCCTCTTCGACTCTCCAGTAGAGGGCTGCGGCGTAGGCGGCTTCGCTTGCGTCGACGAATACGTGGAGCTGTAGACTCTTGCCTCTGCTATAGTTCGGGTAGCACCTTGGTATTGCGATGTTCTTGAGGGCTTCTAACTGCTGTATCCACTTTGCCCATTGCGCTGCCAGGTCTTCTTCTAAGTAGCTGTCCCACCCTGTGCTTCTTTTCCAGATCTCCTGTAGTATCTGCTTGGCCTTCACTGTCACAGGAGAGACGAGCCCCAGCGGATCGAAGAGTGACATTACGATCTGCAGGGCCTGCCTCTTGGTTGGCTTCTGTTGCAGGATACCATCTGGCAGTCTGGTGAGATCCAAGTTGTACTTCAGCGTGTCCGTGGAAGTCTGCCAGATCATCCCGAGGACCTTTTCTGTCTTCGGCCCGATCGAGAGTTCTGCCTTCTCTGCTTCTTCGTCGAGTTCGTGTAGGACTCTCGCCGAATTGGACGCCCATTTTCTTAGGTGGAAGTGCGCCTGACTGTGGATGTGCCGAACTTGCTTCGCTGTCTCGATGGCTGAGTCTTCGTCTTCAAAGCTCTGTATGTAGTCGTCCATGTAGTGATTCGTCTTGATGGCCGAAGATGCTGCTGGATACTGTTTTGCGTGGTCTTCGGCGTTTCTATTCTTGACGTAGATCGCTGTTGCCGGAGAGGACGTCGCGCCGAATATTAGCGACGTCATTCTGTACTCCTTTGGCGGTGTTGTTCTATCTCCATTCCGCCAGAGGTATCGGATCGCATCTCTATCCTCCGGGTCGATCTTGATCTGTAGAAACATCTCAGCTATGTCTGCCGAGAGCGCTATCTTGTGCTGTCTCATCTTCATCAGCACGCCGGGAAGAGATTGTAGAAGGTCGGGTCCGGTGAGAAGCGCGTCGTTGAGAGACATCCCTCTGGTAGTAGCCGCTGCATCGTGCACCATCCGTATTTTTCCCGGCTTCTGTGGGTTGAATACCGGGAAACACGGTAGGTACCATGTTCTATTCTGTTTTCTATCTTCTGGCGCAGGCTCGGCGTACCCTTTTGCTATTAGCGCTTCCATCTGTTCTATCACCTTCGCCTTCAGTTCTGGATTCTTCTCTATTTTTCTTTCTGTTGCTTCCAGTCTCTTCAGGGCATATTCTCTATTGTCAGGCATCTTCACGTCTTCTTTTTTCCACAGGAGTGCAGTTTGGAATCTTCCGTCTTCCAACTTGGTTGTCTTCTCTTCGAGGATCTTCAAGGCTCGGGCTTCGGGGTCGTTTCGAGGCCGTTTCGGTGCTATTGTGAGGGCCTCTAACGAGAAGAAGTTCTTCAGCTCCGAGTTGAGTTGGTCGACGTCTTCAGACTGTTGCACGAAGTGCACTCGGTGTCCTATAGCTCGGCTGCATGCTCCATGCAGTACCCAGCCGAGTGGAGTTCTTGACGCGATTGGTTGATGCTTCTTTCCTATTCTCTGTTCTTCGGTGAGGAGCAGTTGCCAATTGTCTTGGCCTATCAGCATTTGAGGTCTTGCTCCCCGATGCACGATGGTCTCTGCTATGTCGTGAAGATGGCCGCATCCGTCTATGTCTTCATTCTTAATGGTCTGCGGTGATAACTTCAGACTTCTGATCGAGCGCGCCTGTATTCTGTGCTTCTTCTGGCCCGATCCGCCGAGGACGATGTTCAGCCTTCTGGATGAGGAGGTCTCTACCTTAGCTTCTCCTATTGCCTCGATGTGTAGAGGCTCCCTGGGTCCTCGCAGGCCGGCTTGCTGAGCCAGGTCTTCGTCGATCAGGGTGATGGTCGACCCGTCGTCCAGTAGTGCGTACGTGTTGATCTTCTTCTTCGGACCGTAGATCTGCACCGGAACTATTTTTAGGAATGCCTGTGTTCCTTGCCCTGTCCATGTGGAGCCGACGACCTCGTTCTTCTTCTCTTGACTGAAGTGTAGCATTCGGTGATGCCAGCTGCTGCAGGCGTCGATCCCACATTGGTTTCCTCGGCATCGGTGCATTCTGTTTCGGAACCGAAGGCAGCGGAAGCAGAGCCTCTTCGACTTTGCTATATCCCATCGGGTCGAAGAGTCAGCTTTCTTAAAATCTTCGCATTCCGCTGTGCTATGTCCTGCCTTGTTGCACACTAAGCAGGTTCCTCTTGTGTCCTGCCTTGGCCCTTCTTCGCTCTGTTCTTGTTCGGACTTCTGGGTGTTGAAGGTCTTCTGTCTTCTATTCGTGGTGACCTCTTGAACCCCTTCTGGCTGCGCGTATGGGCCGCATACCTCGGCCTCTCTGTTCAGGAAGCGCGCCAGTTTTGCTATGTCCGCTTCTTCTGTTGACTGCTCGGCTGCGAAGTCGTACCACCGATACTTGAGGGTAGGCGGCAGCTTGTCTATGGTGAGCTTCGCTATCTCTGGATTGAGCAGGTACTGTTGTTTCCCGATGGTTTTCAGGGTAGCTACGATGTTGGCGACCTTGCTGGCGAAGATGCATAGGTCACGTGGGGCGTCTGTTAGGCGGGGCAGGCTTCTAATCTTCTCTATTTCAGCTATGGCAATCGCATCTGGTCTTCCAAATCTTGCCTCCAGGATCTTCATGACGTCTCTTGGATTCGAACTGTAGATCAGCAAACTCTCGACGGCTTCTTTCGCTTTCCCCTTGAGGCACTTGCGTAGGCGGGTCAAGTTTTCAAGGTCGTTGAACCCGCTTTGTGACTCGGAGTAGGCGGCCTTAAAGGAAAGCCAGTCTTGATGTGCTCCTCCGAAGTATGGTAGCTCGCTGAACATCCTCGATGTGTGGTGATGACTGGATCGAGCCGCCTGAGCGATGGCTTGGGCTAGCTCAGACAGGTCGATGGACTGGTTCGGTGCTGGTGCGGTCACGTCGCCTCCCGCCGGTACCGGAGAAGCTTCTGTGGCTTGAGGCCTTCTATCTTCTATTTGCTTCTGAGGTAGCGGCAGGGCTTCTGGCAGGAAGTGTGGCTCGTTGGCGATGGCTAACGGCGGCTGTACGCTGGTGTTGAGCCAGGTGTTCACTCTTCCATGGTGATCCGTTTCTTCCATGACTGTGTCCAGGTCTTCATCAGAGTCTGTTTCGGCTTCTATGGTTGCCACCTTTGCGGCGGCAAGCTTGACTTGTAGTCGGAGTAGCTCTTCTTTTGCTTTCAGGAGCCTGGCGGTGCGTCCTGATGCTGCGGTGGACGCTTTGGATCTGGCAAGTACTATCTTCGGATACGTTGGTTTCTGCAATTCCACCGGCCTCTGTTCAGATGGCAGCGGTGGGCCCGACGCCGGCGGTGGCCGCTGATCAGCTCTTCTTGGCTGTTCAGACAGCGGCCGTTGCTCCATCGTGGGCTGCTGGGGCGCCTGAAGGCGCTCTTCTATTTCCGCTGACGCAGGGTGTTGCGCCGCGGAGTCTTCTGTTCTGTGACTAGTCCTCGACGTGTCCGGGGCCGTAGACGCGGTGTACTCCTTCTGTTGTGGTCGCGCCGGCTCTGGAACCTCCACTCTTCGATCTTGTAACGGGCATGTTGCTATTTTCAATCTTCTATAACTTCGGCGTAATCCGGCTCGAATCGGACCATGAATGTGCGGGACGCGACGGTTTCGGCTCAACGTCCCTTTTGCACCTATTTCTGGATTGCGCCTTGAAGTCTTGTGCTCCTGTAGCCACGTTACTGCGGGGTGCGGGGGGTCGCTTCAGCTTCGGAATTGAAATAAAAGACCCGGATATTATGAAGCTGGCAACCACTGAAGAGAGTCAGGACTGCTGCTATTTTCTTCCTATTATTTCTTCCTATTATTGCTCCTATTCTTCTTGTTTTCTATCTGACTGCTGGCTGTGGACTGTGTCTCGGCTTGATTTGGCCGCTATACTTGTGGCCCATTTCCCACCCACCACTAGTGACTAAAGCCGGCTATTACTATTTGTCTATTCCGCGCTCTGTCTAGCGGAGCGAGAGTCACTGTGGGAGTGGGATGGCACTATCTATTTGCTATCCTGGCGGCAATACCGTAAAGAGCCGAGCGGCTCTATTTTGCTAATCCTATGTCCCCATACCGGGGGTGTGTACCTGTCTCTTTCCTATCTGTTGCCATCTTTATTCAATCAAACTTATAACTATTTACAATAATCAACATAATTTACAAAACAATAATCAAACTTAATGCTATAAATAAAACTATACAAAAAACAATAAAAATAAAAAGGAAACAAACATAAAGAATCAAATCTGAGAAAACTAATCGTCCGGAACATTATAATTCACAATATAATTTATTATATCAAAAAATGTTGAATCTGGCATGCAGTGATTAATAACACTTTGTCCCAAGTATGTGTTCAGTAAAGGGCCCATATTTTTTCCTATTCTATCGCTGAACATAACCAAACTTGATTTTACAGGGCTATTTATATGATTTTTCTTTGCTTGGGAACCAACGGAGACATGGCTTGAGTTAATACATTTTTTGTTTTTTAATTTTAGAGTAACTGGTGACTCACATCCTAACTGAGAGCCAAGTGAGCAACTTTCATTTAAAGTTATATTATTATTACAGCAACAGGATGCCACGAGGCTCGTCAAAGCCAAGATATGTTCACCACACTCTTTTTTTGTGATAACATAGCGCTGAGTCATTACATCTAATGATTTCTTAAGATTACATAATTCTAATTCTAAGTTTTGAACATTTTTTTCATAGTCAGACACACTTTTTTCTAATAAAATAGAATACAGATCTAGTTTGTCGCCTAATTTTCTTCTTTCATCTATTTGTTTGGTGTAAGACTGTAAACATTTCTGCTTTTTGATTAATTTCTGAGTTTATTATTTATACACAATACTACCAAAAGTTTATACTACTACCATCAGGCTACTAATATTTACACACATACAACAATCACACACGTACAAATATTCACACACGCTATATTTATACTCACTACATATTATTCCACTTACTGTACAAGACCACATCCTCTACTAAAAATGACATTTCTCGTTGTTTTTTATAATGATTATTGTAATATTTTTGAACTGCAGCGCCACAGAAAAAATAATTTAATTATGTAAAATTGTACAACGAAGGATGTTCCAGAAACAATATGTACTACTTAAAAACAAGAGTATGTTGCCAGTTAAAGATAAACTTTTTCCCTGGTGTTTCATTCCAACTTTCTTAAACAACTTCATAGCTTATTTCAAAACTGAATAATTTCTAACTAAATATCTACATTCCTGTGCAATATTTCTCAGCACAAATATTATCTCTTATTACAAGTTTGTAATTTCTAAAGAGTAATTCCCAAGTTAAAATATAAAATTCTACCTACTTTAAACTACGTCAAAATATTTTCAGAGGTTAGTTTCAGAGTTTGCCATTAGATTGTTTCAACAAGTGTATGTTTCCTATGCTCCAAAAACCGTGGAAAGTGTACCAATCATAGCAGCTAAAACTTTTTCAAATTTCCAGAAATTCACGAGCATTCACGTAACCACGTGTTGGCGCGAGATGACGGCTCGGCTGGCGTGATCGTGGTGCCTGAACCGGTTCTCGCTTGGGTGTGCCTTGCCTGCTGTGCTGAGCCTATCGCCTTGCCATTTTTTTCTGCACCTGCTTTAAAATTTAAGTAGCACTTTATTCATTTTCTTTTTTTTTTACTCTTCATTTTCATACATATATTTTCAACTGTACCTTCTTTTTCAGCTGGTCATTTCTTCGAATTTATATTGTGTTCGCTCCAATTTTTTTTCTATTGCTCAATTTCATTAAACCATTCAAATGGATATAAAAACTTTAAAGAAATCACGAGCCTCGATTGAAGCAAAGCTTACTATTTTCAGAAACTATTTAGATCCATTATTGCCTAGTAAAGAACTAAATAAATTGCAATCTCATGAGCTCGAGTTTAGATTAAATAAAATAAAAGATTTGTACAGTGAGTTTGATACGGCACAATGTGAAATAGAGAATTTACCTGAAATTTCAGATGAAGAGTACCAGGAGCGAGAGAGCTTTGAGTCTACATACTTCGCAACGGTTGCCTCTGCGCAGGATCTGCTTAGCCGAGCCACAGCACCAGACGACGGCAGCTCGGAGACAGATTCTTGTGGTAATACCGCACTGCCAGGTTTGCCGAACATAAGATTACCTACCATTAACTTACCTACCTTTTCTGGGCGCTGTCAGGACTGGCTCGAGTATCATAATACCTATAATTCACTAATACATACTAATACAACTATTCCTAAAATATATAAATTTCATTACTTGAGAGCATTGTTAAGGGATAGAGCGTCAGCAATTATACAGTCATTAGATTTTTCATCTGAGAATTATGATGTCGCTTGGAGCTTGCTTTGTGATAGGTATAACAACAGTAGAATCCTAGTTAATAATCACATCCAAGCGTTGTTCAATATTGACCCTTTAGTTAAAGAATCATCTAAAGCAATCCGTAATGTAATTGATACAGTAAACAAAAACTTGCGAGCTTTAAAAACTTTAAATTTACCCACCGAACACTGGGACATGCTGATAATTCACATGATTTCAAGTAAATTAGATTCTTTTACACTCAGAGATTGGGAAACATTTCGCAACACCATTAAGGAAATTCCAACACTTGTAGAATTTAACCAATATTTAAAAAACAGAGCAGATTTACTTTAAAACGATGGAATAGGCGCATCACAAACAACGTAGGCACAGTGACACAACACCCGTACGACCTAAGACGTTCATGGCAAGTCCAACATTAAAGGTTCATTGTCCTATATGCAAAAATAATCATTCCATTTATCAATGCTTCAAGTTTAAGGCAATGCCAATTGAAGCCTGTATTGAATTAGTCAAGAAATTAAATTTATGTCAAAATTACCTACGTCAAGGACATACGGAAAATAAATGCAGATTGGGTCATTGCAAATTATGTTCTCAGCGTCATAATAGCATGTTACACATTGAACACAAACCTAACATTGCAAAGACTATTGAAAGTGTTAATTTACATGCAGTACCAGCCTCACAATCATCGCAGGCTACTGACAAACAAGATTCTAAAACATTAGAACAAAATATCACACTTTCATCAGTAGTATGGAATTGGGCTATTCTAGATCATCTGGAGTGAGTTCCAGCTTTAGCTGGGACGAACGACCTGATTAAAAACATTACGCACCGCACTGGAACTCACTTCAGATGATCTAGAATGTCCAATTCCATAAAAATAAATTTTCAAGCGTTTATTTATATTGACATGGTAGAATAACCATCATTTCATTGTAATACATTAACCACGTCGGTCAACTTGAAGAAATTTCGATGTGAATTTTCTCAAGCAAAAAGAATCACTTAAATTGAAATGTATTTGTCCAGAATCATCAAACACGTTTAAGCGCCATGGGAATTTGTTGCCAAATACTATACGCAGTATTGTTTCCGGTCCTTCAAACTGTGGGAAGACCAACTTAGTTATCAGTCTGCTGTTACACCAGAATGGACCACGTTTTCGAAACCTTTATGTGTATTCAAAGTCTTTATATCAGCCTAAATACGTATTTTTAGAAAAAGTACTGGAGAATGTTGCAGACACGACTTATAACAAGTATAATCATAATAGTGAAATCGTAAGCCCACACGAGGCTTTGCCTACCTCAATTATTATATTTGACGATGTTGCTTGTGAAAATCAAAACAATATACGCGATTATTTCGCTATGGGTCGTCATAAGAATATTGATTGTTTTTATATCAATCAGACTTATGCTAAAATACCCAAACAACTAGTAAGAGATAATGCTAACCTCATCATATTGTTTAAGCAAGACGACATAAATCTGAAACACGTTTACGAAGAACATGTAGGATCTGACATGACGTGGTCTCAGTTCCGTGAAATGTGCTCAACAGTTTGGAGTAAACCTTATAACTATGTAGTTATTTATAAGGATTGTGAACGAAACCGAGGCTGTTATAGAATGAAGTTTGATACATTCATAGTAGTGGATTGAGCTTTTATAAAAGTAGCTGTTTAGTTACTTAAGAATCAATCACATCAGGGAAGTCAAACCGAGTGGAATCCCATAGCACCCCTTACCATGGAACGAAATCTCAAGGAACAAATTGTGAAATCTGCAGCGGCTGTAAAAAGAAAAGTAGAAATGATAAAAGATTTCAAAAATACAAATGATACAGCTTTAGAGACTATATTTAAACCTATTGTAAACCCTCTGAAACTGCTAATAAGCAAAACTGATGAAAAACGTCATGCGAATGAAGAAATGGACCACACCCATTTAGTAAAAAGAACTAAGTACACTGAAAGCGAATCATCAAATAATTCAACTGAAGATTTTGAAGAAATAACTGAAGATGAAGTAACCTCAGATAATGATGTGTGTAAAACACCGAATAAAACGCTAACTACACTCTCTGAGGATCGTGATGTCCATGAAAACTCGTTCAAATCTCTTTAATCATCACCAAGTATAGCTAACGATTCCTTATCATGATCCATGTCATCTGAATTAATGAAAGATATACCTTATGGCATCAGGAATGAACGAGGGAAACTTATGCTTGGGAAACCCGCATTCACGATGATGACTGCATCCTAAAAATTGGAAACCGCAGTTTAAAAAAAACTTTAGGCTTAAAAGAATTATTGTATAAAAAGGTACCAAACTTAGATGTCATCACAGAGGAAGATTCACAAAATTACATATTATTACTTATGGATACCAATGCACACAAACGTAATTGGGATCCATCTAAACCAATAAACAGTAACAAAGGATTTAAGTATATGCATGTGATTAAACCATTGTTTAAGTTTACAAGAAATAATACAATTAGTGTAGAAAGTCTTCAACGAGGAGAAGGTATTGATATTTTAAAAGAAGTTAAGCAGGATACTGATTTAGTTTACTGGAACGATCCAAATGAATTAATAGAACGATTGAAATTACTACTTGGATCGTGGGCAGCTGGTAACACTGGAGTACATAATGAAATTGTGGCAATTATTGAAGAATTGCATGAAGCTGGCATCATAAAAGACGTTAAATATATAAAGCTTCCATCAGGAGGATTGGGCAGTACCATTGCACTAAAGAAGCCGACAAGACGGCAATGAATATAGACAAATTCGGGCATCATGTTCATAAGCGTTTACGATTATCTGAATTTACTGACATTATTAGCGATACATTAGTAACAACAAATGCTGGTGACTTCGATTTAAGATCATCAAGATTGAAAGGTTTACAATCTCCTGAAAAAGACGATGAGGCGGTGAATAAAGAATATGTGGATAAAAATGTTGAAGAATTGAAAAAAGAAATGAAAACAATTTAAAGTAACATTAAAAAGTACTTAAACAATTTAGAAAGATTAACTACTAACAATTTGAGTAAACTATATTACACAAAACAAGAAATTGATCTCATGATTACAGTGAAACCTGATAAGAATGAGTAAACAAGAGATAGTAAACGAACTTCACAAAGCAGCTAGAAGAAATTTCTTTCGGAGACATACCATTATAAAAGGGATAGATGACTTATGGCAAGCCGATCTTATGGATTTTCAGAAATATTCAACATTTAATAAAGGATATAAATATATTTTAGTAGTCATCGATACTTTATCAAAATACGTATGGGTTAGACCGCTGAAATCCAAATCAAAACAATGTGTCACACATGCAATGCAAAATATATTATTTCAATCGACAAGAAAGCCTAAAAATTTGCAAACAGATGTCGGGACTGAGTTTTATAATGATTTTTTTAAGCAGTTAATGAAAAAATATAACATAAATCATTATTCCACATATTCTTTTAAAAAAGCCTCTATTGTAGAACGAGTAATAAGAACTATAAAATCACATCTTTACAAACTTTTTAGTTTAAGTGGACGATATCAATGGCTCCAAAGTAATTTGGATTCGGTTGTACAGCAATACAACAATACTTTGCATCGAATTACAAAATTCAAGCCGGTTGATGTTAATAGTTTGAATGAGGTTTTAGTTAGGTCTAACATAATTAAATCACGAAAACGGCTTAAATGCCGAAGATCTTCGTTTCGAGTTGGTGATTATGTTCGTATAAGTAAATTTAAAGGCGATTTTTATAAAGGATTTACCCCTAATTGGTCTACCGAAATATTTCGTATTGTAAAGGTTAACCAAACCAATCCCCAAACTTACAAACACAAGATATAGAAGACAATCACAAACAAGAAATACTTGGTTCTTTTTACGGATACGAATTACAAAAAACAATGTTTCCAGATATTTATCTCATTGAAAAAGTATTAAAAAAGAAAGGAAACAAACTGTTCGTAAAATGGTTAGGTTTGAGCAATGAAGAGAACAGCTGGGTTGACAAAAGCGAGTTCGTAATCTAGATATATAAAAACCTGAATATTAGTATCTCATCATACTTTGCACTTATCGATGAAGGAAGGCAGTGGTATTATTAATACATTGATAGATAATTTACCGTTTGAGTTACATTTACCTGGATATCAATTTTGTGGGACTGGAACCAAACTTCAGAAACGATTACTTAAAGGCGAACGAGGAGTAAACAAATTGGATGAAGCTTGTATGTATCACGATATTGCTTTTTTTTTTTTTTTTTTACTTAAGATGGGCTTACTCTTGACCCCAATCTTGCTCTAGAGCATAGATGGGATCTACGATGGAGCGAGCTTGCCCAGAAGATGCCTATTCACTCTGGACTTAAAGAGAGTCAGGTTATATGCACTCGGAAACACAGAAGCAGGCAGGGAATTCCAATCTTTAGCTGTGCGCATTATAAAAGATGATGAGAAGCGCTTAGTGCGGATTATGGGTATATCAACTAAGAACGGATGGTAGCCGGCCGTGCGTCTGGATGTCCGATGGAAGAAAGGTGACGGTGGTATGAGCTCATGCAGCTCATGAGCACACTCTCCGAAGTACAATCTGTAGAAGACCGATAGGCAAGCAACTTTGCGGCGGTGAACCAGGCTGTGCAGCTTGGACGCCACCAGTTTTTTATCGCCTATTATTCTCTTGGCTCTGCGTTCCACCGAGTCTAGTGCAGCAAGTTGGTATTTCGCCGAGCCGTCCCAAAGGTGGCTGCAGTACTCCATGCAAGATCGGACTTGGGCTTTGTAAAGAGTTAAAAGCTGTCCAGGCGTGAAGTACCGCTTGACTTTATTCAGGACGCCCAACTTTCTAGCTGCAATTTGAGCCTTAGACTCGATGGTGGTGCCAAAGTTGAGGTCAGAGGACAACTCCATGCCAAGAAGTTGTAGAGTGTCGGTCACTGGAACAGATGTACCTCGGAAAGTAGGAGAAAGGGTGAAAGGACTCCTTTTTGTAGAGAAAAGACACGCCTGCGTCTTAGAGGCATTGAAGCTGACGAGATTGTCATCGCCCCACTGGGAGACATTACTTAACGTCAGGCTCGTACGCTCAACCATGGCCTCTCTCAATCGTTGGACCTCAACTCCACTGGCTCCTGCACTAGACAGATACTTCTCCGTGACAGTACTGTCATCTGCGTACCCAACAATACCTGAAGATAGCAGGTCATTAATGTGCAGCAGGAAAAGAGTCGCAGAGAGCACAGACCCCTGAGGAACTCCGGCGTCAATGGCCTTGAGGTCAGAGGAGCAGCCGTCAATGACTACTCGGATCGACCGTTCTCTAAGGAAGTCAGCCACCCAGCTACAGAAGCCAGTGGGGATACCGTACGCTGGAAGCTTGCTCAGCAGACTCGCATGCCAAACCCTGTCAAAAGCCTTCGAAATATCCAGCGACACTGCGATTGCTTCGCCGTGGTTTTCGATGGCTTCGCCCCAGCAATGCGTTACATACACTAGAAGATCCCCAGTTGAACGTCCCCGGCGGAAGCCATATTGACGATCACTGAGAAGATCATTGTCTTCTAGGTATGAAAGCAGTTTGCAATTTAGGACTTTTTCCATAACCTTACAGAGTACGGAAGTGATGGCGATCGGTCTGTAGTTACCAGGGTCGGCACGGCTACCCTTCTTGGGTACTGGTTGCACATTGGCAAGCTTCCAAGATTTTGGTACGATTTTTGTCGTGAGAGAGAGGCGGTACAGTCGCGTCAGTACGGGAGACAACTCAGGCGCACAATATCTCAGCACTCTTGCTGGTATGCCATCTGGGCCACAGGCCTTGTTCACGTCTAGACCAAGAAGGGATCTACGGACCTCTTTGTTGTGCACTGAGATCTCTGGCATCAAAGAATCGCAGTGAGGCATGGTGGGTGGATGTTTCGAGCCAGCGTCTAGACGTGAATTGCTTGCAAACAGATCGGCAAATAAATTTGCTTTCTCTGTTGCGGTGTGGGCAAGTGACCCATCAGGTTTCTGCATTGGAGGTAGTGTAGGAAGGCAGAAGTTAGATTCGACTGATTTCGACAGGGACCAGAACTGCTTACTACCCTGTGGGTAAGATGCAAGTTTCGCCCCAATACGGCTGACATGGTCGAACCTAGCTTTTCGCAGCACCCTTTTGCAAGACCTGGCGGCTGTATTATATGCTCTCTTCTTTGCTCGCACCTTTCGCGCTCGCACTTTTTGATCTCGAGCTTTTACCCAAGCCTGGTAAGCTGACTGTTTACGAGCCTCAGCTCGAGCACAGTCCGCATTGTACCAAGGTCGGGCTTTGTAACCGAGCGGGATGTCGGAAAATGGAATGAAATATTCCATTCCCTGCCGGATAACAGCTGTGATCGCATCAGCGACGCATGAGGGGTCTTTCGAAGAGAAACATAACTGCCGCCACGGGTATGATGCAAAGAAAGCTCGCATCTCGTCCCAGTCTGCTGACTCGTATCGCCATACTCTCCTCGTACCCCTAAGGGTGTTATCCGGAAAAGAGCAGATCGATACGGATTTCACTACACAGTGGTCGGACGATCCCAGTGGAGAAAAGTGCTTACAATAATAAAGATTTAATTGCTCGACATAAAGCCGATCTAGAACTTTTAAACATGGCTAAAAAGAGATTAAAATCAAAAGATGCCAAAAACGGAGAAAACATAGCATCGTGGATAGTTAAAAATGCTATGAAAGCTAAACTGAGAGCTGGCTCAGGCGTAAAATCATTCATGTCGGGTATTAAAAGAATACGAACAGAATTAAAAAAAATTAAATCAAAAGACAAACACACCGCTATAAAATATGCATATGCCGCTGCAAAAAAACTATTTACAAACAAAAAAGGAATAAAATTACCTCGCTGTATTCCTATTCCAAAATGTGGAGGATTGTTACCACTTATTCCCATATTTGCGGGATTGTCAGCTTTAGGTTCGCTGGCGGGAGGAGCAGCAGGTATAGCAAAGGCTGTAAATGATTCTAAAGCTGAAAAAAGTCGAAAAGAGTCTTAAGGAGTCTGAACGTCACAACAGAATGATGGAGACGGTAGCTCTTGGCAAAGGATTGTATATAAAACCTCATAAAACAGGAGCAGGTTTATATCTAAATCCTCCAAAAAACTAACTAAACGGCTACCCAGACATGCACTCACAAATTTTGATATATGAGAACATGCCAGTGATATACCATTCTTTCGCGGTGTTTACATGAGAGATACATTACCTTCGAAACCTAGAAAAATAGAATGTGGAATACTGAATTTGGATGGCTGCAAAAATCCTGGCACGCATTGGGTAGCCTTTGTGAAGCAAAACGATACCGTGGAATATTATGATAGATTTGGAAATTATAAAACCACCGTTAGAATTAATTAAGTATTTAAATAACTTACCTATAAACTACAATTATGTGCAACATAAAATGTTTGGTACCACAAACTGTGGTCATCTCTGTCTAAAATTTTTAAGAAATTATTGGAAAAAGCATTAATATCATGATGGAAATAAATAAATTGTCAGTATAAAAATGTCTTTCACTGTGTCCATAACTGGGTCAGGAGCTTCTCTAACCACAAACTATTCACCAATATTGGAATTGCGAGGAGACTACGAATGTGGTCTTTTGTATTTTTCGACGTTCAACTCTATACCTAATATAGACGAAAGAAACAATAAATTTTATTATGCTGAACATGAAGTCATCGAAATTCCTGAAAAGTCTTACTAGCTTCAGGATATTTGTGATTATTTAAAAAGTAACATCAAGAACACTGTGTTGAAATTAACTTGTAACAACAATACATTGAAAACAAAATTTTTTTGTTCTAAAGATGTTCACTTTAATAAAAGAGAATCACTTGGTAAAATTTTAGGTTTTGGTATAAAAACCATGAATGCCAATATAAGTACCGAATCTCAGTATCCCGTTAGCATTCTATCAACGACCATCGTGCGCATCGAATGCGATGTAGTTAGTGGTTCATTTGTAAATGGGAATGCAAGTCATATAATTTACGAATTTGTACCTAACGTACCACCTGGTTATCGAATAATTGAAATACCTAAAAACTTAATATATTTTCCTGTAAATCAAAATTATATAAGTGCAATTAACATAAGATTATTGGATGGTGAAAATAAGGAGATAAATTTACGAGGTGAAGAAGTACAACTGTACTTACATTTTAGAAAAAAATGATGAAGTCAGTTCTAAGAAAACATCTCATAAAGGCACACCGCTTCAACTAAAAAATAAGTTATATATTGAGGGGAAAGTAAATGTGTATAACAGCACTAATAAAGAAAAAAAAATATCAAATGTGCATTTCATCAATAATCCCGCACTGTTTCTATTTCAAGATATACGATACGAGCTAAATGGAGTAAAACTAGATAAAGTTAAGAATGCGGGTGTTACGACGACAATCAAATCTTATCTGTCCTTAAATGAAAATCAGTCTAAATGTGCTCGAGTTTGGGGTTGGTCAACAGCTGGGACAAACAATGCTGCAGGTGGATCATTTTCCGCATCTATTCCATTAAACAAGATATTAGGATTTGCTGAAGATTATGAAAAAATTATAATAAACTGTAAACATGAGCTAGTATTACTAAGGAGCCATACTAATCTCAACGCAGTCAAGTTAAACACAGGTGAAGTAGTAGATGATATTATAATTAATAAAATTATATGGCGAGTCCCACATATTAAAGTATCAGATCGAGAAAGAATTAACCTGTTAAAACATTTAGAGAAAGATCGAGCTATTCCATTAGCACTCAATGAAACGGGAATTAACGCGATCATAATTTAGGTACAAAATGTTACCTCTTTTGCCTGACGTTTCGATCGGGTTACACCGACCGTGGTCACAGGCTGACTGGAACAGCGATGTCTTCACTCCGTATGAGAGGCAGATTCTTCATCTACCCTCATGATATTATTTTCACGCCAAGTACCGTCACACACTACACTCACTGTGTCCCTATTCTGCACACTAACCGCCGCGTCCGTATTCAGGTGAGAACTCGATCGCGAAACAAAACGAGATTGTTTATTTTTAATCACTGGATTCCATGTCGCGGATAATTTGTAACCGTCCTCCCGATTGAAATTTTTGAAGCCACCGATAAAACGCTCTCTAAGTCCGAATGTAAGCAGACATCCCGCATTTTTGCCTTACGTGAAAGGAGTGACTGATAAAATTGGCTCCCTGCTAAAGAAATGGTCCATTCCCACGATTTACACCCCGGGGTTAAAAGTACAGACTTTACTAGGCACACCGAAGGATGTCTTGCCGTTACAAACACCAGGTGTTTACAAAATAAACTGTAGCTGCGGGAGTTCCTACATAGGCCAAACGAAACGAACCATCGCTGAAAGGCTTAAAGAGCATATAGCTGCTGTGAAAAACCGCCAAACTGCGAAATCAGCGATTGCCGAACACCTTCTTGAATCGGGCACTAATCACTGGATTGAATTTCATCAAACGCAAGTTCTTTCCACGGATCGCCACTTTTATTCAAGAGTTGTGCGTGAAGCTATTGAAATCAAAAAGTATAAAAATTTCAATCGGGAGGACGGTTACAAATTATCCGCGACATGGAATCCAGTGATTAAAAATAAACAATCTCGTTTTGTTTCGCGATCGAGTTCTCACCTGAATACGGACGCGGCGGTTAGTGTGCAGAATAGGGACACAGTGAGTGTAGTGTGTGACGGTACTTGGCGTGAAAATAATATCATGAGGGTAGATGAAGAATCTGCCTCTCATACGGAGTGAAGACATCGCTGTTCCAGTCAGCCTGTGACCACGGTCGGTGTAACCCGATCGAAACGTCAGGCAAAAGAGGTAACATTTTGTACCTAAATTATGATCGCGTTAATTCCCGTTTCATTGAGTTTTAAATTATGCAACGCGAAAGTTTAAAAGTAATTATTCCATTAGCATTTCGTAATTGGGACTTATATGAATATCCCTTATTACCTAAAACACGTAAACATACGTGGTCCATCAAAACTTCATCACAAATAGAGAAACCACGATTTGTTGTAATTGCCTTACAAACTGATCGCAAGCATAACAGTCAATTGTCAATGGCTGGGTTTGACCACTGTCACGTACGTGATGTAAGAGTTTATTTAAATTCATCATATTATACTTATGAAGGACTGAACGTGAGTTTTTCCGAAGACAAGTTTACTTTATTATATGATCAGTATGCAAGATTTCAACAGTCGTATCACGGACGTCGACCAGAGCCGTATTGAGTTTGAAAGAATTCAAAGACATTGCACCCTTATTTGTAATCGATTGTTCGAGGCAACACGAAACTTTAAAAGGTTCGATCGATGTTAAAGTGGAAATTGAAACAGATCAAGAGATCATACAGCTGCTTATTGCCTGATTTTAAACGATTGTATATTTGAATACAAGCCTTTAAGTAATATTGTAAAGAAACTATCATGAATGAAAATACAATAATCATAGATCTTCAAGGATTTAAAAATAGTTTAAATGAATTTATAGTGAAAGAATTTGCTATAGCTACGCAAGAACATACTCACATATTTTTGATAAAGCCTCCATACCCGTTCACTTCATTATCTGTTGAAGAGAAAAAGCAAGTTTGCTGGATCGAGAAGAACAGGGGTTATCGATGGAGTGAAGGGTATATTGACTACAGAGAATTTCAAAGAATTATCAAGCCTTATTTAAAGGGTAGAAAGATTTTTATAAAAGGAGATGAAAAGATTAAATGGGTGCAATATCTATGTGATGGTGGCAATGATATTGTAGAAATAAGTAATTTAGGCGCTCCTAATTTAAGTACTCTTTGTAAACTTTATTGTTTAAATAATTCAATATTATTTAACTGTTTTACTCATAAGAAAATTTGCGCATTAAAAAACGTAATTTGTATAAAGAAATGGTGCGCTGATAATAATGTAATTGCATGATTTTAAATAAAATACATTCAAAAAATACTTATTATCTTAAATTTTTCGATCTTTCAATAAATAACTAACTAGATGTAGATTTTGAATACCTATTAGAGGAGATGAAAAAAACACTTCTAATTTTATGATCTTTTTTATTTATAAACTTAAACAAAAATTGGCTCACTTAAAGACTAAAAACTATCACTACACAACTTTTTCGATATTTTTCTAATCACTGTTTCAGTCATATCCATTATTTCATGATTTGGTTCCGTTACTACATATTGTGCACTGAGCACAACATTGTCACCACTTTCACTGTGTTCGTCTGATTCCCATGCCGTTAAACAGCAAGGCTCACTAGTCAGGTCACATACTCTTATTTGAATAAGTTTTATGCCTCTAGCTCGCTCCCTGTTGATGACGTAGGATTTTGCAGAGCTACGCCTCTTCTTTTTCGCATTCTCGGTCTTCCGTCTAACTTTCTTTTCTCGCCTTGTCTGAGACTCGCAAATTTGGTTTCCGTCCACAACATCTTGACAAGCTCGTGTTAATCCCTCCCAGGGATCGTAGGTAAACTGAGACAGCATGATATTCGTATCATTGGAGTTTTGCATCATCTGAAAAGTAAAAAGAATTATTAGTGGTTATCATAGAATTAACAAATGTACCAAACTAATTAGATATATAAGAACTTGATATACTTACAAAATAATTTAGTAATCTTTCGCTGGTCTAAAGGCATTCAGTGATATGGAATGAATGAGCTCTCATTGCTTGGTGAAATATAATAAAAATATGTTTTATTTAGGTCGCAAAATCGTTGACTTTGCAAAATGAACGGATGTCATGTATCAACTTATTACAAATTACAATATTACGTCCAATTAGGTTATTAAACTTTGAAAGGTTAAATTCACAAGTATTTACAAAATGTTATTTAAATAGGGATCTTTAAAGAAAACCATAAATAAAATGTAAAATAATATTTATTTATATTAACCGTCATTTATAACTGAAAGTACATACTATTATGGATATGCTAATACACTTACACTACAAATCTTATCAAAAAATCTGACATTAATAGTTACTTAAGGATAATGATTAAATCTAATATGATATAATTTATTTCAGCATAATGTAAATATAATTATTAAATTAAAGAATTATACCCCCATGCCATTGTGGAAACACTATAAAACGTTTGTCATCCGCATTTGACAAAGCGATCTTATTTACTATTTTGGTAAAAATATTATGCTTAATACATTTAAACAGAACATTTTGTCTGCGCACTATTTTATCCTTCAGTAATACGTTACTATAATCAGATGCTTCCAAATTCTTTATCACGTTTTTTCTAATCCCTTTTGCCTTTTTGATTACATCAGATTCAGTTTTAATGCAGTACAGTTTTGATCTCAAGCCTACAAATTCAGTCATAATACGACCACCAAGCTCATCCTTGAATAGACCAGGTATCTTTTTGTTCTTAATAGGAAGACCATACTGGTTTTGTGATGCATAATTACTGGTATCGAAAAATTGTAAGAAATGTTGTTTTATGTCTTGATATACATCTTTGGTTTGTATTTCATAGATAAAGCTATCAGTGTCTGTGTAGCATAATTGAACTCTATCTCCGTAGTGAGGCTTTATTACAGAATAATGAAACTGGTACATGTGGCTTTTAGAGAGCTCTAAAACAGCAAATCCTACGTAAATTGGTTTGCCTAGTATAATTCTTTCCTTTTTCATTTGAACAGCTACTAGGTTTTCGAAAAAAATGGGTGCACTATGAAAGTTTGGTTGTGAAATTAATTTTGCTGCAGAGATAGATCGATTCGTCCGATTGGTATCGTCTTGCCATTGATTCACTAATTTTATGTTTACTCTACGCTCAGTATCTTCTAAAGTTTTTCCAAAAACAGAATTATTCATGAGCTTAAATAAATCCTGCTGGAATGGTGTTACTGCTTTTTTTCCTTTAAGTTCAATCAAAATTCCCCAAATGTCCAACGGTTTCAAAATGACCATTTCCCGAAATGTCTAATTCTCAAAATGTCCAATTCCCGAAATGTCCAATTCTCAAAATGTCCAATTCCCGAAATGTCCAATTCTCAAAATGTCCAATTCCCGAAATGTCCAATGCTCAAAATGTCCAATTCCCAAAATGCCCAATCTATTGTTATGATGAGTTTGTTGGGTAAGTCCACATAGCCTTTCTAAAAAATATTTAATACTAGCTTATGCCTGCGGTTTCACCCGTGGGACTTCTGTTTATGTTAGGTAGGTATTAAACATAAAATAAAAAACATGCCTAAATAATCATATTTATTTATTTAAGAATAACTCAATCTTGTAATCTCCAAAAAAATATAGTCGTGGTTGATGCTGTCCAGCACAACTTAAGACAGTGAACGGCTGGACCGATTTGGCTTACAAACTTAACTTAAGACAGTGACAGTTATAGACTTAACGTTAAAATATATAATTAATAGCTGCCCGGTGCGACTTCATTCGCATGGTGTCATACGTAACCCTATCCCAGACCCACCCTACCCATACCCTACCCCTACCCTACCCCTACCCTTTTTGGTGCGCAGGAAAAATGCATTTCGCATACCTACCGCCGCAGGGGCAGCGGTAGGTTATGTGGGACTCCCTCGTCATCTAACAACGGCTTTCGCCGCTATGCCATGACGAAGTATCACCGACTAAAAAACCTGCGGTGTACCACGCAACGTATGCAAGTAGCACATGGGGACCCGTGTTCTGGTTACCGTACATGCGTCACAAACGTACGGCATGCTATGCCGGGCCTCAGGCAAAGGGAATGGGTGATCCTTTACACACGGGATCACCCCAGACTGGCAGACTGTGCAATGTGAGCTGAGGGCCCCCGCCCCGCACCCACTAGTCCGCTAGAAGGGGAAGCTGAGCGCGGCGCAACGCCGTCTCCTCCGCCCTCTTCTACGACTTCGGATCGGGTCAGCAAGGGTTTAAGCTTCCCAGCCCTATCCGTGGCCACCATTTGCGACGAAATATTGTCGCAACAAAAGGCCGCCCACGTCTTACTCCCACTCGCTGCCCAGCATAGCTTGAACCATACTGGGAAGCGAGAGACTCATTTTCATGACCACCGTCTAGGCAGCACGAGTAGGGAGTCATCACCCCCCGCAAGTGCCGCCCGAGACGCATCCACAAGCGGGCTGCCAAAGCCCACCGGGAGCGTCTCCCGCAGAGTTTAGCCGTGGGCTAGCAATAACCCGAAGGAAATTACTAACCCCCGTTGCCCAGGGTGAACCAGGACAGGATGCTTCTCCTTACACCCGATCGAAACCAAATGTAATTAGAAACACCCCGCCGCACGCGGAGGTTACTCTGACACCACCCTACTCCTACCCTAACCCTATACCTTCCCTACCTTAAACCTTCTCTGGACTTCCACAAATAATTCAAGACTAAAATTAGCCAAATCGGTCCAGCCGTTCACTGAAGTTGTGCTGGACAGCGTCATAGAACCACGACGATAAGTTTTTTGGACATTACAAGATTAACAGTTATTTGTAAATATATAAATATGATTATTTAGGCACTTTTTTTTTTATTTTATGTTTAATGCCTACCTAATATAAATAGAAGTGAAACCGCGGGCACAAGCTAGTATTTAATATTTTTAAGAAAGGCTATGAGGACTTACCCAACAAACTCATCATAACAATAGATTGGGCAATTTGGGAATTGGAAATTTCGGGAATTGGACATTTTGAGCATTGGACATTTCAGGAATTGGACATTTCGGGAATTGGACATTTTGAGAATTGGACATTTCGGGAATAGGACATTTCGGGAATTGGACATTTTGAAACCGTTGGACATTTTGGAAATTGGACTTTCTGAACCTAATGGGCAATTATTAGGAAACGGTGCGCCTCAGCAATGGTTCGCTTGCGCGGCAGCACCAACACTATTCTGAGGGTTTTTATTGATAGATGGGATTCACCTATCCTTCAAAGGTGGGTGAAAACCCACTTAAAATAAAATAACATGCATGTGATATAAATTAAATTATATTAAATTAAAATGAATTGGATTAAATTAATTAAATTAAATTAAATTGGATTGATTGAATTAGATTAAATAAAATAAATTGATAAAAGTATTACCTACTAACACTAGTTTCGTAGGGAAAATTGTTACTAACTATCTATGGGCCTTGCCTTAAATAAAATATTTGAATTTGAATTTGAATTTGAATTTGAATTTGAATTTAGACATAGATCTGACTGGACACCTGCTACAGCAGTACTCATTAGACAACAAGAAACGTATGACCCAAGTATACGATTTGATAAATGTATCTGCTCTACATCATAGAACTGAACTAACTGAAAACAGAAACATAGATCGTGAACCTGAACAGGAATATGTCCCCGACCAACAAGTATTTGTACGAAATCCAATAGCTAGCTCCTCGATATACTCAAGACACCGTTCTCGCTAATCTCCCTATCCACATCTACACTAAAAAGAAACGTGGTCCTGTTGCAAAATCACGTTTAAAGCGAAGCCCTAAAGATCCTACATTGTTACAGGACAATTCTACTGACTGCCCTGCTCCAACTAACTCGAGGACAAGATGTAACGATTGACTCGTTGGACAATAGACCAGATTTACTCCCATTCAAACTGAGACCTACTAAAATTGTAGCCCATTATTATTCCTTTTTTAACTATATTAATCTTGAAAATATTCATAAGCAAATAGAAATAGCTAAATCCCAAATATTCGATCTTAAGCTTAAACTTAGTAATATAACTTTATTTACTTTACACGACCCCCACATAGTTTCTGGCAATTTAGATTACGCAGACGCGATTAAATATGACCGAGCCATCAAAGTTCTCCAGGATAACGAGGTTAAATTATAAACTGAGTTTAATCATCACGTTACTCTAAATAAAAATTGGGATACGCTAAATACTAAAACACTAGATAAAATAGTTAAAAGTCAGAATAAGATCAGTTCCGTTTTAAATGATTTTATGGCCAATAACACTCAACGAGTAGCTTACCTAACTAAATATGCTCATCTAGCCCAGCATCTAACTATTTTAGGTGATAGTATCAATGATTTACCTCAAGAATTATTAAAGCTAGTGTGGCGTCCTAATCCGCTACCGCTTCCGCTACCGACATTAACTTGCGCCAGCTGCGAGAATCATACGATGATCGTACGATGTCACCATCTACTCATAGCTATACACGCGCGCCCGAGCTGGCTCCGCCCGCTCGCAAGATGGATGCGCGCGCGCCTTTGTCTTAGGCCCCACCTCCGCGGCCGCACGCAACATGGCTGCGCGTGCGCTTTTGTCTTACGCCCCGCCTCGGCCGGACGACGTCACAGTGGGCAGTGTTCACACGCGCGATGCAATGATGGCCACTGCATTTGCGAGCTCCCACTACACTGGACACCATCTTGAAGACTGACGGGTATAAAAGGACGACGAGCCACAGCGGGGCGACTCACTCACTCCGCGTTCGCCTTTACTTCAACTTTATTAGTCTTCCACTATTTTGTATCGCATTTATTGTAACTTCTTAAATTTAAATAATATCCTTTTGTTCGTGAGATGAGTTTTATTTTCTAAATTAATTAAGTATTCCATCTAGTTCGCTTCCTCACACAATTGCATTAGTAAAGTAATAAATTAAGTAAATAGTAACTCTTAGGTACACACTACACAAAACACCTAGGGTTGCTATACTGGTGACCCACGTTCGTACAGCAAGTTTCTGGCGGAGTTCAAGATCCTCAGCAGCAGTTACGAAGATACAAGATGCAACAGGAAGACGGCATCCTGCTGGGCGGTGGTCCAAGTGCAAATAATCAAAACGGTGGTCCAAGTGAAAATGGTCAAGTCGGTGGTCCAAGTGCAAGTGTTCAAGCCGGTGGTCCAAGTGCAAGCGGTCAAGATGTTTACCGCGCGGAGTTCGAGTCCCACCGTTCTGGCCTGAAGAAACGGAAGTTTGGTTCGCGCAAGTAGAGAGTCAGTTTGTATTGTCCAATATTACTGTTGACCTTACTAAATTCCATTTTGTAGCTGGCCAACTTGACCAAGAGTATGCACGTATTGTTAAAGACATTATTATTGCCCCACCATCTCATAACAAATATGATAAGCTCAAGTCAGAATTAATTAAACGTATCTCACTGTCGCATGAGAAGAAAACCTTGCAGCTTATGCAACATGAAGAGCTAGGTGACAGGAAACCTAGTCAATTTTTGCGACATTTACGCAACCTAGCAGGACCCCAAGTACCTAATGATTTTTTACGCACGGTGTGGACAAGTAGGCTACCACCAAATGTTCAAACCATTGTTGCTTCACAGCCAAAGAGTGACCTGGATGACGTAGCAGACCTGGCAGATCGAGTAAACGACATCGCTCCGAGCATCTCCCACGTAGCCAGCGTTGCACCTAGCGCACACACATCCGCATTGGAGGACAAGGTCGCTGAACTGGCCCGGCAGGTTGAAATATTGAGCATGCAGGTAAAGAAAAATAATTCATTTAGAAATAGAAACCAGCAGCGCTCCAGATCCAATTCCCGCCAGCGACCACAAGAACGACAATACTGCTGGTACCATGATAAGTTTGGTAACAAGGCTAAGAAGTGCGTCCAACCGTGCAGCTTCAATTCGGGAAACCTGAAGGGCAGTCAGTAGCGGCCGTTGACTTCTGCCAAACTTCACAAGGCCGCCTGTTCATAACCGACCGGAAGACGAAGGTACAATATTTAGTTGATACTGGCTCTGATGTATGCGTCTATCCACGGTCAGCTGTTTGGGTTCCACAACAATCCAAATCGAAGTTTGAGTTAGTAGCAGCAAACGGCAGTATCATCTCGACTTATGGATACATCAATCTGATGCTAGACTTAGGCCTACGTCGTGCTTTTGCATGGCGTTTCATCATAGCGGAAGTCACTAAGCCAATTATCGGCGTAGATCTGCTGAGCCATTACAACCTACTAGTCGATTGCCGTCAAAAGCGCCTGGTCGATGCCATCACTAACCTTGCCGTTGACACGGCGCACCACCAATCATCAAACGCCATACCCTCGGTACGTACCATAACAAGCGACTCACCATACCAGACACTGCTTCGAGAGTATCCAGACATCACTCGTCCAGCAGGTAAGCCGATCGAACCTAAGCACAATACAGTGCACTACATCAAGACGACGCAAGGACCGCCGGTCTCTAGTCGTCCACGCCGACTCGACCCAGCAAGGCTGCAGATTGCCAAAACAGAGTTCAACGAGATGCTGAAGAATGGCACAGCTCGTAGATCAGAGAGTGCATGGTCCTCTCCCCTTCATCTAGCTCGTAAAAAGGATGACGGCTGGCGACCGTGCGGCGACTATCAAGCACTGAATGCACGTACAGTACCAGATAGGTATCCAGTACCTCACATCCAGGACTTTGCTTACCAGCTGGCGGGTAAAAATATCTTCAGCACTATCGATTTGATCAAGGCATACAATCAGATACCGGTCTTTCACGAGGACATACCCAAAACGGCAATAACGACTCCATTTGGCATGTTTGAGTTCCCTTTTATGACATTTGGACTTAGAAACGCTGCTCAAACCTTCCAAAGGTTCATAGATGAGGCACTCAAAGATTTTGACTTCTGTTATGGATACATTGACGATATTTTAGTGTACTCCAACTCAGAAACTCAGCATCGTCAGCACCTATCCCAAATGTTCAAACGATTGGCAGACTACGGCGTACTAATCAACATCAACAAATGCGTTTTCGGCCAACCTGAGGTAACTTTCCTAGGATACTCTGTCTCCGCAAAAGGCATTCGTCCTCTGGTTGAAAAGGTACAGGCAATCCAGGAGTTCCCAATCCCCAAAACCATCAAGGAATTGAGGAGATTCTTGGGTATGATGAACTTCAATAGACGTTTCATACCTAAGGCTGCGTTAATACAGGCACCCCTAAACTCATTACTTGCAGGTCCCAAAGTTAAAAGCTCACATCCAATTGATTGGACCCCGGAGTTGCAAAGCGCCTTTAACAACTGTAAGACTAGCATCGCCGAGGCAGCACTCTTAGCACATCCAGACTCGGCAGCAGAATTGGCAATCCAGACAGACGCCTCAGATGTCGCAATCGGTGCAGTGTTGCAACAAAGAAAAGGTAATGATTGGCAACCATTATCTTATTTTTCTAGAAAGCTAAGCAGTGCACAAAGAAAGTATAGTCCCTATGATAGAGAACTGTTGAGTATCTACGAGGCTATACGCTACTTTAGATACATGGTTGAAGCTCGGACCTTCAGTGTCTACACTGACCATAAGCCAATCACCTTTGCCTTCAGCACACGTCGTGATAATTGCTCTCCACGTCAATTTAGATACCTAGATTATATAAGCCAATTTACTACAGACATCAGATATGTACCTGGCCATGAAAACGTCGTCGCCGACGCACTCTCGCGTATTGAAGAGATCAGCATGCCAAACCCACTCGATTACCAATCCCTTGCCCGCGACCAAGAAACTAATGACGAATTGCAGGACTTATTGCACAGTAGCACTAGCCTGCGACTTCGACGAATACCGATGGGCAGCACCTACGTCTACTGCGACACATCAATGGACAAGTACAGGCCATACATCACACCAGCATTTAGACGACAAGTTTTTCACCTGGTACACAATCTTAGTCACCCAGGAGTAAGAGCAACTGCTCGCTTAGTAGCAGAAAGGTTTGTATGGCCAAACATGCGCAGGGATTGTCGACAATGGGCTAAAACATGTCAACAGTGCCAGCGCAGTAAGGTCACAAGGCACACCACATCACCAACAGGCACTTTCAAAATACCTTCGGCGCGATTCAGGCACGTACACATGGACTTGGTTGGTCCCATGCCTATATCCAACAACTTCAGGTATTGTCTCACGGTAGTCGACCGATATACGCGTTGGCCTGAGGCGTACCCGTTACCAGACATAACAGCCGACACCTGCGCAGCAGCATTCATTTCAGGTTGGGTAGCTCGTTACGGTTGCCCGGAACACATCACCACCGACCGTGGCCGGCAATTCGAGTCGCACCTATTTAAGGCCATGGCTGCTACACTCGGGGCTTCGCACCACACCACAACGGCCTATCACCCGGCCGCCAATGGCCTTGTCGAACGGCTACATCGGCAGTTGAAGGCAGCAATCACCTGCCATGCCACAAACCAATGGACAGAGGTATTACCCTTAGTACTATTGGGCATCCGCAGCGCGTGGAAGGAGGACATTCAGTCTTCGGCAGCAGAACTGGTATTTGGCGAGCCACTACGTCTACCAGGCCAGTTCTTCTCCTCATCATCACCATCATCGGAAGGCGTAATCACTATCTCCGATTTCGCTACCAGATTACGTGAGCACATCTCTAAACTCACGCCTCATCCAGCTTCCAGACACTCAAATAAGCCGTTTTATGTTCCCAGGGACCTTAACGCTACAACCCATGTCTTCCTTCGCCAGGGCCCACTCAACAGACCACTTCAGCCTGCATACTTGGGCCCATACAAAGTACTGCGAAGAGGAACCAAGACGTTTGACATTGATTCGCAAGGAAAAACGCTTACGGTGACCATTGACAGACTGGTTTCAGTCTTATATGGAAAACTTAGAAGAACCACTAATATCATCACCGCAGCCAAGCAGCAACCCTGAGCCTGTCAAGAAAACAAGAAGTGGAAGAACAGTCAAATTTCCAAACCACTATCGACCGTAGCCACGGTCTCGGTGGGGGAGTATTGTGGCGTCCTAATCCGCTACCGCTTCCGCTACCGACATTAACTTACACCAGCTGCGAGAATCATACGATGATCGTACGATTTCACAATCTACTCATAGCTATACACGCGCGCCCGAGCTGGCTCCGCCCGCTCGTAAGATGGATGCGCGCGCGCCTTTGTCTTAGGCCCCACCTCCGCGGCCGCACGCAACATGGCTGCGCGTGCGCTTTTGTCTTACGCCCCGCCTCGGCCGGACGACGTCACAGTGGGCAGTGTTCACACGCGCGATGCAATGATGGCCACTGCATTTGCGAGCTCCCACTACACTGGACACCATCTTGAAGACTGACGGGTATAAAAGGACGACGAGCCACAGCGGGGCGACTCACTCACTCCGCGTTCGCCTTTACTTCAACTTTATTAGTCTTCCACTATTTTGTATCGCATTTATTGTAACTTCTTAAATTTAAATAATATCCTTTTGTTCGTGAGATGAGTTTTATTTTCTAAATTAATTAAGTATTCCATCTAGTTCGCTTCCTCACACAATTGCATTAGTAAAGTAATAAATTAAGTACATAGTAACTCTTAGGTACACACTACACAAAACACCTAGGGTTGCTATACTGGTGACCCACGTTCGTACAGCAAGTTTCTGGCGGAGTTCAAGATCCTCAGCAGCAGTTACGAAGATACAAGATGCAACAGGAAGACGGCATCCTGCTGGGCGGTGGTCCAAGTGCAAATAATCAAAACGGTGGTCCAAGTGAAAATGGTCAAGTCGGTGGTCCAAGTGCAAGTGTTCAAGCCGGTGGTCCAAGTGCAAGCGGTCAAGATGTTTACCGCGCGGAGTTCGAGTCCCACCGTTCTGGCCTGAAGAAACGGAAGTTTGGTTCGCGCAAGTAGAGAGTCAGTTTGTATTGTCCAATATTACTGTTGACCTTACTAAATTCCATTTTGTAGCTGGCCAACTTGACCAAGAGTATGCACGTATTGTTAAAGACATTATTATTGCCCCACCATCTCATAACAAATATGATAAGCTCAAGTCAGAATTAATTAAACGTATCTCACTGTCGCATGAGAAGAAAACCTTGCAGCTTATGCAACATGAAGAGCTAGGTGACAGGAAACCTAGTCAATTTTTGCGACATTTACGCAACCTAGCAGGACCCCAAGTACCTAATGATTTTTTACGCACGGTGTGGACAAGTAGGCTACCACCAAATGTTCAAACCATTGTTGCTTCACAGCCAAAGAGTGACCTGGATGACGTAGCAGACCTGGCAGATCGAGTAAACGACATCGCTCCGAGCATCTCCCACGTAGCCAGCGTTGCACCTAGCGCACACACATCCGCATTGGAGGACAAGGTCGCTGAACTGGCCCGGCAGGTTGAAATATTGAGCATGCAGGTAAAGAAAAATAATTCATTTAGAAATAGAAACCAGCAGCGCTCCAGATCCAATTCCCGCCAGCGACCACAAGAACGACAATACTGCTGGTACCATGATAAGTTTGGTAACAAGGCTAAGAAGTGCGTCCAACCGTGCAGCTTCAATTCGGGAAACCTGAAGGGCAGTCAGTAGCGGCCGTTGACTTCTGCCAAACTTCGCAAGGCCGCCTGTTCATAACCGACCGGAAGACGAAGGTACAATATTTAGTTGATACTGGCTCTGATGTATGCGTCTATCCACGGTCAGCTGTTCGGGTTCCACAACAATCCAAATCGAAGTTTGAGTTAGTAGCAGCAAACGGCAGTATCATCTCGACTTATGGATACATCAATCTGACGCTAGACTTAGGCCTACGTCGTGCTTTTGCATGGCGTTTCATCATAGCGGAAGTCACTAAGCCAATTATCGGCGTAGATCTGCTGAGCCATTACAACCTACTAGTCGATTGCCGTCAAAAGCGCCTGGTCGATGCCATCACTAACCTTGCCGTTGACACGGCGCACCACCAATCATCAAACGCCATACCCTCGGTACGTACCATAACAAGCGACTCACCATACCAGACACTGCTTCGAGAGTATCCAGACATCACTCGTCCAGCAGGTAAGCCGATCGAACCTAAGCACAATACAGTGCACTACATCAAGACGACGCAAGGACCGCCGGTCTCTAGTCGTCCACGCCGACTCGACCCAGCAAGGCTGCAGATTGCCAAAACAGAGTTCAACGAGATGCTGAAGAATGGCACAGCTCGTAGATCAGAGAGTGCATGGTCCTCTCCCCTTCATCTAGCTCGTAAAAAGGATGACGGCTGGCGACCGTGCGGCGACTATCGAGCACTGAATGCACGTACAGTACCAGATAGGTATCCAGTACCTCACATCCAGGACTTTGCTTACCAGCTGGCGGGTAAAAATATCTTCAGCACTATCGATTTGATCAAGGCATACAATCAGATACCGGTCTTTCACGAGGACATACCCAAAACGGCAATAACGACTCCATTTGGCATGTTTGAGTTCCCTTTTATGACATTTGGACTTAGAAACGCTGCTCAAACCTTCCAAAGGTTCATAGATGAGGCACTCAAAGATTTTGACTTCTGTTATGGATACATTGACGATATTTTAGTGTACTCCAACTCAGAAACTCAGCATCGTCAGCACCTATCCCAAATGTTCAAACGATTGGCAGACTACGGCGTACTAATCAACATCAACAAATGCGTTTTCGGCCAACCTGAGGTAACTTTCCTAGGATACTCTGTCTCCGCAAAAGGCATTCGTCCTCTGGTTGAAAAGGTACAGGCAATCCAGGAGTTCCCAATCCCCAAAACCATCAAGGAATTGAGGAGATTCTTGGGTATGATGAACTTCAATAGACGTTTCATACCTAAGGCTGCGTTAATACAGGCACCCCTAAACTCATTACTTGCAGGTCCCAAAGTTAAAAGCTCACATCCAATTGATTGGACCCCGGAGTTGCAAAGCGCCTTTAACAACTGTAAGACTAGCATCGCCGAGGCAGCACTCTTAGCACATCCAGACTCGGCAGCAGAATTGGCAATCCAGACAGACGCCTCAGATGTCGCAATCGGTGCAGTGTTGCAACAAAGAAAAGGTAATGATTGGCAACCATTATCTTATTTTTCTAGAAAGCTAAGCAGTGCACAAAGAAAGTATAGTCCCTATGATAGAGAACTGTTGAGTATCTACGAGGCTATACGCTACTTTAGATACATGGTTGAAGCTCGGACCTTCAGTGTCTACACTGACCATAAGCCAATCACCTTTGCCTTCAGCACACGTCGTGATAATTGCTCTCCACGTCAATTTAGATACCTAGATTATATAAGCCAATTTACTACAGACATCAGATATGTACCTGGCCATGAAAACGTCGTCGCCGACGCACTCTCGCGTATTGAAGAGATCAGCATGCCAAACCCACTCGATTACCAATCCCTTGCCCGCGACCAAGAAACTAATGACGAATTGCAGGACTTATTGCACAGTAGCACTAGCCTGCGACTTCGACGAATACCGATGGGCAGCACCTACGTCTACTGCGACACATCAATGGACAAGTACAGGCCATACATCACACCAGCATTTAGACGACAAGTTTTTCACCTGGTACACAATCTTAGTCACCCAGGAGTAAGAGCAACTGCTCGCTTAGTAGCAGAAAGGTTTGTATGGCCAAACATGCGCAGGGATTGTCGACAATGGGCTAAAACATGTCAACAGTGCCAGCGCAGTAAGGTCACAAGGCACACCACATCACCAACAGGCACTTTCAAAATACCTTCGGCGCGATTCAGGCACGTACACGTGGACTTGGTTGGTCCCATGCCTATATCCAACAACTTCAGGTATTGTCTCACGGTAGTCGACCGATATACGCGTTGGCCTGAGGCGTACCCGTTACCAGACATAACAGCCGACACCTGCGCAGCAGCATTCATTTCAGGTTGGGTAGCTCGTTACGGTTGCCCGGAACACATCACCACCGACCGTGGCCGGCAATTCGAGTCGCACCTATTTAAGGCCATGGCTGCTACACTCGGGGCTTCGCACCACACCACAACGGCCTATCACCCGGCCGCCAATGGCCTTGTCGAACGGCTACATCGGCAGTTGAAGGCAGCAATCACCTGCCATGCCACAAACCAATGGACAGAGGTATTACCCTTAGTACTATTGGGCATCCGCAGCGCGTGGAAGGAGGACATTCAGTCTTCGGCAGCAGAACTGGTATTTGGCGAGCCACTACGTCTACCAGGCCAGTTCTTCTCCTCATCATCACCATCATCGGAAGGCGTAATCACTATCTCCGATTTCGCTACCAGATTACGTGAGCACATCTCTAAACTCACGCCTCATCCAGCTTCCAGACACTCAAATAAGCCGTTTTATGTTCCCAGGGACCTTAACGCTACAACCCATGTCTTCCTTCGCCAGGGCCCACTCAACAGACCACTTCAGCCTGCATACTTGGGCCCATACAAAGTACTGCGAAGAGGAACCAAGACGTTTGACATTGATTCGCAAGGAAAAACGCTTACGGTGACCATTGACAGACTGGTTTCAGTCTTATATGGAAAACTTAGAAGAACCACTAATATCATCACCGCAGCCAAGCAGCAACCCTGAGCCTGTCAAGAAAACAAGAAGTGGAAGAACAGTCAAATTTCCAAACCACTATCGACCGTAGCCACGGTCTCGGTGGGGGAGTATTGTGGCGTCCTAATCCGCTACCGCTTCCGCTACCGACATTAACTTACACCAGCTGCGAGAATCATACGATGATCGTACGATTTCACAATCTACTCATAGCTATACACGCGCGCCCGAGCTGGCTCCGCCCGCTCGTAAGATGGATGCGCGCGCGCCTTTGTCTTAGGCCCCACCTCCGCGGCCGCACGCAACATGGCTGCGCGTGCGCTTTTGTCTTACGCCCCGCCTCGGCCGGACGACGTCACAGTGGGCAGTGTTCACACGCGCGATGCAATGATGGCCACTGCATTTGCGAGCTCCCACTACACTGGACACCATCTTGAAGACTGACGGGTATAAAAGGACGACGAGCCACAGCGGGGCGACTCACTCACTCCGCGTTCGCCTTTACTTCAACTTTATTAGTCTTCCACTATTTTGTATCGCATTTATTGTAACTTCTTAAATTTAAATAATATCCTTTTGTTCGTGAGATGAGTTTTATTTTCTAAATTAATTAAGTATTCCATCTAGTTCGCTTCCTCACACAATTGCATTAGTAAAGTAATAAATTAAGTAAATAGTAACTCTTAGGTACACACTACACAAAACACCTAGGGTTGCTATACTAGAAAATACCCTAGCATTTATACGTGCATCGAGCACCCCTCATTCTATTTTAAGTTTAGATAATCTTAAGGATATGATTAGGAAAATATAGATTTTATATTCAAAGGATGAAATTCTGGACATAGATTATAGGGACTTTTATGACGTAATTAAGTTAGGATATTTTTACATTGGAGATAGTATTACTATAGTTATAAAGGTACCGATTGTCAATCCTTTATCTTATAACCTATACCCATTATCAATTATCCCGAACAAATACTACAATGTCCTTATTACCACTTCACCTTATATAGCAATCTCTGAAAAAGAGTATAGGTATATAGAGACAGAATGTCCGAAGACCAACTCATGGTTTCTCTGCCAAGTTACACTAAACTACAAAAGCCGAAATGAACCTGATTGTATCCAGCAACTGATCATCAAGCAGGAACTCCATCAAACCTGTAGGCAGACTCCAGTCGTTCTCATGAAAGAAGCCCTCGAACAGCTCGACGACAAACATTACACTCTTTATCTTCCAACACCGACCAAAATCAAGATAACCTGCGGACCAAAGCAATACAGAACACTGCAAAGCAGCTTCCTGGTCACTATTCCGCTCAACTGTTATCTCAAGACACCCGATTTTACCATAGCCAACATGAACGAGCACATCAAAGGACAAGCCGTGAAGATCATGGAAATGCCTCAGTATGATGAGTCAAGGCACCTGGAACATTCAGCTCTAACCTTGCACACTGTGAACCTAGAAAACCTAAATAAAATCAATACAGAAGTATCCCTGCAGTCTCCAGTTAAATTGAGCGATGCTACAGAACAGTCGTTGTACCACACTACGATCCCACTATACGTAGTGTTAATCAGCGCTGTAACATTTATTATCGCCGTAGCAAGCCGACGACTACGAAGAATTCGTCTACGAAAGAAGAACGACGTTACTGAAAGTAGCTCCTAGCATCTATGCATCCCCAGACGCAAGATCTACCAATCCCAACGAGATTAAAGTGGACCACAGAAACATCTCAGCAACTATCTCAAACAGAGTTCTCAAATAGTTGCTGAACAGCGGATGGTGGTGTTACATGTAGATAGATCCTAGATACCGCTGACCAGCAATTGCAACATATTGATGCACTATAGGAACTGAAATCAGCATTGACGTAATGACCCAGTTACAACACCGAATGGAAATGGCCAAGCACGTAGCACCAACGCAGCATAATTCAACGTGCACAATGCTCTTATAATTATTAATTCATTAATGTAATTTTATTTTAAATAAATTAGTTTTATTAAATTTTGACTTTTTTTGCATCCTCTGGCTGTGGCCTTCGTAATTAGCTAAGCTCCGATTGGTTGTTGCTCGGTAACGATTTAAAGTTGTTGGGCTACGTTTGTAGCCCATGCATGCACTGGCGGAACTTTTTTTATGAAGAAAGTAAAGACTTTTACAAAGATATAAAGTCACATTTTCTTCCATATTTCGATACTAGTAATTATCCAGTAAAACATCCACAATATTCCGAATTTGAACAAAAAGGTACCAGGACTTTTTAAAAATGAGCTAGGTGGGAATTTAATTTCTGAATTTGTAGGTTTAAGGTCAAAATTATACTGTATAAAAACAACACAGGATGAGTATAAAAAAGCAAAAGGAATACAGAAACAAGTTTTAAGAAATGTACATTTTAAGAATTATTACAGGGTATTAAATGAAAATATTTACTTATAAAAGAAAAATATTATATTTAAATCTCTTAAGCACGAAATATTTACACAAGAACAGAACAAAATAGCTTTGTCAGCAAATGATGATAAACGTATTATCTTATGAAACAAAATTTCTACTTTGTCTTGGGGTCACTGTGATACTATATCCTAATGTTTGCTTAAAAATAATCATTTTCCTGTACTCATCCGATGTTTGATCTTTTTTAAGTGAATTTATATTTTATTAATGTAATAATTTTATGTAAAGACTACTTTTGTATAACTGCCGTAGTCAAAGCTACGCTTTTACTGTACTCGTCAGATATTTTGATCATATTTGTGATTGTGCAAACAAATAACTTATGATTATGTTATGTATCAATAGTTTGTAAGTGGTTAAAATAAATACTTACTACTTTTGTTTAATTAGGTTATTGGCTTCAGATTTCAGAGGATATTTTATTTATAAAAATAAATTGATGTATCGACTAATAACCATTTTCATTTAAAAAATTGAAAAGCATTTAGTTATAATGCCTCATCAACATATTTATACCACCTCATATGCATATTTGAGACAGTATAAATAGCTATTAAAATTGGGTAATTTTTAAATTAGTTTCATTCATTCATTCATTTACTAACAGTGAACTATAAACTACAGTCAACTTCTTACAACTATCAAAATGGTAAGTAATACAATTGAGAGTGTTTTATCTTAAAATATATAATTCTAAATCTATTTCAGTTTGTTTGTTTAAAACTCATGTGGTCTTATTTTTATTTCAGAATACACAAAAAGTCAACACACCCTGCTACGCTATTGCCAGTGGGGAGCCTTCATGCCTTCTGCAAGACGCGCAAGATCCGTTGGAGGGGTTTACAGAAATGTACACGCTGCAAGACAAAGTACGACGAGCTATTAACAAGAAAAACACGGTTCAGAAAAAATCTCACATAAAACGCCGTATTAACAAAAGTGAGTCGTATGTGATAACGAGTAAACCGCAGACTGGACGGCGACTGATACGCATTGAAGTATTAGATCTGGAAGCACGATCCGTCAACTCTAGCTGTCGAATCTAAGGCACTACCTTTGGGCAGTTTGATGTGTTGCTGGAGTAGAAAATATCATTAAACAGTACTGTACCGTTATTCATAGCCTTTTACATGAGAGTAGCATCCGCGTTTCCGGTTCGAGTACTAGACATGACTTATGGCCCGCCACCGCAGCTATGAAACACTAGCGCCACCACAGGCAGCTCGAAGGATTGTTCGATATTCGTGTCATTGGCGTTTTAGTTTTCGTTCAAGACGGTCGCAGAACAGCTTCGCTAGTTTGGAGCCGTCTCACTGGTACTAGTGACTACTTTGGTAACAAAATTTTTGTGGTTACCCTCACAAGGAGTAAGTTTTATCTTTACTTTAAGCCGTTACAATAATAACGGCGTCGACTGGATATTGGTAATTATTTCTAACACCAAGTAAGTTTTTTATGGTTTTTAAACCATTGTTAGATAGATTGGTTTCAATCTACTTAGGTACTTTAAAAATAGATGAATTTTCTTCTTGAATAACGTAAGTCTGTAACGTTAGATGACGTCTGTGAATTTTTAGAAGGAAAACGGTGTAACCGTTCGGATATAGATTGTTTTCAATCTACTCACTTTAATATATAATTTCCTTTTTAGATTACGTAAGCCTCTAACGGTTTTTTCCATTAGAGAAGTGTACGTTTTTATAAAATATAGGTCTGTCCGCGTGCAAGAAGAACATCAGGGAACCTGGAAGAAGGATACGAAAAACAAAATGAAAAGTGAAACATGCAAGGTTCTGTATCGAGTAATTGCAACTAGTAAGGCTTGTATTATTGAGTGAGTACAATTTAGAAAACCTAATTATCATTTAGTGAATATTTTTTTTGCTAAAATATTTTTCTTCGAAAAATATATTCATAAACTACCCTATGTTGGAAAAGTTTTATTTTTATTGCCTTAAGCAGAAATGAGCAAGGAACTACATGCATGCTCACGTATCCTCTTTTTGGGGATTAACCTTTCTTTCAGTTGAAGTTTAGGGGATAAGGGAGTCATTGTCATAACAGTAAAGCACATTTTTCGGTATCACGTCATGTATTTGTTTAACTCTATTACTCACGAACGTTTTCCATCTCATAATGTCACCATTTAACCAACTTATAGACAATCATAGAGTCACTCCAGGCGAAAGTATTTTCATCTATAGGTTCCTATTTAAAAGCCTTTAAAACTCGTTTCATGAGCTGTGTCAATAGAATGGCAGCACATAGCTCGAGGCGTGGGAGTGTCAATTTTTTATTGCTAGGAGCTAATCTCGATTTTGCCGCTATTAATCTCACGACAGGCTTGTTTTTGTAATTTGTTGTGCGTATATAAATAACAGACGCGTACAACTTTTCCAATGCGTCGCAAAATCCATGTATTTGGAATTGTCTTGTCACCGAGCCATTTAGGCATCTCAAACTTTTGTATGTCATATAATTCACATCTCAAAGTCTTCCATTCAACTTGAATTTCGTCAGCTAAAATGTCATCCCAAGTACAATTAAATAGCCAGATTTTTTGGAACAGCAGTTTTGATCTTACTGTCAATGGTGTTAGAAATCCTACAGGATCAAACGTTTTCGAAATTTCGGATAATAAGGCTCTTTTTGTCAAGTTGTCAGTGCACGTATTTATTTTATTAGTGAAATTGAACTTGACAGATAGGGGATTCCATTCCAAGCCCAATACTTTAGTTACCCCTTCATTTGTAAAATGCATTGTAGTTTGAATAAGCTCTGAAGTTGCCAATGTCCTAAGTACAGTTGGTTCGTTACTGTTCCATTTCCGTAATATTAATCCAGCGCTTTGCAGCATTTGTATCAGTTGTTGTTGGATTTTTTGCGCTTTCTTGATTGTATGGCTGCCACTCAACACGTCATCTACGTACATCTCGTTCGTTATGACGTCAGCTGCCAACGGGTATTTGTCTGCGTCATCAGTTGCAATTTGTTTTAATGTGCGTAGCGCAAGAAATGGGGCAGCCTTCGTTCCATACGTTACAGTACAAAGCTGATACTCCTTTAGTAGGCTTTTATTATTCTCCCTCCATAAAATCTTTTGTAAAAGTTGGTCATGTTCATTTACTAAAATTATTCGGTACATCTTCTCGCAGTCAGCAGTAAACGCGTATTTGTAACGTCTCCAGTTTAGCAACAATGTCAGTAAATCTTGATGAAGTTTGGGTCCACAATACATCAAGTCGTTTAAACTAACTCCCGATTCGGTTTTTTGTGATGCATTGAACACCAATCTTAATTTAGTCGTGACTGAATCCTGTTACTCCGTGATGAGGTAGATAGCAAAACGGATTCGTGTCACCTTTACTTTCTTTTATGTGACCCATTTCTAAATATTCTTGCATGAATTTTGAGTAACTAATTGAAAGTTTATTATCTTTTTTGTAGGCAGCCTTACCTCATATTTCCCATTTTCTAGTCTCCTTGTAGTTTTCACAAAGAGCTCTTCACACTGCTGCTCCTCAGCTGTCATCTTATTCTCACTTGTTCCTTCACCGACGTTTTTCAACTCCCAATTTTTCGACAAGTCTTCAATGTTATTCATGACCACATGGCAGTTATAAGTTTTCACACTTCCAGATAGAATCCACCCCAGCTGTGTCTGTTGAGCCATAGGTTGATTTTTCTCTCCCTTAATTAGACCGTTCATCAAAATTTGAAAAAACACATGTGCATCAAAAAGTATATCAATAGGCCTCGAAACGTTATATTGTGGATCGGCTAAGGTAATAGTAGTAAATGAATTGGGAAGTATAGCTCACGATACTGTATTCCAACCGCTCGCAAGCTCGCTGCGGCGCTCCGCGCCACTGAAATACAGCAGCGTGATCTAGCCCTCCCAATTCATGGGTAAAAAGGAATGACTTTTCTATGTTAAATCATTTTATAAAAGCCTCTGGTTCACAACAGTCACGTTTAAAGTCGAATATGAAATTCGACCACAGTCCTTGTTGATGACGACATAATTGTAAGGTTTACTCCAAACAGTTGAACACATTTCACGAAACTGAGACCAAGTCATGTCAGTTCCTACGTGTTCATCATAAACGTGTTTAAGATTTATGTCGTCTTGCTTGAACAATATTATAAGATTAGCATTGTCTCTTACTAGTTTTTTGGGTATTTTGGTGAAAGTTTGATTAATATAAAAGCAATCAATATTCTTATGACGACCCATAGCGAAATAATCTCGTATATTATTCTAATTTTCACAGGCAACATCATCAAATATTATTATAGAGTCTGGTAATGCCTCATGCGGGCTTAAAATTTCACTGTTGTCGGAATACTTGTTATATTTAGTGTCCGCAACCATATTCATTACCTTTTCTAGAAATACGTACTTCGGTTGATATAAAGATTTTGAATAAACATAAAGGTTTCGAAAGCATGGACCATTCCGATGTAATAACAAACTTATTACTAAGTTAGTTTTCCCACAATTAGATGGACCACAAACAATGCTACGTATAGTATTTGGTAGTAAAATTCCATGTCGTTTTTGTTTATTTAGTAAAGCAGGACAAATACGTTTTAATTCTAGTGATTCTTTTTGTTTCAGAAATTTCATATTCGACTTTAAACGTGACTGTTGTGAACCAGAGGCTTTTATAAAATGATTTAACATAGACAAGTCATTCCTTTTTTCATGAATTGGGAGGGCTAGATCACGCTGCTGTATTCCAGTGGCGCGGAGCGCCGCAGCGAGCTTGCGAGCGGTTGGAATACAGTATCGTGAGCTATACTTCCCAATTCATTTACTACTATTACCTTAGCCGATCCACAATATAACGTTTCGAGGCCTATTGATATACTTTTTGATGCACATGTGTTTTTTCAAATTTTGATGAACGGTCTAATTAAGGGAGAGAAAAATCAACCTATGGCTCAACAGACACAGCTGGGGTGGATTCTATCTGGAAGTGTGAAAACTTATAACTGCCATGTGGTCATGAATAACATTGAAGAATTGTCGAAAAATTGGGAGTTGAAAGACGTCGGTGAAGGAACAAGTGACAATAAGATGACAGCTAAGGAGCAGCAGTGTGAAGAGCTCTTTGTGAAAACTACAAGGAGACTAGAAAAAGGGAAATATGAGGTAAGGCTGCCTACAAAAAAGATAATAAACTTTCAATTAGTTACTCAAAATTCATGCAAGAATATTTAGAAATGGGTCACATAAAAGAAAGTAAAGGTGACACGAATCCGTTTTGCTATCTACCTCATCACGGAGTAACAGGATTCAGTCACGACTAAATTAAGATTGGTGTTCAATGCATCACAAAAAACCGAATCGGGAGTTAGTTTAAACGACTTGATGTATTGTAGACCCAAACTTCATCAAGATTTACTGACATTGTTGCTAAACTGGAGACGTTACAAATACGCGTTTACTGCTGACTGCGAGAAGATGTACCGAATAATTTTAGTAAATGAACATGACCAACTTTTACAAAAGATTTTATGGAGGGAGAATAATAAAAGCCTACTAAAGGAGTATCAGCTTTGTACTGTAACGTATGGAACGAAGGCTGCCCCATTTCTTGCGCTACGCACATTAAAACAAATTGCAACTGATGACGCAGACAAATACCCGTTGGCAGCTGACGTCATAACGAACGAGATGTACGTAGATGACGTGTTGAGTGGCAGCCATACAATCAAGAAAGCGCAAAAAATCCAACAACAACTGATACAAATGCTGCAAAGCGCTGGATTAATATTACGGAAATGGAACAGTAACGAACCAACTGTACTTAGGACATTGGCAACTTCAGAGCTTATTCAAACTACAATGCATTTTACAAATGAAGGGGTAACTAAAGTATTGGGCTTGGAATGGAATCCCCTATCTGTCAAGTTCAATTTCACTAATAAAATAAATACGTGCACTGACAACTTGACAAAAAGAGCCTTATTATCCGAAATTTCGAAAACATTTGATCCTGTAGGATTTCTAACACCATTGACAGTAAGATCAAAACTGCTGTTCCAAAAAATCTGGCTATTTAATTGTACTTGGGATGACATTTTAGCTGACGAAATTCAAGTTGAATGGAAGACTTTGAGATGTGAATTATATGACATACAAAAGTTTTGAGATGCCTAGGTGGCTCGGTGACAAGACAATTCCAAATACATGGATTTTGCAACGCATTGGAGAAGGTGTACGCGTCTGTTATTTATATACGCACAACAAATTACAAAAACGAGCCTGTCGTGAGATTAATAGCGGCAAAATCGAGATTAGCTCCTAGCAATAAAAAATTGACACTCCCACGCCTCGAGCTATGTGCTGCCATTCTATTGACACAGCTCATGAAACGAGTTCTAAAGGCTTTTAAATGGGAAGCTATAGATGAAAATACTTTAGCCTGGAGTGACTCTATGATTGTCTATAAGTTGGTTAAATGGTGATATTATGAGATGGAAAACGTTCGTGAGTAATAGAGTTAAACAAATACATGACGTGATACCGAAAAAGCATTGGAACTATGTTAAGTCGGAACAAAATGCGGCAGATTGCACAACCCGAGGTGTGACTTGTACTCAACTCCTCAATCACCCTCTGTGGCTCCAGGGTCCAGAATGGTTAAAAACGTTTAACAAAAACAGCAGACATGTGTTGCGCCATCCATCCGAGCCATTATTAGTCGCCGTAGAACTCATTGACAAACATAGTGATATATGTGCATAATATTTAAGCCAAATATAGGAACTTTAGTGAATGTTATATTTGAAATTATTAAGTGTATTTATAAATGAAATATTTAAGTTTTCATTATTAGTTTAAGGTTTATTTGCTATCTCCTTTTGTTTTGATTTTTATGTTAGCTCTCTTGTTTTGTAGTGGCAATATGTACGAAGTACGTATATGATTTTTAATTAAGTTAATATTTTTCTATCACCTGTAAATGATTAGGAAATCGCACTTTGGTCGCGACCCACATTTGGGGCAGTGACATTAGGTGAATCTCGCCATATGCATCGCAACAATAAATCAGTGTTCCATAAGAAGCCAATCGGTTAACTTGGGTGTTTAATTTATTTACAACATTTTAAATATCCCTCGGGCACTCAACCTTTTTTTTTGTCGCAGGAAAAATGCTGTTCGCATACCATACCACCTTGGGAGAAGCAGCATGGTTATTTGGGACTCCTCTCGAGGTATACCCACTAAAAAACCTGCGGTGTACCATTCAACGTATGTTGATAATGCATGAGAACCCGGATGGACGACTTCAATGCATCATCTACGTACGGCTATGCCGGGCCTCAGGCATAGGGTGTTAGGTGATCTTGTACACTCGGGATCACCCCAGGTCAGGCAGGCTGTGCAATGCAAGCATCGGGCCCCCGCCCAGTGCTCGCTAGCCTGCTAGGGGGAGGAGTTAAAATGTTTAGATGTTGACAGTGAATAACTATCACCATCTAAACATTTTAAGTGTAAATTGTTAATAGTAAAGATTAAAAAATCATACAAAGTATGCAATACGTTCAAGCAGTAAAGGAGTATGTCGAATAAAATAATTAATAATTCTTTTATTAAGTACAGTGCCTATATTTAATTACAAGAAAATAAAGTTGATTAAAATACAAGCTACTTTTTTGTTAAAATATACAACGTCATTTTTCATAAAGCTCTAATATTTATCAGATTATCGAATCCACAATAGCCAACCAGTCCCGCTTTAAACTTACAAATAGTATAAATTACGTGGAAATATCTATAATAAAACATTAATACTACATAATTTAAGGTAAAAATTTTAAGTCTTTTAGTATATGAGTAGTACAAGAATATGTATAGCCAAAAAGTGAACATAATCAATAAAAGATCAAGTGTCATTCTCGCGGCGGTGTTCGTGCGAGGCAGTCCTGTGTCGCGAGTGAATATCTTTACTAACAGTTCCGAGACGCGCAAAGTAGGCATCTAACGCCGTGTGCGGCGGGCAAAAGCTGTCCGCTTATCGGGCGGGTAGCATACCTACTCCCTACGGGCGAGATGCGCATGCACCGCACCTGTGCGTCTATTATATGACTTGTTTACTACGGCAAGAATGGACGCTAACTCCGAAAAAATAATGAATATAGACGAGCCGTCAATAACAACCGAACCAAGTACACCAAGCCCAAGTATCTACCTAAATGAATGCGTCAAAGAAATGAACGAACGTGCAAAAAATATGACAGAATATACAAATATGGAGAGAAGTGAAAAAATAAAAACTGAAAGACCAACAAAACGAAGGACAGAAGAGGAGGATGGGGAATGGAAATTAGTTAAGAAGGATAAAAAAAATAAAAATATAAATAAAATGGAAGTGTACATTACATGTAAAAAAAAAATACCTAAACAATTTACACTGGCGAGAATATTTAAGGACTTGAACATTGGGGATATTATCAAAATTAAGTATTTATCCCCATATAAAATCAGAGTGGATTTTGATAACGATTTAAACATGGAAAAAATGATCACTTCCAAACAATTTATAGATAAAGGTTGGAACTTTCAAAAGTCTCTGCAAGTCACTTATACTAATGGTACTATCAGAGACGTTGACATGGACCTTAGTAACGAGGAGATAAAAAACAATATCAAATGCGACAGCCGCGCGCCTCTGGCTTCTGTTTTCCGTCTAAAAAAACGAAGAGTCAATGGAGAATGGACGTCAAGTGAAACCGTTAGACTGGCATTCAAGGGCTCGTTCCTACCATCTCACGTTTTCGTAGATGATCTTCGCATTAAGGAGCACACAGTTGAGTTATCGAATTCTAACAATATGTTCTCACCACTGTTTGAACAAAAAACAACAGAAGCGAATATCCACCCCGTTCCTCACAGCTATGCCTCCGCCGTTAAGGTACAGGCAGACGTTCACTCGAATATGCCGCACAATAAGAGAGGAAACATTTCAAAGTCGAAGAAAAAGCTAGGAACATCTGCTAGAAAAGCTTCCACAACGTCCAAATATGATAGAATCGAATCACAAATATACAATGAGGACCTTACATTAAACATGTCACAGAACTCAGAAGATGATTCAAACCCTGAGCCCAAAATAAAAAATGAGTCACGGCTGAAAAGAGATGTTACCTTCGGGGAGTTGTTGTCCAGACAAAGAAATTATATTTACGAGAAGTGATTCTTTCCAACAAAAACTCAAGTCTGCAATCAAGTGTTGTATCGAATGGTTAATTTTAATTATGGTAGAAAATATTTCAGAGTGGCCAATTTCAAAATTATTATTATTAGAATATGTTAGTAGATAAAAACAATGTACGTAGTAATTTTAACACTCTTTTGTGGAACAGTCAAAGCCTGCGACCTAAATTAAATTGTTTTGAAAACTTGCTGTTACAAGAGAATATCCACATTGCTGCTGTTTGCGAGACCTGGTTGGAGCCGGAAAGTCACATAAAGGTTAGAGACTACAATATTTATCGCTGTGATCGTGATGATTCCTATGGTGGTGTAGCGATTTTTACACATAGGTCTGTACAATCTCAACGTATTAGTGTTCGTCACCCAAATCCAGAGATACAAATTATTCATGTTAAAATTTACAACTGCACTGATACTGAAAATGTGATTGGGTTGTACTGCCCCTCTTCTGTACGTACTAATTTTCAGGATTGGGATTTCATTTTTTCAATTTCTACTAAAAAGACGGTGTTTCTCGGGGATTTTAATGGGCACCATACTAATTGGTCGATAAAAACGACCAAAGGGGAAACCAGATATACGATGCGTTGTCAGAAAACCTCCTTGTCGTACTAAATGATGGTACTCCGACAAGACTAAGACTGGTTAATGGTGTTTTACAACAGTCCTCCCCAGACATTTCCATATCCACCTTCGATATAGCACTAAAATTTGATTACAAGACTTTAAATGAAATGCTAGGTAGCGACCATCGATTTATTAAGATATCGATAGCCCCGCCCATGCCAATATTGCCGGTTACCAGAAAAAGAAATTTCAAAAAGGCCGATTTAACGTCATATAAGGAAATTGCAGGAAAGCTCTTTGAAAATTTCTCAATCTTAAATGATTTACAAAAATCATATGACATTTTTGTCGATTATATCAACATAGCCGCTGAAATTAGTATTCCTTATACTATTTTAACTCAAAATCCTATTAGTTTAATTCTCTCCTAAGCCTTACTGGGACCCCTCACTATCAAAAGCAGTGGCAGAACGCCGTTTGGCACTCTCGCGTTTTCGTCGAAACCCAACCCCCTGCAACTTAGATGTTTTGAAACGTAAAATAAATGTTGCGCAGAATCTAATTCGTAAAGCTAAAATAAAAAAAAAACAGAATTTCTGCTCATCTATAGATCAATCTACGACTGCTAAAGTACTTTGGGAAAAAATAAAGTGGATCTTCTTCAATTTTGTTAAAAACTATCAATGTGTAAACGACGATATGGCAAGTGCTTTGTTACATGATCTGGCCCCTGATTTTGTTTCACCGGCCTGCCCAAGATTTTCTTCCACCAATGACCGATTGGATGATCCGATTTCAGAGACAGAAGTGGAAAACAGCATACCAGCTAAAAATACTTCTCCTGGAGCAGATGATATAAGTTATCTAATGATAAAGCACTTGCCATTAAACACTAAACGTTTTTTAACCCAACTTTTCAATAAGTTTTTTGAGAACGGCTTTGTCCCAGCACAGTGGAGAGAAATCATAGTGGTCCCTATACCAAAACCAGGGAGAGATCAGACAGCAGTTTCATCTCTTCGTCCTATATCTATGTTGTCATGCCTTTGTAAAATATTTCACAACATTTTAAATAAGAGATTGGACTGGTTTTGTGAAGAGAATAATTTATTTTCAATTCATACTACTGGTTTTAGAAAGGGTTATTCTTGTTACGATAACCTTAGCATTTTGACTTATAGAATTTTAAAAGGTTTTCCTGAAAATAAACCAACAGTGGCATGTTTTCTCGATATAAATAATGCCTACAATCACATTGATATTAAAGCTTTACTTTTGACGTTGGATGATGCTGGTGCTGGCTCTAGACTGTGTTCGTATTTGTGGAACTTTTTAAATCAAAGAACACTTAAAATCCATGTACGGAACAATACGATATCTAGAAGCACGAACATGGGCCTGGCACAAGGCGATCCACTATCACCTCTCCTCTTAACATAGCAACTAAAAAGATTTGTTACTTTATAGACCATGTATATATCTCACAGTATGCAGACGATTTCGTAATATATAATCCTTGCGTTACTTTATCAGACGGTTCCCAAAATTAACAGTTACCTTTGAATAAATTTATTGACCTTTAATCAGAAATAGGCTTAGAGGTGTCAGTTAGTAAAAGTAAAGTTTGTATATTTAAAAGGGGTTTTAGGAGAGAATCAATTCAGATTAAAATTAACGATACTTATTCAGACGAGGTGGATACTGTTAAACATCTAGGCGTATGGTTCGATCGATCACTGAGATGGTCAAAACATTTAAATAAAATGAAAGAGAAAGTTATGAAACTTTTGAACATCTTAACCTATCAAGCTTTAATTACCCACCGGTGGCCGCGAATAATAGATTTTTTATTGTGTCTCTTGACCTTGGCCTGACAGGTTACAAATCTTTAAGGGTTAGGGCATTCATCCCACTCACTTAAGGCGATTGTATTTAACCCTGATTCGCAGTAGATTAGACTATGGAAGCTTCCTATATGATAATTGTTGTAGATCCTTATTAAATAAAATTGATATCTTACAAAATCAATGCTTAAGATTGATTGGAGGGTTCATTAAATCTACCCCTATACACGTCATGGAGAACGATCTGTTCATTCCACCGCTATTCGTCAGAAGACACTATCTGGCGGCAAAGTATTGGCTAAAGTGTAAATCTGTCTCTTGTAATGTACTTATCAATATTTTAAACAAACTGGATGAACCACCTCACATTCGTTATTGGAATCAGAAAAAGTTACCGTTACTAATTTATGTCCACCGATATTTGAACGAAATACGCATGCATCGTAGTAAGCAGCTTGATATGTTCTCATTAAAAACATGGACCAGCAATGTGGATTTACTCGACAGCATCTATTGGGACTTGAATTGTATAGACAAAAGTAAAAATAAGTATGATCAAAATGAACTACTCGAACTTTGCAACCGGACCATTTATAAACGTTACTCTGGATTTTACAAATTGTTTACGGATGGGTCGAAAGATGATTGTAGGGTCGGGGCCGCTTTTTATGATCCTCAAAACAATGTCAAATGCAAGTTAAAGATGGATTCCGGAATCTCAGTTATGTATGCGGAACTGGGTGCCATCCTGGAGGCACTTTCATATATTAGGTCAATTGATTTCCATAGCTTCACCGTCCTGTCAGACTCCAAGAGCGCTTTGCAACACTTGGCTCGGTGTACCTCGAGTTTTCGAGGAACACCGATAGCCTACCTGATTATGGAATCCATTTTAGCATTAAACAGTGAAAATAAGAAGGTTATGTTACAATGGGTCCCTGCTCATATTGGTGTTCTAGGAAACGAAATCGCAGATGCACTAGCTAAGAAAGCAACACACGAAGGAATTGAAGTTAATTTTCTACCTACCTCATCACATCTGTTGTCAGTAGTAAAGCGTCGATGTTCAGAACAGTGGAGTGAATATTTTGATGAACGGTCTCTGATGAAGGGCATCTGGTACAGAACAATACAACCTGTTCTGTGTAGATGTCCTTGGTTTGACAGAACCAATATGAGCAGAAACGACATAGTCACAGCTCTCAGACTTCGCTCCGGTCACATACCCTTGAATAGCTTCGGATTTCTTATGAAGAAAACACAGTCACCGAGGTGTAGCAAATGTAACATCATAGAATATGCGTATCATGTTATGATGGAGTGCGTCAGGAGCGAGGCTGCGAGATTACAATTTTTTAATATGAATAACTATACGTATCAGATAGGTATTTGTAATAGTGTTTTATCTGATCCGTCTTCTGATGTTGCTAATAAATTATACTCTCTTGTACAAATTTCAATCAAACGACGGAATATTGTTATTTAAACTAAAATGTAAAATGTAAGCACTATGAGGGTGACATCTTCTTCTAGAAAAAACCCTCCATAAAATAAATCTGATAAAAAAAAAAGATCAAGTGCAACAAGAGAATACGTTAAATGCCTAACTAGCGATATTATTATTTCAGTTTTACCAACGTGTCGTTATTGCGAATGAGGTCGGTTTCCGTTGTTTCGGATTTTCTCATGTAAATTCTGCCGGCGCGAACCCATATGAATTTATAATTAAGCTCCTTTTCACGTTTACGTGCTGCCGCGTAGAGTAGTTTGTTATCTGGCGATAGATTTTCGATCACAAACACTGGCGATTTTTCCTCACTAGCAAAACCTAAATTAGAAGTGTTTAGCTTATCGCGGCTGTGCCTTTTATTGTACTCCGTAACAGCTGACAAAACACAGTCACGAATACGCGGCGTGGTAAATTTCACAATAATAGTGCGAGGTCTAGGGCTGTTAGGATAAAGTTTCGCCACCCGTGAACAATACTGGATGTCGTAGTCGTCAATCTCATAATTGACTGTGCGTCATAACGTTTGTACAATGTTCACAACGTTTTCTAATTTCTTTTCTGGTACGCACTGAATTTCCTAAAACTACGAAAGGTTCCGATTTGTTCATTTATTGCGGTTAAGCTGCTTTTTAAATGAATTATCTGACGTAATTCCGATCCAGATACGTAATCACTCGATGTCTCAGCGTTAGCACTAGATGGAGGAATATCCAGTTTGCTGGGCATTTTGCGAGGAGTGACGTTGAATGAGGATGGAGCCAGTGTGGTAGGTGCTGATGGGCGAGTCAAGGCCTCCGAATTGTCGCCCCTTGGCTGTTTACTCATACAAAGCGGGCACAACCAACAAGCCAGTGCAACTGTGTCGATACGATCTATTTCGTCAACACTCATATTTAGGCACTGGAAGTGGCAAATTTCCTTACATTTTGTACACTTCACATAATTGTTGTCCGCTATTTCGTGGGTACAAGCTATGCACGATTTCATATTCGTAAAAGAAGATTGACAGCGGATTGAAGTTAGATTATAATAATTCACAATGCAAGCACAAAGAAATGTGTTTGTGTGAGCGGGACAGCAATTAGGGCTAATAACGTCTCACAAGGTAGCGGTGGGGTATGGAGGCACAGCACGAGGCACTCACCTCCGCCTCGTCCAGCGGTCTCCCCTGGCCTGCCAGGTTGCTGTTCAGCAGCCACAGCGGGCTCAGTACACACTATACACACACGCAGCACGAGGCACTCACCTCCGCCTCGTCCAGCGGTCTCCCCTGGCCTGCCAGGATGCTGTTGAGGAGCCACAGCGGGCTCAGTACACAGACTGAAGGTAGGGCTCGTTGGGCAGCCATGGCCGAAGCCTTAGTTCCTGCGACGGCGTGGGTGACTCGTTCGTGAGGACAGTCGTAGCGGACGCCGCCGCCGCGGGATACGCAGGCAACGGCTTTTTCTCGGCAAGTGCCTTCGAGGCCGGTCACCCAGATCTAAAAGAAGAAATGGTATTTTAAAACTGACATACAAATTAGATTACGGTCATAAGGAATGGGGTGGGTTATGCCAAACTTGACTGTGTGTGTTAAAGAGATGTGGAAAAATCGTGTCATAGGAGGGTAAGGGGGCCTAACACGTGTATGTTTTGCGTGACGAAATGTGTGGATGAGACCTTAACCATATTGAACAACCACAAGTCCTCAACCACATAGTAAATACAATAGATAAAATAATACTATACACCGGACTGCAATATGTATCTACAAATGAGTACAAAGAAAGTGTAAGGAATAAACTACTGCCATGAAATAAAAACTTTTATTTTGCTGTGACAAACTAATTTACTTACGCAGAATCCGTCAAAAATAGGTCCGGCCTTCTTTATGTTACTAACATCAAAACTTTCAAACGCAGCTACAATTTCTTTATCCAATAACGTCGAATCGTTTGACTTTTTTGAAGACTGCTCTTGTGATAGCTAAAAAAAAGTTATAATACAAGTAATATCTTTTGGTACTTAAGTATGAGAGTTCGCGGATCGTGGCGCGGATCGCTGCCGCGATCCGCGAACTGTCACTACAACAATTGTATATTTAATTTACACTGAGTCCCTAAAACACAATTGCGCCTCTAAATGCACTACACTTAGATTCCGTTATTCAAAGTCCCCGGATTATTGAATTTATGGAGACTGCGGTACGCGTCTGCCTCCTACTACGTTCTTAGACGAACTCACTCTCTTGGGGTGAAAGCCTTTGAATAACTGGGCTCAGAGTCTCCAAGAATGTTTTATTTATTTAAACTTTATTACACAGATTTGAAAAAATCATACAATATGTGGACTTAATGCCATGAGGCATTCTCTACCAGTCGACCATAAGGCTAAACAGAGATGTTTTGTGGGCGGTGCGATAAAGACACACAATTAAATATATATATATATATATATATTAATATAATCAACATAAAAATGCATAAACTAAATACGATCATTTATGTGTACTCATGAACTAAATAATATTATACATAGACTACATAGGCCTGATGATACATACATAAATAATTATGACGACATTAAGTAAGAGATTAAAAGAGTTCAAGTGGATGATTGCAATTGACAAAGAAAATGGGCGCGAACACGCTTCTTGAAAGAATATTTTCATGGCGCTCGTTTGATATTGTCGGGAAGGGAGTTCCAAAGCCGAATGGATTGAAGAATAAAAGAGTTGGAAATTAAGCCAGTGCGGTGGGAGGAGTGGAGAGAGTAAATTTATTAGTGGAGCGTAAGTTACGGAAATGCGTAGAACTAAGAAGACGAAATGCCGATTTCAGGTAGGAGGGAGATTTAGGATTATTTAATATCGAAAGGAGAGCGGTTAAAACTCTGACATTGCGTCGAAGAGAGAGGGGAAGCCACTGAAGCTGAGAGCGGTACGAAGAAATGTGATCAAATTTGCGTATGCAGTAAATGTAACGAATGCCATTATTAATAAGACGATCCAACTTGTTAAGCAAAATTTGGTTTATGTCTGGGTAACACACATCAGCATAGTCAATGAGAGGTAGAACTAGGGACTGGACGAGGGAGATTTTAGTCTTAACGGGGAGAAAATGCTGAAGTCTGCAGAGGGAGCGTAGTGTAGCGGTGACCTTTCTACTAACTTCGGCAACGTGAGTGGTCCAACTAAGCGTGGGGTCTAAGTGAAGTGCAAGGTTTTTGACACTCGGGCAAAACGGAATATATACCCCGTTTAAGCTAACTGGGGCCAAGCTAGTAATGTCAATCCGGCACATTTGTCGCTGACTACCAATAATGATGGCCTGGCATTTTTGGGATTTACAGCTACACCATAACGGTCAGACCAAGATGATATATGCCTGAGGTTATCATTAAGTTGCTGTACAGCGAGGTGAATTTCGTCAAAGTGGTACTGCCGGTACAGCTGAAGGTCGTCATACAGATGGTAAGATGAGCCAATGTCATCAGTTATTGAATTTATGAAAATAGAGAACAGCAATGGCGGTAGTATACCACCCTGAGGTACACCAGTGTGCAATTCACACCAGTGAGAAAGGGTCTGATCAACATGCACCACCTGCTGACGATCTCGAAGGTAAGAGGCAAACCATGGAATGGTTTGGTGCAGTAGTGGAGAAGTTGAAGTGGGCTAATAAGGAAAGAAGGATGTCGTGGTCAACCGTATTGAACGCATTAGAAAAATCAATAAGGACAAGTACGGTTACTTTTCCATGCTCCATACCATCCCTGATGTCTTCAGTGACTTTGAGTAAGGCAGTGCTAGAGCTGTGGCCAGGACGAAAACCTGATTGGAAAGTACTCAACAACTCGTTTGTGAAAATAAACTTTGAAATTTGGATATGGACAACTGATTCAAGAACTTTAGAGAGAAATGGGAGGACGGAGATGGGTCTATAGTTGTTTAGTGTACTAGGGTTAGATATTTTAGGTAGTGGGATAACAAAAGCTTTACTCCATAACCTGGGATACGACCCAGAGGTGAGGGAGAAATTGATGATATGAGTTATCAAGGGAAGAATTTCATTAAGGATAATTAAGATCATGGCACGACTAATATCATCAAAACCGATCGCCATAGATTTAATAGAGTATATGCTTTTCCTGACCACATCAGCAGACACTGAAGAAAAGGAAAATATATCTTGCAAAGGAGATGGCTTGGAAGCAATTTCAGAGATAGTTTTAGATCTGTTGCTTTGGTCAAGGACAGAAGTAGAAGAGAAATGAATGTTTATCATCAGGTGAGAAAGAAGATGAAAGGGATGGTTTTATAGAGTTTTTGCCTATGCCCAATGTCTTGAGAAACTTCCACACGTCAGCCAAAGAAGAATCAGATATATTTTCATGAATGTAACGACGTTTGGCTGATCTCACCACCCAGTTGCATCGGTTCCTTGCAGATTTGAAGTTGCTCCAGTTAGAATCCGAGCGGTCCTGCTTAAATTGACGAAAAGCTTTGTCGCGTCGTGTCATAGCCATACGCACCTCTTTGGTGATCCAAGGAGCAGGAGGCCTCTTAACCTTTACTGGACGAAGAGACGTTGTAGAGAGAAAGCAAATATAAATTAAATTGGGCTACTTTAGTATCAATAGAGGTTGCCGCAATAACTGGTTCCCAGTCAAGAGCAAGTGCGTCTTTCCTTAAACCCTCCACATCAATCTTAGAGAGATTGGGCATGAGCAAAGAGATCGGTTTCTGTTTAGTGGTGTGGATCTTGTAGGAGGCAAAAAGGAGGTCATGACGAGAGAAACCAGGGGCGACATATTATCCGTGGGAGATGATGTTAGTTGGAGAGAATGTAAGAATAAGGTCGAGCCATGTATCAGGGGAGTCAATATTATGATGAGTGGGTTGAAGAGGAAGACTTGAGAGATTAAGAGGAAATTAAGGAAAGCAGCTTGATAGAGGCTGTAGAGTTGACTAAAACGTTAGTGTTGAATGAAATCACCCATGATAATTTGATGCGTGTACTCAGAGCTGATAGATTCCAGGGCTGACTCAAGACTCCCGAGGTAATCAACACTCGGGGGACAATAAACTTCACCTAGTATGGCTTTAGTACCTTTGAGGTTCACTTCGATAAAAAATAATTCAGCAGATGCATTGTAAGGAGCCGGGGACATTTCAACCACTTTATAAGGAATGTTGGAGCGGAGATAGATAGCAACGCCACCGCCACCCTTACCTATACGATCGTTATGATTAGTACGTACCCAGGGATATGATATATAGCCGAGTCCAATCCAGGCTTGAGCCAGCTCTCAGAAACAAGGACAGCGTCAACGTAATTACATGAGAATGAATTAACCAGTTCCGAGTAGTGAGAGGGAATACTTTGTGCATCAATGTGACATATATTAAAAAACCTCTAAAGCTGGAAACATATTATCGGACGCGGCTTACGGACGCGGCTTACAGCCGCGACTGATCAGTGTGCACGGTCCTCGGACGTTGCTTGCGGACGCCATGAGTGTGACCACATTAAGTAAATTTATACGTTTTTGGTAGGTATATTTGAGACAAAGAGGACGATGATTTAGTAGTGCTATGATTTAGTTGTAATTTCAGTAGAAAATCGGTATCGTTTAGTAGATTTTGGAAGAAAGCGGCTGACAGCCCCGTCTGATTAATAATGTGCACGGTCTTTCGGACTAGTGTTGCCGAATAATCGATTTTCAATTAATCGATTATTCCCACCCTAAATAATTTAATAAATAGCAAAATCGATACTATCGATTATATCGATATCAAAATTTAGGACAATACAGTCGATTATAATCTATTAAAAGATTATAATTGCGTATTTTGATAATACTATCAATAAACTCGATTATTATGTAGGTATCGATTAATTTACAATTATTTTTAAATATAATCGTCATTCATATAACGTTTTCTTAGACATCTTCTGTACAATGGCACAATATTACTAAAACCGTATTAGAGCTATCTAAGTACATATTTAACAAATTGACGACACACTCGAAGACATCATGACCAAGACAGCAATACTATCTATACGATAGGTCAATTAAATCGATTGGATCTATATAATCGATTATATCGATAGTATTGCTTCAAAACTTGATATCGATACTATCGATTATATTGTATTTGACTATGCATTATAATCTATTAATTGATTATATTTGGTAAAAACAGGAATCGATATTATCGATTAATAGTACTATCGATTTTTAGATTATTTGGGCCCCATTTTGAACTATCGATTATAATCGATGCACAATCGATGATACGGCAGCACTATTTCGGACGTTGCTTGCTCCGGAGCGGAATCTCGGGAACCGGAGAAATTCACCGGTGGTTGGCCGATCTCCGGAGAATCTCCGGAGATCTCCGGAGAATTTTGTTGTATAATTTGAAATTTAGCCTCTATTCAGTTAAGGATAGTTAATATTGTGAAATTTGAATCTTGTAATGAAAGATATAACTTACATAAATGTATTTATGGGATTGGACAAAAAAAAGCAGTCAATAAACGAAAATAGTCTTTATTGAATGAAAATTATGATTTTAAAAAGGGAATTTTAAGCAAAAATTTAGTTTTGGTGTGATTAATCAATTTTAGATATTAAAATTATATCCGTGCGACTAAATAACTAACTAAAAATCATAGAAGTCTTTAGAAAGAAGAACAAATAAAATTAATAAAAAAATGATTAGAAATAATATAGAGATGCCTGACTACGGGAGTATCAAATAAAACTTAAAACTGTTTAAATGATTTTCATTTATTACCTAATTACTGACTCTGAGTACCTACAGTTTACAAAATACCCGTATTCGTCTAGATCAGGTGTCCGGCGATCTACTTATTCACGGTCGGGCCCGGTTACCTCTTCTGCCGAACACCGATACTAAAGGTCCTTCAGAAACTCTTTAACTCCGTCTTGCTCGAGGGAAGAACGCCGGAGGCATGGAACAGAGGTGTGGTGGTGCATTTCTTCAAGAAAGGAGATAACACCTTGCTGAAGAATTACAGACCCATCTCGCTTCTGAGCCATGTTTACAAGTTGTTTTCGAGGGTCATCACGAATTTTCTGGCACGTAGGTTCGATGATTTCCAGCCTCCCGAACAAGCAGGTTTCCGAAAAGGCTTTAGCACCATAGACCACATCCATACGCTGCGACAAATTATACAGAAGACCGAAGAGTATAGCTTGCCACTATGCTTGGCGTTTGTGGATTATGAGAAGGCCTTCAATTCGATTGAGACTTGGGCAGTGCTACAGTCTCTCCAGCGTGCCATATTGACTATCGGTACATCGAGGTGATTAAATGTTTATATAAAAACGCCACCATGACGGTCCGAGTACAGGAACAGAGCACGAAAGCTATTCCTCTGCAGCTAGGCGTAAGGCAGGAAGACGTTGTTTCTCTGAAACTGTTCACCGCCGCATTGGAAGATGCTTTTAAACTCCTGGAATGAGAAGGATTCGACATCATCATTAATGGCACATTACATTACATTACTCACCTTCGTTTTGCCGACTATATTGTGGTCATGGCAGAATCGCTGGAAGACCTCGGTACAATGCTCGATGGCCTTAGTAGAGTTTCCCAACATTCAGATGAACATAGACAAAACAAAGATTATGTCGAATGCCCATGTTGCCCCCCTACCCAGTACCAGTTGGGAGCTCTATCCTCGAAATTGTTGACAAATATGGTTACCTGGGGGCTGGGACAAGTGATCCAGTTGGGTGGGTCCAATTTTGAGAAGGAGGTCAATCGACGAAACCAACAGTTATCAAAAATTAATATTTCTATTAATCGTCCCTATAAGCCGAAAGAACCGGAGAAAAACCCTGTTTCTCCGGAGATTTCTCCGATTACTTTCACCGGTGAATCACCGGAGATTCTCCGGAGATCTGTGCTCCGGTGCAAACCTCTACGCCCTATTCCACAAAGAACTGTAGACGAAGTAACATGTCGAGTACTAGTAGTGAAAGTGAGGATGATTTTCTTGAATTAGCGGCGGCTGCTTTATGCTGTCCACCCAGAAAGAAAATAAATAGAAGCGTATGGGTCCATGACATAAATAAAGAAAGATCAGTGTCTGGTGAATTCCACACTTTGTATCCACATTTATTAAGAGATGAACGCCGGTATAAACTGTATTTAAGAATGAATGAGAATCAATTTAATTTTTTGCTAAATCTAATCGAAAATGACATTGAAAAAGAATTAACACAGTTTCGTACTCCTATATCAGCAAAAGAGCGTTTAGTCGTTACTTTGAGGTAAGTAAATAATACAGTAAAATTATTAGAGTATTCTTTATTTAAAATAAGCTTAAAATGATTCATTAATTATTGATTATTATGATTGATTTTGATTAATTATTTTCAATATTTATTTCTTTTTTTTTATAATCAAAAATTCTTTAAGAACGGTATATACTGGGCCTTGATATCTATGTTGTGAAGAATTTTCTTCAGAATCAGGCGTGTTAGACGTTGATGCCGTTGATGGAGACTGAGATATTTGTAAAGTGGAAGGTTGAATGCTGGGAGAAGAAGATGTATGGTATGCCATCTGTGGTGAAGGTATAAATTGTAAAGAGGAAACTTGTCGAGTGATAGAAGAAGAAGGAGAGTATGCAATCTGGGGTAAGGGTGACGACTGAGGTACGTACTGTGGGGAAGAAACTTGCTGAGTGACAGGAGGAGATGAAGAGTATGCAATCTGGGGAGAGGGTGACGACAGAGGTACGTACTGTGGGGAAGAAACCTGCTTAGTGACAGGAGGAGAAGGAGAGTGTGTGATCTGGGGTGAGGGTGACGACTGAGGTACGTACTGTGGGGAAGAAACCTGCTTAGTGACAGGAGGAGAAGGAGAGTGTGCGATCTGGGGTGAGGGTGACGACTGAGGTACGTACTGTGGGGAAGAAACCTGCTTAGTGACAGGAGGAGAAGGAGAGTGTGCGATCTGGGGTGAGGGTGACGACTGAGGTACGTACTGTGGGGAAGAAACTTGCTGAGTGTCAGGAGGAGAAAGGGAGTAATGAGGGTCAAAACTCTGAGGTGGAGGCGAGATATTGTGTGGAGACAATGTATGGCGATTAAAATGTGGAGGTGAACTATAAGTTGAAATAGAATCTCCGTTACCCTCCAAACACATCTTTATCTCTATCTCGTGGACCATATTCATTATCTTATATTTTATTCTAACCTGCTCCAATTTGGAAAACTTCTTGACAGTTTCAGAAATACTATTGAAAAATAGGTCAATGTCAGTTTTTTCCGATTTCCTTTGAGATCTTGCTTTCATTAGCTTTAGCATATCCTCGTGATATGTGTCTAAGTGCCGTTTTTTCTGTTGGGTGTTATTTTCGTTAAATTCGGTGTTTATCTCTACACCAGGCAATTCACTTATCTCATGCGAGAATTCTCCTACTGGTGCTGCTGTGGTGTTTCGGTTTGCCATAAATGGTAATAAAAAGGCCATTTCATCTTCAAATTTCCATTTTTTAAAATTCTTGACTCCTTGGCCGGTTACAGTCTTTCTCCTAGATATTGCGTGGATGAACGCATTGCGAAGCAGGTTCCACTTATTTTTGCATTGCGTAGCTGAAATAAAATAAGATTAAAATAAGATTGATAGTTATCTATTAATTTGATTCATTGTAATTTTTTTCAGGTTTTTGCGACCGGAGAATCACTTCGATCACTAGGATTTAGATACAGAATGGGATTTAGCACAGTAAGTATTGTTCAGGATGTCAGTGTTGCTATTTGGAAGAATTTAAAAGATATATTTATGACAAAACCTACTAAAGAAAAGTGGAAGGAAATTGCTAAAGCATACAATGATAAATGGCAGTTCCCTAATTGTATAGGCAGTTTAGATGGCAAGCACGTTATGTTGTTTTGCCCAAAAAATGCAGCATCATCATTTTACAATTATAAACAAAGGCATTCCGTGGTTCTTTTAGCACTGGTTGACGCCAATTATAAATTCATTTATATTGATGTTGGTGCATTTGGACGTAACAGTGACGGAGGTGTATTCGCTCGGTCAACACTAGGAATTTCTTTGGCCACGAACACCGCCGATGTGCCAGAAGATATTCCTCTGGAAAATTGTAGAGGACCCATGCCATATGTTATTGTAGGAGACCAAGCATTTCCGTTAAAACGATATTCAATGAGACGTATAGTAAAGAAACTGCTTCCATAGACATAAAGAAAAAAACTTTCAATTATAGATTATCTCGTGCTAGAAGGACTGTGGAAAACGCATTTGGCATTTTGGCAGCAAGATGGCGGATTTTTCATACTGATATTGAAGTTCAACCCGAATTTGTCGATAAAATTATTTTAGCTTGCTGTTGTTTGCACAACATGCTACGTAGCGACGAAGAAGATAGTGTTTTTATGCAAGAAGAACAACCTAATGGTATACCAGAAAACTTTACATCATTGGAAGGTACTCGTCAAAATAGGCTAGTTGACACCACCAATCAATTGACATACTTTTTATGAGTTGTCAAAACAGATATCTTCTTAATAATTTGTATGGCGATATCGGATTATGACGTCACTATCCGATAAACTCAACTGCCTTACTTTTTTACGATTTTAAAGCAATCAAAAATCAGTTTGCCTCTTAAATGAAATTGTACTGAGTTATTAGGCCTAAAATAAAGTGTCTATTTTAATAAATGATGCCTTAGAATTATTTATGAATGGGGTCAACATCCCTATTCAACCCAAGAAGCATTTTCTGTGCGTGACAAATTTAGTGACTATTTTATTTCTGAGAATGGGCTTCTGCCTTGGCTAAATGTACAAAGGAATTAAAATCTATTAAATAAGTAATAAACTTGTGTAATTTATTTCAAAAATATCTTTAAGTTCCTACCTACTACCTACTTCTAAGTGAAAAAATTATCTTCCAAAAAAATAGTAAACTTCCGAAAAAATAGTTAGGTACCTAATGATCAAAAAACATCTTCTGTTTAAATTAACTTTTTATTTCAAAAGCTCAGACTATAAACAACTGTTTAATACCGGATTTTTTAGAACCAGTTCAAAAAACGACCTTATTGCTTGAGCGACGGATTGAATCCCGGCTAACCCGGGCCCGTTTCCGGCTGCTTATAGTCCGAGCCTTACTCTGTAAAAACCAGCCTAATTTAATCCATTACAAGCAAATTTCATACTTTCTTATAACTCTAGACGACCAGTGTGTAGGTAGTAGTGCTAGGGTTGACTGCTACATGAAGCTACTGACACCATCTAGCGCACAGTTAAACAGTTATAATAATGTATGATCGTTATAATATTATTATAAGTACCATGCATGATTCACAATTTTATAATAATAATACGCAATTTTAAATAATAAATAAAGTAGATCCTAGTTTCTGCACTGTTTTTTTATTTTAAATCCTTCATAAAGTTATTTCAAAATAGATAATCCACTCAACAACGAATACTAAAAGAGTTTAGCTATGTACTTGCACTTCAGCTTAGGTTATGTTTAATTACACAATAAGATAGATACCTATAACTATAAAAACCGGCCCAGTGCGAGTCGGACTCGCGCACGACGAGTTCCGTACCATTATCTATAAAAACGGCAAAAAAATCACGTTTGTTGTATGGGAGCCCTCTTAAATATTTATTTCTTTCTGTTTTTTAGTATTTGTTGTTATAGCGGTAACAGAAATACATCATCTGTGAAAATTTCAACTGTCTAACTATCACGGTTCATAACATACAGCCTAGTGATAGATGGACGGACATACAGACAGACAGACACACAGACAGACAGGCGGACAGCAGAGCTTTAGTAATAGGATCCTGTTTTACCCTTTGGGTACGGAACCCTAAAAATACTTACGTTTCTCTACCACTGAGTCTTTCGGCAGCTCGTAATCGTCTTGCTAAAGTAAACTTTGCATACAAGATTATTATCTAGTGGGCGTCATTTGAGAAAACCCTCATTACCTACTCTGTTTACTTTTTTAACTCGAAAAATAAAAAATATGTTACTACTTAGTAGGTACCTACCTACGCGCGTTTTGGAAACTGAATAAATAAATACTAACCCGTAATATTTAGTTCGGCAGCTATTTGCTCCCAGGCTTCTTGTTTTTTAGATGCATAGTGGTATTCTTTTAATTTAATATTATATAGTAATTCCTTGTTGCGAACACACTCAATTATTCGTTCGTCCATTTTTACGTTAGGCATGTGCAAGCTCTCGCGCAGTCGGCGTCCTTCTGACGCTCGGACGCGTCCGCGCCCCGTGCATACCGTCCGCGGACGTTTTCGGCTTACAGAAACATCCAGCGCGCCAGATTGCTGTCGGACGTCCGAGCGCTCAAGGTCAGGCCAAGGTTACGTCCGCGACTTACGTCCGATGGTTTGCACACCGTAGTGTACATTCAATACCTAGATTCCTTTAAGTCGCGGCTGTAAGCCGCGTCCGTAAGCCGCGTCCGATAGTATGTTTCCAGCTTTAGACGCCACAAATGTTTGATTAATTCATTCATTGAGAGTGGTAATGTTGTCAAAAGAATCATCATCATTCAAAGAAAGATCGAGGTGGAATAATACAAATCGTCATCCATATACAATAAAATAGTAAATACAAATTATAGGAATATAAATGGTATAAACAAAAAAAAAAGGACAAGAGCACAATGCAATGCTTTGAAAAACATCACTGCCCCAACCTGCCGACTTACAAGAATGTATTTTAAATAACATGAGTTTCATAATCTACGTGAAACGGAACGCAGCGTCAGTCAGCCAGTTCACTCACGTCACGCTGCGGTCAATTTCTGAACGGATTAAATTAAAAATATTTTTTTTGTTGACAATTGACACTGACAGATATTCATATTCATTTATTTCATCTTTTGGTAATAACATTACAGTTAGATACGTCATTTTACAATTTAGAGTCAATAAAATAAAATATTAGCATTTTAGAGCTTCGTCAAATGTACAAAAATAAAATTGAAAATAAAATAAGATAACGATAAATATAAGTCAATGGATACAATATTAAGTTTTAAATATGTTAATGTCAGTAAGAGCTTCATCTATATTGTAGTAGCTATTTACAATAAGTATTTATTTTATTACAAAATTAATTTTCTTGTAAATCTTTTATCTCCGATGGTATTTTGTTATAAAATTTGATGCCCATAAACAAAAAAAAAAATCTATATTTAGCCAACTGATGTTTTGGAAGTGCTATCTGATCTTTGTGTCGTGTTGTATATTTATGATAGTCCCCTTTTTTAGTCAATTTATCAGCATTTTGTTTTATGTATAGAATTCATTTTATTTATTTATTTTTGTTTATTAAGGATAATAAACAATTGCACAAACAGATTATATAACAGTTTACACAAGAAAAAAATATTAAGTACATGTGCAACCGGCACCATTATCCACAAAGAAATATAAAAAATAAGCAGTTACTAGGGGTTGTTACGACTCACGCACAAATTGAAAAAAAAAAAAAAAAAAAAACAATGCTCACTAGTAGAAAAAACTAACTATTAGTTAGTGGAATTGTAACAAGGTAGGAACATAATATTAACAGTGTAATGAGGATATTTCCTAAATACGAGAATAAACCCATGAAACATAAAGACACTTAAATAAAAAACAAGTAACTAGGCATAAGTAACAATGGTTAATTATATACCTACTACCTACTGAAATTATAAGCCAGAGAGAGAAAAATAAAACGAAAGTTACCTTATTTAAGTACGTAGTAGTAATGGCGAGGAAAAACAGAAACGTACATACCTACTTCAATTAAACATGTGGCTGACCGATACTGCACAGCAGCAGGCAAACATCAAATGATGGAGAAAAGAATTAAAGTGTCGGGAGGCAGTGGGCAAAGGACAATGCTCACTTTGCGAACAAAAAAAAAAAATTTTTTTGTTTTTGTTTTGAGCATTGTCCTTTATAGCTTAAAAGTGAAAATAAATAAATGTACCTACGGTAAGTAAATGTTGAATAATTATTTATGTAGTAATAATTTGTGAGTGTCAATACCTACCTGCAGATTTCAAAATTAAAACTGGTTAAACTGTACCCAACAATTCTAGAATGTGTTTCTTGTAATTATTAAAAGACATTGCAAACATGTCTACGTCCACAAAATTCTCATTGTAAGCCTTCATAATTCTCGCAAGAGGAGCGCGCTTACCTGCATTCGTTCTTGAGAATTTAGGTTCAAATAAGCGCAAAGTGCGACTATTACATAAACGGCCTAAACGGTTAGGTACGCGATATAGAATCTGGCTTGTTAGATCAGAACAATCAAATTTATGATGACAGATCTTATACAACATCAATTGATCGAGCAGCAGTCTCCTGTTATGTAATGATGGAACAGAATACTTAAGCATAAGAATGCCTTGGTAAATAAATTCCCCTGTTACCGTCATAATACCTAACTGCCTAAATTTATCCCTACAAGTATCATTATATTTTAATCCTAGAATATATCTAACGGCTCTTTTTTGTAACATAAAAATTTTATTGGCATCTGCTGCTGTTCACCAAAATAACACTCCATACGACATCAACGAATGAAAATATGCGAAATAAACATTTTTGGCTGCTGCTATACCTCCTAATTCCTTAATTTTTCTAATCGCATATGTTGCTGCACCTAGTTTTTTTGATAGCTTCTCTATCTGAACTGCCCATGTTAGCTTGTTATCCAATTTTATTCCAAGAAATTTGACACAATTTTGTTCACTTAAATCAAGATCGTCAATAGTATTACTCACACATTGAGGCGTAAGATTATTACCTAGTCTGAAATTAATCAATTGGGTCTTATCAACATTCAAAAGTAAATTATTTATTGAAAACCATTCTATTATTGCGGCTAGGCTATCTTTAATTTTTTGGGCTAATGTTTTATTATTTTTATCTTTAATCACTAATGTAGTGTCGTCAGCAAATAAGACAATGTCCACGTCATTACATACAACGGAAACATCGTTTATATATACTAAAAACAACAATGGACCTAGTATAGAGCCTTGAGGTACACTGAATTCTATTGAGTTTTTATTTGATCTAACTCCATTTAGTTCAGTGATTTGAAATCTTTTCGTTAAGTAGGATTGTAAAATTTTTAATTCATTGTTTTTTACGCCATAATGCTCTAGCTTGGCCAATAAAATATCGTGCTTTACGCAATCAAATGCCTTGGATAAATCGCAGAAGATGCCATATGTTTTCTGTGATTTATCCAATCCTGTCAATATATCCGACACTAAGGTAGCTATAGCATGTTTAGTGGATTTTGATTTCTGGAAACCAAACTGTCTTGCATTAAATAAATCATTTAGAGCCATGTATTTTATTAAATTCTCTGCTATATATTTTTCAAAAATTTTACTGAAACATGGTAGTATTGATACAGGGCGGTAATTATTCGGATCTGAAGTTATACCTTTTTTATGAAGTGGGATAACCTTGGCTATTTTTATTGCCTCAGGAAATTCAGAATTTTGAATAGATTTATTAATGACATCCCTTAAGGGTATAACTATTTCTCTTTTTAATTTTTTCATAAGATCAGGTGAAATGTACCAAAGATCACTTGATTTTTTAGGTTTAAGGTTTCTCAGAATTTTCAGAACGTCATTCTCTGTGATCGGTTGTAACTGAAATGTCTGTGTCATCGGTGGCGTGTATTGTTTTAAATATGTCATAGCGAGTTCTTTAGATGTATTTAAATCTTTGGTCAACTCTGTTGTAATGTTTGTAAAAAAATTGATAAAATATTGACTTAATGTATAAGGTTCCGATATAAAGTTTCCAAAATTGTTCCTAAGCCTATCACATACAATATTTCCTGGCTCGTTCTTTTTACCAATTTCCTCGTTAATAATTTGCCATACACATTAGATTTTATCACTAGTATTGTCAATTCTATTTCTTATATATTTTCTTTTAGCGTCAATACATACTAATTTAAATATTTTACTGTATTGAGTTACATATGCTCTTAAATTATCGTTTTAACTAGATTTGAGCAAAGAGTATAGTTCGAATAGTCTTTTTCTTGAAGTGCGTATACCTTTGGTGGCCCATTTGTTAAAAAGAATTTTGAGTTCGCGGTTTAACAAGTCTAACTGGAATATGAATGTCAATATTTTTTATAAAAATCTAAAAATATTTTTTTGTCAATACGGGTAAATTATTAAATTCCATGTCAAAAGATTTGCTAAAATTGTCCAGATTTAAATTTGTTATTTTTCTAATTTTCCGTGCAAGTACAGGGACTTGTTCTATGTCAGTTTCGATAACAATTAATTGAGCTTGATAATCAGATTTAATTCCATTTACAACTTTTACATTACATACATCTAGATCCGTAAAAAAATTATCGAGACATGACTTGGTATGTGGTGTAATTCTTGTGTATTAATATATCTGTTTCTTAAAAAAGCAATCTAAGATTTCAGATAGCACATTCCTATCATTGGTTATAGAAAAATGAATATTAAAGTCCCCACATAGAATAATAGATTTTGTATTATTATTTGTTACTTTTTCTAAACACTCTTCTAGTTTTAATTTAAAGATATTTATGTCAGCGGTAGGAGATCTATACACAAGTAATATGATTATATTTGATAATTCAATTGCATCAATTTCACATTTTTGTTTTATTGATAGCTTTTGTATGTTAGGTCTAGCTTTTACCTTTATATTATTTTTAACCAATATAAGTATTCCACCACCAGACATATTTTTCCTACAATACACTGATGTTTTTTTATAACCATCTATATTAACTAAATTTACATTTTTTTCATTTAACCAAGCCTCAGTGACGCACATTATGTCAATATTTTCTGATTCCAAAAAAAGACTCAGCATGAAGTCCTTTTTACGAAGGCTTTGCACATTTTGATGGAAAATTACTATTTTTTTTCTTTTTGGTGTAACATTCTGGGAAAATCCTCATTTTTATTACTTTGAGGACCCTCATCCTCATTATCAATCAAAGTTATTAAATTGTTATTTCTAAGACTTGAATTATATTGACATAAAAGTGCTATATGACCAGCTAATATATGTTTAGGAACAGAAGCAAAGTTGAAACTATTGTTAACATCTATGAACTTAAAACTATTATAAAGTGAACACAATCTATAAAGTTTCGTATTGACATCAAATATAATTTTGTTATTTTCCGTTCTTTCTTTCTCATAAGCTATTGATGTTATAATTAGCTTGTTATTAAATGCTTTTGATTGTGCTGCTATTTTCCTTATAATACTAAAATAATGTTCAGTTTGTTTTTGTGACTGAAGTTACCAATCATCAATATTATGGTATCGCCCTTCTTTTGTTTGTGTACTGGTCCGTCGTGGAGAATTTCTTTGATGTCAGCATTTGGTTTGCAATGGTTAGTTATATTGTACATATCTGGTATTTTTTTCTTAATCATCTGGCCCATATTTCTACCCGACGAATCTGAATACATTATTACTTCCTTTCTTTTTGTATTACTTGTTGGTATTTTTGTCTCCCTTCTATTCAGTGTCACTGTGTTTTCGTAAGATTTGTCGATTTTTCTATTTAAAATTAATTGGAGTTTCTTTAATTGGTTCTCTAGAAACTCCAATTTATAACTTAATTTGTCTTGGTCTTGCAATCTGCTTTCATATTCAAATATTATTTGCAGTTTTTTTTTCACTTTCATCCTTTATTCCAGCAACTATGTCATTTCTTCTTCCTATTTCCTTTCTTAAAATGTTATTAGTTAATATTTGTTTTTTAAGCATTGCATTGGTTTTTTTTATCTTGTATTTTAACATTTTATTAGATTTTTTTTTTGTTTTCAAGTAAACTAACTTTTTTTTTCTGGTATTCTTTATACCTTCAGTTTTATGTGTTTTTAATAGTAATTAACTGTATTTTAATTGTAGGTTTTTATATTCTATTGTTTTTGCATGTATTTGTTCTTTCAATTGTGTTAATTTATATGTGTTTTCGTACTCTTCGTGTTCTTCCAAAAGGATGGAATTTTCATTTGCTATTTTATTAATAACTTCTTCATGCTTGTGACTTTTTTCATCGTTTTTACATAATTTCCTTTTCAATGCTTGATTTTCTTTACAAGCACGGTTAAGTTCACTTTCATATTCCCTTGAATTAATTTCATGTTCCTCTAAAAGTACCTTATTTAGCTTTTCATGTTCTTCCAATTTCTGTTTCAGGATGTCAATAACGTTGATATAATTATTTATTGTTTTTTCAGTTTCATCGTCAATAATTTTACGCGAATGTTCTTTCTTGGCTTTCGATCGCGTAACTTTTATAGTGTCAGGATTTTAATAAAACATTTTTTTTTTTTTATAATTAAAAAAAAAGATTGTGAAAAGTGATTAGTTTTACAAAATAAATTGCGAGGGTGTACAACAAATTGAAAAATAACATGATTTGAGCTAATTTAGGGTAGTTAAAAAGTGGAAAGTTAAATTAGCTACTTCGATTTTTTTACCGTCGCTGCACGTTTGGGGCGCTGCGCCTGCGACGCTCCAGATGGTCCGGGCTTATGATGCAAGACTCCCACCGATGCTGCCGGGGTCTCGCATTGGGGCACCACACCAAAAATGACTGGCGTGATGAATAAGCTTAGTGGTGCCGGTGGCTTTTTTAAGGTCTTCCTCACTGTTGATGAGGTAGCGGTTACCATCTGGTGACATGGCATAGATATTGCCATCCAGCGTCCAGCAATCGGAGATGCCAAAACGCTTACGTGCCTCCAAAAACAGAGCCTGTCGCCTCCGAGTTAGGAACTCTGAAATGACGGTGGGAGTACCCTTCAGCGCCGTCTTCTTTTTCCATACCAGTGACTTGACAGACTGATCGCTAAAACGTACAAGTATGGGACGAGGCCGACCATCCCTGGAGGAGCCGAGCCGGTGACATGCTTTGAAGGAAGAAGGTGTGGCCCCCTCGATATGAAGTTTATCTGCCAGAATGCTGCATATGATGACAGACGTGTCTTCTTTAGGGGTCTTCGGGATACCACCAAATAACAGACACTTGCGGCGATGCCTCATCTCCAGCACATCAGTGACTCTGCTTAGGTCCATGATCTGTTGCCGTAGAAGTTGAAGAACTCCAAACACACTGTCCCGGAATGACTGAAACACTTCCCCGAGGCGGCTGATGGAAGTGAGCTCAGTGGAGGCAGACAGCTGAGCCTCAAACTCACTTGTGTAGTGAAGTTTCTAGATAAGACTGTAGCTGGTGGACGTCCAATAAAGTAGCCATCTTGTTACTATTGTATGAGATATAGTTGGCCGGGGTTAGGTGCAGTAGTACTAAGGTGTTACACCATATGTGTCACAAACACTAGTGTGGATAAGTGGTAGTGTAAACACTACGTAAGTTTAATAAAAAAATATAATTAAACTTTAGGCTATTTTTAGGTTTAGGTTAGGAGGGCTCGGGCACTCAACCTTTTTTTTTTTTTGGTGCGCAGGAAAAATGCATTTTGCATACCTACCGCCGCGGGGGCAGCGGTAGGTTATGTGGGACTCCCTCGTCATCTTACAATGGCTTTCTCCACTGTGCCATGACGAAGTATCACCCACTAAAAAACCTGCGGTGTACCACGCAACGTATGCAAGTAGCACATGGGGACCCGTGTTCTGGTTTCCGTCCATGCATCACAAACGTACGGCACGCTATGCCGGGCCTCAGGCATAGGCAATGGGTGATCCTGTACACACGGGATCACCCCAGACTGGCAGACTGTGCAATGTGAGCTGAGGGCCCCCGCCCCGCACCCACTAGTCCGCTAGAAGGAGGAAGCTGAGCGCGGCGCAACGCCGTCTCCTCCGCCCTCTTCTACGACTTCGGATCGGGTCAGCAAGGGTTTAAGCTTCCCAGCCCGATCCGTGGCCACCCTTTGCGACGACATAGTGTCGCAACAAAAGGCCGCCTACGTCTTACTCCCCCTCGCTGTCTAGCATAGCTCGAACCATACTGGGAAGCGAGAGACACCACCAACCGCAGGGTCAGCGCCACGCAGCCAGTCTCCGCGACCACCGTCTAGGCAGCACGAGTAGGGAGTCATCACCCCCCGCAAGTGCCACCCCAAGACGCATCCGCGAGCGGGCTGCTCAAGCCCGCCGGGAGCGTCTCCCGCAGACTTTAGCAGTGAACTAGCAATAACCCAAAGGAAATTACTAACCCCCGTTGCCCAGGGTGAACCAGGACAGGATGATACTCCTTACACCCGATCGTAAACGAATGTAATTGGTAACACTCCGCCGCATGAGGAGGTTACTCTGACACCCCTTTTTTTTAAGGGGGGAAACTGCTCTGCAGTAAAAACCCCCAGGTTGCCTTTCGCACTGTTTTCCCATTGAAAACGCATGAGGGTCACCACCCCATGGGCCCCAATGGCAGTGCTTGCCGTCACCAGCTGGTCTCTCAGCCCTAGTAAGTGGGAGACGGGTCTCTGCCGCTAGGGCCTGCTGGGAGGTCAGGGCTAGGAGCCCCCAAACCGATCTCCATCGGCGCCTCCATTCGCTCCCCCGTTCCTCAACGCTGGAGCGTCCTTGGGGCTGTCGGGGGCCTCTCTCTTTCTATCCTCAGTCGGGGACAGTCCTTCGAGAACCAAGTCGATGATCCGCCTTCCGACCTGCCGTCGCACAGAGTCAGCAGCGATACGGGGCCACGCATCCTGTGGCTTTATGGCCTGGCTCGCCGCATCGCATGCAGACATTGCTGCGATCCTCTTCGGCTTTGCAAATTGCCCGACCGTGGCTCTCGCCTAGGCACCTTGAGCACCTTAAAGCCCTAGGCGGCAAAAGCTGGACACGGATGGATAACCAGCCGACGCGAACCCTCTTGTTTTTGCCCAGTTTCCTGGCAGCCTCGACAGGGCACCGCATGGAGCCACCCAACCTGGTTTCCCCGGGTCGGCCCACTTTAACGCTGGCTAGATCACAGCCGCCCTGCTCGGCAACAGCCTGTGGGACCTCCCGGGGTCGTGTCGTCTCCTAGTCCCATAAGACGCAGATCTGCCGATTTTATGGGACGCATTACCTTTACGGCGCCTGCTGGGAAGACCGATGTGAGCACCTCTGCGAGGGCATCCGCCTTTTGGCTGGTCTCCCCGGAAGGGCTATCTTTGATCGCCCTGATTTCAAATATGCGGTTCCCCGTCATGCGCGACGGCCGTATGCTTAGCCGGTCCTCTAGGCCTGTCTCTGCTATCCAAGACGGACCGATTGCCATTGTCCACCTTTGCCTCTCGCAGGAGGTTGCTGAGGTTTAACCCAGCCTCCTTGGCCTGGGGGGTCATCTCCAGGACAACCGCTGCCGACTTCGGCGGACGGAGCCTAGGGACCCGTTTCTTCTTTGCCTTGGTGGCACTAGGAGCGCTTGCGGCGGCCTGAGTCGGCCCGCGTTTGGCTTTTGCCGCTGAGGCGGCGGATCCTCTTTGGGCAAGCGGAGCGGGTTTGGCCTTGGCCTTGCCGCGCTTTCGCCCGCGCTTAACCACCTCCGACCAGGGCTCAGTCGGGAGGGGTTCATCGGGTCGGGTAGAGGGTCCGGATTTCGGGATGGCGTTGGAAACGCCCTTCCCGACTCCCTTACCCTTCGCGGAAACCGGTGGAGACTGGGTGCGGCTTTTTCCGTCATGAAGCGGCGCAGAGGTAGCACCCAGATTTTTCTGCCTGAGAGGTGGGCGGACGGGCGGGGCTGGAGGAAGACACTCCTTGAGAGCGTCCAGCTGGGCGTTCATGAGGTCGCCTACCTGCTGCATTACCATGCGAGCGAAGCGGTCGAGCTTCGCGTCGAGCATGGGGTCAAGCTCCTCAGCGGACGGAACCGCTGGTCGTGGCCGAGAAGATGGCGTGGGGTTACTGTGGGCAGAGCTGCCTTCGCTGGCGGCCGGCGTAGCCTCGGTCTGGATGCCGACGGCTTTGCTAGGCTTTCGGGGGCCACTCATGCGTCTCATATCCTGGCGCAATTTGCGCATGTCGCCTTGGAGGCGGCGGTTCTCCTCTCGTAGGTCGGACACTTCATCGTCCAGCTTACGATTTCGCTCCTGCAGGTCGCAATATGCGTTGCGCTGATAGGTGCAGGAGCTTTCGAATGTGACCACTCGAGCTCGGAGCTTCTGCATCTCCTCGAACTCCGTATCCTGAGGTTCCGTGCCCAAGGCACGTTCCCGCAATGACTCTGCCGTGACTCCGATGACCTCAGCGATGCCCGTAAGGGTCTCAGCCTCGGTCGTATCCCGGATCAACGGCGTTTCTGCAAGGTCATGCAGGACCGCAAAACTCCGTCCGTTTTGTCTAGCATCATATTGCGATTTTTGAAGTCTAAATTTAAGTTGCTTAGGGTAATCGTAATGGTTGTATAACCGGTCAATGTCAAAAGATAAGTTACTGGGTAAGTTACAAGGTTTTCCAAAGACTAATTCGTATGGAGTATACTTAGTTTCTGTGTGCACGGTCGTGTTATAAGCGAAACACCAATAGGGTAACCACACACTCCAGTTATGTGGTTCATTCTCAGTTTGAATTCGTAGGTATGACATTAGGTTTTTGTGACTATTTTCTAAACTACCAATAGACTGATGATAGTATGCAGTAGATGTTATTTGTTTAATTTTTAAAATTTCACACACTTCTCTCATAACACTGGAAACAAACTCAGTGCCCCGATCAGATATGATTTGTCGAGGTATTCCATACCTTAAGATGAAATTATTTACAAATGCTGTCGTTACCGAAACAGTATCTTTATTTTTAATAGGGTAAGCTTCAACATATTTACTTAAATCACACTGAAGTGTGAGAATGTATGAATTAGTATTACTATCCTTAATTAAGGGCCCAACTAAATCTAAATATATCCTATCGAAAGAACAATGTCCTGTATCCGTTAGGACCATAGGTTCCTTAATATGTCTAAAGTGTTTTTGACGTAAACACTTGTCATATCGATTTACAAATTCGGATACGTCTCTTTCTAGTCCTGGCCAAAAAATGGTCTTTTTATATTATTTATCATACGCCTTATACCAGCGTGGCCGCTTGTTGGCAATATATGATAGTCGTTTAATATTACGCGTTGTGTATCGCGATTATCTATTCTCATGACACTATTTAAAATATAAAAACGTGGTCCGGACCAATTTTGTGTGTCATTTATAATACGAGTTAACTCTTTTATTTCATAATTACTATAACCATTTTTTATAACATACACATTTTTTTATTTTTTATTGATTACATAAACTCTCCAATTTCCTCACAAAGGCATCTCGTGCGCAATATGATCCGAAAGAGGGGTTAATATAAATGATGTATTTATTCGGGTCGTAAGCAAATAAGTTACCTTTTTCTCGTGCATTTTTCTCTATGATCTTCCATTCTCGTTCATCCGTGTATCTCAACTCGACACAATCCTCTGGTTTTTTAAGTGTTCCCACAACATTTGGTTGATCAGACCGAATGTTTGTAGTACTCATATCGACCACAGGGTTGTCACAATTGCCTTTCGCACTATCTTCACTCATTATTTTCCTCTGCGCTCTGGTCAAAACACACATAACATGTTTATTCATCTCTTTCAATTCATCACTTGTTATTCGGATGCGAGACAACGCATCTGCAGCTGCATTGTCCGCCCCTTTTACGTACTCGATGACGTAGTCGTATTCTTCTAATAAAAGTCTAAATTTTGTCAAACGGCAAGACGGGTTTGTCATGTTAAAAAGGTAAATTAATGGTTTATGGTCAGTTTTAATAATAAATTTCCGTCCATATAAGTAAGGTCTAAAATATTTAACAGACCACACAATGGCGAGTAATTCCTTTTCTATTGTCGGATATCTAATTTCAGCTTTGTTTAAATTACGACTTGCGAACGCCACTGGCTTATTATCGTTATTACTTAATACTGAACCGATCGCGTAGCCTGAAGCATCTGTTTGTAAAATAAAGGTATTTTTGCTATCAAAATTTGGATATTGTAGTATTGGTGGAGATATTAATGAATGTTTTAGCGAAGAAAATGATTCCTGGCACTCTGTTGTCCATGTAAACTCTACATTTTTTCTACAAAGTTTGTTAAGTGGTAATGACTTTTCAGCAAAATTGGGTATATATTTCCTATAGAAATTGGTAAATGCCACGAACCTTTTAACTTCATCGGCAGTTTTGGTAAGGGATAGTTTTGAACTACTTGTATTTTTTCCGGATCTGGTTTTATACCACCAGTCGAAATGACATGTCCTAAAAATTGCATCTCTTTTCTTAAAAAATCACACTTGCTAGGATTTAGTTTTAAATTAGTTGTACGAAGTCTAGATAGAATATCTATCAAGTTTTTGTTATGAATTTCCAAATTACGTCCGAAACAGATCAAATTATCCAAATAAACAAATAACTTGTCATATGTAAGTCCAGACATGGCTATTGTCATAAGTCGAGAAAAGGCGCTTGGGCTAATTTTCAATCCCATGGGAAGACGCGTCATTTGGTACTGTCCAGATGGGGTTGTAAAGGCTGTATACTTTCTACACTCGGGGTTTAAATTTGCTTGATAATATGCTTGTGATAAATCTAATTGGGTGAAGTACATTGCACCAGACAATGAATCTAGAATATCGGTAATATTTGGAAGGGGAAATTTGTCATCTAATATTCTATCGTTTAGTTTTCGAAAGTCAATTACTAATCTCCATTTTTTAGATTGGTCATCAGACTTTTTAGGTACTAATAGAATGGGGCTTGACCATTCACTCTTTGCGGGCTCTATGATGTTATCTAAAAGCATTTTTTGAATATGATTTTCGACCTCTGATCGCTGTGAAAAAGCTAAGCGATATTGTTTTACATACACCGGGTCTGTATTGGGTTTTAACTGTATCGTTTGATCGTACAAATTAGTTGTAGTCAATTTATCGTTAGGTAGATGAAATACATCAGAGAATTTAGCGCAAATATCACGAATGGAATCACTTTCTTCGTTATTTAAATGACTTAAGTTAAGTTGTGAAAACATAAAACGTACTCTTTCTCCATCAAAACCACTAGTCTCAAAGTTACATAAGTTGTATTCGGTTAAACTATGTATTTCCGGTCTAAAATAACTTAGATTTACTTCAGACTCGCGGGTATTTAATATTTGTAAGCAAATTTTACCATTTTTTGGCTTACATATACTACCAGCCATAAAAAACTCCTTGACATAGTTCTTCTGGCAAAACTACACAGTCGTCGTTAATACTGCTGTTTACTAAAAACATTTTTTCGCATTTCGGTGGTATTGTTATGAAACTCCCTTTTCCTAACGATCCATTAATCATTGGCACTGTGATACTTTCGTTATTTAAATTATTTAATTTAAGTGTATTATTTTCAAAGTCTAAAATAGCTTGATATTTACTTAAAAAATCTCTACCGATGATTCCAAATTGCAAACAAGGTAGGTATTCGATAACATAAAACTTGTGTTCAAATTCTTTTCCATTTAAATTAAGAGTAACAAAAACATATCCAATTGATAGTACATTGCCCCCAATTCCATTTATGTGGATGCGTTCATTATGTACTGGAAGGTTCCAACTCAATGCAGTTTCGTATTTCAGCGCTGACATCGATGCGCCTGAGTCTAATAGAAAGCTATATTTGGAATCTCCAAATAACAATTCCACCAAGCTACTGTAATCAAATGACAATATGAAATTATTATCGAAAAAAACTGTTGTAATGTATTACTTTCCGTTTCTGAAATTTGGTTTGATGTTGGCGGTTGAACCGTGTCACTAACCAAGTTGTTGTTGTCGCTATTAATATAATGAACATTATCACCGCGATGAAAAGATCTATTTTGTCTACCGCCGCGAAAAGGCCTATTCTGTCTATAACCATTACTCCCGCGTGGTTGGTCTAAGGTTCGACCTCGCGGTTGGTTAGCAAAACCATTTCCTTGGTAACCCCGTGTAAATGCAGAATTAAAGTAAACCCTTGAGCAACCCCTGTAGTTACCCCTATTACTACCAATGTTACCTCGGTAATTTTTATAAGTGTTAGCACGTCCTCGCTGACCAAAATATACCGTGGCCTCTGAATTTTGGTTACTGCACGAGGCTTCTTCATCTTTTGCCGCACGTATTGTGTCCTTCAGGGAAGAATAATTTCTCGCAGATAAGATGGTACTAAGTTTACGATTTCGCAAACCGTCGGTAAAACTTTTTATTGCAAGTTTTTCATTTAAAGGTCGCAAAATTTTGTGCGCTGCCTGATTACCGTCGGCTTGTGATATTGTCAAATTGACAAATAACTCCTCAATTTTACTACCGTATTTATCAATGGACATTCCGTTTTGTCGCATCATTAATAACTCGTTTTGAATGGAAGTGCTCGATTTCTTGGTAAGTAAGTGGTCTCTTATATCTTGTAATAATGATTCATAGCTATCATATGATTCTGATAAGCGTAACTTAGCACTTTCATTCAAACGTGTTTTAAACACAAAATTAATTAACATCTTCTTACCAACAGCATCAAGGGTGGAGCCATATAATTCTATGGCGTCAATTAATGATTTGGTGACTGCCTCCTCACCCGTCATCACCGGCATTAACGATACCGCTGTCTTAAAATCAAAGGTTGCCATGGTGTTTTGCGTTATCGTACTTTCAGGATTCACGATAGTGCACTCAGCTTGGGTACAGAAAATCTCTATTTGCTCATAAATATCTTTAAATAAATCGCAATATGATTGTATCTCTTCGAGAACCTTACCTTTGATATTACAGAGTTTAATCTCATTTAATATTATTAACATACATTCGTCAAACTCATTGCGTAACTGGTCGGCGTTATTTAGTTTTTGTCGTAACGTAGTTGGAGTTCTCCTAGGATAACTTAATTTTACAAGATTATCTTTAATATTTTTTAATTTAGCACATATTTTCTTAATATCTTCAGCCATCCAAATATGCAATCTTATTATATAAAGTACTTAAGTTATAAAAATTAAAGTAACAAAATAGTAAATAAGGGTAAATAAAATATATAGTTCAAATGTTCATCTGTATAGTCTCGTGATTATTTTAAAAGACCGTATTTTTAGCACTTTAAAATGTTTTCTCATACCGATTCACTTTACACATCGTTTTCACTTTTTCTGCACACTGGGTCCTGACGGCGTTGGCACTCGTAGCACACGCGAGGATCCCGGGTCGGTCGACGAAAAGAACGTCTCAAGTTCTGCTCTAAGACTTCGTTACGAATCCAGTTGTAGTGGCACTTCTTGTAAAGTAAATAAAGTCCAAACAGTCCAGCAACCGCCAGCATGGTGCATATTAACATCAGTACAATGCTTATGTTGGATATGTGGTAATCTGCAGAATTTGACCCCGAGGCATTTTGGGTCAAAAACACCTCGTCCTTTTCTATGTTGGAACGGCACATTTTCACTGAATTTACTTTTTACAAACAAATTACATTTTGTTGAAATCTAATCTCGCCCGACCGAACGATGGGAGCTCGGGAGCATAAAGTAAACGACTGTATCTTAAGTATCTTCGTTTAATAATGACAGATTATAATAGGAATCGTATATATTTATACATTGAGTGTTACTACACTACAGCGACTTTAGGGAGGCCCGACAAGTCTTCTCTTCTCTCTTGGCCCGAGGTGCGCTGAGGCACACTTTTGTCGCGATTTGGTTGGTCTCGCAAGCGCGAGGTAACTCGCGAGCGCGAGATGTCAATTCCGGAATTCGCGCGTGCGCGCGTAATGTCCACATAAGGTAGTGTGTTTTGGCTAGCCGCCTCAACACTTTCCACTGCCGAGCAGAGGTCGACCAAGTCTTCCTCATCCCCCCATTATTCCCAAAAGAGTTTAAATTTTCCATACTGTTCCCACAAGTCGGGGAGATATAACCAGATAACCTATTACACCTGAGCGGTCAGGCAACACTCAGGGTGGCCGCTCGCTGGTTGATCCCACTACGCCAACCAATCTGCTCTGATCCGCGCAAGGTCAGAGACCCCGTCACCACGCGAGGCCCTATGGGGCGCCCCAACGACGGGAATTGAAGGATTTTTTTAGGAATATTTGGGGTCAAGGGCTGAAGGGGCACAGTACGGTGGCATGTTCATGCTAAGCGACTGCGACAGTGTTGACAAGGGAGGGGCAGAACCTCTAAAGCCATGTCAACACCGAAGAAGCCGCGCACATCCCATTTCCCCCACCGCACTCCGCCGCAACAGACCCAGCCCCCAAACACTCCCATTGGGGTTTACTCCCCGCAGCCCTGGTAAGCAGGGCCCCCGCCCCGCCCTGAAAAAGGCAGAACGGTATGATGCAAGGAAATCGACCGGTATGTGACCCTACCAGACATACGCCCTGGAGCCCTCTTGCAGACTCCAGGACTAGGGGGAAAATTTATTGAGTTTACCATCCTGGCGGCCCCGAAAGGCTCCCGGCCCCGATTTTTTTTTTTTTTTTTTTTTTTTTTATTTGAGATGGGCTTACTCTTGACCCTAATCTTGCTCTAGACAACGCTTGCTTGTAACGCTTGCTTGGGGTAACGGTATACAGGGGTTTTTTTAGAGAGGTTTTCCTTCCTCACGGCCCGGACAAAAGCCCCGACAGCCCCCGGCCCGCCCGTGAGGGCGGGTTACGGTATGTCTGGGTTTTTTTGTGAGGTGGTCCTTCCTCGCGGCCCGGACGAAGTGCCCCCGACAGCCCTCGGCCCCCACGGGGTAACGAGTTGCCTGGTGACCCGCTAGTCAGCGGCGGCTGACTATGGGCGGGCTGAGCCGCGCGTGGTAGTATTTAAAGAGGTTTCCGCCTCGCGGTCCGGGTAAACTGGACCCCCGTCCCGCCGGTAGCCCGTTGCGGATTACGGTATGCTTTGTACCACATCCCTGTACCGCTATGCTTAACATAGCAGCGCAAGGAGCGGCACAGACAGAGTTCAGCCGTCAGCTAGCAATAACCCGAAGGAAATTACTAACTGCCGTTGCCCAGGGTGCACCGGGACAGGATGCTGCTCCTTACACCCGATCGTAACCAGATGTAATTAATATTACGTCACTTCATTCTTCAGATATAGTTCAATTTAACAGGTAGTCCTTCAAACCTACAAGGCAGTCGCACGTTTAAAGAGTGGCAATCGATTTACTATCGATTTCCTTTGCCCCTTTTTTTTTTGTTTAATCTATGGAAGCTCTGTTCCCTTACCGTCCAACAGAGCGTCGAGCGCTCATTCTTTATTCGTGCGAGGCAGCGCGCGGACGTTTTTCGCTCGCTCCCACGTAACTTATTTCAAACTCAACGTTTTTATTGAAATTCAAATATGCCGAAAAGAAGCTACACCGAAAAAATGGAACGGTATACTTACAAAATTAGGAGACTTGAAGAAAAGGAAAATAAACGACGTCAACGAGTTATTGGGTCGTCGGATTCACTTAAAAATTCAGGTTAGTACCTAGTGTTATTTTTTTAATAAGTGTTGTGCAAATCATTATGCTGCCATGATGGGTAGTTAATCTTAGCCTGGAAGTTGTCCGTGGGTCAACACGATGGCGTTCGTAACCCTATGCTTAGAGAATAACCGTGGGTTATCACAAAGCAAAAATAGGAACATAAATTAACTACCTACACAAAGTATAAAAAACTGGAAGTTAACCGTGGGTTAACACGATGTTAAATTCATGCTTTGATAATAGCCATGGGTTATTACAAAGCAAAAATACCTAAGTTTACCCAATTTTTTCACCGAACTTAGGTGCGTCTTCTACTACTTAGGATATCCTTAGGATATTTTTGTTAAAAATACTTATGGACACAAATGTGCACAGACGTAATTTCGATCCATCCAAACCAAAAAAACAGTAACAAAGGATATAAATATATGCACGTGATCAAACCATTGTTTAAGTTCTATAGAAGTCAAACAAGCAGTGTAGAAAGTCTCCCAACAGGAAAAGGCATCGATATTCTTAAGGAAGTTAAGAAAAATACTGATTTGGTTTACTGGGATGATCCAATCGAGCTAGTGGAGAGATTAAAATTACTACTTGCATCATGGGCAGCTGGTAACACCGGGTTGTATAATGAAATTTATGCAATAATCGAAGAATTGCATGAAGCTGGAATCATAAAAGACATCAGATATAAAGCTGCCATCAGGAAGATTGAACAGTATCATTAAACTACGGAAGCCAACAAGACGCCAATGAATATAGACAAATTTGGTCATCATGTTCACAAGCGTTTACGACTAACTGAGTTCACTGATATTCTTACCGATACATTGGTAAAATCAGATTTAGGTGACTTTGATTTAAAATCGTCAAGATTAAGAGGACTACTAAATCCCGAAAAAGAAGATGAGGCTGTGAATAAAGAATACGTGGACAAATGTGTTCAAGAACTAAGAAATGAGATAAAAATAATTCAAAGTAATGTCGTGATTCGGTGTATTTTAATCAAATGTTGGCAACACTAACTGGTCGACCGGGAAAAAGACATGACGTAATTGAGTTGTGGTGGGGAAACACCGCAGTAGTATCGGTAGAGATCGCTACTCGGTCAGTTGCTCGTGAGCATTTGAAGTAGGCAGTTGCAAAGCAGTTACTATGTCAGTCGAAGTAATCATTAATGTAGGGACATAATTTCTAATTTAGGAAGTGGAGAGTTTGTAATAAGTTAATATGGCAAGTCATGTTAAATAAATCCAAGTAAGAACTTCGGCAGTAGTATCATTTACCACATCTCAGAAGTGGCACCGTGATCTTCAGCCCACATAAGTCAAAGGTATGTAAAATTATTTAAAATTGAATTATATGTAGGTACCTAAAGAAATTATAAGTTATAATACAATTAAGATAGGGAGTGATATAAAAATTGCTAGCTAAGTCTGAAGGGTAATTTTTAAATTCATGTGTGCGGTATTGTACTCCGATCATGGTCGGGGCTACTCTCTGATAGAACGAGCACAATGCACAGCACATGTGTTTGAATTTGAAATTGTGTTCGTATATGGTCGGGGCTACCCTCCGATAATACTAACATAATTTGATGCTAATTTATTTTAATCTACCTATGTAATTATTATTTTATTATAAACCACATTTGTATCTGGAATGTGTTTGGACATGGTTGGGGCTACTTTTCGACATGACAGGCACGGTACTGAGTACGGTTGTGTTTTAATAATTGTTTGTATGTGATCGGGGTTACCCTTCGATAGTATTAACATAATTGAAAACGTATGTTTTTTAGTATATTGTGTTGAGCTTGTATATGGTCGGGGCTACTCTCTGATGATACTTACTCAATTCAAAGCACTCGTATTACGATAATGTAGATAATTATTCTTTCATAATAACTTATTATATAAGATTCAACGATTTTAGTTACATTCCTTTTAATGGGGGTATCAATACGTCATACCAAGGAGCCTGACAAAATTTAAGCGAAAAATTCAGGCTAGTTTCGGAGATATTCATCATAACAATCTCATTTCGTAACTACAAAATTCCACATCCTTTACAGCTGATTACTACTACAATGACACACTAAATACGCACACAAGCAAACTCAAAATCCAAGAATCAAGCGCGGTCAGCGGTGGGGTGAGATGCCGGGTCAGGAATACCAACATGAAAAAATTTACCCTATTTTTAGGGTAAATTAAAGTTTTTGAGTTGTTTTTTTTCGATAAAGTAATAAGAAAAAATACGACTAGGTTTGTAATTAATGTTGTGATGCTAAGTCATTAAAACTTAACGAACGGTTTTTTACCCATGATTTTTATGTTCACACTATCACGTAGCCAACGCGGTTGCGAAAATAGGTACGCAAAATTGAAGGGATCAGGATGCCGCAAACTGACCAAAGAGTGTAATCTGAACTTGCGACTTGATTCACGTCAAAAAACGAAAAGATTCACTTCTTTGATAATCAAAGCTGTTCTTACTTACGTATCATTTTGAATTATTAAAAAAAACCGCGGAGACAACGACAAGCTACTATTTTATTGTTGTCGCAAGCTCAAGTAATGTTGCGTAATCAGCTTTAATAAAACCACTTAGGTACACGATTAATTAGTTATTCATCACGGCCGCCAACTTGTAGTGTAATGAGTTATTAAATTTTATAAACAAAACTACTAACATTCGAGATTTATGAAGTGTCGTTTAATAATAACATAACATTAAATTTAACAGCTAGTCTCAATAATAAACAAAAAATTACAATATCATTAAATCCAAATTTCTTGCCATTCAAATTCCACTTAGTTTTACAATAAATTTTAGGGGTAAAAGTATGACAAGAACAAGTCGCAGAGTATCCGACTGGCCGCTCGCGCCGAAAGGCCGCCGGTGCCGCCGGGGCACGAGTCGAGCAAGGTCAAAGCATGAGCGAGCTAGAGATGTGCCACAGCCCACATTAGATCCGATCTTAGGGCTAAAAATTTTCGACTCACGGCGGAGGTCGGACTAAACTTTACTAATAAAGATGTTATTCTTGCACTATCTGAAAGTTAGTACTGTTAAGTAATAAACTTTTTTAGGTACATTTAGTAACAAATATCAACGAATGCGATTTATTGTTATTATTTTAGTCTTAATGACGACAACAATGTTTTATGCGTCTTCGTGCTAAAAAATTATACATTTTATAAGTGTTTTGATTTCTCTAGAAATCCCTTACTACTATCAATAAAACCTAAGCGGTTAAGAATAAAAAAAACCTTTACGTCTGTAAGTTAAGAATAAAATGTCTGATACAGTTCAATATGGCCTAATTTGTTAAAACAATAGTTAAAACGTCCTTAATTGTTATCACTTATTAGTGCGTGTGTATCTTTAACACACAAATTTATTATTATTGGTTTGGACTGAATGAGTTCGATAAAACATTGATGCAACTCGGACTCATAGCCCGATGGAGTGTAAGAGAGATAGATGCGTCACAAGCTGAAAGCTTAGGCCGATAGCGCCTCTCTATCGCTTGTTCCGCGCTCTCGCTCGTACGTGAAACGAACGTGAAACTTTCGTGCGTGCAGTCGTGGTGCAGTCGGTCATCGATTTATAAGACGTTATCACGTCAAAAACTTGTGTCGCACTCTCGATTAAGTTTAAAACGGGGTGTCAATTCCCAATTCACGATCCGCTATCAATCAGGCATGTTTTCGTATCTTACAAATAATCCAATCATAAGCGCATCCCTAGCTGGCGTTTTTTCGGCTTTAACAAAGCGCGCGCGCTGCAGTTTTTGTGTGTGGTGAAATAAGTCAGTCAGTCACTCAGTCAGTCTCTTACTTGCTTCCTTGCGTGTGTGACGTGTCAGTCAGGTGCAACACGATGTTCTATCGTTATACGATTTCGACGATCTGCATAACAAATGGTTATGTACTACCCTATTGCCAATTACCAACTTGTTGATGAACTAATTGGCGCAATATTTTTGGAGCGTCTCAATGGACACAGCTACCTCGAGTGTCTTCAAGGAACCTTGGAGGAACTGCTATCTAACATCCCTCTTCATCTCCGCCGTGGATTGCAGTACTTCTAGCAAGATGGAGCCCCGGCGCACTACGACCGCGTTGCACGTACGTGCCTGCTTGCCTGCCTACATCGCATCGGCATCGCGCAAGGATTGGTTGTGCTGGGCCGGTTCTCTGGTCGGCACGTTCCCTGGTCCCTATGCCTCTCGACTTCCATGAGAAGTGAAGGACTTAGTGTGTGATGAAAGTGATCTTAACATTCAAAGTGCGTCACATCACAATAACGAAAGCGAAAAGTGGCAGTGACACGTGGCGTTATTGCGCGTAAAAAAGCACGTCAGTAGGTGACCTTTGGTCTGTAGGCGTCAGTGAAGGATAATTTCATATTTTTTTTATAAATTGGTGATTTGTAAATGCCTTTAAAGAAACTGACTCCTAATTAAGCAAGGTAAGGTGGATTGGAACCAAGCGGCACCTACTTACTCGATTGATTTGTAATTTATTTAGTTGTTTGTCATAAAACTTATTTATTAGATAGGTACCTAGATAGTAACACTTACAACAACGCCTAACTTGCTAGACCGTAGCCTGTGAAAATGTGATAGGGTGTCATAATAAAATAAATGTTATTAAAACCGTATTTTATTTTTTATTTCTATCCGCCTACTGACTAAGGAAAGATAAAACTTTAAAATTACTAATTGAGTACAACAATTAAAATCAAGTAAATACCTTATCTACTTAAAATAAGGATGCAATCTAAGTCATAAAACATTGAAATTATCTTTTCTTAAGCTTCGAAGTTCGAACAAACAAAAAAACAATGTTGGCTATTAATTTAATTGGCATATCAAACATTAAAAAATGTTTGATAACAATCATTATTATTATGATAAGAAGCGCATTCTACACACACATGTAGGTACATGTGTGCATGAAGAGGAGCAGATTACAATTGGTCTGTGATTGGTCGACAAGACAGCCCGGCCGTGCTGCTAAACCAATCGCAGATCAGCTGACTTGACGGTTAGTATACACACAACTAACTTGCTGGTGAGCGCTGTGTACGTACACTACGTACGTACACAATCTGTAAACTACAGCTTGCACATGTGTTGGAAAAGATACAGAGTGTTTCAGGTTTGACTGTGATTTTATTGATTTATTTTGTTAGAAAACATAACTTTTAAAAATGACTATGAAACAGTACCTTATTTATTAGCATCGTATTTAGTATGATTTTTAGATACCACCCTATAAAGGAATGTAACTAATTTCGTTAGATCCTGTATATTCGTTTATTCGAGGCTACCAACTGATCATTTCAACGAAATCGGTAGCGCGATATTTGAAAGTTTTTGTAACGGGACGCGCTTGCATGTGGTCGGGACTATCACCACCCATACTGGCACATTCTAGAAGCGCCTTAATTTGAAACTACCGAAAGTGTTTGAGTACTAAAGTTATTACTAGTATCTGTATATAAGTTAATTCTTCTTTTGAGGCAGATTAGTGTGTCGATCTTTGTTTTTGGGACTAGTTAAGTGTGCTGTCCAAACGAAAATAAGAATTTATAAGCTAACTAAGTAGTCATAATCATAATTTTATATTTATTGCTTTCATTTGGTACATAAGGTCAAAAAAAAATTATTAACATGTCCTCAAAATGATCCCTGTTAGGGCATTACAATTTAAGGTAATAGAGACAAAAAATCGTAAATTAAAATTTATACAATGCCCAAAAGAAACTTTTTTGCGTCAAGTACTCTTTCAATGTTCTGTGAAATTTAGTATCCTTCTTTATGTTTTTTTTATATATGGTGGTAATTTATTATAAACTTTTACTGACATAATGTGGAGCACCAGAACTTATTATGTGTAATTTAGTAAAAGGTCTGAATAAACGATTTCGTTGACGAAATTCGCTTAAATATGTTAGTTCCTCTGATTTAGTTTTAAAGAGTTATAGCTAAGTGGGCTATATGATGTATATGGAATTTGGAGTCAAACTGATTAAGTACGTCGGTCTTTGACCAAAGAAAAAAATATATGAAAAGAGATTGGCTAAGTATACTAATTAATATAGGAGCATCCATAACTTGTAACAGTTGTGTAAATAGAGTAGGCCAGCTTTTGAGTATTCGATGAAAGCTACAGAGCAGTGAGACTTGTAGTTATTTAACGTGTAGCCAGTGGCGGGCATTGGCTTTATTTAGAGGTAGGCAGTAGATACTCGCTAATGTGTTTTATTGATGAAAATCAGTGGTTTTCATCAATAACACACAATTGTAAGTACCTACTGCCTACCTCATTTCATTTATCAGGTAGGCACTGCCTAATTGCCTTTAGGCACCGCACGCCCCTGCGTGTAGCAATGATTTAAGGCCATGTGTGCCACTAGGTATTCATTTTATTGCTTTAATAGAATATACTCAATTTTGCAACATTTTTGAGCTAAACTAAAGCGCAAAACATGTCACATCCCTGACTAGGTTTAAAAACTCGAAAAGTCTCAAATAAAACAATGATGATAGTTGTTCCACAAAAAAAAAGTCGGCCTCCGTAGCCGAGAGGCGAGCTCATCGGACTGTCTATGGCGCCGCTGCCATATCTGAGGTTCTGGGTTCGATTCCCGGTCGGGTCAATGTGGAAAACGAACTTTACTACATGTCTTGGGTATGGGTGTTGTGGTACCATCGTTGTTTTCTGATTTTCATAACAAAAGTACTTTGGCTACTTACCTTACGATCAGCAATGAATGTGTTGTGTGTTTTATGGTCCAATATTTAATATTTGCCTTTAAAATATATTTGGATTGGGGTTAAGTATACCCTAAATTTTATTGTTAAATTTTAAGGCAAGGCAGGGCGGCTAATTGTGTCGTGCGCCAAGGGTAAGTGTGCCCTAGAATCTAGTAGTTACGCGTAGCGGCTAAGTGTGTCGTACGCCAAGGGTTAAGTGTATCCTAGATTCTTGTAGTTAAGCGTAGCGGCTAGTTGTGTCGTGCGCTAAGGGTAAAGTGTGCCCCAAATTCTAGTAGTTAAGAATAGCGGCTAAGTGTGTCGTGCGCTAAGGGTCAAGTGTGCCCTAGATTTTAGTATTAAAACGTAGCGGCAAGGTGTGTGTTTTGCACTAACGGTTAAGTGTGCCCTAGGTTCTAATAGTTAAGCGTAGCGGCTAAGTGCGTAGTGAGCTAAGGGTTAAGTGAACCCTAGAACATATTACGATTTAATCTGCAATAAGGAATGTTGGTGACAGTACCTATGACGCCGTATAAACTTTTTGTGATGCTACAATTTTAATGCATACATGTAAATCATGATCATCATGAACCTTCAGTTCATTAGGCTAGGTCTGTCGCACATTTAAAGCAGAAGCTCTCAATAAAAACGTATTATATGGTTACCGATGTAAATCTCATTATAATGCTTACAATAAGCTTATTAGAAAAGAGCAATTATAAAGCCCTCTACTAAATGTATTCCACTCTGCCTGATTAGGTACTACTATTTTTATTTTTGTCCAGCAGGGACATTAGTTTATAAATCATCAAATTTAGATGTGCCTACTTACATGTTATATGGACCAAAGGTTTAATAATTAGGTTGACTACTTGACTTACCCTTTAAGAATAATGATAAGAATGAGTATATATCTAATGCTTTTGTTTTAATTATTTTCGGGACCATGGATGAGATCTTCTGTTGGCAGAGGCGACTGCAGGCACGAATGAGGTCGCTCGTAGCTTCCTTCAGATCGAGACAAGAAATTTTTATATTGGGATGGGTGTCGAGGGGGTCAGCCCAGCGAGATCCATTCTACCAACACCAGGATGATCCACCCCTACTCATCAATCCTTGAGGTTTACTACAGATCATTTAATTTTGTAATTACCCCGGTCCTTCATAAAAGTATTGTTGATACGTGTTTCTAACGAATAATCTTATTATTTGCAGTAGTACTTAGTATAATAGTAATATAACAGTAAGTTGTCTATATGATTGTGTATATTGGCAATTGTGTTGTTTTAAAAATATTTCATCATTAATTTTACTATATTTAAATAGTTTGCTCAATGAGGCCGTACGCCAGCTTACACATTGATCCTCATAGAATATGAATAGATAGATTGTAAAGGCTAACGAGTGCAATAGCATTAATCAATGAAACAGAAGCAGGCCATAAATTTTGCCCTGTACAAATTACATTTAAAAAAAGTTTAGACTTAGAAGCCTTTCCAATTGTTGGATATTCTCTAATTAATAAGAAAAGAGGTCCAGTGTCTCAGAATCAAACATTTCATGCAATTGATGGGGAAGGTAAAATGGGTTAAAGTAGGCTAAAATTAATTGATAATAAGTAATTAATTAAAAGATTTACTGTATTTTTTTTAATCTTCCATATTACTTGTAATAGCGAAACATGTGCACTCCCTAATCATGCAAGAACCTCAATAACTTACCATGTTTTTCGGAAATAATATTCGTAAAGAATTATTTGTAAAGAAAACGTTTTTTTTAATTGGAAAATATTAAATGATCTAGTTCGTAAGTAGTATATTTAACCAGCAATGTTAAGTGTCACCAAACTCGTAAATTTTCGACTTAATAAAGTAACTAATAAACGCAGATCTAGTTTAGTTATGTTTACGAATGTCGTGATTATGATTGTTATGAGTATTATTGATGTCTGAAATTGTATGTGTTATTTAAGTTATTCATATGTTTCCAATGTTGAATTTACATATTGTATCCAGAATTTAATATATAAATTAGGAAACTATAGTTAAGTCAACTAATTCATTAGTAGACGTGCTTAATTATTTTCATTGACCTGTTCACAATGTTAAGTTAACATATCCCAGCCTTGTAAATTTATATAATGTACCCAGAATATAATATTTAAGGTTAAGGAACTATAGTTAAAGCAACTGATTTAGTAGCGGACGTGCACCTGGAGGTTGCACTGTGCCGGATGGCCGAATGTCGTGATTCGGTGTATTTTAATTAAATGTTGGCAACACTAACTGGTCGACCGGGAAAAAGACATGACGTAATTGAGTTGTGGTGGGGAAACACCGCAGTAGTATCGGTGGAGATCGCTACTCGGTCAGTTGCTCGTGAGCATTTGAAGTAGGCAGTTGCTAAGCAGTTACTATGTCAGTCGAAGTAATCATTAATGTAGGGACATAATTTCTAATTTAGGAAGTGGAGAGTTTGTAATAAGTTAATATGGCAAGTCATGTTAAATAAATCCAAGTAAGAACTTCGGCAGTAGTATCATTTACCACAGTAATATTCAGAAATATATTAACAATCTAGAAAAACTGACTTCCGTCAATTTGACTAAACTATATTACACAAAAAAAGAAATTGATCACATAGTTGCAGCAAAACCTGCTAAGAATGAGTAAACAAGATGTAGTAAACGAACTTCATAAATCTGTAAGAAGGAATTTCGTTCGTCGATGTTTTTTTTTTTTTTTTTACTTGAGATGGGCTTACTCTTGACCCCAATCTTGCTCTAGAGCATAGATGGGATCTACGATGGACTATCATCAAGGGATTAGATGATCTATGGCAAGCTGACCTTATGGATTTTCAAAAATATTCTTTATGTAACAAAGGATATAAATATGTTTTGGACGTAATCGATGCTTTATCGAAATTCGTATGGGTGAGACCATTGAAATCAAAATCCAAACAATGTGTTACAAATGCAATGAATAGTGTGTTATCTGTATGCACAAGAAAGCCCAAAAATTGCAAACAGACCTAGGTAAAGAGTTCTATAATGATTACTTTAAGCATTTGATGGAAAGATATAATATAAATCATTATTCTACATACTCTGTTAAAAAAGCATCGATTGTAGAGCGAGTTATTAGAACTTTAAAATCTCATCTTTACAAAGCCTTTAGTCTATGCGGAAAATATCAATGGTTCCAAAATAATTTAGATTCAGTTGTGCAGGACTACAACAATACTGTCCATCGCATTACTAAATATAAGCCGAATGACGTTAATCATTCAAATACGCATTTAGTTAAATCTAACATTAAGAAAACCCATCAACCAAAAATACAACAGGGATCTAATTTTCGAGTCTGTGATTTTATTCGTATAAGTAAATACAAAGGAGATTTCTATAAAGGTTATAACTCTAATTGGTCTACGGAAATATTTTGTGTTGCCAAAATAAATCAAACCAATCCCCAGACGTATCAACTAGAAGACAAACACAACAAGTACATCTTAGGTGTTTGTTATGGATATGAACTACATAAAACTAAAGTTCCAAAGTTTATCTTATAGAAAAGGTTATTAAAAGAAAAGGAAACAAAATGTTCGTAAAATGGTTGGGATTAAGTGATGAAGAAAACAGTTGGGTAAACAAAAGTGACTTAGTCGAATAGATATATAAACAGCTTAGATACTTCTTAAACTCGCTTTATGCCTATCGATGAAGGAAGGCAGTGGTATAATTAATAACTTGATCATTTACCGTTTGAGTTACATTTGCCTGGCTATTAATTTTGCGGGCCTGGAACTAAACTTCAAAAACGGATAAGTAAAGGTCACCGAGGAGTAAACAAATTAGACGAAGCTTGCATGCACCACGATATTAACATGCTTGCATGCAAACATTAACAAAGACTCAAGTTCTCGACGAAAAGCAGACTTAGAACTTTTGGATATGGCTAAAAGGAGGTTGAAATCAAAAGATGCTGGCAAAGGAGAAAAAATTGCATCTTGGATAGTAAAAAATGCTATGAAAGCCAAAATCAAGGCAGGCAGTGGCATAAAATCTTTCAAGAAAGGTGTTAAAGTAATACAGTCTCAATTGAAGAAAATTAAATACAAGGACCACCACTCTGCAATTAAATATGCTTATGCAGCTGCAAAAAAACTATTTGGTAAAAACAAAGGAATACGCTTGCCCCGCTGTATTCCACTTCCAAAATCAGGAGGTCTTTTACCACTTATTCCTATATTTGCGGGATTGTCAGCATTAGGTTCTCTAGCTGGAGGAGCAGCTGGCATAGCAAAAGATGTGAATGATTCTAAAGCAGCGCAAAAGAGTCTTCAAGAATCTGAAAGACATAACAGAATGATGGAAGCGCTAGCTCTTGGAAAAGGATTATATATATAAGGTCCGATTTTATTAGTGTTCATCCTGTTAACCTGTGACTATATAATGTCCGATTTTTTTAGCACTCATCCTGCTAGCCTGTGACTATATAGGTGAAAAGCAATCGTGAAAACCAACTTTCAAATGTGTATCATAAAAACTAAAAAAATGAAAATAAAAATACAAAATAACAACAACGACTTCATATTGCATAACCTCGTCCATCTTCAAACGTAAAACCATCTGTGATCATCTGTCTTATTCCTTCCCCTTGTAAAGAGCGAGAGCTAACAGACGTGAAAAATGGCCGGAGTTCATTCATAAACTTATACTACACGGTCAGATGTTTGGCTTGTTTACCTTTAACATTGTTAACTTAAAATTAGGGCTTAAATGTAGCTTAGTGCAAATTTTCTTATTTGAAAATCTACATCATTTAGAACAAACCAATTAAAAAAATACAATGTCTTAGCTAAGTAAATGTTAAGTTAGCAGCTTACCAATGGTAAAACCAGTAAAACGGCCCTCATATCAGCTTATCAAGTAAGTACATACACTGATATTCAGGGGGTTTGTTTCCAGATAAGGTAGTGATTCAAATTTCCCATCACACTTTCACAGGCTGTGGACTGACGAGCTATCCAAAACCATGTTAAGATTGTTTTAGGTATGCGACTTTATTATTGAGAAAGGTAATTAAAACTAACCGAAAACGATAAGTTAGATTATTCTAACTCAATGAAATTCAAAATACCTAACATAATTTTATGATAACTCGGCGTGTTTAAAAATTTGAATCATCTCTCTAGGTACGATTGTTTATTTACACTGTTCCTTACTATCGAAAATTGAACTCATCATGATTAAAAATACACGAAAACATTCCTCATCTAACTCAAGATTTAGGTATTCTAGTTTCTACATTTTTTATTACACTGACCGACCACTCACACGCACACTCACATTGTGACTTTTTGATGGTTCTACATTGACTAACTATCACAGAACAAACTAGGTTAAAATTGTGTTTTTAATAAATGACAGATTTTGCGATACTACGACGCGCGCGGAAGCCGGAAGCGCGTCCGTATGACGCATCTAATCGCGACAGGCGCACGACCCGAACTAAAAGAATTAAAGAAAGCGAAGCGCACTGCGCAGCAGCGATCGGTCAAAGTGCGGCCGCCAGCGCACCAGACGAAGCAGTAGTGATGTAGTATCTATCGAGATAGCGCGAATCGATACACTGTCATTTAATTTTAATACTAACAATTAGAAGAAGTTCAATATCATTTTTGTTTCTGTAAATTAAAAATCAAAAAGTGATTTAATTTAAACGGTGTAAGGCCGGGTATAGCAAAAGTCTCATTAAATGCCACAGGATGATAGCTTGTAGCCGTTTGAGTTCTTGCTTTTGAAATTTAAAACCTACCTACCGTCATGACGGGTGGCCTAAAAGTAGGCCCAGCTCTGGTTATTTTAAACTTTTCTGCTAAGATCGACTGATAAAGAAGGCTACAGAACGTTTGCCTTCCTCTGCACTTTGTTTGTGCTAAATGCAACTGTTCCCAAATTGGCCGCCAGTTGAGAAGTTATTAAAAGAAGTATAAAATTATGTTATTTCTTAGTAAAACAGTCTCGCATAAGCAATCGGTCGAAAAGTAAAAGTAATAGTATTCTTTATTTGCATAATACAAATTGCTTTTACTCTTTGATTAATTCGATCATAAGTGAAATTATTACTTATAATTGTTGATATTGTGACGTTTACAACGATATCAATTGCATAGCGAGGTGAATGCCAATAGTTTTACACGTCGATACATTTCCCTTTTGTTACTCATCCCTAGGTGTCTTTAAAATTCCGACAATTTAATTGGCATAGGCTTAGAGCTAATTTGGTCAAAATAAATGATTGCATGCATGGAGGTAGGTCTTGCGTTTGATTCACGGGCTCGATCTTTTTAAATGACACAATAGTCTAGGCAGCACTTCTCAACTGAGGTTGTATGCTCGATTGATAGTTAGTCTAAAAATGATTCAGTCAGTACCCAATGGCCAAAAAAAAAACTACAGGAAATCGGCACAATTTATAAACTAAAGATTTTAATTAAGTACCATGAACTGTGCCAGGAAAAGACCGACATACCTCGTAACTTTATATCGCGCTCAGAATACCCACAATCTAGGTACGAACAGCCTTGGCCAACCTAGAAAGCGCTAAACCGCCTTCAGAGGCCGAACCGCCGCCGGCAGAGGTTGGCCCATACAGATAACATTTGATAAAAAGATAGAATCAAACTTAGGAATCTTAGTAATTAGGATAGGAATAAAAACAAATAATTATTATTATTCCATGAGCCCTGGCAATACGTCAAAATTTTTAGAGATTGGGTACCTGGACGCTTCGAGTCAATTAGAGCGATTGGGAACTTGTATGGCCTTTGCGTAGGTAAAGGATCTCGGAGATAAGATCACTAGCTCCTGGTCTAATTTTAGTCGGTCTTTTCGGTGCATCTCAAACGATCTAGTACAAAGGGGCCGCCGGCCGCCGCGCTTTTCGGCAAGTGTTTTCGCTGCTTGCCGACAAGGCGGCTAATTCAAAGAATGTTTGGCACGTGTCAAGGTAAAGATTCACCTGAATTTTAGTATCGAAAATCTAGTTGCACTAGCAAGACGTGTGATATCGATCACAATTTTACGATCATGCCCTACCGATACTCCAATCAGGAGTACCTTGATATGTGTGTATCGCGCAAAACGGACGCCATGTACAGCAATTAGTGTAAATAAATAGTGATTATTTTAGTGTAAATAAACTGAAACCAGTAGTGTAAATATGAGGAACAGTGTGTTAATAGTCGTGTAAATAAACAATCGTTGTAGATAGTGTTGATTCAAATTTTTAAACACGCCGAGTTATCATTAAATTATGCTATTTCATTTTTTTAGTTTAATCAAACATACCTACCTTACTTTAATAAACTTGCATACCCCTAACACAATAAATTCTAGCATGATTTTGGATAGCTCGTCAGTCCACAGCCTGAGAAAGTGTGATGGGAAATTTGAATCACTCCCTGTCTGAAAAATACCTACACCCCTTGAAGATTAGTGTACTCACCTGATAAGCTGATAAGAGGACCGCAAATAGGTAAGCTGACGTAACATCTGCTTATTTAAGAATTTTCAAAATTATGTTTTTATTTGTTTGTTTTAAATTATGTCGATTTAATCATTCGAAAATTTGAAAAAGCTACATTTAAGGCATTTTTATTTATTAATAGGTTGAAGGTCATTCCCTCTAGTTATTCAAGCCAAACATCTGTGCGTATTATGAATGAACTCCGGCCATTTTTCACGTCTGTTAGCTCTCGCTCTTTACAAGGGGAAGGAATAAGACAGATGATCACAGATGGTTTTACGTTTGAAGATGGACGAGTTTATGCAATATGAAGTCGTTGTTGTTATTTTGTATTTTTATTTTCATTTTTTTAGTTTTTATGATACACATTTGAAAGTTGGTTTTCACGATTGCTTTTCACCTATATAGTCACAGGCTAGCAGGATGAGTGCTAAAAAAATCGGACATTATATAGGTGAAAAGCAATCGTAAAAACCAACTTTCAAATGTCTATCATAAAAACTAAAAAAGTTAAAAATAAATTACAAAATAACAACATCGACTTCATATTGCATAAACTCATCCTATCTTCAACTCTTTCTCGCTCTGTACAAGGGGAAGGAATAAGACGGATAATCAGATGGTTAAACGTAGCAAAGATAGGACGAGTTTATGCAATATGAAGTCAATGTTGTTGATTTTTAACTTTTTTGGTTTTTATGGTACACATTTGAAAATTGGTTTTTACGATTGCTTTTCACCTATATAATGTCCGATTTTTTAGCACTCATCCTGCTAGCCTGTGACTATATAGGTGAAAAGCAATCGTGAAAACCAACTTTCAAATGTGTATCATAAAAACTAAAAAAATGAAAATAAAAATACAAAATAACAACAACGACTTGATATTGCATAAGCTCGTCCATCTTTAAACGTAAAACCATCTGTGATCATCTGTCTTATTCCTTCCCCTTGTAAAGAGCGAGAGAGCTAACAGACGTAAAAAATGGCCGGAGTTCATTCATAAACTTATACTACACGGTCATATGTTTGGCTTGTTTACCTTTAACATTGTTAACTTAAAATTAGGGCTTAAATGTAGCTTAGTGAAAATTTTCTAATTTGAAAATCTACATCATTTAGAACAAACCAATTAAAAAATACAGTGTCTTAGCTAAGTAAATGTTAAGTTAGCAGCTTACCAATGGTAAAACCAGTGAAACGGCCCTCATATCAGCTTATCAAGTAAGTACATGCACTGATCTTCAGGGGGTTTGTTTCCAGATAAGGTAGTGATTCAAATTTCCCATCACACTTTCACAGGCTGTGGACTGACGAGCTATCCAAAACCATGTTAAGATTGTTTTAGGTATGCGACTTTATTATTGAGAAAGGTAATTAAAACTAACCGAAAACGATAAGTTAGATTATTCTAACTCAATGAAATTCAAAATACCTAACATAATTTTATGATAACTCGGCGTGTTTAAAAATTTGAATCATCTCTCTAGGTACAACGATTGTTTATTTACACTGTTCCTTACTATCGAAAATTGAACTCATCATGATTAAAAATACACGAAAACATTCCTCATCTAACTCAAGATTTAGGTATTCTAGTTTCTACATTTTTTTATTACACTGACCGACCAGTCACACGCACACTCACATTGTGACTTTTTGATGGTTCTACATTGACTAACTATCACAGAACAAACTAGGTTAAAATTGTGTTTTTAATAATAATAATAATAATAATAATAATAATTCATTTATTCATCAGACAACATTGATCCAATAATGGTTAGTAACAAAATGACACTTAAAACTATGTTAGTACTTAATTTTCACGCAAGTCAGTACGTGAACCATACTGCAGTGGTACATGTACCGACAGTCAAACCGCTCCGCGAATGCGTTCAGAATGCTATTCCGATAATAAATAATAAATGACAGATTTTGCGATACTACGACGCGCGCGGAAGCCGGAAGCGCGTCCGTATGACGCATCTAATCGCGACAGGCGCACGACCCGAACTAAAAGAAAGCGAAGCGCACTGCGCAGCAGCGATCGGTCAAAGTGCGGCCGCCAGCGCACCAGACGAAGCATTAGTGATGTAGTATCTATCGAGATAGCGCGGATCGATACACTGTCATTTAATTTTAATACTAACAATTAGAAGAAGTTCAATATCATTTTTGTTTCTGTAAATTAAAAATCAGATTTAATTTAAACGGTGTAAGGCCGGGTATAGCAAAAGTCTCATTAAATGCCACAGGATGATAGCTTGTAGCCGTTTGAGTTCTTGCTTTTGAAATTTAAAACCTACCTACCGTCATGACGGGTGGCCTAAAAGTAGGCCCAGCTCTGGTTATTTTAAACTTTTCTGCTAAGATCGACTGATAAAGAAGGCTACAGAACGTTTGCCTTCCTCTGCACTTTGTTTGTGCTAAATGCAACTGTTCCCAAATTGGCCGCCAGTTGAGAAGTTATTAAAAGAAGTATAAAATTATTTTATTTCTTAGTAAAACAGTCTCACATAAGCAATCGCTCGAAAAGTAAAAGTAATAGTATTCTTTATTTGCATAATACAAATTGCTTTTACTCTTTGATTAATTCGATCATAAGTGAAATTATTACTTATAATTGTTGATATTGTGACGTTTACAACGATATCAATTGCATAGCGAGGTGAATGCCAATAGTTTTACACGTCGATACATTTCCCTTTTGTTACTCATCCCTAGGTGTCTTTAAAATTCCGACAATTTAATTGGCATAGGCTTAGAGCTAATTTGGTCAAAATAAATGATTGCATGCATGGAGGTAGGTCTTGCGTTTGATTCACGGGCTCGATCTTTTTAAATGACACAATAGTCTAGGCAGCACTTCTCAACTGAGGTTGTATGCTCGATTAATAGTTAGTCTAAAAATGATTCAGTCAGTACCCAATGGCCAAAAAAAAAAACTACAGGAAATCGGCACAATTTATAAACTAAAGATTTTAATTAAGTACCATGAACTGTGCCAGGAAAAGACCGACATACCTCGTAACTTTATATCGCGCTCAGAATACCCACAATCTAGGTACGAACAGCCTTGGCCAACCTAGAAAGCGCTAAACCGCCTTCAGAGGCCGAACCGCCGCCGGCAGAGGTTGGCCCATACAGATAACATTTGATAAAAAGATAGAATCAAACTTAGGAATCTTAGTAGTTAGGATAGGAATAAAAACAAATAATAATTATTATTTCATGAGCCCTGGCAATACGTCAAAATTTTTAGAGATTGGGTACCTGGACGCTTTGAGTCAATTAGAGCGATTGGGAACTTGTATGGCCTTTGCGTAGGTAAAGGATCTCGGAGATAAGATCACTAGCTCCTGGTCTAATTTTAGTCGGTCTTTTCGGTGCATCTCAAACGATCTAGTACAAAGGGGCCGCCGGCCGCCTCGCTTTTCGGCAAGTGTTTTCGCTGCTTGCCGACAAGGCGGCTAATTCAAAGAATGTTTGGCACGTGTCAAGGTGGTCTAATTTTAGTCGGTCTTTTCGGTGCATCTCAAACGATCTAGTACAAAGGGGCCGCCGGCCGCCTCGCTTTTCGGCAAGTGTTTTCGCTGCTTGCCGACAAGGCGGCTAATTCAAAGAATGTTTGGCACGTGTCAAGGTAAAGATTCACCTGAATTTTAGTATCGAAAATCTAGTTGCACTAGCAAGACGTGTGATATCGATCACAATTTTACGATCATACCCTACCGATACTCCAATCAGGAGTACCTTGATATGTGTGTATCGCGCAAAACGGACGCCATGTACAGCAATTAGTGTAAATAAATAGTGATTATTTTAGTTTAAATAAACTGAAACCAGTAGTGTAAATATGAGGAACAGTGTGTTAATAGTCGTGTAAATAAACAATCGTTGTAGATAGTGTTGATTCAAATTTTTAAACACGCCGAGTTATCATTAAATTATGCTAATTCATTTTTTTAGTTTAATCAAACATACCTAACTTTAATAAACTTGCATACCCCTAACACAATAAATTCTAGCATGATTTTGGATAGCTCGTCAGTCCACAGCCTGAGAAAGTGTGATGGGAAATTTGAATCACTCCCTGTCTGAAAAATACCTACACCCCTTGAAGATACTCACCTGATAAGCTGATAAGAGGACCGCAAATAGGTAAGCTGACTTAACATTTACTTATTTAAGAATTTTCAAAATTATGTGTTTATTTGTTTGTTTTAAATTATGTCGATTTAATCATTCGAAAATTTGCAAAAGCTACATTTAAGGTATTTTTTTTATTAACAAGGTTGAAGTTCATTCCCCCTAGTTATTCAAGCCAAACATCTGTGCGTGTTATGAATGAACTCCGGCCATTTTTCACGTCTGTTAGCTCTCTCGCTCTTTACAAGGGGAAGGAATAAGACAGATGATCACAGATGGTTTTACGTTTCAAGATGGACGAGTTTATGCAATATGAAGTCGTTGTTGTTATTTTGTATTTTTATTTTCATTTTTTTAGTTTTTATGATACACATATGAAAGTTGGTTTTCACGATTGCTTTTTACCTATATAGTCACAGGCTAGCAGGATGAGTGCTAAAAAAATCGGACATTATATAGTCACAGGTTAACAGGATGAACACTAATAAAATCGGACCTTATATATTAAACCTCATAAAAAAGGAGCGGGTTTATATCTTAACCCATCAAAAAACTGATTGAGCGGCTACCCAGACGTGCACTTACTAACCTAGATATATTAGAACATTCCAGAGATATTCCATACTTTCGTGGTGTTTATATGAGAGATACATTGCCTTTGAAACCTAGAAAAAATGAATGTGGAATATTGAATTTGGATAGCAACATAAATCCTGGCACGCATTGGGTGGCCTTTGTCAAGCAAAACAATTACATTCAATATTATGATAGTTTTGGTAATTTAAAGCCGCCGTTAGAATTTGTTAAATATATGAAGAACTTTCCTATAAACTATAATTATGTTCGTCACCAAGCTTTTGGCACTACTAACTGTGGTCATTTATGTTTAAAATTTTTAGGAAACTATTGGAAAAAACATTTATATAATAAGTGATTGAAATAAAAATGTCAGTACAAAAATGTCTTTCACTGTGTCTATAACTGGGACAGGAGCCTCTTTGACAACCAATTATTCCCCAACTTTGGATCTCCGAGGAGATGACGAATGTGGCCTTGTGTATTTTTCAACATTCAATTCTATTCCTAACATAGATGAGCGGAATAATAAGTTTTATTATGGTGAAAATGAAATTATACAAATTCCTGAGGGATCTTACGAGCTTCAAGATATATGTGATTATTTATAAAATAACATTAAAAACAGTGTGTTAAAATTAACTTGCAATAACAATACACTGAAAACAAATATATTTTGCTCCAAAGATATACATTTTAATAAAAAAGATACGTTAGGCAAAATATTAGGGTTTGGAACCGAAACAATAAAACCTGTTAGCATTCTATCAACAACCATTGTGCGGATTGAATGCGATGTAGTTAGTGGTTCATTTGTTAATGGAAAAGCAAGCCATATAATTTACGAATTTGTGCCTAACGTGCCACCTGGATACCGGATAATTAAAATACCAAAAAATTTAATTTATTTTCCTGTAAAACAAAATTCTATGAGTGCTATCAACATAAAGCTGTTGGACGCTGATAATAAAGAAATAAATTTACGGGGTGAAGAAGTGCAACTTTATTTACATTTTAAGAAAAATGATAAATTTCAATAAAAACCCCAGCGCAGAGACTTTCCGGACCAGTCTTCAAAGATCATCGCACAAAAGCACATCGCTTAAGCTGAAAAAGAAGCTTACCAAAACTAATACAGATTTTCTTAAGCTAATTGGGTTGATAAAATGAATATTTTAAATATATCTCAACAAACGTCATATGACAGTAGCATTGAAAGTTTTGACTACCATTCTTACAAACCATATGTGTCAAGTTTTAACACGAATGATGAAATAAGAATTCCTATTAATCAGCAAGACTTGTACGTGTTACCATCACTTAGCAGCCTTTACATCGAAGGAAAAGTGAATGTTTATAACAACACTACTAAGACCGAAGTTTCAAATGTACATTTTGTTAATACTTCTATATTGTTTTTGTTTCAAGACGTGAGATATGAATTGAATGGAGTAGAAATTGATAAAATTAAGAATGCTGGTGTTACTACAACAATAAAGTCTTATCTATCCTTAAATGAAAATGAATCAAAATATGCGCGAGTTTGGGGGTGGTCAACTGAAGGAACAAATAATGTTAGTGGTGGAACGTTTTCCGTATCAATCCCGTTAAACAAGATATAAGGATTTGCGGAAGATTATGAAAAAATTATAATGAACTGCAAACACGAGTTAGTGTTACTAAGAAGCAACTCAAATCTTAATGCGATAAAGTTAAATACAGGAGAAGTCATAAGTGATGTTACAATTAGTAAGATAATTTGGAGAGTACCGCATATTAAAGTATCTGACCGTGAAAGAATTAACTTGTTAAAGCATTTAGAGAAAGATCGAGCTATTCCATTAGCTTTTCGTAATTGGGATTTATATGAATACCCATTACTGCCTAAAACACGTAAGCATACTTGGTCGGTTTGTTATAATTGCTTTACAAACCAATCGCAAACAAAGTAATCAATTGTCAATGGCTGAGTTCGATCATTGTCACGTACGTGATGTAAAAGTCTATTTAAATTCATCATATTATCCATATGAGGGATTTAATGTAAGTTTTTCAGATGATAAATTTACTTTATTATACGAACAATACACAAGATTTCAACAGTCAGAACCATTGTTGAGTTTAAAAGAATTCAGAGACATAGCTCCTTTGTTTGTTATCGACTGCTCACGACAACACGAGACCTTAAAGGGATCGATTGACGTTAGAGTTGAAATTGAAACAGATCAAGAAATACCTGATCAGACAGCAGCATATTGTCTGATTTTAAACGATTGTATATTCGAATATAAGCCTCTGAACAACATTGTCAAAAAGGTATCATGAATAACAATACAATAATTGTGGATATGCAAGGATTTACAAATCTACGCAATGAGTTTATTGTTAAAGAATTGGCTGTAGCTACTTTGCAATATACAGATATATTTATAGTAAAACCACCACATTCATTCTTTAAACTAACCGAAGAAGAAAAAAGACGTGTTCGATGGTTAGAAAGGAACAGAGGATATCTCTGGAGCGATGGATATATTGACTACAAAGAATTTGTAAAAATAATGAAGCTTTACTTTAGAGATCGGGTAATTATTGTAAAAGGTTTAGAAAAAGTGAAATGGTTGCAAGACTTATGCGGTCATCAAAATGTTAAAGATATTACTGATGAAGGTATTCCAAATCTAAGAGCATTATCTGAACTTTACAAAAACGATATATTTGTAACTAATTATGTTAATCATAAGAATATTTGTGCACTGAAAAATGTATTGTGTATTAGAAAATGGTATTTAGCAAACAATAAATAATTTTTAAAGTACCTACTGTTTTATTGATATGACCCTTAAAAGTGTAATTTTCGATCTGATTTTAGTAGGTAGTTAAAATAAAATATATCATGCTCAGTTACTTTAATCATTTTATTTATTTCTCAAGTAAGACACTATTGACTCTTATAATAATTTAAATTCATACATTAAACACTAAAATTAAACAATGTAAAACAACTACGATAAAATATAATCACCACAGAGTTTTTTTGAAATCCTTCTAACTAAAGCTTCAGTCAGATCTTCGATTTCATCTACAGAATCCTGCACCACATACTGCGCACTAAGCACCACATTGTCTTCTTCTTTACAGGAACTCTCCACCGTTGATTCTTTCTGTAGATCCAATATTTTGATTTTGATGACTTTAATTTCCCGGCTCTCCTTACTTATAATGAAAGACTTGGAGACGTTCGACTTCTTCTTAATGATTTAACGTTTTTGTTTTCGCTTTTTCGCACATTTCATCGGCTGATTCCTTATTAATTCTTAGTATTGCTGGGTAAAGTTTTCTAATGGATCCTGAGCATATTGACTGAACATTATATCTGGTGAATCTTCCATTTTCTGAAACAATTAAAGTTATATTATGTTAGCTTGTTATGAACAGTGTTTCGCGAAAATAATCAATTATAAAATTTACAAAGTTCCTAGTAGGTACTTACATAAAATCACGAGCTGATTCGCTGCTATACTCAACGCTGCTGAATGAGGTATGATTATAATTGTACTTGTAAATACAGTTTTAGTAGAGACAATGATCAGAAATTGCGAACCTAGATCTTTTACAGTTGACCGTAAGACACGTGTACTAAATCAGCATTTTACTTTATTCACGTTACAACTTGTTTATTGCACATGAGACGTGCAAGTAAAATGATACTATTGCAAAACTGATAGCTTAGTAACGTACCATTCCACGTGTCAGGTTTATTCTCACAACAAGTTGCAAAATGATTAATGTTATTTTGTTAGCGTGTGTAGGTTAGGTAGTTATGCGTATCAGATCGCTAACAGATCAAATTCTAACAATGAACATGGTCAAATAAATAAAACTCTGTATATGTTTAACAAATTTATTGAAATACTTAAACTTAAAAACTATACATTACAGTGAAATAAGACAAATAAAAATAATAATGTTTACTTTATATTATGCTCATACTAATTATTCCGCCTTTTAAATAAATTACACAGTTATAAAATAATGCCCCCAAGACAGATAATATTATTTTTTGAAATAAAGCGTTTATCATCATTTCTAGACAAAGCCACTTTGTTTGCTCTGTAGTAAAAATTTGATGTTTTATTGTTTTAAAAAGTACATTTTTACCTCTTAACTCATTACCAGTTGATAGTACATTGGTATAGTCAGAAAACTTTAATTTCATAGTAACATTTTTTTAACACCTTTTGCTTTTTTGACTTCATTATTATCAGTTCTAATACTATACAACTAAGAACGCAGTCCTACAAACTCTTATAATATTTTGCCTCCTAACTCATCTTTAAACAACCCTGGGACTTTTTTGTTTTTAGGTACATTACAAAACAATTATCCATGTCGTAATTGCTTGTATCAAAATAGGATAAAAAATGTTCTTTCAAATCTGCATAAAAATCGTTTGTCTCTATAGAGTACAAAAGACTATCAGTATCAGTGTAACACAAAGACAATTTATCATTATAGTGACTTTTCATTACCGAATAATGAAAATCATACATATGGTTTGGACAGCTCTAATACAGTAAATCCAATGTATATGGGCTTGTCAAGAACCACTTTTTTTCGTTTTAATTGTATAGCTACTAAATTTTCATCAAATATTGATGCGCTATGAAAATTAGGACGCGATATCAGTTGTTCGGCTGAGTAACATTTTTTAGTCTTATTTCTCTCATCCCGCCATGTACTTGTGGCGTCACCGATTGCACAATGCTGACCAATGATGTGGCGTCACCGATTGCACAATGCTGACCAAACATTTTGTAGCGCTGGAAGGAACGCGGGCGAATACGCCAGTCGCACATCACTCCCAGTCCCGTCAGGTTGTTAGGTTTACGCTAAGTTTAGTAATTAACTTGAGTCAGATATTATAATGTAACCTTAGGAACTTCGGTCAATAAACCGTTTTATCTCCAGTGAAATCTCGTTATCATTTATGAGTCCCAGGCAGTCGTCCGAATAGATAAGCACTAAGACAAAAGTGTAAAGTGGTGACCCACGCGTTTCCGGTGTGCGGCTCGGTATTATAACCTGACGGGGGAATTGAACACGCGTTATCGGACTGCAACAATTTTTTTTGTATGGACTAAAAGTGTTTTTTTAAATAATAAAAAGACTTTCACTTAAATCAGTGTGTGTCAAATTTACAAAATGTACGAAGACGCTATGCCTAACGTAGGGCAAGTACCAGCGGTACCATCGGAGAGCCAGTCCAACCACACAGACGTCGCCATAGTAACAGTGCAGGCACGTATCCCGGAATTCTGGACGGATATGCCTAGAGTATGGTTCGCGCATTTCGAGATGATCATGAGCCCTCAGAAACAAGGTGACAGCACGAAATTTGAAATGGCCGTAGCGAAGCTCAGTCAGGTACGCCAAGTCAGCGATTTGATACAGTCACCGCCGCCTACCGAGAAGTACAACGCGTTAAAGCAGCGATTACTAGCAGTATACGAGGAGAGCGCGGAATCACAGTTTCAGAAACTAGTAAGTGATATGGATTTAGGCGCTCAAAAACCATCACAACTACTAAGGCGTATGAACGAATTAGCCAAAAATGTGGGAATATCCGGCGACGCATTGAAGTAACTTTGGATCAACAGGCTACCGCCGAACGTAAGAGCGGTATTAGCTGTCAGCGGGGATACAAAATTAGAAGACCTAGCAGCAATCGCGGACAAGATTCTGGAAAACCTGCGAACTGGGGAAGTAGCAGCTGTGAATAGCTCGCCGACAGAGATCAACACCGAGCTTGTCAAGCACATGTGGGACCTGACATTGGAAGTAAGCAGGCTTAAAGCAGAAGTGAACGAGATCAGATCCAGAGGACGCAGCCCATTTCGTAACCAAGGACCCAGGAGATGGCAACAAGAACGGTCTACCTCGCGAGGCAGGGATGCATCATTGTCACGGCGTACACCAGAAAGCCCAGATTGGTTGTGCCAGTACCACTACCGCTTCAGAGAGAGATCCAGGTCTTGCGTAGCACCATGCAACTGGAACAAGCAGCAGCAGCAGCAGCAGCAGGACCAGGGAAACTAAGCGCGGTGCGGTCGAACGCGGTAAGCGGCTGCACCGAGGAGAACTACCGTTTGTGCGTCAAGGACTACAACAGTGGTACCGTTTACCTCATAGACACGGGTGCGAACGTCTCAGTGATACCGGTGAGTAAAGTGAACCGTAATAAAATAGAGCAAAAATGTGAATATAAGCTTTACGCGGCTAACGGAACAGAAATAAAAACGTACGGTATTTTGCCTGTAGAATTAAATTTAGGGTTAAGACGCAGTTTTAAATGGAATTTCATAATATGTGATGTAAAACAACCTATTATTGGAGCCGATTTCTTAAAGACACATAATTTAATTGAAGATTTAAACAATAGAAAATTGACTGACGGGCTGACCAATCTAAAAAAGTACGCAACGGTTACAAATAGTGTCGAGCCGACTATTTCTAGCATTCATAGGGACAATCCATTCCGTGATTTGTTGGAACAATACGCAGACATTACAAAACCAATGAATTATAAGGAACATAGCTGTCACGAAACGTACCATCATATTGAGACTGTCGGTCCACCAATTTTCGCTAGGCCTAGACCATTGCCACCGCGTTACTAGGCGGTAAAAGACGAATTTAAAATCATGATGGAATTAGGTATTTGCAGGCCTTCAAAAAGCCCGTGGGCCAGCCCTTTGCATGTCGTAGCAAAGAAAGACGGAAAAATACGACCGTGCGGCGACTACCGGCGCCTTAACGCAGTAACCAAACCGGATAGATATCCGATTCCCAGGGTGCAAGACTTTACCTATGCTTTATCAGGTAAGTGCATTTTTACCAAATTAGACATTATTAGGGCGTACCACAACATTCCCATTAGGCAGGAAGACATAGAGAAAACGGCGATTACGACACATTTTGGCCTTTTTGAGTTTGTAAAAATGAGTTTTGGGTTACGTAACGCGGCACAGACTTTCCAAAGGTGGATGAACAACTCGGTTTTACAGGGAATAGAATGTTTAGAAATTAATAGCGAAGGAAACAATGCAAGCTCAGTTCTTTTTTGTTACATAGATGACGTAATAATCGCGACAAGCAATTCCCATAACTAACATAACGGCAGAAACAGTAAGCAAAGTTATTTATGAAAATTGGATATGTAGGTTCGGTTGTCCTAAGAAAATTACGAGTGATCAAGGCAGATAGTTCGAAAGCGAACTCTATACGTCACTGTTAAAATTTTTAGGTATTCAAAAAATACGTACTACAGCTTATCACCCGCAGAGTAACGGTATGATAGAGAGATTCCATAGATCATTAAAGGTAGCACTTAAGGCACGTTTATTAGAACACAATAAGTCTTGGTTGGACGAACTACCAACGGTTTTGTTGGGACTTCGGGCAGCTTCCAAAAGCGACAGCAACGTGAGCACAGCAGAATTGGCATTAGGCCACAATTTACGTTTACCAGAAGATTTCTACGACAATAATGTAAACAACAAAGTAAGCGACGAATCTAGTTACGTTAATAATCTGAGACGAATTTTATATAGTTTACGTCCACAGTTGAGAGAAAGCAATGACAGAAGGAAACTGTTCGTACATAAAGATCTAGAGACTTGTAGTCATGTTTTCGTAAGAAACGACATGGTACAAAAGCCATTGACACCGTCATATAGCGGCCCTTACCTAGTCGTTAGTAGATCACCTAAAGCCTTTGTCGTAAAGATTGCAGACCATCAGTCAAATATTTCTATTGATAGAGTTAAGCCAGCCTATGTGTTTATTGAAAATTTTATACCAAATAACAATGTAAATTCAAACCCGAACAGTAATGAAAATTGCAAAGAAAATGTCAGAAACAAAATAGATGTTAATAAAAGCAAACCCGAATGAAGTGCATAGTGAACAAAAAACGCTGAAACCTATTATTAAGGCCACACGCTGTGGTAGAGTTGTTAAGCAACCAGTGCGATTTTTGCTGAAATGATAAATATACTAGCGAAATAAAACTTTATCGGTGTCAAATACGTACTTGCAACAATAACGTGTGACAGTACACATTAAACAGTGTTTTTTTTCTAAAATGGGAAATTACCAAAGTAAAGACGTTGTTGTTAGCGCTCAAACACAAGTAGCAAGCGCAGAAAAGCTACATCACCAAGTGAGCATATTTAATACCGTGTTAATTGTTCTGATAATACTATTTGGCATTGGCGTCCTATACGCAATACGCCGAGGATGCGTAAATACTGTAAGAAAATGGATAAGGAAGGAAACTACGAAAGTAGCGATACCCGAGGTAATTCATATACCCCGTAACACTACCCAAGTAACAGCCAGCAGACCAGGAGCAGTGTAAAAGTAGAAATAGCATCTATTTTGTTTCATTGCAAAACATAGTGCGTAGTATAAGTGTATTTTATCTGTTATGTGTCGGGTTAAGTTAAAATCGTGTATCTTCGTCAAATGTCTTTCAAACAATGTTAAATAAGTGTAAGTAATTCTGCGTAATTACATGCGTGGCGTTGCTGTAAAGGATGCTGCAGAGCCAAAGGCTGTTAATTATGTATAGCAGAGCATGCCTTACAGCAATCACCTAGAGCATTGTATGTTTTTCCCATGTTTCTCCAGAAACATTTTAAAGTCGGCCCCGAAAACAGGTGTCCGCAAAAACGTATACGGACAACATTAACGTTGTCAAATAGGTAAGATATCTTATGTAATCGTTGAATTTAATTCATTTAAATATATACTTATGTAATTGTATAAGGTAATAAGAAATAAAAGATTGTAATTTGTTCAATTCATATATTGTTATTGTGTTACAGCATGTTAGAGAGCTTCGCCTTAACACATACTATAAATAGAATCAAACGTATGCCTTGCCTTAAGCATTGGAATGTAACGCCAACGCGTGACCTAGATTAGAAACATTGTATAGTTCTGAAACATTGCACTTTGATCATGAGCGAGCTCTGTCGAATCACTTATTGTTAACTTAACTAACAGTACAGTCAGAGTCATAAATCTATTGGAGTTTTATAAATTTTAGTTTTCATTCTCTTTTGTTTTTAAAAAAAAAGGGGGGGTGTGATGTGGCGTCACCGATTGCACAATGCTGACCAATGATGTGGCGTCACCGATTGCACAATGCTGACCAAACATTTTGTAGCGCTGGAAGGAACGCGGGCGAATACGCCAGTCGCACATCACTCCCAGTCCCGTCAGGTTGTTAGGTTTACGCTAAGTTTAGTAATTAACTTGAGTCAGATATTATAATGTAACCTTAGGAACTTCGGTCAATAAACCGTTTTATCTCCAGTGAAATCTCGTTATCATTTATGAGTCCCAGGCAGTCGTCCGAATAGATAAGCACTAAGACAAAAGTGTAAATACTAACAAGTTTTACATCTACTCTGCGTTCAGTATCTTCTAATGTTTTTCCGAAAATACTGTTATTAAGCAATTTGAAAAAATCTTGTTTAAATAATGAAGTAGATTTTTGTCTCAAATGTGTATTCAAGTCGATGTAATCCTTTAAATACGGACTTTGTTTGAATGATATTCCTTTATGAATTTTTTTAAGACTTAATCCATGTTGTAAGCATGTCTTTAAGTGAACATAGTGGATAACATAGTTATATTTATTATACAAATTTGGTATAAGTTTTATATTTTTACCACCCGGAGGAGTAAAGTTCTCTGCACAAAAAGGAAGATCGTTATGTAAGTCATGCAAATTCTCGGGGTATTCCAAGTCAACTTCAAGGATATAACCATAATCATTATCGTCAGCAATGCTTGTAACGACGAGTTCATTACATTCCTGTTCATTGAGAAACTTAAAATCCGCGTAAGGCAAATATCCACACATAGCAAAGCCATATAAATTATTACAGTCCACATACATTAAATATCTGCTTGGTTGGGAGTGATCATAATCAGACTGATATTGATTATTCGATTTCGCTTACCTTTTTGAACATAAGCAAATACCTCCGCGAATTCCTTTTTTAATCATTCGTATCATTTCTAAATTTGAAAGCAGCTCTAATTTAACTTTGGTTTTTAATAACATTGCATCAAAGCTGAGACTTGGTGCTGTGAAATAAAATGCAGGATCTAAATCATAGTTAATCTTACACGTTTTACGAAACTTTTCAAAAATGTCGCTTAAAATCAAAACATCGCTTTTTACATATAAATCCGTGTATTCACCTAGGTTTTTTATATTAAAACTATGCCACACTTTTTGTGCATGATCATAGTCAGAATTACTTATAGCTTCATCAGTTAGATTATTATATAACTTTTATTTTGAAGGTAAATTCTTTTCTTCATACACTTTCCAGTTTGACATATAATTGTATGGGTATACACCTTTTCTACTTAACAATGTAAACTGATTTTCATTGTCACAAAATGCACGCAAATTATTAAAATCGTTTTGCTGCAGATTTTTAGCTAATTGTTCTATACTTGTTCCTAAAAATTTAAAAGAGTCAACAAAACGAACTGCGATAAATTCGTTGGTTGAAAACGAAATAAACTTGGTAAAAGAAATGTAATTCTCATTATTTTTAGGAATAACTTTTACTTCGCCAGGAGTCCTACTTATTTCGCGGATAAACAAATGGCAGTCATAGCCCGATAAGTTATGAAAGAACACTGGGATAAATTTAGGTATTCTGAATTTAAGGTTACAACAAGAATGAGCAGCACCTCGGTATTCACCGGTAAAGTGGCAATGATCTCGTACTTTATCATCAATTAGTAAATTAGAACACAAATAACAACGCTCAGCATTTTTAAAATTCAATTTATCTTCCTCACCGTAAATTATAATTATATTATAGAAACTGGAGTTTCAGACGCAGATTGAATAAGTTTGTAAATTTGTTTTATGTCTTTTTGCAACCGCTTAACAAATACAGTAGCACAGTCGGTTCCGCGATATGTCACCAAGCGATTAAGCGAGTTATCGTAATGACAAACAATGTAATAAGCAAACGCCGCAGGTAAATGTTTTTGTACTTTTTCTGTATATGCGCCTGTGCTCTCGGAGCAAGGCTCTAATATCGTCTCAAAGTCAGCGTAAATAACAAAGGGTACATTCTGCATACAATGATAGTTTTTAAATTGCATTATAGTACCACTTTCGGGTAGTACCGTGAGTACTCCACCGCAAACGTGGTTTTCATAATCTCGATCTGATTTAAAAAATAACAAACATTCTTCACAGAAATGTAATTTACCATGATGTTTTGTAATTTGATGGCGAACTAATTTTGTTAAATCCTTTATAAGACAATAATTGTAGTGTATTGGCATAAACATCACAATATAGATACATAGACATCTGTGACATCTGTCGTCTCGGCTAAGCACTGCGCAGGCACAGTCACCCGCGCGACGGGTTGGGGCGCGCTTGGGCAGTTGGCAAGTGACAGGCGCGGAGTAAAGACGCGGTGCATAGCAAGCGAGCCGATATCATGTAGTATTGTTAACAGTGCCTGTGTTGTGTGTCTATAGGAGGACACTACATGTGGCGACGAGTAAAATTTAAACAGCATGTCTGTCGGTACAAAAAAAATATAAAAAGAAAGGAAGGAAGTGTAGGTATTTCTATATTTTTACACCCTTATGGATCCGCGTGGCATTATATCATGTCATTGCGTTTAAACGAACAAATAATTATTTTTGCAATACATTCCCGGAATCCGAAGTATAATCGGATAAACAAGTTAAAGTAAATAACCCTCGTTGGCAGTCTGGTGATAAAAACAACGAAGCGCCCGAAGGGTTTCGAACATTAATTGGTTTTGTTGTCATTCAGTTCTAAATACTAAGGATTGAAAAGTTATACTGTCGTATTCGCATCTTTGCCCTTTCGTTCCATATAAGTTGGAATCATTTAAGGTCAGGAGCAGGACTACATTTTCTCTGCCAAAACTGATTTAAAGTTAATACGTTTGTTGTTTGATTTATTTTAAAACAATTCAAATTACAAGCATCTTAAGTTATTGCCGGATGCCTATTCCATATTGTTGACTTGTTACGTAGTGTAAACATAAACAGGTAGGCAAATACAACCTACCATAGAAAAAAGAAAAAATGCAACCTGTTGTAGTGAAATAAAATAATTTCAAGTTATATTATCGTTTAATGATTAAAATTAAATCACTCTAACCTACTTCCTTCATCTTTCGTTTTGATATTTTAATAGCGTCATACCGTTGTTTATAAAAAGATAGCATACCAACTTTAGACCGAGATTTATTTGTTGGAACTTACCTAGCCTGGAAATTAGAATAAAATTATTATCCGCATTATTAACTTGGTTCTTGAGTAACTTTATTCTTTCTTTAATGATATTACAATAAAGCCTTTCTATAATTTCTGAGTCATGACAAGAAATTGTAATTGTTTCTATTCTATTCTGGGAACCTAAGATTCGACATAATATATTCATAACGTCGAATTCTTGAAAGTAATCAAGTTAATTATACAGGTCGTCCCAAATCGTTAGTAAGATAAACAACGCATTTAATTGCGAATAAAATATTGTAAAATGAAATCTTTATCGTTGCAATTTGATAAAAAAAAAATGGAAAGGTTATTAATATATTTGATTGCGAATAGTGTCGAGTTATACATTCAATAGCGAGTGAGTGGAATTACGCGTTCAGTTGCAGGTGATATTGAGACCTGCATTTAATCGCGATTGATATAAACTCTGCATTAAATTGCGAGTGTATTGAATCATGCATTCAATAGCGAGTGAGTTGAATCACGCGTTCAGTTGCAGGTGATATTGAGACCTGCATTTAATCGCGATTGGTATAAACTCTGCATTAAATTGCGCCTACATTAAATTGCGACTGGGCATTAAATTGCGAACTCATTTAATTGCGACTGGGCATTAAATTGCGACTGGGCATTAAATTGCGAACTTATTTAATTGCGACTGGGCATTAAATTGCGAACTCATTTAATTGCTACTGGGCATTAAATTGCGACTGGGCATTAAATTGCGAACTCATTTAATTGCGACTGGGCATTAAATTGCGACTGGGCATTAAATTGCGACTGGGCATTAAATTGCGAACTAATTTAATTGCGACTGGGCATTAAATTGCGGCTCTGCATTAAATTGCGGTTGAGCATTGGCATTAAATTGCGGCTCTGCATTAAATTGCGGTTGAGCATTGGCACTAAATTGCGGCTCTGCATTAAATTGCGGCTCTGCAATTAATTGCGGTTGAGCATTGGCATTAAATTGCGACTTTGCATTAAATTGCGGTTGATCATTGGCATTTAATTGCGGCTCTGCATTAAATTGCGACTTTGCATTAAATTGCGGTTGGGTGTGGCAATAAATTGCGGCGGTGCGTTAAACTCTTTATTAAAATAAAATACGTGTAGGCTTACAGATTGAATACAGATTGAATCCAACACGCATGCTATTACATAGTCAGATATTACAAAATCAGTCAGATTAATTATTATCAATTAATGTCAATACACTTATAAAATAACCACCCACTAAGTCAATATCCATTTTCAATCTAATTTAATATCTAATTTAAATTGCGACTTTGCATTAAATTGCGGTTTGTTATGAATTTAAATTGCGGCTATGCATTAAATTGCGACTATGCATTCAAATGCATTATAAGACTTATGATAAAAGCATTAAATTGTGGATATCGATGAAAACTTTGTGTACACGTTGCAATTAATTACGGAGTCTTACTGGTATAGCACTAAATTGCACAGTATGACTATGACATGTCAACATGGGCGCACAAGGTGTGTTTGCCATGAAGTCTACGTGTCGTCATAAGTATGCGCTGAATGTGTGCGGCGTGCGTAATCTCCGGCAGAATCTCATGGACTGAACCGAATAACTTCGAACTCTTATCCAGACACAAACCGAAACAAATCTCAAATAGCAGGCTGTAGCAGATGTGGTAGATTTAAAGATGTTGCACCAAATGTTACCTGTCCAGCAAAGAACAAAACATGTTTAAAATGCGGAATAACGGGCCATTCACATCCCGCAGACAATGTCAAACAAGGAAAAAAAAAAGAATAGAATCCACAAATAAAACAAGAAAAGGAGAAAAGACTACAAAGGAAGTGAGTTGAAGAGATCTAGAAGGGTTAATAGCGTAGGCGAATCGCTTGAAACCGCATCGACCAGTAAAATAGACTACATTATATTCAACATAAATAGTGGTACTTGTTTCGATGGTATTTTTATTTTATTTTATTTATTGCAGGGAAACAAACAGTACATAGTAACATATAAATGGGAATATAAATTTAGATCATAAACCAATAAAGTCTCCACTGATGACAATATCATATTAAATACAGTACGAACAGCTACTATGTTAAGATTGATGTGATAAACAATGAAATTTTATAAAAAATAATGCAAAAACTTACAAAAGAAACATAAGCTAAAAACAATTTTAACAATAGTGCCTTAAGGGCGACTGCTATTTTCAACAATCCTGATATTTTTTAGCTATTGGTACGTACAAAGCCGCAGGAATTGAGATGAATATGCTAGTTGATAAGACCTGGATTAGGATGAAAAGCTAAAATGCAATCGTTACTAACCTAGATGCCTATCCTCAGGAAAACTGTCTGCCTTATAGAAGTGTGAAACCCTTGACGCTACTGGGGTCTTTCCAGGCAGATTTGAGAGTTGGTGACCGCGTTCAAAATGCGAAATTTTACGTCATTAAAGAAGCTACTCGTAATCTACTAGAGAGTGCGACAGCAACTTTATTAGGGGTCCTTAAGATTGATGTAAATATAAAATTCCGTGGAGGGTCAACCGTTTTCGAAGTTTCGAGATATTCTAGTGAAAATACCAGTCGACAATTCAGTACCATCAGTAAGTCCACCATATAGAGATACAACCCGTATCGAGAGATATAACCACTTTTATATCTTAAAAATGATTGTTCAGATTTATAAGGATCATGTTGGCATCAACTGTGCACTCGAAATTTTCAAAAAAAAAGAAAAAGAAAGGCATAGCACATATTAGTGGATGTGCAGAATTTAAGAAACTATTATCCAAAAAGCTGTAGTTCTAGGAGATGCAAACGGGTCGCTTTAGGGGCCGTGCTTGCCCGAATCGATAATGGACTTGTCATAATCGGTATTGGAAATAAAACATTGGCAGCTTGCGAGCGCCATTATTGCCAAACCGAAAAAGAAGCTTTGGCTTCGGTATGGGCCGTAGCGGGGACCATTTTAACATGCTCACATAGGCAAAAAAAAAAACCTACATTGGTAACGGATCATAAACCCTTAATACTCAATACCCACACGTTTATTGCGTCCATTATGAACTAAAACTTAGATGACTAAAGTTGGAAGACATTAGGGGCCCTGTAGGGCACTGTAATTAGAAGATTAATTAGTTTTATAATTGGTCGTTTAAGCATTCATTTAAAGTAAAGTAATATCTTAAATTAAAAAAAAAATCTTTGAGTTTAATAATTAAAGTGGTTTCCTTGTTAATATTTTTATTGAGTCTGGATTAAAGATTTTGATGGACATGTAAAGGGTACCCGATGAGTATTCGAAATAATGTAGAAATGATTGACCTTAGAAATAATATTCTCGCTTTGAACGATGGGTTTTAAGAATGCAATCCTAGAAAATTAAGGTTAACTATAGCCCCGTCACTAGCAATATCACGGATTCCATGTCAAGGCTTTGCAAACTATTACATGTTTCACCCAATTTACACACAGAGTTGAACAAACTAGATTGGTTGCAATACTGTTAAAGGAAATAGTTAAACATTCTTGTTCGTTGGTTGTACAGCGGACAATAGGACGAAACAGTAGCTAACTACAAAATCTCTAAAAATTAATTACCTACCTTTATTTTCATGAAGAGATTTTGCTTTGCTTTGCGGGACTAGCAAAGTTATTCCAGAAAAAATATTGAAACCAAGTATTTAAAATTGCTCATGAAGGCCACCTAGGAATCGTTTGCATGAAATCGAGATAGAGGACCAAGGTAGGTATGGTGGCCCAAATATCGTGCCGTACTCACCACAACAAAATGGTTAAGTTGAGAGACAAAATCGCAACATATTGAAACGTTTTAAATTGCCCAGGCCTAACAGAAAAACAGGACAGAGGCTCTGCGGGAGAATTTAGTCATGTATAATAGTACCCCTCATACGGTGACATGACAAACACCCGCCGAATTATTCTTGTGTAGACAGTTCCGAGATAAACTGCCTGCAGATACAAGACATGACATGAGCCCGAGGATCTAGAAATAAAAGACAAAGACAAACAACACAAGGAAAAGGGAAAAGAATACAAGGACAAGAAGAGACGCGCTGAAAATAGCGACCTGAATGTGGAGATATAGTTTACTTTAAAAAGAAAAGTAGAGGGTTTAATAATAAGTGAGCGATTGTTCTGGCATTAAGGATTCCTTTATAGAAATGGGAACTGGACAGGAGATCGATGAGGAAGAGGGTAAGATTGTAAGAGTAAATGACAAAACAACAATCACATAGTATTAATGCTTAAATAATTTATATAAAAGTGGTAGTTGAATTTATGAATGATGATTAAAAAATAACATACATGATTGGAGGTAAATGGCTTTAATGTAACATATAGCGTGGTTCTAGTTTTTCTTCTTAAGTGAGGCGAATCACATGATGACTAGAATATAGGGAAAAGACATTAATTTAAAACAAGGGAGAGATGTAGTGTATTGGCATAAACATCACAATATAGATACATAGACATCTGTGACATCTGTCGTCTCGGCTAAGCACTGCGCAGGCACAGTCACCCGCGCGACGGGTTGGGGCGCGCTTGGGCAGTTGGCAAGTGACAGGCGCGGAGTAAAGACGCGGTGCATAGCAAGCGAGCCGATATCATGTAGTATTGTTAACAGTGCCTGTGTTGTGTGTCTATAGGAGGACACTACAATAGTGATATTTTGTTTCTTTTTCTAACAGGAGCATGTTGACGTGTTTTTTTTTTCGAGACAGTGTTTTATATAACGGTCCAACAATATTTTGTTTCTTGGCAATCCCATATACATTGACACTAATATCATTATTATTTTTCTCGAAGGTTTTAATATCTTTGAATGATACTGGAAAATGCATATTGTTGATATTCAATACGTCAGAGAAGTGTGGATATGATGATACCCGATTAGCGTTTTTCACATCAGGATATAGAGCGCTCATTATAGTCCAAGCAAAACAGTATTCGTCACTGTTTCTGATTGTAATACAAGCTTGTTTTGCTTTAATTCTTTTCAGTAAATCTATAAAACTAGATCCACGCAATGGCGAATATTTGTTAATGTTGGATCCAAGGTAAAGAATGTCCATAAGGGACCAACCACTTCCTTTGTCTTGGAAATCGTCTAACTTTTTATAAATTATCTGACAAACGTTGTTCAACAAGTCGTCAAACGAGTAATTTTGAAAGATAGCAATATTTTCTGTTGCAAACGATTTAATTTCTATCGTATCATCTTTAGGATAAATCATCTAAGCAAATAATTCAAAGTTGACTTTTACATTAGTGTGAGCGGCTACAGCAGAATCAATCACTTTACGCATCCCGCATGAAATAAACTGCATGAAGTGCGGTGGTGAAGTGATAGGCAACTTCTGACCACAGGCTGTTTGTTCACGATCAGCACTGATGCGGTATGATACAATGCGACCTCTAAAGGCTGAATTAACCGTTTCAATTCCTAAGTCATAGCTTAATGCGGTATTATCTTTATGAATAATACTGCGCAAGTGGCCTGGAAAATCTTTCTTAAGTATGGATTTTTGACAAACTAAACAAAAGATAGTTTTTGGAGCTATGCATATTGATTTGAATTATGTGTTAGACGATACTAAATGGAATTAGTAGTTTATTTACAATTTCTTATAAAGTGAAACAAAATAAATTATTTTGTTGATTAAAATACTTATATTTTAATGTAGTACTTAAAAATACAAAAAATCAATTTAATTATAACATATTCATATTATCTAGTAAAGTCTATCTAATAAAATCTAATTGCTAAACAAAAAAAAAAATAAAAAAATACCTACTTACTTCTTCTTATCGGGATAACCAGTAGTTCTTTAAGCCACTCATTGTTCTTACTGCCATGTTCTGAACAGGAAATAATCAACATTATAAAAACGCTAAAAAATACAAAATCTGTTGGTATAGACGGACTCCCTCCCTACTTTTATCTTTAAACTATGTGCGGATGTACTTGCACCAGTATTAGTTTTTCTTATTAATTTGTCATTTACACATGGTATTTTTCCAGAACTTTTAAAACAATCTAAAGTAATTCCTCTTCATAAGAAAAATAACAAAAAAGACATAAACAACTACCGACCCATTACACTGGTTCCTATATTATCAAAGATATTTGAAAAGGCAATGTCTATAAGAATAAAAAACTTTTTTGACAAACATAGTGTCTTAGTAGAGGAACAAAACGGTTTTCAAAAGAACAAGTCGACAACTCTTGCAGCCTTTACGTTGGTAAAAAGTGTGGTAGACCATATTGATAAAAAAGTTCCTGTAGTGTCGGTGTTTTTTGATATGACTAAGGCGTTTGATTTCGTAGATCATCAAATACTTCTGAAAAAATGTGAGAAATATGGCATTAGAGGACAAGCCTTAAATTGGATCATGAGTTACCTCACAAATAGAATGCAATGCGTTGAAATAGACAAACTCAATGACAAAAATGAAATAAATTCACATAGGTCTCCCTTTCTATTTAATAACCGCGGTGTTCCACAAGGAAGTGTATTGGGCCCTTTGCTGTTTCTCATATACGTCAATGATTTGCCGAAACATATAAATTACCAAACGGTTCTATTCGCGGATGATATATCACTTGTTGTGCCAAATCACAATAAATTATTTAACTTTAACCAAGAAATTAATTCTGCTATAGAACGCGTTAGCGCTTGGCTTGTTCAAAATAAACTATGTGTTAATGTTTCTAAAACGGCTTACATACAATTTTTAAATTACAAGACAAATCATTTAAAATTAAATATAATATGTCAGGGCCAAGAAATCAAAGAAGAAAACGAAACTAAATTTCTTGGGATCACACTCGATAATCATTGTAACTGGAAATCTCACATTTCAAATGTATGCACTAAATTGAGTAAATTTACCTATGCTCTTAAAAAGTTACGATGCATAATTTAAAACTCAATGAAAACGGGAATTAACGCGATCATAATTTAGGTACAAAATGTTACCTCTTTTGTTTTGTAATGTTGTTGTTGAATCGGGCACTAATCACTGGATTGAATTTCATCAAACGCAAGTTCTTTCCACGGATCGCCACTTTTATTCAAGAGTTGTGCGTGAAGCTATTGAAATCAAAAAGTATAAAAATTTCAATCGGGAAGACGGTTTCAAATTATCAGCGACATGGAATCCAGTGATTAAAAATAAACAATCTCGTTTTGTTTCGCGATCGAGTTCTCACCTGAATACGGACGCGGCGGTTAGTGTGCAGAATAGGGACACAGTGAGTGTAGTGTGTGACGGTACTTGGCGTGAAAATAATATTATGAGGGTAGATGAAGAATCTGCCTCTCATACGGAGTGAAGACATCGCTGTTCCAGTCAGCCTGTGACCACGGTCGGTGTAACCCGATCGAAACGTCAGGCAAAAGAGGTAACATTTTGTACCTAAATTATGATCGCGTTAATTCCCGTTTTCATTGAGTTTTAAATAATGCAACGCGAAAGTTTAAAAGTAATTACGATGCATAGCCGGAGAAAGTACTGCAATGACCGCATATCATGGTTATGTGGTCTCAACACTAAGGTACGGCCTAATATTGTGGGGAAATTCAACTGACATACTTAAAGCGTTTATAATACAAAAAAAATGTGTAAGGGCAATTTGTGGAGCAGGACCAATTGAGACTTGTCGACCATTATTTAAAAGATTGAGATTACTTACATTGACAGGTCTTTACATTTTGGAAGTGGGAACTTTCGTGCGAGGTTATCCTAAATTTTTTAAACAAAATAACGAGGTCAACCATAGACTGCGGCCGAGAGACACAACTCGACTGTTGACTCAAGTCAGTTCTAGTGCTTTTTTCAAAAAGAATAGCTTCGCAATGTGCATAAAAATTTATAATAATATTCCACAACTAATACGTCAGCTGCCTACTCATAATTTTAATAAATCTTTATGTAATTGGCTTATTGATAGCTGTTTCTATAATTTGACTGAATTTTTTGACATTAAATGAATAATTGTATGGTTTTGACATTGTATTGAGTTTCGTTTATTTTATTCTTTGACATGTGTGGAGGTTATTTAATGAATGTGTTCAAATGTTTAATGTTCCAGTTTTATTATTATTTACACAATGAATTTTTGCATGCCACCATGATGGCGAAACATGTGAATCTATGTATTTTAAAATAATTATGATCTGTCATTTACCATGTTTTATGCAAATAAATTATTTCTATTTCTTTCTATTTCTATAAAAAGTTGGTTCGATATTATTAAATAACCTACTACTATCCTTAAATATATTTTTTAGTCCAACCCACAAGGGATCGTCGTGGTTCAGACGAACTCTTAAGCACCCACTCCACTTGTCGAAGCGTTCGCGAGGATTCACGCCAATGACTTCAGCGGTGTTGAAAACTCGCAGGTCGATGTACACGTCGCCGTCAGCCTGGAGCGTACCTTGTCGGCTGATTCCGCCCGCAACGCGCCGCGACAGTGATGACCACAGTGGCTGTTGCTTCACATCTGGCTCACTCACGTCCCCAAATAGTTCTTCGTAAATGGTGCCCTTACTGCTTTGTCAAAATAAATTAACATAAATTAGTATCATTTTATTTTACGATGCATTTACTTTCTAATTTTTAATAAGGAAAAAATACATACTCAGTCTTCTTCTTAGGTTTCTCCTTTTTCGTTCCTTTGGACTTGCTTTTGGCAGCTTTACCCTTTTTAGAATGGCTGTAACAAAATGTAGTTTTGTGAGTAAGATTTTACTCAACTTAAGTAATGCTATTTTATTTATTACAGTAGGTACTCAAGTTATGCTCTATAAAATAAGTTGTAAATATAGATAAAGGTCTCTATATCGGAAAACTAGATGGTGTTAAATAACTCTGATATCGAAGATATTGATGATGATGAAGAGGATAACTTTATTCGAGGACAAAAAGGCGAGTCTGAAGACTTAACCGCTCGATCATCTGATAGTAGCGAGTGGGATGATTCAGACGAGGAGCCGCTTTCCTCTGTAGTGAGTTCTCGTACTGTTAGGAGATCCACACACCGCCCCTCACGATGAAATATTACAAATAACTTCCATAGCCCTTCAAGCAATCTTCATGAGGACCCATCCTTAGTTGAAGCAGCTACTAATGCAAAACCATCCTATGTATACTTTTCCCAATACATCAAACCTGAATTTTTTGAACAAATGTCACATTGTACTAATATCTGCAGCACCCACAGAACCGGCAGATCTTTAGATACAAACTCAGAAGAAATGCGAACTTTCATAGGCGTTTCGATGGCTATTGGTGTAGACCAAGGGCTTCCTCGAATGCGTATGTTCTGGGCTGCAAAAACCAGAGCACTATTTGGTGGCTAATGCTATGACTCGAAATAGATATTTCCAGTTAAGAAGCAACATCAAAGTTGTTGATGATCAGCTAGTAACATCATCTATGAAAGCTGTTGACAGAATTTGGAAAATTGGTCCTCCTGGTCCAAAATCAAAGAGACCAAAGTGTGGCAATTGATGAACAGATTATTCAGTTAAAGAAAAACCCAATCCTGAAGGGATTAAAGTATTTATAATGGCTAATCCTAATGGACTTCCACTGGACTTTTATTTCTATCAGGGAGGGGAGGGAACCAGCATAGAATCGGCACTATACCCAATGCCAGAGAAACTGGACCTTGGCGGCCGTGTAGTCTTGAAATTAGTGGATACCTTGGCGACACATGCTTCAATTTACATTAACCGTTATTTCACATCACTTCCTCTTCTTGATACATTGTTAAACATAAACGTTTTTGCCACCGAGACTCTAAAGAAGGATCGAGTTCCAAATTATCAAAGGCCAAATAGCAAAAAAAAGAATAAATGTTTGCTGAAAACCGACAGCTTTAAGGGGCGCCGACCTACATCACACGGTGCCCAAGTCAACCTCTCCTGCACGCGGTACACCCTGCTATCTAACGAACGAGGCTCTGACGACAAACCGACTGATGGCGGGATAACCATCACAACTCGAGCGTAGCAATTAAATACACAGACCGGTGTCGGGCAGCAGCGACACCGGTAAAATTAAGTACGCACTGCGCTTGCCAACCCGCATGCCCAGCGTGGCAATTATGGGCAAACCCCTCCAAATATGTCGACACAGACCGGACCACGGCCCCTAGTTTCCGGCCGCCCTGCTATACCTGACCACGGCAGCGGTCATGGTAAGTGCAGGGAAGGGGGTGCGAAGAATCCCCGGGTTACGGAAGGTCGCCATAAACAACTGACCCTGGCAACGTACAACGGACGCACGCTACGGCTCGATGAACACCTGGCACAACTGGAAGAGGAACTCGGACGGATAAGGTGGCATATTCTTGGTCTATGTGAAGTCCGAAGAGAGGGGGAGGATACCGTAACCTTTGAATCGGGCCACCTTATGTACTACCGAGAGGGAGACCAGCTATCCCAGGGTGGCGTAGGGTTCCTGGTACACAAAAACCTCTGTGACAATGTTGTGGAAGTGTCGAGTGTGTCGAGCAGGGTTGCGTATCTCGTTATCAAGCTAACCGAGAGGTATAGCCTCAAGGTTGTGCAAGTTTACGCACCGACCTTGACACACTCTGACGATGAAGTGGAGGATATGTTCGGAGATATATCCAAGGCCTTACACTTCACCACCAAGGCCCACTACAACGTTGTTATGGGGGACTTCAACGCCAAAGTGGGAGTACAAAATTGCAGCGAATCGGTAGTAGGATCCTTTAGTTTTGGCAGTAGAAATTATAGGGGGCAAATGCTTGTCAACTTTCTCGAGAGAGAGGGGCTTTTTTTGATGAATTCTTTCTTCAAGAAACAGCCCCAAAGAAAGTGGACATGGCGAAGCCCCGACAATAAGACAAAAAATGAGATCGACTTCATCATGACGGATAAGAAGCATATATTCAGAGACGTCTCAGTGATTAACAGGTTTAATACCGGCAGTGATCACCGACTTGTCCGAGGCTCTCTGAATATCAAATTTAAGCTCGAACGTGTCCGCTTGATGAAGTCCAGGCTCCGTCCTAACCTGCTCCAAACCATCGTGGGATCCGAAACGTTCCAGACCAAACTGGAAAACCGATTTGCTGCCATGGAAACCACAAATGCTGCTGATACAAACCAGGCCCTCGAAAAAGTGGTCGGAATCCTCAGGGAGGAAGGTACGAGATTTTGCGCAACTCAGCGTAAAGGCAAGAAGTCGAAGTTTTCGAATGAGACTCTTAGCCTTATGAAGGAACGACGTGAGGACCCACCTGTCACTTCGTCCGAACAAAAGGCTCTTAACAAGAAGATTGGCAAACTAGTACGCTACGACCTCCGATGCTCCAATACACGCTCAATTGAACGAGCGATTGAGCAAAATCGGGGATCGAAAGTGTTTGTCCAGTCTTTCGGGAGAAGCCACTTGACGAAATTGACGACGGCCAGTGGCGTAATCGTTGCTTCAAGGCCGGAGATTCTTTCGGAAATTGAAAACTTCTACAGCCAGCTATACGCCTCGCATGCATCTCAACCTGATCCCGAAAATGAGGATTCCAGAGCCACATTGACTCGCCACTTTACCGAAGACTTGCCAGAAGTCAGCCTAGGCGAAATTGAGATGGCTCTTAAACAGCTCAAAAACGGAAAAGCCCCTGGTGAGGACGGTGTTACATCTGAGCTCCTTAAAGCAGGCGGTAAACCTGTGTTGAAGGAACTCCAACACATCTTTAACACTGTTCTCTTTGATGGGAGAACTCCGGAGGCGTGGAGTAGGAGTGTTGTCGTGTTATTCTTCAAAAAAGGAGACAATACCCTATTGAAGAACTACCGACCCATTTCGCTCCTAAGCCACGTCTACAAGCTGTTTTCTAGAGTCATCACAAACCGCCTTGCGCGAAGACTCGACGAATTTCAACCACCAGAGCAGGCCGGGTTTCGAGGAGGATACGGCACCATAGACCACATCTTCACAATGCGGCAGATTATACAGAAGTGCGAAGAGTACAATCGACCCCTGTGCTTAGCATTTGTGGACTATGAGAAGGCGTTTGACTCTGTCGAGACCTGGGCTGTTCTAGAATCCCTGCAGCGATGCCAAGTCGACTGGCGATATATCCAAGTGTTGAGGTGTCTCTACAATGCAGCCACAATGGCCGTCCAAGTACAGAACCAGCAAACTAAACATATCCCCTTACATCGAGGTGTGAGACAAGGGGATGTTATATCCCCCAAATTGTTCACAAATGCCTTGGAGGATGTGTTTAAAATGCTGGACTGGAAAGGACAAGGCATCAACATCAACGGTGAATACATCTCACACTTGCGATTTGCGGACGACATCGTCATCGTGGCCGAAACGTTGCAGGATCTACCATCCATGCTGAACGGCCTTGCTGATTCTTCTCAACGCATCGGTCTGCGGATGAACCTGGACAAAACCAAGGTTATGTTCAACGACCACATCATTCCGGAACCGATTGCAGTGCAAGGCAGTGATCTCGAGGTTGTTAAGGAATACGTCTACCTCGGGCAAATCTTGCAGTTGGGCAGAAACAACTTCGAGAGAGAGGTCAGTAAAAGAATACAGCTGGGCTGGGCAGCATATGGGAAATTACGTCGAGTATTTACGTCGCCCATTCCACAAAGTCTTAAGACGAAAGTTTTCAATCAGTGCGTCCTACCCGTCATGACATACGGAGCCGAAACGTGGACACTCACGATAGGGCTGGTCCACAGATTTAAAGTCGCTCAGCGAGCTATGGAAAGGGTTATGCTCGGAGTTTCTATGAGGGATCGGATCCGAAATGAGGTAATCCGACAGAAAACTAAAGTCATCGACATAGCCCATCGAATAAGCAAGCTGAAGTGGCAGTGGGCCGGCCATATTTGTCGCAGAACCGATAACCGCTGGGGTAAACGAGTTCTTGAGTGGAGACCGCGTGTCGGCAAGCGTAGTGTGGGACGCCCTCAGACTAGATGGAGTGACGATCTTCGCAAGGTTGCTGGCAGGAGTTGGATGAGAGTAGCCGTGGATCGTGCAGAGTGGCGTGCAATTGGAGAGGCCTATGTCCAGCAGTGGACTAGTGTGGGCTGATGATGATGATGAAAACCGACAGAACATTGACAGATTATTAATCGTAAGTCAGGCAAACAAGTTAAATTCACGGCCCTACGAAAATACCAACCTTATGCTACATTTATTTAATTATAAAGTAAGTTTATTAAAAATTAAAAAGTTGATTGACTATAACCTTTTTTAATGTCTTTCAAACCCGTAGTGTCACTGGTGACACCCCCCATTTTAGGCTACATAAGAGGGCGAGATTTTTTTTTCAATTTTTTTCTTGTTATTTGTATAACAAATAATCTAATTTCCAAAATTCATTACAATCCATAAACTTTTTATGGTCTGGGTCTCAGGAGGATATATAAAAAAGAAAAAAGCGTGTATTAATATTACAAACAATGATAACTTTTGTTTTTTATGGAGCGTGGTTGCAGCGCTTTATCCGGCTAAACGCAACGGAGATCGTACGGCATCATATCCTTATTTTGAAGATGTGTTGAATACAAATGATTTAAACTTTCCTGTTACTTTTACAGATATTAAAACATTAAAAAGTTGATTGACTATAACCTTTTTTAATGTCTTTCAAACCCGTAGTGTCACTGGTGACACCCCCCATTTTAGGCTACATAAGAGGGCGAGATTCCTGTTACTTTTACAGATATTAAAACATTTGAAAATAATAATGGAAATTTGAGCATCAATGTATGTTCCATAAAAAATAAACGCATTGTAGGACCGGTTTATAGGTCGGAGAGATTGAGTTGCTTATAACATAGTTTGCTCATTTGATAGCAAACTTTTGAACTCCGACCTATAAACCGGTCCTACAATGCGTTTATTTTTTATGGAACATACATTGATGCTCAAATTTCCATTATTATTTTCAAATGTTTTAATATCTGTAAAAGTAACAGGAATCTCGCCCTCTTATGTAGCCTAAAATGGGGGGTGTCACCAGTGACACTACGGGTTTGAAAGACATTAAAAAAGGTTATAGTCAATCAACTTTTTAATGTTTTAATATCTGTAAAAGTAACAGGAAAGTTTAAATCATTTGTATTCAACACATCTTCAAAATAAGGATATGATGCCGTACGATCTCCGTTGCGTTTAGCCGGATAAAGCGCTGCAACCACGCTCCATAAAAAACAAAAGTTATCATTGTTTGTAATATTAATACACGCTTTTTTCTTTTTTATATATCCTCCTGAGACCCAGACCATAAAAAGTTTATGGATTGTAATGAATTTTGGAAATTAGATTATTTGTTATACAAATAACAAGAAAAAAATTGAAAAAAAAATCTCGCCCTCTTATGTAGCCTAAAATGGGGGGTGTCACCAGTGACACTACGGGTTTGAAAGACATTAAAAAAGGTTATAGTCAATCCACTTTTTAATTTTTAATAAACTTACTTTATAATTAAATAAATGTAGCATAAGGTTGGTATTTTCGTAGGGCCGTGAATTTAACTTGTTTGCCTGACTTACGATTAATAATCTGTCAATGTTCTGTCGGTTTTCATCATCATCATCAGCCCACACTAGTCCACTGCTGGACATAGGCCTCTCCAATTGCACGCCACTCTGCACGATCCACGGCTACTCTCATCCAACTCCTGCCAGCAACCTTGCGAAGATCGTCACTCCATCTAGTCTGAGGGCGTCCCACACTACGCTTGCCGACACGCGGTCTCCACTCAAGAACTCGTTTACCCCAGCGGTTATCGGTTCTGCGACAAATATGGCCGGCCCACTGCCACTTCAGCTTGCTTATTCGATGGGCTATGTCGATGACTTTAGTTTTCTGTCGGATTACCTCATTTCGGATCCGATCCCTCATAGAAACTCCGAGCATAACCCTTTCCATAGCTCGCTGAGCGACTTTAAATCTGTGGACCAGCCCTATCGTGAGTGTCCACGTTTCGGCTCCGTATGTCATGACGGGTAGGACGCACTGATTGAAAACTTTCGTCTTAAGACTTTGTGGAATGGGCGACGTAAATACTCGACGTAATTTCCCATATGCTGCCCAGCCCAGCTGTATTCTTTTACTGACCTCTCTCTCGAAGTTGTTTCTGCCCAACTGCAAGATTTGCCCGAGGTAGACGTATTCCTTAACAACCTCGAGATCACTGCCTTGCACTGCAATCGGTTCCGGAATGATGTGGTCGTTGAACATAACCTTGGTTTTGTCCAGGTTCATCCGCAGACCGATGCGTTGAGAAGAATCAGCAAGGCCGTTCAGCATGGATGGTAGATCCTGCAACGTTTCGGCCACGATGACGATGTCGTCCGCAAATCGCAAGTGTGAGATGTATTCACCGTTGATGTTGATGCCTTGTCCTTTCCAGTCCAGCATTTTAAACACATCCTCCAAGGCATTTGTGAACAATTTGGGGGATATAACATCCCCTTGTCTCACACCTCGATGTAAGGGGATATGTTTAGTTTGCTGGTTCTGTACTTGGACGGCCATTGTGGCTGCATTGTAGAGACACCTCAACACTTGGATATATCGCCAGTCGACTTGGCATCGCTGCAGGGATTCTAGAACAGCCCAGGTCTCGACAGAGTCAAACGCCTTCTCATAGTCCACAAATGCTAAGCACAGGGGTCGATTGTACTCTTCGCACTTCTGTATAATCTGCCGCATTGTGAAGATGTGGTCTATGGTGCCGTATCCTCCTCGAAACCCGGCCTGCTCTGGTGGTTGAAATTCGTCGAGTCTTCGCGCAAGGCGGTTTGTGATGACTCTAGAAAACAGCTTGTAGACGTGGCTTAGGAGCGAAATGGGTCGGTAGTTCTTCAATAGGGTATTGTCTCCTTTTTTGAAGAATAACACGACAACACTCCTACTCCACGCCTCCGGAGTTCTCCCATCAAAGAGAACAGTGTTAAAGATGTGTTGGAGTTCCTTCAACACAGGTTTACCGCCTGCTTTAAGGAGCTCAGATGTAACACCGTCCTCACCAGGGGCTTTTCCGTTTTTGAGCTGTTTAAGAGCCATCTCAATTTCGCCTAGGCTGACTTCTGGCAAGTCTTCGGTAAAGTGGCGAGTCAATGTGGCTCTGGAATCCTCATTTTCGGGATCAGGTTGAGATGCATGCGAGGCGTATAGCTGGCTGTAGAAGTTTTCAATTTCCGAAAGAATCTCCGGCCTTGAAGCAACGATTACGCCACTGGCCGTCGTCAATTTCGTCAAGTGGCTTCTCCCGAAAGACTGGACAAACACTTTCGATCCCCGATTTTGCTCAATCGCTCGTTCAATTGAGCGTGTATTGGAGCATCGGAGGTCGTAGCGTACTAGTTTGCCAATCTTCTTGTTAAGAGCCTTTTGTTCGGACGAAGTGACAGGTGGGTCCTCACGTCGTTCCTTCATAAGGCTAAGAGTCTCATTCGAAAACTTCGACTTCTTGCCTTTACGCTGAGTTGCGCAAAATCTCGTACCTTCCTCACTGAGGATTCCGACCACTTTTTCGAGGGCCTGGTTTGTATCAGCAGCATTTGTGGTTTCCATGGCAGCAAATCGGTTTTCCAGTTTGGTCTGGAACGTTTCGGATCCCACGATGGTTTGGAGCAGGTTAGGACGGAGCCTGGACTTCATCAAGCGGACACGTTCGAGCTTAAATTTGATATTCAGAGAGCCTCGGACAAGTCGGTGATCACTGCCGGTATTAAACCTGTTAATCACTGAGACGTCTCTGAATATATGCTTCTTATCCGTCATGATGAAGTCGATCTCATTTTTTGTCTTATTGTCGGGGCTTCGCCATGTCCACTTTCTTTGGGGCTGTTTCTTGAAGAAAGAATTCATCAAAAAAAGCCCCTCTCTCTCGAGAAAGTTGACAAGCATTTGCCCCCTATAATTTCTACTGCCAAAACTAAAGGATCCTACTACCGATTCGCTGCAATTTTGTACTCCCACTTTGGCGTTGAAGTCCCCCATAACAACGTTGTAGTGGGCCTTGGTGGTGAAGTGTAAGGCCTTGGATATATCTCCGAACATATCCTCCACTTCATCGTCAGAGTGTGTCAAGGTCGGTGCGTAAACTTGCACAACCTTGAGGCTATACCTCTCGGTTAGCTTGATAACGAGATACGCAACCCTGCTCGACACACTCGACACTTCCACAACATTGTCACAGAGGTTTTTGTGTACCAGGAACCCTACGCCACCCTGGGATAGCTGGTCTCCCTCTCGGTAGTACATAAGGTGGCCCGATTCAAAGGTTACGGTGTCCTCCCCCTCTCTTCGGACTTCACATAGACCAAGAATATGCCACCTTATCCGTCCGAGTTCCTCTTCCAGTTGTGCCAGGTGTTCATCGAGCCGTAGCGTGCGTCCGTTGTACGTTGCCAGGGTCAGTTGTTTATGGCGACCTTCCGTAACCCGGGGATTCTTCGCACCCCCTTCCCTGCACTTACCATGACCGCTGCCGTGGTCAGGTATAGCAGGGCGGCCGGAAACTAGGGGCCGTGGTCCGGTCTGTGTCGACATATTTGGAGGGGTTTGCCCATAATTGCCACGCTGGGCATGCGGGTTGGCAAGCGCAGTGCGTACTTAATTTTACCGGTGTCGCTGCTGCCCGACACCGGTCTGTGTATTTAATTGCTACGCTCGAGTTGTGATGGTTATCCCGCCATCAGTCGGTTTGTCGTCAGAGCCTCGTTCGTTAGATAGCAGGGTGTACCGCGTGCAGGAGAGGTTGACTTGGGCACCGTGTGATGTAGGTCGGCGCCCCTTAAAGCTGTCGGTTTTCAGCAAACATTTATTCTTTTTTTTGCTATTTGGCCTTTGATAATTTGGAACTCGATCCTTCTTTAGAGTCTCGGTGGCAAAAACGTTTATGTTTAACAATGTATCAAGAAGAGGAAGTGATGTGAAATAACGGTTAATGTAAATTGAAGCATGTGTCGCCAAGGTATCCACTAATTTCAAGACTACACGGCCGCCAAGGTCCAGTTTCTCTGGCATTGGGTATAGTGCCGATTCTATGCTGGTTCCCCTCCCTGATAGAAATAAAAGTCCAGTGGAAGTCCATTAGGATTAGCCATTATAAATACTTTAATCCCTTCAGGATTGGGTTTTTCTTTAACTGAATAATCTGTTCATCAATTGCCACACTTTGGTCTCTTTGATTTTGGACCAGGAGGACCAATTTTCCAAATTCTGTCAACAGCTTTCATAGATGATGTTACTAGCTGATCATCAACAACTTTGATGTTGCTTCTTAACTGGAAATATCTATTTCGAGTCATAGCATTAGCCACCAAATAGTGCTCTGGTTTTTGCAGCCCAGAACATACGCATTCGAGGAAGCCCTTGGTCTACACCAATAGCCATCGAAACGCCTATGAAAGTTCGCATTTCTTCTGAGTTTGTATCTAAAGATCTGCCGGTTCTGTGGGTGCTGCAGATATTAGTACAATGTGACATTTGTTCAAAAAATTCAGGTTTGATGTATTGGGAAAAGTATACATAGGATGGTTTTGCATTAGTAGCTGCTTCAACTAAGGATGGGTCCTCATGAAGATTGCTTGAAGGGCTATGGAAGTTATTTGTAATATTTCATCGTGAGGGGCGGTGTGTGGATCTCCTAACAGTACGAGAACTCACTACAGAGGAAAGCGGCTCCTCGTCTGAATCATCCCACTCGCTACTATCAGATGATCGAGCGGTTAAGTCTTCAGACTCGCCTTCTTGTCCTTGAATAAAGTTATCCTCTTCATCATCATCAATATCTTCGATATCAGAGTTATTTAAATTAAACAACGACTCGTCAATTTTAGCTTCTTTCAATCCTGTAAAAGTACACATTTTAAGTTATGAGTGACCAAAGTGTCACCTGTGACACCGAAACAAATGGGTTAAAATACGGGTCAAAATTATGTTTTTTCGTAATATTTATCATCATAAATGAGAGACAAATGAACCATGTACAGAAATAACACAAAACAATAACAAAAAACGTAATGTAAACAATATTTACCTCTCCAGGATGTCGACATGTCGGTACTTGCACTTATTCAAAATTGCAACTAACTTTTTCACTTGACTCAAACTCCGATTGACAAGCCATAGCCTCCTAGTGGTTTAGCACAAGTCGTAACCTTTCACACCAATGACGTAGTTTGCACTTATATCAATAGATGGTGCGAAAAAGTGATGATATCTGCAAGTGTTACGAGTGACACCGGGGGTCTCAGGAGTATATAATGGTAAATCTACGTATGATGAACCTGCTCCGCTCAACGGATCGAATTTATTGATATTAATTTCCACATAAATGTTATTTAAAAAGGCCCAACCACTGTCACGGTCCTAAAACTCTTCATTTTTTTTACATAATGTCCTAACGATAAAGTCGAATATCTGGTCATACTCAAAGTTACGATATATGATCAAATTCTTGGTCGCAAATGACTTTATATCTTGAGAATCATTTTTTAGTAAAATAAAATTAGCAAAATACTCTACATTAATTTTTAAACAAGTGTATTTGTTTAATGATTGTTCTATGAGACCTAACAATTTTGTGCGTATACTATTTAAGAACATATCAGGTAAAGTAGAGTCATGTCCCTCATTTGATAGTATTCTATAGGAAGCGATACGGCCTCTAAATGCAGAGGAGACCTTAACTACTCCATCCTCTACTGGAGCCACACATTTATTTTTGTGCGCATTACTCCGCAAATGACCTACCCAATGCGTGTTTTCCACGCGTGTAGAACAAGCAGTACAAAAAGGCATGATTTTAATACTACCTACCTTATGCTGAAATAAACTCTTTTAAAGTTACAAGTTAATCGCACGTGCAGTTAACCGTAATAATGATTATAGTGAACTAGAACTAAAACGAATTAATTACTTACTAACATTAATGTTTGTGTAAAAATAAGTAAGTATAGATTTACCACATATCAAGTCTTTTTCACATAACGTGTGAACTATGTACCTACCGAGAGCTTACTAGTTACTACTAGTACTAGTTAGGTACTACTTGTAGACGCTAAACCTTTAATACCAGTTACTTACCTTTAACCAACCAACCAGTTTTTCGCTTGCTTTGCCTACGTATTACAATGTTATAATTTACCTCTATTATTACCTTTGAACCAATTAAAACCAATTACTAGAGTCTTACCTACTTGATATGAGGTTAAATATACTTACGAAACTAGAAGAAAATGTAACGACATACTATCTATTTAATATTTTATTACTAAATAACTAAGAACTATTTAAAATTTATTTTATTGGAATAAAATACAGGCTCTTGGTCTTCAAACAATTTCTTGATTGTCTTCATCAACCTCTGGAGATCATGCCATTCCGAAGTTCCGGTGTTTAGCTGAACCTTCGCGGTGAGCAACGCCTTCTTGTAGCGCTCCGCAGGCGACGCCTTGAGCGCGTTGCTGGTGTTGTAGGCGCGCACCTCCACGTAGTACGCGCCGTCGAGCGGAGCGGAGCGCCGCACGCAGCCGTTAGCTACCTTGGTGGTCAGGCTGCTGTCCAGGTGCTGATTAGCCGTTGTCCGACGCTGAGAGTTCTCGACCGCGACACTCTCGTCCTCGTCGGATAGCAGTCCGAAGAGATCCTTGGACCTCTTTGATGGAGCTCTGAAAATAAAAAAATAATATTTGCATTTTTTTGTATAGAAGCCCGAGCCTCATTCATCCTCATCTACAACATTCAGCTTCAATAGACAGTATTCAACCAACACTTACACACACACACACACACACACACATACCATTAAACAAAACAATTACCGAGATTTCACACTCAGAGTCTGATCTGTTGGGACAAAAATATATTAATTATTTGGCAGGATGCGATCGCATCTGTGATCTTAATTTTTTCTCGTCTCAAAGTTACCTAGGTACTTGGGATGTGAGCGTTAAAGATAAAAAATGTTGAACTGAATAGTGATAGCAAGAAAATGGATGCACTATAGATACCTTAATGCGGTTGGCGTAGTCTTCCTCTTCTTAGTATATTTACGTGGGACAGAACTGGAGGCTGCGCTCCCGCCAAGTAGTGATTCAATCTCGGAGTCAGACCTGTAAAGATAAAGGATATTTTAAAGTAACACTATTAGCATGATACCTACGTGGTTAACAACTATACAATGAGACATAAACCCAAGTTCACCAACTGACGTCTAAATTTAACCAGCTGTTTAAATCTTAAACGAACGTTTGATAGTATTTTTACGAAGCACTAACCATCGATTAAGATTTAACAGACTTTTTATATTTGAACATCTGTTGGTGAACATGGATCTTAGAACGATGTTGCTGGCAGAGTTGAAGGAGGATGGATGGCTGCCTTACGGCAATGTTGAAGATACTGAATGACATGGAAGGAAATATAAAATAAAAACTTACATAATTTTACCTTGGTGATAGAGTGGAGATTCTTCTTGCAGCGGTTCTTGAGCACTTAACACTAGCACTTGAGCAGAAATTAGCTGTAGATCACTTGTTGTAGTAATGTGGTGACAATCACCAAAACACCCTATTTTATAACGCAAATATTGTTAAGTTTGCTAAATTGCATAGGGTTTACAACGCCGCTGAACACCTTTGTTACTATGGGTGTGGAATAACATTCCCAATAGTAGCAATAATAGTTTTAATTTAATCGAGTTAGGAACAATCAGTTCTACTTGATATTTTTACCCAACTACACCAGAAGGAGGGTTATGTTAATTTATGATATTTTTTTAAAATGACTGCTCGTGCAGAGTAACTTTGGCGTTTGTTAATAAACCTATAAATACTTTTAACGATATTCATAGGCTTTTCTATAAAATTTGACAACTGTTAAAATTATTTGGAGAGAATAGTTAGATTTTTAGGAAACTTAATTGATGAAAAAAAAAAAGTATATCCAGAATAATTTGTTTTCTATTGTTTTAATATGACTGCAATTAAAAAAATGCTTTCACATTTAAATGTTCTACGCTTTATGATCACTATCATAAAAAGATGTAAATAATTTCTGACATAATAATTAGCAGATTACCACTCATAATTCCCTTAGTCTACGGAACTCTAAAATAGAGATATTAAAAACATTTCATTTTTTTAAACAGAGCGCAAAGGTTTATCTAAAATTTTCCCAAGCTAACATGATTTGTACCAGCCCTATTGCTTTACAAAATCAAGAATTGCAACCATGCGGTTTCGCAAACACACGGTATGTTTGGTGACCTAAATTAAATACTTACAAAATTTTCCATTTACTAAAATCAAACTTTATTATTATTCGAAAATAACTATTTTAAGGCATTAATGGTTTAAACCTTATTTTGACCTAAACAAAATATACTTTTAACTAAAAAAAAATACATCCTTATGTAAATTAATATACAGGTACTGCTTTAACTATTTCTGGGGTCTTAATATTAAATTTTAGTACATACAGTTTGATCATAAAATTTTATATGAAAGAATGAAATATTAACTTAAGAAAATACCTTTTTTATCATACAATTAAGTTGAACATTTTGATTAGGACATTACAAATTTAAATCGATCAGATATTTCATCATGAAAAACATTATTCATGAATGTACCTTAAGCTATCAACCTATTAGGGTCTCAAATCTGATGCCGATGGCAGTTTAAGCAATTTTATATATAATGACACCAGGGATGTTTAGTTAGTCTATGAATGCCTTAACTTTAAGTACACATTAAAACGTTATGGGTTGTGAAATTGCTCATGCACTTTAATAGGTGATTTCGTTTCATATACGATATAAGTATATCAAAAAAAAAATTGCTGATATTTGGTATTCATCTCCCCAAGGTACCTAACCAAAGGTCAGTTCGATTGAAGGTCCTACAAAGAACTTAACTGCAAGCAACTATTATTCTGTGCAATAGTGCCTGCTCGTAAGCTATTATACACTAATCCATATAAACCTTATCATACAGTAATAAACAAAATATTACTGTCGTAACATTGCTCATACAATACTATTACTATTACAATGTGGTAGGTGTTATTAATAATTATAATTTATTTATAATTGAATCAAATAAATCTTAAAGTAAACTAGCCGTGCGTCGCCGACTAAGCTAAGTCGACTCAAATAAAAACTGTTATTTTAATTTTAGGTAGCATTTATCTGAAACGCTTTAAAAACAGATAAACATGATTTTTAATTTGGGTTCATATTTTTGCTTGATTTAATTCTAAAATATCATCACCACCACAAGGTACATAAATACTTTCAAAAACTTGAGGTTAAAAACAAAACGTTCTGTATTTACTATCATCTTATAGGTCAAATTCTAATACTTAAGAAATTAGGAAAAAACCATCAGTTCGTATTTATATTATGTATCGCATACATGCTATAGCTTAGTAGTTATAGAAGGTACCTAAATTAAAATAGAATGGACTTTATACTAACATATTTAATTAAATACATTTAAACAATTAAGTTTTTAATATAATATCATATTGCAACGATTAGATTTATCCAATGTATTTTTAGTGATTGAATATTATTTATCGATTACAATAGAACATCAGAAACAAGCGCGTTGAGGCACAAATATTAGGTACATTTAGCATGGTGCCATGTAGCATTTCCTGCGCGTGACGCCACGAATTCACGAGCATCGGGAGCTATGTGCGAAATGCTGAATAACTTGTAATTTCGTAATACACAATTATAATAAACACTATCCATTTAAAAAACTCAAAGCACTCAGATAATTGGCTGTTTACTTCTTTAGTATAAAATTTAATATTTTTCAATCATAAATGTAAATACTGCCAAAATCACTATTTTCTTTCCTTTGTCAATGGCCTCAATGGGTGCAAGGATGTATCGCGCGCGCAGTGCGTAATTTTTTTAAGTAGTATGGAATTGGGCTATTCTAGATCATCTGGAGTGAGTTCCAGCTTTAGCTGGGACGAACGACAGATGATATAGAATGCCCAATTCCATACTTCTTTCATCCATACATTTTATTTTTTTTTTATTTTTATTTTCTTTATTCAGGAAACAAACAGCTTTACAATATTTCGTTGAGCTTAAAAATTAATTAATCATACACTAGCATTTTAAGTTTCCAACGCTAATTAATACAGTTTTGCCAATATGGAGACAAAATACGAAAAACAGCAAGCAAGCAAATAATAATTAGTGTAGGTTTTATTAAAATTAAAATTAAAATCTAGTGGGCCAAAAAGACTGAAAAAAGACTGAAATACTCTAAGTGGATCTCAGGCGATGACGAAACCGTATCAACCGCTCATTAAAAATGTCTATGTGACAGAATTTAGAGTTGTAATTGCCTGTGGCTCTTATAATAAAACTATTTCTACGGTATCTAGTTCTACAAATGGGTACATCAAATGTGCTCTTTTGTCGAGTGCGAAATTTGGTACATTTAAAAAATAATTTGCTTAGCAGATAGGGGCTATCAACTATATTATTAACAATTTTGTACAAAAATAGTTGATCCCTTTGCTCTCGGCGGGTTTCCAAAGATTGGAGCTTATCTAATTTATAATTTTTAAATCTATATCTTAAACGTCTAATGAATTTATTTTGAATGCACTCTATAAGGTCTATGTACTTTGAATATTGAGGATTCCACACTACTGATGCATACTCCAACTGAGATCTAACATAAGCGTTATATAATAAAATTAGGGTGTTAACGTTTTTGAAGTCTATACTTTGCCGAAAAATAAAGCCAAGCAGTCTATATGCTTTTGAGGTAATTATATTGATATGTGAATCAAAATACAATCCACTATCCAACTGGACTCCGAGATCTCTGACTTCTTGGACCCTTTTCAAATGCTTGTCATAAAGTGTGTAATTAAAGTTGATAGGATTTGGTTTTCTGGTATATGTTATGGTATGACATTTGTCTATATTTAGGAATAATTTATTGTTAGTACAGTATTCACACAAACGTGTTAAATCACTTTGCATCTTCTTACAGTCCTCTAGAGATCTGATAACTGAGTAAATTTTTGTGTCATCAGCATACAATAACATTTTTGAATCCCTGAAACAGTTTATGACGTCATCTATGAAGATGTTAAAGAGCAAGGGTCCAAGATGCGATCCCTGGGGAACACCAGATGAAATAGGGACAAAACTTGATGTGAAACCCTTAATTGTTACGGCCTGCGTTCGATCCCTAAGATAGGACGCTGTCCACCGAAGCAGATCACCGTGAATACCGATTGATTCCAGTTTATGCACTAAAAGTGAGTGAGAAATTTTATCGAAAGCTTTTGAATAATCGGTATACACGGCGTCCACCTGGCAACCCCTCTCCATAGAGTCGAGAACAAAGTCCAGGAATTCAGCAAGGTTAGTCTCTGTAGAGCGCCTAGCAATAAAACCATGCTGATAAGCAGTCAGTAGTGGGCTTACCACGGGATACACAGAGTCACATATAATTTTTTCGAAAACCTTTGGTAAAATGGATAATTTAGAGATTCCACGGTAATTACGTATGTTATGCTTGTCGCCAGACTTGTGTATGGGAACTACAAAAGATCGCTTCCAAACAACGGGCATGTGACCACTAACTAAGGATAATCTAAAAATAAAAGCTATCGGTAAAGCTAATTGATCGCTACAAGTTTTAAGAAAAATCGGAGGTAGGCCATCAGGTCCACCACCCTTGGAAGTGTCAATTTTTGAAAGATACTTCTGGACTTTTTCTTCGGTGATTTGAATATTATCAATAAGCACGGAATCAGATTTCTTTGAAACCGAGTAAGACGAAACTGGCGAGTCATCCTCAAACACTGACTGAAAAAAAATATTAAACATGTTAGAAATAGTCTGACCATCATTGCCAACCTCGCTATCTAACGTCATCGAATCTGGAATACTATTAATATTTTTCTTAGATTTAATAAAAGACCAAAAATGCTTTGAACAAAGATTAATGTTCGATTCAGATCTTGTTAAGAATGTGTCATAGCAAAAGCTTACCAACTTTTTGACAGAACGCCTTATGTCTGAAAAAGCCTCATAGTCCGCCAATCTGCCATATATTTTCCATTTTTTATGTAACTTATGTTTTTTCTTTATTAGTTTAATTAAGGCAGGAGAGAACCATACTGGGTAAGCATTACCATCCTTTACTAATTTTACAGGTACGTGCTTATTGATGATATCATTCACAATATTGTAAAAGCTGTCCAACGCTATTTCAACATTAGTACCAGAGAGATGCTCTTTCCAGTTTATATCCTGGAGCTTTGACTTAATAATATCATAATCGGCGGCATGGAAACGACGCGCTATTCGGGGTAGCTGTTCTAGGCAGGCGTCCACCGAGTTCAGTTCCAATAATAATGATAACGACGGATGATGGCCGTCTTCGGGTACCGACAGTGGATCAATACGAGTAACCCTGCATGGAAAACTTGACATGACCAGATCGAGGCATCTATTGTTAAGATTTCTAATACCGTTGAATTGACGAAATCCTGTAAGGCACATAAATGTATAAACCTGGGATGACAAATGATCAGTCGTTGGGTTAGACAAACTTAAATCATGATGTGCGATATCCCGGTTTTCCAGCCACACCGCATTTCTAATATTAAAGTCGCCCACAACTAAGAATTCATCATCCGGTCTATCAAGGGTTAGATCCGACACATACTCAAGGAATGTCTGCTCCGACAGGATCTGATCCCTAGTTTCGGGGAAATAACAGCAGTATAAGTGCAAACGTTTAGCGTTCGGACCGCGGGATAATAATATGTCCAGGTGTGTAATATTTGCATCAGGAAATGTGGGCAGCATACTGGGACAAGACGAGTCGGCCATTAAATCACGTCTGACCGCAATCAATGTGCCACCGCCCTTAGACATACCTAACATCTCGTAGTTCCTATCGGTCCGGTATACACAATAACGCGAATCAAAAAGCTCGGCATCAAAAATGCCAGGTAAAAGCCAAGTCTCGCTCAAACAAACAATGTCATAATTGCAATTGATAAGATTTTGATAAAATATTTTAGTTTTTGTCCGAAGACCTCGTACATTTTGATAAAAACAATTAATATTTTTTAAAGTCACTGTAAAGAAATAATAAAATTAATTAGTAACTCTGTACATCCCGCTAGCCTGAAATATTTCGCAACTAAAATTGAAATTGTTATCTGAAATACGTCATCACAAGATCCAAAAATCACATTGAACATTTCATCATTGGCTTTCAACTCGATAAAAAGTAATAAAATATGATCTTCCAGGCAACGCCTCAATGTAATAAAAAATCTGTACATGCTAACCACTTCAACAAAAACATTATTGTAAACCCACGAACTCAGAAAGCTGCAGTGCGTTACTCGAGACGCACACTCATTAGAAACAAGCAAGTTATTTGCACTCACCGCCCAAGTTTTACAAAACAAGTCTAATTTAATGCTTACCAAATTTAAAGTCTCTAACATAAAAACACAAACACCTAACCGTCGTTGATATGGAATGGGTGCACTATACATTGCATCCCGCGCATGGTGCGCACGAATAATATAACGTAGGCACTCTGCAATGGTTGTAGAGGGCAGCGAAGTTATGGGCGCTGCGCAATGCTTATAGTACGCGGAACTGGTATACGTGCATACGGCGCTCAAACTTTCGCATGCAATAAGACTCAACAAAGCACACAACAATACCATTAACCACATATCACTAGTAAAATACATGTCGGAAGTATATGTCACCGAGATATTACTTATTATATAATCTTTTTTAAAGATTCCTCGGAAGTGATGTGTAGAATAGGCGATTTTTCTGACTTACGCACCATAACAGTACAATTCCTTACCCAACAAAACGTATAATTTTTCTCCTTCGCTTTAAGTTTTGCTTGCTGGAATAGGTGTTTATTTCGAGAGGACAGGTGATCGTTGAAGTAAATGCGCCCCGCCATACCGACGAATCCTATGTCACACGCCTTCATGTCCTTTAATTTGCGAAGTGAAGCCAAAAAGTCATCCTTTTTATACCGTGAGTGCATTTTCAACACTATTGGTTTACTCTTTCTTCCTTCCACGTCATTTTTCACCGCTACTCGTGTCACGAAGTCAATATCATTCTCAGTATTCAAGGAAAAACCACATCGGTCAGCCAGGGTCTTTACAATCTTTATAAGGTTCTCTCCATTCTTGTATGGTATCCCATTAATCTGAATATTAGATCGGCGTACCCATTGGTCATTCTTATATCCTTCTTCTAGAACTACCTTGACTTGGGATTTTAGTTCATCGACTTCCGCTTGTAGGTTCTCAGCAGCAGACAGTCTCGCCTCAACATCGTCCACACGGGCGGAGATCCTATCCAGCCTTTCGTTCACGGCGCTGCTTAGATTTGCCACATCTGACTTCACCTGTTGAAGATCCTGCTGGATAACACGAATAAGTTTTATCTCCTCTTGCATGCTCGTGATCTTGGCCGAAACCTCATTCAGTAAATCAAGAAATGTTGGACTTCGGTTATTTTCATCAATGGGTCCCGGTTTAGGTGTTGACGTAGAACCCGTACGTAACTCTAGTTGTAGTCCTGAGGAAAACTTTGAGCAGCCAGGAGTATTTACTGCTGTCGTCTCTATCCCAAGGGTCTCAGAACCAGGTTGCGACGCATCTCTGCAGGCCACGCACATCCAGGAGGACCTACCAGAGCCAAGCCTGGCGAAACCGCGTTCCGTGATACCTCCACACGAAAAATGGAACTTGTTTTTACATATTGAGCACTCTGGCCCATCTCCCACCGTATCGGTACAGCTAGCACATTTAGACATAAACATTTTGGGAAACTCTGACTTTTTCCTTTACACCGAAAAATACGTGTCACCTTTGGCAAGCGTTCGCACTAACTGACATACACACATACACAAAATCAAGTGTTGCTTTCAACTGCCATGATAAATATTGTAGACATAAATGGTCATTTGCATCCGGTTAGAGCTCTATTGGACAACGGAAGTACTTCTAGTTTCATCAGTGAAACTTTAAAAAACAAATTGAACATTCCATGCTATTCTACTTCTGTCTCAGTTCAAGGCATAAACAAAAAATTATCAAAAATAACAAACAGATGTGATGTAACTATATCTTCACTCACAAACAGCGGTTACACTACAGATGTCAACTGCTTTGTGGTGCCCTATATTACTCAATGCATACCAGCAAACAGAATCAATTGTGAATCTTTTAACATTCCTCAACACATTCACCTCGCAGACCCAACATTTAATATTCCGTCCGAAGTGCAAATGTTGTTGGGTGCCGATCTCTTTTGGGAGGTATTAACAAATATTCAAATACATCTTGGCAAAGGCAAGCCGACGTTAGTTGAAACAACGCTTGGTTGGCTTGTGTCTGGCTCCATACAAGTACCAAATACCTCCTTCCTCTTCGTCCGAGAACTTGTTTGCGAGCAGACGTGTGTCGTGTTATTTAAGAGGGTTCCCTCATCAAGACTTCGATTTTTCCTACTTTTTAGCTGCATTCTACTCCTTATTTGATGCGTATAGCGATAATTGAAAGACACCAAAGTAATCTTTGAAGTTTTATCTGTAAAATCATCGCTTAAAATTTGTATTTCCTCTAATTAATAGTTACGAAAACAAGCTTTTAAACGACGTCGATAAAAATGTATTCTGTGCGTCTCCTCCGTAATTAATCCTTATCTTATTATTTGGTTTTTGGGTACCAATCGGTAGGAAATCAAAAAATCTATAATTTCTACGCAATTTTTTTTTAAATTGATCCATTATTGACAAAGTTATGGCTATTATTAATTATCTACGAACGTCTGATTCTCTGGCGTGCTGTGCGGGGCAGCGGGAGGCAGTGTGCCGCTAGCTGTCCGAGGGGAAGCCTGTGTCGCTCGTTCCGCCGTGCCGATCAATTACTGCTCGGAACAAAACAGCACGCGCGAAACACTTACAAAATTTCGTCACTTAGCGTGAGTGACTCGATAGCTTAGGTTGCAGCGCACTCGCTATGTATGCGAAGGTTGAGGGTTCGAACCCCACCTGATTCAGTTTTTATTTTTTCAATTCATATTTTGTTTTTTTTTTTATTTTGCAGTTTTTTTTTTATTTCTAGTTGTATTTATTTATTTGTATCATGAACAAATTAAATATAAAAAATCTGACCTAACTTTATATTACTACTAACTTGCTATGACAGTGGTCTTAGTCTTAGTAGCAAGTATAATTCTGTAAGTAATAAAGAAATAACCTAAATAAAAAACACCAAAAAAAAACTCTACTTAATATAAAATACACCACAATGTAATATCATAATATATTTTGTTTTATTTTTAAATTTAATAAGAATAATTAACAGTTTTTAAATCTAAAAAATAAAAAAAAACAATAATTTATTTTTATATACTTAAATTGTTTCATCAGATATTTTATTTATCAATAGCGTAGCGAGAGACACTTGAAAGATTTCGTCAAAGCAGCTAGCGACTTGGTAGCTTAGGTGTCTAAGCACTCCCGGTGGTTGTGTATCCGATGGTCGTGAGTTCGAATCCCACTTGATTAAGTTTTTATTTTTTCAATTCATATTTTGTTTTTTTTTATTTTGCAGTTTTTTATTTCTTGTTGCATTTATTTATTCTAACAAATTAAATATAAAAGAATCTAACTTAACTTTATATTACTACTAACTAAATAAAGAAATAAATTAACCTTAATTAAAACACCAAAAAAACCCTACTTACTATAAAATACATCATAATATATTTTGTTTTATTTTAAATTCGATAAGAATAATTGAAGATAAATAACACTTGAAAAAAGTCATCGACCTCAGGTGGGACTCGAACCCACGTCCCATCGCAAGCCGGGCTAGAGCTTTACGAGCGAGCTTTGACAGCGAGAAAAAACACTTGAGGAATTTCATCTTGTCACGTGACGTCCTTGGTAGCTTAGTTGGTAAAGCACTCGCCCGGCTTGCGATGGGACGTGGGTTCGAGTCCCACCTGAGGTCGATGACTTTTTTCAAGTGTTATTTATCTTCAATTAAACCTTGCATGGAATTGCTAAAAACAAAAACTTACAATTGATAAGAATAATTAACAGTTTTCAAATGTACAAAATCAAAAAACTAAACTATTTATGTACCTACATAAAATCAGATATTTTATTTATCAATAGCGAAAAACACGTAAAAGATTTCGTCGAGACAACTAGTGACTCGATAGCTTAGAATGGTAAAGCACTTGCCCCGTGCATTCGTGGTGTGTGGTGGGTTCGGGTCCCCCTGATGAAGTTTTTTATTTCAAGTTTTTAAAAATCATATTATGTTTCGTTTTTAAATTTGATTAACATTTTAAACAGTTTTAAATTCTAAAAAATATCTCCAATGCGAATATCTTCCGGCTACAAAGTGGATGTCATTTTATTTTATGCTTTGGTGGCGCAATTTTACCATGTCGCTCAGCCTCAGTTTGTCGTGTCAGCTCGTCATTGAATGCTCCGAAACGTGTTACTTTGATATAGCCTGCAATTCTTTGGTCTACCCTAGCGATTACTTAGACTGGAAATGTCACTTTACGCATGATTTGACCGTCAGAATTTTCCTAACCTTTTTGGTGGCGTTTTGTTCAACGACTTTTAAGATTTGGCATGTCGTATTCTTAGTACGTCTTTTAGTTTACGCACAAAAATTTATAAGGTTATTTAGGATTTTGATATTTAGTGTAATCTATGTCTTTATTACGACATTTAACTTATGCAGTGAATTTTCAGAATTATATATTTAAATAATTAATTCTGAAATTGAATCATAGTTTTGGTGGTTTCTTCTTTCTTCTTAATATAACAATACTATCCCATGACTAAAGACATCATTAGAAACACGCAATGCTTAATGATTTTCTCTTAGAATCTATGCTACTGTGGATCGAGCGAGGTGTCAGGTCGGGCGCACGTTCTGAAATGGGCCATTGCAAATTGGGCCAGGTCTATGCCCTGCTGAAAACCGGACGATTCAGGTCAGACAATCGTCTGCTGGGCGCAGCAAGGTCGTTCTTGAACAGATTCCCACGGATACTAACGCTAAGTTTTTGTTTGTTGTTATTGTATTCTGTTAACTAGAGTACTAGATAGTAAATACATTTACAAAGTAACAGTTAGTAATCTCGAAGGAAACTCACAATAATAGGATGTAAACATTCAAAATTGCTTAGTATTCTATCTGTCCCTAATTAGTTGACCACGACTGTATGTCCAGCAGTAGGCTGACGTGGGCTGATTATAATGGACTGAGTAGGGTGAATCTTGAAACGCATGAATTACGTTGTCCGGAGCTATAAAGTACCCGAGGTTTAATAATGGAACATCAAAATATACTCTTTTATTTAGTTCTAGGTGTATTCTAACTAATGCTTCATGGTTTTTGGCTTCATTGAATTTGCAAATAACTGTAAAAAAATAATTAGGGTAGGAAATTTGATCCCCATGGCGTGTCTATTCAATAAATTTTGATCAAACTGTAGAAAAAACTGCAACTTAGGGATAAAACCAGATGGTAAAATGCTACTTTTATATAAAAAGATTAGTCTGTAAATAGATTAGTCAATTAGAATCTTCACTTAAGTATTTAGTTATACTCAAGTAAAAGTGTATAGTTATATCGGGTGTAAAAAAAGGCTTCACCAAGCCGAATACCACATATTCTACGTATTATTACGATCATTTTTTTCTTTTACACTATACCTGGGAAATGACGGGTTACAGAGTTATTGACAGTCAAAGTTAAAAATTTTTTTCAAAGATTTTTACATAATTGACCTCTGTTTGATAATACTAAACTTTGTTACAAAGAAACATGATAAAAATGTTCAGTCCTTCTTTCATAAAAGGCCTTAAAAGGGCACAGCCGGCAATGAATCGTGCGCAGTGCTCTCGCGCCACCCGCTCGCCCGCCGACCGCTTACACACACAGGCATAGTCTATGGCGTGCGCGCTATACATTGCGGGTTAGAAATAAGTTATGTTTTTTGATACCCAAAAATTAAAGTCATTTCCCAGCAATTATTTTTTTTGCATTCTACTTGGTTTTATGTATAGAATTCGTGGTTTAAGGCTTCGTTAAGCCTTTTTTTACACCCTGTAGTAAAGTTATAAATTAAAATTTAGAATCAAAATTTTGTCCAGATTTGAGAGTTGATTCCCGTGGTACGACACTAATCTTCACCTGCAGCTCTAGTCATAAAAAGTAGGGATACGAGTCTGCGTTGCCGCGCGAGAATCAGTCGTGAGTTGAGTGTAGTGGAAGGCGGTCACTTCGCAGCATGTATCCACGCAGCATGTAAATATTTGATTCCCGTGGCATTGTTTCTATACATCGTTGATTACCGTGATAGCCATAAAAAATATTTTTATTGTTTTTAAAGATCGCTTCTTATAACAAATAAAAACTATTGATAGTGCATTATTTATTTAAGTTTGCATTTAAAATATATGTTTGTTAGTTAAAGAGCAATCGATAAAAATTGACGAACTTTGATTCCCGTGTTATTGATTCCCGTGGTTTTAATGCCATGGGAATCAATCTTTCTTTATAAAATGAAGGATGCTGTGCCAATGTATTAGTAATTCATAGATAGTCTGAATTTGTGTCATTACTTTGTAATTTGTTAATAACACTAAAGTAGCTAGATTCAATTTTATATTCATAGAAACTTTTACATATTTCAGACAACAATTGATTTGAACTATAATAAAGATTGTTTTATTGATTCCCATGCCTTGTTTTTGATTCCCGTGGTAGACAAAATTTCAATTGCTTATATTTTCGAAACTAATTGTGCAAAATGAGTGCCTATTAGATCAATGTGTTAAAAAACTATCCAAATTTAATATTACGTCATGATTTTAGCATATCTTTATCATTTAAAATTTTCCACGGGAATCAATCAAATACGCCCAATTTCAAGATTCACCCAGTAGGTAAGTAGGACTATGGTCTTTGCCTGGCATTTGTTAGTAACAAACTGACTGATGCATCGGGCATTTTCTAATATGAATTGCAAACGCTCGGTCGGTGGGATCGGGCATTTCAATCGATCCGACCGATCTTCATTTGACATTAGTAGCATCGTAAACCCTTCCCCGAAGTGTATCGGTGTATCAATTTCTTTATTGGGAGGAATGGCTTGCACAGGTTTGTCTATTTGCTTTGTCACCTTCCATAAAGAGTAGTCTGTACTACGGTCATTGGTCATATGCTCAATCAATTCTTTACAATTTTCAAATTTAAAGTTTTCATAATGACTAAGGTTATTTCTTACAATAACGGCGCTACCACCTCTAGCACGGTTGTTGAAGTGCAGTGCATGATAGGCGTCGTATCCTTTGAATGTTATATGAGATTGTTTGGTAAAATGTGTTTCTGATACAAGGCATATGTCAATGTTTTGTGTGACTAGAACTACTTGCAGCTCATTTTGGTCTCTGAGTAGTCCATTGGCATTCCAAGCCATAATTTTTAAGTTGTGAGTCATTTTTTAGGTTTTGATGCGCAGTTTTGGCACTGTTTTCCAGTTTTTTTAGTCGTTCATCAAACGAAGACATATATTTTAGGATTTTATCTAATTTCGCAGCACTATCAGTAGGTACATTTGCATCATCGTTATGTAAATAATTGATTTTGCTTGTGCGTAGGTATTTTTTTTACTTACATTAATAATAATTATTAGCATAATTGGCAGAATGTTGTTCACCGCAGTGCACACATTTTGGCTTCTCGTCTGCAGGTTTTCTGCAGTCTCGGGTAAGGTGTTTTCCAGTGCACTTTACACATCTTGGTTCTTTTGCGCAGTATTTCTGGGTATGACTATACGCCTGGCATCGTTTAAATTGAGGGACAAGTTTGTGCTTTTCCATGGGTGTTGCTTTTCCACCGAGCTGACGTCACAAGGTTTCCTGGCGGCCCTAGATAGATTTATTTCTCGCAGAGGTAGACCAACAACAATATTCTCTGACAATGGTACTAACTTCGTAGGGGCCTGTAATGAATTATCAAAATTTTTAAAAAATAATTCTACTAATATTACTTCGTCAGCCAGTGATCACAATATGAATTTTAAGTTTTGTCCAGCATATAGCCCCCATTTCAATGGCTTGGCCGAAGGCTCTGTAAAATCGGTCAAGTTTCATCTCAGGCGAGTACTGGCAATGGCACATTTAGATTATGAGGAAATGCACACCGTGTTGGTACAGATTGAGGCAATTCTCAACTCGAGACCTCTCACACCTTTATCCTCCGATCCTAATGTTCTAGTACCCCTCACACCAGCACATTTTTTAATTGGACGGCCATTAACATTGTTACATGCTCCTCAGGTGGAAAACGCTCGAATCTGCACGCTTAGTAGATACAAGCGAGTCCAAGTCTTAAAAACCCACTTTTGGCAGAAGGTACAAGTGGGCCACGAACAAAGGTCAACCGCAGCTTAATGACTTGGTACTTGTGAAAGATGACCGGGTACCCCCCAGCAGATGGCAGCTCGGTCGAGTCACCGCCGTGTTCCCCGGCACCGACGGCATCAACAGAGTAGCAGACATTCGGACCAGTTCAGGAACATTGAGGCGGGCCTTCAACAGACTCTGTCCACTTCCAACGTTGGAACAGCCTCCTGTTCCAAGAGGGGCAGCTTGTTAACGCATCATTCAATTCGCGGGTGATCCCTGCCCCGCGGGCGCGGGGAGGGGGCATCGGCGCGTCGGCCGGACGCAGCGCGCACCGCCGCCATTACCTTTTTTCGCATGAAGCAAACCATAGTGTTCAATATTTGTAATAATTTGTCTTAAGTAAACCTTGATAAATATTCTAGCTGGGCGCGGATACTGGAATGATACAACTGAAAACTTCTTGCTGTTTACTGAAGACAAATTATGAATTGATAATATATGATACTGAAGACACTATGGTTTGCTTCATGCGAAAAAAGGTAATGGCGGCAGTGCGCGCTGCGTCCGGCCGCCGCGCCGATGCCCCCTCCCCGCGCCCGCGGGGCAGGGATCACCCGCGAATTAAATGATGCGTTAACAATAGACTAGCTATACATAGGTTGATTGGAGGCTCAGAATTTTTGTGGCTATGTTGCAGCAATTTCTATTTGGTTTAAATACACACAATACATTATTTTGGGTACAAATAACAATAAATTATTTCGTACATGTACAATCGTACATTGCACAAAAAAAAAACTTGTAAATAGAAATGCAAATAATGTAACTTTGATTTAGAGACATGCCTATGCGTTTATTCAATGCAGTACCTAATTGTTAACAATAAATGTTGTAGATAAATTGAGACCGATAATATATAAAAAAAATCGTTAATTACGCATAACGTAGATACCTTTCCGATTATTTCAGGAGATTTGTTATATTTACATTTCAGTGAGTTATTTGGTAGATTAGCTAAACTCGTAACTTGATCTTATTTTGTAAGGGATTTAAATTTCATTTTCCTTTGACACGGTCAGTTTAAATAAGTTTTATTAAATTGGAACAAAGTTTTGTTGATTTGAAGGCTCTGGATCTTTTAAGTTTTGAAAATTCTTATTCCAGTAAACTGTCTAAGAATTTTGGGGGCGAATGTAACGACCATACCCATTTACGATTTCAAATCAAAGTATGATTTAAGTAATTAATAAAATAAATATTAAATTATTCTCTTCAAATTTCTAACTAAAAAGGGCAACTTATTAAACACCATGCTTTCTTCGTCATTTTTAACCAATTCCAAAACCCTAATAAAACAAGCTTTTACAGCGGATTGACTGGTATGGACAGTTAAACAATAAAAATAGAAAGATTAAACTAGCAGAGCGTTGCGTGAACGCACGTGGTTATGTTTTTCGGCTGTCGTTGGACATAAGAAGCGAAATCGTGGGAAAAGACATTACAAAAAGCTTTTGAAAAGAAGTTTTAAGTAACAATGTGCACCTATAAAAAAGGAGAAACCTGCATTTGAAACAAAAGGACAGTGGACGCACATTTTAACACTTATGGTGGTACACCCATGTGCAATCCATAAATTTGAACAATATTTTAGAAACTTCATTTTTTTGTAAGAAAAGGACAGTGGACGCACACTTTAGCACTTAGGGTAATACACCCATGTGCAATCCTTAAATTTGAACAATATTTTAGAAACTTTGGTTTTTGTAAGAAGGGCAGGATAGGCCGAAATTCGTCACCCCGCTACATTCTGGAAGCATCGTAGTGCTTGGGTATAAGAGGGACTGACGGAACAAGGAGCGGGGGCTTTTAAGTTGGGATAGGGTTCGATTTGCATTCTGTAGATACCCGTGTGTAGTCTACGGCAGAGTCCAAGGAGGAGGTAAGTTGGAGTGGACGGTCAGATTTGGTCGTTCTGACGTAGACGGTCCGAATGGTGGTCGCGTGTGTCCTAAGAAAAGATGCAGAGTGGTAAGTGTTTTGATTATTACAAATTCCTTTTGAAAGTATTTTAATTAGAGTATTTAAAGACACAGTAACTTTTAAATTTTGATGACGATGATGATGTTGATGCCGATGATAAAGTATTTAATATTGAATTATTTAAAACGTCATTATAATATTTTACATAATTCTCGTTTTTCGTAATTTCTTATCAAAAGCAATTTAACAACTTTTTTTCATGTCCTCATAGAAAGCGAAATGGGATTTAATTTGATATGCTTTAAATAACAATAAATGTAACGTAAATAATAAATTTAAATCGTAACTACTTATTTCACAGATTTAATGCCAAATGAATTTAAATAATGTTTATTTTGTAGCTTGTTTATTTTGATTTTAAAGATTGTGACGAAAAACCCTTTCGGCTAGCTCAGGCCTGAGTTCCTCGTCAACATGTGTACTGACCCCAACCCGCGATGCGTGCGGCAAGAGGATGTGTACTTACTTTTAGGATCCTAACAGGGAATTAACCAAGAAAACCAACGGGACGTTTGCACTCTCTATATTGAAAGACACACAATTGTTCCTTAAAACTAGTTCACTTCTTAATCTACCTAGGCCTGTGACTGCTGTCTTACTTATCCTACACAGACGGACGAGGCAGGGCGACGGGGATCGGCGCGGTCCCCACGGACGGTATCGCGGATTACGGTCGGCGCGTAGCGAGGCGGGTATTTGTTAATAATCTACTTTTGTCTACGGGTAAGGAAGGCTGGCATGCGGAGTCGTGTGCGAACTCGCAGCAAGAGCGTCCGGGCCGGGGATGGGTTCACCGCAGGAGCGCGGTCAAGGTTTGGGAGTAAAGGTTCGAGTCACGCGAGCTCGCCACTAGGCCTACGAACCTTTGGATCAGGATGGGGTCGGGTACTTAACTAATGTTAATAAGGAACAGGGGACAGCAAATCGTCAGAGTTCCGATGGCTCCGAGGCAATGTGAACGGTGGACGTGCGCGCGCGCGAAGACGTCTTGCCACGGCTGCGGAACTTGGACGATTGCCGCGGAGCTATTTCCCACTGCGCCTTATAAAGCGTTGTCGCGGGCGCGGTGCGGGCGCGGGCGCCGCGGTACGGTGCGTCACTAACTGCGTAGGCATGGGCGACGGGCGTAGGGCTGTCGAGTCGATAGTGTGGTTCGCGTACTAGGGGTGTCGCGCCGCCAGATCCTCGTCACACCTCCTCCCCGCTTTTGGAGATTTTTACCTGTAAAAATCACAAGTTGAGGTGTACCATCTGTATACATAAAAAAAAAATCGGACTCGGTATTATAGCAACTGACATCTATTTCTTTACTATACATACAAGCTTAATTATTTCGGTTTAAATTAGTGATGTTTTAATTTACTATATTTTGGGCCAAATATTTACAATATTATTTGTTACTGTATTTACAAAAGGTTTCGGTCTAATTAATTTAATTATGATGATTAAAACGATGTTTGATGTTCAGTTAATGTTACGGGGATTAAGTTTTACAATTTTTTTTCTTTGTCGGTAAATCTGATTACTTACTGATTTTTACAATGTTTGCGTACGGTTGATAATACACTCCTTTTTGGAGGTCGGTTAAACATGTTTGTTTTATTTGATAAGTAATACATATAATTAATTACCAATTTTAACAATGTATGCTTATTTGCGTACAATTTGTAATGCACTTCTTTTTAGAAGTCGGTTAAATAAATTTGTTTAATTTGCTAAGTGATCTATTATCTAATTATGTACATTTGTACAGGTTGTCTGGAAGAGATCGCTTTTTAGCGATAAGACCGCCTAAACTGTACATCTCTCTGTAAATATCAACTGTAACTTCTTTGTTTGGTATGCAACAAAGAGTATCTATCTATGTATCTATCTACATTTGTAAAACATTTTTATTCAGAAATCGGTTAAACATATTTGTTTAATTGGCTAAGTAATATGTTTATCTAATTAGGTACATTTGTAATACACTTCTATTTAGAAATCGGTTAACACATATGTTTATCGGTTTAACAATCTTATTAATTGTTAATTATTATTGTTACAATTTATATTTTTGTAATACACTTCTTGTTAGAAGTCAGGGTAAACATATGTGTTTATCGGTTTAGCAATCTAACTTATTACTAATTATTATTACAATGTGTAGGTACCTTTGTTACAAAGTTTTAACGGTTCTTATCAGGTTTCGGTTCATACTGATGCGCTTGCGCTCCATTGTTTGCGTACAATCAGCGCATGTACAATCACGCATTCTAGTTCCTCTTTAATGTTTTAAAGATGGGTAATGCGATCGCGGCGGTATGACTGTCACTACATTTATCTAATTATCTAGTGTACTATTTGTAATGTACAAAGTTAAATGTTTCTATTTAACTTGCTAAACAATCTACTTAATTGATTAACTTTTACAATATGTACTTATATAATATGTAGGTCCTAAATGCACTATATTGTAATGTGCCTCTTTTTTAAGGTCGGTTAAATATTTTTATTTAACTTGTTAAATAATCTAACTAATTACTTAACGTTTACAATTTTAGTAAAATGTGTTTAAATTATTACTTTATATAGATATTGATAAAGGAATTTACTGTTTAAATCTGCTATGATATACTACTACGGATGCTATAATTTATTGTTTACATATAATATACTACTGAAAAACGGGTTCTGCTGTTTAAATCTGTTTTATAAAAAAAAAAAAAAAAAATACGACCTAATTGGTCCTGGTGACTTCGTCTTGCGCGAACTTCTGGATCCAGGTCCTAGGTTGTCCGGAGCGCCTCTTCCTCTTCCTTTGACTAGTACATCGACTCCTAACCACTCTGACTAGTCCTCCGGTTCCAGGCCCTTCTCGCTGAAGCGCAGTGCCGTAGGCGGTCCCAGTGCCAGGTTTCATGGATGACTTTTGGCCGGGGTTGCTGGTCTGGTCGTTCTAGTGCATGTTGGCCGGCGGTGCCAATGTTGCGTTAAAATGTTTATTTAGGGCTGATGATGAGAAGTTTCGTTTCGGTTTCGGGTTTTTCTTGCTTTTATCGTAGCATTGCCTTTGCTGTCGGGAGACTATGTGGTTTTTAACGACTTCGAGGACTTCTATTTGTGTTTGTTTTTGTTGCGGTTTCCTTAAAGCTCGGCAAGTCTTACAGGTCTTTACGTATTTTGCAACGTCTTTGTACATGCCTGGCCAGTAATATCGTTGTGATATTCTGTTTAGTGTTTTTGCCGTTCCTAGGTGGCCTGCTGTCGGTGTATCGTGGTTTTCTTTTAACACGTCGTTTTTATCTCTGTCGGTTACATATAACTTCCATTCTGATGTCGAATCTAGTCTTGGTCCGTAGGCGTATTTTGTAATTTTTCGGTACAGTTTTTGGTTTTCGGTTTTATAATCGGTGTTTTCTTTTCGGTTAATTTCTTCTAATTTTCTTTCTGTCCAATCTGTGATGTCTTTTCCGATTGCACAGATCGGGTTTATTTATTCTCCCTGGATTTGTGTGTTCTCATCGGTCCACGTTATTTTTGCCCCTGTTCTGCTTAGTATATCCATTCCAATTATTATTTTCGTGATTTGCGGGTGATATAACATTTGAAGATTTATTTGCCTTCCTCTTACTTTAATTTCTAGTGGTAGTGCTTGTGTGATTATCAGGGTTGCTCCGCTTACTGTGCTTGCTGTTTCTGACACGGTTTTAGGCTTATGGTTTTTCTTTAGGTATTTTTCGTATATTTGCTTGTTTACGTATGACCTTGTCGATCCTGTGTCGACTAGTGCTTTGTATACTGTGCCTAATACGGTAATATTTATGTACGGGCGGTTGTCTCCATGTTTAGTCACTGTGTCTAATGTCATGGACTGTACTAGGTTGTTCTGCTCCTTGCAACATTTGATGCTTAGTACGCCAATTTTGCCGCATCCTGCACAAAATATAATTTTTCTTCCCCTACATTCTCTGGATGTATGTCCGGGCTTACCGCAACTCCAGCAGCATGTGTTCGGGTTGTAATTGTAGATGTATTTTGCTGTTTCTTCGGTTAATCTTGATTCTTGTTTTATTTCTGTCTGGTCGTTTATAAGGCTTCTTTTATCAAAATACCTATTAAAACTCATCTGACGGTCGTCTGTGATGCTTTCGTATTCTTTTGCTAGCTGTGTTAATTGGTTTATTGTGTTAAATTCTGATCTTTTTATGTATAACTTGTACTTCGAGTTCATATTGTCGTAAATTCTATTTAACTTCTCTTCTTTAGACATTTTTGCGTATCTGCGCATTAATGTTTGTAACTCGATTAAATAATCGGTGAATTTTTGGGTGTAGTTCTGTCTCGATGTTACTATCCTTCTTAGAAGTTCGTTTTCGTAATTATGCGGCATGAAGGTAACGATGAAATGTTCGATAAACTCCTCCCATGTCGTCCACGAGTCTTTGTTATTTCGGTACCACAACACAGCCTTACCTTTTAGGAGTCTCAGGATCACTTTCAGCAGGTTTTCTTTTTCGATTTCTCCCATTTCGGTCAGTTCGTCCAGTCTTTCCAGAAATTCCACGGGGTCGTCGTACGTGTCGAAATGTAGGTTCCACCTCGATACTATGCACTCACTTGTGTTAGTACTGTGCGGCTTACCAATTTTCGATTGGTCGACGTTCTGCTCGTCGTGTGACATCTTTGTGTCCTGGAACTCTGTGTCGGAGTTGTCTGTATACTCCTCCTTGTCGCTGGAGGACTGGTCAGGTTGGTCGGATCGGTTTTTTGGCCTGGATGGTTTTTCTTCTCTTAGTACCTGTGCGTGGTTTTGCCTCAGGTCTCGTACTGTCAAGTTTTCGGTTTCTATTTTTCTTCTCTTGCACTCTTCTTCAAGTTCTTGTTTTCGCAGGTTGTATATCCAGGACGTAGGCATTAGTTTCGGTTTCTGGTTAATTACGGAGTGTGGTTACTCCCAAGGCGTCGCTCTCTTTCGGCCTTCTTTTGCCTGGGTGCGACGGCTCGGTAAGTACCCTTCCCTGTGGATTCTGTGGGTTTTTTCGTTGGGCGCCAATGTGACGAAGAACCCTTTCGGCTAGCTCAGGCCTGAGTTCCTCGTCAACATGTGTACTGACCCCAACCCGCGATGCGTGCGGCAAGAGGATGTGTACTTACTTTTAGGATCCTAACAGGTAATTAACCAAGGAAACCAACGGGACGTTTGCACTCTCTATATTGAAAGACACACAATTGTTCCTTAAAACTAGTTCACTTCTTAATCTACCTAGGCCTGTGACTGCTGTCTTACTTATCCTACACGGACGGACGAGGCAGGGCGACGGGGATCGGCGCGGTCCCCACGGACGGTATCGCGGATTACGGTCGGCGCGTAGCGAGGCGGGTATTTGTTAATAATCTACTTTTGTCTACGGGTAAGGAAGGCTGGCATGCGGAGTCGTGTGCGAACTCGCCGCAAGAGCGTCCGGGCCGGGGATGGGTTCACCGCAGGAGCGCGGTCAAGGTTTGGGAGTAAAGGTTCGAGTCACGCGAGCTCGCCGCTAGGCCTACGAACCTTTGGATCAGGATGGGGTCGGGTACTTAACTAATGTTAATAAGGAACAGGGGACAGCAAATCGTCAGAGTTCCGATGGCTCCGAGGCAATGTGAACGGTGGACGTGCGCGCGCGCGAAGACGTCTTGCCACGGCTGCGGAACTTGGACGATTGCCGCGGAGCTCCTTCCCACCGCGCCTTATAAAGCGTTGTCGCGGGCGCCGCGGTACGGTGCGTCACTAACTGCGTAGGCATGGGCGACGGGCGTAGGGCTGTCGAGTCGATAGTGTGGTTCGCGTACTAGGGGTGTCGCGCCGCCAGATCCTCGTCACAAGATTGACATGTTGTTTGCTATTAATTTACCTAATTTCGATTAATGGGTAACATTTTGTGTTGATTTATACTATTAGTTTGAACCCATTTTCTACTTCATGATGACGTGATGCATGTTATTTTATTTGACTTTTTTTGTTGTGTTTTATTTTGAGTGTTTAAAGTTCTTCTTACGTGTTAAAAACCTTTGAAAATATATAATGGGTTTTGAATATGATTTACGTATCAAAACGTTTATTAATTGATGATTTAGTGCTCATTAGAGCCATTAAACTTTAACATATTTCTGTGGTAAATCAAAGGTCATTTGATCTTGTTTTACATAAAAACAACCCCAGTGGTTTTATTTAACAAATATGACTGTCGTTTATCTTTTAAATGGTTGCTCAATTATTCAGCCAATTTACAACAAAACAACTTTGAAATCGCCATTTTACCTTTTACTTATCATTATTTTACGTCTAAGACTACGCATACTTGACTTATAAACCTTTACGTTTACTAAATTGACTTACTTGATTTATTTTAACTAACGTTTGGAGAAATATTGAGTACTCACAGATATCATAATTTTATTGTAGATAACTACAATTAGGTAGGCAGGTATACGTTCTGACGTTAAGACATCTGACTTTAATCAAAAACAAACTTAATTATTTAATATTGTAGGTGGGAAGTAGGTAGGGTACAGTTAGGATTTTTCGTTTTTTTGTAGGGTTCTAGGTTCGTAAATATGTAGTTCAGGCAGAGGTACCGTTAGGTAGGAGTAGGTACCCCTTTTTCCTTAACAACCTATCCTTCCTAATACTTCCACTTAGTCTTCTGTTGGAGTAAAGAAATGTACTCATGAGAGACTCTCTGCCAAAAATGCTGTCGAATACATTCCATTCTCTGGAAGCGGTCGAAGCAGCTGATGTTCTTCTCCGGAATCTGCGGACACGGTACAGACGTAAGTGGCCGTCCAATTAAGAAATGGGAAGGAGTGAGAACACTGAAATCGGAAGGATCAGAGGACAGAGGAGTCAAAGGACGTGAATTAAGTACGGCCTCAATTTGACACAAACAGGTTGCCAACTCTTCGTATGTGAAAATAGTGAGACTTAGCAACCTCTTCAAATGGTGCTTGGTAGACCGCACAGCTGATTCCGCCATCCCATTAAAGTGAGGTGAATAAGGAGGAGCGAACTCAAACTTAATGCCTTCTCGAGACATTTCAGATGCAACATCAGAATCCGACAAGAATCTTTGTAGTTCGTTGCTGGCTCCGACAAAATTTGTGCCGTTGTCAGATAGAATGCTTTGAGGTTTACCACGACGAGAAATAAACCGATAGAGTGCAGCTATAAAGCCTTCTTTAGTGAGGTCAGTGACGAGCTCGAGATGCACTGCTCTGGTTGCATGGCAAACGAAGATGCACAAGTACGATTTTGTAAGCTTACAGCCTCGACCCTTACAGTCGGCTATGAGTATTGGACCGGAATAGTCAACGCTAGAATTATAAAAAGGATATTCAAGGCTAGTTCTAGTCATGGGAAGCTGTCCCATTAAAGGCTGTAAATTTTTACATTTGTATCTAAAACATTTTATACATTGCCTGACAATCGATTTAGCAAGATTCCTGTCACCTAGTGGCCAATAATTAAGACGCAAATGTGCTAATAAAAGTTGAGGGCCTGCATGTAACATTTTTTTATGTTGCATTTGAAATAATATTTTAGTTAGATGGTGCTTACTACACAGCAGTATAGGATATTTCGTATTGTAATCGTACGGAGAATTGTCAAGCCTACCACCTACGCGTACGATTCCTTCAGGATCTAGAAATGGTGTTAATGAGAGTAAACGATTTTTTCGCGGTAGAGATCTTCCCGACTCTAAATAATTGCATTCCTCTGGAAACATCTCTTTTTGTGCGCTGCGTAGTAAACACATTAATGAATTATTTAACTCCTCACTTGAAAGTGAGCCATGTAATTTAGAAAAAGGATTTTTCAAATTAAAAATAAATCTGTTTATATAAGCCACGACTCTTTGTAAGCGATAGAAATTTGAATGATAATGAATTAATGATTTGATTATATCATGTGATTGATTGGTGTGAATAAAATTTGAAATCACTTTAGGTAGATCCTGTTTCACGTTATAGGGTGTAGGAGGCCAGTCACGTTCGTGACTTTGTAAAAAGCTAGGGCCTGACCACCATAGCGTGGTATCACCGATTATGTCGGCCTTCGCCCCGCGCGAAACAAGGTCTGCCGGATTGTCTTTTGACGGTACGTACCTCAACTTGTGACCGGTAGAGCTTTCCTTAATCTCATTCACTCTATTTCGTACAAAGGGTTTGAGTTGATTTGTTGAAGTATTTAACCACCCGAGTACAATCATAGAATCGCACCAAAAGAAGCATTGCATGATTTGCATTGTTAGTGACTCGAGGACAGTTGTACACAGTCTTGACCCTAGTAATGCGGCACAAAGTTCGAGTCGAGGAATGGTAACTGATTTTATGGGTGATACATGGTTTTTGGACATGAGAAGATGAACTCTGATAGAGCCATTGCTACTTATGGATCGGACATACACACATGCGCCATACGCCTTCTCAGACGCATCACAAAATATGTGAATTTCGTGTTTAATAGATGAATCAAACGAAACCCATCGAGGGATTTTTAAATTATTTAATAAAGGGAGAGTTAAGACGAATGTTGACCACATACTCTTTATTTCAAGAGATACCTCTTCATCCCACTCACATTTATCGATCCACAGTCGCTGCATGATTATTTTTGCCTCGACAACGCAAGGGCCAACCAAGCCTAGGGGGTCAAATATCAGACTGATCACGGACAAGATGTGACGTTTTGTGACCTTTCCTACGGTATCAATATCTATTTTAAATGATAGGGAGTCTGACTCACACACCCAATACAAACCTAACGTTTTAGAAGACGTTTTGTGGTCAGTAAGACTTAAGGAAGTGGATTCAGTCTTATCGCATGAGTCACCTTTGATGGCCTTTAAAATTACAGGACTATTAGATTGCCACTTTCTTAAAAAAAAATGAGCTGATGATAAAATGTTTGTGACTTCTTTCACAAGACTTATGGTTTCTTGTATGGTAGAGCCACCGCCTAAAAAATCATCAACATAAAAGTCACGTGATATTGCCGATCTCACGTCATCGGTAGAGGCTGCGTCGGCTAGGCTGGTTAAACATTTTGTAGCCAAATAAGGAGCTGACGCAGTACCGTATGTGACTGTGTTGAGGCTATAAGTTTTTTAATGGTTTTTTGGGGTCGCTTCGAAATATAATTTGTAAAAGAGATCTTTGTGACTGTGCGACTTCAATGCAACGATACATCTTCTCCACATCACCGGAGACAACGTATTTATGCTGTCGAAATCGCAATAAGATCGACAGAAGGTCATCTTGTACTTTAGGACCTACCATTTGAATATCGTTGAGTGATATTCCTGAAGAAGAAGGGGCTGATGCGTCGAATACACTACGCAATTTTGTCGTGGTACTTGACTCTCTAATTACACCATGGTGTGGTATGAAGTATTCAACGTGATAACCTGAATGTGGCGTTGACTGTTGACTGTTTTTATTTTCAGTCATGTGACCTAAGCGTTCGTACTCAGTCATAAAGTCAAGGTATTTCGCCTTATAATCAGGATCACGTTGAAAACGACGCTCTAAGGACAAAAAGCGGTGCTTTGCCATAGTGTAAGAGTCGCCTAAGATAGCAGGGTCATCCTTGAGAGGCATGGTCACAACGAACTTGCCATCATGGGTTCGGAATGTATTCTCAAGAAAGCTTAATTCGCAGGCTCTTTCTTCTTGAGATAAAGCGTGTTTAGAAGAAACTGAATCTAATTCCCAAAACTTAGTTAAGTCTGGTTTGTCTGAGTGGCCGGCAAAATTACAAAAATGTGAGCGTTGAGAAGAGGGTGGAATTGCTTGGTAAATAGAGCCAGACACAATCCATCCGAATTTCGTCTCACATAACTTTGGCATTTGTTTACCTAAGTTTATAGAAGCAGTGCCTACGACGCTCCAAAATACTTCTGCTCCTAAAAGAATGTCAATTACAGATGGAATATTAAATGTAGGATCAGCTAAGCAAAGCTTTGATGGAATAGGAATATTCTGAATGTTGACAAAAGAAGAGGGCAAAATTTTAGTGATTTCAGGTAAAATTAGGCAGTCCAAATCAACCTTATAGTCACCGTTAGAAGACTCAATATTAAGATGGCAAGACTGTGTACTATAAGACGACTGTTGGTTGATACCTGTCACAGTGGAGGTCGCATTACGTCGTGACAAACCCAGTTTGGTGCAGAGGCTCTCCTTGATGAAGTTCGCCGTGCTGCCATTGTCGAGCAGCACTCGAGCGTTGAACTTCTCACCGCTGTAGCTCAGCACTTTCACAATAGCTGCGGACAGTAATACATTGGGTGTACTAGTTTGATGTCTAGTATCAGCTGATAAGACGACACTGTTAGAAGTATCGATTGGTAAGGCGACACTAGTAGACGGCATGGGGTCTTGATAAGTCAGCTCAGTCGATTCAGTGTGCAAAAGTGTGTTATATCTAGATTTACAATATCTACAACCTGATAATCTACACCTTTTAGTGGGATGACTTGAGCGTAAACAATTAAGGCAGACCTTGAATTCCTTAGCCTTTTGTAAGCGTGATTCAACAGATAAAGCTCTAAATGATTGGCAAGTATAAAGCAGATGATCATTAGAACATAAAGGACATTTAATTATTTTTTTATTTAAGTTATCATTGTTATTATTTTGTAAATTAATAGTTTGTAAGTTTTTATTTTGTACATTTTTACTGTTATTTAAATTTTCCCCAGTATTAGTTATAATAAAGCTTTTTTGTTTATTATTTTGATTATATGTGTTTAATTTATTTTGATTATTTTCCAAAGTTTCTAATAAATCAGCCTTGTTAGTAATGAATGTTGAAAATTGCGTAAGAGTAGGAGAATGAGGCAATCCACTGCGATACTCTTCCCAATGTCTACTAGTAGTAGAATCAAGTTTCCTTGACATCATAAATATTATAAGAGTATCCCAATGCTCTGTGGGCTCTTTCAATGTCTTAAGTGCGCGAATGTTTTTGTTAGTAATATCAATAAGGCGACGCAATAAGATAGACGACTCCTTAGAAACCGGTTCGACATCGAACAGAGCCTGTACATGGTTACTAACTAAAAGGCGATTGTTATTGTATCGGTCGCATAACAAGTCCCAAGCCAATGAATAATTATCGCCTCTAAAATCAATATTTTTAATTATTTCGGAAGCTTGTCCTTTAAGAGAGGCACGAAGTTAGTGGAACTTATTTATGTCATCGATACAATCACTATTATGGATTAGTGAAAGGAAGGTGTCTCTAAATTCTAGCCAATACTCATAGCTACCATTAAAGTGTGGCAAATCAATTTTAGGTAAGCGCACAAAATTATATTTAAGCGATGCACCTGACTTTGAGCCTATCGCAGAGCCCGCCTCCGAACCAGCGCGGTCAGCAGCGCAGGCGGCCAGTTCCTTGCGCGCCTGCGCAAGCAGCGAGTAGTACCGCTCCTCGAACTGAGCTCGCTCGGTATATTCATCGTCGGGAGTGTCAGAGGCTAACTCAATTTCCACCTGTAATGTGTCGAAAGTCTCGTATAAGGCTTCAAATTTGCTTAGGCGACCTTCCAAATCGATACGTTGCAGGTCTGATAATTCTTTGGAGGATAAAGTAACGCTAAGGTAATTTCCAAAATGCGTAAGCTTAGCTTTCATGCTACTACGGGTTTTAATTAGTTTATCAAAACTCATTTTGAAGAAGAAATGAAAAGAAAGGTGCCAAAAATGCAATTATAATTTAAAAATGCACAAACAGTTGCGTTAGGCAATAAAGTAATAAAATTATGAATAGCCTATTCAATATAATGCACAGCTGTTCGATAACAAAGAACCGTTAATCTGAGCAAAAAAGGGTCGGCTCGGATGCGTAGGTACGTATGCACCAGACCGAGTGGCTCGCCGATTACGTAAGTGCGGTGCGAAGCGATGAATAGGTAAATGTAATTCAATGTCTATGCAAATTAAAGTGTATGGCCATTTATTTTATAATATATTAATTGATTAAGCACATATGAAAGAAAGCTAGCAACTACTATCTGTATTCAAATAACAGGCGAAGATTGCGATAGTATGGAATAAGAAAATAAGAATACTTAATTATATTTAAGTAACACAATGATTAAATAACTGGATGGGAAAAGGAAATTAATTGGAACGAACTCACAGATGTCCGTAACCAAAATCCGTTCCACTGTACAGTGACTTGCAATGCGGTCGACACGTCGGGTCCAAAGTCCAACAATTTAACTCGATGACTTTTTCTGGTTTTGACTTCTTCTCACGGTGAAAGGACCAATGTTTCGGGTTCAGCTGAGATCTTCAATAATAAGCGGACTGTAGGTATAATATAGGTTTAATAAAGACGTAAAAGTCGAGGTACACAATAATTTGGTGGAACGCGCGCGCGAGTGTCGTGGATGCCGCTCAGTAGTGCAGTGGTTTCTCAAGCGCCGGCGCTCCGCGCCGCGCCGCTGTCGGACCCCGCGTCCCGCGCGCGAACAATATTCAAATTAAAATATTTTGTAAATCATAAGTAATTCAAGGGTCAATTTTACAATATTTATTTTAAATTCAAAATAATACTGGTTGATGTGGGAGTATCTATGACTTCACATAGGACATAATGCAGATTTCAGGACCCGGTCTTATACGAGTTGTCATAGATACTATCTGATCATCTTGGTATTATATTGAACTATTTGCAACATTCAATCATAAGTAATTTACTGCTGACTTCCGACTGCCAAGGATAGGCTACCAAGGGTCAATTTTACAATAGTTATTTCAAATTCAAAATAATGCTGGTTGATGTGGGAGTATCTATGACTTCACATAGGACATAATGCAGATTTCAGGACCTGGTCTTATACGAGTTGTCATAGATATTGTTGAATCATCTTGGTAATATATTGAATTAATTGCAACAATCATTTTAAATCCAAACGATTTTGATTGATGTGGGAATATCCATCTGACATTACTTGGTGTCATGGATATTGTTAGGTCAATCTATATTTCATATAGAGGGGTTTAGTATAAATATTTTATTATTTGGAAAATAATCAGAATCTTTAATCTAAATAATGCTGGTTGATGTGGGAGTATCGATGACTTCACATAGGACATAATGCAGATTTCAGGACCCGGTCTTATACGAGTTGTCATCGATACTGTTGGATCATCTTGGAATTATATTGGACTAAAGGATTCAGATTACTTATTTAGGTAATTAATTTAAGGGCCCCGTACCCTTGGTTGACTTATCATGCAATCAAATAGGTAGATTTTAGTATGTCATATTAAATTCTTTAATCTCAGTTGTTCCCTTACTTGCGCATAATTACGCTAAATGCGTTTTGTTTCAGATTTAGGTCCTATTCCTGGGGGTGGCAGATTGCTTGTTTGGGATGATTGTTTATCACATGGGCACCACTCCTGGTGACTATTTCTATTAATTGCAGAATGGATCCCACCTCGTGAGGTATCTTATTATTTTTTATTATCAACTATGTACCACCAAAAAAATATACAATTACTTTACATAACTCTTTATGATTTTAGCTTCAACCATTGGATGAGGTTTGCATACTATGCTGGTTACGAGCACAGCGAGCCACAGACAGTTAACCAACAACAAAACCCAGCAGTTATGACAGAAGCAAGTCAAATATTCCAACACCAATAGAGAGTAATCTACCAGGATCACCTGAACCGCCAGCATTAGAAGTACAAGACCAAATTGAAACCAAACAAATTGAATCAGAACCTGAAACAATATTACCAACCATAAGAAGAACAGCTGCCACTGCTCGTCGTTGCTTGTTTCCTGAATGCAATGATCAGAAAAAACTGAATGTTCCAGAATCAATACCAAGAATGGTTCTTGTTGATTTTAACTTCATATCCTAATTAATGCCAGGCTTTGTGAATACCACCTAGAAAGCATTTTATTTAGAGATTTATATACATATAATAATTTATTGGCAACATTCAGGGCTGGTTATATAGAAGATATGGTTTTCCTTCTACGTGAAGTCAACCAGTTAGACTTCAGACAGCCAAAAAATATGGATGACAACTTATTTAAATATTCCCTTTTGGTTGGACCAAAAGGGCACAACCTAATTATCACACAGGCACCAAGATTAAACAACTGGAAAATAAAATTAGGATTAAATGCACTTTTGTGTAAAATGAGAACTAGGTCCTAATTCACTTATATTGTAGTAGACCGGGGAGTTCAACAGGGACATGAAGCAATATTAGGTTATTATTGCTATTGTGCCGCAGGAAAACGCACTGTTGGATGTTGCTCTCTGTAACTAACCACCTGCGTCTAACTCTTAAATTAAGAAATTCATAATTAATTGAGATCGAAACGGACTAATTTAAATTGGCTGTGTGATCGTCTAGTTTAAATGATAGGACCATACGTTGTGCTAATAGTAGTAAACCTAATTCTTTTAGAGGTACGTGGATGTTATAATTAAGTTTTCTCAAGAGTTTCATGGGTTTGTGCGCATTCAAGGAAGAGGAAAAAGAACGCCCCGAGGGGCGCCTGGTGAGCCCCAACACCAAACGCTCACCAGGAGTAGTGGCCATGTGATAGACAATCATCCCAAACAAACAATCTGCCACCACCAGGAATGGGACCTAAATCTGAAACAAAACGCATTTAGCGTAATTATGCGCAACTAAGGGAACAACTGAGTTTAAAGAAGCCCAAGCGGTACTTCACGCCTGGACAGCTTTTAACTCTTTACAAAGCCCAAGTCCGATCTCTCATGGAGTACTGCAGCCACCTTTGGGACGGCTCGGCGAAATACCAACTTGCTGCACTAGACTCGGTGGAACGCAGAGCCAAGAGAATAATAGGCGATAAAAAACTGGTGGCGTCCAAGCTGCACAGCCTGGTTCACCGCCGCAAAGTTGCTTGCCTATCGGTCTTCTACAGATTGTACTTCGGAGAGTGTGCTCATGAGCTGCATGAGCTCATACCACCGTCACCTTTCTTCCATCGGACATCCAGACGCACGGCCGGCTACCATCCGTTCTTAGTTGATATACCCATAATCCGCACTAAGCGCTTCTCATCATCTTTTATAATGCGCACAGCTAAAGATTGGAATTCCCTGCCTGCGTCTGTATTTCCGAGTGCATATAACCTGACTCTCTTTAAGTCCAGAGTGAATAGGCATCTTCTGGGCAAGCTCGCTCCATCGTAGATCCCATCTATGCTCTAGAGCAAGATTGGGGTCAAGAGTAAGCCCATCTTAAGTAAAAAAAAAAAAAAAAAAAAAAAAAGAATTTAATATGAAATACTAACATCTACCTATTTGACTGCATGAAAAGTCAATCAAGGGTTCGGGGTCCTTAAATTAATTACCTTAATAAATAATATGAATCCTTTAGTCCAATATAATTCCATGATGATCCAACAGTATCGATGACAACTCGTATAAGACCGGTTCCTGAAATCTGCATTATGTCCTATGTGAAGTCATCGATACTCCCACATCATCCAGCATTATTTAGATTAAAGATTCTGATTATTTTCCGACAAGTAAATAAATTTATACTAAACCCCTCTATATGAAATATAGATTGACCTAACAATATCCATGACACCAAGTAAAGTCAGGTGGATATTCCCACATGAATCAAAATCGTTTGGATTCGAAATAAATGTTGCAATTAATTCAATATAATACCAAGATGATCAGACAGTATTTATGACAACTCGTATAAGACCGGGTCCTGAAATCTTTATTATGTCCTATGTGAAGTCATAGATACTCCCACATGAACCAGTATTATTTTAAATTTGAAATGAATATTGCAAAATTGACCCTTGAATTATATATGATTTAACAAAATATTTTAATTTGAAAAAATCTCAAAACTTTAATTAAATTCTTCTCTCAGTTTTATGGATATAGAATTTTGTATAAGGATCCCTAAAAATAGCCCATTTCCTAACTACCTTATTACTACAACGGTTAACCTAAACAAATGAAGCTATTTTTAGAAGGTAGGATGAAACAGGTATTAGTAAGGATAGGTTGTTAAGGAAGAAGGGGTGCCTACTCCTATCTAACTGTACCTCTGCCTGAACTACATATTTACGAACCTAGAACCCTATAAAGAATCGTATGATCCTAACTGCACCTTACCTACTTTCTACTACTACAATATAACATAATTAAGTTTGTTTGTTTTTGATTAATTTCAGATGTCTCAACGTCAGAACGTATACCTGCCTGCCTAATTGTAATTTATCTACAATAAAATTATGATATCAGTGAGTACTCGACATTTCCCCGAAAGTTAGTTAAAATATATCAAGTAAGTCAGTTTGGTAAACGTAAATAATTATAAGTCAAACATGCGTAGTCTTAGGCGTAAAATAAAGACAAGTAAAAGGTAAAATGAAGATTTCAAAGTTGTTTTGTTGTAAATTGATTCAATAATCGAGCAACCATTTAAAAAATAAACGACAGTCATATTTGTTAAAGAAAAGATCAAATGACCTTTGATTTACCACAGAATTACGAGAAGTTCAAAGTTTAATGGCTCTAATGAGCGCTAAATCGTCAATTAATAAACGTTTTGATACGTAAAACGGATTCAAATCCGATAATATTACCAATTAGTTTAATATGTAAATTACGCACAAGCGAGCTAAATGGGAGTTATTTTGATTTAATGTTGATTATTTTTATTAAATAGCTCAAACGAGCACTAAACCCGAAAAAAAAGAACAGAAAAAAAATGTTCCAACAATTTTAATTAATCAATTAAAATCATTGAAACTTATAACATAAAATAAGTTCAAATGAACTGTAACCGACTCACGTTAAATAATATTAAAAAAAGCCAAATGACCGATAGATAAACCGTAATTAATTGTCTTAAATAGATAAAGCGTACTTCACAAATGAAACAAAAGAAAATTAAACGAAATAACTAACTTACACACACATATCAAACATAATAGAATCAAGAAATGGGTTCATTCATTACATTAATTATACAATAAATCGGAATTATAACTTACCATTTATAACCGCTATACACTCCAACTTACCTCCTCCTTGGACCCTGCCATAGACCACACACAGGCATCTACAGGATGCAAATCCAACCCTATCCCAACTAAAAAAGCCCCGCTCCTTGTTCCGTCAGTCCCTCTTATACCCAAGCACTACGATGCTTCCAGAATGGTGGGGTGACGAATTTCGGCCTATCCTGCCCTTCTTACAAAAAAACGATTTTTCTAAAATATTGTTCAAATTTATGGATTGCACATGGGTGTAACACCCTAAGTGCTAAAGTTGTAACGACCATACCCTTTCAAATCAAAGTGAACATGTCTACAGCTTCCTCATTACTCTAAAACGAATTCTAAGCCTGCCATAGTTTAACGCATAATGAGAGCCATCGAAACGTTCCAGTCATATAATTGCAGCAATCATATCTTCGTTACTATGAGGTGTTTTTTGTGTGTCAGCCGACGAAACGTGTCTCCAGCTGACACATGCCGCTTAGGCAAACCAGTAAGGTTAGGGTTTCAGAATATAGTTAGAAATTTAACTAATAATGACAGCAATGATAGCCAAAAAAACTAGCCATCACACTGAAATACTGTTGAAACTACGATCGTAAAACTATGTGCGAGCTGGAGACCCATGTCTCTGGCTTGCACAGCTGTATCTTCGTAATTACTCAAGATACGATCATAATTTATACCTCAAAATTCGCGGTCGAATTGCAGCATTCGACTCCAAATATATCAAAACTTAAACTTGGATAGTTTAAGAGCTACGAACCGATAAGTATGTGTAAGCTGGAGACCCATGTCTCCAGCTTACACATGGTGAATAAGAGTAACTGTATAAGTTAGAGTTTCATTTTAAACATGAAATGATTCGTTATAATAGCAGCACAAACGATGTTTAATTTCAAATCTCTGGGCCTCTTGGTTTCATAATTATAAGCCAAAACCTGTTTTCCCGCCAAAAAATTCAAAATAATGGCTCGGAAGCGGGCAAAGCGCGACGTTGCCGTTCCGTGCGCTACACTATTGTAGTCGAGTTTGAACTCAAGAGCTAGTATTATTTGGAGTCATTTTAATTTGCGCTCTCGATCGTTTTTATTTCTATACTAAGAATGATAGACAAGGAGCCTTAAACATAAGGACAAAATAGTTCTTCCATAAGTTTTAATATTTAATTTTGATGGTAGTGATTTCACACGCGGATGATTTTATATTTTTCATTTTTGATGAGAATGTAATTTGTTTTTTCACATTTCGCTAATTTACATTAAAATATCATTCCAATAAGCAAACTAATCTATTCTATTGATTTATTTACTATTTCAATGTTTTTAAACAAAGTAAGTAATGGTTCAAAATAATATCTATGGTCGATCTCATAAGTTTTTTAACGGTATACGATAACCTTAACATCCGCTCGTTATTTACACAGAAAAGCCATTTTGTCATCGGCTCGGACCGGGCCGACGATTGAAGTAAAGTAAATTAAAATATTCTTACGTTCCAAATTGCGCTAAAAGCACTGTCAGCGTAAAACCGACCAAATATAATAGTCACAATTAATATTACACAAAATAGGGTTTCTTTACCTACCTGTTGCATTTATATGGATTCGTGCTTATAGTGCTTTAGCGCAATTCGGAACAAAGGGTTATTATAGCGCGACTTCCGTTTGATACTGTATATATGGTAGACTCTGCCTTATCTGTGGTATCTATCAGGATTAGAGTTGAGATTCCACCCGGGTATATTCCCAAAAATGGGAAAACGTTTGGGAACATTCCTAATGAACCGGGAAATAAACGGGTGGATTCGATTGTTGATATGAAATTATTTAACTCAAAATAATGTTAAAGCTTAGGTTCTAAGCATTTTTTTTTGTTATTTATTCACACATACAATAAAAAACAGTACCTTATAATCCATGAATTGATTCTTTAATCACAATAGGCAAATTATAAAACGTGTTTATTTTTCCAATCGATATTTATCATCTGTAGTTTTCTATTTACAAATTAAAAGGTTTGCAAGTTACTAATTTAATAGGACAATCGATGGCTGAGCGACCCCATGTGAGAATGGCTGGTTTAGTTATCCATCGTGGCGTAGGTAGTAACTGAATTCACAGCATCATGCGGAGTGGAGCGGAGGGTATGCAGACCAAAAGTTAAGTTCTTCCGGCAAGTTTACCTACATCGTGTGATTACGTGCCAACAATTTACCAATAGAAATAGGTATAAGTGTACCTACTATACGTTAAAATCTCTCCTATTTATTATTATTTTCTAGGTTTTCAGTGCGAATAAATTGATGAATATAGAAATTCTTAACATTTATTAAAAACTCCTATCTTGATTTATAAATAGATCATAAATGATTTAGAATTTACTGAGCAACACAAACATTAAAAACATAAATAATATGTAATAATCTTACACATTATAACTTCTCTGTATTATAAGTACTTACTTAATATCATCTTAAAAATCACTCTAACTCGGGACTATCTATAGACTTAATAAAATATTTACGTCGTTTTATTTCCAAGTTCTCTCTAATAATTCTGACTGCTGTGTCATCTCACATTAGAAAAAAGTTTCAAGTCATATCTTTGTAAAAGAGTCCTAAAAATGGTGGCAAGTCTTATAATTACATAGACTTTTCGTCACTAGCTCCTAGTCTATCATTCTTAGTATTAGAAATAAAAACGATCGAGAGCGCAATTTAAAATGACTCCAAATAATACTAGCTCTTGAGTTCAAACTCGACTGCAATAGTTTAGCGCACGGAACGGCAACGTCGCGCTTTGCCCGCTTCCGAGCCATTATTTTAAATTTTTTGGCGGGAAAACAGGTTTTGGCTTATAATTATGAAACCAAGAGGCCCAGAGATTTGAAATTAAACGTCGTTTGTGCTGCTATTACAACGAATCATTTCATGTTTAAAATGAAACTCTAACTTATACAGTTACTCTAATTTACCATGTGTAAGCTGGAGACATGGGTCTCCAGCTTACACATACTTATCGGTTCGTAGCTCTTAAACTATTCAAGATTAAGTTTTGATATATTTGGAGTCGAATGCTGCAATTCGACCGCGAATTTTGAGGTATAAATTATGATCGTATCTTGAGTAATTACGAAGATACAGCTGTGCACATAGTTTTACGATCGTAGTTTCAACAGTATTTCAGTGTGATGGCTAGTTTTTTTGGCTATCATTGCTGTCATTATTAGTTAATTTCTAACTATATTCTGAAACCCTAACCTTACTGGTTTGCCTAAACGGCATGTGTCAGCTGGAGACACGTTTCGTCGGCTGACACACAAAAAACACCTCATAGTAACGAAGATATGATTGCTGCAATTATATGACTGGAACGTTTCGATGGCTCTCATTATGCGTTAAACTATGGCAGGCTTAGAATTCGTTTTAGAGTAATGAGGAAGCTGTAGACATGTTCACCAAATCAAAGTATGATTTATGTAACTAATTGTTAGGTAATAGAAGGAAAACGCATACATAAGTTTCTTTAAGTATTTATTTTAGTTCCAGACTTACAAAGGCTTCTAGCCCCATTTTATACAGCCAGGATGGATGTCGGTGACACTCTTCCGGTGTTGGCTCAAAATGCTTAACCTTCGCAGTGCAGATTGCCTCGGTCAGACATCAAAATGAAACAGTTAAAAAAACTTAATTGGCTGTATGGCGCAATGCTGTTGCCTTTTCCATTGTGGGTAAAAACTATTAAACATGACATTGACGTTTTAGAAACAATTTAGAATTTTTCAATCAACACAAATTGAGTTCGAATGATTTACCTACTGAGTTTAATAATTTAAAATATTAACTTAGAAATTACCTAGATAATAAACTTATATAATGCTAGCTCAAGATTCGATATACCTAAAAGGTTTTTTATACAAGCGACCATATCTAGATCTAGCAGATTTGTTATCAGTGCTATTACCAACATCAGCTGTGTTAACAGTATCTGGTAAATCAGATGTGTTCTTCAAACAAGACAAACATTCATCGTTGGATTCATGACTGGACCAACTGGCAGGCTGTGCTGGTTTTAAAATGTGTAATCTATTTCTACGAAAAAAACCTTCTGGGCTTTTAACAATTAAACTTCTAGGCTCTGGGCCTCTTTGAGAAACAATACCAGGAACCCATGTCCCATTAGGTTTGTGTTTGAACATAACATTTTCACCAACTGATAAAGGCTTTAAATGTTTTCTGTTTTTGTTACAATAAAATAATGAACTTGAATGTTGTTTTTCATTTGTTTCCTTCAATGTTTATTATCAATTTCTTTGAACTGCAGACTATTTTCTCTTATTGACAATAAAGTTCTTAAGCTTCTTGACATACATAGTTCAGATGGAGAATAATGATTGTATTTAGGTGTATTTCTGTACAAGAATAATGCTAGATAAGGATCAGTATTGTCTACATTACATTTTTTTAACATTTTATTTATTGTTTCAATGGTTCGTTCAACCATCCCATTTGAACAACTCAAGTAGGGACTAGATGTGTAATGTTGGAAATCCCAATCTTTGGCAAAGTTTCTAAATTCATTACTTTTAAACGGGGGTCCATTGTCAGAAATAACAATACTAGGTATACCGTGACGGGCAAATATAGATTTTAATTGAGTAATGACAAGAATTGCAGAAAACCCAGACTTTAATAATGACATTCAACATATTTTGAGTAGTAGTCAACAACAATGAGATATTTTTCACCATCAAAATCAAACAGGTCTATACCAACTTTATTCCGGGGTAACAATTTGTGGTCATGATGTAGAAAGGGTTCCTTAGTATTATATTTTCGAAATGACAAACATATTCTGCATAACTGCATTGGCTTACATATTTTTCTATGTCATTATCAATCTTTGGCCAATAAACTGCTGTTTTAGCCAGTCGAACACAGCTGTTTATACCATGATGACCTTTATGTATGATACTGAGAATGTTACTTCTAATAGACTCTGGAATAATTATATTATTAGACTTGAAAACAATGTTATCAATGACATGAATCTCATTTTTGAAAGGGAAATTATTAGTAGTATTAGTCTAATATCCTCACTGACTGATCTTTTGTGTTCAGGCCAGCCATTTTTACAATAATTAATTATTTGACATAAAGTTTTATCTTTGGCAGTACACTCTTGAATTTCTTTAAGCTTTTCAGGACTAACTGAAAGATTGGAATAAATCATATTGACATGTAAATCCAGATCATGATCTAGGTCCTCTAATGAGTTTTCAGACAATACCATTCGGGACAAAGTGTCAGCTACATAGAGAAATCGGCCTGGCTTATATACTATTCTTATATCATATGGTTGGAGTCTAGCATAATACACTGTAACCTAGGAGGTATATCATATACTGCTTTTTTGAAGAAAGTTATTATCGGTTTGTGGTCAGTTTCGACTGTGAATTGCCTTCCATGTACATATTGATGAAACTTAGTACATCCAAATAGTACTGCTAGCAATTCTTTTTCTATTTGGGAATAGTTTTGATGGCATTTATTGAGAGATGCTGAATCATAAGTAATTGGTTGTTTACCGTGAGACAAAACAGCTCCCATAGCCTCTTTAGATGCATCCACTGACAACAAAACTTCCCTATCGGGATCATAATCTGTAAGAACTGGTGCTGAACAAATCAAGTTTTTTATTTTCTTAAATTCAGATTCGTGTCGTTCTGTCCAATCCCAGACTACGTTTTTTGACAAAAGCAAGCGTAAATTATTGGTTTCTTGTGATAAATTCTTAATGAAGGGACCTAAATAATAAACCATACCCATAAATCTCTGTAATTCAGTGACAGTGGTTGGACTAGGCATTTTGCAGATAGCCTCAACTCTGGCTTCATTAACTTAAATACCATCAGCACTGAATATATGACCTAGATATCGAACTTCTGATTGACAAATTTTTGACTTTGATTTATTGAACTTCAAATTACATTCAGCTGCTCTTTGTCTTTTCTAATCGTTCATTATGTTCAGCCTCAGTTTTACCAAAAATTAAAAAATCATCGAGCATTATTTTTACTCCTTCTATGTCACCAAACCTTATTACCATCTCACTATGAAAGATTTCAGGAGCTGCATTAATCCCGAAAGGCAGCCTAGTAAATCTAAACCTGCCAAAAGGTGTTATAAAGGTACACAGCTTTGAAGATGCCTCAGTCAATTTTAGCATCCAGTATCCTTTGTTAGCATCAAGAGCGGAAAAGAACTTTGCACCTACAATAGTGGACTTAATCTCGTCTGTAACTAAATACCTTCGTCTCAGTCTAAAAACATATGGAATTTAATAATTAATTGAGATCGAAACGGACTACGTTAATAACGCTTGGCTGTGATAATTTAAATTGGCTGTGTGATCGTCTAGTGTAAATGGTAGGACCGTACGTTGTGTTAATAGTAGTAAACCAAATTCTTTTAGAGGTACGTGGATGTTATGATTAAGTTTTCTCGAGAGTTTCATGGGTTTGTGCGCATTCAAGGAAGAGGAAAAAGAACGCCCCGAGGGGCGCCTGGTGAGCCCCAACACCAAACGCTCACCAGGAGTGGTGGCCATGTGATAAACAATCATCCCAAACAAGCAATCTGCCACCCCCAGGAATAGGACTTAAATCTGAAACAAAACGCATTTAGCGTAATTATGCGCAACTAAGGGAACAACTGAGTTGAAAGAATTTAATATGACATACTAAAATCTACCTATTTGACTGCATGATAAGTCAACCAAGGGTTCGGGGTCCTTAAATTAATTACCTAAATAAGTAATCTGAATCCTTTAGTCCAATAGAATTCCAAGATGATTCAACAGTATCGATGACAACTCGTATAAGACCGAGTCCTGAAATCTGCATTATGTCCTATGTGAAGTCATAGATACTCCCACATCAACCAGCATTATTTTGAATTTGAAATAAATGTTGTAAAATTGACCCTTGGTAGCCTATCCTTGGCAGTCGGTAGTGAGCAGTGAATTACTTATGATTTAATGTTGCAATTAGTTCAATATAATACCAAGATGATCAGACAGTATCTATGACAACTCGTATAAGACCGGGTCCTGAAATCTGCATTATGTCCTATGTGAAGTCATAGATACTCCCACATCAACCAGTATTATTTTGAATTTAAAATTATGGCCCTTGAATTACTTGTGATTTACAAAATATTTTAATTTGTAAATAATCTCAAAACTTCTATTAAATTCTTCCCTCAGTTTTATGGATATAGGATTTTGTATAAGGATCCCTAAAAATAGCCCATTTCCTAACTACCTAATAACTTCAACGGTTAACCTAAACAAATGAAGCTATTTTTAGAAGGTAGGATGGAACAGGTTAGGAAGTATAGGTTATTAAGGAAAAAAGGGGTACCTACTCCTACCTAACGGTACCTCTGCCTGAACTACATATTTACGAACCTAGAACCCTACAAAGAAACGTATAATCCTAACTGTACCCTACCTACTTCCCACCTACAATATAAAATAATTAAGTTTGTTTGATTTTTATGTCAGATGTCTCAACGTCAGAACGTATACCTGCCTACCTAATTGTAGTTATCTACAATAAAATTATGATATCTATGAGAACTCAATATTTCTCCAAACGTTAGTTAAAATAGATCAAGTGAGTCAATTTGGTAAACGTAAAGGTTTATAAGTCAAATATGCGTAGTCTTAGACGTATAATAATGATAAGTAAAAGGTAAAATGAAGATTTCAAAGTTGTTTTGTTGTGAATTGGCTCAATAATCGAGCAACCATTTAAAAGTTAAACAACAGTCATATTTGTTAAATAAAACCACTGAAGTTGTTTTTATGTAAAACAAAATCAAATGACCTTTGATTTACCACAGAAATATGTCAAAGTTTAATGGCTCTAATGAGCGCTAAATCGTCAATTCATAAACGTTTTGATACGTAAATCATATTCAAAACCCATGAAATATTTTCAAAGAGTTTGAACACATAAGATGAACTTTAAATAGTCCGCGTTAATTTAGGTACCACAAATAAACACTCAAAATAAAACACAAAAAAAAGTCTAATAAAATTAGCAAGCACCATGTCATCATGAAATTAAAAATGGGTTCAAACCAATATTAAAAATCAATGCACACAAAATGTTACCCAATAATCGAAATTAGGTAAATTAATAGCAAACAACGTGTCAATCTTTAAAATCAAAATAACCAAGCTACAAAATAAACATTATTTTAATTCATTTGGCATTAAATCTGTGAAATAAGTAGTTATGATTTAAATCAATTATTTATGTTATATTAATTATTATTTAAAGCATATCAAATTAAATCCCATTTCGCTTTCTATGAGGACATGACAAAAAGTTGCTAAATTCCTTTTGATAAGAAATTACGAAAAACAAGAGAATTGTGTAAAATATTATAATGACGTTTTAAATAATTCAATATTAAATACTTTATCATCAGCATCAACATCATCATCGTCATCAAAATTTAAAAGTTACTGTATCTTAAAATATTTTAATTAAAATATGTACTTTCAAAAGGAATTTGTAATAATCAAAACACTTACCCCTCTGCACGTTTTCTCAGCACACACGCGAGCACCATCCCGGGTGCAATTCAGACCATCTACGTCAGACCGCCCAAATCTGACTGTCCAACTTACCTCCTCCTTGGGCTCTGCCGTAGACCACACACGGGCATCTACAGGATGCAATCGAGTGGGTAGTCGCCTGCCTAAAGCTGCCACGTGTGTTGATTAAACAATGCGCAGATCAGTTAACGGTGCCGTTCTGCTTGTTAGTTAACCAGTCGTTTTCAGAAGGCACTTTCCCAGATTTATTAAAAATATCTATAGTTAAACCTATTCATAAAAAAAAAAACAGTAAATTAGACCCAAGCAACTACCGCCCCATCGCGCTACTGCCCACTTCTGCAAAAATCTTTGAAAAAGTTATGTGTAACAGAGTAAATTCATTCTGTGAGAAATTTAATATCTTTGATGAATGCCAAAATGGCTTTAGGCGTAATCGCTCCACTGTTCTTGCTGTTTTTAAATACATTCGGGAGGTATTAAACATTTTGGAAGCGAAACAGTATGCAGTGGGTGTTATGTTAGACATGACCAAGGCGTACGACCGAGTACAATTTAAATTACTATTAAACAAGTTGTATGACATAGGAATCCGTTTGCTAGCTCACGATTGGTTCAGATCCTACTTGCGAAACCGTGAACAATACGTCGAAATTCAACACTACGACCATGAATCGGGAAGAGTTCGTACTTGCAGATCAGATAAGCAGCCCATGAACAACTCTATACCCCAGGGTAGTGTCTTGGGCTGTATTCTCTCCTTGATCTACATAAATGATCTCGCAAAAATATGTAATTCGCCTTGCGTGCTGTTTGCGGACGACCTTTCCATAGTAACACCATGTCGCTCTTCCTCTGCTCTAAACGATGACCTTTCTGCCATACTCCAAGGTATTGCCTCGTGGATGGATGACCATAACTTAGAAATAAACTTCTCTAAAACAAAAATCTTACAATTTAGACCCTACCAAAAAACAGAATTAAATATTGACTTTTCATTTAATAACCATAAATTAGATACTGTTAGCACATTTACCCTATTAGGATTGAATATTGACACCCATTTAAACTGGAAAGAGCATATCAAAAAACTTAAGCTTAAAATGTCTAAGTTTATATATGCTTTAAGAGCACTAAAAAGAAACACTGATTTCAACACATCGTTAACAGCGTACTACGCGTATAGCTACGCCTGGTTAACGTACGGTATAATAATGTGGGGAAATAGCCCCGATATAGACGACCTTTTCATTTTACAAAAAAAGTGTGTACGTATACTCGCACACATAAAAAACATAGACAGCTGTAGGCCATACTTCGTAAAATATAATATGCTTACCTTGACTTCAATCTACATATTAGAACTCGGAAAATTTGTACGCAATCATCCAAAACTTTTTGTGACGAAGGGTGACCGTAATCCAACAAGCCGCTACAAACACAATTTACAAATACCAGAAAACAAGCTCAAGTTAACCTCTTCTGGCCCCCTGTCAATGGCTATTAGGGTCTATAATAAATTACCAAACTATTTAAAAGCCGAAACAAAAAACGATATATTTGTTAAATAATTAATTAAAGAAAAAAATAATAGCCAAATGCTACTACGACTTAAAAGAATTCTTTGATGATAAAAATATTTAATGCAAGTTCCTTGGCAACATAAAAAATGTTGGTCTACCCTCCACACAAAAACTATACCTACTTGACATACTGTATTAACCTGTGTGATCCGCTTCTGTAATTTAATTGAATCTTAGTTTCGATGAATCTCGTGTATTACTTCTTGATATTATATACTTTTATTTATTTTATTTTGCGAATTTAATGTGACTGTTTTTGTTTTGGATTTTAAATATGAAGATTTTATAATTAAATAATAATAATAGTGAATTTGACTTGTAAATAGAAATAAGAATGCAATACCCTTACAGGGTCCATAAGTATGATCTCACACAATGTAACACCTTATGTATACACTTATGACGCTATAAATGAATATGAATATGAATATGAATATGAACTCTATCCCAACTAAAAAGCCCCCGCTCCTTGTTCCGTCAGTCCCTCTTATACCCAAGCACTACGATGCTTCCAGAATGTGGTGGGGTGACGAATTTCGGCCTATCCTTACAAAAACCAAAGTTTCTAAAATATTGTTCAAATTTATGGATTGCACATGGGTGTATTACCCTAAGTGCTGAAGTGTGCGTCCACTGTCCTTTTCTTACAAAAATGAAGTTTCTAAAATATTGTTTAAATTTATGGATTGCACATGGGTGTATCACCCTAAGGGCTAACATGTGCGTCCACTGTCCTTTTGTTTCAAATGCAGTATTTTTTTGTATAGTTTCACATTTCTATTTGTTTAAATTCCTAAAAGCTCTTTTTTTATGCTATGGCTCACAATTTTGCATCATATGTCCAGCGTCAGGCACAAAAAACATTACAACGTGCGCACTGAAGGATCCGTTAAACATATTATCCTATTGTTTATCTATCCATTCCGGCATGTTTTATTAGAGTTTTCAATTGCTTCAAAATTACGAAGAAAGCATGGTGTTTAATAATTTGCCCTTTTTAGTAAGAAATAATTTGAAGAGAAAAAATTAACATTTATTTTATTAATATACTTATATCATACTTTGATTTGAAAGGGTATGGTCGTTACATTCGCCCCCAAAATTCTTAGACAGTTTACTGGAATAAGAATTTTTAAACTTAAAAGATCCAGAACCTTCAAATCAACAAAACGTTGTTCCAATTTTATAAAACTTATTTAAACTGGCCGTGTCAAGAAAAAATGAAATTTAAATTCCTTACAAAATGAGATCAAGTTACGAGTTTAGCTAATCTACCAAATAACTCACTGAAATGTAAATATAACAAATCTCCTGAAATAATCGGAAGGTATCTACGTTATGCGTAATTAACGGATTTTCCCATATATTATCTGTCTCTATTTATCTACAACCTTTATTTATAACAATTAGGTACTACATTGAAAAGACGGATAGGCATGTCTCTAAAACAAAGTTACATTATTTGCACAAGTTTTTTTTTATTATTTGTGCAATGTATGATTGTACATGTCGAATTAATTTATTGATATTTGTACCCAAAATAATGTATTGTGTGTATTGAAACCAAATAGAAATTGCTGCAACATAGCACAAAAATTCTGAGCCTCCAATCAACCTATGTATAGCTAGTCTATTGTCAGGCAATCCATTCACATGAGAAATGTCAACAAAACTAATTTGACTTTAATTAACATTATGCTAATGTATAGCTACGCCTGGTTAACGTACGGTATAATAATGTGGGGAAATAGCCCCGATATAGACGACCTTTTCATTTTACAAAAAAAGTGTGTACGTATACTCGCACACATAAAAAACATAGACAGCTGTAGGCCATACTTCGTAAAATATAATATGCTTACCTTGACTTCAATCTACATATTAGAACTCGGAAAATTTGTACGCAATCATCCAAAACTTTTCGTGACGAAGGGTGACCGTAATCCAACAAGCCGCTACAAACACAATTTACAAATACCAGAAAACAAGCTCAAGTTAACCTCTTCTGGCCCCCTGTCAATGGCTATTAGGGTCTATAATAAATTACCAAACTATTTAAAAGCCGAAACAAAAAACGATATATTTGTTAAATAATTAATTAAAGAAAAAAATAATAGCCAAATGCTACTACGACTTAAAAGAATTCTTTGATGATAAAAATATTTAATGCAAGTTCCTTGGCAACATAAAAATGTTGGTCTACCCTCCACACAAAAACTATACCTACTTGACATACTGTATTAACCTGTGTGATCCGCTTCTGTAATTTAATTGAATCTTAGTTTCGATGAATCTCGTGTATTACTTCTTGATATTATATACTTTTATTTATTTTATTTTGCGAATTTAATGTGACTGTTTTTGTTTTGGATTTTAAATATGAAGATTTTATAATTAAATAATAATAATAGTGAATTTGACTTGTAAATAGAAATAAGAATGCAATACCCTTACAGGGTCCATAAGTATGATCTCACACAATGTAACACCTTATGTATACACTTATGACGCAATAAATGAATATGAATATGAATATGAATATGAACTCTATCCCAACTAAAAAGCCCCCGCTCCTTGTTCCGTCAGTCCCTCTTATACCCAAGCACTACGATGCTTCCAGAATGTGGTGGGGTGACGAATTTCGGCCTATCCTTACAAAAACCAAAGTTTCTAAAATATTGTTCAAATTTATGGATTGCACATGGGTGTATTACCCTAAGTGCTGAAGTGTGCGTCCACTGTCCTTTTCTTACAAAAATGAAGTTTCTAAAATATTGTTTAAATTTATGGATTGCACATGGGTGTATCACCCTAAGGGCTAACATGTGCGTCCACTGTCCTTTTGTTTCAAATGCAGTATTTTTTTGTATAGTTTCACATTTCTATTTGTTTAAATTCCTAAAAGCTCTTTTTTTATGCTATGGCTCACAATTTTGCATCATATGTCCAGCGTCAGGCACAAAAAACATTACAACGTGCGCACTGAAGGATCCGTTAAACATATTATCCTATTGTTTATCTATCCATTCCGGCATGTTTTATTAGAGTTTTCAATTGCTTCAAAATTACGAAGAAAGCATGGTGTTTAATAATTTGCCCTTTTTAGTAAGAAATAATTTGAAGAGAAAAAATTAACATTTATTTTATTAATATACTTATATCATACTTTGATTTGAAAGGGTATGGTCGTTACATTCGCCCCCAAAATTCTTAGACAGTTTACTGGAATAAGAATTTTTAAACTTAAAAGATCCAGAACCTTCAAATCAACAAAACGTTGTTCCAATTTTATAAAACTTATTTAAACTGGCCGTGTCAAGAAAAAATGAAATTTAAATTCCTTACAAAATGAGATCAAGTTACGAGTTTAGCTAATCTACCAAATAACTCACTGAAATGTAAATATAACAAATCTCCTGAAATAATCGGAAGGTATCTACGTTATGCGTAATTAACGGATTTTCCCATATATTATCTGTCTCTATTTATCTACAACCTTTATTTATAACAATTAGGTACTGCATTGAATAGACGGATAGGCATGTCTCTAAAACAAAGTTACATTATTTGCACAAGTTTTTTTTTTATTATTTGTGCAATGTATGATTGTACATGTCGAATTAATTTATTGATATTTGTACCCAAAATAATGTATTGTGTGTATTGAAACCAAATAGAAATTGCTGCAACATAGCACAAAAATTCTGAGCCTCCAATCAACCTATGTATAGCTAGTCTATTGTCAGGCAATCCATTCACATGAGAAATGTCAACAAAACTAATTTGACTTTAATTAACATTATGCTAATTCTACGCAAAATGCTTTTATTAATTAGCTTAGTACAAAAATGCTATGAAAATGAATATAATACCTACTACGCACAGACACAACGCTAGTTGCATTGCTTAATTGTCATCCTGTTATACCAAGAGTCATTCTCTATCAGTCGACGTTTTAAGTTATTACAAAATAAGATTATGTCCATCTGCGAAATAATAAGCTTTTTATGTTATCTCTTACTATTAATCTATAAAGCGCTAACTATATTCAAAACAAAACTTTGGTAAACATCAATTTAAGTGGGAATCGAACCTGTGACCATAAAAGGGCTGCGAATTATAAACTGGCCAAGTGCAAGTCGGAGCAGCGCACGCAGGGTTCCGAACCATTATCTATAAAACGTATGAAAAAATAAAAGTGTGTTGCAAGGGAGCCCCTAAAACATTCATTTTATTCTGGATCCTAGCATTCACTGCTACAATAGAAACAGAAATACATCATCTGCGAAAACCCCATCCGTCCAACTATCACGGTTCACAAAATCTTAGTAAAGGGTCCCGTTTCACCCAGGGCACGGTACCCTAAAATGTTAAGTCATCGTCTTTACAATAAATAACTATAGTCCCGTAATCAAACACGTGACCTGACCTGATGCTATTTCCAAACCACTGAACTCCTATCACAAAATTACCTAGTACTTACTACTTACTTAAATCTAAATTTATTAATAATTTAAATCTAAACAAACTCCTTCCTATGTCAATCATCCATTTGATCATTGAACCAGAATCAAACCAGTCGCAGTATGATACAAGTAACTAGTCACGAAATCGAACCGGTGACTACTTATGATGTTTTATATCTATCAAATTCTTAGCACTAAATTATTACTAAAGATAACTTTTTTAATTAATTAGGTGTCATAGATCAACCATCTCATCCACTACGCTATATGTATCACTATGTGTAGTCATTTTTGTATTACTGTCTGTTAATAAATATATTTAATTTTATTATAACAACACATTGTAGTATTTTGTAGCAGTCTGTGACTTAAAAACCACCACAAGATACTGTTTTGACTTCCGGTTACAGCTTGGACCAATCACAACCGTTTCGACCCCTCTTTGTTCTGACGCCCAGCCCGCCACCCCCACCACAGGTTGGGCTGGCGAGCTGTGTTTCGGTGGAGCGGCATTCGTTCGGTGACCGCAGTAGAGTGCACTAGTGCTAAGCTGAGTTTATGTCGGATGTGATAGCGATTGCTATATAATATAAAAAGTGTCAGTGTGTCTTGCTAAAGTGTACAAATAAAACAAATTGTTCGTTAAAACGCCGTTTCAATTTGAAGAGATCCTGCCTGTTGCTTACCTCCTGCTTCAGCTCAGAAGTGGGATTACCCACAAAAAGGTAGTGTTTTTTTTTTTTCTTTCTTTTATTTTACTTTTTTTTACTTTTGAATCAGTGCAGTTAAGACATAGGTAATTAAATTAGTCTTACATAATAATCACAATCCAAAGGATTGGTTAATTGTTCCTGCAAAACAACCACTGGTGATTTTAAAAATGAGTGTGATCGAGTAATATGTTTTGTTAGTCAAAAGCTTAATGAGTTTATTTATTCTATTTTTAAAAATAATGCGTCTTTGTTATAGTTTGTGGCAGTTTATTGTAGATACACATAGGTGTTTGGTCAAGGCTACTCCTTGATAACACCGTGCTGTTATATACATAGGATTAGAGTTAATTCAGAGTAAAGTGATGATTGATAGCACAGACGTATATTTTTGTTTCGTCTGGCCTAGCATACCCTTCAATACTTCAAATAAAAGAGATTTAAGTAAAATATATTGGTATCGTTTATTTTAATATTTATAGAAGTACAAGAAACAAAGTCTACTTGTTATCTTTTTTTTATCACAGATCGGCTAATGGCGGATATGTCACCAATACTGCCGGGCCCATCAAGTGGCCAATCACCGAGAAGCCCAAGAAGCCGCAGCCGTCGCCTGTCTGAGAGTAGTGCGAGTTGCAGTCCTGGCAGCGATCGTAAAAGACGCAGATCGCGTTTTCGTCGGGCCCATATGCGGAAGCGGATTACGGAGCAACAACATCGAAGGAGTACCAGCCGTGGCCGGTCGCGTTCCCGTCTCACCGCAGTCTCCTATCTACGCCGCCGTTCTGGAAGTGTACCGGATCGGGTGAGTCCCCACAAAAACCGCAAATCTAGAAGTCGTTCTCGGCAACGTTCACGTGATTCTCAACGGCGTCGGCCTTGTGAACGACCCGAACATGTGCCCATTTTAGAGAATCGGCGTGTTCCGAGACAAAGTAGTCACCAAAAAGAGCAAACTGTCGCAGTGAGACGTCGGCGTAGCAGCAGCAGCTACCGCTCTAGAAGTCCGGTGCGATATCATCGCAACCAAGAACCACACGAAGGTCGGCCTCTTTCTAGTGTTACTGTCTCTCAGTTAGTCGAAGCGCTCCAGGTTATAAAAAGTGGTTCGGGTCATGAAAATTTGCCTTTTAGTTCTTTGCAGAATGTTATTCCCGAATTCGATCCTGCTCGTCAAGAGCAAACAGTTAATATGTGGTTACACAAGGTTAATGAGTGTGCCACGATTTATAACTGGAGCGAAAGACAAACCGTTCACTTCGCCTTACCTAAGTTAAGTGGTGTAGCCAAAAAATGGTACGAAGGCTTAGATACTCTTCTTTTTTCGTGGAACGAGTGGCAACAAAAACTAAAAGCTGCTTTTCCTAGTGATGAGAACTATGGTCAGTTACTAACTACAATGTTAGCTAAACGAGCACGTTTTGGAGAAAACCTTGAAGACTACTTCCATGAAAAAGTTGTCTTGCTTAATAGGTGTAGTATAACTGGCAAGAGAGCTATAGATTGCATAATTTTTGGGATTGAAGACCGTAGTGTTAGGCTTGGAGCGGAGGCAGCTCAGTTTGATTCCAAAGAAAAATTACTTTGTTATCTTAGAAATGCTAAAGGTGGTAGGGTAAACAATTTCGATAGGAAGAAAAATAGGAGCTATGAAACAAAATCCGACTATGTTACTGGCAAAGGTACTTTAGGGAATGCTAATTTAAAACGAGCCCCAATTAAATGTTACAATTGTAACGGTGAAGGACATTATAAGTCCGACTGTCCTAAACCTATAGTAAAATGTGACAAATGCCTTTTATTTGGTCATTTAGCTGAAAAGTGTCCGAGCGATAACAAACGGACTTCAAGGGATTGGAACAAAACTGTAATGTCTGTGCTTTCAGATAAATCCCCCGATAGCAAGTATTTCAAAACTGCTTTAGTTAACGGTACTGGTAAACGTTGCTTTATAGATTTTGGTAGTCATGCAACCTTAATAAAGGAATCTGAGACTAGTGACATCATTTGTGATTGGAATACTGAAGACAGCCTTCCTGTACTTAGAGGTTTTGGTAGGAGCACCGTTAGGGCTTTACGGAAAGCCACAGTTAGTATAATTATTGATGGAATCGAAGCCACAATTGAAATATTTGTAGTTCCTGACGATGTGATGAATTATCCACTGTTAATTGGACAATCCTACACGGAGCAATCACATATAACATTTAGGAAAGACTCTAATAATCTTAAAATTCTTCTTAAGCGACCAAAATTTGATTTGTTATGCGATGAAGATACGGTGGTGAAAGGCCTTACCGCTGTAAGGGTAAAGTCTACTCCGATTTACACGGGTGCTATTTACCTTGATGAAAGCCTAAGACTTAAAATAGATAATGAACATTGTTTGGTTCAAGTGATATTTTCTCTGAAAGATGGTTTAGGAGACGTGCTTGTAAAGGGGTCTTCTGTTAGAGAGTTTATCTTAAAAAGGGGGACAGTAGTAGCTAGGTGTGTGCCCGCGAGGTTAGATTTTGACTCCTTGTCCGAACTAGAGGTTAGACGCGTAACTAACAGTGATTGCTATATAGACTCCAAAGACTTAGACGTTGATACAAGCTTAGATAAAAATGATATTTCCAGGTTAACAACACTATTAAACCAATATAGGTCTTGTTTCGCATTTAGTTTAGGTGAATTAGGAAAAACGGATGCTGTTGAAATGTCTGTTAAACTTAAGGATGATACTCCAGTAGTATTTAGGCCTTATAGGTTATCAGTTCACGAAAGGTCTCAAGTACGAGATATGGTCGAAGATCTAATGAAACATGATATTATACGACCTTCTACGTCATCTTACTCTAGTCCGATAGTTTTAGTCCGAAAAAAGAATGGTGAAGTTAGAATGTGCATAGATGATAGGGCTCTAAACAGTAAAACAGTTAAGGAAAATTATCCTTTGCCTAGGGTGGATGATCAATTAGATGATTTAGCTGGTTTTAAGTACTATACCACGTTAGATTTGAAATCAGGCTATTACCAAATACAAATTAATGAGTACGATCGCCATAAAACAGCTTTTATAACTCCGGATGGGCATTTCGAATTTAACCGAATGCCATTTGGATTAGTAAATGCACCATCTGTATTCATGCGCATGATAAGTCAAGTGCTTGGCCAGGCTAGGCATAGGATAGCTTCAGCTTATATGGACGACATAATTGTTCCTTCACATTCCATTAGTGACGGAATGCTACGCCTAGAATCTGTTTTAAAGTTATTACAAGATGCGGGATTAACATTAAATTTATCAAAATGCTGTTTTTTCCGACAAAATGTTGAATATTTGGGGTTCGAATTAAGCAAACACGGAATAAAGCCTGGTTCAAAGAAAATCGAAGCTGTAGCTCAGTTTCCTACTCCGAAAGATCAACATGCGATTAGACAATTTATTGGTTTGTGTAGCTTCTTCCGTCGTTTTATTAGAAATTTTGCCATTATAGCTAAGCCTTTAACGTCCTTGCTTAAAAAGGACTCTCATTGGGTTTGGGGGGAAGGACAAGCAGAATCTTTTAGAGTATTAAAGTCTGTACTTATTAAAAGACCTATATTAGCTCTTTACAGTCCCATAGCTGAAACTGAAGTCCATACAAACAAGATGCATGCAAACTCGGTATTGCAGGTATTTTACTACAGCGAGATGAAAATAATCGGTTGCGGCCTGTAGCATACTTCAGCCGCCAAACCACATCTTACGAGCAAAATATGACTGCTTACGAATTAGAGACTTTAGCAGTAGTAGCATCATTACAACGATTTAGGGTGTACTTGATTGGTAGAGAATTTAAAGTTTTAACTGATTGTAATTCCTTACGTGCCACATTCTTGAAGCGTGATCTGATGCCTCGAGTTGCGAGGTGGTGGATCGCACTTCAGGAATACAATTTTACCGTGGAATATAAGCCGGGCACAGCTATGAATCACGTTGATGCACTGAGCCGCAATGCGATACCAAATAATTGTACGGATCGGGAAATTGGTTTCACTATAATGGATATTAATGCCGATTGGCTTGCAACAGCTCAACAAGCTGACCCTAACATTCAGCAAATTATTACTATCCTAAAGGGACCGAATCCTAGGGAATTAACTGACATTAAGGAAAATTACATAATAAAGGACTCTAAACTTTATAGAAAAACTGATTTAGGTGATAGGTGGGTTGTTCCCAAGGGATTCAGATGGCAGATTTTAAAACAAAACCATGATGACATTGGTCACTTCGGTACGGACAAAACTTTGGCAAAAATTCAAACAACATACTGGTTCCCACGTATGAGAAATTTTGTTAAAAAGTATATTCAGTCTTGTATGGAGTGCAGCTACGCTAAAGTCACAGCAAATGCTAGGCCACCATTACATCCAATACCCAAAAAAAAATTCTCCATTCGATACTGTTCATATCGACCACGTAGGACCGTTTGTTAAGAGTTCAAAAGGAAATACACACATTTTAGTCATTATTGAAGCATACACTAAGTTTATTTGCCTAAGACCAGTTTCAAGTACAAATTCAAACGTCAGTATTAATAAATTAAAGGAATACTTTAGCATATTTGGAGCTCCCAAACGACTTATATCCGATCGTGGTTCTAGTTTCACTAGTGCCAGCTTAAAGAAATTTATTGATGAAACTGGTATTAAGCATGTCCTAAATGCAGTGGCGACTCCAAGAGCGAATGGTCAAGTCGAGCGCTACAACCGAACGCTGTTGGAAGCGCTAACTGCTAAATGTATTGGCGAGGCTGAAAGCAAATGGGACACTCATGTATCAGAAATACAATGGGGGCTTAACAACACTCATAATAGAGGTATAGGTTGTACACCTGCTGAAGCTCTCTTTGGTCTTAAGTTAAACGGAATTAATGAAAATAAAGTAAAGGCTTATATTGATTCTGATTCTATAACACGTGGTAGTAGTCTACAAGAAATTCGGGACAAAATTGACTCTCACATGGAAATTTACCAGCAAAAACAAAAATCCTATTACGACAACAAATCAAAACCGTCTAAGAAATTTAGTGTAGGTGATTTAGTAAGCATTGAAAGGGAGGTTCCATCAACTGGGCAAAGCAGAAAATTGATTCCGAAATATCAAGGTCCATACAGAGTAATTAAGGCCTTGGATCACGATAGGTATATGGTTGAGGACACTCCCATTACTAGGAAAAATAACAGGAAATACAGTGCAACGATATCAGTAGATAAGATGAAGCCTTGGCTAGTCTTTGCACCACCGCATGTTTCAGATGATGACACTAGTAGTAGTTAGATAATCCAAAATTTATTGTTGATTGACAAGTGTCTTTAAAAAGAGGTTGACTTTTAAACAGATAGTAGCGATCTGTTATGAGGTCATTATGGAAGTAGATAGAAGCGATCTACGACCATTAGGGATGTGAATAGAAGCGATTCACTCCTTTCCACTATTAGTTTTATGAAATGTGTTAAAAGTGAATAGAAGCGATTCACTTTGTTCTATAATAATAAATGTATTTTGTCTAGTGTTAAATACCTAAATAGAAACTATTCAAACCTTCATAAGAATTGTTATGATATAAAGGTTTCATGTTTAAAATGAAGATACGTAATTTAATTATTCACGCCGTAATTATCTATTAAATCATAAGATTAAACGAAAGGTATTTTTTTAATTTATAGTATTTAAAGTAAAAAAATTACTTGTTTTCATTTTAGTACTTCACATTTAGCTGTAAATGTATGCATAATATATAACAACATGATACTTTATTAATGTTAAGTAACACATCTTCTGACAAATGCTTGTACTATTTCCTATTAACTTTACTACTCAAACTTGTTTAAAGACATTATATTCAGTGTTTAAATTGATTACTGTAATACACGGGGACGTGTATATGGGTTGGATGGCCGAGCTGTAGTCATTTTTGTATTACTGTCTGTTAATATATTTAATTTTATTATAACAACACATTGTAGTATTTTGTAGCAGTCTGTGACTTAAAAACCACCACAAGATACTGTTTTGACTTCCGGTTACAGCTTGGACCAATCACAACCGTTTCGACCCCTCTTTGTTCTGACGCCCAGCCCGCCACCCCCACCACAGGTTGGGCTGGCGAGCTGTGTTTCGGTGGAGCGGCATTCGTTCGGTGACCGCAGTAGAGTGCACTAGTGCTAAGCTGAGTTTATGTCGGATGTGATAGCGATATATATGCTATATAATATAAAAAGTGTCAGTGTGTCTTGCTAAAGTGTACAAATAAAACAAATTGTTCGTTAAAACGCCGTTTCAATTTGAAGAGATCCTGCCTGTTGCTTACCTCCTGCTTCATATGTGATTACTCAATTTTCTTTAGTGACTTATAGTTCTCTAACCTTGTGTTAGAGGTGAACCAACCCATGATCAATAAATAGTTTCGGAATCGAACCAGAAACTATGTCGTTCACCCAACCATTAAGCTATATGCAAAACTTAAAAATACTTAATCACCTTCAATTACTTATAACTATCTAACACTAAGCTGGAGTCAATCCAATCTTATGATAAATAAACAGTTGTTACTGGAATCAAACTAGAGACTATGTTAATCATTAAAGCACTGAACTAAGTGATTTCTATTATTAATTATCGCCCCCGGTAAAGATAAAATTTGATCATGTCTGAAGTTGTAACTGTGACTAAATTGGACTTACAATTAACAAGCCATCTGCGCTATTAAAAATAAAACACTACATTTAATTGAAAGTTTTCTACAGAAACGATATGACCGTGTCCCGGAATCGAACCGAGGACTTAGTCAACCTTTATACCACCGAGCTATTAGCATTAATTTGAATTTTTAATTTCTAAAATTATTAAAATGTTAATTAAAAAATCTGTATCCATGATCTTGAATCGAACCAAGGACTATGATAAAGCTTTAACTACTGCTCTATTAGATTATAATAAACTTAACAAAACTATAATTTATACAGGTAGTCAAACACTAAAAACAACCATTTTACTGTTGACCGCGGAATCGAATCCGGGTCCACACTGCATTATTTTTTTTCTAATCACTAAGTCATCGGGTCTTAGAGACAAAGATAAAACAAACCACTTATACCTATTGATATAAATTGATTGATTTAAATCAAACTTTATTTTATAATCCTTATTCTATAACCTTACTTACAAGTAAATTAAAAACAATTGATGGGCTCCTTCTGAGTTTTATCTACCAGTCAACTACTATTAAGTATTATTATGGTACTTATTTTAACTACATTATTTTATCGCCCCCACAATAATAAGCTACATTTAAGTTAAGAGAGTCTACGTGCTACTAAGCAATAAGGTAATAACTTTTATACATTAGTTTAAAAATTGAATAATATAACTAACTATAAATCATTCAAAAATAATGTGCACAATCTAAATAAATGAAACCATATTACGAAATCTCTCTAATATTTTATCAATCAATTAACAAGCTTAAGCGTTTCTGGAATCGATAACCAAACTTAAAAAAACGATAAGCATGTTTTGGCCACATTGTAATACTTGACATACCCTAAACTATAATTTATTGCCATTTGACGCAACATTAGGACCAAGAGTGCACTTTAAATTCCAACAAATTTCTCGTAAATAACAACAGGGTACAAAAAATATGAATAGCCACTTCTAAAGACTATTTATGTGAAACACTTATAACGTTAGTTTTGTAACTCTAAAAACACACACTCGAATCTAACTCACACGCTCGAAATCTACAACGAAACGATAAAGTTGAGTGCTGTTTGAATTATGGCTAATTAGTTTTGTTTATTTAAACTCGATATCCTTTTACATTTTTAAATGCCTATGCCGGTCATAGGACACCAGATCCTTTGTTCTCTATGTTTATAATACGCAAAATGTTTATGTGACTGCTTTTGCTAGCCGACTAAATAAATGAAATATAAACTAATCCCATGAAATGATTCGGCGATCTTTGAACGAAGAACTTGCTGTAATCTTGTTATGATTATCTGGCAGAAATGAAATGCGTTGAAGCTTACACTATTGCTACACTATTGTTGTACAAATACTAAACGCATCTTAGAGTCTGGACCATTCTAAAAATAGATTTAGTCAATATTGCGATTCGAGTTATTTTATTAAATGAAGTGATACATTCCCATGTATCTTTGATTTACGTTACGTAAATAATGTGATCAGCAATCACATTAGTATTTTTTTTGTTAAACAGATATAGCCTACAAACTATAGAAGAAAAAAACACTAAATCTACCTAATTGATTGCAATCAACTAAATGACCTACATATAAATATGTTTGTAAATTGTTGTAACCCTATCAGATCTCGCCCCCATTCTTTTCATAATACGTACGGAACTTAATTATATTTGAATCAAACCTAAACTTGTAATGAAATTCTGAAGAGTAACTAACATTGTAATTTATCGTAAAAATAACTTTTCCGTAAATGGACCTATAGGTATATAAGATGTACATGAATTAGTGTCAGATATTTTAAGGGTAATAAGTTTACGTTATGACAAAAAAAAATTGTAAGTATTTTTTTTTATTCGAGCTTTAGTTTTAGAGAAAAACACGATCAAAACTTTGATATCAAACGCAACTATCAACACCCTCTAAGCAGCTGATTACTACGTAGCGGACAAGAAGCTACTACTAAAGTACCACAACAAACGCTCGCTTGTTTGTGTGCATGCGCTACTATGATTTATTGCCAACAGCCGCCGAAGAACAGACAACACCCATCTAATTTTAAACTCTAAACAAATGTGATTAGATTTAAATTTAAAAATTGTATCGCAAGGGCCGGCATCGTCAAACGCAAATTCAAAGAGAGACCGCCAGAACACAGTCGATCCTCAAGTTTAGATTCTATCGCTTTGTCTTAAGGTTCATTTAATTTATTACCCGACTCTGAAGGCGGCGGAAGACACAGGACTTCGGAAATGCCGAAAGTCAAATAGCGAAATGAAAGTACCGTTAGCAAAAACAGTTTTATTTTTTTACTATTCTGTCTGAGTAATTGGAAAACGGCTGATGAATGACAGAGTAGTTTTACGTGTAAGGTTGAGGTCTTGGATCCGATCCCACACTAGGCTAGTTATGTTTTGGAATACTCACACTGACCATGCATGATTTAAATCAAAGGGCAAAGGCTCTAATCTGAAATAAACTTCTTTTTAACCTGCTTTCTATTTATTATTTTTGAGACGTTTATTATCTCAGATTTAAAAGTAAAGTCAACCAGGCGTTGATTAGGGCCAAACTGCGGTATTGCCTGTACTACGAATCTGTTTTTCGTCCCCCAAACACTAGCTGAATAATTTAAAGTATTTTTGTGGTTTGCCTTGACCGGAATTTGAACCCGAAACCCTCCACGCTTAGGGCGAACTCCTTATCCACTGCGACTACTACACTGCTGGTTTTTAGTGTATTTACATTTCATTATCATTTCATTACAATTCAAAATTCAAAAAAAATCTACCCAATGTAGAAAAATAATCCAATGTTGAGTACTTACGTACTTTCAGGTAGGTACAAGTACCTACCTTGCTGTAGATAATGCTGAATGGGAGCTAAAGAGGGAGACAATCAGCTAGTACCTTTCAAGCTTAATATTACTAGCTACTAGTTATTACCAAAAACGTGGTATTGGTTTTCTTGAACGTTATCTCTGTAGAACGGATTATCTCTCTTAACTACAGCCACGTTCTGTGCCTAGGTACAGATTTGTTTTGGTAATATTGGTAACAGAAGTAATCTTAATTATAAAGTTTAGTACATTGATACAAGATTCGAAATGTTAAGTAAAAAACATCACCGAATATTCTCTTTTTTTGCTAACGCTACACTTACCGTTGCCCTTACGCACGCTTTTTTATTATTTAGTTACAAAAATAAGTCGATCGGCGCTAGACCACCGCTTGAGTTTGACGTTAGTTAAAAATTGTCACCATGCCCTACAATACAAGTATTCGAAACCTGACTACCTCAACTTAACCATGGTTTTGTGCTACCATGAGACAAACTACAGCCTATCGGAGTCACCACCCGACAGCCAGAACGAGGGATGCTGCTGCAGCCGTCTTCGGTACGTGTGGAAACCGCCAAAGAGTGAAGAAAGGAACCCCTACCACTTCACGAGAGTGCAGGAGTGAGGAGCTGAGATCGCAGGACTAACGTGTCACGCACGCGTGGAGTTCTGTCACTGGATTGACAGCACTAGCACTACCAGCAAGACGGTGCGCCCGCGCCTTACGACCGCCGTGTTCGCGAGTGCCTGACAGCACAGTTCCAGGGTCGATGGAGTAAACGCGGTGGGCCTATTACCTGGCCTTCACGCTCGCCTGACCTGACTACGCTGGATTTCCACGTGTGGGACCTTATGTATGATCAAGATGGCCAAACCATTACCAGTGCTGTACAGTTAAATGCACGTAGGTATTATTAGTGCTTTCGAAACAATACGAGGTGACCGTGACAGTGAAACATTAGTGCGTGTTAGTAGACACACTTTTAAGGGCTGCCCTCTGCATCCACCAGAATGGGAGGCAACAAAAATCTACCTACTGTGATATGACAAGTGTGATGGAAGGTCAAAGTTCATTGTCTGAGTTGTGTTATTTAAAATGGTGTTTGTAAAAAGTGTAATGCAAATTTAATAAAAAACATTTTTTTAAATTAAACTGTGTTGTGTTGTTATTTTACTGTAAAATTGATAGAAGCCATTACCCACTCTACAAACGACTGGTGTAGTTATTTGCGTTTCGGACGACAAAGTCGGGCAGTTGCGGGTTCGAATCCCGAAAGAGGCGAATGTTTGTGTGATGGGCACGAGTAGGTATTTGTGCCTAAGTCAAGGATGTTTTGCTTAATTTGGAGCTAAATAATTGGTGTAATTGTAAAAACAAATTATTTTTAAATAAATTACAGCATAAAGTGATTAATCGTCATCGCATCAGTTGCAGAAAGTATTATTTTCTTTAATGTAGTCTATTAATGTGTATTTTTGCATTTTGTGAACTGAAGTTAGGTTATAAACCTGCATTATGATGGCATCTTTAAAGATAATGAGATTTTCTGCAACTCGCGGGTAATAAAATCTAAAAGATGTACGTAAGTACGTTACAGACGCACATGCACACTTACACACCCAATGATAATAATAATATTAAACGAGTGAGTGAGATAGAAATAATAACAATGTTTCTATCTCAAAGAGAATTCATTCATAGACACACACTTGCATGGGATGGCGTAGTAAGTTATGAACATGTGTGTACTACGATTTTTTGAGTGCATGAATGTGATCCTGGAGAAATTATGAATGGGCTAGCGTCATTGATATATATGTTAACACTAGATCAGCAGTTGCCGCGCTAAACGCGCGCTACTGCGCTGATGGCCGCAGGCATCAGCACAGTCAATGTATAACTAGTGCTTAGAGAGGCGTTGACCGAGTGAGGCGTCACAATAAAAAATTAAAAAATGGGTAAATGCGTCGTTAAAGATTGTGGTTCGAGTTCTCAGACCAATAACAAAGCATGTGGGATCACTTTTCAAAGGTAAGTTATTCGTTTTTGTGGAATATTAATGTAAATAACTCAAATTACTAAATAAAATATCACAGAGCATATTTGAAGTTCAGTGTTGCCAGTAAAAACATCATTTGTTTTTCCCATATCTATGGGAGATTTTTTATGTTGAAAAAATTATTTAATTGGTAACAGTAGTATTTTTTATTGGCGTTATAATTATTTTACAGAGTACCTAAAGATGCAATACGGCAAGTGGATTAAAGTCATAAGATTACTAAGAAAAGAAACAGATTGGTTACCATATAAGGCTACAATTATTTGCTCTTAGCATTTCCAGGAACAAGACAAAATTGACCCTAAAACCGACTGCAATCGTATACACTTGTCCAGTGAAGCAAGACCTATGCTTTTTGTTAGTAATATTCAGTTATTTTGTATATTAAAAATAAAAATTTGACAACATCACAAACGTTGTAATTTTTTTTTTTTTTGTATGCGATGGGACGTGGGTTCGTGTCCCACCTGAGGTCGATGATTTTTTTCAAGTGTTATTTATCTTCAACATCACATACATTTCTCTGATCCTATGGGAAGTAGCGAAAGAACTTGTGTTACAGAAATCAGAAACAACGACGGTACCACTATACCCAGAGCCAAAACAATATAGAAAAGTTCGTTTTATACATTGATTTGACCGGGAATCGAACCCAGAACCATGAAAATGGTGACGCCTAGGCCAGGAGCTCGTCACTACGGTATTACAGTAATAAATCAATAATTAACCTTTTTTGATTAGGTTTAGATAGTCCTTTCTCTCTCTCGATTAAACGAAAAGTGACAGTTTGAATGTTTTTCTTAAGAGCTGTCAAATTAAGTTATCACAAAAAATACAACATGATTAGAAGATTTTTACTGGAAACAGATTGCCATCACTTAAATAACTTTTTATGTTGATTTGAAGACCACGCATTCGAACTTGCGGGCAAGAGCTAATAATTTAATAATAATAGATTTACATAGAACCTCCTCCGTTTTTTTCGTCGGTTGAAAAGTAGAGAGTTAACTGAGTGACTGTCTTTTGATTAACACAACCCGTGTTAATCAAAAAACAGTCTTGTTTTGTTTGCAAAACCAAAGGAAAAAGTTCGTTCTTTAACAAGAGTGCGTCTCCAATCTACAACGTTGCTATATACTACACAACCTGTAGTCCACGCGAACGAAGTTGCGGACACAGCTAGTAAGAAGTATAACTTTATAAGTAAGTTTAAAATTCAAACCTTATCTAATTACAAAATTTCATCTTAATCGTTACAGCCATTTTAAAGATAAGAAACGCATATTTATAATTCTATGGCATTATTATCATTTGTATTATTCAGATGAAAAAGTTCTCGCTGGTTTAGATAGAAATAAGGTTTCTTTAAATTGACACCAGGTGGCTCCACCGCAAATATTTCGCGTTTATACTTTCACACACACAAATCTGGAAAGGCACTCTAACTGTTTATTTTATAAAACAACAACGGTCACGTTTTAATGTATTTTATAAAGCACTCGGACAACACTTATTTATTTATCAACTTTTTTCAAACTTTTCTTTTAATAATTATTATAAACACACCATATTAATAGTATTTCATACAAAATTAATTGACTCGAATTACTATTTATTTATTTAAAATGGGGTAAATTCATATAGCGAGCAACACTGAGCCCGCCAAATAATTAATATCGCCATCTTTTTCTTTTTAGAATGACAGCTCGTTTCCAGACACTAGTGAAAGTGAGACAAATATATGTTTTTATCTAAATGTTTAGTCGTTTCCAAGGTACGGCTTTCAAACTGACATGTAGAAGACTTTTGTTGCCGCGAGACAGTGAAGTTTGCTTCTCTAGTGTATTGAACTCAATGGCTAGCGTTGTGTGAGTAGTCTTCTTGTGGTGTTTGGGTTCATGTACAGAATGATGTTGATTCTTTATTTTAAAACTTTTTATTTTTTAAAGTTTGGTCAATAATTTTAAATTTATCTTATATGTGATCCATGTGATGATCTAAGTTACTCCTAAAAATATCTGACACTAATTCACGTACACCTTATATAAATGCATTATGCAATGGTATTGGTATAGTTTTTTTATTATTTATGAATCTTTTCTCAACCTATCTCAATTATAATGTTTCTGATTAATTACCTAAACATTTCGCCCCCACTATTCCAATATCCTTAAATGCGCACAACAAAATAACTAATATATTGTTTTAAACTTTCATGGTCACTAACATTAGAATAGTTTGTTACGGGATTGCTACCATGTACCTTATTTTTGAGTTCCCGATATTTCGGCACTGTTGCAAGCGCCATGATCACGGAGTAACTGAAGATCTTGCGGGTAAGTTGTTAAGGGCAAACATATCGGTCTACCCTCTTTCGCTGTCTTTTATTGCACGCGTCGGTACCATTGTCTACAAACTCACTATTTTCTCGCACCTGTTCTCGACACACAACACTAACAGTATCTGACCGCGAAACAGCAGTTTGTTGTTTTTTCCGGTTTTTGCACATACCCTATATATGTTTGCCCTTAACAACTTACCCGCAAGATCTTCAGTTACTCCGTGATCATGGCGCTTGCAACAGTGCCGAAATATCGGGAACTCAAAAATAAGGTACATTGTAGCAATCCCGTAACAAACTATTCTAAAATAACTAATAATAAATAATAATAATAATAATAAAAACTTTTATTTCCAAAAAGTACACAGCTTACAGATTTCTAGTAGTCCCTAAACTAGGGATCCTGTATTTTAGGGACTAGAGTTTGAGATTTGAACAATATCATTTTGGTACATTATTATTAATAAACGTTACAATGACGACAGCTTAATTAAACAAAAAGAGAAAACAAAAGGTGTGTGTTTATGTATGCGAGCGTGGGCGAGTGTGATTGTCTGTATGTGTTTGTGTACATGAGTGTGTGTGTGTGTGTGTTTGTGTACATGAGTGGGTACGCGTATTTACTGTTCAAGGTTGTGTTATGGTATCTTAGTTAATTAATTACAAATAAGCAATTCAATTTCTGAATAATTCATCGTAAGGAGCCATTCGACCAGCTTTGATTTAGCGATTTTAAGAGGAAGAGCCTTGATGTCGCACTTGGTTACAGTCCTGTTATACACAAACGGAAATAAATAGGCACTATATTGTTTTAAACTTTCATGGTCACTAACATTAGAATAGTTTGTTACGGGATTGCTACCATGTACCTTATTTTTGAGTTCCCGATATTTATTAACAACTTACCCGCAAGATCTTCAGTTACTCCGTGATCATGGCGCTTGCAACAGTGCCGAAATATCGTAACAAACTATTCTAAATAGGCACTATGACGTTTGGCAAAGGAGGTGAATGTTTTTGGTGTTTGAATTCTAAAGGATCGTTTTTCAAGTAGAATTTCATAATTGTCAGATCGGATAACAGCTCTATGTGTGGATAGGACCGCTTTGAGAATAAAAAGACTTCGAACGCTTAGGACGCGGCTCTCCTTGTAAATAAGACAGGTTGGATATCGACGCGGTCTGTCCAACATAACCTTGACAACAGCTCTCTGGGCTCTCTCGATCCGCAACATCCAAGTTTTATCTGTTCCTCCCCAGGTTGAAATACAGTAAGTTAGGATAGATTGACAGAGCCCAAAGTAGACCATCCGAAGAACCGACAGACAAGCGGCGTTCGGGACGCCGCTTGTCTGTCGGTTCTTCGCTTGGAGAAACATTAAATAAATAATTTTACGAACTCGACCCGATAGAACGACAATGTGCTGATGAAAGTTAAGTTTTTGATCGATTAAAACACCAAGGTACCTTATTACTTCAACCTGTACAATACGGTCGCATTTACATGGGGGCTGATTACAATTGGACTTTAGGTTGCAGTCACCTTGATGAATTTTAACATTTGGAACCGAGCTCGGTCTTGATGCGGAGGTTTTGTGAAAAGTAATAAATTTAGTTTTTGGGATATTAAGTGACAAAAGATTGCATTCCAACCAACGCGCCACGCCAGTCAAACCCAGCTCCAGGTATTGAAATGTTTCGGACCACGATGCGCCAGCAAACAGAATAGCCGTGTCGTCGGCGTAACAGATCAGATCGGCGTTTAGCAGGGTAAGAGATAGAAGGTCATTAAGGTATATGTAAAAAAAGGGTAGGCCCCAAAACACTGCCCTGGGGCACCCCGAAACGAATGGGTTGTGTATCACTGATAAAATCTCCAATCCGTACACACTGCTTACGGTCTGTTAGGTAGCTTTGAAACCAGGCCAGGGCTACTCCTCTGACACCGCTTCCTTCAAGTTTAGCCAGCAGTATAGGTATTGACACTGTATCAAATGCTCTGGCAAGATCAAGAAATACTCCGACACAAAAGCGATTTGTATCGAGATATCCAGTGACCAGAGAAGACAGCAAGTCAACAGCATCCTCCGTAGAACGCCCCTGTCGGAATTCAAACTGCTGATTCGCTAGCAATTTGTGGGTTTCGAGGAAGCTAGATAGACGCTTATGGATAATCCTTTCCAGTAGTTTTGACAGAGTGCTCAATAATGAGATTGGCCTATAATTACTTGGTATGTCTTTCGGTCCTGATTTATAGACTGGGGTAACTACCGCTTTCTTCCAACAGTCTGGGAAAGTGCCACAGCCCAGGCTAAGATTAAAAACATGAGTAAGTGGAATTATCAGTAACTCTCGATTTGATTTTAAAAAGGTGGTGGTAATTCTGTCAATCCCTGGAGCACTATCGTTTTTTAAGTTATAAATTAGAGCACACACTTCCGATGTGTCAGTTGGGGCCAGGAACAAAGAGTCACCTGGGCTGTAATTAACTCGAGTGTATTTAGCTAGGTACTCTTGTGTGGTACAAAGTCTTTCAAGGGTATTATTTGCCATTTTCTCGCCCAATGTTGAAAAATAGGTATTACACAGGAAAAGGGATTCATCTGGTGAGTTAGAAGAACTAAGCAGTTCTGTAGGATGCGTCTTATTTTTGGTTATGTGACAAATGTTATTTATAGTTTTCCATAATTTCTTAGGATTACTTTGATGTTTCTGTAGTTCCTCATTGTTATATTTGTTCTTCAGTTTTCTCTCTCTCTCCGATATAGTTAAATAAAAAATCCACGTTTTTAATCTCTTTCTATTTCACAGACAGCAATTGTAGGCTAAAAAGCCTACCTAACATGATCCAGTGTTTTTTTTTAAATCGTGGAACACGGTAATAATTGTAACTAAATACCTTCGTCTCAGTCTAAAAACATATGGAATTTAATAATTAATTGAGATCGAAACGGACTACGTTAATAACGCTTGGCTGTGATAATTTAAATTGGCTGTGTGATCGTCTAGTTTAAATGGTAGGACCGTACGTTGTGTTAATAGTAGTAAACCAAATTCTTTTAGAGGTACGTGGATGTTATGATTAAGTTTTCTCGAGAGTTTCATGGGTTTGTGCGCATTCAAGGAAGAGGAAAAAGAACGACCCGAGGGGCGCCTGGTGAGCCCCAACACCAAACGCTCACCAGGAGTGGTGGCCATGTGATAAACAATCATCGCAAACAAGCAATCTGCCACCCCCAGGAATAGGACTTAAATCTGAAACAAAACGCATTTAGCGTAATTATGCGCAACTAAGGGAACAACTGAGTTTAAAGAATTTAATATGAAATACTAACATCTACCTATTTGACTGCATGAAAAGTCAACCAAGGGTTCGGGGTCCTTAAATGAATTACCTAAATAAGTAATCTGAATCCTTTAGTCCAATATAATTCCAAGATGATCCAACAGTATCGATGACAACTCGTATAAGACCGGGTCCTGAAATCTGCATTATGTCCTATGTGAAGTCATCGATACTCCCACATCAACCAGCATTATTTAGATTAAAGATTCTGATTATTTTCCGACTAGTAAAATATTTATACCAAACCCCTCTATATGAAATATAGATTGACCTAACAATATCCATGACACCAAGTAATGTCAGATGGATATTCCCACATCAATCAAAATCGTTTGGATTTGAAATAAATGTTGCAATTAATTCCATATAATACCAAGATGATCCAACAGTATCTATGACAACTCGTATAAGACCGAGCCCTGAAATCTGCATTATCTCCTATGTGAAGTCATAGATACTCCCACATCAACCAGCATTATTTTGAATTTGAAATAAATGTTGTAAAATTGACCCTTGGTAGCCTATCCTTGGCAGTCGGTAGTGAGCAGTGAATTACTTATGATTTAATGTTGCAATTAGTTCAATATAATACCAAGATGATCAGACAGTATCTATGACAACTCGTATAAGACCGGGTCCTGAAATCTGCATTATGTCCTATGTGAAGTCATAGATACTCCTACATCAACCAGTATTATTTTGAATTTAAAATTATGTCCCTTGAATTACTTATGATTTACAAAATATTTTAATTTGTAAATAATCTCAAAACTTCTATTAAATTCTTCTCTCAGTTTTATGGATATAGGATTTTGTATAAGGATCCCTAAAAATAGCCCATTTCCTAACTACCTAATAACTACAACGGTTAACCTAAACAAATGAAGCTATTTTTAGAAGGTAGGATGGAACAGGTTAGGAAGGATAGGTTATTAAGGAAAAAAGGGGTACCTACTCCTACCTAACGGTACTTCTGCCTGAACTACATATTTACGAACCTAGAACCCTACAAAGAAACGTATAATCCTAACTGTACCCTACCTACTTCCCACCTACAATATAAAATAATTAAGTTTGTTTGATTTTTATGTCAGATGTCTCAACGTCAGAACGTATACCTGCCTACCTAATTGTAGTTATCTACAATAAAATTATGATATCTATGAGAACTCAATATTTCTCCAAACGTTAGTTAAAATAGATCAAGTGAGTCAATTTGGTAAACGTAAAGGTTTATAAGTCAAATATGCGTAGTCTTAGACGTATAATAATGATAAGTAAAAGGTAAAATGAAGATTTCAAAGTTGTTTTGTTGTGAATTGGCTCAATAATCGAGCAACCATTTAAAAGTTAAACAACAGTCATATTTGTTAAATAAAACCACTGAAGTTGTTTTTATGTAAAACAAGAACAAATGACCTTTGAATTACCACAGAAATATGTCAAAGTTTAATGGCTCTAATGAGCGCTAAATCGTCAATTCATAAACGTTTTGATACGTAAATCATATTCAAAACCCATTAAATATTTTCAAAGAGTTTTAACACATAAGATGAACTTTAAATAGTCCGCGTTAATTTAGGTACCACAAATAAACACTCAAAATAAAACACAAAAAAAAGTCTAATAAAATTAGCAAGCACCATGTCATCATGAAATTAAAAATGGGTTCAAACCAATATTAAAAATCAATGCACACAAAATGTTACCCAATAATCTAAATTAGGTAAATTAATAGCAAACAACGTGTCAATCTTTAAAATCAAAATAACCAAGCTACAAAATAAACATTATTTTAATTCATTTGGCATTAAATCTGTGAAATAAGTAGTTATGATTTAAATCAATTATTTATGTTATATTTATTATTATTTAAAGCATATCAAATTAAATCCCATTTCGCTTTCTATGAGGACATGACAAAAAGTTGCTAAATTCCTTTTGATAAGAAATTACGAAAAACAAGAGAATTATGTAAAATATTATAATGACGTTTCAAATAATTCAATATTAAATACTTTAACATCAGCATCAACATCATCATCGTCATCAAAATTTAAAAGTTACTGTGTCTTTAACCCTAATTGGTCGCGTGAGGTGTCATACACCCCAAAGCAGGTTTCCAGGCTCATAACATTTTAATATTTGCATTTTGCGCGCTGTTATTTTAGGTAGCTTCGTGAATAAGTGTAAAGTACACGATTCAGTTGCGAGAGACGCTCGGTTGTGTTCGGTTGGACTCAGGGAGCGCGTTTGGGGTGCTCAACACCCCAGGCGACTGTTTGCGTGGGCCAAATCGCGGGTTATTAATTTTATTATTTCTTTTTTAAAACATAGTATTTTGACAAATACGAAGTTTCATGTTATTTATATTTTGAGGGTGACAAGAGAAAGTCTGAAATTATTCATTATAATAATAATAAATAAATAATAATGTTTATTTTTTACTTAAATTTTGCTCAAGCTAGCAAAAGGTAAGATAATAAAACCAAAGGAGGAGTAGATACGAATAATCAAATTTGTGCCAATTTTAATGAAGCAGGACGTACCAAAAGATGGCCAATGGTGATATTTATTCATTTTTTATATCAAAGGTTCCTATTCCTATGTAATTTATATGTTTAAAATTTACTCCAATATACACCAAAGAGTATTCTTAATTTCTTAAATCGACTGGCTGTTGATTTAGTCAAACCTCACTAAATTTCAAGAGCAGGCATACCCATATAACCACAACCGCTACCAAAACTACTAAAAAGGCATCATGACATTGAGGACCAAGAATCTGTTTCAGGAACATTAAGACAGCAGTCATACAAAAGGTGTCATAATTGTCCAAGAATGCGGGATAGAAAAACAAAGACTGGATGCTCTAAGTGCCATAAACATGTGTGCATTGACTATATGATTGGGGTCTGCCAAAATTGTTACGAAGAAAACTAGTACTTACAGAAAGTTCTTTTTCACAAAGATTTTTTTTTTAAATTAAATTAAAAAGAAGTTTAAAAGTTGATTAAGATGTAATTCAAATGTTCCCATTAATAAAAGTCAGATTTTACATGTATTTCGTATTTTAATTAAATTTATAAATTGGGGGTGCTAAACACCCCACGCGACCTTTGATGCAACATTTTAGGCGCGCCTAATTAAGGGTTAAATATTTTAATTAAAATATGTACTTTCAAAAGAAATTTGTAATAATCAAAACACTTACCCCTCTGCACCTTTTCTTAGGACACACGCGAGCACCATCCCGGGTGCAATTCAGACCATCTACGTCAGACCGCCCAAATCTGACTGTCCAACTTACCTCCTCCTTGGACTCTGCCGTAGACCACACACGGGCATCTACAGGATGCAAATCGAACCCTATCCCAACTAAAAAGCCCCCGCTCCTTGTTCCGTCAGTCCCTCTTATACCCAAGCACTACGATGCTTCCAGAATGTGGTGGGGTGACGAATTTCGGCCTATCCTTACAAAAACCAAAGTTTCTAGAATATTGTTCAAATTTATGGATTGCACATGGGTGTATTACCCTAAGTGCTGAAGTGTGCGTCCACTGTCCTTTCCTTACAAAAATGAAGTTTCTAAAATATTGTTCAAATTTATGGATTGCACATGGGTGTATCACCCTAAGGGCTAAAATGTGCGTCCACTGTCCTTTTGTTTCAAATGCAGTATTTTTTTGTATAGTTTCACATTTCTATTTGTTTAAATTCCTAAAAGCTCTTTTTTATGCTATGGCTCACAATTTTGCATCATATGTCCAGCGTCAGGCACAAAAAACATTACAACGTGCGCACTGAAGGATCCGTTAAACATATTATCCTATTGTTTATCTATCCATTCCGGCATGTTTTATTAGAGTTTTCAATTGCTTCAAAATTACGAAGAAAGCATGGTGTTTATTAATTTGCCCTTTTTAGTAAGAAATAATTTGAAGAGAAAAAATTAACATTTATTTTATTAATATACTTATATCATACTTTGATTTGAAAGGGTATGGTCGTTACACGTCCATTGTTGGAAACTGATAATAGGGTCTCATAATAGCTCGATTCAGTTGTCTAGTGTCAATACAAAGTCGAATTTGACCGTTCTTTTTAGATACAATAACTAATGGACTTACCCATGAGGTTGGTTCTTCAACACGACAAATTACACCATTTTGTTTAAGGTTACAGAGTTCCTCTTTAAGTAGACTTTGTAATTTAAAGAGGATTCGCCTGCATATACTAATTGTTGGAGTTACATCCGGCTTCAAGCTAAAATCACATTCAAAATCTTTTAAACAGCCTAAACCATCAAACAAGTCACTATACTTTGTTAAAATGTTTTGACATGTACTATTGTTTGACAAGTTATTATTATTATAAGTTTCACAGTTAACCTTTTTTATCAAATTCATAGTCTTACTCGTTTCTCTTCCTATAATGTTTTGGCAATTTAAATCTACTATGTTAATTTATAATTTTGGTGACTAACAAGTAAGTTACACTGTCCTAAAGTTGGTAAAACCTCCCCACTGAATGTTGAAATAGTGTATATACTTTTTTTAAACTAGAGTTAGGTATACCTAGTTTTTTATATGTTTTATATGACATTATGTTTGTATCTGCCCCTGAATCCAATAAAACTGCACATTATTGTTATTAACAGTCAGGTCTACACTCCATGGTTTGTTTTCTGATATATTTGTACAAACATTGTTAACACAGTAAATCATACGCATTCGATGGTAACTTTTGTTGTTTACATTTTATAGCCTTTACAATCTGTTTAGCATTATTAGGTTTCGTGTGTACATGTAAATTACCTATTTCTTTTTCTTAATTAAATAATACCTACTAATAAATGTACGTTAAACGATGTAATTAATATAAATTTATACTAATTGTAGCTTCGAATGTAAATGCCAATTCAAACCTAATAAGGTTTCATGGTATTTTTGAAACTGTATTGTGTTTATATTGTAACTGTCCTTTAATAATAAAAAACCTATAAACAAAGTGTCATTGCTTGATTTGCTTATATTCTCCTCTTGTGACTCCAATACTCTCACGGACCTTGTTCAGCAAAATGAAGCGAAGTGATTAGGTTTTTTACACTTGTGACATTGTGTACCCATTGCTGGACATTTATATTTGTGATGTTGACCACAACTACCACATTTTCTTTTAGGTGGAGATTGACTTCTATTGGGCTGGCTGACATGCTGACGTGCGGATTTGACCTGAACTACAAAATTTGTAAAATTTTCCAGAACTCTGGCTTGCCGTCTGGTGTCTTCGAGACTCTTAGCTATATTAATAGCCTGATCTACTGTTTTCGGGCAGTCTGTAAGGATGTTTTCCTTAATGTATTGATTGTCACTGTGCAGGTTGAGGCTGAAAAGATCTCTGAGCAGGTTCTCTCTCAAATTTCCTAGTTCACATTGGTAGCTGATGTTTTTTAGGTCGGTAACATATTCATCGATGCTTTCATTTACCTCCTGCCGTCGGTTAAATAGCTTGAGCCTCTCCATAGTGACATTTATTTTAGGTAAAAAGTATGCTTCAAATTTAGATAGACCACGGTAGGGTGGATACCCAGGCCCTCCCGTCGGTTAATACTACTGGTCAGAAGGATCTATGCTGCAATGAAAACAGAACCAAAGCAGCACCAAACAAAAAGGTTCCAACACAACAGATCTTCCACAGAAGCATCCTCAATGTAAGGCCAAGATCACAATCACTAAGTGATAGCTCCCGTCTGACTGAAACGATAGTTGTGGATGATGACCAAGAGCAGAGTGCAAACACCTATAAAAAACGCCCTAGAGAAAGCCCAAACTCCTCGACACAAAACCCTAAGCAGATAAAGCTAGATAATTACTGGCTCAACCCACCAATACCGACGTCCAACAGCTTTGCGTTGCTTTCGGACGATGAGTCTGAAAACCCCGAAACTGCGGCGAAACCGCAGCACAAAGAAAGTAAGCCACCGCCAATATTCGTAGACAGAGTTAAAAATATTGAGCCATTGCGCATTCTTTTATCTCAGGTTGCAAAAGATCACTATACTATGAAAGTACTCAGAGACGATCAAGTTAAGATACAAAGTAAAACCCCAGAAACATACAGTATTATCGTCAAGTCGTTAGCTCAAGGCCAAAAATACTGAGTTCCACACATACAAACTAAAACAAGACCGAGGGTTCAAAGTTGTTATCAAGAAACTGCACCACTCAGCCGACATTGATGCACTCAAAGAAGAGCTTGAAGCTCACGGGCATACAATCCTCAACATCTGGAACGCTAAACATAGGTTTACAAAAACACCCTTACCACTTTTCTTTATAGAACAAAAACCGGAAACAAATAATAAAGAAATATACATACTCAAAACATTACTACACTGCCAAGTTATCATAGAACCACCGCGAACGAAACGTGAGCTATCACAATGTGCAAGGTGTCAAAGGTACGGACACACAAAAGGGTTCTGCTATCGTAAACCACGGTGTTTCAAATGTGCGGGAGATCATGAGACTCGCAACTGTAACCGTAAGGAACGCTCAGACGCAGTGAAGTGTGTCCTTTGTGAAGGTAACCACCCTGCTAACTATAAAGGCTGTACTGTCTACAAAGACCTACAGAAAAATAAATATCCGCCCATTAGAATAAATATAAACAAAACAGTACCAGCAAATAACCTAAAATCTAGCCAAACTAATGATGATAATAAAAATGATCCAAAAACTACAGAGAAACCAAAAAAAAATTATGCGAGAGTAGTCCAATCTCACAATCCATCTGAGATAAACAATGCCGACCAACCAATGCCAGATAAATGTAACTTGTTGTTCCAAAGAGAAATAAAAGACCTATTACAAGCAGCCATACAACAAATGAATACACTAACGACACTCTTGGTCGAAATCATGTCAAAAATAACCCAGTCTTCACCCTGAAAATTGGGATATGGAATGCCGACAGGCTGTCAAATCATACACAAGAATTAATTGTTTATTTAAATAGCAAAAATATTGACATAATGCTGATATCCGAAACTTACTTTACTACTAAAAGTAATATATATATACCGAACTATACCGTATACCACACAATGCACCTAAGTGGCAAAGCCCGAGGTGGAGCTGCGGTAATCATAAAATCTAACATTAAACATCATCAATCGAACAGTTTGATTTCATTCAGGCTGCGAGCGTTGTCATACAGGAAGCATCTGCACCTATTACCGTTGCAGCCGCATATAGTCCACCACGACACAAGGTTAAATGCGAGGAATATATCCAGTTTTTCGCAACACTAGGTAATAGATTTATAGCTGGTGGCGATTACAACGCTAAGAACAAGTACTGGGGCTCTAGAATAACCCTACCAAAAGGAAGAGAGCTTTTTAAATGTGTATTGAAACTAGGCCTGAAAACAGTTTCAACTGGTGAACCAACCAACTGGCCGTCCGACCCAAATAAAATTCCTGACCTTATTGATTTCTGCGTAACTAAGGACATAGCAAGTACAGCCATCACAGCTGAATCTTGCTATGATTTATCATCATCCAACCACTCTCCCGTTCTGTGCACGCTCTTTGGCAAAATCACCATGAAAACCAGGGCATGTACACTACACAGTAGAAACACTGACTGGGAAGGCTTCCGAAGTGAAGTCGAAAGTAAGCTCAGCAGCAAGCCAGACCTAAAGACCGATGTGGAAATCACCGAGGCTGTTAAAAAGTTCACCACTACCATCCAAAAAGCCGCCTGGAACAATACACCACCATCAGGCACAAAAGATCCCGTCTTGAACTTCTCTCGCGAGATACTGGACCTAGTGAACGAAAAAAGAAGGATTCGTAGGGAATGGCAGAGTACAAGGCACACAAAAAAAAACTCAACCGCATAGCGAGGCTATTGAAAAAACAATTAGACAAAGAAAGAAACCAAAGCATTCAAGACTACCTGAGTAAACTTGAGCACATTGCTGCGACTGACTATTCCTTGTGGAAAGCAACAAAGCAACTAAAAAAACCCACTACGCAGCAAGCTCCGATCCGCCAAGACAATGGCAAATGGGCTAAAAGTGACAAAGAAAAGGCCGACACATTTGCTAAGCATCTTGAGCGTGTCTTTACTCCATACGACTCTGAGGGTACGGCGGAAGACGAAAAATCTATACGCCAGACGCTGGAGGATCCTACATATGCAGATAACTTGTTGATCGAACACTTCAGCGATAACGAGATTGTATCAGCAATCAATCGCATTGATCCTAAAAAGGCTCCCGGATACGATCTAATCACGTCCCGTATCTTGAGAGAACTACCTGAAATAGCTGTTTCATATCTTAAGTTAATCTTTAACTCCATCTTAAGAAAATGTTTTTTCCCTCCGCAGTGGAAGGTCTCCCAGACAATCATGATTCTGAAACCTGGTAAAAACGAACACGAGCCCAAATCGTATAGACCCATTAGTATGCTACCAATCACGTCCAAAGTTTTCGAAATCCTTCTATTGAAACGTATTCTACCAATAATTGACAGTCTTAAACTTATACCCACACATCAATTCGGGTTTCGACAAAAGCACGGCACAATTGACCAGGTACACAGATTAGTAGAGGCAATAAACAGGACATTTCATTACAAACAGTACTGCTCTGCGGTATCTTGACGTTTCACAGGCCTTCGACAGAGTGTGGCATGAGGGTATACTGTATAAAGTCAAAACCAACCTCCCACAACAGGTCTTCCAAATACTCAAGAGCTATCTTAGCGACAGACACTTCATGGTTAAATATGGTGATGCAATTACTGGACTCCATATAATTAGCGCAGGTGTACCCCAGGGCAGTGTTTTGGGCCCTGTACTCTACCTCATCCATACTCACGACCTTCCAACTAACGCCCAAATTTTAACTGGCACATTCGCTGACGATACTGCTATCCTCGCGATACATAATGAATCAATCATGGCAACAACGATGATGCAAAACAATGGCCACAAAAATTGCTGAATGTCCTGAAGAGAGACAGATTGCAATCAAAAGGATCAAAAAAAAAAATTGATAGTAGATCTTTATAACTTACTACATCAATATCGACATCGAATGAATAAAATATACTGAGTGCTTCCGTGCCTATATACTGCAGCAAAATAGCGACCTTTCTTTGGTCACCTTCGTTTACTAATTTGTTGGCTTGTAAATATATTTTTAACCGGTTCGCCCAATTCCTCCATGTTAACGGCATGCTATTGCTCTTTAAATCGAGTTTTTCCATGGTTTGCATGTGTCTATTGTGGTTATTATTGTGACCGGGCTTGGAGTCGGACATTGGCCTAGACATGTGTGTGGACGAGCACGTGTAGGCAAAAGCAACAGTTGACTTTGTGGCATGGACTGACCTTTTAAAGTTGTCGTATCTCCTGATGACGGACTTCTATCTGACACCATGTCAGGTAATAGACGGAAAACGCAAACATAGGTTTCTTTTAGTATTTATTTTAGTTCCAGACTTACAAAGGCTTCTAGCCCCATTTTACACAGCCAGGATGGATGTCGGTGACACTCTTCCGGTGCTGCCAACCGTTTCCCCATAGAAATAGTGTTGCCACTCTCCTTCCGTGGCAATCCTGATTCTTCAGTGCATTGCGCGAGCGCACTTTGTAATGTTTTTTGTGCCTGACGCCGGACATATGATGCAAAATTGTGAGCCATAGCATAAAAAAGAGCTTTTAGGAATTTTAACAAATAGAAATGTGAAACTATACAAAAAAATACTGCATTTGAAACAAAAGGACCATAGAAAGGGACGCCATTAACTCCGCAGGCGAAACTACGCACGTGTATCCCATAGCAAGGCGAGAACACTTGACGTCAGATGTAGTCAACTTTTGAATGATCCTAAAATTAAAATATTAAGATTTGATTTGTCCTCAATTATGTACACTATGAGCGTAAGTCTTAGACGTAGGAGCTAATTTATAGTCATTTAGTAATTTACATTATGTCAAATATTTTGATATACCTAGGTAAACAGTGATACGCAATATTTATAATATAATAACTAAGGAAGGAAAAGGGAGTAAATTAATATTTCCAGACAGTCATATTTGTATTAGTCAAATATAGTAAAAAAATAGGACTTTAGGAAAGATAGAGTATGTGTTAGAATAATTGTCGTGCTATGTTGAAATGGGGCTCGTGGATCATAGAAGGATGAGTACCCATGCAAATTGAAAGATTTCGAACGTAAGCTTTTAAGACATGGGGCGTGGGACGCAGGGAAGAAATGTGATGTTTAAAGAGTTTAGCAGGTTAGGCTTGAGGGACAGTCAGATTTGGGCGGTCTGACGTAGATGGTCGGAATTGCACCCGGGATGGTGCTCGCGTGTGTCCTAAGAAAAGATGCAGAGGTGTAAGTGTTTTGATTATTACAAATTCCTTTTGAAAGTATTTTAATTAAAATATTTAAAGACACAGTAACTTTTAAATTTTGATGATGATGCTGACGATAAAGTATTTAACAATGAATTATTTAATACGTCATTGTAATATTTTACATGGTTTTCCTGTTTTGCGTAATTTCTTATCAAAAGGAATTTAACAGCTTTATTTTTATGTCATTATAGAAAGTGAAATTGGATTTAATTTGATATGCTTTAAATAAAAATAAATATAATGTAAATAATTGATTTAAATCATAACTACTTATTTCACAGATTAAATGCAAAATGAACTTAAATAATGTTTATTTTGTAGCTTGGTTACATTGATTTTAAAGATTGACATGATGTTTGTTATTAATTTACCTAATTTCGATTATTGGGTAACATTTTGTGTACATTGATTTTTAATATTGGTTTGAACCCATTTTTAATTTCATGATGACATGGTGCATGCTAATTTTATTTGACTTTTTTGTTGTGTTTTATTTTGAGTGTTTATTTGTGGTACCAAAACTAACGCGGACTATTTAAAGTTCATCTTACGTGTTAAAACTCTTTGAAAATATTTAATGGGTTTTAAATATGATTTACGTATCAAAACGTTTATTAATTGACGATTTAGCGCTTATTAGAGCCATTAAACTTTGACTTATTTCTGTGGTAAATCAAAGATCATTTGATCTTGTTTTACATAAAAACAACCCCAGTGGTTTAATTTAACAAATATGACTGTCGTTTATCTTTTAAATAGTTGCTTGATTATTGAGCCAATTTCCAATTAAACAACTTTGAAATCTTCATTTTACCTTTTCTTTTCATTATTTTACGTCTAAGACTACGCATATTTGACTTATAAACCTTTACGTTTACCAAATTGACTTACTTGATCTATTTTAACTAACGTTTGGAGAAATATTGAGTACTCACAGATATCATAATTTTATTGTAGATAACTACAATTAGGTAGGTATACGTTCTGACGTTGAGACATCTGACTTTAATCAAAACAATCAAACTTAATTATTTTATATTGTAGGTGGGAAGTTGTGACGAAGAACCCTTACGGCTAGCTTAGGCCCGAGTTCCTCGTCAGCATATGTACTGGCCTCAGCCCGCGGTGCGTGCGGTAAGGGGATGTGTACTTAATTAAAGGTTATCCTACCAGGGAATTGACACAGAAACCAACGAGACGTTTTATGATATATATTTCACTGAGATTAACACATACATCGAGTTCCTTATGCTAATTCACTTCTAACCCTTAACCTAGGCCTAATCTGTGACTGCTGTCTTACTTTTCACACACTTATACGGACGAGGCAGAGCGACGGGGATCGGCGCGGTTCCTACGGGACGGTATCGCGAGTTACGGACGGCGGCGTAGAACGTGGCGGGTGTTTTGTTAGTATCTAATGTAGCTACTGGGAGATGAAGGCTGGCATGCGGAGTCGTCAGCGACACAAAGCCACGAGAGCGTCCGGGCCGGGGATGGGCTCACCGCAGGAGCGCCGTCAAGGTACGGGAGTGAGGGCTCGGTTCCTACGACCGAAGTCGTTGTCACCGATGAACCTTCGGATCAGGGAACGGGTAGGGTGTCTTAACTAGTGTTAGCCGGGAAGACGCGGCAGCGAATCGTCAGAGTTCCGATGTTCCGAGACAATAGGAGCGTGTGACGTGCGCGCGCGCGGAGACGTCTTGTCACGGTTACAGAACTCGGACGACTGCCGCTGAGCTTTTTTTTTTTTTTTTCGGACGGACCTGTCGCTGACGGCCCAATGAAAAGACCTTGTCAGCTACAACCGGGCAGAGATGGCGAGCGCTGAAGGCGCTCAGCCTAGGTCCGCCCCACTAGCGGTCTCCGAGACCCGTCCGAGTGTAAGGCTTCGCGCAGCTCAGGCTCGTACGTGTCGGGCCCCATACTAGCGGGCGCGATCGGGCCAGTGCGGAGTGCGTAAGGCACCCTACCAAGCGGCGAACCCGCCAGTGGTGGCGCCGGCGCGGCCGGGGACTGCCTAGGCAGGCCGGACCGCCGTCGGGCTCCTTTCTGGCGGGCCCGATCTGGGGGTTAATCGGACTCGGGCCTCAAGGGCGCCTCTGTAGGCTCGGACCTCGGCTTGGGCCGTCGTACGAAGGGTGGACAGGGGAGAAACGGCCAGGCACATGTCTGTGTCGGCCGAAATGGAAGGCGGGACCTCGCGCCCTTCGGCGGGCGCGGTGAAACGAGCTACTGTGTTGTACACAACATTGTATTTGAACTGCTTAAGGCGGTGTTGGCTGTTGTGACAAACGCGGTGATATCATCAACCTGGTCATCGAGTATGTGGCGAGGCCGACGGAATCGGCGAGCGACATCCTTCTGGGGCGTATACGTGGCGCCGCTGAGCTCCCTCCCACTGCGCTTTATATATCGTCGCGGAACGTGTGGTGTGGGCGCGGTGCGGCCGCGTAGGGTTGTCAATTTGCCAGTTCGTGTTTAGGGATGTCGCACCGCCGGATCCTCGTCACATCTCCTCCCCGCTTTCGGAGATTTTTACCTGTAAAAATCACAAGTTCTGGTATATAATCTACAAGAAACAAAATAAATAAAAATCTCGGGCTTGATCTAACATCTGGTATATTTATTTGCTATATAAAGTTAGTTAACACAATATCTATGTTGAAATAATTTACTGTATGTTCTGAACGATGTTATAATTTATTAAATTTACGGGGGCCAAATATTACTAACAGGTGTTTTGTTCTGATCTGATTGATTTAATTGCGGTGTAGTTAGAACAATGCTTGTACTTAAGTTAATGCTACGGGGGTTAATTACAAAGTTTTACATTTATATTTTATTTCTTGGTACCGTTAATTACTGACTTATTTATATTGGGTACAATTTACAATATACTTCATACTAGGAGACGGTTAAACATAATTATTTAATTAGTTAAGTAATTCATCTAATTACTAATTTATACAATGTGTACTTATTTACGTACTTTTGTAATACACTTCTTTTTAGAAGTGGGTTTAACATCTTTGTTTATCGATTTAACAATTTAATCAATTGCTAATATTATATTACAATGTGCGCGTTTGTAATACATACACTTCTTTCTTGAAGTCGAATCTACATTTAATATTTTATTAGTAAAGTAATTATATCTATCTAATTATTTACATAATAATACGAGTATGCTCCTTTATGGAAGTTGGTTAAACATATTTGTTTATTCGGTGTAACAATCTAACTAATTGCTAATTATTATAACTACAACGTGTGAGTTTGTAATACACTTTTTTTCTAGAAGTCGGTTAAACATATTTGTGTATTCGGTTTAACAATCTAATTAATTGTCGATTATTATTATTACAATGAGTACGTTTGCAATACACATCTTTTTAGAAGTCGGTTTGACAATTTAGCTAGTTGTTAATTAATATACAATGTGTAGGTATCATTCCGGCCAACTTTAAACGATTCTTATCAGGATACGGATAACTAAGAAGTCCGTTTATTTGCTATTAATAAACGTTTCTTACATTTTAATACTATATTTGTAACAAAAAATGATTACATAACTACGTGAAATGATGATTAATGGGAAAACGGTATTTTGACTTACTATTGTGAACATCGCGGTGGTCGCGTATTGTACGCGGGTAAAAATTTGAGCGTGCATTCGCCGTCGTAGCCCGATTCGCACTGCCTCTGACTGTTGACTGGTTGATGGGTGCGCTTGCGTTCTATTGTCCGCGTACAACCAGTGCATGTACTATCAGTTATCACGAATTGAAGTTCAATTTTAGTAATATGTTCAAAGATAGTTGTAAATGCGATCGCGGACGGTTAGAACTTAGACGGTCACTACATTTTATGTATAATGTACTATTCGTAATACTCCTTGTGTTTGAGGTCGGTTAAATGTATTTATTTAATCTGTTATACAATTGAATTTATTGCTTAAAGTTTACAATGTTAGTGAAATGAGTTTAATTTGTATATTTTATTATAACGGAATATATATATACTTTGCTATTTTAGCCTAATATGTTATGTTTTATGTTAAAAAACTATTTAAATTATGGTTTAGGGTAAAAACTACTTAAATTTAAGTTAATTGGACGAAATAATGAGGGTGGAGAAATACGACCTTTGCGGTCCCGGTGTTTTTCGGGATTTATTTACGGGGTTTTCCGGTTCGCCTTTTACTCCTATTCCCTCGTTGATGTTTTTTTTTGTTCGGTCGCTCCATTTCTTGATCGTTGATGTTGAGAAGATTGACTTATCTATTTCGCTTTCGCTCATATAGTCAACGCCCACCAACTCCGACCAGCCCTCTGGCTCCATGTCCTCTTCCTCGTAGTTTGGCTCTCTCGTTGACGGTCCCGGTATTGGTTCTTGGAGTCTCCTCGTGTCGGTCTTGTTTGTTTGCCTGGTGGCCGGATTTGGGGTTGTAATGATTCGCACCCAGTCGTGCCTTCTTATTTCGATTTCCAAGACTTTGCCGCGTACTATTACTGACCCTGGTCGCCTCGTTCGTGGAGTATTTGGTCCTGCCATCTTGGTTGATTCAAATTCAAATTCAAATTCAAAAATGTTTATTCAGTATCTTTACAAAAGAGTTGAGTTAAGTTATAATGCGGTTTGTTGCGTGTTCCCGGTATTTATACTCGTTGTTTAGTTTTTATTAGTAAATTCGCAGGTAAGTTGGATTTTTAGTTTGTGCGAGACTGTGATGTAACTTGTTTTAAGGATTCGGGTGTTTCTTTATTCGTGGTATGGTTTCATATCTTTTACGTGTGCCGTGCTTTTTTTTTTTTGTATTTATGTCCTGTATTTCGAAGATGACTGGTGACTTGTTTGATATTATTTCGTATGGGCCGCTGTATTTGGGTGCCAATTTTGCGCAAAACTGTTTTTTTGCATCTGAAGTACGAAGTTTCGTTTCATCACTTTTTCGCCGTGCTTTGGTTTCCGCTTTTTCTTATTTTTATCGTACTGTTGTTTTTGTTGTAGGGAAGCTGTGTGCTGGTTGCTTTTTACGACTTCGTGGACTTCTGTTAGTGCTTGTTTTTCTTTCAGGTGTGGTGTGGGGAGCTCGTTTCTGTCTTTCGGGGCTCTTAATTCCTGTCCGAATAATAAGAATGCCGGTGTATATTTGGTCGATTCGTGCGTTGACGTGTTGATAGCGAAGTTTAGTTCTGGTAGGTGCTCGTCCCATTTTTTGTGGTTGTCATTTATGTAGGTTGCTATCATTGTTTCTAAGGTTCTGTTTACGCGTTCGGTGGGGTTCGCTTGAGGTGCTGTTAGTTAATGTCTCGTGCCATACTTTTTCAGCTCTTCTTCGAATATTTTGCTTGTGAACTGTCTCCCGTTGTCGCTTAGTAGTGTTTCCGGGCAGCCGTATCTCATTACAATGCATTCTTTAAAAGCTTTCGTTACTGTTTTGGCGGTTGCTCTACGTAGTGGTTTTATTTATGTCCATTTCGTAAATTTATCGTGGAAAACGATGATCCATGTAAATCCGTTTGACGATCTTGGTAAGGGGCCTATGAGGTCCGTCGATACTATACTCCAGGGTGATTCTGCGTTATTAATGTGCATGAGTCCTGCCTGTTTTTGTTGTGGTTTCTTGTGAGCTTGGCACGTCTTGCAAGTTTTTACGTATTTCGCGACGTCTTTATACATTCCTGGCCAATAATATCGTTGTGATATACGGTTCAGTGATTTTGCTGTTCCGAGGTGGCCTGATGTTGGCGTGTCGTGGTTATCCTTCATGATGTCTTGTTTGTCTCCTTCGGTCACGCATAGCTTCCATTTCGAGGTGGGTTCTAGTTTTGGGCCGTAGGCGTAGTTGGTTATCTTTCGGTACAGGTTTCCATTTGTTAACTTGTAATCGGTGTTTTCCTTTCGGTTTATCTCTTTTACTTTCTTCTGTGTCCAGTCTATGTTGTCTTTTCCAATTTCATATATCGGGTTTCTGGATAATTCATCTGCGATTTTGTTGAGAGTTCCCGGTCTGTATTCTATGTTGAAGTCATATTGTTGTAGTTCCAGTGCCCATCTGGCTAGTCGTCTTGATGGGTCCTTGATTGTATTAGCCACCTTAGTGCTTAATGGTCGGTCATGACTGTGAACTGGCAACCTTCTAGGAATGGTCTCATTTTACGTATCCCCCATACTACCGCTAGGCATTCTTTTTCTGATGTTGTGTTTTTTTCTTTCGGCTGGTTTTAGTGATCTGCTTGCGTACATTATCGGGTAGTCCGTTCTGTCTTGATTCTGTAGGAGTACGGCTCCGAGGCCTACGTCGCTTGCGTCTGTCTGTAGCGTAAATGGTTTATTAAAATCTGCTCTTTTGAGTAGTTGGTCTTGTGTGATGGTTTGTTTGATTTCGGTGAATGCCTTTTCTTGTTCCGTGCTCCAGGTGAACTTTGTCTCTTTTTTCAGTAACCTTAAGAGTGGATTCATTTTTTCTGTGTAGTTTGGTATGAATTTCCTGTACCATGATGTCATTCCAACTAGTCTTCTCACTTCTTTTACTGTTGAGGGTGGTTTCAATTATGTAATTGCTCGTATCTTTTTCTGGTTCATTTTTATTTCGTCCCTGTTCACTATGTGTCCTAGGTATTCGACCTGTGTTTTGCAGTATTCGCTTTTCTTCTTGTTTATTTCGAGTTTTGCCTCTCTTATCCTTTTGAATATCTCTTTTAAGTGTTTTATATGCAGGCTGTATGATGGGCTACATATAATGATATCGTCTAAGTAGACGTATGCGTGTGGCTCCATTTCCGGTCCTATTACTGTGTCAAGTAATCTCTGGAATGTAGCTCCGCTTGAGTGAAGTCCGAACGGCATTACTTTGAATTGAAACAGTCCTCTACCTGGAACGGTGTAGGCTGTTATAGGTTTGCTGTCTTCTTTCAGTTTTACGTTCCAGTAGCCCTTTTTCAGATCTATTTTTGAGAAGTATTTCGCGTTCCTTAGCTTCTCTAGGGTGTTATCTATTTGTGGTATTGGATACGCGTCTTTGTGTGATAGTTGGTTGATTTTTCTGAAGTCTATGCAGAACCTGTATTCTCCGTTTGCTTTCCTTGATAATACTACTGGTGAGCTGTATGGGCTGTTTGATTTCTCGATAATATTGTTTTTAAGCATTTCTTCTACGTGTTGGTTGATGATTTCCTGGAGTTTCAGGTTCTTCGGGTAGTATTTTTGTTTTATCGGCTGGTTGTGTTTCAGTTTAATTTCGTAGGTTGTCCATGTATTACCTTTTGGGCTTTTGTCGCATTTATCGTATTCCTCGGCTATTGTTTTCTGTAGCGTTGTTTTCTGTTCTGCTGTCAGGGTTGGGTCCATACTTTCCGTATCTATGTTGTTGTTCGTGTTTGTGATGGTTTCTATTTGTTCCTTTTTGCTTTGTGGGTTGTTTGTGTTGTCCCATTCTAGCTTTACTTATATTCTGTTTAGTATGTCCATACCGATGATTATTTTTATGATCTGTGGATGGTACAACATTTGGTGCTTTATTACTCTTTCCTTTATTGTTATTTGTAGTGGCAGAGCTTGTCTGATATCTATTTTCTCTCCGTTCGCCGTACTGGCTGTTTCTGATACTATTTCTGGTTTGAAGTTTTTCTTTAAGTATTCTTCATATATTTCTTTGTTCGCGTAAGATCTTGTTGCTCCTGTGTCTACTAACGCTTGGTATGTTGTGTCTAATAGGGTGATATTTATGTATGGACGGTTGTCCCCGTTTTTTGATTCGGTGCCTAGTGTCATGGACTGTACCGGGTTTTTCTGTTTCTTGGAACATCTGATGCTTAGTACGCCGATTTTGCCGCATCCTCCGCAAAACAGCGATTTTCTTCTTCTGCACTCTCTGGATGTGTGTCCGGGTTTGCCGCAACTCCAGCAGCATGTGTTTGGGTTGTAATTGTGGATGTATTTTGCAGTTTCTCTTGGTTCCTGTTGTGTTTGTACCGATTGTCTTTCTTCGTAGCTTTTTGTTTCTGTTTTCGTGTTGTAATTGCTTTTCTTGTCGAAATTTCTGTTAAGACTTCTCTGGCGGTCTTCTGTGACGCTTTCGTATTCTTTTGCAAGTTGTGTTAGTTGGTTCACTGTACTGAATTCGGTTCTTTTTATATAGAGCTTGTATTTTGGGTTCATATTTTCATAAATTCTGATTAATTTTTCTTCCTTTGACATTTTTCCGTATCTGCGCATTAATGTTTGTAAATAAATTAGGTAATCGGTGAATTTTTGACTGTAGTTCTGCCTGGCAGTCACTATTTTTCTGAGAAGCTCATTTTCGTTATTGTTTGGCATAAACGTTACGATAAAACTCTCTATGAATTCTTCCCATGTCGTCCATGAGTCTTTATTATTTCGGTACCACAACACAGCCTTAATTTTAAGAAGTCTCGGTATCACTTTAAGTAGTCCTTTTCGATTTCTCCTGTTTCGGCTAGTTCATCCAGTCTTTCCAAGAATTCCACGGGGTCGTCGTACGTTTCGAAATGTAGGTTCTACCTCGATACAATGCACTCACTTGTGTTAGTACTGTGCGGCTTGCTATTTCTCGATTGGTCGACGTTTTTGTCTTCTTGTGACATCTCTGTCTTGAAATTCGGTGTCGGAGTTATCGGTGTAACCTTCTTTCTCGCCGGAGGACTGGTCAGGTTGGTCGGATCGGTTCTGCGGTGTCGGTGTGGTTTTTTCCCTTACCACTTGTGCGAGGTTTTGCCTCAGGTCTCGCACTGTTAGGTTTCTGGTTTCAATGTTTCTTCGTTTGCACTCTTCTTCCAGTTCTTGTTTTTTCAGGTTGTATATCCAAGACGTTGGCATTAGATTCGGTTTCTGGTCAATGGCAGATTGCTGTTACTCCCGAGGCGTCGCTCTCTTTCGGATATTTTTTTTCCTGGGTGCGACGGCTCGGTAAGAACCCTTTCCTGGGGATTATATGGGTTTTTCCGTTGGGCGCCAATGTGACGAAGAACCCTCACGGCTAGATCAGGCCCGAGTTCCTCGTCAGCATATGTACTGGCCCCAGCCCGCGGTGCGTGCGGTGAGGGAATGTGTACTTAATTAAAGGTTATCCTACCAGGGAATTGACACAGAAACCAACGAGACGTTTTATGATATATATTTCACTGAGATTAACACATACATCGAGTTCCTTATGCTAATTCACTCCTAACCCTTAACCTAGGCCTAATCTGTGACTGCTGTCTTACTTTTCACACACTTATACGGACGAGGCAGAGCGACGGGGATCGGTGCGGTTCCTACGGGACGGTATCGCGAGTTACGGACGGCGGCGTGGAACGTGGCGGGTGTTTTGTTAGTATCTAATGTAGCTACTGGGAGATGAAGGCTGGCATGCGAAGTCGTCAGCGACACAAGGCCGCGAGAGCATCCGGGCCGGGGATAGGCTCACCGCAGGAGCGCGGTCAAGGTACGGGAGTAAGGGCTCGGTTCCTACGACCGAAGTCGTTGTCACCGATGAACCTTCGGATCAGGGAACGGGTAGGGTGTCTTAACTAGTGTTAGTCGGGAAGACGGGGCAGCGAATCGTCAGAGTTCCGATGTTCCGAGACAATAGGAGCGTGTGACGTGCGCGCGCGCGGAGACGTCTTGTCACGGTTACAGAACTCGGACGACTGCCGCTGAGCTCCCTCCCACCGCGCTTTATATATCGTCGCGGAACGTGTGGTGTTGGCGCGGTGCGGCCACGTAGGGTTGTCAATTTGCCAGTTCGTGTTTAGGGATGTCGCACCGCCGGATTCTCGTCACAAAGTAGGTATGGTACAGTTAGGATTATACGTTTCTTTGGAGGGTTCTAGGTTCGTAAATATGTAGTTCAGGCAGAGGTACCGTTAGGTAGGAATAGGTACCCCTTTTTCCTTAACAACCTATCCTTCCTAATACCTGTTCGATCCTATTCGCTATAAAATAGCTTCATTTGTTTAGGTTAACCGTTGTAGTAATTAGGTAGTTAGGAAATGGGCTATTTTTAGGGATCCTTATACAAAATCCTATATCCATAAAACTGAGAGAAGAATTTAATAAAAGTTTTGAGATTATTTTCAAATTAAAATATTTTGTAAATCATAAGTAATTCAAGGGCCATTATTTTGAATTCAAAATAATGCTGGTTGATGTGGGAGTATCTATGACTTCACATAGGACATAATGCAGATTTCAGGACCCGGTCTTATACGAGTTATCATAGATACTGTCTGATCATCTTGGTATTATATTGAACTAATTGCAACATTAAATCATAAGTAATTCACTGCTCACTTCTGACTGCCAATGATAGGCTACCAAGGGTCAATTTTATAACATTTATTACAAATTCAAAATAATGCTGGTTAATGTGGGAGTATGTATGACTTCACATATGACATAATGCAGATTTCAGGACCCGGTCTATACGAGTTGTCATAGATACTGTTGGATCATCTTGGTATTATATTGAATTAATTGCAACATTTATTTCAGATATTTTGATTGATGTGGGAATATCCATCTGACATTACTTGGTGTCATTGATATTGTTAGGTAAATCTATATTTTATATAGAGGGGTTTAGTATAAATATTATACTAGTCGGAAAATAATCAGAATATTTAATCTAAATAATGCTGGTTGATGTGGGAGTATCGATGACTTCACATAGGACATAATGCAGATTTCAGGACCCGGTCTTATACGAGTTGTCATCGATACTGTTGGATCATCTTGGAATTATATTGGACTAAAGGATTCAGATTACTTATTTAGGTAATTAATTTGAGGACCCCGAACCCTTGGTTGACTTATCATGCAATCAAATAGGTAGATTTTAGTATGTCCTATTAAATTCTTTAAACTCAGTTGTTCCCTTAGTTGCGCATAATTACGCTAAATGCGTTTTGTTTCAGATTTAAGTCCTATTCCCGGGGGTGGAAGATTGTTTGTTTGGGATAATTGTTTATCACATGGCCACCACTCCTGGTGAGCATTTGGTGTTGGGGCTCACCAGGCGCCCCTTGGGGCGTTCTTTTTCCTCTTCCTTGAATGCGCACAAACCCATGAAATTCTTGAAAAACTTAATTATAACATCCACGTACCTCTAAAAGAATTTGGTTTACTACTATTAACACAGCGTACGGTCCTACCATTTAAACTAGACGATTACACAGCCAATTTAAATTATCACAGCCAAACGTTATTAACGTAGTCCGTTTCGATATCAATTAATTATTAATTTCTATATTTTTAGAGTAATGCTGGGGCTTCACCTGCGTGACGCCTAACGTTCAAATAAAGGCATGATTAGCGTTAACTAAATTAAAGCATTAAGCTACGCGCTAAGTGCGTGGCCACACTTATTTGACGTTTGATTCTAGCGTCTAGCGACTTAGTTAGCGTGTGATCTGTAAGTGTGTCTTTAAAATAAAATTAAACGCTTCCAAGAACTCAATACTTTTCTTATTTTGTCTACTCCATCCTAACTTAATAACTATGCACTTTAACATTTATTTCACAAAGAGTTTTTGAATGTGACCGTGTTTTAACATGTTTAGTATAGTAGGTGTAGCCACAACAACGCACTAAACGCCCGCTTAATCCCTTTGATGTGTCAAAAGTTACCGCCGTCCGAGCTATCGACTAACGTCTAATGTTATTAAAGCAAATTAGCGCACAATGACCGGCCACATCTGCGTATTACGTCAAATAGAGCACTAAATAACGACATTAGACGCAGGTGAAGCCCCAGCATAAGACTAAGACGCAGGTGGTTGTGTCCTTTTGTTTCAAATGCAGGTTTCTCCTTTTTTATAGGCGATGTGTTACTTAAAACTTCTTTTCAAAAGATTTTTTGTTTATGCCTTTTTCCACGATTTCGCATTTTATGTCCAACGACAGCCGCAAAACATAACCACGTGCGTTCACGCAACGCTCTGCAAGTTTCATCTTTCTATTTTCATTGTTTAACTGTCCATTCCGGTCAATCCGCTGTAAAAAGCTTGTTTTATTAGGATTTTGAATTGGTTCAAAATTACAAAGAAAGCTTCATAAGAAAACTTATTAGAAATAATTTGAAGGGAAAAATTTAATATTTATATTATTAATTACTTATTTCATACTTTGATTTGAAAGGTCGTTACATCTCACACAATGAGCATTTTGTGGTATATGGGCTTTGCTCGTCATCAAGCGCATTTTGAAGCGCCTGCTGCATTTTTGGATATCTTTTAATACCTTAAATAAATAATAAGTAAATATTTTTTATTTCATTTAATACCTTGAGTTTAGGCCCCGTTTTCAAGGGCGTGTTTTTTCACGTAGTTATACCGAAAGACGTTTCCCATAACATGTAACTGTTGCTGATTAAACGACGGGTAAACAATTATGTAAACTCGATAATGTATGCTTAACTTCATTCGGTAATAAGTAGGTGAAAAACGGACTATTTTGCATAGTTTTTTTTTCATCATGAACAAAAACATCTATTCAGTTTGTCATATTGGCAAAATTTTATGGATTCCTGGTTGACTGTGTGATATAGAACCGTAAAATTATGATATAAAAACTTTTTTGTGAATATGTTTTATTTATTTATATTAATCATCTTAGCGGTAACTTGTAGGTACTATAAGGTACATAATGCATGAAATCGCATTTATCTAATAATATCAATGAAATTTCACAAACCTTTATTTACGAACGAAGCTATCAAATATTTTTTTGTTTTACCCAGTAACTGAGTAATATTTTGTTAATGCAATGCAGTTAATTTATTTCTTTATATCAGCAGTCTTGTTCTGCCAATTTATGCGTGAATTAAGTGTTTTTGTGCTGAAATGTTTGTAAATTTTGAAAATAATGTATGTTGGGGCCCTTTATAAGCTTGTGCAGTCACAAAAAAGAAAAACAGTACTAAGTTTTTGTTCACCGCCATTACATAGCCGCCCTAACAGATATTATTTTCAAAATTTACTAACTTTTCAACACAAAAAAGTTTTTATATCATATTTTTACGGTACTATAGCACACAGTCAACCAGGAATCCTTATAGTTTTGCCAATTTCACAAGCTGAATAGATGTTTTTGTTCATAATGTAAAAAACTATGCAAACTAGTCATTTTCGATAAATTAATCATTCGATGTATTGAGCGTTCGATACCTATTTTGACCGTTCGATATTTTAAACGTTCGATTATTTGTAAATTCGATATTTTGAACGTTCGATTTTTTGACCGTTCGATGAATAGTGTTCGATATTTTGATTTTCGATCATTTGGTATTCGATATGGCGTAGGTAACCCGTGAAAAACGTACCAATGTTAACCTGGCCTAACCTTTACTGAACGCAGCGCAAGCCCCTGCGTGAAGCAGAAGGAAGTCGTCGACGTGCTTTCTGAAAAACATAGTTCACCTTTACTTTGCACGGGCTAGTGTTGCGAAACTATCGATAGTTGATTTCGGAAATCATCTATAGTATCGATAGCTGAATACTATCAGTATACTGCAATACTTTCGATAGTATTGAAGCTCAATATCGAAATTATTATTGATAGTATGGACACTATCGTTAGTATCGGCTATGACTATTGTAATAACAATTGATACTATAGATAGTATCAATATGTTTGCGCTATTGATAGTAGGCTGTGATTCAATAGTATTGTATACATATGTATTTTGGTTGATGTAGCTAGTAAATATTCCGAGGCTGTAATCTTGATGTGACCTGAACGGTATAACGTAAAATAGTGCAATAATCTTTAAGGTGGATTCATTCTGCAATAGCCTCCAAACGTAAATTATACATTAAAGCTACTAAAAGTACGCATATAGCACTCAAATCTATAGATGAACATGTATAATATGTTTTAGCACAAAGGCAATAACAGCGGTAAACAAAAAACCATCTAGTTTTCTGTCATCCACTAAATTATAACTACAGTATTCAATAGTATTGCTATATGTATATATAGCAATACTATTAAAGCAATGGTCATTATCGATGGGACAATACTCAAATCGATATTAATGATTGTTTTTGCAATATTCAGTGGCTACAGTATTGATCGTGTTGACAGTGCATTCAATTTTGAGCATCGATAGTATCGACCCTATCAGTAGTATTGCCGTATGTCGATAGTAGGTATTTACGCTTACGGGGCTATCGATACTATTGCTTTTGCCGAACTATCGATACTAAACTATCACCGAGTGGCAACACTAACGCGGGCCGTTCGTCGTTGTAGTCCCGCGCTAGGCATTCAGCGCCTGCACTAGCTAGAGACCCAAAGTAAACCGGTGCTGGTGCTAAACCTAACAATAAATAATGTATCAAGCTGGTACTGGTAGTAAATACCTACTATCTATTCAAGTTTTATTTAATACTTAAGTATTTTCGATTATATATTGCATTCCATAATGTAGAATAGAAAGAAACGTATTTTTGAAGCATTCGAACTCCAAATTCGCATCTGAAATCCTAAGAATGGTACATAAACTATTTTCAAGGAGATCGTATGCGATACTTGTGAATTTGTATGCGAAATAGAATTCAAATGGTTCAAAAATACGTCTCCTTAACCTAAACTCTTTATTTAATGTTTTATCTTAATATCTCTTTAATAGGCTTGCTTAGAGGTACAAGTATCAGTTAATTTCATCTATGAACGAGGTTTCGAATATTGGGTCTGGCACTCTATAGAAGGCTGCCGTTACACGAATTACACGAATACTTACACGAATTTAATGTTTGTCACTTCAATAAGTATTATGCTTCGGTCGAAAGAGTAAAACTATTATTCAATTTATTAAACCTAGATTATTTGAATAAGGAAGAACGTTTGAACATTGAACAAGTATGTGCGAAATATTCTGACGTTTTTCATTTGCCGGGTGATCGGTTAACAGAACATAAATTAAACATTAAAGGATAATACACCGGTCTATTCGAAACCATATAGAATTCCTCATTCTTTAAAGTCAGAAGTACAAAAGCAAATCAAGGAAATGTTAGATAATGATATAATTGAAGAAGCAAGTCTCAGAATGGTCCAGCCCAGTTTTGTTAGTGCCAAAAAAGTGTGACAAATTAAATGAGAAAAAATGGCGACTTGTTATAGACTATAGACAGTTAAATAATAAGCTCATCAATGATAAGTTCCCACTGCCCAACATTACTGATATTTTAGACTCCTTATCAGATAGTATTTATTTTTCAAACTTAATGGAACATAAATTAAACATTAAAGGATAATACACCGGTCTATTCGAAACCATATAGAATTCCTCATTCTTTAAAGTCAGAAGTACAAAAGCAAATCAAGGAAATGTTAGATAATGATATAATTGAAGAAGCAAGTCTCAGAATGGTCCAGCCCAGTTTTGTTAGTGCCAAAAAAGTGTGACAAATTAAATGAGAAAAAATGGCGACTTGTTATAGACTATAGACAGTTAAATAATAAGCTCGTCAATGATAAGTTCCCACTGCCCAACATTACTGATATTTTAGACTCCTTATCAGATAGTATTTATTTTTCAAAACTCGATTTATCACAAAGTTTTTACCAACTTAATTTAGAGAAAAATTCACGAAAATTTACAGCATTTCAATTAGATAAAATGTATCAAATTACGTTAGATAAAGGTTCGAGAAAATATACAGCTTTTACTGCGGACAAGATGTATCAAATAAAACGTTATCCCATGGGATTGAAAACTTCACCTAGTGATTTTTCAAGATTAATGATAGCGATGTCTGGAATTAATTATCAAGAAGCAATAGTTTATTTAGATGACATTATTGTCATAGGAAAAAGTCTCTGTTCGCATTTACAAAATCTTACTAACGTATTAGAACGTCTAAGACACGTCAATTTAAAAGTTACCCCACTTAAATGTAAACTTCTTCGCACACAAGATTACTAGCAGTGGAATTCTACCAGACCCGAACAAAATTGCATTGCAAAATTACCCAGTCCCACAAAACGCTGACGACGTTAAGAGATTCGTTTCGTTTGCAAACTATTACAGACATTTTGTACTACAATTTGCTAATATCACTTATCCGTTAAATGAATTGTGTAAAAAACAGGCAGTTTTTTAATGGACACTAGATTGTGAAGCATCTTTTAAGAAAATTAAAGAAATACTTATGACCTCTCCAGTATTAGTATACCCTGATTTTTTAATGAATAATACGTTTGTGTTACAAACAGATGCATCTCGTATAGGTTTAGGAGCTATACTATCTAAATCCAGCAGAAACTCGCTACCCGATTATAGACCTTGAATTGTTAGCCATCGTATGGGCTGTCAAACATTTTCGACCATACTTGTATGGTAAGAAATTTAAGGTTTGTACTGACCACAGGCCACTTATCTATCTTTTTGGCCTCAAAGACCCATCTAGTAGACTGACCAAGTTCAGAGAGGAGTATGATTTCGATGTGGAATATGTCCCAGGAAAGACAAACGCGGCCGCGGACGCACTGAGTAGGATAATAATAAATTCTAATGAATTAAAAAGTATGCAAGAAAAAGTCGTTTCAGTTGTGACTCAATCTATGTCACGAAAATTATCCCGCGCTCCAATTGATGCGACCGACGCCCGCCCTACCATCCAAACAAATGATTACCCTACTGTTGTAGAGGTTTTGAAAAAACCTTATAACGTTGTAGAGCTAAGATTCTGTTCGTCGATTGATGATAGGCTTAATAACCCGGATTATATTTATTCCGACTTAAAATATTGCGCATATGTACCGAAAGAGGCTACTATTTTCTTAGAATCTCGGATCATTATCTACCATGCAGGTGTTAGTGAGAGATTTAGAATCATTATGTGATAAATGAAATATCGCTGAACTGCTAATAATAAAAAATAAAAGCAGCGAAAAATATATTAATACTGTTGAAAAAGAAAAAAACGAAAATTTAACTCTGGCAACATTTAATTGTAGGTTTATATTTTTCCCGCCAAATGGCTTCCTCTTGTGACAGTTCAGTTGTTCTTGCTTTATGTGCATCTTGAGTTTTATAATAAAACAGTGTATCAGATCACGTTGTTTTCTCTGATAAGCCCCACTAACTAACAAATACATTTGCAAGTTTATTTGCGAAAAGTATTATAAATGCGCTACGATTATTAATATTAAAAGATGTGACTAGAATCACAGATAAAGACCATCTTAAATGATTTTCACCTATTACCTACAAGTGGTCACGCAGGGACCAATAGAAATAATATATGAAAATTCTATTATTGGCCAGGGTTATCGAATGATGTAATTGACTACGTTAGAAGGTGCAAGCATTGCTAAATACAAAAACATACAAATAAATACATTAAGGAACCAATGGTTATTACTTCAACTGCAACAAGCGCATTTAAACGTATTATTTTTGACATTATGGTGCCCTTATTGCCTGACGATAACAACAATAAGTATATCCTTACAATACAATGCCATTTATCAAAATTTGCCGAAGCCTACGCACTAACGACCAAAGATACAGAAACGGTCGCTAGAGCTTTTGTTAATAATTTTATTTTGAGGTATGGAGTCCAAAAGAAATATTAACTGATAGGGGCACTGAATTTATGTCTTCCGTCATGACTGAGGTATGCACTTTACTCAATATAAAGAAACGGTCTCGTGGACGCACGAGACCGTTGCATTGGTGCACTAGAAAATACTCACTAGAATTTAGGTGCTTAACTCAGAATCCAATGTAAACAAAATAAGAGTAATTGGAGTAATCGGTTACCTTATTGGTGTTTTTGTTTTAATACAACTGTCCACACAAAAACAAAATATTCACCTTATGAATTTGTTTTTGGAAAACATTGTGTACTACCAAATAACTTACAAACGGGTATAGATCCTTTGTATAACTTTGATTCTTACCCCACGGAATTAAAATTCAGGTTGCAAAAGGCGCAAGCGGACGCCAAAGCAAACCTTATATACACCGTGAATTTTTAAATACCCGAGAAAATTAACTAACATACTCAGATATCGACCTACATCGAATTTAAAAAAAAACGGAACGGCGTACGGCGTTGGCGTACGGAAGGAATAACTATGAATGAAAAAAAATTCATTCATAGTTATTCCTTCCGTACGCCACTATTACGCGACCAAATTAGGTGGATTTTGGTTCCGTTAATGTTGGAATGATAATGATTACTATATGAATTAGCAGGACTTTTATGGTGCATATTTTTTAAGGAATGTTAGGGACCTTTTAAATAAATTTCTCATAAAAAAAATTTTTTTATTCGCCAAATTCGATGTATATCGATATCTGAGTGTGTTAGTTATTTTCTCGGGTAATTAAAAATTCACGGTGTATAATAAATATTTAAGAAGACATAATTACGTAAAAACTTGTAATCCTATAGTTCATAACTTTTATAAACCAGGAGATCTTGTATTAATAAAAAAACATTTAGGAGATAAATTATTTGACGAAATAATACCACTGTTGAATATCACTGATTTCATTTTATAAGAATAGGATAAATAATTAGGTAACTCACAAATTATATGCTAATTGTACTTATTAATTATAATTGATATTACGGCCGACAGAGTTTCCTTTTAGCTACCGCTTGGTTCGAACGCTGGCGAGCAACTGTCTGAAAAGCGATCTCTCCCGATACTGCTGCGGTGTTTTCCCCACCACAACTCAATTACGTCAAGTCCTATTCTTGGTCGACAGTTAATGTTGCCAAAATTTGATTAAAATACATCGAATCACGACATTCGGCCATCCGGCACAGTGCAACCTCCCGGTGCACGTCCGCTACTAAATCAGTTGCTTTAACTTTGGTCCCATACCTTAAATATGACATTCTGGGTATATTATATGAATTTACAAGATTGGGATATGTTTAATTAACATCGTAAACAGGTCAATAATTAACCACGTGTAAACTATTATGGTTTCTTAAGCTTACAGATTCAATTCTGGACACATTATGTAAATTTACAAGGTTGGGCTATGTTCAACATTGAGAACACGACAATAAAAGTTTTTAATGGTTTAAACTAACTTAAATAACACATAACATTTCAGACACATAATACTGTGTAGGTACATAACAAATCATATCACGACATTCGTAAAACACAAAACAAGTTTAGTGACACTTAGCATTGCTGGTTAAATATACGACTTACGAACTAGATAATTGAATATTATGCAATAAAAAAAAACATTGCAATAATCTTTAAAAATATTGACTGGGAATCAGAATCAGAATATTATTTCCGAAAAACATTGTAAGTAATCTTGCATGATAAGGGAGTTAGTTGCACATGTTTCACTATTACAAATATGGAAAATTACAAAATTACAGTATGTAAATCTTCTGATTAATTACTTTTTATCAATAAGTGATATGACAGACGGTGTCTCTTAAATTAAAGTAAAATAAAGATAAAATATGTCAGGTAAATTCAGTCGTTTTAGGAATCTTTAATAAATAAAATAAACTTGTGTTTGTTGCAACACTTATAACAAGAGAACGTGTGGACCGATTTTCATGGTTTATGATTTGTTGGATTTGTCTCCGTCCCAATAAAAATATAAAAATGAAAACATTAAAAAAGTTGACGGAAAAAAAAAATTATTTGGCGGTACGAAGTTCGCCGGGACAGCCAGTAGTCAAAATCTTCATGTCATGTATTAATTTATCAATAAGTCACTTAAATAATATAGATTTTAATTGGTTGGGATTTAGTTGTCTTATGTCATCTGGAATTATATTGTAAGTATATCTTTAAACACATTGTAAGGCAGAACACTATTGTCTATTTGGATCCCGTTTTGATCTCGTGTTACTATCACTAGCTTTTATGATCAATTTAATATTAAATTTAACATTTTAAACGCTTAACAATTATTTAAATAAAATATTATATGGTTCTTTAAGCACGAAACATAACGTTCTTTAAAATATTGGTACTGCCTATCGACACTCAGTCTGTGAATCGGCAGAATCAATGCGGTATTTCCGCAAAAACTTTAGGTTTAATAAGAATGCTGTTGTTTTGTATTATCTATGATAGTAGTCTGTGGTAGTATAAAAATAATGTGCAACACTAGCGCCACTTCCTGTGTGTACTTTATTTAAAAAATAAAGCGTTCAGTACGTTAGAAACACTACACGAGTTTTATCAGGTTATGGGCCCAGACCCGCTTAAAATAGTACTAATCTTTATACAGCACAGTAATAATGTCAGGAAATTATTCAGTGAATGTCCCGAAGCTCAAAGGTAGAGATAATTACGATGATTGGGCATTTGCGGTGGAAAATTTTCTCATTCTCGAAGGCATCGACATCCAAAACTGCGAAGCTTTGAGTGTACAAGACAACCGGAAGGCTAAAGCTAAGATGGTGATGACCATTGACCCATCTCTGTACGTCCATATTAAAAGTGAAAATACAGTACATAGCTTGTGGACCAAGTTAAAGTTATTGTTCGACGACTCTGGTTTTACCCGGCGGATAAGTTTACTTCGAACCCTAATCTCTATTCGTCTAGAAAATTGCGAGTCAATGACTGCGTACGTGACACAGCTGGTGGATACAGCGCAGAAGCTGAAGGGTACAGGTTTTGAGATAAACGAAAATTGGGTGGGATCCCTTTTGTTGGCTGGATTGCCGGGCAGGTTCGCGCCAATGATTATGGCCATTGAGCACTCCGGGATGAACATTAGTGCAGACGCTATAAAGACAAAACTATTGGATATGAGCGCAGATTCCGAAATTACGAGGTCTGAGGGTGCCTTTATTGCTAAAAGTTCATACCACCAAAAGGCACGCTCCAAAGATAAAGCAAATGGCGGCGGTCAAGGTCATTCTAACACCGAAAATTCGAACAAGCCAGTTAAAAATGTTAAATGCTATAAATGCAAAAGAACAGAAAACGCACTGCAAAGGCAATATCTGGTCTAGTTAGGACACATAAATACATCAATGCACCTAGCAATTGCTGATAATGATATTTTTGAGAAGTTTTATCAGCCTTTTCTAATTTTAAATTTTTTTCCATTGGGGTATCTGAACTTTTACAGTTAAACATGTTAAATCGTTTTAAAATTATATCAATATAATCCTTTTGATCTATAATAATGCAATTGTTTTGTACAGTTACATTCATCCCTAGACATTTCTTTATTTGACCTAAATCCTTTATGTTAAATTTAACCTTCAATTCAATTTTTAATTTTTCACAGGTATCCTTACAGTTATAGAATACAAAAAAATCATTAACGAACAGAGCAATATAAACTTTAACATTTCCAATGCATTTCATAAATAAACCCAATTCCAGTAAAAACACTTCTACTATTTGGTACCAAGCTCTGGCCGACTGTTTCAGTCCATATATTGCCCTTTTCAGTTTCAGAACTTTATTTTTACAGTTAGGAAAATTAGAACAAGCTGGTATTTCCATAAAAATAGTTTCAGTCAAAAGTCCATTTAGAAAAGCAGTAGGAACATCTAGGTGAACAATATCTAGGTTAAGATCTACACTAAGAGCAAATAACAACCTCAAAGTAGAGTACCTGAGCACTGGTGAGAAGGTTTCCTTAAAGTCTATACCTTTTTTCTGGCTGAATCCTTTTGCCACTAGCCTAGCTCTGTACCGCACTTCACTTTCACTAAACTTTCTTTTGAATACCCACTTGCACTTAACCACTGTTTTATTCACAGGCCTTTCGACCAACTCCCACGCATCCCTGTCACTAAATGACTGCAATTCTTCACTGATTGCACTCTGCCATTGTTCTTTTTCTGATCCATTAATGGCATCGCTTAGAGTTATTTCTTCACCAGAGAAGTCATCTTTAACACACAAGTTTGCATAGCCATAATAATCTGGTTTACGCCGAGTACGCTTTTCTGTCCTTTCAGTACTTTGCTGCTGAGAACTTACTGCTTTATCTTCGGATGTCAATATCATTGACTCATAGGAGCTGTTCTCTGAGTCACTGAACTCCTGTTCTGGTTCATAAGTTTCATCAAACTGCTCATTTTCAGTGTCTGAGCTTGATATGCACTGAACATATTCAGACTGCGTTTCCCCCACTGGATCCTGTATTTCGGCACTTGTGTCGCTACTTCTCTCTTGTACAAAAATCTGTGACATTCTACTGTCATGATCATTTTCCATAACTATGACATCTCTTGATACTGTCACTTTATGTGTCAAGGGGTCATATAGTCTATAACCCTTAATGTTTTCAGCATATTCAACAAGAAATAACTTCTCTGCCTTCTTATACCATTTTTGACGTTTCTCTTTCGGGATGTGTGTCATGACTTAGCTTCCAAAGACTTGAATATGGGCCATATTTGGCTTTTTTCCCATCCATAATTCAAATGGAGTTTTCAGATGAAGACCCGCAGCTGGAGACCTGTTTTTTAAGTAAACTGCAGTATGGACTGCTTCTGCCCACAATACTTTGTCAAATTGAGCATCTGAAAGCAGGCATCTGGCCTTTTCTGCTATAGACCTATTATATCTTTCACAAAGCCCATTTTGTTGAGGGGTATATGGGTTTGTCTTCTGATGTATAATAACGCACTGCTTTTAGCAGCTATGGAAAATTATATGAAGCAGTGCGGCATTATACATCAGAAGACAAACCCATATACCCCTCAACAAAATGGGCTTTGTGAAAGATATAATAGGTCTATAGCAGAAAAGGCCAGATGCCTGCTTTCAGATGCTCAATTTGACAAAGTATTGTGGGCAGAAGCAGTCCATACTGCAGTTTACTTAAAAAACAGGTCTCCAGCTGCGGGTCTTCATCTGAAAACTCCATTTGAATTATGGATGGGAAAAAAGCCAAATATGGCCCATATTCAAGTCTTTGGAAGCTAAGTCATGACACACATCCCGAAAGAGAAACGTCAAAAATGGTATAAGAAGGCAGAGAAGTTATTTCTTGTTGAATATGCTGAAAACATTAAGGGTTATAGACTATATGACCCCTTGACACATAAAGTGACAGTATCAAGAGATGTCATAGTTATGGAAAATGATCATGACAGTAGAATGTCACAGATTTTTGTACAAGAGAGAAGTAGCGACACAAGTGCCGAAATACAGGATCCAGTGGGGGAAACGCAGTCTGAATATGTTCAGTGCATATCAAGCTCAGACACTGAAAATGAGCAGTTTGATGAAACTTATGAACCAGAACAGGAGTTCAGTGACTCAGAGAACAGCTCCTATGAGTCAATGATATTGACATCCGAAGATAAAGCAGTAAGTTCTCAGCAGCAAAGTACTGAAAGGACAGAAAAGCGTACTCGGCGTAAACCAGATTATTATGGCTATGCAAACTTGTGTGTTAAAGATGACTTCTCTGGTGAAGAAATAACTCTAAGCGATGCCATTAATGGATCAGAAAAAGAACAATGGCAGAGTGCAATCAGTGAAGAATTGCAGTCATTTAGTGACAGGCATGCGTGGGAGTTGGTCGAAAGGCCTGTGAATAAAACAGTGGTTAAGTGCAAGTGGGTATTCAAAAGAAAGTTTAGTGAAAGTGAAGTGCGGTACAGAGCTAGGCTAGTGGCAAAAGGATTCAGCCAGAAAAAAGGTATAGACTTTAAGGAAACCTTCTCACCAGTGCTCAGGTACTCTACTTTGAGGTTGTTATTTGCTCTTAGTGTAGATCTTAACCTAGATATTGTTCACCTAGATGTTCCTACTGCTTTTCTAAATGGACTTTTGACTGAAACTATTTTTATGGAAATACCAGCTTGTTCTAATTTTCCTAACTGTAAAAATAAAGTTCTGAAACTGAAAAGGGCAATATATGGACTGAAACAGTCGGCCAGAGCTTGGTACCAAATAGTAGAAGTGTTTTTACTGGAATTGGGTTTATTTATGAAATGCATTGGAAATGTTAAAGTTTATATTGCTCTGTTCGTTAATGATTTTTTTGTATTCTATAACTGTAAGGATACCTGTGAAAAATTAAAAATTGAATTGAAGGTTAAATTTAACATAAAGGATTTAGGTCAAATAAAGAAATGTCTAGGGATGAATGTAACTGTACAAAACAATTGCATTATTATAGATCAAAAGGATTATATTGATATAATTTTAAAACGATTTAACATGTTTAACTGTAAAAGTTCAGATACCCCAATGGAAAAAAATTTAAAATTAGAAAAGGCTGATAAAACTTCTCAAAAATATCATTATCAGCAATTGCTAGGTGCATTGATGTATTTATGTGTCCTAACTAGACCAGATATTGCCTTTGCAGTGCGTTTTCTCAGTCAATATAACAATTGCTATAATGAGACACATTGGAAACATTTAAAAAGAGTTTTGAAATACCTAAATAAAACAAAAATTTGTGGGTTAAAATATGTAAAAGGTGATTGTAATATAATAGGATATGTTGATGCTGATTGGGCATCATGCTCAATAGACAGAAGGTCTTATACTGGGTTTATTTTTAAGATGTCTGGATGTGCAATATCATATGAATGTAAAAAACAAAAAACGGTTGCCCTATCCAGCACAGAAGCCGAGTATATGGCTCTTACTGAAGCATGTAAGGAAGCAATTTACTTACAAAACTTAATATCAGAAATAATTAAAAACAAAATTGAAAATGTTCCAATAACTTTATTAAGTGGTAACCAAAGTTCACAAAAGTTGGCATCTAATCCTTTATTTTACAGAAGAACAAAACACATTGATGTTCGACATCATTTTGTTAGAGAATGTGTAAGAATAGAATAGAATAGAATAGAATAGAATAGAATAGAATAGAATAGAATAGAATAGAATAGAATAGAATAGAATAGAATAGAATAGAATAGAAAATATTTATTTGACACACACATCATACATAGAATACAAAAGAATTAAGATTAGAAAAAAAAAATGTGTCAAAAAGGCCCCCGCTCAGCATTTGTAACTTTGTAACTAATAATTTGATAAAATATCTTATTTGCCCACTACTGTAATGCCAGCAGATATGCTAACAAAGAGCCTTTGTAATGTGAAACATTATAAATTTATGAGTGCTATAGGGCTGCCACAGATATTATAAATAGTTAAAAAAAAAAAACTGTTTAAATTTTTATAGAGTGCTTATTATTTTTATAAGTGGGGGTGTTGTTTTGTATTATCTATGATAGTAGTCTGTGGTAGTATAAAAATAATGTGCAACACTAGCGCCACTTCCTGTGTGTACTTTATTTAAAAAATAAAGCGTTCAGTACGTTAGAAACACTACACGAGTTTTATCAAATGCGTATGTCCATTAAGTGTTTTTTGTTTTTAACTAAATATTGTTTTATATGCTGGAGTTGCACTCTTGAAACATATATATGATGCTTGGGAGAGTAAGCAAGATGGTTTAGGTGTCTTTTGTGATCTTTCAAAAGCTTTTGATTGTGTAGGTAGATCATCAAACTTTACTTAAAAAACTGAGACATGTTGGTGTATCAAAAAAGTCTTTAGATTTAATAAATTCATATCTCACAGGTAGAACGCAAAAAGTATGTATAAATGGAGCCGAGTCTTCCGGATCACCTCTAACTATGGGTGTACCGCAGGAATCGATATTAGGACCGCTGTTGTATCTTATATATATATATATATATATATATATATATATATAAATGACCTTCCTTACTTTACAAAAGATCTATGTGAGATGGTATTATTAGCAATTTAGGATTTCTGACTGAGTAGTAGGGAGGTATTTCCTATAAAAGCAACCGAGAGGGGGAACCGGCTCTCACTCCGTTTGCATTCGTCGCGCGAGGTAGACGTAGGCTTGTTGTGTTCTTTCTGGCGTTCGTTATTTTTTTATTGTTATTCCGTAGTTAGTTAGTTTCGTAGTTTTTGTGTGTTTGTAAAATCGAGTAGTTTATGGGGAAAGCCTCTTTTCAGTTTTGGTTCTTTTGTATAGTTTAGGTTAAATAAATTCCTTTTTTTTAAAACTTAACCAGTGTCTGATTTCCAATATCAGAACTGGGATAAAGAATTCATTCCCACTTTCATCTTGCCATCAATTTTTTTTACCATTTTTCAAATATTGGCAGTTGGTCGATTTTCCGTTTGTTTACATAATCTCTATGGCTTAAATCGTTATTGGACGATAATAGACGCGTCGAGTCGATCCTGTTCTCGCCATTTACGCTCACCTGCGTCACGCAACAAACATTCCCGGGATCGAGATCGTTCTAGATCTCGACGCTCACGTTACTTACCTCAATCACCATGTTCTAGGCGCTCGCGAAATCGGCGTTCGCGGGATCGCCGTTCGCGGGGCCGACACTCGCGTACTCAATCGCCATGTTCGAGACGCTCGCGAAACCAACGTTCGCGGGATCGCCGTTCGCGAGGCCGACGTTCGCGTAGCCACTCGCGGGGCCGACGTTCGCGTAGCCACTCGCGGGGCCGACGTTCGCGTAGCCACTCGCGTGGACATACACCACGCTCAAAACGCTCGCGTACACGTTCGCGTGGCTATTATTTCGCAGATAGATGTTGTGACCTGGGTCGCAGTGACGATCGTCGGCAGCACGACTATAGCGTTAGCCGCGCCAGGGCACTGTCACAGAGCGCGCGCACCCCGCCGCTGCCTCATGTGCCTCCACCACTAAGTAACTGTGAGTCTTGGAGTGCTGTGCTTGCGCGGCTAGAGGCACTCGAGGGAGGATCACGCTTGCCAATGTCGGCAGAGCCAACTACCATAGCGCAAGGTACGGAGCAGATTGTAGAAGCCATACAATCTCTAAGAACTGTAAGTACTCATAGTTATTATGTTTCAAACTTCGACCCAAGTATTCATGACGTAGATTTGTGGTTTAGCGAGGTTGATAGGGCTAGACTTGCAAATAAATTGGACGAGCGCGAATGTCTCTCTCGAATAGGTCACTGTTTAAAGGGAGACGCGAAGTCATGGCTTAACGAGTGGGTCTCTAATGACCGTACGTGGACTAATTTTAAATTGGATTTTAAACCATTGTGCGTTAAAAGAATTGACTCAGCCGGAATTTTATTCGAAGTTTTATCCACGAATTCAGATAAATATCAAACCTATGCAGAGTACGCGCGTAGATCGTTACTACGTCTACGCATAGTTAAGGGCATTAGTGACGAGTTAATAATGAAAATCGTTTTAAGAGGTATTGTTGAACCACAAGTGATAGCCACTGCGATTAACGCTAACCTGAATACTTCTGATTTGGTCATTTACTTGTCTACTTTTGTTAAACCCTTGAAAAGTGTAATAAATCCCCGTTCAAATGCCCAAGTCTCTTCTAATAAAACTGATGGCGGTATCAGGTCCCAGGGTTTCAGAAAGCATTCAATGGGTAGTAGCAAATGTTTCCTATGTGGTGAGCTTGGTCATAAACAAGTTGTGTGTCCTAAGCGTCCTAAGTTTTCTGATCCTAAATCATCTAGTACTCGGCAGATCCCACCTGAAAAGAAACTCGGTAGTACTACCGCGGTGACGTGTGCTTATTGCAAAAAGCCAGGTCATGATATCAAGACATGTTTTGCTAAGCAACGCGTTGATCAGCAGCAGCGAACTAAAAACAACGTCAATTTCTGCTCTGCTCCTTCGCATAGGCGCAAAGACATCGTGGTTGGTGTTGTTCAGGGCATTCCAGTTGACATTTTAATAGATAGTGGTGCTATTGGTGTCTCCCTTATATCCTCTTCAATTGTAAATCATTTCTCTTGTACAAAGAAAGCTACAGATTGTCAAATAAAGGGTGTTGGCGAATCAGTTACACAAATAGATTCGTATGTTACGTTAACATTAGAGTTGGAGGGTATTTATTTAGAAGTAGATTTGCTAGTCGTGCCAAGTGAATGTATGAATGCTCCTATCATTACAGGCACGGATGTGCTAAATAGAGATGGTGTCATTTATATACGAACCAAGGATACTCAACGTATTGTCCGCAATTCCAGTCCATTAGTGGTGTCCACTGTGGAGTCGAATGCGCAGCCAGTAGTTAACACCCCCTTAACAGGTGATGATTTGACCAAGTTACAAGTAATTTTAAATGAACACTCTGAACATATGATTTCGGGCACTGCCACGTCTACAGTTACTACTGGACGTATGCGCATTCAACTCAATAGTCATGTCCCTGTAAATTATCGCCCTTATAAAATGTCTTATGACGAAAAAATAAAAGTTCGGAACATTATTCAAGATCTTATATCTAAGGGGATAATACGCGAGTCGGAGTCGTTTGCTCGTTTTTGTGTACCGAAATTGAGTACTTGGGGCGCGTAATATCAAACGGGGAGGTGAGACCTTCGCCTGGTAAATTCAAGGCTCTGGCTAATTCCAGTCCTCCTCAAAATGTTAAGCAAGTGCGGCAATTCCTAGGTTTAGCGCGCTATTTTCGCAAATATATCCCAAACTACTCGACTGAGACAGCGTGTATAGCGCGTCTGATTCGCAAGAATGTTCCATTCGTATGGGGACCTGAAGAAGAACGCATTAGGCAGGGAATTGTTGCAAGTCTGACAAGCGCTCCCGTGCTAGCGATATTCGATCCAAACCTACCCGCGGAAGTGCATACAGATGCGAGTAGTTTGGGGTATGGTGCGGTTTTGTTGCAAGTCCGTATGGATGGTTCTAAACGCGTAGTAGCCTACTACAGCCAGGCGACCAAGGGAGCCGAGTCGAAGTACCATTCGTACGAGCTCGAGACCCTGGCTGTGGTAAAAGCGCTTCGTCACTTTAGGCATTACTTAGTGGGCACACATTTTACTGTAGTAACGGATTGTAACGCCCTAAAAGCCACTCAAAATAAAAGAGACTTGCTCCCACGTGTGGCAAGATGGTGGATATATCTGCAGGATTTTAATTACACTATCTCATATAGAAAGGGCACCATGTTGCCGCACGCGGATTACCTAAGTCGTAACCCTGTAAGTAATATAAACAGGCCACGTAATTGGGCTCAGATTGCTCAGGCTGGGGATGAAGAAACCCGTAATATGATTCAGGCTTTAGAACGTGGGGGAACTTGATTCGTCGCGATACGTAGTACGAAATGATGTGCTGTACTATCGGTACAATCAGGTGGGGGAAGAGACGAGGCTCCTCTGTTTTATACCAAAGGGTCAACGTCTCAGCCTTCTCCGAATCTTTCACGATGAGCATAGTCATATTGGTACCGATAAAACATTAGACCTAATACTCAAACATTTCTGGTTTCCTGGTATAAGGACTTTTGTAAAGAAATATATACGCCATTGTATTACCTGTATTGCACACAAGCGAGTCCCTCGCGCACCTCTGCAGCCTATATCCTCCTGGCCTAAACCAGATGTGCCCTTCGACACGCTTCATATGGATGCGCTGGGCCCTTTGCCGGAGTCGAAAGGCTTCAAACACGTAATGCTGGTTGTTGATGCCTTTACCAAGTATTGCCTACTTACGCCCATTCGCTGTCAAGACTTCGTGGAACTAAAGCGAGTGTGCCAAACCGTCATATCTTTATTTGGTACTCCACGTTTAATAATATCAGATCGAGGCCGGATGTTCGAGTCAGCGGGCTTCAGGTCATGGATGCAGGTTCTAGGTGTAGAACTTCATTACATTACACCTGAAATGCATCGTTCTAATGGGCAAGTTGAACGGTATGTTCGCACGGTCCTGAATATGCTCAGGATCGAATTCAATTACAGAAAACATGAATGGGCTGATGAACTGTGGCAACTCCAATTGATTCTCAATTTAACTCGGCAGAAGACTACGCAGACCTCCGCATTAAACCTGCTGGTGGGACACGAAAATGCAACACCAGCAATGAGAGCCCTTGTGCGAGATGTGGCACTTGACTCTAAATACAGTCAACCGCGAGTCTAGGAGGGAGATCGCAAGGCATAGGACGGCCGAACGGCTGTCAGAAAACCAGATAGCTATGGACGCTCAGGTTAATCGGGACAGACGATCCCCTCGTGTTTTTAAGGAAGGCGATCTTGTCTTTATAATTAAGTATGCTCAATCCACAGGCAAACTTGATCACGGCATGCGCGGGCCCTACAAAGTGGTTCGTGGCTTGCCTCATGGGCGGTACGAGTTGCGGCTTGTGGCTGGCTCGTATGGGAAGACGACCTATGCTGCTGCACAGTACATGGTCCCTTGGGGAGGTGAATGGACTCCCGAATCTTGTGCCGCTTTCTTCGATGGTGAGTGGCGTGTATTGCGACTTTCCAGAAGGATAGTGCGCCTCGGTCTTGCGACTACTCTGAGGAATGGTGCACTCTGTGTTGCGACTATTCTGAGGAGTAGTGCACTCTTGTCTGCGACTATTCAAATGAGTAGTTCGCCTCTTGTTGAGCTCTGTTGGTGTGGTACACTCAGAAATAAGGGTGTGCCCACGACTCTGGAAGCTGGTCGGCTTTGCAAACCGATCAGTCGCTGTGAAGTGTACGTTCACACTATTAAGCATGTTTCCTTATTTAGTTCTGTGATAATAAAATTAGTTATCCGTATGTTTGTGCTCTATGGAATTAGAATGCTTATCTATTATCTATGCAATGACGGTCAATTCAACTATAGGCAAATGTGAGTTCCGCTTTAGAGCACGGATATACAGATATAGGGTTTTAGTTTATAAGGTGTTGTGGTATGACGATGTAAACTAACCTGACACAATGAATTTGCACGGGGTTGATATGGCCTGTATTTGCGTTTAGTAACGATGTTGCCCTGCTTACAGCTAATGACACAGAAGACGTTGCGGAACAAGACCTATCAGATCATTCAACGGGACCAGAGCAGCACCATTCCATGCCGTTACACGAACCACAACCAGGGCCCTCGTCAAGGCCGGATGACTTACAGTCAAGGCCTGCACGAGGATAAGACATGCCTGAGCTTGAGTAGTAAAGAAAAACCTGACGAGGGCGTCAGGGTATCAGGAGAGGCCGTCTTAGCAATTTAGGATTTCTGACTGAGTAGTAGGGAGGTATTTCCTATAAAAGCAACCGAGAGGGGGAACCGGCTCTCACTCTCGTTTGCATTCGTCGCGCGAGGTAGACGTAGGCTTGTTGTGTTCTTTCTGGCGTTCGTTATTTTTTTATTGTTATTCCGTAGTTAGTTAGTTTCGTAGTTTTTGTGTGTTTGTAAAATCGAGTAGTTTATGGGGAAAGCCTCTTTTCAGTTTTGGTTCTTTTGTATAGTTTAGGTTAAATAAATTACTTTTTTTAAAACTTAACCAGTGTCTGATTTCCAATAGTATTGTTTGCAGATGATACATAAATAATTTTCAAAATCAAAAGGGGCCAAGAATCTTTCGACTATGTCAATAACGTCCTCTCGCAAGTATTGTATTGGTTTACTACCAACAATCTTTTGCTCAATGCGAACAAAACTAAATGCATTAAATTTACAATGCCTAATGTAAGACAGGTCTCAACGCATATTATTGTAAAAGATGAACAACTAGATACGACTAATTCCTCAACGTTCTTAGGAATAACTTTACATTCCCGTTTGCAGTGGGGTGCTCATATTGAGGCTTTATCGGGAAGACTTAGTTCAGCTGCTTAATTGCGCACACATTGGATTCGTCATGTTGATGTAGCGTTGGATGCTAATTAGATGCATATTAATTAAACTTTTATAAAACTCAAGCCATGCGTTTCCCAATTCCTGGTCAAGTGTAAAGTCCCAGTCAATGCGTGTAAAGGGTTACATTACTGCGTTGTTAGCAAAAACAATACCGAGTCGGGCGCGCAGCGCTCACAGGGCAGTCGTCTCCCGCTCGTTCCCGAATCTAGACACACCTAGGCATATTTGCTAGGCACGTAACATATAAGTTATTTTCGGACTGTGTAATCTTCCAATTGAGAAATAATATATCCGGACATTCGTGAACTGACTCTGTGGTTTCCGTTAATTCCCTAAAACCTTCTGATAGTCTCGGAGGGTAGTAGATACAACGCTCGCGCTACAAATTAGTGACACCCGATCCGGAACACTTGGTGACCACGTGGCGGCGACTCCATTTCAAGTCGGATACGGGAACGAGCACACCAACCACGGTTCACATCGGGCATACAACCACAACGTCAACATGACTGAAACAGAGCAGAAACCAGACGTCATGCAGATATCCGTATCATCTTGCATACCAGATTTCTGGACGGATCAACCGGCGCTATGGTTTATCCAATTCGAGGCAGTTGTCGGACCGCACAAAGCCAGCGACGAATCGTGTTACCAGCTTCTTATCGCCAAGCTCGGCAAGCAAGTCATCCAGGAGGTTGCCGATCTTCTCTCGTCCCCACCGGAAACCGGGAAGTTCAAAGCGCTGAAACAACGCCTCACCAACGCCTACGAGGAATCGGAGACTCAACGCATCCAGAAGCTAATCGGAGACATGCAGCTCGGCGAACAAAAACCTTCACAGTTACTTTGTCGCATGCACACACTCGCAGGCTCGAGAATGACGCAGCAAACACTACTTGTATGTAGCAAAACCACCTCCCGGCAGATGTACGCACCATGCTAGCCGCTACCACCCTCGAGGACGTCGAAAAATTAGCCGCAGTCGCTGACAAAGTCATGAACACCAGCAAACCGATCGAGATCGCTTCTGTATCGCATCAACCAGACGGTCGAGCTGACGCAATAGCAAACCTAAACCCTAAAGTCGCGGAACTACGAAAAAGCAGGCAGTACGGAAAACCTTCGCAACCAGCACGCAATCGCAGCACCAGCCGAAACGATAGCCGATCAACCACGTCAAACAACGACGAACGTCTTTGCTATTACCACCAACGGTTCGGGAGCAAAGCGAAGAAATGCCGTGACCCGTGCGCCTGGAACGACAAAACGGAAAAGCCCAAGGAAAACTGAACGCCGTGCAGTCAACGACGGAACACTGCATTGGAGGTACTAACCGTCGCTTTTTAGTAGACACAGGGGCAAATGTATCAGTCCTTCCGACTAATCAAATTCCGTTATCAAACGTGCAATTGTAAATACAGATAGTCAATTTACGCTATTTGCCCCGAACGGTACAATAAAAACGTTTGGTACACACACTATGACCTTAGACTTAAAATTAAGACGCGGATTTCGATGGACTTTCATCATAGCAAATTTTAAACAACCCATAATCGGAGCCGATTTTCTAAGCCATTATGAGTTGTTAGTCGACTTAAGTTCCCGAAGGTTAATTGATAACACGGAACATAGATGTTGCGGTCGCTGCAGAGCCCTATTTTGTCCCGGAGGGACACTCTAACTGGGCAGGCTCTGCCGACCAGAATGTAGTCATCGTTGCCCGCACAGGCCCGCAAGCCTTACCGATACGGACGCTGGAGCGGGGGCCCGGATACGTCGCAGCGGCATGGAGGGAGATTACTGTTGTGGGAGTCTACTTCTCCCCAATAGATCCCTCTACCAAATCGAGGCGTACCTCGAGGCTCTTAGTCCGGTGATTCGGAGACTGTCGCACCGCCAGATTCTTCTGCTCGGCGATCTGAACGCCAAGTCCCTAGCCTGGGGAAGCCCCTTTCCCAATCCTCAGGGCGGCGTTCTAGAGGAATGGATCGCCGAGCACGGCTTGGCACTGCTTAACACGGACACAGGTGGGAACCTGTGTCCGGGAGCGGGGGGGATCTGTGGTGGACTTAACGCTCGCCACCCCCGCCCTCGCGCACAGGATCGGCCAATGGCGCGTTCTGGGAGCGGAGGAGACACTCTCGGACCACATATACATCCGCTTTGAGTCCTCCTCCGCCCAAAATCATCGACCTGCGCCGGTCTCCCACCAGCTACTCCCGAGATGGGCCTTAACACGCCTTGACCGGGAGATGGCAAGACACGCGGCCCTTATCGAGGACCTGGCCTACGGGCAAAATTCGGAAAGCGTTGACGAGGCCGCGGTCCGCTTCCGAACAGCCATGGCAAAATGCCTCAATGCCAAGAGCACGGCTTCAGCCCAACCGCAGACAGGTTTACTGGTGGAGCGATGAGATTTCCACTCTACGCTCCACTTGTAATGCCGCGCGAAGGGCTATACTTCGCTGTCGCAGGCGGCATCACACACTGGAAGAGGAGGCCCACAACCGCGCCGCTCACAAGGTGGCTAAAAAAGCCCTCCAGCGGGTCATCTGTGTCGCTACGGAGCAGGCGCGATCCGAGACCTTGGAGGACCTGAACAGGGACCCATGGGGGCGTCCGTGTCTAGCAGTGCGGAATAAACTCCGCACAATGACGGCCCTCATCACGGAAACGCTCGATCCCCTCTTCTGCGAGCGTGTCCTTGACCACCTATTCCCGGAGCGTGGTCCTCACGATCGTCTCGACTTTGCGACCACCCCGGCTACCTGCGGCATCATCTGTTCCCATGGTCTCCGACGAGGAAATGGAGATGGCTACAGAGCAGCTGAAGGGCAAAAGCACGGCCCCTGGCCCAGACGGCGTCCCAGGACGCGTACTGCGTATAGCCCTCGAACACCTTGAGGGCCGGCTTCGGGAGACCTTCAACCTGTGTCTCAGGTCCGGAAGGTTCCCGAAGCCGTGGAAGGAGGGGAGGCTCTGCCTCATATCCAAGGAGGGCAAACCTCCCGACTCGCCGTCGGCCTATCGGCCAATAGTCCTGCTCGACGAGGCGGGGAAGCTGTTTGAAAAAATAATAGCATCCCGCCTCACCAAGCACCTCCAGAACGTCGGTCCTGATCTGTTGCCTGCCCAGTTCGGGTTTAGAGCTGGGCGGTCGACAAATGATGCGATCGCTGAACTAAAGGCGTACGCCCAAGAGGCAGTTAACGCTAGAAAACGGGTGCTGGCGGTCTCCGTAGACATTGAAAACGCCTTCAACAGCTTCCCATTTTCAACCATTATAGAGGCACTCTGATTCCATGGAGTGCCTATCTACCTGGTGAGGCTGTTGGAGGACTATCTCAATGAGAGGAAGATAGTGTACACGGTTGGGGAGGGGATGCTGGAGCGAAGGGGGATGCGATGCGGCGTCCCACAGGGATCGGTCCTAGGACCGACCCTGTGGAGCATCGGGTTCGACTTCGTCCTCCGGAACCGGCCTCTTCCCCGTACGCGTGTGCTCTGCTACGCGGACGAGAGCCTACCGCACCGTAGCGCATGACGTGGCCTTAGCCCTCGCGGGAATGCCTCCGTGGGACCTAGAGGCAGGAGTTCTCGCCGCAACATACGAGTGGCGGCGTGAGCGAAGGCTAGAGGGCGAACGCCCATCGTTGGAGGAGGCAGTTCGCATTAGAACACGCTCTCATGAGCATCTGGTGCGGGCCTGGTCTCGCAGGTTGGAATCCAGTCGTTATGGGGGTCCGGCGAATCGCACCATCGGCGCCATTGGCCCGGTTCTCGACGATTACACGACGTCACGGCTCCCTCACCTACCGCATGGTGCAGGTCCTAACCGGGCATAGCGCCTTTGGTTGGTACCTGTACCATGTGGCGGGGAGAGAGCGGACCCCTGAGTGCCATGAGTGCGGCGCTGCGGAGGATACAGCTGACCACACCCTACGGGAGTGCTCAGCATGGGTCCAGCAGCGCCGTACTCTGACCTCAGTGGTCGGAGGGGACCTCTCGCTTCCCAGTATGGTTAGAGCTAGACATGGACGATTTCATGAGTAGCAGGTGAAAAATCATATGATTTGAAACATTTGTCACACCTGCTATTTTTTATCATATTGACTGCTACAAATCACAGACTGTGAAATCATACAATATCATGCGCATTTCTTTTCATTCGTTGATGACATGTAGCAGAGCGGGTCTAGCGAGCGCACTTGAGCGAAGGCCTTGAGCGCGCGAGCGAGTAGGAATGATTTGCTACAGGTGCGTGTTAGAAAAAGACAAACATGCTGTGCTATTTTTTATGCCATCATAGGTGACGAACGATAACGATACTGAGCATTTTAAGAGCTTTAAACTTATGAGCGTAAAGTTTAGATTCGTTTGTCATGATTTTTCTAACGAGTGGCAGGTTGAAACCTTCCGTTTGTTGAATTTTATGCTGAGCGCCGTAAGGTTTAGATTATCTTGTTATGATTTTGTAGTAGGGCACGTCGAGCTCGTTTTGCTTACAATGAAATTTCGATATTAGTAAGTATGAATTATGATTTTATGATGTTTTCAAATTCACTAGTCGCCCGGTGATGACTGATAGGTGCGTTACGTAATTTGAGTGCTATTTATGTTTATTAAAATTTGTTTTGTTTGTGAAGAGTGTAGCATTGTAAATAAATGTTGTAAATTGTAAACGAATATTTAGTTTGTAGACTTTGTAGTTATTTGACTCAGGTCAGGACTTCAATAACAATTTGTTTGAAAAAAATATGCTTAAATAATACACATAGCACATTACGTAGCGCACGAACTATATACTTATTATCACATTTCATAAAAAAGTAGCAAAGTAGCAAGGAGCAACTGTTCACAATAAATCATATTTCATTTTATGTAGCAAATAGCAATATTGTTACATTATGACACTGCGAAAAAAAATCATTGCCAATGATTTATCACAGGTGATTTCATATGACAATGAATGAAAAATAGCAATCATTGCCATGCCTAGTTAGAGCCATGCTGGGCAGCGAGATGGCTTGGGGGGCAGTGGCCTCCTTTTGCGAGGACGTGATGTCGCAAAAGGAGGCTGCGGAGCGGGTCAGGGAGGAAGACCCTCAAGCTGACCCAATCCGACGTAGAAGAGGGGGGAGGAGGAGAAGGCGTTACGCCGAGCTCAACTTCCCCCTAGCGGGCTAGAGAGTGCGGAGCGGGGGCCCCGAACTCACATTGCACAGCCTGCGAGTGGGGGGTGATCTGTCGTGTACAGGATCAATAAAACCAATAATAAAACCAATAAAACCAATTTATTTTTGCAAATAGGCTTAAACTAAGCACTTTTACACGTCCCATTGTTATTTTATTCCCTACCACTGCTTCGGGACAAGTTTGGGCCAAGTTTGGGATCACCCGAACCATATGCCTGAGGCCCGGCATAGTTAGCCGTACGTGGGCGATGCATGGATAGCTCTCCAGAATACGGGTACCCATTAGGCATGGCAATGATTGCTATTTTTCAGTCATTGTCATATCACAAAATAATCACCTGTGATAAATCATTGGCAATGATTTTTTGTCGCCGTGTCATAATGTAACACTTTTGCTATTTGTTACTTAAAATGAAATATAATTCATTGTGAACAGTTGCTCCTTGCTACTTTGCTACTTTTTTATGAAATGTCATATATATTTCGTGCGCTACGTAATGTGCTATTTGTGTGTATTATTTAAGCATTTTTTTTTAAACAATTAACTTCCCCTCATACTTGTACAGGCTTGGGACTGACAATGTAAAATTTTTCATGTGAATTTTTTTTAAATCCTGAATGTGTGAGTAAACTTATTTTTACATTGGCGTATGCACCTATCAGTCATCACCGGGCGACTAGTGAATTTAAAAACAACATCATAAAATCATAATTCACACATAAAACGAAATTTCATTGTAAACAAAACGAGCTCGACGTTCCCTACTATAAAATCATAACAAGATAATCTAAACCTTACGGCGCTCAGCATAAAATTCAACAAACTAGAAGGTTTCAACCTGCCACTCGTAACAAAAATCATGACAAACGAATCTAAACTTTACGTTCATAAGTTTAAAGCTCTTAAAATGCTCTGTATCGTTATCGTTCGTCACCTATGATGGCATAAAAAATAGCACAGCATGTTTGTCTTTTTCTAACACGCATCTGTAGCAAATCATTCCTACTCGCTCGCGCGCTCAAGGCCTGCGCTCGCTAGACCCGCTCTGCTACATGTCATCAACGAATGAAAAGAAATTTGCGCATGACATATGATTTTACAGTCTGTGATTTGTAGCAGTCAATATGACAAAAAGTAGCAGGTGTGACAAATGATTTTCAAGTCTTATGATTTTTCACCTGCTCCTCGTGATATCGTCCATGCCTAGTACCCATGTATCGCCTTCATACGTAAGTGTGGTACACCGCTGGTTTTTAGTAGGTGACCTCGCCGGGGGACAGTGCTTCTCACTGTCTCCCGACGAGGGAGTCCCACATAACCGGGCTGCTCCCCCGAGGCGGCCCGGTATGCGAAAAGCATTTCTCCAGCGACAAAATAAAAAAAGGTTAATTGATAACATAACTAAACTTAACGCTATTGCACAAATCTCTAATTGTAATGATCCATCCGTCAAAACGATAGACATTAATAACGAGTATCGCGATTTATTGGATTATTATTCTAGCATAACAAGACCAGTATCTTTCAAAGAACCCCCACAGCACTCTGTCTTCCATTACATCGAAACAAAGGGACCACCAGTGCACGCCAGGGCCAGACCTTTGCGGCCCGACCGATATAAAAGGGTAAGGGACGAATTTTTTCACATGCAGGAATTAGGTATATGCCGACCATCGATGAGCCCGTGGGCGAGTCCATTGCACGTCGTACCGAAAAAAAACGGCGACATGCGGCCTTGTGGTGATTACCGGCAGCTCAACGCCATCACCAAGCCGAACCGCTATCCAATTCCCCATGCGGGGGCATGGACGACTTCACGTACTTTTTAGCAGGTAAAAAAATATTTTCTCGCATCGACGTAAATAAATCGTATCATTTTATCCCGGTAAATCCTGACGACGTTGAAAAAACAGCCGTAATCACGCCTTTCGGACTATTCGAGTTCACAAGGATGCCCTTCGGAATACGAAATGCAGCCCAAACCTTTCAACGGTTTATGCATACCGTATTACAAGGTCTTGATTTTTTATTTCGTTTCGTTTCATTTGTGACGTCATAATCGGAAGTAATGATGAGCTGCAGCACCGCGAACATCTACGCCTACTCAGTGTTTTTTTTTACCCGAAAAAGTGACATGCTGTTTTGATCAGTACTATCACAAGTTTAACTCATTAACAATGTAAGACTAAAACAGCCAGGTGACAACTGGCCATAGTTTTTTTTTTAAACATTTAAAAAAGTTGACCTTGCACTGGGTCAAACTACAATTTTATTATTATTTCAAGAAAAGTACACACTTAGCTTTTCTTAGTATAACAGGTAGATACGTTGGTTTATGGCAAACATTATCGCACACATAGTTATTTAAAAGTAGTTATAGAAAAGACAATATAATTTATTTTAGAATTTAAGAAACTATTATTTTCCTCTTTTTCTACGCCAAACTAGAATCTCTGCTTAGGTCAGATAAATGTCTTAAAATAAGCTCTACCGCCCATAATTTTGCTGTATTCCAACTCCGCCAATTATCGGGGAAAAAAAAATTACTTTAAAAAATTGACCTTACGTAATTAAAGAAATAAAAATTAAATAATAATTTAATACACTTTTAGACTCAGTATAATATTTTTTATTGTATGAATTTGTAGCTTTTGATTTATTTTAAGCAGCGTTCAAAAAAGGTATTTTTTCGATGAAAGGTTGGGTTGTGTGTAGAACGGGAAGGGGTTCATCCTCGTTAGGCTTTAGCTAAACCTCGTGCTAATACACGCAACCTGGAGGAAAGGGGGTGAGGCACCATGGAGCCGTTACAGACCCAAGGCACCACTTTGCCTCAGCAGGGACTTACCCAACCAGCTGAGGGATGTCCTTCCGGGCCTCGACCGGCGGACTTAATGCTGGAGGGGCATGACGGTTACTATCCATAAAATTTTGTTGCATGGTCATGAGATTATCGAGACCAATTCTGTTCCGATAGGAATGCTCTCTAAGCAAGCCGCTGAATCGCGGAACAAGTTTTGGCGCAGTGACCGAGACCATCATTGCCGCAAAACGGATCGAAAAAAAAAACGATGATCGATCTATTTCATCGAGCGTTAGATCCCTCGGATCCTGCTATCGCAATGCTTCGGGTCAATCGCCGTCAAAGATTTTTAAAGCGACTCCCACTGCTAGTTATTGTGGTAAATTTGCTATAGCCGTTTAACAACTATACAAAAATAAATGCTGAAGACGAAAATATTACTTCAGACGATCAAGAGTCTTCATTTATCTTAAAAGATAATGAGGAAACAGTATTCTTAAGTACTGATAATAATTTATCGGATAACCTACCAAAGACAAATAAAACATAAAATTAGGCCAAATCATCATCATCCACTTTTTGAAATCAAATGCCGATGAATGCAGTTTTATTCTAAATTTCAGTCATATAAATCCCGAAATTATTGTTAAAACTTTTAGACAGCTAAATATGAAAAAAGGGGTATTTCAAATAATATAATCCACCATATAATTGATAGTATAGCACACATCTTGCTTTTATATTTAATCAGTGTATTGGTTCAAAAACCACGTATTGAAAATCCTTATGGAAAAAGGATATTACAAAGTTTAAGATTACTTGAACGACAGGAGTGCATAGACTTAATAATCTGCCTAGCTCGCACTTACTTTATCTTGTAATTGTATTTTCTGTACTAAAATCAGACTGACAAAGGGGACTAAGTTTGTTGCGCAGCTTCTGCTCATCACCAGCAGATGTAGTCTCGAAGCGGTGGCAGAGCTAAGTTATATTTTCGAACGAATAAGTGCCCGGAAGAGGGCCTATACAGGATCTAACGAAATTAGTTACATTCCTTTATAGGGTGGTATCTAAAAATCATACTAAATACGATGCCAAAAAATAAGGTACTGTTTCATAGTCATTTTTAAAAGTTATGTTTTCTAACAAAATAAATCAATAAAATCACAGTCAAACCTAAAACACTCTGTATCTTTTACAACACATGTGCAAGCTGTAGTTTACAGATTGTGTACGTACGTAGTGTACGTACACAGCGCACACTAGCAAGTTAGTTGTGTGTATACTAACTGTCAAGTCAGCTGATCTGCGATTGGTTTAGCAGCACGGCCGGGCTGTCTCGTCGACCAATCACAGACCAATTGTAATCTGCTCCTCTTCATGCACACATGTATGTGTGTGTAGAATGCGCTTCTTATCATAATAATAATGATTGTTATCAAACATTAAAACCAATGCCAATTAAATTAATAGCCAACATTGTTTTTTTGTTTGTTCGAACTTCGAAGCTTAAGAAAATATAATTTCAATGTTTTATGACTTAGATTGCATCCTTATTTTAAGTAGATAAGGTATTTACTTGATTTTAATTGTTGTACTCAATTAGTAATTTTAAAGTTTTATCTTTCCTTAGCAGAGTCAGTAGGCGGATAGAAATAAAAAAAAAAATACGGTTTTAATAACATTTATTTTATTTTGACACCCTATCACATTTTCACAGGCGGGGCGGGGCAATCCACGGCGGGGATGAAGAAGGATGTTAGATAGCAGTTCCTCCAAGGTTCCTTGAAGACACTCGAGGTAGCTGTGTCCATTGAGACGCTCCAAAAATATTGCGCCAATTCATCAACAAGTTGGTAATTGGCAATAGTGTAGTACATAACCATTTGTTATGCAGATCGTCGAAATCGTATACCGATAGAACATCGTGTTGCACCTGACTGACACGTCACACACGCAAGGAAGCAAGTAAGAGACTGACTGAGTGACTGACTGATTTTTTTCACCACACACAAAAACTGCAGCGCGCGCGCTTTGTTAAAGCCGAAAAAACGCCAGCTAGGGATGCGCTTATGATTGGATTATTTGTAAGATACGAAAACATGCCTGATTGATAGCGGATCGTGAATTGGGAATTAACACTCCGTTTTGAACTAAATCGAGAGTGCGACACAAGTTTTTGACGAAAGTTTCACGTTTCGCGTACGAGCGAGAGCGCGGAACAAGCGATAGAGAGGCACTATCGGCCTAAGCTTTCAGCTTGTCACGCATCTATCTCTCTTACACTCCATCGGGCTATGAGTCCGAGTTGCATCAATGTTTTATCGAACTCATTCAGTCCAAACCAATAATAATAAATGTGTGTGTTAAAGATACACACGCACTGATAGTGCACAAGTGATAACAATTAAGGACGTTTTAACTATTGTTTTAACAAATTAGGCCATATTGAACTGTATCAGACATTTTATTCTTAACTTACAGACGTAAAGGTTCTTTTTTTATTTTTAACCACTTAGGTTTTATTGTTAGCGGCAAAAGTAAGGGATTTCTAGAGAAATCAAAACACTTATAAAATGTATAATTTTTTAGCACGAAGACGCATAAAACATTGTTGTCGTCATTAAGACTAAAATAATAACAATAAATCGCATTCGTTGATATTTGTTACTAAATGTACCTAAAAAAGTTTATTACTTAACAGTACTAACTTTCAGATAGTGCAAGAATAAAATCTTTATTAGTAAAGTCCAGTCCGACCTCCGCCGTGAGTCGAAAATTTTTAGCCCTAAGATCGGATCTAATGTGTGCTGTGGCACATCTCTAGCTCGCTCATGCTTTGACCTTGCCCGACCCGTGCCCCGGCGGCACTGGCGGCCTTTCGGCGCGAGCGGCCAGTTGGATACTCTGCGACTTGATCTTGTCATACTTTTACCCCTAAAATTTATTGAAAAAATAAAGTGGAATTTGAATGGCAAGAAATTTGGATTTAATGATATTGTCATTTTTTGTTTATTATTGAGACTAGCTGTAAAATTTAATGTTATATAAACGACACTTCATAAATCTCGAATGTTAGTAGTTTTGTTTATAAAATTTAATAACTCATTACACGACAAGTTGGCGGCCGTGATGAATAACTAATGAATCGTGTACCTAAGTGGTTTTATTAAAGCTGATTACGCAACATTACTTGAGCTTGCGACAACAATAAAATAGTAGCTTGTCGTTGTCTCCGCGGTTTTTTTTAATAATTCAAAATGATACGTAAGTAAGAACAGCTTTGATTATCAAAGAAGTGAATCTTTTCGTTTTTTGACGTGAATCAAGTCGCAAGTTCAGATTACATTTTTTGGTCAGTGCGGCATCCTGATCCCTTCAATTTTGCGTACCTATTTTCGCAACCGCGTTGTTTTTAAGTTTTAATTCGTTAAGTTTTAATGACTTAGCATCACAACATTAATTACTAACCTAGTCGTATTTTTTCTTATTACTTGATCGAAAAAAAACAACTCAAAAACTTTAATTTACCCTAAAAACAGGGTATTTTTTTTTCATGTTGGTATTCCTGACCCGGCATCTCACCCCACCGCTGACCGCGCTTGATTATTGGATTTTGAATTTGCTTGTGTGCGTATTTAGTGTGTCATTGTTGTAGTAATCAGCTGTAAAGGATGTGGAATTTTGTAGTTACGAAATGAGATTGTTATGATGAATATCTCCGAAACTAGCCTGAATTTTTCGCTTAAATATTGTCAGGCTCCTTAGTATGACGTATAGATACCCCCGTTAAAAGGAATGTAACTAATATCGTTGAATCTTTTATACTAAATAAATGACTTTGACTTTGATTTGACTGCTGAACAAAGGCTTCAAGAATCAATGGGAGATTGATCTCCAGAGAGATCGCCGATTAAACTGGACACGATAAAAAAATTTAAAAAATTCGACCTTACTGTAACAACCCTAAATTTGAATATTGACCTTTACTTTTAAAGTAATGTTTCTCAAAATTACCGCGGGGTCGAAATTGAGAAAAATTATGGGTGATAGAGCTTGTTTTATGAAATTTATCTGACCTATGCAGAGATTCTACTTCCGCGTAGGAAAGGAGAAAAATAATAGTTTGTCAAATTCTAAAATAAATTATATTGACGTTTCTGTAACCACTTTTAAATAACTATGTATGCAATAATGTTCACCATACACTAACGTACCTACCTGCAATGCTAAGAGAAGCTCAGTGTGTTCTTTTATTATATAATAATAAAATTGTAGTTTGAACCAGTACTAGGTCAACTTTTTAAATGTTTTTTTTTTTTAAACTATGGCCAATTATCACCTGGGTGTTTTAGTCTTACATTATTAATGCGTTAAACTTTTGATAGTACTGATAAAAAGAGCATGTCACTTTTTCGGATAAAAAAATCAACTGTGCTACTGTTCGAACGACTTGACAGGTACGGCCTAACAATTAACTTATCAAAGTGTTGTTTCGGGTCTACTGAGTTAGATTTTGTTAGGTATCACGTATGAGCCGAAGGAATACGACCCACAGATGAACGGGTCCAGGCCATTTCTACGTTTCCAAAACCTACAATCGTCAGCGAACTCCGCAGATTTTTAGGTATGTTAAATTTCTATCGGAAACATTTACCGCGCGCAGTCGCAAGTCAAAGTATTTTATAGTCATATTTACACAACGCTAAAAAGAACGACAAGACACTCATTGTTTGGTCAACGTACGTTGAAGCAGCATTCTGCGAATGTAAGTTACAACTAGCTAAAGCAGTCACGTTATCATACCCGCACACAGACGCAACGCTCGCGCTCATGACGGACGCATCGAATACCTGCGTGGGCGCAGTTCTACAGCAGCTAGATAAGCGGCAAAGCCATCGACTCGTGCTTCTGTGAACATGCCTGAAGCACTACATCGCCAGGGCAACCCCAACAATATCCTGAAAGCATTGTATTGTACACGCAGATCGCTGTATGCCCGCTGGGAAAAACCAGCCCACAGGCTGCAGGCATAGAGTGATTGGCAGTACCCTTTAAAGAGCGTTATTTTGACTGCTTTTGTGCACCGCGCAAACCTACGAGCCAGCATGTTGCAACGCACAGCCAGCGATCTACGTTCCCTCGCTATGTCTAGGTTGTCCCTTAGGTCCTCAGTGACCCAGTGTCCCAAGTATTTGAAACTCTGAACACGTTTCAGAGTCGTTCCACAAAGAGCTATTTCAGGAACGTGTGAGTAGTTCAGCGAGTTAGATTTAAAAATAAGCCATTCGCTTTTTTTTGTGTTATACACAAGTCCATGGCTCTCCGCATATGACTCACAAATAGATAGAAGCCTCCGCAACCCGCTAACAGATGGACTCAAGAGCACCATATCATCAGCATAACTGATATTGTTTACAGATAATCCATCCACGTGACATCCTACATGGGAGTCATTGAGTCCACCTATCAACCGGTCAACATATAGGTTGAAAAGGCGAGGCGAACTAAGCTAAAGGGTCACGAGGGTCAAAATGTCCAGTAATTAAGTCTAAGGGTCTGCACCTAGTAAAGTTGTGAATTGAACTGTTATAGGCCAGTACTGCGTACGGCATGAGATTAACAACGGGTTCAGTATTCTCCAGTTTTAGTAATCTTAGATGCTCTAAGATAGTAGAATGGAAACGTTCTACATGGAAACGTTCTACTGTACCATTGTCATTGGGACTATGTGCTAGAATATTATGATGCTGGATTTTGTAAAGTCTCGTAAATTCCGCAAACAGCTGGTTAGTGAACTCGGGACCTTGGTCGGTAACTATGGTTACTGGGATACCATGATGTGTAAAATATTGAAGAAGGGCTTGGACTACGCTAAGAGCTGTCCCATCTCTAAGATGATATGCCTGAGCGTATTTGGAAAATGCATCAATTAGTGTTAGATATTTTTCGTTCTGAGCTGTGAAAAGATCAAGATGGACTATTTCAAATGGTTTGGTAGGCGGTGGAACTATTAAAAACCTTTGTTGTTTTGTTGTTGTTTGATAGGATTACAGTCATATTTGGCTTGGCCACTTATACTACATTCATTGATGTATTTAGTAATATGTTCTTTCATTTTTGGCTAGTGGTATTTAGAAGATAGGGCTAGATAACATTCATTAATACCACGATGATTAGTTTTACCTTCGTGATACTTCTGTATGATTCCTTGCTGCCGTAAATACTATTTGACATTATGGATTATAAGTCTTTAACGTTAGGATTGACGTATTCCTTAATCGCGTTTACAACGTCATTTACCAGATTGGATTCTGATAACTGTATAGTGGTCCTAGTATGCGTTTCAAAGGGTTTAGTCACGGGTGGTCTTTTCTTAATGTCACCTACTATAATAAAGCATATCTGACGGGTTAACTTATTAAGAGGATCATCAGATATAGGGATATCTAAAATTGGGTGTTCATCGCTGGTATGAGCGGTTGTAGTAGTAGAGCCTGCTAAAGATGGTGGCTTTTCTGTTGGATTAACTGCAAAAGAATTGGTGTCTTCATTATTTATCTCAATTCGAGATAAAGCATCGGCGTTAGTATTGTGTTTGCCTTGCTTATAGACTGTAGTGAATTATACTCGCTCAATTTAAGTCTCCAACGTGTCAATCTGGAGTTGGGCTCTTTCAGATTCATAAACCATTGTAATGGTTTATGATCAGAGACTATTTTAAATTTTCTACCAAACAGATACGGTCTAAAATATTTTGTGGCCCACACTATGGCCAAGAGTTCTTTCTCTATAGTACTATAATTAATTTCACTGGAGTTTAAAGTTTGTGACGCGTAAGCTATCGGTTTGTCACTACCTATTATGCCTTGTGAAAGGACAGCGCCTATAGCAAAGTTAGATGCGTCTGAAGTAAGAACGAAGTCCTTATTGAAGTCGGAGTACTGTGAGATTGGGTCATTTGTCAGAAGTGTCTTGCAAGTCTCGAAACAGTTAATATAATTTGCGTCATTATAAGTTATCTTAGAACATTTCTTTAAACATTGCGTCATGGCTTTCGTTATGTGAGCGAAATCCGGGATAAACTTCCTGTAGTAACCTAATAGTCCTAGAAATCGTTTTATTTCTGTCGCGTTTTTGGGTAAGGGGAATTTCTGGATTGCTGTAATTTTGTCTGAATTAGGTTAGATGCCATCTTTACCAATTATGTGTCCTAGGTAAGCCGTTTCTAGTTTTAAGAACTCGGACTTGTCCATTTGAATTTTGAAGTTCGAATCTCGCAATCTTTTGAAAACCTTTTCTAGATTAACCATGTGCTCTTGAAGGGAAACGCTGAATACGATGATGTCATCGAGGTACACCAGGCATACTACGTTTTGGAGGTCCCTAAGGACATTATCCATCACCCGTTGAAAGGTTGATGGCGAATTTTTGAGTCCCATGAGCATGCGCAAAAATTCAAAGTGCCCATGTTCAATATTGAAGGCTGTTTTGGGAATGTCCTCTGGAATCATCTCGACCTGATAAAAACCGCTGGCGAGGTCCAGGGTGTACTATCGACTACAGGAAAGTCAGTCGGAAAAAAGTGTTGGTCAGGCACAGATCAAACTCTGCGCACAAAGTTAATAAATCAAGGCCGTTTTCATTGCACTTACCAACTCCGTGACGACCGAGGATCCCCTCCCAAGCACTATACTCCGACCCCACGCGAGCATTAAAGTCTCCTAGTAAGACAATTCTATCTTGAGGTGGAATAAGACACAGGACATTGCGTAGATCTTGGTAAAATCTTAATTTAACCTCATCTGATGACGGCAGTGTAGATGCGTAGAAGCTTATAAGGTGTAGATGTTTCCTAGTTGTGAGAGGAAGGCGCAGAGTAATGATGCGATCACTAATCCCCTTCGGAAGATCTTGCATTGATCGCGCTAAGCTATTACACACACACACAGGCACACGATCATAAATTTACACTGAACACTCAATAAATAATTAAAGAAAATAGCCTCATTTACGTTACAAATCTACTGTGAGCAAGAGATGTTAACGCTGCGACGACCAGGAGCAAAATGAGGGCGGTGCAGGGGCGCGGTCGCTTATATAGCAACCGGTCACTCGTTCGGTTCTCGGTCTTCAAAAATGGCGGCATTACGATAATACGGCCTCTCCTGACGTGTGGTCGTCCTCGACCACATGTTCTAGGGCGGCATCCAATGAGCTTGTCTCAGCCGTGGGGACATCATCGTTGTTTTCGGCAAGCGGGCTTGTCTGGGACTCCATGTTGCTATAGGTCTACCGATGATCCGCTTTCAGCTGAAAATGTCAGAAAAAATATATATGAGCAAGCGACACTTATCAAGTAAACCAATAAGTTGGAAGAAGATTGTTATTAGTACGGATAGAGGCACACAGTTTGTTAATCTCGATAAAGTTTTAAATAACTGATCTAAGGGTACAAAAAAAAACAGAGGCACCCAGTTAGCTTTGTCTTAGGAAACTATAGTCAGAGGCACCTAGTTAGCTTGTATCGGTAAATAATTGACAGAGGCACTCAGTTAGCTTGTCTTAGAAAACTATAGACAGAGGCACCCAGTTTGCTTGTCTAAAAAAATAATGTCAGACAGAGGCACCCAGTTAGCTTGTCTTAGAAAATAATAGGCAGAGGCACCCAGTTAGCTTGTCTTAGAAAACTATAGACAGAGGCACCTAGTTAGCTTGTCAAAAAGAAACGGTAAGCAGAGGCACACAGTTAGCTTGTCTAGGCGAAACCGTAATTTGGTTCAAAAACTAAGCAAGGTTTACTTACTTGAGAAAAACGCGGCACACGACTCAGCAGTCCACTCCCCTCGCCAAGCAATCATATGCTCGGCGGCCGACTGGGTAGTTTTGCCATAAGAGCCAGCCATTAGCTTAAGGGCATAGCGTCCATGAGGCAAAACCTGCGTGACACGGTACGGTCCACGCATTCCCGAGACTAGCTTGCCTGTAACTTGAGATGATTTAGTTACAAAAACCTGTGTGTCTTGTTTGTGTCTATTCTCGTCAATTAGTTCGGCAGCACGCTGTCTTTGTAACTCTTTTAGTCCCTCACGATTTGGACGCGTGTTGTTAATAGCGACATCACGTATTAACGCTCTTATGACCGGCGTAACCGCCTCCTGACCGGTTAATAGTTGCAACGGTGATATCTGGGTGGTTTTGTGTTTAGTGCAGTTGAGAACGAGCTGCATCTGGCCTAGATTCTCTGACCACTGACCGTTTGGCTTAACGGCTTCGATTCGGAGCATATTAAGCAGAGTGCGACAGTAACGCTCCACTTGGCCGTTCTCACTATGCATCCCTGGCGTTATTAAATGAACCCGACAACCTATTTCAGTGACCCAACTCAAAAAACTTGCGCTTTCAAACATTCGCCCCCTATCACATACTATTAGTTTAGGCGCGCCGAACAGAGAGATAGCATTAGAAAGTGCACGTTTTAGTTTTTTAGAATCTTGCCGTTTTAGTGCATAAAACAGGCAATATTTTGTGAAGGCATCGACCATGAGTAGTACATATTTGTACTCGTTTGAAACGGGCAAGGGACCAAGTGAGTCGATATGTAAGGTGGTAAATGGAGTGTCTGGTTTGACCCAGGATGAAATTGGCTGGTGAGGAGCTCTGGGGACCCTTTTTGATGAAAGACAAACTAAACTGTGGCCTATATACTTTTTGACAAAAGTGTAAACTCCAGGGAACCAAAAGTGGCGTAAAATGCGATCGATTGTTTTGTCAGCGTTTATGTGATCATGTTGATCATTAAATATTCTCAATAAGCTCAATCTATGGCTCTTTGGTATGAAACATAATAACCTTGACTCCTCACCCGTAGGGGTGTATTTGTAATAGAGTAAATCACCTTGAACAACATAGCGAGAAGTATCTAGTTAGTTGTTATTAGCTTTGTCAATCAACGCTCGAGTTTTCTCGTCCGCAGATTGAGAAATTTGTGCCCAGTTTTTAGGTCAGGTGATCTGCCGTACGTCTACAGGATTTCGACTCAGATAATCAGCGTGCTGCATCATCACACCCTTACGATTTTCTATCGTGAAATCGAAATCCTGCATGTACATCCGACCCGTGGTAGAAGGTCTTTTTTTAACCGACTTCAAAAAAAAGGAGGAGGTTCTCAATTCGTCTAAATGTTGTTTTTTTTTGTATGTTTGTTACGCGATTACGCCGTCAATTATGGACCGATTTCAAAATTTATTTTTTAGTTTGAAAGGGTGTACTCCCGAGGTGGTCCCATTTACACCAAGTCAGATTCTGATGATGGGATCCTTGGGAAATCGAGGGCAACCCTCAATTTTTATAGGCACCTATAATGTTTTGCATATATTTTCTGACTCAATGCTGATTTTTGGGTCTGGTAATCATCATGTCATGTTGCTGACCTGATGATGGAAGCCACAGAACTTCTTAACGGATAGGAGTTAGAAGATAATACTGCTTTTTGTCGACAGAACGTATTTCGCAGTGTGTTGAGCAGACGTGGAGCTTATGAGGTACCAGACCGCCAATTTTTATTTGCACACCCAGTAACGAAAAAAAATAAAAGTTCCTTTCTTAAATTGACTTGGTATTTAATGCAAGACCTTATTCTATGGTTACGACACCAAAATAGCCGCCGTTCTGGTTAGAGTGTAGGAAAACCCTTTCCTTAAGATTTACAAATTTTCGTCGAAATATTGACCCAATATAACACCTTATTTTTATCATACCATTGGATGGGGGGTCCATGGAGGACCAACATTAGCAAAAGTTACTTTGCTGTTAAGTCATTTTTGGCGGAGTTGGAAGGTGAAAACTGAAGCTTATTTTAAAGGCGTCTGGGACTTGTAATAAATTTCGTCGAAAAATTGATCATTAATAGCACCCTATTTTTATTATACCATTGGGTGGGAGGTCCACAGAAGAACAACATTTGTCTAGGTCACTTTGCTGTAAAGTCATTTTTGGCAAAGTTAGGAGGAGAAAAATAGAGGACTTAACACTTAAAATTGTGAAATAAAATAAGTTTAATAAAAAACTAAAAACCGACTTCAAAATGAAACTAAAAAGCAAAAAATAATATTGACTAAAACATACCTAATCAGTTCTTTTTGGAGTCGGTGCGAATGAACACATTTTAACTCTCGATGGCTGGCACCGACTCCAAATAGAACTGATTAGGTATGTTTTAGTCAATATTATTTTTCGCTTTTTAGTTTCATTTTGAAGTCGGTTTTTAGTTTTTTATCATACCATTCGATGGGGGGTCCATAGAGGACCAACATTAGCAAAGGTTACATTGCTGTTAAGTCATTTTTGGCGGAGTTGGAAGGTGAAAACTGAAGCTTATTTTAAAGGCGTCTAGGACTTGTAATAAATTTCGTCAAAAAATTGATCATTAATAGCACCCTATTTTTATTATACCATTGGGTGGGTGTTCCATAGAAGAACAACATTTCGCACCCTTAGAATTACAATGACATAAGTGCAAATTCTATTCACTCGAGAAAAATGCATTTGAAACTTTTTTTTTACTTTACTCTCAATATCTTTTTTTAACGATAATATTTAAAGATAATTAATTTTATGCAAATACCTGCTTATATATACTTTAACATGAGCTATATTTAAGGTATTTGTATTTTGTGGTTTTATCAAAATAATTTTCCAAAATACGGAACGCCTACAGTTACGTCATTGTTTCACTAAAGTACGTATAAAATAATTAAAAATAGCGACGAACAATGACGTTAAGGTTCAACATTAGTAATTTTTTATTTATTTTTTTATCTTTATCTATATAATAATGTTTCCAAAATGAGAAATAAATATTGAAAAGTTAGTGTATAACTTTTAAAGACGACTGGAAGTCATCATGTTTCGTGTTACAAAGAAAAACGTTAAATTGGTGCTGTTTATTGCTAATAAATAAAACAAACTATTGTACAAAATTATGTAGATATTTTTTTAAAATAAAACAAATCAACATTCATAAGTCTTCTAAAGACTATTTAAATACAAAATACGTAGGTAAAGTTTCAAAAACTTATTTAATACCTTCGAAAAATCACATGACAACGGACTTACTAATAATTAACTTATAAGTAAATCAGTTAAGTTTTGAGCAAAACCTAAACTATCCTAACTTTAACAATCTTATACGTACGTTTGTACTTATTTCTTTTCGTAGTAACTAATAGGCATTAGGTTTCATGGCACATAATGAGAAATATTACTGCTATACCCTGCTTTTTAACATAAATGAGATCAACCCTTACATTACTTAGGCTAATAATAAGGTACATCCTACTACGAAAAATACTTGTAAGAAAATATTATAATATTAAGCATTAAAAAATAAATTGTCTTAAAAATAAAACGATAACTATAGATTCCTGTAATATTCCGCATAGTAATGAGGTACTATATTTTTTTCTATTAGTTGCAATATATCTTGCTTCTTGCGTTCAGATATTGGAATTTTAGAGTTATATACTGGTTCAAGGTTTAGTTCTTCAATAGATCTGGTTGGTCTGCTTGTGCGTAATCTTCGTTGTCCAGTTATATGAGCTTGCAACATGTTTTCAGTTTTATACGATAGTTTATATTCAAAGATATTCTGATTCTTTGTAAATCGGACCACTTTTAGTTCGGACATTTTGATTTGATCTCCGTTGACATTCTTCGATAAATTAATATTTAACTCTTCTGCTAACACTTTCAAATCTAAAAAGTTCATAGTTCATTTCATTCACTGTAAATGGGTTTCCAGACTTTTTAGCTTTTCTTATGACATTAATGTACTGATCCGGGACATAAATTGGACTAGATTTTCTCTCCTTTTTAATGCACTTTTCAATCAAAGAATGGGCCGTATCTGCTTCGTTCTGCGTGTGGCCCCGAATGAGATATTTATGCGTTATAGATTTGATGTTGAGTTTCGTGACAGCAAAATAATACATGGCAAGAATATACCTGAAAAATTAAATCATTTAAGAACCAATACTTTTGAACTAACTAGATAAGTAAGACAATTACTAACTACTCAGTCACTAACTCGTTTTTGTGCTGGCCACAGCAGTTGTCCGAATAAAATACTATGTCACAATCAGGACGTTTTGTAGCCAGTTCTTCCAAATATTTGTAAATGCAGGATCCAATTTCAATGGCACCCCTGTGACCCATACCCTCGTGCCAAAAATAACAAGTGGTATGTTCATTTTTCCCGTCGGTCACCTACAAAAAAATAATTGTTAATTGTCAAATCACCAAAAAAAACTGCACTAAAGACTTCTTTATGCGTAAAAATAAGAACTTACCGTAAAATTATAACAATTTAGTCGAGTTTTATAAAAGAATGCTGAAGAATCTCCGACCGGACAAGGTAAAACTGCTTGCAAATCGTAGGTGGCGATGAATAAGTTACTATTATTCATATCTGCTTGTTTTTCAAGGCGACTTAAACTTTTTTCTTCCAGGTGAGATTTATAATCGGCTTCAAGTATCGGTTTCACTTCAGTGGGTGCGTTTTTATAACCAACACAAATGTCACATTGGTCTTTCTTCGGGACAAAAAACCCAATATTGAACTGTGTATTAAATATGTACAAATATGCAGCGTATGGTGCGGTTGGTAAATTACTTTCCCTTCTCAAGTCCTTATAGTTCCTATGCATTTCAGACACCGATAAGCCACCATCAACATATTCTCTACTGGTGTTGGCTCTCAAATGACTTTCGATTTTTGGTATTGATTGTATATGATCTATTATTGATTGTCTTACTTCTTCGGGCAGATTGGAATGGTTCTTATGGCACCCTCTTTTATCTTATGGAGCAGTACCCAGGTCTTACTTTTTGGTATGTATCACGGTGCGAAGTGTTCTCTCAGCAATATCTAATGTATTTAAAAGAAATGTTTTGCATACTCGTTTTTCTACTCCATTTATAATAAAATAATATGCTGTATTTGGTGTTCTAGGCCTTGCAGGTTGTTTATTTTGAACGTCAACCTTAAAACGTCTGTATGCTACGTTCAGTGGCTTAACACAGGAACTCAAATAATCTCTTTGCCGCTGTAAGTTACCTAATTCCCAATAACTATCGAAAATAGCTTGTCTTTCTTCATCTGAAAATTTAGTGGCACAAGAAAGTCTGCACTTAAATGAACACGGGGGGCCCATGCATTTTCCATTGACGATCTTGCCTGTTCGAGAAATATACTCTTTTCCTGTATTTTTTTGTTGCTTCGCACGATTTCTTATCCAATTATTTGGATTTCTAATACGTTTTTTTGCCTTTTTTGGTTCTGGTGGCTCAGAAACCATGTCGTAAGTTGCGATTGACTCTTCAGGAGCCGGAACACTTGTTTCATGTTCATCTTCCGAGCTAGACGAAGAAGAAGATGAAGAAGAATCACTTGAACTAGAAGTACTGTCAGCACTTTTGTTACCGTCTTTGTTATTCGATGACGATGGCTTAAATTCATCTCAAGAATCAGTTCCAGAAAAGTCAGCTGTCACAGAATCAGATGTATTGAGTGAATCCGTAACTTCTTGAATTTCGGACCCAGACTTTTCTGATGTTGTTTGTCTAAATGAGGCATTTTCAGTGCAACCATCCTCAGTGCAACCATTATCCTTAGCCAACCTAACTTATTTAGCTCCCCGTGACTCCATTATATAACCTAATAACCTAAAACGCAATAACAAGTTATGAAATCTAGACGAACAACGACCTAATTGTACTAACAAATTATGAAATTTAGACGAACAACGACCTAATTGTAATAAGCGTCATTGTCACACATCACATTTGATTTTTTGTTTGCAAAAACGACATAACATACATTTGGATCAATGTTCTTCTTAAAATAGTAAAAAAAAATGGCCTTATTACCTTAGCGTCGTTGTAGCACCATGAAGCAACTAAATTGTCCCGCTCCTCGCGCGTAACTGACAAATCGGGCGTTGTTGCTTTCAAGTCTCGTTCAATTTGACGTTGACGCTACTTCCATCTAGCGGTTTTTATTGAAATTACAAAAGAGTTAATGTTCCTTCCGATAATTTGTCACTTTTAACAGCGTTTTTTATACCTAACTCATTTTAACGATATTTTGCACTTGCGTCGTTGTAATTCTAAAGGTGCGATTTGTCTAGGTCACTTTGCTGTAAAGTCATTTTTGCCGGAGTTATGAGGGGAAAAATAGAGGACTTAACACTTAAAATTGTTAAATAAGTTTAATAAAAAACTAAAAACCGACTTCAAAATGAAACTAAAAAGCGAAAAATAATATTGACTAAAACATACCTAATCAGTTATTTTTGGAGTCGGTGCGAATGAACACATTTTAACTCTCGATGGCTGGCACCGACTCCAAATAAAACTGATTAAGTATGTTTTAGTCAATATTATTTTTCGCTTTTTAGTTTCATTTTGAAGTCGGTTTTTAGTTTTTTATTAAACTTATTCTTTCAGTCAATTTGAGGGCATTGCAATCAGTCACAATTTTAAAAGAAATGGCCAGCAAATAGTGACGAAAGTGCTGTTAGGCCTTGATAATAGACAATGTCTCGAGCTCGTACGAGTGATACCGTGGTTCAGCGCCCTGTGTAGTTTTGCTAAAGTATACAACAACTCATCTTTTATTCTTCCCGTGCACTTGCATGAGAACTGCACCATAACCGATGGAGCTCGCATCCGTATGCAGTTCTGTTGGCAAGGATGGGTTAAATATGGCAAGCACGGGTTCACTCGTAAGAGACTCAATTAGAAACATTCTGGCATCTTCCTGTTCTTTACCCCAGTCAAAAGGAACTCCTTTTCGTGTTAATGCTGCTATGCTCGCAGTTTTAGACGCATAATTAGGTATATACCTACAAAAATATCCTGCCAATCCGAGTAGCTGACGGACCTGCTTAACGTTTGTGGGTACAGGAGAATCAATAAGTGCTTTTATTTTTCGCTCGCTCGGTTTGACCTGACCTTTAGAGATTGTGCGGCCCAAATACTCTACTTCTGTATCCACAAACGTACTTTTTTTCATGTTGATAGAAAATCCGGCAGAAGTCAGCGTTAGAAGGACCTAGCGTAAGTTCTCTAGTGCTGTTTCTATTGATGGAGCTAGAACTATGACGTCATCAACGTAAACTAACACTTTCCCGGCTTCTATCAAAGATTTCAACGTATTGGTAATGATTCTCTGGTATATGACCGGAGCATTGGCTAAACCGAAGGGCATTTTTAAATATTCAAAATGCCCTTCGGGTGTCACGAAGGCTGTCTTAGGTACAGAATCACAATCCAGCTTTATCTGATGGAAGCCAGTTGCCATATCAAGGCAACTAAAGAATTTACTGTCCCCAAGACGATCGATATGATCTTCTATCAGAGGCAGCGGATAGCGATCTTTTACAGTAATCGCATTCAGTGCCCTGTAATCAACGCACATGTGATCACTGCCTTTACTTTTTTTTATACAAGGATAATCGGACTAGCATACGGTGACTCAGATTCGCGAATAATGCCTTTAACTATCTCTCGGACCTTTTCCTTTTCTGCGATTGATAATCTATACGGTCTGTAGCAAACGGGAGTGTCACTTTTTAACTCAATAAGCATGCTGCCAGTTGTCACCGTACTCAAAGAAACAATGAAATTCTCTTTGAATTCATTAATAATGTGACTATCTAATCTTCAACTTTGTAGTATCCTTTTTCCATAAGGATTTTTTAAATGTGGTTTTTGAACTTATAAACAGGCAAGTCAACAAGAGTTTGTGGTACTTTATTAAAGATTTTTATACATTTCCCCAAAAATGAATTACCCACTTTCTTTAATCTGAAGCTCGGAACGGCAAGTTTATTTTTATTTCTAGTATTATAATGATGTGAATCACATTTAAGGCTAAATGAACTTAGGTTTTTTCTAACATACATAATATTGTCAAAAAAGTATTGTGACGCTACTGTTAATATTTTAATATCTTTAAAGACCTCCCTCAGAGAGTCGCGAGGCCCAAGACAGTATATTGCACGTACAGCTCTTTTCTGCAACACAAAGATTGACTCAATATCAGCAGCTGAGCCCCATAGCAATAGACCACACGACAACAAGCTATGAAAATAACTAAAGTATACTAGTCTTGCCGTTTCGACATCAGTTAAAAGCCTTATTTTCCTCACAGCATAAGCCGCCGAACTGAGCCTTCCTGACAAGGCAATTATATGGGGACCCCATTGCAGTCGGGAGTCTATTGTAATTCCCAAAAAGGTTGTTGAATTGACTGCATCTATATGATCGTCTGACATATTAATATGCGTACTGACCTGCCTCACATTGGGCATAGTAAATTTGATAAGCTTGGTTTTTTTTGCATTAAGTATCAGATTGTTAGCAGTGAACCATCGTACTACTTGAGAGAGAGCATAATTTACATAGTCAAAGGCAGCTTTAACTCTGTCAATTTTAAAAATCAATGATGTATCATCTGCAAACAATACTATCTCACAAAGGTCTTTAGTAAAGTAAGGAAGGTCATGTATTATCTGCAAACAATACTATCTCACAAAGGTCTTTAGTAAAGTAAGGAAGGTCATTTATATATATCAGGAATAATAAAGGTCTTAATATAGAGCCCTGGGGCACACCCATGCGTAATGGGGCCCCGGAAGAGTCAGATCCATTGACATTGACTGTTTGCGTTCTATGTGTGAGGTATGACTCTAACATTTTTCTAATTCATTTGAGACACCATAATGCCGTAACTTCCTTAATAACGTACTGTGATCTACACAATCGAAAGCCTTAGACAAGTCACAAAAAACCCCCAGAGCAGCGGTTCTCAAACTTTTTTGGTGACGAAACCCATTTGGAAAGCAAAATACTTGACGGAACCCTACAATAAAACAATAGTTTTTAAAAGTGTATTCTTTATTAATAAACATAATAAAAGTACAATGTAACAGTTACTGATTATTACTTACTTTACCTCATGGCAAGTACATTATAACAAGATACTAAAAAAGAAAAAATCTAACTAATGGGAGGTATGAAACTGTTTTTTTATTTTTCATTAATTGGTTGATTGGTTCAGGTTTGATAGAAGACAGTTGCAGTCTCATATCAGGTTCGGCGACCAGTCTATTGCGATATTTTGTTTTCGTGGCTGCATACGTTGAGAATCCTGTTTCGCACAAATATGTTGTTGGGAACGGGAGAAGAATATTGAGAGCCATTTTGCCATGCATTGGATATTCATTACGAATTCTGCACCAAAAATCGTTGAGAGGCGTCGTTTTGAACAGTGACTCCATACTTGTGTCTGATGACATTTCTAAAAGAGATTCATATATCTCCTTTGACATACTTTCTGGCTTTTGCAGGTTGGGTAAAAAATGATTATAAATCCATGAATTCAGTTTTATTTTTGTATTCTGTTCTTCGGGAAAATAATTTTTAAAAGATGCGCGCATCGAAGTGAGATATTGGACCAATTCTTCAAACATATCATCTTGAAACATTTCTGAGTCGTTATCGCTAACAAAGTCATTGAGGGACGTAAAGCTTTCTATTTCTCTTGACTTGACTTGACGGCATTTGCTTCATCGCAAGCGCTTGTCTATGCAGAATACAATGGCTGGAACTACAATTAGGCGCTTTATTTTTTATGCGTGACACTGCTCCTGCCGTTTTACCTGTCATCGCCTTGGCCCCATCTGTACAAATGTCAATGCAATCGTTCCAACTGAGATTATTTTCTTCAAAAAATATGTTTATTTTATTAAAAATTTCTTCCCCGGTAGTGTTTGTGGGCAGCGGTGAACACAAGCATGTCTTCTTCAAAAGAACTTTCATATGGATATCTCACGATAACCAGCAAGATAGCCAGACCAGCGACATCAGTTGACTCATCTATTTACAAGGCGAATCGTGTTTTTTGTAGACGTGTAACTAGTTCTTGTTTGACGTAGCTTGCCAGATCATGGATTTGCCGTGAAACAGTATCGTTTGATAGCGGCACAGTAGAAAGATGCTTTGCAGATTTTTCATCGAGCATACATTTTGTTATGTCTAACACACATGGCTTTATTAAATTTTCAGCGATAGTGTGCGCTTCACCTGCTTGTGCAATGCGATAGCTAACTAAATATGATGCCTCCGTGGCCTTTTTATTGATAGTTTGTGTTACATGCATCATATTTTTTTGACTTTCCAATAACTGTTCTTTTCTGCAAACAAAAAGTTCTTTATTCTTGTCTTTAGACTCGGGGTGTACAGTTTCTAAATGTCGGCGCAATTTGGCAGGTGCCATGGATCTATTAGGAAGCAGTTTACTACATTACATAGCATGCAGAGAGGTGAGCCGTTGGAATCCACAAATCCGAAACTGATATATGATTCATCATACTTCCTTTTTTTCGTCTTTGAAACCGTGGAGCTTGACGTCGTGGCATCATCGTCTGGATCGGTAATTGCTGCATTCTCCGCGTGTACTGCTTTTGAACATTCAGCGTCATTAGAAGATGTTGTTGCAACACGTTTAACGCCTTTAAGCCAACGTTCCATTCTTCTTTATTAATAATGTTACACGTCAGAATGGTGGGGTCAAAATAATGCACAATGTTACTGCTTATAAGAGACTAACACCCAGTTGCAGAAAGCTGTCTTTAAAAACGACATTAGATAATGTGACATTACCGCTAATTAGGTCATTAGATTTAAAGTCGTTGCACAAAACTACATAAACATCCTTTAGTGGTCCTTTAACTAAAGACTATATAATGCCGACATTATTAAATGTTGCAAGTCAAAAAAATAATTTTGAATGAAGTGAGTGAATGGTTGCGTTTTGTTACTGTGTTTTGTCATAGAACATGCATTGTCAAAGAATGGGTTTGCAAAAATAAAACGTATGAAAACGTCAAATGTCCTATTTCAAAATCAATCAATTGTCAAATGAAAAAATCTTAAATTGGCGGAATTTGGTGCGAGTTGTAGTATTGTGTTGAAACTTACCTGCTCTATTTCATCTACATTTAAAATGGCACAACAGCAAATGCTAAAACAAGGGGCAAGCTACACTCAAGAACAAAAATCATTAGTACCTACTGGATCTTGTGATGTAGATAGTAAGTATTCATATAAATAGTTTCCACAATCACACCAATTTATAATTATAAACTGTGTTTACTTTCCTTTTTTACTTTGATATTGATCTTTATCATTATAATCTTACAGATACAAGCACATAGTAGAGTGCAAAAGAACGGGGGGCAAGTACATACATTGAGATGAAAAGAGAGGCATGGAATGCTATCACAATAGCATACAATATAGAAAAGGTCGTTTTCTACATGGACTCGACCGGGAATCAAAAACTGTTATCCTGACACATACAGAGACTGCAAATGTTGCCTAAGAAAAGGGAATATAATCTAAAGATAGAAATATTAAAAAATAAAGTAAAATTGCCGAATACAATGTTGAATAATAATGTTTTAATTTTGTCAGTAAGATAATATTTTCAGATAGCAATAAAATATTTTTATAAGGGAAATGTTTTGTTTTTTATTTACAATAGGCTTCTAAATAAAGGCCTTTACTTCATTTATAAGTTTAGGTATTTCATGTTTCTATAAAGTATATATTTTTATAATCATAAATAAAACAATAATATGTTGTGAGTACTATTTACGAGTAGTTGGTGAGTTTATTATATTTTAATTTAAAAAAATAGTTTTTGGAACAATTTTATTTATGAGAAACATTGAGGTATAATGTATTAGCGTACACCACATTGATGAGAAAACACTATTTACAATTGCAGCCCGGACAGACTTCTGAACAGTCTGTGAACTCGAGTGGACGTAATGGTTATCATCTCCATCATTATCAATTTCTATGTCAATAGGAGGTTGCACCTCGTCTTGTTCTATACACTTAATATGCATACCACACATGCAACAATTACTTGCAGGACTGTTGATGTTTAGTTTAGCGTAATACCATTTTCAATTCATGGGCAATAGCGTACCCCAAAGCATCTTTCTACTGTATTTCGGGTTGCAATGTGACTTTTGTTAAATGCTTCTTCTGAATTATTTTGAGGACGCAGAAAGCCCGACGTCGTCTCGGAACATATTGCTAAAGGCTTGAGAGAGACATTATTAACCTATATTAAACTGAAATCCACTAGAAAAAACGAAATATTATGCTAATGACAAGTTTAATGGATGTTTGAGCAGGCATTAAAAATTATAACCTCGAACTGTCAAACTAATGCCCCTTTAGCGCTAATGAGGTTTTGTGCAACGTAAACATATTGATTTGACGTTCGGTTCTTTAAAGTTAAAGGAGCATTAAAATTTGCGTCAAATGCTTTTCGTGCAACACTTTAAAGATTCATTATTGTTTAAGGTCGCTTTAAAAATTTAATGTCCGTTTCTGCAACTGGGTGTAAGTTTAGTCCAAATAAGAAATGTACAAATCTGATACAATCAGAATACAGCAGGCAGAACAGCAGGCAGGTAGAACAATAAACACTAGTTACATAACACGTTTAAACTCCGCAATTCGCTAGCCAGCTTGTAGGTAGGCATGTAGGAACTTATCGCTCCGAACGCTAATCGTCAACTGACTGACGAGGCGCGACGCGCGATCGCCGCTTTTATACTTAGTCCTAACCTCGATCTCGAACATTCTCAAAAATACTCGAGTCGGCGCCTTTGATAAACAAAAAGCGGAAATAAAAATAGAAATACAAAAAATGCGTTGTAAACAATCTCGACTTTATGTTTTGAAGTTAGAGCCGAAAGTCGCTTGTTCACAACTATAAGATTCAACGATTTTAGTTACATTCCTTTTAATGGGGGTATCTATACGTCATACCAAGGAGCCTGACAAAATTTAAGGGAAAAATTCAGGCTAGTTTCGGAGATATTCATCATAACAATCTCATTTCGTAACTACAAAATTCCACATCCTTTACAGCTGATTACTACTACAATGACACACTAAATACGCACACAAGCAAACCCAAAATCCAAGAATCAAGCGCGGTCAGCAGTGGGGTGAGATGCCGGGTCAGGAATACCAACATGAAAAAAATTACCCTGTTTTTAGGGTAAATTAAAGTTTTTGAGTTGTTTTTTTTTTCGATAAAGTAATAACAAAAATATGACTAGGTTTGTAATTAATGTTGTGATGCTAAGTCATTAAAACTTAACGAACGGTTTTTTACCCATGATTTTTATGTTCACACTATCACGTAGCCAACGCGGTTGCGAAAATAGGTACGCAAAATTGAAGGGATCAGGATGCCGCAAACTGACCAAAGAGTGTAATCTGAACTTGCGACTTGATTCACGTCAAAAAACGAAAAGATTCACTTCTTTAATAATCAAAGCTGTTCTTACTTACGTATCATTTTGAATTATTAAAAAAAACCGCGGAGACAACGACAAGCTACTATTTTATTGTTGTCGCAAGCTCAAGTAATGTTGCGTAATCAGCTTTAATAAAACCAATTAGGTACACGATTAATTAGTTATTCATCACGGCCGCCAACTTGTAGTGTAATGAGTTATTAAATTTTATAAACAAAACTACTAACATTCGAGATTTATGAAGTGTCGTTTAATAATATCATAACATTAAATTTAACAGCTAGTCTCAATAATAAACAAAAAATTACAATATTATTAAATCCAAATTTCTTACCATTCAAATTCCACTTTATTTTTTCAATAAATTTTAGGGGTAAAAGCATGACAAGAACAAGTCGCAGAGTATCCGACTGGCCGCTCGCGCCGAAAGGCCGCCTGTGCCGCCGGGGCACGTGTCGGGCAAGATCAAAGCATGAGCGAGCTAGAGATGTGCCACAGCTCACATTAGATCCGATCTTAGGGCTAAAAATTTTCGACTCACGGCGGAGGTCGGACTGGACTTTTATTCTTGCACTATCTGAAAGTTAGTACTGTTAAGTTATAAACTTTTTTAGGTACATTTAGTAACAAATATCAACGAATGCGATTTATTGTTATTATTTTAGTCTTAATGACGACAACAATGTTTTATGCGTCTTCATGCTAAAAAATTATACATTTTATAAGTGTTTTGATTTCTCTAGAAATCCCTTACTTTCGCCGCTAACAATAAAACCTAAGTGGTTAAGAATAAAAAAAAACCTAAAAGAATAAAAAAAATTGGTTTGGACTGAATGAGTTCGATAAAACATTGATGCAACTCGGACTCATAGCCCGATGGAGTGTAAGAGAGATAGATGCGTCACAAGCTGAAAGCTTAGGCCGATAGTGCCTCTCTATCGCTTGTTCCGCGCTCTCGCTCGTACGCGAAACGTGAAACTTTCGTGCGTGCAGTCGTGGTGCAGTCGGTCATCGATTTATAAGACGTTATCACGTCAAAAACTTGTGTCGCACTCTCGATTTAGTTTAAAACGGGGTGTCAATTCCCAATTCACGATCCGCTATCAATCAGGCATGTTTTCGTATCTTACAAATAATCCAATCATAAGCGCATCCCTAGCTGGCGTTTTTTCGGCTTTAACAAAGCGCGCGCGCTGCAGTTTTTGTGTATGGTGAAATAAATCAGTCAGTCACTCAGTCAGTATCTTACTTGCTTCCTTGTGTGTGTGACGTGTCAGTCAGGTGCAACACGATGTTCTATCGGTATACGATTTCGACGATCTGCATAACAAATGGTTATGTACTACCCTATTGCCAATTACCAACTTGTTGATGAACTAATTGGCGCAATATCTTTGGAGCGTCTCAATGGTCACAGCTACCTCGAGTGTCTTCAAGGAACCTTGGAGGAACTGCTATCTAACATCCCTCTTCATCTCCGCCGTGGATTGCAGTAATTCTAGCAAGATGGAGCCCCGGCGCACTACGACCGCGTTGCACGTACGTACGTGCGTGCCTGCTTGCCTGCCTGCCTACATCGCATCGGCATCGCGCGAAGGATTGGTTGTGCTGGGCCGGTTCTCTGGTCGGCACGTTCCCTGGTCCCTATGCCTCTCGACTTCCATGAGAAGTGAAGGACTTAGTGTGTGATGAAAGTGATCTTAACATTCAAAGTGCGTCACATCACAATAACGAAAGCGAAAAGTGGCAGTGACACGTGGCGTTATTGCGCGTAAAAAAGGACGTCAGTAGATGATCTTTGGTCTGTAGGCGTCAGTGAAGGATATTTTCATATTTTTTTTATAAATTGGTGATTTGTGAAATGCCTTTAAAGAAACTGACTCCTAATTAAGCAAGGTAAGGTGGATTGGAACCAAGCGGCACCTACTTACTCGATTGATTTGTAATTTATTTAGTTGTTTGTCAAAAAACTTATTTATTAGATAGGTACCTAGGTAGTTACACTTACAAAAACGCCTAACTTGCAAGACCGTAGCCTGTGAAAATGTGATAGGGTGTCATAATAAAATAAATGTTATTAAAACCTTGTATTTTATTTTTTATTTCTATCCGCCTACTGACTCTGCTAAGGAAAGATAAAACTTTAAAATTACTAATTGAGTACAACAATTAAAATCAAGTAAATACCTTATCTACTTAAAATAAGGATGCAATCTAAGTCATAAAACATTGAAATTATCTTTTCTTAAGCTTCGAAGTTCGAACAAACAAAAAAACAATGTTGGCTATTAATTTAATTGGCATTGGTTTTAATGTTTGATAACAATCATTATTATTATGATAAGAAGCGCATTCTACACACACATGTAGGTACACGTGTGCATGAAGAGGAGCAGATTACAATTGGTCTGTGATTGGTCGACGAGACAGCCCGGCCGTACTGCTAAACCAATCGCAGATCAGCTGACTTGACAGTTAGTATACACACAACTAACTTGCTAGTGTGCGCTGTGTACGTACACTGCGTACGTACACAATCTGTAAACTACAGCTTGCACATGTGTTGGAAAAGATACAGAGTGTTTCAGGTTTGACTGTGATTTTATTGAATAATTTTGTTAGAAAACATAACTTTTAAAAATGACTATGAAACAGTACCTTATTTTTTGGCATCGTATTTAGTATAATTTTTAGATACCACCCTATAAAGGAATGTAACTAATTTCGTTAGATCCTGTATAGTGTCTAATTCAGAGGCGGCTTTATCAAAGGGACTGCGCGCTCACAAGTATACGCGCGGCGGCAGCGCGGCGGGCGAAGTCAAAGCGTTCGACCAGAGAGAGGTGTTTTGATTTTTTTTTCTAAATTCTTGCGGAACCCCTACAGTTGTATCGCGGAACCCTAGGGTTCCGCGGAACACACTTAGAGTATGGCTGCCCTAGAGCATCTTGCTTATTTTCAAACGCATCGAAGATATGCTTAATGAGTGCAACTCCCGCATCAGTTGTGCTTCTACCCTTGGTAAAACCAAACTGATTCTCATGCAATAGTTTGTTCATTCTAAAGTGTGATAAGAGTTGATTAAACACTATTTTATCAAATATTTTACTAAGAGCTGGTAGTATTGATATCGGTCTATAGTTAGAGGGATCACTTTTATCTCCGGATTTAAATATGGGTATGATTTTGCTGTATTTCATTAAATTAGGAAATGAGCCTTCATCAATACACTGATTAAATATATAAGCAAGATGCGTTGCTATACTATCAATTATATGGTTGATTATATTAATTGAAATGCCCCATAAATCTTCTGTTTTTTTCAGATTAAGCTCTCTAAAAGTTTTAACAATAATTTCGGGATTTATATGCCTGAAATTTAGAATAGAACTGCATTCCTCGAAATTTGATTTAAAAAAAGTTTCTGCAAGACCTTGTGAAGAGTTTAATTTACTAGTTGTGGCAATAGGTATATTAGAAAAAAAATCCTTAAACGCGTTTGCTACTTCGTTGTCGGATTGAATAATTTTATTATCAACATTAAGGCTAAATGTGCGATCTAATTGTGTTTTGCATGTTTCTCTATTAATAATGTTCCAAGTGGCTTTTATTTTATTTTTGGAGCTAGCAATAGTATCACAAATATTATTTGATTTGGCCACTGAACATACTTTTTTAAAGATTTTAGAGTATTTTTTGACATGTTCAATTATTTTAGGGTCTTGAGTTTGCGCTTTTAGGTCATACAATTCATATAAGTTTCTCCTACTTTTATGAATTCCAGTCGTAGCCCAGTCACTGAATTTACATTTGTTTGTATTTATTTTAAGGTGTTTATGCTTAAATATATTGTCAAACTCATCTTTAATCAATCCAAACAAATTTTTATACGACACATCCGTAGTGTGACTGTTGAATGGTAATACATTTATTCCATAATCAATATTTTTCTTAAATCTATCTAATAGATTGGCAGTGACTGGTCTACAAATAATATCTACCATAGGTGAAACATGATGGTGCTCAAATGTGGCTATTTGTTCACTATGATCTGATCTTAGGCAGTTTATAATTGATTTTTGCCTAACTTCACAATTACAGAAAATGTTATCTAAGCAAGTAGCTGTTGTAGGAGTGATACGAGTAGGTTTATTAAAAAGGTTAGTTAAACTATAGGATTTAAAAAGATTTAAGAACCTTACAGAGTTTTGAGTTACTTCTAATAATTCAATGTTAAAGTCTCCACATACAACTATTTTCTTATTAGATTTTGATAATAATATTTAATACCTGTTCCATGGTGGACTCAAAAGGAAGGTAATATGCCGATGGGGGTTTATATACACTAACAATGATATACCGCTCTAGCTCAGCACATGCTAGTTCAATAGTTTGCTCTATAGAGAGTGCCACGATGTCTGTGCGTTCTTTGGACTTAATATTGTTTTTAATAAGAATTAGTGATCCCCCTCGTTGAGCTGACTCTCTACTGAACAAACTAATGACTTTCCAATTTTCGATCCCTATGGATCTATTTCGATCACATTTCTTAGGTCAGTGCTCAGTAAGACAAAGGACATGTATATTCATGCCTTGTAAATATAATGTTAATTCCAGTTCTTTGCCAGAATAGCCTTGTATATTCTGATGAACAATATTGAGGCAGTTAGACTTTTCCTTTGTCATTATAGGATGACTGCAAGAGATTTCCTCTATTGTCTTATTAATTAATTTAAATGTATATTATTATTACTTAGAACTGATTCCAAGGTGTGGCTTAACATGTCATTACTCTGTTCAATAGAAGCAGATTTGGTAGCCAATTCTTGGCTGAATAATTAATATAATATGATAGCGACATTGCTATCTGTCTTTTGATTTTTCCACTGAGATAATATTTATCCCTAGTCAAATGATATTGATTTTTTTAAATGTAATTATTTATGTCAATAATATGAAATTTATCAGAATTAAAAGTCATGGTATTTAAACAAAGATTCATTTTTTACATTTAACAATTGCAATGAGTCTAAATATTTTGTCAAGTCCTTATTGTTTACATTGCCTTAATAGGTGGCAATGATATTATCACCTATTAATATCATTAAAGTTGTATTTTTATCAAATTTATAATTCACAACATAATTGATTATATCAAAAAATGTTGAATCTGGCATGCAGTGATTAATAACACTTTGTCCCAAGTATGTGTTCAGTAAAGGGCCTATATTTTTTTCTATTCTATCGCTGAACATAACCAAACTTGATTTTACAGGGCCATTTATATGATTTTTCTTTGCTTGGGAACCAACGGAGATATGGCTTGAGTTAATACTTTTTTTGTTTATTAATTTTAGAGTAACTGGTGACTCACATCCTAACTGAGAGCCAAGTGAGCAACTTTCATTTATAGTTATATTATTACAGCTACACGACGACACGAGGCTCGTCAAAGCCAAGATGTGTTCACCACACTCTTTTTTTGTGATAACATAGCGCTAAGTCATTACATCTAGTGATTTCTTAAGATTACATAATTCTAATTCTAAGATTTGAACATTTTTTTCATAGTCAGACTCACTTTTTTCTAATAAAATAGAGTACAGATCTAGTTTATCACCTAATTTTCTTCTTTCATCTATTTGTTTGGTGTAAGACTGTAAACATTTCTGCTTTTTGATTAATTTCTGAGTTCTTTTAATAAACTTATTAACTTTGACATATTTCCTAATTTTATTTTTACTTAATTTAGCAAGGTAACCAGGATAAGAGGATTTTAAAGTTATGTCACCTGTTAAATCAATGATTGTAACTGATTTATTGCTAGATGAAGTTTGGAGGGGGCTGAACGCACTTCCAACTAATTTATTGAATAAACAATTAGTTTGGTAAAATCAAAATCATTTATTTCTGTAAATTGGCCATAAAAGGCACTTTTACATGTCCCAATTTTTTTTCCCTACCACTGCTTCGGGACTATTGTGGGCTAGTGCCGAGAAGAAGCAGCGCAAGAAACTCGGTCACTATTGTCAGCCTCTTTAAAAATAAATAAATATTTTACAAGATTTGTTGTGAGCTAAGCAGTTTTAAATCCACACATTTTTATCATTTATATAATCACTAACGGTGTAATAGCCCTTTTTCATTAGAGTCCTTTTAACATGCAATTTGAATTCATATACAGGCATTTCAACAATGGATTGTGGTAATTTATTAAAAAAAACGAATACAATTGCCCATGAAAGAACTTCCTACCTTGTGCCTTCCTACCAGGACAAATATGTTTTCAATCAGGTAGTCAACATGGTCTTGCTTCTCTGTCTCCAGGTGTAGGATGTGGTCCTGGGCGTCATTGAGGTCTTGATGAAGCAAAGACATGCGTTTTAAATTGAGCTCATATTCTTCGCTTTTTTAAATTAGTATTTTTATTCCATACTTCCATTAGTTCCTTTTCATTGTCCTCTCTTTCACTACTCAATTGCTCAACCAACTCCTTGGATGCCTTCAGTTCCTTCAAAGCCAGTAAGAGTTTTGACTCCTCCTGGCGAGCATAGGCTTTGCGAGTAAGCATAATAATGTAAATAATGTATCACGATATGAAAAATTACTCCAAAGAATCGATAGATCAATAATTATCTATGAGGTTAAGTATTTCAGTTTGAAAATATAACTTCAACGCGGGTGATGTCAATATCACAATAGAAAATAAGTCAGACTTACTGTTTATTTATGTACATTAAGGCAAAAACACAATGTTATTAACTTGCTATATAAATAATTGGAATAGAGAACAATGAATAACAATGGTACTAAAACTTTTTTAATTGCAAATTTGCAATGTCATTCACTCTCGTCCACGGGCGATAAGTAAGTACGCAATACACATAAAATACACACACTTCAATCTCACAAATTATTTCTTAACACTAATAACACATTTAGGTACGTTCTGCGATAAATATTAGGCCTCAAAATTAAAATTTAACAATTAAGTAAATAAAATTCTCAGGACGAGATCTTATTGCCAGTGTTGCCACAGAGAAAAAAAAAATCATAGGTTAGCTAGTTGCTCTATATTTTCTAAGGTAGACCTGGTAAAAGCATACAATCAAATCCCAGTAGCACCTGAAGACATTTCAAAAACAGCAATCACGACGCCGATGGGACTTTACGAATTTCCGTTTATGACATTTGGTCTCAGAAACGCAGTTCAAACCTTTCAAAGGTTCTTAGACGAAGTTCTAAGAGGTCTAGAATATTGTTTTTCCTATAAAGATGACATTTTAGTGTTTTCCAGCAGTCAAACCGAGCACCTGAAACACCTGTAAAAAGTTTTCGAGCACTTACAAAACTACGGGTTGGTTATCAATGAAAGCAAGTGTGAATTTGGCCAAAACGAGGTAGTATTTCTTGGATTTCACATATCCCAGCAGGGCACGCGTCCAATAGAAGACAAGATAAAAGCCATCCAGGATTTCCCGCTTCCAAAGACAGTTAGTGGCCTGCGCAGATTCCTTGGTATGCTTAATTTTTATAGGCGCTTCATACCTCAGAACGCTACGGATCAAGCTCTGCTCCACGATATGTTATCCGGACCAAAAGTGAAAGGCAACTCCCCACTAACCTGGACTACAGAACTCCTCAAAGTCTTCGACGAATTCCAATATTGGATGGGATGACACTCCTCCCGAAGGAATAATTCTAAAGTTTTCGGCGTTCATACAAGAATTTCCATTAATTTCATCTCTGAAAATTCCTCGGCTTGTAGATGTCTCACGTGATAGCACTGTGCTAATCGTTGTCTTCTGTGACGCCAGTATGAATGGGTATGGATGTGTCATATAACTACACACTACTGATCCTGCTGGGAATATCACAGTGAGACTATTGTGTGAGAAATCAAAGGTTTCCCCTAGCAAAGTGACCACACTTGCTCGCTTAGAACTTTGCGCTGCGGTCTTTATGTCCAAGCTGATACGTACAGTTCATAAAACTTATCGTGCGCGTATTCCTATTGCAGGAACTTTCGCGTTCTCAGATCCTACCATCGCTCTTTCATGATACATTCTTCACCGCATCGGTGGTCAGTATTTGTCAGCAACCGCGTTGCCCAGTGTCAGGAGAATTTACGTCCTGAAAATTATTATCACGTCGCCGGGTGTGAAAACCCGAGCGATTGTCTTTCGCGTGGTATGTTACCCTCGCAGCTCTTGTCGCATGACTTGTGGTGGAACGGCCCATCGTGGATTCGGAACCCACCTTCGGAATGGCCCATAAAACCTTTTACTCCTTCCAATGCAGGTCAATTGCCTTAACGCAGGGCAAAGGTACTTACTGTGACAGTTCAGTGTGAACCATTGACCTTTAAAGAATTAGCTCAGCGTATATCCTATTGGGATAAGCTTCTTAGGATTGTCGTTTATATCCTTCGTTTTATAAAGATAGTTTCTTCTTCTTCTGGCACAGTCAATAATCTTATGACTGCAGAAAAAGCTGTAATTCGTTCTGTTCAAAGAGTTCACTTTGCAGAAGATATAAAAGCTCTTAATAAAGATAAATTGCCTTCAAAAAAAGCTGCAAAGCTTATTCGTGTTTCTTGACGAAGATGGGCTATTGCGCATAGGAGGTAGGCTTTCTAATTCTGACTTGTCATTTGAGGCTAAGCATCCTCTTTTGCTCCCTAAGCATGACAAAGTGGTGGATCTTTGAATCTCTGAATTTTAATCTGCTTTAAAGCAGGGGCTTAGTACACGCCGAATAGAGTGGAAGATGATCCCACCCCGGAGCCCACATTTCGGTGGGATTTGGGAGGGGAACATTCAGAGCTTAAAAACTCACCTTCACCGTGTGATAGGAAACCAGCTTCTCACTTATGAGGAGTTAGAGACAGTATTGGTTCAGATAGAGTGCATTATGAACTCTCGCCCATTTACTGTTGTGTCTTCTGATCCTTCACCAGAAGTTATAACCCCTGCGCATTTTTTTATGTCAACCCCATTGCAGTACTTGCCTGCCGTGGATTCGAAAGACGTGCGCATTAGTCTTGTTCAACGCAAGCAATTATTAGATAGTATGGTTCAGTCTTACTGGAGAAAGTGGCGTTTGGAATATCTGCACACGCTGCAAGTCAGACAGAAGTGGACCTCTCCTGACCGTTCCATAGAAATCGAACTGTCGTTCTTGTTGAACAGGATGATTGCCCTCTTTTAAGTTGGCCATTAGGTGTAATCGCGGAAATTCATCCGACGACGGTTAAAACTAAATGTGGAATTTTCAAGCGTCCGGTTGTGAAACTGTATCCCATACCAACTCAATAAGAATGTCGTCTCTTTTCTCTTATTTAGTTATATAATTAATTTAATAAATATAATTCTAACAACTATAACTCAATTTACTTTTATTGATTTGTCTTCTTTTGAAAGTTCTGCGAACTTCCAAGGCGGGCAGCATGGTTGGGCACCTTAAGTGACCCAAATTAATTTTTAAAATATTTATTATTACTAAACCTAAGTAAAAGGAAATCTCTTTAATAATAATTTATTTTTTTACAAATGGTTTCTATAAGTTAGTATCTGGGGCTATTTGGTTCACGCGCCAAAGGATCGCGCTCCTGAATTCGCTGAACCTGGCAACACTGGCGCCGACCATTGCATTGCATTCCTAACCTTTACGACATCGCGGGCGCGTCTTCTCGCGTAATTTTGGTGAGGAGTTCGTTTTTTCTCCGTAATGGACGGCTGAAAGTGCATGACACTCGTTATAAATACCCAACAAGCTTGGTGAGGCGTTCCTGAGCTGGTCTGCAGGTTAATGGGCTAATAGTTTTCAGTGCTGATGACGAAACCATTCCTCTTTCTTCAATTCGCAGGATGGGTTTCATAGGAATCAACATAATTAATCTACAAACATAATCTTTCATAATTGAGCTCCCTGCGGTTAGCGGCTATTTACACCCTGCTACACCATATTATTTAGTAGACTATAGACTAAAATAATAGACTAATAATAGACTAAAATAATAGTCAAAAAAATAATAGACTAAAAGTTACTATGTCTTTAAATATTTTAATAAAAATACTTTCAAAAGGAATTTGTTATAATCAAAACACTTACCTCTGCATCTTTTCTTAGGACACACGCGAACACTATTCGGTGAACATGTCTACAGCTTCCTCATTACTCTAAAACGAATTCTAAGCCTGCCATAGTTTAACGCATAATGAGAGCCATCGAAACGTTCCAGTCATATAATTGCAGCAATCAGATCTTCGTTACTATGAGGCGTTTTTTGTGTGTCAGCCGACGAAACGTGTCTCCAGCTGACACATGCCGCTTAGGCAAACCAGTAAGGTTAGGGTTTCAGAATAAAGTTAGAAATTTAACTAATAATGTCAGCAATGATAGCCAAAAAAACTAGCCATCACACTGAAATACTGTTGAAACTACGATCGTAAAACTATGTGCGAGCTGGAGACCCATGTCTCTGGCTTCTACGACATCGGATCGAGTCAGCAAGGGTTTAAGCTTCCCAGTACTGGGAAGTGAGAGACACCACCAACCGCAGGGTCAGCACCCCGCCAGGTCGCGGATTTCCTCCACGACCACCGTCTAGGCAGCACGAGTAGGGAGTCATCACCCCCCGCAAGTGCCGCCCCAAGACGCATCCACAAGCGGGCTGCCAAAGCCCACTGGGAGCGTCTTCCGCAGAGTTTAGCCGTGAGCTAGCAATAACCCAAAGGAAATTACTAACGCCCGTTGCCCAGGGTGAACTAGGACAGGATGCTACTCCCTACACCCGATCGTAACCGAATGTAATTAGTAACACCCCGCCGCACGAGGAGGTTACTCTGACACCCCACCTAACCTTTTTTTTTTTTTTATCGTCAGGAAAAATGCTTTACGCATTCCCGCCAGCCCTCGGGGGGAGCCGTTGAGGTATGTGGGACTCCAGGCCCCAAAAAAACAGTGCGTACCCACAAAAAAACCTGACGACGACCTCCGGTGCCAATGGTGGACGAGAGCCGCGAGTGATCGCCCAGGGTAACTCTTCGCATACGTCCGCAGTCTCATCCCTGGCCGTGGCTCGCTTCAAACAGCGGGCTCCACCCGGTTGCATGAGCAGAGATCTTCTATAACGGCGTGCGGTACGCACGCAACACCGCTGCTGGCCTCTTTTAGCGGGCGACCGACCCCCCCGAGTCAGTCGTCCGAGGCTCATCAATAAGTGGCATAAGGCGGTTATACTGCCTCCTGCGGCGCCCAGTGAGACGACGGCGGATTATTGGAGCGACAGTCGAGACCTCTCGCTCTCTTTCCGCTGCTTCCTTCTGAGAGACGACTGCCTCACAGAAGGTGAGCACCGACTGCCACTTTTCCTCCCTCTCCACCATTTGGGCTACGATTGCCCGCAGGGATAGGTCTTGCCCTACTGCCGCAACCAAGACACCGCGCTCCCTCGCCCAGGCCGGGCATGTCTCGAGGGTGTGCTGCGAATTGTCTTCGTCGCAAAGGCAGTGGTGGCACGAGGCAGACTCTTCTCGTCCGATTTGGCAGAGAAAGGTGCCAAAACACCCATGGCCCGACAGAATTTGGGTAGCCCTGAAGGTCAGGCGACCATGTTTCCGTTGAGCCCACTCCTTCAACACCGGACAGATGGCTGTTACGGTGCGTAGCCCAGCTCTGCTATTGGCCAATCGGCACTGCCAGGTCTCCAGGGCCAAGCTATCTAGCCCTCTCCACTTGGATCTCTCTCAGAGCAGGTCTTTGATCCTGGAACCTTAGGTCTCCTCGCCACTGGTAGACTGCGGGGGAGGACCTTAGCGTCGAGGTCCCAGGGTTGTGTCCCCCGCAAGAAGGAGGGCCGCGTTTGCCGCGATTGTGCGGTAGCCCCGGACACCCCACCTAACCTAACCTTACCTAGACTCTGTAGGAAAGATCTCTGTTTGTAAAGTAAGTTTTGGTAAATTAAGAAAGTAATAATATAACCTAATCTATGCATTTAGTCAACAACCATGCAACTTTTCCGGCAGCAGTTCGTTTCTGTGTATATATGGCAATTTGACCAATAATTTTTTTGGGATATAATATTTGCCAAAATAAAACATTTGCTATGTTAACATTTGCCTTAGTGAAAATTGACAAACTCAAAATTTTGCCAAATGATAATTTGACCAAATGAATAAAGTGCGAAATGTATATTTGCTAAAGATTCATTTGGGAAATGAAACATCGGCGATATGTTTTTGGGAAGTGAAATTTGGCGAAAAAATATTTGGCCAAATGAAAGAATACCGTTCTGACCAGAGGGTTATAATACGAAGTGTTATTCCTGTAAACCTGTATGTCAAATGTGCTAGGATTGCGAGATCTATGCCGAATATTTACGTTGAGAGCCGAGAGAAGACCTGGAGCATCGACAGTAGAGTGGAGAATTTTATGAAGGTTCAGAAGGTCGTACCTTTTACGTCGAATTTTAAGGAGCATGACGTCGAATTAAGTTAGTCGCTCGCTATAGGTATTAAGAGAATGACCGTAGTTGTGCTTATGTGATACAATATCGCAAGCATCTCTTCTGAATTCTCTCCAGGTTGTCTGCATGATTTTTGTAGAAAGGCGACCAAATTGGACAGCAGTACTCCAAAGCGCTTCTGAAAAAGCTGTGGAAAAGGCAAAGGGTGCTCTTAGGTTTCTTAAAATCTTTAGTGGTTCTCATGATGAATCCAAGTAACCTGTTTCCTTTTTTCACAATTTGATCATATTGAGGACGAAAGGTTAATTGCCTATCAAGTAGCACTCCCAAGTCCCTAATTGTATGCCTTCTGCACAGTGGCCTATCTTGAATGTTGTATGTGTAAATGAGTTTGGTTTATTTAGCAGTGAAGAAAAAAACACAGCACTTATCAACGTTAAGGAACATTATATTGTCTGAACACTATTCAACCACAGCGTTCAAATCCCCCTGGAGCGCCAGACACTGACTGACATCATCCACTCTCGAAAAGATTTTCAAGTCGTCAGCATATAAAAGAGCCTGTGACGAAAGCCGGTCAAGCAAATCGTTAATAAACACAACGAAAAAGAGCGGTCCCAGATGAGAACCCTGCGGAACTCCAGATGTTGCAGCTATGGGTACCGACGAATAGCCCTTAACAGCGACAAGTCGAGTACGATTTTCCAAGTATGACGTTATCCATCTCAAGAGACATCCATGGATCCCAAAATGCGCAAGTTTCAAGCAGAGTAGCGAGTGATCAACCTTATCGAATGCTTTGCTAAAGTCTAGATAAATGGCATCCGTTTGACCTTTTGCGGCAAATACTTGACAGAGGTGGTTTTTAAATTCTAATAATTTACTTAATGTAGATCTTTTCTTCACAAAGTCATGTTGTTTGTCACTTAAGTATGTGGTCAAATGATTATAGAGAGGGGAATATACCACTGATTCGAAAATTTTCGCCATACAAGATAGAATACTAATCGGTCGATAGTTTACACACAATGTTTGTCACCCGCTTGGAGATGGGTATAATATATGCAAACTTCCAGCAAGAGGGGAAGACACCTGATTCAATGGAACAGTTGAAAAGAGCTGTTAAGGGAATGGATAGTTCCTTGGCGCAGTGTTTTATGAATGTAGGAGGGATCTGATCGGGACCGGATCCCTTATTCGTATCAAGTTGCTTGATTTTTGAAAGGACATCACGTGGGTGTATTTTAATATTCAAATTGTTAAAAGAGGAATGTAAAATATCCGGCATATTTTTCAAATCCCTGGACTGTGTGTTATTACTGTAAACTTACCCAAAGTACTCTGAAAAAAGTTCACAAATGCCTTTTCCATAGTGGTTTTGTTAAAAAATGATAGCGTATCAAGTATCGTTATGCTACCCTTTTTGCTATTTACGTAACACCAAAACGCTCGACGGTCGTCGGACAACAACTCTTCAACCGATGACAAATATTTCTTGTAGCAATCGGCTAGAAGTAACTTCCTCCTATTTCTCAGAAAAGAAAAAGTGTCATAATCTCGTGGGTTAGAATATCTTTTGTAGCGTTTATCGAACTTATTTTTTTCCTTTATGCAGCGAATGAGCGCCTGGCTGTTCCACAACAGATATCTGTTTGAGCGATGTTTGATATATGGTGTGTGTTTTGCTATGATTTTGTTAAGCTTACTGTTAAATAGATTAACGCACACTTTGACATCTGCGGATGATAGAAACTCAGCCCAGTTAACAGCATTCAGCTCTATTTTAATTTTCGTATAGTCACATTTATTAAAGATAAATAACACTTGAAAAAAAAAATCATCGACCTCAGGTGGGACTCGAACCCACGTCCCATCGCATGCCGGGCGAGTGCTTTACCAACTAAGCTACCGAGGACGTCACGTGACAAGATGAAATTCCTTAAGTGTTTTTTCTCGCTGTCAAAGCCAGCGTATATCTGATCAATGTTGTAGCCATATGTATAGCTAAGTAGTATACTACCATCAACACCCTATAGAAACATTTTTACAAATATTTGACTATAGGTTAAGATCAGAAATTCTTAAACATTATAAATTTTTGTTTTTAGCAATTCCATGCAAGGTTTAATTGAAGATAAATGGGATGCGATGGGACGTGGGTTCGAGTCCCACCTGAGGTCGATGTTTTTTTTTCAAGTGTTATTTATCTTCAATTAAACCTTGCATGGAATTGCTAAAAACAAAAATTTACAACATTTATTAAAATTGAAGCATTTTTTTAAATTTGGGTTTTGTTCTATAATTAATTTATGAAAAAATATGCCAAAATTGTGTGAAAGTAAGTTGGGCTGGTTGATATCGGGTTCCGTACCTTCTAAATCGACTTTAAATCAACTACATTTTTGTAACTCTGCTAAAACAGATGGCGTAGAGTTAAATACATTTTGGGAATTAGATTCGATTTCACCCAAACACTGCCTTTCCTTAGACGAGCGCGCCTGTGAAACAAGTTTTAGTTTAAATACCGCCCGTAGTTCGGACGGCCGTTTTGTAGTTACTATGCCGCTCAGTGCGGACCCCAGTGTTCTCGGTGACTCATACGGTATGGCGAAGCGTAGGTTTTTATCATAAGAGAAACGGTTTGAGCGCGATCCTAAATTCAAGCATTTGTACGTAGATTTCATGGACAAATACGAGTCCCTAGGACATATGACTGAATGCAAAAATTTGTCAACTAACCGGGATGATAAAACTAGTAATTTTTTACCCCACCATGGCGTGTTGCGCGAAACAAGCACCACTACAAAGCTGCGAGCTGTTTTTGACGCATCAGCCAAAACAAGTACTGGGATATCACTTAATGACATCCAATACGTGGGTCCTACGGTTCAGGATGATCTTTTATTTATCTTGGTTAGATTTAGGCAATACAAATAAATTGTTTCTGGGACATCGAAAAAATGTAATGGGCCATTTTTTTAAATCCTGTTCAACGACCATTACAGCGTATTTTATTCAGAAGGGATCCCTCCGAGCCGCTTAAAACCTACACATTGAACACCGTCACCTACGAAACGGCGTCTGCGCCGTATCTCGCTACGAAGTGTCTCGTAAGCCTCGCTGACGTCACGAATAACAAACAGGTGAAGCGTAGCATACAGCACGATTTATACGTTGACGACTATTTAAGTGGCTTGAACACTATTCGCGGTACGATTGAGCTCTGTCAGGAAGTTAAGTCTATATTAGCTTTAGCTAAACTTAATTTAAGGAAATGGCAGTCTAATAGCCCTGAGATTTTAAGGGAAATTGTCGATGTCGAAAATGACTTGAACCTTGATTTAAAATTTACCTGACAGTTATTCGACAAAAACTTTAGGGTTGTTATGGATTTGCAAATTAGATATTTTATCGTTTTCTTTAAACATTAATATCCATGCAACTGTTACAAAAAGTCATTAGTCAGATTTTTGACCCGTTAGGCCTAATCGGACCCTGTATAGTCGAAGCAAAAATAGTCATGCAACAATTATGGCTCAATAAATGCGACTGGGACGAGGAAGTAAGTACCTCAAAACATTAGGCATCAATGGCAATCATTTCTCAACACATGACATTTGTTAAATGCATTAAAAATTACAAGATGGGTTTTATGTAACGACAACATTTATCATGAGATCCACGTATTTACGGACAGCAGTGAAAAGGCATATAGTACTTGTTTATACATACCGTCAATCGTAATATGAATTGCGGTAACCGCCGGTTTACAGGAGAGGCGAAAAACAAAATAACAATCGCAAAAACAGTTGTTACTTTTGTGTTCTTATCCGATTGCAATGCTGTTTCCACCTATTTATGCAAAACGTTGAGATCTTTCAGCTTTAATAAAACAAATTTAGCCTTCTATTATGGTTTCGAAGTTGACATAGTGCTTACGTTATTTTTTTAGAGAAAATATTGCGTTACCTTAATTTTTGTAGAAAAAAATATTAAGAGCTTTAAAGTAACTCACATTATATGCAACCATAGTTGAACGTATATCACAAACGATATATAATTTTATAACGTATGTGACCACAGTTTTCAGGGCGTGGACATTCCCTTATATTAAGGTCTAATATTCACCGTGAATTTTGAGATACCCGAGAAAATTAACTAACATACTCAGATATCGATATACATCGAATTCGGCGAATATTTTTTTTTTTTTATGAGAAATTTATTTAATAGGTCCGTAACATTTCTTAAAAAATATGCACTATAAAAGTCCTGCTAATTCAAATAGTAATCATTATCATTCCAACATTAACGGAACCAAAATCCACCTAATTTAGTCGCGTAATATTGGCGTACGGAAGGAATAACTATGAATGATTTTTTTTTTCATTCATCGTTATTCCTTTCGTACGCCAACGCCGTACGCCGTTCCGTTTTTTTTATTCGCCAAATTCGATGTATATCGATATCTGAGTATGTTAGTTAATTTTCTCGGGTATCTCAAAATTCACGGTGTATAACAATATCGAGATCATTAATGATTTTTGGCTAACTCGAGAAAAAGGGTCGGCATTATAAATATAGCCATTAAAAAGAGAGAAAAACTGTTTTAATAATCTCAGTTACACTATATTGAATTTTGTTTTTAGGGTTCCGTACCCAAAGGGTAAAACGGGACCCTATTACTAAGGCTCCGCTGTCAGTCTGTCTGTCTGTCTGTCTGTCTGTCTGTCTGTCTGTCTGTCTGTCTGTCTGTCCGTCTGTCACTAGGCTGTATCTCACGAACCGTGATAGTTAGACAGTTGAAAATTTCACAGATGATGTATTTTTGTTGCCGCTATAATAACAAATACTAAGAACAAGAATAAAATAAATATTTGAGGGGGCTCCCATACAACAAACGTGATTTTTTGCTCGTTTTTATAGATAATGGTGCGGATCCCTTCGTGTGCGAGTCCGACTCGCACTTGGCCGGTTTTTAAGTTTAAATCATACGAGATAAATCCATTAGACTCAATAGTAACAATTGTGTAGGTGGTAGGCTTTTTCGCATTGTGCCTTTTTGAAATAGTGGACTATAAAGTATCACGTAAGTTACGCATTAAGATATACACCGTGAATGTTTAGTTACCCGAGAAAATTAACTAACATACTCAGATAAGGATATACATCGAATTTGGCGAATAAAAAAAAACATTTATTTTTATGAGAAATTTATTTAGAAGGTCCCTAACATTCCGTAAAAATATGCACCATAAAAGTCCTGCTACTTTAAATAGTAATCATTATCATTCCTACATTAACGGAACCAAAATCCACCTAATTTGGTCGCGTATTATTGGCGTACGGAAGGAATAACTATGAATGAAAACAAATTACACAACCTGCCGACAAAAGACGTTTCTATCTCACTCGGCAAACTCGCGTCTAAGCTCGAAGCTGGCCAGCTCTCCCTTCATCAATGAACGGGCGGGCGGAGTCTCACGCGCATCCCCCGCCCGCCCGCGCCATCATTGACCTCAGCTCAGTCCGTCGCGAATCTTAAACGGTCAAGGTTGTGTCACGCAAGGTCACCGGCGCACGCGACCTCCGCACCTGTGTTTACTTTAAAGTGAAGTGACGAATACCGTGATGGCCTATCAGTACTGGCGAGTTCGGAGCGCGGTGGCCTCCGCGGTCCCCGGACCTTACGCCTGTGGACTTTTATTTGTGGAGCGAGATCAAGCCCCGAGTGTTTGTGAGTGAACCTACTAGTGTTGGTGATTTGCGAAACCGAATCATTACGGCTTTTCAAGAGGTTCAAGCTCAAAGAAACGTGCTTATTTCTTTAAAGAATAACTTGCGGAAAAGAGCACGTGTTTGTATCTCGGAGAGAGGAGGACATTTTGAAAAAATACTGCAATACGTGTAAGGTACGTTGATATTTGTTTTAAGGTTTTTAGGTATTTGTATCTTGTAAATACATAGTGGATTTCATATTTTAAAATACACCTTAACTAAGTAATTAAAATAAACAATTTATTAAGCAGATAAAAAAAACTCGTGAAAAGTGCTATTTTTATTACTTCGTAATGGCCACGACATACAAATCAACAGATATCACGTTTATTAAATGCTAGTGCAGGATGGGATGCGAACCCGCGATGCTTGGCGATCTTGACAATCGTTAGCACTACAGACGTAGCAGACGCGCATGCGCGGGAGACTGCGCGAGTGCCGCGCGAGTCTGAATGAATGCATGCGTCTCTCTCTCTCTAATTCAATAAATACTACGAAGATGGTTTCCATGTTTTTGGTGCATTGACAGGATTTATTTGAAGTCCTATAAAACGATATTTTTGTATGAACGCTATAATATTTGTGTGTTACTTACTGATATACATATTTTTATCAACGCAAATTTTAGTTTTCTCGGGTAATTAAAAAGTCACGGTGTATATTTTGGGAGGTTGTAGAAAAATAATATTTTAATATGATGTGATTAATGGAAGTATTATATAAATAACATAATGCCAGTAATAATAACCAGTGGATAACAGCAAGATACAGGAAACTATCAGTCCTATACCTGACGCCAATGACTCCAGAACTACGCTAATATGCCACTATACCGACATCTCCCAAAACTGGTCATAGACGAAATAAAGTGCGCGGCTCTCAAACAGCTTGGTAGTAGAAACACGCCCAGGGGAAATGGAGTCAAAGCTTTTTAAGCCAACCAACGCCAAAGCCAGCCAACTTACGTTCTAAGGAGCTAAACAGATTTTTCTGTTCCGTACTTCAGTAACATTGTGGTGGATCAAAAAAACTAGATAAAACTCTTCTTAAGATTTACAGACCTCGTCTGCACTAAGCCATGTCTATAAGCTGTTTTCGAGAGTCGTACCAAATTATCTTAACACAAGATTGAATCCTTTCCAGCCACTGGACCAGGCTAAGTTTAGTAAAGGCTGTACACTAAAGAACAACCAGAGTAAGACAAATTATACAGAAGTCAGAAGAATGTAATCAGGCCTCGTACTTAGCCTTTGTGGATTACGAGAAAGCCTTCGACTCCGTCGTGACCTGGACTGTTCTGGAATTCTTGCAGCGATGCTAATTTTTTGGCGATATATCGAGGTGCTATGGAGAACAAAATTGCATCAGTTACCTATCTCGTGAACCGTAACGCTTTGTTGGGGAGGCGCGTGATATAAGTAATAAAAAAACATCTTTAATACAGCATAATTTAAAAAAACGTGATCTAAATTTATTAAAATCACATCATAATACTAATTGTTTATGTTTTAATAGCCAGTAAAAACATATTCATGCACAGGTTTAGTGTTTTACTTAAAAATATACCTATGTCATTGAAATTTAACGTAAGCACCAAAAAATTTGCAAATACATTTAAAATAAATTCAAATTGGTCCTTACGGTAAACTACAAATTGAATTTATTTATAAAATGGACTTAAGTCACAAAAATAAGTGAAAATGAAAAAAAAGAACCTAATTTTTTTTAACGTATTCGCCATTTTTTTCAAGATATCGAGATTTTGAGCGGAAAATTTGCAGTCGAACTGTATGTATAACTCAATATCGCCATTTTGGCGGTTACAGTAATTCATATTACGATTGACGATACGTTCTGTTGATAGCTCAAATTCGGTCACAATACGTCTACTGGCGTCTAAAAATCGTATTGCCTATTAAGCCCACAACCCAGGGGCTTGCGGTGCATACAGGCAATAAGGCAGTGCCTACCTAAAGAAAAATCCTACAGGACAGCTAACCATCTTTATTTGCCAAATTGACAATCTATAATAAAGTCTAAGTTACCATTTCGTCGTCTTTATTAAACTTTCAAACTAAAGCGCGCTCGTTTCAATGCAGATGACCCACAGTAGGCGGTCGCGATATCGCCTACTATTTCACGCACACTTCCTTAATTTTCACACACACTTATATAATCTGTGCGCATACGTACACAGTTACGAAACACCAATTTTTGTTAAGCATTATGCGGCGATTACCTGCTTAGCTCCCACCAGGTGGCGCTCAATTTTCGCCTCCAATTTAAAGTCTTATTATAATTAAAATTCACATTACAAATTGTTATAATGAAATTTCAAACGCTAAAATCCTAATTATATTTATAGTAAAGAGTTTGAAAATGAATAACAAATTGTTTGCTAAAACTATCCTAAAATAATGTAAACTTAGAACATTTTGATTGGCCATATTTTTTTTACTTAGTTTGTTTTGGTTATCATCCCGCGGTGTTTTGGAAAATTGTTTTCATTCCTACTAATCGTAAACGATTTCTTTTAGTGATATTTATTGTTTTTGGAGTTTAGTGCTGTGTTGTTGTGTTCTGTACAATGGAAAAACTACGATGTACAGTAATGAGAAGTCTATTTGTTTTGACAAATTACGCGCCAATCCCAAGTATATTTTCTGTGTTAATGGCAAAAATAAAAGTGACCATAGTAGTATCATCCTGTATATAGGATCTAACGAAATTAGTTACATTCCTTTATAGGGTGGTATCTAAAAATCATACTAAATACGATGCCAAAACATAAGGTACTGTTTCATAGTCATTTTTAAAAGTTATGTTTTCTAACAAAATAAATCAATAAAATCACAGTCAAACCTGAAACACTCTGTATCTTTTCCAACACATGTGCAAGCTGTAGTTTACAGATTGTGTACGTACGTTGTGTACGTACACAGCGCACACTAGCAAGTTAGTTGTGTGTATACTAACTGTCAAGTCAGCTGATCAGCGATTGGTTTAGCAGCACGGCCGGGCTGTCTCGTCGACCAATCACAGACCAATTGTAATCTGCTCCTCTTCATGCACACATGTACCTACATGTGTGTGTAGAATGCGCTTCTTATCATAATAATAATGATTGTTATCAAACATTAAAACCAATGCCAATTAAATTAATAGCCAACATTGTTTTTTTGTTTGTTCGAACTTCGAAGCTTAAGAAAATATAATTTCAATGTTTTATGACTTAGATTGCATCCTTATTTTAAGTAGATAAGGTATTTAATTGATTTTAATTGTTGTACTCAATTAGTAATTTTAAAGTTTTATCTTTCCTTAGCAGAGTCAGTAGGCGGATAGAAATAAAAAATAAAATACGGTTTTAATAACATTTATTTTATTATGATACCCTATCACATTTTCACAGGCTACGGTCTTGCAAGTTAAGCGTTGTTGTAAGTGTAACTACCTAGGTACCTATCTAATAAATAAGTTTTTTGACAAACAACTAAATAAATTACAAATCAATCGAGTAAGTAGGTGCCGCTTGGTTCCAATCCACCTTACCTTGCTTAATTAGGAGTCAGTTTCTTTAAAGGCATTTACAAATTACCAATTTATAAAAAAACATATAAAAATAACCTTCACTAACGCTTAAGAACAAAGGTCACCTACTGACGTGCTTTTTTACGCGCAATAACGCCACGTGTCACTGCCACTTTTCGCTTTCGTTATTGTGATGTGACGCACTTTGAATGTTAAGATCACTTTCATCACACACTAAGTCCTTCACTTCTCATGGAAGTCGAGAGGCATAGGGACCAGGGAACGTGCCGACCAGAGAACCGGCCCAGCACAACCAATCCTTCGCGCGATGCCGATGCGATGTAGGCAGGCAAGCAGGCACGCACGTACGTGCAACGCGGTCGTAGTGCGCCGGGGCTCCATCTTGCTAGAAGTACTGCAATCCACGGCGGAGATGAAGAGGGATGTTAGATAGCAGTTCCTCCAAGGTTCCTTGAAGACACTCGGGGTAGCTATGTCCATTGAGACGCACCAAAAATATTGCGCCAATTTGTTCATCAACAAGTTGGTAATTGGCAATAGGGTGTTACATAACCATTTGTTATGCAGATCGTCGAAATCGTATACCGAAAGAACATCGTGTTGCACCTGACTGACACGTCACACACGCAAGGAAGCAAGTAAGAGACTGACTGAGTGACTGACTGACTTATTTCACCACACACAAAAACTGCAGCGTGCGCGCTTTGTTAAAGCCGAAAAAACGCCAGCTAGGGATGCGCTTATGATTGGATTATTTGTAAGATACGAAAACATGCCTGATTGATAGCGGATCGTGAATTGGGAATTGACACCCCGTTTTAAACTAAATCGAGAGTGCGGCACAAGTTTTTGATGTGATAACGTCTTATAAATCGATGACCGACTGCACCACGACTGCACGCACGAAAGTTTCACGTTTCGCGTACGAGCGAGAGCGCGGAACAAGCGATAGAGAGGCACTATCGGCCTAAGCTTTCAGCTTGTGACGCATCTATCTCTCTTACACTCCATCGGGCTATGAGTCCGAGTTGCATCAATGTTTTATCGAACTCATTCAGTCCAAACCAATAATAATAAATGTGTGTGTTAAAGATACACACGCACTGATAGTGCACAAGTGATAACAATTAAGGACGTTTTAACTATTGTTTTAACAAATTGGGCCATATTGAACTGTATCAGACATTTTATTCTTAACTTACAGACGTAAAGGTTTTTTTTTATTCTTAACCAAAAGAAATCAAAGAAGAGAAATCAAAACACTTATAAAATGTATAATTTTTTAGCACGAAGACGCATTAAACATTGTTGTCGTCATTAAGACTAAAATAATAACAATAAATAGCATTCGTTGATATTTGTTACTAAATGTACCTAAAAAAGTTTATTTCTTAACAGTACTAACTTTCAGATAGTGCAAGAATAAAATCTTTATTAGTAAAGTCCAGTCCGACCTCCGCCGTGAGTCGAAAATTTTTAGCCCTAAGATCGGATCTAATGTGGGCTGTGGCACATCTCTAGCTCGATCATGCTTTGACCTTGCCCGACACGTGCCCCGGCGGCACCGGCGGCCTTTCGGCGCGAGCGGCCAGTTGGATACTCTGCGACTTGATCTTGTCATACTTTTACCCCTAAAATTTATTGAAAAAATAAAGTGGAATTTGAATGGCAAGAAATTTGGATTAAATGATATTGTAATTTTTTGTTTATTATTGAGACTAGCTGTTAAATTTAATGTTATGATATTATTGAACGACACTTCATAAATCTCGAATGTTAGTAGAATATAAATATAGTTAGTAGTTTATAAAATTTAATAACTCATTACACGACAAGTTGGCGGCCGTGATGAATAACTTATTAATCGTGTACCTAAGTGGTTTTATTAAAGCTGATTACGCAACATTCCTTGAGCTTGCGACAACAATAAAATAGTAGCTTGTCGTTGTCTCCGCGGTTTTTTTTTAATAATTCAAAATTATACGTAAGTAAGAACAGCTCTGATTATCAAAGAAGTGAATCTTTTTGTTTTTTGACGTGAATCAAGTCGCAAGTTCAGATTACACTCTTTGGTCAGTTTGCGGCATCCTGATCCCTTCAATTTTGCGTACCTATTTTCGCAACCGCGTTGGCTACGTGATAGTGTGAACATAAAAATCATGGGTTAAAAAAACCGTTCGTTAAGTTTTAATGACTTAGCATCACAACATTAATTACAAACCTAGTCGTATTTTTCTTATTACTTTATCGAAAAAAAAAAACAACTCAAAAACTTTAATTTACCCTAAAAACAGGGTAAATTTTTTCATGTTGGTATTCCTGACCCGGCATCTCACCCCACCGCTGACCGCGCTTGATTCTTGGAATTTGAGTTTGCTTGTGTGCGTATTTAGTGTGTCATTGTAGTAGTAATCAGCTGTAAAGGATGTGGAATTTTGTAGTTACGAAATGAGATTGTTATGATGAATATCTCCGAAACTAGCCTGAATTTTTCGCTTAAATTTTGTCAGGCTCGTTGGTATGACGTATAGATACCCCCATTAAAAGGAATGTAACTAAAATCGTTGAATCTTATATTTTCCTGCCCATGTTATGTTTTGTCAACATTTTCCTTTTACCCAGTCCTCTTTTTTGCTTGGCAAAAATTTAAAGTGATAGCTCTAAATTCTTGCCATGCAAAATCGTTGACATGCTTCTCTGTACGTCTGGCATAGGTACTGAGATCTGTGAAACTTGTTGGTCCCCGTATTTCGTGTAACAACATCCGAAGATAGAAACATTCGGCATTGTTTGGATGTACAGTGTATACTCGACCTATTGTGTTAGTTTTCATGATTTCTGGATGACCCTCCTCTAGCATTCCTCGTTTTCGTCGTTGAAAAATTTTCCTTGTATTATCCCACGTATAATAAATAGGAACGTCGACATACAGTAATGTTTTTGCGAATGGATCCGTTTGGCACAGTTGGAAAAAAGCTGTTAATGTTGTGTTCTGAGGTGGTTCATTTGCAATTTTTCTAGCTGAGTCTTTTGTGAAGTAAACTCTCTGTCCATTCTCCAAATGTACTGCTAGATGTTGCACAGCTGGATCGCGTTCGTGTATGGAAAAACTAAAAATCCTCCACGCTGCTTCGTTACTATTGATGTATCTTCCCATTTGGTACATGAGGATCTCATCATTTGTTCGCTATTTTGGACTATTTGAAATACTGCCATATCACTACCTATGTTTACGTACTTACATATATATTTAATAGATTTTACTGAATTGCAGTATTCAACGTTTATGTGTGCTTGGAACATTTTGTAAAGTAGTGGGTTATATGGTACTACCCATTGATTATCTATTTCCAGTTCGTCTCTGCCTTGTATTCGTATTTTTGCTGTGAAACCACCGTTTCTCGGTGATCGTCTTCTATATTTGGGATAGCCGTCATCTTCAGTTTTTGTATCGTCCAAGTATGGTTTTGGATATTTTTTGGTACATTTTCCATCCTTCATGCACGGAGCATTGAAGTTTAATGGTCCACATGGTCCGTGAATCATGTTTTTCACTACTATGTTGTATAGTTCCGGATCTCTTTGTGGATTGGGAAATTCAGCTTGGATGATTTTGTCGATATCCGTAGGATAAATTTTATCGTGTAGCCATATGAGATTGTGTGAGTGAGGTAATCCTCGTTTTTGCCACTCGATTGTATACATCCAGCATCTAACGGTTCCAAAGATGTGGTATTTTGTGATAACTTCAATAAATCTTATTTGTTTTTGTCGAAAAACTCGGGCTATTATGTCGTGTCGATCCATGGAGGTTTGTCCGTATTTTAGTTGTTCTTTGATTTCTGGCCATGATGAGTTGCATGTAAATGTTATAAAGAGATCAGGTCGTCCATATTTTCTTTTATAGGTCATAGCATCTTGAGTATATTCGTGCATATGTCTTGGACTTCCTATGTATGATGACGGTAAGATTACCATTGTTCCAATATCCTCAATATTGCCGTCATTTATGATCGCGTCTCGAAGTTGGATGTATTCTTCTACGCGTAGTTTCTTCTGATTCAGTCTTATTTAAAGCTTCCGCTCTGCTTCTATTTTTGCGTACATATCTACCAGAAATTGTTGGAATAAACGGCGAGTGTTGAGAATCTGATTGTATTAATTGAAGATAAATAACACTTGAAAAAATCATCGACCTCAGGTGGGACTCGAACCCACGTTCGATCGCAAGCCGTGCGAGTGCTTTACCAACTAAGCTACCGAGGACGTCACGTGACAAGGTGAAATTCCTCAAGTGTTCTTTCTCGCTGTCAAAGCCAGCGTATTCTGATCAATGTTGTAGCTATATGTATAGCTGAGTAGTATACTACCGTCAACACCCTATAGAAATATTTTTACAAATATTTGACTATTGGTTAAGATCAGAAATGCTTAAACATTGTAATTTTTTTTTTTAGCAATTTCATGCAAGGTTTTAATTGAAGATAAATAACACTTGAAAAAATCATCGACCTCAGGTGGGACTCGAACCCACGTCCCATCGCAAGCCGGGCGAGTGCTTTACCAACTAAGCTACCGAGGACGTCACGTGACAAGATGAAAGAACACTTGAGGAATTTCATTCAAATTCCTCAAGTGTTCTTTCATCCCGGCTTGCGGCGGTTCTTTCATACTACTCAGCTATACATATAGTAATACGCTGGCTTTGACAGCGAGAAAGAACACTTGAGGAATTTCATCTTGTCACGTGACGTCCTCGGTAGCTTAGTTGGTAAAGCACTCGCCCGGCTTGCGATGGGACGTGGGTTCGAGTCCCACCTGAGGTCGATGATTTTTTCAAGTATTATTTATCTTCAATTAAAACCTTGCATGAAATTGCTAAAAAAAAAAAAATACAATCTGATTGTATATTTCATTGTCTCTGATCATTAAGCAGTAAGCATAGAACTCTTTGGAAGTGACTTTTTTATTTGTTTCTATGCCTGTTTCAGGATGAATTTGTTTTATATTGAAATGATATCCGTCCTCTCCATGCAGAAATATTAACGGATTTTGAAGAGAATCATATGAACGGTATGTCTCCACAATGCGTTGTAGTCCTTTTCTTCTTCGTTGTACAATTATGTCACGGCTTGTATTTTCACAGTCCACAATTACGATGGCGACTTCATCTATCTGAGGTGCATTAAATCTATGTTCGTGTTCTCCATGTGGTCTTTTATCGGCTTGAATTACAATTTTATAGTCATCAGAAATCATGCGGTCTAGTGTTGTTTTGAATATGTAAATCAGTTGATTGTATTTGTGTAAGATCCTCTGTACATCTTGGATTATTTCGCGTCTCAATCCATGAATATTTGTGCATCGTTGATCAATTTCTTGTTCTTCATCTCCGATGAAATATACTTGTAGAAATTTTTGGTCTTCGTTAGGCATTGGTAGTAACGATCCTATTTTGTGATAAATTTGCCCTTGAATTGAAATACATATTCAAATTCATCTCTATTAGTGTTAGTCGAAGTAACGCCGAAAAAAGTCATTTGAAAGCAGTAGTTGTATGATCTTATATTTTGAAGAAAGTGTTTTGATTCTAGTGTTTCCCCAGTCATGTAATGTAGAAATTCCTGCGGTGGTGCTTCCAGTGGTGGTAATCGAATTTTTCCATTCATGCAACAGAGACCTGGTGATTCTTTACTGAATTTTTTCGCGTGGCAAAATTGGCAAATGTTATTTATTTTTCCGATTACAACATATTTATGATTATAATATTTTTTCGTCGGTTCGTAGTGGAATTCTTCCTTTGAAAGATTATCTGCTCATTCTGGTTCATTGATTTTTTAAACGTGCTTCGTGCTCTTCTTCCGTTTCATTTCTTCGATATTCTTTTTGTTTCCGCCGTTTCGCTGCAGAACTGGCAAGATCTCCTCCTCTTTTACGTCTAGGCATTGTATTAGAGTTAGTAAAAGAATTACCATCCATTAACCATTTTTTAAAATCTTTTTTATCTTATCTTAGAATTAATTAAACACAGTATAAATACTTACATTTGATTTTTCACAATAAAGGCTCACAGACATTTTTTTTCTTCTTCGCTTCGAAATCGAGAATTAATTAAACACACTATTAAAAATACTCACACGTGATACTTCAAAATAAAGGTTCACAGATAACTTCTTTCTTTTTCGTTTCAAAATCACTTGTTTCGCTGTTCAAATCGAACTAACTCTGGCGGGCGACACCGGGCCCTTATATAATCAGAGCGCTAGGCTCTAGGATATTCGAGAAAGTTTGGAAATATTTTCTTTCTTACACCTTCTAGAATGTTCTCGACATTATCGTCTGCCGTAACAATAGGTTTTACAGTTGTAGCATACGTAGTAAAGGCGCAAAATTTTAAAAACTTAAATTTTAAAATGTTTTCAGAACTAATTTGAATAACTAAAATTATGTCGCTTTAACTCCAAAATATAAGTTAGCTACTGCTGTATAAATACACAAAATTTAATAACTTTATTATTGTAACAAATGTAATTTAAGACTTTATTGAAATTGGAATTTTAAATTTCGCGCCATTACTACATATGCTGCAATTGCTCGCAGCGCCTTTCGAAATGCACCCCAAACAATCGTTGTTCTTTTAAGTCCATCTTGTGTACAATGAATGAAGTTCAACTACTCGACAACAGATGGCGCCACTACACCTAATTTCCAAGTTGAAGGGTTGAACAGGTCCTTATATCTTTAAAAACATGCCCTTTAGGTTAAGGCGGGAGGATTTAACTTTTAGTTATCTTCCGACGGATTTATTCACAAAACTAAGGAACTTATAAGAAAAATAAATACTATTAAAATAATTGATCTTTTAACTAATGTCTCGGTGAAACCAAAACACGATAATAATAACTTGGCTCGATAGAAAAAAATCTTAAAAATAGGTCGTTTTATGATTTTTGGACCGATTTTCTGGAAAGATTTTATATGATACAAGTATGTAAAAATTAAGCAGTTTACTAAAGATCAAAATTTGCTAGTGTCTCGGTGCAAAAAAAAACAATTTTGTTATGTTATTAAGTACCAAAGATTAAAAAACCTCGAAAACCATGCACAAAAGGCGTGCAAGCCGCCCCGCCAGTGTCCAGTAGGACGTCGCCGAGGTAGGACCTGTGTTGTGTAGCGCTCGGACTCCCCCCGCCCCCCACACACCATCGCAATAGCTACGAAATTTAATTCTTGTAAATATTTAGATTTTTTGTGTGGAGCCAGGCATACCTCAACCTCAATTTTACTTAATTTGGTGTTACATCAATGAAAACACAAAATTATTACATGTACAAGAAATACTCTGTAAATTTGTTGTAAGTAATACGGTGATAGTACATACATAATTTAAAATGTAAAAGAATATAATATATATATTTTATAATAATTCTGGACCTTTAAGGCATAAGGTCGGATCTGCAAAATGACAGGTTTTCAGGAGAGCCAAAACAAAATTGAGAAATATATTTGCCAATTTTTATTGAAAAAAAACAGAAAAAAAAACAGTTTTTTGTAACATATATGTAATAACTAATAATATCTTTCATATTTCAGTATTCAGACAAATCACAATAATAAAAAACTATTTTAAAATAATTGTTTTTTAATTTTTCGCCCACATACGACTTTCTGCTTGAAATAATTACTTAAATACCGGCTTCGCGGAGGAGTATCTGTGATACGATGTTTTGCTTACGATTATTATTGTAAAATTATATTCGCAAATTATAATATAGCATTATGTTATTAATTACCCAATGACAGCATACGTCGGAAGTCAGCTTATATTTTTGAATAACAAATAATTATTTCAAGCAGAAAGCTGTAAAGCATTAATAAATAACAAGGTACAAGACCTCTAAGAAATAAAAACTTATAATTGCTAGTTTGCTTTCTAAACATATAACAAAAACGTTAATATTCAGAGCTCTCATTATTAATGAACTTCTTAATAATAAAATTATAAAAACCGGAAAATTTGTTTTAAAACAAAACATATTTATAAAATATAAATCTAATCAGCCTTAGGAAAATCAGTCTCATTATCATTGTGTTTCAATTTTTTGTGATACCCGTGAAATTCTAAAGGCACCCATTGCAAAAGACTCATTAGATCTTTATATTTTGCAGAAGATATCGGCTTTTTATCATTTCGTATAGCAGGTAGTTCAGCAGGCAATTGACATCCTTTAGCAACATTTCGTATTAAGGATATTTCGTTGAATTCGCCTGAAAAGGTTTCTTTGTAGAAAAGAACACCTAGGTGTTCTCGTCTTAACTGCAAGAATACACATTCCGATATTTTGAAGTCATTTCCATCCTTGTTCTTCTTTCTTTGTACTAAAGATCCGTTTCTTTTATACAGCGAAGTAAGGTCTTTAAAATCCGCCAATGTCATATCAAAAACATTGAAATTTCGTTTACCTCCACCGCATGTTCGTATAAACTGAGACCAATCCCTTGGTATAGCTATTTGCATAGTTTTAAGTTGCCTCTTTTTTCTCTCAATCTGAGCATGTATCTGGTCTACCTCCATGTGAGTATGGCCGTTTAACATAAATTTGTGATTGATGACTTTAAGTTTGTAAATTGGCCCAGCATCCAAATGTAAGCAGTCACTATCATGAAACTTCTGTTTTAACCAGCGCAATTGTCAGACCAAAAGGTTAGTTCCTCAATGCTTGCTATTTTCGATCTGTTCTCATCTGCCCAACGAAGGAGACACGAAGCGATTGCATTGCCTCCTCTTCCGCTAATGTTTTTAGACCATACCAGGTTCGCAACTGAACATACTGCGTATGTTCAGTTGCATCAAACATGGTCAAATTTAACGTCCATAGTTTACGCATGTAGAACGATTTTGTGTTTGTAAGATTGGGAGTCACCAAACACTTTTGTAAATCATACATAAGAACTTTTTTCTTCTGAGAATTATTTGTTGATTCTTCTTTGTCTTTCTTTTTCAATGTATATCTCTCTTCGGCTAATTTAATATGATATTTATGCTCTTCTTCTATTTCTTTTCTTTGAGTTTCATCTATCTCGGTTTTAGGTTTATTTTGGTAGGCATCACAATCGTCACATGTGTCTATCGAAGGTAGTTTGAAGCTAAGGTTAAATTCAGTATGGAATATACGTCTATAAATCCATTCTTTTGCTATCAGATTTTCTGGCGTTTCCTCTTCTTCCATTTTTATTTTATATTGAGCATACATAGTAGCAATATTTAAGTCTGATCCTAAATACTTTTTCTTACTTTTTTCACGTGCGTAATGACTCTCATAAGATGGGTAAGATTTAATATGATCGATCACTGTCTTAATCAATTCATTCGGTGATTTATTCGCTGGATCATGCTTTCCTCTCTGATCTCCAATTATTAAGCCTCCCTCTTGTTTTTTTTCCATACTCACAGTAATAAACTTTTCTCTTGTTGACAGTGTGTTCATATACATGACTTTGCATACCTTTTCCTCGAAACCTTCAAACTGAAGTATGTAAGCATATGAGAACTTCCTTCTGTCTGTTTCTAAATTGCCGCTAGTTTTCATCATTCGTTTAAGATCCTTTCTTACAGTGCTAAGGGCTATCACACTATATAAGTCCCTTTATCGTGCTGAGACTCCTTCTTAAGTTTTATCGGCACGCACATTTTATCGCTTGACTTTTATTATATAAGGTCCGATTTTATTAGTGTTCATCCTGTTACCTATGACTATATAGGTGAAAAGAAATCGTAAAAACCAACTTTCAAATGTCTATCATAAAAACTAAAAAAGTTAAAAATAAATTATAAAATAACAACATCGACTTCATATTGCATAAACTCGTCCTATCTTCAACTCTTTCTCGCTCTGTACAAGGGGAAGGAATAAGACGGATAATCAGATGGTTAAACGAAGCAAAGATAGGACGAGTTTATGCAATATGAAGTAAATTTTGTTGATTTTTAACTTTTTAGTTTTTATGGTACACATTTGAAAATTAGTTTTTACGATTGCTTTTCACCTATATAGTCACAGGTTAACAGGATGAACACTAATAAAATCGGACCTTATATATAATGATTAAGTAGGGTACAGGTACATAGCATGTAATGATAAATTTTAAATAAAAATGTGCATTAACCTACTTAGCCAAAAGTTTTAGCATGCAAATATTAAAGAGAATTAAATAAATTAATAATTGTAAACAAACTCAAATATATTAATAATGTCATGTACAGAAGACATTTACATTTATTTGTGGCTCATACCATGCATCGACTATATTGTTTAAGTTTCTTTATATTTTAAAAATTCGTCAATTGAGTAGAATGACTTGTCCAAAAGCCATCTACGCAACAATCTCTTAAAACTATGGAATGGAAGTTCCTTAATATGATTCAGTATTTTATTATAAATAGTTTTGCACATGACATAACAATTATTTTGGAATCTTCGCGTTTTTGGAACTATCTCTAATACCAGTCTATGACGATTTCGCGTTGATCTTTGGTAAGAGTCTTTTTCTCGTACAAACTTATCAGTGTTACGCTTGACAAATACACCGACTTCTAATATATAAAGACATGGCAGGGGCAGTATTTGAAGCGATTTAAAAATATGGTAAACAAGATATATCAGAAGCTATATTACATATAGCTCTAATACAACGCTTTTGGGCAATAAATATTTATTCAACATTGGTCCCATTTCCCCAGATTAATAAACCATATCTTAGAAATGACTCCACATATGCGTAATACGCAGTAATAGCAGTACTGACATTTGCAACTTTAGTCAATTTATACAGTGTGTATAGGGCAGCATGTAGGTAAATTAAAGTCAAGGTAAAATGAGAAGTCTAGATCTATACATATAATAAAATCGTTGAGACTAAAAATTCTGTACATTAAAGATTTAAAGAAAAAAACTAACCAGGGTGACTTAAAATGAGTAACTGAACATATTACAACCATTTTTAAATATTTTGTCTGTTTGTCGGTTTGTCTGTTAGTTTGTGCACGCTAATATCAGAAACGGCTTATCCGATTAGGATTTTCACCAATATATTGTATTGAGATTCACTTAACATTTAGTGTTGGTTTCATGTAAATCGGTTCATAAATGAAAAAGTTGTGCTTATTTTAAGAGTCACGTCGAACTTCTTTTACTGTCTTATATGCATTTATTCTTTCTCTGCTCAGTAGCATTTATTGAAACTTTACTAAAATTCATAATTATCTGTACTGATATATTTGGATACCATCAAACCGGTCAAGTGTGAGTCGGACTCGCGCACGCAGGGTTCCGTAGCATAAAATCACATTTGTTGTATGGGAGCCCCTTTAAATGTTTATTGTATTGTCTTTTTTAGGGTTCCTAATACTAAGGCTCCGCTGTCCGTCTGTCTGTCACCAGGCTGTATCTCATGAACCGTGATATTCAGAGAGTTGAAATTTTCACGGATGATGTATTTCTGTTGCCGCTATAACATTAAATACTAAAAAACAGAGTACAATAGTACAATAGACATTTAAGGGGGCTCCCATACAACAAACATGAATTATTTGTAGTTTTTTTAGATATTGGTACGGAACCCTTCGTCCGCGAGTCCGACTCGCACTTGGCCGGTTTTTTAGTTAGTAATAACAACTGTAACTTCTTTCTCGCGCACGAAGGGTTCCGTACCATTAAAACCAATAAAACCAATTTATTTTTGCAAATAGGCTTAAACTAAGCACTTTTACACGCCCCAAACCAGTGCAAGCGCATTACCTACAAAACCGGCAAAAACACGTTTGTTGTATCATTTATTTTATTCTGATTGTAAGTATTTGTTATTATAGCGGCAACAGAAATACATTATCTGTAAAATATTTAACTCTCTAACAATCACGATTCATGAGATACAGCCTGGTGACAGACGGACAGACGGACAGACTGACAGACAGACAAACGGACAGCGGAGCCTTAGTAATAGGGTCCCGTTTTACCCTTTGGGTACGGAACCCTAATACAAGGTTTAAATAATCATTTTTATCTCATGAACCGTGATAGTTAAGTTGTAGTTTTTACTGATATATTTTGGTAAGCTTCCCTTAACTTTTGTGTTGGTTTTATGTGAATCGGTTCATAAATAAAAAAGTTATGCCAGTTTAAAGATCACGTCTAACATTTGTTTGACTATCTATCTATACATATAATAAAACTGTAAAATACTACTAGGGGTCTTCATATGACCAAGAGAAGCCAAAAATATGGTTTTTGAAATTTTTGTCTGTCTGTCTGTCTTTCTGTCTCTCTGTCTGTCTGTTGTTCGCCTTTCACGCAACTACTGGACGGATTTTGATGAAACTTTTTTTATTATATAGCTATTAGTCCTCGGCAACATATAGGCTATAATTTATTTTGAAGGTCTGATAACCTAATGTGGAACACCAGTGGTCCGTCTAATTTTTAATAGGAATTTATAGTATAGTGCCTAAGGAAAAGTTGGTCAACGTCATCAGCAGTTACTGTTGATATAAAGAAAAACGAGGGTCTGGTCTACCTGATGTGGAACCCTAGCAGACCAGCTAAACTTTGAGAGCTATTAAAATAACGTCTTAAGAAAGGTTGTTCAGCATAATGAGCTCATGCTGATAACGTAAGAAAATTAAAATTCTATAGCTTCGACATGTTTATGACATAAATGAAGATACTTCACTAGCCAGATTGATATTCTTTGGAATTACTTTCACAATTTTTATTCTTTAGAAATATTTACATGAAATTTCGTATAAATTGAGTACAGCAAAAATGATGGGTTTATATTTCAGCGTTTTCTAAAATTCAAGCCCTAAGGGGGTAAAATAGGGGATGGAAGTTTTAAATAAACGCACAGGCCAAATCCTTAAGGCTAGAAACTTGAAATTTAACACACGTAATTTTCTTATGACGTTGGCATCCACTAGGAAGGATTTTTCAAAATTCATCCCCTAAGGTGGTGAAATGGGGATCCAAAGTTTGTATGAAAGTCTCTCAGTTTTAAAGTTAGGATCGTCAAATTAAGTGGTTATAAGCATATGAAAATTATTACATGGATCTCAGCGTTTTTGATAAAAATTAAATAAAAGGGGGATGAACTTGTGTATGGAAAGTCCTTCGTTTTCAAAGTAAACATTACTAAAATGATTATTTAGGCTTACGGTTAGGAACTCACTTAAAGTATATAGGTGTTGTTGGAATCATAAACCTTAAAAGGGGTGAAAAGCGGGTAAAATTTTGTATTTGAAGTTCATTATTTTCTAAGTATAGGTTAAACAACATCTTTCTGTAATGGCCACATCTTTCGCAGACTCGCAGAACCGATGAAAGGTGTGGTAAACGGGTTCTCGAGTAGAGACCACGCCTATGCAAACGCCTAGTGTAGGACGCCCCCCAGCTCGATGGATCGACGACCTTAGGAAAATGGCTGGCAGTAGATGAATAAAAAAACGGGATATTGTCCTCTTTGGCGCTCTTTGAGGGAGGCCTACGTCCTGCAGTGGACTACAAAAGGCTAAGATGAGATGATGATGATGAGATTAAACAATGAAATAAGAAGTATTTTTTGCGATTCCATGGTTTATTTTTAAATCTAGGTTAGCGCGGGCGAAGCCGTGGGCGACTGCTGTAATATTTCTTTACGTAGGTATATTGTTCTTTAATTGAACGTTTTTTGTTCCATCATAGCAAAAATACTGTAGTCCACGCAAACGAAGTTGCGGGCACAGCTAGTAATAGATAAAAATATTTCACTGAATAAATTTAGACATGTATGAAGTTATCACATCGGGAACCATTCCGCAAAACGACCGAAACTCATGGGTACAACGTTAGCCGGGCCGTTATGTTAATAAATTGTTTGTAATTGTATGGTACGCCGAAAGACGAAAACGGCCCGTGGGAAAGCGGGCAAGCCACGTGCACCATGACCAAAATTTAAAATAAATGTGGATAGTCTCATGAAAATACAAGTACGGTACGGTACGGTTTTTTTTATTGATTCATGACCAGAATAGTTTACTGAGCTAGCTCCTCAATTTACCTACGCGCTGCCACTTACATCCTGTATAAAGGAAAAGCAAATCCATTTATTTTGTTGCAAACCTTTTCTATTTGATCTTTCCAGCATAATTGTGGATCTAAAACTAAACCTAAGAACACGTACGAACGATGAACGAACGTACAGAACTTTATTACATTATTGAGGTCATTGACGTATGTTGGGTAGTGCAAAGGGCCAAGCACAGATCCCTGGGCTGTGCCTTTAGTAACATTGACTCCTACACTAAGCATATCACCTACTTTGACTTGATAGCTGCGATGGATAAGGTAGGTTTTGCACCATTCCAATAATTTGCCCCTTACTCAACTATTGTCTAGCCTTTCTATTCGCAGGTCATGACGCGACGTATCGAATGCCTTTCCATAGTCTATAAAATTAATATCTCGTGTTTTTGTCATTGAGGGAATTATTTACGTCATGAGTAAAGCGAGACAAAAGCAAAGTTGTGCTTTTATTTTGCTGGAAACCGTATTGCTGAGAGGACAAAATGTTATTGTCCGAGTAGAATTTTTGAATTTTTCTGCACGTAAACTTTTCTATAACTTTGTCTACTAGGATTAGGATCGTTATTGGACGGTAGTTGCCATACTCTTGTGTGCTACCCCCTTTGTAGATAGGCCGAATCATGCCCTTTTTTAGTTCTTTAGGGTATCGCCTCGTAGACATACTAGTGTTTATAAGCCGTGTTATTGCACCTACTAATCTATCGGACAGCCTCACTACGTCAACTGCTCGAATGCTATCCGCGCCCGGGGCTTTATAGGGGTTGGTGTGTTTTATGATTTTATGAAGTTCTGAACACGTAGCTTTTGGAAAGAACATTGATTTATTTACTAGTTTAGTGTAATCGTGTGCATTCATTAGATTATGCGAGCAATCAGGAATTATAGACTTTACACTGTGTTGAAACCTATCAGCAAAATTAGTAGCTACTTTTTTTAAACATTTTTCTTTATTAAATGCTTGTAAGATTGACTGATCAATTGATTTTGTTGTTTTACCTGTTAAAATATTTATTATTTGCCATAATTTTTTTGTATCTTTTTAATGCTTATTAATTTGAGCCCTAATATATGAATTTTTATTTTTATGTACCTAAAATATAATAAGGTACGAAATAAAACTATTATTTCGTACCTTATTATATTTTAGTCTCAGTTCCTTATTACTTGTATCCTTTATCCATTCTGCATAATAATACTGGTCTCGTTTCTGTGTTAAATTTATAATATCTTTGCTAACCCACTTATGCTGGTTAAGTTTTGAAGAGCTAACTTTTTTCTCGTACTTCAGATTCATTGTAACAATCATTAAAGCTTTTGCAAATAAATTGGTATATCTGATCTGGGAAATCCATATTTAATGTTAAATCCCAATTAACTTTCTCCAATAAGCTGGATAACTTTTCATTATTCAGCCGATTAACATAAACAGGAGCATCCTGTCCATCAACATTATTTGTTAGCGTTGCCACAGTTATCCTGTGGTCCGCCAGTACGGAGCAGAGTGTGGCCGTGTATACGTCTGTCATGCGAGATCGGACAAAAATATGGTCGATGCAACTTTTTACTACGTGATCGTAACGTGTTTCTATCCTGGTGTAATCAGTGATACCGCATGACAGACCGTGGCCACTCATAGTGTCTATGTATATTTTTTTGACAGGATTGTCGAGTTTAAGATTGAAATAATATTTCCTAAATACATCAATTCCGTGCATGTACATCGGCTAAGCAGTTTATCCAATTCTACAATAAAGTTTTGCTTGAGGTTGTGCCAGAAAAAGCACTTAAATTAAAGTAGAAAGGGGACAAAGATGTATACTAAAGGTTTAAGGGTTGAAACATTTTAAATACAGTAAAGCCAAGCTGTATGAAGAATTCGAAGTTCTAACTGTACGACAACTTTTCATTAAAAGCATTATTTTAAAACAGCATTTTTGTGAAAGAATTAATCATATATCTGACAGAAGAGCCTATAAGATATTCAACGTTCCTGCATGTAGAACTGCATTTGCACAGGGTTTTTTCTTATTTCCTCTCCCCGCTTCTGTACAATTGCATAAATAAAATCAAGCCCTTAAAAGACCTGACAATATTCGTTTGTGGAAGAGCTTTGGATGAGTTTCTAAGTAGTTTGGACTATGAACGGACTGAAAGTATAATGCAAATATGTAAATTATAGGGTATTTCATTGTGATGTATTTATATTTACATTTACGTATTTCTCCTTTGTTTATCATAAATTTTTAGATGTCAATGTGGATATTTATTTATTATTAGTTTATAAATGAGTACATATATTTATATAATTTTTTTTTTTTCGCCGTTCGGTTATTGTTAGAGGTGGACGTGTGTTTGGTGGCTGCGCGGATTTAAATAAGTAAATTACTCGACTAAGTGCATTATCTGAAAGCATTAGAACTCATTTTACTGTGTGTCCTATTCAGCAGTTTAATTATTGCCCGTAAATCATCTCGCTCCCGCATGATACTAGTCTCTGTCTCGCGCCGCTGGTTGTGTCCGCGATCTGTCAAACGGTGCTTTCGGTGTGTGCAGTGTCTGCGTCTGTGTGCATTGTCAAACAGGATGGCGAGTTCTAGCAACCTGGACGAACTTAACACTACTCGATCAATGACTGGCGTACCGCAGCTAGAAAAAATAGGCTCCGCGCCCGAACTTCACTTGCTTGATCGTGAATCCGATTTTGTAAACACGAACCGGCGCAAGCGCAAAACAATGGAGGACGATATTTATGCACTATTTGAACGCTTTTCATCGGATTTGTCCGCAAAATTAGTCACTTTAAAGACTGACTTAGAATCCAAAATAACAGATGTCCATACAGATATAAATAACATCATTAAATCTGACTTGGATAGTATTAAAACCAAGTTGACAACAATCGAAACTAGCCAGTCACAATTGTTTGCGGACATGGAGTCGATTAAGTCGGCTATTGAATACCAGGATAACGCTCAAAAGGAGCTGGTGCAGCGCGTAGATCAACTATCTAAAACTTCAGGGGGTCAGAGCACAGAAATTGTCCGTATGCAGGACCAAATATGTAAGTTGCAATTCGAGCTTAATGAGCAGCAACAGCGAGACCGTGCATTCAACCTCGAGCTGACTGGAGTACCTGAACGGCCCAAAGAAGACCTTACGAAGTATTACAGCAATATTGTGAAATACCTAAACGTACAATCGTCGGCTTCTGATATTGACCGAGACCGAGAGTTCGACCCATTAATCCTGTTCCGGGTCGCCCTAAGGCCATAGTACTTAAGCTAAACTCGCGTCCTCTCCGTGACTCGATCCTGTCGGCGGCGCGCGCCAGAAAAGGTTTCCAAACCTCGGACATTGACATACCCGGCGAACCGAAGAAAATATTTGTCAATGAACACCTGACTCCCAGCAACAAGCTTCTTCATAAGAGTACAAGGGAGAAAGCTCATTCCGCTCAATTTCGTTTTGTCTGGGTGCGTGACGGCAAGATTTTTGTAAGGAAAAATGAAACCTCGCCTACTATTCGCATAATGAACTCCTCTGATCTCCGCAAAGTTGTGTGACTAGTTTTTCTATTGCGTTTTTGTGTGTATAATTGTTTTCGTAGATGCATAGTATTGTTTTGTTTTTTTTTTATTTTTATTTTTTCTTTATTCAAAATCCACAGCTCTTAAAAAAGTTACAATTCACATATATACCTAACCTACAGCCAATAATGGATTCTATATTTATTAATAAACATCTTTAAAAAACAACACAGTTAAAGGGATAATTATTAAGACAAATATTACCTATATAAGAAGAAAAATAAAATCAGAGAGAATACTTGCATGTAGGTGAATGTCTGGCTCTGAATGAATGGTGTAATGAGTACGAGTGTGTACGAGTGTGTACAAGTGTTAATGAGTGTAAATGAAATGTGTGTGTGTTTGTGTGGGTGGTCGGGTTGTCCTACCGAGCTAACAAATTGCGAACCTCTTTTCTAAAGGATCTTTTGGAGGTGCTAAATAAGTCAACTAAAGCAACTCTTCTGTTATAAGTGCGGTGCATTCTACTTACTACTGAATTTTGGGCATAGTTAGTTTGAGTTAATGAACTACTAAAAAGCTTAGTGTGTCTGGTTCGGGTGCGGGGCGCTCCGAAGGTAAGCGTCTTAGTAGCGAGGTCGGGACTATCAATGACACCGTTGCAAATATTGTAAAGAAAAGTCATGTCTAATAAACAACGCCGGTTCTCAAGTGTCATGAGATCAAAGGATTGACATGAGTGTTCGTAATCAATACACCTACGGTGGTCGCGGAAGCTTAGGTGCTTTATGAATTTATGCTGGATTTTTTCAATTTTATGTTTGTGGGTGACATATTGGGGATTCCAAATGCAGCTACAATATTCCAAAATACTTCTTACATACGTGTAGTAAAGGATTTTTAGACAAGTTACGTCGGAGAATGGACGGCTTACTCTCAAAATGAAACCTAGGTTCCGGAAGGCTTTAGATACTACGGCGTCAATGTGCTCAACAAAAGTTAATTTCGAATCAAGAATTATGCCTAAATCTTTTACTGTTGATAACTGCTTGATGCTAACACAATTGATGCTGTAGCCGTACTTAATAGGGTTTCTTTTACGAGTAAACGATAAGTGGGAGCATTTACTAACATTGATATTGATCCTATTTTCCATGTAGTATACACTTAATCTATCAAGATCATCTTGTAGGTAGATACAATCCTGGAGACCTTTGACCTTCATATAAATTTTTGTGCTTCTTATTTAAAAGGTAAAATGTTCCTTCAACATAAGATTGTTAAATGTCGTATTGGTGGGCGGCGGGTGATTATTGCAGCTTTGAAATATTTTTATTACACTATTAAGCATGATTATTTTTCATACATAAAATATATTAAAGATATTATTTATTGGTATTATCTATTTATATATTGTTCAACTTTAAAGAGGAGGGGTGCTGTTGTGGGTACACTATTGTCAACATCGAGCCGTAAAAGAGTAACCTTACTTATAGCGCGATTAACTAAATACATGTATTATATACCTATATGTTTCTTAAATGAGTAAGGCTCTAAAGATATTTTACCAAAATGTACGTGGTCTCCGTACCAAATGTAGTGAACTTTACAATAATATACTATTATATGACTATGATATAATTTTAATTACTGAAACCTGGCTGCAGGGTGACATTTTAGATTCAGAGATATGCGATGGTAGGTACGTCTTATTAAGTGCTGATCGTGACTTATCTAATAATATAGCGGGTAAACGGGGAGGAGGTGGGGTCCTATGCTGCGTTCGCCGAGAATTATGCGCTGTACTGCAGGCTGACTGGATGGGCAATATGTTTGAGGCTGTGTGTCTTACAATACCATCGCGCACATTAGGCTCTAATGCCCAGCTAAATATAATTTTATCTTATATGTCACCTGATAGCGAATATCTTCCTGCTTGTATCATGAACTACTCCTCACACTTTCAACAGATATACAATGGTAACTCGTCAGATATTTTTTTACTCGTAGGTGATTTTAATTTGCCTTGTTTGCGTTGGGATTCGGATGGATGGCAAAATACGGCATGCAGTTTTGTCGAAGATTTAAGCGTAATGGGTTTGAATAAATTTTACTTGATACCTAATAGATGTGACAATATCCTGGATTTGTGTTTTTCCAATTTAACTTTATCTGTTGCACCAACCGACCATCTTACTAAAATTGATTCATTACACCCCCCTCTCTCCATCGAAATTGTCGATCTATATGTTGAACCATTTCCTGAAAACAAGGTACAACGTTTTAACTTTTACAAGGGTAATTACTCAGTCATCAATAATCATTTTCTTAATATTAATTGGTATGAACTTTTTTCAAACACAGCCTCGGTTGATGACGCTGTTGATATTTTCTACGAGAAATTGCATGAGTGTGCCATATTACATATTCCTGTTACTGCATATAAAAACAAACACTATCCTTCCTGGTATAGTCGGTCACTTATCAACATAATTCGAGAGAAAGCCAAGGTTCATAAAAAATGGAAAAAATTTAATAACCCGAGAGACTACGATGAATTTAAGATCCTTAGAACTAGACAGCGTCTCATACAAAATCAATGCTTCGAAACTTTTACGCGTAACGCCGAGAATAACATAAAGAAAGACCCCAAGCACTTCTGGTCTTATGTCAAGTCTAAAAGAGGTGGCTCAAACTACCCTCGTCACTTTGTGTTAGGTGGTGATAACTACTCCGATGGGCAAGAGATTTGTTCTGCATTTAATACTTTCTTTGAAAGTGTCTTTACTAAGGACTCATTAATTTCTCCGGCCTACGCCGAGTCACTCTTGAATGAATACTCCTTTACTAATACAATATCTAATATAAATATAACACAGGATATGGTTTACAAGTATCTGTCCGGCTTGGATAAAGCTAAGGGTGCGGGCTGTGATGGGATACCTCCTTTTTTTCTTTTTTCGTGTGCTAAGAGTCTCTCTTATCCAATTTCCTTATTATTTCAGCTTTCACTCAGTCAAAATTTATTTCCGTTCTTATGGAAACAGGCCCATATCATTCCTATCCATAAGAAAGGTTCAAAATCTAGGATCGACAATTATCGCCCCATTTCAATGCTGAACACGGTTTCGAAGATATTTGAAAAGATTGTTTTTGACCACATTTATCCCTTTATCTCAAGTGGTATTCCTCAAGCCCAGCATGGCTTTATGCAAAGGCGTTCCACGGTGTCCAATCTTGCGTGTTTTACCAACTATGTTATCGGGAATATGGGTAATGGTGGCCAAGTTGATGTGGTCTACACTGATTTTGAAAAGGCGTTTGATCGTGTGGACCATGTCATACTTCTAACTAAGCTCCAATGCCTCGGAATCCATGGTGACTTGTTAAGATGGGTCGAGTCCTACCTCAGTAATCGCTCTCAGGCTGTTGTTTTGGGCGGATACAGGTCTGACTATGTCACAATACCCTCTGGAGTTCCCCAGGGATCGCATCTGGGCCCTCTCTTTTATAATGCCTATATATTTGACATTGGTAAACATATTAAACATTCCAATTATATTCTATATGCGGACGAAAAAAAAATATATATGCGTATTCGGAATTCATATGATAGTACACTGCTGCAACAAGATCTCAATCTATTATTTAACTACTACAGATTGAATAACATTAAAATAAGCGTAGGTAAATGCCAGTGTATCTCGTTTACGCGTAAACGAAATCCAATAGTCTATCCATACAATTTTGATGGCGCTGTGATGGAGAGGGTTAGCGTCGTGCGTGATCTGGGTGTGCTATTGGACTCAAAAATGACGATGTGTGACCATATCGATGCTATATCTAGCAGATCCTTCCGCAACTTGGGCTTCGTTATGCGAACCTGTCAACCCTTTAAGAGTATACTCAGCCTAAAAGTGGTCTATTTTGCATATGTACGCTCCTTGCTGGAATATGCATCTCAGATCTGGTCTCCATACTACGCAATACACATAAGCAGAATAGAACGCATACAAAAAAAAATCATCTCACATCTCAATTTTAAATTTATGCGTACTAGTTCTGACTACAAAAGTAATTGTCGTTCATATAATTTGCTGACACTAGAGGAAAGGCGGTCGTTGCTTGACATGGGTCTGCTGTATGATGTGCTTCATAATCGTATTGACTGCCCTGAGCTTCTTGCTGATGTTCCGTTTAATGTCCCTAAAAAACGTACAAGACACACCACTTTGTTCCGCTCGCCATTTCATTCAACCAATTATGGAAAAAACAGTGTTATATCGCGACTTGTCAGAACCTATACAAAAGCCTTTAGTGATGTTGACATCTTTAATGGAACAAAGCGTAGCTTTAGGCAGGATGTTCGGAGGCTGCTTGTAAACGAATAGTTCTGTGTTAGTTCAGTGATACCGCACACTATAAGCACTCTTAGTAATTGATTTGACGCGTGCATTCTATCATTATTTCATCTAATTGTATCTATCATTATTCTAGTGAAGCAAGGTCGAGGTTCGTCATTACCTGTTATCTATCATAACGATGACAATTTACCACGTGATCTCACGACAGCACTTGTCAATCTCAATCTCATATACAATATGTTATCATTATCGAACTTCTTTATCGTTTTCAAGTTGTTGATTTAATTGGCTACTATTATCTATACCTAATGTCGCACTGGCAGTGTCTGTGTATACGCATGGATACGTAGGTCTATGTGTGTTTGCAATCATTGTTTGTGTATATTTGTATTTATGTGTGTATTTATATATGTTTGTAAAAGTTGTACGTTTTCACCCTTGCTGCTCATCATGGCTTTACCGGTTGCTAGTCATAGCTGATAAATTTGTTAATTTGCACTGTTCTGCTTACCAGCGGCGACACATGTCTACTGTCTACTTTACTTTGTATTATTTCGTGGTCAACTTTTATTGGCTATTCAAGTTATCTTTCGTTTGATATGTAAAATTATGTATGCTGTTGTTGTCCCAAATATATAAAAATAAAAAAAAAATAAAAATAAAAAATAATGTATTTATTATATAAAAAATCATATAAAATTTGCTCAATAAATTAAGTACATAGAAGTGGTAACGAAGTAGAAAAAAAAAGTTTAATAAAAAACTAAAAACCGACTTCAAAATGAAACTAAAAAGCGAAAAATAATATTGACTAAAACATACCTAATCAGTTCTTTTTGGAGTCGGTGCCAGCCATCGAGAGTTAAAATGTGTTCATTCGCACCGACTCCAAAAAGAACTGATTACGTATGTTTAAGTCAATATTATTTTTCGCTTTTTAGTTTCATTTTGAAGTAGGTTTTCAGTTTTTTATTAAACTTTTTTTATTTTACAATTTTAAGTGTTAAGTCCTCTATTTTTTCCCTCCTAACTTCGCCAAAAATTATTTTACAGCAAAGTAACCTTAACTAATATTGGTCCTCTATGGACCCCCCATCCAATGGTATGATAAAAATAAGGTGTTATATAGGGTCAATTTTTCGACGAAAATTTTTAAGTCTTAAGAAAAGGGTTTACCTACACTCCAACCAGAACGGCGGCTATTTTGGTGTCGTAACCATAGGATAAGGTCTCGCGTTAAATAACAGGTTAAATTAAGAAAGGAACTTTCAAAATTTTTTTCGTTACTGGATGTGCGGGTACGCCCCCAGTGAATAAAAATTGGCGGTCTGGTACCTCATAAGCTCCACGTCTGCTCAACACACTGCGAAATACGTTCTATCGACAAATTGCAGTATTATCTTCTAACTCCTATCCGTTAAGGAGTTCTGTGGCTTCCATCATCAGGTCAGCAACATGACATGATGATTACCAGACCCAAAAATCAGCATCGAGTCAGAAAATATATGCAAAACATTATGGGTGCCTATAAAAATTGAGGGTTGCCCTCGATTTCCCAGGGATCCCATGATCAAAATCTGACTTGGTGGAAATGGGACCACCTCGGGAGTATACCCTTTCAAACTGAAAAATAAATTTTGAAATCGGTCCATAATTGACGGCGTAATCGCGTAACATACATACAAAAAAAAAAAAAAACAACATTCAGACGAATTGAGAACCTCCTCCTTTTTTTTGAAGTCGGTTAAAAAGGGTTTATTTAGAAGAAAAAAAAGTCATATCATAATCGTAATTGTCAAGCTTATGTCGAAAAGCCGAGCCATAAGTTTACAAAAGTTAGATATTAATAGAAAATCCATCCAAACTTACTTTATTCTGTACTTGATTGAACTAAATATCTATAATTGTTGTATACAGTGATCCTTTACGTTAAAACTTAATCAGTTTATAAATAAAAAAGCAATAAGCATGTAGTAAATTTTTGTTTCTAGCAATTTCATGCAAAGTTAAGTTGAAGATAAATAACACTTGGAAAAATCATCGACCTCAGGTGGGACCCGAACCCACGTCCCATCGCAAGCCGGGCGAGTGCTTTACCAACTAAGCTACCGAGGACGTCACGTGACAAGATGAAATTCCTCAAGTGTTTTTTCTCGCTGTCAAAGCCAGCGTATTCTGATCAATGTTGTAGCTATATGTATAGCTGAGTAGTATACTACCGTCAACACCCTATAGAAATATTTTTACAAATATTTGACTATTGGTTAAGATCAGAAATGCTTAAACATTGTAAATTTTTGTTTTTAGCAATTCCATGCAAGGTTAAATTGAAGATAAATAACACTTGAAAAAATCATCGACCTCAGGCGGGACCCGAACCCACGTCCTATCGCAAGCCGGGCGAGTGCTTTACCAACTAAGCTACCGAGGACGTCACGTGACAAGATGAAATTCCTCAAGTGTTTTTTCTCGCTGTCAAAGCCAGCGTATTCTGATCAATGTTGTAGCTATATGTATAGCTGAGTAGTATACTACCGTCAAAACCCTATAGAAATATTTTTACAAATATTTGACTATTGGTTAAGATTGGCTTTGACAGCGAGAAAAAACACTTGAGGAATTTCATCTTGGCACGTGACTTCCTCGGTAGCTTAGTTGGTAAAGCACTCGCCCGGCTTGCGATGGGACGTGGGTTCGGGTCCCACCTGAGGTCGATGATTTTTCCAAGTGTAATTTCTCTTCAATAAGCATTTATTTCACTTGAAAAATGAAAATAACACTCAATTACAATATTATTAATAATTTATTAGCGGTAAGCTAACACCACAGCAATATAATTCGTCATAATAACAGTACTCACTCTAATAACGTAATAACGGCAGCAAAACAGTTTAACATACGTCCGATCGCTCTGACGGTTGGTGAAAGAATGACCGCTCGCTTGTGGCACAACTGGTATTTATAGTGTTTCGGTTAGGCTTAGTCTCGACCACGACACCGGTCCGGGTATCGTGATCGAGACTGAAGTGTTATTGTTTTTCACAAGCAAGGCGGTTTACAAATAATTGGTAATTTAAAGTTTTAGTGGTGATTAAATGTTTATTATGAGTACACTAACGTAAAGCTTATCATAAAATGCTGACAGTTGGCCATCCTAGTTGCAGCATGGCCTCATGTAATGCCAAGAAACAAGTAATTACAAAAAAATATCATTATCGATACAGGAACTAGTATTAGAGACATTAGGACCCTTCCGTCCTTTTGTCACCTTGGGACTCTTACGTCCATTTGTCACATCGGGACCCTTCCGTCCCTTTGTCACAATGAGACCCTTCCGTGTCTTTGTCATAAATAGATATATAATGTCCGATTTTTTTAGCACTCATCCTGCTAGCCTGTGACTATATAGGTGAAAAGCAATCGTGAAAACCAACTTTCAAATGTGTATCATAAAAACTAAAAAAATGAAAATAAAAATACAAAATAACAACAACGACTTCATATTGCATAAACTCGTCCATCTTCAAACGTAAAACCATCTGTGATCATCTGTCTTATTCCTTCCCCTTGTAAAGAGCGAGAAAGAGCTAACTGGCCGGAGTTCATTCATAACACGCACAGATGTTTGGCTTGAATAACTAGGGGGAATGACCTTCAACCTTGTTAATAAAAAAAATGCCTTAAATGTAGCTTTTGCAAATTTTCGAATGATTAAATCGACATATTTTAAAACAAACAAATAAAAAATAATTTTGAAAATTCTTAAATAAGTAGATGTTAAGTCAGCTTACCTATTCGCGGTCCTCTTATCAGCTTATCATGTGAGTACACTAATCTTCAAGGGGTGTAGGTATTTTTCAGACAGGGAGTGATTCAAATTTCCCATCACACTTTCTCAGGCTGTGGACTGACGAGCTATCCAAAATCATGCTAGAATTTATTGTGTTAGGGGTATGCAAGTTTATTAAAGTTAGGTATGTTTGATTAAACTAAAAAAATGAATTAGCATAATTAAATGATAACTCGGCGTGTTTAAAAATTTGAATCAACACTATCTACAACGATTGTTTATTTACACGACTATTAACACACTGTTCCTCATATTTACACTACTGGTTTCAGTTTGTTTACACTAAAATAATCACTATTTATTTACACTAATTGCTGTACATGGCGTCCGTTTTGCGCGATACACACATATCAAGGTACTCCTGATTGGAGTATCGGTAGGGCATGATCGTAAAATTGTGATCGATATCACACGTCTTGCTAGTGCAACTAGATTTTCGATACTAAAATTCAGGTGAATCTTTACCTTGACACGTGCTAAACATTCTTTGAATTAGCCGCCTTGTCGGCAAGCAGCGAAAACACTTGCCGAAAAGCGCGGCGGCCGGCGGTCCCTTTGTACTAGATCGTTTGAGATGCACCGAAAAGACCGACTAAAATTAGACCAGGAGCTAGTGATCTTATCTTCGAGATCCTTTACCTACGCAAAGGCCATACAAGTTCCCAATCGCTCTAATTGACTCGAAGCTTCCAGGTACCCAATCTCTAAAAATTTTGACGTATTGCCAGGGCTCATGAAATAATAATAATTATTTCTTTTTATTCCTATCCTAATTACTAAGATTCCTAAGTTTGATTCTATCTTTTTATCAAATGTTATCTGTATGGGCCAACCTCTGCCGGCGGCGGTTCGGCCTCTGAAGGCGGTTTAGCGCTTTCTAGGTTGGCCAAGGCTGTTCGTACCTAGATTGTGGGTATTCTGAGCGCGATATAAAGTTACGAGGTATGTCGGTCTTTTCCTGGCACAGTTCATGGTACTTAATTAAAATCTTTAGTTTATAAATTGTGCCGATTTCCTGTAGTTTTTTTTTTTGGCCATTGGGTACTGACTGAATCATTTTTAGACTAACTATCAATCGAGCATACAACCTCAGTTGAGAAGTGCTGACTAGACTATTGTGTCGTTTAAAAAGATCGAGCCCGTGAATCAAACGCAAGACCTACCTCCATGCATGCAATCATTTATTTTGACCAAATTAGCTCTAAGCCTATGCCAATTAAATTGTCGGAATTTTAAAGACACCTAGGGATGAGTAACAAAAGGGAAATGTATCGACGTGTAAAACTATTGGCATTCACCTCGCTATGCAATTGATATCGTTGTAAACGTCACAATATCAACAATTATAAGTAATAATTTCACTTATGATCGAATTAATCAAAGAGTAAAAGCAATTTGTATTATGCAAATAAAGAATACTATTACTTTTACTTTTCGATCGATTGCTTATGCGAGACTGTTTTACTAAGAAATAACCTAATTTTATACTTCTTTTAATAACTTCTCAACTGGCGGCCAATTTGGGAACAGTTGCATTTAGCACAAACAAAGTGCAGAGGAAGGCAAACGTTCTGTAGCCTTCTTTATCAGTCGATCTTAGCAGAAAAGTTTAAAATAACCAGAGCTTTTTACTTTTAGGCCACCCGTCATGACGGTAGGTAGGTTTTAAATTTCAAAAGCAAGAACTCAAACGGCTACAAGCTATCATCCTGTGGCATTTAATGAGACTTTTGCTATACCCGGCCTTACACCGTTTAAATTAAATCACTTTTTGATTTTTAATTTACAGAAACAAAAATGATATTAAACTTCTTCTAATTGTTAGTATTAAAATTAAATGACAGTGTATCGATCCGCGCTATCTCGATAGATACTACATCACTAATGCTTCGTCTGGTGCGCTGGCGGCCGCACTTTGACCGATCGCTGCTGCGCAGTGCGCTTCGCTTTCTTTTAGTTCGGGTCGTGCGCCTGTCGCGATTAGATGCGTCATACGGACGCGCTTCCGGCTTCCGCGCGCGTCGTAGTATCGCAAAATCTGTCATTTATTAAAAACACAATTTTAACCTAGTTTGTTCTGTGATAGTTAGTCAATGTAGAACCATCAAAAAGTCACAATGTGAGTGTGCGTGTGACTGGTCGGTCAGTGTAATAAAATATAAATAAAAATACCTAAATCTTGAGTTAGATGAGGAATGTTTTCGTGTATTTTTAATCATCATGAGTTCAATTTTCGATAGTAAGGAACAGTGTAAATAAACAATCGTTGTACCTAGAGAGATGATTCAAATTTTTAAACTCGCTGAGTTATCATAAAATTATGTTAGGTATTTTGAATTTCATTGAGTTAGAATAACTTATCGTTTTCGGTTAGTTTTAATTACCTTTCTCAATAATAAAGTCGCATACCTAAAACAATCTTAACATGGTTTTGGATAGCTCGTCAGTCCACAGCCTGTGAAAGTGTAATGGGAAATTTGAATCACTACCTTATCTGGAAACAAACCCCCTGAATATCAGTGTATGTACTTACTCGATAAGCTGATATGAGGGCCGTTTTACTGGTTTTACCATTGGTAAGCTGCTAACTTAACATTTACTTAGCTAAGACATTGTATTTTTTTAATTGGTTTGTTCTAAATGATGTAGATTTTCAAATTAGAAAATTTGCACTAAGCTACATTTAAGCCCTAATTTTAAGTTAACAATGTTAAAGGTAAACAAGCCAAACATCTGACCGTGTAGTATAAGTTTATGAATGAACTCCGGCCATTTTGTACGTCTGTTAGCTCTTTCTCGCTCTGTACAAGAAGAAGGAATAAGACAGATGTCACAGATGGTTTTACGTTTGAAGATGGACGAGCTTATGCAATATCAAGTCGTTGTTGTTATTTTGTATTTTTATTTTCATTTTTTTAGTTTTTATGATACACATTTGAAAGTTGGTTTTCACGATTGCTTTTCACCTATATAGTCACAGGCTAGCAGGATGAGTGCTAAAAAAATTTATATTACATAGTTATATACGGACATTATATAGTTACTTTTTATTGCACACCAAACAAAGAAGTTACAGTTGATATTTACAGAAAGATGTACAATTAGGTGGTCTTATCGCTAAAAAGCGATCTCTTCCAGACAATCTCCAGGCAGAGGACAACTATAATGAAAAGGGGAAAGTGGTGCAGAGTGCTTATTGAGTAATTGTATATACGTACCTACGATTAAAATATCAATAAGTGGAAACTACATACATACAATACCTTTTCAACACAGTTGCTCGTAAATTGACTCTTATAACACCGTTTTTAGTTTCATATTCATCATATTACGCACTTGTGCTGTAATAACATTATCGCACAAGTGCGGTAATGTAAACTTTTTTTTAAAAATTCAACAAAAGTTTGTGTCTAAGAACATTGAATATTTTACCAATATTAAATTATTTTAGGGTTAAGATGACAAATAAATATTTCATTTTATCAAATTGTACATTTATAAATACAAATTAACTTAACTATCATTTTTATAAACAATAATTTATAGTTTTTTTTTTTTTTAAATTGCTGCTACTCCGGCTGAACAGCCAGTTTTTCCTGTGCCATTATTGAACCTGCGCGCGCATCGAAATTGCTATTCTGCATAATATTATCTATTTTCCATTATTATTTGGTAAAGTTGTTGCTGTGTGGTTAATAACTATGAAAAATGTCTACTTTAAATAGTAAAGACGAGTAAATGTTATTCAACCCCGTCGGAAATACTTATCGAGGCACGAAACGCAAGTGATAGCCTGTTGCCGCCAAAATGCATAGAAAAACAGCAAAAACGCCAAGTCATATTCGGAGAAGGTATTTTAGATTTTAGTTTGTTTTTTCCTCGCAATTGTGTTGAAAAACGTCGTATGCAACTCGTGTGCATTGATCATTATCACACTCGGCTTCCTTACCGCGCTCGCCTGCGGCTCGCGCTTATAATAATGCCTCGTGTATAATGACCAACGTAGCACACTTGTATCACAATGTACTATTAAAATATAAATGCTTAAATAAAATAAACAAACATACATACATACTTAAATATGAAACATAAAAAAAACAAGGAAATAACATGGCTAACAACCATTTTAGTCATATTGAGACCCTTACGTCCTTTTGTCATATTGAGACCCTTACGTGTCTTTGTCACATTGGGACCCCTTCCGTCCATTTGTCACATTAGGACCCTTCTGTCCCTTTGTCACATCGGGACCCTTCCGTCCCTATGTCAAATATAACTAATCGGGGACCTTCCGCCCTCTTTTATTTATTTACACAGGAACCATCTGTCCTTAATTCTAATGGCCAGTATGCCATCATAAACAGTTGCATTGGTATTGTTTGATGATGTAAGTATCGTCCTTACTTCTCTTGCGACTTAAGGTTGCAAAAATATACTATTGGATAACTTAGTTTTATTTGTATTTTTGAGTTTTGTTTTTTTATTTGTTAGTTTAATGAAGTAATCATTAAATTCGCTTGCACATGGATCATTAAGCAAATACAAACGTAAAGCACGGATCGTAGAATAATTATAAGAGGCGGCCAGGCGGCAGAGTAAAATAATTTGCTCGCAACTTTCGCCGCCTACACATTATTATTACCTTACGCACATTACATTTTGACAAGTCACGTGGAATATTTTGAAAAAACATAATAAATTAGCTGTGAATAAATAAGGTAACGAAAATACATAAATTATAGCGACAACCCCTATAGTTTATTTTGTCAGTTATTAAAATATTTTTGTCAGAACAGAATACTAAAATTTAAATATTGTTTTCTAGCAAATACCTACCATGCTACGTTTATTAATAAATGGTTTTTAATAATACTAGAATTTAAAAGTGTAATTTTTCTTTATTATATTTTAAAATTAAAACAGTATGAATTGAAACAAAATTTACCAACTACAGGTGGGATTCGAACCCTCACCCATTGAATCTTGAATGGCGGGCGAGTGCATTTCCAACTTCGCTACCAAGTCACTAGCTGTTAAGTCGAAATCTTCAAGTGTTTCTCGCAGATTTTTTTGTATCTATGATGCAGCATTGATCAGGCAATTTGCGGATACTCGACCCGATAGAATTATTGTTACAATTTTTTGTGCCCATAAACTCTATCGTGAATTCGTGAGATATTTTATTTATAGGTTTTTGTCATTTATATAAAGTATCTGATTTTATGTTATAAATAGTTTCGGTTTTTATTTGTTTTATCTTAAGATTTAAAACTGTTAAGTCTTCTTATCAAATCTAAAAGTAAAACATAGTAAAAATTGAAAAAAAAAACTTGAAAAAGTTACTGCTTCAAGTGAGATGCGATCCCACGACCTCGGATTACCGGGCGTGTGTTTCCTCTACTAAGCTATCCAACCACTAATCGATTTGGCGAAATCTTTCAAGTGTTTCTGTCGAAGCCATCGTTTTTTCTAATCAATGTTGCGGTATACTACCGTAGTTAGCTAAGTATAGAGTGTGGCAATGTGGCCAGCCTTTTGGTGATAATAATCTGATTTTATATTGTGGGCATTTTCGCCAGTAGACGTCACGACATTTCACTGTAATTATTTAAAAAACTATGTGGTTTATTAGAAAAATTAAATAATGACATAGAAGGTTGTACATTAATGTGTACTTCTAAACATTTAAAATAGAAGGAATCATGTATTATCATTTAAAAATAAATGTTTAAAATTAAAAGATGGTGATTTTTTGCATTCCCTTTACAGACTAGTCGAAGTTTAAAAGGGTCAATATCAACACATGCGACTTTTTGTCAGTTTTGATGGCAAATTTTGTTTTTAAGTTTTCACACGAAATAAATTGATAATACTAATCTTTAGGGTAAAACATAACATATGCGAAATTGTGACACCTAATTTTAACATAACGCCACCAAAACTGAATTCCGCCACCGAAACTAAATATCACTAAAAAAAAATCGTTAGATGCTTGTAAGGATCTCAATAGATGACCAGGGGGTCTAGCGCGAAATGTACCATCCAAATGTTCGGATCCGACCGATCCCCGACCGAAGGTTCGATTGGAACCTTAACGCGAAACAACATCGAAATCGCGGGATTCCATCGAGGCCACAGACAATTGTAGAAGAGTATCAGAATGAATTATACTGAGTGCTAGTGCTATGCCTATGTATTAAAATTTTACCGGTTTTGTAAAAGTCTCTTGCCAATTCAAAATATTAGCAAACTAATGCGTAAACATGGTTTCTATTAACAGAAAAATGTTAAAATGAAACTACTTTTACGGATTATTTCGCGATTTATTAACATTTTATTTAACCTGACGTTTCGAACACTTTACAGCGTTCGTGTTTTGTGTTCGCGTAAAATAAAAAGACAATAATATAGCAAAATGTTTATTTCAATCAATTTTAGATATTCAAACTAAGAAAATTGCAACATTCCAATTGTTTATGACATTTAGAAAAATAAATGCTGGACACATGAAATGTCATTTCTTGCTTATTGATTTTAAAAAATTGTCCTGCGTAACTCGATCGCAAAGTCGTTTGAAAATAATTCGATATTTGGAGTTATGTGGTATAATAATAAGATTTTTGTAGAAAATGAGTCTTACTTATTAAATAATGCTTTTTAAATTAAGAAAAATAAAAAACATTTAACGACGTGATACAGTTTGAAACCAAAAAAAAGCTTGTGTTTGTTATTCTGGTCGGATCAGCTGTCTGTCAGACTGTCAGCGCGAATCCGACCAAATATAATGGTCACTAAGATTAGACAAAGTTAGTTGCCTACCTATGTTATTTAAATGTATTCGTGGCTTTCTATTAACAGAAAAATGTTAAAATGAAACTACTTTTACGGATTATTTCGCGATTTATTAACATTTCATTTAACCTGACGTTTCGAACACTTTACAGCGTTCGTGTTTCGTGTTCGCGTAAAATAAAAAGACAATAATATAGCAAAATGTTTATTTCAATCAATTTTAGATATTCAAACTAAGAAAATTGCAACATTCCAATTGTTTATGACATTTAGAAAAATAAATGCTGGACACATGAAATGTCATTTCTTGCTTATTGATTTTAAAAAATTGTCCTGCGTAACTCGATCGCAAAGTCGTTTGAAAATAATTCGATATTTGGAGTTATGTGGTATAATAATAAGATTTTTGTAGAAAATGAGTCTTACTTATTAAATAATGCTTTTTAAATTAAGAAAAATAAAAAACATTTAACGACGTGTTACAGTTTGAAACCAAAAAAAAGCTTGTGTTTGTTATTCTGGTCGGATCAGCTGTCTGTCAGACTGTCAGTGCGAATCCGACCAAATATAATGGTCACTAAGATTAGACAAAGTTAGTTGCCTACCTATGTTATTTAAATGTATTCGTGGCTTTCTATTAACAGCAAAATGTTAAAATGAAACTACTTTTACGGATTATTTCGCGATTTATTAACATTTTATTTAACCTGACGTTTCGAACACTTTACAGCGTTTGTGTTTCGTGTTCGCGTAAAATAAAAAGACAATAATATAGCAAAATGTTTATTTCAATCAATTTTAGATATTCAAACTAAGAAAATTGCAACATTCCAATTGTTTATGACATTTAGAAAAATAAATGCTGGACACATGAAATGTCATTTCTTGCTTATTGATTTTAAAAAATTGTCCTGCGTAACTCGATCGCAAAGTCGTTTGAAAATAATTCGATATTTGGACTTATGTGGTATAATAATAAGATTTTTGTAGAAAATGAGTCTTACTTATTAAATAATGCTTTTTAAATTAAGAAAAATAAAAAACATTTAACGACGTGTTACAGTTTGAAGCCAAAAAAAAGTTTGTGTTTGTTATTCTGGTCAGATCAGCTGTCTGTCAGACTGTCAGCGCGAATCCGACCAAATATAATGGTCACTAATGCTTATGTTGCCTACCTATGTTATTTAAATGTATTCGTGGCTTAGTGCTAATAGTGCATTTCTAATAGTTTCATCATAAAATCAAAATATGAAGAAATTGTTTGTTATGTCAATATATTATTTTGTAAAACAAATATTTTGATACATGTTACGAGTGCAAGCCTCGTCTACGTCACGCGTATATCGTAGTGTTGCGCAAGTGCAGGTGGCTCGATTGAGCAATCGTGTTAAAAAGTGCATAGTGGACAGATTTCGCTTATGTGAACCTTTTGGACTGTTTTCGGATATCTTTGAGCTTCAATCGCGGAAGCACGAGGACGTTAGTTTCTAAGATCTGATCATCGCGATCAATTAGTTATAATCATTTTGTAACCATTTTTATAATAAATATAATTATAATTAATATATAGTTTTTTAAAAATCCTACCCGACGGCTCAATTCCGTAATTGGCGCAGTCGGTAGGATACTCGCGGTCGCGTTCGCGTTACGTCTAGGAAGATTTCCGAGATCGTACCTACGAGCCGCCCGTGTGGCTATCGCGTCACAGAAGAGTATCCCGAATCTACGCGAAGCAGTCGTCGGACGGAGAAGAATCGTCTTCGGAGAACAGCGCTCACCAAAAAATCGATGGCCTACCACTACCAAACTATGCTAAGCACCCTGCTCCTGTGAGTTATATTATACTATTAGTTACGCATTCCTATTGGTTGCCAGCGGTTCCTTTCCTGTCACTTGTAGGGCGTAATAAGTAATAAACCTAGCTATTTTTTTTTAGTTATTTAGTCTAGTTTAGTATCCAAGATCTTTTTCCCAAGGAAAGATAGAGATATTGGGCCGAATCTACGGCGCAGTATCCGACCTAATTCTAGAGAACATAGGTTTCATCGCGAAATCGATTTATCTACTTTAGAAAGCATAGAAGAAGAAATGGCGACTGAACAACAATCAGTTTCGAATGTTTCCATAGATATGACAGAAAGGATCTGGAAATCCTTAAGATTAGTGCCTGAGTTTGATGGAAATTCTAATGTTTTAATCAGATTTTTAAATATTTGTGACCAGCTTATTTTAACTTATGCCAATCCAGCCCCGGGAAATGAGTTAAATAACTTTGCCTTAATTAATGGCATTTTAAATAAAATAACCGGACAGGCCGCTAAAACTCTAGCGACAAATGGCATTCCCCAAGACTGGAATGGTATTAGAAATGCTCTTATCAACAGCTTTTCGGATCACAGAGATGAGTCCGCTCTGTACACTGACATGTCTTTGTTAACTCAAGGTTCCGACACACCGCAGATATTTTATGAACGTGTTCAAAGTTTGTTAAGTGTAATAATGACCTACGTAGAGTTACACGAAACCATTACAACTACTATTGAGGCAAAACGCGAACTTTACAAAAAATTAGCTCTCCAAACCTACACAAGAGGCCTATCCGAGCCCTTGGGCTCGCGCGTTAGGTGCATGCGTCCCCAATCGCTAGAAAAGGCTTTAGAATTTGCACAGGAAGAATTAAACGTTTTATATCTGCAAAGTAAAGCCGGGAACCCGCTGAATTCTAAGAAATCAAATAACAATAGCCAATTTAATTACTCACCTTTTAACTTACATGACTCACCCGCGTCGTCGAGACAATTTAATTTCGCAATACCTACACGGCAATTCAGACCTTTTAGTTACCCATCGGTGCAACAAAATAATTTACCGAATAATTTCATGCCAAATAACACGTTTCCTAATAACAATTTTAGGCCTACTATGCCATCGCAAAATTTTGCACATCAGCAAGGACCTTCAAGGACTCAACAAATTATGAGAGCCTTGCCGCGTTCAAACATGTCTACTGGATTTAGAATCCCTCCCAGAGCAAACTTTCCGACGCCTATGAGTGGCGTTAGCCATCCAGCTGCTCGCATATTACCCCCCACTCAACAGAATACGCGCCCACAAATTAACATGAACGAGTTATGCGACGCTGAAACCTTTTATCACCCTGACCTTGACTATTATCAGCAAGCAAATGTGACAGAACATGAAAATAACTTTCAGACCGAAGAAGTGACTGAAACAGCTGACTATTTTGAACAGACAAATTTTTCCTTGACCCCGGATCAGACGTCCCTAGAATAGAGTTACATCTGCAAGACCAAGACAGCTACCGTTTATCCAGATTCAGAACCCTCCCTTGAAGCTTCTCATAGATACTGGTGCTAACAAATCTTTCATTAGCCCAGAAGCGGTAAAAAAATTTTTTCATGTTACGAATTGAAATATGACCCTTTCGTTGTTACGAATATACACGCAACGACGAAAAATGACTATTCTGTCGCTGTCCCATGTTTTTCAGAATTTAATGACCAAAATCCTATAAAACTCTATGTCTACAGATTCCATGAATATTTCGGTGGTTTGATTGGTCTAGATCTCCTAGAACAATGGCAATCTAAAATAGACTTAGGCTCTCGCATTTTAAAGACGCAGTACGCAGAAAATCCAATCTTAATGTATAAATCTGGAAGTCTAAATTTATTTGAGACCGTCATTCCCGCGCAATCAACGAAGTTAATTAAAGTCCCAACCAATATTTCTGAGGGTGATATCTGTATTGAACCCCAAATCATATGCGGTTGCAATGTTACATGTTGCTTTTCATTCGCAGAAAACAGTCAAGCCTATATAGAAATTTTAAACCCTTCCCAAAACGATATAATTTTTACGTTATCAGAACCTTTGCAGGTGCAAATATTTAATGAACAAACTGACTTACCCGTAACAATGGACTGTATGACTCACGACGAGAAGTTTTGCCACGGTTGCGAACGGATCATATGAACGCCGAAGAGAGAGCCAATTTACTTGCATTATGTAAGGAATATTCAGACATATTTTATCTTGATGACGAACCCTTGACATTCACGAACAAAATTAAGCACAGAATTTCAACTACTGACGAGATCCCTGTTCATAGTAAAACATATAGATATCCTTTTGTGCACAGGCAAGAAGTTCAGTCACAAATAAAAAAAATGCTTGACCAAGGTATTATAAGACCTTGTTCTTCAGCCTGGAGTGCGCCTATTTGGGTTGTCCCTAAAAAGGCAGATGCATCGGGCAAAACTAAATGGAGACTAGTAGTTGACTTTAGAAAACTCAACGAAAAGACCGTGGACGACAAATACCCTATTCCTAACTTGACTGACATCCTAGATAAGCTAGGCAAATGCCAATATTTTACTACTCTGGACCTGGCAAGTGGCTTTTATTAGGTGGAAATGCACCCTGATGACATCCACAAAACAGGCTTTAGTGTGGCAGACGGCCAAGGACACTTCGAATTTTTGAGAATGCCCATGGGACTCAAAAATAGTCCATCTACGTTCCAGCGCGTTATGGATAATGTGCTAAGGGGCTTACAGAATGTTATTTGCGTTGTCTATCTGGATGATATTTTAGTATTTTCAACCTCTCTACAAGAACACATGATAAACCTACGTAAAATCTTTGATATATAGTAATAGTAATAGTAATAGTATTCTTTATTTGCATAAGTACATGGTATAAAAGATGTTACAAAATAGTGTGCACATGTCTTGCCAAACTGTCAGCATGCAAATATCAATAATTCAAGCTGTACAAATTATAAGTTTTAAAATAAATTAACATCATTAAAATTATTAATGTCAAACTATAAGCATAAAGAATAATAAAATATAATACAATTGTCAAAATAAATCCTATAATAGTCAAATTAAAACTTACGGTCAATAAATTCTTTTATATCATAAATTTTTTGGTCAATTAAAAAACTATACAATTTTGTCTTAAATAAATTCATTTTAAGATTTTTAATGTCATGTGGAATTTTATTGTATATCCGAATACACATCAAAACACAACTATTTCTGTATTTAGCAGATTTTCCAACGACACTATGTACCAGTCTATCAGGGTCTCTTTTAAGTCTTGTGTTCATATCCTTTGCTTTTATAAATAATTCATTATGTTTTTTTACAAAACAGCAGATTTCCAAAATGTACAGTGCAGGTAAAGGGAGCAAACCAAGCTCAATAAAAGCCCGTCTACAAGACTCGCCAGGCGGGATCCCACACATAGCTCGGATGCATTTCTTTTGCGCTATAAACACTCTATTTCTTTCCGTACTATTACCCCATATAATAACCCCATAGCGTAGTATAGATGCTATATACGCGTGGTAAGTAGTGATGACTGTTTGGATGTTGGTCACTTTTCTAATTTTGTTGAGTGCGTAAACGAAACGATTGACTCTATTACATAGGTTATCTATGTGTAGCTTCCAGTTTAGGTCTTGATCAATAATAACACCTAGAAATTTGGTGTGTGTAATTTCTTTGATTTTTTCAATCTTAAGTGTAAAATTGTATTGGGGATGTTTAGATTTATTAAATTGTAAAAAAATTGATTTATTAAGATTAAGTTTTAAGTCATTTTCCTCAAGCCATTTCATAATGTTGTCAATAGTTTTATTTATTTCAATTTGATGATTGATTAATGCGTTATTATTATTTTTATCGGATGTCACAATTATTGATATGTCATCAGCAAATAAAATGCATTTATGATTTGTTGATTCTGTTATGTCATTTATGTACAGTATGAATAATAGTGGACCCAATACACTTCCTTGGGGGATGCCACATGCGTTGTGTTTATAGCTAGACGGACAAGGTATTAGTTCATCTTTAATTATTTTATTAACAACCACACGCTGACATCGATTATCCAGGTAAGAAGATAACCACCTCAACGTAGGGCCTCTCACTTCAATATTTTCTAACTTTTGCAGTAGGAGGTTATGATTAACAAAATCGAAGGCTTTTGATAGATCAAAAAATAATCCCGTTGTTAGGTGTCCAGCATTAAGACCTGCTAGCACTGTATTTACAAGAGAAAAAATGGCAAGTGTTGTTGACTTTTGCTTTTGAAAGCCGAACTGTTCATTTTTTATTATGTTAAACGCGTTGCAGTAGTTAAGTAGTCTCTTGTATATGCACTTCTCAAAAATTTTAGACAAAATAGAAATCAGTGTGATTGGCCGGTAATTGTTGACGTCGTTTTTTTCGCCTTTTTTATAAAGTGGCTTGACGACCGATTCTTTTAGTAGTTCGGGGAAAATACCACATGCAAATGAAAGATTGACTAAGTAAGTCAGAATAGGAGCCAATTCATCTACACAAGCTTTGACTATCTTTGTACTAACTCCATCGAACCCTTCAGATGTGGTGTTATTTAAACTCATTATTTCTTTTTTGACCTCTTCTTTCGACATAGGCCGAAGAAACATTGAGTTGGATATTATTGCAGTTTTTACTTTATGTCCCTGTGTGTTTGTGGCACGATAGTTGGTATTAGTCAATTCTATAAAGTAGTCATTAAAAGCTGAGGCAATGTCAAAAGGATTGGTCAAGGTTTGATTATTGATTTTTATTTCAGAGATGTCATTTTCTTTTTTTGAGCTGCTGATTTCATTTTTAATTATCCTCCATGCTGCTACACATTTATTTTTGCTATTATTTATAAATCTTGTATTAGAATTTCTTTTTGAATTATCAATACATTTTTTTAATACTTTTGAATATTTAATATAATTATTTTTGTTAGTCATAGATTTATGTTTATAGTAACTGCACCGGAGTGATCTTTTTGTTTTACAACTTTTTTTTATGCCTTTGCTTATCCAGCTTTGTTTGTTTTTATTTGTAATATTAAGTTTTATCTTTATTTTTGGGAAGCAGAGGTTATAAAATAGACACAGTAATTCATGAAACTCCCCAAATGCGTTGTTTATGTTGGATTCTAAGTATACCTCCGACCAACCAATACTATTCAAACATTGTTTAAATTTTAAAATGTTTTCGTAGCAGTAGTCTTTACTTAGACTAGTATATGCCTTAGGCTGATTATTCTTTTCATTGATCGCAAAACTTAGTAACTGAGCGGTATCTGATATATAACTGATAGGCTTCGAGACTCAAATTTTAAAGTCCAAATGGATAAATCAGAAGTTTTAAAGCATGAAACTCCGTATTTAGGGCACATAATCACACCTGAAGGCGTTAAACCCAACCCCGATAAAATCGCAGCAATTTTAAAATACCCCATTCCAAGAACCACCAAACAAATAAAAGGATTTTTAGGCCTCATTGGGTATTACAGACGTTTTATACCCGATTTTGCCCGGTTAACAAAACCCCTAACTGCGTGCCTTAAAAAAGGATCTAAGATTTCTCTGAACCCCGACTATGTCAAATGTTTCGAAGACTGCAAGACTTTATTAATAAATGAGCCAATATTACAGTACCCCGACCTCTCCAAAGACTTTATATTGACTACAGATGCCTCCAACGTCGCACTTGGAGCTGTTTTATCGCAGGGTTCCATAGGCACAGATAGACCTGTCGCTTATGCATCCAGAACTCTAAATGACAGTGAAATGAATTACTCAACTATAGAAAAAGAATTGCTTGCAATAGTCTGGGCAACAAAATACTTTAGACCATACTTATTTGGCCGGAAATTCAAAATAATCACAGACCATAAGCCTCTTCAATGGCTTCTCAATTTAAGAGAACCAAATTCCCGTCTTACTCGATGGCGACTTAAATTGGCAGAATATAATTTTACAATTATTTATAAAAAAGGCAAAGCAAACACCAACGCGGACGCACTGTCTCGCGTTGAAATTCACAACGAAGAGTTAGATTCCGTTGTCGTTAACATCAGCGACTCTTCGTCATCGATACCCATTGTCCAGATTGATGACTCGTCATCTTCGACTGTTACCGCTCCTGATGATAGGCCCCTAATCAGTCAATCTTCAACTGATACAGCACCAAGCATTCGACCACTTTACAGTCCAGCCCCTGAAAATAACAACGACTTACCGTTTTTACCAGACTTAGATGACGGCACAGCTCACACTAGCGTTGAACATCCTGTACTTGAATTACCAGTCTCAGAGGACCCCTTAAATAAATTCAAAAGACAGCTAATCATAAAAGTTAATACTAACGCTTGCGACGCCAGACCAAAGACAACTATTCCTTTTGAGACCTTTCGAAAAACAATAGTTCAAATTTCTGAAAAAAATCTTGAACAGGATATTTTATCAGTCGTTAAAAATCACATAGATCCGAAATTGCGTACAGCAATCCTAGTACAGCCACTGAATAAAATGTATGAAATTGTACCCATTTTACAAAAATATTTTAAAAATAATGCAGTAAATTTAGTGCTTGTCAAAAAGGAAATTCAGGATGTTCGTGATTTTCTGAACCAACAAGACATAATATCAAAATACCATGAGGGAAAAACTAACCACAGAGGCATCAATGAAACTCATTTAGCATTATCCGAACGTTACTTTTGGCCAAGATTAAGAGACAGTATAACCAAATACATTAATCAATGTGACATTTGTAATCGCGCGAAATACGATCGCGACCCCTTGCAACCCAAGTTTCAAATTGTACCACCACCCCATAAGCCATATCAAGTAGCCCATGTGGATGTACTCACAATAGAACAGGATAAATACCTTACAGTTATAGACGCTTTTACAAAATATGCACAAGTATACTGATTACCAGATTGCACTGCCCCTAATATAGTTAAAGCACTCTTAACGTTTTCCGCACATCACGGATTCCCACTGTGTCTTGTTACAGACCAAGGTACAGAATTTACGAATCAGGTAGTTAGTGAATTTTTGAAATTACACAAGGTGCAGCATCACAAAATAGCTGCTCATGCTCCCAATGAAAATGGAATGATAGAACGTTTCCATAGCACTCTTTTAGAACATGTTCGCCTATTAAAATTGCAACACAAAAACGAACCGACGCAAAATTTAATACCATATGCAATTATTGCCTATAACAGCTCTATCCACAGCCTGACAAAGTGCAGACCATTCGACCTTATAACTGGACATTTTGACCCTAGGAACCCGACTGACTTAAATTTATCAGAACGACTTTTGCAACAGTACTCACAAGAACATCGCAGTAAAATGGATACAGTATATGACATTATACATGACACATCATATGCCGAGCGTTCAGCAATAATGGAGCGCCGTAACTTAGACCGCGAACCTGAAATTCAGTATAATCAGGATCAAACAGTTTACGTTAAAAATCCAGCTGCTACTAGGCAGAAAACTGCACCCCGCTATACTCACGATAAAGTAATTACTAATCTGCCTATTCACATTTACACATCCAGAAAACGAGGCCCAGTTGCTAAGACTAGACTAAAACGGGAAAAGAAAAATAAAGACAATACGTTGTTACAGGATCCTCCAAATCATGACGGGCCCAGGCCCGTCATGATTTCGGTCCAGACCGAGTACAAGCAGGTCCACTAACTCAAAACTTGATCCGACTTGATGACCTGTCTGACGGACCTGGAATTCTCCCCTTTAAACTTGGGTCTGCAAAAATCGTATCCCATGACCATACCTTTCTCCAAGAAATTGACCTTTACAAGATACAACAACAGATCGACTTGCTACAGACCCAACTAACTGATTTGGCTAGTAGATTATCTAACAAAAAGTTTGTCCTATTCAAATATCAAATATTGCATTTATTCAGTAAGCTTAATAAAACTGCACAGGAACTAGAAACTTTTGAACCGAAAAGAGTTAAAAGAGGTCTGTTCAACCCTTTAGGAACTTTTATTAAAAGTATATCGGGCAATCTCGATAACGAAGACGCTCTAAGATTCGATAACGCTCTTAAAATATTGCAAAATAATGATCAAGAGCTTTCTGTTAGTTTTAATAAGCACATTAGTTTATACAAGGAAATGACTCTCCAACAAACTCAAATTTTTAATAATATCACTTACAACCAAAGAAAATTAGAAAAAGCAATAATTTCAATGGAATGCATCTGAGATAAATAAGGAACAGATGTACCAATATGCTCAGATTTCTCAGTTATTCAGTATAGTTACTGAAAACGTGCAAGAACTTTCGTTCGAAATTAGTAAATTAGGTAACATTGTAGCTTTTAGTCGCACAAACGTAATGCACCATTCTATACTATCTATAAGCATTTTAAAAAATATGCTCAGCCAGCTTAAAAATCTATACAATCCTGGCGTATTATTAGACTTAGACATTAGGTTATACTACGATTTAATTACCCTAGGATCGTACTTTACTGATAAGAAAATTATAGTTGTCCTAAAGTTTCCCATTATGTCCTTAGAAACATATGACCTATATAGACTATGTCCCGTCCCATACAAAAACTCCGAAATAATCCTTCCACCATTCCCTTATATGGCATCCAATTCCCAGGAATTCGCGTACATGGAGGCTGAATGCCCGAAGATCGACACCTGGTACATATGCAAACAGCAGCTTAGCCATCAAACCCGAACACACAGTGACTGCGTCTACAATCTCATCTATCATCAAGACACAGCGGATTGCCATCCTACGTCTATATCACTCCTAAAGGAAGCACTTCTAGAACTCGACAGTCAGCATTTCATTCTATCAATGCCTAATGAAATCAGAGTACAAATGTCATGCGCACAAGAAAAATACCACCTGCTAAAAGGCAGCTACTTAGCAACGATTCCACGAAATTGCAGCATTCGAACATCAGAATTCACAATTGTTAACACCGACAACAAACTCCACGGACAACCTGTCGAAATAATGACATTCCCGCACTCAAAACCAATGTCAGCTAATTCGAAAAAACATCTGCCGCATTATAATTTCACAACAATCGACTTGAACAAATTGCACAATATTCAACATCAATTACTTATGGACCCACCTCTCGAAATTAACAATGAAAACTTATCCAGCTTATATCACACCACAATACCTACTTATGTCATCATACTATTAAGTGCATTTGCACTCAGTAGTCTGGCTTATTACTTGAGACGACAAATCAATCAAAACCAAATGAAATCGTCACAGCCCCAGGACATTGAAATGACTTCTGCAGTTTCTACACCACCATTGAAGAAAGAAGAACCGCAACATTTGCTCTTCACCTTCGCAAATAGTTGCTCATCTAGGAGGGGAGGTGTTACGAGTGCAAGCCTCGTCTACGTCACGCGTATATCGTAGTGTTGCGCAAGTGCAGGTGGCTCGATTGAGCAATCGTGTTAAAAAGTGCATAGTGGACAGATTTCGCTTATGTGAACCTTTTGGACTGTATATTGTTTTAAACTTTCATGGTCACTAACATTAGAATAGTTTGTTACGGGATTGCTACCATGTACCTTATTTTTGAGTTCCCGATATTTCGGCACAGTTGCAAGCGCCATGATCACGGAGTAACTGAAGATCTTGCGGGTAAGTTGTTAAGGGCAAACATATCGGTCTACCCTCTTTCGCTGTCTTTTATTGCACGCGTCGGTACCATTGTCTACAAACTCACTATTTTCTCGCACCTGTTCTCGACACACAACACTAACAGTATCTGACCGCGACACAGCAGTTTGTTGTTTTTTCCGTGTCTGTCTGTCTGTCAAGTGTCTGGAATCCAGTGATTCGTATGTGCAAAAACCGGAAAAAACAACAAACTGCTGTGTCGCGGTCAGATACTGTTAGTGTTGTGTGTCGAGAACAGGTGCGAGAAAATAGTGAGTTTGTAGACAATGGTACCGACGCGTGCAATAAAAGACAGCGAAAGAGGGTAGACCGATATGTTTGCCCTTAACAACTTACCCGCAAGATCTTCAGTTACTCCGTGATCATGGCGCTTGCAACAGTGCCGAAATATCGGGAACTCAAAAATAAGGTACATGGTAGCAATCCCGTAACAAACTATTCTTTTGGACTGTTTTCGGATATCTTTGAGCTTCAATCGCGGAAGCACGAGGACGTTAGTTCCTAAGATCTGATCATCGCGATCAATTAGTTATAATCATTTTGTAACCATTTTTATAATAAATATAATTATAATTAATATATAGTTTTTTTAAAAATCCTACCCGACGGCTCAATTCCGTAATTTACATTTTAAAACGTTAACAATAATTTGTGTCGTAAAATTGTACTTGTTCTATACTATAAAGCTTTAACTTGGAGGTGTGAAACTTGATCTTCTTCTTTGCGTATCAGACTCAGGCTTTCATATGTGTGAAGACCAAAACTTAACCACCGATATAGCATTATCGGTGGCCTTGCAAAGATCTTCGCGTGTGCAGGTGTAGGGACACGCAGGGCATGTCAGAAGATGGGATGGGATGAGATTGATAAAATATATCGCATCATGTCCATATTAGGGTGTAAAGTAGAAATACACCCATGGAAAAGCACCAACTTGTCCCTCAATGTAAACGATGCCAGGCGTATGGTCATCCCAGAAATACTGCGCAAAAGAACCAAGATGTGTAAAGTGCACTGGAAAACACCTTACTCGAGACTGCAGAAAACCTGCAGACGAGAAGCCAAAATGTGTGCACTGCGGTGAACAACATCCTGCCAATTATGCTAATAATTATTATTAATGTAAGTAAAAAAAATACCTACGCACAAGCAAAATCAATTATGTACATAACGATGATGCAAATGTACCTACTGATAGTGCTGCGAAATTAGATCAAATCCTAAAATATATGTCTTCGTTTGATGAACGACTAAAAAAACTGGAAAACAGTGCCAAAACTGCGCATCAAAACCTAAAAAATGACTCACAACTTAAAAATTATGGCTTGGAATGCCAATGGACTACTCAGAGACCAAAATGAGCTGCAAGTAGTTCTAGTCACACAAAACATTGACATATGCCTTGTATCAGAAACACATTTTACCAAACAATCTCATATAACATTCAAAGGATACGACGTCTATCATGCACTGCACTTCAACAACCGTGCTAGAGGTGGTAGCGCCGTTATTGTAAGAAATAACCTTAGTCATTATGAAAACTTTAAATTTGAAAATTGTAAAGAATTGATTGAGCATTTGACCAGTGACCGTAGTACAGACTACTCTTTATGGAAGGTGACAAAGCAAATAGACAAACCTGTGCAAGCCATTCCTCCCATTAGAGAAATTGATACACCGATACACTTCGGGGAAGGGTTTACGATGCTACTAATGTCAAATGATGATCGGTCGGATCGACTGAAATGCCCGATCCAACCGACCGAGCGTTTGCAATTCATATTAGAAAATGCCCGATGCATCAGTCAGTTTGTTAGTAACAAATGCCAGGCAAAGACCATAGTCCTACCTACCTACTGGGTGAATCTTGAAATTGGGCGTATTTGATTGATTCCCGTGGAAAATTTTAAATGATAAAGATGTGCTAAAATCATGACGTAATATTAAATTTGGATAGTTTTTTAACATATTGATCTAATAGGCACTCATTTTGCACAATTAGTTTCGAAAATATAAGCAATTGAAATTTTGTCTACCACGGGAATCAAAAACAAGGCATAGGAATCAATAAAACAATCTTTATTATAGTTCAAATCAATTTTTGTCTGAAATATGTAAAAGTTTCTATAATATAAAATTGAATCTAGCTATTTTAGTGTTATTAACAAATTACAAAGTAATGACACAAATTAAGATTATCTATGAATCACAAATACATTGGCACAGCATCCTTCATTTTATAAAGAAAGATTGATTCCCATGGCATTAAAACCACGGGAATCAAAGTTCGTCAAATTTATCGATTTCTCTTTAACTAACAAAGATATATTTTAAATGCAAACTTAAATAAATAAAGCACTATCAATAGTTTTTATTTGTTATAAGAAGCGATCTTTAAAAACAATAAAAATATTTTTTATGGCTATCACGGTAATCAACGATGTATAGAAACAATGCCACGGGAATCAAATATTTACCTTCGTAACTCGGCGTGGATACATGCTGCGAAGTGACCGCCTTCCACTACACTTAACTCACGACTGATTCTCGCGCGGCAACGCAGACTCGTATCCCTACTTTTTATTACAAGAGCTGCAGGTGAAGATTAGTGTCGTACCACGGGAATCAACTCTCAAATCTGGAAAAAATTTAGATTCTAAATTAAAGTATAACTAAGTACTTAAGTGAAGATTCTAATTTAAAAATCTATTTACAGACTAATCTTTTTATATAAAAGTAGCATTTTACCATCTGGTTTTATCCCTAAGTTGCAGTTTCTTCTACAGTTTGATCAAAATTTATTGAATGGACACGCCATGGGGATCAAATTTCCTACCCTAATTATTTTTTTACAGTTATTAGCAAATTCAATGAAGCCAAAAACCATGAAGCATTAGTTAGAACCTAGAACTAAATAAATAAATATATTTTGATGTTCCATTATTAAACCTCGGGTACTTTATAGCTCCGGACAACGTAATTCATGCATTTCAAGATTCACCCTACTCAGTCCATTATAATCAGCCCACGTCAGCCTACTGCTGTACATACAGTCGTGGTCAACTAATTAGGGACAGATAGAATACTAAGCAATTTTGAATGTTTACATCCTATTATTGTGAGTTTCCTTCGAGATTACTAACAGTTACTTTGTAAACGTATTTACTATCTAGTACTCTAGTTAACAGAATACAATAACAACAAACAAAAACTTACTTAGCGTTAGTATCCGTGGGAATCTGTTCAAGAACGACCTTGCTGCGCCCAGCAGACGATTTATTGAGCCCGCGCTAACGGTTTAGCGCGGGCTCAATAAATCGTCCGGTTTTCAGCAGGGCATAGACCTGGCCCAATTTGCAATGGCCCATTTCGGAACGTGCGCCCGACCTGACACCTCGCTCGATCCACAGTAGCATAGATTCTAAGAGAAAATCATTAAGCATTGCGTGTTTCTAATGATGTCTTTAGTCATGGGATAGTATTGTTATATTAAGAAGAAAGAAGAAACCACCAAAACTGAGCCACCAGAACTATGATTCAATTTCAGAAATAATTATTCAAATATATAATTCTGAAAATTCACTGCATAAGTTAAATGTCGATAAAGACATAGATTACACTAAATATCAAAATCCTAAATAACCTTATAAATTTTTGTGCGTAAACTAAAAGACGTACTAAGAATACGACACACCAAATCTTAAAAGTCGTTGAACAAAACGCCACCAAAAAGGTTAGGAAAATTCTGACGGTCAAATCATGCGTAAAGTGACATTTCCAGTCTAAGTAATCGCTAGGGTAGACCAAAGAATTGCAGGCTATATCAAAGTAACACGTTTCGGAGCATTCAATGACGAGCTGACACGACAAACTGAGGCTGAGCGACATGGTGAAATTGCGCCACCAAAGCATAAAATAAAATGACATCCACTTTGCAGCCGGAAGATATTCGCATGGGAGATATTTTTTAGAATTTAAAACTGTTTAAAATGTTAATCAAATTTAAAAACGAAACATAATATGATTTTTAAAAACTTGAAAAAAAAAACTTCATCAGGGGGACCCGAACCCACCACACACCACGAATGCACGGGGCAAGTGCTTTACCATTCTAAGCTATCGAGTCACTAGTTGTCTTGACGAAATCTTTTACGTGTTTTTCGCTATTGATAAATAAAATATCTGATTTTATGTAGGTACATAAATAGTTTAGTTTTTTGATTTTGTACATTTGAAAACTGTTAATTATTCTTATCAATTGTAAGTTTTTGTTTTTAGCAATTCCATGCAAGGTTTAATTGAAGATAAATAACACTTGAAAAAAGTCATCGACCTCAGGTGGGACTCAAACCCACGTCCCATCGCAAGCCGGGCGAGTGCTTTACGAGCGAAAATAAAACAAAATATATTATGATGTATTTTATAGTAAGTAGGGTTTTTTTGGTGTTTTTATTAAGGTTAATTTATTTCTTTATTTAGTTAGTAGTAATATAAAGTTAAGTTAGATTCTTTTATATTTAATTTGTTAGAATAAATTAATGCAACAAGAAATAAAAAACTGCAAAATAAAAAAAACAAAATATGAATTGAAAAAATAAAAACTTAATCAATTGGGATTTGAACTCACGACCATCGGATACACAAATACCGGGAGTGCTTAGACACCTAAGCTACCAAGTCGCTAGCTGCTTTGACGAAATCTTTCAAGTGTCTCTCGCTACGCTATTGATAAATAAAATATCTGATGAAACAATTTATGTATATAAACATAAATTGTTGTTTTTTTATTTTTTAGATTTAAAAACTGTAAATTCTTCCTATTAAATTTTAAAATAAAACAAAATATATTATGATATTACATTGTGGTGTATTTTATATTAAGTAGGTTTTTTTTGGTGTTTTTTATTTAGGTTATTTCTTTATTACAGAATTATACTGTAAGGGGGGCACTGCAAGGGATTTTTAGGTGACGAATAGTAATGTACCTTAATATTATGTCCCTAAGGTTGAAATTAATAATTCGGTATTCCTAAGCATAACCGCGGCTTGCTAAGACCACTGTCATAGCAAGTTGGTAGTAATATAAAGTTACGTCAGATTTTTTTATATTTAATTTGTTAATAATACAAATAAATAATTACAACTAGAAATAAAAAAAACTGCAAAATAAAAAAAACAAAATATGAATTGAAAAATTAAAAATTGAATCAGGTAGGGTTCGAACCCACAACCATTGCATCCATAGCGAGTGCTCTGCGACCTAAGCTACCAAGTCGCTAGGTGTTTTGACGAAATCTTTCAAGTGTCTCTCGCTACGCTATTGATAAATAAAATATCTGATGAAACAATTTATGTATATAAACATAAATTGTTTAGTTATTTTAATTTTTACAAATTTAATTTTAACAAAAAATTAAAATAACTAAACAATTTATGTATATAAACATAAATTGTTTAGTTATTTTAATTTTTTAAATTTAAAAAACTGTTAATTATTCTTATTAAATTTAAAAATAAAACAAAATATATTATGATATTACATTGTGGTGTATTTTATATTAAGTAGGGTTTTTTTTTAGTGTTTTTTATTACGTTATTTCTTTATTACTTACAGAATTATACTTGCTACTAAGACTAAGACCACTGTCATAGCAAGTTAGTAGTAATATAAAGTTAGGTCAGATTTTTTATATTTTATTTGTTCATAATACAAATAAATAAATACAACTAGAAATAAAAAAAAACTGCAAAATAAAAAAAACAAAATATGAATTGAAAAAATAAAAACTGAATCAGGTGGGGTTCGAACCCTCAACCATCGCATACATAGCGAGTGCTCTGCGACCTAAGCTATCGAGTCACTCACGCTGAGTGACGAAATTTTTTAAGTGTTTCGCGCGTGCTGTTTTGTTCCGAGCAGTGATTGATCGGCACGGCGGAACGAGCGACACAGGCTTCCCCACGGACAGCTAGCGGCACACTGCCTCCCGCTGCCCCGCACAGCACGCCAGAGAATCAGACGTTCGTAGATAATGAATAATAGCCATAACTTTGTCAATAATGGATCAATTTAAAAAAAAAATGCGTAGAAATTATAGATTTTTTGATTTCCTACCGATTGGTACAAACCAAATAATAAGATAAGGATTAATTACGGAGGAGACGCACAGAATACATTTTTATCGACGTCGTTTAAAAGCTTGTTTTCGTAACTATTAATTAGAGGAAATACAAATTTTAAGCGATGATTTTACAGATAAAACTTCAACGATTACTTTGGTGTCTTTCAATTATCGCTATACGCATCAAATAAGGAGTAGAATGCAGCTAAAAAGTAGGAAAAATCGAAGTCTTGGTGAGGGAACCCTCTTAAATGGTCTCGAAACTTATTTAAACTGTCAGCGCTGCAGTCCCTTTTATTTATAAAATAATGACCCGGTTTTCGTTTGGACTTTGAATTGGCATATGTAACATCTGCGATGTATTATGATCAGACAGATATAAATGATGTAATTCAGCAGTAGCGTCGTTAATGTTACTAATTATATGGTCAATGCAAGATTTTAGCCTAGTTGGTTCAGATATGTGTAATGTCAAATTATAATTCTTTAATAAGTCCATAAGATATTTAGTACTATTTGATAATTCGAGGGTATTTATATTTATGTCTCCTACCAATATTATCCGCGTCTTGGGGTTTTTAAGAAATTTGTAAAAAATTTCATCTAAGTATGACAGAAACATATCGACATTTGAATCAGGGGTTTTGTAAAGACAAATAATGTAAATATTGCATCCAAGTAGCTTAATACCACAGCATTCAAATATCATATCTTGACCAAATTGCCTGACTTCCGCCATCTCATTAAATTTAAGTCCGTTTTTAATTAAAATGCATACCCCTCCCCTATTTTTGCCATTTCTCCTACAATATGCCGATGCAATATGATAACCTGCTAAGTTTATACAGCATTCACTGCCAGCCCTTATAAACGTTTCAGATAAGCAAACAATGTCAGGCTTCTTACCTGCTTCATTTAACTCTGTTAAAGCGATTTCCAACACATCCCTCTTAGAAAATAATCCCGCAATGTTCTGATGAAACAATTTTTAAACATACTGGTTAGCCCCGAAAAAACTCATCCACTTTTACTACGCTCTCTGTTGATGGACTTTTGTTTTGGTAGTCAAATGGTTCAGATTGGAATAACAAGTTAGTAATGTAACAACCATAACTTTACAACAACAGTTAGTTCTCAATAATATCATGTACCTTGCATCGCGCAAGTAAATCGTTTTTCCGGATAGTTAAGAACCCCCAATAATAATACCGCAAACTATCAATAGATGGCGCTGACTGTCTGTTGCACCGCGCGAACATTTACATTTTTCTATTGTATAAGAATCCCTGGTACATTTATTTTTGATATCCAATAATTGGAATACGATTTGCTCCTTATTGGCTCTCAAGCTATTGAGACCACCTTGGGCTTTCGTAACGACTCCAATTCACAGACTTTTTGTCTTCAGGCACTAAGCTCGCACTTTCACGCTAGTGAGACGCGTTGCTGAGTCCAATACTGTGTCGACTTCGCAATATAGTACTACGAGACACGAGTCCCCGGAACTCTTGTTTTGTCTTGGCGGCGACGTCAACACGTACCCCTTCCCTCCCGGACTTCACCACCCGACTACAGTAATGCTTTGAAATTTTAGCTATCAATCTATTTAGGTCCGAGAATATAATTCGGTAACATATGTTTTTCAAATTACCATGAGTACGAGTAAACATTTCTGGAGTATACTTTAAATTCCTATTTGAGTCCAAAATATATACATACTCATGTATGGTATTATCTGAAAAAAGCAATTTTCCAATAATCTCAATTCGCCTATTAAACAAACTCGAATGTTTTGCTAATCGAAAGGTAGGTAGACAAATAATAATGTTCGTATGCGCTTATTCTTGTAATGTCATTCGTATAAAGTTAATTGTATCATGGTAATTTTTCATTTCATTAAAATCGGCATCACCTATAAAAATTATACAGAAGTCATGAAGGGTAAAATCAGTCAACTTATCATCTAATCCTTTTAAGAGTTGTTTAATGCCAGCGCCGGGAGTTTTCTAGTGACAGATTTCTGTGTGATCTATCATGTTTATAGTATTGTGTAAGATTCTACCTCGATTATTACTACTTAACAAACATAGCTTTCTCGTTTGATTGAGATTTGTTCATCAATGTTCGCTTGAGAACACTCTTGGAGGTTTTTATTTGGTGTTGTAATTACATGAGGCAAATCATTTACATGAGTCATTTGTGGTATCCTGATTTTTTTCCTTTTGCATATCATTTTTGACCTTATATATAGTTTTTCTTTTTTTTTTGCTGAACTACTCACACTTTTACATTTTGGTGGCCTGTTGTACATATTTTTTTAGGTTTTCGATACTTAATTTGTATTCAGCGATTTGTTTTTTTAGAGCTGAGTTCTCCAGCAATAGTTCCTCTATCTGACTATCTGCACTATTCAATTTATTTTGTAATACAGCATTCTTATTTTCCATCTCCTTTAGTTCTTCCTTAAGGTTAGCTCTTAATTCCGGACAACTTCTATTATGTTTTCCTGCCTGTGACAAAAATGTGTCGTCTTCTTCTTCACCATCAGATTCAACAGGTTCTGAGAGTGATTCAAAGGAATTTCCGACTGCTAAATTGTATACACTCTAGTTGGCACTTTTATCTGGAGTAAAATTTAATAAGACCCGAGGATATTGCCAATTAAAGTGAAAAATAACACTGAACGGTTTTATGTTACATTGTGATTCATGATTATACTATACTTCTTATACTATTATCATTGTTATATAATATAAACGGAAACGAGTCAAACTTTAAATATGTAACTAATATTTAAATATAATCACTCAAATAATTACAGATACTACTTAGATAGAAAATCATGTCTTAACAACATATTCAAACACATTAGATTAGTCAAATTATTAATTATGGTGTCTCAAATGAATCAGGAAAATTGTTAGAGTCATACCTCACAGATAGAACGCAAACAGTTAATGTCAATGGAACTGACTCTTCTGGGGCCCCATAACGCATGGGTGTGCCCCAGGGCTCTATATTGGGACCTTTATTATTCCTGATATATATAAATGACCTTCCTTACTTTACTAAATACCTTTGTGATATAGTATTGTTTGCAGATGATACATCATTGATTTTTAAAACTGACCGAGGTAAAGCTGCCTTTGACGATGTGAATGATACTCTCTCTCAAGTAGTACGATGGTTTACTGCTAAAAATCTGTTACTTAATGCAAAAAAAACCAAGCTTATCAAATTTACTGTGCCCAATGTGAGGCAGGTCAGTACGCATATTAATATGTCAGACGATCATATAGATGCAGTCAATTCAACAACCTTTTTGGGAATTACAATAGAGTCCCGACTGCAATGGGGTCCCCATATAATTGCCTTGTCAGGAAGGCTCGGTTCGGCGGCTTATGCTGTGAGGAAAATAAGGCTTTTAACTGATGTCGAAACGGCAAGACTAGTATACTTTAGTTATTTTCATAGCTTGTTGTCGTCTATTGCTATGGGGCTCAGCTGCTGATATTGAGTCAATCTTTGTGTTGCAGAAAAGAGCTGTACGTGCAATATACTGTCTTGGGCCTTGCGACTCTCTGAGGGAGGTCTTTAAAGATAATAAAATATTAACAGTAGCGTCACAATACATTTTTGACAATATTATGTATGTTAGAAAAAACCTAAGTTCGTTTAGCCTTAAATGTAATTCACATCATTATAATACTAGAAATAAAAATAAACTTGCCGTTCCGAGCTTCAGATTAAAGAAAGTGGGTAATTCATTTTTGGGAAAATGTATAAAAATCTTCAATAAAGTACCACAAACTCTTATTGACTTACCTGTTTATGAGTTCAAAGTGTTTATGAGTTTTTTTTTTCTATGACACAATATCAAATTCGAAAAGAATAAGAAAATAAATGTAAGAAAACTAAGTGGGTATTATAAATGTTATGAGTTATGATTGAGTTTAAGATGGTATTCGTGGGTATCTAACAAGTTGCAATTTACATATAAAATACAACAACATTTAATTTCAATTCAATTTTATCAACTGTGGACTGATATAGGCTGGTGATGTGATATATTCAATTCATTCATACTCAATAAACAATACTTTTCAATATTTAATTCATTATTCATCATTCATAGGTAGGCACTACTATTTTTTTTAGCTTGTCATTCGACTAAGCATGGGTACTTTTTACCTCTTTGGGTAATACACATAATATTTATTTGATACATATAATGAATACCTTGGGCCGGCCCTATTTTTATTTCATAATTTTTATTTATTTGGTACAGTATTTATTTCATAGTCGACTTTTATTATAAGACATTTTAGACCTTAAGCATTTAATTTTGCTATGCATAGACTTATTTATTACTAAGGACATGTTTTAAGATCGCAATTTGTTTTGATCTCCAACTATTTTCACGGAGAGAAGCTCGTCTACACCATGATCAAATAATGGATCTATACCCTAGACTGTACCTTGTGCCATATTTTTAAACGGATCATCTTTTAAGGTCTTTTTGATCTCCAACGGTTTACACAGAGAAATCTCATTTAATCAAACTAAAGGATTCGACTCCGTTTTGTACCCTTTGTGTGCCCTACCTTTAATCCTTTATTCATACACAACATTCAAACTTTCTCGCAAATTCCAAACCTACATTAGACATTTACCTAAATGAATTCTTTAGCATAAATGATTTTGTTTACTCTTGGGTGATCAGTCCAATCGTATGACAAAACAAATATACTAAAGTATTCCCTGCATCTAAAAATAAATCTTTACAGTCAACCAACCTATCTTTTAAACACATTCAAATATCTTTCTCTTTTCAATCTCATTTCCAACTTTCCTTTTCATTATTTCATAATTTCTTCGGAATGTAACTAATGTAATGTTTATATAAAATAATTTATATAAACATTTCAGCACCTCGATGTACCGATAGTCAATATGGCACCGCTGTAGAGACTGTAGCACTGCCCAAGTCTCGATTGAATCGAAGGCCTTCTCATAGTCCACAAACGCCAAGCATAGTGGTAAGTTATACTCTTCGGTCTTCTGTATAACTTGTCGCAGCGTATGGATGTGGTCTATGGTACTAAAGCCTTTTCGGAAACCTGCTTGTTCGGGCGGCTGGAAGTCATCGAACCTACGTGCGAGACGATTCGTGATGACCCTCGAAAACAACTTGTAGACATGGCTCAGAAGCGAGATGGGTCTGTAGTTCTTCAGCAAGGTGTTATCTCCTTTCTTGAAGAAGAGCACCACCACACCTCTATTCCATGCCTCCGGCGTTATTCCCTCGAGCAAGACGGAGTTAAAGAGTTTCTGGAGGACCTTCAGTACCGGTGTTCCACCCGCTTTCAGAATCTCTGAGGTAATCCCGTCATCACCCGGCGCCTTGTTGTTCCTGAGCTGTTTGAGAGCCATCCTAATCTCATATAGGCTGATGTCCGGGATATCTTCGGTATAGTGTCGGGTAAGCTTAGCTCTTGGATCTGCGGCTGAACTACTAACAGGTTTAGTGACCGAGGTGTATAACTGCCCATAGAACTTTTCGATCTCCCTCAAAACTTCGGCTTTTGTCGACATTATACTACCATCCTCCGTCTTCAGCTTCGTCAGCTGGCTCTGCCCAATAGACATGTCTCTTGCAAACACTTTGGAGCCTTGGTTCCTTATTAGTTTTTTATTAAACTTATTTTATTTCACAATTTTAAGTGTTAAGTCCTCTATTTTTCCCCTCCTAACTCCGCCAAAAATGACTTTACAGCAAAGTAACCTTAACTAATGTTGGTCCTCTATGGACCCCCCATCTAATGGTATGATAAAAATAAGGTGTTATATAGGGTCAATTTTTCGACGAAAATTTGTAAGTTTTAAGGAAAGGGTTTTCCTACACTCCAACCAGAACGGTGGCTATTTTGGTGTCGTAACCATAGGATAAGGTCTTGCGTTAAATACCAAGTTAATTTAAGAAATGAACTTTTGATTTTTTTTTCGTTACTGGGTGTGCGGGTACGCCCCCAGTAAATAAAAATTGGCAGTCTGGTACCTCATAAGCTCCACGTCTACTCAACACGCTGCGAAATACGTTCTGTCGACAAATTGCAGTATAATCTTCTAACTCCTATCCGTTAAGGAGTTCTGTGGCTTCCATCATCAGGTCAGCAACATGACATGATGATTACCAGACCCAAAAATCAGCATTGAGTCAGAAAATATATGCAAAACATTATGGGTGCCTATAAAAATTGAGGGTTGCCCTCGATTTCCCAGGGATCCCATCATCAGAATCTGACTTGGTGTAAATGGGACCACTTTGGAAGTATACCCTTTCAAACTAAAAAATTAATTTTGAAATCGGTCCATAATTGACGGCGTAATCGCGTAACAAACATACAAAAAAAAAAAAAAACACAACAATCAGACGAATTGAGAACCTCCTTTTTTTTGAAGTCGGTTAAAAAATAAGGGTTTTGGGTTAATAAATCTTCTATAATAAAATTTAATATTCAGTTCGTTGTTTAGTTGCTTGGGTGTTAAAAGGTGTAAATTTATTTTTCCATTGTAAATATCAGTTAGAGTATCTAAAATATTGTCTTGTATACTTTGTAGATGTATAAGCATATTGTTAGTTATTAATGAAGATAAGGTAAAATCGTTGATAAATGATATATTTTGAAACCTTGTTATCAATGTGTTTATGTTGTTTTCTAGATAGATATTATCTGATTTGCAAATTTGTGTTGTTTGTCCAATTTATCCCTTGTTCTTTGTATAAGATTAAACTTAGCTTCCACAACTGATGTTTGATTCTTCCACAGTGCAGCCAGATGTTTTTGATTTTTTCTTATAAGTCCGATATCTTTTTCATATTTCTCTGCAAAACGGTCGTCTAGTACTCCAAAGAAACTATTTGCTACGTTGCCTAATGCATTGATAAGGCCGCGCCTCCGGCGTGAATGAACTCCAAAGTGCTGACTTAGCAACATGCGGTTGTAGTACTCCAGTTCTGAGTAACCATGACGTAGTTGCAACATTATCGCTTCGCAATGTGATTCTGTTTTTATCTTAGTATATATGTTTTCAAGGTAATTTAAATGTTAAGAGAAAGCACGGATACCTTCCCAGTAAGGTTCCATATCGTAGTATACTATCAGCCTCCAGTCGTCTCTTATAAGGTACATATTTGTAATTTTGTTGAAATACAAACTCTTGTTATTTTGTAGCGACGTAATGTTGTATTTGCCTTCTGTTGGCGAGAAATTGGTCATGAATAATAATAAAAAAGACATTATCATCGTTGCTAGGCAGAAACCCTTTTTTGTTTGTTTACATTTTCCTTTTTGTTTGTTGCTTGTAGTTTTCTTGTTAATTGCTGTGTTTTGGTTTTTAGTGTCTTCATCCGCGTTGGAATTATCTATTTTAATTGGTGGTATAGATAATTTGACGATTGGCCTTTTTAATAACCCGTTTTTTGTTTTTAAGGTCACGACTCGGAGCAAGGGCCCATTTTCCAGGGGTTTGATACTGAATGTCAACAGTTATAATATCGACATTTAAAACATTAACACCGTAAGACCAACGATTCAAAATCTCAACACTTCAGAATGTCAGCAGCTTAGTAAGTCAATAGTTCACAAGATTAAAGTTTAAAATCTCAACATTTAAAAAAAAAAAATTGCTACTCTAGTGGAAGTGCTACAGATGTACATATTTTTCACCTTCTATTTTATTACTTTTATAATTTAGATATAGGCACAGTTAACTGCAAAAATATGTAAACTTTTAGCATTACATGAACTTTATTACATAGTATTAAGTGTCAACTCTTTAAAAAAAAATATACATATTTTTGCAATTGACGTGTAATTAACTTTTTTGCAATTCTACTTAATTCATTACACATATTATATTATAATATATAAATAAACAAAGATTGTAAATAAAATTTCTTTAATAGAATTGGATAAATAACATGTAATAAGAAATGAAACTACTTTTACGGATTATTTCGCGATTTATTAACATTTTATTTAACCTGACGTTTCGAACACTTTACAGCGTTCGTGGTCACAGGTAGACTATATCGTGTTCGCGTAAATAAAAGACAACAGTATGTAATAAGAATTTGATAATTGGTAGGTATTTATTGATGTATCTTACATACAAAAATTAACATAATTTAAGGCTGTTCCCCTAGCCAATGACCTTGAGCATTTAGCTGCCTCTCGTCCCCTCTCCACCGCTGCATTATTTCGTGAAGTGATTGCGGTAGTGAATGCAATAACGCCGCGACATCTAGTTAGCTTACGCCAAACTACGATGTACTCGTGGCATGATTAGGCAAATACAAACGTAAAGCACGGATCGTAGAATAATTATAAGAGCCGGCCAGGCGGCAGAGTAAAATAATTTGCTCGCAACTTTCGCCGCCTACACATTATTATTACCTTACGCACATTACATTTTGAAAAGTCACGTGGAATATTTTGAAAAAACAAATTAAATTAGCTGTGAATAAATAAGGTAACGAAAATACATAAATTATAGCGACAACCCCTATAGTTTATTTTGTCAGTTATTAAAATATTTTTGTCAGAACAGAATACTAAAATTTAAATATTGTTTTCTAGCAAATACCTACCATGCTACGTTTATTAATAAATGGTTTTTAATAATACTAGAATTTAAAAGTGTTATTTGTCTTTATTATATTTTAAAATTAAAACAGTATGAATTGAAACAAAATTTACCAACTACAGGTGGGATTCGAACCCTCACCCATTGAATCTTGAATGGCGGGCGAGTGCATTTCCAACTTCGCTACCAAGTCACTAGCTTCGTTAAGTCGAAATCTTCAAGTGTTTCTCGCAGTTTTTTTTTTATCTATGATGCAGCATTGATCAGGCAATTTGCGGATACTCGACCCGATAGAATTATTGTTACAATTTTGTGTGCCCATAAACTCTATCGTAAATTCGTGAGATATTTTATTTATAGGTTTTTGTCATTTATATAAAGTATCTGATTTTATGTTATAAATAGTTTCGGTTTTTATTTGTTTTATCTTAGGATTTAAAACTGTTAAGTCTTCTTATCCCGCCCGATCCAACCGACCGAGCGTTTGCAATTCATATTAGAAAATGCCCGATGCATCAGTCAGTTTGTTAGTAACAAATACCAGGCAAAGATCATAGTTCTACCTACCTACTGGGTGAATCTTGAAATTGGGCGTATTTGATTGATTCCCGTGGAAATTTTAAATGATAAAGATATGCTAAAATCATGACGTAATATTAAATTTGGATAGTTTTTTAACATATTGATCTAATAGGCACTCATTTTGCACAATTAGTTTCGAAAATATAAGCAATTGAAATTTTGTTTACCACGGGAATCAAAAACAAGGCATGGGAATCAATAAAACAATCTTTATTATAGTTCAAATCAATTGTTGTCTGAAATATGTAAAAGTTTCTATGAATATAAAATTGAATCTAGCTATTTTAGTGTTATTAACAAATTACAAAGTAATGAATCAAATTAAGATTATCTATGAATCACAAATACATTGGCACAGCATCCTTCATTTTATAAAAAAAGATTGATTCCCATGGCATTAAAACCACGGGAATCAAAGTTCGTTAATTTTTATCGATTGCTCTTTAACTAACAAACATATATTTTAAATGCAAACTTAAATAAATAAAGCACTATCAATAGTTTCTATTTGTTATAAGAAGCGATCTTTAAAAACAATAAAAATATTTTTTATGGCTATCACGGTAATCAACGATGTATAGAAACAATGCCACGGGAATCAAATATTTACCTTCGTAACTCGGCGTGGATACATGCTGCGAAGTGACCGCCTTCCATTTCACTTAACTCACGACTGATTCTCGCGCGGCAACGCAGACTCGTATCCCTACTTTTTATTACTAGAGCTGCAGGTGAAGATTAGTGTCGTACCACAGGAATCAACTCTCAAATCTGGACAAAATTTTGATTCTAAATTAAAGTATACTAAATTACTAAACTAAATACTTAAGTGAAGATTCTAATTTACTAATCTATTTTTAGACTAATTGTTGCGATCGCAACAACACTAGGCGCGGGAGACGAGTGCGGGCGGTGACGTCATCGCGATCATCGCGACCGCGCTCGGACACTCGCCTTGGGACATCCACCGTCGCCGGACCATATCGCGTATTTCATTTAATCTACTGTAAATTGAGAGGCGGGAATTACAGCACCTATAGTTTACAGTCCGCTAGTTTTATTTCATCGACAGGACCCTAACACTAATCTTTTTATATAAAAGTAGCATTTTACCATCTGGTTTTATCCCTAAGTTGCAGTTTTTTCTACAGTTTGATCAAAATTTATTGAATGGACACGCCATGGGGATCAATTTTCCTACCCTAATTATTTTTTTACAGTTATTTGCAAATTCAATGAAGCCAAAAACCATGAAGCATTAGTTAGAATACACTTAGAACTAAATAAAAAATATATTTTGATGTTCCATTATTAAACCTCGGGTACTTTATAGCTCCGGACAACGTAATTCATGCGTTTCAAGATTCACCCTACTCAGTCCATTATAATCAGCCCACGTCAGCCTACTGTTGGACATACAGTCGTGGTCAACTAATTAGGGACAGATAGAATACTAAGCAATTTTGAATGTTTACATCCTATTATTGTGAGTTTCCTTCGAGATTACTAACTGTTACTTTGTAAACGTATTTACTATCTAGTACTCTAGTTAACAGAATACAATAACAACAAACAAAAACTTACTTAGCGTTAGTATCCGTGGGAATCTGTTCAAGAACGACCTTGCTGCGCCCAGCAGACGATTTATTGAGCCCGCGCTAACGGTTTAGCGCGGGCTCAATAAATCATCCGGTTTTCAGCAGGGCATAGACCTGGCCCAATTTGCAATGGCCCATTTCAGAACGTGCGCCCGACCTGACACCTCGCTCGATCCACAGTAGCATAGATTCTAAGAGAAAATCATTAAGCATTGCGTGTTTCTAATGATGTCTTTAGTCATGGGATAGTATTGTTATATTAAGAAGAAAGAAGAAACCACCAAAACTGAGCCACCAAAACTATGATTCAATTTCAGAATTAATTATTTAAATATATAATTCTGAAAATTCACTGCATAAGTTAAATGTCGTAATAAAGACATAGATTACACTAAATATCAAAATCCTAAATAACCTTATAAATTTTTGTGCGTAAACTAAAAGACGTACTAAGAATACGACACACCAAATCTTAAAAGTCGTTGAACAAAACGCCACCAAAAAGGTTAGGAAAATTCTGACGGTCAAATCATGCGTAAAGTGACATTTCCAGTCTAAGTAATCGCTAGGGTAGACCAAAGAATTGCAGGCTATATCAAAGTAACACGTTTCGGAGCATTCAATGACGAGCTGACACGACAAACTGAGGCTGAGCGACATGGTGAAATTGCGCCACCAAAGCATAAAATAAAATGACATCCACTTTGTAGCCGGAAGATATTCGCATGGGAGATATTTTTTAGAATTTAAAACTGTTTAAAATGTTAATCAAATTTAAAAACGAAACATAATATGATTTTTAAAAACTTGAAAAAAAAAACTTCATCAGGGGGACCCGAACCCACCACACACCACGAATGCACGGGGCAAGTGCTTTACCATTCTAAGCTATCGAGTCACTAGTTGTCTCGACGAAATCTTTTACGTGTTTTTCGCTATTGATAAATAAAATATCTGATTTTATGTAGGTACATAAATAGTTTAGTTTTTTGATTTTGTACATTTGAAAACTGTTAATTATTCTTATCAATTGTAAGTTTTTGTTTTTAGCAATTCCATGCAAGGTTTAATTGAAGATAAATAACACTTGAAAAAAGTCATCGACCTCAGGTGGGACTCGAACCCACGTCCCATCGCAAGCCGGGCGAGTGCTTTACGAGCGAAAATAAAACAAAATATATTATGATGTATTTTATAGTAAGTAGGGTTTTTTTGGTGTTTTTATTAAGGTTAATTTATTTCTTTATTTAGTTAGTAGTAATATAAAGTTAAGTTAGATTCTTTTATATTTAATTTGTTAGAATAAATAAATGCAACAAGAAATAAAAAACTGCAAAATAAAAAAAACAAAATATGAATTGAAAAAATAAAAACTTAATCAAGTGGGATTCGAACTCACGACCATCGGATACACAACCACCGGCAGTGCTTAGACACCTAAGCTACCAAATCGCTAGCTGCTTTGACGAAATCTTTCAAGTGTCTCTCGCTACGCTATTGATAAATAAAATATCTGATGAAACAATTTATGTATATAAACATAAATTGTTGTTTTTTTTATTTTTTAGATTTAAAAACTGTTAATTCTTCCTATTAAATTTAAAAATAAAACAAAATATATTATGATATTACATTGTGGTGTATTTTATATTAAGTAGGTTATTTTAGATTTTTTTTATTTAGGTTATTTCTTTATTACAGAATTATACTGTAAGGGGGGCACTGCAAGAGATTTTTTTGGTGACGAATAGTAATGTACCTCAATATTATGTCCCTAAGGTTGAAATTAATAATTCGGTATTCCTAAGCATAACCGCGGCTTGCTAAGACCACTGTCATAGCAAGTTGGTAGTAATATAAAGTTACGTCAGATTTTTTTAAATTTAATTTGTTAATAATACAAATAAATAAATACAACTAGAAATAAAAAAACTGCAAAATAAAAAAAACAAAATATGAATTGAAAAATTAAAAACTGAATCAGGTGGGGTTTGAACCTACAACCATTGCATACATAGCGAGTGCTCTGCGACCTAAGCTACCAAGTCGCTAGGTGTTTTGACGAAATCTTTCAAGTGTCTCTCGCTACGCTATTGATAAATAAAATATCTGATGAAACAATTCATGTATATAAACATAAATTGTTTAGTTATTTTTATTTTTTAGATTTAAAAACTGTTAATTATTCTTATTAAATTTAAAAATAAAACAAAATATATTATGATATTACATTGTGGTGTATTTTATATTACGTAGGGTTTTTTTTTGGTGTTTTTTATTTAGGTTATTTCTTTATTACTTACAGAATTATACTTGCTACTATGACTAAGACCACTGTCATAGCAAGTTAGTAGTAATATAAAGCTAGGTCAGATTTTTTATATTTAATTTGTTCATAATACAAATAAATAAATACAACTAGAAATTAAAAAAAAACTGCAAAATAAAAAAAAAACAAAATATGAATTGAAAAAATAAAAACTGAATCAGGTGGGGTTCGAACCCTCAACCATCGCATACATAGCGAGTGCTCTGCGACCTAAGCTATCGAGTCACTCACGCTAAGTGACGAAATTTTTTAAGTGTTTCGCGCGTGCTGTTTTGTTCCGAGCAGTGATTGATCGGCACGGCGGAACGAGCGACACAGGCTTCCCCTCGGACAGCTAGCGGTATACTGCCTCCCGCTGCCCCGCACAGCACGCCAGAGAATCAGACGTTCGTAGATAATGAATAATAGCCATAACTTTGTCAATAATGGATCAATTTAAAAATTTTTTGCATAGAAATTATATATTTTTTGATTTCCTACCGATTGGTACAAACCAAATAATAAGATAAGGATTAATTACGGAGGAGACGCACAGAATACATTTTTATCGACATCGTTTAAAAGCTTGTTTTCGTAACTATTAATTAGAGGAAATACAAATTTTAAGCGATGATTTTACAGATAAAACTTCAAAGATTACTTTGTTGTCTTTCAATTATCGCTATACGCATCAAATAAGGAGTAGAATGCAGCTAAAAAGTAGGAAAAATCGAAGTCTTGGTGAGGGAACCCTTTTAATATAGCGTTTTAAATCACGCTCTTGTAACATTTAGGTATATGATTGTGTTCGTAAGTGAACTAAAAAAAAACATGTTGCTAACTTTGATACCAAATCAAAAATATTTTTTTAAATATTTCTTTTTAATATAAATCTTTCTTTCTAAGCAACTTTCTGAAAAAACGTTATTGGGTCCATTTCTTCTTTTTTCGATATAACCTTTTGTAAAGCATTGTATTGTGCGACGATCGCAGAACTCAATTTAAGCTTGGCACAGAAGGTGGACCACATTATTGAACAATAAAAAATAGAATTTGTCGAAGACTCTGAAGGAATTGATAAAAGAGCAAAAATCAACAAATTTAAATCTAGAAAGGGTCCTAGCAGAAGTGCCACGCACACCACCACGTATAAAAAGTCAATCTTTTGAAGATGCTTTACAAAAGGTTATATCGAAAAAAGAAGAAATGGACGCAATAACGTTTTTTAAGAAAGTTGCTAAGAAAGAAAGATTTATATTAAAAAGAAATATTTAAAAAAATATTTTTGATTTGGTATCAAAATTAGCAACATGTTTTTTTTTAGTTCACTTACGAACACAATCATATAAATGTTACAAGAGCGTGATTTAAAACGCTATATTAAATTATGTTAATTTTTGTATGTAAGATACATCAATAAATACCTACCAATTATCAAATTCTTATTACATGTTATTTATCCAATTCTATTAAAGAAATTTTATTTACAATCTTTGTTTATTTACATATTATAATATATTATGTGTAATGAATTAAGTAGAATTGCAAAAAAGTTAATTAATTACACGTCAATTGCAGAAATATGTATTTTTTTTTAAAACGTTGACACTTAATACTATGTAATAAAGTTCATGTAATGCTAAAAGTTAACATATTTTTGCAGTTAACTGTGCCTATATCTAACTTATAAAAGTAATAAAATAAAAGGTGAAAAATATGTACATCTGTAGCACTTCCACTAGAGTAGCAATATATATTTTTTTAATGTTGAGATTTTAAACTTTGATCTTGTGAACCATTGACTTACTAAGCTGCTGACATTCTGAAGTGTTGAGATTTTGAATCGTTGGTCTTACGGTGTTGATGTTTTAAATGTCGATATTATAACTGTTGATATTCAGTATCAAACCCTAGCGAGAGACACTTGAAAGATTTCGTCAAAGCAGCTAGCGACTTGGTAGCTTAGGTGTCTAAGCACTGCCGGTGGTTGTGTATCCGATGGTCGTGAGTTCGAATCCCACTTGATTAAGTTTTTATTTTTTCAATTCATATTTTGTTTTTTTTATTTTGCAGTTTTTTATTTCTTGTTGCATTTATTTATTCTAACAAATTAAATATAAAGGAATCTAACTTAACTTTATATTACTACTAACTAAATAAAGAAATAAATTAACCTTAATAAAAACACCAAAAAAACCCTACTTACTATAAAATACATCATAATATATTTTGTTTTATTTTCGCTCGTAAAGCACTCGCCCGGCTTGCGATGGGACGTGGGTTCGAGTCCCACCTGAGGTCGATGACTTTTTTCAAGTGTTATTTATCTTCAATTAAACCTTGCATGGAATTGCTAAAAACAAAAACTTACAATTGATAAGAATAATTAACAGTTTTCAAATGTACAAAATCAAAAAACTAAACTATTTATGTACCTACATAAAATCAGATATTTTATTTATCAATAGCGAAAAACACGTAAAAGATTTCGTCGAGACAACTAGTGACTCGATAGCTTAGAATGGTAAAGCACTTGCCCCGTGCATTCGTGGTGTGTGGTGGGTTCGGGTCCCCCTGATGAAGTTTTTTTTTTCAAGTTTTTAAAAATCATATTATGTTTCGTTTTTAAATTTGATTAACATTTTAAACAGTTTTAAATTCTAAAAAATATCTCCCATGCGAATATCTTCCGGCTACAAAGTGGATGTCATTTTATTTTATGCTTTGGTGGCGCAATTTCACCATGTCGCTCAGCCTCAGTTTGTCGTGTCAGCTCGTCATTGAATGCTCCGAAACGTGTTACTTTGATATAGCCTGCAATTCTTTGGTCTACCCTAGCGATTACTTAGACTGGAAATGTCACTTTACGCATGATTTGACCGTCAGAATTTTCCTAACCTTTTTGGTGGCGTTTTGTTCAACGACTTTTAAGATTTGGTGTGTCGTATTCTTAGTACGTCTTTTAGTTTACGCACAAAAATTTATAAGGTTATTTAGGATTTTGATATTTAGTGTAATCTATGTCTTTATTACGACATTTAACTTATGCAGTGAATTTTCAGAATTATATATTTAAATAATTAATTCTGAAATTGAATCATAGTTTTGGTGGCTCAGTTTTGGTGGTTTCTTCTTTCTTCTTAATATAACAATACTATCCCATGACTAAAGACATCATTAGAAACACGCAATGCTTAATGATTTTCTCTTAGAATCTATGCTACTGTGGATCGAGCGAGGTGTCAGGTCGGGCGCACGTTCTGAAATGGGCCATTGCAAATTGGGCCAGGTCTATGCCCTGCTGAAAACCGGATGATTTATTGAGCCCGCGCTAAACCGTTAGCGCGGGCTCAATAAATCGTCTGCTGGGCGCAGCAAGGTCGTTCTTGAACAGATTCCCACGGATACTAACGCTAAGTAAGTTTTTGTTTGTTGTTATTGTATTCTGTTAACTAGAGTACTAGATAGTAAATACGTTTACAAAGTAACAGTTAGTAATCTCGAAGGAAACTCACAATAATAGGATGTAAACATTCAAAATTGCTTAGTATTCTATCTGTCCCTAATTAGTTGACCACGACTGTATGTCCAACAGTAGGCTGACGTGGGCTGATTATAATGGACTGAGTAGGGTGAATCTTGAAACGCATGAATAACGTTGTCCGGAGCTATAAAGTACCCGAGGTTTAATAATGGAACATCAAAATATATTTTTTATTTAGTTCTAAGTGTATTCTAACTAATGCTTCATGGTTTTTGGCTTCATTGAATTTGCAAATAACTGTAAAAAAATAATTAGGGTAGGAAATTTGATCCCCATGGCGTGTCCATTCAATAAATTTTGATCAAACTGTAGAAAAAACTGCAACTTAGGGATAAAACCAGATGGTAAAATGCTACTTTTATATAAAAAGATTAGTCTAAAAATAGATTAGTCAATTAGAATCTTCACTTAAGTATTTAGTTATACTTTAATTTAGAATCAAAATTTTGTCCAGATTTGAGAGTTGATTCCTGTGGTACGACACTAATCTTCACCTGCAGCTCTAGTAATAAAAAGTAGGGATACGAGTCTGCGTTGCCGCGCGAGAATCAGTCGTGAGTTAAGTGTAGTGGAAGGCGGTCACTTCGCAGCATGTATCCACGCCGAGTTACGAAGGTAAATATTTGATTCCCGTGGCATTGTTTCTATACATCGTTGATTACCGTGATAGCCATAAAAAATATTTTTATTGTTTTTAAAGATCGCTTCTTATAACAAATAGAAACTATTGATAGTGCTTTATTTATTTAAGTTTGCATTTAAAATATATGTTTGTTAGTTAAAGAGCAATCGATAAAAATTAACGAACTTTGATTCCCGTGGTTTTAATGCCATGGGAATCAATCTTTTTTTATAAAATGAAGGATGCTGTGCCAATGTATTTGTGATTCATAGATAATCTTAATTTGATTCATTACTTTGTAATTTGTTAATAACACTAAAATAGCTGGATTCAATTTTATATTCATAGAAACTTTTACATATTTCAGACAACAATTGATTTGAACTATAATAAAGATTGTTTTATTGATTCCCATGCCTTGTTTTTGATTCCCGTGGTAAACAAAATTTCAATTGCTTATATTTTCGAAACTAATTGTGCAAAATGAGTGCCTATTAGATCAATATGTTAAAAAACTATCCAAATTTAATATTACGTCATGATTTTAGCATATCTTTATCATTTAAAATTTCCACGGGAATCAATCAAATACGCCCAATTTCAAGATTCACCCAGTAGGTAGGTAGAACTATGGTCTTTGCCTGGTATTTGTTACTAACAAACTGACTGATGCATCGGGCATTTTCTAATATGAATTGCAAACGCTCGGTCGGTTGGATCGGGCGGGACAAGAAGACTTAACAGTTTTAAATCTTAAGATAAAACAAATAAAAACCGAAACTATTTATAACATAAAATCAGATACTTTATATAAATGACAAAAACCTATAAATAAAATATCTCACGAATTTACGATAGAGTTTATGGGCACACAAAATTGTAACAATAATTCTATCGGGTCGAGTATCCGCAAATTGCCTGATCAATGCTGCATCATAGATTAATAATTATATAAAAAGTATAGTGTAGTTAATAATAATATAAAAAGTCTTTTTATTAGTTTTAAAAAGCCGTACAATGCTATAACGGCTCAAACATTGAGTCGTTGGATTAAAAATGTTCTGAGTGAAAGTGCGACACGCGGCCGCGTCTGCGGCGCACAGGATGGGCATAAGCCTGGATACTATCAGAAAAACCGCTGGGTGGAGTGGATCTTCCAGTACATTTTTCAGATATTATAACCGGCCTATAGTTAATCAAAATAATGAAAATATTGATTCTTTTGCGAAAGCTATTATCCATAACTCTAATGATGATTAATATTAACCAGAAAAATAAATATATGTAAAATCGAGTAAATTTCTGTTCTCTCAGTTAATTTATTAAACATTAATTACCATTTATACTTGTTGTATAAAAGAAGTTATATAATAACAACTATTAAAGATATTTACATTAATGATTAGAATACACGCTTTCATTTCATTATTCACATACCAAACACTTTCATATTTTGCGACATGGGCTCTAAAAGTCTACATGTTGTTTTATTATTATCTCGAGGACGAAGCTGAGTATAATTGATGATAAAACGAACTTACCTGAAGTGAAGTTCAATCATAATTATACGAAGGCTTCGTCCGAAGAGATTAACTTCCCTCCCACCCGTAACCTATCCCGAAAATGTCGCAAAAATCTATTAACAGCTCTAAACTAAATGACACAAAGATGGAGGTATGAGGCGGAGGTTGTACAATTACCTACCTTCGGATATTTTTAAAATCTATTTTCTTTTTAAAGTACCCTCAAAATAGTGCGTATATGTCGATCCGCTACGCGATACTACATGTTGTTTTATTATAATCTCTTCGGACGAATCTTTCGTATAATTATGATTGAACTTCACTTCAGGTAAGTTCGTTTAAGGCTGTTCCCCTAGCCAATGACCTTGAGCATTTTGCTGCCTCTCGTCCCCTCTTCACCGCTGCATTATTTCGTGAAGTGATTGCGGTAGTGAATGAGATAACGCCGCGACATCTACTTACGCCAAACTACGATGTACTCGTGGCATGATTAAGCAAATACAAACGTAAAGCACGGATCGTAGAATAATTATAAGAGGCGGCCAGGCGACAGAGTAAAATACTTTGCTCGCAACTTTCGCCGCCTACACATTATTATTACCTTACGCACATTACATTTTGACAAGTCACGTGTAATATTTTGAAAAAACATAATAAATTAGCTGTGAATAAATAAGGTAACGAAAATACATAAATTATAGTGACAACCCCTATAGTTTATTTTGTCAGTTATTAAAATATTTTTGGCAGAACAGAATACTAAAATTTAAATATTGTTTTCTAGCAATTACCTACCATGCTACGTTTATTAATAAATGGTTTTTAATAATACTAGAATTTAAAAGTGTAATTTTTTCTTTATTGAATTTAAAAATAAAACAGTATGAATTGAAACAAAATTTACCAACTACAGGTGGGATTCGAACCCTCGCCCATTGAATCTTGAATGGCGGGCGAGTGCATTTCCAACTTCGCTACCAAGTCACAAGCTGTTAAGTCGAAATCTTCAAGTGTTTCTCGCAGATTTTTTTTTTATCTATGATGCAGCATTGATCAGGCAATTTGCGGATACTCGACCCGATAGAATTATTGTTACAATTTTGTGTGCCCATAAACTCTATCGTGAATTCGTGAGATATTTTATTTATAGGTTTTTGTCATTTATATAAAGTATCGGATTTTATGTTATATATAGTTTCGGTTTTTATTTGTTTTATCTTAGGATTTAAAACTGTTAATTCTTCTTATCAAATCTAAAAGTAAAACATAGTAAAAATTGAAACAAACTTGAAAAAGTTACTGCTTCAAGTGAGATGCGATCCCACGACCTCGGATTACCGGGCGTGTGTTTCCTCTACTAAGCTATCCAACCACTAATCGATTTGGCGAAATCTTTCAAGTGTTTCTGTCGAAGCCATCGTTTTTTCTAATCAATGTTGCGGTATACTACCGTAGTTAGCTAAGTATAGAGTGTGGCAATGTGGCCAGCCTTTTGGTGATAATAATCTGATTTTATATTGTGGGCATTTTCGCCAGTAGACGTCCCTTCGCTTTTCACGATGTCTCACGACATTTCACTGTAATTATTAAAAAAACTATGTGGTTTATTAGAAAAATTAAATAATGACATAGAAGGTTGTACATTAATGTGTACTTCTAAACATTTAAAATAGAAGGAATCATGTATTATCATTTAAAAATAAATGTTTAAAATTAAAAGATGGTGATTTTTTGCATTCCCTATACAGACAAGTCGAAGGGTCAATATCAACACATGCGACTTTTTGTCAGTTTTGATGACAAATTTTGTTTTAAGTTTTCACACGAAATAAATTGATAATACTAATCTTTAGGGTAAAACATAACATATGTGAAATTGTGCCACCTAATTTTAACATAACGCCACCGAAACTGAATTCCGCCACCGAAACTAAATATCACTAAAAAAAATTCGTTAGATGCTTGTAAGGATCTCAATAGATGACCAGGGGGTCTAGCGCGAAATGTACCATCCAAATGTTCGGATCCGACCGATCCCCGACCGAAGGTTCGATTGGAACCTTAACGCGAAACAACATCGAAATCGCGGGATTCCATCGAGGCCACAGACAATTGTAGAACAGTATCAGAATGAATTATACTGAGTGCTAGTGTTATGCCTATGTATTAAAATTTTACCGGTTTTGTAAAATTCAAAATATTAGCAAACTAATGCGTAAACATGGTTTCTATTAACAAAAAAATTTTAAAATAAAACTACTTTTACGGATTATTTCGCGATTTATTAACATTTTATTTAACCTGACGTTTCGAACACTTTACAGCGTTCGTGTTTCGTGTTCGCGTAAAATAAAAAGACAATAATATAGCAAAATGTTTATTTCAATCAATTTTAGATATTCAAACTAAGAAAATTGCAACATTCCAATTGTTTATGACATTTAGAAAAATAAATACTGGACACATGAAATGTCATTTCTTGCTTATTGATTTTAAAAAATTGTCCTGCGTAACTCGATCGCAAAGTCGTTTGAAAATAATTCGATATTTGGAGTTATGTGGTATAATAATAAGATTTTTGTAGAAAATGAGTCTTACTTATTAAATAATGCTTTTTAAATTAAGAAAAATAAAAAACATTTAACGACGTGTTACAGTTTGAAACCAAAAAAAAGTTTGTGTTTGTTATTCTGGTCGGATCAGCTGTCTGTCAGACTGTCAGCGCGAATCCGACCAAATATAATGGTCACTAATGCTTGTGTTGCCTACCTATGTTATTTAAATGTATTCGTGGCTTAGTGTTAATAGTGCATTTCTAATAGTTTCATCATAAAATCAAAATATGAAGAAATTGTTTGTTATGTCAATATATTAATTTGTAATACATTTTTGGTGTGCCCAAAAATGTATTACAAAATATTATATTTGATACATTTTAAAACGTGTACAATAATTTGTGTCGTAAAATTGTACTTGTTCTATACGGTGGTTATAAAGCTTTAACTTGGAGGTGTGAAACTTGATCTTCTTCTTTGCGTATCGACTCAGGCTTTCATATGTGTGAAGACCAAAACTTAACCACCGATATAGCATTATCGGTGGCCTTGCAAAGATCTTCGCGTGTGCAGGTGTAGGGACACGCAGGGCATGTCAGAAGATGGGATGGGATGAGATTGATAAAATATATCGCATCATGTCCATATTAGGGTGTAAAGTAGAAATACACCCATGGAAAAGCACCAACTTGTCCCTCAATGTAAACGATGCCAGGCGTATGGTCATCCCAGAAATACTGCGCAAAAGAACCAAGATGTGTAAAGTGCACTGGAAAACACCTTACTCGAGACTGCAGAAAACCTGCAGACGAGAAGCCAAAATGTGTGCACTGCGGTGAACAACATCCTGCCAATTATGCTAATAATTATTATTAATGTAAGTAAAAAAAATACCTACGCACAAGCAAAATCAATTATGTACATAAAGTAAAGTATGCCTATATACGTCCCACTGCAGGGCACAGGCCTCACCTCAACTATGAGGTGGTTTGGGCCATACTCCACCACGCGGGCCCGGTGCGGATTGGTGGAGGGGTGTTGTAAGGCCAGTGACTAAACCTTACTGTCAGATGTTATCAAGCCGCCTTAAGGCCTCTGACTAGGCTTCACGACCAATATCAAGCGATATTGGCCGGGACCAACTTTTAACGTGCCTTCCGAAGCACGGAGATGCTCGTGATAAATGTCACTAAATATGGTCGGATCGACTGAAATGCCCGATCCAACCGACCGAGCGTTTGCATTTCATATTAGAAAATGCCCGATGCATCAGTCAGTTTGTTAGTAACAAATGCCAGGCAAAGACCATAGTCCTACCTACCTACTGGGTGAATCTTGAAATTGGGCGTATTTGATTGATTCCCGTGGAAAATTTTAAATGATAAAGATATGCTAAAATCATGACGTAATATTAAATTTGGATAGTTTTTTAACATATTGATCTAATAGGCCCTCATTTTGCACAATTAGTTTCGAAAATATAAGCAATTGAAATTTTGTCTACCACGGGAATCAAAAACAAGGCATGGGAATCAATAAAACAATCTTTATTATAGTTCAAATCAATTGTTGTCTGAAATATGTAAAAGTTTCTATGAATATAAAATTGAATCTAGCTATTTTAGTGTTATTAACAAATTACAAAGTAATGACACAAATTAAGATTATCTATGAATCACAAATACATTGGCATAGCATCCTTCATTTTATAAAGAAAGATTGATTCCCATGGCATTAAAACCACGGGAATCAATAACACGGGAATCAAATATTTACCTTCGTAACTCGGCGTGGATATGTCTTAGCCCGATCTTAAAATTAAACACTTCATGATGTGGCCGGCCATTTCATAAAATGTTCGTATTTCATAAAACGACTAAACAAAATTGGTCATATCGTTTAAACGTCAGTGTTTGATGATATGTCAATCAACGTTTGGCCATATCATTAAAATAGGTATAAATACTTTTACTAGTTACTGGAATTCGTTAAATATTAATTTTGGGCAAAAGATAAATAAAACATTATAAATATTTGTAATTTTAAAAGGAAACTAATAAATAGAAAGATTTAAATAACCTAACTAACCTCCAAATAACGTGTCGAACTCCACAATAATTTGACGTTCCGCTTTTTTTAGAGTGATTTCCATAAAAATCACATAGCTTGATGTCTTAACGATAATTTACTGCAATTTAATCTTCTATTTACACTTATTATTCACTTTCACAATTCACAAGAACAGAATAATAATTGTCCGCCGCCATGTTGTGCCACAATAACAAAGCGACATCAGCGCCTCTACCGGTGAATAATATAACTGTTTTACGATATGACCACCAACGTTTGGCCATTTCATGAAGTAGTCGGTCATATCATCAAACGCTGACTGATGCATTGATCTGACCTATCAACATCATAATGTGGCCAGCGGGTACTTTGCCGCATCATGAAAAACGACCATTTTATGAAATGGTTGGCCACATCATGAAGTGATTAATTCTAAGATCGGGCCACGACAGATACATGCTGCGAAGTGACCGCCTTCCACTACACTTAACTCACGACTGATTCTCGCGCGGCAACGCAGACTCGTATCCCTACTTTTTATTACTAGAGCTGCAGGTGAAGATTAGTGTCGTACCACGGGAATCAACTCTCAAATCTGGACAAAATTTGATTCTAAATTAAAGTATAACTAAATACTTAAGTGAAGATTCTAATTGACTAATCTATTTACAGACTAATCTTTTTATATAAAAGTAGCATTTTACCATCTGGTTTTATCCCTAAGTTGCAGTTTTTTCTACAGTTTGATCAAAATTTATTGAATGGACACGCCATGGGGATCAAATTTCCTACCCTAATTATTTTTTTACAGTTATTTGCAAATTCAATGAAGCCAAAAACCATGAAGCATTAGTTAGAATACACCTAGAACTAAATAAAAAAAATATATTTTGATGTTCCATTATTAAACCTCGGGTACTTTATAACTCCGGACAATGTAATACATGCGTTTCAAGATTCACCCTACTCAGTCCATTATAATCAGCCCACGTCAGCCTACTGCTGGACATACAGTCGTGGTCAACTAATTAGGGACAGATAGAATACGAAGCAATTTTGAATGTTTGCATCCTATTATTGTGAGTTTCCTTCGAGATTACTAACTGTTACTTTGTAAACATATTTACTATCTAGTACTCTAGTTAACAGAATACAATAACAACAAACAAAAACTTACTTAGCGTTAGTATCCGTGGGAATCTGTTCAAGAACGACCTTGCTGCGCCCAGCAGACGATTTATTGAGCCCAATAAATCGTCCGGTTTTCAGCAGGGCATAGACCGGGCCCAATTTGCAATGGCCCATTTTGGAACGTGCGCCCGACCTGACACCTGAAGATATTCGCATGGGAGATATTTTTTAGAATTTAAAACTGTTTAAAATGTTAATCAAATTTAAAAACGAAACAAAATATGATTTTTAAAAACTTGAAAAAAAAAACTTCATCAGGGGGACCCGAACCCACCACACACTACGAATGCACGGGGCAAGTGCTTTACCATTCTAAGCTATCGAGTCACTAGCTGTCTCGACGAAATCTTTTACGTGTTTCTCGCTATTGATAAATAAAATATCTGATTTTATGTAGGTACATAAATAGTTTAGTTTTTTTGATTTTGTACAATTGAAAACTGTTAATTATTCTTATCAAATTTAAAATAAAACAAAATATATTATGATGTATTTTATAGTAAGTAGGGTTTTTTTGGTGTTTTTATTAAGGTTAATTTATTTCTTTATTTAGTTAGTAGTAATATAAAGTTAAGTTAGATTCTTTTATATTTAATTTGTTAGAATAAATAAATACAACAAGAAATAAAAAACTGCAAAATAAAAAAAACAAAATATGAATTGAAAAAATAAAAACATAATCAAGTGGGATTCGAACTCACGACCATCGGATACACAACCACCGGGAGTGCTTAGACACCTTAGCTACCAAGTCGCTAGCTACTTTGACGAAATCTTTCAAGTGTCTCTCGCTACGCTATTGATAAATAAAATATCTGATGAAACAATTTATGTATATAAACATAAATTGTTGTTTTTTTTATTTTTTAGATTTAAAAACTGTTAATTCTTATTAAATTAAAAAATAAAACAAAATATATTATAATATTACATTGTGGTGTATTTTATATTAAGTAGGTTTTTTTTGGTGTTTTTTATTTAGGTTATTTCTTTATTACAGAATTATACTGTAAGGGGGGCACTGCAAGGGATTTTTAGGTGACGAATAGTAATGTACCTTAATATTATGTCCCTAAGGTTGAAATTAATAATTCGGTATTCCTAAGCATAACCGCGGCTTGCTAAGACCACAGTCATAGCAAGTTAGTAGTAATATAAAGTTACGTCAGATTTTTTTATATTTAATTTGTTAATAATACAAATAAATAAATACAACTAGAAATAAAAAAACTGCAAAATAAAAAAAACAAAATAAGAATTGAAAAAATAAAAACTGAATCAGGTGGGGTTCGAACCCAGAACCATTGCATACATAGCGAGTGCTCTGCGACCTAAGCTACCAAGTTGCTAGGTATTTTGACGAAATCTTTCAAGTTTCTCTCGCTACGCTATTGATAAATAAAATATCTGATGAAACAATTTATGTATATAAACATAAATTGTTTAGTTATTTTTATTTTTTAGATTTAAAAACTGTTAATTATTTTTATTAAATTTAAAAATAAAACAAAATATATTATGATATTACATTGTGGTGTATTTTATATTAAGTAGGGTTTTTTTTTGGTGTTTTTTACTTAGTTTATTTCTTTATTACTTACAGAATTATACTTGCTACTAAGACTAAGACCACTGTCATAGCAAGTTAGTAGTAATATAAAGTTAGGTTAGATTTTTTATATTTAATTTGTTAATAATACAAATAAATAAATACAACTAGAAATAAAAAAAACTACAAAATAATAAAAACAAAATATGAATTGAAAAAACAAAAACTGAATCAGATGGGGTTCGAACCCACAACCATCGCATACATAGCGAGTGCTCTGCCACCCAAGCTATCGAGTCACTCACGCTAAGTGACGAAATTTTTTAAGTGTTTCGCGCGTGCTGTTTTGTTCCGAGCAGTGATTGATCGGCACGGCGGAACGAGCGACACAGGCTTCCCCTCGGACAGCTAGCGGCACACTGCCTCCCGCTGCCCCGCACAGCACGCCAGAGAATCAGACGTTCGTAGATAATGAATAATAGCCATAACTTTGTCAATAATGGTTCAATTAAATTTTTTTTTGCGATGAAATTATAGATTTTTTGATTTCCTACCGATTGGTACAAACCAAATAATAAGATAAGGATTAATTACGGAGGAGACGCACAGAATACATTTTTATCGACGTCGTTTAAAAGCTTGTTTTCTTAACTATTAATTAGAGGAAATACACATTTTAAACGATAATTTTACAGATAAAACTTCAAAGATTACTTTGGTGTCTTTCAATTATCGCTATACGCATCAAATAAGGAGTAGAATGCAGCTAAAAAGTAGGAAAAATCGAAGTTTTGGTGAGGGAACCCTCTTAATCATCAATTCTCGTTGACATCACTTATTTATTACCATAATTAATATACATTGCCATCATTATTATATTATTTTTTTATAGATTAGGTCAGCAATAATTTTGTAATGTTAGATAGTATGCGGCAGAAATGACGGTAGCCCTAAAAATCATAAATCTGACCGGTAGGATTGTTGGTGTACCCGCTGTCATACATTGGTTATCCTATACACACACACACACACACACACCCACACACTTAATTTAACACTTTTTTATAAAGTCATTTATGTAACTTTACTATCATTTTTATAATCTATCTATTTTATCTTTATCTGCAAAAAGTAGTCTATGTATACGTGTATATATGTTATTGTATTTATTTAGTGCAGTCCGTGATCTCACTCTGCAGGGGCCTACTGAAAACCAGCGTCGTAGCCTACGTAATGGGCAACGACTTTATGCTGAGTGAGGTCCTTTTGCGATGGGCTTCGCGACGCGCATAACGGTACAGTTCGGTCATTATGTTTGTCTTTTTTTTTTTTTGCTTTTTTCTCAAGTTTTTAGTTTTATGTTTGCGTTCTGTTTTGCTATGTGTCGTTGTGATGTCTCGCAATAAATGTTATTAATCTTTATCTTATCTTATCTTAAATTTCTCTTAAAACTCTTTAATGGTAATAATGTAAATTCTAATCCTAGCCTGTTATAAATTTTTATGGCCATACATTATGTAGAATAAGTACAGAGCAGTCGTTTTAGCGGGAAAATTTAGTTTGTCGTATCGTAGAAAATTTACTCAGTAATCTCGTATTAAAATTTTATAGTTCTTTTATTACTTTTAAATAAGTGCATGTTTGTTTTGACAAAGAACTGCATATCTCAGAAGAAAAAACACATAGCCATGATATAGCCTGTATATAAACTTTTTTTGTCGCTGATTTTTGTTGACCGCCAAAGCGCATAAGCGAAAGAGTTAATTTAACAGCACATTCTATCGATATGATCCTTCCAAGAAGAGTAATCATCTAACAAAATTCCTAAGAATGATATTTATTTTGTTGACTTCCAAAATGAACCTTAAATTGTAGTTTTTTTGCATCATTATAAATAAATTGAATTGATGTCGTTTTGCATAAGTTTACCTCTAAATTATTGTTTTTGAGCCAATTAACACTTAGGGACTCGCGCCTTAATTTGTAACACAAACACTCGCAACCGGGTACAGCGGACCCACTACAATATCACGTGTTTATTTCAAAACTGCTCAATTAAAGTGGTTAGTATATTTTAAAATCGTTATAAAGGTTCACAATAAAATCATATATTTAATAAAAAAACGAATATTTATTGTTTTAACTCAATCATTAATCCGTACAAAAATAGAAGGAATTTTTGCTCATTTTTATGACTAAACTCAGACTAATAGTTATAAATCCTGTAACTATTTATTCTAAACAAAATCTTCTAAACTTTATTATACTACTAGAATGTATCTACTAAGACAAAATAAAAATGAGAGATCAATCATCATAGGAACAAGAAAAATCAAATTTGAAAATCCACAAATTTTAGATTATTATCTTCGTTGGTATAAAATCACTTTTCAACATAGTTTTACATCTTTCTACATCAAAATAAGCTATAAAAATTTGCACAAATCTCTTTCATGTGTTCTCCACAAATTGGTGTATTACATGTTGCGCAAAAAACCTTGGTTTTCCTATCTTTCTTCCAGTTACATAGACCGCAACGCACTTTTCGTCCACTGGTTGGTAAGAGTGCGGAGGATGCTGCAGATGGTTCCACTTCTGGTATTATGTTTTTGATACGGGTTTTGATTTGCTGTGGAATATAATTGGCAGAAAATCTGACACGAAAATGAGGTTCAATCAAAGAAATAGCCATCGTTTTGATAAAAAAGTAAACAAACAGAAATAATGAAATAGAAAAAATTACTTACGTATTTAGTCGCTACCGGGTCCAGCAGACCCATACGCACCTTTCACGTCCGTAGCACTCACACGCAGCACGCTAACTGACGGTTCAGACCGCCATCTACCGCGCCATACTATGGTCGAAAGGTACTAAAAGCGACAACGTTGCCAACTTCGTGTTTTTTAAGTTGTTCAACAAAATACAAGGGACTGGGTCTACCAGACCCATTAGCGAGTCCTTAAGTGTTAACAATCTTACAAATGTCTTGTTTATATGATTTAGTATCTTTACACGGTACGACAACAGATACATCATCAGCAAAAAGAGTGCATTTAAAATCCACTGCGTCGGAAAATCATACATGAGCTGGACCCATCATTTAGTGGTCCGTACAGAGTTACCGCGGTTTTAGGTCATGACTGATATGAAATAAGTAACGTTGAAGGGTATGTACTCAAAGAAGAAATTAATATAAGTACTAACGTCTTCTCTGTTGATAAATTAGAAACTTGATTGAGATATGGCGATACAGAATCGAAAAGTGGTTATGGTGATAGCGAGTGATAATGTATTATTATAATCTAATAAAATTTGCAATACTGTGATATTAGTATACAATGTAAGTGTCTAGGTATAGATTTTAAGACAATATTTTTATTGGCAAGATTTATAATTTGTTGGAGTGTATTTGGTTCGTGCTCCGGACTACCAAGGACTGGCGGTTGCGGGTTCGAGTCTCGCGAGGGAAAATGCTTGTGTGATGAGCACGAGTACTTGTACCTAAGCCATGGACGTTTATAAGCGTGTTTGGTCGTGTATATCCGTTATCTAGTCGCCATAGCACAAGCTATGCTTAGTTTGGGGCTAGCTATTTGGTGTGATTGTGGAAACATTTTATTTATTATTATTTAATAATGTATTTATTATGTAATGATTTACTAAGTATGTTCAAAGTTTACAAATCGAATGAAACCAATTTGTTATTCCTTACTGGTCCTATCCTTTATTAAACTGACAGATGATTGGCTGTCTGAATGGCGTTCGTGATGCTGGGCTCGTGAGACACAACTACCATGGACGGACTGAGGTCGAAGCTCCTGGTGCGGGCAAGCGGCAAGCTGTTGGTGAACTGAGGCCGTAGCTCCTTGTGTGGGCAAGCGGTAACAGTATGAATGAGTGTAGGCCGTAGCTCCTTGTGTGGGCGAATAAGCGGTAACATCTCAGTTAGATTAAGGCCGTAGCTCCTTGTGTGGGCAAGCGGTAACAGTATGAATGAGTATAGGCCGTAGCTCCTTGTGTGGGCGAATAAGCGGTAACATCTCAGTTAGATTAAGGCCGTAGCTCTTTGTGTGGGCAAGCGGTAATAGTATGAATGAGTGTAGGCCGTAGCTCCTTGTGTGTGCGAATAAGCGGTAACATCTCAGTTAGATTAAGGCCGTAGATCCTTGTGTGGGCAAGCGGTAGTGTCATAGATGGGCTAAGGCCGAAGCTCCTTGTGTGGGCAAGCGGTAGTAACCTAAAGGAATTGAGACAGTAGCTCCTTGTGTGGGCAAGCGGAGTGACATAGATGAGTTAAGGCCGAAGCTCCTTGTGTGGGCAAGCGGTAGTAACCTAAAGGAATTGAGACAGTAGCTCCTTGTGTGGGCAAGCGGAGTAACATAGATGGGTTAAGGCCGAAGCTCCTTGTGTGGGCAAGCGGTAGTAACCTAAAGGCATTGAGACAGTAGCTCCTTGCGTGGGTGGAAGCGGTGACAATCTGGATGAAATGAGGCCGTAGCTCCTTGTGGGCAAGCGGCGCCTGCTGATGCTAAGAAAAGAAGCAGCTCCGGGGGCAGGCTGGAGCTGCTCACACTTGCTGCGGAGAGCGTCAGTTCCCGGTGAGACCGGGCCATGTCTTATCATCGCTCAGTACAACATCGCAGCGTTCACAAGGCGCTAGTGAATCTTCAGAAATCAAATATATTGTAATATATTGTGTGTAATATATAGTGTTGTGTGTGAGTTGTCGTGTTACATATCATTAAAGCGTGTGTAGTGAATGGTGTCGAAATATGATCGACGGGCCTAATTGACTCTACATTAAGATATTATATTAATGACTTTATTCAACTTGTGCTTGACAAGATATATTACAAATTCCTTATAGATTTATTTTGGGTATTGTAGAGCAGAAACTTTGCGAATGAGGTCATTCTTTTAAATAGGATGGCCGAGAATAATAATAACGTTGTTACCTTGCTGAGTTTATGTACTTTGAAATCTTAAGAAACTGTTAAATATTCATCATCTCAGCCACAGGACGTCCACTGCTGAACATAGGCCTCCCCCAGTGACTTCCAGATCGGCCGATTGGAAGCGGCCTGCATCCAGCGTCGTCCTGCAACCTTTACCAGGTCGTCTGCCCACCTTGTGGGTGGGCGTCCTACGCTGCGCTTACCGATACGCGGCCTCCATTCCAGAACCTTTCTGCCCCATCGGCCGTCAGTTCTACGTGCTATGTGCCCCGCCCACTGCCACTTTAGCCGGCTAATCCATCGGGCTATGTCAGCGACTTTGGTTCGTTCACGGATCTCCTCATTTCTGATTTGATCTCGCAAAGAAACACCGAGCATAGCCCTTTCCATAGCGCGCTGTGCAACTTTAAGCTTCTTAATAAGGCCCATAGTAAGAGGCCACGTTTCAGTTCCGTATGTCATCACTGGTAACACACACTGGTTGTATACTTTCGTCTTTAGGCACTGAGGTATTTTGGACGAGAAGATGTTGCGTAGTTTCCCGAACGCTGCCCTGTTAAATATTAATCTTATTAATTTTGTAAACATGATAAGAATTTCCTTTTTTTTGTTGTTGTTTGTTGTGGTATGAATGAGTTTGTTTATTAAATCTTTGTTTACATAAAAAAAAAAGAAACAAACTTAAATTAGATTTTGAAAAGATTAACGAGTTAGTTCCATTTTGAGTAATGTAATGTTCAGTTTTAGTTTAATTTAATTTCTTTTAATTAAATTGTATAATTTAAATCCAAATTTAATTTGCTAGTACTGTATTAACAAAATATTATTTATGAATACCTTTTTTATAAGAAATTGTAATTCATTAGTCGTACTATACAATCTTTAATAGTTCATGCAGAGAGAGTTGATCAGTTGGTGTCTGGGACAGACACCCTTTCAGGATGGCCGACTGTTAGACTATTCTAATTATTTAAAAAGATTATAAACGATCGACTATGATTCGATACGAAACATAACTAAAGTAACGTCACTACTGGTGTCCGCCATCTTGACGGGGGGACTTTGACTGCGATCGCCGAGGCATCAACATCTCTTTACGGTCCCGACGGGGTTATTGGAGGCTTTTTATAGGAATAAACAGAGTTTGTAAGTACTGTCCGGTGTTTTTACTTCTGACTTTCCAACATGTGCTATGTGGGATAGTTGAACATCCTATGCGAAACTTAAGGCATTGACCTACGCGCTGCTGACCTTTTGCAATAGAATTTTTGCTAAGCCTCCGAGCTACTTGCCATCGTAGCAAAGAGCTACAGCATTAATTTATAAATCAAGCTTACTTGACTTTATGCTCTGTCTTAAACTTATATCACTGCATTCTAGACAGTGCCTCATTACAGCGCAATATCATTTACTATATCAAACCATATCGGTTTAAAGGCGAGCTGGGCAGTCTTCGTTATAACTTAGCAGCAAATAGTTGCAAAGTTAATTCATAAACTGTTTATTTTTAACCAAGTATAGACTAAAAACATTTTTGATAATCCGAGGGTGTAATCGACGATCTCCGTAGCCGATAGGCGAGCATGCCAGACTTGGCATCGCCACCTCTGTGGTCCCGAGTTCATAGCTAAGCCTGCTATCCGGGCTATTATATAAGCTTCTGCGTATGATCATACGGGCAAAGTAGATGTGCTTGACCTGTCAAACATGTTTAGTTTAATTGGTCAACACAAACCGCTGTTTTATTAGTCTGAATGACAACTAATAGGCTTATAGTAACTAACACATCGGTAATGTTTGACTGCACTTATGCAAAAATTAACGCATTTCACACTAGCAACTGGATGTATTGTACAATAAGTCCAAAAAAATTGTTTCTAGGAAGCTAAGGATACACAGTTATACAAATTTATACTATATTTTCAGTGGCTTGTATTCCTAATGCAATTGTAAAACCTAATTAATGAGCTTAGATAATATCATCATATATTATTATTATTGATCACATTGGCGACTACACAGTACAAAGCGCCACCAGGCAATAATAAACACGTCTCTCATGTAAAAGGCTTTGAATAACGGTACAGTACTGTTAAATAGCGACGTTTTACCTGAAAATAAAACGTTTATTAAACATACCTTATTCAAAGCCTGCTTTTTAAACCTGCCTGGTGACAATAAAACGCAATGACACGAATATCGAACAATCCTTCGAGCTGCCTGTGGTGGCGCTAGTGTTGCATAGCTGCGGTGGCGGGCTCCGGAAACGTGGGTCACGTGGGCAGACCATGAGTCATGTCTAGTACTCGAACCGGAAACGCGGATGCTACTCTCATGTAAAAGGCTTTGAATAAGGTAAGTATGTTTAATAAACGTTTTATTTTCAGGTAAAACGTCGCTATTATTATTGTGATTGAAGTAGCTTGTAATAAATCTTGAACTTAAAAATATAAATGACTCAAACAGTGTTTAAAAAATATATATCGTTAACGTTTTAACATATTTTAAAAATTACATTTTCATTAATTATTATAGTTTAAAACGTGTTAGGATTAATTCGATATTCTGTTTAGTGTGGTTTTCAAAGCAATGTTTATAGACCTAAAAACATATTATAAAGTTACTACGAATTGCAACAGCTATCATTTATTTAATTTAGTAATCGCTATTTGTGCAGTGTAAATCGCTTCAGCTTATGCGTTTGGACAACACCTATGCTGAAAATAAAAATCTTGACTTTACCTTTTATTCAGTTAGTTAATTTATTCAGTTAGATAGTTCGAGTTGGATGGAACATAACGTGGTGAGATATCAATTTATTCACAATGATTTTTTTTTCGTTTTTGTATTCACGGATGTAACCTAACAGTAAGCTGTCATTGTTATAACATTTTAACTATGTTGGATGGAGAGTCATGAGCCAACCTGGTACAGAAAATTACATGAGTGTAATATCTGTGTGTCTCTCGAGGCAATCTGCTCATCCACATGGTTTCAATGTTTACCTATGATGCTACCGCTGTATAAGAGCATGAGTCCAAGTGGCCTGTGGATACGAACCAGTAAGAATTTGTGAATTATTGGTTCTATTATCGTACGTCATTCAAGTAAAAAACTCAACCGATTCATACATTTTCAATCATAATATACGTATTCATGGATGTAACCTAACAGTAAGCTGTCATTGGTATAACATTTTAACTATGTTGGATGGAGAGTCATGAGCCAACCTGGTACAGATAAATACATGAGCGTAATATCTGTGTGTCTCTCGAGGCAATCTGCTCATCCACGTGGTTTCAAGGTTTACCTATGGTGCTACCGCTATATAAGGGCATGAGTCCAAGTGACCCGTGGATACGTGCTTTTGAGGAAAGTATGAATCCTGAATAGGTAATTAGACTCGAACTATCTAAAAACCTACATAGGTACTTAGTTTGAAAAATCTTAGCGTAGTGATCGTGAAATCTTGGGTTAGTCATTGCATACTTTTATACGATTTTATTTTGAATCAAATCCATTTGATCCGAGATTGGCATACAGTAAAAATTAATCACAAAATGTTATTGAAAACTCTGTCCCACTGGCGAGTGAGGGAGAACGGAGTTCGATCGAACGAGCAACAGTGGGACAGAGTTCTCAAAAACATACTACTCATAGTTTGTATTTTAGTTAGTTTTTGGTATGAAGGTTCTGTAACAAATAACTATAAAAAATGTTGTAAAATGTGACCACTTATTGCAATTTAGCTGGGAAACATGTAAAAATCTCGTGCAGTATGTTTTTTTACCGCGTTTTAGCTGGCAAACTATATCGTTTTTTAATAAATTTAAGATTTTTTCGCTGTTCCTTTATTTTTGAACAATCAATAAAATACATAATTAATTGTCCTGCAAAGATAAGAATAGATTTTTCTGATAGTTTATAAAATAAGGTTTCCGGATATGTATTTAAATCCATACCCCCCAAAGTGCCTTTTACTGTACTTTAGGCGCGGCACGGCAGATTGGGCAGTATGGACGATTTCTAGTAAATCGCTCGTACTCGTACGCGCTCTTCTCTGCCTGTATCCACTTTTATGCTAACCTTGCCCGTTTCAGTAATTTGTGTACTTTCATTATTAGCCAAATTCAATTCAGAGTCTAATCGTGTGAAATCTTTCATAAGCTCCTTCTCATTACACATATGCCCCGTGCATCCACTGTCGTTACACCAAATAGGGTTTCTCTGTTCACCTAACATCACCTCTTTAGTGGTGCTCATTAACATTGTTGTCTTTGGCTCGGTGTCATCGCTGCATTCCAATTTTTGTGCGCTCTGCTTCATGTTATTTACCTCCTTCGTTTTGCAATCCCTTTCAAAATGCCCACGACGACCACAACGAAAACATACAGTTTTGCTGTTGTTATTGTTATTAGAATAGTTTGTTACGGGATTGCTACCATGTACCTTATCTTATCGTATGTGCAAAAACCGGAAAAAACAACAAACTGCTGTGTCGCGGTCAGATACTGTTAGTGTTGTGTGTCGAGAACAGGTGCGAGAAAATAGTGAGTTTGTAGACAATGGTACCGACGCGTGCAATAAAAGACAGCGAAAGAGGGTAGACCGATATGTTTGCCCTTAACAACTTACCCGCAAGATTTTCAGTTACTCCGTGATCATGGCGCTTGCAACAGTGCCGAAATATCGGGAACTCAAAAATAAGGTACATGGTAGCAATCCCGTAACAAACTATTCTAATGTCAGTGACCATGAAAGTTTAAAACAATATATTGTTATTGTTATGACCTTGATTCTCATTAGAATTTGAGTTCTTCTTAAAGGCATTTGTGTTGGGGCGTCTGACAAACATAGCTCCCTGGTCAACTACCTTAGATTTTCTGCTTACAAAATCCTCGACGATCTTCACTTTCAACAGATCTGTTTTTGGTAAATCGTCTCGTGATTCCATAGCGGTCCGAAACACAGCAAAGGAATCCGGCAAACTGTACAGTAGTAATATAGCCAGCAGTTCATCAATCACTACATAACCAATGTCCTTAAAGATAAAGATATTTATTTGCTTAAAATATGGTTCACAAGATGTTAAATGATACATTTTAAATTCCCTCATATTTTACCATGTGATGGCATGCAAATTTGGAAAGCGTGAGAATTACAATAATTAATTAGGTACATTTTTTTACATATTACAATTTAATAATTACTCATTCCATAATACAACAATGTCAAAATTGAAATTTAGTCACACTATTATTATGTATGGCATTTAATATATTTTATAATTTAATGTCGTAAGATTCTGTTATGTGCATCCTGCCGCCTTTTAAAGAGGTGACTATTTTGTTTGACGAAAGTGGCAGCTTCTAGTATGTACGTACAGAGAAGAGGCAATATTCTCAACTCTTTGAACAGCGGCCGGCAAGACTGACAGGCAATTTGCGGTTAATCACCCTTACACATTTTTTTTGAGCTCTAAACAATATGTCACAATCGGATGAGTTTCCCCAAATTATAAGTCCGTATTTAAGCAGTGAGGCAACGTACCCATGATAAGCCGCTAGCGATGTTTGCCTTGCGGATGTGCAACGGAGCCTGTTAAGTACATAAACGTAACGGTTCAGTCTATCTCGAAAACTGTCCGCCTGTTTTTTCCAGCTAAGATTTTCGTCAAGTATTATACCCAAACATTTTGTGTCCATTACTTCTTCCACATTTATTCCTTTATAGGAGATTTTCAGGTTTTTTTTTTATATGTTCCAAATTGAATAAATTTTGTTTTATTAAGGTTGACATTCAAATTGTTAAAGTTTAGCCATTTTATAATTTTGTCGATCAATTCATTTATTTCAGTTTGATGCATTGTAGGATTCTTATTGTTCCCGACCGGCCCTCGGATCGATGAGTCGGTATCCGGTAGGGCCTGTGGGCGGTGGTTCACGGTGAAGGACTTGCGGTGCGGGAAAAGAAATAAGAAGGCCGATATCGGTTTCAATGATGCGGAGCTAAGAGTAGACGGAGGGTTTTGAGAGCAGGAGGCTCTCCGGAGGTGACCACACAATATCTCCCCTCACGCTCCCCGGAGTGGGAGCGAGAGGGGAGATATTGCTATCTCACTTCCTCCGAAGGGTGGGTGTCTCAGGCAATACCGTATAGTGAGCCGCTATTCTGACTTACTATTCTGTTATGTACCTACTTTGGTATTGCCCGGGAACCCCTATATACTTCCCTAACGGGCCCTATATACAAGTTAATTTACAATAAAAATCTTAACCTATTACATGTCTCTATCTATATACAAAATTTCAACACTAAAGCTTCAACTAACACAGTGGTCTCGGTGGCTTCGATGAGCAGTACGACGAGCTTCTTTGTAGGGCGCCTCAGGACTCCGGTTCGGGTGGCAATGTCTGCAGCTCGGACGATACCGTCATGGCCCAGGTAGGTCTGGATTACCTTTCCTCGGGGCCAGACGTTGCGGGGTAGGTTGGAGTCTGCTACCAGCACCAGGTCGCCGATCTTCAGGGGTGCTCCGTGGCCGTGTGGCTCCCGCCGGTATTGGAGCTCCGGCAGGTATTCTCGGACCCAGCGGCTCCAGAACTCGTCAGCTAGTCGCTGCGCCTGCCTCCAGTGGTGACGGCTGGCGACGTCGGCTTCGGTAAATGTTCCCGGCTAGTGGATACGGCCCGACCCCTTGAGTAGGAAGTGGTTGGGGGTCAAGGCTTCGTCGTCTTCGGGGTCTACGGAGACGTACGTCAGTGGGCGGCTGTTGACGGTGTACTCCGCCTCACAGAGCAACGTGGTGAGTGTTTCTTCGTGCGGATGTCGTTCTTGCAGTATTGCAGCCAACGCGGTCTTGACCGAGCAGACGAGTCTCTCCCAGGCCCCACCCATGAACGGTGAGCTGGGCGGGATGTAGCGCCACCGAATAGTGTGGCTAGCGGCTTCTTCGCGGCTAGCTTTGAGTGCTGCTTTTCGGAGTTCGGTGTCGGCGCCTCGTAGGTTGGTCCCGTTGTCGGACCATATTTCGGTGGGTTGGCCTCGGCGCGTCATCATGCGGCGCAGGGCGAGGATGGCGGAGTCGGTGGAGAGTGATGCGGCGATCTCGAGGTGTACGGCCCTGGTAATAAGGCACGTGAATAGCGCCACATATCTCTTCTGATGACGGCGGCCGACGGTCACACTGAGCGGCCCGAAGTAATCGAGCCCGGTGTATGTGAACGGCCTCTGGTGATGCGCTAGGCGGCTCGCTGGCAGGTCCCCGGTTGGAGGGACGGCCGCCACGGCGCGTCGAAGTCGGTATGGTAGGCAGCTTTTGACTATACTGCGTACGGTTGGTCGGGCGCGTATCACCCAGAAGCGTTGACGTACTTCGTTCATGACTGTTTCTACACCGCCGTGATGTAGTCTTCGATGTGTTATTTTGTGTGAGCCTGCTATCTTTTATTATGCTGAGGTAAGAAAATGTCGGCGATATTAATTAAAAAACATTTTTTACGTACACGCCATTTTTATTGCTTGCTTTACAGAGACAGAGATCTTCTTACTTTTTTACATGTCTATGGGGAGCGTTCGGAAACGCTTAAGTACAGACAAAACTTAACTTTAACACCCTCTCTCGATTGAATGTTACCCCTTACATACAATTACTTAACTTTACAATCGTCTACAAAATTTTCAAATTCTCAATTACATATTTTTACTTTCTCGTTTTTTAATAAAATTCACTTATGCTCTTTTACCTTACAAATGACATTTACAAAATTTAATATAAAAATGTTGTTTTAACTTTAAGTTTTACTTTTTGATTATAGTTTCTTACTTTTTCTTTTATTTTGTATTTTTACAATGTTTTACAATATTCTTTTACAATGTCTGATGAATTTAAATTAAATATCAAATATATATCTTAATATAACACACATTAGACAATTAATATTTTAGTTAGACTGTAATTCAAAGGAAATTAAATGACATTTAAACATTTTCTCAAGTAACTAAGTTTATCATTACACAATGATTTAGTACATAGGTCAGCAAAATTATTTTCAGATGGTATGTACTGCACATCAACTTTTTAAGATAAAACTATGTCTTTAACAAAGTGATTTTTAGTATCAATATGTTTGGCACGTTTGCTATTTTCAAATGATTTAGATAATTGAATTGCACCAATATTATCCATGTATTACACAATTTACTTCACTGTCAAGTCCAAAGTCAGTATAGAGTCCTTTTAGGTATAACAACTCACATGCACTGGTAGCAGCTGCCACATATTCTGCTTCAACCGTTTGAAAGTGCAACACAGGTTTGTTTTCTTGATAACCATGTTACAGTGCTCCCACTATATTGTGAAACTGATCCTGTCATGCTCTTGCGGTCTGTAGTGTTCCCTGCCCAGTCTACGTCTGAATATGTTTCAATAGTCTTGTCATCTCTATTCTTTGTGTATACCAGTCCTAGGTCTATTGTCTCTTTCAGATAACGCAATGATCTTTTAGCTTGTGTCCACAAACTTTTTGTAGGTTTGTCTAAGTATTGACTCAGATATGATGTTGACTAAGTTATATCAGGTTGTCGGAACGAGTGCGAGGCCATGGCTGACGCCTCCTCTATCCGCCACCGGCGCACTGGGCGCCGGAGGAGGAACTACCTCCTCCACCTGCCCCTTCCCAATGGGCCCCGGGCGTCAGACGCGGGGGTGTCTGACGTCCACTCAAGGGGGCCCGTGACGGCGCTGCGCGTGTTCCCGCGCGCCGCTCGCAGGAGACTGGGGGGAGGCACTCCTCCACCCTAAGCCGGGTGAGCCTCACCATTGAGTGAGTCACAGCCGAGCTGGGACTGCGGAGCATAAGTGTGGCCTTGGCCTAAGGTGAAACCTGTAGCCCCGACTCATTAAGGCACCGGAGGAACGCCGTCAGGTTTTTAGTGGGTAGACGAGCCTAATCGTCGAGGCTCGGAGTCCCACATAACCCCCGGCCGCCCCCGCGGCTGGAGTGGTATGCGGAAGAACATTTTCCTTTCGAAAAAAAAAAAAAAAAAAGGTCGTGATACTGTAGCCACAAACATTAGACTGCCAATAATCTGTCTGTATGGTATTTCTTCTGATATTTCCTCACTTGAGTCAACTTGAAATCCTTTTGTTATTGGAGTTTTTGTGCCTTTGCAGTCTTTCATTCCAAATTTCAGTAACATCTTGTTTATTTGTCTTTTCTTTGTTATTTTCAATGAATTTTCAGTTCTATTTATTTCCATACCAAGGAATAATTTAAGTTCTCCAAAGTCTTTGACATGAAACTCTCTTTTTAAATTCTGTACTACTTCTTCTATTTCTTTTTCTGAGCCAGTTAATATTATATCGTCAACATATATTAGTAGGAATACTCTTTCTTCTTTTCCACAATAAAGACAAAAGTCATGTAGTGATCTTTTGAATCCTATTTTCTGTATATATGTATCAAAACGCTGGTTCCAGCATTTAGGACTTTCTCGAAGACCGTATAATGCTCTATTCAGTTTCAGAACTTTGTTTTGTCCTACTTATACTCCTTCAGGTGCTTTAATATATACCTCTGATTCTAGCATTCCATTAAGAAAAGCTGTTGGCACATCCAATTGCCTGAGTGGCCAATTCTTCTGAACAGCATGAGTTAACAGAGCTCTGACTGTAGTTGTTCTCGCTACAGGGGCATAATTCTTACCAAAATCGTCTTGTTCTCTTATTTGGAAGCCTTTGGCTACCAATCTTGCCTTCTTAACATTATTTTCTTTCAGTTTGAAGATCCACTTTGCATCTATAGCTTTCTTATTATAAGGTAAGTCTGTTACTGTCTAGGTGTTCATCGTTTCATGAGCTTTCAGCTCATTATCAATTGCTTCTTGCAAACCATTTTCTATTGCTTCATTGTAATTTTGCGGTTCTTCATCTGTGCTTATTAGGCAGTAGGCTTGATGTAGTTCATAGTCGTTTAGGTATTCTGGTCTTTTTATTATTCAGCCTGATCTTGTTCTTATTTCTTCTCTATTATATGTATTTCCATATTTCTCTTTAGCCAGACTTTCTTCAACTATATTATATTCCTTGTTTGTGCCTTTAGTTTTTTCACTTTGATCTTTTACTTTATTTATTTCTTTTTCATCATTTTCTTTATATTTATTTATTTTACTGCAGTCATAGTATTAATTTTCAAAAGTATTTTCTTTTGTATTATTGTCTGTGTATTTTATATTGGTTTCATCAAATCTAACATCTCTGGTAGTCGTAATTTCATCAGTTTCTGGTCCCACACCCTGTATCCATTTTTAGCATATCCAATCATTCTTACTGGTATTGCTCTTTGATCTAGTTTGTCTCTTTTTGATAAAACAACCATCTATCCTTTTGCTCCAAATGTTATTAGTTTCTTTAGTATAAATTCTCTTCCAAAAATCTTTGCTGGTATGTTGTAATTAATGGCTTTAGATGGACATCTATTTATTTGATAGGTTGTTGTCAAAACTGCATGACCCCATAAATGTCTTGGTAGTTTGGATTCATCAAGTATAGTCCTTGCTTTGTCATAAATTGTTCTATTCATCCGTTCACTTTTTCCATTCATTTGTGGACTATATGGTATTGTGTATTCAATCTGTATTCCTTTATTCTGACAAAAGCTTTTGAAGTAGTTTGAAGAGTATTCTCCTCCATTATCACATCTGACTCTTTTTATTTTTATGTCTTTCTCAGTCTCTATTGCCTTAATGTATTTTATTATATTGTTTGCAGCTTCATTTTTATTTTTAAGTAGATATGTTTGCGTAAAATGTGAATAGTCGTCTATAATGGTTTGAAAAAACTGAGTATCCTCTTTCAATTAATGTATTCACGGAGAGTAAGTTATGTGTCACCTTAGGTACAATCAGTCCTTCTATTGTGATAGGCTTTCCTTTATGGTATACATTTAATAGTCCTTTCTTTTCAGCAATGAGTATGTCACCATTAGCCAACTTTATCTCTACAGGTATGTCCAATCTTTGAATGTTTGTCATATACTTTTCATATTTACTTTGTATGTAGTGTTGTGTAGCTCCGGAATTTATTATTAATATTATGTTTTCTTTTCCACTATTTATATTGTAATTTGTATTCGTCATAAATAATTGATTTTCTTCTGTTTCAGTGACATGTGCAGTTTGCCTTGCAGCCCGACCTCTTAATCCGCCTCTGGACCTACCTCTACCTCTGTTAATTTTTGGTTTATTCAAGAAACACTGATAGGCTTTGTGACCATTTTTGCCACATTTGTAACAGGCAAAAAAATTGTATTCCATTCCATGTGTAACTGATGTTCCTTTAAGTTTTAATTCAGCGTCCAATAATCTTGACTTCACGAACTCAATTGTTAATTCTTCATTTAATGTCATTGTCTCCATCGCCGTTATGACCCCTTCGTATTATTCTGGTAGTGAAAGTAATAAATGACACACTTTATCACTTTCCTCCATCTTGCTTCCAGTTGCCTCTATTTGGGCAATTAAAGTATTGTATTTCAAAAAGTGGTTTTGTAGATCATCACTTGTTTCCTTTTTCATTGATAGAAGTCTCTTTTTGAGGTGTAATTTATTGAAAACACTCGAACATTCGAATACTTTTTCCAATTGCGAAAACATGGCCGACGCGGTAGGACATTTTTTAACTATTTCCAAATATTTATCCGGTAAGCACTGTACTATAGTGGATCTTGCTTTGGCGTCTTCTTCCATCAACTTTTTGCCTTCATGTTTAATATCATTTATCAATACTGCGGCTAAACCTTTTTCTTCCAACAAAATTTTCACCCTAAACTTCCAGTGAGAAAAATTTGTCCTTTCATCCAGTTTTGGATACAAAGTCCCGGCCGCCGACATTTTGTTGATAACTACGCTCTGCTGTTATTTTGTGTGAGCCTGCTACCTGTTATTATGCTGAGGTCCTAAAATGTCGGTGATATTAATTTAAAAACATTTTTTACGTACGTACGCCATTTTTATTGCTTGCTTTACAGAGACAGAGATCTTCTTACATTTTTTTACATGTCTATGGGGTGCGTTCGGAAACGCTTAAGTACAGACAAAACTTAAGAAAAGGACAGTAAACGCACACTTTAGCACTTAGGGTAATACACCCATGTGCAATCCATAAATTTGAACAATATTTTAGAAACTTTGGTTTTTGTAAGAAGGGCAGGATAGGCCGAAATTCGTCACCCCACCACATTCTGGAAGCATCGTAGTGCTTGGGTATAAGAGGGACTGACGGAACAAGGAGCGGGGGCTTTTAAGTTGGGATAGGGTTCGATTTGCATCCTGTAGATACCCGTGTGTGGTCTACGGCAGAGTCCAAGGAGGAGGTAAGTTGGAGTGGACGGTCAGATTTGGGCGTTCTGACGTAGACGGTCCGAATGGTGTTCGCGTGTGTCCTAAGAAAAGATGCAGAGGGGTAAGTGTTTTGATTATTACAATTCCTTTTGAAAGTATTTTAATTAGAGTATTTAAAGACACAGTAACTTTGTATTGTCATTTGTTATTTGGTATTCAACTTTGTTTTTTGGTATTCAAGTCTTATTCGTATTTTTCAGTGTATCCTTTTAAGTCCTTAGTTTCATTAGTCAATTTTATTAAGTAATTATTAAATGCCTCTGCTTTTTGTACTGGATTATTTATTACTTTATCATTTATTATAAGTTTGTCAAAAAACCATTTTAAGCATTCGTTTCGTTTTTAATAATTTTCCATGTAGCATACATTTGTTTTTTGCGTTGGCTATTATTTTGCTATTTCGAATTCTTTGAGATATTTTACAGCATCTGCGTAGTACTCTAGAATAAGATCTGTATTGGTTTTTGTTCCTCGTCGTCCTTAGTGAGTAATATTTGTATCTAAGTTGTCTTTTAGTTTTACAGCTTTTGGCTAAACCTTTAGTAATCCATGCTGGTTTTTTGTAAATATTACATATTTTTACTCTGTAAATTTTTGTTTTTAGCAATTCCATGCAAGGTTTAATTGAAGATAAATAACCTTGACAAAAATCATCGACCTCAGATGGGACTCGAACCCACGGCCCATCGCATACCGGGCGAGTGCTTTGACCACTAAGCTACCGAGGACGTCACGTGACAAAATGAAATTCCTCAAGTGTTTTTTCTTGCTGTCAAAAATGTGACGTCCTCGGTAGCTTAGTGGTCAAAGCACTCGCCCGGTATGCGATGGGACGTGGGTTCGAGTCCCACCTGAGGTCGATGTTTTTCTTCAAGTGTTATTTATTTTTACTCTCTTAATTGGTAAACACGATTTGTATAAAGACTTCAAAAGATCATGAAATGACCGCATTGCTCTATCAACATCTGACTCGGTAAATGTTTCAGAAAATGATAACGACTTTAGATGATGTTTAAATTTCTTCAGATTTTGCTGACTGTAGTCTCTTACATTTATGAAGTATTTATAAATTGGGGTATTTTCAGGTTTTTTTAATGGTATATGTAACATCTGTGCAGTATTATGGCCCGATAAGTATAAATGATGTAAGATTTTTACTCGCCCGGTATGCGATGGATATGGGTTCGGATCCCACCTGAGGCGGACGATTTTTTTCAAGTATTAAAATCTTAGATAAACCTAGCATGGTAATTGCTAAAACAAAAATTTAAATTGTTTAAGCTTTTCTGATCTTTACCAATAGTTAAATATTTGTAAAAATATTTCTATCGGGTGTTGATGGTAGTAGTATATACCGCAACATTGATTAGAAAATACGCTGGCTTTGACAGCGAGAACCACTTGAAAGATTTCGTCGAGTTGACTAACGTCTCGGTAGCTTAGTGGTCAAAGCACTCGCCCGGTATGCGATGGACGTGGGTTCGGATCCCACCTGAGGCGGACGATTCTTTTCAAGTATTAAAAATCTTAGATAAAACTAGCATGGTAATTGCTAAAACAAAAATTTAAATAAATGATGTAGTTCAGCAAAAGCGTCGTCAATATTACTAATCAAATGGTCAATACAAGTTTTTTGTCTGGTGGGCTCTGATATATAAATGGTAAGATTAAAATTTTTAGCTATGTCAGTTAGATATTTTGTGCTATTTGAAAGTTCAAGAGTGTAAACACTCGTTTTAGTCTCCAGCTAGTATTAAACAGGATTTGGAACTTTCATGTATTTGTGTAAAATTTCCTCTAAATTGGATAAAAATATATTAAAATTTGAATCTGGGGTCCTATATAGGGATATTATTGAAATCAATTAAATTAACAGCACAACATTCAAATGTCGTATCCATTGCGTATTTTTTAACATCAAGTAGCTCATTAAATTTAAGTCCTTTTTTAATGAATATGAAATGAAATGAAATGAAATTATTTATTCTGTATGTAGGCCCTCCTCCGGGCACTTATACACGTCCCAAAATATAACTTAGCCCTACCACCGCTTTGGGACTACATATAGGCTGGTGATGAGAAGAAACGGCGCAACAAACTCAGTCACCTTTGTCAGCCTGATTTTACAGGAAATACATTTTACAAGACAATAGTAAGTTCGAGCTAGGCAGTTTAATTCCATACACTCTTGTCGTTTAAATAATCTTCTTATTTGTAATATCCTTTTGTCATAAGGACTTTTTTAATGTTAATTATGAACTCATGGATCGGAAGTTCGACAAGAGTTTGTGGTAATTTATTGAAAAATTTTATACCATTCCCCATAAATGAATTACCAACTTTTTTAAATCTGAAGCACGGAACGGCAAGTTTATTTTTATTTCTAGTATTATAATGATGTGAATCACTTTTTAGACTAAACAAACTTAGATTTTTTCTTAAATACATAATATTTTCAAAAATGTATTGGGAGGCAACGGTTAATATGTTGACCTCTTTAAAAATCTCCCTCAGAGACTCTCGAGGACCAAGACAGTATATTGCACGTACGGCTCTTTTCTGCAACACAAAGATTGATTCAATGTCAGCAGCTGAGCCCCATAGCAATAGACCATACGACAACAAACTATGAAAATAACTAAAGTATACTAGTCTTGCCGTTTCGACATCAGTTAACAGCCTTATTTTCCTCACAGCATAAGCCGCTGAACTGAGCCTTCCTGACAGGGCATTTATATGGGGACCCCATTGCAGTCATGAGTCTAATGTGATTCCCAAAAATGTTGTTGAATCAACCGCATCTATATGATCGTCTGACATATTTATATGCGTACTGACCTGCCTTACATTGGGCATAGTGAATTTAATGCACTTGGTTTTATTCGCATTTAGTAAGAGATTGTTGGCAGTAAACCAGCGTACTACTTGTGAGAGCGCATCATTCACATCGTCGAAGGTAGCTTTACCTCTATTAGTTTTAAAAATCAAAGATGTATCATCTGAAAACAATACTATCTCACAAAGGTCTTTAGTAAAGTAAGGAAGGTCATTTATATAAGGTCCGATTTTATTAGTGTTCATCCTGTTAACCTGTGACTATATAGGTAAAAAGCAATCGTAAAACTATTTTTTAAATGTGTACCATAAAAACTAAAAAAGTTAAAAATCAACAACATTGACTTCATATTGCATAAACTCGTCCTATCTTTGCTACGTTTAACCATCTGATTATCCGTCTTATTTCTTCCCCTTGTACAGAGCGAGAAAGAGTTGAAGATAGGACGAGTTTATGCAATATAAAGTCGTTGTTGTTATTTTGTAATTTATTTTTAACTTTTTAGTTTTTATGATAGACATTTGAAAGTTGGTTTTTACGATTGCTTTTCACCTATATAGTCACAGGTTAACAGGATGAACACTAATAAAATCGTACCTTATATATATTAGGAATAATAAAGGTCCCAATATAGAGCCCTGGGGCACACCCATGCGTAATGGGGCTCCAGAAGAGTCAGTTCCATTAATACTAACTGTTTGCAATCTGTCAGTGAGGTATGACTCTAACAAATTTCCTGAATCATTCGAGACAACATAATGCCGTAATTTCATTATTAACGTTTTGTGATCTACACAATCGAATGCTTTAGACAAATCACAAAACACTCCTAAAGCATCTTTCTTTTTTTCAAATGCATCGAATATATGCGTAATGAGTGCAACTCCCGCATCAGTTGTGTTTCTACCTTTAGTAAAACCAAACTGCTTCTCATGCAATAATTCGTTAATTCTAAAATGTGATAAGAGTTGATTAAATATAATCTTTTCAAATATTTTACTAAGAGCTGGTAGTATTGATATTGGTCTGTAGTTCCAGGGATCACTTTTATCACCGGATTTAAATAAAGGTATAATTTTACTGTACTTCATTAAATTTGGAAATGAACCTTCATCAATACACCGATTAAATATACAAGCAAGATGCATTGCTATACTATCAATAATATGGTTGATTATATTAGTCGAAATTCCCCATAAATCTTCAGTTTTTTTAATATTCAACTCTCTAAAAGTTTTAATAATAATTTCTGGATGGATGGAAGGTATTTTAGAGAAAAAATCCTCAAATGCGTTCGCTACTTCACTGTCAGATTTAATAATTTTACTGTCGATATTGAGGTCAATAGTACGATCTGATTGTCTAGTTTTGCCTGTTTCTTTATTAATAATACTCCAAGTAGCTTTAATTTAATTTTTGGAGTTTGTAATAATACCACGGATATAATGGGCTTTGGCTACAGAACATACTTTTTTAAAAAATTTGGAGAATTTTTTAACATATTCAAAAATGTTTGGGTCTTGAGTTTGCGCTTTTACACTTTTGTCTTAGTGCTTATCTATTCGGACGACTGCCTGGGACTCATAAATGATAACGAGATTTCACTGGAGATAAAACGGTTTATTGACCGAAGTTCCTAAGGTTACATTATAATATCTGACTCAAGCTAATTACTAAACTTAGCGTAAACCTAACAACCTGACGGGACTGGGAGTGATGTGCGACTGGCGTATTCGCCCGCGTTCCTTCCAGCGCTACAAAATGTTTGGTCAGCATTGTGCAATCGGTGACGCCACATCACACCCCCCCTTTTTTTTTAAAAAACAAAAGAGAATGAAAACTAAAATTTATAAAACTCCAATAGATTATGACTCTGACTGTACTTTTAGTTAAGTTAACAATAAGTGATTCGACAGAGCTCGCTCATGATCAAAGTGCAATGTTTCAGAACTATACAATGTTTCTAATCTAGGTCACGCGTTGGCGTTACATTCCAATGCTTAAGGGGCATACGTTTGATTCTATTTTAACATGCTGTAACACAATTACAATATATGAATTGAACAAATTACAATCTTTTATTTCTTATTACCTTATACAATTACATAAGTATATATTTAAATGAATTAAATTCAACGATTACATAAGATATCTTACCTATTTGACAACGTTATTGTTGTCCGTATACGTTTTTGCGGACACCTGTTTTCGGGGCCGACTTTAAAATGTTTCTGGAGAAACATGGGAAAAACATACAATGCTCTAGGTGGTTGCTGTAAGGCATGCTCTGCTATACATAATTAACAGCCTTTGGCTCTGCAGCATCCTTTACAGCAACGCCACGCATGTAATTACGCAGAATTACTTACACTTATTTAACATTGTTTGAAAGACATTTGACGAAGATACACGATTTTAATTTAACCCGACACATAACAGATTAAATACACTTATACTACGCACTATGTTTTGCAATGAAACAAAATAGATGCTATTTCTACTTTGACACTGCTCCTGGTCTGCTGGCTGTTACTTGGGTAGTGTTACGGGGTATATGAATTACCTCGGGTATCGCTACTTTCGTAGTTTCCTTCCTTATCCATTTTCTTACAGTATTTACGCATCCTCGGCGTATTGCGTATAGGACGCCAATGCCAAATAGTATTATCAGAACAATTAACACGGTATTAAATATGCTCACTTGGTGATGTAGCTTTTCTGCGCTTGCTGCTTGTGTTTAAGCGCTAACGACAACGTCTTTACTTTGGTAATTTCCCATTTTAGAAAAAAAAACACTGTTTAATGTGTACTGTCACACGTTATTGTTGCAAGTACGTATTTGACACCGATACAGTTTTATTTCGCTAGTATATTTATCATTTCAGCAAAAATCGCACTGGTTGCTTAACAACTCTACCACAGCGTGTGGCCTTAATAATAGGTTTCAGCGTTTTTTGTTCACTGTGCACTTCATTCGGGTTTGCTTTGCTTTTATTAACATCTATTTTGTTTCTGAAATTTTCTTTGCAATTTTCATTACTGTTCGGGTTTGAATTTACATTGTTATTTGGTATAAAATTTTCAATAAACACATAGGCTGGCTTAACTCTATCAATAGAAATATTTGACTGATGGTCTGCAATCTTTACGACAAAGGCTTTAGGTGATCTACTAACGACTAGGTAAGGGCCGCTATATGACGGTGTCAATGGCTTTTGTACCATGTCGTTTCTTACGAAAACATGACTACAAGTCTCTAGATCTTTATGTACGAACAGTTTCCTTCTGTCATTGCTTTCTCTCAACTGTGGACGTAAACTATATAAAATTCGTCTCAGATTATTAACGTAAATAGATTCGTCGCTTACTTTGTTGTTTACATTATTGTCGTAGAAATCTCCTGGTAAACGTAAATTGTGGCCTAATGCCAATTCTGCTGTGCTCACGTTGCTGTCGCTTTTGGAAGCTGCCCGAAGTCCCAACAAAACCGTTGGTAGTTCGTCCAGCCAAGACTTATTGTGTTCTAATAAACGTGCCTTAAGTGCTACCTTTAATGATCTATGGAATCTCTCTATCATACCGTTACTCTGCGGGTGATAAGCTGTAGTACGTATTTTTTGAATACCTAAAAATTTTAACAGTGGCGTATAGAGTTCGCTTTCGAACTGTCTGCCTTGATCACTCGTAATTTTCTTAGGACAACCGAACCTACATATCCAATTTTCATAAATAACTTTGCTTACTGTTTCTGCCGTTATGTTAGTTATGGGAATTGCTTCTGGCCATCTTGTGAATCTGTCTATCATTGTTACTAAATATCTGTACCCTTCGCTGGTAGTGGGTAGCGGGCCTACTATGTCCACGTGAACGTGATCGAAACGTTCACTCGGTGGAAAAGTTCCTAAACCTGATATCGTATGACGTTGAACTTTAACTTTCTGACACGAAATACATTGCTTACCCCATTTCCCTATGTCTCTATTCATGTTAGGCCAAAAATATCGCTTAGTTATCATCTTTCTAGTGCTTTTGATTCCTGGATGACTAACGTTGTGAATTGTGTCGAAAACTAGTTTCCTGAATTGTTCGGGTAAGTACGGTCTAACGCTGTTCCCTACAATGTTACAATAGATGTCTTTGTTACACAATGGTGACTGTACTTTTTGTAACCTGTTACTGTTAACGCCTGCTAATAAGTCGCGTAATTGCTGATCGCCTTCCTGTGCCTGGGCGACTTCGTCGAAATTGATATCGGACGGACAAACAATGGCTTCTACTGTGCGCGATAACGCGTCAGCTACTAAGTTATCGTTTCCAGTCACGTATTGTATGTCGCTTGTAAACTCGCTAATATACAATAATTGACGTGTACGTCTTGGTGTTTCCCGATCTGAACTAATTTTACTAAATGCGTACGTTAACGGCTTGTGATCGGTGAATACTGTTAATTCCTTACCTTCGATCATGCTTCTAAAATGTACTATAGCTAGGTATACTGCTAAAAGTTCTCGGTCGTACGTGCTATATTTCTTTTGGGTTGTAGTAAGGCCTTTTGAAAAATATCCTAGTGGATTCCATGTGTTATCTACTCTCTGTTGTAGTACTGCGCCTACTCCCGTGTTCGAGGCATCGCACATAAGCGCTAATTTCCCTTGATTTTGTGGGTATGACAATAAGCTGGCGTTGTTTAAACTTTTTTTACATTTTTCGAAAGCCTCAATGGATTCTGCATCCCACTGAATTATAGTTTTATCCCTTTTTTTTGATTTGTGTAAAAATTTGTTGAGCAACAACTGGTTATCTGCTGCATGTTCTAAATGCGACCTATAAAAGTTGATCATTCCCAGAAACCTACGGAGTTGTTCTACCGTTTCCGGTCTGGGAAAATCTTGAATAGCGTTTACTTTTTCTTTAATGGGCCGAATGCCGTCTTTGTTAACCTCGTATCCTAAAAATTCTACCGTTGAGCTATCAAAAACACATTTTTTTAGGTTTATTGTAATTCCAAATTTCTCGAACCGTTTAAACACTTGTTTTACGTGTTATTTGTGTACTGTGACGTCATCGCTTGTCGCGATTATTACGTCATCTATGTAACAAAAAAGAACTGAGCTTGCATTGTTTCCTTCGCTATTAATTTCTAAACATTCTATTCCCTGTAAAACCGATTTGTTCATCCACCTTTGGAAAGTCTGTGCCGCGTTACGTAACCCAAAACTCATTTTTACAAACTCAAAAAGGCCAAAAGGTGTCGTAATCGCCGTTTTCTCTATGTCTTCCTGCCTAATGGGAATGTTGTGGTACGCCCTAATAATGTCTAATTTGGTAAAAATGCACTTACCTGATAAAGCATAGGTAAAGTCTTGCACCCTGGGAATCGGATATCTATCCGGTTTGGTTACTGCGTTAAGGCGCCGGTAGTCGCCGCACGGTCGTATTTTTCCGTCTTTCTTTGCTACGACATGCAAAGGGCTGGCCCACGGGCTTTTTGAAGGCCTGCAAATACCTAATTCCATCATGATTTTAAATTCGTCTTTTACCGCCTGGTAACGATGCGGTGGCAATGGTCTAGGCCTAGCGAAAATTGGTGGACCGACAGTCTCAATATGATGGTACGTTTCGTGACAGCTATGTTCCTTATAATTCATTGGTTTTGTAATGTCTGCGTATTGTTCCAACAAATCACGGAATGGATTGTCCCTATGAATGCTAGAAATAGTCCGCTCGACACTATTTGTAACCGTTGCGTACTTTTTTAGATTGGTCAGCCCGTCAGTCAATTTTCTATTGTTTAAATCTACAATTAAATTATGTGTCTTTAAGAAATCGGCTCCAATAGGTTGTTTTACATCACATATTATGAAATTCCATTTAAAACTGCGTCTTAACCCTAAATTTAATTCTACAGGCAAAATACCGTACGTTTTTATTTCTGTTCCGTTAGCCGCGTAAAGCTTATATTCACATTTTTGCTCTATTTTATTACGGTTCACTTTACTCACCGGTATCACTGAGACGTTCGCACCCGTGTCTATGAGGTAAACAATACCACTGTTGTAGTCCTTGACGCACAAACGGTAGTTCTCCTCGGTGCAGCCGCTTACCGCGTTCGACCGCACCGCGCTTAGTTTCCCTGGTCCTGCTGCTGCTGCTGCTGCTTGTTCCAGTTGCATGGTGCTACGCAAGACCTGGATCTCTCTCTGAAGCGGTAGTGGTACTGGCACAACCAATCTGGGCTTTCTGGTGTACGCCGTGACAATGATGCATCCCTGCCTCGCGAGGTAGACCGTCCTCGTTGCCATCTCCTGGGTCCTTGGTTACGAAATGGGCTGCGTCCTCTGGATCTGATCTCGTTCACTTCTGCTTTAAGCCTGCTTACTTCCACTGTCAGGTCCCGCATGTGCTTGACAAGCTCGGTGTTGATCTCTGTCGGCGAGCTATTCACAGCTGCTACTTCCCCAGTTCGCAGGTTTTCCAGAATCTTGTCCGCGATTGCTGCTAGGTCTTCTAATTTTGTATCCCCGCTGACAGCTAATACCGCTCTTACGTTCGGCGGTAGCCTGTTGATCCAAAGTTTCTTCAATGCGTCGCCGGATATTCCCACATTTTTGGCTAATTCGTTCATACGCCTTAGTAGTTGTGATGGTTTTTGAGTGCCTAAATCCATATCACTTACTAGTTTTTGAAACTGTGATTCCGCGCTCTCCTCGTATACTGCTAGTAATCGCTGCTTTAACGCGTTGTACTTCTCGGTAGGCGGCGGTGACTGTATCAAATCGCTGACTTGGCGTAGTGCTTCCTGACTGAGCTTCGCTACGGCCATTTCAAATTTCGTGCTGTCACCTTGTTTCTGAGGGCTCATGATCATCTCGAAATGCGCGAACCATACTCTAGGCATATCCGTCCAGAATTCCGGGATACGTGCCTGCACTGTTACTATGGCGACGTCTGTGTGGTTGGACTGGCTCTCCGATGGTACCGCTGGTACTTGCCCTACGTTGGGCATAGCGTCTTCGTACATTTTGTAAATTTGACACACACTGATTTAAGTGAGTCTTTTTATTATTAAAAAAAAACACTTTTAGTCCATACAAAAAAAAATTGTTGCAGTCCGATAACGCGTGTTCAATTCCCCCGTCAGGTTATAATACAATACAATAAAATACCTGCTATGTTTATAGGACGTATTTGCAATTTCCAAAAATAAGTTCATGTACCACCCATCCCGGGTTTCGGCACCATAAAGATGTATCACGACGATGGCCTTGCCGGTACAGACCGATCACGACATACTGGGTCAGAACCCTGAGGAGGCTCTGCCAACAAAATATAACGAGTCGAGGTTCGCCCGCCCTTCACCAATAAAGCAACAACACTCACCAGTGGGAGCAGGCTTTTCCACGTACGAGTGGACAGGATGGTCCTGATATGACTTCTTATTGGAATTGCACGAGGAGTCTGCCACGCGGTTCTCCACAAGGGCAGGTGAAAGCTGGTATTTATGGGAATACTGTCTACATAAATCACAGACGTTCAAAACGACACTTGTTTAGCGCACCGATGATAACACAGAGCACAAAAATTAGGATAAAATAAAGATTTGCAGCCTTCGAGTTAAAGCTTGCAGCTCGCGACGGGGACGGCCATCACACTCCAAGTGGCGGCCAATCAAAATTTACTCCTACCGATATGCCCTTAGGATTGGGCGTTGCTATTGGCTGAGCGAACGAACGAAGTTTAACTACAAGCCTTTTGGCGTCATATTTTGAATATAGAACGAATACGTTACAAGTAGAATACTATACACTATGACAAATTTCAAATCCAAGATGGCCGCTGTAACAAAATGGCGGATTACATTTTTTTTAAACTCCCTCAATATGGGTATCCAATGAAAGGGCGGACTAGTAGAATACTATACACTATGCTAAATTTCAAATCCAAGATGGTTGCTATCACAAAATTGCGAATTGAGCCGTTGGGGCTTATCGTATAAAAAGTATTAAATAAAAATAAAATAAAATTTTAAAAAACCCCCGACCAAATCAAAATGAAACACAAAAAAAGTAAAAAATAATATGTAAACTATATGTTTACTCCTTGGCCCTTCAAATTTATTATAAAAAATGTGGCCTAGTTATGTTTTGATCCAAGCGTCATTGTGTCGGGGGACCGCTTAAGAAAATAAAATAAATACTAAATAGGTACTAATAAAAAGAGTAAAGGAGGCAGTGACGAAGGTAAAAATAAGATAAACATAATTACCCAGCAACATAAATGAAAATACAAGCGGTCACCCGACGCGAGTGACGCTTGGATGAAAATTTATAATTTATTTACAGGGTAATTTATTTACCAAGGCATTCTATACATAAAACAAAATGCTGATAAATTGACTAAAAAAGGGGACTATCATAAATATACAACACGACACAAAGATCAGATAGCACTTCCAAAACATCGGTTGGCTAAATATAGAAAAAGTTTTTTGGTTATGGGAATCAAATTTTATAACAAAATAGCATCGGAGATAAAAGATTTACAAGGAAATGAATTTTGTAATAAAATAAAACAAATACTTATTGTAAATAGCTACTACAATATAGATGAAGCTCTTACTGACATTAACATATTTAAAACTTAATATTGTATCCATTGACTTATATTTATCGTTATCTTATTGTATTTTCAATTTTATTTTTGTACATTTGACGAAGCTCTAAAATTCTAATATTTTATTTTATTGACTCTAAATTGTAAAATGACGTATCTAAGTGTAATGTTATTATCAAAAGATGAAATAAATGAATATGAATATATGAATAAAATATAACTAGGCAACATTTCTTATTATAAATTTGAAGGGCCAAAGAGTTAACATATAGTTTACATATTATTTTTACTTTTTATATGTTGTAAATTTTTGTTTTTAGCAATTCCATGCAAGGTTTAATTGAAGATAAATAGCACTTGAAAAAAATCATCGACCTCAGGTGGGATTTTTATATGTTTTTTTTGGGTCGGGGGTTTTTTAAAATTTTATCTTATGATAAAGTCGATTCACCGTAAGCCTTCTGTAACATTTTCAGAGACTTAAATTTAAGACAAACTCTTTGTTCGATGTTTTTTTCCATTATGAAATTCGCAATACACACTAGATATGGTATAACTTAAAACAATACTGTATTTAATCTAATTATCAGATGTAACTCAAACTCCGCGCCAAAATGTAAAACAGTTGTGCCAATCTAACAACAAAAAAAAAATTGGAACTATAAACAAATCATCAATTCCCAAAACTTTTTTGACAGAGTGTATATCTATAGCTGTATGTATGTTTGATTAGTCGTTCATCGCGCTGACGGCTTATGGCGTGTCTCAGCTGTTCGTATTTTTTTACTAAAATAAACTGTATAAGTGTCAAATTAGTCAGTTTTAATTCACGGCCCCACATAAATAATTATTCGTAGCTGCGCTATCATATATGTATATATATGTATAAAATAAAGAGATAACAAGATTTACGTTGTGTAGTGTTGAAGGTACCTACTTATGTTTTTATTTATTGTGTAACGCAAGGTAGTTGAAAATGGATAAATCAGTTTGTACTCAACCGGTCGTCTCATTTGACATGGCGCAGCCGAAAATAAATAAATTTAGTGGTTTTAAATAGATTAAATTATATTTAAAGTTGTGAAAATTACTATAAATAATAAACAGCGAGTTATGATACATACATATACTTTTTTACACTTTTTTTCGCCAGGTGGCGCTCGTTGAGTTACAAGCGTTTTGCAATCATCTCACTTTAAATATTTACAATCTCGTATACTTTTCGCTTACTCATCTCTGTGATCAAGATTTGCACTCATTAGTATCTCAGTGCTTCAATCAAATGTTATCTCAGTGAACAGTGTTAATTTAAGTGCGTATTTCTTTGTGTAAAATCCAGAACTCGCTTAGTGTCAAAACAGATAAATTACTATTTACCCACGTAATACCGCACACGCAACCGCTGAACTACCCTGCTAACTACTGTCTACGGCGCTATCTATAGCATCCAGTGTGAATTACGACTACTAGCACCTGCGCAATTTAGTAACCGCATTCTCACAGGAATATCGCAGACATTATCTCATTTCTGTTCTCATCGATAGAGGTCGCTACGTGTTTCATGACAATGATTTGTAATGCCTGTAATCAACCTCTTGAAGCTAATAGCCGCTTACACTGCCAAATGTGCAAACAAGATTATCATAACAACTGTCTGAATAATAGCAGTAGCCAATTCACGGCTTTGTCAGAGGGATTTCATTCGTCTTGGGTATGCCCTGCCTGCACTAACATAACGAAACGTAGTAATAGGGTTACTTGTAACACCCCAGTTCGTTTCAATCTGGTGCCGACAGTGGATGACTCGATGAACATGTCATTCGATCAAGACCAAACTAGCACTAATAAACCGTTTTGCGCCAATGATTTAAATAGCCCCATCTAAGGGCGTGTGTCAGCTGACTGCAGAGCCTATAACTATGGAAAATATTTCTCAACTTATGGACGATAAACTGAATTCTTTTCTTTCCTATTATTTCAATAACCTGCGCTCCTCCATGAAAACGGACATAGACAATATGATTCGCGACCGCATTGATGGGTTAAAGCAGGAATTCACAGCTACTACCGATTTTTTACACGCAGATCAGCTGGACATCAAAAAACAAATAGAAGATCAACATTCTGTAGTTAAAAACTTGGAAGAAGAGAACAGCCATTTGAAACAGCAAATTAACAAAATGAGTGCTAAGTGTAACGGTTCGTTACACTCTTTACAAAATAGAACAAATAAACTACAACTTATAACTAACTTATCAACTAAAAAAAAAGGTAATAAGAATATTAAAAACTTAAATTAAATCGTAGGCTAACCTACAAAAACTAATAAGTAAACTCTAGCGCAGCTGCTAGTTTCAAGTATCTGCGAGCGCGAACGACGAGTGAGCACGTATGTAAAAACAGGTTGAAGCGACTGAGCGAGTTCGTTCGGCTCGGCAGTCCACGCGAAGTCATTCTAACGCAAGGACATACAACTGCTGTGATAAAATCTGCCTACTCACGAGTCACGACGAACTACGAGCGTCGTAAATTTCATATTTCACTTCTACCAAATTTATCAACGTTTGTGTTACCCCGATATCGGGGTCCCGGTTCCCGGTTCCTGTCTCGATTCTCCGTGGAAGCCCGGCCCATTTTTCAATACCTTTTTAAAATTTAACCCTTCTGCTGCTGCCGAGTCGCCGTCAAGCCCTACCGGAACCGGCGTAAGAGGACAGTGGTTTTGATTACTCTTGAGGCATTGTACCGTTCGGTTGTCAATTGCGGACCTACTACCTGTACTATTTTTGTTTAAAGTAACTAAAATTATAAGTCTATACATTTAGAACCTATTTTTGTTGTCTACCCTAATTGTTGCCACCTCACCTAAGAAGGTAACGGCACATTGGCGCCCAACGTGGGGCTATCAGCATAGACAACATGACCCGTAGTCTAAACCTCGAGATTCATGCCGTGCCCGAAAATAAAAATGAAAACCTACTGGCACTTTTCCGCAAACTGTGTGACGTCGTTGGCGCTTATATTGAGGAATCATCGATTAGGTCTTGTCGTAGAATATCTAAAATGGACCCCAAGTCCTCCCGGCCGCGAAACATCTTAGTTACCCTAGCGTCGTCTCGTCAGCGTGACCTTGTTATCTCGGCTGTTACCCGCTACAATAAAAGCCACTCTGATGCCTTGCTGAACTCGACACATCTTGGGGTGCCCGGAAACTCTAACAGAATTTATATCGCCGAGCATTTGTCTCCAGAGATGAAGATGTTATACGCCGAAACTCGTCGATTTGCCGTAGATAACCATTATAAATACCTTTGGGTGCGATAGAGCAATATTTACATCCGTCAAAACGATTCATCCAGCGCAATGTTGATTAAAAACTCTAACTGCTTATCTAAGTTAACTAAAATTACTCGGAAATAAAGTGTCTTACATACATATTTACTAACTTAATTAGATATAATACTACATATTCTCTCAGCTCTTGTATTTTTTATTTATCGGACATGGAAATATTTTATCAAAACGTTAATAGAATAAGGTCAAAATTGCATCAAATCCACATAAATATACTTGATGGCAACTATGACGTCATCTGTCTTGTTGAAACCAACTTAACTGATGATATTTCTGACAGCGAAATATTTGATCCTAAATATCTAGTTTTCCGTAGGGACAGGCAAACTACATGTAATAAAAAAAAGGACGGCGGCGGAGTTGCTATTGCTATAAAAAAAAATGCAATGTTATTCGTCAACAATCATGGGAAACCGACCTGGAAGACATTTGGATTGCTATTCGGTCGGACGTTTCTAATCAGTGTAATTTGAATATTTGTGCTAATTACCTACCTTTTTATGTCGACGTGGATGATCTTAATATATTTTACAATCAGTACCAAAATATCATTTTAGAGGTAGACGCCAATAATAGATTTATCTGTGTTGGAGACTTCAATAATCCTGGTATACAGTGGAGAAATATCTCATGTCTCTCTCATTTAACTCCATCCCCCCCTACAGACCGCAAGTCGAGGCTTGAAACTGCCTTATTATGTGGCTTATATCAGGTTAACAGTGTGCCCAACGGAAATGGTCGGTTCCTGGACTTGGTGTTTTGTACTTTTGAAGATGTAAATGTTATTGAGTGCTCCCCTTTGAGTCGCTTGGATACACATCATCCAGCTCTTACTATTGAAGTACCTCTATTGACTTCCAAAAAACTTGCTCTTAATCCTTTTAAACGGTTAAACTATAAAAAAAGTAATTTTGAAAAAGTAAAAGCTGAGCTTTCTAACATATCTTGGCCATCCCTATTGTCTTCTCCTGACTTAAATGAAAATGTTGATATATTCTATAACGCCCTGCTTAAGATCATCCAAAACCACACCCCGTATTCTCACAAAATGAAGGATAAAAAGTGTATTGCGGAGAAACAAAAATACCACAAATCATATAAAAAAAACTAAAAACCCTCGCGATTATGATGTTTTCTGTCTACTTCGTGCACGTAGCAAAAAGTTAATGTCTCAATGCTACAAAAACTATGTTGCCTCTATTAAGAATGATTTACGTAAAAATACAAAGCCTTTTTGGTCTTTGTTAATAGCAAACGTAAAGAGAGCAACTCGATACCACACTCAATGACATATAACAACCTTGAAGCTTCTGATCATAAGGGGATATGTGACCTATTTTCAATTTATTTTAATTCGGTATTTGAGACCCATAGTTCCTCTCATGACTCCTCCACTAACTCTTTCGATGCCCCCGTTAACAGTACCCTAGCTTCTGTCTCAGTCTCTGTAGAGAAAATTACAAACGTAATTAAAAGCATTGATTCTACCAAAGGAGCTGGGCCGGACACAATACCTTCTTTTTTTGTTAAGATTTGCGCGGATGAGATCAGTTTGCCACTTTGTTTGCTCTTTAACCAATTACTCAGTTCTGGAATGTTCCCTGACAGATGGAAGACGGCCCTATCTTCAAAAGTGGAAATAGGGCTAATTGCCCAAACTATAGAGGCCCATTAGTATACTGTCTTGCTTCGCAAAACTTTTCGAATCTGCCGTGTCTGAGTTAATTTATAATTTCATTAAACCTCTTTTATCAGCCAACCAACCGGTTTTGTCAAAAATAAATCAACAATCACCAACTTACTGGAATATAAAAATTATTTGTGTTGCGCTTTTGCTAAAAATGGACTCTATCTATACCGATTTTCCAAGGCTTTCGACAAGGTTGACCATTTTCTCCTTTGTCGAAAGCTTTGTCAAATGGGTATACATGGTTCGTTGCTTCAGTGTGCCGAATCGTATTTGTCTCGACGGAGTCAGTTGGTGGCTTTCAAGGGTGAACTATCTGATACAGTTCTTGTCACATCAGGTGTCCCGCAAGGTTCAATTCTGGGTCCATTGCTGTTCATAGCCTTTATACATGACCTTTGTAACGACCATACCCTTTCAAATCAAAGTATGATTCAAGTAATTAATAAAATAAATGTTAATTTTTTCTCTTCAAATTATTTCTTACTAAAAAGGGCAAATTATTAAACACCATGCTTTCTTCGTAATTTTGAAGATATTCAAAACCCTAATAAAACATGCTTTTTACAGCGGATGGACCGGAATGGATAGATGTTAGTTAGTTAGTTAGTTTAGCTGGGAGGTGTCCGCACTTAGCCTCTCGATTGGGCCATTGTGCGTGCTGTGTCCTTCCCCTACTCCAACCAGCCCAAGTCATCCCAGAAGGCCAGCAGACCCTTCAGGCTCCTGAATGCCTCCGGGAGTGATCCTGGTGATTGGAGAATCCGTGCCCGTTGTTCTGCCACGCTCTCGCACTCCATGAGCACGTGCCGCGGCGTTTCCTCTGCCTCCATGCATCCTCTGCATGCGGGGCTGTCTGTTACTCCTATGTGGAATAGGTGCCTGTTTAGTGAACAATGACCGGTTATAGTACCTACAACCTTCCGAAGTTCGTTCCGTTTTAGTCTGATGAGGCTGCGGGCAAGCTTTTTTGATGCTGCCGGAATTGCATCTTTTGTTTGCCTGCATCCTACACTGTTCATCCATTCGGTATGGTGGGTTCCTGTGGTTCTTTCACGCAGCCACGTTTTAATTTGGGCCTGAGGTATAGGCAGTAGTGGTTCCGGTCCATGGACTACTACCTTCGATCCTCTTTTGGCCAATTCGTCTGCGGTGTCATTTCCCAGTGAGTTGCTGTGTCCTTTGATCCATTGCAGAACTACTCTGTTCGTGTTTGCAATGGATGAATGGAATGGATAGATAAACAATAGGATAATATGCTTAACGGATCCTTCAGTGCATTGCGCGAGCGCACGTTGTAATGTTTTTTGTGCCTGACGCTGGACATATGATGCAAAATTGTGAGCCATACCATAAAAAAGAGCTTTAGGAATTTTAACAAATAGAAATGTGAAACTATACAAAAAAATACTGCATTTGAAACAAAAGGACCATAGAAAGGGACGCCATTAACTCCGCAGGCGAAACTACGCACGTGTATCCCATAGCAAGGCGAGAACACTTGAGGCCAGATGTAGTCAACTTTTGAATGATACTAAAATTAAAATTATTAAGATTTGATTTGTCCTCAATAATGTACACTATGAGCGTAAGTCTTAGACGTAGGAGCTAATTTATAGTTATTTAGTAATTTACATTATGTCAAATCTTTTGATATACCTAGGTAAACAGTGATACGCAATATTCATATAATAACTAATGAAGGAAAAGGGAGTAAAATTGTATTTCCAGACAGTCATATTTGTATTAGTCCAATATAGTAAAATAATAGGACTTTAGGAAAGATAGAGTATCTGTTAGAATATTTGTCGTGCTATGTTGAAATGGGGCTTGTGGATCATAGAAGGTTGAGTACCCCTGCAAATTTAAAGATTTCGAACGTCAGCTCTTAAGACATGGGGCGTGGGACGCAGGGAAAAAATGAGATGTTTAAATTGTTTAGCAGGTTAGGTTTGAGGGACAGTCAGATTTGGGTGGTCTGACGTAGACGGTCCGAATGGTGTTCGCGTGTGTCCCAAGAAAAGATGCAGAGGGGTAAGTGTTTTGATTATTACAAATTCCTTTTGAAAGTATTTTAATTAAAATATTTAAAGACAAAGTAACTTTTAAATTTTGATGACGATGATGATGTTGATGCTGATGATAAAGTATTTAATATTGAATTATTTAAAACGTCATTATAATATTTTACATAATTCTCTTGTTTTTCGTAATTTCTTATCAAAAGGAATTTAGCAACTTTTTTTCATGTCCTCATAGAAAGCGAAATGGGATTTAATTTGATATGATTTAAATAATAATAAATATAACGTAAATAACTGATTTAAATCATAACTACTTATTTCACAGATTTAATGCCAAATAAATTTAAATATTGTTTATTTTGTAGCTTAGTTATTTTGATTTTAAAGATTGACATGTTGTTTGCTATTAATTTACCTAATTTCGATTATTGGGTAACATTTTGTGTGTAATGATTTATACTAATAGTTTGAACCCATTTTCTATTTCATGATGACGTGATGCATGTTATTTTATTTGTCTTTTTTTTTGTTGTGTTTTATTATGAGTGTTTAAAGTTTATCTTACGTGTTAAAACCCTTTGAAAATATATAATGGATTTTGAATATGATTTACGTATCAAAACGTTTATTAATTGACGATTTAGCGCTCATTAGAGCCATTAAACTTTGACATATTTCTGTGGTAAATCAAAGGTCATTTGATCTTGTTTTACATAAAAACAACCTCATTTTTTATTTAACAAATAAGACTGTCGTTTGTTGTTGTTTCGAAATGTTTGCTCGATTATTGAGCTAATTTACAACAAAACAACTTTGAACTCTTTATTTTACATTTTACTTATCATTATTTTACGTTTAAGACTACGCATATTTGACTTTTAAACCTTTACGTTTACCAAATTGACTTACTTGATCTATTTTAACTAACGTTTGGAGAAATATTGAGTTCTCATAGATATCATAATTTTATTGTAGATAACTACAATTAGGTAGGCAGGTATACGTTCTGACGTTGAGACATCTGACATTAAAAACAAACAAACTTATTTTTTTTTTATTGTAGGTGGGAAGTAGGTAGGGTACAGTTAGGATTATATGTTTCTTTGTAGGGTTCTAGGTTCGTAAATATGTAGTTCAGGCAGAGGTACCGTTAGGTAGGAGTAGGTACCCCTTTTTCCTTAATAACCTATCCTTCCTAATACCTGTTCCATCCTACCTTCTAAAAATAGCTTCATTTGTTTAGGTTAACCGTTGTAGTAAATAGATAGTTAGAAAATGGGCTATTTTTAGGGATCCTTATACAAAATCCTATATCCATAAAACTGAGAGAAGAATTTAATAGAAGTTTTGAGATTATTTTCAAATTAAAATATTTTGTAAATCTTGTAATTCAAGGGCCATAATTTTAAATTCAAAATAATACTGGTTGATGTGGGAGTATCTATGACTTCACATAGGACATAATGCAGATTTCAGGACCCGGTCTTATACGAGTTGTCATAGATACTGTCTGATCATCTTGGTATTATATTGAACTAATTACAACATTAAATCATAAGTAATTCACTGCTCACTTCCGACTGCCAAGGATAGGCTGCCAAGGGTCAATTTTACAACATTTATTTCAAATTCAAAATAATGCTGGTTGATGTGGGAGTATCTATGACTTCACATAGGACATAATGCAGATTTCAGGACCCGTTTTTATACGAGTTGTCATAGATACTGTTGGATCATCTTGGTATTGTATTGAATTAATTGCAACATTTATTTCAAATCCAAACGATTTTGATTGATGTGGGAATGTCCATCTGACATTACTTGGTGTCATGGATATTGTTAGGTCAATCTATATTTCATATAGAGGGGTTAGTATAAATATTTTACTAGTCGGAGAATAATCAGAATCTTTAATCTAAATAATGCTGGTTGATGTGGGAGTATCGATGACTTCACATAGGACATAATGCAGATTTCAGGACCCGGTCTTATACAAGTTGTCATCGATACTGTTGGATCATCTTGGAATTATATTGGACTAAAGGATTCAGATTACTTATTTAGGTAATTAATTTAGGGACCCCGAACCCTTGGTTGACTTATCATGCAGTCAAATAGGTAGATTTTAGTATGTCATATTAAATTCTTTGAACTCAGTTGTTCCCTTAGTTGCGCATAATTACGCTAAATGCGTTTTGTTTCAGATGTAAGTCCTATTCCTGGGGGTGGCAGATTGCTTGTTTGGGATGATTTTTTATTACATGGCCACCACTCCTGGTGAGCGTTTGGTGTTGGGGCTCACCAGGCGCCCCTCGGGGCGTTCTTTTTCCTCTACCTTGAATGCGCACAAACTCATGAAACTCTCGAGAAAACTTAATTATAACATCCACGTACCTCTAAAAGAATTTGGTTTACTACTATTAACACAACGTACGGTCCTACCATTTAAACTAGACGATCACACAGCCAATTTAAATTATCACAGCCAAACGTTATTAACGTAGTCCGATTCGATCTCAATTAATTATTAAATTCCATATATTTTTAGACGCAGACGCAGGGTGGTTAGTTACACCTTGTTGTGCTATAAAGTGTCCCAGCCTACTTTATGCGGACGATTTAAAAAAAATCTCCGAGGTGGCTACCCTTGAAGACGCTGAAACATTACAAATGTATAATGTATATCGAAACCGTGGCGAGATGGTGTACTGATATTCATATGTACTTAAATATTAATAAATATTTTATATTGTCTTTTACTAGAAAAACAAACAAAATCAACTTTGAATATAAACTTAATGGCCTTAATAAACTTATAGGCGTGATCTTCGATGCGAAACTGAGTTTCCACGAGCATTACAATTATGTTTTTACCAGGGGCAGTAAAATCCTGGGTTTTGTCCTACGTAACACCACTAGTATAGTATATCTGTACAATTCACTTTTTCGGAGTACTCTGGAATACGGTGCAGTCATCTGGTCTCCGTTTTATGCCGTACACACTGACCGCATAGAGAGCATTCAAAGAAAATTCTCGAGATGTCTTTCTTTTCATCATGGTTACCATCGTAATTTAACCTTCTATAAAGATAGGCTGAAGAAGTTTAACATGGTTACCCTGGAAACGAGACGCAAATGGTTCGAGCTTATATTTCTCCACAAAATATTACATTCTTTAATTGATTCTCCATCTTTGCTTGCATCGATTAGCATAAATACTCACTACAGGGCCCGTGATCACGAGCCTAAACTGTTCTCACTCCAAGTATACCGCAACAACACGTCATATTACAACCCAGTAGTGCGGATGTGTCGCCTCTACAATGATCTATGCCAGGACCATCCAAATGTCGATATTCTAGGTTCGAGTCTAAATGTCTTCAACAGATTTATCCCTGATATTCTAAAATAATTGGTCTCATATGCGAGACTTCACATAGATTATAAGCTTTTGTTTAGTCTTTAAATCTGTAACTTTCCTCTTATAATTTTCTAGATGGGTGATTGCAAAACCAAACTTTTGCTAATATTGTATTTAGTATTCTAACTATTAAATCCACAATAAATAAAATGTAACTCATTTAATTGTAACTTCACATACACATGTTTTGGCTTACAGTTTAGTACTTACTTATGATTTAAAAATCACTATGTATAACCACAAATGTAAACTGTTTTGTGTTAATAAAATAAAAATAACATAAAAGCCAGTGTTCAAATTAAAAGTGTCTAAAGACGGAATCTATACTACAGCCGCCGCCGCCATTTCGTTTTGAAAATGATTTGGTCAACGTTAGGTACTTCGGAAATTTTAAGCCGAGAATGGGAAAAGTGGAAGAAATCGTTTATGATTTATAACAATGCGTGTGAATTAGAGAAAAAACCAAAGAAGGTACAAATTAACATTTTGCTGCACGTAATTGGAGAAAAATGCAGATAATTTTCCGCCGACTTTTCATCAATTCAAGAATTAATTAAAGAATTTGATAAATTTTTCCTGCCTAAAAAGAACATAAGTTTTTATAAGAAATCAACAGGATTTAGAATCGATCGAGCAATATGTCTTTGAGCTAAATAAAATGGCGGGTAAGTGCGAATTCAAAGATTTGCACAACCTCCTCGAGATCGACTAATATGTGGCTTGATGGATGCAGCCTTGCGGAAACGGACTACTGAGAGAACAAGATCAAACACTAGAAAACGCGATGGCTATATGTCAATTGGCAGAGATTTCACGTATGCAAGCCGGTCATATAAAGAAAGAAAATGTAGATCAACACGGAAATAAATCTGAAGCAAACATAGATGTACTGAATGCAGGCACGAGAGGATCGCGACGCGGGTTTATTCCATACCGAGGCCGCGGCCATCCAGGCAACCGTCCGGGGCAGTCATCATAATCGACGCTCACACACTCACATGCAAGGGACCGCAATGCTTATGCGACCAGCTGTTCAAGATGTGGTTTAAATCATGGTCAGAGTCGATGTCCAGCTGTAGGACAGCAGTGTAACAAGTGCAAAAAATGAACCACTATTCGCGGATGTGTAGAATCTACACCGTACAGGAAGAATCGGGCATCGATCAGGTAACCACTGGAAATAATAATAAAGATTGGTTAGTAAACTTACAAATAAATAATAAAAGGTTCAAGTTGGACACAATTGACACATGACAATGTTGGATAAGTTTGAAGGCATTGGTTGTTTGCCAGATTAATATAAAAAAGACCTAAGAAATATTGTTTTACCCGTAATTCACTCTCCACGAAATTTACCATTAGAATTACGCGAACAGGTTAAAAATAAATTGGATGGTATGGAAAAGCAAGGCGTAATAAGTAAAGTCGAGGGCCCGACCGACTGGGTTAACAGCATGACCGTAGTAAAAAAGCCGAATGGCAACCTACGGATATGTTTAGATCCAAAAGACTTAAATCGGGCAATTAAAAGAGAACATTTTAGACTACCAGCTCTTGATGAAATAACCGCTAAACTGTCAGGTGCAAAGTACTGTTACAGGGATCTTCTAAATAAAACGTTATAATATCTTTTTTTTTTTTGAGATGGGCTTACTCTTGACCCCAATCTTGCTCTAGAGCATAGATGGGATCTACGATGGAGCGAGCTTGCCCAGAAGATGCCTATTCACTCTAGTCTTAAAGATCATAATATCTAATAAAAATATATTGATACGGATTACCGGGCGAATGCACCAGTACGATGCGTAGTAGAATGACGTCCCGATGACAGATGACCGCTAGTGTCGGGAACCGCTCATAGGGATGCTCCCGTCAATCGATTCCTCGCTAACAGTTCGGCCATCCTGCAGCTCCTTCGTCCCGAAGAAGAACTCGGTCCGCCACGATGTGAAGTTGCGTCTTCCTTCGATGTATCCATGGGCGCCTGGTTGTTCGGTTACCATAGCTACCACGATAAGTTGTTCTCTTCTTTTTACTCTTCTTCTCCCACCAGAAGGCGGCGGCTATTTATCACAAAGTGAAATTCGGAGACTACACTTAGCGTAGTTGCTCAACCACGAAATACGACAACAAGCGCCTCAGATAGCATGTTTGTTTACTCACATTGTTAGACTTTATACTGTAACATAGTCAAAAGTAGATTAACTAACATCTTATTCAGCTCATTATTCACCCAACGACAAGAAAGCGTAGGTCAACAAGATTAATCATTCTACCAGGCGAAATCTCACACACATCACATCACTCATTAAGTTAACTCAAATGTTACATATCCTTGATATTGAACTGAATTCGTTTTACTCCACATACACCAACCTGAGCATAAAGTTACGTCAAGTTTTCATCTAAAAGTAATAAATCTTTAATATTGGACCAAATCAGGTTCTACTCCCTATTCACTAACCTACCCCCAAAAGTAATTCCTTTATGCCTTCATTCAGTCATAGTGTTATTGGTTACCTCATACCTGTTATGTTTAACATAAGCTGACTTTCAATAACTGTCCTTGGTTAAACTTGAATGTCTTGAGCGACACAGACACCCTCAACAATAACATTGTTAAGGTTCAGCGCGATTCCAGTTAGGGGTGTGGAACTGCCGGCACCTTCTCAGTACTCTCACGTCATAATTGTGATGACTGATACAACATCCACCATACACCATCGGTGTACCACCAAACCATTTTACTGTAATGGGTCTTTACTGCATATTTAGACCTCATATCCGTCACTCCACCAAGGTGGTGTTCTTAGTCAGCTAGTCATAGATCACAGCTCTTTCATGCAAACAGGACTCCATCCCATGCATTTATTTTTGTCATAATGCATCAGCTTTTAATACTGTTAGTCTTTCTCTATGCCCATTGCCTGCAAGCCACAACAATAAAACACAGAAACAAGATCTTTATTTGATCTGCTTCCCCCTTAAAGCAGTAAATCCAACATCCATCACAGATACATTATTCTAGTTTCCCTTACATTCCAATTAACATGTTATTTCACATTAGTTATGAATGACACAGCCTATAATAATTAACTTGTTAAGCTCAAAATTCTATTAGGTTATTCATTTCCTCATATAGTCACTCGAAATAGAATAAAGCTCTAAACAGTCATCAGTATCAGTGGTTGACTGGTAGAGGACACCACGCGGCATTAGGTCCTTCTTATACAATAATGGTGTCATTAATCATTTGTCAATATGTTACCAGTTAAGCCAAAAGTCAGTTTATCCAAACCTAGTAAAATGCATCATGCTTATTAAGAATGTTATTGTGTTTAATAACTTTAACAATAGTTTACATCACTTTCAAGGACAGGCTAACACTTTGTTTTTACTTTGATCAACTTGATGACCAACGAGACAATTAGCAAGATCAAATTCTCACTATCATAATCTGGCAGGAACAATGTTTGTTTGCCATCCTTTGTCACTCTTTATTTAGGATATTGCATATCATTACAAGATCTAGTAATAAGACAGCAATATTTTATAATACTCACCAAGCATTGCAGTTTTCTCTATTTCAAAACTCACTTACAATAAGTTTCAGTGTCCTCACATTAACTATGTGCCGACCTTCAGTGAATTCCTGTACAAAGTGTTGCAATCAGAGTCATCATCCATGCAGATGCAGCATTACATACTACTCTGTCAAGAAAGTACCGGGAAAAGATTAATAATACACAAAATGTTAGTTATTCATCCAAATTTATTTTATCACCTTCAAAGTATGCTCCTTCAGAAGCGATACACTTACGCCAACGAATAATCCAATCATCAAAACATTTTTTTAACGCTTTTTCCAGAATCGAGTTCAGTTCTCGCCGCAAATTCTCCTTTATGTCTTCTACCGAATAAAACCGGGTGCCACAAAGTAGTAATTTGAGTTTAGGAAAAAGAAAGAAATCGGCTGGAGCCATATCTGGTTAAGTTTTTGGTCGAAAATTCGTTCACAATGATGGCCTTGTGGAAAGGCGCATTATCGTGGTGCAAAATCCAAGAATTTTCATTCCACAAATCTGGCCTTTTTCGTCTAATTTGCTCTCTTAAACGCCGCATAACGCTTAAATAATACTCTTTTTTTATCGTTTGACCTTCTGGCAAGAATTCTGAGTGCACAACGCCGCGACAGTCAAAGAAAACAGTCCACATGACTTTGACTTTCGATCGAGTTTGGCGCGGTTTCTTCGGTTTCGGTTCAGTTGGAAGGCGCCACTCCGAGGCTTGTTGACTAGTTTGCATGTCAAACTCGTAAACCCACGTCTCGTCACCAGTAACAATGCGTTTCATGAATGTTGGGTCGGAATTGACTCGTTCTAGCATGTCCTCAGCGACTCTTTTGCGATTGAGTCTTTGAAAAAAAAACAGGTCTTTTGGGACTAGCAGAGTGGCATGTTTCATACCCAATTGATGTTTTAAAATTGTACGAATCGACTCGTGTGACACAGAAAGTTCGACGGCTAGCTCTCTCAAACTTGAATGAGGATTTTCAGTCACTATTTCCTTCACTTTTGCGATGTTATCTTCAGTAGCAGACGTTGATGGCCTACCAGACCGAGGCAAATCTTCCATCACATCTCGACCGCTTTTGAACGCTTTGTACCACTCATAAACACGTGTTTTTGATAAAGTCGATTCACCGTAAGCCTTCTGTAACATTTTCTGAGACTCCGAATACAAAATCCCAATGGCGATGCGAAATTTAAGACAAACTCTTTGTTCCATGTTTTTGTCCATTATTAAATTCGCAATACACAATAGGTATGGTATAACAAAAAAAAACAATACTGTATTTAATCTAATTATCAGATGTAACTCAAACTCCGCGCCAAAATTGAAAACAGTTGTGCCAGTCTAACAACAACAAAAAAAAAATGGAATTTGGAACCATAAACAGATCATCAATTCCCGAAACTTTTTTGACAGAATGTACAGTGCAGTTGCACATGCACAACTAAAACTTAACATTTATCATTTAAATATGCACACAATATTTATGCTATCAATCACCAGTCAGCGTACAATATTGGCTACCAGCAGTTCCCTGCGCAGCTAAGGAATTGTGATATATTAAAGTGACTATGTCCACGGAGCTGAGCCGCATTATCCAATTCAGACCGCAGAGGAGGGAATCAGTTAGCTCACTGCTAGTGAATCTTTAAGTAACTGTATTTTAATGATTCAATAAGATTTACACATTATTGTGATGGTTGCTTAATATTACTCAGTGATTCAGTCATGTAACATCACTACAAACAAGGTGCTAAAATTACACATTTCATAATACACAATGATGTTTGCATCCTATTTACCTTGAGAAACTTTATTAAGTTTAATATTAATAATAACTGATCAAGTTGCTAAATTAACCAACAACAACCAACCTCATCACAGTTTGTTACACTCTGATACTGTTCCTTGCACAATTATTTACTGTAATCATTAATTGATATTAACCAGTAGAAACTGCAACTCACAGTAAGCATCAACATTGCTTACTTCAGTAACATCCTCTGTTTCCTATTTCAACCTCTAACCCGTATGCTTAACATGTATTGTATAAATGCTCACATACCATAAAATCTTGTTACTTCTGGGCATCTGGTATCAGAAGTTCAGAACCCATCTGGCATTTCTCAACTACCATCATTTATACTGTATGCTAAGAAATAAGCATTAAATAAAGGTTTACTAAGCTGAGAGCTCAGCTCATTTAAACATCAACCATCATCATCATTAAATATAAGTGAAAGACACAATCTGTTATTTCATCATAATGTTAGTAAAGTTATAAAATAATTCAGTCTCTGAAGCAGATTGCAATTCAAGTCAGTACACACACATGAACGACCATTATATTACCCTAAGCGCAGCCAGGCATATAATTAACTATTAATTTATTACAAATGCTTGTTGCTGTCTCCCAACACACACTCGCACAACATAATTTAATTCCACACTGCACTGCAATAAAGTAATAATAAAAAAGTGAAAGCAAGAACACCTCGATGCCAAAACCATATTCATATTTAGTGCCAATTTTGGTGCAAATCAAAAACCCTTTACACAGATATTCCTTTAGCCTTTAAGTTAATTAAGCTCAGCAGCTGATACAACAGTATGTCATGAATACATTGTCCCTCAGCCACTGCTTTTCACACACTTATTTGTTTACTAAATATTTCGCATCTTGGTTATTGAGCAAAAAACCTCATGCAACATAACCATAGTTAAATATTTAAACCTTCGTTTCGTACAGACAACTTCAAATTGTCTACAAAAGGGCGCGGTGTTTGCGCCTACGCAGTTAACAATAAAAGGTACTTACAGTTGATATTTTTCGTTTTACCTGCGGGTAACTTGGGTTCTCGGTTTACCTTTTAGTAAGTTTTACATTAAATCACCCTTCCATTGCACGTGTATTTGTATTTCCAATGTTTTTAGATGGCATAGCGTCACAACAAATGACGCCATCGGACGCTGGGTTTTAATCTGAAATATCACTAAAAGGGCGCGTAAACACTCGCGTCGCGTGAGTAACTATACCATTTCTGAAACTGTTACAGGGATCTTCTAAATAAAACGTTATAATATCTAATAAAAATATATTGATACGGATGAGCGCGCGAAAACACCAGTACGATGCGTATTAGAATGACGTCCCGATGACAGATGACCGCTAGTGTCGGGAACCGCTCATAGAATTTTTGTGTTATACGATCTAACAATGCGCGTGAGACACGAATTCGCGAAGTAATTGCTGTGGTGTTTAAATGAAACTACTTTTATTATTTCGCGATTTATTAACATTTTATTTAACCTGACGTTTCGAACACTTTACAGCGTTCGTGGTCACAGGTAGACTAAGAAGTTATTTGTCTTTACAATATATATAAACTACCGTCACTCGGCTAATATTAATTTGTGTTCCTATCTACGCAAAAAGAGCTAACTGCATCTAGAGGTCTTGCAGTGCGGGGCATAGCATGGGATTTCGTTATAACAGGATCCCATGCTGGTGGTATTTTCCAACCATCTTCTCTGTTGAAATTCGGGTGTCTTCTAATTTCAATTGCCTCCCGTAACATGCGAGGAACAAATCGTCGTTCTCTTGCAAGGACTTTAGGCTGGTCAAATCGTATGAAATGGTTGGGTGTATCTAAGGCATGTTCACACACTGCAGACTTAGTATTCTGTCTATGTTTGATGTCGGCTATATGTTCTTTTACGCGCATGCCTATACTTCGTTTTGTTTGACCGATATAGGAGAGCCCACAGTCACATTCCAGTCTGTACACCCCCGCATCTTGAAGAGGTATGTTGCACTTGACAGGTGGTAAAAATTGGTTAATCTTTTTCGGCGGCTTGAAGTAGGTTTTGATTGAAGCGCGCTTCAACATGTTTCCAATCTTGTCAGTGACACCCTTCATATAAGATAGTACGGCAGGTTGGCGTTCGACGGTGGAACGCTTGACCCGGGGTCTGGAACGACGTGGTACCGGCAACTGGTTTTCCCGTAGTACCTTCCTGACATGCTGGAGCTCGCTAGCCAGGTGTTGGTCGTCACAGATACCCCTTGCTCTCTGAAACAATGATTTGCGTACGGTAGCTAACTGTCGAGGATGATGGTGAGAGGCATCATAGAGGTATTTATCTGTATGGGTGGCTTTACGAAAAACTGTATGACTAAGAGTATGATCCGGATTCCTAGTAAGTAAAATATCTAAGAAAGCTAGTTTATTGTCTGCCTCAATTTCCATAGTAAATTTGACTTTTGGGTGGTTTGAATTTAAATGATTTAGAAAAGCAGAGACTTGTTTGGTGGGTGAAATTGTAAAAGTATCATCTACGTACCGTTTATAGAACCTGGGTGTTATAGGTGATGTGCCTAGAGCTCTGGCCTCGAACTCCTCCATGAAAATGTCTGCGACAACAGGTGATACTGGAGAGCCCATAGCTACACCATCTACTTGTACATAGAATTCATTGTCCAACAGTAAATATCCCGATGTTAGGCAATGTTCCAATAGTTCTGCATATTCTATAGGCATATCAACTTTAGCTAACTTCTTTTTAGTAATTTCAATGCAGTCCTGTACTGGTAAACTTGTAAATAGGGACTGTACATCAAAACTGGCCATAGTTTCATTATCCGCTAGGTGTAGGTATTTAACCTCGCTGATGAAATGGTAGGAATCCTTCACATGTGCTGTAGTTGTTCCTCTTAGCCGAGATAGTGATCTAGCTACGTGCTGAGCCAGTCTGTAGGTTGGTGTATCAATCTGACTCACAATAGGACGTAGCGGGACATTTGGTTTGTGTATTTTTGGCAACCCATATAATTTTGGTGGTTTTGCGCACGAAGGTATTAGGTATTGAGCATCTAGACTTAAACTTTCACTATGTTTCCGCACTAAGTCACTGGTTTTCTTTAAAACTTTGTTGGTTTGATCTATTTTAACCCGTTTGTAAGTGGTTTCGTCTGCCAGTAACTGTGACATTTTTTGCTAATAGTCCGATGTGTCCATACCATTGAGGTACTTAAATTTGGATTTAATTTTGCCGTAACACCGCATCAAATTCCTTATAAAGAAATAATATGCAGCGTGGAGGATACCTATAAGAACCTATGTATAATGTTACTTCGGGAATAAATATGACGGAGGATGGTCAGGAACATCCCCTGGGTTGTCGGTAACGGTGTCCATATTTGTCGGTAGTTTGATAATAAAACCACACAGATCGAAATCACACTTATAATATTCACTTTGTCGGGGTAATTATAAACGGAAACTGATTTAATCCGAATACACACAAGGCACAATAACTAATCGGTACAAATTACAGTCGAGAACACGCGATGTTCCCGGCGTGCGCTCACGTCGATCCTTTCGCTCTCCTTTCCCCGGTGTAACCGATTACATCCGACCGAAGCCGAACCCGTCCGAACCAACCGGCCGGTCCGCCACGATCGACGTACCTCGACTCCGACACGGCCATTCTGACCTGTCATTCGTCCTCGGATGACATTCTTAGAACAACAAATTGCAACGAGAGTAGACTGACCAATCGGCCTTCCTGGCCCACACATTCACACACTCTCAAGAAACAGGATAAAACGTCAGAATAACCGGTCAATTAACCAAAACTTAAGACTCTACTTATTACACAATCGTTACTGCTCTAAAACTGATATAGATGAAAATCATTTTCTAACACGTAATTATAAACTAACTTGCTATTGACTGTACCATATTACACCGCTCGTTCAAAGCTCAGCCATTACTCTAGTGCTTAACCAGCACTATCACCTTTGCAACTCCAGCGCTTAACCAGCACTCCTATACCACTATAGTTCCAGTGCTTAACCAGCACTATCACCATTGCAACTCCAGCGCTTAACCAGCACTCCTTTACCAATATAGTTCCAGTCCTTAACCAGTACTATCACCATTGCAACTCTAGCGCTTAACCAGCACCCTCACTCACTTAACCAGTGACGACAAACAATCAGCGCTTATCCAGCGCTCTACGCTACTACTTAACCAGTAATAGCCAACAAACATTGCTTAACCAGCACTGTAAACCGTTTCTTAACCAGAAACAACAGTCAAAGCAAGATCAATTATTCTCCATAAAGACTTCATCTAATGATCTACATCCGAAATTTGATTTTCAGGCATCCCTCTCAATATATCTATTAATTGAATAATAAATAACAAGCTAATAATTGAACTCGAGGCAAGGAATCCTGCCATGACTTACAACCATCGTTCTCTACAGCAGTGCTCATAACTCGCTCTACCTGACATTAGACCGAATTTCGTAAGTTTTCGCTAGTTGACTAACTTTTGACTCTAATTGTGACTCTACTTGTGACTCTACTCGTGACTCTACTCGTGACTCTACTCGTGACTCTACTCGTGGCTCTACTCGCGACTCTACTCGCGACTCTACTCGCGACTCTACTCGCGACTCTACTCGCGACTCTACTCGCGACTCTACTCGCGACTCTACTCGCGACTCTACTGGCGACTCTACTCGCGACTCTACTCGCGACTATACTCGCGACTCTACTCGCGACTCTACTCGTGACTCTACTCGCTACTCTTCTCGCGACTCTACTCGCGACTCTACTCGCGACTCTACTCGTGACTCTACCTGTGACACCTGTAATAGAAACAAAATCATCGAAGTAACATCCTCTCTGCTTTTACTGACCAAGTTAGACATCTTTCTGTAAATATCAACTGTAACTTCTTTGTTTGGTGTGCAATAAAGAGTATCTATCTATCTATCTATCTTGGTATAAGTTTCAAGATTACTCAATTACAACAATTTGAAAACAAATAATTCCCTAATTATAACTGGGTTCAAAAGCCTGTGTGCCTGCACTTTGTACTTTTGTACTACATAGCCACTTAACCAGCGACGTTCATCGTAGCCACTTTACCAGCGACTCGACATTGTTTGGTTTGTCACTTGCCCAGCGACAAACGCTTTAAGGTTGGGTTGCACGAACTTACTTTAACTTTAACTGGTCGGTTAAAACACCGGTTAGGTAAAAAATGGGTTGCACCATTTTGACAATAGTCAAATGACGTCATAACTTAACTTTAACCGTAACCGCCCAAGGTCGACCAGTTAAAGTTAAAGTTATTGTCAAGTATCTGTCATGCATGTCGAATATTCTAACCTCCAAACATGTCGATGATACGAGAAATATTCGCGGAAACTACTTCTGAAGATGAAAGTGATTTGGTGGTCAATATAAGGCTCTGAAAAAGAAAAGTATATATACCAAGAACCGATCGTTTTGCCAAATGAGGCGAAGATTCGTTCCTAGCGAGATTTCGAGTCTCAAAAAATTATCATCCGATGAGGAAGATGTTGCGTTTATGTGTTGTGTTTAGAGTGGGCCAGAATGATGATTGCAACAGTTTACTATACCTAGTAGGCCGAGCAAATAACTTTTATGTATGCGAGCCGATGTGATGGTTTTATTGTTTGATACAAATAAATATAATTTTTAATTTAGGTACTTGTAGTTTTATTACATAAATTACTTTTACCCCGTGGATTTCATTTCATCTAAATCCTTCGAGCCGTTTTAGTATGAACCAGGTACAAACAAACATAATACTTTACATCTACTTAAACTAATATTATAAAGCTGAAGAGTTTGCTGGTGACGGATTTGTAATATAAGAAAATATCACATAGAGCCAGACAATATATAGAATTTCGTTTTCTACACTGACCCGACCGGGAATCGAACCCAGGACCTTAGAGATTGCGACGCCTAGTCTGGCATGCTCACCTCCCTGCTACCGAGGTCAGAGATTGCGACGCCTAGTCTGGCATGCTCACCTCTCTGTTACCGAGGTCGATAGCGATATTCATAAGGAAAGGCTATATATGTATGAGTAGTATCCCGAAAACCCACAGGAGCAAAGCCGCAGGGCACGGCTAGTTTCTAATATTAGTATGGGATAAAAAAAATAGAACATAGGTACTCATCAATATTTACTTATTTAATAGTTCTAAATGTAAATTTTGGAATTGTTATTTGTATTTCTCTTCTCTTCTTAACTGCCCCGAAAGCTTTCAGCTTGAGCTGTCAAATCGCTTTGAATGCCTAGAAAACTGCGAGTCAGTGGACGAGATTAACAACAGGTTTGTAGAAACTGTCCAGGCGGTCGGGTCGAAATTTTTTAAGCCCCGTCGAAGAGACAGACCGCAAAAACTTACCGACCACACCCTCAAACTCATGGCAGAACGACGTTTACTGGCACTGCAGTCCTCCGTTGACGCTAAGTTGTATCGGCAGCACAATAGACGGATATGGAAGTCCTTGCGACATGATATCCGAAACTTTAATACGAATAGTATTAAAGAGGCGATAGAGCGGAACCAAGGCTCCAAAGTGTTTGCAAGAGACATGTCTATTGGGCAAAGCCAGCTGACGAAGCTGAAGACGGAGGATGGTAGTATAATGTCGACAAAAGCCGAAGTTTTGAGGGAGATCGAAAAGTTCTATGGGCAGTTATACACCTCGGTCACTAAACCTGTTAGTAGTTCAGCCGCAGATCCAAGAGCTAAGCTGACCCGACACTATACCGAAGATATCCCGGACATCAGCCTATATGAGATTAGGATGGCTCTCAAACAGCTCAGGAACAACAAGGCGCCGGGTGATGACGGGATCACCTCAGAGATTCTGAAAGCGGGTGGAACACCGGTACTGAAGGTCCTTCAGAAACTCTTTAACTCCGTCTTGCTCGAGGGAATAACGCCGGAGGCATGGAACAGAGGTGTGGTGGTGCTCTTCTTCAAGAAAGGAGATAACACCTTGCTGAAGAACTACAGACCCATCTCGCTTCTGAGCCATGTCTACGAGTTGTTTTCGAGGGTCATCACGAATCGTCTCGCACGTAGGTTCGATGACTTCCAGCCTCCCGAACAAGCAGGTTTCCGAGAAAGCTTTAGTACCATAGACCACATCCATACGCTGCGACAAGTTATACAGAAGACCGAAGAGTATAACTTACCACTATGCTTGGCGTTTGTGGACTATGAGAAGGCCTTCGATTCAATCGAGACTTGGGCAGTGCTACAGTCTCTCCAGCGGTGCCATATTGACTATCGGTTCATCGAGGTGCTGAAATGTTTATATAAAAACGCCACCATGACGGTCCGAGTACAGGAGCAGAGCACGAAAGCTATTCCTCTGCAGCGAGACGTAAGGCAGGGAGACGTTATTTCTCCGAAACTGTTTACCGCCGCATTGGAAGATGCTTTTAAACTCTTGGAATGGGAAGGATTCGGCATCAACATTAATGGCGAATACATTACTCACCTTCGGTTTGCCGACGATATTGTGGTCAAGGCAGAGTCGCTAGAAGACCTCGGTACAATGCTCGATGGCCTTAATAGAGTTTCCCAACAGGTAGGTCTTCAGATGAACATGGACAAAACAAAGATTATGTCGAATGCCCATGTTGCGCCCTACCCAGTACCAGTTGGGAGCTCTATTCTCGAAGTTGTTGACAAATATGTTTACCTGGGACAAGTGATCCAGTTGGGTAGGTCCAATTTTGAGAAAGAGGTCAATCGACGAATCCAACTCGGATGGGTAGCGTTCGGGAAACTACGCAACATCTTCTCGTCCAAAATACCTCAGTGCCTAAAGACGAAAGTATACAACCAGTGTGTGTTACCAGTGATGACATACGGAACTGAAACGTGGCCTCTTACTATGGGCCTTATTAAGAAGCTTAAAGTTGCACAGCGCGCTATGGAAAGGGCTATGCTCGGTGTTTCTTTGCGAGATCAAATTAGAAATGAGGAGATCCGTGAACGAACCAAAGTCGCTGACATAGCCCGACGGATTAGCCGGCTGAAGTGGCAGTGGGCGGGGCACATAGCACGTAAAACTGACGGCCGATGGGGCAGAAAGGTTCTGGAATGGAGGCCGCGTATCGGCAAGCGCAGCGTAGGACGCCCACCCACAAGGTGGGCAGACGACCTGGTAAAGGTTGCAGGACGACGCTGGATGCAGGCCGCTTCCAATCGGCCGATCTGGAAGTCACTGGGGAGGCCTATGTTCAGCAGTGGACGTCCTGTGGCTGAGATGATGATGATGATTTCTCTTTATTGAAACGTCATGGACCTCCTGAGCGTGTCTGATTGAATCCCTTATTTTCTGGAGCTTCGAGCTAACACCATCTGTCTTTTTGCAGAATAATATGTTTTTATGTTTGGCAACAATTGATTGCAGTCTCTCCATCTCCACTTTCCTGAAGTTCCCTGAAACTTTAAGAATTAAATGACTGAAGTCACAATACATAACAGTGCAAAAAATAACACGCAACTCATAGATACTTACTTTGTTGGAATGTTTGTGAGCAAGGCGTCCATTAATTTTCGTACCTAGCGTCGATTTGATACAATTTATTTCATTTAACAAGTCTCACGATGCTTTTCGCAAATTTAGTGGTTAAATTAGTAATTAAAATAAAGAAATTGAAAAACTTTGTTATAGTTTGACAGCTGAATTATTTGACAATTCAATGACTGATAACACCACTGATCAAAATAAACTGATAACACCGTATCGGCTTTTTGACGTTACGTGGAGTATTGTCATGTCACAAATAGTTTTTCACAGCTAGTTTAGTGTAAATTAGGCGTCATTAGACTTGTAACCCTGGTAACTTTAACTATGAATATGCCGTGAGAAAGATAAGACAACTGACTGATGTTGAAACGGCAAGATTGGTGTATTTTAGCTATTTTCATAGTATAATGTCATATGGAATATTGTTATGGGGCTCAGCAGCAGATATTGAATCTATATTTGTACTGCAGAAGAGAGCTGTACTGGCAATTTACGGCCTTGGACCCCGAGACTCCTTAAAAGAACTGTTTAAAGAAATTAATATACTTACAGTAGCATCCCAATTTATGAAAATATAATGTTCATCCGCAAAAACCTGTTCTTATTCCTTAAGAAAAGTGACATTCATAATCTTAACACACGAAATAAGAATAAGCTTGCCGTTCCCAATTTCAGACTGCATAAAGTGGGTAATTCGTTTATGGGAAAATGTATTCGCTTTTTTTAATAAATTACCAGCGTCTATTGTAGAACTGCCCCTGTTAAAATTTAAATCGCATATTAAAACAACTTTAATGAAAAAAGGATATTATACTGTAAATGATTATATAAACGATAAAAATATTTGGAAATAAATACTGCCCTGCTCGCACAGGTACATTTATCTTGTAATGTAAAATATATACTATTTAAAAAGAGGCTGACAATAGTGACCGAGTTTCTTGCGCTACTTCTTCTCGGCGCTAGCCCAAAATTGTCCTGAAGTAGTGGTAGGGAAAAAAAATATTGGGACGTGTAAAAGCGCTTAGTTTAAGCCTATTTACAGAAATAAATTGGTTTTCAATGGTTTTTTATGCTACCAAATATGATGGTGCAACCCATGTCGCTTAAATAGTTAAAGTTAGCGTTACAGTTAAAGTTAAATTTGACTTTGAACTTAACTTTAACTGATACTATGGAGCAACCCTTTTTTTTTTTTTTTTTTTTCGTGAGGAAATGCTCTGACGCACTATCCTCCAGTCGCGGGGCACGACTGGAGGAGTGTGTGGGACTCCGGGCTCAGAAGGAGCCCGCCTACCCACTAAAACCTCACGGTGCCCGCCGGTGCCTTGAGTGAAACGAAGCCAAGGGTTTCGCCATTGGCCGCAGCCGCAGGCATGCTCCTTGACTCCACTTCAGCCGCAGCCCGCCTTTATAGCAGGCTTCCCGGTCTCTGGGGGGGAGAGGGAGCTGTCCCCCCCACTCTACTGCGAACGGCGCGCGGGGTCACGCGCTGCGCCATCCCCGGTCCCGGAGACACCCCCATGTCTGTAGCCCGGGACCCGTCCGAAAGGGGCAGGTGGAGGAGGTATGCCCTCCTCCGACGCCCAACGCGCCTGCGGCGGATCATCGGGGCGGAGGCTGAGGCCTCTCGCTCCCTCTCCGCCGCTTCCTTCTGCAAGATGATGGCCTCGCAGAAAGTGAGCATCGCCTGCCACGCTTCCTCGCTCGAGGCCATCCTCGCAACGATTGCCGGCAGAGAGAGGTCACCCCCCACCACTGAAATTAGGACACTGCGCTCCTCCGCCCATGCAGAGCACGAGGCGAGGGTATGCTGCGCAGTGTCTTCATCGCAGCAGCGGCAGTGGTGGCACTCCGCCGTCGGCTCGCGCTTGATCATTGCGAGGTAGGCCCCGAAGCAGCCGTGGCCTGACAGCACCTGGGTCAGCCTGTAGGTCAGGCGACCGTACTGCCGTCACACCCACTCGGTAAGAACCGGAGTGATTGCCCCGGTTGTGTGACGACCAGATGGGCTGTCAGCCAGGCGCTCCCTCCACGCTGTGAGAGCGTCATTTTCAAGGCGAAGACGCTCCGCCTCAACTTCTCGCGGAGCGGGCCTTTGCTCTTGGGACCTTTGGTCTCCTCGCCACTGATAGACAGCGGCAAGAACCAAAGCATCGAGATCCCAGGGCATGCTCCCGGCCAGCGCAAGGGCTGCATCTGCTTATACCGTTGTAACTAAAACACCTTCGTCTGAATCTAAAAATATATGTAAATTAATAATTAATTGTGATCGAAACGGACTACGTTAATTACGTTTGGCTGTGATAATTTAAATTGGCAGTGTGATCGTCTAGTTTAAATGGTAGGACCGTACGTTGTGTTAATAGTAGTAAACCAAATTCTTTTAGAGGTACGTGGATGTTATGATTAAGCTTTCTCGAGAATTTCATGGGTTTGTGCGCATTCAAGGAAGAGGAAAAAGAACGCCCCGAGGGGCGCCTGGTGAGCCCCAACACCAAACGCTCACCAGGAGTGGTGGCCATGTGATAAAAAAAATCATCCCAAACAAGCAATCTGCCACCCCCAGGAATAGGACTTAAATCCCTCTGCATCTTTTCTAAGGAAACACGCGAACACCATTCGGACCGTCTACGTCAGACCGCCCAAATCTCACTGTCCAACTTACCTCCTCCTTGGACTCTGCCGTAGACCACACACGGGCATCTACATGATGCAAATCGAACCCGATCCCAACTAAAAAGCCCCGCTCCTTGTTCCGTCAGTCCCTCTTATACCCAAGCACTACGATGCTTCGAGAATGTGGTGGGGTGACGAATTTCGGCCTATCCTTACAAAAAATGAAGTTTCTAAAATATTGTTCAAATTTATGGATTGCACATGGGTGTATTACCCTAAGTGCTAAAGTGTCCGTCCACTGTCCTTTTCTTACAAAAAATGAAGTTTCTAAAATATTGTTCTAATTTATGGATTGCACATGGGTGTATCACCCTAAGGGCTAAAATGTGCGTCCACTATCCTTTTGTTTCAAATGCAGGTTTCTCCCTTTTTTATAGGTGCACATTGTTTCTTAAAAGTTATTTTTCAAAAACTTTTTGTTAATGTCTTTTCCCACGATTTCGCATCTTATATCCAACGACAGCCGCAAAACATAACCACGTGCGTTCACGCAACGCTCTGCAAGTTTCATCTTTCTATTTTTATTGTTTAACTGTCCATACCGGTCAATCCGCTGTAAAATGTTTGTTTTATTAGGGTTTTGGATTGGTTATAATTACGAAGAAAGCATGGTGTTTAATAAGTTGCCCTTTTTAGTTAGAAATAATTTGAAGAGAGAAATTTAATATTTATTTTATTAATTACTTAAATCATACTTTGATTTGAAAAGGTATGGTCGTTACATTCGCCCCCAAAATTCTAAGACAGTTTACTGGAATAAGAATTTTAAAAACATAAAAGATCCAGAGCCTTCAAATCAACAAAACGTTGTTCCAATTTAATAAAACTTATTTAAACTGACCGTGTCGAAGGAAAATGAAATTTAAATCCTTTACAAAATTGCGTGAACGCACGTGGTTATGTTTTGCGGCTGTCGTTGGATATAAGATGCGAAATCGTGGGAAAAGACATTAACAAAAAGTTTTTGAAAAATAACTTTTAAGAAACAATGTGCACCTATAAAAAAGGGAGAAACCTGCATTTGAAACAAAAGGATAGTGGACGCACATTTTAGCCCTTAGGGTGATACACCCATGTGCAATCCATAAATTAGAACAATATTTTAGAAACTTCATTTTTTGTAAGAAAAGGACAGTGGACGGACACTTTAGCACTTAGGGTAATACACCCATGTGCAATCCATAAATTTGAACAATATTTTAGAAACTTCATTTTTTTGTAAGGATAGGCCGAAATTCGTCACCCCACCACGTTCTCGAAGCATCGTAGTGCTTGGGTATAAGAGGGACTGACGGAACAAGGAGCGGGGCTTTTTAGTTGGGATAGGGTTCGATTTGCATCATGTAGATGCCCGTGTGTGGTCTACGGCAGAGTCCAAGGAGGAGGTAAGTTGGACAGTGAGATTTGGGCGGTCTGACGTAGACGGTCCGAATGGTGTTCGCGTGTTTCCTTAGAAAAGATGCAGAGGGATTTAAGTCCTATTCCTGGGGGTGGCAGATTGCTTGTTTGGGATGATTTTTTTTATCACATGGCCACCACTCCTGGTGAGCGTTTGGTGTTGGGGCTCACCAGGCGCCCCTCGGGGCGTTCTTTTTCCTCTTCCTTGAATGCGCACAAACCCATGAAATTCTCGAGAAAGCTTAATCATAACATCCACGTACCTCTAAAAGAATTTGGTTTACTACTATTAACACAACGTACGGTCCTGCCATTTAAACTAGACGATCACACTGCCAATTTAAATTATCACAGCCAAACGTAATTAACGTAGTCCGTTTCGATCACAATTAATTATTAATTTACATATATTTTTAGATTCAGACGAAGGTGTTTTAGTTACAATTGTTACCGTGTTCCAGGATTTAAAAAAAATAACACTGGATCATGTTTAGTAGGCTTTTTAGCCTACAATTGCTGTCTGTGAAATAGAAAGAGGTTGAAAACGTGGATTTTTGATTTAAGTGTATCGGAGTTATTTTGTTGTGCGCATTTAAGGATGTTGGAATAGTGGGGGCGAAATGTTTAGGTAATTAATCAGGTAGGTTGATAAAAGATTCATAAATAAAAAAGCTTCATACCAATACCATTACATAAAGCATTTATATACTTATAGGTTCATTTACGGAATAGTATTTTTTTTACGATAAATTACAATGTTAGTTACTCTTCAGAATTTCATTACAAGTTTAGGTTTGATTAAAATATAATTAAGTTTCGTACGTGTTATAAAAAGAGTGGGGGCGAGATCTTTTAGGTATTTGTTAAAATATGTTTAATTGTTTGTATTAGGTCATTTAGTATTTCAATCAATCAATCAATTAGATTCAGTGGTACCTTCTTCGATAGGTTCGATATTATGTTTTACGGAAAATAATAATGTGATTGCTGATTACATTATTTAGGTAATTCAAGGATACATGGGAATGTATCACTTCTTTTGGAATTACCTAAATAATGTAATCAGCAATCACATTATTATTTTCCGTAAAACATAATATCGAACCTATCGAAGAAGGTACCACTGAATCTAATTGATTGATTGATTGAAATACTAAATGACCTAATACAAACAATTAAACATATTTTAACAAATACCTAAAAGATCTCGCCCCCACTCTTTTTATAACACGTACGAAACTCGCACATTGTAATTTATCGTAAAAAAAATACTATTCCGTAAATGAACCTATAAGTATATAAATGCTTTATGTAATGGTATTGGTATGAAGCTTTTTTATTTATGAATCTTTTATCAACCTACCTGATTAATTACCTAAACATTTCGCCCCCACTATTCCAACATCCTTAAATGCGCACAACAAAATAACTCCGATACACTTAAATCAAAAATCCACGTTTTCAACCTCTTTCTATTTCACAGACAGCAATTGTAGGCTAAAAAGCCTACTAAACATGATCCAGTGTTATTTTTTTTAAATCCTGGAACACGGTAACAATTGTAACTAAAACACCTTCGTCTGAATCTAAAAATATATGTAAATTAATAATTAATTGTGATCGAAACGGACTACGTTAATTACGTTTGGCTGTGATAATTTAAATTGGCAGTGTGATCGTCTAGTTTAAATGGTAGGACCGTACGTTGTGTTAATAGTAGTAAACCAAATTCTTTTAGAGGTACGTGGATGTTATGATTAAGCTTTCTCGAGAATTTCATGGGTTTGTGCGCATTCAAGGAAGAGGAAAAAGAACGCCCCGAGGGGCGCCTAGTGAGCCCCAACACCAAACGCTCACCAGGAGTGGTGGCCATGTGATAAAAAAAATCATCCCAAACAAGCAATCTGCCACCCCCAGGAATAGGACTTAAATCCCTCTGCATCTTTTCTAAGGAAACACGCGAACACCATTCGGACCGTCTACGTCAGACCGCCCAAATCTCACTGTCCAACTTACCTCCTCCTTGGACTCTGCCGTAGACCACACACGGGCATCTACATGATGCAAATCGAACCCTATCCCAACTAAAAAGCCCCGCTCCTTGTTCCGTCAGTCCCTCTTATACCCAAGCACTACGATGCTTCGAGAACGTGGTGGGGTGACGAATTTCGGCCTATCCTTACAAAAAAATGAAGTTTCTAAAATATTGTTCAAATTTATGGATTGCACATGGGTGTATTACCCTAAGTGCTAAAGTGTCCGTCCACTGTCCTTTTCTTACAAAAAATGAAGTTTCTAAAATATTGTTCTAATTTATGGATTGCACATGGGTGTATCACCCTAAGGGCTAAAATGTGCGTCCACTATCCTTTTGTTTCAAATGCAGGTTTCTCCCTTTTTTATAGGTGCACATTGTTTCTTAAAAGTTATTTTTCAAAAACTTTTTGTTAATGTCTTTTCCCACGATTTCGCATCTTATATCCAACGACAGCCGCAAAACATAACCACGTGCGTTCACGCAACGCTCTGCAAGTTTCATCTTTCTATTTTTATTGTTTAACTGTCCATACCGGTCAATCCGCTGTAAAATGTTTGTTTTATTAGGGTTTTGGATTGGTTATAATTACGAAGAAAGCATGGTGTTTAATAAGTTGCCCTTTTTAGTTAGAAATAATTTGAAGAGAGAAATTTAATATTTATTTTATTAATTACTTAAATCATACTTTGATTTGAAAGGGTATGGTCGTTACACCGTCCGGTAGCCTCGAATGACCCGGACGGCGAGTTGACGCTGCGCCCTCCTGAGCACAGTGGCGTTGCCGCTGCCACCGGACAGGGCATCATACCACACCGGGGCCCCATATAGAGCCATGGAGCGTACGACGCCCATGTATAGCCTTCGGCTGGGCGATGAAGGCCCGCCACGGTTCGGCATGAGCCGGCTAAGGGCGCCGGCCGTCTTCAGGAGCTTCGGCGCCATATTTGTGAAATGAGCGCCGAAGGTCCATCGGGCATCGAGAATAAGGCCCAAATACTTTAGGGTCCTTCCCAACTCGATGCGCGTGCGACCTACTACGAGATGGGAGCCTAGGGGTGGCGCTCGTCGGGGACCGTGAAAACAAAGGGCCTCCGACTTTTCGAGCGCCACCTCGAGTCCCAGCTCCTGGATGCGGCTCACGACTGTAGCAACACCTGCAGTTGCACGCCGCGCCGCCTCGCTGAAGTCCCGCCCACGGGCCGTGACGAGGGTGTCATCAGCATAGCAGGTCACGCTGACACCCTCGATGAGGCACCCGCGTAGGACCCAATCGTAACCAAGGTTCCACAGGAGAGGGCCTAAAACCGACCCCTGTGGAACACCGCAAGAACATCGTCTACGAAGGACACCTGCTGGAGTGGCGTACTCTACCTGCCTGTCTGACAAGTAGTCCGTCACTATCTGCTGCAAATAAGCAGGCACCCCGTGATGGAGGAGTGCCTGCCGTATGCATGACCACGGTAGGGTGTTGAAAGCGTTAGCGATGTCAAGAGACACCGCCAACAACACACCGCCGCTATCAATAGCCCTAGCTGCCAGCTCCTTCACCCTTAGGACCGCGTCAACCGTGGACCTCTCCGCCCTAAAACCATACTGCTTGTCGGAGAGGTCTGGCCCCACGTGCATTAAGTGCCGGACAAGGCGAACCAAGATTATCCTCTCGAGGAGCTTTCCAGCCTCGTCCAGCAGCACGATGAGGCGATACGCTGACGGCGAATCCAAAAGACGGCCCTCTTTTTTGAGCAGGACCAGCCGGCCTCGCTTCCAGGCGGTCGGGAAGCGGCCCTGATCAAGGCATGCGGTATAAAGAAAGCGCAGCCTTTCCCCTAGCGCCTCCTCAGAGAGCACCCAGACCTTGCCCGGGATGCCATCTGGGCCTGGAGCCACGTTTTTCGCCTTTAGGCGCAAAATAGCCGCCCCAAGCTCTCCCTCGGAAACCGGTTCAGGGGGCTCTTGCGAGGCAACCGGGTGCGGCCTCATAGCTGGCGCACTATGCTCCTCTCGAGCCGGGAACAGGGATTCCAACACGTTTTGGAGGAGCGCTGGCTCAAGGATATCCGTGATCGGAGGCGCCCAGGGATGGAGCTTCCCTCTGACTGTCCGGTAGGGGCGCCCCCACGGATCCTGGTTTAACGTAGCTAGCAACTCCTTCCTCGCCTGCGTTTTTGCCTTGGCAATGGCCATCTGAAGGCTCTTTTTCGCGGCCTTATAGGTCGCGAGGAGTGGGCCATCCTGGTCCGGGTCTCTGTTACGCCGTCTAAGGTGGCGGGAAGAGACTCTGCGAGCGACTATGCACACCTGGCGCATCTCCTTTAGCTCCTCCGACCACCAATAGACCTGGCGTTTTGGAGGCAGAGATTTGGACCGGGGCATCGCCGCATCGCAGACGTGCGTCATAGCCCCCCGAAACCACTTTGCCTCTTCATCAACCTGGATAGGTCCATTGGGGCCAGGTAACCATGCCTTTACCAAGGCGGCCTCCCTTAGCATGTCCCGGTCGAGAGCTTTAACCCTCCAACGAGGGTACGCCGGAGTACGGCTAGGCGGACTGGGTGCTTGGGTGTTGGTTGAGGCGGAGAGGTCGAACCGGATGTTACGGTGATCCGACAATGACTCCGCCTCTATAAGCACCCGCCAACCACTTACTCGGGCAGCAATCACCGGGGAGGCGAAAGTCAAATCAACGATCGACTCCCCCTGGGGTCGCACACATGTCGGGACATTACCGCGGTTTAACAGGACAAGCCCCGCTGCCGTGGCCCACTCCAGTACGAGCTCTCCGCGGGAGTTTGTGGCCAGCTCACCCCAAGCCGTAGCCCTGGCGTTGAAGTCACCAGCGACGAGAGCAGGGAGACGCGATCGCATCAGGACAGCGGTGAGGCTGTCAAGGGTATTTTCTACCAAGGCAGCACTTCTGCTGGGTGGAAGGTACACCCCTGCCAGGAGCATCCCTCTACACTTGGCTACAACATAGCCGCTCCCCCGTGCCACCACTTCCAGGGGCACTCCGGACACCAGGATAGCTACCAGGCCCTCCGCGTCGGCCACCCAGTTATCCCTATCTGGAGGGACCCAGTAGGGTTCTGGGGCTATGGCTACATCAATCCGCCACTCAGCCATGTGCTGCAGCAAGAGATCTTGCGCGGCTGTGGCGTGATTGACATTAACTTGTAGTACACGGAGAGCCATTACGCATGCGCGGTGTCCATCGCCGTCACGTCCCCTGTGTTACTGGGGGGAGTAGGCTTAAAAGCCTTCCCTCCCTTCGATGGGGAGCAAGACTTGCTCCCTACCTTGTGGTTGGCGGGCTTACCCTTATCCGAGCATATAGGACAGTGAGGGGCAGCGGCCGTGCAGTCACGTGCCTGGTGTCCGGGACGACCGCAGTGGTAACACAATTCGCTACGGTCTGTCTCACACGGGCATTGGCTTCTGACGTGGCCACCCTCCATGCACCGGTAGCAGCGTAGGGGCTTGGTCTCGAGAACCTGCACTCGGCACGAGACCCAGCCCAGTAGCAAGCGGCCTTGAGATAGTTTTTTGGCTGGTGCTACCGGTAGTCTCACTACGACGGTGCCACTGCCGGACCATGACTGGCGAATCTGGCCAACCTTGACGTGGTCGACATCACAGCCTCCAGTTTTGGAGACCGCCGCCGCCACTTCCTCCTTCGTAACGGAGTCGTCCAGGCCTGAGAGTCGAATGTCGACAGTTTTGGTGGGCCTGGTGACCCGTACAGCGTCAGCCGGTAGCACCTCCCGCAGTTTCGCTGCAAAGGCGTCCGCCTTGTCGCCGGACGTGGCCCCGGGAATCTCCAGCAGCTTTCCACCAGTTTTGGCCTTGGAGAAGCGAAGACCGGTGATCCAGAGCTCTTCCACATTTATCCGGGACTTGGCGTCCCGGATTGCGGACTCATAGGTAACCCCTCTGTCCTGTGCCCCCGGCAGAAGTGTCAACACAATTGCTGAGGAGCGTGGTGGTCGGAGTTTGGAGGTGAAGGCTTTGGCGTTAGCTGGTTTCGCCAGTTTGGCGCTTGTTTGCGGCGGTTGGACTGCTTTTTGGGCCCTTTTGCCTCCCTTGACCACTGTGGTCCAGCCATCGTCTAAAGACGCAGTTGGTGGTGCAAGTGGGCGAGGCTCTTCTTGTGCAAGGGCTTTGGGCGTACCACGCCTGCGCGTCCTGCTCCTGCTGCCGCGTACTGGCGCCGTGGCCTTCTTGTTTGCCGCAGGAGTCTTTGCTCTCTTGACTGGCTGCGACACCGAGGTCGAAGCTTTTCCGGCTGCATGTGGGGCCTTTTGGGCTGCACTGTTTGATACCCGCTTAGAGGCCGCCTTCGGGGTGTCCTTTTGGGCAGCCTTAGGGGCCGCTTTAGCGGCTGCTGCCTTTGAGGCTGCCTTGGCAGGTTTGTTGCCACCCTCGCCTGAGGTGGATGGTTTGGGCGTGGGGGCTGCAGCCTTTAACGGGAGGGGCGGGAAATCGACGTCAATAGACGCTCCGCCCCTTTTCCGGTCTGCTGCGAGAGAAATGCGCCTTTTCTCTGGCAGCAACCTGTCATTAAGGCCTTCAAAACGGGCCGACATCATGGCACCGCATTTTGCCATGATGTCACGCTCCAATTGCTCTCGCTCGGAGGTCTGGGACGCAACGTCCATTGGGACCGAAACGGGGGCCGGCTGCCTGAGAGCAGCGACCTCCTTGCGTAGGTCCTCCAGCTCTCTCGTGAGGCGCTGATTTGCAGTGTTCAAACGCCGGACCTCGTCATCAAGTGTCCTCTCAGCGAGCGACTCCACAGCTGCTAGGATGAGCGCAGCAGCGTCGTTGAAGTTCCTATGGAACACACCCTTGACGTTACCGCTCCTCCTGGCACAATAAAGGATCGTATCCGTGCCGGTGCGGATGGCCTGCACCAGCTCCTGCGTCTCCGTCTGCTCGCGTGCGGTAAATTTTGCTCTATTTAGGGCCTTTTTTCCGTATGTGGGCTCCTTAGAGCTCCGCAAGTCCTCCGATTCGGAGTCCAAACCACACCCGATCGACTCGCCTTTGGTCCGTTTGAAATGCCGGGACCTGGACCTGCCGTCCAACGACGACGCAGAGTCGCTGTCGACGATGGAGATGCAGTTGACTATGACCTTGCAGTTCCGGAGCAAAAGTGAGTCCTCACCTACCTCCTTGTCCGATACTGGGGACCGCGACTCGCCCTGAGAAGGGCGTTTAAGCACCGCAGTTGCGGTCACACCAGACATCTCTTCGCCCATGAAGGGCATATCCCCAACACCCAGTCCAGAAGACCGGGAAGGAGACACCAAAACACCGCGCGCTGGTAGCCCGGACCCGCCCTGAGAAGGGCGATTATCCCCTATGGGAGTCGCGAGCTTGCCAGCCGCATCCGCCAATGTCTTGCTAGACATATTCGCAATCGCGAAGGAACGTTCTCTGTGTAGTGTTCTGTTAACAGTCAGTGCTGCGTTACCGCACGTGACTGGCATCCAGGGGTGACGAACGGGGACGTAACTACACTTCCACCCCCACTATACAGCAACCCAACCTAACACTTCACCAGCGTTAACCTTTAACTACCGACCTGGTATTAACATACCACTAACGCCGAGGTAACATCTGGCAGACAGGCAAATTTTATAAATTTACTAGCTATGATACCCGGCTTCGCTCGGGAGTTGATATGAGATTACGTGGTAGTTGAAATAAAAAAATAAACTATGACGTAAAAAGTAAAAAAACTATTGAAAACATTTTCTCATTATTTACACTACTTGTTTATAAACAACATTTTTCATTTTATTGTCCGGGGTATATATATATATATAAATTTTTCGAACTTCCTACTTTTGAGGAAGCTACATATAATGTCCGATTTTTTTAGCACTCATCCTGCTAGCCGGTGACTATATAGGTGAAAAGCAATCGTGAAAACCAACTTTCAAATGTGTATCATAAAAACTAAAAAAATGAAAATAAAAATACAAAATAACAACAACGACTTGATATTGCATAAGCTCGTCCATCTTCAAACGTAAAACCATCTGTGAACATCTGTCTTATTCCTTCCCCTTGTAATAAGCGAGAAAGAGCTAACAGACGTAAAAAATGGCCGGAGTTCATTCATAAACTTATACTACACGGTCAGATGTTTGGCTTGTTTACCTTTAACATTGTTAACTTAAAATAAGGGCTTAAATGTAGCTTAGTGCAAATTTTCTAATTTGAAAATCTACATCATTTAGAACAAACCAATTAAAAAAATACAATGTCTTAGCTAAGTAAATGTTAAGTTAGCAGCTTACCAATGGTAAAACCAGTAAAACGGCCCTCATATCAGCTTATCAAGTAAGTACCTACATACACTGATATTCAGGGGGTTTGTTTCCAGATAAGGTAGTGATTCAAATTTCCCATCACACTTTCACAGGCTGTGGACTGACGAGCTATCCAAAACCATGTTAAGATTGTTTTAGGTATGCGACTTTATTATTGAGAAAGGTAATTAAAACTAACCGAAAACGATAAGTTAGATTATTCTAACTCAATGAAATTCAAAATACCTAACATAATTTTATGATAACTCGGCGTGTTTAAAAATTTGAATCATCTCTCTAGGTACAACGATTGTTTATTTACACTGTTCCTTACTATCGAAAATTGAACTCATCATGATTAAAAATACACGAAAACATTCCTTATCTAACTCAAGATTTAGGTATTCTAGTTTCTACATTTTTTATTACACTGACCGACCACTCACACGCACACTCACATTGTGACTTTTTATGGTTCTACATTGACTAACTATCACAGAACAAACTAGGTTAAAATTGTGTTTTTAATAAGTGACAGATTTTGCGATACTACGACGCGCGCGGAAGCCGGAAGCGCGTCCGTATGACGCATCTAATCGCGACAGGCGCACGACCCGAACTAAAAGAAAGCGAAGCGCACTGCGCAGCAGCGATCGGTCAAAGTGCGGCCGCCAGCGCACCAGACGAAGCAGTAGTGATGTAGTATCTATCGAGATAGCGCGGATCGATACACTGTCATTTAATTTTAATACTAACAATTAGAAGAAGTTCAATATCATTTTTGTTTCTGTAAATTAAAAATCAAAAAGTGATTTAATTTAAACGGTGTAAGGCCGGGTATAGCAAAAGTCTCATTAAATGCCACAGGATGATAGCTTGTAGCCGTTTGAGTTCTTGCTTTTGAAATTTAAAACCTACCTACCGTCATGACGGGTGGCCTAAAAGTAGGCCCAGCTCTGGTTATTTTAAACTTTTCTGCTAAGATCGACTGATAAAGAAGGCTACAGAACGTTTGCCTTCCTCTGCACTTTGTTTGTGCTAAATGCAACTGTTCCCAAATTGGCCGCCAGTTGAGAAGTTATTAAAAGAAGTATAAAATTATGTTATTTCTTAGTAAAACAGTCTCGCATAAGCAATCGATCGAAAAGTAAAAGTAATAGTATTCTTTATTTGCATAATACAAATTGCTTTTACTCTTTGATTAATTCGATCATAAGTGAAATTATTACTTATAATTGTTGATATTGTGACGTTTACAACGATATCATTTGCATAGCGAGGTGAATGCCAATAGTTTTACACGTCGATACATTTCCCTTTTGTTACTCATCCCTAGGTGTCTTTAAAATTCCGACAATTTAATTGGCATAGGCTTAGAGCTAATTTGGTCAAAATAAATGATTGCATGCATGGAGGTAGGTCTTGCGATTGATTCACGGGCTCGATCTTTTTAAATGACACAATAGTCTAGGCAGCACTTCTCAACTGAGGTTGTATGCTCGATTGATAGTTAGTCTAAAAATGATTCAGTCAGTACCCAATGGCCAAAAAAAAACTACAGGAAATGGGCACAATTTATAAACTAAAGATTTTAATTAAGTACCATGAACTGTGCCAGGAAAAGACCGACATACCTCGTAACTTTATATCGCGCTCAGAATACCCACAATCTAGGTACGAACAGCCTTGGCCAACCTAGAAAGCGCTAAACCGCCTTCAGGCCCATACAGATAACATTTGATAAAAAGATAGAATCAAACTTAGGAATCTTAGTAATTAGGATAGGAATAAAAACAAATAATTATTATTTCATGAGCCCTGGCAATACGTCAAAATTTTTAGAGATTGGGTACCTGGACGCTTCGAGTCAATTAGAGCGATTGGGAACTTGTATGGCCTTTGCGTAGGTAAAGGATCTCGGAGATAAGATCACTAGCTCCTGGTCTAATTTTAGTCGGTCTTTTCGGTGCATCTCAAACGATCTAGTACAAAGGGGCCGCCGGCCGCCGCGCTTTTCGGCAAGTGTTTTCGCTGCTTGCCGACAAGGCGGCTAATTCAAAGAATGTTTGGCACGTGTCAAGGTAAAGATTCACCTGAATTTTAGTATCGAAAATCTAGTTGCACTAGCAAGACGTGTGATATCGATCACAATTTTACGATCATGCCCTACCGATACTCCAATCAGGAGTACCTTGATATGGTACTCTGCTACAATGAGACCGGCTTTAATTTAACCGCGGCCTCAGAACTGTTTGCGGAAAGAAATGGAGGAGTTCTGCCTGCCCGGCAGACTATTTTGAGAGCAGTGCAGCGGCATCGTGACTGGCAGACGTTCCGACCGCCAGCTGCTGACGCCGGCCGGCAACGCTATTCAGCCTCTTTAGAAGAGGAAGTGCTGGATTTTTTTACCAGACACCCCATGGCTAGCACCATGGACGCGGCCATAGTCTTCGGAGTCAGTGATTTTTATGTGTGGAGACTTTTGCGGGACGAAGGGTTGTACCCGTATCACTTCACCCGGGTGCAAGAACTAGAGGTTACCGATTTTCAACCCCGTGTCCGCTTTTGCCAGTGGTTGTTAGCGGATGCGACTCGAAACATTTTGTGGACTGACGAGTCAACTTTTACGAGAGTTGGCCTTTTTAACCAACACAATGCCCACTTTTGGACAGAAAATAACCCACACGCAGTGCGGCCGGATCACTTCCAAGTGAGATTTAGTGTCAACGTGTGGGCTGGGTTATTGGGCGATAGGTTGTTGGGGCCTGTTTTTCTCGAGCGGTTAAACGGGGAGAGCTATGTGCATTTGCTAAATACTCGGGTCCGGCGTATGTTGGAGCGAGTGCCGCTGGCGTTGCTGAGAAATTTTTATTTCCAGCACGATGGTTGCCCAGCTCACTACGCCAGGACGGTTCGTGAGTATTTAACAAATGAGCATGGTGATCACTGGATTGGCCGCGGAGGGCCGGTTCCTTGGCCCCCTCGTTCCCCAGACCTAACGCCCATGGACTTTCATGTCTGGGGTCGTCTTAAAGACCTTGTATATGGACACGATGGCCACGAAATACGGACGGAGGACAATTTAAGACGTCGTATTAAACGGGCCTTTCGTGTGATGCGCCGCGATCGCGACGCACTGCGGCGTGTTGGATTGCACGCCCAAAGACGTGCAGCAGTATGTATCGCGCAAAACGGACGCCATGTACAGCAATTAATGTAAATAAATAGTGATTATTTTAGTGTAAATAAACTGAAACCAGTAGTGTAAATAGGAGGAACAGTGTGTTAATAGTCGTGTAAATAAACAATCGTTGTAGATAGTGTTGATTCAAATTTTTAAACACGCCGAGTTATCATTAAATTATGCTAATTTGTTTTTTTAGTTTAATCAAACATACCTAACTTTAATAAATTTGCATACCCCTAACACAATACATTCTAGCATGATTTTGGATAGCTCGTCAGTCCACAGCCTGAGAAAGTGTGATGGGAAATTTGAATCACTCCCTGTCTGAAAAATACCTACACCCCTTGAAGATTTGTGTACTCACCTGATAAGCTGATAAGTGGACCGCAAATAGGTAAGCTAACTTAACATCTACTTATTTAAGAATTTTCAAAATTATGTTTTTATTTGTTTGTTTTAAATTATGTCGATTTAATTATTCGAAAATTTGCAAAAGCTACATTTAAGGCAATTTTTTTTATTAACAATGTTGAAGGTCATTCCCCCTAGTTATTCAAGCCAAACGTCTGTGCGTGTTATGAATGAACTCCGGCCATTTTTCGTCTGTTAGCTCTTTTTCGCTCTTTACAAGGAGAAGGAATAAGACAGATGATCACAGATGGTTTTACGTTTAAAGATGGACGAGTTTATGCAATATGAAGTCGTTGTTGTTATTTTGTATTTTTATTTTCATTTTTTTTAGTTTTTATGATACACATTTGAAAGTTGGTTTTCACGATTGCTTTTCACCTATATAGTCACAGGCTAGCAGGATGAGTGCTAAAAAAATCGGACATTATATAGCTGACCATGAGAGAAGCAGGATTCTTTGAGGTTGAAGCCACAATATTTTAAAGTTTGCCCTTGCGCTTTGTTAATTGTAAAACTAAATGCTAATTTAATTGGAAACTGCAATCTTTTAAATTGAAATAGCAATTCAGAAGAGATCAGTGGTATTCCAGGTATAAATACTGTGTGTCCTTTGTTCTTTCCAGAAATAAGTTCAGCTCCAATGACATTATTCGATAGCTGTTTTACGATCATCCTCGTTCCATTACATAGTTTTGGGGAGTTAAGATTTCTAAGTAGTATGATTGGAGATCCAATTTTCAGACGAAGGCAGTGTAATGGCGTTCCTGGTACTTGTAATGAGTTAAGAAATTCAGTTGGAAAGTTGACACTTTCTTCAATGGATACCATCGTGTCGATCGATTTATATTTTTTCTCTTCACCAGGTATTTTCTTCAGAATATTGAAATTGATATCGTCAACAATATTATTTTTAGTGTCTAAAATTGCTCTTTGAAATAACCACTCTACGTTGGTATAGTTCTGAATAATATTTGGGTAAATTGTCTCGATTAGTTCGTTTTCAGTAGTGGCTATGTTACAGAAATCACTATTGAGTTCAATGAGGTTGGTCGTTTGGTCAGTAGGATATGTACCTTCGCCTATTTGTAAAAGTATTTTAGCAAAATGTGCTGTTGTTTCATCTTTTGATGATTCAACTCTCATGTTTTTTGTTAATTGCAGTATTTGTACTTGTGGCCAGAGATGTGACTTTTTTAAGCATGCATTGATCTCGTCTGCTGGTGTTGATTTAGGAATAACAGGAAGTGTTTGTCGAAAATCTCCTGAAAGTATGAGTAGAGCTCCTCCCATTATTTCAGAGTTTTTTGCAATTCTTGTAATGTTCTGCCCATGGCTTCTAATGATTTTTTATGGGCCATGGTGCATTCATCCCAGAAGATAATTTTAGCTTGTTTTAGAAGTTGACCCCGTCCAGATTTTCCTGAGATTTTACATACCGGGAATTGTTGTTCGGCTATATTCAACGGTAGTTGTAAGGCAGAATGGGCAGTTCGTCCTCCTTCCATGAGTGTGGTTGCAATGCCGGATGATGCTAGTGCCAGTGCGATGTGTTTTTTAGCACGTATTTCCGCCAGTATTAGATTTATTAGAAACGTTTTACCGGTGCCTCCTGGTGCGTCCAAGTAAATAATTCCACCAGTGTTGTTATTTATCCGGTTCATTATAACGTTGTAAACTTTTTTTTGATTGTCATTGAGGAGTGGTTTATTGTGAGCAATGTATTCAAGTAGTTCATTAACGTTGTAGCTTTTTTCCTTTGTTATTTCGTAGTTTAGTACACTGAAAGCATTTCTTTGTGGTGCTGGCATTACAAGTTCTACTAAAGTCTGGTTATTTATTGCTAAACATTTGTCTTCTAAGCGAATGAGTGTTTCATTGAAGATGTCGTCATTGAATTCTGTAGTCAGTTCTGGATTAGCTTGTCGGATTTGGTACAATATATCATCACTCATACTCCTTTTGAAAGAGTCCCATAACTGTTTGGGTTTTATGGGTTACATGTCGTTAGAATTATGGCGAATAACTCTCGAATTTGCTCAGCTGAAGCTGTGAGTGTGGCTTCTTGTAGTGTTAATTCACAGTGGTTATCGTTTTCCAATAATCCTAAGCGTTGACATGCTTCTCTGTGCGTCTGGCATAGGTAGCCGACAATGGTCCTGAGATCTGTGAAACTTGTTGGTCCCTGTATTTCGTGTAACAACATCCGAAGATAAAAACATTCGGCATTGTTTGGATGTACAGTGTATACTCGACCTATTGTGTTAGTTTTCATGATTTCTGGATGACCCTCCTCTAGCATTCCTCGTTTTCGCCGTTGAAAAATTTTCCTTGTATTATCCCACGTATAATAAATAGGAACGTCGACATACAGTAATGTTTTTGCGAATGGATCCGTTTGGCACAGTTGGAAAAAAGCTGTTAATGTTGTGTTCTGAGGTGGTTCATTTGCAATTTTTCTAGCTGAGTCTTTTGTGAAGTAAACTCTCTGTCCATTCTCCAAATGTACTGCTAGATGTTGCACAGCTGGATCGCGTTCGTGTATGGAAAAACTAAAAATCCTCCACGCTGTTTCGTTACTATTGATGTATCTTCCCATTTGGTACATGAGGATCTCATCATTTTTGTTATTTTGTTCGCTATTTTGGACTATTTGAAATACTGCCATATCACTACCTTTGTTTACGTACCAAAAAATATCCAAAACCATACTTGGCCGATACAAAAACTGAAGATGACGGCTATCCCAAATATAGAAGACGATCACCGAGAAACGGTAGTTTCACAGCAAAAATACGAATACAAGGCAGAGACGAACTGGAAATGGATAATCAATGGGTAGTACCATATAACCCACTACTTTCCAAAATGTTCCAAGCACACATAAACGTTTAATACTGCAATTCAGTAAAATCTATTAAATATATAAGGTCCGATTTTATTAGTGTTCATCCTGTTAACCTGTGACTATATAGGTGAAAAGCAATCGTAAAAACCAACTTTCAAATGTCTATCATAAAAACTAAAAAAGTTAAAAATAAATTACAAAATAACAACATCGACTTCATATTGCATAAACTCGTCCTATCTTCAACTGTTTCTCGCTCTGTACAAGGGGAAGGAATAAGACGGATAATCAGATGGTTAAACGTAGCAAAGATAGGACGAGTTTATGCAATATGAATTCGATGTTGTTGATTTATAACTTTTTTTAGTTTTTATGGTTACATTTGAAAATTGGTTTTTACGATTGCTTTTCACCTATATAGTTGAAAAACTCGGGCTATTATGTCGTGTCGATCCATGGAGGTTTGTCCGTATTTTAGTTGTTCTTTGATTTCTGGCCATGATGAGTTGCATGTAAATGTTATAAAGAGATCAGGTCGTCCATATTTTCTGACATAGGTCATAGCATCTTGAGTATATTCGTGCATATGTCTTGGACTTACTATGTATGATAAGGGTAAGATTACCATTGTTCCAATATCGTCAATATTGCCGTTATTTATGATCGCGTCTCGAAGGTGGATGTATTCTTCTACGCGTAGTTTCTTCTGATTCAATCTTATGTAAAACATCCGCTCTGCTTCTATTTTTGCGTACATATCTACCAGAAATTGTTGGAATAAACAGCGAGCGTTGAGAATCTGATTGTATATTTCATTGTCTCTGATCATTAAGCAGTAAGCATAGAACTCTTTGGAAGTGACTTTTTTGTTTGTTTCTATGCCTGTTTCAGGATGAATTTGTTTTATATTGACATGGTATCCGTCCTCTCCATGCAGAAATATTAACGGATATTGAAGAGCATCATATGAACGGTGTGTCTCCGCAATGCGTTGTAGTCCTTTTCTTCTTCGTTGTAAAATTATGTCACGGCTTGTATTTTCATTGTCCACAATTACGATGGCGACTTCATCTATCTGAGGTGCATTAAATCTACGTTCGTGTTCTCCATGTGGTCTTTTATCGGCTCGAATTACAATTTTATAGTCATGTCTCTCTTTAAGTGCAGAGTGAATAGGCATCTTCTGGGCAAGCTTGCTCCATTGTAGATCCCATCTATGCTCTAGAGCAAGTTTGGGGTCAAGAGTAAACCCATCTCAAATAAAAATAAAAAAAACAGAAATCATGCGGTCTAGTGTTGTTTTGAATATGTAAATCAGTTGATTGTATTTGAGTAAGATCCTCTGTACATCTTGGATTATTTCGCATCTCAATCCATGAATATTTGTGCATCGTTGATCAATTTCTTGTTTTTCATCTCCGATGAAATATACTTGTAGAAATTTATGGTCTTCGTTAGGCATTGGTAGTAACGATCCTATTTTTCGATAAATTTGCCCTTGAATTGAAAATACATATTCAAATTCATCTCTATTAGTGTTAGTCGAAGTAACGCCGAAAGAAGTCATTTGAAAGCAGGAGTTGTATGATCTTATATTTTGAAGAAAGTGTTTTGATTCTAGTGTTTCCCCAGTCATGTAATGTAGAAATTCCTGCGGAGGTGCTTCCAGTGGTGGTAATCGATTTTTTCTATTCATGCAACAGAAACCTGGTGGTTCTTTACTGAATTTTTTCGCGTGGCAAAATTGGCAAATGTTATTCATTTTTCCGATTACAACATATTTATGATTATAATATTTTTTCGTCGGTTCGTAGTGGAATGCTTCCTTTGTTAGATTATCTTTTAAAATTCTCGATTCTTCAATACTTATATTTTCTTTTCTTTCTTTGCTTTTTCTGCTTCTCAGGGTACTCATTCTGGTTCGTTGATTTTTTAAACGTGCTTCGTGCTCTTCTTCCGTTTCATTTCTTCGATATTCTTTTTGTTTCCGCCGTTTCGCTGCAGAACTGGCAAGATCTCCTCCTCTTTTACGTCTAGGCATTGTATTCTGTAAAAGAATTACCATCCATTAACCATTTTTTAAAATCTTTTTTATCTTATCTTAGAATTAATTAAACACAGTATTAAAAATACTCACATTTGATATTTCACAATAAAAGCTCAGAGACAATTTTTTTCTTCTTCGCTTCGAAATCACTTGTTTCGCTGTTCAAATCGAACTAACTCTGGCGGGTGACACCGGGCCCTTATATATTCAGAGCTCTAGGCTCTAGGATATTCGATAAAGTTTGGAAATATTTTCTTTCTTACACCTTCTAGAATGTTTTCGACATTATCGTCTGCCGTAACAATAGGTTTTACAGTTGTAGCATACGTAGTAAAGGCGCGAAATTTAAAAACTTGAATTTTAAAATGTTTTCAGAACTAATTTGAATAACTAAAATTATGTCGCTTTAACTCTAAAATATAAGTTAGCTACTGTTGAAGGTAGTAGTATATACCGCAACATTGATTAGAGAATACGCTAGCTTTGACAGCGAGAACCACTTGAAAGATTTCGTCAAGTTTACTAACGTCTCGGTAGCTTATTGGTCAAAGCACTCGCCCGGTATGCGATGGACGTGGGTTCGGATCCCACCTGAGGCGGACGATTTTTTTCAAGTATTAAAAATCTTAGATAAACCTAGCAGAGACACGAAAAGAAAAAACTAAAAACTAACAGCTTGACAAGCAATTAATAATATATTAATTTAAAAAAATATTTCTATTTTCTATTCTTATAACTATTGTTGGAATCGAGAAGACTTCCAAGGGGGCGCTGCGTGTCATCATGCCTATATAAAGGCACGAGCGTCTGTGAGCGGCCCATTTGCCCGCCAGCCACCGAAGAGGAAACATCAAGCCAGAAGCTCTGCCCGATTTCTTCGCCGAATTAATAGTTATTTTGTACTTTGTTTAATTAATTAATTTTTGTGATTTCGTATTTAGTTTTGTCATTTATTAAATTATTTTTTAAAGTAAAAAGTGCATTATTTATAAGATCAGAAGTGGGATTCGAGGCTTCTGCCGCTAGTGCCATATCTGGTGTTATAAATGATATTTCTAGTACGTGGCGTAGTCTACTAATTTTTATAATCGGGCAGAGTTACGATTTGTCATGCCGTCTGAAAGCCGTCGCAGCAAGCAAAGGGGAAAGCGCCGTGTGACGTCGCCTTCTCCTACCCACACTACGATGGAAGCAATTTTGAAGCGACTTGAGGCCCTAGAAAAGGGTACACGTGCCGATACCGATCACCGAGTCGCTACTGCCGGGGATGATCAAGCAATCGTCCGGCTGCCTAGCGCGTCGCCGCGGGTTCCTGTACCTTCGGTCACGTCGGAACCATCGCCGGAATCAACACACCTGATGCTGCCTGCAGAACCAGCTGTAGAAGAGCGCGGGAACGCCGCCCCGCCTCCGCCGACGCCGAGCATACTGCCTATGCTGACGCCGAGCACGCCGCCTACGCCGACGCCGAGCATCATGCCACCGCAGGGTGACGCGAGGAACGCTGCGGAGCGCCTACTAGCAGCATTGACTTCTCTCCCGGTGAGATCTAACCAATATTTTGTCTCAGATTTTGACCCTAGTGTTCATGATGTCGATACGTGGTGTGACGAAGTAGATAAAGCTTGTTTTTTGAACCGTTGGGACGACGCGGAATGTCTAGCTCGCGTTGGTCATTGTTTTAAGGGTGAATCTCGCACCTGGCTCAGCCAATGGACTAGTACCACGCGTACTTGGTCTAATTTTAAATTAGAGTTAAAAGCTTTGTGCCCACGTAACATCGACGTCGCGAACATTCTTTACGATGTGATGCGAACAGAGTCTGACAAATTCTCCACATACTCAGAATACGCTCGTAGATCCTTGTTACGTTTACGTATAGTTAAAGGTCTAAATTGTGAATTGTTAACCGCAATTATAATACGCGGTATATCGGACCCGCAAATACGGGCTGCCGCTACTAACGCAAAGTTAACACCCGAAAATATAGTGGAGTTTTTGTCCAACTTTGTTAAGCCTAATATTTCTCGTTATGTGCCTAGGAAAATCTACCCTCACATGCCCAATCGTAGTAATCAATTTTCAAATCAACGTTCGCCTGCATTAAAACGAGAATATCCTGATAACAAACAAATTAAGTGTTACGAATGTCATCAACTTGGCCATAAAAGTGCAAATTGCCCAAAAAAATCAAAGCTAACTTCTGACAGTAGTGTTGTTACTGCGACTGCAACTTCACCGCAAGTAGTAAAGTGTAATTTTTGCAAGAAACTTGGTCACTCCGAAAATAAATGTTTTGCTAAAGAGCGGGTAGATTCTAGAAACAAAAACGGTGTTAATTTTTGTCGTGAAAATAAAGGAATGTCAAAAAATCAAGACGTTATCACCGCAGTTATTTCCGGTATTCCGGTAGACGTTTTAATTGATAGCGGTTCGTGTGTTTCGTTACTATCCTCGGATTTAGTTAAGCATTTTTCGGCTCATATAAAACCGACTCATCAGTTACTACGGGGTTTAGGGGGCACGGAGGTAGCTACAAAATCTTTCGTAACTTTACCCATTGAATTAAACGGTATTACGTTGGAAGTAGATTTTCACATCGTGGAAAGCCGTCATTTAAACGTTCCCGTGATTATTGGTACAGACGTCTTGAACAGGAAAGGTGTGGCCTATATTAGAACCGGAGATTGTCAACGTATTGTTCATAGCGACGCGGTAGATGTCTTGCAAGTAGATAAAAGTCCTCTTTCGGAGAAAGTGAATACCCCCGTCTCCGGTGACGACAGACAGAGCCTTCTTACTGTTCTTGAGAAGTATTCGGATCATTTCTTAAGTGGTACGGCCACCACCACTGTCAAAGATAGTGAGATGCAAATTAACCTAACTAGTGATGTACCAGTGTACTATCGCCCGTATAAAATGTCGTATGACGAGAAGTTGCGAGTTCGGTCTATAGTTAATGATTTGCTCGAGAAGGGAATTATAAGGGAGTCCGATTCAGCATACGCGAGTCCGGTTCTACTCGTAAAAAAGAAGGATGGTTCCGATAGAATGGTAGTTGACTATAGAGCGCTCAATCAGATTACCGTTAAGGTTAGACATCCGCTTCCACTGATTAACGACCATGTGGATAGGCTAGGTAAAGCCAAATTCTTTAGTGCACTGGACATGGTATCTGGGTTTCTTCAACTGAAAGTAAGTGAGGAGTCAATTCACAAGACTGCCTTCGTAACACCCGAAGGGCACTATGAATATTGCAAAATGCCTTACGGACTTGCTAATGCCCCAGTTATCTATCAAAAAACTATCACCAAAACGTTAAAACCCTTCATTGAAGCGGGAAAAGTGCTGGTTTATATTGATGACGTTTTATTATTATCAGATTCAATCGAAGAGAACCTTACTTTACTCGATTCGGTACTAAAAACTTTAACTGAAGCTGGTTTTTCAATTAATTTAAAGAAATGCACTTTTCTCACTACTGAAGTGGAATATCTTGGTAGGGTGATATGCCAAGGTCAGGTACGACCGAGCGAAAATAAAATCGAGGCCCTAGCAAAATCGCCGCGACCCACTACAGTCAAGCAAGTTCGTCAGTTCTTGGGCTTGGCCGGGTACTTCCGTCGGTACATACCAGACTACGCGGTTAAAACAGCGTGTATAGCTGCTCTTACTAAGAAAGGGGTTGGTTTTAATTGGGGAGACGAGCAAGAAAAGGCCCGCCAAGAAATTATAGCCCGGTTAACTGACGAGCCTGTATTGGCTATTTTCGATCCTGAGTTGACAACCGAGTTACATACGGATGCCAGCTCAGTCGGTTACGGCGGTATTTTGATGCAAACACAAAAAGACGGTCGGAAAAAAGTAGTGGCATATTTTAGTAAATTGACGGTAGGTGCGGAATCAAAATATCACAGCTATGAGCTGGAGACCTTAGCTGTCGTCAAATCGTTACAACACTTCCGTCAGTATTTAATTGGAAGAGAGTTTAAAATTATAACAGACTGTAATGCTTTAAAAATGACACAGCGTAAAAAGGATCTCCAACCCAGAGTTGCAAGATGGTGGATTTACATGCAAGATTATAATTTCACATTAGAATATCGTAAGGGAGTTTTAATGTCGCATGTGGACTACTTGAGTAGAAATCCGGTTAACGCGATAGATGTCGTTGAGAGACCACAGAATTGGGCACAGGTAGCTCAGGCAGGTGACGAGGAAACCCTAACATTGCTTGAAAAGTTAAATAACGGCGAGTTAGACTGTTCGCGTTATGTTAAACGTAACGACCTGTTGTATTACAAGTATGAAAAACTAGGTGAAGATACGCGATATTTGTGTTACGTCCCAAAAGCGTTCCGTTTGAGTTTGTTACGCGTCTTCCACGACGAACATGAGCACTTAGGGATAGACAAAACGATGGAGTTAATTCTCGATCACTTTTGGTTCCCGGGTATGAGACAGTTTGTCACTAAGTACGTTACACATTGTGTTGTCTGTATCTCGCATAAACATGTTCCTCGCGCCCCGCTACAACCTATAACTTCGTGGCAAAAGGCTCCGGTGCCTTTCGATACCATACACGCTGACGTTCTTGGCCCGTTGGCAGAGTGTGAAGGCTATAAGTATGTGCTTATCATAGTCGATGCGTACACGAAATATTGTCTGTTGTACAGCTTATATACACAAGACCGTACAGAGCTAAAACGTGTCATGACTCAGACCATTTCCCTGTTCGGTACTTTTAAACGCCTTGTCTGTGACCGGAGTCGAATGTTCGATAACCGCGAATTTATTGATTGGATAACTGGATTTGGAGTCCAGGTGCATTTTATCACTCCTGAAATGCACCAGGAAAACGGCCAAGTAGAGAGGTACTGTCGAACCGTTTTAAATATGATCCGGATAGAAGTAAATTATAACAAAAACGAATGGCCTAAAGTTTTGTGGAAATTACAATTAATTCTTAATATTACCAAACATAAAACTACGCAATGTTCGGCTCTGAATCTGTTAGTCGGTTCAGATACCACTACTCCGTCTATAAATGCACTTATTAGAGATATCACGTGTGAAGGTACTAACCCAAATAGGCAGGCTATGCGTGAGCTACGGCGACAACGCGCCGAGAGGCTTATTAATGAAAACGGAGAGAGGCAGGACTCATATGTGAACAAAAATAGAGGTCCACCAAAAAAATTTAATATTGATGATCTTGTTTATATAATAAAGAACTCGCAAACCACCGGCAAACTCGATTGTGGCATGCGAGGTCCATATAAGGTCATTAAGGTTTTATCTAATGATAGATATGAACTAAAATTGTTGACTGGTTCTTATGGAAAAACTAGTCAGGCAGCGGCTGGGTATATGGTTCTATGGCGAGGCGAGTGGACGCCCGATACCTGTGTTGGATTTTTTGAAAGTTAGTATTTGGTGTTATACTAATTGTGTTGCTAGGTTGTTTGTTGCTTATTGCTTTAACCTAGCCCATACCAGTAATTTTTCCCAAAGTACGTACCAAACAGTTTGTATGTTTTGTTGTGTGATGTGTATTGGAACAGACTGATGACCTTGTGCACGAGGGATTCGGGTGACCATACATATGTTCCTATGCTCGTCTGTGTGAGAGTGTAGAGTGGAGAGGTTGCGTTAGTGGGGCCCACACTAACTAGAGACCAATGTGAATTCGTCACGTGTTTGTTTAAAGGTGTCTGGGGTGGGTGACCAGTTGTAGCCGGTGTAAACCCTCCCATGTGTGGTCGAGGTATTCGGTTGCGCTGGAATAGACCACTTTACAGCCTTTAGTGTTTGTAGGTATCTGGATGACCGGTTAGAGATCGGTGTAAACCCTCCCATGTATGTGGTCGAGGTATTCGGTTGCGCTGGAACAGGCCTAAGTAAATCCTACGATACCGTGTGTCGGTGTGTCTGAGTGACATTTGTGCAAAGTTGTTTGGTACATACATGGTCTGTTTATTAATAATAACGACAATTTAGAGTCTTTTAAAAAAAAGAGACTGTTTTGAACTAGCTATCCTAAAATTGATGTGGTTGTTTCAGCGTGCAATGAAACTGATGACCCTGCTGACGACGCGAGAGCTGGGCCATCTTCAGCACGCTCGTGAAGGCCGCGAGGACGCTGCCCCGTCAGGAGAGGCCGTGTTGGAATCGAGAAGACTTCCAAGGGGGCGCTGCGTGTCATCATGCCTATGTAAAGGCACGAGCGTCTGTGAGCGGCCCATTTGCCCGCCAGCCACCGAAGAGGAAACATCAAGCCAGAAGCTCTGCCCGATTTCTTCGCCGAATTAATAGTTATTTTGTAATTTGTTTAATTAATTAATTTTTGTGATTTCGTATTTAGTTTTGTCATTTATTAAATTATTTTTTAAAGTAAAAAGTGCATTATTTATAAGACTATTATTATTGATTAAGTTAATATTTAAGGTAATGTATTTTGAGGTAATAAATAAAAAACATTCAATCAAAAGTATAAACAACGTTTATTCGTGAGATCAACAAAGTTACATCAAAAATTTACTTCAGTCTTATTTTTTTTACTAATTACATTATAAGCAACAATTAACTTAAAAAATCCTTAATTTTGTATATTTCTATGAAAACAAAACAAAAATAGTATCTCTCATCATTACACAAAAAAAATTACAGCTATTAAAATTGGCACATTTATTGGCAGTCACAGCATACTTGCTTGCACCATGTAAGGCACATCGGTTTCTTACATCGATAACAAAAATATTTGGTACGTCGTTTCATACGGCTAGGGCAGATAGCACAGGTCTTTCTGATAGTTTGATCTGTATTAGTGTAATTTATTGGCGAAGGAGGGTCAGGCATGTTAGAAGGACCAATAACGCGTTCTATAGTTTGCCGCAGTTCACGTGGAAGTCTGTCATTGTAAACACGTAATTTTATTTCTTTTAACGTCAAGTCCCGTGCAAGTGAGAGTAGAAAATGGCCAGGTTCGATGTTACGCGTATTTGTGCAGTTATTATATAGCACAAAGGCATTTACACCGCTGAGATCAATTATTCTCTAGAATAAAACCATTGGCCATCGTCGTGTTCTTCGTGAGCTAGAATAGATAGAACATTTTTTGTCTACTTCATCAACGCCTCCTTTTGTTTTATTATAATCGGTTATAATAACAGGCTTAGTGGTAGCAACATCAGTTTCTTTGCTATGGTGCATAGACAATACTAATATAACAGCTTTTTTAGGCTTAGGCACATAGGATACAATTGTATAATCTTTAGTTAAACCGCATAGTGAAGAACCAACAGCTCTGTCTAAATGGAGTTGAAATTCGGATGGAATTTCTTTCTTTTTTTTTCATAGTGCCCAAATAAGTCAAATTACGATCCTTTAACTCTTGCAATAGTTCTGTGGAAGAAAACCAATTGTCCGCAGTTATATTATGATTAATACCCTCGACAGAGACGTATAACAGATTTTGTAGGGATATTGAGACGTTTCTCCGCATCATTTAGACTTGCGCCATCTGATTCCCTGCCATGATATATATATATGCGTTGTACACATAAAAAGTGTCGCTATCTACTAACAACAGAAGCTTCAGACCATACTTATTTGTTTTTGAAGGCATATAGATTTTAAACCGACAGCGTCCCCTAAACCCCACAAGCATTTCGTCGATACAAACATGAGTACCTAAAGTGTAGTTTTGTTTACAATTCATAATAACATTATCGAATAACCCTAAAATTGCCATCCCATCAAAACGTAAACAATTAATTAAAGTCAAAAATCTATACCGCAGCGGAAAATTTCGCGTCCTGTCCCATTGGTCGCAAATATATAAGGTCCGATTTTTTAAGCACTTATCCTGCTAACCTGTGACTATATAGGTGAAAAGCAATCGTGAAAACCAACTTTTAAATGTGTATCATAAAAACTAAAAAAATTAAAATTAAAATACAAAATAACAACATTGACTTCATATTGCATAAACTCGTCCTATCTTCAAACGTAAAACCATCTGTGATTATCTGTCCTATTCCTTCCCAAAGACAAAGCGAGAAAGACTTAACAAACATGAAAGATAGCCGGAATTCATTCATAACACGCACAGATGTTTGGCTTGAATAACTAGGGGGAATGACCTTCTACCTTTGTTAATACAAAAATTTGCCTTAAATTATACCTATTTGCGGTCCTCTTATCAGCTTATCAGGTAAGTACACTAATCTTCAAGGGATGTAGGTATTTCTAGGCAGGAAGCGATTCAAATTTCCCATCACACTTTCTTAGGCTGTGGACTGACGAGCTATCCAAAATCATGCTAGAATTTATTGTGTTAGGGGTATGCAAGTTTATTAAAAAGTGAGGTATGTTTGATTAAACTAAAAAAACAAATTAGCATAATTTTATGATAACTCGGCGTGTTTAAAAATTTGAATCAACACTATCTACAGCGATTGTTTATTTACACGACTATTTACACACTGTTCCTCCTATTTACACTACAGGTTTCAGTTTATTTACACTAAAATACTCCTGATTGGAGTATCGGTAGGGCATGATTGTAAAATTGTGATCGATCGATATCACACGTCTTACTAGTGCAACTAGATTTTCGATACTAAAATTCAGGTGATTTTTTACCTTGATACGTGCCAAACATTCTTTGAATTAGCCGCCTTGTCGGCAAGCGGCGAAACACTTGCCGAAAAGCGCGGCGGCCAGGGCGGCCCCTTTGTACTAGATCGTTTGAGATGCACCGAAAAGACCGACTAAAATTAGACCAGGAGCTAGTGATCTTATCTCCGAGATCCTTTACCTACGCAAAGGCCATACAAGTTCCCAATCGCTCTAATTGACTCGAAACGTCCAGGTACCCAATCTCAAAGAAAATTTGACGTATTGCCAGGGCTCATGAAATAATAATAATTATTTGTTTTTATTCCTATCCTAACTACTAAGATTCCTAAGTTTGATTCTGTCTTTTTATCAAATGTTATCTGTATGGGCCAACCTCTGCCCGAAGGAGGTTTAGCGCTTTCTAGGTTGGCCAAGGCTGTTCGTACCTAGATTGTGGGTATTCTGAGCGCGATATAAAGTTACGAGGTATGTCGGTCTTTTCCTGGCACAGTTCATGGTACTTAATTAAAATCTTTAGTTTATGAATTGTGCTGATTTCCTGTAGATTTTTTTTTGGCCATTGGGTACTGAATTATTTTTAAACCAACTATCAATCGAGCATACAACCTCAGTTGAGAAGTGCTGTCTAGACTATTGTGTCATTTAAAAAGATCGAGTCCGTGAATCAAACGCAAGACCTACCTACATGCATGCAATCATTTATTTTGACCAAATTAGCTCTAAGCCTATGCCAATTAAATTGATGGAATTTTTAAAGACACCTAGGGATGAGTAACAAAAGGGAAATGTATCGATGTGCAAAACTATTGGCATTCACCTCGCTATGCAATTGATATCGTTGTAAACGTTACAATATCAACAATTATGAGTAATAATTTCACTTATGATCGAATTCATCAAAGAGTAAAAGTAAATTTGTATTATGCAAATAAAGAATACTATTACTTTTCGATCGATTGCTTACGCGAGACTGTTTTACTAAGAAATAACATTATTTTATAATTTTTTAATAAGCGTTTTAGCACAAACGAAGTGCAGAAGACGGTAAACTTCTGTAGCCTTCTTTATCAGTCGATCTTAGCAGAAAAGTTTAAAATAACCAGAGCTGGGCCTACTTTTAGGC